>OX454526.1:76495931-81295931 GCA_949715645.1 Portevinia maculata | reverse complement strand
TTTGAGTAGAAGAAATATCCTATCTCAACGTTTAACATCGGCTTTGATGGAATCAGGAAAGCGTGAGCGGCTGCCAACAAAATTGGTTGGATAGTATCATTTGAACCAAATAAAGAAGGATAGCCGAGGTGCCTATAAGATATCGAGCCAATATGCATGACAATATATTCAATATCTGCAATATTACTTTTTTTTTTGTAATGACACGAATAAGGTTTTGTCACTTTTTGTGGAGGTCGTCAAGCTGACAAAATATTAATATTTCCTTATAAAAGACTTTGTTAACACAAATTTATCTGCAGTTATTTTTCCATGCTACAAAAAGCTTTTTCTAGTAAAGAAAGAACGTTACCAAAAGGATATTAAAGTCACAAAAATTACCGCTGAAATTGAGTTTAATGTCTGTGTCGCTCGGAACGGCGGTAAATAGGTCGCTTCCATTCGTTTAAAAAATATGGTTCGATCACAAAAATACTTGCGGAAGCATTGTTTTAGGCCCAATATGTACTTACTATGCTTAATATTTATTTAACTAAGTCTTTTGGATCACACTGCTTCTAGACTAGCAAGAAGTTTTTAGTAAATTTCATTTCATCATCATGGATAGTTAGTTCAAAATGGGAAGTGGGTGTTTGACGGTAGTAGCCACTGGTCATAACGAAAACAAGGTATCAGTTTTCGACTCAGCAAGTAAAGTTGGAAGTTTGCTTGTTACTTCGTATGTACCTCTGCGATTAATTATTGACTAAGTTATTTAAAAAAATGTGCGCCTTTCTTTAATCAGATACTGTAGGCCAATTAGGATTAAATTTTAAAAAGAAAACACAGCCGCCTCTATCGAAAAACAGAGATACTTCAAAGACAAACGGTGGCTTGGCCTTTCTTGCCTGCTCGAACCTTGGGGTTAGGAGTCGAAGATCCTCTTGATTCTCTTTGTACGTCTTGATCTAATGTACACGCACTAAAGACATTTTTGTAGTACCCTTATCATTATCATGTATTGGCTACACAGCGCGGGCGTTAAGGAAATTAGGATTAGAAGAAAAGGAGAGATACCGATGCGCGTTGGTTTTAAATGTTTGTAGGTTATAATATTTTGTAGGAAAAATAGAGCGTGGAATAGTATTCCACATTCGTGTTGTACGGCTGAGGAAAGATTCTTTGAACTTCACTGTACGTCTGAATACAGGCTTGAGGGTGAACTGATGAGCATTCATTGCATGGCGGGTATTGCGTTGAAATGTTTTAGGGGTGGAATGCAACTGGCAATGATTCATTCGCTCAAAGTGGCCGAGCCAATGTAGTCGACGTGATATAGCGTTTTGGACTACATCCACATCTTGGCACAGCTCCTCCATTCGCCCTGCTCGCACACAGGGCCAAATATTCATCGGAGTATATTTCTTTCAAAAGAACCCAATCGTCCAGCATTCAGAACGATAAGCCACGACTGGCAGGATTAAGGTCCGATAGAGCAGGCATTTTTTCCTTCGAGTTAGGTGTTTTGAACCCATTTGTTTTGCCAAACCGAAATAGCAGTGGTTTCCCAAGGTATTTCTCCGTCGCATTTCAATTTAGGTGTGATTCGTGCAGTTGATGTTTACTCCAAGATGGGCACTCCTTAACAACATCGAAGTTATTGCTATCAACAGGTGTTTGTTTGTTTCTTTGTTTATAGCATGTACTTGATCTTATCTTCATTAACTTTAAGAATCGCTGGAAAAGCCTCCAATACGGCACGCTTGGAACGGCGGATTAAGTCGATATTGTCCGCATACCATAGTAGCTGAATGAATGTATTGAAGATAGTGCCTTCCGTGTTGACACCTGCCCTGCACACTATTTTCTCCAGAACTAGGTTGAAGAAATCGCATGAAAGCGCATTTTTTTGCTGAAATTCGGTGGACATTTCGAATAATTCGGAGGAGCTGCTTCCAAACTGCTGCATCAGTTTTGACGGGATCTCATATTCGGCCATCGCCAAGTAGACCGCCTCCTCCTGACGATAAATGCTATCGAAAGCGTATGTAAAGTCTATGAAAAAAATGGTGAGTCTCGACTTGAATGATTTATTGATATTTTCCAGTATATACCTAAGTGTGAAAATTTGGTCTACTGTCGGAAATCCACACTGGTACGTGCCTATTAGTGTGGTGCAGAACCATTTGAGGCGTCCACACAGTACGTTCAATAGGATCTTGTTATACATTAAAGTTGACTGGTCGAAAGTTTCCAAGAAGATTGAAAAAGTCACCGACAAAGTGGAAGAGGCTGTCACCGGACACGAACGTGGCTGTATCGACAAGACCGAGCGCTTTGTTGATCGCAAATTAGATCGCGTCGAGGATATTCTAAAAAGCAAGGGAAAGAAGGCAAAGAAATGGTACAGCAACCTGATTGGCGATGAGAATGGACCGAAACTAAACGACTTGCACATTTTCTTGACTGCTTTCGCTGGAGGTGTTGCAATCGGTTTGGCAACTGCCTGATTTTTGGTCCCAAAGTAAATTCAATTTCCACCAGAAAGGTAAAAAAAGAGTAATAGCAGATGCGTTCGAGCAGTTGCTAGTAATTATTACGATCGTTCTTGTAAGACGGACTACAGAGGATAACCTTTTCCTCCGTGTCATTTTGGCGTAGTTAACAGGACTAGAGAAGAGTTTTATTGATAGATGTTATTTTAGGTCAAGTCTTCAAGATGTAATATTGATGTGGGTCGTCAAATATCTTCGGGATAACCTTGCGGCTTCTGTCCATAAGATACTCTATATTTTTTAAAATTGCCTTAATTTTCTTTGATTAGTATGTATTGGAAAATTATTCAGCCAATCGGGACATACATATCATTCAATTACAGAACACGTTATAAACCGCTGCAACGTTTGAACCAATATAAATTAATTTGCTTTCATTAACCTGAAGTATTTTTCTATTATATATATGTATTGTATATAGAACAAATAATGTACCATTCCAATCACATCAGGTTTTTAAAATATATGCAGAACACAATTCTTTTTCTCCACCCACCTGATAGGACGCCCTATCATCCACATCCACCATCTCAAGGTGAAACATTTTCTTTTTTTGTCTTATTGCAGTTAATATACGGTACGAGTACTCGACTGGTATATGCAGGTACTCGTATCTCTATCACAGCCCACGTAGATTATCGACAACCTGGTGGTACACTCTGTGTACAGACATTTAAATGGCCAGTAGGTCTTTGGGTTGGCTCCTTTTTAAGCAATCTGCGCCTTGTCACCATTTGTATTGTGTGTGAGTTCTTCTAGTCTATTTGGCAGGTGATTAAGTGCAACCTGGTGTGTTGCGATACTAATCGAGTGGGAAGATAACTGATTGTATGGTGTCCACCGGTTAATTTTTCATCGCCATTACTAAGTGGATGCAAAAAAATTATGTTTTATTTTGCATATTACTGGCCGCTTCTGGTGTTGTCGTCAATTTTGTATCACATGCGATTTTTCATGTCCAATTTTATCTGGAATACCGAGATACAAATCGATTTTTCATGTCAATTCAATATCTTCAATTTGTTTGTTCTATATCCTTGACTTGATGATGATGTGTTGTTTAAGAGCTGTTTTTCTATATTTTCCTGTGTATGTGTGCGTGCATGGGAATCAAAGATAATGAAGGAAACGAGAAATATAGGCCAAATTTCCTTTTCCCAATCAGGATAGATACAGGTTCATCGATGTTATCTGTCGGATATGAGATTTTTATTAGCCGAATTGTCTACCAACCCACAGATTATCTTTTTTTTTATTTCCATGACAGATTGGTACCCTGTCAGATGGTGTGGATTTCATGTGGGGGCTTGTATTACTGGTATCCATCGAATTTTATTTGATTCATTGAACCTGAGCCGAATTCGCATGGACGTATAAGGATGTACTGTGCAGCTTTCAATTAATTTAATATAAAGCATAATTAATAAGTTGATCGATTTTCAACTACGGGCATAATCTGCATATGCTTATCTTGAAGCGATAAGCGCAACATCAACAGACTGTGCACTGCCACAGTATAGTGTTACGACTGAGTGAATGCATTTGTGGCTAATGCAATTGGGTGGAAAGTATTTAGTTATTCACCGAATTGATTAATGAATATGGGTTGCCAAGCTTGCATCTGCATCACCATTAACATCAAGCAAAAGCAGCATTATTGCTTTTAAACAACGGAGAATAACAAAAGCAACAACAACAAAAATAGTTTTTTAATTGAATAAAAATGTGAGGAATGCGAAAGCGCGATTAAAATTAATTGAAGTGAAATTTGTACCCAAAAGAAAAAATTGTTGTAATTTGATTATATTCGCTGGAAAATTTGTTCATGCTATCGCGCTATCCTGCCGGTATTAGCTGACAGAAAGAGAGAGTGATTATGTGGCCTGGTTTTCGTATGTAGGGCAGTTTTTCAAGTCCTTTCAATTGTAATGGCAACAAAACTAGGTTAACGTAACATAACCATGATATTGACTGATATAATTTTGTAAGACAAGTAACGAATAACGAAAGTATGGTTAACACCCGAAATTTATTGATCACGTTCCTGGGTAGGTACATGGCAGCGTATAATTATTAAAATATTTTTTTCATTTATTTTGATAAAAAATAAAATTTTCTTGTCGTATGTTTAATTTACTACATGTTCATGTAAATGTCACGGTAATTATTTCGCAAACAGGTTAGGTTGTCTTCTCTACCACATTGTGACAACAAGTCGGCTAAAGTCGTCGCCATACTTTTGACCCGAAGTTGTGAAAGTACCTTGTTCAAATAAATTTAAATTTTTCGTTTTATGCCCATCATTTTTTTAATTTGATTTAGTTACTTACAATATCCACTTACAGGATAGTGATAGATGATCAGCGGCAGAATATTTGGAATTTGGTTAATTAATTGAATCAACGGAGCTTAAAACATAAATCTGGGTAACAGGATTACAATAGAGTTTAAGAAACCAAAAAACAAACGCGTAGCGAGTTTAAAAGATTATATGAAAACCAGTTTGAGTCTTGCTGCAGTACGAAACTGGGCTGCAGGTTTATGTATATATGTTCATACAAATATACAGGAAATTTTCTTGACACTTTTATAGTCTTGGACGTTTGACTTTTGCACGAGGTGGGCAGTGAAAACACTAAAGGCGAACTTATGAAGTTGATAAGGAAGAAAATAAAATGTCTAAGATCAATTAAAGATGCATAGAAGTCAATGCGAAATAAAGACCTAATCCACATGTTAATGGGACTTTTAAAATGAGACACTATATTTGTTAAGAAGACATTTCTTCCACAAACAAAAACGTTTGCCAGCAGAGTTGAGAAACTCTGCCACCAATGATGTGCTGACCTTCATAAGGGAAGCAGTATGTCTCTTGGAATAGTAACATTTTCAATAGTAAATATTTCATTTAAAAACAAAACATGGAATGTGAACCGCTTGGCTAACTATTCGATATCCTTTTGTAATTCCAGGCCCCAAAAAGTGGGATTGACAAACAACTAAGCATGAATGAATTGCTAAGAAGGATATTGGGTGGTATGAATAAAACAGAGTACCATAAGCGAGGATTGCGGGCGGGTTTTAACTTTTTTTTACGCTCCTTGATAGTATGGCCGTTTTTGGAGTTGTCATCTGCTTCAAAAATGCTTGCAGAATGTCCTTTAACACACACTGCGAAAGTAAAGTACATATTCGAAAACGCAAACAATAATTTAACCGCATAAGCATTAGGTTTGATAATGCAGTTTGCGCAAGTCATTTATTCGGCAACGTCATCTGCATTGCAGAATGGCAATAAAAAATCAGAGGTGACGAGAAAGATTGATGGCCGAAAAAAATAAATGGATGATGACGAGAAAGATTATATTAATTATTTAGTGTTCATTAATTAATCAGTGTGAAATTTAAGTAACTTGTTTTATTTCCACATCATTCGATTTTCCATATTCGATATCCCTTTAAGTAGATACGGTTCCATTTTGATTGTGTTTGTCAAATGAGCTTGCAGAGAAAAAAGTAATTTGACGATGATCAGAGCATGTGTGCAAACATGACGATTGCATATTTGACGATTGCAGCTTCTGCGTCATAAAAATTTTACGATTTCGAAAATAGCGTACATGTTATAAATTTCAGCTTCTTATCTCGAACTTAAGGGCCTCAAAATCTGTGACGGACAGACATGGGAAGATCGACATAACTTCCTATACTGATTACAAATAAAGTTAGTTTAAAGGCTATATGAACAATATTAAGGTATGTTACAAACTATGACCCAACATTAATTAACCCTTAGAATAGGGTATAAAAAAAACCTTTGCGAAGAACGCAACCATTTCCATCAACTTAAAACGTTTATTTTTGTAATTAGTGGGCATGTCAGTGGGCGAATATGTAACACCTTTACATTTGATCATTGATCTTGATCTTAGCTTGCTATCCCTTATTTTAAGCCATACAAATTGGTGACATACGGACGGACGGACATGGCTAGATTCTTATCACAAAAAGTAGATTTTATGGGAATGCTACAATTAAAGGCATGCTACAAACTGTATGGTGACATTATATCCATGGACGTTCTTCAAAGCTCATTAGGTATGAAAGGGTTCAGCAGATAACAGTACCTGGGTGGACCGCTCCCCCTTAATTTTCCATTTTTTTGGGGTAATTTTTTATTTTGATCAAACTTCATGCCCACGATTTGGGACCATTTTACACATCGCTTTGGGGCAATTTTGCATAAATCGAAAGGGTCGTTTGTCATTTTGAAGTATAGCCACATTTTTTTGGGCCGATCTTAACTTTTTAGGGCCATTTTGCATTGTGGCCTTATTTCATTCCGCCGTTTTAAGTAAGTGGACATTATGTCTTCTTCAAACAGACATTAGGTAAATTAATACTTTGATCCGGACATAATGTCCATGGACGTTTCAACAAACTGGAAAAAAATGGATCCTTCCTTTTTTTGTAAGGCGAGATTTTTAAGCTATTTCTATAGCTTTTTCACGGGCTTTGAGCGCGGCGACCGAATCAAGAAATTCCGTAACGAAAATAAAACCTAACACTCCATACTTTCTCACAAACATAGCAGCTGTTTGTGAGAAAGTATATAGATGTATAGGTATCTAGTCACGTGATTGCTCTCGGTAGGGCTAGTTGAAAATATTGAACGCCACCGTCATCGTCAGATTTTCAAGTCGGACGACAAAATACCAAAGTTTGAGCTAGGGAGCTGAAATTTATAATATAGACTCTCCAGGGGCCCTTGATGCTCATGTGTAAATATTTTCAAAATTCGACCATTGACACGCCCACAATTTAAATTAATGCGACGCTGACGAGCCTACATGTTTACACATCAACTAGGTATACCGTGAGTGCAGCGTGGCTCACACCTATTTAGTGTATAGGTAATACACATTAATGCTGCGCAGAGAAATTATATATGATATTATATCTATATACATATGTACATCGATGATCAAACTCTTAATAACGTTCTTTTTGTTCAAATTTTTTGAATGAATAATTTTTTTGCTGTGTAATTACACTATTTATACCTAAATGTTTATACCCATTATTTATACCTAGCTATTTTCGTTTTATAGAGAAGATAAACTTAAAGAGCTAAAAAGAAAAAGATACAAAATTCTATGCAATAGCTTTACCGCGGCAGTCCCCGAGTGCCACTCACTTTTTTTTTTATAATTTGCGTGCGCTAAATTGATTTTTTTTTCTGTAGTGATACAGTGGGGTAGGGCGGGGCTAGTTGGGCCACGGGGCAAGTAGGGCCACTCGAATAACTTAGAAACTAAAAGTCCTATATGAACGCGATGATACACAATCGAAGCATGCTGACTAACGACCACCTACCAAATCAGTTTCAGTTGCATTTTTACCTTCAGAGGAGCACGCCGTTTATATTTGAATTTTAAAGGGTAAAAAGTAAAAAAAAATATATTCCTTTTCTATTTTTTTTTTGTGAAGCGGTGCGAATATTAGAATAAGGTAAACATTTTTCATGTGTCCCGTTATTGCATTTTATTTTTTCGAGTGTGAAATTGAAGTGTTTTGTGTGGCTGTTTCTTTGTGACACAAAATGTTCAATAAAGTCAGTGCTGGGTAAGTCGAACCGCCAGTGGTCCAACTTACCCCGCTAAATTCAAGATGATGTGTCATTGTATTTTACCTACCTGTATTGTGTGTGATTTTAGAATGCAGACTTACACTCGAAAAACTCAGCGAGCTTCTGCCTCTCAGGCATTGTTAAACCAGGCAGCAACTTCGGTTTTGTCTAAAGAGAAATCTTTCAGGCAAACAGCGGCAACATTTGGAGTTTCAAGAACAACACTAAAAAGGTTTATAACCAAAAAAGCAGAGTCGCGAGAAATTCTTAGCATGGGCTACGTAGGCTCGAGGCAAGTTTTCGACGATGAAAAAGAAGCTTTATTAAAAGATTATTTGCTTAAAGCACCTTCAATTTTTTATGGCTTAACGCCAAAAAAAGTTCATACACTTGCGTACAAATGTGCAATCAAGTTCCAATTACGTTTTCCCGAAAGCTGGAACGAAAACAAAATGGCTGGTAAGGTTTGGCTAGGAGTGGGTGGAGGAGTGGGTGTAGTGTCACATTTGCCGAAAGTGGGCCCATTCAAAATGTGCCAAAATAGGACAAGGAAACATCTTTATTTGCATAAATTGCAATAGTGATTACGATTCATAATGTATTATTCGTCTTTAAAATTCTTTTATAGAACGCCATGAAGAGGTTTTTTTTATTTTCGTTTATTGAAGTCTTTGTTGTGTTTTTTTATTAAGTTTATATTTTGAATAAAAATTTGAAAGAAATTATGGCATTTTTGTATTATGTAAAAATTACTTTTCAGATTTTCAGGTTTTGGTCCAACTAACCCCACTCACTGGTCTAACTTGCCCCGCTGGTGAGGTAAGTTGGACCACTTGGACTTGGTGTATTTGAGACAAAATAATTATTTGACTATTAGATAAATTGTTTTTTTTTTAATTTCATTAAAAAATCGAAGTTTCAATATTTCTACTGACTTTAGTTTCATAGCTTAATTATAAAACGTTTGGAAGTTATGAAGCGCCAAAAAAAAGTGGTCCAACTAGCCCCGCCCTACCCTACCCTTATAATGGTTAAACCACAGCGCAGGCATTTTTGTTTGTTGCTGCAAGTAGCTCCCAGCAAATGATTCATTGCCTGTTTTTGGGTTCTACTTACTGTATAAAAGAATAGAAGGATAGGAAAGAAGTTTGAGATGGCTAACATATCTATCTACACAGCGGATACTGTTTGGCGCACGTCTTGCCGCGATTAAAAACGTTGGGGTCTCCATTTTTGAGATCACACAGAACCATACAATTTATAGAGTCGTACTCACGAAAGCCATTTAATGCAAACCTTTGCTAATAGCTATAGTTTTAATCTCAGCTTTCAAAACGCCAACTGTTTTTGTTCTGTTGAATCCCACACCCGCAGATTGCTGTGGGCCCTTTTCAATATTATGTTTCCCAATAAAACACGATTGTCATATATTCGAAAAAGGAGAATCTGCCGAAATCATGAACTTTATAAATGAAAATAAAGCGGTTTAGATGGCGTACGTGAACACCAGCCTTGGCGAGTCCGAGTCCAGCCCGGAGAGACAATATAGCAGAGGAAGACCCAATCTTAGGTGAAGAAAAACTTCAAGTAAAGAAAGACCTTAACAAATCTGGAGTGCACAACAAGATGCCGTTAGCATGAACTTTTTTGTAATGTCTTCTTTCTCTTTATCGACGAGGTTATGATCTGGCCTAAAGGGTACATAACCCTCCCACTTCACTGCATCCCTACTAACCTGCCAGTGGAATTCGCTTTTTGTGTATTGTATTGGATTATTAATGATTAAATGTAACTAGCTCTCATAAGTGTAAACTCATCACTTGCTTACACGATAGCTTTCATCTTAATGTGTATTAGCATTTCATCACAAATAAATAAATAAAATAAATCTTTATAATTCAAATGAAATGGTGTCCGTTGGTAGCCGCATCACATGAGAACGGCTGAATCGATTTGGATCTTTTTTTTTAAACACTCGGTATAATCCGAATAAGGTTGTTACGGACAGAATAATTTTAAAAGTTGCCTGGAAAATTTGGAAAAAAATTGATACCCGCTATAGACAATAATTATGTGGAGACTCGAGACTACAAAGCCGGGCGGCTGCAGCTAGTAAATTAATAAATAAATAGGGGCCGAGCCGGCTGTGGGGTTTTGTTTGGTTTAAGTCGTTGCCCCAACCCAGACTGTAACTCTTGGCGAAAGCAAAAATAAAACTTGAGACAGCTATGCTGGGGACGGAGTTGGCTGGAGAGGCTTGTTTGGTATAGGCGTGAGGCCGTTACCCAAAATGGAATGTGGGCGCCATCGAATTTAGCAAGTTAGAAATATATGAGCCTCCAGTTTAGGTTATATAACAAATTTTTTTATACCCTATTCTAAGGGTATATTAATTTTGACGCATAGTTTGTAACGTACCTTAATATTGCCCGTAGACCCCTAAAAGTTACTATATTTATAATCAGCATCGATAGTAATGTCGATCTAGCCATGTCCGTCCGTCCGTCAGTCTGTCGTCAAAAATTAGGTCTTTAAACTGGGCCTAGAGAGCTGAAATTTTAACCATATACTCTCTAGGGTCCCAAAATAATCAAGTTTACGAATTTTTGAAATCCGCCCACAGACACGCTCACAAACTCAAAAAAACAAAATTTTCGAAAAAATCGAATTAGAGCTAGAAAGCTGAAAATTTTTATATATGATCTATGACTCCTAAAACTGCTCGGGAGATAATATTTTCAAAATCCGACCACTGACACGCCCACAATGAAATAAAGCAATTTTATTTAAAAACCAAAGTTTGAGCTAGGGAGCTGAAATTTATAATATATACTCTCTAGGGGCCCTTTATGCTCATTTGTAAATATTTTCAAAATCCGCCTACTGACACGCCCACAATTTAAAAAATACGTTTTTTGAAAACCCAAAGTTTGAGCTAGAAAGCGTTTTTTATAAAAGCTTCGTTTTTTTCAATAAAATCCTTTAAATATTATATAATAAAATATGTAGAGCGTTCTTAACAATTCAACAATACTTATACTTTTGTCACGCCCACCTATGAGGGATAGGAATAAGAATAGGGTATCCAACAGTTCGCCCAAGTGGACTGTAGCCCGTCCCTATGTTTTCTATATAACTTGCTTACGCTAAAGGGGTTCTGTTAATGTTACAGTAGCCTTATTGTGCTTAGAACACTGCGCAAGCATTTTAACAGAAGGCAGCACCTATTCATTGCATGCTTTTCGGTACTACCGACCATTAGAAAGAATAGAGAGATGGGAAAGAAATGGTTTGGTGCATTTGTAGGATTTCCCCACTTGTAATGTTTTTCTATATTCAATTCAAAACTAATGAACCTGGCCGGGATTCGAACGCACCACCTCCAATCAGTGAGCGAATACACTACTACTGCACCGTTGCCACCCACGTTTGATGGGAAACCACAATGGAATCTAGGCATTTGTTGGTAAAAGTGTTTTTTTTTTAACAATTCGTTGCAGCTTCGTTTTTATCATTACTTGCACAGCTTGCTCCCAAATATATGCAATGTAAAATATCAAAAGCAGTAATGAAATAAAAAAGGAGGAAAAAGTGTATGCAGAGGGAGAAATGTTATTCCACATTTCTGCATGGCTTGGAAACTACCCCGTAAACGGATACCATTGGCCTAAGAAATTTGAATTCTTTTTAACATGTAACAAAAATGACATTGGTATACCCAACGATTACACATATCTTTTTTCTGTCGAATCACTTTAGATACAACTTACTTTTCGACTTTCACTAATAACAAAGGTTACTAGCTCATTTGTCATCAGCAGGTGTGCAAAGCAATAAATGTCTGCATCAAACCAATTAGCAGACGATTTTTAACCCGGATAAAAGTCACTTAGCCAAAAAAAAAATGTATCAACAAATAAAACAAAAACCATATCGTGCAATACCGCGAGAGCCACTATGTGTATAGTTGCAACACCTACTTAGATTCTCCCCCAAATTAAAAATCAATAAAAATTTAGATTAATTAAGCTTCAATTGCCTTTCTCAGAAGAAATCGTTCATACTCTTAACACATTCACTTTTAATTTTATTGGTGCTGTAGTGACGACGCACGGCGGCACCTTCTTATCACACTTGTTGGGCGAACTCCCGCAGTTGCTCAATTTCAAAAAAAGAAGCTACTAGCTATAACATCAATGCAATAAGGTTTTACCCAAGCTCAATACTCGTAAAGGTTGCAATCTTTTGATCTAAAAAAAAAAAAAAAAGTTGACATACATTCAATTACATTGTACACACCTCTGCGGTATATAGGATGATATTTGTCAAAACCATTAGCGGAAGCTGGCGATTATTTAGTAGACAGACAGTCACTTTGTATTTAACCCATTACAGCGCGTAAGCCGAAGTCAAACAGTGTAACTTCTTGACACCGATTTTATAGCTCCTAAGATAAAACAAGCATCCTTTCGTGTAAGTGCAATTGTTACATGAGAGGGTACGGTCCATAAACGGACTACGTGCGTTACTGCTAACAAACATTTTATGGCACCTTTTAGATTTAAACAACACAAACACGTCCAAAGATACGAGTATCTTATGCGTCTTGAAACAATATGATCTAAATTACAACAATTAAAGCTTTGTCTGTAGTGTAGGTGAACGAATTTCTAAGAAACTTGCAAACATTTAGAGTAGAAAGTGTCGTCTGTACGGTTCGGTGTGTAAGTAAGTGTAACATGAGCTGTGAGTAAAAACAAACCCAGCACAGTACCCAGTAGTACAAATTTAGTTTTGCTTGACTGGCAGCATTGTTAATCTGTTTCATCTTTCATTCTCATTTTTGCTTACTTTAAATTTAGAATAAAAAAACGTTAATCAAATAAAACAAAAAATTCAAATAAATGAATGAATGATGATGATGATCACATATGTGTGCGACGATGGATGTACGCTGTACGCGATCGTAAATATGCGGTTGCCGGTCGTTGGTTCGAAGGTGGTATGCGTATGTTACGTTCGCAACGACTTCTTGCAATAAAAACGAAAGAACCACAACGATAGACCGTATAGGCCAATGTAAATATTCCTCGTAAGGGCATTGGGATTTGGACAGCGAATGTGTGCATATGAGGCAATGTGGTATAAAATATCAACTCCGTATCTGTTCAATAGGTGAATGGCAATCGTAAATAAATGAGACATTTTCAAGCGGCAAGTGCTCTAGTGTTTGACAGATAAATCAAATAAAGTGGTGGTGGCTTTATTTCCCAATAGAGGCTACATATATAATCTGTTTAAAAAAAAGTGATTAAAACTTTTTTAAGAGAACGTTATTTGACTGAAGGCGATAAAAACTCTAGATACCTTAATTTGTAAACCTTTCTATTCTGACAAAATACATATGTTTGTACTCGTATATTTGGAGAAAAAGAAAAGTGGCCAGCAGCTCCAGTTGCAAATCAATTAATAGCTTCTCCAACCTGTTTTGTTTTTATGGGGTCGCACAAGTATTGGCATTCTATACTAATATAATATTCTATTGAACTTAGTAAAGCGGTGATAATTAAGCCACGAACAAAATAAATAAATATACGTTTCGCATTTAGTGATAGAAGCTGAATGGCATACAGACTAATCGGCTTTCGATTCAAATTAAACGGGGTACATACACACAAAAGTTCCATAAGAATTGGATTTTCGTTCTATCTTGCTACTAAGATACTTAATTTTATTATTTTATTAATATTTATTGCTCATGGTTCCATAATACAAACGAAGTTTTTATGATTTACAATTTGTGCAGTATTTATAATAACTGGGAAGATATAAGAAAAGTAAGTGACATTTTTTACCTGTGTGATAAAGGAAATTGTATTTTTCCCGTCGGCTTTTTTGGTCATATGATTGTTTAATGAAACTGTTTATTTCATTTTATTGTCCCGACGTTTCAGCTGGGATTGCTGCCTTCTTCAGGGGTTTTATTGGGTACAAATTGAGTGTTGTAACGTAAAACAAAAGAATACTATTTAGTTAAATTTAAAAAATACAAGTGCTGTGAGTTAAATGCTTCTGTTGAAGCTTGAGTTAAACGCTTCAGTTGAAGCCTATTAATAGACTAAGCTTCACGTTACAACACTCATTTTTTACCTTTATATACATATGTAATAAAAATAGAGTCCAATGCCACATCATTGGTTTGTATAACATAAACAAATTAAAAGTTTTGGTTGGGGTTGTCGAATAAAAGAGTTATGCGAGTGGATATCCAAAGATAAAAAAAAACGACTAGGTTAAGACAAGTACAAGTATATTAAAGGAAACAATGTGTATTGGCTTGACAGGAAGTATGTATATATTATGCAAGGTGACTTTGGACTAAGTAGAAATTTATTTATACAAGGGGGCGTTGATTCAAACTAGTGTTGACACTTATATGAAACTATATTTCACACTTCTTGGCATACCCAGGGACGACAGCATCAGGAAATTCAACTTCGAGAAGAATTTCCAGATAAAGCTCAGCAATAAGGCGAACTGGAGCAATGAATCCATAACTTATGGACTGAGCAACCACACAACAAAGTGGTACACGGACGGCTCGAGGACCGAGGAGGGAACTGGTGCAGGAGTGTTTGGGCCAGGAACTAAGCACTACGAATCCATGGGCAAATGTACCAGCATCTTCCAGGCAGAAATATGTGCCATAGACAGGTGCGTTCGAATCAACCTCGAGAAAAACTACAGGAATTGCAACATAGCAATAATGTCTGACAGCCAAGCAGCCATAAAGACTCTTGACGCCTACGTTATCAAGTCAAAACTCGTGTGGGAATGCCTACACTGGACTGGATAGACTAGACAAGAATAACAGAATTTCCATCTGCTGGGTACCTGGCCATGTTGGCATTACAGGCAATGAGGCAGCGGACTCTCTGGCAAGAAAAGGGGCAGAGGAACCCTTCATAGGACCTGAACCGTTCTGCGGGATAGGAGAACACACTATACGCGAAGAGTTCAGGAGACTGGAGGAAGAAACAAGGACCAAAACCTTTCTCAACCTCCAATGTCTGAGGCAAGCAAAGAAACTCTTAGGAAATTACAACCAAAACAGATTCAAAGCTTGTATCGGCCGTATCAAAACAACCTAAGAATCCTAACAGGCCTTCTCACGGGGCACTGCAGACTAAAGGAGCACCTGAGGAAAATGGGCATATCGGAGGACGGGCTCTGCAGATTCTGCAGTGAAACCGCCGAAACTCCGGACCACATACTGGAATCCTGCGGGGCACTGGCCCACAAAAGGATGAAATATTTGGGCAGGCACCAAATAACAGACAAGGACATACAAACCATGGACCCACAGCTCATTCTCAGATTCATTAAAGAAACTGGACTGGACACTGTGCTCTAAGGAGTGTAACCTGCCAAGGATAAATCAGAGCAATACCTCGACACGCTTCACAAAGAAGTATCTAGAGAGGGCTCTGAAAGAGGGCATGAACCTCTCCGATGCACAAGCAAGGGGACACAATAGACCAATAGGTCGCAGTGTAATATACCCTAATTAAATATTATTATTATATTTTTATTAACAGGGGTGACCCTTTAAGAAAAACAAACAAAATGAAATCAGGAGATCGAAAGAAAACGTTAATTATAAACGAAAGATTCAGAGGCAAGATGCAGTCTGAACACAGAGATACAAATAACAAAAGAAAAAATTAAATTTAACAAAAAAGTTAAAAATGTAATTTAAAATTAAACTAAAGTTAAAATTACCAGAATAACATTAAACCAGAATACCAGAAATAATAGATCCTAAGCCAATATAGTCAAATCGGAAGTGCCAAATTTTGATTTGCTTTATAATAATTGGTCCAGGTATTGATAATGCCCTGATATGCCAAGGCGGGAGTTTATTAAAAAATCGATAAGACAAAATAGAATACAAATTACGATATAAGCAGTGGTACGGAAATCGGGAACCGATGACATATTAGAGACGTTTACACATAAATCATAGATGGAAATGAGACGAAAATGCGATGACTAGATTTCATGAAAAACTTTTTAATATCTTGAAACAATATAAATGACGAACAGGAAGAATATACAGGTCACGGAATAAAGGAAAGGTAGGATGTCTACGAGGCTTACGACATATACGAGGGCGGGTCAATAAGTCCGTGACTTTTGGAATAAAACACAGATTTTTTGATAAAAAAATAATTTTATTTTTCAACGTAGTCTCCCTTGAGCTCTATAAACTTTGTCCAACGCTTCCCCAATTTTTTTATCCCTTCCAAAAAAAATGATTTGTCGAGGTCCTCAAAATAGGCCTTTATTTGCGAGATGACTTCATCATTGGAGTCAAATCTTTTTCCACCAAGCCATTTCTTCAGGTTTGGGAACAAGAAGTAGTCGCTCGGAGCCAAATCTGGAGAATAGGGTGGATGAGGGAGCAATTCATAGCCCAATTCATGGTTTTTTGCCATGGCAACTGCACATGTGTGCACCCTTGCATTGTCTTGGTGGAAAATAACTTTTTTCTTGGCCAAATGAGATCGGTTTTTTTTCAAATCGTCATTGAATCGGTCCAATAAGTTGGCATAATATTCCCCATTGATTGTTCTTCCCTTTTGAAGGTAGTCAATGTGGATTATCCCGCGTGCATCCCAAAAAACAGTCGCCATAACTTTATTGGCTGACAAACCCACCTTGGCCTTCTTTGGCGCCGATTCACCCTTAGAAACCCACTGTTTTGACTGTTGTTTGGTCTCTGGTGTGTTGTGATGGATCCATGTTTCGTCCACGGTTACAAAACGGCGCAAAAACTCCTCCATATTGCGATTAAACAACGCCAAACCTTCCTGTGAAGTTGTTACACGATTGCGTTTGTGGTCGACTGTGAGCAAACGTGGCACCCATCTTGCGGAAAGCTTTCTCATGCCCAAGTGATCATTCAAAATTGAAACCACTGAGCCATGCGAGATCCCTACGGCTTCCACAATCTCTCGCACTTTCAATCTTCGGTCGGCCAACACCATATCGTGAATTTGTTCGATTGTTTCGGGTGTAGAGACCTCAACTGGGCGTCCAGGACGTTCGGCATCTTCAGTGCTTGTACGGCCACAACGAAATTCAGTAAACCACTTTTTTACCATTGAAATCGATGGTGCAGAGTCCCCATAGTATTTTTCAAGCTTAGCCTTGGTCTCGGTAATGGTTTTTTTTCGCAAGAAATAATGCTTAATAAGCACACGAAATTCACTTTTTTCCATTTTCTCCTCAAATTAGTGAGTAGTCTGATAAAAATAGCTGTCAAACACAAACTAACTGACGCAGCAAGTTTAAATTTTGACAGGAGTCAACTGACAGATGCCTGTTGACAGGAGCAGTGTTGCCGTTTCAGTAAAGAGGTCAGAAATTCAAAAAGTCACGGACTTATTGACCCGCCCTCGTACTATACATGCTAGCTTTCCTTTATTCCGTGACCTGAATATGTGTGGGTTGTATCTGCATTTCGAAATAGCATCCGTTAGTGGAAGTGCTACGCCTTAGGTCCTTAGATTCGGGGTTCCGAGTGCTGTTCTGGAAACCAGTGCTGTTAGTATAACGACATGGTCCGGCTATTAACAGAAGCTTCAAGGGCTACAAAATGACGCAAAAAGCAGAAGACCAATCAATCGGTGTTTATGCAGACTTTGCTTAATCAACTACCAAAAATATAACATATTTAAAAACATACCCCCGTATTAATAAACAACGGATAGCGGCGAGTTAGCACTAGCACATCTGTTAACTCATAATTCTGATTAATAAACGTGTGTTAGCTTTCACTGGCATGTGATAACGAGTGGATAACTTAACTCACCGAATTCGGCGTACGGATAACTTCACACATTCTCAGATTGTAGTTCATGCATTCACAAATTGAGAGGATGCGCATGCATGTGTGGAAACATTGAGAGGATGAGAATGAACACTGTCTCCCATTTGGGCATATTAGTCTTTCATAATGCGTTGATTCCATAGTAGTACCATAGTATTGAAATGGAATACACAGAAATGTGTGTCAACTGATGAAATATGAAAGATACACTCGATTTTTGAGTATAATTTGGTAAAGTGCTGCCGTAAGTGATAAAGAGCAAACAGCTAACACAGGAAAAACATATTTTTATTAATCAGAAAAGTTATCATTTGGACAAGTTCGTTATCCGTGTGCCAACTAACTCGTGTTTTAAGGAGTGGATAGTGTTTTTTTATTAATATGGCTGATAGTACATAAATAGTACAAAATTCATAGGATTGGGTTTGAGGAGGGTGAATGGAAGACACAACTGTGATCTCTAAAAGCTGTACCAACATGTGGATGAAGTCCAAAAATCTAAAGTACATTAACTATATTGGCTTAGGCTGCAGTGTCTCAGGCAGTGACAATTAACGGATCAGGGTCCTGAAAGTTAAGCTAGGAAATTAAGTTCTCAGTTCATATTCTCGTGTATTCATCCTTTAATTGTCTAGTCAAAGTTTTTACCTCTCGAAGTAAACATAATCACCAGGATTAACACCTTTTTGTAGACTTAAAGAAACTGAGCCCAGGAAGGCTCTGCAACATCGGGTTAATAAGAAAAATAGTGGGGAGCCCGTTAAGTAAGTTCGTTAGTCTCAGTGTGATGTGGAACTTATTAAAGTATGTATTTGGAAGCCCTGTTCAGTCCTACTTTCTAGAACAGCCTTTAAGTTATATGAGGGAGTATCAAGCACCTTTAGGAGAGCCAGGATGAATACGGATTCAAACTACTCTATCAACCTTAGGAGATAAGTGGTTAGGATGTTAATTATTAAAGTGTGACGTTTTTATTTAAAAAGAGAAATAATAATAATTATAACAATGAGCTTATAGAACAACGTGACCTAATGTTAATTGTGCCCACTGCTTATACTTTATAGCGGCTCGTTCTCACTACCAGATACCGTACTTGAAAGTCCTGCTTTGACTTAGTCTTGACAAGGTCACTCACCATAAATCCTTCAGCTCAGTTTCTTTGATGAATCTAAGAATGAGTTGTGGATCCATAAATTGAATACCCTTATTATTGTTTTATTATTTCGTGTTTTCCCAAATATTTGATCCACTTGTGATTCCAGAACATGGGCTGGAGTTTCGGCGAACTCGCTGCAGAATCTGCGTATAGCTTTCTTTAATATACCCATTTTCCCTAGGTGTTCTCTGATTCTGTAATAAGAAGACCTGCAGACTGTATGCTAATCACTTGCGTTGCCAAGCATCTTAAGGTGCTAGGCTTATACGATAGCAACTGCGAGGCCTGTGGAGAAAGCGACGACACTGCGAAACATTCCATTTCTGATTGCAATACTTTGGCTCGTATCAGATGACAGGTATTTGGTGCTGTAAACCTAAACTAGTCATAGTTCAAGCGCCTACTAAAGGCAATGGGCGCGTTCTCTTTGCAAAGCAACTACTAGTTCCTTCTATTTCACACTTCCTCATTGATGGAATAACTCAAGTGACCATCGTTTGGCAAGTGACAGAGATTTAACTAGTAGCGAACTAACAGTTGCCTTGCAAATTGAACGTGCCCAATTTTTGACAATAAAAGAGACATGTCTAAATTCGTAGGTTATTTTTATCCATTCATTGAATCCCTTTAGGTTTAAGCTCCCTAAAAGTTCTTTGGCCAGTCTGAGACCTTGGGGTTGTAGAAAGGTAGAAAGGTTTCTTTTCCGGTTTCCTAAACTCTGCACGTAAGGTGTATTCTCCTATCCTGCAGAATAAAAATGTTCCGCAATATAATCTTTCCCATTGCGAAGTCCCGTTTGAAGATTCGTTTGATTTCCTGGACAACAGATTAAGCCTGAGTTCTTTGGGACTGGAATTTTCTTACATCGCGTCGCCATGAGCAATATTTCATAGCTTACCATATGTAACTTTGCATAGCAAGAAAGAAAGATAGAATGCCATAAAATTTAGTTTGGGCATTTCATAGCTTACTACTCCAATAGTGAAAATGTCGCAGAGCGAAGGACCCCAACAAAATGACTGCCAATAAAATACTGTCCTTAAAAACCTATGCATCAATCCTTATGCTGGATTTCTAGATCGTGCAGCAAAACACAAATTTAGTGGATTTTTAAATATAGGCGCCACATTACCAACCTTGCAGTGGTAGTGTATTCACTTGCTGATCAAAAGGTCTCCCGTTCAAATCCGCTGCTTCAGCAAATACAAAAACCTTAAACAATCGAGACAGCTTTTGATGGGCTACATGCGTGTCGTTAAGAGCCCTCTTGAAAATAAAACCAATATGTTCCAATAACCTACATTATTCTACATTTTCTCTCAGTGTTTACCCAAAATATACTCTTATACGATTAATATCACTCTGCACACTTGCAATGATTTAATATCGTATCTATCGAGATGCCAAATAAACAAGATAACACATGGTGTATGGAGTACTAATCGCTTTAGTGATATAACAAATATTGTGAAATTATTTACACTTTTACCATATGCAGATAAGAATAAAATGCAAGCTCCTACTCTCTCCTCCTTACAGTGCTTCTATGCCAGTCTTGTATGTACAGTACATTAACACTTAGGGATACCATCATGCATATTGTATCTACAACTTACACAGGTCATTTCCGTAAACATAAATTTCATCAATACGACACAATATTTGTTCCATAAATAGAACTGCCATTAACATAAATTGCTATACTCGTAGTATCTTATCAGTGTAAATGACATGAAATTTATTCATATTTGTCGAATAAATTGTCAGAGGGCATACGAATTTTCCCTTTTCATACATTTTTTTTCTTTCCGGATGAGCTTTCACTTTTTTGGGGATTTTCTTTTCTGGTTATTTACAATTTCACTGAGAAAAAGAAAATGAAACTAGGACCGACTCTTTTGCCATCTTAATTCTAAAGCTTCGAGATACCTATTTTTAGAATCTTACCGTATTGTCACAGTAACAGTCGCAGTCATAGTCAGATGCATTTGCATAGTGGACGTTGAAAAACCAGATTTTTTTATTTCTTTTTTTCAAAGATATTTGCATTTTAAAGTACCTTAAGGTGATAGGCATTATTTATATTTAATTTCGTTCATTGTATTTCAGCATCTTGTCAGTCGGAAACTAATTCCTAAGCTCAAGTGAATAAATTGTCTAATTTGCATGATGTCTGAGTTCGACTTATAAGATACCCTTTAGGGTGGCCACGTTCAATTAAGCGATTAGCATAGATACTCGACAAGTATATCGATATCAGTTGCCAAACTGTAATCAATTATTTTTATGGGCTTTTGTCCATAATAATTTCAAGCCTCTTTTGATTGATAAACGAGTGGGATGGCAGATGGTATTAAGACATTTTTTTAAGTAAATCTAGGTCTCAGCTTCAACGTTTAATTTTATGATTGTGATGGCGTTTATGTCGCAAATATGCGCGTAATGAATGGATTTAAAATGGGAATCATAATCCGAAAGAAAAAGTGAACACAGGTGTATGGTAGTCATGATGAATTGCTCCATGGTGCGTAGTAATCTTTTGAGCGTAAATGGCCATAACTAGATTGTTGAGTTTAAATTACAAAAATGAATGTTAACGCAATGTAATTTGAATGTTCATGTATGATGAACTTAATACACAGTGGCTGCGTAGTTGGTGGGTTGGACGACTTATCGAAAGGCCACATCCCGCCGGGGCCAACTAACATCCAACATTTTTTTTCCAACTCCCCACAAACATCCAAGAGTATCAATTGTAATGAGAAGCCTCTCAAGTTTGTCTTTCGGATTCGACTTAAAATTGGATGTCCCTTATAATTCGCACAAGCACATAGTTGGAGGAGCTAGGTTTAAGGCCCTGTTTGGGCCGTTAATGCCTATTATATATTTATTTTCAGACTAAGAAAAATGGGATTTATTGACACAGTGTCAGCGCAGGCTTTATCACTACTATCGAAGTGATTCTACTTAACTTTTTTTGATGAGAGTGAGGTAGTCACTTCGGAACTACGCAAAGCAGTTCACTTTATTACAACCGAAGCGTAAGATCTTAATTCTCAGTCCGCTACCGCCAGCTCAGTATTTCAAATTCCAATTCATTTCAATTAAACCTAAACATAAAACAACTTCTGATGTGTGATAGAGATGGTATGAATATTGTGCTGTTGGACAGTATTGCTGAAAAATGAAAAATCGCATAAATCTAAAAATATTGTGCTATATGCAGACAAGGTAACGACTTATGTCCGGTTTGAAAAAGAGCAACAGCAACGACGTATCTTCCTACGTAAACATTAAAGCAACAATGTAACCTCAATAGAAAGATATCAGAAGACATCCTGGTACAATGCCTTATTTAAAGTGGCGAAGAATACAACAGATATTTCAGTGTCATTCAAAAAGTCAACTGCTGTTACTCAAAAATACGAATTAGAAACACTGGAGATACTAAGATCTAATTTAATTTAACAGCAAATAAAAAACAGGGAAACGTTTACTTTACGATTGTTGCTGGTGGTTGCATACCACGTTTGCTGAAACAGTTTTGCGTATATGTACTGGATTATACGACGTTTCGTGACATGGATTGCATTCATTGCAAGCTTCATTCCAATTAAAAATAAGTTGACCATAATTTTCCAACACTTGCTTTTCACAATAATAAATAGAATTTACTTAAATCAGAAGAAATTGTTGCCTCATTTGAGTTTTAGACACTAGTCGATTTTCCACGCTCGTTTGCTCAGTGGAATTCTTATAGGTTTTAGGTCCAGAGATGCATCCATCTCCGATCCATATTTTGTCAGTTTATCCACTTGCTCGTTACAGGAGAGTTGTGACTAGGCTTGCACTGTATCACTGGCCTTGACTTCAAAATAAGTTACTTTTCTCAGAGTCAATCGAAAAAGGCTTTTGCTAT
The DNA here is from genome assembly GCA_949715645.1 of Portevinia maculata. NCBI lineage: Eukaryota > Metazoa > Arthropoda > Insecta > Diptera > Syrphidae > Portevinia > Portevinia maculata. Next base: position 81,272,798 of record OX454526.1, on the reverse strand, counting down.
TACTATTTGCCTAATGACTAGTTCTACTAGCGGGACATAGGCGCATAGTGTGTTAGAGTTTTTGTTTTCGGTTGAAATATTGCAACTGCATTTCGCGACACTTGTATAGCGTTAAACCTTCGCCTTATTTACGATAAGAATGTATACGTATTCAGTCAAATTCGTCTAAGTCGAATCTTGACAGGAACTCAAAATTAGTTTCGAATCGAAGGAATTTTGACTTAGAGGATGTCTATTACTACAAAGAGGTTTATATTTAGAAAAATAAAAGGAATGAACAAATGATTCGAAAAATTCGAGTTACATGAGGCTCGGCTGTACATTTTAAATAAAAAACATAGGGACGGGCTACAGTCCGCTTGGGCGAACTGTTGGATACCCTATTTTTATTCCTATCCCTCATAAGTGAGTGTGACAAAAGTCTTATTATGGTTGAATTGTTAAGAACGCTTTACATATAATTATAACTATAATTAGAATATAATTTAAAGGATTTTATCAAAAAAAAAACGAAGCTTTTGTAAAAAAAAACGCTCCCTAGCTCAAACTTTGGGTTTTCAATAAAATGTTTTATTTAATTGTGGGCGTGTCAGTAGAAGGATTTAAAAAAAATTAACACATGACCATAAAAGGTCCCTAGAGAGTATATATTAAAAATTTCAGCTCCCTAGCTCAAATTTCGGATTTTCAATAAAATTGTTTTATTTATTTGGCGGATTTTGAAATTTTTTTCTCCCGAGCAGTTTTAGGAGTCATAGATCATATATAAAAAAATTCAGCTTTGTTTTTTGAGTTTGTGGGCGTGTCTGTGGGCGGATTTAAAAAATTCGTAAACCTGATTATTTCGGGACCCTAGAGAATATACGGTTAAAATTTAAGCTCTCTAGGCCCAGTTTAAAGGCCTAATTTTTGCCGACGGACGGACGGACGGACGGACATGGCTAGATCGACATTACTATCGATGCTGATCATAAATATAGTTACTTTTAGGGGTCTACGGGCAATATTAAGGTATTTTACAAACTATGCGTCAAAATTAATATACCCTTAGAATAGGGTATAAAAAATTAAAAATCTTGAACGGTGTTTATTTTAAATCAATTTTAGAAAGAACCTAGCCGATGGCCCATGCGCTACAATTTAGTTTTAGGTAACTACTCGTATATGGCTGGCTTATCAATAATTTCAATCGATCAATCATTAAGTGAATGCGCTTAACAGATATATGGTGCAAGATATTTTGATTCAAGTTTGGCTAACTTTATTTAAGCAGCAAGTGTACCTCAAAGCTTTATATTACTTCCACGTATTAATAGGCACTTTCGCGTGATGTGTTTTCGTTTCAAATAGCAAACTTCCCTGTGGAGAAAAAGAGCCAGTCCACTTGAACAAACTATTTTATTTCTCGACTATTTTTTTAATACGTGCGTCTCAAAGCAGACAATGAAAAGTAGGAACGCAAAAAAAGATATTATACTAAGTAAGTTCAAGCTGTTTTAAAACTACAATGCCCCTTCAGCGAATGTAAAAAAAAAACAAGCAGTGAAACCCTTGAATCAACTCCTTTTCACAAAATACTGACGTAGGCAAGAACGGTCTTGGTGGAAAATGTAATTTGATTTCTCAAAGGAATACTCTGACTGTACCACAAGTTCAAATAAAACTCTAACCCCATCCAACACAAGAGAAAAAACGCACCCTCCTGTTGTCATGGCGAACTTAAACGTAACATACAATATCGCGTAGATATAATTTGCCCCAAAATCTCGGATTTGCGTAATCTCGGAATTGTCTCTCAACGGGTGGGCTCTAACTACATTTTAAGAATTATTCTGCCAAACAAGCTTTAGAGAGTTCGCTCCACAGAAATATGGTTTCGAAGAATTCAATTTGCAACTGTTCAAAAGCAGAAGAAACACCTTTCAGCTTGAGCACATTTCATAGGAAAAGTATTTATTGCTTTGGAATTTATTTGGAATTAGTTGGAATTAACCGCCCACTCAGCAAGTAAACAAAAATGAATATAAGACGCAAAATATTTCCATTTTATGACTTTACAAATTTTACCCCATCGATAACTCAGTTAATTCAAAGGAAAAATGCATCTTCGCAAACCAATTGTGAACGTATAACCCAAACCCAACCAGGTGGGTCAAAAACTCAAGAGCCCACAACATTTCGGGTCATAATTCTACAATAGCTGTGTTTTTTTGCACGTGGATATAGGATTGGCACAAAAAAACCACCATCGCCGCATAAGACATCAAAAAAAACTTGGCAGCACACATGCACCTATGACGTGCACCGTGACACAGCTGTAAGTTGTAGTTAAGAAATTTGTATTGAAAATCCTGAAATTGAAAAATATTTACTTCCGCCAAGTGAAATTGATGCCAACATATTATAAAAATATAAAAAACCATTTCACATTAACAGATTTGCTAAATTCAATTACCCTTATAATAAAGTTTGAAAAATAATAATAATAAAACCACGAATAAAATATTCGGCGGAATGTGTCAGTGGTCGGAGGGATGTTTGATATTTCCTGAAAAATTCATCGCAACAATTCATCAGAAACGAAGGAAATGGATTTTGGAAGCACTGTTTATCCCTGTAGTAGTTGTTGTATTTTACATGCAAATTTCAAATTATCCCTATATCCGCGTGCAAAAAAAAACCGCTAATATTAATCAGAAAGTAGACCACTAGTTCACAATTATTCTGATGACTTATATAATGGATTAAAATAAAGAGAGCAAGTATGGGATTACTGAACAGTTTATTTGTTTAGTTGATAGCAAGTACAAAGTTTAAGATAAAATAAATCAAAAATTAGATTCAGCTTTTGAAAATATAAAGAAGCTCTTGTATGTATGTATACAACATATATTATAGTTTAATCTAGCTTGGATTTATTAAACTCGAAAAAAATGTTAACTTCGCAATATGGCAGTCGCTTGTCTATTAAAAAAAAGCGGCCAAGGGCGAGTCGGACTCGCCCATGAAGGGCTCCACGCGAATTATAATTATTATTTACTTAGGCACCTTTTTCCGGTTTTTTCTATTAGAAAATAATGGTTCACGGTTTACGCATAAGGTTTATGTTTATGAAATTAAATGTTTTTTTTTATATTTGAGTTGATTGAATGAAAGGTAAATTGCGGTTTACGATTTATGACCTATTAAAAAAACTACTTACTAAATTTCGTTCAAACCAATTTTCGGTGGAAGTTTGATATATTTTTTTTTAGTTTTATCATTCCCTTATTTTAGAAGTTAGAGGGGGGGGGGGGCAACATTTTACCACTTTGGAAGTGTCTCTCGCGCAAACTATTCAGTTTAGAAAAAAAATGATATTAGAAAACCTATCCATAGATACCCCACACGTATGGGTTTGATGCCATTTTGTTTTTTGAGTTTCAGTTCTAAGTATAGGGAACCCCCAAAATTTAATGTTTTTTTTTTATTTTTATGTGAAAATCTTAATGCGGTTCACAGAATACATCTGCTTACCAAGTTTCAACAGTATAGCTCTTATAGTTTCGGAAAAAAATGGCTGTGACATTCCCGGGCAGACAGACAGACAGACATGACGAATCTATAACATTAGGAGATCATCAGGCTTCAGCGACTTCCAGAGAAAATTGAAAGAATATTTTTGCACATAATTCCAAACTTGTTTTAGGGTTTTTAGGGTTTTTGTTTTCATTTCATTCTTTTTTTCTTTTTTTTTCCTTTTTTGTTCAACTTTTTATAAGTATGTAGTTTTAATTTTGTTCTAAATCCTTGTTTTAATTTGAAATTATGTACTTTCGAAATTAACCTTTTATAACTGTTACATAATTAATGGATTTTGTATCTACGTGTTAACACAATAGTAAATAAATAAATAAATAAATACATAAATAAAATAAATAAGGGTTCCGTTTTTTGCCATTTGGCTACGGAAGCCTAAAAACAGCGTCAAGTTGATGACGGCTACTTAGCTAATTAGTTTTTTAAAGCAAGGTTTACATAGAACGTTTCGATTTGAACTGAATCACTTAGTTCGTAGTAATTCTCTTGATAGCGCTGCTCAAACTTTAAGGACCGAGAACATATATATTACGTTTACAATAGTATAATATCTATTACAATATACAGTACGAACTCGGTTTACGCAACCCTCGATTCAGGCAACTGCTCGATTTTCACAACAGTAAAGTGGTCGCACTTGTTGACTCTATAAGTGCAACTTTTCAACACATTTACCTCGATTAGTGCAACTTCTTGCGTTTATTCATCTATTTTTATTTGCATGTTCTCCTTTTGGTTCGTTATTTATGCCATTATTTCACAGTAATATAGTTTTGATTGGACCTGGACCAATTTCTTTGTAAATACAAGGCTCCGCAAAAGTTGTCACCAGGCTGTAATTTGTTGTTTTTTTTTAATGAAAAACTTCGATTCTGCTTTTGGATTCTGTTTATTGATGTCTTAAATTTTAGATAGGCTAAGGACATTTTCCATTATCCCTGCAGAACCATAGTAAAATGGCTATGTCTTCATTTTTTATATAAAAAAATGTAACCCGGTGAGTGCAACAACCTCGGTTATTGCAACTGCCTCAATTTCTATTAGTTGCGTAAATCGAGTTTGTACTGCATTAAAACGTAATGCAGTACAAACTCGATTTACGCAACAATAGTATAACTCTTAATACAATACGTATATACAAAGCCAAACTTTTAACATTCAGTGTTCCTAAAATTCTCAAAAAGGGAAATAGCGAAAAATTCAAAGGACATATTTAAGGTTTTATTTTTGAGAAGTCTATGAAGTAAAAGTGATCAATTTACGTGAAAATGTGAAATTACTGTCCGCCTTGAATTTTGGTTTTTTCTTGTACGTTTAAAAATGCGCGGCTAAATCGTTGCATTTGGTGTGTGGACGGCTGTGAAGGCCATTCTTCTATAGATCGACAATGACATAACAGGACAATACAAACTTTGACGACATGACGCGACGACATACGAACTTTTCTCTACGGCTCACAACATCGGCCAGAGTGATAGCTAAGGTTGTATCTAAAGATACAAGGGTGGGCTGGCCAACCTTTGCCAATAACATCTGGCATGTTTCGGGCTCATAACGAACCCGGTACCAAAGAGAGATTTAGGGAAAGTGAGTTGCGGTTAGGGTAAGATAGTTTTAGTGTAGCTTTAAGTTAGCTTAGGTACATTTAAGGGCATAGCTTGTAATTTTAGGTTGGGTTAGCTTTAATTTAGGTTAGCTAGATTAGTTCGGGTGCTCTCTTCTCTCTCTTGGGTATCGGCCCATGTCCTTGGACATTTTCTTTTCTTTATTTTCACTTTTCTATCTTTTTTCGTCCGTCCGTGGTCTACATAGAGTAGATTTCTTTCCTTTTTTTTTTCTCTTTTCACAACTTTTTGGCATGGACAAAACGTTTGTTGAGCAGGTGGTATATGGTGAGGGGACAAGAACTATCCCCGTCCGACGAGCTGAGGCGAGCAACCACAAGCATGCCGCGTCCTCCTCACCTGTATCGAAGTTGCCCCTGTGGCTCGACCCTGGTTCCCAACATAACATAATATCAGTCGAAGATTTGTCCAGAGGAGGGTTGTGACTTTACTGCAATGGCAGTAGATCTACTGCTTGTTTTCGAAAAATAAATCTACTGCCTTTAAATAAAATCTATACTGCACTTTTGATCTTACGAAAAAAAATAATGCAATATCACAAAATATTTGTTTAATTCTATCACTGAATGCAGTCACTCTCCTTCCTTATGAAATCCACACATTAATTATAATGTTCATACGGCTTTCGGCTATCGGCTATATTTTGATGGCAAGTGACCAGTGTATGTCCATACCATATATATAGTAGCGACACTCTCTCTACATATGCATTTCCTACTACTACAAAGCAAAATGCAGAGAAAAGCCTACAATATGTGAGAATAGGTCCAAAGGATGTGTTTTCACCCTTATGGAGCGACCGCTGTGGAAAAAAGGGTACACAATATATTTTGCCGGTATATGCGGCGTGCTTCGTAAGACGAATGATTGTGGGTTTTTTCATAATGCTTTTTTAAAGGCGTATCGACTTGATCCTCGTTGTGTGTATCTTTTCACTTTGTGCAGTGCTACCTGCTTTGCTTTCTTTCAAATGGTTTATGACTGGTTTTTCTGATTTTTGTTTTTACTTACTGATTACACCTAATTATGAACCTCTACAATTACCCTTCAGTCAAAAATATGAAAATAAATGCCTCTTCTTTGCCACGATTTCGCTTAAAATAATGCAATCCGGTGTTAGGCCTAGTAACAATATAAATGATTTGACTCATTATTTGCTAGTTTTTATGGTGGTTGGTCACACTGGTTTTGCAATAAGGTTGGGTAGGCGGTGCTTACGTTCTTTCATAATGTATTTTCAAAGGCGTATTGACTTGAATTCTTGTCAGTCGTGCGAAACAAGTGAAGAAAACACAATACGGGCTGACGCGTGTTAGTTCTCAGAGCAAACAAATAAGAGTGTACGTGTGTTTTTACAAGATAAAGTGTAACTGTTTTTTAATTTAAAAATATTGTAAGAAGAAATGGGAAAATATACTTTGAAGTGTTTGGCCTGCGGTCGAGAAGAAAAACAAATTTTCTGGAAAATACCTGCGCGGTTTTATGCAACCGAGGTAGTTACTGACTCCATTTCAATTCATTTGTTCATTTAGAGCTTCCCGACGTTGAAATGCAGTTATAACCACCCAAAAAGGAGGATAATGTGAAAAACATTTTCAAAACCGAATCTGATCTTAAAGCTGTTGATTTCGGTAGCGAGAATACGTTTTATTATTTTGCAGGCTACATTTTAAAAAAAAAAACGTCAAAAACACCAGTGTGAGCTGAAATTAAGTCATAAACCCAGTTTTTTGTCCATATTCACAGATTTCAAAGAATATAAGGGTGCGCATTTAACACGCCCTTCTTAAGAGTTTTTAGATGTGATAGAGAGCCTGGAACAACAATTTATTTCTCGTTTTCCCAATTTGTTCTTTTGTAATAATTTTGAAATGAAAATGTATAATAATTTAAAGAATGAATTTGATTACTTTTGCTGTAAGAGTCAAAACAAAGAATTATTAGAAATTAGAAAAAATTGTATGACTGATATGAATATATATGAATTTTTGTTTTGTTCTGTTTTTGTTATGTTTTAAAGCAAAATTATTGTTTATTTTATTATTTTAAATTATTTTTGTGTATATATGTTATGTCTTATTTATATTTTGAAAATATAAAAATCTACTGCGAAACAGTTTAATCTACTGGTTTTTTTTTTATATCTACTTCGGACATTTTTTCACAAAGTCCCATCACTGGTCCAGAGTATGAAACCCTTTTAACCCGCAAAGCTATACAAAGGCCCATGTTCTGCATTCCACTTTTTGTGAATTTGCAAGGTGAAAGTGAAATTGTGTGTTCTGCATTTCGATCGAAATAAATATTGTGAATTGGAGCAAATCTGTAGCGAGTTATTACGAATGGCTTAAGTGCGAATCCAGCATTTTTTTTATTGACAATTGCTAAAACTATTACATCCATATTTACTTAAAAGCAAACATTTTCGAAAGTGAATTCGAAAAAATCTAAAACGATTGAAATGCATAACACCAAATTTCATTCCGAGTGAAATTGAAAAGTGAATTGAATTCGATTTCGGTCGAAATGCAGAACATGGGTGAAAATGTTAACACACAGAAGAATGTAGTACTAATGAGATGACATTCTTATATGTGGGAGATACGGGCCATCCTAATATCGGCTTAATATCGTTTCAAACTCTGGACATCTCTTTGAGTCATACAGCGGCCAGCCTGCGGTCATACATTTAGGTGCTCAGAGCGTCCCAATGCGGCGTTGTGTTAATTTGAGTTTGGTAATTGTACAATGGGAAATTGATTGAAGCTTTTTTTGTGGTGGGCATTATAGCCACTTCTTCTTTTTCTTCTTCTCCTTAATGACGGTGAGCCTAAGATCAGGATTAATGAGATCATAACCCTCCCACTTAACTGCATCCGAATACTGGTCCGCCTGTGGGGTTCACCGTTCAAGTCACTTCAAAGAGGAAATAAAGTCCGTCTGTGTTATTCCTTTTTTTTGCGAAATAAGAACCCTTCAAAAACAATCAGTTATCTAAAATAACACTGAATTTTCTATACAATAAAAAAAACGAGATACATTGATTAAAAAGTTATTTGAATTTCTTATTGTAGCACAATTGGTGCGCCACCCTGTATTTCCTCAAAGGATTCATTAGCCAACAATTCGTTCGACTGAATTAGAAAGGGGAGAGAGGGAAAGAGTTAACACAGGTCAAGATTTAATTACAATTCAAGTGGTTTTTGTGTCATAGAACACGTGCAGTTAGGCTGTCAACCTTCCGTTGATTTAAATTGGCCTAGCTCCGTCAATTTAAATTGAATGATTTTTATTTCCAACTGTAACATAAGTGATTTTTCTGTCACGTTTAATTTATGTGCGTTTAATTGGTGGTAGAGTAGAGTACAGGTGTGTTTTTCTTTTAAAGCAAAACAATGTCAAGGAAAAGGTACGTACTTTTTAATTGGCAGCTTTCAATTCTGTTCAAAAATGGAATCTGCATATTTATTTTAAACATTAAAAAATTGTGCTTCTAAACTAATTTAACAATAAAAATATAGTTTGTTGTTTTTACATGGACGTACGTTTTTGTGTTTGCATCATTTATGATACAGTGGGATAATACGTGTAAATATCCCTTCGGTTTTTGTAAGGCTTAGGGTCAGTTATATCGTTAATAACATAGATGGGAGCGATGAAGAAGACTTTTATTCAGAAGTACCTATTATACGATCATTACTGGAAGATGGTAAATACTCGTAACAGATGAAAATTCAAGAGAGGAAGATGTGGTTTGTGCAGACAATTTGCCCCGTAATCAGCTATGCCCCAAAAAGAGCCTTCTTTTAATGAATTCGAGCAATGAATTTTTCATGGGAGAAAAAAGGATTGGAGGAAAAATTACACATTTCAACTTCTATTCTCTCTATTCACCTTCGACTTTTTGAACCTGTTTGTGCCAGGAATTAGACTTATTTTCCCGAATGTTGCTGAAGAACTAAGGAAAGGCAACAACTGTTCAAAATGACAAACAATAATTAAGATATCGGGCTGAAATTTATTATAGATGTAGAACACATGTTAAATTTTAGCAAATAAGTATCCTGAATGTCTTAATGTTCCGTTTTGCCCTTAGTCTTTTAGGGGATTAAAACTAATATTGCCACGTTTTTCAAACATTATTACAGAACGTTAATTTTGTGTATCTACAATTCGTTCGTGGAATAGACTTCCGAGTTGCAGAGAACAACCACACACGCTGCTTTTAGGAGGAAACTATTATTGCATTTTGCAACCCAAGTATAGGTATTATTTTTATTAGTGTTTTTTTTCTGTCCACATTATTTATTTTTTGAAATTGTTCTCTTCGTCTAAATATTCTTTTCAATTAACTCTTAAGCATCTAAAATATTTTTGTAAGCTCAAGCAACTATTATACTCTCAATAACTTATTAAGCACTTGATTGTAATGGAAAAAAACATTTGGTTTGTAAACAAATATCCTTAGATACTATAAAAGATTTAAATCTTGTTGTGTCAATGGTAAATGTAAAATTTTTTGAAATAAAATAAAAAGTATGCTATTCGATCTCGTTCATATGAACACCGCGAGCGATATTTTTGTTGAGTTCCTCGTACGTTGTTGGCTTGTTGGCATTAACCAACGACTTAACGTTACCTTATAAAAATAAATCCAACGGCATTAAATCGCATGAGCGAGGTGGCCATTCGACCGAACCATTTCTCGAGATAGCACGATTACCGAACTTCCCCTTCAATAGATCAATTGTTTGACCAGCAGTGTGGCATGTAGCACAGTCTTGTTAGAACCACATATCACTGAAGTCAAGTTCATCCAATTCTCGCTAAATATAGTCTTCAAACATTCATCGACAAAAAATACGGTACAATTACACCTCCGGCATGAAATCCACACCACCCGGTGGATGCAATGGAGTCTCGCAAACCACATGTGGGTTTGTCGCTGTCCAACAACGCATCATTTACTTATTCACAAAGCCATTAACCCAAACATGACATTTCGATGAATTGGAGAAGTTTCGGCGCCTCAAATGATTTTTTGATCTTTTAAGGGTGTACGGCGATTACTGTCCGCAAAATTCGACAGAATACGGACAAGAGATTCCCAGTTCCTGTGAACGGCGTTGAATTGACTCATTTTAAACTGAAGCACTTATGGCTGCGATACTTTCGGTACTTTGACCGGTGCGTTATCTCAGTAGCACAGGAGCATTGAATGTGTTGACTCGAATTAATTTACTATAGCACGCACAGCGTATCTGATGGAACGATAATTGCGACCGCAAATTGGAGTAAGCGGTCTTAAAGTTGCGAACACCGACTCAACATTTCGGTAGGTAGTAATTTTTCATAATTTCCAAACGTTGCTCGTTCGTGAACTTCACCTTGACCGATGTTTTGACATTGACAGATCATTAAAAAGTTTATAGGTGCATTGTATTAGAACACAAAATCGCTATGTCCCTTTTAAAGAAGCCTGCATTTATTTGCTCCTTTTGAACCTTTAAAACCGAGGCCACTGTTGTTTGGATATATTCGGCATTAACGGCCCATATAGGGCCTAAAACCTAGCTTCTCCAACTACTTTCTTCTATAAGAGACTTACAATTTTAAGCCCAATCCGAACGGCAAATTTAAAAAGCTTTTCCTGACAATTGATACTCTTGGATGTTTGTCAGACATTCGCAAGAGGTGGGGAAAAAATCAAGATGTTACTTGGTCCCGGCGGGGATTGGATCGGCGACCTTTCAATTAGTAGTCCGACACACTAACCAGTGAGCCCGACACTGTATGTACATTTAATACAATGTACTATGACGGTGTGTGTGTGTGTGTTTAGATGCCGTCATAATACATTGTATGATCAGGTCAGCGTGAGAATATCTCTTTGTGCAGCAATATGTTTAATATGAACTGTTCAGAATTAGATGTATCTTTGCCAAGAAATTCTTTAAGAAATACTAATTTATGTAAGTCAATGAATTTTTATTAAACGAATTTCAAAACATGCTGATTGTAAAATCGTAGGTTAAATAACTAAAAACAACAAAGAAAACGTTTTTTTACATTTTTTATTTGCTCTACGTATCTGAATATGGTATGCTTGCGTTCCGATGGATTGTGAGCAAGCACAAATCACCCACCAGCAATCAAGACCGCCGCCGGTGATAATTTTCATATCATAAGGTCGTAACCGATCACTTTACAGTACTGTACCAGTGCGTAAAAAGAAACACAAGTAGTCGTCAATAAAATGTAACTTTCACACTTTGCACTGTTTTTACCATCATAGAGTACATTTAGTATTCATAACACAACTAACAAATTTCGCAGATGCGGTAAAATCCGCAACCAACAATCAGCCCACATTTATTGCAGCAATTTCCTCGTAGTAAACCTTTTTCAATAGCGCGGAGCTACTCGTACCATAGCAAGCAATTCTAAAAGCCAATTTAATTTCAATCATGCCAATTACAAATTTAAGACTTGTACTCGATTGTTAAATTTCTCCAATCATACACTCTGATCTTAAAATTTTGACATTGTTAGTGAAACGATATCTTTTTCCTCCCCCCAAATACTAAGTACGAGTATCTGAAATGCATGTGGTTGCGAATTTAACGTTTTTACCAAAACACAGAGATCAGGATCAATGTGCCAAAGGTTTTTCACCACAAGTAGGTATCCATTAAACAAAAAAAAAATAGATGATCGCTTTTATGATGATGATGACGATGAGACGACATGATCGCTGTGGCTTATTGTTATCCATCGATTACGCGACTTTTCGTCGGTGGTGAAAGTGTTGGCGGTTGATACGATGCCATTTTCGCACAGTTCAACCTCTGTTTTAAAATGTTTCTCCTGAAAAGGGCAACACGAAAATGTATAAAAAAAATGATTTATATCTGATATCTTGACGATAAGACGCATTGATGTATGTATACAAAATGAAAGGACAAAAGACTATGCGCACAAATAAAGGAAATAAAGTCGACAAACCGCACAATAGCTTTAGGAAAAATTACCATGTGCAACAGCAACTAGGAAGACGGAACCGTGAGGCACCATTACTGCAGCAATTCGCACAGGAGATCAATCGGTGTAGTGGCGTGCGAATACTTCCTATTATGATCGAAAGTTGAAACGAATCATTTCAAGTGCTATCGTGGTTTCAAATCATGGCCAAAGAAAAAGAGTATGTATTACCCTTTTGCAACACATAGATAATAGAATCATGTGTACTCCCACGCAACATACCTTAAATTACAAAATTGCTGTGTACTTATCTATAAAAGAGGGAATGGATGAGTGTTATAAAAGCACCTATCTGCCCTGTCGCTTTATTAATGTCGGTTACTAGGTACAATTTTCTTCAACAAACAATCGATATCAAAAACCTAAAGACAACGCTCTGCTCTACTCTAGGTTATCGGGAACAAACAACGTTTCCATTAAGGGCGTACTTACGAAATTTATACTTCATGGGAAAATTATGTTTTCGTGACGTTTTACGCGATAACGAAATTGGCAAAATACATAGGTGGCAGAAGGGGCTCTGTTGCTCCCTCAACTTACCTGTAAAGAAAAAGAGAAAGATATTAAATTAATTAGGTAAAAAAAAGTTGTGTAATATGTAACTAGTGCATAATGGGCTTAGTTAAACGTTTTGGAAGGATAATCTCTTTTTTTGTTAATGAAACGGCAGGACTTTTAGTTGGTTATGAGATTCGCTGTTGCATAATGAAAGAAATATTGTGCATTCGAAATCGAATGGGAAATGTAATTGCAGTGGACGATTGGACATACGAGTACTTCTTATATTTGTTTTGTGGTTGTTCAGACCTAAGACAACCCTTCACTTTCGGTAACAACTTCGAACCGACGCGACGTGTAATTGATGAAAGATCATTAAAAATTGGTTATTGAGATTTTTAAATTATTTATGTTTGCAATGTTGGATCATGCATCGAACACTGTAAACGATTATACATATACAAGAAATTAACAAAACATGCTATGATGCCACAGTTTATGTGTGGCATAGCTTCTTATGTCTGAATTGAGCTATTTCATGATGATTTCACGCCTGTAAACAATTAATACAGCGAGGAACTGTTTACAAAATATCTTTTTGATTCTGTAGAGTTGGGATATCAAGATGATGTAATTTTAACTGATTTCAAGAAAGCTTTTGATACGAATGTCATATCATTCTTATAAACAAACTTAGATCATTTGGCATTCATTCAATGCTACTTAAGTGGTCAACAAGTTACCTCTTGAACAGAAAGCATATGTAAAGATTGGTTCTTCTCAATCTAGACTGATTGAGGTATCATCTGGTGTCCCCCAAGGTAGCCACTTAGAGCCTTTACTTTTTAATATTTTTTTTAATGAAATTCCTTCATTGCTAAATCATGCTAACTGCTTGATGTATGCCGATGACCTAAACATATTTATGCGGGTGGAAAATATTTTTGATTGTGAAAATCTCCAAAATGATTTAAACACAATAGTTCAATGGTGTGACCTTAATCGACTAACATAAATAAATGTCATCCTTTTTCTGTGTACCATACATTAGCGCCTGTACATAATGACTATGAAATTTCCGGGCCAGCCTTTTTCGAAAAACCGAAATTAAAGACCTTGTTGTGATTTTTGACACGAAACTTGCATTTTCGTTTCACATTGATTATGTGCCAACAAAGCATACACGATGTGTGGATTTCTTAAGATAACATGTGCTGAATTTTCGAACACATACGAGTATGCTCTAAAGTCTGTCTATATATCTTTAGTACGACATTTTCTTCAATATTGCAAATTGTATAGTACGACTAGAAAGGGCACAAAAGTCCTTTACAAGATTTGTTATAAGGCAAATGAAATGGAACCTAGATACGAGGGCGGGTCAATAAGTCCGTGACTTTTGGAATAAAACACAGATTTTTTGATAAAATTTTTTTTTTATTTTTCAACGTAGTCTCCCTTGAGCTCTATAAACTTTGTCCAACGCTTCTCCAATTTTTTTTTCCCTTCCAAAAAAAATGATTTGTCGAGGTCCTCAAAATAGGCCTTTATTTGCGAGATGACTTCATCATTGGAGTCAAATCTTTTTCCACTAAGCCATTTCTTCAGGTTTGGGAACAAGAAGTAGTCGCTCGGAGCCAAATCTGGAGAATAGGGTGGATGAGGGAGCAATTCATAGCCCAATTCATGGTTTTTTGCCATGGCAACTGCACATGTGTGCACCCTTGCATTGTCTTGGTGGAAAAGAACTTTTTTCTTGGCCAAATGTGGTCGGTTTTTTTTTCAAATCGTCATTGAATCGGTCCAATAAGTTGGCATAATATTCCCCATTGATTGTTCTTCCCTTTTGAAGGTAGTCAATGTGGATTATCCCGCGTGCATCCCAAAAAACAGTCGCCATAACTTTATTGGCTGACAAACCCACCTTGGCCTTCTTTGGCGCCGATTCACCCTTAGAAACCCACTGTTTTGACTGTTGTTTGGTCTCTGGTGTGTTGTGATGGATCCATGTTTCGTCCACGGTTACAAAACGGCGCAAAAACTCCTCCATATTGCGATTAAACAACGCCAAACCTTCCAGTGAAGTTGTTACACGATTGCGTTTGTGGTCGACTGTGAGCAAACGCGGTACCCATCTTGCGGAAAGGTTTCTCATGCCCAAGTGATCATTCAAAATTGAAACCACTGAGCCATGCGAGATCCCTACGGCTTCCACAATCTCTCGCACTTTCAATCTTCGGTCGGCCAACACCATATCGTGAATTTTTTCGATTGTTTCGGGTGTAGAGACCTCAACTGGGCGTCCAGGACGTTCGGCATCTTCAGTGCTTGTACGGCCACAACGAAATTCAGTAAACCACTTTTTTACCATTGAAATCGATGGTGCAGAGTCCCCATAGTATTTTTCAAGCTTAGCCTTGGTCTCGGTAATGGTTTTTTTTCGCAAGAAATAATGCTTAATAAGCACACGAAATTCACTTTTTTCCATTTTCTCCTCAAATTAGTGAGTAGTCTGATAAAAATAGCTGTCAAACACAAACTAACTGACGCAGCAAGTTTAAATTTTGACAGGAGTCAACTGACAGATGCCTGTTAACAGGAGCAGTGTTGCCGTTTCAGTAAAGAGGTCAGAAATTCAAAAAGTCACGGACTCCTCTTATGCAACAAGATGTGCTTTAATAGGATTAGATACCTTAGAAAAAAGGCGAAATGTTCATTGTATGCTGTATATTCATGATGATTTCTCTTATCGTATAGTACTTATGTCCTGATGTAGTTCAATGTTTTATGTTTTATGCGCCAAAGCGAATTCTTCGAACAAGAAACACATTTTTTTGGAGCCCTAAACATTCTTTCAATTGCGGACTTAATGAGCTAATAACGAAGTGTATACAAATTAAATTCTCTTCGTACTGAAATAGATTTATGTGATGATAGATCGAAATTTCAATTATCTTTACTGAATATAACTATGTTTATGTCGTAAATGATAACACTACTGAATACTTTAAATAATTTATGTTGAACTGTTAAAATATTTAATCCTAGTCTGTTAGAGTTAAGCTCGGTAGATGAATAAAGAATAATAATAATAATAATAATAAAAAAACACGCAGTGTAATGTGCAGTTTGGAAGCAGCTCTTCCGAATTATTTCAAACTTGTACCGGATTTCGGCAAGGGAATGCGACTTCTTCAATCTTGTTTTGGAGAGAATGGTGCATTGGACAGGTTTCAACACGGAAGGCACTATCTTCAATAGATCCGTCAAGCTACTGGGTTATGCGGACGATATCGACATTATCGGCCGTTCCCAGCGTGCCGTGCTAGAGGCTTTCACGGCGATTGAAGAACAGGCGAAATTTCTTTCGTCCATGTTCCTAGTCGCACGCTTCGCTCACAAGTAGAGCTACCTAGCACATCTTTTAGAATATGTTTGTAAGGATGACCAGAAAGAAAAGAAGCCAGTGACAGAAGGAGACTACAATAAGAAGGTGGTACAATAATACTTCGTTCACTGCTTGCGGTAAAGGAAACCGTGACGAAGAAGTTTTTAGGTATCTGAGCTAACGGCCATTGAATGCTTTGGCTGGTACATGTATTTGTTCTCCCTTTCACTTATATGCAAAAGGACATTAAAATGAACGAGACCACTCATTTAAACCCCACATTAAGTCTTTTAATAGTAAGGCAATTTGAGTTGCTGTACAGTGAAGATGTACTTTTCATGGCAGATATGTGTTACTTGAACGCTTTGGAGAGAAATCGCACAATGTGCGCTAAGCGCAATTTGCGTTACAAATGCACACCAATGAATTTGTAATTTTGGTACATGTTCCACAACAAATAAATGTACTTAAATTTGCGTACAGATCTTCTTCTTCCTTGACGGCTAAGTTATGGTGAGAATTAAAAGGACCATAACCCTCCCATTTAACTGCATCCCTACTGGTCCGCCTGGGGGGCTCGACGGTTGCACCTCAATAAACATCTGCAGGTTTCTCGGTTTCGGATCACTTTTTTATTGATGCCAATCAAATGCTCGTGTTATTGCACTCATGTCATCCAGGAGTGTTGGGCCTACCTTTTTTATACCCTATTCTAAGGATATATTAATTTTGACTGATCAGCATCGATAGTAATGTCGATCTAGCCATGTCCGTCCGTCCATCTGTCGGCAAAAATTAGGCCTTAAAAGTGGACCAAGAGAGCCAAAATTTTAACAATAATACTCTCTAGGGTCCCGAAATAATCAAGTTTAAGAATTTTTGAAATCCGCCCACAGACACGCCCACAAACTAAAAAAAAAAATTAAATTTTTCGAAAAAATCGAATTTTGAGCTAGAACGCTGAAATTTTTTATATCTTTGACTCCTAAAACTGCTCGGGAGATAAAATTTCTAAAATCCGCCCACTGACACGCCCACAATTAAATAAAACAATTTTATTGAAAAGTCAAAGATTGAGCTAGGAAACTCAAATTTATAATAAAGACTATCTAGGGCCCTTTATGGTCATGTGTAAATATTTTCAAAATCCGCCACTGACACGCCCAAAATTTAAAAAAAAACTTTTTTTTGAAAAACCAAAGTTTGAGCTAGGGAGCTGAAATTTATAACATAGACTCTCTAGGTGCCCTTTATGCTTATGTTGAAATATTTTTTTAAATCCGCCTACTGACACGCCCACAATTAAATAAAACAATTTTTTTGAAAAACAAAAGTTTGAGCTAGGGAGCGTTTTTTAACAACAGCTTCGTTGTTTTTGATTAAATCCTTTAAATGTTATATAAAAAAATATGAAGAGCGTTCTTAACAACTCAATTATACTTAGACCACTTATGAAGGATAGGAATAAGAATAGGGTATCCAACAGTTCGCCGAAGCGGACTGTAGCCCGTCCCTATGTTTTTAAAAGATTGCGACACGTGCATGCTCCTGTTATTGATAATTGTATCATCGTCCTTTTGCCCCACCGGTGATCACCAGTCGTGTCAACCCAAGGATTGCCTTTTTGTGGAGGAGTTTCGTGATGTTTGATGTTTCGTCAGGCGCACCTGAATGTTTATATTACCCATTAGTCGGCATTTTACGACAAGAGCTGCGGTTTGGTAGGCGCTGCACTGATATTCTTAACCCTTCGTCTCTGTAGGTAGGTAGGTAGGTAGGTAGAAGTGGCGGTTCGGCTTGAACCCAATTAGCACTTATTGTGCCTTTTTGTTACCCCGACTCGTGTGACCTATGTTGTAGTGGTTGTGGAAGATTTGATGTGTGGCTACATCCAACCTGTGGAGTTGAGAAAACGGATAAGATCTTGTATCCCTTTGCTCGATATAGCGCTAAGGTCGTCGAAGAATGGTTGATTCAGTGCCCGCAGTCTAGCTCTTGCCAGTGCCGGACATTCGCAGAGGAAATGGAAGAGAGTTTCTCTTTCGTTTACATTCCCGCAGCTTCGGCAGTGGGTGTTAAATAGGATACCCAGTTTGGCCGCATGGTCTCCAATTGGCCAGTGCCCGGTGATTATCGCCGTAATTCTGGAGACTTTGGGCGGGTTCTGTTTAGAAGATCCCCTGTTCTTCCTTTGTCATAAATAGGCCATATCTTCCTCGATATGATGCAGTTATTTAACCTTCTCCATTGAAGATTGGCTTTCTGCAGGAATTGTGAGTGTATTTGTGTCTTGACCGCACCTAGCGGAATGTGAACCCTTGCAGCGAGTGAGCCGTCCAGAGCTGAGCCCTGCCTGGCCAGCTCATCTGCACGCTCGTTTCCTGTTATGTTACTATGCCCTGGAACCCAGAGTAGTGTAACACTGAAACGTTCGCCCAGTCGCGCAAGCTCGTTCCGGCACTTCTGCACCAGTTTGGAGGATATGGTAGCCGAGTCAATAGCTTTGATTGCGGCTTGGCTATCTATGAGGATAGCAATGTTTTGTTTGTACGCTGTGTCACGCCCTAGTTGCGTGCAGGCCTCTCGGATACCCAGTAATTCCGCCTGGAAAACGCTGGCAAAATCCGACAGGCGAAGGGATATTGATATTTTTAGTGATTCCGAGTAAACACCGGCCCAACCACCACAGTTCATCTTAGAACCGTCGGTGTATATGACCATGTCGAAATCTTTCACTACTTCCTCCCTCTTCCAACAAACTCTGGAAGGGAAGCTTACTTTGAAGCCTTTTGTGAAGTTTAGTTTGGATGTGATGTAGTCGGTTGGCAACGTGACCATGCCTTCTGGTAGCGAGTCCAGAATGCTGATGTGGCCGTATGGCCTTGCAGTTCAGCACCCCGATTCCCTGAGTCTTATCGCACTACATACTGCGGTATATTTTGTGTGTAGGTCAAGAGGCAAAAGGTACAAAAGCACAGTGAGGGCATCCGTTGGGGCCGACCTCAGTGCACCCTAGGCTAGGCACCACAGCCTATACAGGCTGTCCTTTGCAATCTTTTCGTCTCTGTAGGGGAATCAATTTTCTTACACATACCAAATTAAACTTTTTGAATAATGCCCAGTGTCACCTGCAGGTGACGGCCCTTTTTTTAAAAGAAACAGTGGGCGTATAATTTAAAAGTCTTCTACCATTTAGTAAAACAAATGGCAATATTTTTTCTAAATGGCGTTTCACTTTGATGTGGTGGTGTACGATAATCCGTGGATTAACCACAATCACTTCCAATCCATACGCAATTTTGTTCTCATTATACAAGGTGGCGCAAAAGTAATCCTCCTATCAGAAAATGCTATAAATTTTGCGATTGGCCCCTAATGTCAGTTCTGTTTTGACATTTGTGTAGTAAACACATGCGAAATACACGTTAATAAACAATGTTACGCTACACTGCTCCAGAACGCGGAATATTGGTGACTATTTATTTGAGCAATAATCGGTCGGTGACCAAAAAACATCGGAAGGTTATTTTTGCGCCACCTTGTATGTATAACGAGTCTATATTAATCCACCACCCTATAACGGGCTTAAAAAAACCTTTCAATTGTTTCATTCTTCGAAGTGAAGATGCATTAGAAATGGTAAAATAATTCAGACTCATTATTGAGTGGTGGATTAATATAGACTCGTTATATACATATAATGAGAACAAAATTGGGTATGGATTGGATGTGTTTGTGGTTAATCCACTGGTTATCCTACACCACGACATCTATGTAAAACGCCATTTCGAAAAGAGGTCAATTAATATTATATAAATTTGCAAGATTGTTTATTAACAAAGCAAGATGTTTATTAACAGACCAGGGTTAAGGTAAGTTCCTATTCCTATAATGAAAAATAGCTCCAATTATGATGTGACCTAGTTCAGTACGTTTTTACAAAAGTCCACAAATAATGTATTTCGTCGTTAAAAAGCCTTTAAATGGTTGTTTACGATTTTGTGTGACTGAGAACAGCTTGCTCCATTTGAATGTATCGCCTAATTACTGAAAGCGTCGCATAATAGGATACGTCTTAGTCCACACACCAGATACATACGAAGATTTATCACATGAACATGACAATGTAAGTGGTAACAATGTATCGGCAATCAGCACAGGAATAGAGACTTCACTTAAAGATATAATGTCGCCTTCTACAATCGAACAATTCAAGGCTCAGATTACAATTGGGCTGACATTGAAATATGTTCCTATATCTACGACTACCTCGCAAGTTCCCGTTTTAATGATGAAAATACTACAGTATTTATTTGATGACTTCATTATCCCAACCTCTAAAAGATACCACTTACTCCGCATTGCATGCTTCACGACTCGTAACTGTTTGGGGATTCTACCAAATTATCTATACCAGAGGCACATAAATTGCCAGAATATCATTAAGCAGTATGCCTCTCATATTTTTTTCAGACTTAAAGGGGCTCACAGAATCCCAAATGGATGCAAATATAATTGGATTTTAGGCCAAAGCGACTATTTGATGCAAAATAATTCATGTTTATTAATACATTTGCAAGATAGGTGTACATAAAAGCAGTCCTTAACGTCACACGCAAATACACATACATACTCGTATATCCAATCTGTAAACACAAGAATTTATGGATCAGTGAAAGCATTCCCAAAGTTATAATGAACAACCTTTTCTACATCCACACAAGCGACTTTGGATGCTGATGATGCATTCTTTGCGTTAATGACTAGCTAACTATGATCTATAGTTAGATAGTTAGACTTACATCAATTTTTATTCTCATTTTTCCTGAAAATGAAACGACAGACATAAATACAATGTAGGTATCCGATCACGATTCAAAGTTCAAAGACATTAGCCAGCAGCGATTTACACGCAGCTTCGCACCGCGGAAGTCACATTCAAGTCGTGAAATAAATCATAAGCCATTTTTCCAAGCGTGTATTATTGTGTTATTTAAACGCTACTTCCGTTCAACAATGAATCAAATCGCACTTGAAAGTGTTTATCTAAGAACAGCTCTTCCAATCGCGTGCTATGATTCTTTTCTAATGAATCTTAAACCCAACAAAACGATTAGGTTCGGCGAATTCCATAATCCAATGCAGCGCAGAGCATTTACATTTTCTAATGCTATAAGAGTGTTTAAAGCGTCCTTGCAGCGACATCATATTTCCAACAACACCATTCACTGAACCATTCGTTGCAATTATTCAATAATTCCGTGCAATTTTATTGAAAGGAGATATCGCATAAACTTTAAGACCCGCTCTCTTATGGCATTGCACACTTTAATTTCCGATTATGTCATCGAAAGGAAAATTCTAGTCACAGTCATATAGTCGTGTACACCCGCTGCAAGGATGATGTGTGGGACGGCTCACAAGTGAAAAATAGTCGCTAATTTGTTTGGCGGATACATTCAAATGGTCAGATTAAAGTTGGCTTTGCCGATGCCTATTTACATGCTTGTAATAATAATTAGTCGGACGGGCGGTCGGCATTTGATTAATGTCATATGGGAATATGCTGTTGCGAGATAAAACCGGAGACAAGCACTATTTGCGCTGGAACACAATTGTCAAGTGACACGTAACAGATATGCTGGTTGTGGCGGGGTTATATAATAATAATTCATCGGATTTGTGTCTTCAATGTCAGTGTCAATAGCATGTTGGAAGTGTTAGTTTTGGACTGGGTGGTGTAGGAGGACGAGGATTATATGTATATCTATGATAATGTGTGTGCATGGACAACAGGAAATAAGTTGAAAGATTTTCAATAGCTTTGTGTGATTTTTTAGTGATTTGCTGGAGCATTGGGGGTGGCGTGTTGATCGTAGAGTGTCATATGTAAATGAGTTGCCTTGTCGTAATGGATTTTATAAAACGCAGGCGTGAATGTGCGAAAATTATTGGTTAAATAAAATAAATCATCAGGCGTAACATCTACAGTTTGGGTCAAAAGTGACTTCCTAATTTGAAAAAAATCATAACTCTTTTGTTTTTCTTTTCTTTTTTAAGGAACTTATAAAACAAACTTGGGAGATTTATTAAAATGAACTACATCGCTTTAGAGAGGACCAAACTAATTGAATTTTATTTTCAAAATAATCACTCGATTATTTTAACCCAAAAAGCTTATCGGCGTCATTTTAATGTGCGAAATCCACCCTCGGCGCACATGATTACGGCACTGGTGGCGCGATTTCGTCACCAAGGAACTGTAGTTGATTTTCCTCGAGCTGGAAGACCTCGCAGTGTCTTAATCGAAGCGAATGTGGAAAGCATTCCTGCAAGTGTTGTGGAGAGTCCGGAAAAATCGAAACGAAGGCGCTCTGGTCAACTTGATGTGTCCCGCAGTTCATTGCGAAGTGTTCTAAGAACTGAATTGCAGCTGTTTAAATACAAAAACCAATTTGGACAAGAATTAAAGCCGCCTTAGATCCTCAAAAACGTACGTTTACTCAGTTCGTTTAATTTACAAAAATTCAGGATTTATACGTTCCCCGGATTTGACTGCACCAGACTTTTTTCTGTAGGGTTATTTAAAGGGTAAAGTGTACGTAAATAATCCCACCACTATCCCGCAGTTGAAGGAGAACATTCGTGCTGAAATACAGGCGCTGAGCCCAGATGTTCTACAAAGTGTTATGGAAGACGCTCTAGAAAGAGCCCGTCTCTATGAGCATTGAGCTGGTGCTCATTTGAGGGACATTATATTCCATACTGAGTTGAAAATAATCTCCATAAATCATACTTTGTGATTCTAAAATAAATTAATAATAAAAAATTAAATCTATAAAAGTTATTAACACTTGAAATTAGGAAGTCACTTTTAACCCACCCTGTACAATGCCGTAAAACAAAAGTATTTCCTTCTTTGAAATTAGTGCGCTCTAAAGTGGAGAGGGATTTTTATTAATTATGTATGTACATAATTAATTCTCTTTGCTGGGTAACAGCTAAAAGCGATGTCCGAGGGGATTGTGAATCTGACGCATTAGACGAGGATCATCTGGTACAAAAAGCGTAACTATAAAAAACATTGATGCACCAATGTAGTCTGCTACGTACCTCCGTCACGCCGATGAGCTAACAAAGGAAACCTAGAATGGAGCCAGCTTAGCCAGAGTAGCACCGCTAGGCAATTATGACCAAAGCTGGACCAGAGTAGATCCAAAGGCTCCAAAGACATAAAAGACGAACCTCTTCACCCTAACATAATCACTGGATCTGTGCGATGGGTAGGAATGCTCAACGATTGGGCGCTCCTTACAACGATTTCTGCAGAAGTCTAGAGACGAGGAAGAATCTTGGGTCAATACTTGTTTGACGATGTGCAGGGACGGGCTAAAAATATCACTGTAGGGCAAAAAAAAACAACAGCGCTTGTCGTAAAAGGCGACTTGCGGAGAAATCACATCTAGGCAATTTTAACATTCAGGTAAGCCTAGCTACGCATTTAACATCTTTAAGCTGTCCCGTAAGTGTGCACGTAAATCCGTTGGTTAAGACCACCGGTCGGTGTCGTAAAAGGTCGATCAAAAAATAATCTATAATGGAAACATGCACGCGTCGAAGTCGTAGAAAAAAGGCAGCCCAAAAACTCCTATTTCACATCAATGAAACAAGAGCAGCTTTTGATTAGCCTCAGTAAAAGAGTCATCCGAAACCAGGAAGGCTGCCGATGTTTATTGAGGTCTAACCAGCAAACCCCACTGGCGGAACAGTAGGGATGCAGTAAAGTGGGAGAGTTATGATCCCCATGATCATAACCTCGCCATAAAGGAGATACAAATAAGAAGATGCTGGCAATGGCAGCGACAAAAACGTCAAAAGCACCAAGGAGAACCGGTGGAAGAAATGCAGCAACGATGGCAGGGTCACCTTTATACTCATATAGATACTAAAGCGATCATACATCAACCTCAAACACCAGTCAGTTTCTAAAAGTGTACGTCTGGAGTTAAGTAGCTAAATCAAATGCAAAAATTAAGCTTAGTAAGCTTTAATGTAGCGCGGCCAAAAAATTAAAGTATGTAATTATCTAGATTTTTTTTTGTGTTAAAAAGAAACAAGATTTTTTTTTTATGAATCTTCCTTAATGACATAATTATTTTTATAAAAACATAGAAAACGCTTTTAATAGATTCGCACTTCAATAGGGTGCTGCAGTCTGAACGCATACAGCAGGAAGACCAAATGGGGAAATAGTTTTCCCGATAAATAAATAGTTTACATCGAAAACAAATTGCTGTTTTATTAAAATAGAAATTGAGGGAATCAAGGAAAATCTCTCCATAAATCCCAGTAAAGCCGTCATCGTTCATTTCACCAAAAGAAGGAAATTAGACCTAGATTCATCACAATTAACGACACGGTCGTAGAGTATTCCGAAGGTTATGACACAATTCGGTTATACACAAGAGACGGCCTGCAATTGCAAATCGAGTCAATGAACTTTAGCGGTAATTTTCAATAAAATACAAGAGAAACCTCATGACAGCTAAGCAACACGGTAAGTGCTAATATTAAGTCAAGTATCTTGGAGTAATCCTAGAAGAGACTTCACTAGAACTCGAACATTAACAACAAAATCAATAAAGCTAATAGAGCTTTATGGGCCTGTCGCCGCACATATGGCAGAGCCTGGGGAATCTCTCCAAAGATCGTCCACTGGATCTGCACAGTGATGATAAGACCCATACAAACGCTGCCATAGTATGGTGGACAAAATCCACACAAAAGACGCAATAAAGAAACTCAAAAAGGAACAACGTCTTGCGTGCCTAGGTATCTCCGGAGTCATGCGAACCTGGTAAACAGCTGCCATAGAGGCTATAACAGGACTAACACCTCTCCACATATATATATTCAAAAAGTGGCGATCCGCAGTGTAACAAGTCTAATACAGTGAAACGAGATAAGGCTTAACGACCATCCGGAACTTAAAACCCTTCTCGATGAGCTGCCAGAACTTAACATGAACTACGCGGTCACAGACCGCATTCAAAAAACACTATGCTTTAATAAACGTTTCTCCATGGAGATCCCCAAGAGAAGCATGGGTTTGTAATAACCCACCAAACAACCACAACGGCATAAAGTGGTATACGGATGGTTCTAAAATGGAAACGGGGGTAGGAGCGGGAATATACGGACCAAATAAATGATTTACGATACCCATGGGAAAAAGTCGCAGCGCCATTCAAGAGTGCGCCAGTCACATTTATTAATCCGGCATAAAAGGCGCAATCATCCATTTATTCACGGATAGTCAAGCAGCTATAAACGCCCTTAGCTCGCACACAATTGACTCCAAATCAGTCATGTACTGCTCAATACCCTTCTAACACTCGGATTAAGAAACAAGACCAAATTATGGTGGGTTCCGGGTCATGTCGGGGTAGAAGGTAACGCAAAGGCCGACGAACTGGCCAGAAAAGGTTCAGAAACATCGTTCATAGGTCCCGAACCTTACTGCTGCACACCTAGATCTGCAGCAACGGCAGCAATAAAAAGCTGGGAACATAGATAATGTATCTATGTTTGGGAAAGCATCCCAGGTCCAAGACAGGCCAATGGAGCCATTCGGCCTTTCAATAAAAATGCCAACAAATGTGTAAACCTAAGCAGGCATGATATCAGAAACAGAGTAGGGTACCTTACTGGTCACCATGGTTTAAGATATCATCTAAACAAAATGAGAATAGCAGACTCCCCTGAGTGCCGGCTTTGTCTTGAAAAGACGAGTCAGCTGAACACATTTTACGTGAATGTCCAGCCCTTAATGGAATTAGAAAGAAGATCTTTTTCAGAGAAAAGAGCCCAGAGGACATAAAGAATTCTTCTACTGGGAAAATTGTCAATTGTCCGGACACATCGCCTTGGCGAGCCAAAGTTAAAAAAAAAACATGTGTGGAGATATGTCCAACTAACATAAACTGTTGCAATGATCTAATCGAGTAGAAATACTCAGCGTATGCTGCGCAAATAAGCTTCTGGTTGGCGATTGTAATGCGAGGGTTCGAAAAAAACAAGTAGCCCCTATTAACAAAGGAGAATTTCAATGTTTTTCCATCGTTAGCAGGAAGTCGAAGGATGAAATCACCGATGATCTGGACCAGCGGTTTTGTGTGTACCAATATTTTAGGTACCTACAATTGTAACAGATTGTTATTTGTGAGAAAAAAATGCACAATAATTGCTTAGTTTAACAAAAATTAATAGAAAGGATATCCTGAGCTTGTGGAAAGTGTATTAAAGTTGCAATATAAATAATACCATTGTCGGAGGCAGCAACAACACAGTACACTCAGGAAGAGATGACGATAGAATTGCAGAATTATTGTATCGCCGAACAAAATTGTAGTTTGCTAGTATGCGAAACTACTCCTATTATGCGCTGTAAACTTTTAAACAAAAAATCTTGCCTACATAAAAGGCAAAAGGTGTAAAAGTGTCTTGACAGGGTCAATTCATGCATGCAGCCAATATAAGGAGTTGATGAAAACCTTATTTGAGTGAGAGTGCCTTATTTTGGTTCAATGGATGAATCAGTGCAGCTTCAATGGAAAAGCCGATGAATATTTAAATATTTATAGCAGGTTTATTTGGAACGTCCAATATTCTAACCATTTATAAACAAAACTATCGATAATTTCATATCATACCTTGGCGAACCACTTTGCTGTTTATAGTTATATTTTTAAAGATATTTTTTTATACATGGAAAATATACTTGTTGATCCAAAAACTCCCACAATAAGTGGCCGCGAAAAGCAACTTTATGAAACAAAGGCATTGTCTAAGTGTTTTATGAGTTCGGCTTAGCTCATTTCCATTAACTTTGTCGATAAAACAGTTTTTTTTCGCTTGAAACGCAGATAAGATATTCAAAAGTGTTTTTTTTCTCAGACAGCAATTTTTGAGGAATTGGGGCTTTTAAAATCGTCAGAATAGCCCATATGGCCATACCTTATATGAGCCCAGCTTTCATGGTGCTAATAATTTTGAGGGTCTAATATAAATGCTTTTTGAGGAAAATAATTCGTCTTTAAGAGCCTCCCCAAATCAAAGGATACAAAATTAATAAATACAAGCAAATGCATAAATCCAATACAAAAAAACGTAAGCAAAAATTTGGAATTAGTGTTTCTCTCTTAAGAGTTAAGAGAAAGATCATCATTTTCGTACATCTTCGCTGAGATATCAACGCAATAAAGTCAACACATACTCTTTGTCGAGTGATGGAATGCATTTGGTTCAAAGCTGCTACCTGGTACGTTAGTTTTTTTGAGAATTGTTGCATGGAACTGGTCCAAATTCCTACTTGTCAGCTAAACAATATTATTATTTATTAAATGCCGCACAAGCTGAAACAAATTTGTGATCCTAGCTGGGACAAAATACGGGTACATGACCATCCGGAAATGACAATTCACCTTCTGCGTTGTCGCAATAATGTCCTCTACAAAATGCAAATAAGACTAGACACGGTTTTGTATTTCTAATATCGACAAGGAAGTCAAGAGGGCTAGGTCTAAACTTTAGGCAGACAGGTTTTTCGAAAAAAAAAATTTTATAACATCGGTTGCTTTTTGTTTTCTTCTAAGAACCCCACCCCGTAAGGAACCCAGTCAAGGGATTCTGTTTTTAGCAGGTTACATCAAACAAAACTATTCTTGGTATATTTCACTGGGCACCTGTAGGTGCAAATATGTATTGGCAAAATGTAGAGAGGTAGGATGCTCTTTTCTCCACGGGTGGCATTATTTTATAACTTACATAGGTAGAATTTCGTCAAAATATTATCTTCTTTTCACGACAAGGTTATCATCGATATCGAATCATTTCGTCACTGAGGCCAATCAAACACTGGTCTTGCTGCATTTGTGTGATCCAGGAGTTATCAGACCTGCCTCTCTTTCGCTATTGTAAAAAAACGTTGATTGATGTTGCGTTTTTGACGAGGTTAGTAGGATCTCTCCTTTGAAGATGACAGTACCAACTGAGCCGGTAGAGTTCCATTTTACTTGAAATAGATTCCCTGACATTGAGGCTTAATCGGATCTTGGAACCTCTTATTCTTAGTTGAACTGTTCTATTCAACGTAATCCACAGAATAATACATTATGAGAACCAGTTTTTATTTCATTTTATTTTGCGGATTTTTTTGCTGCACGGAATAGGTTCGGATTTGGGATTTTCTGGACACCCACAACTTATGAATTCATCGCGCTCTTTGTATGACGTTAAGACATATATACAATTAAAGCACAAGATCCAATAAAACTCTTCTAAACTGTCTTTGCTTCGAAAAAATAAACAGAATTCGGTCTCAGTGATAGTAATTGCTTTGGACAGGTTATGGTGTTATTTAAGAGAGAGTGCTTTTTACGATCAATTTAATGTTTACATTTAAAAATATTTAAAAATCAAACCTCTTTTAAGATGCCTTTATATAGCTCATAGAGTTTGGAGGTTAAATTTTGCATTGAATTCGAACCTATGTTAAAATAGCTGGACATGCTCCAAGATAAATATTGTGTTCCTTAATTTAGTGCACACTGAATTACTTCTGATCTTGTATTTGGAACCACATTACGGAATATATCTTAAATAACAGTCCCTCGTTGACTCGTTAGTCCAATAACCCAAAAACATATACACAATTTAATTGGCAAATCGACCTTAACAAGTATCGGCAGTCCTCCTGGCTTCGTTTCACTTTGTCACTATATATAATTACAGAAACCTAAATAACTCCGTTAAAAAAATATAAGCAATAACACCTAGCTAAATATAAAGTGTTAACCAATTAAAATGATTATAATTCATTATATCACATCAACAATTCGCAGTGTGATGATGAATCGACAAAATGAATGACCTTGAACTCTTTATTTGAGTTTACACTTTTAAAACTACAGGGTGAAGTTGAAATGTTGCTCAGAAGAAAAACTTATGTATAGGTTGTAAGGTTTTTAAATGTTCTTTTTAATTTGTTCCTTGCTCGTTGAAGTTTTAAAAGGTATTGACGAGGCAAGTACCGCACATCCTGAATGTGAACAGAGAGACAATCGTCGTCTCTTAGCATTTCCGTATTGTAGTTAAATTAATAGATTGACTCTTAACCCTTAGAAAGACGTAGACATTCCTCCGCTGTGCAAACGGATCTGTTAAAGCGATAGCCTTAACCACCGTAGTTTCGAAGCCAGATACATATCTGCAAGCACTGCAGCGCAAAACAAAGGCAAAGAAGAAGAATCGAGCTAGGAGCAGCGAGGAGAAGAAGATCCTGCAGAGAAAGAATGACCCTTTTCTCAATCGCCCAGCTAAAGTAAGTAGAAATCTCGTGATCAAAACCGCAAGAAAGCCATGTTATATGGAGCTGGCTTTAAGATCGGCACACAGGCTCTCCGAAATAACGAGAAAACTAAATCATCAAAGCGCGGGGAGTATGGTTGGACGAAAACATGCCCGATGACTGGACCATCAGCCCATTATACATCAAATATAAGAAAGTTTATCCAATGTCTTGCAGAAGAACGCAGTCATATCTCTGCCTCATACGGGTAAAAGAACAGTGGCGCGTCCATATGACTCGATTCCCACCATCTTCCCTTTTAAAGTTTTGACAAGACAACACTTTCTACACAGGAAACCCTACCAAAATGAATGTTAGTCATTCAATTTATTATTGTGTGTGTGCGTGTGCATGCACCCAACTACATCCGCATACACATCGTGGCGAGAAAGCGAAGGCAAAGGCAACCCGAAAGCCAAAGTACGTCGTGTTATAAAATCTCTCACTGGAGAGTTGCTGCGTTATATCAAATTTGTGTGTATCCATATCTTCACCGCGCTTACTCTTCCACGCGAGAAAGCCAAGGCGCAGCCGCAAAGGCAACACGAAATATGACGGGTTATAATTATAAGATCCCTCTCTGAAGACTTGCTATTGAGAAACAATTTGGTGTCTTGCATGTATCCATTTTTCTCCCTGATGTGTTTGATACCTCCTTTCATATCAAACAAATAACATGCTTTTCTCGACTATTTATTTTGAATGGCTGTGATCGGTGGGTAGAAAAATTTGTGTAGAATACAGTGCTGCCATTGAAAATTGTGAAGATTTTTTTTAAGAACTTTGCTAATAGTCTTCAAATGAAGATTTAATTTTGGTTTTAAATTTTGCTTTTAGATGCCTGACTTTGACTGATTGGACTGATTTGAATTAAGCAACGCCCAAATCGACCGAATGCAATGGAATGCTCCAGCCAAGAGGACCTTTGATTCGCATCTTTCGTTTTAAAGACTGAGTCATTACGGTCAGAAGCAGTATTGTATTTAAAAAAAAAAAAAAACGCTCTACGTTAACGTGTCTTCTAGCGGTGAACTTCCGATACCTGGGCACCTCCGATTTTAAAATAAGTCGGTACGGTACGGTGGTATGCGGGGCTCTGCCACCGGTTGACCCTCTTCCCGCACTGCACGTGGGACCAAAATGTCTATCCAAAACAGAAAACCCAGAGTACTTGAGGACGGTCCTCAACAACAAAAACCGCACCAAGCTGGCACCGCAAGCTGCCATAAAAGCACTAAACGTGTGGAGGAGACTTTAGAGAAAGCTGTACAGTACATTGAGGACAAAGCTTTATTCGATTCTCTCGGACGAGCTCACAAATCCGAAGTCACAGCCATTCGCCAAGCCGCTGACTGGTTAACGGTCAAAACCATACCCCAAAGTGATATTGTCATATCAGGGAGGTGATGGTGTAGAGGTTAGTGTGTTGGCTTGTGACCCGTGGTGCAGGTTCAATCCCCATTGGGAACAACAACATACGCCACCCAATCAAATGCCTCTACACCAAGAAGAGGATTTCTGCCTGGTAGTACAATGGACCGTTACCGAGTCTGAGTGCTCTGGGATTTGGATTTCTTTAAAAAAAAAAAAAGAAGATATTGTCATATATATCGCCAGTCAGGTAGCCCTTACATAGAGAACAATAAGATTCAAGGCAGTGAAGGCCAGCTGCGTATCCCTTAAAGAGATAGCTACACAGTGCAACATCACCCTTGCTGGGTACTACCAATGTAGTTTGCTATGTATCTCATAAACGCCAATGAGCTAGACAAAATAAACCAAACCTCCGATGGAGCCAGCTTAGCCAGTGTAGCACTTCTAGACAAATTTGGCTAAAGCTGGACCAGGGAAGATGAAACGGATTTCTAAGACATCTACCTTTCTACCCTTACAAACATAATCAGTGGACACTGTGTGATGTGTAGGTCTGCTTAAACAAAGTAAGTAACAGTAACACCTCAATCGACTGACGTGAAATTTTTAGTTTTTGTGAGTTTTCGTGGTGTACGGATGTGCGATGAGTGAAACGGACGATTGTATTGCATTTGCTCTTGCACATTGCATAAAGAGAAAAAAGAAAAAAATGTCGAGAACAAAGAGAATTTGGATGAAGGAGTGGTTGACAAAAAAGGAATCAGTTCACACATGAAAATCTTTTGAATGAATTGAAAATATCTGCACAGGACGATTATAAAAATTTTATGAGAATGTATAACTCCACTTACGAGGAATTGCTTAAAATAATTTCTTCTTTGATTATGAAAAAAGATACATGCATGCGTGAACCGATTTCCGTAAACCAGATGCTTTATACAACATTGCGATATCTTGCTACACTGAATTCATTTGAGGATTTAAAATTTACAGCTGCAATATCTGCAATATCAATCTCAACGTATTTATTTTTCTGGTGACATCCGCTTTTTGTGCATCAGGATACTTTTCTTTATACTTTTGCAGTAAAACTTCATATTGTTGCATTTTTTTGTTTCGGCCGCTATAATCTTTCCCTTTGGCATCCCATAAACTCGGTAATGACGTTTCAATTATTTCGGATACAAATGCTCGGTCTTCATCGTCCTTCAATTTTCCGCTGGCGCCAGACATGTTTTCGCTTCCGTGACACAAAACACAATGAAGTAATTATGTCAATCCAACCCTTACACATGTCAATCAGCATGACGTTCATCATGCAAAATCAAACTTGCTTTGATTTTCGTCAATCAGACTTCACCAAATGTGTGTGACTCGTACAGATACATTTTCAGAAACACATGCAGTGATTGATGTCATTCGATTGACCGTGTAAGGGCCGGATGGCTCCTTTAGGTCAATACCTCTTCCACGATCTGGATGATCTAAGCAATGCCTTCATGATTGATATCAGTAACTTTATCAATAAAGTGATCCACCTACCCCTTTCCAATGGGTCACAATTGACCTACTTTAGTCTAAGTGTACTTTCGAGGGCCATTTCTCACCAACCAACTCAACTAACCATCGTGCAAAAAACTTACTTCCCCTTTTTTTATCGTTCGCTTTAGGAATAAACTCTTATTACCCTGTTGTTTCATTTTATTCGAATGTGCCAAAAACAAGGTCACTCTATCATCGAAGACACGACTTTCATTCTTGTATTAAATTTTCATTAAACTATATTATTAATAGATAAATTAAGAACAATTAAGCCGAATACAGTTTATGTGCATGGCAAATGAGTTTGTGTAATCCCTTGCTAAACAAGAATGCGTAATTGTTTGTTAGCCGTGTTATTTGTTATTGCTTGCTTTTTTTCTTCTATCAATAAACTTTCAATTTTTTTCCTGAACGAAACCACAATGATTTTCATCATTAAATTAAAATGTATGTATAATTGTATAAATCAAAAAACAAAATGTTTACACATTCATTGAAGGAATGTGTATATGATTTTTGTTTACACTTCAAATTAATTTTAAACCTAGAATGGAAAAATTATATTTTCAGAGTCAGCTGATGCCAATATTCATTTGTAAGAGTTGGCGTTATGTTTACAATATTAACATATGGCTAGATTTAAACAAATAATATTAATTGAATGCAGTTATTTATTTTGATCTTTACAAATTGCAGTTTCCTTCGAGTGAGAATAATGCCAGAGTTTATATTGGTAGGTACTTGTTTATTGTGTTTTGAATTGTATCTTCTTTTTTTTTTACAAAATACACAAACGCTGCATCTAATTAGATAAAAATTAGGATGTGAATTAGCATAATTGACCGTTAAGTCAATATAAGATTTTCGTTGTGGCAGAAAATGTTACCATGACTTGTTGACTTGATTTTTGTTAGATTGTGGTATGGACCAGTTCTCATTTTGCAGTCGAGCAAGCAACGATACAAATACAGAAACTGAATATTATTAAACAAGTCAGAGGAGACGAAGAATCGAGTTTTATATCTTCTGCTTTTTTTATCAGAGAGCTTATGATGATATGGACTTGGGGGTCATATTCACTTTATTGGTATACCTGTATGGTTAACCGACTCGACCTCAAACAAATATCGGCTGGCCCTCCAGTCCCGGAAAAACTTAAGCTGTGGTCCCCATATCTGTCAGCCATATAGTTTAAAACCATTTTTTTAGGATAACTAACCAACATAACAATCAACAAAACACAGTCCTAAAGGTACATGCATTTGAATAACGCAGGTCTTTATTTTATATCAAATAATAGGTACGTTTAACTTAGTTATCATCCTTCTTAT
Organism: Portevinia maculata; assembly: GCA_949715645.1. Classification (NCBI taxonomy): domain Eukaryota; kingdom Metazoa; phylum Arthropoda; class Insecta; order Diptera; family Syrphidae; genus Portevinia; species Portevinia maculata. The sequence goes on along the minus strand of OX454526.1, from coordinate 81,239,012 downwards.
CACAAGAGTCATACTTTTTTAACCACGATTTAAGAACCGTATTTAGTAAGACAATTTAAAAGATGTCTAAGCCATAAATACCTAAAACTATTACTTACTAGAAAAATCGGTATTTATAATAGGCTTTCACATTTTAACAATGTTTAAACCATTACGCGTGTTTAGAGCTTATTAAAGGTTTGTTTAGAAATGGCCGATGACAGTTTTCTCTCATTATACCCTATTCTACCCTTAGAATACATATTAATTTTGACGCATAGTTTGTAAGATACCTTAATATTGCCCGTAGACCCCTAAAAGTTACTATATTTATGATCAGCATCGATAGTAATTTCGATCTAGCCATGTCCGTCCGTCCGTCCGTCGGCAAAAATTAGGCCTTTAAACTGGGCCTAGAGAGCTGAAATTTTAACCATATACTCTCTAGGGTCCCGAAATAATCAAGTTTACGAATTTTTGAAATCCGCCCACAGACACGCCCACAAACTAAAAAAAAACAACATTTTGGAAAAAATCGAATTTTGAGCTAGAAAACTGATATTTTTTTTATATGATCTATGACTCCTAAAACTGCTCGGGATATACAATTTTCAAAATCCGCCCACTGACACGCCCACAAATAAATAAAACAATTTTTTTGAAAATTCAAAGTTTGAGCTAGGGAGCGGAAATTTATAATATATACTCTCTAGGGGCCCTTTATGCTCATGTGCTATTTTTTTTTAAATCCGCCTACTGACACGCCCACAATTAAATAAAATAATTTTATTGAAACACCCAAGTTTGAGCTAGGGAGCGTTTTTTTCGATAAAATCCTTTAAATGTTATATAACAAAATATGTAGAGCGTTCTTAACAATTCAACCATACTTAGACTTTTGTCACGCCCACTTATGAGGGATAGGAATAAGAATAGGGTATCCAAAAGTTCGCCCAAGCGGGCTGTAGCCCGTCCCTATGTTATTTTAACCGTTTTATCCAATAATAATGGAGTATAGTTGGTGGTGCTAGAGTTCCGTTTTTTTATTTATAGACACACACCTCGCATAGTAAACACACAGAAGAAAATTGTTTATAAATGAGAATTTAAGCAATGTTGTTTCAAAACAATTTGAAATATATAAGCAAGCTTCAACCAGTGTTGTTTTTTTTTTATGCAAGTCCGTGAAAGAACTGGGGTCTGATCACGTACAATGAAAACGATCGGCTGATATCCTTTCGACCATACCAGTCTCTGTCTATCTCTGTAGATATGATAGAGAAAGCTATGGTCGAAACGATCATCGTATTACGTGATCTGGTCGATGAATATCGCTGGTGTCGTAAAAGGAAAATCTAACAAAAAACCAATAACAGAAGCATTCACGTGTTGGAATCATAAAAAAGAGAGAAAGGTCGAACAACTCCTGTGGATCACACAAATTTTACAACACCAGAACCCGTCGAAACCATTTTGTTCCATTCGTAAATGCCTAAGTAGTTCATTTCTATTTCTTCCTGTCTTTCTCTTTTTTTCCTGCCGATGCCGGCGCGCATGCCAGTTACATTTTGAGGTCAAACCCGTGGACCAGTGGAGGATGCTGATGCCTTTCCAGAAGAAAGTGGAAACAAAGGCCGAGGATATTAATATTTGTTAGAGACAAGAACAATTCTTACAAAGTGCGTAAAAGCAACAAAAATTAAGAACTTTCTATTTGTTTTCCTTTAAATTCATAAAAAGATAGATAACACATTTGAAGTTGGGTTACGGGACAACAAAGCGGAATACACAAGGTTCACATAGATATAAGTGCACACATTCTTTTTAGCAGCTGATACACATTCTGCTCCGTTCCGTGTTTGGACGGCTTTTTAAACTGTAAGAATAAGAACCTATAAACCATTCCTGGCGATAAAGCACATGAATATGGAAGAATCATTTGGAAAAATAATTGTCATCCATGGGAACTTTGGACGTTATCAGATCTTTATCTCGTAAATTCTACACAGTTTCGTATCCATTCGTCCCATATTCTTTATTTTACATAAATTGTACATAATTCTCTCGAAATAATAAATAAAACATTGACACCCCGGATTCTTTGAATATTTACGACTTAACTGCGCCAATAACTTTTATTCATTGCATTATTCTCGTAATTCTTGGCAAAGAGCGAGAAGAAGAGACAAATATGAGAAGGCAAAAAATCCAAAGCCATCGGCCAATCCATGGTAGGGCAATGTCCGTAGTATTGCCACTTAAATTCTACACGACATGCTTGACTACGCGTACTGCCTCACTGAATTACTCCAATTCTATAGTATCTTTAATGTATACAGGGTATCGCAGTCGTACTCGTATTCGTTTATTTAGGAGCGGCGGCGGCAGTAACAACAGCAAAAAACAATTTATAGGGTAATTAAGTATGAGGGTATCCAATCCACCTCCCCTTCACCAACTAAAACCAAAACCAGTGAAAACCTATGCCGAATTGTGGACGTGAAAATGTCTTTTCCACGTCGATAAATATTTGTTTTTATTTATCTCTAGGTAAGTTCATGCTCCGCTTCACTGAGCATATAGTAACCAAAGTCATTTAAAAACGAATCTATTTGATAATGTCGGTGGTGGCCATAGTTAAACCTTATTTTTGTTTTTTGTTGCCACCTTAGGTTACATCCTATTTTGGGCTTACATTAATTCGGGTCAAGGCCTATTGCATGTTGTAACTGGGCCAAGTGAGGTGGTGGGCCGCCAACCCTAGGGAGCCTTACCATTACTCATTTTGTTTGTTCATACTACCTGCATATATGAACGATGGCGAGTTATTGATCCGATTTCCGTTCGCATTTACAATATTGCTATACAAAAATGAAATGAAAAGATTCAACGTCAATTGACTTGAAATCAGCATGCTCGAACGTCCACATTCATTAGCCTCTTCAATATTTTATATTGACCCAATTGCTGAAATTGCATGCACACAATACACATTATGTGTCATGTTTGTATGTGCGACATGCAAGATATCAACAACGGTGTGCGATGGCTTGTTAAACAAAAAAATCAAAAAAAAAGCTCAACTTACTATGTGTTCGGTCGTCACTTTTGAGTCATATTTCACTCGACTGCATTGGATTGTTTGTAATTTCTATTCGAATCTCGCGCGCCACAATTCGCAACACATTTGATGTCGCCGAGTTTCATTTCGCTCGGCTGCGGATTTGTACGTGATACAGTTTTAAGTATGTTTTCCTCGAAAATTTATGTATATTTTTGTTTTAAGGCGGCTCCTTAAAAACTTTCTTGCAGCATGAAATTTTTATTTCTATGATTTAAATGTGCAGTTTTATGTGATTGTTGCCAAAGTGAACGACACAAAGTTTTATGTGTGCCAAGGCGCAGCCGGATATACATAGAAGCATTGAGTTCGGACAAGTTGTGTAAATGCAAATGGTGGATTTTAAAAATAAATTTGGAAATTCAAATCAATGAATTGCTTGTAACACTAAGACGTATACGTCATTTAAATACGCACATTAGTACATTATTATCTTTTAGCATTTTCTTCGAAGATGCACTGACGTCGGGAAATCAACCCAAAAACCTTAAGGAATAGTTGGAGTTTTATTTAAATTTTGTGTATATATTCTTGTCTGAGGAAAGGCGTATCCACGTTAACAGCTGAGTATTGCTTCGACCTTTAAATTTTTGTTAATTTTTTTTCTCTATAGAAAGATGTCTCTCGGAACGAAAATTCACAGTCAGCTTGTTCTGTATCCATTTTTATACCCTATTCTAAGGGTATATTAATTTTGACGCATAGTTTGTAACATACCTTAATATTGCCCGTAGACTCCTAAAAGTTACTATATTTATTATCAGCTTCTCTGACGAGTGTTTCTGTTTGCATCAGAATATCCGTAGTTTGAGGAAAAACTTTTCAGTTTTCTTAGCACATCTTGAGACGCTACTGCACTTACCTGTTGTTATTGTCCTAAGCGAGATCTGGATTTATGAGAGTGAAGCTAGCTTTTACAATATTGCAGGTTTCTCACTCTTTACTAATTGTAATGAATTATATCCATCGGGAGGTGTAGCTGTCTATGTGAGAGATGGGGTTGCGTGTGATTTCTCCAAAATTAATATTTCTAGTGCAGATGCTATTAAACTGTCTTTCTGTTGGGATAATGATTGTTATACAATGTTGTGTTTCTATAGACTGCAAAGTGTTTGTAAAGGCATCTTCATTGATGATCTGAAAAATGTTCTAAATATGAACAAGGCTAAAAATCTAATTTTATTAGGAGACATAAACATTGACATCTTAAATGATACAGATAGTTATACTGAGGTCTACTTATTTCTCTTGGCTGCAAATGGTCTTAAAGGTTTTATTAATCAGGCAACTCGTGTGACTGATTCCTCAAGTACTTGTATTGATCATATTTTTGCTAGATTTAATACAAATTCCAAATCACAAAGTAAAATCCCAAATGGAGTGGTATATGATCTAAGTCTAACTGACCACAGAATGGTCGCTCTGAAGGGCATTCTAAATCCGAATTTAAAAAATTGTCGCAAAACTCAAAATAAATCCAATAATTGCATTGACCACAATTTACTAAAGGAACTTTTAAAATATGAATTCTGGGAGCCGGTCTATTTGGAAAGCGATCCTTCTAATGCTTTTGATGTCTTTTTATCAATTTTACTAAAGCATATCAAGTCTTGCACTGCTCCATCTTGCAAACCTTCGAGAAATAAACACTTGAAACCATGGATGTCGAATAATCTTCTCAGGCTTATCAACAAGAAAAATAGTGTCAGCAAAAAATGTAAAGAACACCCCAACAATGAAAGTCTAAAATTATATTATGTTTCGCTCTGCAGAACGGTTAAAAATAAAATAGAGGATACTCGAAACAACTATTATGCCAGTTCATTTCTAAGAGCTAAAGGGAATATTAGAGAGGAATGAAGGGTTGTAGACTGCATATTAGGCAAAAATAGGAATGTAATTGCAATTGATAATTTACAAGTTGATGGTGTCTCTCTAAAGGACCCTAGCTCCATCTCTAATCATTTTAATAAATATTTCACAGATATTTCTGAAAAGCTGAAACCTACTGCCGCTTTTTGCTTGAGTTGCAACTGCTCAAATGATTCAATTTTTATAACGGATAGGTTACAATCAAATGGTTTTGTTTTCAACTCGATTACTTCGCGTGAAATTTATCTTGCTATTCTCTCTCTAAAAAGTAAAAATTCATGTACGAGTACTTCTGATGGTATCTCAAGTAGTTTAGTTAAGAGAATAGCATTATATGTAGTAGATATTTTAAGCTACTTGTTCAACGTAAGTGTTGCTTCCCCAATTGCTTAAAAAGTGCTGAAGTTATACCTCTCTTTAAAAAAGGTAACAGAAAATGTGTTTCTAATTATAGGCCGGTATCCCTGCTTCCCACTTTCTCTAAACTTTTTGAAAAGCTAATGAAAGTTCGAATCATGTCCTTTCTGGATAAAAATAATTTTTTTAGCAATAAACAATTTGGGTTTAGATCAAAAATGTCCACGGAAGATGCTATTTTGAAAGTTTGTAGTGAACTTTATGGCAGCTTGGACTGTAATAAAGCCACCATGGCGCTTTTTGTTGACATGACAAAAGCGTTCGATATGGTTGACCACAATGTTCTACTTGACAAACTTTATGCTGCAGGTTTCAGAGGTGAATCTTTTAAGTGACTTCAATCATACTTGAGAGAAAGGAACCAAAAAGTAAATGTAAATGGTACCTTTAGTAATTCCTGCTTTTTAAGAAATGGTGTTCCGCAAGGGTCCGTGCTAGGTCCGCTCTTTTTCCTCATATATATTAATTCTATTTTCAAACTGAAGCTAAATGGGTCAGCTACTGCCTTTGCTGACGATATAGCATTCAATTACCAGTCTGACTCATTGCTCGATTGTGTAACCAAAATTGAAGAAGATCTTGAAATCCTAAGAACGTGGTTTGCTAGTCATTACCTTATTATTAGTGAGAAAACTAAGCTGGTGTCGTTTAAGCTTTCTGGTAATAATCTTTCTGATTATAATCTTTACTTTCATGCTCACAACTGTAAACAATTTAGCTTACCTATTCACAAGTGTGACAAATCCAATTTTAGTTCCGAATCTAAATGCTCTGATAACTGCTTTAAAATTGAGTCTGTGCCGCAATTTAAATATTTAGGGGTTTTAATTGATTCAAACTTAAATTGGAAGGATCACATTCGTACCCTGCGGTCGCATATGTTGTTGGTTTCTCGTAAAATGTACCTTATTAAACCATTCTGCTCAAAAAAGGTTCTGTCTCTTGTTTATAATGGTCTTGCGCAGTCTAAACTTCAATACGGCATATCGAGCTGGGGCGGATGTTACTCCACTTATTTGAAACCTCTCTTGATTGCCCAAACACATTTAATACGTATTATTTGTAACGAAAACAGACTCGTTGCAAGTTGGCCTCTATACAAGGAACTGCGAATACTACCAATGAGACACCTTTACGTATATAAAGTGTTAAAAGAGTTTTTTAAAAGAAGTGGCAATTTCCCAAGCAGAAACTCGCAACTCTACTGCCTACGTATAAATAACTTGCATCTTGTAATCGAACCATTCACGCGTAGTTCTCATTTCTCACAATTTTACACTGCTACAGCTCCAAAGCTTTTCAACAAACTACCGTTATTCATCAGAACGACACTTCATTTTACTTCTTTTTTGAGAAAAGTTAAAGACTGGCTATTCACATATGATAATGACAGCATTGAATCCCTTTTAAAATCAGCTTAAGCATAGAATATTGCTAGTTTCTTCGTAATTCTCCGTAGAGTATTGTTTTTCTAGAATTGTTATGTATTTTCATTTATATTCTTTTCCCGTTCAGCAAAAATTAAGCCCATTAACTCTTTCCATCAAAATTGTTTCTATGAATTACTTATAACTGATTGTCACCCCACTTCAAATATTTATGGAATTGTTAATTAAATTTTGGAATGTATCATTCAAAACTAACTTCCTAAGTTACAGAATGATGACTTTTATTTCATTAATTTTTTAAAAATTGTACATAGCTATAAGTTTATAATGAATGAATGAATAAATAAATAAATAAATAAAAAAAAAATAAAAAAAAATAATGTCGATCTAGCCATGTCCGTCCGTCCGTCCGTCCGTCGGCAAAAATAAGGCCTTTAAACTGGGCCTAGAGAGCCCAGTTTTAACCATATACTCTCTAGGGTCCCGAAATAAATAATCAAGTTTACGAATTTTTGAAATCCGCCCACAGACACGCCCACAAACTCAAATTTTGGAAAAAATCGAATTTTGAGCTAGAAAGCTGAAATTTTTTATATATGATCTGACTCCTAAAACTGCTCGGGATATACAATTTTCAAAATCCGCCTACTGACACGCCCACAAATAAATAAAATAATTTTATTGAAAAACCAAAGTTTGAGCTAGGGAACGTTTTTTTTACAAAAGCTTCGTTTTTGTTTGATAAAATCTTTTAAATGTTACTTTGAAATTCATTTTTTATTCATTGTTAGATAACTACTTACATACTAGACAAAAATGATTAAACCTAATTTAAAATTAACAGGATACTTATTCTTATTTATTGGTCCTTATGCGGACGCTCTAAACTTAACTATAACCTTATAATTATTGTATTGCCTTTCGGCCTAAAAACTATTTTACGAACTAATCTTACATATATATTCCTCGAGAAAATTTACTAAAACTCGGTATCATTATTGAGATTTTATATAAAACAAATTACAAACTACCTATTCTACTTACTTAAACTACTTAACGTATTCTAACTATAATTAGGATTCTGAGCACTCGTTGCCTTGCGCAACAAGTGGTCAAAATCCCAATTGCTTTCCGAGCGCCTGGCAGTCGTCAACGTGCACACGCGCCGCCGTGAGCCGACTGAAGCCTTACAGCGTCAGTCAACTCCCGGAAGCACCACCACACGTTGGCGAGCCCGGCCTCTCCCAAAAACGCCCTAGCTGACTTAATCTAACTTATAAGCTAAGAGGATGTTACCTAGAGTAACGCACCGTCCTGGGAGGGCATGCTGACCCCTCCCCCCTCAACAAGCCACCAAAATTTGGCGAATTGCTTTTCCGTGTCGAATCTATCCCTCTCCGATATTGCGGTACTAAAACGGAGGAGCTCATGAGCATTGGCGACGTCCCCGTCATGGAGGAGCCGCTTATCTCTCGCGCTGCGGTAGCGATGGTATAAGACCGGAATACCATCCCTCGTCTGTACCAGCCCTTTTGCATCAATATGGATAAATGCCTCTGGCGGGATAAAGCCAGACCGGAGCGTACTCTCTATGTACATTTCATTGGGGTAGTAAGCCCCAAATATCAGACTATTGTCGCTGGCCATCGCCCTTGCAACGTGCCTTCGAGTGACCTTAATGAGGAAATTGTCAATCCTATTCAACTGAGCCCCATCGTATAGGACCTTGTTGGGATAGTATTTTATATATTTGGATTCAGGCGTTCGGAACAACAGGAGACAGGTCCTAAGACATTGTCTCTCCAAAACCCGAATCTTTTCCATATAGCTGGGCGCTATATTAAACCACAATGGACAACGATAAGCGATAATCGGCCTTATAAGGGCCACGTAGCAAATGACCTTCACTCTGGAATCAAGTTGACTGCTATGAAACAGTCTCCTTGTCAAAGCATAAACCTTCTTGGCCCCAGCAAGACAAGCAACTATATGTCTATCGAAATACAGATACTGGTCAAGCCAGATACCTAGATATCTAACTACGCTTCTCTCCGCCAATGGCTGCCCATTTTGTCCAATAATGGCCAATTTCTTCCAGTTTTTTCTGGTATCCCTAGAGGCCCCAGCCAATGGAGTTCTGAACAAGATTGTTTCCGTCTTCTGAAAGTTAATTTTCAACTTCCAGTCGTCGCAATATCGCTTAATTTGATCGAAGTCACGCTGCAAAAGGATATTAATGACCTCGATTTTAGGACCTGATCTGTATGCCACCAAATCGTCGGCATACGCTATAGCATGTCTGAGTGAACCCACCAGATCACTCGTGTAAATGTTAAACAGGATCGGAGAATTGACCGCCCCCTGCTGTAAACCGTTTTTAATTTCAAAGACTCTGCTCGAAGTCACGTTGCCACATTTGACAACGAACTTCTTTCCCATAAGCATATTATAAATTACATATAGCAAAGGTTTGTGCATCCCCCGCCTGGTCAACTTGTAGAAAAGTCCCTCTAACCATACGGTGTCGAAAGCCTTCTCAAAATCAACCAGACAAGCACCCGTGCATTGGCTCTTGCTTTTATTCCACTGAATGTCGGAAACCAATTTCGACGCGGCATGAATAGTGTCATGCCTCGCCCTGAAACCAAACTGGTTGTCCGGAATTATGTTATTGTCCTCGACCCACTTTAACAGGGCTCTATTGACAACTTTTTCAAAGACCTTGCTGATATTCGGAAGCAAGCTAATTGACCGGAGATTGGCAGGGTTCGTCCTATCTTTACCTTTTTTCGGGATAGGGTGTACCACAGCTACCTTCCAATGCGCCGGATAATGTGCATTATTCAGCGCATTGTTAAACAGCGTGGTGAAAATATCTACAGCCTCCAAAGGCAGGTCAATACGACGTTTGGGACACCATCCATCCCCGCCGACTTTTTATTCTTTAGTGACTCGAAGATGCACAGAAGATCATCCTTCGACACGAACAAGTGCGATGCATCTCGGCCATTGGCGACAACTGCATTAGCATGGTTTTCATCAGTGAACACGGTGAATCCGTTATTCTCAGATCGCCAATTCTCAAGTTCGGTGCGCAGATAGAAGTGGCTCACTAGAGCCCTATTCTCAATGTCGTGGTTACGGCGAACAGGATTGTTCACCGTATACACGGCCTCGAGACAAGCGCCCAGCAAATCCACTTTCTCCTGTGGGTCCTCGACCACGAAAAAATCGTCGTTTGAAGCGACACTTTCTGGACTTATTCCAGCAGTCAGTACTGTCTGTCTGTTCTCTGCTGTCTGGGAGATTCGAACACAAGGAATATCATTGTGATCTTTCCTCCTGAACAACTTATTTATCTGTATCTTTTAAATGTTATATAACAGAATATGTACAGCGTTCTTAACAATTCAACCATTCTTAGACTTTTGTCACGCCCACTTATGAGGGATAGGAATAAGAATAGGGTATCCAACAGTTCGCCCAAGCGGACTGTAGCCCGCCCCTGTTTTTTTTTTTTTTTTGAAATGCAGATATCCTCACAGCTTACAGGCACAACGACAGATGGTGAGAATCAGCTGTCTGCCTAGTCGGACGAGTGCATAATGCTTTTCTAGAAATTCATTCTTATTTTGAGATTCAAATTCAATTTAATTCGTTATTGCTATTAGTATTCAGTACCGACAACTTAAAAAGAGTGCACATTTTGTTCAAAATTGGAATTTTAGTCATTGGTATCCCCAAAAAAGGAACCAGACATATGAGTGGGTTGATATTGTTATGTATAACATTGAAGCTGGGTATATCTGTTTGAGTTTAACAGATTTTGAAACCGCAGAATCGAGTGAGATCAAACTTTTGGGTAATCTTTGGTATTAGGCCGGGCGTGTTTTTGTGAAGTTTGGCCAAAATTGGCCCATCAGTTCATGGCAGGTTAATCCGAGCTCTCTCTTCTTTGCTCCACCTAGCGGCGGATCACATCGGGTCCTTTCCAGTACATTTAACTACTTCAATCCTTACATCAGCCCGAACTCTTTGATCAGCTTCTCCTCGAAATCTCAGTCTTTAATTCTACAGTCTTTAGACGATTTGTTAGAATTGCCCATTTCCATTCTAAAGTCTTTTTATTGGTCGAGTAAAGGACTAGAAGTAAATTGCTTTTTTCGGGTCTTCGCGGCAACTCTGACATCGCGTCTTCCGTACTTCACTGTTGGCACAAAAATGGCGCAAACAATGGAATATTGAAATGCACATGAAAAGTGCAAAAACTAGGCTTACTAGAACTAACACAATTAAGAAAATGAGTCAATATTACCCGCACAAATGTGTTAGAAGGTGCTGAGGGGGTTCGAATGTCTATTTGTTCAAATAAATGTTGAGAGTCCTTATTCCTTAAAAGCATCTATTTTTCCTCTTTCTATCGCTGTCAAAGTATTTCCGGAACTCTTTTTTTAACTAAATAAAAAAGTTCTTTGCAACGCTTTTTTAAATATTCCTAGCAAAACTTTGAAAAAAATCGCTGATGCGAAATCCTGCAACGAAATATTCGCAATGGCCTCATCCTAGTGCGCATCTTTTTATACGCTTTTCAAGTAGTTCATTGTTTGATCTTGGGAAATTCCAGCGGTCATTTCCTATTTGCCCTTTAATTTTATGACTTACTGTTGGGAAAATATGAACTTGTTCACATATAGTAAAAGTTTCCGGGTATACAATTTTCAATAGGTATAAAGACTGAAAATCGATTGCAATATGCATGGCCTCATCCTTGTGGTCGCCAGTGTATGTATGCCCGTGCAAGGACAAGCTAAGTACCGGAGCACCCAGTCAACAATCAATACAGCGAGAATGCACGTGCCAAAGCCGCTATAAAATAAATAGGTCTAAAAGCTCCTAGATCACATAAATTCAACACCACCAGCATTTATTTGGTCTCAATTATATACTGAAACGAAAACGGAAGACCTGCCAATATTCATTGAGGTTAAACAGACGAACCCCACAGGCGTATCTGTGAAGATGCAGGAAAGTAGGAGGGTAATCATACATTTAATCCTGATCATAGCTTCGTCGTTAAGAAAGAAGCAGGCATATAAAAAATATTGGTAATATTATAATTATAATTATTGTTTTTACAATTTATATTTAAAAAAAACATTATTTTCTTACTCAATTAAGGAAAAATGGAAAAAAATCTCCTAAGTACATTATTTAATTTTACTTACATATCTATATATAGGGTATTTTTCATAGAGGTATACAACTTCTGATAGGTATAACTGTCAAACTAGCTGTTATACTAATAAAGTGTGTTTAATTTTTTTGTTCAGTATACTTTGGAAAGCCTTACACCAGAACGTTTACTAATCGTGGAAATTTATTTAAAAAAATTAGCGCTTCCACACATCACTTTGTTGAGCCAAACGTTTGGTGACCGAATCATCTCAAAAAATGGACCTGTGAGTTGGCCACCTTGTTCGCGTGATTTGACACCTTTGGACTACTTTCTGTGGGGTACGTCAAATCTCTGGTCTATGCTGTTAAACCAGCAATGACTGATCACTTAGAAGCCAACATTCGAAGCGCTATTGACGAAATATATAATATAATAATAATCTATATATTAATACGGAGTTGCCTATAACGTGTTTCCCCCTTTTTTTGCTATTATACGTCACATAGATATGCCAACACTACATATATATATTTGGGCAGGGGACACTACATAGAAGTGCAAAATACAAAAATTATCCACATATATAACACACACTATGAATTACAGCAGGTAAAATGAAGCGATTTGGATGAAATTACAACAACAACATTGCTGTGTGAGGCAATAATCTGCCAATCGGAACGGAAAAATTTTATATCATGAAGTTATTTGAAAATGCTTGAAGTTACTTGAAAATGCTTGAAAATACTTGAAGTTACTTGAAGTTACTTGAAGTTACCAACAACACCATTGCTGTGCATGTTATGCATTTGATAATGCTTGAACATACTTGAAGTTACTTGGAGATGCTTGAAGTTACTTGAGAATGCTTGAAGGTACTTGAAAATGCTTGAAGTTACTTGAAGTTACTTGAAAATGCTTCAAAATACTTGAAGTTACTTGAAAATGCTTGATAATTTTTGAACATACTTGAAGTTACTTGGACATGCTTGAAGTTACTTGAAAATGCTTGAAGTTATTTGAAAATGCCGGAAAAATTATATATCATGTGAAATCAGAGAATGCAATGTCGAAAAATTTCATTTTCCGATTAATATGTATAACGGTCGACTTTGTTTTTTTTCAACTTATATAATAAATTGGTCGAATTTCGACCATGGGCGACCCCTAGTAATAATAAATAAATAGTAGAAAAATAAGACCTGCTATGCTGGAAAAAGTGGTGCAAAATTGGATGGACTAGATGGCGTTCATAAGGTGCAGTCGCGGAGCCTATTTCCCAGAAATTATTTTTAAACATTAATTACCATGAAATTTGTGAGCCAAAATTTAGTCATTCAATTAAATTTATTGTTTTTTTTTTTTTTTAAAGTTAAAATAAATAAAAAATAAACAAAAAACACCGTACTATATAAAAATATATATGTATGTATATGTATACATATATATAAAATATAAATAAAACAAAATAAATGTATGGGCAATTTCTGTTAAGTTTTGTTTAAATCGGTCCAGAACTAAATTGATTGATTTGAAACTTTTTAAAGTTGTTGTTGGTACTTGCGCGAAAGTTGCTGACATAGTACAATTAACATGGGCTAAACGATATGGAGAAAAGGGTAGGCGCAGCAACCCACTGAAATGTTGTTATTTAAAAACAAAAAACTATTTATTTATGAATGTAGGCCACGACGAAATATATTCGAAGGGCTCCGCTAGTTAAACTTATAAATAAAAGCTTACGAAAGTCTGACAAGAGTATCCATTATCATGAGAAGCTTCCCAAAGCTAATTGAATATGTTTATTAGTGAAAATTGTTAAGTATTAAACAGTCTATAAAAGATTTGTTCTAGGTGCTCTGTTTGTTGAAATAAATAATTCTACCGTTCGGAGTCGGCGTATTGTTAATGCCTAGGTAATATTATTTTTATAAAAAGTAAAAACTTATTTAGCTTATTCTAACTCAGACTTACTTAGTCAAACAAAATCCACCCCTTACCCTTTGGCGCGTGCTCTGCTATGGGACGTCTAGTTCGTCGACAAGTAGTAATCATGAATGGAACTCATTCGCTAAGCTTAATCGTCGACGAACCACAAATCAAACATCTGGGACTAGGGTGCATTAATCTTAGCATAAGCTACAACTCAGTCTAGCCACCAATACCAAACTCGATCCTACCTATCATAGCTGTGATCCCCTACATTAAATATATACTTTTGCAGTATTTTAGGTTAGCATTTCCATCTCTCGAGTAATAAGGTAAATAAAGTATACGTTTATCTGTTGCACATCTAGCCCTATGGTAAATGAAAGGCACGTTCCAATAGTAAGCTTGTCGTGCTTTGCTCACTATGCCAAGAATCTCTTGCTCGATTCTATAAACAACGGAAGCACATTTATTTTATAGAAAAAAATAAGTAAAAAAGAATAAAATAACAATAACGAGTAGTCATGAATTTAGCAGTAAAAAGTGTTATGTAGGTACATAGATACGAGTACCTTAGATACATTTAAAAAAGTGCATTCTTCTGGGTTTGTATTCATTCTGTGAAAGAAACATTCATCAACAAATTACTGGCTACTAGATCACTAGAGGTTTGTTCATTTCATAAGACGCCTAGTAAGGATTGGAAAATCATCGTTATAAGCCTTTTCGTTCAACATAAGTGCAATCTTGTCGAACTAGCAAAATAAGAAATTGGTTTTGAATTGATTTTTTAATAAATATGCAACCAAACTACAAATAATTATACTTTTATATTTTAATTTGAATCTCAAACGATGCTCAACATTCGAATGGTAAATGAACTTCCTATTGATAAGAAGAAGTTTTGAAAAATCAAAATACAGATCATTGGAATTTGACTAACTTTCGAATGAATAAATTTCAAAAAATAAGGGTGGTTATTTTTAAATTCGTTAAAGATGTTTCCATGGCGGTATTATCTATAAAATATAACCAAGGGCTCATAAACAAGTTTTCGATGTATCAGTGGTTGGAGATTGAATGTCAATTATGCCATCAATTAAAGAAGTTATCTCTTATTACTGTCGAATGTTTGGAAAGCGATGTGGGCGCAATATAAAGCTTTATAAAGGAGGAGAGCATGTTTTGGAGTAAACCAGTTCTTTAGTCTGGAAAGTTAGCTCAATGTAACGGAAGCAGACTTGGAATATTTGATAGGTGATCTTGCTAAGCTACGCCCAAGTTCACTCTGACACCAATAAGATGTATGGCGTGATTTGCGAAATAGGTTGGACATCCATTAAAATCTCAGCAACAGTCGAGACATTTCTACGAGAAAAATTGCGTTTGCTTCGCGTATTATGAATTCCCACTACCACTCAGCGCGCACTGATTGTGTTAACGTTTGGGAGAGGTTATATCGCTCCATCACCTGAATCTACTCGTAATTTGAGCTGGGCGCGATGAGGATTTTCTTTGTTTGATTGTAAAGTGTTCTCATTTGGAAACCCTTCTTTATATCAACACAAAACGAAACGGAGATGATTGTTTGCTGCTACTGGCAGTGTATGAAATTCGACCTTCTCATGAGCATTTTATTTGCATAAGTTTATTTCCCTTAAATTTTAATGTTAAATTTAATTATGTAAATTAAATTTAATTATGCATTTTTAATTTTCTTGAAATTAAGAACTAAAAAAGTCGAATAAACTAAAATTCACAGTGTTATAAAGAGAACATACGCGAGCGCTAGAAAAAACAATGGTAGATACCCTTCGACTCCTACACCGGACGAGAAGATCGAGCAAAGTAAGGTGGCCTTCAAAAATTTGGCAAAAGTTCACTTTGCGGAAGCAAAATAAGGTCAAATATTAATGTTCGGCGTTATTTCGCTTTCAAAAAGTGTATTTAGGAAATGATTTTCGTTAATGTGTTGATCCGCCCTGATCCCTCTACTGTCGATCATAACCTCGACGACAAAGAAGAAGAGTTTTGTCCGAAATTACTCAAAAAAAAAATGTTTATAGCCTCATTGAACCATTTAAGTTTGGATTATTATTCATTAAAATTTTGGTCAGCCACAAATTTGGAGCAATGACTAAAATTTTAAGGCGATTTTTTCCTCGATGGAATACAAATTTATAAGTTTATGTGCGCAACTATATTGACAGTCTTTCCAATTTGAGAAGTCTCGTAAATCCTTAGCTTAGACCATTGATATCATTAAGATAATTTAGTTTGGCATTGCACGACTTGTAGCCTGTTGACATTGACGTTTTTGCGATAAGCTATTCGCCACAAAAAAAAATTCGGAATAAATTAATTTTAGCTAAAAATGGCAATAGCTTCACTAACCATACTCACAAGTTTCAGTGCTGCATTCTGCCTCTTGATTCTTTTAAAATAAAAAATAAATTCAAGCTGCCATTAAAAATTGCATATGTTAGGGTGCGGATTCGTCGTGTGAAATCGGCTAAGGACAAGTTATACACGTCAAGCCGATAAGTGATCGCCTGACTGAGACCGCATCAAAGCTGCACTTCAATAGATCAGCCTAATATATCACACGCCCCTACCGATGAGGCTGAAGATCCCATCAATGAGGAGTTTTATGATCTCATGGAAGAAGCCTACGGAGACTGTCCGGAGTACGATGTGAAAGTTGCTCTGGGGAATTTTAATGCTAAAGTCGGTAAGGAAACAGATAACGGCTGTCGACTAATCGATTTTGCAGCAGTTCGAAATACGGTGATAAGTATCACTAGATTTTCAAAGCTATAATCAACAGAGCAAACTGGCGCTCTCCTAATAGGCGAACCCCCTAATGGCAGCGAGGAAAGAGTAACGAGTCAGGAGAAGGGAAGAGAAGAAGATCCTGCGTAGAAAGAAGGCGGCATATGCAGTCTCCTAGCTCAAATCGAAACAATATCCGAAGATTATATAAGAATGCGAATCAACTGGCTGCTGGCCTTAAGACTAGAATGCAGGCTCTTCGAAACCGCGAAGAAAACCTAGTCAGCGAAGCAGGAATTAAGGAATAGATGTATTTAAGCAGCATTTCCATCACATGCTAACTGAGCATCGTGTATAGAGAGTGATAGGGCAAGAAGAGAACCCACGTCCTGTCAATGAAGAACCACCAAGTATAGAAGCTTTAATAAAGCTTAGGAAGAATAGGGCATCTTGCTCTGATGGCTTACCAGCGGAGCTCCTCAAATACGGAGGTAATGTTTTGATAGGGCGCATGCAACAAATCATCAACCAAGTATTAAACAAAATAGGCATTAACGGCCCATGCAGGGCCTTAAACATAGCTTCTCCAACCACTTTGTTGTGAGAAATAAAAGGGACCTACAATTTTAAGCCGAATCCGAACGGCAAATTGAAGCTTCTCATGATAATTGATACTCTTGGATGTTTGTCAGACGTTCGCAAGAGGTGGGGCAGTGGAAACAAACTCTAGATGTTACTTGGCCCCGGCGGGACCTGAACAAGTGGCCTTTCGATTAGTAGTCCGAAACACTAACCACTGAGCCCGAATCAATAAAGGTGGATGAAAGTCACCGATGACTGGACTATCACCTCCATATGCCCCATTTACAGGAAAGGCGATCCAATTTCTTGCAAGAACTATCGAGACATATCCCTGCTTAATGTCCCATATAAGATCCCATCAAACGTTTCAAGCCGATCTGCAACACCCTAATTGGCACGTACCAGTGTGGCTTTCAGCAAAACTGACCCAGCTGTCACTTGAAATCACGCGGTGTAATGTGCATTTTGGAAGCAGCTCTTTCGAACTATCCCAAACTTGCACCGGATTTCGGCAAGGTGAACTTCTTCAATCTTGCTCTAGAGCAAAAAGTTCGCGAGGTAGGTGTCAACACGAGAAGCACTATCTTCAATAGACCCGTCCACTTACTGGGGTATGGGGTATATTGACATCATCGGCCGTTCGGAACGTGCGGATTATAGGTCGATTGAAGAACAGGCGAACTTGGTTGTTCGTGAAGTTAATGAGATCAATACCAAGAATATGCTAACAACAAACAAACAACCATCTGTCCACCACCTCGATACGTCAATCTAGATAGCAATAACTTCGAGGTAGTTAAGGAGTCCACCTACTTTGGGGTTAAAATCAACTCCACGAATGACACAATCCGACGGCGAATTACCTTACGAAATCGCTACTTCGATTTAGCAAAAAAAAAAAAAATGAGTTCAAAAAAACGCACTCGATGGACAAATGCATGTTGTATCTACCCTTAATACTGCCAGTCCTTTTCCATGGTTCCGAGTGCTGGACGATAATTAGAAAATGGAAGCTAATATAAGGTTCCATTGAAGAAAAATTATACTCTGTCGGAAATTTGGTCCTGTGTGCGAGGAGGGCGAATGAAGGAGAAAATACAAACGCGAATTCTATGCCAAGCTGTAGATGGATTCCATAAAGCTAAATCACGTCGACTACATTGGATCGGTCAAATTAAGCGAATTGACAATAATGCTCCACCCGCGAGGATATTCGACTCCGAGTTCCCAGGTTCGAGAAGGCAAGGAAGACCGAACAACAGTTTTAAAGACAAATTCATCGAGGATGCCAGAGCGGTGGGTCTTGATAACTGGAAGCAGCGTGACTGGGATCGCAGAGGATATAAGGCTGCAGCAAAGTAAATTAAAAATAAGTAAATATTAGGCATTCATTATGCCCATTAAAACACTAAAACCTAGCTTCTACATTCGTGTGTGCGATTTGATACGAATGGAGGAGAGCGGCAATTTAACCCCGATTCAGAATGGTAATCTTTGAGAAGATTCTCATGATAGTTTATGCTCTTGGATGTTGGTCTAACTTTCCGAAGAGGTATCTCAAATTTATTTTAGGTGTTCCTTCGAGCCTCACACCCCTCACTTAGTAGATTCCACTAACCGTTAAGTCACTGTGCTCCACGTACTTCAAAAGTAAAACAAATAAGCTTATTAGATGCTTGTTGGTTATGATCAATAGCGAAGCAAGATGTGATGAAGACATTAAGCATAGTGTAAGAGTAGGGTGGATGAAGTGACAGGAAAACTGAGCCATTTTCTGTGATGGCTTACAATATTGGACAGCGTGCAAAAAGTGTGAGGGCTAATTAACGGCAGCTGAGATGAAGATGCTTCGCATGACAGAAGGAGTAACAAAGATTGATCGATTAAGAAGTTCCAAGATCCGAGGAAGCCTTCACGTCAAAGAACCAATCTCGAAAAAAATGGAATGCGACCGGCTCAGTTGATACTGCCATGTTCAAAGGAGAGATCCTACGAACCGTGTCAAAAAGGCAATATCAATCAACGTTTCCATACAAACGGGAAAGAGAGGCAGGGCTAAAAGCTCCTGGATCAAACAAATGCAGCAACACCAGCATTTGATTAGCCTCGGCGACGAAGATTGAACATCGAACCAGAAGTGGTGCAGTTAAGTGGGATGGTTATGATCCCATTAATCCTGATCATAGCCTCACCGTCATTAAGAAAGAAGAAAAACAATTTAAGTACAAAATCAAACTGTTTGTCTTACCATAACTTATAATGCAAACTAATAACAAACAAAAAAAGAAGAAATCTTCAGCTGATGCTACTCCAATGTCTGAAATTGTAATACAAATTTGTAGTGAATAAAACTTATCCCTTACCGAAATAATTATTGGGAATAGGCTACAAAGTTTAGTTCAATATTTCAAAACTTTGAGTCGTAACTTAACTACAATTTAACCAGGATTTTCCCTCAACAAAATTTCATTCACTTCAAACAAAATCAATAACAGAAACGCGCGGATGAATGACTACATGAACACCATGTCGTCAAGAATTTAATCCATAATCAACATCTGAACGGCACATAATTGAAAAGGTTATCACTTCATTACCAAGTTGTCCATTCCGTTTCCTCTTAGAGCTTAGCTATAGCCACAATCATTTCAAAGCCAATCTCATCACGACTTCACGACTATTTAATAACCGCGCACTATAAAAACAATACAAAGTCAAAAAGAAAAAGAAGAAAATAAATAATAATCACCGAAGAGATACAGCAAAATGAATGGAACTGTCTACTCCACGCGGAATGCGTAAAATAAGAAGCAAATAAATATAATAAAATGTTGTTTTTTTTATAAAAGTTCGTTGCACGCCATAAAATGTTAACTTTAAAACTCTCAAAGTGAAATAAACAATTCCAGTTAATTGCAATTACTTGGCCGTGACTTGACTTCTTGCGGTCGACGAAATAACTTGTTTCAGTCCCCATCCTCGAGACTAATGATTACCTAAGAATACTGCCATAGCAAATTTCGAGTACGTTAGTCGTCGTCAACAATTCGACTGTCTCATCTCAAACTCAAGAACAAAATGTCAATAATTACATTCAAAATTCGCGTCATGGCCCCCAATTTCCGGTCGAAGTATTCCAAATTAAATCGATTCTCATCGAATCTGTCAAGGCTGACTGTTTTTTTTTTGTGTGCAAAACAACCATCTTTAATATGCAACATGTCAAAACCAATACACGCTTCCGACAAATATATAAACAAGTATTTACCAAATGAGTTTAAATTATTTCGCCACACAACGGTATGACACAACATTGTCGCTTCCTAATCGTCTTGTCGATAGTAGTATTCGTAACAAAAGCGCGAAGAAACATATCGTCGCAGCTTCAGCCTTCACTCTTAATTTGGCTTTATAAAGCAAACATAAAAAAAACAATGAAACTTTTGGTTGAATTTAAATGTCAAAATGTTTAAAACAAGCGGAAGAGAACTGAGTGACAGATCGCAATCTTCAATGCGCCATTGTTCTGCATTAAACATTTTCCACCCCCTGTTGTTACTTTTTAATACCACATGAACTCTTCTATAGTTCAGACCATACCGAAGGTGGACGCTCATTTTTTTGACCCATACTAACCAATTAAACGTCAATTATTGCCATACTTGTCGCTCAATTTGGAGGAGAGATTGAAGAATGTTGACACCATGCCGAGCGATGTAGCAACATACCGATAGCAGGCGCGCCAAGTCATCGACGTTTGACCTTGGTGGCGTTGCTCGCGAGATATATTTTTATTAAAATCAATGAAAGTGAAATGAAATTAAATGGGGCAAATTGAAAAGTGCGTACATGTTATGACAGCTGCTAGACTGTGGACCGGACTTGGCGCTTGATTCTTGGGACTCGGTGCACCTGCTGTGTCATTTTGACTTTAAGTCTCAATAGATTGTGTGCGCAATTTAATTCGAGTGATTGATCATTGAATTTTAAGTCTTTTTGACATATTTCTCATATTAAAACAAAAAAAAAATAATAATTTATTATACATGAAATTGACAAGAAAAATATGTGTGGATGAACCAAAATGCGAAAGCCATGAACAATGAATGACTTTGCCAGTTTGTGTAGCACTGTCAGTGGAACGTGTCACGTACTCGCTTTGGAAAGAATCCAGGGATAAATGTTATTTTTCACAACAATAAGAACTTTATTGGGTAGTGTGTGGGGGGACGACAGTTCTAGGGGTATAGAAGAGTATGAAAGACGAGACATTGTAGACTTGATCCAAAATAACAAGAACAACATGTTTCAATAGAGATGGGATTCCATATATTGTACAACCACATTTTGTTTGTTTAATATTTAGGGATCTACCGAGGGCTTTGTGGTAGCTGCCAGAATGAATGGAATTGACATTTAACTGTTAATCTGTATACCTTTACCTTCTTTAATATAGGGTAAAGGGCATCGTAGACAAGCCGAATTTTCTTAACTTCGTGGGAAGGTTAGAATGAAACTGACTGGATGCTGAAAGACATATTTGAGAGACAAGAATAAATAAATCATTGACAGCCTCCGGAAGGAGCCGCAAAATGAAATAGAACCACGATTGATGCAAAGGTCCCGTATATAATATAACATGGGACGCGTACCATTCTGGATTAACCCTACCCATAAAAAGTCTTTGAGGAAAATAACAAATAACGTCCATAAAGCACTCGGTAGATATAACAGACATTCTAAAGATACATAACTTTGGCTGTCGGTCGCTTTGACGCGGTGGCAACAGTATTTATAAAGCGCCCTAATTTTTCAATTTCATTTTCCTTATGTCCTTAAACAAATTACTACTAACGTCATTACTTTTCGGATGTCACCTCAATTATTCACACAACACATACATTATCCTCTCTGAATTTTTGAAATTTCGCATGAGCCAGGCATTCATTAGTGAATCATTTGAAGTGATGTATTGCGTAGACTTTTATTAAGTGTTTTCGGAGGCTGCTCAAGGTCAGGCCAAGCAAAGATCCTAATGTGACCAAATACAGCAATAAAGTTTTGTGTCTCATCAGCAATAAATTTAAAGAAGTAAAAAGGTAAACTTTTAGTAGAGCAAGTAAGTCATACGTTCATTTCATTGTTTCATGGACTATCTTAACTTAATTTTTCATGAATAAAATGAATCGACGACAGAAAAGTTGCACCTTGTCAATTGATTTACCGCCCGAAAACAGCTGGTGCCCTCACAACTTGCCCATATGCCAGACGCAACAATGATCTCCTAACAATGTCAGTCCCATCATTTGATTCCTAAGCTAAAACAAATTAGAGGCACACCATATTACATATTAAAGTTAGATGAAGGTAAACAAAACTGTATCTTTTTAACATTTCTGGCAGACCATAGCGCAAACAATATGTAATTGTTCACACCGAAAGCTCTTTAAAAGCATGGTAAGGTTAGGTTGTTAGCTAAAGCCAACATACTTAGACCAATGTGAGGTTCATTGGATCTAGGGGAGTGTCTCCCTCTACCGTTAAGAGCTCCTAATAAAGCGCGATATACTTCTTTTGTCAGTGTAAGCCAAGTCACTTAGATCATTAAGTAAGAAGGCTCATAGATAGAGGTTTCTTTAATGGGAGAGAGCAGGGCATGTACAAAGAAGATGAAGTGTAGTCTCATCCTTCTCTCCGTCCATGCAGCTTTTAAAGAAGTCATTTGAATGTACGCCAAGCAATGGTGCGTGCTTGCCTATGAGACAGTGCCCTGTACTGACACCTACAGTAAAGCTTATGTTAAGGCGGTAAAGTGAAATAAGACACTTTGAGCGTCGCGGGTGCAGCTTTGGCTAAATCTGCTCTTACGCTAGATATGTAGTACCATTGGTCCACCTAAGGTTTGTTCTCTCGATTCCAATCAGCTTAAACATAAGTTTGCAAGTAGCGATTATAGTTAGAGAACCTTTGTCAGGTAAAAGAGGTAATGTGTTTCTTTTATTGGCGAGCGCATCACCCGTATAGTTCCCTGCAGTGTTCATATGCCCCGACAACCAACAGGAGTAAATGTTGAACTGCTCCGCCATCTCCCTAAAAAATGATCGGCAGTCTAGGGCTACGATAGAGTTTGAAGACTGAATCCAGCGACATTATCGCAACTTCAGCCACGATAATACTTCTTTGATCGCCATAATTTCCGCCTGGAACATGCTTCATTGATTAGGAAGACGGAAAGAGGGACTAAGATTTAGTCAGTCTGAAAAAATGGCACCACCAATCCTATCACTAGTTTTTGATCCATCGGTGTAGAAGAGGATCAATTTATCTTCCGCAAATGCATCGTCCTCCCAGAATGACCACTGTGAGGTGTCAGATGAAGCAGAATGTCTAGTGCTGCAGAGAGAGTTGTACGCGTACGAGTATAATAAAAAAAACTGCTAAATTAATCGTAGGTATTTTACTTCTCCGCGGTAACCACTCAGGGTGGTCATGTCAATTCCGAATTGATTTGCTTAGTCACTCTGTTCAAAAAAAAAATTCTGGCTGATGGATCTCAGAAGACTTACATGAACCAATTAAAAGCAGAGTGAATGGCCGGTGAAGTCGATGTCGTCAACAGTCAGCATGGCATATAATGGCATAAATTGTGTATGAGATATATCGACGTATTTGGACCTTAGGTCATTAAGTAGTAGCGAGGTAAATAGTTTCCGTCACAAAGCTAAACTCTTCACATACCCAAGCTTTTCGCAAGTATCTTGCACGAATCGCTTAGCTTTCAGTGCTCGATTTTACCTTCAGCTGGGTGAACATATTTCCCCCTTTCTATCTTTTTGCGACCTTGGTATTTTGTGCGACCGAGAGCTTAATTTCTGTTCGTTAACACTGGTCCAACGAAATATTACACCCATGCGTGACCAAATCCCTCTACATCACTTTATTCGCCACCTCCTCGAGTATGTTCCTCTTCAGCAAGTTCATGTATTCAGAATAGATCGTTTTGCTCTTTTCTTTTTAATAGAAAATAGTTTTGAGGACGACACCATCTTCGGATATGGCCCCCCCTTATTAACGAACGTCAACTGACTACGCGTTAAGTCTGGAACGTATGAATACTGCATAGATACTCCTGTTGCTGCTCAAAAACTTGAATCTATCATCGCGCGGTATAAGGAATCCCAAACATTCAGAGGGGAAAACGTCGACCGGCGATTTCCTTGTTGCAGCCAAATTCCAGAGCTTGACTGCAACGAGAAGCAGCTGCAAACTACACAGAAAAGGAAATTTAGCACGACTGGAGTAGCCAGAGATCGCCTTAGCGAGAGATGTGCACTCACCTTTACCAGCCACATCATCAAAGAGGTAGCCGGTAACCTCAGAAAAAGAGCGCGTGGTATGCTGATGCTTACCAGAAAATGATGACAGAACTTGTAGAACTGCAAATACTGCAGCGCAAAAAAAGGGCAGCAAGAAAAGAGTAATCAGCCAGGAGAAGGAAGGCAAAGAAAATCCTTCGAAGAAAGAAGAGGTCCTACGCAGTTTCTCAGCTTGAGAAAATGGGAGTCTCGCGATCGATCGTCTTCCTTCTTCTTCTCTTTAACGGCGAGATCATGATCTGCAATAAAGGGATCACAATCCTCCCACTTCACTGTATCCCTGCTGGTACGTCTGTGGGGATCGCCGAGTGTCGCGATCGATACTCTTTTCATTTGGAAACGCTACGGACACTTAATATCAATTTCTCAAAACCGTTTCAGTGCAAAAATAAGCGAGGAACAATAATTATTTTTGACTACAAGCAATCTAGAAAAAGGGATTTAAGAAAACTAACAAAAGAATTTGCTTGTCAAACAACTCCGATCCAAACACCATCCGTCATAAAGACTCTTGTCCGTCCGATTACTGGTAAGTGAAATGATGCAAATGTAAAAGCCTGGCAATGGGCGGACATTCAATTTAAGCAATTAAGGGAGGAACAGAAGAGTTTCTACATTTTCTACTCCTTGACCTGGTCATTGAGTTATCAAACCCAAGGTCACGCGTTACTCCAGCTGCAAACAGGAAATCATCAGGTTCAAAGAGGAAAGCTTTCGTTCATTCAAACCAACCCATCTGAGGAAAGCCGAAAAAGTGTAAACGAGCCAGAAATGACTGCAATGCTGATATTAATCGTGTCAAATTCTCCTTTAATCAAAAGTTGAGGCAAAAATACTACTAAATAGTCCCGCGGGTAGTAAAAACTTTTAGTCATTTGTTAAAAACAATTCGGCCTCATCATATATCCCGACACTCATTTACAATGATATCTAGAATTTCTTAATGACCCGCAGTACGTTTTCGCAACAACAGGTCCACTGGTAATTTGATGTCTTATCTAACCGAAAAGTGGAACCAATCTCTTCAATAAGGTGGTGAAAGTAAGATCGTTGCGCTTGATATTTCAAAGGCATTCGACAGAGTTTGGCACCAAGCTCTCTTGTCGAAAATGCGTGCATTTGGAATCGATGATACCTTTCTTCAATGGATTAGAAATTACCTTTCGAACCGTTTAATTCACGTTCTTTTGGAGGGTTTCAAGTCTGCCAAATAAATGCTGGTGTCCCCCAAGGCTCTGTTTTGTGTCCGACTTTCTTCCTCATTTTTGTAAATGATCTCCTGTCTATTATTTCTAATCCAATCCTCTCCTTCGCCGATGATAGTACCCTCAGCTTCTCATATTTGTTTCTTGGTTCACGCCCCTCATCTTCGGGTGTGGAACTAGAACGGCAACGTATGTACGTATGTATTGTACGGTGGAAGAGTTTTTCGATATTTCTGCATTCTCAGTCTTTCGTCTTGACCGCTTTGACGTTACCAAAGTGCGTGGAGGCGGTGTACATATTGATCAGTTATGTGTACGTGTGGATGCTGTTGGTGCAGGTATGCTGATATTCCTGAGCTATATTCCACCTAAAAGCTCATTATCTGTCTACAAGAAGCATTTGGAGAATATTGACTTGGTTACCGCATTGACAGAATATATAAATTATAATATTTGTGTTCTTGGTGATTTTAATTGTGGTGATATTAGTTGGTCACATAGTAATGATTCCTGTTTAATGCCAGTTTCTCTTTCATCTGAGACTGAGGTGTTATTGATTGATTCTCTATTATCAAATAATTTAACTCAAATAAATTATGCCACTAGTTCTTTAAATAGATTATTAGACTTAGTTTTTATTTCTGATGGTTTAAATTCATCCATCATGGAATGTTGTCCTTTATTATCTAATTCTATTCACCATAAGTCAATAACGATTTGTATTCAAAGTTACAATTTCAATAATTTTTGTAAATTCAATAATTCAACAACCGTACATAAATTCGACTCAAATAGCCTTTCTTCTATGAACCATTGTTTTAAAAATATTAATTGGTCAAACGAATTTCTGAACAAAAATATATCTGAAAAAATCTCTTTGTTTAAACATATTTTACCAATGCATCGCAAAAAGGTAATTTCTCACCCTGCTTGGTATAATACGAGATTGATTAAATTAAAAAATGCCAAAAATATTGCACATAAGAAGTATAAGAAATCTCACTCTATTGATGATTATGTACTTTTCTCGCGTCTTAGAAAAGAGTTTGTTTTCCTGTCTAAGTTTCTTTATTGTAGTTATATGCGGTCGGTGGAAAGTAACCTTAAAACTAGTCCAGTGTATTTTTGGAAATTTATCAACACAAAAAGAAAAAGTACTGGTTTTTCAACGTTGATGCGCCTTGGTAACAGAAATTCTAGTGATCCTAAGAATATTGCTGATATGTTTGGTGAATATTTTCAAAGTATTTATAATTCGACATCCTTATCCTCAATCGATTTCAACTACGTAAAATCTCTTCCATCTATGTTTGATTGTTCCTGTTTTTCATTTTCTGTTAGTGCTGTTGAAGTTGCCCTATCTAGCTTGAAACCCAAAAGAAAACCAGATATCCTGGGATTTTTCCCTATTGTTCTACGTCATTGTGCCAGTTCACTCTGTTTTCCGTTATTAGAATTGTTTAATCAATCGCTCTCCGACGGAATTTTTTTAGAAGAATGGAAAATATCTACCATTGAATTAATTTTTTAATCTGGCCCTAGGCATCTAATATCTAATTATAGACCAATTACTAAACTTTCGGTTATTCCCAAACTGTTAGATAGTCTTGTTAAAGATAAATTCAATTTTTCAATTAAACAGTTTGTCAGTAAATATCAACATGGTTTTTGGAAGGGTAGATCAACCTCCTCAAATTTAGTAGAATTCACAAGCTTCTGTATTGATTGCTTAGAAAACCGTAAACAAGTACATGTGATTTATACTGATTTCGTGAAAGCATTTAGTAGAGTAAACTTGACGATTCTCCTTGAAAAACTGAAGGCATACTGTTTTTATGGTCCATTGCTGCAATGGTTTAAAACATATTTATATGGTAGGAAGCAATATGTTGCTATAGGAGACTTTTTCTCTAAAGAAATCCAAGTTACCTCTGGTGTTCCGGAAGGAAGTCATCTTGGCCCATCTCTATTCCTGCTCTTTGTAAATGACCTGCCGAATATATTAAAGCATTGCTATTGCTTTATGTATGCCGATGATATAAAATTTTGTGCAAAAATTTCAACAATAAATGACTGTATGCTGCTACAAAATAACATAAATTCTTTCAGTGAGTGGTGCAGGTCCAACGATTTACTCTTAAATGTAGACAAGTGTGCTTGCATGAATTTTAACAGAACACTTCAAAATATTCTTCCACGTTATTCAATAAATAATATTCAAATAAGAATAGCCGAAGATTTCAGGGATCTTGGTGTTATTTTTGATGTCAAATTAACATTTCACTTACACATCAATTACATTGTTTCTAAAGCGAATTCTCTATTAGGATTTTTAAAAAGGAACTCCTCCGATTTCAAGGATCCTTACACTCTTAAAGCTTTATTTTGCAGCATTGTGCGTCCCATTTTGGAGTATGCCTGTGTCGTCTGGGGATCTACAACTGTTCTGAATGTTCAAAGGATTGAAAGAGTTCAAAAGAAATTCTTAAAATTTGCTCTCAGACAATTCTTTCCTAATAACGGAATTGAGGTGCATCATTCCTATCATTCGAGGTGTCTTTTACTTGGAATGCAAGCTCTTGAATCTAGGAGAAAAGTGTATCAAGTAATGTTAGCTCGTGATATTCTATGCGCAACGGTCGATAGTGAGAATCTACTTAATCGTTTGTATTTGTATGCTCCATCTGAGTCTTTAAGACCGAGACCACTGTTATTTGTATCTCGTCATAACACATTGTATGGTCAGCGTGAGCCTATCTCTTTGTGCAGCAAAATGTTTAATACGTACTGTTCAGAATTAGATGTATTTTTGTCCAGAAATACTTTTAAAAATATGTTAATTTCTGTCATTAGGCAATGCATTTTTTGTAATTTATTATATCTTAAAATATTTGTAAATTAACTTCAAAATCTGTTGATTGTAAAATCGTAGGTTAAATAAATACAAATAAATAAATATGTCAAGCTCATTAAATTCCGATCTCGACAGCATAACTCAGAGGGGTGTAACTAATAGAATGGCATTTAATGCTTCCAAAGCGCAATGCTCTCTTCTGTCATTAAAGTAAAACCCAAACACCATGCCATTGTCCATTAATGGCACTTGCATCGCTGAAACCGAACGGCTTTTGATTCTCGGTACGTGTGTTAATGACAACATTCGTTGGAATGACCACATATTCGATAATCGCCAAGAACGCTGCGATATGCCTAGGCTTCCTTAAGCTCAGCAAGAAATATTTCATCCCCTCCGATCTGGCTACTATTTATAAGGCTTTTATCCGCCTTGAGTACAATAGTCATATCTGGTCTGGTGCACCCATAACTTATTTGGAGCTACTTGACAGGATCCAAAAACTCGTGATAAAACTCATTGGTGACCGTACCATCGCCAGATCGCTTGACTCTCTTAGTCATCGTCGCAATGTCTATTGGATCTCGTTATTTTATTGTTGACTATAAGTGCTCAAACGTAATAGCAAGCTGCATTCCACCCTAGAACATTTTAACCGCAATACCCGCTCTGCAAGGAATGCGCATCAGTTTACCCTTAAGCCTGTATTCGGACGTACAGTGAAATACAAGGAATCTTTCCTTAGCCGTACAACACGAATGTGGAGTACTCTTCAACGCTCTTTTTCCTTCAAATATAACCTACAGACATTAAAAACCAAAGTGTGTCGACATCTCTCCCTGTCTTCTAAACCTAATTTCCTTAACGCCCGCGCTGTGTAGCTATTACATTATAAAGGTTTTAAAAAATCCTTTTAGTGCAACCACATTATATAAAAAAGAATAGAAAAAAAACGTTAGAAGGATATCGTGGGAAAAATTCAACAAAATTTGTCTGTTTTCAAATTGAAGAACTTTGGATGTTACTGAAACTGAATTGACTGGAGGTACCTACTCGTATCTACTGAATTCGTGTGATACACCCACTTACTTTGCTTCTGCTTTCATATCAAATTTAACGCAAACAGGCACTTTAATGCAAATTCTAATCACAACATCATGCGACAGCAGTATTATTCACGATATCGACCCAAGGCAAATTCAATTTCACAGTCTAATTTTATAGTTGAGTTATTCCTAAGTAGCACAATATGCTTAAGTAAATATTCTTTCGCCTATTAGCGTTTCATTAACCAAGCATATATAATCTCATGGTTATATGTCTTTTTTGATTATTTCATATTGGCTCACCACCTTAGATAATGAACAACAGACAAGTATTCTCCGAAGGTACGTACCTGGAAAGAGTAAAAAAAAGAATACGTTAGTTTGATATTTAAGTTAATAAAAAAAAGTTGAAATTTAAAAAAAAAAAATTAACTATAAATCAAGCAATATTTATTATTGATAAATATGTAAATACATAACAGTTCAATAATTACACATCATTAGAGTATCATTGCCACTGAACAAGGTTGTAAAAGATGAATTAGTAAAGACATTGATTGAGAAAAATAATCAAAATTTTATGAATTGATTCATAGTGGTTGTCCAAAAATAATTAAGCAACGTCATGGGAGAGCTAATTAAGTCATTAAATCTATTGGATTTGATTAATAAATGATTGTGATTAACTTCATGCTCACTTCCAAACAAGTTGTCAATGAAACGTTTTTTTTTTTAATTAAGTCTGTCTGGGATAAATCAAAAAATGCCTAAAGATCTATTTGCCCCAATAAAAAAAAATATCATTTACTATAACTATTTGCACCTCCTCGTAGAAGGTAATTAAATTATCTTGTCAAAATCAAGGGCTTGTAAAAATTGAGAGGAAATGCTGTTTTAAAATGGTTTACCATGTGGGCACACACACTTTATATTGCACCCCATATGCATAACAACAGCTAAGGGATTATACCGACGAAGGAGTCAAATACTACAAGGTTACCGCAGGCGTCCCACAGGGGTCCGTACTGGGGCCGCTTCTGTGGAACATCATGTATGACGGAGTCCTACGACTAACGCTACCTGGCGAAGTATCGATAAATAGATTTACAGTAGCTAAACAGACCCATGAAGTGGAATCAGCTATAAATGCAGCAATTTCCAGGATAAAACACTGTGTAGTATCCGCCGGACTAGAACTAGCCGATCATAAAACAGAAGCAGTCCTTATAAAGAGTCGAAAAACTATTGAATTCGCCAATTTCCAGATGTGGAAAAAGATCATCAGATCCAAAGGAGCAGTCAAATATCTTGTAGTTATGCTAGACAACAGACTGCAGTTCAGGACGCACGTGGAGTATATTACAACGAAAGCATCGCAAATACAGCTCTCTCACCCATTTTTTTTGTTATGAAAAAGGAAATCCATTGTCACTAGCAACGAAATAAACAAGAAGGAAACTATTATCCGCATAGAGGCTTAACGCGTGAAGGACAATCTGCGGTTTTCGAACCATCTCGGACGTAGCGGCCTTCGTCATAGCTGGAATGATACCCATAGACATTCTAGCGGGCGAGATTCAAGAATTAAAGTAGAAGAAAGAGCAGCTTCAATTGCTATATGGCAAACCAGGTGGGACAACACCACAAAATGCA
Source organism: Portevinia maculata (assembly GCA_949715645.1). NCBI lineage: Eukaryota > Metazoa > Arthropoda > Insecta > Diptera > Syrphidae > Portevinia > Portevinia maculata. The sequence continues at coordinate 81,207,642 of OX454526.1, read as the reverse complement.
GATGGACATACAAGCTGATCCCGTCAATCGAGACCTGGACAAAGCGAACACATGGAAACAGCAACTACCACCTCACGCAGTTCCTGACTGGACACGGCGGCTACCGCAAATACCTACATCGAATTGGAAACGATAGCTCGCCATTTTGCCCAGATTGGGCAGACCAGGAGGAAGACACGGAGCATGCAGTTTTTCGTTGTAGGCGATTCGTAGCATGGAGAACGAATCTGCCTAATCCATCTTTCCTAATAGACCATATGTTTCAGTCCGAGGGCAATTGGACGACAGTTTGTAATCTGGTAACAACTATCCAAAATGAACTGCGGAGAGTAAAAAAGCTTAGGAGAGCATCAGAAACAGCAGAGGCGTCAGAAGAAATTTGACACGGATGGAAGTCAGCCGATCCCGAACTGCGAATTTGTAAAAGCTTTTCCACAGTTTATTCTCGTGGAAGTTTGTCAAACTTTCGAAATTGGTGGGGCAGTGGAAAAAATGTTGGGTAAAGTAAAGCGCACTTACCACTTGCGCCCAAATAGTGTGCGTTAGATTTTCTCCAAAAGAAAAGGTTCTTATGTATCTTATCCATTAGGTTAGGTAAGGTTGAAATGGCTGTCAGCAAAAGCCAACGCACTAAAACCACTATGAGGTCTTTTGTGATACAACGTGAATCTAGAGAAACTCATCTCCATTTAAAGCTTCTGATGAAGCGTAAAAGACTTCTTACGTCAGCGTTAGCCAAGTCGTTTCGATAATAAGGCTCCCAGATGGAGAGGAGAAAGAGAAGGTAGAGTTTATTCTCCTCCTTTTTTCGTCCATACAGCTTCTGCAAAAATCGATTTAGTGTTTTGAGTTGCTGTCCAGAAGCCCCAATAGCAACGCAGGCACTTGCAGAGTTTTAAGAAGGAATGATGATAGACTAATAGGTCTGAGATATTTCGGATTATCATGAGAGCAATTGTCAGCTTTGGGTATGAAAACGACTTTAACTTCTCTCTATAAGAGGAGTGTAGACCAGCTCTTAAGAGCTCTTCAGGATTATCTCAAGTACTGGTAGGTTGATAGCCGAAGACATTTTAAGTTCGGCTGGTATTGTCTGAATCTGAAATGCTGGAATGTCGCTGAAAATTTGCATATTCTATTTTACGATTCGAAAATCCAAAAAAGATTGTAATGTGCAAATAAATGATTTCTCGTATTTTGTCATGCATAATATTATTATTCAATTCATGTTACTACAACATATTAGCAATAGTGCGAAATCCGGCAGACGGCTATTTCTGCCATGCTCGTGTTCTCAAACACAAACCATTATACATAGGTATATTTCATGAAATAAAGAATCTATTATTATTATTATTATTATTATTATTATTATTATTAGTACGAAATCTAGAGAAAGTCTCAATCGTTTTTAAAATTCCGCGGTTTTTTGAAGAATTCTTGCAGAATTTCGTCTTCCGTTAGTCCAATTTCAGGATGGATACTCAAAGAAGCGAGTCCATTCAGGCGCTCCAGTCCCATTGTACTTCTTAGATAGTTTGTGACACGCATAATATGTATATCCTTTGATTTTTTATACCTTTTATTACGGCGCATATATATATCTGTGTATCAAAAAATTATCGACACTGTGTCGCGAAGTAGATGTCCGAATTAAAATTAGCAGAATTAGCAGAATAAGCGATTCCTTTCTAGATATGTATCATACTAGATCCTTTAATTTAGGTTTATGACAGTTAGTCATAGTTGGATTGGTTCCAAAGGACTTTTGTTAGCCTAGGTGCCTCAGAAAATGGGTATATTTTATTACCTGACTCCATGAGTTCTTGTCAATTCCAAGCCCATGAATAGTGATTGATAAGGATTATCGGTGCTTTCCTCTCTTGGACTGTTGCAACGTGCTAGTTTAATCCTGTACAAACTTTAAGTCATGCTTAATGTACAGCTTTTCTTGTCTGTATAATAAAAATGAAATGCTGTCCGTTGGTAACCGCATCACTTGAGAATGTCTGGACCGATTTGGATCTTTTCTTTTAAATGTTCGTAAAATTCTAAATCTGGTTCTAATGGCAAGAAAAATTGGAAAAGTTGACCGGAAAATTGAGTAAGATTTTGAATGGAGAACGATTAGAATAAAAATGAAATGCTGTCCGTTGGTAAGTGCATCACTTGAGAACGGCTAAACCGATTTGATAATTTATTTTGTAAAATGTTTGTAATTTGTTTTAGCAAAAATAAAATGGAAACGTTGCCAGGAATATCGAAAAATTCGAGTAAATCAGATACAACAAAGTGTGTACAGTATAGTGTTTTGCATGGGAATTTTGTGTGAAGAATGATTAGAATTATGTAGCACTAGTTAAGATGGCGTTGCGAGATAAAATTATCAACACCTCTGACATTTGTTTGTTTATTTTATTACTCATCGGGTTTTCTCTGCGGTTGCATCTTTTTCGCGAATCGAATATTGAATAGTAATAATTGGTGTGAATGTGAATGCAAATTCATTATGGAAGTTGCTTTCTTTCCTGTTGCTGTTTGATTTGAAAAAATAAGCTGACTAAGTCCGGACTTAGGTTCATTTCGTTGAGAAGATATCTAAAGGCGCAGCAGCCAGTAAGAAAGTCCACCAGCTTTCTAATATTAACCTTATTCAGCATAAGGAGTTCCTTATAGGAGTAGGGATCGTTTTGATTGTCTTAAACCAGGGACACTTTCCCAATGTTTAAGACGAAGCCGTTCTTTAACTAGGCATAAAGCAGCAACCCAATTTACTCTGCGATTAGGTTCTGGTCCAAAGAAAGCAGATTCGCATCCCGCTCTGGCAAGTTCCCCTGCAGATTCATTGCCTGGTACCCATCCGAGCTTGACCTTATTATATTTGGCTAGATTTTGCAAGTCCTCCTTTAATTCCCTTATTGGAGTTTAAAAGAGCGCAGATCTGAATGGCATGGACTTCTGCCTGGAATATCGTCTGACACATTTCCATAGGTATCGCGACTTTGGCGTTGGGTCCAAGGACAGCAGCTCCAGCTCCAGATTCCATTTTCAATCTGTCGTTACCTGCTGGCGCACCCTTGGCCCATTTAGAGCGGTTCAATATGCCCCAACCATTAAGTTAGGGATGGTGTAGAACATGTCGAAGTAAGGGGATTGAGTTAAGTATTTTCAGGTGACCACCTGAAGAACCTAGCCTTACCGGAGCAAAGAAGTTGGGTGAGCAGCCTAAGATATGCGGAGAAAAGGGTGCAGTCCATTTAACCACCGAATCGATTGAGCTCAAATCAGACAATCTTGGCCTGAGTGTTTCTGTGAAGTTTCGTCAAAATCAATCCACCAAGTTTGCCTTGCAATTTTGTTTGTTCCTAAAAAAAACATGGATTCATTTTTGTAAGGCGCAGCAAGGTGTGCCGGGTACCCGCTATGAACAACAATTAAGTAGTCTTCTCGAACAAATTCGACAAGACAATTCTTGGGCACGGTCAAAGCAGCTAGTACATCAATAAAAAAATTAATTGGATATATCCATAAATAATGAGAGCGAATATCAATCGCGATTTTTTGTTTTATTGCAGAATGTGTTTTGGTAATAGGTTGATGTCCCAGTGGTATCCAAGTGTAGCGGCGAATGAAGGGCATTAATTGATTACATAGTTACTTATTTATCGGGCTCGACCTGTGAAAAGATTCTGCCTAAGGCAGGTTAGGTTAAGCCTCCCTTGCTGTCTCGAGCAACGTCGACAGTGACGTTAAGTCCCAGGCGGTGTTAGCGTTGAAGTCCAGAAAAACCCCATCGATTTGATTTAAAAAGTATATTTTATGTAAGCTTATTGCACTAAAGCCTTTCTATCCCACATTATTGGAAAGCTGGCAAATGGTATGTGAGTGAGGTGAGCCATAAGAAAATAATCGAATTATGAACCTTGGAAAGCAAAGGAGAAAGTTTTTTTTGACGGACTGCACAAACACTGATTTCCATCTTCTCGGAAAGAGGCCTGAAGAATAGAATACATAGAAAAACTTACGTAGCGTAATAAATTGCGACTCGAGTTGTTGGCTAACTAAAATCTGTATTTCCATTTTTCCAGCTGCAATTTTATATTGCACATTTAGTATATTTGAACAATGTAAGATGCCAAAAATCTGCACAAAACTTAATCATGGAAAAGGATTTGGTATGGTTTTTTTTTATCTATATATATATATATATCTGACTGAAAACAGTTTGGTTAGGAAAAGGTTAATTTTAGTAGGAAATTAACGAGAAAAAATGAGTTAAGAAATTCGTTTTAATCCAATTGACATAGTAAAAACGTTGATAAATTATTAACCTCTGTAAAAACGTCAAAAATTAGCCAGCGCATCAAAGGAAACAGGGTAACAAAGTTTTCAATGCGACCCAGGATGTTAAATGTGTCGCTATGCTCTGCTCACCTGAAAGTTATCAATGGGCGCGTTCAATATGCAAGGCAACTACGAGTTCCTACTAAGTAAACCTCTGTGATTGGACGAATATCACATGTGAATATAAACTGTTCACTGAAAAATTCCACTTCGAGCAAGTGGAACCCTAATTCCGCAGTGAACTACAGATGTCAAAAAACATCTGATTCATTTTGCTTCAGTGTTTGTAATATTCTACGGGCTCCTGCACACGCGCGTCTCATCGTCGTTGACGCGCTTTGTAGGCAATGTACGGAAGAAATTCGCTTGTAAAAAGAATTCACAAGAATACCCCAAAAGGGATTCCTTTGTATTTGTGCTATTAGGTGGGGAGGAATCTTCGATGTAGGACGAATCCTGTATGCGTCTAATTAGATAGAGATAGATAGATATAATTTATTTCTTTTAAATTCATTGTAAATTCACAATCTTTATTAATTACATTAATTACAAGTATGAAGTAAACAATTATTTGCCACATCATGTATTTTTATATACTCAGTACATATATAAAAATAGTATTGAATGCCATTTAAATAGGCTTAAATAATTCATATATAGATTTTTGGGTGGGGTACGGCATATTTTTCGTAAAATATATTTCTGCAGAATTAATAGTGGCTGAATTTTATTCGAATAAACACCTCCCCAACAAACGATTCCATATTGCAGTTTGGAATGGAAAATTGCATAATTAATCGTTTTTATTAGCATTGTTGAGCAGATACTTCGCAAATAAAAAAAAATATCTAAGTGCGCAGCAAAAGTACTTCCTCAGAATTTCTGCGTGATTCGAAAAGCTCATTTTAGAATCAATTGTAAGCCCCAAGTATTTAAATTCATTCACTGTCACAATTAAAAAACACTTATCACTGCAGCTTGAATTATCACAAAAAGTGGTAGAAGGCGTACACTTGCAATTAGAAAGCTTGTATTTTTGGCACTCAGGCGCGTGATAAAAGACATTCGCTTCAAAATTATTGAGGGACGACAAATTGAAAAATATTATATTATGTTCGGCAAACCAGCTTCTTAGTAAACTTAGATCCCAATTAATGTCAGAAACTAGATCCAAAGGACTGTTTAAACCATAAGAAAAGCCTATATCATCCGCAAAAGCAGTAGGTTACCCTTTAAAATGTAGTGCAAGGAGTACATTAATGTAAACGAGCAACAAAATTGGTCCCAAAACAGAACCTTGTGGTACACCGAAATTGAAAAACTTTATTTCGCTTCTAATCTCATCTAACTTCACTCTTTGTGACCTATCTTTTAAGTATGATCTGAACCAATCTAATTTGAAACCGCGAAAACCGGCTTTTTCCAGTTTTATCAATAGAATATTGTGGTGATATGGTTATCAAAAGCTTTAGTGATATCAATAAATAAACCAGCCGTATCTTTTTTTCATCGAGGTTTGACATTATTTAAGCACAAAACTGCAGTAGTGCATCTTCCGTCGATCTACCTTTCTGATAGCAAAACTGATTTGGGTTGATAAACTCGGTTCTGATTAGAAAGCTTATTATTGTATGTTTTACAAGTTTTTCGAAAATTTTGCTGAAAATTGGAAGAAGTAAAATGGGCCTGTAGTTACACATGTCAATAGTAGAACCTTTCTTAAACAATGGTACAATGTCTGCACATTTCAGTGCTTCTGGAAAGACTCCCGCAAATTAGGCGCTCTGTGTGCAGGAGGTAGTCGTTTTTACTACATCTACAAATTTGAGAGCAATAACAAATGTTGGGCAACGCGTTCAAATAGCTAGTCGTAAGTTTACTTGCAGGCGACTTGTGTTGCCTTGGAACTTGAACTTGCCCATTGTCTTGTAATTTCTCCAGTTAGTCGCTTGGAGTGATAATCCTAGCCCGTTCCTTTAAACTTTTATTTATTATTTGACCTTTTTTTAGTTTTTCTGTAGCACTTATGCAAGCTTTATTTTCTTTCTCCCTTCGTTAATGTCCCATTTCCCCGCAGAGTCATGATGCATATCTAAAACAAAATCCACCTGAATGTTCAAGTTTGACAGCCAAGTGTGATCAATGACATATCTTCGAAAAGCCTTCCGTTGTGTATGTCAAAATAGATCGTATAGACTTGCTGTTCAAATTTATGTATTTATTCAGTAAAGCAAATTGTATCTTTTGACAGTCAATAGTCATACACGTATCCATAAGCTAACCTTTCCTGGTGCTCTTTTCTTGCAATTGCATTTGTATATTATTGTCCTCCTTCCCTTTTAGCAAACACGACGTAAATATGATAAGATGAGGAGTTGATTGAGTTGATGAGGACATGGCATTCAGGCACACAACACAACGACAGAAAGGCATCTTAGATACAAATAAAAAAATGTTCTCTGTTCTTTCAGATGTGACCAAAGCATTCTTCCGTGCGCTATAATTTGTTTTTATTTTGCATTCCAGGCACCATCAGAGCAAAAAGAAAAACACACATAATTTGTATACATATGGCAGAGTACAACGGTGAAAAATACATATATACCAGCAATTAGCTATGGGCAAATAATTAAATATAAATACTGTGTAAATTGTGATGAAAAGCAACCGTTAATAGTTAACTATGACGGTGCAGCAGCATATTGCAGTGCGGAAAACAATTTGTAGACAACGCTCGAGATTGCTTGTTAGTTTTCGCATGTTATCGCAAAAATCACAATTCACATCTCCGAGACCGTGCCTACCAAGTGAGTGTGAGTCATGACAATCAAGGCAGGGACTAATAATGCACTGAACTACTAGTTGGTCGGTTGGGTATAGTGTTGTTATGAAGTGTGTCAAGTTTGAGCAAATATTTATGACGAATTCTTTGCAACTGGCTTTGACTGTGAAGATGGTGATGTGCTTCTGTAAAGATTTGACAGGATTGTGTGCACAGAAATGCAATGATACGATATTTGTACACGCAAAACGCATTGTGTACCTATCAGCGTATTCAGTTTTTAGCATGCAAAGACAGTAGGTAATCAATGAACGAACTTAAAAATGATGTGAAAATTGTGTCGGTTCAACGGATTCGAGGAATTTCTAGGCAAGAAGCCGAATAGCCAAGTTCGACTTGTTGTTGTTCGTTTTTTATCCTAGAACGTCCCCTTATATTGCCTCCCTCTCCAGGCCGCCTCAAACTCATTAACACTCCTGTCTGGCTTCGTCGATTGCGCGTCTCTGTGCAACTTAATTTTTTTTAACATGAACCCGCGTTAATTACGATTAGTTCGCCTCATTTATCTATCACGTGCTACGGCTCTAAGGAAGCAATCAACCTTTTGCTGCGAAAGGTTAACTTAAACCTTGAGGTTTGCGATTTCAATAGCAGGGCTCCTTTCTCCACCTTAGATTTTAGTCCTATGAATAAGTCCTAGATTTGCAGCTTCGTTATTAGCTTGTATTGTAATTACTTTTACAGGGTGTGGGTGTTGGTTGACAGGATAGTAATTATCTGTAAACATCTGTGGACATTTTAAGTGTTACCCTGATGGTTCACCATCTCTGGTGTCTAATTTAATCTTTCTTCTTTAACGACTAGGTTATGATCCCGGTTAGAGGGATGAATGCCACCCACTTCACTTCATGCCTATGGGAAGCACGTAGGGTTCACCACTGGTGAATAATTTAATATACACTCGTATAAAATGCATGTCCTAAAGGAATATGAAAAAAGCGCAGAGTCAAGAGTGCAGCTTGACTGCCTGAATATATCGACCATTGAAACACAAAGGGGCGTAAGTACCAAAAACCCCATTTTGAGATTATAACATAAAACAACTTGTTAAAGCAAGTTCTTTGGCATCACAAAAGGTCGTAAATGAATTCGAACCCATTGCTGAGATATTGTCTTTTTGTTTTGGGGTGTAAGTCATATTTTGTAATTGTTTCGTAGCACGAATAGGCGTATGTGAGCTTACGCCTCTTTGATTTTCTTATTATTCTCGGAAACAGAAACGGACGTAAGTGATGTGACTGATGATTCGCTTTTATATCTTAACTCAGTCTTAAGATATTCAATTTTTAACCTGTTCCATTGTACCGGATGTACTTGGAAGAAAATTCTGGAAATCAAACGCCAAGCCTCCGTACTTACCTCAACGTATTCAAATCAATGAATCTAAGCTTTCACCGACCAAAAAAGGATCAGTGCAGTTTGTGTAAGACATACATGCAAGGAGATAGTCAAGTTAAAGATAAACTAGAGAAACTATTCAATGATCATACCTCTGAGAAAAACAAAGTGAGGCAAATTAAGGAAACTCTTAAAAATGTTGCAATGCAAAACAAAAAACACGTCGTTGCAGTCTTTGACCTACAGCAAGTTATTTACGAAGGGCGTTCAATATATTCTCGGTATCGATATGAATGAAAATGCGAATTCAATTTAAATTGTCTTTATTTTTCAATATAATTTCCCCTAACATCAATGCATTTGTTACATCTTGAGATAAGATTTTTTAAACCCTCAAAAAAATAAATTTCCTCTTTCTCTGCAAAATACCCATTTATTGCCGACTTGAGTTCTTCATCATCCGAAAATCTTTTTCCACGAATACATTTTTTCAAATCCGGAAACAGGAAATAATCACTAGGGGCAAGGTCTGGACTATAGGGTGGGTGTTGGATTTCTTCGAAACCACAATCTCGCGCAGCAGCCTTGGAAACTCGCGCTGTGTGAACAGGAGCGTTGTCAAGAAGAAGCAACACACCCGCTGCGAGTTTACCCCGTCTTTTCTTTTTAATTTCCTCCCGAAAATTATGCAAAGTGGAAGCGTAGGATGTGGCGTTGATGGTTTCACCTTTTTTTTTGTACTCAATGAGCAAGATTCCCTTTGAGTCCCAAAAAACTGTGGCCGTGAGCTTCCCGGCAGACGGAGTGACTTTGAACTTTTTCGGGTGGTCTGTTCCTTTTTTATGCCACTGCATGGACTCTTGTTTGCTTTCAGGGTCATAGTGGTGAACCCATGTTTCGTCCCCAGTAACAATTCGATCCATAACACCGTCCGTCTTCTCACTACACATCTCCAAAAGCTCTCTACAGCATGCGATTCTCACTTTTTTCTGAGGCGCTGTGAGCATTCGTGGCACCCACCTTGCACTGACCTTTGAAAGGTTAAGATGGTCATGAAGAATTGTGTGAATGGTACCAATTGAAAGCTTGGTGATCTCTGCCATCATTTTCACCTTTATTCGGGCATCCTCAAGAACAAGTTTTTCGACTTCTTTGATGCTTTCTCCCGTACAAGCAGTAGCCGGGGCGCCGGAGCGGGCGTCGTCTTCAATGCTCTCTCTGCCTCTCTTGAACTCACTTGACCACTTTTGCACAGTTGATAATGAAGGTGCGGAACCCTGGTAAACAGCCACCATCTCTTCATGAATAGTTTTTTTTTGACTTTTTCCTTGCTTAGTGAGAAATTTAATTACAGCGCGATGCTCAATTTTCACCATCATCGTCTCAGTTGCCATTATGATTCTGTTTAACTAGAGATAAAACGCGAATTAATAATCACATTTATATGAAATTTTACATGAATGCACTAAAATAATAGTATTACTTGATAAATAAGTCAATTTATATATACAACCACAGCTTCACCCCGATACCGAGAATATATTGAACGCCCCTCGTGTCTACCTAAGTCTAATGAAGGTGCAATATTTTACAAAAGAAGATTTGCAAACTTCAATTTCACCATATACAATTTGGCTACAAAAGATTGCTACTGCTACTTCCGGCACGAGGCCATCAGTAAAAGAGGAGCATGCGAAATATCATCCTGTGTTTTTCAGTTTTTGACACTATACGCTCAAAATGGAGTCACTCACTTTGATCTCTTCAGTGACGGCTGTGCCGGCCAAAACAAAAACACAATTGTGGTGGCCATGCTACTTTGGGCAGTGATGAAGCTTCCTGTTCAAGAAATCAGTTTGCGATATTTCGAATCCAATCATGGTCAAAAGGTGACTCTGCTCACAGTGCGATTTCATATGCCATCGATCATGCAGGAGATCTCTTCCTACCATCACAAATTGTGCCTATAATCCTATATTGTCAAACAACTTGAGACAAGCGACTTCTATGACTTCAAGGAGGTCTCAAAAAACCTACGAATCCTAAACGAAAGAAAAGATAATGAAACAGGCAGTCCGATCAATTGGACAGAAATTAAAGAAGTGAGAGTAATGAAAGACTGTCCTGGAAAGATAGAATTTAAAACATCACACAACAGTCAGTCTTATAGATCGATATCATTACAGAGAATGGCGGACAAATCGTTTAACAAAGATTTAAAAAATTCTAAACAAAGAACCGCCTAAAGTTCCCGTTGCAAAATACAAAGATTTGACATCATTAACTGAAGGACGAAATCCCGTCATTCGATTTGATGAACACAAGATCTTTTACAGAAATTTACCACATTAAAACAACAACAACTCATCCATAAGTAGTTTAGTTACTACTCATAAAGTAAAAGTAAATAAATAAAATTACTATCAATAGAACAAAATTAAAAGTTTGTTTTATTCATGAGAAACAAAAAAAAAAACCTTATTTCAGTTTTAATCATTGGTCGTAAGTAACTCTCCAGTATTCCGAAGCAAGACAAAGAGGCGTAAGTGGTAACTTTTGACTTTCCAGAGCGATAAAATCACTTCAAAAAGGAGAACTCAAAAACCGAGCCAAAATATCAGTTCTAAACAATTTTTAAAACAATAAAAATATTTGGTCAGTAAGAAAACCCCAAAAATGTCAATACACTTTAATAAAGGAAAATCATTTTTTTTTCTTTTTGCTCTCCTGTAAAATTGGTAAATATCACTTACGCCCCTTTGTGTTTCAATGGTCGATATGTATGCTGTTGTTTGATTTTCAAAGATTTCGTAGTTAGGCATTATCTGGCATAGAGATCTTTGCATATATGTACTTGGGTGTGGAAGATTGTTGTTGTGTACTACTCTGAGTGGGAGTCCAGGGCCTTCAGCATCGAATACAGAACGACCAGGGGTAGCTATTTTGTATTATAGATAGGTATTGACTTTTGCGAACGTCTGACAAACATCCAAGAGTATCAATTGTCATGAGAAGCTTCTCAAATTTGCCATAGCAAATTTAAGCCGAATCCGAGGCTTAAAATTGTAGGTCCCTTTCACTTCGCAAAAGAAAGTGGTTGAAGAAGCTAGGTTTGGGCAATGCAAAATCTTTATTGATATTTTATTGACTTTTGCATTCAGTGACTGATATCCAGGGTTCGTAAAATATCGCTCGCGAACGATAAAATAAGGATCTTTATCGTTCTTTATCGATCTTCTCACGAACCATACAAAATAAAGTTCGTGAACGATAAAATGTTCGATCATTAAAAATGTGTATCCTTTTTTTTCTGTATCTGTCATTCGTGAGAGATTGGAAAAAAGAAATTCAGGTAGAATATGGTTCACTCGCGATAAGGATCCGTAAAGATCCCTAAAACAAATCATTCTCGAATCGCGATTTATATTTTCAATAGTTTTTATTTTGGTTGAAATCGAGAAAATAAAGACATTTGAGTTAAATTAATATGTTTCTTATAATGAAGAAGCTGACGAATCAACTTGCTCACTTTGTGAGAGAAAATTGAGCATTGGAAAACATTGATCAGCAAAGAGGTTCTTCTAGGAAAACTGGCACAACTAGTGCTGGCGGTGTCATCAATTTAAGTCTCTGTTGAACGGGCTTTTAGCGCTCTACCAGTTTTTTTTGACAAAAAACATAAACCAATTATCCAAAGAAACAATAAATAATGTTTTGTTAGTTAAACTGGATGCAAATTTATTCCAAAATCTTAATACGGATCTCCAATAGTTCGCACGTGATAAATTCGCGAACGAACTATATTTTACAGATCGCAACAGAATTGATTCGATCGTGAAAACGAATTTTATTTTTAAACGAACCGAAAAATAAGGTTCGCGATCGAATCAGAAATCAAAATCCTTTGCGAACTTTTCATGAGAGAACGAATCATATTTTATCGTTCTGCGAACCTTGCTGATATCCCGCTGTAAGAATTTCAACCCAGCCTCAACAAAAAAATCCAGCGCTTATCGTAAAATGCGACTAAGGGAACATCCTAGAGACGCATTTAATATCTTCAAACTCTCCCGCAAATAAAAAAAAATAAAAAAATAAATATTAGGCATTAACGCCCATACAGCGCCTAAAACCTAACTTCTCCAACCACTTTCTTTGCGAAGTGGAAGGGACCTACAATTTTAAGCCGAATCCGAATAGCAAATTTGAGAAGCTTCAGTGGAAAAAAGTCTAGATGTTACTTGGCCCCGGCGGGAATTGAACCGGGGACCTTTCGATTAGTAGTACGACACACTAACCATTGAGCCACACTCATGAAATCATGAAAAAGAGGCACGCTGGGATCAAACACAAGCATTTGATTGGCCTCAGAAAAACGGTGAAGCCTGCCGATTTTTATTGAGGTCGAACTAGCGAACCCCACGGGCGGACCAAAGGCCGTGCAAAGATCTAACTATGGAAGAATAGAAATTTCATTAACAATGATTTTTTTTTCAATAAAACGTTGTTTTTTTAAATAGTGGGCATTTCAATGTATATTCCAAATTTGAGCTCGAAGTTTAATTTTTTCGTCAAATAGTGCGCGTGTCAATAAGCGGATTTTAAAAATCTGTACACCTAATTTGTATGGGCTTCTAGAGAGTATATGTTCCGAATTTCAGCTTTCCAGCTCAAATGTTGATATTTTCGAATAAAATTAGTTTTAAGTTGTGGGCCTGTCAATGGGCAGATTTCAAAAATTCTTACACTTGATTGTCTTGGACTCCTAGAGAGTATATGTTCCAGCTTTCTACCACGAATTTTACGGCCTAAAAATTGACAACTGACGAACGGATTGCTAGATCGACCTTACTTTCGATGCTGCTCCGTATAGTAACGTTTTGGGGTCTACGAGCAATATTAAGGTATGTTACAAACTATGAGTCGAAATTGTAATACCCCTAGAATAAGGAATAATGAGATAAAAATATCACGGCTGATTGACAAAAGATTTTAGTATACCACAGCCCCTACTGCAGCTCGACCGCTGTTTGGTTTCTCTGGCTTAAAACTGTAGGGCTGTTTTTGACATTTTGGCTCGGGAGTTAGGTGAGAAATGTCAAAAATTGCACAGTATGTACTGACATTTCTTAATATCTTAGGCAGTTGAGTCATTCAATGGAATTTTAGGTAGTTATAGCTTAGGCTAAGGGCATACTAAAAGCGGCCAATGTGGATTTGGCTGCTAAAGTTGATGACGGATTCTGTGGAACTGTTCCTTCCGTTAAATGCGTAAGCGCTGAAGGATGCGTCGATGCAACGGATCAACGGATTATATGGGCTGGGACCATGGGCTGGGACCTTTATCAGTGTCTGTTAAAAGCAGATTTAGCTGAGATCACGACAGGATAAAGCATTAGAGAAAAGATGAATGCGATCTTCAATTTAACACCGATTTCGAGCGTCAAATTTGAGAAGTTTCTTATGGCAGTTACACTCTTCGATGTTAGCCGACCTTCGCAAGAGGTAGGGCCGTTAAGGCATGTTTGGGTACCCATGCCAAGAGCACCACGCACCACAAGAGTAAAAACTTGTGGAAAACCTATTGCCAACCTATTGCGTATTCGTTAACCAAGCTTAGATTTTTAAAATTAACGATTTTTTCAATAGCAGTATTCACGCAAGGGGTGTATCCTTATTTTGACATTTATGATTCATTAAATTCTCTTTGACGGATGACATCATAATGAAAACAAATTCATAATTCTATACTCATTAGTGGAGTTTTGTGTTTCATTCATTATTCTTTGTGGCATCGTCATTCGCTAAGAGTTGAACAAAAAATCAAGGTCAAAACTATTAAATATACAACGAAACGGCTGAATAACTAAACTTATGATTTTCTTTTGTCTAACTTAATCCAGATTTAAATAAACATTAAATTTGCAATTGTTAAGAAAAATATACATTTCCACTTCGTCTATTCTCTGATAAAAAATGTTCTTTAGCAAGTTCGCAAAAATTTAAATAATAACAAATGAACGCTGGGTGCTGTGAAATTATTTTGTTCCTATAGAATTAGCGCAATATTAGCTGGAACACATTGTTGAATCGAATGTAGGCGGAGGATTAATTAAGTGATAATTACGATCGCATGTGTGTAAAATGTATGTATGTTGTTGTTTTAAATGTTTAAATTACCATTTAAAAAATGTACTCTCACGCAATCATGAAAGAAAACAACAACAAATTAATAGCCGCAGGCTTTGTAAGCGGACGCAATTCACTACACCTCAGTTTTCCAATAAATGCCAGCAGGATATAAGTTTATCTTCTAAACATGTTGCCCAAATGCAAACAAAGCAAGCAACAAATTATTTCCATTCAGCATCCGGAGGGATGGTAAATACCCGTCATACTAGCAACGAAACGATAAATGTCGAAAATAGGAACCATCTGTTTACCATTTAGGATTTTGTACTTGACTTGTCGTCATGGTTGTGTCAACGAAATAACTTGTAAGGGAATAAAACAAATACCAAACACCGGGTAAATATATGCGTTGTCAGGGATTATGTGAATGACGCAAAGTACGGGCGTTCAGGAGTCGGGATGGTTCTATAATTAAAATGATATTTAGAAAATGCGCCCTTGCTTTGTATTGTTCTAAAAGTAGGTAATGTATTGAGAGAGAGAGAGAGAGAGAGAAAGAGTTAAGAAAATAGTCATGAAAAATACCTTCGAGAGCAATTGTTTTTGTGATTTTGAAACAGATATATTGAGAGCTTAAAGAAAATCTATATAATTTTTTTGTGTGCTTCCAAGCACACCACTTGCGTACAAAACGATTATGTTTTCGAAATAACGAGCTTTGAAAATTTGCACTCAATGAATGGCATGGCATGGGTACCTATATCAAATATATGATCAGTAGATGACAAATCATCCCGGGCGACAATATACCCCGTGACAAAATATAAAAAAAAACTTTTTAAATACATCAATATAGGAATGCTATTCACATACATCCTAAGAAAATGTATATTAATTTTGACACAGTTTTTAAATTGGCTTGATACAGAGAAGCCCCGTTAATCCGGTGATCTCGGTAATCCGGACGGGCACTCATAACGTCTCCAGTACTTTTCCACTGCAACTCAGTTCATTTAACAATTATATGTCAGGCAGAACACATGCCCTCCTGCGAACGCGTGAACAGGTACAAAAATAAGTTAACTGCGATTCGTATTGTCGTGTACTATCGTCAAAAGACAAAGTGTTTGCAAAATGCCGCCATTGCGTGAACATACAACATTGACCATAAACACTAAACTAGAAGTGATTGAAATGATAGAACGTGGTGTCAGTTAACACGTAATGTCAGAAAACTTTGGAATTGGAAAATCACCTGTTGGTGATATAAAGAAAGCATTTGAAAGCGTTTGTAAGCCACACTGAACGCGGACCAGGGAAGAGGCAGACAAAAGCCTGAGAACCCAAATGTTGAGAACATGATTTTTACTTAGTTTGCTCAGCAGAGACAGCAAAAAAATCACGTTTTTTTCACGACAGGATAACCAATTCTAAGAATTTTAACGAAAGCCGCGGTTGGATACACCGCTTTAAGAAAACACACCGGATAAGGCAACTCAAAGTAACAGGAGAGATTCCATCAAATAACGAAGCTGCAGTTGGACCGTTTAGATTGCAGTAACAAAAAAATATTCCAAGAAGAAGGTCTCACTTATCAACAAATATACAATGCCGACGAATCAGGATTATTTTGGCGAGCTTTACCGGACAAGACATTAGCGTCAGGCTGAGAAACTGAAGCAGTTTTGCCGGGATTCCGAAGTCGGCCATCGGCAGGAGCTCTAAATGGCGATGGCCGAATTCGGAATTCAATTCAATTCAATTCAATTCAATTCAATTCAATTTTATTCCAATGTACAAATAAGACTCAGTCTTTTGTAGTACTTTACAATACGGATAATTATAGATAATCCCGGCAAAACTGATTCAGATGTGTAGCGTGACTCTGGAAAACACGCGGTGCAACGTGCAGTTTGGAAATAATAGCTCCTCCGAACTATTTCAAACATGCACCGGATTTCGTCAAGGGGACGCGCTATCATGCGATTTCTTCAATCTCGTACTGGAGCAGATAGTGCGCAGGGCAGGTGTCAACACGGAAGGTACTATCGTCAACAGGTCCGATCAGCTGCTGAGTTATGCGGACGATATTGACATCATCAGTCGATCACAGCGCTCTGTGGTAGAAGCTTTCACGGCGATTGAAGAGCAGGCGAAATCTGTTGGACTTGTAGTAAATGCGGACAAGACTAAATACATGCTATCAACAAAAAAACAAACATCTGTCCACCGCCTAGGACAAAACGTCACTATTGATAGCAACAATTTCGAGGTAGTTAAGGAGTTCATCTACCTCGAAGTAAATATGAACTCCACGAATGACACCGAAGAATTACCCTAGGAAACCGCTGCTACTTCGGTTTGGCAAAACAACTGGGTTCAAAACTCCTAACTCGGAGGACGAGATGTATGCTCTACAAAACCCTTATCCTGCCAGTCCTGCTTTATAGCGCCGAGTGCTGGACGATAAGCAGGAAGGGAGAGCTGATACTGGGCTCCTTCGAAAGAAAAATTCTTCGGCGGATTTGTGGTCCTGTGTGCGAGGAGGGCGAATGGAGGAGAAGATAAAACCGCGAACTCTATGAGCTGTACCAAAATGTGGATGTAGTCCAAAAAGCCAAAATACGTCGACTACATTGGCTCGGCCACATCGAGCGAATGGACAATAAACTGGGGCTTAATTTTGATTTATAAATCGGTATTTTTCTCTCACATTGTCGAATCCAGAACCGAGCTTGTTTTTAGGGGTCCGTATTAACGAGGCTGCACTGTATTTGTCATAGACCCTTAGAAGTATTTATTCGTATTTTTGTAATCAGCATCGAAATTTATGTTGATCTATCCATCAGTCAGTCATCGGCAAACGGCAAATTTGAGAAACTCTCATGACAATTTGATACTCTTGGATGTTTGTCAGACGTTCGCAGGAGATGCCAACAACACGCGGTCCCCCATCTAAGTACTAACCACGCCCTACGTCGTTTAATTGCGGTGATCGAACGAGAACCGATTGATTCCCCTTGGCAAGGTCGTTGGCCTAAGACGAGTACGATTTCCTAACCCGAATGTCAAAAAAGGCCCTACAAATCTAGACATTTCAACAAATTCAGCACGACCTGCAGTTAAGCTGCGGCATACTGAATGTCCAAAATGTCTTTACGAGTTCCTTCAAAACCGAACAAAAAATCAGTAAAACCAAAATATTCAGAGAATTCGGATAATTAAGAACAACTCGACAGATTTTGAATATATTGGCCTCGCCGTTGTTTTTCTTTTCTTTAACAATGAGGTTATGATCTGGACAAAAGGGATCATAACCCTCCCCATTCACTGCATACCTACATACTGTTCCGCTTGTGGGATTCGACGGTTCGACCTCAATAAATATCGGCAGGTTTCCTGGGTTCGGATTTCATCACTGAGGCCAATCAAATGATGATCTTGTTGCATTTGTGTGATGATTCAGGAGTACATGCTCCCTCTATCGCTTATTGTTCGATCGTCCTTTTATGATACCGGTGATCACCATTCGTGTCAACCCACGGATTTGCATGCACAATTGCGGGACAACTGTAAGATGTAAAATCGGTCGCTCGGCGCTCCTGGATGTTAAAATTGACTAGATGGAACTTCTTCCCCTTATCCACGATGTTTTTGGGAGCGCTGCAGTGATATTCTTAGCCCGTCCATGCACGGTTAGGATTTATGTCGACTATAATTATCAAAAAATTAATTTTGACTTTGTCACGAATGATCGAATGAACTACGAAATAGTTCACTGGGATTAACAAATTCTACAACAAACATATTCGCAAGAAATGAATTTAGACTCAATTTTTTAATTCAACCACCAACACTTAAATCATTGTCACTCGCATCAAATTTATTTATTTATTTTCGCACATAAAAACCGCAATACTCATCTCACTTAAATGAGACATTAAATACATCCAAATGGCAAAGGAAGAGGGGGTTTTATAGCTCTCGGAAGCCGACAGTCAGTGGCTCCAGTGAGACGCGCTCAATCATCATCATTTATTATTCAAACGTTCAAATGCCATCAAATGACCGAGAACTTCAACTCGATGCGGATTGAACCTGCACTGGTTAGTTTTTAATTTTACAAGTTCACCATGTGTGTGTGTTTTGTTTTTTTATATTTTATTTTTATTTACGATTTAGTTCGCCCAAGAAAGTCTTAATTATATTTTAAGCCCATTAATCGTCAAAATAAAGAAATGCGTTTTTATTGATTCGAATGGAAGGTATAAATATTATATTAGGAATGTGTGGTCCTTGGGTTGACTTTTATGCACAATAATAGTAAAATCGATAAAAGAAAAAATGTTGAATGCTGTTGTTGCCTGGAGGTAGATTGTTAATCGAATACAGAAGTCTTTAATTATAGTTAAAGGCGTTTTAAGATTTTGCAAATAAACTTCATATCAATTCATTTGATGGACTTATTTGACATGGATTTAAAAAGTTTATTGCTTTTGGTAACAAAGAGATGCTGATATTTATCATTAGTTGGCATTAGAAGGGGAAACATTTCTAGGTCCATGTAGGTAGGTTAGTATATATTTAGATGTGTTGTGCTAGTATAGATATTCGAAATTAAATTGGATTGTCATGGTACATTGAGGGTTTCCTTTACAAAGTATCTAAACTTTTCCTTTCTATGAATAACAAAGAGAAGCCAGCAATTTGTTGACTTAATAAAATTAGGTTGAATGACTCAATAGGAATTGTGTGACGCGATTACCAGATTTTGATTTTGTTGTTCTCTTCAATTTTTCTCCATCTCCATTTTCTTTGTGATCTGTGAGGTTTTGACAAATTCATACAGACATGGCGCTTTCACAACAAATAAAATAAATTAACCACAATATTAGGAAAAATAAACTATTTCCAGGAAAGATCGTCGCAATAAATTACAGGATTTAAAGTTACTAAGTTTGGTAACAATGTATAAAGTGTACGGATGGCAGCTAGTATTGACACGAATATTCCGTTACTATTTTCTATTCGGCCGAATACCGAATAGTTAGAAAAAGGAGAAAAAAACCAAAAAAAAAACATGGTAATTTTCAATTAATTTAAGCTTTTAAAACTGAATAAAAACAAAGCAAAACAAAAACTGAATAAAAACAAAGTAAATGTTTTTCCTCGAACATCGATAGCTTGGTGTGTTTTTTTGGAAGGCTATTTTTCGTGAAAGACAAAGAAAGGAACATAAACTAAATGGAGCGGTAAGAAAAAGCTTTTAGGTTTGTGTCTCAAAAATAGTGCAATTTGTGTAGTAATCAACCATGTTTGCCCCAACTGTGTTCGTAGGTACTTTTCAGAACTTTATAATTTGGCCGAATATTCGGCTATTCGGCTATTCGTTTCAACACTAATGGCAACATATTTCACGCAGTTCGACAATAAGGAATTTAAAAAAAACAGTTCAAGATTCAGGTACCGATATATGAAACATCAATACATAAGGATCCCTCAAATATGTAGATATGAAAGGACTTGCGATCTCTTGTACTGTTCAAACCCTCAAATATATTAGGCATATTGCGATCGCGTTCGTGGGTTAGGTAAATACATATATAAAGTAATGTCATATTATATAAAACAATGTGCAGAGACTAATTAACTTAAGCACACGCATTTTGGGAATACATTTCTTTGAATTATTAACGAATAAAAAAAAAAACTTTGTAAGGCGCATTATAAAGGGTCTTTCATTAAGGACTTCACAATTTATTTTTTAAATAAAATTCAAACTACTTGAGATATCTCAAAAATGTATTAGTTTGAATTACTATCAAAACATTTAAGAATGGTATTCAACTTCGTTCATATGTCCACCACGACAACGCATGCAGCGGTCGATACCTTCGATGAACCCAAATTTCGATACGGCCGCTATTTCTCCTTCAATATTGGCTCAGAGATCCTCTAACGTCGCCGGCTTGTAGGCATAGACCAATGATTGAATGTAGCCCCATAAAAAAAAGTCAAGAGGCGTTAAATCACACGATCTCGGCGGCCAATAGACGGGTCCGTTTCTCGAGATAACACGTGCACCGCGAACTGAGACTTCAATAACTCGATTGCTGCACCCGCTGTGTGGCTTGTAGGACCGTCTTGTTGGAACCATATATAACTGATGTCCAATTCATATAATTGCACAAGGGAATAACGTTTCAACATATCTCTGTAGCGAATACCATTTACCGCAACATGACGGTAATTTTCATCGACGAAAAAAACGGCCCAATGACGCCACCGGCATGAAAACCGCACCAAACAGTGTTTTTTTGCGGATGAAGTGCTGCTTCACGAAACACTTGAGGGTTTTCACCCATCCAGTAACGCATATTTTGCTTATTGGCCAAGCCGTTTAACCAAAAATGCGCTTCATTGCTGAAGATGATTTTGCAATGAAATTCTTCATTTCCTTCCATCATGTCCAGAGCCCAATTCGAGAACGTACGTTGCTTCATATGATCAAGTGGTTTTAGTTCTTGAGTCAGCTTGATCCTGAAAGGGTGTAGGCCAAGATCCTTACGCAAAATTCGTCATAATGTGGCCCAATTCTTGAGAACGCCGTGAAATTGAGTGATTTGGATTGTTTGCCACGGCAAAACGTAGTCTCACTGGCACGGCAACATCAAACAGCGAATATTCTACGAATGACTACAAATTGAGAAATTGGATAGATAACGAATTTATTAATTTTTTTTTTCAGTTTCGTCTATTTCTGTTCGACTTCTCAGTTAATTAACAAAAATTAATCAAAACGTTTGGTTATTTTCCTCATCCATCCCTCTCATTCCTTGGTGAAATTGCATTAGTAAAACTTAATTTTCTGATTGGACGCAGTTCGACATTCGGATGCAAAATTGTCGATATTGCCAGATTATTGGAAAGATTTTTCCTGTTTGCTATAATATAATCATTTTTTCGTAAAAAACGTAGGACTATAACGCGGGTCTAAATTAATTAGACGCCACTGGTGAAGAACAAATATTCACTGCACAAAAAAGCTTTGATTTTTTCGAATGCTTCAGAGCGATTGTACATGAATGTATGCAATGGTAACTACGACATTGCATTGGTAGAAGCCGTTAAACCAAGCTTATGCGCTGTGTCTTCAATTTTAACCCATGTTTATATTTGCAACAAAATGTACAAGGGCAGGTTCATGTTAAACAACAAGACCGCAGTTTTACTTAATACAGATCCGCGGTTAATTTCTGCCTTAGACACAACCTACACGACGAGGGTGGTGTCTCTCGCATACCTTATTCCTCCGATAGCAAAACACCCAACCTGGAAGGCCAGGTCCTCTGGACGTGGTGTCAGCAATCTGCTTTGAGAATGTGAGCGCTACCGTTTATTGATTAAGGGATCAACCGCCACCATTTTTATTTCAAAACCTAACTTGTGTTGAACATCACAAATTTGAATTTATTATCCGATCAGATTAATCAAATCAGTGTGCTTTCTACCTTCAGAGTTATGTTGCATTTGCCCTTGCAGGGCAAGGAAGAACTGTATACTACTTATGATAGGTGATATTCGATGGTACGAGGTGGTTAAGCATCGTCCATCAAGGGGTGTCATTTTAAATTTTGCGTCATTGTTAAACTGTTAACATTCAACTGACATTGTGATGACTTTTGATAAGTAAAAACTAGTAGACTATTAAATATGAATCAATACACACTCGTACAAAGTGTTAAAATAGTGAAAATTCACTAAAAAAAAACAGTGAAAATATCGCAGTAACGTTTCGTAAAGTTTGTACTGCATTTGGTAATCATCAACCGAATTCTGGCACTATAAGGAAACAATAAATTTGAACGTCTCCCAGAATTAAGCTATGTGAAGACTCCACCCCTGTTCGTCCGGCAGGGTCAGCTGAAAATATCATTCCGTAGCTCAGAGTGTGACTGGAAAATCAGGTGTGTCCTTTTTGAGTCAATCACAGAAATTGGGACTATCCGCAACCACTTTACACCGCATTTTTCATTGAAACCAGCGGACCACACACAACGCCGTACTTTCGCTGATTGGATGCTGGAAATGAATGAACAACATCCTGATTTTTTACACATAATTATTCTGAATGATGAAGCTCATTTCCATTTGTCCGAGTACGTTAACAAATAAAACTGCCGCATCTGGGTCTCCGAAAACCTAAGAGAAATAGTAAAACTAGCCCTCTATCCACAACGATTGATTGACAGTTTGGTTTTTGGGCACACGGTCATTGGATCATATTTCTTCGAAAACGATGCTGGTGCGACCGTTTCAATAAATGAACTGACTGACTTTTTTTCCTGAATTTGATGCGTTATATTTTATTTTCCCACAGGACGGCGCCACATGCCACACAGGTGGTGATATAATGGCTCTGTTGCGTGATGAATTTCGTAGACTTGTGATTTCTGGAAATGGAGTCAATTGGCCACGAGATTGTGCGATCTAACACCATTAGACATTTTACTTTGTGGTTGCCGGGTTCGAAATAAGGAATTTGATAGTAAACATAAAGTATACGCCAATGCACCACCGACTCATTCACTAAAAACAGTATCAGAGCTGTTATTCGCGAAATAGAGCCGGAATTATTCAAAAACGTAATGTAATTTTTTTTCGAAAAGAATGACTATTTAAAGGCAGATATTCTATTTCATTACTAACCTCAGAGTTTATTTTTTTTTAATTTAAATAAAAATATCGTCATTTTTCATAAAAATGTTGAGCTTTTCTATTGATTTCAAATGACACCACTTGTTGGATGACCATGCACAAATATTTCCTATTCTAAAAAAACAGTCGATCAAGCGATCTTACTTTTTTTTAAATGGGTGATAGGCGGATTTCAAATATCTTTCCCTGCTTAAAAAGTTCTATTTCAACTTTAAATCAAATCTAAATAGCCAAAATCGATATGAGGGCTGGACGACGGACCTATTTAGAAGCATACTGACATTCTTATCGATGATGATGCCCGCAGAAATTCTTCAACAATACGACTTTAGAACTCAGGTCAAATATTGAGTTGACGGGCTTTTTAGAGGCAAGTTAAATAGCGAACTCGAAAGTGACATTGATTTTGTCAGAAAAGCAAATAATTTCATTACTCGTGTCGTAGCACAGACAAGACACCCTCAGTGTAAGTGATGTTCAGTACGGAAACTACAAAAAAAGAAACAGTTTTCTTCAATTACATCCAGAGAAAAGCAACTGGACGGTCCTAATATCTAATGCGGAATGAAATGAAACTCTACTCTGCAGTCTGTTTTTTTTTTTTTTGTCTCCGATATAGACTTTCTCTTATGCAAAATATATATGCAGTTTGGGAATTTCTGGAGTGAGATCCAGCTTCGATTTAGTAAATGGAATCTTACTGACCCGACAAGTCCCACTTACAATTGTTTTTTTTTTTTGTTGAGTTAAGACGTTCAACTTGAATTGTCCCCGACAAGAGAAGTCATATTTGTCGACTTTTTCCATAAAAATGTCCCGGGTCCCGGTTCGGAGGTTTCGCTCAATTTGGGAGGTTCAAAAATTGAGTGTCCCAATTGCGAGGTGTCTGATTTCACTGTCCCGATTACGAGAAGGGATGTTGGAAACTCTTAAGATTGATGAAAGGCAATGTCCGGATTACGGAGTGTCCCAAATTAGGAGATTTTATTGACAAGTCTTTTCCTTCGTCTTTTTTCACGAACAATTTTGTCGATTCCAGCATTTCGTTGAACCCTAACTGTCAACCTTTAAGATATTTATTCCGATTGCAACCACAAATAATTCCCCTTACTTCAATAAAAATAAAAATGTTAACCAAATCAATTCCATTTCGGTCGACATCTTTGTGTTTATCATTGAAACGGCTGTAACCAAAATTGAACATGGATGAAACTTCGACAGCAATAGGGACAGATACTCACACTATATCAAACAGTCGCACGATCATAAAAACTCGAATGTAGATCTACGTGATATAATTTTCTTGCCAATTCTACTTACACAACGAACAACTGTCACACTCTCATAGACACTTGCCGAAAGCGAGTTGTAGGCACATTTTTGTATTCCTCCTGGCACTTTTCTGTGATACTATCTCAATGATGGCACACTCTTCTTTCATTCAAAGGATATCGCAATTTCACTCAAATCACTCAGATGCCAACGCTAACGATAAGGCGTATGTTTTTTTGTCAGTGAAATCATGTATTTTCTATCTGCCTGGATGTGAATAGGATTCGCAAATTGTTTGACTACATAGATACCAATTACATGGTCTCTTGTAAAGATGAGCTTAGTTACAGCATACGGCAATGCGTTTAGCATACGTCCGCCTACGACACGCTCATTAGTACATATGTAGTTTCTACCGAGCACACGATTGCCGACTATTACGAGTACGTCAATCGAATACGAAATTCGATTTTGTGATTCTTCTGCCAAAGGAATTTCAATGAACAACCACAATTTCGTCGTCCTTCCCTGGTGTTTGTAGAGCCATTCATCCGAAATGGTACGACGAGTACGTTTGAATTTGCTGCTACGGATCATGCATTCGTTCACTGAATGAGCACGTTCCAAAGAAATGGTATTCTTGCTGATGGTCACGATGCAGCCGAAGATGGTTGCTCATGCTTAATGCGGTTTTTTAAAGAACAGAAAAACCTACCGACAATTATATTGTTTTTTTTTTTTTTTTTGATATGCATCAAAGTGATTTGAATTTGTTGTTCAGTGGTAACGATTCACACCTGTTGTTGACTATCTACCTGTGTGCTGTTTGGATGTACATTATTGTTGTCTGTTCTTTCTCCATACATTTAATTAAAGTAATATTCATAGAACATACTCAAAAATATGCACCCTATTGTTGGAAAAAAGACTTAGTAAAAAAAGGATGTGATTAGCAAAATTAAAATTGAAAGAAATAGCGGTTTATCTACGCAAATGTCATAAAAAGAACGCGTATCACTTTCATGGTAATAAATATTTTACCAAAATTGATTTTTTTTAAGCTTTTGGTTTGCCGAGGAAAAGAAGGCACTCTTAAGAGTAGACTATGTATTTTCATTTTGTTGAGGTGGTATCGTAAACCGTGGTGTCCAGTAAGACAACCTACTAAGTTTTTGAAATTAAGTGGCTCCGCTGTCCCCAAGCTGCCGATCTAGGAGTGCAGCAGAAGGGTTCAGGACCTCTGAAAGGAATTTCTGAGATCTTCTAGAAGTTCAGACAGTTCGTCGGTCTTTTCATTACATTGAAAACTCTCATGGGTCGGATCCCAGTGTGGCCTTGTTCATTGAGCCGAGTCTTTGAAGAGTATTAAAACAGTGCATGGCTTATTTGAAAACAATGGTGTGCGTGCTAAGGACATTTATAACAGTTTGACTGTCCTTTAATATGTATGGATGGTGGGGCCTTTAACACCAGTTGTATAGATGTGGCTGGCGCATTTTTTCAATGGTATGGAGCTCTGATTGAAATACGCTGGGACGTATCAAAATTGATACACTCAACGGACAAAATCTTTCGACTTTTTCACTACCAAAGAATTTAATATTCGTCGGCACTGAAGCGTCAGTAAACTTGAACTTGAATCAGCTAAATACATCGAAAAGTTAAATTTACAAACAAATCTTCTTTATAGATGTTAATTCCACTAATCGAGAAAATTTTGTAACGCTTCTGTCGTCTCGATGTGATGCCGAAAATATATGTTGTTCCTAGGAAAGTTTTATATTACTACTACTACTACTACCAAAATGTGCTAATAGGCAATGAAACAAAACTGAACCTTTTCCAATATTTTGTTAAGGTTATTATACTGATTGAGATGCTGTTTTAAGATTGTGAAGATACAGTGTGATTGTAAGACGAAACTCAAAATTAACGTGGATGTGAGTTGGATTCATATCTACCTTATGTGGAAAGCGAAGTAACAGATCCCTAAATGGCAATGCGGAAGTAGAAGAGTTTAGAAAAAAAATATCCTTGGTAATGAAATAATTTGCATCTTTTGATAGAGAGACTTGGATGATACCTTTTCCAAATACACTCAAGTTTAGGGTGCATTCACTTTAAAGGCGACAGCGAGCCTATGCGTGTGTCCGCACCAAAGAAACATTTCAGAAACATTGTTTAAAAAACGCTTCTGAAATGTTTCCTATTCGTTTCCCAATTATTTAAAAAAAACATAGGGCTACAGTCCGCTTGGGCGAACCGTTGAATACCCTACTCCTATCCGTCATGAAGTGGGCGTGGCAAAAATAGAAGTATCGGCGAATTGTTAAGAACGATCTACTTATTTTGTTGTACCTACAAGATTTAAAGCAGTTTATCGAAACAACAATGGTTCAAAATGCAGCTTTCTAGCTCGAGTTTAAAGGCCTAACTTTTATCGACAGACGGACGGACATGGCTCGATCGACATTACGATACTGATCACGAATTTAGTAACTTTTACGGGTATACGGGCAATATTAAGGTATGTCACAAACTACGAGTCAAAATTAATACAGCCTTAGAAGAGTGTATAAACATTTCAGAATCAGTTCCGAAATATGTGTTGTGGAAATGTTTCTCTGTTTCCCATTCTATCCATACCCTCTTGTGAAGATTTTTTTAGTTATTAAAATATCTCATTATCGATAGTTTAAGTAGATACAAACATTTTGCGAGGGTGTCAAGTGATGATTTCGAGTTCCTTGTTAATTTGATCTAGAATCAGAATAAGAAAACAAAATACAAACTGTGAGAAACTGTTTTATAAACATTTCAGAATTGTTTCACCAAGCGTCCATGCCAAAAGTACGATTTCAAAACCATTGCAGAAATGTTTCAACAAAAAATTCAGAAATGTTTCTTTGCTTTGGACATACATGTAAGCGCTACAAAAATGCCTTAATATTCCTATTTATTTATTTATTCTGATCTTTGTTGGCTGAAAGCGAATCCTGAAGATATTGCTTGTAGCTCGTTAACTTGAAAGATGCCCCTGTTGTTGTTGAGTTCAACAAGAGTTGAAACGTGTCTAATGATTTACATCAAATACTTGAGTAAAAGGGAATCCAAAACACACATCCCAAGTGATAATTGTTTGGAGTTTTTTTTTTGTTTTGTTCAATTTAAATTTTTATTCATTCATTCAATTTAGACCCATTTTACAATATTCTTAACAGATATACATGCTTCAATTTTTTTAAAAGGATTTTACGTATGGATTTAAATTAACAAACTCAAATATAAAATAAAGACAATTACATAAATTCAAGTACTGTACAAAATTTAAGCGTTTTTCATCAGTGAATGAATAAATAAATACATTCTATAATTAATAAAACTAGTGCCGAATGTAGAGAGTCAGATCACAACAACATATAAATTTTAGATTAAAAAAAATATTGTGTGGTGGAGCAAAAAAAAATCATAATAATTAGAATTATGTGCAAAGCTACTAAATAATTTACTTCGATAGATTTATCAATCTTATTTCAATGGGTAGTTTATTAAACATACGAGGAGCTACAGAAGAGTAGTAACTTAGGAAGAGGTGAGTATTGTGTGGAGGAATGAGAGCAAGACTCATAGAAAAGCTGCGAAGACCATAGGTATTCGGATCATGATTTAATGAATAACCGCTTCTTAAGAAAAAGATTTTTAAAACATTGTAAAAATAAAGATGCTTTAGAGGCAATATAAAGAACTGTGTAAAGAGTGGGAAACTATGTTCATGGCGCCTTTTTTTCCAGATAATTCTCAGCACATATTTTTGTAAAACGGTGGTTAAAGGTTGCATTTTGTTTTTGTGTGTTCCGCCCCAGCAAGATAAACCATATTGCAATTTGGATTGAACAAGACCATAATAAAAAGTTTGAAAAAGGTTTTTTGAGCAAAAAAGTCTCAAATGGTAAAGCGTTCTGATTGTTTTCAGCTGGTATTTCCTTAAGGAAGTAGTGTGAGCACACCAGTTTAGCCTGCTATCGAACTCGAGTCCTAGATACTTAAAGACCTGTACGTGGCCAATGACAAAGCAGCTCGGTAGGCAATCTTTGGACAAGCTATTTTGGAAAGCGATTCACAGCAATTGTCAGAGCTTATCAACATATTAGCCGTGTTTCGGTGATAAGTTTATACCCAGCTCAGCATAAATTTACACGTAAACAATAACAAAAAGGAGTGCTGACGATAAAGGTCAGGTCAGCAGTCGAGGACTGAGACGGAGTGAACATAAAGTGTTGATGCCATGAAGCGACTAGATGGCGGTAAAATAAGTTAGGAGCAAAAATATTCCGATTGTTATGCAGAGATAGTGGATGTGTTCGTCGATTAAACAAAAAAATCCTCATTTCAAAGAAAATTATGCCAAGAAAATTAAAAAAAAAAGAAATTGGCAAAAATAAGCATCCGTTCTTTTCCTTGCTGTCAAACACAAAGGATTTTATAATGTTCAAAAATATTTCCAAAAATACCTTTCGATTTGCATCCTTGCTTTAATAATAATCCAAATCGGACTCTTTTAAAGTACAAACACTGCGAACACATCCTTAAAAATGAAAAGTGAATATAAAATACGATCTAGTTGTTTTATTGTAAAATTATGCTGAGCTGGGTATACACTTATCACCGAAACACGGCTATTATTAAATTATTAAATACATGATTTTTGTTTTGTCACTTATAACTAGCTTATGCACACGGAACCAATGTCGTAACATTTGTAAATCATGGTTGTTGTCAGCTATTAGATCTAACGAAAAGTTGCTGGAATATGAACAACCTATATCATCAGCAAACCCTGTAAGTTTTCCTTTCATATTAAGGGTAAAAATAGAGTTACTGAAAATCAGGAACAATATTGGCCCCAGAACACATCCCTGTGGAACAGCAATTCTAATATCGCAGCTATTTCACTAAACATATTATCTGTTTGAACCATTTGTTTCCTGTTGGTGAGATAGGACTCAATCCATTTAAGAGCAAATCCCCTAAATCCAGCATTCTTCAATTTATTCAACAAGATTTTATAATCCACAGTATCAAAAGCCTTCGTAATATCCAAGAAAAGAGCTGCAGTAAGCTTCTTACTGTTGATGCATTCATAAACTGAGCTGCTGAAGTTAAGAAGTGCATCCTCAGTAGATCTACCAGCTCGAAGTCCATACTGTCTATGGCTAAAGAATGATATACAATCAAGATAGGACAAAATTCTTTTTATGATTAATTTTTCGAAAACTTTAGAAAACACTGGGAGAAGATATAAGCCAAAAATATCTACAATATAAAATGCGATGCTCCTTATAAATGCATTAGAATAGCATTTATGAGTAGTGGTGGTCGAGACATAATCGTTTTATAGACCTCAATTGATGAAATTCATAAAAAAAGCTATGAGGTTTAGATCTTTCCCTGTTAGAACACTCAAGCAAACATCGACTATTATTATTACTAGGTGTTATACCTGCCTCAGTTATGGTTTTATTTGCAAGGCGAGTAAATAAGTTGAAGCTATTAGCTACTACCTTTGGGTTTGTAATATGCTGATTTCCATGCCTAAGACAAGATGGTATACCATTAGCACTTCTATTAAAAAGCTCATTTACTGTTTCCCATTATTTTTTTTTAATTACCTTCAACACTTTGAAACTTGTTAATGTAAAAATTTTCTTTACATAAAGGCACCTCAATAGCAATTTCCTTACAAATTTTATCAAAAGCACTGCGGAGATGACTATTATTTGGTTGCTTTTTACATTTTACACTTAACTTATTTTTTAGATTAATTTTATTTACCAGATAGTTTGAGATCCAAGGCTTGAGCTTGATTAGTTTTTTACTTTTTGTACACACTGTCACCGTACAACTCGAAACATGTGTAATAAGAATATTAGAAAACAAATTGAAAGCTACATTGAGATCATTTGGTGTCCATACCTCAGACCAATTTGCAATCATTAAGTGATTAGTAAGCTCAATGAGATTCACGTTCTTCGACTGATAATAAGGATCATGTTTATTACTTTGAACGTTATTCGATTGAAAGAACAAACAGACCATTGAATGATCAGAAATTCTCAGATCAGCAGTGCTACTAACGAGAGACAATTTAGATTTACAATCAAGCCTACAGAGAACATGTTCAATACAAGTGTTGGAGGGTTGTCTTGTGGGAACATTTATGCACGACTCTAAGCCTTTGGCACACATTAACGATTGATACCTTAAGACAGCAGGTGATTCGCTCAAGACATCCAGATTAATATCACCAGCTAAAATAAGATTCAGTTAATAAGGAGCTTAGCTCATTAATAAATTCCTCTTTACTCATATCATGAAGTCTGTAGCAACCCAGAATAACCGTCTGTTCTGTATTAATAGTGCAACATATTCTTATCATGTCTGAACACCTAAGATCTAAACTAACACATTTCCCATGGTTGCATGTGCAATCAGCTAGACATAATAATATAAATATAAGTAATAATAACATATAAATATATTAGATTGATTTCAACGCATCCGGGTAGATATCTATTTTTTAATTTCTAGATAAGGATCCTAGACATATAATCGTCAATTTTAAGCAACTCTAGATAGAGTTAACTTCAACACCTTTACAAGTTTTCAACATTAATTTATTCACATAATCTGAACACAATCACACCAATTGCAGATCTCTTTTTTTTTGTATACATCCTGACTCGTTAATTTTTTCTGCTCCAAGCCGTATCATGTTATCCTTTGAGCGTCCGTATCTCCATTGCATACTACATCTTAACGATTTAATCCAAAGTCATGCTTATCTGTTTCGGCGATGCATTTGTGGAGACATAAACCCATTACTTTTTGTTTCAATAAAAACAAAAACAAAAATGCAATACAATTCATTACAATTACAATTACAACGCGGCCATAGCTGAGCACGGCCGGCGCCAACAATCCAACCCCACAACTTTCTCGCGCGTCGTCGATAACCCATAATTACAGCACTAAAGAAAATAAAACAAAAATAGAATTACTTAATTAATTTTATTTAACAATCTTCAAGCCGGCGATCTAGTTTTCACGGAGCCACTGTCAATTTCCTCTCATAGTGTACGACGGAGCTGGTGGACTCTTATTGAGAGCAATGAATTCACGTATCACGTTCTACGTCTTTGCTTTTGTTTTGTTTTGTCCTAAATCGAATTTTCATTTCAATCGTAGTTATTTTTTTTTTGCATCGCATAAAAGGGAAAATTGAAAATTGGAACAAAGAAAGAGAAATAAGAAAAACAAAAAAAAAACCAATCAATAGACCCATCGATGCATTCGCGGCAAAAAAAAAGAGTGAAATATTAACTGACTTTGTCAGTGCAATTGACGTAGATTTGACAATCTGTCAGAAAAATATATTGCAAAATATCATACAACTTGGATGATGTTAATTAAATACAATCAGTGGGTATGGACACTGCATTTAAACAAAGCTCTCTAATTAGCTAAACATCCACACCTTTGACTACTTGAATCCCACACACAACAAACATGCTTATAGCATTTTAAGCTGCGGTTTTCTTATATACATCTTGATGATGATTCATCTACAACATAGACGCGTGTCGGAATCTAGAAGTAGCTGGTGGGGGGCTACGACAAAAGCTGAATATTAATGAATCACATTTTTCTTAATTTGAATTCTTAATTCACAACCAGTTGGTGCCCGTGCTTTAGATGCAAAGTTCCCGCTGTCTCCAGTCAAGGACGCACATATAAAGAAGTCTTGCATCAGAGTTATTTAGGAAAACTAGCTGTTTCCAAGGGTTTCTTTTGGTATTTCACTCAGTGATGACCTAAAAGAACTTGTTGGATTTTATTTAAAAAATCAAACAAAAGTAACTAGATATACATAACAGGGTTGTAGGTTTTTTCTTTTTTCTTAATAATTATGATTGATGGGAACTCGGTTTTGGTTAACAGAAATGTTTACCGTCGTTAGCGAATAGATTCAGTTAATATGGCCACTCTTATAGATGATATTTACCGGAGGGTGTATGCTAATAACAGGTGTCAAAGAGATATGTTTCGGGACGGTTGATCTAGGTATGCATATGATTTGGATGAATCATCAAACTCTACATACAATGAGAGGCACATCTTGAGGGCATAATTTTCAAATGAATGGAAGCTAACGCGTTAGAAAACTTTAGTTTTGAGGTTTTACATAGATTTTTGAAAATAAACTTATATGCTGCAGCATTGCATAAGGTGAGTGATCATAATTATGAATTTTTAACTTGTTGTTTGTGTGGTGTTATTAACTATTAAAAAATTTAAAGGAAAGTAGCCGATTGAACGGACAACTTGCGGTATGCAATTTGAAAAGGAAATTAGCGAGAACGTGAAATTTCCAACAAAGTTTCTTCGACTGTCTTTTCTCCAGACACAAACCTTCGAAAGTAATTTGACAAGCTTATAAGAAAATTAAAAACTTCTTTAAAGCATCTCAATTTAGTGGCACACATATTTTTTAATACAATAAACGGTTTTCGGCACGCGAATCAATTAGCCCTTAGGGCTATTATTTTTGAATATGTAGAAACATTAGTCTCCGACTACCATACATAAGCCCATGCAAACAATTTAAGTAGTTGAATTCGGAAGATTTAGGCGAAAATGTTAGATTTATGAATGAATTTATATATTGGGCAACTTATGCCAAAGGCGGTCTGTTAAGTGCTTACAAAAACCATTTTTAGGCATCTACAGTTCGAAAGGCACATTTTCAGAAGCTGCGCACGGTTAGTACGTTTGTCAGATTGACTCAAGTGTGGGGCGCAGTAAAAAAAAGGTTCCTGGGTTGGATTTGCATCTCGAATGGACAGTAGTCCAACGCACCTAGCACTAATCCACTGCGCTCCAAGAATTTTATCGCGTTAGTTTAGACCATATTTTTTTTTCGTACAGGGACGGGCTGAAAATATCACTATTAGATATATCCTGGTAAGGTCTTGGTAGATATATATTTTTTTTTTTGCATTAGAATGGCTTTAAGAAAATATTGAATTTACCATTGAAGTTTGATTCATCGGACCACATACAGTCAGCCCTAAAGCAGGTTAAGAAAGGCACGCATAGCTTCATTCTGGGCTTATGGCTTATAAGCTTAAAATCGGGCATCATGTCTTATTCCTGCTGAACCTTGACGTTACCTTCTTGAAGCGTTTAAGTTTTTGTTTTTTTCGCCTCACATGCCCATCTATGATTCGTTCTTTCGATAGCCTCTGACTTTATCATAAGTTGGACTGTAGTGATCGGTGTATCCTAGCTACCTATTTCTGATACATTTGTTGCATTTTTGGTGAAATCATCAGCCTTGAAATTTCATAGAATGTTCTATACTTCGGCACTCAACAAATGTGAGTATTGAAGTTTACCACCACCTTTTTAAGAGGTGATCGACCGTAAAAGACGGACTAGTAAGGTTGCAATTAAGTGAGAGGGTTATGATCCCTTAAATCCTGTTATCATAGCCTCACCGTCATTAAGAAAGAAAAAAATTGACAGTATTAGGCTACGATAGAATAAAGATAGAGACTAGACTTGATAGATGCTTAGCTTAGCTTGTCACTAGGATTCGAGAAATCATGCATTTTACCAAATACGTAACGCAGTAGCCTTATGTATATTTAAATTGCGTCTTTCACACGGACAACTTTTGCTTTAGAATTGGGTTAAGTCTGTACTTTTGTAGTCGTGCCTCGTGCGCTTTCGATCAGAGTCAAGATGGAATCCACGATGGCAACTGTTTGCTGACTGGCCGCCGAGCTATGTCTATCACTGAGTAAACTATTTTAAAATATCGAATCGAAGAAGGAATCGAAAACCCATATAAGGATGTCTCGAATTCGATAAAATCGTAAGCGAGAACAAATCGTATCGAATAGGCGTCGCGTGAACGTAGCCATAGAGTGGAAAACATACAGGGGAGCCTCTGCCAACCTCTAACCTAACCTAACCTCTGTGAAGAATTGATCTGAAACCGAAAGACCTGCCGATATGATAACCCCTTATGTTATGAATGTAAGTGTCAATCTGGTATAAAAACAATACTTGTGAGAGTAGAGTAAGTGTTGCGATTAAATCAACGAGGATGGTTGGTTGGTTGGTTGAAACCGGCCCTCTGGGGCAGGTCGCGCTCCATTTTTTCCAGCTAAGTTCTTTGACGGGAAAACTTCCTCGGATCTTGGAACTTCTTATTCGATAAATCTTTTTTACTCCTGCTGTCATGCGAAGCATCTTTATCTCAGCTGCCGTTAATTTGCCCTCACACTTTTATACGCTGTTTAACATTGTGAACGGTATGTGAGCGCCGGGCGCACAACTGCGGTGAAACCTTCCTTTCAGCTTAGGGGGCATTTTTTCGTTACGGAAGATTGCTGATTTTTCCCGCCACTTCATAAACCATACGCATACGAAATTCTTAATGCCGCCATCACAGCTTGCTTCGCTATTGATCATAGATCCCAGATATTTGAACTTTTCGCACTTGGGAATCCCTCTTCCGTGCAGGCGGGGTAGTACGTTTTCAACATACATGCTCCTATTATTTCTTGTTTGATCTTAGTATTACGAAGAGCTAAAAAGTTAAGCATATACGCTAATAGAGGGTGGAGTCAATTTGTGGGTTTTTTTTACTGGAAAAGAGGACAAGGTCGGTTTTGTGAGGGTTTATACCCACGCCAGAAAGATCTGCTCATCTCTTCAGCTTGTTAAGATTTTTTTGCAGGAGCTCATTGGAAGTATTGAGGTGCTTTCCAGAGACCGCCCTCTCTTCCGGTGTATCACAGTCGTTTGTCCACCTCCAAGTTCTAGAGTCACCGTCGGGCGCCTTGTGGTAAACCTCTACTAACAGACATCTTGCAAGATGTTACGCCTAGTTGTGAGCAGGATATTGATCAACTCACCAAGCGAGCTATCCGGTGTAGGCTGTAAATATCCTTTTTTATAATATCCACAGTCAAAATATCACCGGAAAATATCCTCGGCCAAAATATCTTCCATCAAAATATCCTCCTTTTTGTCAGTCCAAGAGGTGTCGAGAGTTTCAATTTTTATGAGTCGAAGAGGTGTCAAGAGTTGTTAACCCTTTTAAAGCGGGCCAAAAAGGTACTATTATGGGATCTACTTGTGATATGAATGGTACATCCCATATGCTTGGGGTAACTTTAATTGAGGGATTTTGAGGGGAGTTTGTTCAAGGAGAAATTTAGAGGGGATAGTTTGACCGAGGATATTTTGTCAGAGGATAATATAGAAAGGGACATAAACAGAGGTACTTGAGCTATCCACATTCAGTTCTGTCAATGCATTTGCAATTGCAAAGAGGGATAAGATGCCGAAACATTCAGATGCAAAGTATGGCACAGAATATAAAGTGATAAAAATAAAAGAGAAATGATTAGAACACGTGCATTTGGAATTTCTAGAAAGCCCATAATAACGAATTTACTAAAAAGAACTGCAAAATTGTATAGTTACGTACGAGAATTATGAATAGTACTGATTTTTCTGTTGATTAAAAAACAACAGTCTGTCGTGCAATTTTTCAATACAATAATAGTGCAGTTGGAAACGAACTTACACTTCCCTCATTGAATATTTTCAGTTGGCTTTTCCAATCGCAAAGGAATTGTGTTCTACCGAAATACATCAACGAATTGAGAACAACGACCTTTTCGCAGGATTGACGTAGTTTTATTTAGATATCTACCCAATTTTATTAGCTAATTGTAAACAGTTTCGTACATACACTTTGTTCTGTACACACATGGCACTTCAATTGCCATGGCACTTGCACGCATACCTATAGCATTTCTAGTATCCGCAAGCCACACATTTTTAAACGAATATCTTTTTCTTATTTCTGTGCCTTTTCGTTTTTTTTTTTTGACGTCTTTTAACTTTATTTAAGTATGCCTTCTGTTCTTTGCATTTTTCTCACCATTGTATTCACTACATTTAACACGTTTTTGCATTAATTTATGGTTTCAACTCTACTATGGGAGTGGTAGTGGTCTCCATACCAGCACATGAAGAGACGCCAAAGTCTACCGATAGGCTAGAGAATTCAGAGTTAAATGACTCACACCACCGTTCGTTCTTTTGGTGTGTCACTTCGGCATTTTTCATGTTCTTCTTTGCAAGTGCAATAAAAAGGCAACAACAACATATATACAAACTATAAGCACCTATAGATAATTGTTTGAAGAATTAAAAATAGTCATAAAAAGGCGGAATATTATTTTTGTTTTTTTTTGTGCTAATTTAATATCCTTGTCTTGGTGGTTAAAAAAATGTTTTTTTTTTCTTATTACCTTTTTGCATATGTTATACAATTTCACTAGAGCACTTCTCATAAATTTAACTTTTTTCGATGTGGTTCCGCACAAAAAGAAAGAAAATTAAATTTTCAGAAGTTTCTCTACTTCGTGGCAGGGTTTGGTGTCGCAAAATAAGTCGCCGCACTCACCGCATGGGGTCGAAGTATTTTTAAAAGATGCTGCTGCACATGTGTTGGGGTATACTGTGAAATGGTATTTTGAATACAAATGCGTAGAATTATTTGTACGCAATTTTATATAACTCTGACTTTTTTAAGTGCTTTTTTGTAATGTAGATTCCAAGAATTTTCGCTGGGATTAAAATTGTCAGGGTCAAAGTGAACAGGGGAACTGGCAAATTTAGGGAAACAGAAAGGGAACAAAAACAACTTTTCAAATTAGCTAAATAAAAAGTAGATACTTTGAGTCTAGCGACTCGTTTCGATTATTGAATTAATGAACAGTCGACAATTTAATCAAATATTTTAAGATGTATTGCAACAACACAGTCTAAAGGAACACAGAAAGTAAGGAATGCAAGGGTCAGAGGTGGAGTATCGCTTTTTTTTCTATAAAAAAATCGTTTTTTCTATAAGAAATGTAAAAAAAAATGTGTTGAATTCCGTTGGCGGTCGATTGTTGCATAGTGCATTAGTTTTTGTTCTATAGAGTGGTTAATAAGTTAAAAATCATTAGTTTTTGTTCTGGTTGTCATAATGCGTAAATATCATTACGTGCATTGAGTGCTCAAGAACTCCAAATTGAAAACTAGTTGGTAGTAGAATTTATTTCTAACAAAGTCCGTTTGGGATTATATGTCTCACTGTCGTTTTCCGATGGGACACATAAATATCCATTTTTTTAATAATTACGCATTTTTTAAAAGATAACAGCTTTTAGATGGCTAAACTAGTTGAAGATTTCCAAAGTCACACATAGGAGTACTTGCATCGAAAAGCTGGCCAAAATTTAATTTTCTAAAAAGTAAAATCAAGGAGTAAAAGTTTGCTATAGTGGATCCTAAATATACATGGGTCAACGCGCTGCAGCCTTTTGTTTTCTTCTTCATCGTGTGTTGTGATAAACTGAGTTCAAAGTT
Source organism: Portevinia maculata (assembly GCA_949715645.1). Classification (NCBI taxonomy): domain Eukaryota; kingdom Metazoa; phylum Arthropoda; class Insecta; order Diptera; family Syrphidae; genus Portevinia; species Portevinia maculata. The sequence goes on along the minus strand of OX454526.1, from coordinate 81,169,496 downwards.
GACAGTTTGGATTTTTTGCATTTTTTCTTTGCATGCATGCAATTTCGGTAGTTTCTTTTTTTTATAATTTGCGTGCGCTAAAGGGATTTTTTATTTTTCTGTAATTGATACCGTACCCTTATAGTGTTGCCACAGCACAGGCATTTTCGTTGCTGCTAGCAGCTCCCAGCAAATGATTCATTGCCTATTTTTGGGTGCTGCTTACTACTGAAAGAATAGGAGGATAGGAAAGAAGTTTTTTGGTGCGATAGGGTATTTTTTCTCCACAGGTGGCGCCTTAATTGCTTAAGGGAGATTTTGAATTGTTGTGTGCATTCAATTTTACAAAGCATGGCTCTGGTCGGGATTCGAACACACGACCTGCCAATCACTTTGCGAATACACTACCATAGCACCATTGCCATCTGCAGTGGTGGTCCTATGTTAGTGATTTCAAGTTATTGTTATATAAATCTTCTTTTTTTTTAATGGAGAGTTCTACTGCAGGTATGTATTGACATTTTAAATGCATTTTTGGAAATCTTGTGTTGTTGTTTTTGTTTTAATTCGGGTTTAAACGCAATACAGCAAATAGACGTCGTATTTCTTTAAATTTTTTTAAGTTTTAATGATTTTAATATAGTATACCGTATTGTTTTGTGAAAGTTTGGGATATATTTTATAGTTCGATTCTTAATACATAGCATTTTTTTAGGATCATCTGGTTCGAGCGTTGTGAAAAAAAAATATTTATTTAATACTAGGGGTCGCCCCATGGTCGAAATTCGACCATTTTATTCTATAAGTTGAAAAAAAACAAAGTCGACTGTTATACATAGACGGAAAATGAAATTTTCGACATTGCATTCTCTGATTTCACATGATATAAAATTTGTCCGGCATCTTCAAGTAACTTCAAGCATTTTCAAGTAACTTCAAGTATGTTCAAGCATTATCAAGTAACTTCAAGTTTTCAAGCATTTTCAAGTAACTTCATGATATAAAATTTTTAAGTTCCGATCGGCAGATTATTGCCTCACACAGCAATGTTGTTGTTGTTGTAATTTCATCCAATTCGCTTCATTTTACCTGCTGTAATTCATAATGTGTGTTATATATGTGGATAATTTTTGTATTGTGCACTTCTATGCATTGCCCCCTACCCAAATATATATAGTGTTGGCATATCTATGTGACGTATAATAGCTAAAAAGGGGGGAAACACGTTATAGGCAACTCCGTATTAATATATAGATTATGGAAGAAAGTGAAGAGGTCGATATGAACCAAAAATTAAATTAATTAAAACAATTTTTGTTAGATATTCCTTGTTCAAAAGAAAACCTTCGAACTTATAAGTCAAACGTATCTAAAATTGTTTTCGATTTGAAGCAAAGATGGTTAGCCTCTAGTAGAAGAAAGGATTTGTTTTTAGAGAGAAACAAAGAGTGGCTTAAAGGGACTTTCACACTTCTAATTATGAGTGTCAGATCAGCAGGGCGACCTTAAAAACCGTTTGAACCGTTTGAAGAATCGAGTGAAAGGACTAAAAGAAGAAGAATTGAAAATATTCTTAAATCTCCTGGAAGAGCGCAAAAGTACAAAGAGGCATATTCTAACAGCCTTACAGATAAAAAAGAAAAATTGTCCATACAAAAGGCAAATTAGATCCCAAGATGGGAAAGAAGTATGTAAAATAATAAAAATTCAAATTAAAGCGGGAATTTAGAAACAAGCTTGGTCTCATTGTGGATCTACCACGAGCAGGTTTCGGCAATACAAATGACGGGAATACAAGTCAAAGATTTTTTAATAACCCTCAAATTGCCGCTGAAGTCACAGGGATTGATTTAACTTGATTTTTCGATTTCAAATAATTTTAGAAGCAATTTCAAGTGGCTACAAAATTGATTCCGAAAAGTTTGGTTTTTATGCAATGAATACAGCCAGACTTTATGTCGAGTTATATCCATGGCATCCTATGACTCCGACCATGCACAAGATCTTAATGCACGGGTCTACAATTATAGAAACTGCCCTTCTTCCAGTTGTTCAGCTATCGGAAGAAGCAGCAGAAGCCAGGAACAAACACTTTAGGTGAGCGAAATAAAGCAAAATTACATTCAACAAAAATATTCTTATATAAAACTTTCAGATTATATCGTCTTTATTATGCTAAAAACTTCTCAGAGATTGTAACCATGACATCCATAAATCGATTGTTGCTCAGCTCTGATCCTCTAATGTCTTCTCTTAGAAAGACGCAATCGAAAACAAGAATATCATTTTCAAAAGAGACGTTAGAAATGCTACCTCCAGACGGTCCGGAATGATAAAAATCTAGCGATTAATTTTTGAACAATAAAAAAAATTCAAATAAAAAAAAGTCGGTCTTTTTTCAAAAATATATTACAAAATGAATAGAAATCAATTAGAAACTGTGTTTTATTGAATAAATATTGATTTTAAGCTGAAAAAGTGGCAAAGGTCACGAAAAATAATTTTAGCCTGGTTTTTCATGCAAATGCTCTGGCGTGCGTCATTTGGAAGAAAATGACGCACTCCAATGTCAAATGACTTCAGTGCTTCAGAGTCTGAAAATAATCTGTCTGATGATGGAGATTCAATGTAGACACGGATGTAGAAGGCTGAAAACACGCATATCGAGGCTGAACGCCCTTCAGAAATGAGAGAAAGCGTTAACGATCCCACAAGAACTGATCTAAGCAAAGATTCCTTTGTCTGGTCACGCCCAGTTTCAAGCTATGTTCCACGCAAAAAAGTACCATTTTATCGTTAATACAGATTGCACTGTTTATGATCTCTACTTGTAATTTCAGAACTCTACGTTTTTTAAACTGCGTTGCGGTGACATTTGGCTACATGTTTCTACAAAGTGTTATTGGAACACATTTGAATTATTGCCACAAAGTAGCTTGGCCTTATGACGCTTTAACCAAGCGCCATTATGCCAAATGTTAGTATTCGGCCTAATGTCACTTTCAAAAGCTATTGCGCCAAATGTTCATAATCGGCCTAACGCGCTTGGCCACAATGTCACGGTCACATTTTTATAGGAAATCTTTTATAACAAGGTGTAAACGAACGAATTTGTTTGCAAATCAAGATGGTAAACGTGGACAATTTTTTATCTATGTCCGCTTTCAGTATGTTTTTTGACTAACCTAACCTAACCTAAGTAGTATAAGTACCTACCAGTAGCGTGGCGAAAGGAGTTTAAAATGGGAAATAGAAAAAAAATACATACATAATATTGTTTATATTTATGTTATTGAAATTCCATTTTTCAAACGGAAGGCTTTCTGGACATCGAAATTCCCACAAAAAGGAAGATATCCCACGATGTTTTAACACTGGTCTGACTTGCTTAAGCTGAACACAAACACCACATTAAGAGAAAATCAGTAAAGCCTTTGTAAACATTATAAACAAATCGGAGAAAAGCGTGTTATTTTTCTCATAGGAAAGCGAGTATTGAACAAGGAGGAGTCGAACACAGTACAGCGCTAAAGGAAAAAGGGATAGAAAACAAACACAAATTTCTGCTCATATCATTAAGGGCCCAACCCATTGAATCCGTTAATCCAACAGATCCTTTGATTCAAAGGAGAGCAATATAGAATACACGTATTCTTATGGAGGGTAGCCCATAAGCAACGTATCCGTGAACTTCGAAGGATAAAGTAGCCCTACTTTCTAATTTTCTGTCAGTTGACGTATGCATACATACAAAAATTGCACTTCACACATTCTAGAATTTAGGTTCACGTATAACAAAATTGAGAGAGCCAGATTCATTGATCAAAATATTGGAAAATAAGAGAAAACATTGGAAACTTAGAGAAAATTACTGTATTTTCTGGGATTGCTGATCGATACTCTTTAGTATATCACAGCGAAACTGCAGCTCAACCGGTGATTGGTTGAAATTGCTTAAAATTGTAGATATGTTTTTGACAGTCGACTAGCAGTGATAATAAGTGTAAGGGAAAATCCCTACAACTTGTAGGTCATTTCAGCTCAAAAATGAAGCCGTAGGGAAAAAAGGACGGATTGTTGAAAACAATCAGAACTTTGGTACTTCGCAGATTTTATTTTCAAAAAGTCCCTAGTTATGTTTTATTGCAGTAAAACTTCTTTCAGAACTAGTTTGATCTTCTTTTTCTTCCTTAAGGACGGTGAGGCTATGATCTGGAATAATGTGATCGAAACCATCCCACTTAACTGCATCCCTACTGTCCTCCGGCTCGACCTCTGAAAATAACGGTAGGCCCCGATTTTGAATCACTTCGTCGCTGAGGCAAATCAAATGGCGGTGTTACTGCATTTGTGTGATCCAGGAGTTCTTATAGGCCTGCCTCTCTGCGTTTGTATTGGAACGTTAATTTGCCCTCAGACTTTTTGGACGCTGTCCAACATTGTGAAGCGTATGTGAGCACCGGGCGCACAACTACGGTGAGGCTCTACAGCTAAGGGGGCACTTTTCGATCACAGAAGATGGCCGCCCCGTGATCCACCCTACGCTTACGCAATTAATGTCGTCGGTTATTGTCGTCATCACAGCTTGCTTCGTTATTGATCATAGATCGCAGATATTTGGACTTACACACTTGGAAATCTGTCTTCCACTCATATAAATGTCTAGAAACAGTCGGAAGAGACCAGAGAACGAGAAGCACAAGTATGTATTCTGATTTTTTCGGACTAATACGATACCTACTCCCCTCCAAAACCTCCTCCTCTACATCAAGTGCTCGTTGCAGGGACGTGTGATCCTCGCTAATAATGGCTCCATTGACAGCAAATAATAAGTGATGTACCTTGGAGTCCATCGCTTTTCCTTCAAGCTAATAATCAAAGACTGTAATAAATATCAAGGGACTTAAGACGCTTCCCTACAATTGAATTCTGCAATTCAACAATAGGAGTAAAGGGGCTTTTGAGAAAATATATAATAGACCAGCACCACAGAAAATTCGAATCTGATGGTCGGTTGTGGCGAACCGTGAAACAGCGCTGTAACTCCAGCCTTCACTTTATGTGGTAGCAATCTCAAGATACGGTTGTTCATTCAACAATTGAAAGTTAATTAACCGAAGCTTGGCCAATGCGAATTGATGGAAAGCTTGACCGCTGAACTGTTAGTGTGTTATCACACAAAAATCACCTCAACAATACTAAGTTTTTTCACGCCAATTTAATAAGCATTTTTGCAAAAAAAAAAAAAAAAACAGTAACTAATAACTAAAAACATATGTAGACAATGTCTTTCTTAACAACTCCTCCATACAAAGTTGATTGAAACGGCCCTTTTTTCCAAATTTATAATTGCTAATCATTTGGTTATAAGACCAACAAATAATGTTACAAAAAAGACAAAGACTCCGAGCCCCATGCCCAACTTGGGCCATACAAATATAGACAGGATAACAAACAGTACGCCCAAGCTGACTGTAGCTTTTCAATCCATTGATGTATTTTTATACGCCAAAGTACATACTCCAAAAATGAGACATTTACACAGCCTTGGAGCGAATTCTCAAGTCTTCTTCTTTGTGAAGAAAAACATAAATATCTATGATGGTGGTGTAGCCAAATAGCATTTACAACGCTAATAGTCCGCATTTTTTCATTTCAATTGAAATAGAACTGATAGAAGATATCAAAAAATGAACAAATGCCAATATTTTAAAATCCGAAAGGTGTCTTGGTGAAGCCCCACAGGCGGGCCAGTGGGGATATACGGAAGTGGGAGGGTTATGATCTCTCTGGTCCATACCCATAAAGAAGAAGAAGATCTCGAGAGCCCGCAAGTAATATTCGAACAACATCGTGGGAGTAATGTTACGAATTATGCACAACCAACATTTCAATTTCGACAAGGTAAGAAATTTGACATTTGAAGAGTTTTGGCTTCTCTAAAACCTCCGCATGGGCAATATCTGTAATTGCTTCGTTAAGGTCTTTTGAGTGTAATAATAAAAGGTTAGAAAAGTGCTTCTTGAAATGATATATTATAGAAGTTAATAATACCCAGCCTAAACATGACTTCCAAATCAATTTAAACGAAATTTTATCGAAGGATCCAGTAAAGCCAATATAATTTTATATGCGAAGCCTTAAAGAAAAAATAAATTATGTACAGTAAAGCTAAAAAAAGAGATTTAAGCATGTATGTATAATGCCAAGTAATTGGGCAATTTAAATATCATTTGGTTTGAAGAACCATTTAAACGTATTGACGCATCTGTATTGACAATGAAACATCCTGTGGTCAAATCCCGTATAAGTGAGGAAAAATTAGACCTCCCCTCTTCGTCTTTGAAATATTTTATCACCATGTTTTACATTTTTGGAAACAGAAACAGAAAATAATATGAGTAGATTAGAACTGTATCTTTATTTCTTAAAAAAAGTAAAATCGTGGCTTCTTGGGATTAATCACAATGAAATCGAAATTTTGTTACGCTTCATTATTTGAGTTCTTTCTTAACCTTTTAACTTTTAATTTTATGAATTTATGTTAGCTCCTATTAATACATATCTATTTCTTTGTAAACAAGTGAATTTTCAACAAAATGTAATGTATATAAATTCTTAAAAAATGCCTGCCCTACAACAACTCGCGAGTTGAATGAAGCCTTGCCACAGTGTTAATTTTGAAGTGGCATTTATCTCTATTTGTTTACAATAAACTTATTAAATCCTTTATTTTCGTCTCACCTGATAACGAACAGCAACTTAATCTATCTGTTATAATAATTTAAACCGAATATAAAGGCATTAAGAGTACCAGTTAAAAACATAATTTTATAGAAACAACAACTATAGGTAAAAAAAAGATTAACTAAGGGGAAAATAGGCCAAATCCGAGCTTACAAGGAACAAGCAAATTTATCCAATTTTTAGCCGGTAAGATTGGAAGAGGACCAACTGTTGTTTATAGCTATCTTAAGGACCCTGGGAACTATGAAAAAACTGAGAAGGGTTAACAAAGCAACAACAAGCCGGGATCGACGGGCGATACTGGCAGGTGCTTCAAATTTAAGAATTTCTCTAAGCAAAATCAAAGCAAAAACTGAAGTGGAAGCTAGTAGATCAACTGTTCATCACGTGAAACAGCAGGCCAAACATAATATTAGACACCAACAAATTTAAAAGATACAATTATTGAACCCGGCATACAAAAGTCTTTAAATTGCATGATCAGAACTAAAAATGTATAAGACATGTTTTTGTTTTTACAATGGAAGCTGAAGCTTCCGCTGAGCGCTTACCTAAAACTTTTACCGAACCAATTTAGATCAATTGAGAAGTGGTCAATGAAAGTGGTCGCGCAAAAACGGTATATAGGCGAGTTGTTTAGAAGGGCAATGTATATATATTTTATTAATACCTACTGTCCTTTTTTAGGAAATTATCGAGAAAACAAAGTTTTTGCCAAAAGAACCCCAACGAATTGGGTGAAAAGGCTGTGAAGTACACAACCTTTGCTCGTATTTCAATCAACGTTGTTCGTGGGCGAGGGCGCACTTAAAACATCTTTGCACTGGATCATTTCGGGCTTCTGATCACCCTATTCTTATTATTAAAGATTTTTCAATAAATTTTTTTTTATTTAATTGTGGGCGTGTCAGTAGGCGGATTTAAAAAATATTTAAACATAAGTATAAACGGCACCTAGAGAGTCTATATTATAAATTTCAGTTTCCTAGCTCAAACTTTGACTTTTCAATAAAATTGTTTTATTTAATTGTGGGCGTGTCAGTGGACGGATTTTAGAAATTGTATCTCCCAAGCAGTTTTAGGAGTCAAAGATCATATATACAAAATTTCAGCTTTCTAGCTCAAAATTCGATGTTATCGATAAATTTTTTTTTTTTTTTTTTTTTTTTTTTTGAGTTTGTGGGCGGATTTCAAAAATTCTTAGACTTGATTATTTCGGGCCCCTAGAGAGTATATGGTTAAAATTTCAGCTCTATAGGTCCAGTTTAAAGTCCTAATTTTTGCCGACAGACGGACGGGCGGACGGACGGACATGGGTAGATCGACATTACTATCGATTCTGATCATAAATATAGCAACTTTTAGGGGTCTACGGGGAATATTAAGGTATGTTACAAACTATGAGTCCTAATATACCCTTAGAATAGGGTATACAAAATTGGATAGCCGCGCGCCGTCCATACTGCCTGCGAGACCATCGAGTAGTTGAAGGAAATGTTCGATGACAACACTATCTTTAAAAATGGACCTAAGATTTTGTGATTTGACGCCCTATTTTGCTTTTTTTTCTTTAGGGGCATTTGGTCATGCATTGCGAGTCTTTGCGATCAAGTCAACAACGATTTAGGTACGATACGATACGGCCTCAAATGCTCAAACAAGTGGTCAAAAATTTGAATTGCAGGATGCAGTTTCAAATACTTTCAGTGAATAGAGTTTTAAAACTGCGATCAATATTCAATTCCCGGCCTAACTAGGACTTTTCAAGCAATAGAAATACGTGGTCCATGTTATTTTATGTTGAGACTGTACAACCGCCAGCCCCGGCCCAACCATATGTGCAAGATGTGCAAATGCACAGGGCGCCAAATTCCGGGGCGCATTGCTCAGAGTAAGAAAAAATAATTTTACCTTGCGCGGATACTGCTATTTGCATTTAAAACAAAAAAACTTGTTCAAATAAGCCCAAAATGGCAACATCCATCACACCTGTGCTTAATTTGTACACATTAACTCGCATCACTTGCAATATTGCAACTTCAAGGAGAATCTAATTCAAAATAGGGCATTTTCTGTAAAACTTGCACAGGGCGCTTGTTTGGCTGGAGCCGGCCCTGACAACCGCAAAACTTTTGTGGGATGAAAGGTTGCTTGTCCACTTGAATTAGTTTATAGAATTTAAAATAAACATAAAATATGATAGAATAATTCAATTCACCTAAAACATGATTAATTAACTTTTCCGTTTGCTTAATATTCCAAACAACGATCCAAACTAAACCACAACAATATATCGTGAAATTTAATTTTTGATCAAAAATATAAGCCAAAATTGAATTAACTAATTTGTACGTCAGCCAAAACACTTTCCTATTCGTGTCAATGGCATTTTACTGCAAAAATTACTCATAAATTCTCGACCGATATTGCACATTGTAGAATCGGGAAATTCAGAATTTTTCATCATCGGAATGGAAACTATGTCAACCACCCCCGTTTCACTTAGTTGAAAATATTTTATGGCCTCACTCAATTTATTGTTAATGTCAAAAAATGTAAAATACTCCATACAGTCTGCCAACTGTATATGCATAGATATAGATACAGTTGATATACGATAATTTATTATGATCTGATTCCCGTGTTTCTAATGACAACTTAATTGAGTTTACCACTTTTACTGGCGGCGCGGCGTGCGCTTTAATTTTCTTTATCGGAGGTTGGGAAATGCTCATGATACATGCGACAAGGAGTCAACGTTATGTATAGAGAATAAATTATTAATAGGTCATTGCACTTTTATATCTTCGTTGAGTTATTAAGGATGTTACTTACTGAATAAGGCAATTAGTTTTGAGTTGGGCTAAGGAATATTAGTGATGTAGTAGAAGTTAATTAGAATTGCAATTTGTGTTGTATATGTAATGGGAAAGATAATACACAGTGGGGACTTTTGAAGTTAGTATTACTTAGAATCTGAACATAGGCATATTTCGGGCCCTTGCGTGCTTTCAATTAGTAACAGAACAATCGTATCATACAAGTCAACCTCTAATGAGCATGTTGCGCATTTTTGAAAAAAATGCTTCTACGCCAAGACTCCAGTCAACAGGAAGCCGCTGAACGAGAGATCCTCAGCTGCGCACACAATCGTGAACAATATGTGGAAGCGGTATGTCAACACCTTCAAAGAGGAAGCCGAGAGCACCGTAGGTTACCAGTCGTGTAAATGCTTTCAACAAACATTTGTAAACAGAGTAGGACAAAACGTCACTGTTATAATTACGGTTAATTAGGGCTATGACATTACTGTCATAGAAACACTAGGCACCATATTGGATGCATTGCGATCGCTGGGGGAACCAACTATAAAGTCAGTCCTCAACATGCTAATCTAAAAACATTTAATTTCCCTACAAAAACTCATTTACTTGTGCAATCAATCGACGCTACCTCTTCTAGACTAAAGAAGAAATAATTACCCAGGCGTTTCTATGTGCGTAATGTCTTCCGTGACACAAATATTACTACAGCATCTTCACGCGTCCCTATCTGATAGCCACAATATTTTGGCGTGCATCCTCAGAAGGCAATGTCTGCACAGGGATGCTGGTTGTCATTCTAAGCTGAAATCTACTTAATTTTTAGATCCTCCTAGTTTTCTTCTTGTTCAAGTTGGACCACGGGGCCTAGAATGCCTTGTGCCCCACTATGTGAAGCCATCTTTAACTAGCCATTCTTGTGGCTGCTTCCTATAGCTTTCCTTTGACCACACACAGGGGAGGTTCCCGCGCTTTGCAGACGGTTTTCTCCCCAAAAATCAGACTATTTCGGATCTGATTACACATTATTCGAGTCATTGCGGGCTGTCAATGGTAATCGTGACACGAAAGTCGGATATCGACTTCATAAGCAGTAATTTCGCAGACTTAATTACTTGCAGAACCTCCGATTGAAAGACACTGCAACTGTTTGGAAGCGCAAAGCTCAACCCTGTTTCCGAGGAATAAATTCCGGATCCCGTGCCATCATCGGTTTTGAAGCCATCCGCGAATACTGCAATGTCACATGAATAACTGTATGCCTTATTTTGCCACTACGCTCTGTCGGGATACACCACTGTGTAGGGTATTACGAAATCAAGCCTCATCCGATTTTACTAAATTTCCGATATTCACAAATTTACAAAAAAAGAGCAATGTCCAGTTGGACTTCTTTTGAACAGGCCGAAAGTGGTGAGACGTATCACACTATTTCCTGCCTGGTATTTTGTAGGTCCAGAAACGTTTTCAGTGCCCCTAGGCAGCCGATATAGCCAACACGGCCGTTTTTTGTACCGTTGCCAATTTTTTTTGTATATTTTTTGCTTATGCGTGGCTTTCCACTAGACAATGGCCCCATAAGTAAGGATGCTAATGCATGGTTGCTGGTTAAAGGCCCCACTTCTTTCCTACTGCTCTTTTACACACAAAGTGTGCGCGTTATAAGCTTTCTTGATTTACTCCTGAGGAGTGCGATTCCAGTTAAATTTTCTGTCCAGAATAATGCCGAGGTTAAGCAGCTTAAACCCATCAATTTGACGTATAATGAGTATTTTATACTTGCTGGAGAAACATCACTGTCGATAGCAGCAACTTTGAGGTAGTTAGGTCATTCTCCTACTAAGAAGCAACCATCAACTCCACGAATGGCACCCAAGTGCAAAACGAGTGGGTACAAAATTCCCAAACGAACAAATCAAGTGGAAGCTCTACAAAACAGTGATCCTGCCGGCTCTGGTTTGGGGCGCCAAGTGCTATTCGGTCCTGTGAGCGAGGAGGGCGAATGCAGGAAAAGATAAACCATGCCCTCCATGGGGGATTTACCAAGTAAGATGTGAATGATGTCCACGAAGCGAATAACATGTCGAATACGGTTGTTCACCTCTTACTTTAAATTCATTTTTATTAATGTTTTAATTAAATGAACTTACAAACTTGACAAACATGATTGATCATATCCAGGATCCTGGGCTAAAAATAAAAAAAACATTTTCATTGCTAGGCAAGTTGGGAAATGGGAACAAATAATTCCCACTCACGTTGGTGAAGTATAACGTATAACGTACGTACATAGAGCATAGAGTGCGTATGGATTTGATATGTTTTGTGGTAATCCACTGATAATTCCAACCACCACATCTGGGGGAAACGCTAAATAGGGAAAAACGCAACGAACTTATGTAATCACAAAAATTATTGAATCTATCGTATGATTACGGATGACCAACGACCATATCACACCAAGTTAACCGGTTCTCGTCAGACAACCGTAATTAAACGACGTTGGGCGCGGTTAGTACGTAGAGGGGGGATCGTTTGAGAACAACCGCGTGTCGTTGGCCAGTCCCATCTACAGAGTTGAGGTAGATAATATACTCGTACGTGGTATCACAATGGACCTAAATTGGTCTAAGTGTGTCGGCTTCTGCCGACAGCAACATAAACCTAACCTAACCTAACCATGATTAGGCATACGTATTCTCTACGAGCAGAAAAGAAGAGACGAACACCGGCTTCTCAGGAGAAAAAAGAAAGAGCACAAGAAGCGCGCGATCGAGGAAACGGAGAGATCTTACAGCAGGAATGAGGTTCGAAAGTTTTCCCAACGGGTAAAAAGAACCTGCCAAGGCTACAGAGCCCGAACGGAAGCCTGCAAGGACGAACAAGGAAACATTATAGTAGAATCGCAGTCGATGCTGAAGATATGGAAGAACCACTTCTGCAGACTGTTTAACGGCGATGACGAACTGAATCCCGTTGTCAGGCGGAATGCACCATTCAACCTGGACGGAGTGAAAAAAGCCATATCTAAGCTTAAGTCCAATAAAGCTGCTTGAGCGGATGGCCTTACCGTCGAGCTATTCAAAGCGGCAGGCGATGACTTGGTTAGGAGCATGCACCAACTCATCTGTAAAATATGGACGGAGGAAAGTATGCCCGATGAATGGAAACTCAGCATTGTTTGCCCGATCCTCAAGAAAGGAGACCTTTTAACTGCGCCGACTACAGATTCATTAGTCTTCTTAACATCGCCTACAAGATCTTATCTGCCGTGCTGTGTGAACGCTTGGAGCCTTACGGCAACAACCTGATTGGTCCCTATGAGTGTGGCTTCAGGCGACAAGACAAAGTATATACTGTAATCAAGAAGGGACACCTAACACCGACGTCTCGGACAGAATGTCACTATAGACAGATATAACTTTGAGGTGGTTCAGGACTTTGTCTACCTACTACCTAGGCTCCGCGACGAACTCAGGCAATGATACCAGCGCTGAGATTAAACGAAGTATAACTCTTGTCAATCGCTGTTTCTTTGAGCTAAGAAAGCAATTGAGTAGCAAAGCCCTCTCTCGAGCAACTAAAGTGACCCTTTATAAGACCTTAATAATCCCTGTCCTTCTCTATGGTGCTGAGGCATGGACTCTAGCAATCTTCTTAATTTCTGTTCCTTTGCGTACACTTTAAACGATTGTTTACGCCTTGTTCAAAGCTTTGTAGACAAGACTGAATCCATTAAAATCCCGGTTCCTTTACATAAGGTCAAATCTCAAAATTTGGCTATAATGTCGCTTTGTGAGACTGATGTAAGGCTAAATTCTATCATTTGCCTGATTGGCCTAATGGCGCTCTATCCAAAGTGTTATTATGCCAAATGATACTCGTAGATGAATAAAATAAAAGGCACCGAAACCGCTTTATCCAATATAATGTGAGAGGAGATTGCTAAAAATAAATGCGCGAAAGCTTATACGGTCCAAAGACGATGGAGTGCAGGTGTTATTAGTGTTGTATGCTGCACGAAGAATTAAAATGTTTTAAAAAGAGGACAGAGTCTAGCACGGGATAGTAGATAGAGAGCGGCTCAGACACTTCGTTCCGGTACATACGTTCTCTCACTTCAATACAGATTGCAATTCTGGAACTCCTGAAATGAGTCTTAAACTTCAACAAAACTTTTTCTCTGAGAAAAACATAATGGAAAGGCTATAGCCCTCTTGGTCGAACTGTTTTATAACCCATCATATTTCTATCCAATAAAGTGAGCGCGTAATAAGGTTGAGTTTTTTTCCATTTTGGAAAATGTTTTTGGTCATCTAATAAAATTACCAAAAACTGAAAATTCAGGCAAAACGCCCCCAAAAAATATGAGTGGATAAAACGTATTCGCAATTTTAATCGTTGAATGAACAACAGTAACTTGTGATTGTGGGGGCTGTGTAAGAGCGCTGTTTCTCGACATGCTCTCGATCATTAGACTCATTTTTCTGTGGTGCTGGTCTGATTTCAATCATTTATTATTCCCGAACAACTTCTTCCTCCACTGAGACTTGAATGTAGACCAGCGCCTTTTCACGCAAGCACACTACGCCCTCCGCCGTTCGTATTTGGTTGTCAAAGTTGTGAACGTACTCGTATGTATAATAAGACAATGAGAGTGCAAAAGTATATAAAATAAAGTTGTGTTTTTGTTTTAAAAACAAATAAAACAGATTATCTAAGCTCCAATCCACTATTTTATACCTGGCTAACTACATGATGACAGGTGACATGTTTGGGTGCATTAATTATTTATCTGTCTTCTGTCGGAGGTGGGTGGGATCCCGTGCCATCATCCGCGAATACTGCAATGCCACATGAATAAATGTATGCATTATTTTGCTACTACGCTCTGTCGGGAACGGATTACACCCTGTGTAGGGTATTTTGAAATCAAGCTCCATCCGATTTTACTAAATTTCCGATATTTAAACATTTACAAAAAAAGAGCAATGTCCAATTGGGCTGCTTTTGAACAGGCCGAAATTGGTGATACGTATCACACTATTTCCTGCCTGGCATTTTGTAGGTTTATTTTCAGTGCCCCTAGGCAACCAATATAGTCAACACTGGCCGTTCTTTGTACCGTTGCCAATTTTCCCTGTATATTTTTTTCTATGTGTGGCTTTCCACCAGACAATGGCCCCATAAGTAAGGATGCTAATGCATGATTGCTGGTTTAAGGCCCACTTCTTTGCACACAAAGTGTGCGTTATAAGCTTTTTTGATTCACTCCTGAATACTGCGATTCCAGTTAAATTTTCTGTGCAGAATAATGCCAAGGTTTTAAGCATGATCTGATAGGAGCAGTTTAACCCCATCAATTAGACGTATTAGTATTTTATACTTTCTGGTGAAATGTCACTGTCGATAGCAGCAACTTAGAGGTAGTTAGGCCATTCTCCTACTAAGAAGTAGCCATCAACTCCACTAATGGCACGAATGGGTGGGCGCAGTGGGTCAGGGTTGAGTGTGTTGGACTATTAATCGAACAGGTCTCAGGTTCAAATCAAATCCCGCCGGTGCCGAGTAACACCTCAAAGTATTTTCCACCGCCCACCTCTTGCGAACGTGTGACAAACATCCAAGAGTGTCAATTGTCATGAGAAGCTTCTCAAATTTGCCGTTCGGATTCGGCTTATATTATCTAGAAATGGAAAAATGCCGAAAGGAAGAAATTCTTTTGAAACAAAAGAAACTTAAATTAAAGGAAATGAAACTCCAATTTTTACAAGGCAAGGTGGTTTAAACCTCGCACTATACTCACAATTCAACACAAAAATAAAACAAATTACTCAAATCAAAATAATTGTGTAGTATTTCTTTGACAGATAACAGCTGTTTTTAATTTCACTTGAAGTGATTTCGAAAAAGTTTCGAATGTTATAAAATGAATGAAATGTGGAACACAGAAAACAAATTCACTAGATTTGCAATTTCACTTTCGATTTTATTTCATTCGTTTTCTGCAACCTAGCTGATTCCACTTCGCACAAGCAAATGGTTTGAAAAGGTTTTAGGCCCTGTACGGGCGTTAATGCCTAATAATTATTTTATTTCTGTCAAAGCGGGCATATTTTATTTGTTCGAGTTATTGGTTTGGGAGCATTTATTATCCCTGAAAGAGGTAGGCACATTTTTGGAATTTTTTACCGCGTGTGAATTTTAGAGCTACCATTTTAGAATCCCACTTTCTATTGCACTACTAGGTAAGTGATGTTCATTCATTTCCTGTCTAGTAACGCTTCCAAGGATTGAACTTATTGCAGGCACGCAAATGAAACGGATATTGAGATAACGAACTCGGAATGTAAGAACAAAACTGATATTATGGCGTGGGAATAAAATATTCCATTTGGCCGCCTATTTTTGGATTTCAGTGCTACAGGACCATTCGAATATGTATGCTTCTTTATATGGTCTTCAACTTGCACAGATTAAACTCTAACATGTTGATTTACTGAAATCCCTAACGGATTGTGGCACTTGCAGTGATAGAAAGAAAATCACTATAAGGATCAGCAGGAAAGCCAAACTAATGAAATAATGAAAACAGAAGTCAATTATATAGAGATGTATTTGAGTGACTGAAAGTACGCTTTGGGTGTTACTGTGAGTGTCCGTTGATTAAATTTGTCATTGTAAAAATGTATCACCCAAGGACAGAGTTGTTTTCGAAGTGTAGCCGGATCAATAAATCAATCAAAGGCTTAAGGGATGATTATTTCCATTTGACACGTTATGCTATTCACACTTGAACATCAGCAGGTAAAGGAGTAAAGCTTGCTGTTGAAGTGTTGACTGACCTTCTAAAAACAAATGAATTTTTTCGACGATTATTGCTTTATTCGGAGATTTTGATAGACAATTTTTCGGGAAGCGTTTCTTACCTTGTATGGCAATCAATTTAGCGTATTTGACGGAATATCAAGTTATGTATCTTGGAGCAAAATCTAATTAATTTGTATTTTTGAAACAACAAAAACCGCCATGAAGTATCTGTAAAGTTGTTCCTGAAACATAGTCCAGGATTGTTTTAAATTCGAATATGTATTTAGCTTCCTTTTCCTATTTTGTGTGTACCTACAAACGTTCTGTCTACTTTTTGGCACTTACTGTGCGCACTATAATCCAAAAGTTATCATCACTTTAAACGCTAAGAATCAAAATAATAATTAATAATAATGTGGACCACATTGGACAAATAAGTAGCATGTCTTATATGGTCTTAACTCGCCAAGTGGGTCAGATGTAAATTTGCTCTTCATTCGTTGTTCTTTTCAAGCAATTGAAATGCGTCAAAAGTAATCCATAAAGTAATTTGTGCCAAAAGTACGACCACAGAACCAACCAACGAACAAAAAAAAAACATTATGCCTTCATCGTTGGTAAACCCTCGATGAATCGAAATTTCTTTTAAGTGAATCGGTGCGAAATTATGACACAGCAGGAAGTCATGAACAAACAGGGAGAGGAATTCCTCCTCAAAGTGTGTGTATGTGTCATTTCAATATAGTACATACCCATACTCCACAGGGAAAACGCAAAATGCTATCGGGATTCTCAATCTGACAGCGACATACAAGATTCTCGAGAAATCATTAATAACACTTGGCTTTTGCTATGACGAATTCAGCCCAGTGATATTTATATATGTATAGGTATTGTTTAATCCGCAAAAATAAAGATACATAATTGATTTGTTTTATGAGTAAATCGCATCGCATGACAGCACTTTCATTATCTATTCATAATCTAACGACACAAACAAACACGCAAACATGTTCATTTTGAATGCAAGTGAAACTCTTTTTGAACTAACTTGTCATCTTGGTCGTCATCCAGTTTCTAAATAAGATCAAAAGTCAGTCACAATAAAAAAAAGGTGAGAGTGTGTCATTTCTTGTCAACAAAGTCCAAACATATTGTAGGCATACCCTCACTTGGTATGTGCGCATTATTGGTTTAAACAAATACAACTGTTGCTGTGGCTGATGGAAAGGTCAGAGGGAGTGATGTTGTTGATTTCGTGAAACATCGCATTTGGGAATAGTAAATTCATTGGATTATTCCATGCATTTAAATGTGAAGATTAATGAAAATATTCTGTGGTACAGCCGAGTGGCAGGTGTGCGTGATAATTTGATAATTTGTTTTCAGAACTTGTAAAATAAATAAAATAAAATTATGTTTTTGTTTTAAAAATAAATAAAATAGATTATCTTAGCTTCAATCTTCCATTTTACACCTGGCTAACTACCTGATGACAGGTGACAGGTTTGTGTGCATTAATTATTTGTCAGTTCTCTGTCGGAGGTGGGCACATTTTTTTTGTCAAACTGTTGGTTTGGAAGCATTTATTATTTGTCTCTCTTCCGACAGAAGTGGGCACATTTTTGGAATTTTTACAGCAGAAATGTTTGGCTAGTTTTATGAGAAATATTCAAACCAAAAAAGTATAAAAGCTATTCAACATTTTTCTTAATTATTGACAGAAAATAAGTAACCTTATTTTGTTGAGGTGTTTTAGATTCTTTTGCGAAAGCACAGTAAACTTTTCCCTTGAAATTCCGAACAAACAATGAGCAGAATTAACGAGCTTGTGCGGCATTTTGGTCATTGTTATAGCCCGATATGTTTGCCGTTTAGAAAATAATTCCGTAGATCCCAAAAGTTGCATTTCCTTTGCCAATATCAATATTGATCAATTGGATTCTTTCGGAGGGGAGTTTGGATGAAGAAGAACTGGATTTTATTGCACCTAAAATGTTTTTCATCGTTGTTTACCACACTGATTGTTTTTAGAGCATACCTATGCAAATGAGTACCCCTCCTGATTTTTCAATTTCTGAACTTTTTCTATGTAAGGACATAAAAAAAATTGTTAGCCGTTAACGGCTCATACGGGGCCTTAAACCTAGCTTCTCCAACCATTTAGTTGTCCGAAGTCAAAGGGAACTACGATTTTAAGGCAAATCCGAACGTCAAATTTGAGAAGCTTCTCATTACAATTGATGCTCAGATTAGTAGCCCAACACACAAACCTCTGCGCCATTGCGCCCACATGTTCATTATGTATAATTTCCCATTCACTAAATATTTGCATATCCATAATAGTCGTCAAGACGATGCCATTTGGGCGACAGTTAATGAGGTAGTGTCATCGAATCGCATTTTTGCAGACAATTAGAGCATATTCGAATAATTGTGAAAGCGAACTTTTTTATATGGAAGAGAATGTTTATCAACACAATTTATTAAAAGAAAAAACTCTCTTTCATTTCTATTTTGTATTTTGTTGCAATTTTGAAATGTCAAACACAAATCATTGCATTTAGTGATGTCATCAGTGGATCAGCTAAGACATTGAAATGGTTTGGATATTAAATCAATTTACTACCCCGCAACCATTATTCGCTCACCGTAGATAAAGAGTTAACCCTTCCATGCACTCAGATCTGCAACATAGGTACCACATAAAACCATACACAAATCTATGTCTTAGATTTTTTCCAAATTGAAGTGAAACTTTCCAACATTCCACTCTTTTATATGAGCTAGAATTCAAGGTCTGTGAATGGAATGTAGGTACATTTTGTTTTTAATTGTCAAAGATGTTTTTTTGTATAAAGCCGAAGTGTTTGCATGAACGGATTATCTAAATTGTTAAAATATATCAAAACAGCTGCTATTTTACAGAAAAATACTCTAATAGTTTAGGTAAGGATATATTCTACTCACATCAGTTGAAGGTTTTTTTCATTTTAGTTCTAATAAGAGTTGTTGTGAGTTAAAGCCGTATTGTTGCATATCTGCAACGGTTTTTTTTTTTATAATTCGCGTGCGCTAATGGGATTTATTTTTCCCTGTAATTGATACAGTACGGTTATAATGTTACCCACGGCGCAGACATTTTTGTTTGTTGCTGCAAGCAGCACCCAGCAAATGATTCATTGCCTATTTTTTGGTGCTACTTACTGCATGAAAGAATAGAAGAATAGGAAAGAAGTTTGGCGCGATGTTTTTTTTTCTCCACAGGTGGCGCCTTTTTTATAATTTGCTTACACTAAAGGGATTTTTTCTGTTCTTACAGGACCCTTATGGTGCTAAGAACACAGCGTAAGCATTTGGGTTTTAACAGCAGCAGCACCTGGCAAATATCGTATTTCATGGCATGCTTTTCGGTGCTACTTACTATCAGAAAGAATAGAGATAGGAAAGAAGTGTGCAGAAGGGTGCAGTTGTAGAGTTGTAATGGACTTGGCCGGGATTTGAACGCACGACCTTTTATTCAGTCAGCGAATACACTAATACTGCACCTATGCCAGCCGCAAATTGCTTTAGGGAAATCTGTTTTGTTGTGTGTATTCATTTTAAGAATCATGGCCCTGGTCGGTATTCGAACGCACGACCTGACAATCACTTAGTGAATACACAACCATCGCACCATTACCATTGCCACCCGTTGCGCTTGTTTAGCATAAATATTTATTGTTTATGCGTAGTGAAATAACCTCAATTTACAGATTCTCTATACGACGAGCCAACGTTAAAATAACCACCGAAATGACCAGCAGCTTGAGAAATTAGTCCACCAGCTTGAATGTGAGGATGAACTAGATTTCTCTGCAGATGAAAAAGTGATGAGGATCCAACATTTTCTCCCTGTCCTTGTAACAATGAGCAGTTAAGGGACAGCTCAGATTATAACTCTGAAAATTTATCACGAGAAATCTCCTCGCAGCCAATATCTTTTTTTCAGCCTCCTAAACCTCACCCGCAATTGCTACTGCTTTCTTACATCCAACATTATCTGTTCAGCATCCCCCGCCTCAACCGACTACTTTACGCGTAACTGCTACGGCTTTGTTACAGGAAACGCCACGCCATCTATCTTGCCTTTTCCTCCTTCAGAAACTAAGCCTACAAAGCCTACATAAGTAAATGTGAAATGGGAAAAAACAGACATTGAACTTAATCAGGAACAACTGAATTTCTTGGGGACGGAAGATCTTCCAAATGAAGTCTTTCAGTTGAAAACGCCATACCAGTTTTCTTGTTCTTTTTTACTGAAGATATATTATGTTAGAGCTGACACGCAATGAAGCAGATTTAAATATAGCTTTCAAAAGATCCACGTAAGCGGATAAATGTCAAAAGCGTTGATATTCGTAAATTTATTGGCGTTGTTTTCGCCCGTAAATGCCCAATTGCACTGGCTTTACACAAACTGTGTGTCAAAAATGTGATGTTTTAGAAATGTTCACTGCCAATATAACCTCCACGAAAAATGTTGAAGCCTGTGCTTGTTATTTAACATAAACATATAAACATATTTAAAATTGTTTGCAATTTATTTTCGCCTTAATTCTATTCAGGAAAACCGAGTTATAGAAAATAGGTTTGGAAAGTAAAAATTATATTATTTCTAAGGAAATATTAAATTCGTTTTTTTTTGTGCGAGGAGGGCGAATAGAGGAGAAGATACAAGCGCGAACTCTATGAGCTCTACCAAGATGTGGATGTAGTCCAAAAAGCTAAATCATGTCGACTACATTGGCTCGGCCACATTGAGCGAATGAACAATAATGCTCCAGCCAAGAGGATCTTCGACTCCCAGCCCCCATGTTCGAGAAGGAAAGGAAGACCAATCATTCGTTTTAAAAACCAAGCCATCGCAGAAGCCAGAGGGCTTGGTCTAGGCAACTGGAAGAAGCGTGCTCGGGATCACAGAGGATGAAAGGCAGCAGTCTCTCAGGCAGATACTTTTAACGGGTCGGGAGCCCGTTAAGTAAGTAAAGTAAGTACGTAAGTAAGTCAGTAAAAAAGTAAGTAAGTAAGTAAATTACTGAGTTGCCGACTGCCTTCCGTCGTGTGCGCACGTGCTCCATTTTTTGCCCGCAACCGGTTTCGCAAGTGTAGAGTGAAAAAAAAAAAAATTACTCAGTGTCAGTGCCGGTGTAGAGAAAAACAAAAACAAATCGCAAAAAAAGAGCCACAGCGTTGGGTATTCCATCATACCCCATCCCACTTCACCGCTGCTAGTTTTGCTTGGCTATTGCGGATGCCGTACGGTTTTCATTCGAGCACTTGCAATGGTTGGGTAAAGGCAGCATCAGATAAATAGCGGGTCGTTAGCGGTTGATTTTGTTGGTGGACCAAAACAAGTTACCGTACGGGCATAACACCTGCGGTAATTGTTTAACTTGGCCCCGGCGGGAATTGCACCGGAGGCCTTTCGACTAACCAGTGAGCCCGGAATATAATGAAGATACATTTTAATCTAAACCAAAATTAGCTATGTCACAAAAGAGTGGAAACAACACCGTCTATAGTTGAGAATTGCGTATAGTTCCAATTGGATTCATAAATTTTGTTCATACATGTTTGACGATGGACGGCGAGATGTTGATTAAGTTACATAAAGCAAATTGATGATTTTAAACACCGCGTCGCTTACATCGCTTTAAAAACAATCCTCATATTGGAATAACCGAATCCGCATCAGTAACCCAGCAATACGTCACTGAATTATGTGAATTTGTATTGTCAAACGCACATATTTCATTCACGTATTGCTCGCTGATTGATGAGGTAATTCGGCCCGGGTTCCGACTTAAGTTACAGAATAATTTTGTGTAAAAAATTATAAAACGTTTCCGCTATATTTTCACTGTCCTTGTATTGAATTTTCACTATTTCAACATTATATGCGAGTGTATATATATTTATATAGATCTATATTTAATAACCTCCCAACTTGAATGTCATTGCAATGATAGTTTAATGTTGACAGTTCAAAAATTACGCCAAATTAATAGACAACTAAAGAAGAAAGCGCAATGTGTACGTTGCTCTATCAAAAACAAGTCACAACGGCAAAAAACTTCAAAGCAATGGTTCCTTACTTATTAAATCTCTGTCACTTGCCAAACGATGATTACTTGAGTCATTCTACCAATGATTAAGGGTGAAATAGTGGAAACTAATAGCTGCCTTGCAAATGGAACGCGCCCAAGTTCGAAAATCTTGTGTTTGGCATTTTGTTTCGGGCCGATGACGTACTTGATACAACAAAACAAGTTGCAAAAATCACCATTGCGCTATCTTGTTTAGCTGTATCACTGCGCCAAATGACACCTCTTGTTGGATGACCTATACTTGTCAACGAGTGTTTTCTTTTACTTACGAAGGAAGTAATAAAGGGGAAATTTGATGTCAGTGTAGGCCAAATTCGGGATTTGTTAAACGCGGAGTATTTTTGTTTTATATTTGTGATGTTTGATCATTGCGATAGATGGGAATGGGTACGCTTTCCAAAGGGTGAGCCGCAAAACCCATTCAGTTGTTTTTTTCCGCGCGCAACATGTAAGATCGATCCCCAAATGAATGACTGCAAGACTACATCTGCTAGATTTTGTGTTTTTTTTTGCGAGTTCCAGAAATATTCACCTACGGAACTGACCCTTTTAAAGAGACTGCAACTAGGTAAAAAGCGCAGAATAAATATTTTCTAGCTTTTCTTTTGCTAAAGATTTTCGTTCCTCTGCTCAATGGCCGCATTTTTACTGTTAATTTATACATTATCGTCGCCTGAGAATAATTGTTTTGTTCCATATGCCATCGGCACTTTTTCGAGAAAAACGAATTTAAAGTTTTGCGTACTTGGTACTCCGAAACTGTGCGATACGATTTTTTTTTATTTTTTTTATTTGAAGTTAGTCTTATAAAGAGTTCACCTACCAATTTTCAAAGTGTTTTGCCAAACCCTTAACAAGCCACGGTAATTAACGTAAGTCTCCTTTTTTGACTTGTGTCCCACCTCCTACATTTTGAAACTAATTTTTTTTCATATACGTGGAACACAAAAAAATGGATATGTCACAAGGCAATTCTCATCCAAAATATCTGAAAGGCAAGAAAGTATGGAGTTGGATGCTAAAATTTTAAAAGAAAAATCGATGTCATCTTTTTTGTTAACAAAGCTTTTATTCAAAAAATACAATAAAAACATAGGGACGGCCTACAGTCCGCTTGGCCGAACTGTTGGTTATCCTGTTCCTATTCCTATCCCTCATAAATGGGTGTGACAAAAGTCTAAGTATGGTTGAATTGTTAAGAACGCTCTTCATATTTTGTTATATAACATTTAAAGGATTTTATCGAAAACAACGAAGCTTTTGTAAAAAAAAACGCTCCCTAGCTCAAACTTTGGTTTTTGAATAAAATTGTTTTATTTAATTGTGGCCGTGTCAGTAGGCGGAGTCTCCCGATCAGTTTTAGGATTCATAGATCATATATAAAAAATTTCAACTTTCTAGCTCGACATTCGATTTTTTCGATAATTTTTTTTTTTGAGTTTGTTGTTGTTTCAAAAATTCTAAAACTTAAACTTGTTTATTGTTTAGAGAGTATATGGTTAAAATTTCAGCTCTCTAGGTCCAGTTTAAAGGCCTAATTATTGCCGACAGACGGACATGGCTAGATCGACATAACTATCGATGCTGATCATAAATATAGTAACTTTTAGGGGTCTACGGGCAATATTAAGGTGTGTTGCAAACTATGCGTCAAAATGAATAATACCCTTAGAATAGGGT
This sequence comes from Portevinia maculata, assembly GCA_949715645.1. NCBI lineage: Eukaryota > Metazoa > Arthropoda > Insecta > Diptera > Syrphidae > Portevinia > Portevinia maculata. The sequence continues at coordinate 81,145,309 of OX454526.1, read as the reverse complement.
ATGATAAGAAAATTATTCAAAGTGTTTAGCATTAAACCAGTGAGTGAAAAATGTCAGATCAAATCAGATCAGGAAAGTACAGCTTCGAGTCATAATGGTCTCCTCTCAACTGCGAAATTTCAAATAAATAATCCTCTTTGTTTTCTAGTGAATTTCTTGTTTTGAGTGAGCATTGTACCGTCAATGTTTGGCCTGATGTCGATTCGATTACAATTTGAGCTCGTTCCATGTTATTCTTTCGATTTTTTTTCGTATAGGTATGCGAATATTTGTATCATTAAACTAAGAAATACGATATCTCATGCCAAACAAATAAATCAATTGGCATCAGTACAATTTCAATTTTCAAATTTGACACATTTTACTCACTTGCCCTATCTCTTAACTAGGTACAGAAAATCGTAAACTGATTCGCACAGCATCATGGAACACAAATTGACAGAATGTAGAACACTTTGCGACAAGATTTGTACTCATGGAACACAAAATCTTGTACTTTTCTGATTTTTTCTGTACTTATCTGTACAGCTAAGGTTCATTAAACACATCTATTGAACCCATATGTATTCAATGATTTACTGCTCGTACGTCTGCAACTAGGTTTTGCGTTTGCAGGACTATTCATCACCGCACCGAATTCATATCTTCATAATATCAAATATTATGTACACAACTGTAATGGAGGTGGAACGAACCAATACTAAAATTTTGTTTGCGATCAGTGTCCCACATACATAGCTTTTCTTTAACACGAGTGCACGTGGGACAAACCAATTCTCAACTTTGTTAATGTTTTCTGTATCTCTTGTCGCAGTGATATGCACGTGGAACAAAACAATTCTCACAAAAAAGTTGTGATAAATTATATGGAAAATTTTTCCCAAACGCCAAAAAATGGTTTAAAAACAATTCTACAAACTGTTGATTTTGGTGGATATGGGACAAAGTCGATATCTCGGGATTGGAAAGACTAAGAGCAAATCGAATCACAGATTTAAAAAGAGCATACAAAATTACCATAGAATCCGTTCCTAACTCAAAAACGACAAAAGTGGCGTATGGAACAAAACAATTCTCAGGCGACGTTATGTCAAGGTTAAGAAATGGTTCCACAATTATTGGGGATTGTTACAGTTCTTCTGCAATACTTTTTTTTACTTTTTATTTTTATTTTGAAAAAGGAAATCCAAATCTCAGACTCGGTACCGAACTGTCCATGGTACTAACAGGCAGAAATCATCTTTTTGGTATAGAGGTTGGAGAAAACAAGGTCTTATTCGTTTCTCTCCATTAATGGGTGGCGTATGTTGTTGTTTCCCATAAGGATTGAACCTGCACCGCACGGGTTACAAGCAGACACACTAAGCTCTACATCGTCGCCACTTTCTGCGATACTTGGTGGCGAACATAATAAAAGAATAAAGGACGTTCATTGTCAATCTTCAAAGTAAACATCCTTGTGAAACCTTACTGGTGGCGAGTTTGAAACTAGGACGGTGAGGTTTAAGTTGGTTTTTTAAGTAGTTTTAAAAAGTATCTATCCATCTGTTTATAGCGAATTAACCGAAAATGTTTAGATTTAACAACAGATTCTTATTGAGATTTTCTCCACATTGGAATTCTTAAGTCGGCGAATCAAGTCATATGGCCTTATCATTACCTAACTAATTTCATGTAGGATTTAAACAAGAGCTCCCGTCATCTTAAATGTCCGATTCCATAAAGTGAATGGAATTATAAATTTTAGGTCCACACTAAATTAGTCATATGTACGGACCATAAAGCAAAGCTTGTCTTTGAAAACCATTCCAAACCCCAAAGTTAAAATCCACTTACATAAAAAACTCCTCAGTGATTCGATGCACTCCTTATTAAGACAATTCAGCGCCAGTTCGGTTCGTTATAATTTCCAGTTGTATCGAATCATAAAATACGAATGTTTTCAACCGATTTTTTCACTTCGTTATGGTTAATCAATCACAAATTTGCCAATCTCGTCGAATAAATAAAATTAGCAGTCGATTATACGGGGATGCGGATTCAATTCAAACAAACAAACAGAAGCTACACTCAAACACTTAAGATGTAACAACACAAATGTGATTAGATTGGTACATATATGTATATGGATATGGAAATTATTTATTTTTATTTTTATTTTTAATTGGAAACAAGCTTTCGGGCATTGTATTCAATATAAATTCTTGGCTGTATCACAGTTAGTATCTTTCGAATTGATTTACAAAAGCACAGAGTTAAAAATATTTAATTCCCTTGAAGTATTTATTTTTAATTATGTAGGTACATATATCCAAATGAGAAAGGTAGATATACCTATGATATATTTAAAGACAACTTATTCGAATCACTGGTACCTACAAAGTTTATAAACATATTATATGTGTAAGAAAATTTTAATTGTTCTTAATTAAAATAAATAATATTCAAAACACGTTTTAACAATAGCAAATGGAGAATAGAAAATCGTGTAAAGATTCACTTTTTTATTTTACTTTCTTTGTTTACTGGGCTTGTTAAATTATTTTTTTTTTTTTGTTTTTTGAGAATGCACATAAAAAAATAAAAAAAAATCAATTAGACGCGCTTTAATCTCTCTACTTCGCGGGCATTTTTGGCAGTTTTTGCCTCGGATACATCCCAATTCCCAAGAAAATAATCCAGAAACGGTATCACAGAGATTAATTTATTGTAAAATGGACGAGAAGAAAACACGAAAAAGGAATCAGATTTCTGTTAAAAGGCAGATGCAACAGGCTTTGGTGTCCCGTTCCCATATGCGGTTTTCACGCTTTAAATTCGTCCACACTTTTTGCAGAGATAGCACTCCGATTTACACATTGGCTATAGAAAAAAACCGACATAACACAATAATTGCAATTTTATTAATTAAAATTTAAATTCACTAGCAGATTCCAGCTACGAATTATCTAGATAGAAGATTGCAATGCACACTAGATTCGGATGAAAGAAAACAATGGGATGTGTGAGACACGACCCGCATAAACTCGCATTAAAAAAAACACCACCACACAGTTAACTCAACGATTTCAAACTGTTCGATCGGATTATGAAGACGACGAGTTCGAGTGGTGCTGGGTTCATTTCGATGGCTGGTTGCATCCACTCTACTCTAATGTTTTGTTAGTGCTGTGTGTACTTTTGCTTCTTGGGAGTTTGGAATAGGAATAGCAATGGCAAATGCGAAAAGGTTGTGAAAGAAAAAAGGAACAAAATATATTTCGAAGATTGGCTGTTCTCTTAAAACAAATTGAATATCGAAAGAGTTAAGAGAGGTAGCTTCTGCGGTGCAAATACAGTGGAAGTCAAAAATAGTGAACGGTATTTTAGTTTCTGTGTATGTTGTATTGACATTGAGGTTGTTGCATTGTTGGTCAAGTGAGTCATGCAATGAAACACAACATATTTATTTGGTCACATAAATCATATTTGTTATGTTGCTTGACATGGAATGAATGATGGGTATTGAGTGACGCCACTTTTTAGTTGTTCCGTAGTTAGTGCTTTTCATGCATGCTATAGAAAAATTATTCAAATTGAGCAACAAAAATATGTATTTCATTTTTAACTTTGTTTATTCGTTTTTAATGTTGTAAACGCACCATCAATTTGGAGAGAAGGTCAATCTTGGAGGGGGCTATATCTCTCCGTTTAGGAGTCATAAGCTTTTGAAACTCCTGATTTTTATCGATAAAATTCATTGAGTGGTTCTAAAAGACGCTGTTTCTGAGGTGGTATTTTTTTTAGATTTTAAATGCAAGATTCCCAAAATGGGCACAATGGAACCAAACTGATGATGAAATGAGCTGTGACTACCGTCACAAGTGCATCGAGGGTTGGTGAACCAGCACTAGTATCCGGTCACTTTGCATTAAATGATAAATAATAATAAAATCATTTATACTTTGTATGAGCAAATACATTATGGCAATAACTTCCATCTGATGTGATTGTTTAATTTAACAGCTCTGCACATCACAGAACAGTGTCAAAAAAACATAATTCTGTGAAGTTCGTTGCGAGAGTTAGAAGTGCGTTTTTTTTGTTCACAAGTGCTGCTGGAAAGCGGTGAATAACTTAAGTTTCAGTGTTATTTATAAAAGAATAAACTGAGTCCATGTTTTTTTATTGAATTCCTAATGTATTGATTAGAAAATGTGAAACACAGAGTTTTTCTTATTTTAAACTAATAAAACTATGGTGGTCGGTTACTGGAACAGAATTATGAGGAGTTCTAGTACCCAGCCAGGGTGGCTACATTGCCATATCCGTCCGTCTGTCGAGAAGTTTAAGGCTCTAAAATTCGAGCTATAAAGCTGAAATTAGGAACTATGCTCTAGGGACCCGAAATGATTTTTAAAACCTGATTTATCGAAGAAATCAATGAAAACTGAATACTTTGCAAATTATGCAGACAACGTCATTCTCAACAATTCATTCGCACAAAGGTACTCGGCACGCCCACTTTTTGGGGACATTTTTTTTACAAAAACATTGATTTTTCGATCAAATCCTAAAATATGTGAAGGATATTCTTTATAAATTCTACTTTTTGCTAGATGATATTAGGGTATCTAACAGTTCGCCTAAGCTGACTGTGGCATTTCCTTATGTGTTGAAATTTTTGATTTCAGGGGTTAAGTGACAGCTTACCTGAAGAAAAATTACCTGGCCGGATGGTGGATGTAAGTGGGTGGTTATATTTTAAATTTAAATATAAAAAAAATATACCTAAACTTTACTAAATAGAAACAAAAACATAGGGACGGGCTACAGTCCGCTTGGGCGAACTGTTGCATACCCTATTCTTATTCCTATCCCTCATAAGTGGGCGTGACAAAAGTCTAAGTATGGTTGAATTGTTAAGAACGCTCTACATATTTTGTTATATAACATTTAAAGGATTTTATCACAAAAAACGCTCCCTAGCTCAAACTTGGGTGTTTCAATAAAATTGTTTTATTTAATTGTGGGCGTGTCAGTAGGCGGATTTAAAAAAAATTAACACATAAGCATAAAGCGCCCCTAGAGAGTATATATTATAAATTTCAGCTCCCTAGCTCAAACTTTGGATTTTCAAAAAAATTGTTTTATTTATTTGTGGGCGTGTCAGTGGGCGGATTTTGAAAATATTTATACATGAGCTTAAAGGGCCCCTAGAGAGTATATATTAAAAATCTCAGCTCCCTAGCTCAAATTTTGGTTTTTCAATAAAATTGTTTTATTTTTTTGTGGGCGTGGCAGTGGGCGGATTTTGAAAATTTTATATCCCGAGCAGTTTTAGGAGTCATAGATCATATATAAAAAATTTCAGCTTCCTAGCTCAAAATTCGATTTTTTCCAAAATTTTGTTTTTTTGAGTTTGTGGGCGGATTTCAAAAATTCGTAAACTTGATTATTTCGGGACCCTAGAGAATATATGGTTAAAATTTCAGATCTCTAGGTCCAGTTTAAAGGCCTAATTTTTGCCGATGGACGGACGGACGGACGGACATGGCTAGATCGACATTACTATCGATGCTGATCATAAATATAGTAACTTTTAGGGGTCTACGGGCAATATTAAGGTATGTTACAAACTATGCGTCAAAATTAATATACCCCTAGAATAGGGTATAAAAATGAAATATAGGTACATATTTGGTCAGAAGAGTTAGTTATCCACTAGTAGCTATCCACTGTGTTAGCTGGCCGGGTATTTTTTATTATTAATCCGAAATGGCTATTGCTATATACTTCAATATTAACTTGGTGCTTATTTACGCCCATCAGCCAAATACATAGATACCTAATTGGAAAAACATAGACGAAGGCTACAACCCGCTTGGTTGGATACCCAATTCCTATTCCTTATACTATTATATATATAGTACAAACTCGATATACGCAAATAATAGAAATTAAGGCATTTGCAATAACCGAGGTTGTTGCACTTACCGGGTTACATTTTTTTTAGTGAAAAACGATGACATAGTTATTGCACTGTTCCTGTAGAGATAATGACATGAATGTACTGGGTGGCGCAAAAGACATCACCCTATCTAAAATGTAAGACATCAATAAACATATTTCATACGCAGGACCAAAGTTTTTCATTCATAACAAAAAACTACAGCCAGGTGACAACTTTTGCGCAACCTTGTATTTACAAAGAAATTGATCCCGGTCCAAACAAAACTACATTACTGTGAAAAAACAAACCAAAAAGAGAACATGCAAATAAAAAACAGATGAATAAACGCAAGAAGTTGCACTAATCGAGATACTTCTTATAAAAAATTGCAATAATAGCGTCAAGATGTGCGAAGACTTTAGTGTTGCGAAAATCGAGGAGTTGCGCGAATCGAGGGCAGCGGTAACCGAGTTAGTACTGTATATGCGAACTGTTGGATACCCTGTTCCTATTATTCATAAGGTGTGCGTGAATTGTTAAGAAAGATCTATACATTTTCTTATTTAACATTTAAAGGATTTTATCGAAAAAAACAAAGTTTTTGAAAAAAAAACGCCCCTTAACAGTGGGCACGGAGAAAAACTATACAAAGGAATTGTTCAAAACGGCATTAACTACATACTTTGCGATGATTTCTTCAATAAAACATTTTTTTGTAAATAGTGGCGGATCTTAAAAATATTAGAGAGTAGTTATATTTAAAATTACAATTTCCTAGCTCAAACTTTGATTTTTCGATTTTTTTTTTAATTGTGGGCATGTTAAGCCCCAAAGACAATATTATTCCGAATTTCAAATTTCGATTTTTTCGATAAATTTGGTTTTTTGAGATTGTGGGACCGTGTTGTGAGCGGAATTTTAAATTTCGGGCCCCTAGAGAGTAGGTATATGGTTCAAATTTTCCGATTTCTATCTCGAGTTTTATCGCCTAATTTTTTTCGAAGGACGGAGAGACGGACGTTGATAGATCGACATAACTATCGTTGCTGATCACGTATATAGTAACCTGTAAGGGTCTACACGGGAAATATTAATAAGGTATGTTACAAACGTTGAGTCAAAATTAATGTACCCTTATAATAGGATATAAACATAGGGACGGGCTACAGTCCGCTTGGGCGAACTGTTGGATACCCTATTCTTATTCCTATCACTCATAAGTGGGCGTGACAAAAGTCTAAGTATGGTTGAATTGTTAAGAACGCTCTACATATTTTGTTATATAACATTTAAAGGATTTTATCAAAAAAAAAACCAAGCTTTTGTAAAAAAAAACGCTCCCTAGCTCAAACTTTGGTTTTTCAATAAAATTATTTAATTTAATTGTGGGCGTGTCAGTAAGCGGATTTAAAAAAAAATAACGCATCAGCATAAAGGGCCACTCGAGAGTACTTGAATTTTCAAACTTTGTTGAATTTTCATTTCATCATTTCATCATTTCATCTATATTTCACCTTGGCGGCTCCTCAATTAAGGAACGAGGTCAACCTTTGTAGTGTGAGATTTCGAACCGCCCTCGAGAGTATACATTATAAATTTCAGCTCCCTAGCTCAAACTTTGGGTTTTCAAAAAAAAAAAAAAAATGGTAGGCGTGTCAGTAAGCGGATTTTGAAAATGTTAGCACATGAGCATAAAGGGCCACCTAGAGAGTATATATTATAAATTTCAACTCCCTAGCTCAAACTTTGGATTTTCAAAAAAGTTTTTTTTTAATTGTGGGCGTGTCAGTACGCGGATTTTGCAAATTTTTACACATGAGCATGAAGGGCCCCCTAGAGAGTTTATATTATAAATTTGAACTCCCTAGCTCAAACTTTGGATTTAAAAAAAAATAAAAATTAAATTGTGGGCGTGTCAGTAGGCGGATTTTGAAAATTTTTACACATGAGCATAAAGGGCCCCCTAGAGAGTATATATTATAAATTTCAGCTCCCTAGCTCAAATTTTGATTTTTCAATAAAATTGTTTTATTTAATTGTAGGCGTGTCAGTGGGCGGATTTTGACAATTTTATATCCCGAGCAAATTTAGGAGTCATAGATCGTATATAAAAAATTTCAGCTTTCTAGCTCAAAATTCGATTTTTTCGAAAAATTTGTTTTTTTGAGTGTGTGGGCGTGTCGTGTCTGTGGGCGGATTTCAAAAATTCTTAAACTTGATTATTTCGGGACCCTAGAGTATCCGGTTAAAATTTCAGCTCTCTAGGCCCAGTTTGAAGGTCTAATTTTTGCCGACAGACGGACGGACATGGCTAGATCGACATTACTATCGATGCTGATCATACATATATGTAGTAACTTTTAGGGGTCTACGGGCAATGTTAAGGTAGGTATGTTACAAACTATGCGTCAAAATTAATATACCCTTAGAATAGGGTATAAAAAGGAGAGCTTACCGATCTGAAACCACTTTCAGGAATTGAATATGTTTTGTATGTACATATGTACTATGAAATTTTAGTATGAAACTGAAAAATCAACGAAGCGAAATCAACAAGAAACGCACGCTACTTCGACGTACATAAACATCCATTCACAAATCGTTTAGTTTTCCAATCCAAACAAAGAACCCAGGAGCCACTAACGGCCACGTCCACCCGAAAGAATTCGCTCGTGAAGAGAACCAAATTCGATAACTCGTCTGCCTCTTTCTTCAAAATCTCTTGATTCGAAATTCGATGAGAACACAAATCAACATACCCACACACACCACTGTTTCTAATATGAATCATTCTTGTTTTCTGTTTCTTTTCGGTATCTATTTAGCTGTCGTTGCTTTCGTATTCGTACAGAAAAGAAGAAAACACGAACAAAACAATTTTAACAAAACATTTGGTTATAAGAACTCCCGCAACCCGTGCATGTGTGCATTGTACGCATTTATAGTTATTTTCACACACACATTGGAGACCGGAAATTGCTGCATCTGTTTCTTTGTTTTTGTTTAAAGTGCGAGTGCGATGCGGCTTGCGCTTGACCACAGAAACTATATGAAACGGATGGTTAGAGAAGCACAAATACATAGAGATAACACCGTTTATGAGGTCACAGGTCACCAGTGGCGTTAAATGAGTTCAAAGTACATATATCAACACAATCAACTCAGCAGCTTTAAACGAAAGTCAAGTTAAAAAGGATCAATAAAAAAAATGCAACACAAACATAGTGAAATAGAAATTAAGTCGGGCAGATTCTTATCAATGTTAGATGAGAACATGTGGTTTGGTGTGTTCAGGAAGAATGAGTTCTTTTGAAATTATTCAACTTGAACTGTAGTACCGTGAGTCAGTAACACACAGGAGGAACCTGTTGCAAAAGAGAAACAGATTTGAAAACAAAAACGTTAGGGTGAATTCCTGGTTCGTTTGGATGGCGTTTTTCATCTGGATGGCTGTACACAGGAAGTTCATGTCTACAACGCCCTTTTTCGTATAATTTAAGTTTTTTGTGTTGCCTCTTGCTCTCTCTGACATGAATTTGAGTTCTATTCTAACCAAGACGCAACCTAACCGAACCGATGGTGTCGCCATTACTGTATAGGTACGAGGTAGGTAGTTAGGTACTCGGTTTCAATTGAAAGCTCATCACGTCGAAAACGAAGTCAGTTAACGAATTACCATTGGATTTCGGGTCCAGCGCTTTCGTTTCCAAATTACTAACATTCAAAAATCAATTCTTGATCGGTATTCGTATTCGCATCATGACCGGACAGAACGCTGAAGTGAACCGTATTGTAAATGCAGCGCACCACGATCCGATAATTAACATTTGATGGATGGCACGTTTGAATTCAATTATTGTTATTACTTTTGAGAATCTCATATCCACACTACATAAGCTGGATTGGAATGAAAAAAGAGCAACAGCTCCAGCAACGCCATTACACGTTTAAAGGGTGGGTGTGATGATTGTTTTTGCTTTAATGAAAATGGATTGGTGGTAGGTATGGGAGGTCGTTTATGGTTAATTGGTGGCCTAGCAGTAAGCAGCTACATATCACAGACCTCCAACAAGAACGATGGGTTGGTAGGTACATAGATAGGTAACTATCCGCCCAAATATGTAGATACACACTTACCTACCTAGGGTGATGGCATGTGAGATCGGCCGTCTTCAGTAGTCGGCCGGCGCGCCATTAAATGATGCGCAATAGCAAATGCGTTTGTTAAATACACACAGAAATTTTTTCCTTCAAAAGGCTAACGGTTTTCCTGTCTGTGAGCAAAGTCAGGATGCCATGCAGCTGCTAGTTTCTCCTTGATAATTGTTAGTTTGATTCAAGTTCTTGGAAAGAGTAAATTTGTCATTTTGAGTTAAAAAAAAAATAGTGCAAGTGAATGTCAGAAACCCTCCATAACTAGTAAAATACTATCGGTAAGTGCATTTTATGATTTTATTTGAGTTGTCTACAGTTTGTTTTCATTGTTTTTTGCCCGAAAGTGGAGAAAAAAAGTATTTAAAATAAATACAGAGGGGGCCGACCTAAGGAGACATTTTTTGCATGGTACTTCTAGGCTCGGCCTCCCCCGGCCGACTATAGAAGACTATGTTTTTTTTGTTTTTGCTTAAGTTACTACCTATGCAGATTGAAGGTTTACCTCATCCTACATTCATTTTTGACAAAAAATCTATGTTTTTTGCTTGGTTTCAGTAGTCGACACCCTGTTATCGCATTGAAAGAATGGGTGGCCGACTTCGTTGTTAAGTCGGCCACTCATTTTTTGCATTAAATTTTAGAGTTTTTTTTATACATATTTAGAGTTACAAAACAGGTTTTAATTTAGAAATGAAGAAATTATTATTATTTATTTAAGCATTATAAAAAATGGAAAATTCAAAAGAAGGGGCTAAACGCTTTCCATAAGTACCCGGAAGAAGCGCTTACAGAAGCATTAAAGAAGATTCGGGAGCAAAACTGTTCAATTAGAAAAGCGAGTAAAGAATTTGGAGTACCAAGGACAACAATACAAGACCGTATTCATGGCAGGGCTGCGAAAAACCGAGGCAAATGGGGCCGGATACTGTGCTGAGTACGGCCGAAGAAATAAGTCTTGCAGATTGGCTAGTGAATTTGGGGAAATGTGGCTTTCCCCAAAAACCTAACGATAATGAATTGCCAGGTAAGGGTTGGTATTACGGCTTTCTCAAGCGCCATCCCGAACTGTCCCTCAAAACACCAGAGGGTCTATCAAAAGGCCGGCCAATCGTTACCGAGGAGTCAGTAAGGAAGTGGTTTGAAGATTTAAGGAATTATCTTCATGAAATAGATGCTCTAGATATTCTGGAAGACCCTTCCAGAATTTTCAATGGGGATGAAACATCGTGTTGCCTATCTCAGAAAACTGGTATTGTCTTAGCGCCAAAGGGTTGGAAAAACCTTTACAAAGTAAGCTACGGAAACGAAAAGGAAATAGTGACCGTTCTGTTTGTGTTCAGTGCTGATGGCGTCCCCCGACCCGGACATGGATTTTAGGTAGATCAGAAAGTGGCTGAATGCGTTCTTTTTTGAGTACCTACGTGGCGAACAGTTTTAATGGGTGGCTAAGAGAAAACAACATCAAAAAGCCGGTTGTTTCTTGTCGATGGTCACAAATCACATCTCACCATGGAGCTGAGCGATTTTTGACGGAATAATGGTATTATCTTGTATGCCCTTTTCCCAAACACGACACACATTACCCAGCCAGCCGATGTAGGCGCATTCAAAGGACTTAAGCAGGAATATAAGACCACAGTTCATAAATGTCAAAGCATACCTGGCAATTCAGGGGAAGCCGTCACCAAAATAAACATTTGCGAAGTTCTGAAGCTAGTGTTGGAAAGCTCGGATAGAAGTGAAATAATCAATAAACCTGATGCCATCGACTTCTCGAAATGCGTGCGAAACGTACTGGAGAAGCTGCGCCTAAATACGGAAAACGTAGTAGTCACAGTTCATAGTTTCGATGAAACGAAGAAAGTTCTAGCTTTGGCAAAGGAAGGATTTCTTAAAAACAACGTTGACTATGAAGTTGTGATGAAGATAGTAGAAGAGATGGAGCGTAGTCACCTTAGTAAATCTGAGCCAAATGACACCATGACGGCCATAGATGGTACGATTGAGCTTCCTGCGGATATTGCGGCTTCCTTGCCATCTACATCAAAACAATTGTTTTTTTTTCTATAATAATGTCTGAAAGAGCCATTTCTTTTAATTTTCGAAGGAAATTATTGTGTTTTTCGTTTTTTTATAAGGTCAGGAAATGGCATAGGTACCTTGTGTAATTTATTTCAAATGATATTTAATGTAATAAACATTTCTTTTTTTAAATGAGTTTGTATTATGTATTATTGTTTTTATAAATTAAAATATATTGAAAATTAAAAAAAATCTGCTTTCCTAACTTGGTCAAAACATTGAAAATACAGAAGTAAAAATGGGGGCCGACTACTGAGTATTTACTATATATGTGGCCGACTACTGCAGTTAGGGGGGCCGACTACTGAAGAATGTGGTTTTCATTTACATTTTTGTAAATAGTTTAAATTGGATAACAATTATACTTAAAAAACCTAGAAATACCTAATTTACACATTTCATATACATATTTACTTAAGCCAAATAGTCTATTCACTTTTTGAATAACGGATTTTTAAAAGCAAGTCAAACCTAAAACTAAAGTTAAGGGGCCGACTACTGGTGCCATCACCCTACATAGAAAATAGAATTTTGAACAACCAGTGACGTCGTTTTCAAATTGGATAGATTTGGGATTACATTTACATTAGGGGAGCATTTATTCGTATAGGTACCTATGGTGTATACCTACGTCAATATGTAAGCACCTATCCTACCTAAATTTGTAAGTTCTTGGACATTTTTATCATAAACACACACTATGTAGGTAGGTAGGTAGGTATCTACGGGTGGCGCACCAATTGTGCTACAATAAGAAATTCAAATAACTTTTTTTAATCAATGTCAGTATGTATGTATTTAATTTTATTTTATTGTATAGAAAATTCAATTTTACTTTATATAATTAATTGTTTGCTCCAGAAAAGAGGATCTTCGACTCCCAGCCGCCAGGTTCGAGACGACAAGGAAGACCGGAGATTCCATATGAACGAAGTCGAATTCTATTCATAAATGTTTGTTTGGCATTGTATCTAAAAGTAAAACAGGTAAGACTATTGGTAAATGAAAATAAAACAAGTTATATGACAATGTCCAGGGGCACCAGACTAAGAAGCCCACAAAATATAACCATTGCCGATTTTAATTTCGAAGGATTCCAACATTTTAAATACCTAGTAATACCTATAAGGAACGTATGCATTAGTGCATTTAAGCTTATAAAATCAAAGTTTTTATCCAAAAAGCTAAAAAATTGGTATACGAAACCATAATACGCCCAATAGCTACGGCTGACGAAAGCAACCTGAGAATGTTCGAAAGAAATATAATCTGAAGAATATAGGTAAGGTTAATGAATAGAAAACGAAACTTGCGTGAGGCGTACGAATGAAGAAAACAACACAATCCTTGAAAACGACGACATAGTGCGATTCGCTAAAGGCCAAAGAATAAGATGGGTTGGATATTTAATAATGGATAACCCAAGCAAACAAAAAAGAACATTCAGCGACAGCTATGAAAACGACAGATCAATGGGACGGCCTAGGATTAGAGGGATAGACGGTGCATTTAGTGATATGCGAAAATTAAACGTTCAAAATCGGAGAGATGTAGGATTTGACAGAACAGAATGGAGGAATATCGTGCAGATGACTAAATACGACCCCAGAATGTAACGCCACAAGAAAAAAGGAAAAATATATTGTACCTATATACAAAAAAAGTAGCGCTTGTCGTAAAAGGCTACTGCGGAGTAGAAATCAATTCTTGGCTATTTAAACATCTTGAAACTCTACTTCCAGTGCATGCAATCCGTAGGTTGACACGACTGGAGATCACCGGTGTGGTAAAATGACGATAAGGCAATTATCGAAAACAGGAACATGCACGTGTCGAAATCGTAATAAGTCGCAGGCATTAAAGCTCCTGAATCATACCAATGCAATAACATAAGCATTTGATTAGCCTCAATAAAGAAGTGGACCGAAACCGTAAGACCTGCTGAACCCCACAAACGGACCATAGGGAAGTAGTTAAGTGGGAAGGTTAAGATCCCTTTATTTCTGATTGTAACTTTGCCGTTTCGGAAGCAAAAGAAAAAATAATATACTGACGCTAGCAGATATAAAAAAAAACATTAAAAGTGTCGAGGAATTCTAGCATGTAAGAAGCAGAGGGCGATAAAGAATATGACTCCTGCTGGCTTAAATGTAAGTGAGACTTGAAAATCGAAATATTCATTCATTAAATTATCGGTTCGTTAAGTGGGCCGTAGACACACGAACATGGTGCGAGTAAACTTGGTACGCGAACCATGTTCGAGTTGATTTTCCATGTCTGCGGGCTTGTTCGAGTACATATTTCGTGGTTCGAGTAAACCAAAGTAAACCCACTTTGATATTTTTCAATGTTCGAGGGCGGAGCTACGTGTTCGTCGAACTAAGTTCGAGTGTATGCGGAGTAGTTTACTCGTTTATTTACTAGGACACTTTTTTCAGTTTGCATTTGAACCTTTGTGCAGTGTGACAGTCAATAGAAGCTTAAAAAAAAAAAAAAAAAAAATTATGTCGACTATTCCCAACAACATATGTATTTTGGAAGGATTTTTTCAATTGTTTTCAAAATTTACCATCTTTATGGAAAGTCAAAGATGATGTTTTTAAGGACAAGGAGGTAAGAAAAAAATCGTGGGACACACTTTTGGAAAGTTACAAAGCGATAGATCCCGATGCAACTTTGGATGACCTGAAAAGAAAAATTCTTGGAATAAAACCTTGTTATAGGAGAGAGCGTAAAAAAATTAATAACAGTGAAAAATGCGGATGTAGTGCGGATGAGGTGCATGTGCCAAGTCTATGGTATTTTGATTATTTGAGGTTTTTGGCGGACCATGAAAAGCAAACACCTGGCTTATCAACAATTGAATTACTTGATGAAAATGAAGATCAAATCGTAAGTTGATTTAGTTTAAATAATTGCTTAAATTGTCGCTAAAAAAATGTATTTTATATCCAGGAAGAAACAGTAGCTCAAAATTTGTTACCAAAGAAAAAAATGAAAAGTGCTGCGCATCACTTCCAAGAAAGAAACGAGCTCCTACGAGTTGCTATACAAAATATGACGCAACAGCAAAAAGAAGGTGCACCCGAGGATGAAGCAGACATTTATGGGAAGAGTTGGACTGCATCTTTTCGAAAACTGTCAAATATGCAAAAAATATTTGCCAAAAAGGCAATTGAAGATATTTTGATTCTGGGCCAGTTAAATCAACTAACGTTTTACACGGTATCAGCGCCAACATCATCTCAACCAACAAGAACATCAACACCTCTTTTTGGAAGTTCCCCTTCTTCCGATGGTGCCCATTTGCAGATACTTCGGTCAGAAAATCTACCGCAGCAGTCGGTTTTGTATACTGTTAATTCACAACAGGGTTCTAACAGCTACGATAGTTTCCAAGACTTGCTTTCAGACAAGCAATTTTCATCATAAAATAGCATTTAAAGTTTTTCTATTTATTTTATTAATAAAAATATCAAAATTATTTTGTTGGTGTGCGTATATTTTGCCAGGGCACTGCTCCAACAGTGTTGAAGTATCGACAGATATGTTTTTTGTAGTCGTCGATGAGTTTCTTGTTTGAGTAGAAGTTAAAGGTGTCATCTGCGAGTTGTTTTGGATTCCAACATTTTCCATGACATTGATCGCAAGTAAAGTGTCGGATTTTGCTGCCTTAAAAAATTATGCAAATAGCAACATGCCAAAACAATTATTCTTGCTTTCTCAGGCTCTAAGTTAATTGTATTTAGTAACACTCTAAACCGTGACGACAAAATTCCAAATACATTTTCCACCATTCTACGAGCCCGTGACAGCCTGTAATTGAAAATCAGCTCCTCACTAGACAAATTTGTTCTGCTGAAAGGCTTCATAATATTTTTTGGAGAGGGAACGCGTCATCTCCAACAAAAACATATGGTAAATGCGTATTTGTGCCGGGTAGGTTTTTTGATCGAGGTATTTGCAGTTCATTCATTTTTTCAAGAAAAGTTGAATTAGCAAAGATACCACCATCAGATACTCGTCCGTTTCCTCCAGCTTCGGCCATTATAAATTTGTAGTCTGCATCTACTACAGCAAATAACACAATGCTAAAAGTCTTTTTGTAATTAAAGTAATAAGACCCAGTATTTTTTGACTTGATGCTTATGTGTTTCCCATCCATTGCACCAATGCAGTTGGGGAAAATTCCATCGCTGTTCAAATTTGTCTGCAATACTTTTCCACTCCTCTTCAGTTTGTGGCACCTAAGAATAACAGATACTAATTAGTTTTAAGAAAAGAAAACTAGGTATTTATATTAATACCTTTATTAAATGTTTTAATGCTTTGATTAAAGCCCAACAGGTTTCAATGACGATATCACCCAAACTTCTGGCCGATATTATTGTTAGAAATTTAAGGTCTTCATAACTTTGACCGGAAGCCAAGAATCGCAATGTTGCCGATAGCCTTTCATGTGGTGAAATAGCTTTGCGCATCCAAGTATCTTGTTTGCTTATAAAAGGAGACACTTTGGCTAACAAATAGTTATATGCATCACTATCCATACGCAGAAAATTTGTGTAGTCATCAGAAGATGAAAACGCCAGTTCTTTTAATAAATGCGTATGAGTGAATGTATCCCTTTGTTTCAACCATTCCTTAGTCCAAATTATTTTCTTTTTACGTTGTGGCCAAAGTTCCTCCTCTTCATTCTCTAACAACTCACTCAAAATTATGATGTTAAACAATTTTCTTTTTGCAGCCATTATTATGGAAACAATATATAATCTGGAACTTTGCACTTTCACGAATCAACTAAAAATAATGATGATGAGTGAATAACGTGAAGGCACAAGGGCAAATGAAGTTCGAGTAAATTGGTCTCTCTGTCTACGAGGTTTACTCGAACCAAGTTTACTCGCACCATGTTCGAGTGTCTACGGCCCACTTAACAGCCTCTCTAGAAGAATGTTATCATATTTTTTTGTTTGCAAAATCCTCTTTCTAATCTCTTTCTCTAATCCTCTTTCTATAAGCTTATTGATATACATAACTTACATGCTTTTGTTATCACGAACAATTATCTACTCTTGAAAGTTGCAACTTACCTGAAATGAAAAAAATATATATAAACCAATTAAAAAATCTATAAATTTGGATAAAATAAATAAATATAAACTGACCGATCTGCATGTACATTTATGTATGCACGCCGAATACCCGTTAGCAGGGTTTCCTTCGGGACACCAAAGTGTCCCATAGACACCTTTTCAACGCTGGGACACCAGGGCGCCACTTTTTGAAAATCAGTAAAATTTTACAACTTTTAGAAATGCTTTTTTTTAAATTCAGTTATAAAAAATTAAATTATTAAAAACTTCTTGAAATCAGCATAAGTGTCGTTGAAAGCGTTCCTTTCACTCAAAACAATAAATTGTAGCCAGTTTTCCCTGAATTCATTCAATTCGTTCGTTCAATTCGTACACATCTCTCTCGCTCTCAAATCCATATCAGCGATGTGCGACATAAACATCGTGTGTTTTGTGAATGCGTTTGTGTGTAAAAGTGTTTTTTCCCCAATCTATATACTGTTGTGTGTGTGTGAAATGTTTTTCCCGGATTCTTATTCTGTGTTTTATTGTTGCGTTAGCATATTGGATTGGACAATTGGAGTATTTTGTATGGGACACTTTTTTGCTGTTGGGACACCTTTCTGGGACACCATACTAATTTTACCAGAGGTAACCCTGCCCGCTAGTACATAATATACGACAAAACATGCCGATGCCAAATAGCTATCGAATATTTACGAGCAGTTGAGCAGAGCAAGGGGACCTTGGAAGTGGAATTCGTAGCTCCAACCAAGAGCAGTCAAACTCTCACTAGCTATTGAGCCGATAACCAAAAAAGGAGCAAACACGTGTTTTGCTACATACAGAATTCTCCCAGATATATAGAGGTATCCAAAACATGGGAGTTGACAGCATTACATGTAAATGGATAAAATGTATGCTAGAGGATAAAACAATAAAAACCTCATTAGGCAACAATAAACTCAGTGTGACAGCTACGAAAGCATGCCCCCAGGGAGGAGTACTCTCACCCCTGCTTTGGTCCATCGTAGTAAATGAGCTACCGATTATTCTCAGTAATGGTGGTTTCTATGTCCAAGGATATGCAAACGACATAGCTATCCTAATCAAAGGGAAAATTCGAAGATACAACCTCGGATCGCCTCCAGATTGCTCTGAACCTAGTTGCTGAATGGTGCACTTAAAGTCAATCCCAAGAAAAGCACCATAGTTGTATTCACCAAGAGAAGAACGCGAGATAGACTCAGAAATGCTACACTCATCGGTGAAACAAAAGAGTTCTCAACGGAAGTTAAATACCTAGGAATTACACTAGACGAAAAACTTACATGGAACTATCACCTTACCAAAATTATCGATTAGGCCAGGACCTCATTATGGACTAGCAAAAGCCTAGTAAAAATTGGGGACTTAACCCCAAAATGACACTATGGATGTATATGGCAATTACAAGACCTATTATCACGTATGTAGCCGCCGTTTGGTGGCACAAAGCAACGCAGAGGCCATCACAGGCTAAGCTCAATAAAATACAGCGACTAGCCTGTGTCTGTGCAACTAGTGCAATGAAAACTGCACCAACAGCTGCACTTGAAACTTTACTAAACATCCCTCCATTTCATCTAGAACTCATGAAAGAAGCGATGATAAATGCCTATACGCTCATCACAGAACATGAATCAAATTCCAACATAGCTCACTCTGCAATCCTACGGGAACTCAGAGATCAAGAGCTACTTGGAATACACCTAACAGAGAAATGTCTACCAAGATATAACCTCCGACATAACTTCAAGGTTACATTCCCAGACCGTCTAAACTGCGAACAGACTAAACCTAAATTTGCCAAAGATTCACATGTGTGGTGCACAGACGGATCGAAAACAAATGAAGGAGTTGTAGCAGGAGTATACGGCCCTCGCACTAACACGTGTCTTTACGCTATTATGGAAACAAACAGCACCGTATTTCAGGCGGAAATCTACGCGATTGAATCTAAACAGACTTTAAAAAAACAAAAACATCTATATTCTCTCCGATAGCAGGACTGCCCTACTCGCAATCAACGCCTTTGAAATAACATCAAAACTGGACTGGGATTGTCTCCAACTCTTACAACTTCTGGGCACCACAGACAAAGTTCAATTGATTTGGATGCCTGGGCAAAGTGGATACGAAGGCAATGAAAAAGCAGAAAAACTAGCCGGAACAGAATCCGCATCCCCATTCATGATGCCAAGACCATTCTGCGGGCTACCACTAAACACTATAAAAAGTTGTGTTAAAACCTGACTCGAGGGAAGGATGCTTCATTTCTGGATGTATACCGAAGGAAACAGGCAAGCTAAAAACTGTATGCCAAATAGCTCCCACAAAAAAAAACGAAACAACTACTACAACTAAGTATAAGTCAGATTCGACTACTCACGGGCTTCCTAACAGGGCACTGCCGTGTCAAAAAACACCTGATGACTATGAAACGAGTCTACGTTTCCTATGTAAGTTCTACCTTGAAGTAGCAGACAAAGCTACCAGCTCTCCCAAAGAATTAACCGCCTTTCTAAAAAACTGCGGCATCATGGACGAGCTCTCTAAATGGAGGATATCACAATAGGTCCACAAGCGGCCACAGTGATCTGGATACAGTATACCACCTCCCCCCAAAAATCTAATCTAATCTAAGTGTTTGCTTAAACAGGCTGTAAAGTCCACGTTTACCAGTTTTTTTTTTAGTTTTGTTCTGGGTAAAACAAGTCTGGTATTAAATCGTGGGCGCAGTGGTTTAGTGCGTTGGACTACGGAGCGAGGGATCTCAGGTTCAAATCACGACGGGACTCTGTAACGACTGTGTTCATTTCCTTTTGGCAAAGTTTGCCAAACATCCAATAGCATCAATTGTCAGGAGAAGCTTCCCAAATTATCGTTAGGAGTTGGTTTAAAATTGTAGCTCCCTTTAAATTCGTACAAGCAAATGGTTGGAGCAGCTAGGTTTAAGGCGCTGTATGGGTCGTTAACGCAACATATATCTATTTATTTAAAAAAAAAAGTCAGATATGAAATCGCACGTCCATCCAATCATAAAACCATTTACAATGATCTGTTACATAAACATCCAATTCTATTCATAATCACAAGTCACAACAATCACCACAAATTAAAATAAGTTCCCGCAGTTAATTCCATCTAAACTTCATCTTAAACTTCTATAAGACAGCGCCACTCCTTTTAAGCGCATCCAACAATAGCACATTCCACTTGAAATTCTAATTCAAAAACCCGTTCAAAATTGTTCCCAAAACCATAATAATAAAAGTGGAAATAAAAATTCTTTAAACCGATTCTCGATTCACTTGAGATATGATCGCGGGGGTAATATCTCAATCCAATTATTAGAAGTGGTCTCAATCGTTAAGATAAGTCCCTAGATTGCTATAACGTATTTCAAAAAGATATGAGTAAGTGTGGCCACGGAAACGCCCCTTAATGTGGTTGACCCCAAAAAACACTACAAACCGGAAGGATCTAAACATGGAAAGTCCACACTATGAGCTATACCATCTGCCCCCACATAAAATTAAACATACACCTCCTAGCTGCACTCCTAATTGAATTACAATATACAATTTATTCTAATTGCAAAATGCAGATTTACTATCCGGTTCGTAGTAATCTCTACTTTAATCCGATAAATTGTTGCTTCGACCATTATTACCTCATATTGTAGTCGATTAACGTGTGAGACTGTGTGTGCGAATTGACGATGACAATCATTATTATCGCATGCCAACTTAACTCCTCGACACCTAGTGTCTGCTACTTAGACACCTCTTTATGGGGCTACTCCACATGCCGTGCCTTAGGAGGGATTACGATATACGGCCGATATACGAATACGCGAGTATCTCGCTCACATCGTGCGCCGCCCGGTGCAAATCGAAAGAAGCAAAACAATTGTTTGGATTGTATGAGGCGCCATAATTGTTGCGATAGTTGTTTTTAATCCGTTACAGCGTGTACAGATCCGGAGTGGGAAAACAAGTGGCGGCTTGGCTTTGTATCTTTTGTTGAAGAGGACAGACAAAAACCCAAAGAAAATTAATCCTATTGTTTCATATAGGAATTAGTGTTGGCTAGAATTTGACTGCAGTCCACCAGGAGATGGGCTACTTATTTGTCGATAGTTTTAATTTTCCGCAGCTTGAATGTTCTGATAGTCCAAAGAGATGTATGTGGGTCATTCTTTTACAAACCGTACAGATTTGAACAAAAAATTACCGACACATTTTTAATTTGCCTGAAATTTTTTTCACGGGTTCTATATCGAATAAAAAGAGACAAGTGTTTAAGGATTTTTATTTATTTATTTATTTTTTGAAAATAAAGGGGTTGAAATTTTGAGATTTTCGTGATTTTTGCCTTGGAGACTCATTTTCAAAAATTCATAACTCCAGTTCTTTTCGAGTTAGAGAAAACTTTTTTTTTTCATTGTCAAGATAAAAGAGTGAATTTTAAGAAAAAAATAGTTCCAACAAAATTTATAAAAAAAAGTACACCCCATATTCTCGCCTCATATCGTGTGTAGTGTGTAAAAAATGATGTATACTGTAGGTATAATTTGATTATTATTTATAAATAAAAATGAAAAAAAAAATTAAAAAAAATTGTGATCATGCAATATCTGTCGTTTAAAAACAAAGAATGTAAGTTTTTAAATATGAATCGTTCGCCGAAAAGCGTCGGCTGCCAGTCATACTCGTAATACTGAGTCTCTATGACTTGTTCAAATGCTCCATCTATTCTTTACTTTAGGCTGTATTCGGAAACGATAGTTTCTTCAACTTTGGTCAGGCAGTAGGTTGGCAAAAATTTATTGAAACTGTCAACTTCAAACAGTGGATAACAAGTGAGAGAACTTCATTACATACTTTGATATCTAGTGTAGATGAATTTTTAGAATCTTTAAGTAGTGGTTTAAGTAAATTGTTGCTACATTCTTTTTTAGTAAAAAACAAAGGCATTTTATAAACGACAAAAAAACTAAATTGATAAAAATGAATGCATTGTAATTTGCGACTTTTCTGAAAACTACGCATTTGTTATCCAAATTGTGTTCAGAGCATACATTGGAATAATGATCAAGTAACAATACATCCCAAACTACAACAAGGCAAAAACAACCGACCTTCTAGGTAGAACCCGAAAAGACATCGCAAGACTTACAGCGATCTTCACGGGACACTGGCCTATAGGTGACCATGCGGCCAAGCTGGGCATCCCACACAATACACACTGCCGCAGTTGCAAAGTGACAACTGAAAAAGGAAAACTAATTCTTTTTTTATGTACCTGTCCGGCTTTAGCTAGGACCAGACTACGTACATTGGGAAGCCCTTTCTTCAATACACTTGAGGAAGTCTCCGAGAAAAGTATCAAGGAACTGATAACTTTCCTGAACTCCGCAGGTTGGATTTAGCCTCCCCCGCCAATCGATAATACCCAGGTTTACGTGAGTTTGTGGTAACAAAACGGCACTCAGTGCTAATTGGGTTTGTCTTATCAAACCGCCACACCTACCTACCTACCTACCTAATAATACATAAATTTTTTTTTACTACAAAGATGACAACGACGAATTAAAAATTAAAAGTTTTGTTTCTGTTTCTGAGTGCTCACTTCATGATACTATTGCTGTTCATCTATTTCAAAGACAACTAGTAAAATTTATAAAAACACATTTAAAATATGTCAATAAAATAATATACTTTTCGGACGGTGCGAGTGGACAATATAAAACTAAAAAGAATTTTATAAATCTTAATCTTTGAAGATTTTAAAATGACAGCTGAGTGGCACTTCTTCCCAACATCACATGGCAAAGGACCATGTGACGGAGTAGGTAGAACTCTGAAACGACTTGCTGCTATAGCAAGCCATCAAAGGGGGAATCATCAAATCCGTACACCAAAAGAGTTATTTGACTGGGCTATAGAAGCTCTACCAAGTATTACGTGTTCCTATGATGAGTACAATGAAGAAGAAAAATGACTTTCAGCACGTTTCCAAAAAACTTTAATGATAAAAGGAATTTTAAAATATCATTGTATGATTTCAATCTCGCTTCAAGAGTTAGAAGCAAAGCAATTGTCTTTGTATAAAAAAAAAAAAAATGTAAAAATTAGTAAGCAAGAAATGAATATTATGATAATAATATAATAATTATTAATGAATAATATTGTTCAATTAATTATATATATACTATTATTCATATAATACAGAAAACAATGGTATGAGGCGAGAATATGAGGTATACTTTGCAACTGGTGCGCCGAATTCAGGTACCGCGCTAGTTTATTTAATTTTTTTGCAATAGTAACAATCATTTCTCCATCGATAAAAAAATCATTTTAGAAGTAAAATTTGACGTAGAATACGATGGTTATACTGGGTGATCCATTTCGAGGTTCCCCACTTTAAAAAAAAAAACACAGAAAATTCAAATTTAATGGAGAATGTTTATTATCATTTGAAAGAACATTCTTTGGCATTTAGTTTTTGAAGATTATGTCTATCAAATGTTGGTTGCTGTATTTTGTACGCTTTCAATTTAAGATTTTGACGTAAAATGCGCCAAGTCGTTCCATACGTCAGTCCGAGTTGCTGCGAACGGCGCCGAATCGACTCTCCACGGTCTTCGTGTACACTCTCAGCTACGGCCGCTATATTTTCTTCACAGCGTGCTGGACGTGGTCTATTCGGTCGAACATTATCCAATAATGAATGCTGGGTCTTAAAATGGGTGATGGTGTTGCGAATAGTACGGTCGGTAGGCGGATTACTCGTATGTTGACCATTAGTTGAACGAAGTGCACGAAACACATTCCTCACAGAACGTGAATTTTCATAATAAAGTTGAACAATTTGTAAACGTTGTTCAGGCGTAAGTCTTTCCATTATGAAATGCCAAACAATACTAAACAAAAATAACATGACAGCATGACACGACTCACACGTGATCTGTCAAAAAAGGCCATTGAAAAAAGTACCTCTACTTGGATCACCCGTTACTTAAAACAGGCTAAGTGGTGGGTAACATTGTTAAAAATTGATTTAAACAATTAAGTTGTTTATAACAATATACATTTTTTTATAAATTTTGTTGGAACTATTTTTATGTTAAAATACACTCTTTTATTTTTTTAAGTTTTCTTTAGCTTAAAAAGAACCGGAGTTATGGATTTTTGAAAATGAGTCTCCAAGGCAAAAATCACGAAAATCTCAAGCTTTTAACCCCCTTCTATCTTAAAATAAAAAATAAAAATAAAAACTCGAACACGTGTCTCTTTTTTCAAATCAAAAATGTGTCGGCCAGAATGGTGTTCGGTTTGTAAAACAATGACCCATGTACGAGAGATATGTATTTAACGATGTGAGGGTCTAAAGAGAGATCATATTAAAGGAAAGCATATAATTTCTTGAATGAACAAATAAATGGCCTAGAACTTAACTTCTCCAAGCATTTGGGTGTGCAAAGTGGAAGCGACCTACCATTTTGCGACTGCCTTAAATTGCAGCTAAGACATTTCTTAATTCACCCGTATATTTTGAACATTAGGATGCATTGAACATCACTGGATGAAAGTTCGTTATCAGTTGTGAAAGAAATAATTGTAACTGTTGAAGGACGATTTTATTGACAATTTTACTTTGTGAGAGCTTCAGTTAATTTATCACTGACGACAATATCAACTAGGAATAGGCGTGAGGTCTTAGATGTTGCACTCTACAGCAGCGTTACCGATGGCCAATTTGAAAATGTTGCCAAAAAAAGTCGCCCGAGCCAAAAAATGCGTCCCACAAAAAAAAGTCAACAAAATGTAGGTATACATGTTTTTTTTTATATTGTTTTCATTTTATTAAAAACAAAATTAAACGTTATGTAGGTAAGGTTATAATTTAACATAAACAAAGCAATTCATAAAAAGAAATCACAATTCAATTTTTTGGTTAAATCTACTTCAGGTAAATGCAACA
Organism: Portevinia maculata; assembly: GCA_949715645.1. Classification (NCBI taxonomy): domain Eukaryota; kingdom Metazoa; phylum Arthropoda; class Insecta; order Diptera; family Syrphidae; genus Portevinia; species Portevinia maculata. Next base: position 81,120,031 of record OX454526.1, on the reverse strand, counting down.
GTTCATTTCTCTAATGAGAGAAACATAAATTTACTGTACAAAAGTAAAAAAATATCACTGGATTTGTTAATAACAGAGACTTCAAGTTAGGTACTAACAAAAACGTAAAAAAACAGTTTATTTTCTTATTAAAAGAAACTTTAACAAAATAGGTAGTACAAGAATAAAAAATTAAATTTCATTTTCTTAACCACAAAACTAAAGCAAAATATAACTAAAAAAAGTTCATGTTTTCAGTTTCAGTTTTGTTGGCTATTGTTTGACATATGGAATGGAAGGTTCCTGTCTCGCGGTAGGGACTAAGATTTTTTAAGATTTTTGTATTTCTTTTGGTACGACAATTATGGCAACACGCATTCGTAGAATTCTTTTGGGAGGAAAAACGTGCAATTTGTTTAGGGCTTGACAATTTTTGTGTTGCAATTTAAAAATTCAATCTGAAATTTATTAAGATGCTCTACAGTAACTCACAAACTCTCATTGTGCAAGAAGAGAACGAGTCTTCGAAAGCATCCTTTTGCAGACCACAGGATTAGATATTCAATTCCTAATTGACGAGAAAGTAGATATAATAGAAGTACGGAAGAATTGTCTTAAGCTGCATCGACAGTTTCGAATGGATACACCTGAAGAAATCGACGCAGTTACAGAATGTCTGAACGAAATTCTTAAACACACGTTCGATAAAGTTTGCCCTTTAGGAACAATAAATAAAAGAAACTCTCACCGGTGTAATATAGATAAAAGACTTATTTGAAATAAAGAAGAAAACTAGAGCTCCATTTAATGCGGCGAAAGCCAAAAATTCTTATACAGACTGGAACCTGTACAATAGGGTGGAGCGTAAAATTGTTGTTCGATTACGGAAACTAACCGTAAAAAGTAATAAAAAAAAATAAATTTCACTTTTGTTAGCCCTCTACCACAACTCAAAGTTTTGCAAAATTGGCAAAAAAAGCTTCAATTTTTGTTGTCGGCTCTTTAACTTTGAAAGTATAATTCAAAAAAAAAAAAACTAAACAAAAGAGAGAGATAATACCATTTCCTATAAAAAAGATATGAAAAGCTTTTATGTATGATAAGCCGTTCTCGAGATACTTATTAAAAGGCGCCATAAAATACAAGATGTTGGTTTGGTAACCGCAGAGAATATCGAAAACGTAATAGATCGAAGCAAAGTTCGTAGGGCCAGGAAACGGCAAAGTAAAGTTCTTCAAATTGAAGAATGTCTTTCAAACATAGAAAGTGTTTATTTCGATGGAAGAAAAGACAAGACATTGACACCTAACTAACACCTAAGCACACCTTCTGCAACAGGGAACTCTATAGCGGACTCGATGAACTCCTTTCTTTCGGACATACTTGAGCAAATTATCTGTTATTGGTTGCGATGGTACAGCTACAAACACTGGATGGATAAGTGGGGTTATCCGGCTTATGGAGTTGAACTTAAGGAGCCCGTTGCAATGTCAACTACATGCCAACGATTGCCACTACGTCATTTATTTATTAAATTGGATGGAGCTATATTAGGACTTTGACTCTATTGGGGACACATTGGAAAGGCGTTGGAAAATTGTGCTGAACTTGACAATACTTGCTAAATATATATTAAAAGGGTATGGTCCAGTTTGGTTCATTATTAAAAAAGACAGTTCATTTCAAAAATGGCCCAAAGCATGTATTCAAGTTAATAAATTTGTCAAGATGTTTTAGTTCTGTTGTAAGGGAAATAATAGACCCTGTTATTTAACGCAATTCATATTTCGCACACCCAGAAAACATATTGATGAGAATTAGGCTTGAGAAGAATCATCTCGGCTAGAAAAAAACAGCGAGTTGAGGGTTCAGTCAGAATTTTTAAACTCCAAAATTAAATTTTAAAGCAAATGATTATCTTGACTTCATAATCTGGGCTGAATCACAAGTCATATCACCCCCATTGCTGGATCGAATGAGTGATCAGGAATTAGAAGAACTTCTGCAGAGCAAATCTTGAATTGACATGCCATTTCCAAACTATACTTGTCACACTCAAGCTGTTGAGCGCTGTGTGAAGATGGTGACCGAAGCTTCAACCACAGTAGTTGGTGAAAGGGCCAGAGATGGACTTATTAGATCAAAAATACATTCTCGAAATATATTACTATTTTTCCTCACAAAAAAAAATTATAGTAACGTGAAAAATTAAAGAATACAGATCTATGTATTGGTAGCTTTTTAAATTATTATGAATTTTTAGGTTTCTATTTTTAGGTTTATGCAAATTTCTTGTCCTAATAAAGATAATATATATTGATTTATTTCTTATTTCATTAATGATATAATATTAAGGTATTTCAAACTTGTAGACAAATCTTTTCTTTAAGAATTTTTTTTTTTTTCAAAACCTCAAAACTTTGAGCCAAGGTTATCCAATAAAAAATTTTAATGTCCGCATCAAAATGCAACGAAACAAGGTCAGTAATCGCACGGCCTGGCATTTTCAACATTGCAACATTCTGCAGTGACGTAGAAAGCACCACGGAATCTGCCAAGCTCCGGCGAATTCTGTCCAAACAACGCGCTGATTCAGGTTTCCTCCAAGACAGTAATGGAAACCGGACACAATTCTCAACAGAGAGCCTTACTCGTCAAACACAGTACGTCATCATACCGGTTCTCAGATGATTTTTTTTACGCAATTTGTTTTTTTACGCAGTTTGTACTTTTTCCATCGAAAACTGTCCTAGCGATCATCTTCAACTACTTTAAAGACCCTTATAATAAGCGCCGTCCGCTTATAAAACCTTACAAAGGCTATGGTTAGAGTAGCCTTATTTTTTTGTGGAATCGCATAAGTTTGCAGTCATCGGGTCATCCGCGACTACTTTTTTCACAATACTCACAAAAGGCCTGGAAAGTCGCCTACATTTGCACAACATAAACAATTGCCTTATATGGGGTGAACATTTAGAAATGAAAAAAATGCCAAAAAGGTCACTTTCAAAATTTTTGGCGATCGTTAAAACCAGTTTGGGTGATAGTTAAACATAACTCCCAAATTTTTGTCGATTATTTTTAATGAATAATCGCGCTGTAAAACCAAGTGCGTTGGACAGATTTTCGACATAGTTTTTATACCCTATTCTAGGGGTATATTAATTTTGACGCATAGTTTGTAACATACCTTAATATTGCCCGTAGACCCCTAAAAGTTACTATATTTATGATCAGCATCGATAGTAATGTCGATCTAGCCATGTCCGTCTGTCCGTCCGTCCGTCCGTCCGTCGGCAAAAATTAGGCCTTTAAACTGGACCTAGAGAGCTGAAATTTTAACCATATACTCTCTAGGGTCCCGAAATAATCAAGTTTAAGAATTTTTGAAATCCGCCCACAGACACGCCCACAAACTCAAAAAAACAAAATTTTGGAAAAAATCGAATTTTGAGCTAGAGAGCTGAAATTTTTTATGATCATATATAAAACTGATTGGGACATAAAATTTTCAAAATCCGCCCACTGACACGCCCACAATTAAATAAAACAAATTTTGGGAAAAATTGAATTTTGAGCTAGAAAGCTGAAATTTTTTATATATGATCTTTGGCCCATAAAACTGCTTGGGACATAAAATTTTCAAAATCCGCCCACTGACACGCCCACAATTAAATAAAATATTTTTTTTGAAAAACCAAAATTTGAGCCAGGGAGCTGAAATTTTTAATATATACTCTCTAGGGGAACTTTATGCTCATGTGTAAATATTTTCAAAATCCGCCTACTGACACGCCCACAATTTTTTTATTTTTATTTTTGAAAGTCCAAAATTTGAGCTAGGGAGCTGAAATTTATAGTATATACTCTCTAGGTGCTCTTTATGCTCATACTTAAATTTTTTTTAAATCCGCCTACTGACACGCCCACAATTAAATAAAACAATTTTATTGAAAAACCAAAGTTTGAGCTAGGGAGCGTTTTTATTTACAAAAGCTTAGTTTTTTCGATAAAATCCTTTAAATTTTTGTCACGCCCACTTATGAGATATAGGAATAAGAATAGGGTATCCAACAGTTCGCCCAAGCGGACTGTAGCCCGCCCCTATGTTTTTTTTTTTAGTTTTTGGAAGGGTTCAATGAAATAAATGCAAAAATAAAATATGGAATAACGGGTGCAAGAACTATTTTTATATAAGTTCAAGTACCGTCAATAAAACACTCAGTTCTTCTTCAAATAGCTGAGTAATTTGTATTGTCAAAGAAAGTTGATGCATTTCATATACCCGGTTTAAATCCTTCCAATATAAAAGACAAACAACATCAATCTCAATCTCTAGGGGACACAACTACTTGTAGAACAGTTAATAATGTTGTACAAGCTTTTAATGCGTCTAACCCAAATGTATTCCAAAACGTGCTTATCTTGATAGATGATATTGAAAGCCTTAAAGTGAAAAAACAGGTGGCCTGGATGGTAGCAGGAATATGTATTTAAAAAATTTACCAAATATTGGGCTTAAATATCTTACATTTATCGTAAATGCTTGTCTTAAGAGTGGTAAATCGGCATATAACCCCGAGAGCTACAGGCCGGTAAGTTTACTTAGCAACATTAGCAAAATATATGAAAAAGTACTTAAAGAAAAAAATGTAAGATTTGTATCTGAACATAACATTTATCCTAATGAACAATTTGGTTTTACGTGATCTCACAGCACATCGCACCAAGTCCTTAGAATCTGTAAACACGTAAAGCAAAATAGAGATTTAGAGAAATCCACAGGTTTGCTATTACTTGACATAGAAAAAGCACTTGATTCAGTTTGGCATGATAGCCTCATCTACAAAATGCTACGTTTTAATTTCCCAGATTTTGTGTGTAAAATCGTTCAAAGTTTTTTGTCTAATCGTTATTTTCGTCTGTCTGTTAACAGAAGTGCTTCTGACTTGGTAACATTCCACTCAGGTGTTCCTCAAGGATCAGTACTTGGGCCAATCTTGTACAATTTGTTTATAGCGGATTTCCGGGAAATACCGTCATGTCACGTAGCTATCTATGCGGATGATTCCGCAATTTTTTCTTCGCATGAGTTCGCTCTCTGTATTTAGACGAATTTTAACATTGCGATAGACATCTAATATACATAGATACTACAACAAATGGCAAATCAAGCTTAACTCGGATAAGATACAAGCAATTTTTTTTTCACTAGAAACAGAAAAGCTTGTTGTTTTCCATTCAATCAGCTTAGGGTGAACGGTGCTGACATAAATTGGCAGCCTTGCGTCAGATATTTAGGGGTTTATTTGGATACCAAATTGCCATTTAACCCACATATTACAAATTCACTTAAAAAAGTCACTATTGCGGTAAAGACTTTGTATCCGTTTATAAATAGGAAATCGTGTTTGTCTGTAGAAAACAAAATAGTTATTCATAAGGTAATATTTCAAGCTATTTTATTATAAAATTGCAAACCTCTCAGAATAAAATCATAAAAATGATGTTAGACCTGCCATGGCACTTTTCAACCATACAGTTACATAGAAGAGGGAATGTTGAACTGATTTCTGAAACTAGAAAATAGATTTTTAATGAGGTGTGATTACTCTGATAATCCTATTATAAACCAATTATGTACCTGAAAAATATTTATATTTATTAATTTAATTGTAAGTTATTTTAAATATTTAGTTATTTATTTTTTACTTAATTTATATATTTATTTACTTGTTACTTAACCTATATGCCTATTTATTTATTTATTTAATATATTTATTTAATTTATTTATTTATTTTATTTATCTATTTATTTATTTATTCATTTAATCTATTTACCTATTTATTTCTTACTTAATATACTTTTTTTCATTCCCTTAATATTTATTTTTCTGTTATTTGTTTAATTTTACTCTGTTTTTAACTGTATACACATGTTTTTAGAATTAAGAACAATTACTGTTACATATTTTTTTTTTCTTACATTGAAGGTTTTTTTGTATGTTTCCTTCATTTGTCTTTATTAATATGTGATCTTAATATTATATTTTCAGTAGAAAATTATACAAATATACCAAATCTCTGGGTTGTAAAATGTGCCGTAATGAACCTATTGTATAATTTTTCATGCAAAATAAAAATATCTATCTAAAAGACATACAATTAAGGTAATAATTTGTGATGAGAAGCTGCTCTAATATTGCCGTTCGAAATCGGCGTAAAATTCTAAGTCTCTACGATTTGTGGCAAAAATATAGCTTCGCACGCAAAAATGGTTGGAGAAGGAAGGTGCCCGATAACACCTTGCATTGTAGCAATGTAGCAGTGTAAACAAAGCCGTGGTGGACATTTGAACGATATCTCGTGCTAAACATAACTTCATTGACCAAGTTTCGAAACAAAGCAAAAACTAAACTAATATGTCGAACAATTGTTGTTAAACTTAAAATTAAAATCCTATAACTCCAAATAAAAGATCCTATATGGTTTATTTGGATGGAAACTGAAAGCGAACAGAAATGGAAATAAAGTCAGGCATGCAGGAAGAAAGCCATATACTTACTTACTTTAAGGGCTTCCGGCTCGTTGAGAGTCTCTGCTTGAGACGCAACAACCATCCACCCTCCTTCTCCAGCCTCTACATCAAAAGGAGTATTTCTGCCTGGTAGTATAATGACCGGTTACCGAGTCTGAGTGCTCTGGGACTTGGGTTTCCTTTATATAAAAATAAAAAAAAAACATCCACCCACTATCCCGGGGAAGCTGCTTCCAGTTGTCCGGACCAAGAACTCTGGCGTCCGCAATGACATAGTCTTTAACACGAGGGTCCAGTCTTCGTCTACGCTGGAGCATATCCATTCGCTCAATGTGGCCGATCCAATGTAGTCGACGTTTTTTAGCTTTTAGAACTACATTCACGTCTTGGTACAGCTCAGAGAGTTCACGGTTGGGCCTTCTCCTTCATTTGACCTCCTCGCATACAGGATTAAATATCCGAAGGATTATTTTTCTATTAAAAGAACTTAATATGCTTCACTCTCCTGCCTATCGTCCAGCACACAGCTGCGTCACCAAAAAGCGGAACTGGTCTCCCGCGTTAGGAGTTTTGAACCCATTTGTTTTGCCAAACTTTCGGATCTCCACTAAGGTGTCATTTGTGGAGTTAATTATTACTCCAAGGCAGATGAACTCCATTGTTATCTCAAAGTTTCTGCTATCAACAGTGATGTTTTCTCCTGTTCGGTGGACTTATGTTTGTTTGTTTGTTTGTTGAAAGCAAGTACTTTATGTTGTCCTCGTTGATTTCAAGTCCTATCAAATTCACTATGTAGAGACTCTAAATTTTTATTGCGTAAATTTTCCACAAAATAAATTAAATATACACCCCTATCGTGGAATCCGTCGGATCTGAGATTCACTTCACTTATTCGATTCACGTGAACAGAAAATTGCTATCGTGGGATCCGTCGGATACTCTCCCTTACTGACCACTATTGGTGATTAGGAAACTCAATTGTGACAGCTCATTTCAAACACATTTGTTTTGTAAAAATTAAATTCAGTGAAAATAAAATAAAAACTACGGATGTCAAATGCATGGATAGATTCGATCCGTTCGTTTTCCACGATACAGTCAATTTCATTCACATTACCGACATGCGGATGGTTCACGTCTGCGGATTACACGATGCAAATTGTTTACTATTAAAGGATCGTTCCCCCCGACGGATTTCAAGATAGGGGTGATAGTTTCATATAAGTGTCAACACTAGTTTGAATCTACGCCCTCTTGTATAAATAAATGTCTACTTAGTCCAAGGTCACCTTCAAAACTCGTGTGGGAATGCCTACAAGGACTGAATAGACTAGGCAAGAATAACAGAATCTCCATCTGCTGGGTGCCTGGCCATGTTGGCATTACGGGCAATGAGGCAGCGGACTCTCTGGCAAGAAGAGGGGCAGAGGAACCCTTCATAGGACCTGAACCATTCTGCGGGATAGGAGAACACACTATACGCGAAGAGTTCAGGAGACTGGAGGAAGAAACAAAGGCCAAAACCTCTCTCAACCTCCAAGGTCTGAGGCAAGCAAAGAAACTCTTAGGAAATTACAACCAAAAGAGATTCAAAGTTTGTATCGGCCTTAACAAAAACAACCTAAGAATCCTAACAGGCCTCCTCACGGGGCACTGCAGACTCAAGGAGCACCTGAGGAAAATGGGCATATCGGAGGACGGGCTCTGTAGATTCTGCAGTGAAACCGCCGAAACTCCAGACCATATACTGGAATCCTGTGGGGCACTGACCCACAAAAGGATGAAACATTTGGGCAGGCACCAAATAACAGACAAGGACATACAAACCATGGACCCACAGCTCATTCTCAGATTCATCAAAGAAACTGGACTGGACGCTGTGCTCTAAGGAGTGTGACCTGTCAAGGATAAATCAGAGCAATACCTCGACACGCTTCACAAAGAAGTATCTAGAGAGGGCTCTGAACGAGGGCAAGCACCTCTCCGAGGCACAAGCAAGGGGACACAATAGACCAATAGGTCGCAGTGTAATATACCCTAACCAAATATTATTATTATTATTATTCAGGTCACCTTGAATAATATGTACATACTTCCTGTCAATACAATTCTTCCTTTAATTCTTTCTTGTCTCAACCTAGTCGTTTCTTTTAATCTCTGGACATCCACTCGCATAACTTTGGTATTCGACACCTAGCTGCAGAGCTCTTGCAATTTGTGTAGAATTTAGAAACTGTTGTACTTCTTCAACAGGAAAAATCTTGGCGGGATAAAGCCATACGCTGGTGGCTTTAACCTTTTTTGAAATGGGGAATACAATGCAAACCCAAACAACAAATAGGATTCATTAGTTAGGAACGGTCTGCAAAGTAAAGAAAGAAAGCCAGAGACCCACGCCGCAAAAATTGGCTAAGCATTCCGATCTTTGACTAACAGCATTCAGTTGTGAAATTTAAGTTGGTTGAGGCGCTCCTGTACGTTTTATTGTCATCTAAACTGAGTCATTTGGCTGGAGAATCGGTATTCCTTTGCTTTACATTCCTTTGCTAATGCAGTCTGTGATTTTTTCTGTTTAGGTCGATGTTGCAGTGCAGCTTCAGCTCGTTGAATATATGTAATGTCAAATTCGTTCCGGCGCAAAGCTCACCAAATGAATATCACTCGACGAATTTCGCGTTCGATAACAAGGTTGGCTTGGTGGGGAAGATTTTTCGAGAATAATGAATAAAATAGACCAGCGCCTCAAAAGCGAGTCTGACGATCGGGTTAGGCAGACCGAGAAACGGTACTGCAGTTCCAGCCCAACTTCACGTGGTAGCATTTACAAGTTGGTGTTGATAGATGGTTAGGTTAGGTTTATGTGGCTGTCGGCTGAAGCCGACACAGTTAGACCAATTTAGGTCCATTGTGATACCACATTTGTATTATCTACCTCAACTCTGTAGATGGGACTGGCTAACGACACGCGGTTGTTCTCAAACGGTCCCCCATCTACGTACTAACCGCGCCCAACGTCGTTTAATTACGGTGATCTGACGAGAACCGATTAACTCGACGTGGTATGGTCGTTGGTTTGGTGTTGATAGATAGATAGATAGATTTATTTCGCATATAAATTTACCAAGGTATGGTTACCACACATTTTACAGTATACAGAGATATGATAATTTGCATCTTTCTTCTGAAATATTATCTACAAAACATTAGTGATTTAAGTTGGAAAAACGAAAAATAATACAATACTGAAGGAAAATACGAAAAAAACCTCCAATTAAAAAAAAAAATGTTATACATACATAATAGATATTGATATTTAATAAATTTATGAAGCAATGACTATAGGAAAGACGCCAAATCAGGTACTAATTTAAAAAAAATTATTATTAAAATTATCACCGATATAAATAAATTAAAATAGATAAATAAATAACTAAGTAAATCAATATACAAATAAATGAAAAAATAAATATGTAAATAAATAAGTAAATAAATAATCAATTAAGTTAATAAATAAATAAGACAATTATCACAGATATAAATAAATTAAAATAAATAAATAGATAAGTAAATCAATATTATAAATAAATAAATAATTAAGTAAATTAGTTAATAAATAAATAATGAGAAAAAATAATAAATGCATAATTTGGTCAATAAATAAATAAATAGGTATGGATAATTATTGTATTTCCATTTGAGAGCAGTGACTTTCTTTTGACAAGAGGGTACAACATTTTAATCATTTGTAATATGAGTACTAAATGTAAACTTGGTATCTAAATATACTCCTATATATTTTACAGAAGGCTCCCAACTAATGTCTTTCCCATTTACTTGTAAGCAGCCACTGGGGAGAAAGCAAGCTTTTATTCTCTCCTCATTTAATTTTACTTCCCATTTATTGTAATATCCTTGTAGTATTTTCATCGCATTGTTTAGATTAATTTCAATGTCAAGAGCGAATTCATGAGATCAGAATACTGCAGTATCATCAGCGAAAATAGCTGCCTCACAATGTGGAAGACGCGGAAAGTCCGACGTATACAGGTTATATAAAATAGGCCCAAGAACTGAGCCTTGGGGAACTCCTGAATAAGAGTACACTAGGTTGGAGACACCACTATTGACGTGGACTTTAAAACAATGATTTGACAAGAAACTGCGGACAATTTTACAGATATAAGCGGGAAGTTTTAAATTTATCATTTTAGATATAAGTCCGTCATGTCAAACGGTATCAAAAGCCTTTTCGATATCGAGTAGTATCATTCCAATAGATTGGTCTACAGAACGATGACTTTTGATATGGTTGCAAATCCTAAGCACTTGATGAGTCGTGCTATGAAAAGGTCTAAAGTCAAATTGTTCCTTTGTATACAAATTGCTGTGGGAAATGTGCTTGGCAGTTTTTTCTTTAAGACCTTTTTATAGATTTTGCTGAGGCTGCTGAGCAGACTAATTGGCCCGTTACTTTCACTATCGGCACTACTTTGGCCAATTTCCATTTATCAGGAAAATATACTATCTTTACGTTTGTCCAGATATGGGAATTTGTTTAATGTAAATATTTTTAATTGAGTCAAAGCCTTCAGCCTTACGTACATTGTACATTGAATTCGTAAGTCGTTAATTAATAATTCAGTGTCTTCTACCATGATATAGTCACTTCGAGATGGTTGATTGGTATGACTTGCCAACAAATTTTTGAAGTTTAAGTCAAATCCGAACGGCAAATTTTAGGGCTTGACAAATGATACGAGCCCAAACGCAAAATAGTTGGACTACCTATGATAAAAAACAAAAATCTGCTGGTTCTTAAATTCCATCGGCAATAAACTCAATATTTTGGTAGTTTTCTTTAGATATATTTATTTTAGATAGAAATAAGTAACAAAAACAAAATGACTTCAATTAAATAACCATATCGAGCAGTCTTAAAAAATAAAATAACGATTGATACATTTTTTTAAACGCAAAATAGTTGGCCTACGCGTCTTAATTTTTATTTTACCATGGTGTTACGTCGCCTCTGGCCTTAATAACTGCTTCTATGCGTCGTGGCATTGTGTCAACTAATTTTTGACATTCTTCGGTACCAAAAGATTCCCAAATATTTATGATTTTAGCTTTTAGGCCTTGAAGAGTCCGACATGGTTCTTTTCGGAGGTTTTGCTTCATTTTATGCCAGACAGTTTCAATTCCAGTAAGCTTCAGCAGATAACCACGCCATTGTAGACCTTGCTGTATGGCAGGAAGCACCATCCTGTTGGAAAATGAAATCTCCATCACTAGTTTGAAGTCATGATATTGATGGGAGTAGCTCATTTTCCAGAATATCCCGGTACTTGGTAGCATTGACAGTTCCATTTACAAAATGTAAATTGCCCAAACCTCGCCCAGACATGCATCCCCATATCATTAGAGATGCTGGAAACTTGACTGTTTTTTTAAGGCAATCTTTGTGAAAGGCGTCTTTGGAGTTTCTTATGACACGTTTTCGTTCGTCGCCCACGCAAACTTCAAACCTCGACTCATCACTCCAAATAACGGACCGCCATTGACTTAAAGTCCAGTTCTTACGTACGGCCAAGGCCCACTCTAGGCGCCTTTTCTTTTGTTTAGGTGCCAAAAATGGTTTTTCTTTGGCCTATGTTTTAACGAATTAAAATAGCTCTAATTTAAATAAATCTAAAACAAACCTTATAAAATTTATATCTAATTTTTTTCATTGTCCGCTTACAAGTGTCGACTGAAACACTTTTTTGGATTCTTTCTCTCCATTGAACAGTTATTGCAGCGGCAGTTTGATTTTCCTTTATTATTTTTTTTAAGACTCGGCAATCTCGAGGTTTCGCAATTGGTGTTTTTTTTACCAACCTCCACATTTCCACTATTTTTGAACTTTGTGATAATGTTTAGAATTGATGAGCGAGGTAAATTAAATTGGTTTGCTATTTTGTAGCTCGAAAATCCCGTTTCGAAGGCTTTAACTATGGATTCCCTAAGGTCTCGTGATAATGCAACACCACGCACCATGATTAACACTAAACTGTTGCTGGCTTACTTAAAACAAGAGATCAATAAACAACAAAACAAGTGCATGCCATTTTTTTAATAACGGTTAACTGAACATCTATTTAAATCGTCATAGGCCAACTTATTTGCATCCCATAGAGAGTAGTCCAACTATTATGCTCTTATCTTTGTTTAAGAGAATGCAACCTGAAGCCATGTGTGTTTTCTCAAATTAAGTTCTGTTTGGTCTTATTTACTCATTAAATGTAATTTATTACATTGACAAAAAAAAAATTTAATCAAAAACTGCTTGGGACAGAAAATGAAGGTGTATACAGAGGATTAATGTGTTAATTTGCCTATTTTGCGTTTGGGTCGTATTCTTGGATGTTTGTCAGACGTTCGCAAAAGGTGGGGCAGAGGAAAAAAAACCCTAGCTGTTACTTGGCCCGGCGGGATTTGAACCTGATAGATTATTAGTAAGCACACTAACCTCTGCGCCCACCACATTCAATATTCAATATAAAATACACTGATCGTAAGCTTGGTAGACGAACTGCACATACTTGAACTGCATTAATATGACGTCCAGTCCGCAGTTTGAAAGATATCGCTATGGCTCGGACTGCTTCATGAGTCTAATACGTGAGGTTTCCTTTTGGATTTCTGACAATGTTGATTGTATTATTTTGTATTGGATGACATTTTGCTGAAACTGCAGAATTCAAACCTTTCTGATGCCTCCATCCTACCATCCAAAGTTTTGGGATACAAAAACTGCTCTAATTTAATTCAGAACAAGCACTGTCAGAGATGATAGGCATCCCCTTGTATTTGGCTGCCATTTTTAGTCTCTACTTCGCAATTCACGAACATCAAATTCCCTAAATTTTACAAAGAGTTAGAGTAGATACAAAAAGGTTCGGGTGTAGTGACCCTTTCTATGATAAATACGCCGACAAGTGGTAATTAAACCTAAAATAACCACCGAGGTTATGGAAAAGTTACCATTTTACTGCAAACTTACCAAGAACTACTCGCACGAGTATGATAAAACCATGCGCCGACGAGAGGCGTTACCTCATCATACCCATGTAACAATCATCATCAGTGTCGTGCGGTAGGTCGTCGTATCTGCTGTCCGTGGTGTTTTGAAAAATGTTCACAAAAAAGAACGCAATAAAAGGAAATCTCCCAATGCCTTCATTTATACCACATACGCATACAGCTCTCTAAATATTCTTTTAACCGAAAACGAATGCCAAACACTATCCAGTGTGTATTGTTCAGGTGCTCGTTTCACCAGGAGACAACTCTTCGGAACATATAAACCAAAAATGTTGCATCCACTCGCACATGAATGATATCCGAAGAAAAATTGAATTCTGGAGTGCTGCGCGGCATAAGGTGGATGAATGGATGATAATTCGTTTTACTTCAGCAATGGAACACATAATGCGTTTTAATGTTCCCTAAGTCTTCTTTGTACTTCCACGTAGTATCGTGTGTCTATCCTACTCCAGTCTATATCTCACTTAAGCCCTCAATTGCCTTCTCCTCCTCTGTATTATACTTGAATATTTCGATGTTGAGTGTGGAGATCGTAGAACGTGTTGTAATTTAATATTCCAGTCAGGATTAGAGAGCGATCCTCTCATTTTTTGATTCAGAAAAAATGTTAGGTACATCGAGAATAGTTCACATCTGCTCCGATAGATTTTTAAATCCATTTTTTTAAATCTTTTTTCAATGGCAGCAGTCAGACCTGGCTGCATTTGGTTGTCTGCATTAGATTTGGTCCACTTTCGAAGGGTGCTTCACAGCAATGTATGGAGGAATCCATATGCCACACATTAGGGAGGCGACACATGTGGGGAAACGCATACGCACATATCTAAACGTGACCCATTCTTAAGATGCGTTCCGAAGATAATAAGTGTAATTAATATGCAATAGCCTCCATTTCAGTGTGCCACTTAATCGTTCTTACGCTGTGCGTCTGTGCTTTTGGAGGAAGCTAACACTTGCCCCGCAGCGTTACAGCATAATACAGATTAATATAGATGAATTCTCGAAAATTGAAAATTCTCAATGGAATGGAGGGTTCGTAAATTCATTGGAATTGTAATTGATTGACTTTTAAAGAATTGACTTTGCGGCACTGGCTGGGGAATGGGATCATTCATTTACTTTGTTTTGCCTTATCTTTGATGGGGTTTTGTTTTCCAAAGTTCCTGTACTCAGTCGGACGGATGCATTTGAAATGAAAGCATTTACTTGAGGCTTAAAGATTTTTAATTACTCGAGACGTGGGAATCGGAGTGTAGTAGTATTGTTGTACTATAGTTTGGCTTGGACCAGATGTGTTTGCAGTACCTCCACATGCACTGCATATACATTTGTATAGGAAAATTAAAATATACTTTGAACGTTAAAACATAAGAACGCAGGCAAAGTTCGAAGTTTTTATTTATGATGATTCGGATCTGGATTATGTAGTAAATTGTAACGGGTTCCCATTCCATTCCCAATATAGACTGAAATTTGAAAAAAGGACAGTGCTTATTCGAAAAATTGCAATTTTTTATTTTAATAAAGAGTATAAACACAAGCAGGTTATGTGCGGAACTCAATATCCTATAAATGGCCCCCTCGTGACTGATGGCACAAGTTTGTCCTTTTGACTTAATTTTTGATGATACTCGTATTTTGTCCCAGTGCCCGCTGAATTTCATTAATGGCGCGTCGAATTTTCACCCATGTTCTGCAATCCACTTTTGGTGAATTTGCAAGGTGAAAGTGAAATTGTGTGTTCTGCATTTCGATCGAAATGAATATTGTGAATAATTGGAATTTCGAAAACGAAAATCGGTGTTCAGCATTCCATTGTGACCGTTTTTCAAACGGAATGAATTCACTTATCTGTTGTGATGTGAAATTGTGCAGTTTCGAGGGTTTTCGAATAAATTTTTATTGTGTTGAACGTTGTACGCGAAATGCAAGTCAAATTTGTTTTTTTATTGTAATTCTTTTTGGTTTGTTTGTATTTTCAAATTTTTTTCAGGGGGCAGCATTCATGCTAAAATATGCTTTTCTGTTAAAATATAGATTAGGATCCTGGTGGGGCTTGACCATTTTAACGTGGGTTCCGTTCACACATCCTATAACCACAGGTATTCCATACTTTTCCACAAAAAATCGTTTTGACTCCTTTTTGTCTTCATCAGTCAGTGGCATAATTTGGATTCCAGGACATTCAATATCTGCCCAATTACTTTACTAACAGTTGGTCTTGCTAAACCAATATCTAAATCCTTTCCAACAGCCCTTTGGTAACTTCCCTCACCCAAGAAGCGAAGTATTCCTGCAAGTTTATGTACCGAAGAAATTGACTGTTTTATATATGGCTCTATTTCGCTTAGTACCTACATAAAAAGCTTCTTTGCCTAATCTGAAACTGCTTTTGAAACTGCATACAAATGAAATTATTTTTTTTACACCAAAATGTAAATCAAGACCACTTACTCCGCCTTCGGAAAATCTAATATATTTGCTTTTTCTCGCAAAATTGGTCTTCTTCTTATTCGTTCTCTTTGGATTTTTTTCATTGAAAATTGCTAAAGCAATTGCATCCCTCTTGAATTAAAAGCAAACACATTTTGTGTTTGTTTAGGATTTTGACAGTTCGAAAGTGAATTCGAAAAAATCTAAAATGATCCAAATGCATAACACCAAATTTCATTCCGAGTGAAATTAAAAAGTGTATTGAATTCGATTTCGATCGAAATGCAGAACATGGGTGTTTGTCTTTCAGTTCAAGAATCGTTCTTGGGATATTGGCCTACACCTTTCCTTTCAAAAAACCTGAAAGATGTTCCAATGGCGACAAATCGCATGGTCTTGTTGGCCAATTCACATCGGCAGGGCGCGAGATAAATATCCCTTCAAATTTCATCTTCAACAGTTCCATTGTTGTTTGCTGGCTGGCAGGTTGCGCGGTTCTGTTGAAACCACATGTCTTCAAGATCCGTTTCAGCAATTTGATGCCAGATCAAGTTGTTAATCGTCTCACGGTAACGAACGTCGTTCAGGGTGACTGCATTGCCAACCGTATTCCCGAAGAAGAACGTTCCAATCATCGTGACAGCCTAAAATGGGCACCGAACAGATCATCTTGATGGATCTCTCTTGGATTCTTAGTTCCCCAAATGCGACAGTTTATTGACATAGCCATCAAGTTCGAAATGCGCCTCATCGGAGAAGATTCTGCGAACTTTCGGCGCTGTACATGGTCTTGTGGCTTTAAATGTTCTGACAACTGAATCTTGTAAGCATGCAAATGCAAATCTTTAGTCAAAATTCGCTGAAAAGTGTTTCGTGAAAGTCTTAATTGCTGAGAGCGATGGCGAATCAAGGTGAAGGGATTCTGGTCAACACTCTCAGTAGCTGCTGCAATGTTTTCATTAGACCGAGCTGCACGAACGCGGACAGGTTGTATTTCGGTTTGAACTGACCACATCGCCTGAAATTTTTCGATTACGGCGAGAAGGTGCATTATGGTGACCGAAAAATCCACGACATTTTCCAATCGTATCCGCAAAAATCTCACCATTTTGGTAGTGGAATCTCACAATTTATATACATTGGGCGTCCGTGTATTTTTCCTTGACTAAACCTTAATGATCTGTGGATTCAGTCTCTTTAAATTCCATCGCAGCCCTTGCCGTTCATCTCTTAAGGAGAGGGAGCAGTTTAACATTCACCTCTGTTGGGTGCCGTTGCATAGAGACATTCCGGGAAACTGCAGGGCAGATGAACTCGACAAAAAGGGAACCAAACTACAACTTTTACCTGAAAAGGGTTCTCTGGGGTATACCAATCGCTACTTGCAAACTTTTGTTCAAGCTATCGGCAATCTAGAGAACAAACCTTAGGTGAACAACAAGTAATACGTGTCTAGCGTCTAAGCACATCTGCCCAAAGCTTTACCTGCGACGCTCTAAGAGTCTGACCGATTGCATATAAGCTCCACTATAGGTGCCTTCACAGGGCACTGTCTGATAGGCAGGCACGCATCGAGGCATGCCCCCCCATATGCATTGCACTGTTTATGGGATTAGTTGCGAAACCGCAAGTAGATTCCATAAACAGTTCAATAGCTATGGGGGGGGGGGGGGGGCATGCTGCCCCCTGCAACCCCCCTGCTTAGGGTCACTGTTTGATTTGGAGTAGGTTTGAGGTACG
This sequence comes from Portevinia maculata, assembly GCA_949715645.1. Classification (NCBI taxonomy): domain Eukaryota; kingdom Metazoa; phylum Arthropoda; class Insecta; order Diptera; family Syrphidae; genus Portevinia; species Portevinia maculata. Next base: position 81,102,255 of record OX454526.1, on the reverse strand, counting down.
GTTCTTGAATTATCATAAAATGTTAAGAGAATTTATTTCCCACAAAAAAGTGAAGATATTGCTCACCTATGGTGGGCAATAAGTTCACAAAAAAAAAAGTGAAATTATTGCCCACTCGAGGTGAAGTTATTGCCCATGTGAAGTTATTGCCCGTGAAGTTATTTCCCTGCACCGTGGTTTCTCGAGAAGTCAAAACTTCGAGAAAACAACTGATGTTACTCATGTTTTGGCAAAAACTAACGATGATCCCAAAACCAGAATGATGTTTTTGGTTACGTCACGAATATTAAATAATCTCTTTGAAGAAAAATGGTAGTGAGCAAAATTTTGAAAGACGACCAAAATAAGACAAGTGTGGTCCACTATGGACTTACTCAAACTTGTATTTTCAAAAATTTGTTGGGAAACAAGAAGAAAACCTTGAACACAAATTTGAGCAACACGACTATCCGCGGACCTAGTGCCCTGGGATTGAAAAAAAAAAGAAATTAGATATCAACGGCCCATAGAGGGCCTAAATCCTACCATCTCCAAACACTAACAACTAAGCGCCCTGTGATTAAAGGCTTTGTCAAATTAAAAAAATAAATAAAGGCTTTTCGGTGTAAATAGGAAATTGAGAATTCCCAAAACCACGATTTTAAAGGATATTTTCAGACACTTCTTGGTTCAAAAAAGTGCATAGGAATTTTGTACGAGATTTCTGCTAAGTCGCATAAAATAGTTCACAAGTGTTTCGCTAAGTCTCGTAGTAGGCTTGCAAGCACGAGTGATATAGAACACCCGGAACGTCTGAATTAGGGCACAACAACTTCTTAGCCAATGTAGTGCACGCCGAGCATTCACAACTAACGTGTTCAGAGGATTCATCCTCCTCCAAACAAAAGCTACATTCTGTCTCCGAGCACAAGTTCATTTTCTTAAGATGATATATCAAGCCACAAAGGCCTGTCAGGAAGATCACCTGCCTCCAAATATCTACTTGCCTTATCTAATATAAGAATTTCCTTATAGGAATACGGCCTGATTAATCGCTTGGATTGTCTGAGTCCCGGAACATTTTCCCAATGGGCTAGACGAAGTTGGTGTTCCCAATTATTAATCAGTTCTAGAGCGGCAGTCCAGTTGACGCTGCAATAAGGTTCTGGTCCTATGAACGCGGATTCTGAGACAGCCCTAGCTACCAGTTCCTCGGCAGCCAGGTACCCAACCAAGTTTGACCTTGTTGTGTCCGCTAAAGACTGCAGTGCATGGAATCAGCACTTGACTCTCTTAGATTCCATTGAATTGGACTACAGTGCTTGAAAAGCAGCTTGACTGTCCGAGAATATGCGCATTCTGGCGCACTTGATAAACTTTTCAAAGTTTATTCTGGCGCAGATCTCAATGGCATAGATTTCTGGCTGGAACACAGTGGGACAGGAGCCGAGATTTTGGTGTTGGGCCCAAAGACGCCAGCTCCAACTACAGATTTCATTTTTGATCCGTCGGTGAAGCAGACCAGACTTTTAGGGTCCATTGCCGGAACACCATTGGCCCAGTTTGCGCGATCCTATATTTTAACCTCAAATAGCCTTCCAAAACAATACTCCCAATGTCCGTTTTTTGGAATTGAGTCAAGTATTTTCAGGTGTCCCACGAGGTAACCTGGTTGAAACTTGCATTCTAGCTGCAGCTTAATAGCGCGTCCAGCAGCCGTCTTCCTAAAGTGAAAAAGTGATAGCCCAAAAAAGCCTCTTACGCCTTTCTTACAAAAGTTCATGAGAGGCTGATGGCAGTTGCTTAAACGTCCACAATTTGTTGTTTCCAAGTGGAAATCTGGGTTTCGCACAAATCAAATAATAAACTGCTGATATAGAAGTCACTTATGACACTAGTCTTTGCTTTGTCTTGTAGTCTGAAACCAATAACCATTCCGATATTTTTTAAGGTGAACCAGGCGAATCTCGCAGGTTGATCAGTAGGAGGCTTTACAGTGGGAGGGTTATGCGTATGATAATCTAATCCAGACCATAAATGCCCCGATAATGAAAGAAGCAGGCAATAAACAGTAAACAATTGGGTGCCTCAGGGCTCTGTATTGTGGCCAATTTTGTTTTTTCTTTTTATATTAGTTCACGTATTCCTAAATATTGGATGTAGACAATTAAAAGTAAAAAGTTACTTCGATCAAGCCATGCCAGTCGATCACCAATTTTGAGGTCTTTAACCCCAGAACACTAACCATGAGTCGAATCGACTCACAAGGTACACATAGCGCACTGTCGCACCATCTAAGGTTCCACTCTTTAGTGCCTGTCGAGACGCCGTGTACGTTGTGTCGCTGCTGTCAGCCTGGATCCTGTGACATCATGAACAGCAAAGGTTAGTGAGTCGAAATGACTCATGGTAAATGTTAATTTTTTAAGTTTTTCACTATACACTAAACTATAAGTAAAGTACATTTATGACAAAAATATGCCATTCATGTATACGACTGATGACTGAAATATCATTCTAATTTTGTGATTGAAAAACATTTATTTTTTAAGTTTTTGATTACACTAATTTGATGTTTTATAAAAACGAAAGTTGCTGAATTTATTTTGTAATGATCGAAAATGATTAAAGTTTCTTTTACTGTTTTACTTTGTTTAAATAAAAAAATTTAATATTGAACAAAAATGCCTTTGATTTACGCAATTACATTTGTTTTGGGTATGGGTGACTCATGGTTAGTAATAACGTACCTACAATGAGGGTTAGTGTTCAAGGGTTAAATTTGAACTAGAAAGCTGAACAACTGTTTAAAAAAAATCGTTTTTTCGAACAAATTGATGGAAATGAAGATAAAAAATCTTTACGGCGCCAACCTCATGTGGGCGTTTTCACTCAAATATTACATTTAGTTGAAAATAAAAAAAAATATGGATAAGGTAAGTCCAAGCGGTCTGTAGCCTTTTTCATGTATTTATTATAACGGGTAGTTGGGGGTGTGTGAATCGGGTAGGCGCTGATTGGCATCAACCTGGCGGTGCCCAGCTGTTGAAACTTTTCATACGCATCAATTGTGCTTATTTTACCTCCTAGTGGTAACCACCGGGTACTGGTCTGCCCATTAGGGCGCGACTTGCTGAACTTATAAGCGCGAGTGTTGAACGCGAAGAAAATAGCAACTCTATAATGCTCTGTCGGAAAGACTGACTGAACGAGTCTCAGAAGTCTTACATGAGCTCCTCAGAAAGAGGAAGACGTGCAGCGGATGAATTCATTAGACTGAATCAACGGTGTCGTCAACAATCAAGATGACAGCTACCTTACTTGAGCTACTTCGACATATTTGGAGCTGAGGTCAGTGAGGACTTTTTCAGGACTAGTCAGGGTCCTGAAACAGAGATGGTGGCGGATGAACCCTTTATGGGCCAACGGCAGCTCTCACATCCCCGAAGTGGGTTACTGACACCGGAGGAATTCGGCCCCTTTAGTCCAAGGGGTCCAACAAAGGGCCTGGTCTTCCAGGTTGGGGATTGTACGCCGGGGTAACTGCCTGACTGCGTAAAACATATATAGTTACGCAGCAACAACAAGCCACGGATACGGATAATTTTACTGTTGACGAACCTGGCAAAGGAAAAAAGACAACGAATTTCGGATCTGTACGTGGAATGTTATATCCCGGATATCCCGAACAGCGCCAAGACAAACAAATACTGTGAGGAAGTTTGACGTCGGACGGCTAAAATCGCAAGAGGTCACCAGATCCTTCTCCGATCGAGTCTCTCTCAATCTCTCAAGAGGTTCCATGCAGCAAACATCAAGTATCGAAGACCAGTGGCAACATTGCCAAAAAGCTATCAGAGACGCCGCCTCTGATGTGCTTGGTTTCACTCGGCCACCACAACGAAACCCCTGGTTTGACGAAGAGTGCCGGCAAGCACATGCAGCAGAGGACAGAGGACATGCAGAAAAGGAAAAGGGCTGCTCGTGAGCTCTACGCGCAGAAAAGAAGAGACGAATACCGGCTTCTCAGGAGAAAAAAGAAAGAGCACGAGAAGCGCGCGATCGAGGAAATAGAGAGATGTTACAGCAGTAATGAGGTTCGGAAGTTTTACCAAAGGGTAAAAAGAACCTACCAAGGCTACAGATCCCGAACCGAAGCCTGCAAGGATGAACAAGGGAACATCATAGTAGAATCGCGGTCGATGCTGAGGATATGGAAGAACTACTTCTGCAGACTGTTTAACGGCGATGACAAACTAAATCCCGCTGTCGGGCAGAATGCACCACTCAACCTGGACGATGAAGACCACCAAATCCGTCCACCCGACCTGGACGAAGTGAAGATAGCCATATCTAAGCTTAAGACCAACAAAGCCGCTGGAGCGGATGGCCTAACCGCCGAGCTATTCAAGGCGGCAGGCGATGACTTGGTTAGGAGCATGCACCAACTCATCTGTTAAATATGGTCGGAGGAAAGTATGCCCGATGAGTGTAACCTCAGCATTGTCTGCCCAATCCTCAAGAAAGGAGGCCCTCTAAACTGCGCCAACTACAGAGGTATTAGTCTTCTTAACATCGCCTACAAGATCTTATCTGCGGTGCTGTGTGAACGCCTGAAGCCTTCAACAACCTGATTGGTCCCTATCAGTGTGGCTTCAGGCCAGGAAAATCTACCATTGACCAAATATTCACACTGCGACAGATCTTGGAGAAAACCCAGGAAGTCCAAATCGATACCCACCACCTTTTCATCGATTTTAAGGCCGCCTATGACAGCATTTATAGAGACGAGCTATACAGAGCAATGTCTAGTTTTGGCATCCCTGCCAAACTCGTCCGTTTGTGCAGGATGGCGATGGAGAATGCACGCTGCTCCATCAAGGTCGGTAAAGAACTCACCGAGACCTTCGATGTCAAAAAAGGATTTAGACAAGGCGATGCGCTGTCATGTGACTTCTTCAACATAGTTCTTGAAAGAATAGTGCAAAACTCAAATGCTAACACCAGAGGCACAATCTTTCAAAAGTCCGTCCATCTACTCGCCTACGCCGACGACACCGACATAATCGGCAGAATACAGCGGGATGTCACTGGCGCGTTCGTGAGTATTGCGACGGAGGCGGCGAAGATGGGTTTGGCGATCAATGAGGGCAAGACAAAGTATATGCTGTCATCAAGAAAGGACACCCAACACCGACGTCTTGGACAGAATGTCACTATATACAGATATAACTTTGAGGTGGTTCAGGACTTTGTCTACCTAGGATCCGCGATGAACTCAGGCAATGACACCAGCGCTGAGATTAAACGAAGAATAACTCTTGCCAATCGCTGGGCTAAGAAACCAATTGAGTAACAAAGCCCTCCCTCGAACAACTAAAGTGACCCTTTATAAGACCTTAATAATCCCAGTCCTTCTCTATGGTGCAGAGGCATGGACTCTAACAAAAGCGGATGAGGTCACTCTTGGTCGTTTTGAAAGGAAAATCCTTCGGGTAATTTTTGGTCCCGTCTGCATAGATGGTGAATGGAGGAGGAAATTCAACGACGAACTGTACGGGCTATACAGCGACATCGACTTAGCCAGAAGAGTGAAGGTCCAACGACTGAGATGGCTGGGTCATGTAGAGCCAATGGACGTGAATGCTCCGGCCCGGAAGATCTTCGAATCCACACCCGAGGGACGGCGCAGTAGAGGAAGACCGCGACTCAGGTGGCGCACGCAAGTGGAAGGGGACCTTAACCAACTTAGCGTGCGAAACTGGAGACAGCTGGCCAATGATCGTGCTGGCTGGAGACGCTTGTTATTTGAGGCCCAGGTCCACCCCGGACTGTAGCGCCACCCTAAGTAAGTAAGTAAGTATTATAACGGGTCTTTCATTAGCGACTTGACAACTTCAAACTTTCATTGTGAACGCACCCTTAAACCGATTACCGAACTGTCTATGTCAAAATATTCAATAAAATTAACATATTTATTATGGTAAAGTACACGAGGGAACAATGTTAACAAATAATAAAATGTACTACCGAAATTCCGAGTCGGTAGTCGCAAGTTTAAGAGCGTTAACGCCAATTTTCGGCCGTAATTCATGCCCCAGTAGACAAGCAAGTCATAGTCTATTGAAAAAAATTGAGTCAGAATATTCGCTGCTTGATGTTGCCGTGCCAGTGAGACTAGGTTTTGCCCGAAGTGTGGATATATGATATGAATATTGCTGCCGTAGAGGCTCCCGTTGCAAACCAGCCAAATCAGTAAATTTCACGGCGTTCTCAAGAATTGGGCCTCTCCCAGACCACATTATGACGTATTTTGCGTAAGGATCTTGGCCTACACCCTTACAAGATCAAGCTGACTCAAGAACTAAAGCCACTTGATCATATGAAGCGAAGTAAGTTCTCGAATTGGGCTCTGGACATGATGGAAGAAAATGAAGCATTTCATCGCAAAATTATCTTCAGCGATGAAGCGCATTTTTGGTTAAACGGCTTCGTCAATAAGCAAAATATGCATTTCTGGACAGGTGAGAGACCTCATGTGCTTCATGAAACAGCATTTCATCCGCAAAAAGTCACTGTTTGGTGCGGTTTTCATGCCGGTGGCGTCATTGGACCGTTTTTTTTCGTCGATGAAAATGACCGCCACATTATGGTAAATGGTATTCGCTACAGAGACATATTGGAACGGTCTTTCTTTGAGCAATAGCATGAATTGGACATCAGTGATATGTGGTTCCAACAAGCAACACAGCGGGTGCAACAATCGAGTTATTGAAGTCTCAGTTCGGTGAACGTGTTATCTCAAGAAACTGACCGGTCTATTGGCCGCCGAGATCGTGTGATTTAACGCCTCTAGACTTTTTTATTATGGGGATACATTCAATCATTGGTCAATGGCAACAAGCCGGCGACTGTAGAGGAGCTTAGAGCCAATATTGAACGAGAAATAGCGGCCGTATCGGTCGAAATGTGCGTCCGAGTCATCGAAAATTGAGTTCAAAGTATCGACCGTTCCCGTGTTGGACATTTTAACGAAGTCGAATTCTATTCATAAATGTTTTGATGCTAATTCAAGCCAATAAAATTTGATTTGAAATATTTCAAGTTGTTTGCATTTTATTTAAAAAAGAAGTTGTTAAGTCCTTAATGAAAGACCCGTAACTAAACGAAGTCATTAGATTCAATAAATGTAAACATATACATATATACATAGATAAGATATGTGTGGTTTCCAGGTTAGTTGAACCTTTAATTCTTTTGTTTTTTTAAGAAGATACCGTAAACAATGGGTGTACTGAAAATGCGCTTATTTTAAACTCCAACGTTATAATAATCAATTACCGCGTTATAAAAAGTATATTTTTTTGTGCGTTGTTCGATGATGAAACAGCGAATGCGTCTAGTTTCTGCACGAACCGACCTCGTAATCTCGGTACCTTTCACATACAGCATTCAGTTGGACTTTCATGACGATCATAAATAGTCAGTGACTCTAATATACATTGTTTTAGATTAAATTGCAAGCACTTACATTGTGACAGTGTACTTATAGGTATTGCCTTAAACAATGCCCCCAAATATGTTGGCTGTGAGCCCTATGATGGTAAAATTCCGCACTACATCCTTCGGCCATTTTAAAATTGCCGGTTGTCAGAGAGACCAAGGCAATTGCTTAATACGCCTTTTATAAGGTTGATGCATGTGCGAAGGAATGGTGTGCGTGGTTTCGTCTAGTTCGCGGGTGTAATTCTGTCGTTAAATTAAATGTGTTCGTCTTGTGAGCTTTTTCTTGACGCCAGTTGTTGGAAATTCAAAACTCAGTCCGAATTATACTGCATTCCAGGACATAGTACACCCATATGTTACTAATTTCTACTGCCAATGGCATGTGCGCAAAACCCTTTGCTTCTTTCCGACATGTGATTCGATTTTTTCGTTGGGCACCAAGAGTACATATGCGAATAATCTACTGCGTTATATTTTTCGGGAAATGAAGTGCAAGGAAGAACTTGTATCGAGAACCAATAATAACTTTAATCTCATACATTTTTAGGAGAATTCTTTACGTAAAGTCTCTAATCTTTCGCTGCAGGCCTCATATATTCTACAAATTCGGATAGATACTATTTTAATGATACGTTTAAACTGTCTTTGACACTTGCCCACGGTATGCGAATGAAGAACTTTAATGTTTACAGCCTCGCAGGAATTCAAAAGAAAAGATGTTTAACTGATTCATGGTAACCATTGACTAAACATTTTTTAATGTCCATTTACACATTTCACACTTGAAACGGTCATGTTCCAAATGCTCTGATTCCATAAATATTTTCCTGTTCACTTCAACGGATACCTTACGAGTACCTAACTTCCTGTTTAGTCTATGCACCATGTGTTTAAACATTTATGTCGTTTCCCAAAATCGTACATTCAATATTACTTGTTTCTTTGGATTCAATCGAGTTGTCTTTATAAAATAAATCCTGTTCTATCATCCTTGTCGACATTTACGTAGGTAGCACGTTTCACTCTACATCTTCACGTTGACATGTTAACGATGATAAATCCTCTGTTGTATCAGGAATAGATCATTATCCGTGTCTATCTGATTTATCTATGTGCATTTATCTTATCCATGTGTGAATAACGATTTTCAATTGTATTTGATTCCAGGAACATGGGATTATCCTAAGCGTTTCCCTGAAATAGAATGAAAGCGTATGGTCGTCGTTTAAGGATAAGCAATTTGGGCTTTAAATCGTTGGAAACAACGCCCTTAACTAAGGGTGCGCAATTTCGATGAAGTTGGAGTGCAAGTTGAACAGTCAACAACTGTGTGATACGAAGCTGAGTTGTAGGGCAGCGGACACCTAACTATTTTTTTCCGATTCTGATTAACTTTCGTCCATTAAATAGAAAAGTGTTACTGTATCCTGAAATAAATGCTAATCGATAAAGATTGGAGTTTTTATTTCATAGAGAGAAGAATCTGAGTTAAGGAAAAAAATTAAAAACTTGGTTTCTCTTTTCGTTTAATGCCATATCAGAGCGCAATCAAAATGGGTTTTTCTTTTTTAATTAAGAGTTTTTTCTTTGCTCTGACAGAGCTTTCAAACTGTAATTGTTTTTTTCGTTCAGAGCTTGATCAGAGTGCGCTCTATGAGCTCAGAATAAATTGACAGAGCAGTCTGAGTAAAAAACTGATCACAGCCAAAGACAGACTGAGAGGAAATAAAATAAAAACGAAAGCAAAATCAATTAAAAAACGGTCGGTTCCTTTTCTGGCGTAGAAATGTAATTTAATAAACTATTTTTTATTTAAGGAATAAATATGGTTAGGTTAGGTTAGAGTGGCTGTCGGCACAAGGCCGACACACTTAGACCAGGGTTAGGTCCATTGTGATGCCACACGGATTGAGGGGTTTCCCCACTACTAGTTAAACCATTTAGAGCTTCTTATGAAGCGCGATAAACTTCTAACGTCAGCGTTAGCCAAGTCGTTAAGAATATTAAGCAAGAAATCTCCCAGATAAAGATTTCTATTATGGGAGAGAGCTGGACATGTGCAGAGAAGGTGAAGTATAGTCTCCTCCTCCTCCTCGTCCAAGCAACTTCTACAGAAATCGTTCGAATAAACGCCAGGTCTCGATGCGTGCTTGCCTATCAGACAGTGCCCTGTAATTGCACCTATAGTGGAGCTAATATGCAGTCGATTTAGTGAGATCAGACTCTTAGAGCGTCGCAGATCCAGCTTTGGCCAGATGTGCTTAGTCGCTAGACATGTATTACTACTTGTCCACCTAAGGTGTGTTCTCTTGATTGCAGATAGCTTGAATAAAAGTTTGCAGGTAGCGATTGGGATACCCAGAGAACCCTTTTCAGGTAAAAGGGGGAGTTTGGTTCCCTTTTTGGCGAGTTCATCAGCCCTGCAGTTTCCAGGAATATCTCTATGCCCCGGCACCCAACAGAGGTGAATGTTAAACTGCTCCGCCATCTCCATAAGAGATGAACGGCAGTCGAGGGCTGCAATGGAATTTAAAGATACTGAATCCACGGACTTGATCGCCGCCTGACTGTCCGAGAAGATACGGATATCCTTTGTGGATATCACATTTCTCTTCAGCCACGTCAGGGCTTCTTTTATCGCCATAATCTCCGCCTGGAATACGCTACAGTGATAAGGAAGACTGAAAGAGAGACTCAGATTTAGCCTTTCGGAGAAAACGCCGCCACCAACCCCGTCACTAGTTTTTGATCCATCGGTGTAGAAGTGGATCGCTTTATCTTCCTCAAATTCAGCGTTCTCCCAAAATGATCTGGAAGGAATAGTGACTTGAAAGTACTTCCCGAACTGTAATTGGGGTATGGTGTAGTCTATGTTTCCTGGTAGAGACTCAAATGAGTCCAGAATGATGGTGTGGCCAATATTGTTGTTAACCCACTGCGAGGTAGCCTTAAGGCGCATGACGCAGAACAGCTGCTGTTTGCCTACTAAAAATGTCGAGGGGTAACAGATGTAGATGGATGTCTAGTGCTGCTGAGGGGGTGGTACGGAGTGCTCCGCTTATGCACAAACCTGCTGTGCGTTGGACTTTGCCCAGCTTAGCACAGTTTATAGCTTTACTTAGGGCAGTCCACCAGCCAGCAACCCCATATGTTAGAATCGGTCTTACGACCGATACATATAGCCAATGAGTTATGCGGGGTTGTAGACCCCACTTGTTGCCAATGGCTTTTTTGCAAGAGAAAAGTGCCACTGTGGCTTTTTTTACTCTTTCTTGTATCTTGGGTTTCCAGCTTAGCTTCCTATCGAAGATAAGACCCAAGAACTTAGCTTCGTCAGAAAATACTAAGCTTATACCAGTAATAGAGGGTGGGTCGATGTGCGGAATCTTGTGCTTCCTGGAGAAGAGGATTAATTCTGTTTTGTGGGGGTTGATACCCAAGCTACAGCGATTAGCCCATTAAGGAATAAATATGATTTATAATCAAATGAAAACTAAGCGCTCAAATGTGCTTCATAAACAATTCAGAACACTCTGTGCACGCTCGGTTCAGCTGCTCAGACTTCTCTACAATGTTCTGTTCTGAACTAAAAAAAAAATCATAATGAATAAGTTGACTGACAGTCCGAGTGTCACACAAACGAGGTAAACAAACTACCAAAACATTCTAAAGCCGAAACGATAATAAACAAACACAAAAAAAACATATAAGCGATAACTGAGACTTATATAAAAAAAGTTGTAGAAGTGGATATCCCCAAGTTTTTCATATTTAACGAAACGGAGCATTCAAAGCGCTGAGGGCTAAATGTAATTTCAGCTCTCCGAACTTATTGAAAAGGCCTTAAGACCCAACCATAATATACTTAAGTGGGATTAACCTTATGTCAAGAACGAACGAAAACCCCACTCAATTTCTGTAAAACGACCTAGTTGCTCAACACTTGACGAAATCGATCAAAATCCTATTATGGTGATGCTTTACTATTTGCATATAATTAGACATTTCCGCTGGCGTAAGTCAAACAAAGATCACTATGATTGCCTGTTTACTTACTTAACCAGTCTCCGAACCGTTGATGCTACCTGAGGCACTACAGCCTTCTATGCTCCGCGATCCCGGGCCAGACCAAGTAATCTGGCATCCGCGATGGCTTGGTCTATAAAACGGAGGTTTGGTCTTCCCTGTCGTCTCGAACCTGGGTGATGGAATCACAGATCCTCTTTGCTTTAGCTTTTTGGACTTCATCCACATCTTGGTTCAGCTCATTTAACGCCCGCGCTGAGTAGCTATTACATTATAAGTTTATTAAAAAAATCCTCTTAGGTCGAGTCCATTATAAAAAGAAGCTCATAGAGTTCACTGTTGCATCTTCTTCTCCACTCGTCCTCCTCGTACACAAAAACCTAATATAAGCTTCCCTTTCCTACTTATCGTTCAGCACTCTGCGCCATAAAGCAGAAATAGCAAAATCAGTATTCTGTAGAATGTATGTAAGTAGTTTTGAGCCCATTTTTTTATGTCAAAACGAAGTAGCGGAGGTTTCCTGGGGTTATTCAAGTGATCGTGGAGTTGATGTTTACTCGAGGTATGTGAACTTTCTTACTACCGTATTATACGGCTATAAGAAAACACAATAATTCCGATAAAAAATTTCTTTTAGATTTTAAGATTTAAGAGAAAAAAATTCTTATAGATATAAAAAGAATGCATCTAAGAAACGAAATTTCTTATAACATATCTGAAAATTGAAAAATAATAAATGCATTTAACATCAATAAAATATTTACTCAAGCGCAAAAAAATTAACCGCATGACTATAAAATTACGATCACAAGGATGAGGCCATACATTTTGCAAATCGATTTTCAGCCTTTATACCCAGAAACTTTTACTGCCTGTGAAATATATTTTCCAAACATTAATTAAAATGTAAATAGGAAACGAAAACTGGAATTTCCCAAGATCATTGAATGAACTACTTGAAAAGCGAACTAGGATGAGGCCATTGCTAATATTTTGTTGTAGGAGTTCATAACAGCGATTTTTTAAAAGTTTTATTGAGAATATTTAAAAAAGTGTTGAAAAGAACTGTTTTTATTTAGTTAAAAAAAAAGTGTTCCGCAAAAGACTGACAGCGACAGAAAGAGGAAAAATTGATGCTTTCAAGGAGTGAGGACTCTCAGGGCGAAAAATTGCAAGGAGGCTAAACAGAAGTAAGACTGTTGTAAACAGTTATCTTGCGGATCCACAACGCTATCAAAAAGGACGCACGGCAGAAGCAACAACATTGCGAGAAAAGCGAGTTATTCTACGGCTTGCCTCAAATTCTACTCTACTAGTGGACAACAGCGGAGTTTCAGCCAACATAGCAACGCTCCGAAGGATAATACGAAAAAGTGGTACAATACAGAAAAGAAAACTGAAAAAAAACCTGGTTTGAGGCAAGTACACAAGGAGCATGGAATGAATTTTGTAAGAGAGCATGTAGCTTGGAGCAGTAAATGGAAACGCGTTGTCTTTTCGGATGAACAAAAGTTTAACCTTGACGGCCCCGATAGTTACAACTTTTATTTCCATGATTTAAGAAAGAAGCAGCTTATTTTAGCAAAACATCACAGCCGTTCATCAGGTGCATTGGTGTGGGGAGCTATTAGCCACAATGGCACAATCGAGTTAAAGTTTTTGTCCACAACAATCAACGGAAACAACTACAAATGTTTGCTGGAACGGTTATTTCCACAAGTGTACATTTCCGGACCCCTGTCTTGGATATTCCACACTTCCACGGTTGTTAGAATTAAGTTGGATTCAATCAGAAGACGTGGAACTTTTGCCATGGCCGTTGGCCGCCCTATTCACCGGACTTAAACATAATCGAAAATGTTTGGGCATGGTTATCTCGTAAAGTGTATGAAAGCGGCAGACAATTTGAAGACAAGGACACTTTAATCGAAGCTATTCGTTATGTCTGGGACAAAAATTTCCCATAATTATTAAAAAAAAAAACTGTATGATTTTATTCCAAACCGTCTTATAGAGGTCATATCGAAAAATGGCGGCCATAATCAATATTAATGTAGAAAAATATAATAAATAAATGTTTTAAAACCATAAAATGCTTTTCAAGTAGTTCATTGTTTGATCTTGGGAAATTTCAGTTTTCGTTTCTTATTTACCCTTTAATTTTATGACTTACTGTTGGGAAAATATATACCTGTTCACAGGTAGTAAGTTTCTGGGTATACAATTTCCAACAGGTATTGAAGACTGAAAATCATTCACTTTTGGAGTAACTCGGGGTACAGCGTGAGGAGCTTGATTGCAAGACATGAAACCGGTAGACAAGATGTTAAAATTGCAGAGATCTGAGTTTTCTAATTAGTCGCCTTTTACGACAAACGCTGTTTTTTTGGAGGAAGGTCAGCCCGTCCATACACGGGGGATAAAACACGCCCATTAAGTAATGTAAGAAAAATTGCATTGTCGTTAAAAATGCATTCTACGTACAGGTACCTACAATTGATGGTTTCATCTCTTGTTCAAAATTAACTTCTCGACCTAATTCGTAAACCATTTTAAAAATAGCAGCCGTAATAATTCATCTTTCTGTCGTCCCGTCCAATGACATCGACTTGCATTCAGTCGTGGTCTTCTCTGTTTGACTTTTATTTTGGAGCTAAATTTAGATGTGAAGTTTCCGGTATTTTTATCCTTTAAATATGTTTTTTTTTTGGCTTCCCATAAATAAGTGAAGAGGATGATTGACAGTTTCACTTGGGAAAGAGACGACAATTTGAAACGGTTCGTATCCCAGCAAACATTTGTCATCTCACGATGAGTAGTGAAAAGTTCTCATTCGATTCCATATTTGCCTTTAAATTTCACCACACATGTCTGCATAATCATCTGTTTTAGTTCAGCCATGCATGGAGATCTTTTTGGGCATTTCCGAAAAGTCAATGGATCAATAATGTACCACACCTTAAGCTCACGAATAGCTAAACAAACACAAAAGGGCTCACCTGGTCTCGTCCGGAAATCAATGATGTACTACAACGAGCACATTTCTTTTTTTCATTTGCCATTAAGGTAAATAGAATCATTTTTTTTTGTCAGATAAATTGCATTCAGTTGGTAACGGTAGTGAAAATAAAATACAAGAAAAACCATCGAATTTATAAAGAAGAACCGAAATGTTTGTCGAATTTGTACATTTACGAGTAGCATGTCGAATGTGATAGAAAGTGGAACATTTCGCTTTCAATGAAACTTTTCGAAATTAAATTATTTATTTTAGATATATCGAGGTCTGAGAGAAAATGTATGTTAATGTGCATGTCACATCTTACAAGCATTATTCAACAAGCCACTGTTTATTGATTAGGGATATCAGTTTAAGTGATTTTAGAAACAAAGTTGGTACCAGCTTAATGATTCGTATATAGTAATTCTTCTAGTAACCCATTTGTGTATCTATATAGTCACATAAATACCCTTTAAACTAACTTTCTTATTTAACGGGCTCCCGTCCCGTGAAGAGTCTGTCTGTAACACTGCAGCCGTTAATCCTCTGCGATCCCGGGCACGCTGCTTTCAGTTGTTAAACAGCGTGGTGAAAATATCTAAAGCCTCCAGAGGCAGATGTCTCAATACGACGTTTGGGACACAATCCACACCCGCCGACTTTTATTCTTTAGTGATTCGAAGATTTACAGAAGATCATCCTTCGACACGAACAGGTGCGATGCATCTCGGCCATTGGCAACAACTGCATTAGCATGGTGTTCATCATTGAATACGGTACTCCGTTATTCTCAGATCGCCAATTCTCAAGTTCGGTGCGCATATAGAAGTGGCTTACCAGAGCCCTATTCTCAATGTCGTGTGATTGTTCACCGTATGCACGGCCTCGAAACAAGCGCCCAGCAAATCCAATCTCTCCTGCGGGTCCTCGACCACAAGAAAAATCTTTGTTTATTGAAGCGTCAATTTCTCGACTTATTCCAGTAGTCAGTACTGTCTGTTTGTTCTCTGATGTCTGAGAGATTCGAACACAATTAATATCATTGAGATCCTTCCTCCTGTACAACTTATATATCTGTGGGAACATATTCGGACTACAGGTTTTAATAGCCCGAATTTTATTGCCCCAATACAGGCTCACAGATTTTCTGTGATTTTCTTTAATCAGCTGTTTCAGAATTCCTATCTCTGACTTCAGCATCCTTAGCCCCGGGTCGTTGCGGTCGTTAAATTACCTGTAGAGCCGTTTAAGGCTCGAGAGCACAACCAACACACTACCCTTTACACCATCGCCACCACTATGAATACCCATAGTGATAACATTTTGAAGAACAAATCAAAGGGACGGGCTACAGTCCGCTTAGGCGAACTGTTGGATACCCTATTCTTATTCCTATCCCTCATAAGTGGGCGTGACAAAAGTCTAAGTATGGTTGAATTGTTAAGAACGCTCTACATATTTTGTTATATAACATTTAAAGGATTTTATAAAAAAAAACAAAGCTTTTGTAAAAAAACGCTCCCTAGCTCAAACTTTGGTTTGTCAAAAAAAAAAAAAATTTAAATTGTCGGCGTGTTAGTAGGCGGATTTTGAAAATGTTTACACATGAGCATAAAGGGCCCCCTAGAGAGTATATATTATAAATTTCAACTCCCTAGCTCAAACTTTGGATTTGCAAAAAAAGTTTTTTTTTAAATTGTGGGCGTGTCAGTACGTGGATTTTGAAAATATTTACACATGAGCTTAAAGAGCCCATAGGGAGTATATATTGTAAATTTCAGCTCCGTAGCTCAAATTTTGGTTTTTCAAAAAAAATGTTTTATTTAATTGTGGGCGTGTCAGTGGGCGGATATTGAAAAGTTTATCTCCCGATCAGTTCTAGGAGTCATAGATCATATATAAACAATTTCAGCTTTCTAGCTCAAAATTCGATTTTTTTTTCGAAAAATTTGTTTTTTTTTTTTTTTTGAGTTTGTGGGCGTGTCTGTGGGCGGATTTTAAAAATTCGTAAACTTGATTATTTCGGGACCCTAGAGAGTATATGGTTAAAATTTCAGCTCTCTAGGCCCAGTTTAAAGGCCTAATTTTTGCCGACGGACGGACATGGCTAGATCGACATTACTATCGATGCTGATCATAAATATAGTAACTTTTAGTGGCCTACGGGCGATATTAAGGTATGTTACAAACTATGCGTCAAAATTAATATACCCTTAGAATAGGGTAGCTATAAACAAAATAAGGGCATCAACATGGCGCTCAAGCACTAACTGCAAGGAACCCGGGAAACCAGCCCTCAATTAAAACACAACTTCAACTTTTTCGATTGACAGGAACTCGACGAACACAATTCTAATCGTTGAAAGTGCTCTTTTCAACCACGAAATTTCTGACAACCAAAGTTTTATGTTAACGAGGCAAACGTACCCTAAATAAAAAGGGGTATATTTAAATTCAAGCAGAGTATGGAAGGCCTACATCCGAAGTTGGAGGAAGTATCAAACAAACAACTTGAACAATGGCACAACATTCTTCAAAATAGCAGCTCATAGAAAGATAAATGCTGAGCAGATTCGTTCGTCAAAGTTTATTAACAAAGCTCAAGGTCAGCTTCTTGTAGATGGGAAGACGAATTCAACACAGGTGCCGACAGTATAGTGAAGGACGTTCAAATGAACAGTTTCCGCCACTATACACTTCGCTTCAACTGAATAAGCACAAACATTTCCCAAGCTGCGTTGTCCATTTTTCAAAACCTTGTGCCGTAATATATCATTTGATGATGCAAACTGTTTGAGTATGATGTTGACAAAATAAATCGGTAAGAATATTTCAAAAAGTACCGCTATTTTTTTCCTGGTTCCCTTCCAAAGCATTCAATATGGAAAAATGCAGTTTTATTTTGCGTCAACTGAATAGACACAAAGTCATTATTTTCGCTGGTTATGAGTTTTCTGTGGAGATTGACACATTAGATCAACAGTTGAAGTACTTTTAGTGAATTTTGTTTGATTAATTGTATTTCAAAGAAAAATGGGTAGATCAAAATCTCTAAATAGTGTTGAAAGAGCTCAAATCGATTTACTAAAAGACCAAGGACCAACCGGGCCTTCTATCGCTGACAAAATTGGACGAAGTTCTAGTGTGGTCTATTCTTATTTAAGGAGCAAAGATTCGCACGGAAAAAACATGAAAGGAGGCCAAAAAACGGCAACAACAGCGGTTGATCGAAGAGCAATTTTAAGAAGTGCTTCCAATTCCTGCGACTCTGCGGCAAAAATAAAGCAGAAAGCCGGTGTTACTGCAAGCGTTTCAACAGTGCGAAGGGTTATCAATAGTACCAAACATCTGAAATGGTTAAAAATTCAAAAGAAACCACCATTTAACGAGAAACGAAAGTGTATGCGCTTAGAATTTTCCAGGCTCCATATGAGTTTTAAAAATGAATGACGTCACGTAGCTTTTTCGGATGAAAAGAAGTTTAATTTTGATGGCCCTGATGGGTTTAATTATTACTTCCACGATATGAGGAAAGAAGAACGATTTTTAGCGCGGCATCATAGTCGAGAAGGTGGTGTTATGGTGTAGGGAGCAGTTAGCTACTATGGCACTATTGAGCTTGAGTTAAAAACCTTTAACCACCATTTGGTTTCTTTTGAATTTTTAACCATTTCAGATGTTTGGTACTATTGATAACCCTTCGCACTGTTGAAACGCTTGCAGTAACACCGGCTTTCTACTTTATTTTTGCCGCAGAGTCGCAGGAATTGGAAGCACATCTTAAAATTGCTCTTCGATCAACCGCTGTTGTTGCCGTTTTTTGGCCTCCTTTCATGTTTTTTCCGTGCGAATCTTTGCTCCTTAAATAAGAATAGACCACACTAGAACTTCGTCCAATTTTGTCAGCGATAGAAGGCCCGGTTGGTCCTTGGTCTTTTAGTAAATCGATTTGAGCTCTTTCAACACTATTTAGAGATTTTGATCTACCCATTTTTCTTTGAAATACAATTAATCAAACAAAATTCACTAAAAGTACTTCAACTGTTGATCTAATGTGTCAATCTCCACAGAAAACTCATAACCAGCGAAAATAATGACTTTGTGTCTATTCAGTTGACGCAAAATAAAACTGCATTTTTCCATATTGCATGCTTTGCAAGGGAACCAGGAAAAAAATAGCGGTACTTTTTGAAATATTCTTTCCGATTTATTTTGTCAACATCATACTCAAACAGTTTGCATCATCAAATGATATATTGCGGCACAAGGTTTTGAAAAAATGGACAACGTAGCTTAGAAAATGTTTGTGCTTATTCAGTTGAAGCGGAGTGTATGTATGCACTGTCCAGGAGCGGTCTCTAACTATTACAAAGCACCTGAAACGTAATAAAATCTTTAAAAAAAAACTAAAACTTACGTTAAGGTCTAGATCTGCACTTAAGGGTAAAATCCCCTAACACAAAATTCTCTATAGTTTGAGCCTATCAAAGAAATAAGGTTGCCATTCGAACTTTCGGGGATCGAACAGTTACTTGACTGCTTCACTCGGGGTAGGTGTTTTGCAGGCGGCAGGTACCGTTCACGCAATTATGAAGAAAGAGAGTTTTCATAATGGTATCCCAAGATTAAACGACTGTTGGCATAAAATGGAAATTTTGTGTGTGGGGACTTCGTGCTTGTGAACTTTTTGTTTGTATTTTGTTTTCAATTTAGGGATTTATTAAGTTAACACTGTTGACTTCCGCTTATAAACTTAAAATTCGTCGAATGGGCGAACTGTACAAGCAATTTTTTGTAAGGTCTCCAAAACACATGTATGGTAACTGTTCTTTCTGAAATATAAATAAACATGTTCACAAATAAATTATTTTATTTTATTTAAATGTATTCGTATTTATTTATTATTATAAAAGTCCTCAAAGATACAAAAAAATAAATGAAAATTCCTCTCAAATAAATAAAAAGCCAATTTTGATAACAACTCTCATTCGGAAGAGCGCATCGGTGACTGAGTTAGTTACATGTTACTATGTACCCGAGTTGAAAAGAGGCAGCAAGATTTTGATTGTGACCTCGTCAAATCGACGAACATTAGGTTTCTAGGGTTAATTTGAGGATTTTAATTTTGTTTACTTTGTAGGTCTCCCCAATCCGACACGCCTACCGTTTATTTGTGTGATCCGAGAGTTTTAAGGCTTGCCTCTCTTTTGTAAGCGCTTTTTGGGGGGCCCTGCAGTGATATTCTAATCCCTAATAGGATAAAGAGTATCAAACCTAAGGTAAACGCGTGGTTTGACTTGAGCTGCAAAGAGACAATCAGGCTAAAAGAGGTAAGCTTTAAAAGAGGTCCCCTTTCAATTTGATGACTTATCTAACTGAAAAGTGGAACCAATCTCTTCACCATGGTGGTGAAAGTAAGATCGTTGTGCATGATGTTTCGAAGGCATTTGACAGAGATTGGCATCAAGCTCTTTTGTCGAAAATGCGTGCATTTGCAATCGATGAAACCCTTCTTCAATGGATTATAAATTCAAGTTGTTTTAGATGGCTTTAAGTCTGCAACCCACCGAATAAATGCTGTTGTTCCCCAAGGCTCGGTTTTGTCTCCGACTCTTTTTCATTTTTATAAATGATCTCCTGTCTAATTACTTCTAATCCAGTCCATTTCTTTGCTGATGACAGTACGCCAGATTCACTTTCCTTTCGGGCGTGGAACTGGAATGCTAACGTATGGTAAGCTCATTGAATTCCGACCTTGATAGCATATTAAAGTTTGGTACAATTCATAGAGTGGAAATCAATGCCTCCAAAACGCAATGCTGTTTCCTGTCACTAAAGCGAAGCCTGAATAATCGACCATTACCAATGAATGCCACTTGCATCGCTGAAACCGAAAAACTTTCCATTCTCTCGGTTTGTGTGTTAATTACAATCTTCCTTGGAATGACCTATATTCGATGTCGCCAAGAACGCTACGAAATCTCTATGTTTCCTTAAGCTGTGTAAGAAATATTTCACGTCTTCCGATCCGGCTACAATTTATAGGGCGTTTATCCGCCCAATGCTTCAGTACAACACTCATATCTGGTCCGTTGCAACGATTACATATTTGGAGCTACTCGACCGAATTCAAAAACGCGCGATAAAACTCATTGGTGATCGAGACATCGCTAAATCACTTGATTCTCTTAGTCATCGTCGCAATGTCTCCTGCCTTTCGTTGTTCTATCGTTATTTCGACCATAAGTGCTCAGACGAAATAGCCAGTTGAATTCCTACCTTAGGACGTTTCAACCGCAATAACCGCCATGCTAGGAATGCACATCAGTGCACCCTTAAGCGGCCCTTATGCTGTCAATCGGTTGACATCATGCATCCTGTATGTGTGGATTGACGCTACCCCTTACACAGTTCAATCGATTGACTTGACATGAAATTTTTAGTTCTTGTGAGTTTTCGTGGTGTACGGATGTGCGATGAGTGAAACGGACGATTGTATTGCATATATTGCTATTGCACATTGCATAAAGAGGAAAAAGAAAAAAATGTCGAGAAAAAAGAGAATTTTGATGAAGGAGTGGTTAAAAAAAAGGAATCAGTTATACATGAAAATCTTTTGAATGAATTGAAAATATCTGCACAGGACGATTATAAAAAATGTATGGGAATGGATAACTCCACTTACCAGAAATTGATTTAAATAATTTCTCCTTTGAGTATGAATATACTTTTGCAGTAAAACTTCATATTGTTGCATTTTTTTTTTGGTCGCTATAATATTTCCCTTTGACATCCCATAAACTCTTACCTTACCTCATATCAATCAGCATGACGTTCATCATGCAAAATCAAACTTGCTTTGATTTTCGTCAATCAGACTTCACCAAATGTGTGTGACTCATACAGATACATTTTCACAAACACATGCTAGTGATTGATGTCATTCGATTGACCGTGTAAGGGCGCTTTAAGCCTGTACGGGGGCGTACAGTTAAATACAAAGAATCGTCCCTTAGCCGTCCAACACGAATGTGGAATGCTGTACCATGGTCTATCTTAACTTCGCATTACAATTGACAAACATTTTATCTCTCCAGTCCAATTTTCCCTTCTGCCCGCGCTGTGTAACTCTTTACATTATAAGGGTACACAAAATTCCCTAAAAAAACAAACATTTTTACCATTCACGTTCATTCAGCGATACATTTACCGTCTTGAAACTGTCCCGCAAGTGTGCACGAAAATCCGTGGGTTGACAAAATTGGAGATCAACGGTGTCGTAAAAGGAAGATCACACAGTAATCAATAATAAGAGCGTGTCGAAATTTTAAGAAGGCAGACCTCAAAACTCTTGGATCAGACCAATGCAACACCAATTCATTGAGGTCGACCGGCGAACCCCATAGGCGGATCAATAGGAATGCGGACCGATAGGAGGGTTATGGTCCATTTGATCCCAATCATAGCTTCGTCGTGAAGGAAGAAGAAGAAAAAGTATTGTTGCCTGAAGATTTTTAACAAACCGATTCTAATTGAATAACCGAACACGCCTTTTATGACTTATTTCGCTACCCATTTATTTATTTAACTGACCACATATTTATTTGATTGCTAGTTTATTTATTTAACAGAACATTCAATTGTTTTATTTCCTGATGTTTATGGAGCTATCTATTTTTACTTTTTTTACTGCTCATATTTAATTGACAATCTGTTTATTGACCATACAAGTAAAATGTCTAGTTTGGTCAAAACCGCTTTTTTAAATAATAGTCTAACAGGGATATGGATTTCTGTATATGTTGGCAAAATATTTCTGACTACACGAATGCGTGTCCCATTACTTTGGAAGCCACTGAGCTACTAAGCCTCGCATATCTCGATAATAACAAATTTAAAACATACGCCTTGGATTTTGATATGCAAAAACGTCTTTTTCCAATTCAAATATTCAGGATAGGTATGAGTTGTTAGAATATAAAAACTGTAAACACATCAAAAGAAGTCAGTTAAATCAAGTATAAGCGTTAATCATGTGGAACTTTGCATTGTCGCCGCGATCTTCCCCATTACAAAAAACACCGAAATTGAATTACAAATTTTACCTTTGTCCTTGAAAGTAATTGCCAATGCATAGCATCATACGAGTACTTTGATGTTTCAATCTCCCATGGCCGCCTCATTCTTCGGTTAAAAATTATAAACAAGATTATCCGTAAACATACGTTTAATTGTTTACAAAAATACAAAAAACAACACCAATTTTTGGCAAATTTAATTGAAATTATTATACGATTGATCTTCAGAATTCAACCATAAGAGAAAAACCATAAATCGGTGAAGGTCGTGTGAAAATTTGAATCGCCATACATTTTTCTCCTTGGCTATAATAATCAGCAACAAATAATGGACAGAAATTGCGCACTGCCTTATGAAATAGCAACACGAGTCGACCGACTACCCACCCATTGACTTCGATTAGGGTTCATATACGAATATGTACTTCCAAGGAACAAACAATAAATAATTATATTTTCTCATTACGCAATGACGCCGCACGCCTAGTTAGCCTCGCCAAAAACTAATTCAATTTGGAATTTAAATAAGTCATCCCATTATTTAAATTTTCCTTTTGGAAATGGGGCAATGTGTTTTAGTTTGTGTTTTAGTTTGATCAACAATAACACTCGTATCTGTATCTAAGTACATGAAATCGACTTTTTAAATGTCAACACATACCGACGAATACCCATTGAATGTACACAAAAATAAAATGAATCAAATCGAAATCGAATCGAGGTTCAATGTTCGATGGAGCATTCGCAGAAGATCAACCAATAGGTACACAATATTGTTTAGGAGATGCTGTTTAGCTGAAGGTAGTCATGTGTTGATGGGGATACCTATTATGGAACCACGAACCTGCTTGGGATTCTGTTCGATATCGCCAGATGATAGTGCAGACTGAATACACAAAGGCGACGAAAGATGCGCTTTGGCGTGTGCAATCAGAGCGAGAAAATGGCGATTCCCAATGACATTGCATACTAGAGAAGGCACAGTGCATGAGGTGGGTATTTGTTGTGTTCTATAAGAGGAACACTGGTATGAGATAATTCCACTGTAAGGAATTACTGAATAATGTATGAGTTCCCTGGAAGTGAAATAACTCTTTTTCCTAGTTCTTTGGCGCTTCGGTGTAAGTGCTTGAGTTACGTAATTATTGTTGCTGTATAATGAAAAGGAATTTGCAAGAAGGAGAAAGAAGGAAGGCGGAAGGAGACTTGGCCTTTCCTTGAAAATGTATCCCATAAATGTGTATGCAGAACTTGTACTTTCTTTTTATGAGTATTTAGCCGTTCTGTTTCATGGGTATAGATGTATTAGGATGGATAATTTCAATTCGCGGGAGTATCTTGTGCAATGAACGCTGTAGTAGGTTGGAATACCACCCAGGAACACCTAAAAGTTCCTTTAGTATTAAACTATCGCAAAGCAGTTCGAAATCGGTGTACAACTGTATTTGTGTTGTATTTGAAGTGCGGTCATCAGTAAACAACAAGCACTAAGAAATAATGATGATACAATTTTGATAACATTACTTGACTTTTCTAAAGCATTTGATTTGATATAATCCAAATATTCTCTGTGATAAACTTATGACATATTTTAACTTCTCTGACACTTCAAACAAATTAATTTATTCATATATGACTAATCGCTTGCAAACTGTTTCATGTAATAGTAAACTGTCTTCTTTCTTCCTGTTAGCTGTGGTGTTCCTCAGGGATCTATTCTTGGCCCATTATTGTTCTCTCTATTTATTAATGAGTTACCTTCCGTTTTATTACATTGTCAGTATCATATATATGCTGACGATATTCAATTGTAAATACATACGCTTTCCTATTGGCATGATTGAAGATGCTGTTGCAAAAATAAACGACGATCTGTGTTCTATTTTCGAGTGGTCAACACGCAATGGTCAAAGGTGAACCCCGGCAAAACAAAAGCCATACCAATATCCAAACATCAACCACATCTTTCCGATTTTCCTCCTATCTTTTTAAATTCCTGCCAAGTTGAATATTTTAACCAGGCAAAAAATCTGGAATTATATTTTACAATAAGTTGATAAATTCAATAATAAATAAAATATATGCATCGCTAATGCGGAGAAACGCTTTCATTTAAATAACGATTTGAGGAAGCTTATCAGTATAAATGATACATACCTAATTGGGGGTGATTTTAACTGCAGGCACAGAAGTTGGGGATGCTTAAAAGCGAATGCATGGGGTAATATTCTAGCTAACCTTAACACTAGGCATCCATTTCATATCTTGTATCCACCCTATCCGACCTATTACTCTGCCAATAATAGGTCAAATCCATAAACTTTGGATTTTTTCTTGAGCAACATGCCCAGCCTTTTCAACCAACCTTTAGTGATAAAAGAGCTAATTAGGAAAAGATCATTTTCCAGTCCTAATTAGTTCTCTAACATCGCCTTTGCAAATAACCAATGAAATTCTAGACATTAAAAATGCAAACTGGAAAACTTTTATAAAAGAGAAATCCGATCCAGGTTACCAAATGTCCATGCACCTTTGGCTGAAGTAGTCAATCAACAACAAATAGACCTTAGTATGTCTTGTTTTACGAAAACTCTAGAAGAAAGTATTGAAAAGGCAGTTCCTAAAAAAGAAATTCATTCTCATATTGCAAACAAATTACCTATTAACATCCTTCAACTAATAAAAATCCGTAATAGTAATCGGAGAAAATGGATTAGAACAAGAGATCCTTTCTATAGTTCTGAAGTTAAGATTCTTAATGTCTTAATAAAAGATTCAATCTGAACTTTCAGGAATCGATATTGGAATCATAAACTACAGAGTTTAGATAAAGGAAGCAAACCATTTTGGAACATAATAAAAATAATTAAAAAAAAGAACACTCAAATTCCAGCTCTTAAAGTAGGAAGCCAAGTAATGGTCTCTAGTACTGAAAAGGCAAATATCCTAGCAGAAACTTTCTACGATAACCATTTGCTAACTGGCAGTACTCCTTGCAATACCGCTGTCGAATCAGTTGTCAGTGACTCAATGAATACCATAAATGTAAGTTCTTCAAATGACACTCACGTAGATGCTACTTTTGAAGATGTCAGCGATGTAATTTTGAATCTGAAATCAAGAAAATCTGCAGGATTTGATTGCATTAAAAATGTATATCTTAAGATCTTGCCGAAATCGGGAATCAAATATTTACAACTACTATTTAACTGTTGTCTGAAGTCAAGTTACTTTCCTAATGCATGGAAAACAGCTAAGATTATACGAATTTTAAAGCCTGGTAAAAGCGCAAACATACCAAGCAACTATAGACCAATAAGTTTGTTAAGCTCGCTAAGTAAATGTTTTGAGCAAATTATTAAAAGTAGAATTGTTTCTCAAATAACAAGTCATAACACTTTACCACTTGAACAATTTGGTTTTAGGGCTCATCATAGTACAGTCCACCAAGTTCATCGAATAACAAAATATGTAAAAACAAATTTTAGCACAGGAAAAAGTACAGGAATGGTACTTCTTGATGTCGAGAAAGCATTCGATACAGTTTGGCATGATGCTTTATTACATAAACTTCTTAGATTTCAGTTTCCTATGTACTTAATCAAAACAATTCAATCATTTCTGTTTGAAAGGAAATTCAAGGTTTCGATAAATAATTGGTACTCCGATATTTATAACATTTCAGCAGGTGTACCTCAAGGATCGGTGCTTGGTCCAATCTTGTATACTATTTTCACTTACGATTTCCCATGTTTAAACTACTGCGAAAAAGCAATATTTGCCGATGACACCTGTATCTTCTCGTCAGATTCAGTTGGTTTCAACATTGAAACAAATTTGCAATCTGCACTAAATGTCATTCAAAATTACTTTTTCGACTGGAAGATTAGAATAAATGCCTCAAAGACACAGGTTATCTTTTTCACACGAAAAATAAAAGCGTATTTCCTTCCGAGCAACAATCTTCAAGTAAATGGAGTAAACACTGAATGGCGTTCAAGTGCTAAGTATCTTAGAGTCCATCTTGATAAAACTTTAACCTTTGGCATGCATGTACAAGAAGTAATTAAAAGGATCAATATAACCACTAAAACTCTTTATCCCTTTATAAATCGGAAGTCCAGATTAAGCAATGAAAACAAGCTGCTGATTTTTAAAGTCGTGTTCCAAGCAATTATGTTTTATGGTTCACCAGCATGGGGTAAATGTGCAGCTAGTCATATTAGCAGACTCCAAGTAGCTCAAAATAAGCTTTTGAAAATGATCCTTAAGCTTCCATGGTCATTTTCAACAGCTGAACTTCACGATATTTCAAATACGGAAATGGTATCAACTAGAATTGTCAAACTTAATGAACGTTATCTTACATCTTGCTTATCTTCAGATAACCCTCTAATTTCAAACCTAGCTTTATAGTTATAGTTCTTTTATTTAAAATATAACTTATTATGTGATATTGAACTTAATTATTTATTTCCTTTATTCACTATTTGTATGATTTTTTGTAATTATTTATTTTGTTTATTATATTTACTTACTTATTGTTGTTTATTATTATGTACTTTATTTATTTATTATTATTTTATCATTTTAATTTATTTATTTATTGTAACAATTAACTTATTATATTTATTTATTTATTATATTTATTTATTCAATATACATATTATATTTATTTTCTTACCTGTTCATTGTACTTACTTATTTTATTTATTTCGTTTATCGTTTATTTTGCTTTCATGTTAATTTATTAGATTTGCCTTTGATATTTAGTTATTCATTTATTTATTCACATTGATGTAAGTAATAATCATTTTTAGTTTGTTTTTTATATGTAAAACTTAAAGCTTGGTTTAAAAAAGGTCCCGCACCGCCCACCCTTCTTCTCTTCAATCTACGTTGTATATTATTGTCGTTGTTTAATTATTTTTCTGTTTTTTTTTCTAATGAAGGTTTTTTCCTGTAGCTTTTCCTTCAAATACTTTGTTAATTAGTTCTTCTTCTTTATTAAAATGTCTAAAAGATTATCAGTAGTAAGGTACGAGTAGTTTTATACCACAACTCTGTAAATTGTGCAATATAGTTTAAGAAAATAATGTATAAATTTTCTGCTGCAATAAATACAATACAATACAATATATGCATCGCTACGTGGTTTATCTATTACAAAAACAATTTTACCTACCCAAGTCAAACTGAAATTGGTAAGGGCACTAATAATACCCGTAATATCATATGGCTGTGAGCTGTTTGCCGATCCTGACTCATACTCGCTTCAAAAACTGAAGGTTGCTTTCAACTCAATTGGCCGGTATGTTTTCAATCTTCGTAGATTTGGTCATATCTAATTTGAAGCTCGTCAACTCCTTGGATGTAACTTGGACAAATCGCTACATAGTCTTACGTCCTGCCACAGTTACCTGCTTGACATCACGCAGGCAATTTTTCATTTATGCTGTCAAACTCTGGAATAGTCTACCCATTCCTGTGAAGTTCGTATTCGAACGCCGTAAATTCCTAACAGTTTGTTTGGAACACCTCTTCAGTTTGAACTGATTTAACTTTCTTGTTTTAATAGGTCTTTTTGATTTTTCTCTTCCTTGGTTGCGGACAGAGGGTCAATTTGTTGTACTCTAAATTTAATTTTAAATTACTTATATACAAGGTGGCGCAAAAGTCATCTTCCTATCGGAAGAAGCATAATTTTTGCAAATGGCGGCAAAAGTTGTCACCCGATGTTCTTTCGCTGTAATTTTTTTATGAATGAAAAACTTTGGTTCTACTTTTGGATTATGTTAATTGGTGTCTTAAGTTTTTTCTGTATAGTTAACTTCACAAATGTCAAAGTAGAATTTTCATTTGCCGCCATTTGCAAAAATTATAGCTTCTTCCGATAGGATGATGACTTTTGCGCCACCTTGTACATGTATTTTCTGTTGTTCTCATTGATTTCAACTAAGCATTCTTGCCATTAAATGTTATATTGTGTCACTTATATCCTGTACTAATTATCCATTGTTCTTCAGTAAAGCTGTCAGTTTTTGCTTACTCAAGCGCCAAGCATTGGAGTGAGTATCAGAATACCAGTGGCCTTCACACAGCGCATGATTCCAGCGAGTTCTTTTTTAATTAACTCATCTTCTTGGACGAAGTGTTTTCCCAGAATATTGAGCCTGGTTCTGGCGAAAGCAAGGCTTGCACAGATGAAATGTGATGCCGTTTCATCTGCCTCCAGGTAACACTCACATAGGCCCGAGATCCTTCAGAGGACTGAATTCAGTGACGATACCAACCGAAGATATCAATTCGATCCTATTCAATCCGAGCAAATACTTAGCTCTTTTGATTTAAGGACCGTCGACCAGCTTCTTCGAATACGTGCAGGAGGCAAGAATCCAGTATGCACTTGACTTAGAGCCTCAGTCTTTTCACGTTGTGTATTGTGGGATGAACTTTTCATTACCCTGGATACGTGTGCACCCAGGAACCCAGCTTAGTGTTACAGAGTTCCACCTTCCCAACCTGTTCAGCTCAGAGATGGTTTCCTGAACAATTTTGAGGTAAGCATGCCAGCGGAACAAGCTTTGATAGCGGCTTGGCTACTGAGCAGATTTAGAAGGTTGCACCTTTTACCATTTTCCTTACCAGGATATTAGCGGCAGTGGCAATCGCAAAGATTTCTACCCTAAAAAAGTTCTTCGTCTACCCAAGGCTGCAGAAAGATTAATCCGATAGTCTCTAGGAAAGACATCAGCTCCAGAGAGACCGTTAATGAGTGACCCATCCGTTTAAACGATATCATCACCCAGCCTAGAGCCCTTTCCCCTTCACGGTTCTATTCTAGGCGTTCAGGAAGGAGGAATCGAAAACCGCTCTCAAATATTTGTTGACACAGAGCCAAGTGTCTAGCTCTTGTTCGACTTCGATATAGTTTAATATGCCGAATAGTTAACAGACTCTGAGCCTGGAAAGGAATGCAGTCGAATCTTCACGGATGGCTCCGTGCTGGAGCTGGTGTTTTCATGGAGAGCGATAACATTAGACTTTTCTTCTCGTTAGGCAAAGATGCGTAAGTCTTCCAAACATAGACTTATGCTATCCTAATGGCTATGGACTATGTTGCGAGGAACAAGTGGAGGGGGCGACTGTAGCGACAGTCAGGCTGCGCTTAAGGCCTTGCTCAACCCCTTAACCACCTCCAAAATAGTTCGTGAATTCAAGTTCTCTCTGAATTCGGTCGGAAGGCTGAATTCACTTAGACTTGTCTGGGTCATGGGTTGTAACGGGATTACGGGAAATGAGATCTATGATGAACTTGCTAGGCAGGGCTCAGAGGAGGACTTCTCAGGACCGGAATCGGCGATATGTCTGCCTGCATCCTCGGTCAGGGCTTCCATAGACGGTTGGATTTCATATGAGCACAATCGCAGATGGCATCACTCTACAGGGTGCAGAAAAACCAAACGAATTCTCCCCGACGACTGTAAAAAATCTGCGGCATTCTTGTTGTCTCTTAGAAGAAAAAACTGCAGACAGACTACTGGCGTTCTTACGCGACATTGCGCTTTTGCCAAGCATCTTAAGGTGCCAGGCCTAAGCGATACCACCAACTGTGAAGCCTGTGGAGAAAGCGATGATAGTGCGGAACATTTCCTCTGTGATTATCCTACTTTTGCTTTTATCAGGTGGCAGGTATTTGGTCCAGTGTAGAAAGTCTCGCACCGCGAAATAAAAATGCCGGTCATTTAGCCCAGATAAAGGAGGAGGGTCCTCAACTTCTCATATTGCAAAAGTGCAATATTCATTTTAATTAGCTCTGGTAATCCATTTTTATTGGAAGGCAGTTCACTTCAAAATAACTGCAAAATCCATTCAAACAACACCAGGCACAGTGGATCCTTTGATGCTTCCGTTGATTAACTCCACACATAAACATTTAGTTTATTGGATGTGAAAACAAAAAGCCAGAATCCAAGAATCTACAAAGGAAAACAAAATCCAAACGAGGAATTAAATGAAAATAAAGATCAACAATTCTCCCAGATAAATCATCCGCAAAAGATGCACAGATACACCTGTTTTTATTGTTTTTTCATTTCGAACATCGCATTCATCTTTCCAATTGAGTCGAAAGCCACGAAATTGGCTTTCAACGATTTATCGCTGCTGAAAAGGGGAAGCAATTCCAAATCAATATCCAATAAAGCAAGTGGAATACCATGCCACCACATCACTCCATTACTGCACAACACACCACGGCATGGCTCGAATGTCTGTCATAATTTCGCTTGAACTAAAGGGAAATGCACTGAAAACGGGTAAGCTCGAACGCCAGCACCATCAGCAACAGCCTATATGATGCAACACGGCCGTATTCGATTAATGCACCTCCAGCTGTGTGGCAAGTAAATGTGTACACCAACCAGATTGTTACTCAGAAGAAGAAGATGGGAACTCTTTGGTGTTGCTGCTGCTGCTGCAATTTCAGTTCTAAATTCGATCACATTTTCCCTTCCCATGGTGCATGTTCTTCCCTTACTATCGTGTGTATGGAGCTCAAATTGATTTGGCGCCGACGACTGATTTATATGCCTCTAGGTACCCAGCCAAACCATGGGCAACAAACAAAACAAACAAGACGTGAGAGACCTGTCGGGGCACATGAAAGTGACAGTTCTGAAAAATTCCCAAATAAAAGGGAAGGCCGCCCGCTGGCCGCACAATTTAGAATTTCAAATGAATAAAATTCAAAAACAGACTAAGTCGCCGCTTGTTGAGCTGATGCGATGATGTGATCACCGAACCTAAGATAAGCCAAGTCACAGACGGCCGCAGCCGCAATTCTAAGTGCTTGGAATGACAATAATTGAGACTACTAATCGGCTTGCTAATGGCAGTTACGATTCCGGTCAATCCTTAAGTGTGTGGGTGTGTTATTTTTTATTGGCGTCTGACCTGGGGGCACCACCATCTCTGCTAATCTTAAAAAAAACTTCCAGAGCATAAACAACGAGGCGAAAGCTTATTAGTGTTCTCCACGTGCCAATGCCATTATGCGAAAAACCACCACCCACTGGGTATTCATGCCTCGTCCTTGGCCCAAAAGAAATCACGTGCTCGTGATTTCATCTTGATACAATACGCATGGTATTTTTTTTGCCCATTTGTTGCTGTTGGTGAGGCTATTTGTGTATGAAGAGTTTATAAAAAGTTTTTTATTTAACTTTTGACGGAATGGAGCGGCAACAGCATCACACTACCGCCCGCGAAGATGCGCACGTATAACTGCTAGTCGAGGGAAAAATGGTACATCCACCTTCGCATTAAATTGTTTGGCAATGAGAGCCTTATTTTGATGAGCTTAAATGGCAAGTGAAGTCATTAGGGAATTTGTCATAGCGTCATGGAA
This sequence comes from Portevinia maculata, assembly GCA_949715645.1. Lineage (NCBI taxonomy): Eukaryota > Metazoa > Arthropoda > Insecta > Diptera > Syrphidae > Portevinia > Portevinia maculata. The sequence continues at coordinate 81,070,256 of OX454526.1, read as the reverse complement.
CACATGCCATTGAAAATTTCGTTCATGACAAACGGATTTCGGCCACGTGGAATTGATAAAAAGATAAAAAACAGCTTTGTTGCAAGCTTGAGAGTGTGCGCGTTTATATTTCTTATTCAAAGCCAAACAAGTTGGTATAAATGTGGACGAGAGTCACGAAATTGGGCTTTACAAATTGACACATGTCGGACTCTCATTTTGTTTTATAATCAAACCTTGCCTGGTCGGATGCGAAATGCATGAGGTTTGATGTTCTAAATTAAATGCCAAGAATGATACCTTAGTGGGGATCCGACGGAAAATTAGCCTGCTAGGCAGAGTTACTTCAGTTTGGCAAAACAAATGTGTTTAAAGCTCATGATGCGAACGACGAATGTATGCTCTACCGGACCTTAATCCTGCCAGTTTTGCTTTCTGACGGCGAGTATTGGACGATAAGTTAATCTTTGGGTTTCTTTGAAAGAAAAATTCGTCGTTAGATATTTGGTCCTACGGGTGAATAGGGCGAATAAAACCACGTTTTTTATGAGTAGTACCAAAAAGTGAGTACGTATAGTCCAAAAAGCTAAAACATCTTGACTAGATTGGCTGGAGCGTTAATGTTCATTTGGTTGATATCGCTTAGCCAATCTAGTCAGGGTGTTTGAGCTTTTTGGACTATGGAGAGAATCTTTGCAGCCAGGTTCGAAATGGCAAGGAAGAACGCCCCTCCGCTTTAAATACCAAGATAACGAAAATGCCAGAGCGCTTGGACTCGACTAATGAACGCAGCGTGCTAAGGATCATACAGAATGGGAAGGTGCAATCTTCACGTGCCAGGTGCCCGTTAAGTATAAGTATTAACAGCAGCCTAATCTTAAAAAGACAGTCAACGGATGCTTTTATATCCTCGAAATGGTTTAAAATGTCCGATTACTTATTTCAAAATACTCAAAAATGGTCCACTGATGGGTTGAGGTTGCACAAACTAGGTCTCATTCATTCCTCTTTATGAAAGATGGCGTGTATTGTCGTTCTTGCCCGTACGCGTCATAGGCCAGCATGCTAAACTCTAAACTGTCACCACCAAATTACAAAAAAAAAAAATAAGCAAGTCACTACGCGACTTCTTCTTTTCCTTTGTAACCTGGCCGTAAGGGAAAAGAAGATTAAAGAGATCGGAACGGAACCCTCCAATTTTTGGCATTCCTACTGATCCGCCCGTGATCTCAATAAACATCGGCCTGCTTCCCAGTTTCAGATTACTTTTTAACTGAGGCCAATCAAATGGTGGTGTTGTTGCATTTGTATAATCCCGGACTTCCAGAATGTGCGTGGGATCGCTTTTGATTGCAGATTTGTGTTTTCCTATTCCCAAAAGCGACTCGCTATCCAGAGCAGAAGACCCACTTTTGAAGAATTTCCTTTTCACCTATTTTAATATATGTACTTGTAGAATCGGATCCTTTTTCTTCTTCCGTTCGGCTGTTAGAGTACATCTTCCATTTAAATGAAAGTGATGAAAGATTGAATTGGAAAGACTTGGAATAAGTTGACATTTAAATGGAAATACTGGAAGGATAATTTTCGCAAAACTTTGCTTTGGGATATTTTCCAAAGCGAAATGGAGTTATCGCTTTCAAATCGATCCGCCGTGCATTCTGAAATAGGCCCCCAATTTTTTGTGGGGCGCTGCAGTGAAATTCTTAGGCCGTTCTTGCACTCGGTTCATATAATTTCTCTTCTTCCTAGAATTTATCCTTTAAAGGGTCAGCAATATTGGCGATAAAAGTTACACAACTACTTTAGACCGAATTGACAAATTAAAACTATTGTAACCCTTCCTTTGTCTTTAGAAGTGCTTTAATGAGCAAACGACCTAGACAGACAAGGCTAGTACGGTTTATTCGACAGACATTAATATTAATTAAAGCTTTATTTTAGCGTATTTTAATAGCGACCGAGTATCCTGCCCCACAAGCTTTTATTTGCTCCATCTCGTTGCAAGAGGTTTCGAATGATCAGTGAATGGTCTGCTCAACTTTCGGAGCAGGCAGAAAAGCTAGACAGAAAAACCCATCAGTATCGCGTGAATTACAAAGAAATTCAGGTAACTGGAAGGTGTGACAAACGCCGATAATCACCCTAAAGGAACTTAAAAATAACGATACGGTTTAATGGGCTACACTCCAAATGACACTCTGGATGTATACAGCAAGTAAAGGCTCTTACATGACAACTTCAAACTTTCAGTGAGAACGCACCCTTAAACCAATTACCGAACTGCCAATGTCAAAATATTCAGTAAAATCAACATTTTCATCATAGTGAAGTACACAAAGGAACAACCCTCCCAAATAATTCAAATTTACTACCGAAATTCCGAGTCGGTGGTTGCAACTTTAAGAGCGTTAACGCCAATTTTCGGCCGTAATTCTCGTCCCAGTAGACAAGCAATTCATATTCTAGTGCAAAAAACTTAATTTAGAATATTCGCTGCTTGATGTTGCTGTTCCAGTGAGACAACGATTTGCAGGAAGTGTTTAGAATATTGCTGCCGTAGAGGTATCCGTCGCAAACCAGCCAAATCAGTCAATTTTGCGGCGTTCTCAAGAATTGGGCCTCTCCCAGACCTCATTATGGCTAATTTTGCGTAAGGATCTTGGCCTACACCCTTACAAGATCAAGCTGATTCAAGAACTAAAGCCACTTGATCATATGAAGTGACGTACGTTCTCCAATTGGGCTCTGGGCATGATGGAAGAAAATAAAGAATTTCATCGCAAAATCATCATCATTTTTGGTTAAAGGGGTCAGTAAGCAAAATATGCGTTACTGAACAGTTGAGAACCTCCATGTGCTTTATGAAACACTGTTTGGTACGGTTTTCATGCCGGTGGCGTCATTGGGCCGGTTTTTTTTGTCCATGAAAATTACCGTCGCGTTACGGTAAATTGTATTCGCTACAGAGACATGTTGGAACGTTATTTTTTCGAGCAATTGCATGTATTCGATATTATTGATATGTAGTTAAAACAATACGGTGGCACTGCCACACAGCGGGTGCAACAATCGAGTTATTAAAGTCTCAGTTCGGTGAACGTGTTATCTCGAAAAACGGACCCGTCTATTGGCCGGCGAGATTGTTGGAGGTAGAACTGAATCTGCACAGGCTAAACTTCAAGCCTGAGCAGATGTGTGTACATCATTTTTAGGGTTCCGTAGCCAAATGGCGAAAAACAGAACCCTTATAGATTCGTCATGTCTGTCTGTATGTCTGTCTGTCTGTCTGTCTGTCCGGGAATGTCACAGCCACTTTTCTCCGAAACTATAAGAGCTATACTTTTGAAACATGGTAAGTTGATGTATTCTGTGAATCGCATTAAGATGTTCACATAAAAATAGTAAAAAAACAATAAATTTTGGGGGTTCCCCATACTTAGAACTGAAACTCAAAAATTTTCTTTTCATCAAACCCATAAGTGTGAGGTATCTATGGATAGGTCTTCAAAAATGATATCGAGGTTTCTAATATCATTTTTTTCTAAACTGAATAGTATGCGCGAGAGACACTTCCAAAGTGGTAAAATGTTGGTCCTCCCCATCTAACTTCTAAAATAAGGGAATGATAAAACTAAAAAAATATATGATGTACATTACCATGCAAACTTCCAACGAGATCCAGCAAGTAGTTTTTTTAATACGTCATAAATCGTAAACCGCAATTTACCTTTCATTAAATCAACTCAAATAAAAAAAAAAAAAAAAACATTTCATTTCATACACATAAACCTTATGCGTAAACCGTGAACCATTATTTTCTAATAATAAATCTGTAATAGGTGCCTAAGTAAATAATAATTATAATTCGCGCGGAACCCTTCATGAGCGAGTCCGACTCGCACTTGGCCGCTTTTTTTAAAAAAATCTATTCTCTTATTATACATTTTTGTAAATTGTTTCATTCACAGAGCACAGAGAATACTTTGTTTCCATCACAGAGCTCAGAGAATACTTCATTCTCTAGATCATCACTTTGCACCACTGTGGTTGTTGAGGCACAATGTAGTGCTTCTTAAGAAACAACAGACAGCAACTATTTACTACCCACCTGCGCCTTCAAAAAGAGATTCATCACCCGGAAGCGACTGAATCAACAAAACGGTCACGGAAGGAGGCGAGATAGCTATCCTCACCAAAATTGACGTGTGTACAGGTGAAGGCATCTTCTGTAAGACTCTGGGCCTATGTGAATCGTTCAGAATCAGCGATGAATACAGCGTATTTCAGGCAGAGACATAGCTGCCTGAAAGAGGGCTATGGCCAGCGGTAAACAAAAGGAAATCTAAGGTCATGATCGGGCTAAACTGCAAAGATATACGGACACTAAGAGCGGTCCTTGCAGGGCACTGTGCAGCGGGTTTACACGTGGTGCAGCTGGGCATAATGCACAACGATAACTGCAGGAGCTGTTGGAACGTTGAAGTGAAAGAATCTATTGCTCACCTCCTACTAAGTGTTAACCAAAGACTATTTATGAATGCAATGCTATTCGTTCACAAATTAAAAAAACAGATTATGCCCGAATTATCTTTTGGAAGGTCTTACAACAAATAACTATCATTCACCGCATAGCCTAAGATCCGCAGGCGATCTACGATCAAGAGGACAGCGGACAATATACTACATGGGGTTCCAAACCTTTAACAATTTGCAACCTTATTTAAAAAATGAATCAGACTTTAACGTATTTAAAAGAAACATTATTGACTTCATTAAAGATACGAGTACTATAAATTAAAAATACATTTTGAAAGTTAAAGATAAAAAACTGCAATTCAAAAATTAAATCTTAACACTTACCTATATTTTTTGTCATTCCTTATAAAAGTATATTCAGTTATTGAAAACAATGTTTGAACTAAATGGCTTCTCGAAATCTAAATAAAATGCATCTACATATCTATCTATATCACTGAGCGGTTAAACAGCGGTATCTTTTTGTTTCTTTTCAGGTTTCAAAATGTTTGTAGAATCCCAACAATGGTGGAACCAAATTGATGGTCTACGTGAGCCATGACATCCGTCAAAAGGGCATCCATTTACCTACCTACCTACTCTAATTAGGATTCTGAGCTTTCGTTGCCTTTCGAAACAAGTGGTCAAATCCCAATTGCTTTCCGAGCGTCTGGCTCGTGCGCACGCCCCGCCGGCAGCCGAATAAACCTTACAGCGTCAGTCACCTTACGGAAGCACCATCACAATTGACGATAACCTCTGAGCCATTGCGCCCACGGAAGAAATGGTCAACGAAATTCCCGATATTGTGCTGTAGTCGATGGTCATGAGATAGCTGAGATTGTAGCCATTTCAAATGATTCGTATTCGTATCCTGTATGACCTTTGGGCATGATGAAATGTTCGCTTGCCGCGTTTATCAAAAGCGGAACCGGGTTGAATTTTTAAAACAGTGTTTGGACTACTTCAAGAGCTATTTAAGTGATTTTTTACTGCATTTCGTGACAGTTGATGTATCCTGGATATACCACAACCGTTCTCTCGCCAAAAGGGAAAGAAGAATCGAAACCATGGACTTCTTCAGACAAACGTGTTCCAAAAAAAGGGAAAACCGCAAAAAATGGCAACAGTTTCCCCGGATTTCCATGGTGTAATCTTCATTGACTACTTGGAAAAGAAAAAAACGATAATTTTTAGATGAATTTAATGCACAATTGAGGAAAAATTGGACGCATTTGAAGATGAAAAAAGTGCTGTTTAATCACGACGATGCACCAGATAATTCGTCCACAGGAGCAACGTCCACCCTATTCACCAGATATGGCTGATTGTGATTTTTACCCGTTTTTAAATGGTAAATGAATCGTCGGAAAAAAAATTAATTAAATTAAGACATTATCGTTGCCACAAATGACTTTTCTGCAGAGTTTGGGAAATCTATTTCTTGTAAGGGTGAAAGAAGTTAGAACACAGTTGGTATAAGTAAATCGCTCCAAAAGGAGACTTTGAATAAATTCAATTTTGAGATAAAAAACAATTATTTCATTTAAACGTGTCTGTTTTATAGAACAGTCCTCGAAGACATGGTTCTGCTTATGCAGCTTTAAAATCGATACTATCGTTCTACTAATGCATTTTAAATCACTTGAAAGATAGTCTGGGTATGCCTGAAGCTACTACCAATAGATTTCCCTTGATATGAATGCCAGGTCACTATTTAACGAAAAACATAAAAGCAAGCTAGATGCCAATAGGATTCAGTGGTTTTTCTTATTGCTCTGTGAAAAGTTGCATCGAGTAATGGTTTAGAAACAAAAGCAATTTATTGTTGAATAGAGACTGAAATTCCCAGACTGTCTTATAACTTTCTACCAACACCTAAGCTTGGAAGAATTAATCAAGTTCTACAACTGCCTAGAGAGTAGATACTAGCTACTGTATTCTTCACGAGACACTGTTGAGTCAAAAAATACGGTTTTGCCATGAGAATAGCTCAAGACAATCTTTGTCCGATGTTAAAAAAGTCGAGTATTTAACAAAGAAACAGCGGATCATATGCTATGCCACGAGATCAATGGAGAGGCATTTTAGTTAAGCTCCAGGTAAAGTATGTAGGAAAGAACATCCCCGAACTCAACATAGAAAACCCAAATAGGAAGGATTTTCCGAAGACCACAGACTGACCCCAAAGGCCCATCTTTTACTGCATGACTAAATCCATCGGAGATGATTGATTTCGATATGGCAACAGCTCGTCATGTTTTGAGGACCAAGACTAATTATGAAACTTCAATCCAAAAAATGCTCAACATAAAGGGCTGCGGCCCAGTCATGGTATGGTTATTCAACACACAGCCCACTCTTTTAAATATTATCTATCTTAAGTTAACCAGCCACTGAATTAGAGTACTGAGTGTTTCAAAGATCTAGTTCCGCAAAGCACATAAAGCTTACTTACTCTACAACCTTTTGCGAATAAAGCAACAAGCTGGCCCACATGCGGCGCTATTTTACCAAAATGTGTCACCAAATAAACTTTTCCAGCGGACTCTATTAGTACTCTAATAGCAACATTTAAGCCAACACCAAACAAATCTGCATCGTGACATCATTAACGGTACGCTATATATTCCTTCACATGACTCAGAGTCAGAGCACAGAATCCGAATTATTAAAAACACCCAACACCAACATCGTTGCTCTTCTTGGGTGGTTTTCTCATCTATCTACGAAGTTCTTTTATATCGCCTCTGTCTGTAACGTCTCTGTCCAAGTTCACGCGTATTTGCATCAATTTCACCGCCAAGTCGCCTAAGCCGTGCCTATACATCGTGCAATGTTCATTTCACGAAATCCTATATAGCCTGACTAAATGGTATAGCGCACCAAAGACGGCCCATGCCACGAATATCATTATGCCAGCTCGGGGCGTTTATTCATTCTATTAGACATTGTCTAATTTACGTTTTAATATTCTGTCAATTTGTTTGAGGAGTGGAAATTCATATAGACAACGAACTTTTTGTTATTCTTTGGGGAGGTCTCCAGCGCTATGACGACGACCAAACAACGTAATATTGTCGTCATGGAAAATATAGAATAATGCCAAGCGACACTTGAGGCAAGCATACGTTTGATTCTGAATGACATTTGTAAGTCGGTTCCGCGTCACTAGACTCCACTGATGGATTATTAATGATCAACGATTTGTATCTGCAAATAGATGGGGATTACATATAATTCACCACTAGAATAGTTCGATGAGTTTGAAAATGAAACGCATCGCGGGCTGGAGTAACCCAATCAATGAAATCGATAGCCCAGTTAGTGCGATGGGTGGTATCATCATTCGATTGATTGGCATACTGGCGATCCAAATGGAACATGTGCAATCAGAAATGAATTATAAATAGGATGGATGTTGTTTAAATTGTAGGGAATGAATATTTTTATGACACCAGAGTGTTGGTTGTAAACAAAATTATGCAGGCTTTGCAATTATTTGCATACATCAATGACAAACGCAGGAGGAGGGTGTGGTGCATTCCATTTCGAAATGCTTTAAGTAGATTGCAGAAAAAAATTCATGAACTCGAAAATTTCGTAATAAACCTCAAAGATTAAGGGTGTAATACTGCGCCCAATATTTGTACCGGAGTGCTAAAATCGAATGGTGCCCTTCAAGGTAGTCATAAAGACCCTATCTTATTTATTAATCAATTTTAATTTAATTTGGTGAAGGCAGAGATAGCCATCATTTATTTGGCTTACTACAAGCTAAAACTAACATCTAATGATTAACTTAAAAACTAAAACTTAAAAAATAAGAAGGCTTAAAACTAAAGCTTAAGGATTAGGGGTATGGTGAAGGAGATCGATTTTAAGGCGGGCAGGGTTACGGTTGAAACCAAAGACGGAAAAATTTGAGTTAACCTTCTGCAGCATGCGGGAGATTGGTTCGTTGGAGCCATACGAGGTTCGATGGGTTGGAAGGTAAGAGAGACGAGGGCAGCGTAAATTACGAGGATTAGTGTTTAAGAAAATAGAGTTGTTAAGAGAGGCGCAGTCGACGGAGCCTGAGAGAAGGCGATAAATGAAAAGAATGTCCGCAGCGTCCCTACGATCCTCAAGGGAGTTCATGTTAATGACATTTAGGCGATCTGAGTATGGAGGCAGCATAAAAGGATCATTCCAAGGCAATCCCCAAAAAAAAATCGAAGGAAGCGACGTTGGATGTTCTCGATTCTGAGCACGTGAACTTGATGAAAAGGCGACTACGCTTGACTGGCGTACTCAAGGAGGGGGCGAACAAAAGTGGTGTTGAGGGATTTAGTCACGTAGGGGTTGCAGAATTCTTTAGACCAGCGTTTAACAAAGCCAAGTGCTGCGTTGGCTTTACGAATTATTTCGTCAATATTTAAACGAAAATTTAACTCACTGTCGTACAATATTCCAAGGTCACGGAGAGATTGAACGAAAGAGATTGGTTGACCGTGGAGAAGGTAGTGACGGGGAGGGGATTTGTTGCGCTTGCGCGATAGGGTAATAGATTGGCATTTGGGAATGTTAAGCTCTAAGCAATTTTTGAGGCACCAGGTTGAAAACCGATCAAGGTCTTGTTAAAGGAGGGAGGAGTCATGAGGTGAAGAAACGAGTTTGAAGAATTTGGTATCGTCGGCGTATAGAGAAAGAGAGGAGTGATTAATGACTTTTTCAAGGTTGTTTATAGTGAGTATGAAGAGAAGGGGACCCAAATGACTGCCTTGCGGAACACCAGAGGTTGCCAAGAAAGGGGCCGATAGGACGGATCTGAAGCGAACACTATAAAACCGGTTTTCCAGGTAGGAAGATATCCATTTTAACAAAATGGGTTCAAACCCAAGAGCGGACAATTTAAAGTGAATTAATTGATGAGGTATCTCTATATTAATACGGAGTTGCCTATAACGTGTTTCCACCAATTTTTGCTATTATACGTCACATAGATATGCCAACACTATATATATTTGGGTAGGGGACAATACTTAGAAGTGCACAATACAAAAATTATCCACATATATAACCCACATATATAACACACAATATGAATTACAGCAGGTAAAATGAAGCGAATTGGATGAAATTACAACAACACACATTGCTGTGTGAGGCAATAATCTGCCAATCGGAACGGACAAGTTTTATATCATGAAGTTACTTGAAAATGCTTGAAGTTACTTGAAAATGCCGGAAAAAATTTTATATCATTTGAAATCAGAGTCATGAAACTGCGAAAGATTTCAGACCAATTAGTTTGACCTCCTTCGTACTGAAGACGCTCGAACGTCTCCTAGACAACCACCTGAGAGGGGCAATAGAAGCTTCACTCCTCTCCAAATCTCAACACGCCTACCTCAAGGGAAGATCTACAGAAACAGCTCTTCACGAGGTAGTGCGTACGATAGAAAAATCCCTACACTACAAAGAATACACCTTGGCTACCTTCCTAGACATAGAAGGAGCCTTCAACAATGTACACACTGAAGCAATTCTAGAGTCCCTGAGGGAGCTGGGAATAGCAATCCATCTTAGTCAATGGATTGTTTCCATGCTCAGCACTAGAATCATTCAAGCAGCTTTAGGAAATAGCAATATAACCAAATATGCCAGGAGGGGAACACCTCAAGGAGGAGTCATCTCACCCCTACTCTGGCTCCTAGTAATGAACAAAATCCTCATAAGTTTAGACAGAGTAGGAATCAAAGTAGTCGGGTATGCGGACGATATGGTGATATTGGTGTCAGGAATGTTTCCCTCCGTGATTAGTGAAATCATGGAGAATGCTCTAAGCAAAGTTAGCACTTGGGCAAAAAAGTGCGGTCTGGGAGTCAACCCGGGGAAAACTGTGCTGATGCTCTTCACCACCAAAACCAACATACCTGACTTTACGCTTCCTCGCCTAAACGGCACACCCCTACCCCTTTCAAACAGTGCCAGGTATTTAGGAGTTATCCTAGATCCTAAACTCAACTGGAAAATAAACATAGAACAACGGGTAAAGAAGGCATGTATAGCCTTTTATGCCTGCAGCAGAACCTTCGGAAAAAAGTGGGACCTGCAACCAAAATTGACCCTGTGGATGTACACAGCCGTGGTACGACCAATCCTCACGTATGGGTCAATAGTATGGTGGCCGGCTCTAAAGAAAAAGTACAATATTACCAAACTTAATAAGGTACAAAGAACGGCATGCATAGGAACAACGGGAGCTCTACGGTCAACACCGTCAGACGGACTCACAGTCTTACTGCATCTTTTACCTCTTGACCTACATATAACAAACATCACAGCACACAGCGCGATCAGACTCAGAGAGTCTGGCTGCTGGACTGCAAAACCCTACGGCCACAGTAGTATTCTAGACTCTCTACCTAGAAAACTAGTTCCGCCTTCAACAGACTACATCATTCCCAGAATGTCTTTTACAAAACATTTCGTCGTTCAAATCCCTACTAGATCGGAATGGCAAAATGGAGAAGTGACAAGGGATTTCGATCAAACAATCTACACCGACGGTTCAAAAATGGACTGCGGCGTGGGTGCGCGAGTTTTTTCGGAATCCTTAAACATCGCAAAATCATACAGACTTCCGGATACTGCAAGCGTCTTCCAGGCGGAGCTACTGGCTATCCGTGAAGCCTGTCGCCAGATCAAACTTCACTCAAATATAACACCGAGGCAAAGGATCGCCATACTTATTGACAGCCAGGCTGCCATTAAAGCGATCGCTTCGGTCACTATTTCCTCTAAGTTAGTACTAGAATGCCGTAATGAGCTGGCCCTCAAGGGTCAAGGTTACCCTGATCTGGGTTCCAGGGCACAGTAACGTTTATGGAAACGAACATGCCGACGAACTGGCCAGGCAAGGCTCAGCTCTCCACTGCTCTCTGGCAGAACTAGTCCACATTCCGCTCGGAGCAGTTAAGGCAAATATCACCGCAGAATACCTTAAGAAAGCCAACCTCAGATGGAGCAGGCTGACTGCATGCGTCATATCCAGAAAAACGTGGCCAAACTACAACAAGGCAAAAACAACCGACCTTCTAGGTAGAACCCGAAAAGACATCGCAAGACTTACAGCGATCTTCACGGGACACTGGCCTATAGGTGACCATGCGGCCAAGCTGGGCATCCCATACAATACACACTGCCGCAGTTGCAAAGTGACAACTGAAAAAGAAACCCTAATTCACTTTTTATGTACCTGTCCGGCTTTGAGAAGCCCTTTCTTCAATACACTTGAGGAAGTCTCCGAGAAAAGTATCAAGGAACTGATAACTTTCCTGAACTCCGCAGGTTGGATTTAGCCTCCCCCACATATCGATAATACCCAGGTTTACGTGAGTTTGTGGTAACAAAACGGCACTCAGTGCTAATTGGGTTTGTCTTATCAAACCGCCACACATACCTACCTACCTACCTTGAAATCAGAGAATGCAATGTCGAAAAATTTCATTTTCCTTTTAATATGTATAACAGTCAACTTTGTTTTTTTTTCAACTTATAGAATAAATTGGTCGAATTTCGACACTAGTCTTATCAAATGCCTTGCTAAAGTCAGTTGCAATATAGTCAACTTCGTTGCCGTTCTCTAATGCTGACAGGGCAAATGAAACGAATTTGATAAGATCCACTACAAATCTTCTCTACCTTTCAGAAAGCCATGTTGGTACGGGGAAACAAGAGACTTGCATCGAAAGCTTAAGGTTTCGTATATTATACTTTCGATGATTTTGAGAACTAATATCAAACTCAACGAAAGTAAATATTATGTGCGTCGTTCGCTAAGAAGCGGGCACCTTGACGCAATGATTCAACAGGCTATTCGGTCGACGACGTAAGTCGTCAGAAGGGTCACCATGGCAGACAAGCTATTTGAAGAACGACAAGCTTAGAACTGCTGAAACCACAAGATGCAAGGACAACAACACACGATTGAAAGTACTCCTGGTGGAATATACGAATGTGAAAATTGACTCAAGAAAGAAGCATGTATTTCGGAGGGCCCAATTTCCATTGGAGATCACATTGTAAGTCAAGGGTATCAGGGCAGCTTGCTACTTGACAGATCAATTTCAAAGCGGCAGGAGCCGTGTGGATCACTGAACGTCAGCACTCCATCAGAGAGTTTCTTTTCCGGACATGACTGGGGGAAGTCATCTCCTCACAGTCCAGTAACGGCCGTAAATAGACTCGGAGACGGAGAACAAAATTCTGGAGGACACCCTTGTCCTCGGAACAGAAAACCCGAGATGGGTAGATAAACTCTTTGAAACTTTTGAAGAAAATGAAGAAGAAAGACGAGGCCACGCTCCAGGGCAGAGACAAAGCGATTATGAGAAAGTATGCGAGGAAAGTCAAGCAGCGCGAGAGCCGTCAAGACACATCTCGTACCAGTGACAGTAAAGGCTACTGACTCGTCAACCTCCTGCAAGTACAGCCAAGCAAGTCGAGAAAAATGGCGAACGGTTAACGTCGTTCGCAAAACCAACCCCGTCAATTTCCAAAGCGCCAACGTCCGGTTTTTCACCACCACAGAAGCCAAGCACCACCTTTAGGAAGCCATCAGCTAAGCAATCCCTTTAACGGTCGGAAAAGTCAAAGGATGTTAAGACCACCGGTACGGAGAAAGCTAAGACGGCCCAGAAGGCAATCCACTCGGCCGTCGTGGTCACCGGAAACTCGGCCAAGAAAGCAGGGCCAAATCAAAGAACCAGAGGGCTAGCTGAAGATGGACAATTGGCTGATTTTTTTTTTTTGTATTTTAAAAAGGAATTCCAAATCACAGAGCACTCAAACTCGGTAACAGTTTTTTGTACTACCAGGCAGAAGTCCTAGGTTTGGTGTAGAGGCTTAGGATTGAACCTGCATCGCACGGGTAACAAGCCAACACACTAACCTCTACACCGTCGCCACCCTACAATTGGCTGATGGTAAAGGCCTCGAAGCCATGGTGGCAGGAGACGAGGCTACTAGCAAAACCGCAAAATTTGATTGAGCGGCCAAGGTCGTGGAGTCAAAGAGTCACTAGATTTTTTAACGAGCTGCATTCAGGCCTTGAATTAACCTGAGATCCGTAGCACGAATCGTCAAGTTTCGGTTAGGGAACATTAAGTTCTTCTTCCTTAGTAACGATGACAGGCTGCCACCGACGACCTGATGCTGAGGTGGGTGTGGACAGGTTCACCATAATACTCCCATTTAGGGACATCTATGATTTTGATGAAGCTTTTACAGAAAGCAAGATGGACATTGGCGAATCCTGAACAAATTGTGGGTGTGGGGGGTGGGGTTCTTCTGTAATATTTTTTTTATCGTGTTTTCCCCTTTTAATTTTTTGTAGTCCTTTTAAGTTAATAAAATAAGTGAATCCAACATTTTTGTTGTCCTCTAAGAAACCTTAACTTGCGTAATCCATAAAATTATACTTTTTGTGAACAAAATTTTATTAATTTGTTATATTTATAATATAGGCAAGAAATAATAATGAACTTTGTTCATTTTTTATAGAAACAAGTTTTGAAAACTTAAGTTTAGATGTTAAAATAGTTAAACATAATTGTTTAATTATTGTTTTTTCGGAAAATCAAATCCATTCGCCTCCTGCTTTGCATGAAGGAATTCTAAAAAAGGACATAATTTAAGTACATACTTTGCGAAGAATATGTCTTTCATTTACAATGATTTTTTTAGTAACACGGGTCAGTGGAATACCTTAGAACTTCAGCATATCGCGCACTTAGAGAGTTAACATTCATAATTCAAGCTTTCTAGCTCGGGTTTTAGTATCGCGCGTTTTTTGTATTCTGTCAAGTAGCCTTGGTTATAAGGTTTGTTACCCTTAAAAATGTAAAAAAGAAGGCAAACAAGAAATGTAAAGAGAGGAATAATCTGAATAATAAGAATTGCTTTAATTCGATTAGAAACGATACAAGTTATCATAGTCCTTGATAACTTGTATCGCTTCTTGTATAACATCGGGCTTCCGACCCATGAAGAGATACTGCAACACTCCAAAAATTGCGATATCGGGCCAACTGTTTCCAGTTCTCCAGCTCTCTGGCATCCGCGATGGCCTGTCTTTAAAACTGAGGTTCGGTCTTCTTTGCAGTGTTGAACGTGGGGGCTTGCAGTCGAAGATTCTCTGCATGGAGCATTATCGTCATTTCGACCGATGTGGCCGATTCATCCACTATCTTCACATCTCGATATAATTCAGAGTTCGCCGTTGACATATATTTTCTTCCATTAGCCATCCTCGCACACAGGACCAACGTTACCATTCAAACCTTGTAAGTCACCATTTAAACATTCAAAAATTACAGCTAACGAATTTAGCATAAATTCCCTTGGGTGCATTCCCAAACGAAGATCTGATAATTCTGGCAATATACCTACATCATATATACGGACCGATTTTTTTTTAAACCGGTCTCTAGGGCTTCGATAACACTACCGCAGAGGTTCTGCATTGGGTCTATAATTTTTACAAATTGAATTCCTCTGCAAAGATTGCGCAGGGAGTGAATCCTTGCTTGCTTGTTCTATAAAACATTGTGTTTTAGTATTGAGATTCGGGTTGCCAAGTGCTCTGATAATTTTACTAAGCTATTCGGAAAATCCTCCACGGCCTGTATGCAGTCCAGTTCAAAGTTAAGTATTTTTTTTTTCAGAAAACCAAACTCGTTGTTGTTATATTTGAACTACACACAGATACGAAACTACTCAGCGATTTAAATATTGAAATGTACACAACAACTCATAAAACCCATTATATTCCATTTGTCAAATTTTGTTTCTCAATTAAAAATGTTTACTAAAATAAAATGTGCTATGATTTATCGGAATTTGTACGCTCGTCCCGTTTTTGTTTGGCTTTTCTTCTCATTCAATCATTTCTCGTGAATAATGCCTTGAGTTGCAAAACTCAAACCAATAACTCGTTAAAATGTACACAGGAAGTTGTTCTTATAACTTGCAAAAAAGGCAATCAGTACAGAGTTGAGGTTTAGTTGAATTCGATTTTGAGTTTACCCAAAATTTTGTTCATGTCATTTAATCGTCAGAAGTCGATGATTGCCTTTGGTACATAATATATTTGAAATCAAAGTTATTCCTCTAAATGAAGCAATCAACTGCAGCTGAGTGTTGCAGTTATACGGGCTCTTTTCTGCTCATGATTTAAAAGCAATTGCAACTGCCATCATTTGCAATAATCTCCTTCGAATATTCCATGACTGTGTTGGTACTTTCAATACCGCGACGTCACTTGAGCACACTGTTCACTGCTGTGCTGTCAACTCGGCAACAGCTTGATTCAGCACCGGCGCATATCTTGAACGCATCGTAGAAATATGTGTGATTTTTATCAGGATGATTTAATGAAAACAAATGACAACTGTCAACGACAAACATTACTCACATAGCAGATAAGTACCGAACAAGAGAAAACAGCAACAAAGTCTAGGTAACTTTATACATTCTGAGATTTATGCCTTATAAGGGCACTTTATTTAAAATAGCATAATGGACGGGATTTTTGCGAACTGTATGATGGTAATCGTCCATTTAACGACCAGTTGATGGATGAAATAGAAAAAATTGTCGAGGTCAAACAACGCTCAGCAAAATGGAGAACTGAATAAAAACTAAAGAGAGCGAAAATGAGAAGATGTAGATGTAGTTTATTAAGTAACTTTTTTTTAAAGATATATTAGTAAGCTGCATAGATTTAATACTCGCGCACTAACAAAAATAATGGCGAACTAAACAATAAAGAGGATTTAAAAAAAAAAAAAAATCCGGCAATGGCTTGCACATTTTTCATAAACGAGTCTTCTAATCCAGGCTACTAACTATAGGGTGTTCAAATTTGAGGAATCTTTTTAAATTTCGAATTAAGGACATAAATTGTGTGAAGTCTGTATTTATTTTTATTGGAAATTATGTACATTGGTTCCGGTTAATAAAGAAACAGAATGTCGTCCAAGTGACCTCCTCTGCTAGCTCCGCAGACTGTCATCCTTGGTTCAATAAGTGATATTTGCTCAATGATGTTGTTTTTAAGGTGTAGAACAGTTTGAGGTATTGGCATAAGCTTTACTCTTCAAGAAACCCCATAAGAAAAAATTAAACGTCGTTGGGTCTTCAGCAACACATCTGCTAACAGCTGCAATATTTCCACTCGAACGATTACTACGATGATAGGCTTTACTTCTCTGATCTTAAACTGAACCAGTTTCTTCAAATTTATGAACGATAATTTTAATAAAAAAATTTGTTAAAATTGAGTATGGATTTGATGTGTTTGTGGTAATCCACTGATGATCCCAAACCACCACATCTGGGTGAAACTCCACACATATATATAGTCATACTAGTAATAGTTGACTATATATATATTAATTTTTGACTGTCAGTCATAGCCATACACTAGGCTGAATAAACATTTCTTTTGTTATTCTTCAAATCTGAAGGAACATTTGAATTGGAAATAAGTTCACACTCACTCGTGAGTGGTGACAACACATATACGATATTTTATTATATTTATTTTGAACGAAATTTTCTTTCAACTTCTGCAAAACTTTCACCATATTTAAAATAAGTTTTAATAACAAAAACACGTTGCTCAATAGTGTACCGATCCATTTTAGCTAACTGGAATGTATTTACTTCATACCTGAAAAAACTTTGGTGTAATCTAACAGCTGTAAAAAAAATGGCGGTCAATTTAAAATGATACGTCAAATTTGAACACCCTTTATATAAGCGTTTCCGCCATCCATGTTTGAATTGAAAAACTGTTACCTAAATGAAAATATGTTCTGAACATTTCCTAAAAGTAAACTGTCAAACAGTTAAGATGGAAGGGACTTCCTGTAAGAGATTACTATCTCGATCTGCCAAGCCTACACAGCGTTTTCTTTGATCGCTCTTTATCAAGAATATATTTTCAGGACCGACTTCTTGTTCGGGAAATCATTTTGCAATAAGAGCGAACAGTTAGACAAAGGTTATTTTTTGTCTCTCTATTTACTGCATCTTGCAGCGCAGTAAGATGGTCATCTAAAGCCTACTGTCACATTAAGGTGCTTTACCTACTACCCGAGGACCGCGCTGCGGCTGGCATGGACTATACAACGCAAAAACACAACTTTAGCAAAGCCGCTCAAGTCTGTTTCCCATCCAGAATGGAATGGAAAAATGAAGCGTTCCCAATGAACCACCAACATTCAGTGATTTTTACCGACGGGTCGAAGATGGAAAACGGAGTCGAGGCGGGTGTCTTCTCAGCGGAACTGAGCCAAATCCAAATTATTCCGACTCCCGAATTCCTCTATAGTATTCTAGTGTATTCCAGGCGAAATATCTCAGTAGGTACTTTCTTTCACGGGCGAACTCCAAACGGAGCAACCTAAATAGCTGCCAGAAAGATATGGCCCTGCTTCAATGAAAAGAACTCACGATCTAACAAACAGAACCCGACAGTAGATTGCCAGACTTGTGATAATCCGCACTGGACATTAGCCTGTCGGCACTCACGCTGACAAGTTGGGCATCCGATTCTACCCACATTGCCGCAGTTGCAAAGATCCAATGCAAATGAATTCGCACATTCTTCGACGATCTATCAGAATTAAGTAATATAAAATTCTACAATATCATTGAATCCCCCAATTTCCACAATTCGAAACACAAATTGACACCCTGGGTCACTTGATTGTTGACACCTGATTCTACAACACTCAACCACCAAAAAAAAAACATGTTGACTATAGTTATCCAATATTTCGATGAAGTCAATGGTGGTTGGTTGAGAAATGGAACTAAAACTAGGTTGGAAGTTTCATTATTGATTGAAGCTCCTAACAAGTCCTACTATAAGAATTCAAGAATTTGAATCATCTCTACTTCCTTCTCAAGTTCACTCATGTTGTTCACTTTTTATTTTCCTGGCTTCTTTTTTTATACCCTATTCTAAGGGTATATTAATTTTGACGCATAATTTGTAACATACCGTAATATTGCCCGTAGACCCCTAAAAGTTACTACATATATGATCGATCAGCATCGATAGTAATATCGATCTAGCCATGTCCGTACGTCCGTCCGTCCGTCTGTCGGCAAAAATTAAGCCTCTAAACTGGTCCTAGAGAGCTGAAATTTTAACCATACTCTCTAGGGTCCCAAAATAATCAAGTTTACGAATTTTTGAAATCCGAACACAGATACGCCCCCAAACTCAAAAAAACCAATTTTTCGAAAAAAAAAAACAATTTAAACACACATGTTCTGCATTCCAAGTGAAATGAATTGAAAACGAATTTCAATTTCACTCGAAATAAATTTCCGTGTTTTACACTCCGAGTGAAATCATTTTTTTTCAATTCACTTAGAATTCATTTTCGAAATGCCAAAATCAGCTGTTCGTATGTTTTAATTGATTATTTCGTGAAATTTGAAAATGTTAAACACAAATTTCTTTTAAATATGGACGGATTAATATTATTGTCAGTCATAAGAGAAAGGAGAGTGGAAAATCGAGGAGAAAGAGTTCGTAGGAAAGTTTTACGCGAAAAATCCAACATTTTGGATGCAAAGAAGCATTTGTGTACATCTTGAGAGAAATAGATCCTGTGATAAAGTCATCCTCAATTCCTTTAACACTTAAACTAGCTGCAACACTTCGCTTTCTAGCTGAAGGAAGTTATCAGAGGTCAGTTGGGAAGGATTTTGATATAGGCTTAGGGAGATCTACCGTCAGTAAAGTGCTTTCTGAGGTACTAGACAATTAAAGATGTGTTCGAAATGGATAAAACTTCAAAGTACGCCAGAAGAGGAGCAAGATGCGAAGTTGTTTTTTTTAGAAAAATATGGAACCCATATAAAAATTCTTAAACCCCGCCGAGGGTGCAACATTTTTTATAATAGAAAAGGATATTTAAGCATTAATGTAAGTAATGTAATGTAATGCATTGGTTGTAAGTAGTTTTTATACCCTATTCTAAGGGTATATTAATTTTGACGCATAGTTTGTAACATACCTTAATATTGCCCGTAGACCCCTTAAAGTTACTATATTTATGATCAGCATCGATAGTAATGTCGATCTAGCCATGTCCGTCCGTCCGTCCGTCCGTCTGTCGGAAAAAATTAGGCCTTTAAACTGGACCTAGAGAGCGGAAATATACTCTCTAGTGTCCCGAAATAATCAAGTTTACGAATTTTTGAAATCCGCCCACAGACACGACCACAAACTCAAAAAAACAAAATTTTGGAAAAAAATCGAATTTTGAGCTAGAAAGCTGACATTTTTTATATAAGATCTATGACTCCTAAAACTGCTCGGGATAAAAAATTTTCAAAATCCGCCCACTGACACGCCCACAAATAAATAAAACAATTTTTTTGAAAGTCCAAAGTTTGAGCTAGGGAGCTGAAATTTATAATATATACTCTCTATGGACCCTTTATGCTCAAGTGTAAATATTTTCAAAATCCGCCCACTGACACGCCCACAATAATTTTTTTATTTTTTTTTGATTTTTTTTTTGAAAAGTTTGAGCTAGGGAACTGAAATTTATAATATATACTCTCTAGGGGCCCTTTAAGCTCATGTGTTAATTTTTTTTAAATCCGCTTACTGACACGCCCACAATTAAATAAAATAATTTTATTGAAAAACCAAAGTTTGAGCTAGGGAGCGTTTTTTTACAAGCTTCGTTTTTGTTTGATAAAATCCTTTAAATGTTATATAACAAAATATGTAGAGCGTTCTTAACAATTCAACCATACTTAGACTTTTGTCACGCCCACTTATGAGGGATAGGAAAAAGAATAGGGTATCCAACAGTTCGCCCAAGCGGACTGTAGCCCGAGCCCTATGTTTAGATATAAGTTATTGATGTACAAAATTAAGTGTTAATTTCAGATTTGTGACCTTAGTAATGCCAGGAATCATTTCGTTCAAAAACATGAAAATGGTCGACGCGACGCGGCTCTTGGTTACTTGGTGATGCTGGTTTCGGTCTTGAACCATTTGTGTTAACACCGTACAAATTCGCCCAACCACAAAAATGCAGTCAAATTTTAACAAAAAGCACGCATCAGCTAGAAATGTTGTTGAAAGGACAATTGGTAACTTAAAAACTAGGTTCAGGTGCTTGCTTAATACTTTGAGTTATGAACCAAGTAAAGCTGTTAAAATTTTTAATGTTTGTTGTGCTCTTCACAATATTTGTAAAGAATATAATCTAGAAGTAGAGGAAGGAGTAGAAGTTGTAGATCAAATAGAATAGCCCATAGGAGCCGATTTCGAAAATGAAGGGTTTGGTGAGAACTTTGGCAAGGAGAATTCGTGATAGTATAGCTCAGTCTCTGGGAATAAAAACATTAATTAAAAAAAGGAAGTTTTTCATAAAATAACAAAAACAACTCAATTAACAAAACTAAAAAAAACTATTCAATTCATTTATCAAAACTAACAAAAAAAAAAT
Organism: Portevinia maculata; assembly: GCA_949715645.1. Classification (NCBI taxonomy): domain Eukaryota; kingdom Metazoa; phylum Arthropoda; class Insecta; order Diptera; family Syrphidae; genus Portevinia; species Portevinia maculata. The sequence goes on along the minus strand of OX454526.1, from coordinate 81,049,221 downwards.
AAATAAGAAAATGAAATGAAATTAATGTACATGTTAATTTTCGGAGCTTTGGTCGATCTGCAATCTCAACTCCTCAATTTCCAGTCGCCATAGATCCACAAAGATGTATGTGCATAATAACTTCGTACCTTTTTCCAACCTCCTGGTTCCTTGATTGGAGGACCTTCAACATTTAACAGCTTTGTGAGGTCTTTCCACAACTCCTCTATTTGCATTTTATCGCCCTTGACAAATCATTTGGCCATATCAATATGGCCTTCCATAAACTGCAACATTATTTTTTCCTGCCGTGAATTCTTATGTTTTCCCCTATAAACAACAATTTAATCAAATTTTAACATTTTTATTTTACATGTACCTACTTACATTTTGCAAAAAAAAAATTTAAAATACAGCTATTCACTACACTACACGACCCAAGAGTGAAATGAATTCACTTCAAAATGGGGTTTGTTAGGAATGCAGAACACCAAATTGCATGTTCGAAAAACCAATTCACCCTATTTCACATAAATTGTTTTGGATGGAATACAGAACACCAAAATTCACTTTGTGCTTTGAATTCACAAAAAGTGGAATGCAGAACATGTGTGAAAATCAATTTTTTTTGAAAATCCAAAGTTTAAGCTAAGGAGCTGAAATTTATAATATATACTCTCTAGGGGGCCCTTTATGCTCATGTCTAAATATTTTCAAAATTCGCCTACTGACACGCCCACAATTAAAAAAAAAACTTTTTTTGAAAATCCAAAGTTTGAGCTAGGGAGCGTTATTTTTACAAAAGTTTAATTTTTTTTGATAGAATCCTTTAAATGTTATATAACAAAATATGTAGAGCGCTCTTAACAATTCAACCATACTTAGACTTTTGTCAAAGCCACTTATGAGGGATAGGAATAAGAATAGGGTATCCAACAGTTCGCCCAAGCGGACTGTAGCCCGTCCCTATGTTTTTAAAAGGCAAGGATATGATTAAGTAAGGATTATAAGATATGGCATTCCTGCCATTAAATGTTATATTGTGTCATTTATATCCTGTACTAATTATATGTTTATCTTAGTGTGGAGCGTTTCTGAATTCATAAATATCAGATATCAAATATCAAATCGGTTAGGTTAGAAATGGTCAAGCAATCGCATACAGCACTAGGCACCAAAACGGAACCAACGCGATCCCTGGCGAACTAATTGAAACCAATTTTCAAAAGGAAGAACCTTAACACTTTCCCTCGAAACACCCAATCTTCTTGTAGAACACGATAAGCTTATTGTACTCTGTGCATTTCTATAGAAGTATTTTGCTAGGAATCTCCTCCGATTCCGCGCTATTCGCTTACAGTCATACAGTATAAATGTGTTATGTCTTCATAGGCTAGCATGACCCCACAAAATCTGCACGTATCCGAGTCTTCCAGTCGAAACCGTTTGGCATGCTTCCTCCAGAAGACAGTGTCCCGACAATTCCTTGCTCAGTTTTCTACATCTTTTTTGATCAAAATGTGGCCAATAAATATCGTATGCCCAGCAGAATTTGCAAATCTAAGGTCAAATATCCTTAATATTTTATCTTTGATTATTCCCTTGATAATGTCATTAGCTTGCCGCACAAGCTTCTGACTTTCTAAGAATTGATGTAAACAGATTCCAGTTCGTTGAGCTTGACTATCGATGAAGATGGCGATATCCCTAAGAACAGCCAGAACTTCTGATAGGAAGAATATTCTTGTGTCCGGCAGTCATTAAAATCGTCAACACATTTTTCCCGTTTGTTATACTCGTAGTTCCGCGTCCATTTAATGAAAATTTTCCATGGAGTTTGCTGTGTTTACTAAAATGTGGTGAGTTGAGTAAAACTATGCTCTCATCACATATTTTTTTAAGACGAACGGCGTCGATCACAACCAAAAAAGCACAAGGACAATCGCTAAGTGTTGCTGGATAAATTTAGAAGATTCGAGTTTTCAACTATTGTGTTGCTTGCTTCAGCAAAACAATTTTTTTAATTTTTTGCTTTGAATTGAGAAAATCTAAAATTGTGTTTATACAATTAAAAATCAATCAAAATCATTTCAAAACTTTTTTATAAGAATAAAAATACTGTTTGTTATTTTCTTAATTGTAGCAATGCACGCCCCATAATTCGCTTGTTATTTATAAAAATAATAAGCTTTGACTTGTGTGACTAGTAACGAGTCCGCATATGAGAGATTTTGCAATTGGATTTCAATTATCGAAATAAGATGGAAAAGTGTTCGGGTCATTTTAATGGAATGTTCGTTTGTTAGATCGTGTTTTGATTTTATAAAATGTGTCAGCAAGGAAACTGCAGGGTTACTAAAGGTGCCCACAATGAGAGCTTTTACTGCAAATGGCCAAAAAATAAACACTGCTATTTTTCTGCAGGAGCATTTCAGTTTTGGAACTTTTTTTATTCAGCTCTTAAGAAAGACAACAGAAGCACGATAGCGTAACAAACTCGCCAGGTTGGGAACTGAGACTAGAAAACTCTTCAACAGAGCGAAAAGAAATAGAGAATGAGTCGGTAAAGGGAAAGCCTCACCAAATACAATCTTAAGATTAGGAGAGCAGCAAGATAATCGTGCCAAGATCTATGCCAAATCCTCACTGACGCACGTATTTACGTAAAGGCAGGTACCTTCCCATTCCTGCTAACTCTGCCGCTTAGGCGTGGTTGTTTATAAGGCTAAGTCTAAAGGTTTGGTTCTTTGTAGACGGCGCAGTAAATTTCTTTCATCCAAAACTTGGACGCCTGTAATATGTACATGATTTTCTAGTCGACTTTTATGCTTTCTCGTGTAGTTTTTGATTTCGTCTTTGATTGTTTTAATGCCGAGATCTCTGTGGATATCGCTATTTCTGATAAACCAAGCCGCGTTAACAATACCCCTTAGCACTTCGTTTTCAAAAGTTTGTAAAATATTATTGTTACTTAATTATTTACCCCAGAGTTGTATACCAATATGTCGACACTGGTTTTAACACTTGCTTATACAAAAGCAGTTTGTTCTCTATATTTTTTTTTCCGAGTAACCAACACATTTTTCTATATGTACTTATTACTTAGGTCTTTGCGTTTTTCTTTACATGCGCTTTCCATTTCAGCTTTGCATCAAGTGTCATTCCAAGATACTTAGCCTCGTTTTCAAACGGAATCCGAAACGAGTTTGAAAAGACCGGCAAATTATTTATTTGCTTGTAAGTTAAGTTTACATGAACAGATTTGGTCTCGTTGAGTGCGATTCGCCAAACCTTAGTCCATTCATTTACTCCATCCAGGGCTTCTTGCAGTTTTTTCGTAGTCTCTTCGACCGTTTTACCTACTGCCAGGGTAGCAGTGTTGTCAGCAAATTTAGCTAGCTCAGTGCCTTCTACGCGATTTATAACACGTTTAATAAGTATAACACTGGACCAAGGACGCTTCCTTGCGGCACCACAGCCATTATTTCCTTAAAATCGGAATATTCGTTTGCACATTTGACGCGGAATCAGTTAGGTAAGTCTCCAAAATATTATACAGATGCTACAGCAGAACTTGTCGTAATTTAAACTTAAAGCCTTCATGCCAGACTTTGTCAAATGCTTGAGAGACGTCAGGGAATACGCTTGAACAAATCCTTTTTTTCTTCAAGAGATTTTTCGATTACATGTGTTATTCTATGCACTTGTTCAACTGTAGAATGCTTGCTTCTGAAACCGAATTGATGTTGCGGAATGAGATGGCTGTCTTCTATTACCGAAATTGGTCTATAAGACGTTTTTTCATTCGGCGGTTTTCCAGGCTTAAGAACCAATATGACTTCGGCGACTTTCCATTCTCAGTTAACATACAACATAATAAGAGACGATTGTCCGAGTTCTATTTTCAAACTGAAACTTTATTTTTCCCAATCTAAAATCTAACTTACTTAACACAAAATAATAATGGCACATGTTGCCATAATTTGCTGATGTGCGCGTCGCTTAGTATTACAAAAATGCGATTGCGCATATCGCAATCATTAGCCTAACTGTGCATCTCTTATTACGGTGCAGCTGACCTTGATGAGTCGAGTGCAATGCCACTACAATTTCTGTTGCGGTGTGTGCACTTGTACGATGTTTGAGTACAGCTGACCTTGGTGAAGGGTGCAATGCACCTACGGTTCCTGCTGAGAGGCGTGTGTGCTTAACTTACACAACAATATTATAATTTAAGAGAAATAAATATACATACATACATACATATTCTAGTCTAAGCGCGGCGCTTATAATAAACAGAAGCTCAATTAAAGCTTTTCTAGATAGGGCTTTAAGTAATATCCCGTGATTAGTTCGTATCCAAGAGCTTTCTTAGGCTTAAGTTTAGATATTTTAGATATTTTATTCCAGAATTTAAATCTCTTACATAGACTTTACAATCTTTAGTTGTTCGAATATCGATAAATTTATATTATTTGAAATCTGACAATGTTAATACATAATAATTCTAAATTTTAATGAAAAACAAATAAACTGAAAATATAAGATATGAAAACTAATTTTCATTTTCATTTGTAGCCATATACCTAAATAAAACGGTCTCGAAATTACGCATGTCAATTAGTCTCCTGATGCTTTGTGGTAATGATTTAAACAATCTAATGGCATGGACAAAAAATTGCATTTCAGTTATGCGACATGTAAACCGGGGTTGTATTAATGTAATCGAACGCGGTGTTCTTCCAAAAGACAAGCAGTTGTACAAATACAAGGGCTCTTTGTTGGTTATAAGCTTGTACAACAACATAAGTGTTCGGTAATTATTGTAAGTGTGTATTGTGCATCCCAGTAATGTTTTAGAGAATCTAGAAACATGATCACGCCTATTGAGGTTGTAGACGTACCTAACTATGTTGTTATATGCAACAACTAAGAAGTTTCCTTATTTCTTCCTTAAGTTCGGTTAGTGTTGCATTTCTTATTGCTCTTTTGACCATATACGATGTGTTTATAGTTTGGATAAGATGTTGCCCATCAAACGGTTTAAAAGTTTCTTCCAGGTGGGTGGCAACAATTTGCGATTTCTCTTTATCATGCCTGGCCCATTCATATTGATTTTTCCTAATAGGTGCGCCCTGAATTTGAGGTTTTTTAATCCATTTTAAAGCTTTCCAAAGCGAGTAATTAAAAGCTTTTCTGCTTGCGCGAATTGTTAGGATACCCTATTCTTATTCCTATCCCTCATAAATGGGCGTGACAAAAGTTGAAGTATGGTTGAATTGTTAAGAATATATATAACATTTAAAGGATTTAATAGAAAAAAAACGAAGCTTTTGTAAAAAAAACCTCCCTAGCTCTAACTTTGGTTTTTCAACAAACTTGTTTTATTTAATTGCGGGTTTGTCAGTAGGCGGACTTACAAAATATTCAAAACATAAGTATAAAGGCCAGAGAGTCTATATTATAAATTTCAGTTTCCAAGCTCAAACTTTGACTTTTCAATGAAATTGTTTTATTTAATTGTGGGCGTGTCAGTGGGCGAATTTTAGAAATTTTATCTCCCGAGCAGTTTTAGGAGTCAAAGATTATATATAAAAAAAAGGTGTGAGCCACGCTGCACTCACGGTATAGTTGATGTGTAGACATGTAGGCACAGTTGCGCGTTAGCTACCTAATTTGTTATCTAGGTAACGCCACAACTAAGTAACTAACGTAGTTAAATTAGCTGCGCTAAAAATGCAATCGATTTGGTCGTTAGCTATCATAATGACAACTAATTTTAGCTATTAGCTATTAGTTGCAGGTTGTGTAACTAAGCTCGTTAGGTTGCCAAAGTTAGTTGCGGATGACAACTAAAAGTTGGTTAGTTTTTAGCTGTAGCTTTTTAGCTGCCTAGGTAATAAATAAATAATAACTAAATCAAAATTTTTTATTTTGCTATAATGGTGATAATTTATTGGGATTTATTATGCATATTGCGTTTAAAATAAAAATTGATTGAATTTCCCTTTTATTTTACATCAGGTTATTTTAGAAACGGCACGGTATATATGATCTCAATGTTATTTGAATGAGGGGTGCTAGGAACAACAAACATTTTGGTAAAATATCCTTTTTTCGACTTTTAAGGACCTTTTTGTTGTTCCAAACACCTCTTAGTCAAATAACATTGAACGCAAATATACCGTGCGGATTCTAATGACATTTTGGAAAAATATCCTGTTTCGACTATTAAGGACCTTTTTTGTTGGTGCAAGGACCTCTTAGTCAAATAACATTGAACACAGATATACCGTGTGGATTCTAACGGCATTTTGAAAAAATATCCTTTCTTCGACTTTTAACCTCTTCAGACCGTAGGTACGTACACATATGTGCACCTTGGTTAAAACTCCTCTTTGTCACACTACATCCATCTGTTGGCAATTAGCTGCAGTTGAGTCTTTAGTGTATATAATCCTATTGCCGAATAAATTTTTGAATGGCGCTAGGGGTTCGGTAACTGTCATTATTTGAATTTAAGTTGGCCAGTTCAAATTGTTTTCAGATTTCCGCAGAGTGAAAAAGTAAATATTCAGGTAAAAATATTAAATTGTTGTTTCATAGTATTATTTGTATTATAGGGATGTTGTACTGAGTTGAACTTTAGTTTGTGAGCTCGAAAGTATATTCTTTCATGTTTTTTCTACCGTAAACTGAGTGAGACTTTGAAAGTACACATATGTGTACTTCAGGACTATTTTATTTTTATTGCTCCGCATATGGCTAAGATCAGGTTTTGAAATTTTCAGGATTGAAAATGAATGATACGGAAATTGAAGAAATGCTGAATGCTAGCGATGGAGATTTCTCTGTCGATGATGATGAAGAAGAGTACTTGCCGCAGGCCGAATCTGAACTCTCATCTCAAGAGTCGACAGATGAGGAAAGCTTGGCAATTGAACGCGAGAAACATACGCCAAGAATGTTTTGGCTAACCAAGGAAATGGTTTCCAGAGGTCCAGCTATTGAAGAGGATAGATTGTCAACACAGGGAAATGCAAATACAAATGTGTTATACTCCTTTTTTCAAAACCTTGATATTGAATTTTGGAAATTGGTGGCGGAGCAAACAAACCTCTATTCTGCACAAAAGCGAAACCTCAGATCTATTAACACAGATTACCAAGAGATAATCAGATTCGCAGGAGTCCAAATAATGATGGGAACCCTAAAATATCCTCAAGCCAGACTCTAATGGAATAAGGACTTGTGCATACCCCTCATTAGAGACACAATCTCCAGAGACCGCTTTTTCGAAATGAGAAATCATCTCCATTTCGTTGACACTACTGCCAATCATCCAGACACCAATGATAAGCTTTGGAAGTTGAGGCCAGTTATAGATTGTGTTCTTAAAAAATGTCATAGCCTTCCAAGATCACAACACATGTCCATAGACGAGCAGATGATTCCGTTTTCTGGTCGCTGTGAGTACCGACAGTACGTGCCTTCAAAACCGAACCCATTGGGATTGAAAAACTTTGTTTTGGCAGCTAGAGATGGCTTGGTACTAGACTTTGAAGTTTATGTGGGCTCCAATACCATACCAAGAGAAGTCATGACCTAACTGGGACTGGGCGCAGGAATTGTAAAACTGTTGTGCAGAACAATCACTGATACCTGTGTTTTATACACCGATAGGTTGTTTACAAGTTTAAAACTCGCAGAGTTTCTCAACAACAACAAAAAAGGAATATTCCTTACTGGAACTGTGATGACCAATCGAATTGGACCGGTTTCTAAAAAAATGAAGACGGACAAGGAACTCGCAAGAGGTTCATGGGATGAAAAAGTACGAAGTGATGGACAAGTTTGTGTTGTAAAATGGAAGGACACGAAGGCGGTGACAATGTTGTCCACGTGTTCAGGAAGTGCCACAGTTGGAACATGTAAGCGTTGGTCTAAGGCTGAAAAAAGAAAAATTGATGTTAACCAGCCAGCAGTGGTAAGAAATTACAATGCATGTATGGGTGGTATTGATCTCTGCGATAGGTTGATATCCTACTATCGAAGTGCCATGCGGACTAATAAGTGGACTGTGAGCTTTTAACCACTTTGTAGACCTCTGCATTGTCAATTCCTGGGTCATGTAAGTCCGATGTTGTAAAGAGGAAGATGTTGCACCTAAGGACAGTTTAGGACTGATGCAGTACCGCCTGAATATAGGTACGGCTATGGCCAAGTTCGAGGGCGGTAGGGTTGATCCGCTATTTTTGCAGCCTAGCCCAAGTCCGAGGGGTAGCAGAAAGATCAATGACGATGAGGATTCCGAAGTTAATGCAACACCAAGAAAAAAACACAGGCCCGTTATATCTCATCCACAGCACGAAATCAGGTTTGACGGAGTAAGACATCTTCCACGTTATTTGGACGATAAATTTGCATCGAAATGCAGGTTTCCTGGATGCAAATCTCGCTGTCGTACCATCTGCACAAAGTGCCAGGTTTATCTGTGCATTTTAAAAAACAACTGTTTTGAACAGTATCATATCAAGTATTGTTAATAATCTAAAAAAAACTAAAAAAAAAACTAAGAAAAAAAATTTAAAAAAAATTAAAAAAAAATTTTGTGCCATGATAGACCTGAGGTACACATATATGTGTTCCAATGAATTTAATAAAAATAATTTTTTTTTATTGCAAATCTCTTTTTTGATCTTACATAAGATTAGAAATCCACTAAAAACTATCATTTCGCTTTTTTTATTAGTCTGGGTCTCAAGAGGTTAAGGACCTTGTTTGTTGTTGCAAGGACCTCTAAGTCAAATACATAACATTGAACACAATATACTGCGCGGTTTTTTAGGAGTTTTTGAATAAAATATTTTTTTCGGGCTTAAGGACCTTATTTGGTTCTCCAAGGACCACTTGGTAAATAACCTTATTACAACTACTAAAAGTGACATTCTTAAATCGGCCATCGGTTACCGAAGTAAAAATCAATATTTTTCCTCTTACCTTCAACTGATGTACAACAAACTTCAAGCTATACAACCTCAATTATTCAAAACAAATCTAATTCCACACAACTTCCCGGTGTTTCGTAAGGACATATATAATAATCTCTAAAATTAAACATAATTAAAACTGGAAAATGTATAACGAAATAAATAAAATAAAAAAAACAACGACACACGGTTGTTCTCAAACGGTCACCCATCTACGTACTAACCGTGCCCAACGTCGTTTAATTGCGGTGATCTGGCGAGCAGCGATTACTTTTTTACTTTTAAATTCATTTTTTAATTGTTACTGAATATCAACTTACGTACTAGACAAAAATGATTAAATCTAACTTAAAATTAACAGGATACTTATTCTTATTTATTGGTCCTTATGCGGACGCCCTAAACTTAACTATATCTTATAATTATTGCCTTTCGGCCTAAAAACTATTTACAAACTAATCTTACATATATGTATTCGTCGAGAAAATCAATTAAAACTCGGTATCATTATTAAGATTTTATATTTTTTATATAAAACAAACTACGAACTACCTATTCTACTTACTTAAACTACCTAACATATTCTAACTATAATTATGATTCTGAGCACTCGTTGCCTTGCGCAACAAGTGGTCAAAATCCCAATTGCTTTCCGAGCGCCTGGCAATCGTCAACGTGCACACGCGCTACCCTGAGCTAACTGAAGCCTTACAGCCTCAATCTTCTCCCGGAAGCACTACCACAAGTTGACGAGCCCGGCCTCTCCCAGAAACGCCCTAGCTAACTTAATCTAACTTATAAACTAAGAGGATGTTACCTAGAGTAACGCACCGTCTTGGGAGGGCATGTTGACCCCTCCCCCCTCAAAAAGCCACCAAAATTCGGCAAATTGTTTTTCTGTATCGAATTTATCCCTCTCCGCTATTGCGGTACTAAAACGGAGGAGCTCATGAGCATTGGCGACGTCCTCGCCGCGGATGAGCCGCTTATCTCTCGCGCTGCGAAAGCGGTGGTATAATACCGGGATACCATCCCTCGTCTGCACCAGCCCTTTTGCGTCAATATAGATAAATGCCTCTGGCGGGATAAAGCCAGACCGGAGCGTACTCTCTATGTACATTTCATTGGGGTAGTAAGCCCCAAATATCAGACTATTGTCGCTGGCCATCGCCCTTGCAACGTGCCTTCGAGTCACCTTAATGAGGAAATTGTCAATCCTATTCAACTGAGCCCCATCGTATAGGACCTTGTTGGGATAGTATTTAATATAATTGGATTCAGGCGTTCGGAACAACCGGAGACAAGTCCTAAGACATTGTCTCTCCAAAACCCGAATCTTTTCCATATAGCTGGGCGCTATATTGAACCACAATGGACAACCATAAGCGATAATTGGCCTTATAAGGGCCACGTAGCAAATGACCTTCACTTTGGAGTCAAGTTTACTGCTATGAAACAGTCTCCTTGTCAAAGCATAAGCCTTCTTGGCCCCAGCAAGACAAGCAACTATATGTCTATCGAAATATAGATACTGGTCAAGCCAGATACCTAGATATCTAACTACGCTTCTCACCGCCAATGGCTGCCCATTTTGTCCAATAATGGCCAATTTTTTCCAGTTTTTTCTGGTATCCCTAGAGGCAATGGAGTTCTGAACAAGATTGTTTCCGTCTTCTGAAAGTTGATTTTCAACTTCCAGTCGTCGCAATATCGCTTAATTTGATCGAAGTCACGCTGCAAAAGGATATTAATGACCTCGATTTTAGGACCTGATCTGTATGCCACCAAATCATCGGCATACGCTATAGCATGTCTGAGTGAACCTACCAGATCACTCGTGTAAATGTTAAACAGGATCGGAGAATTGACCGCCCCCTGCTGTAAACCGTTTTTAATTTCAAAGACTCTGCTCGAAGTCACATTGCCACATTTGACAACGAACTTCTTTCCCATAAGCATATTATAAATTACATATAGCAAAGGTTTGTGCATCCCTCGCCTGGTCAACTTGTAGAAAAGTCCCTCTAACCATACGGTGTCGAAAGCCTTCTCAAAATCAACCAGACAAGCACCCGTGCATTGGTTCTTGCATTTATTCCACTGAATGTCGGAAACCAGTTTCGACGCGGCATGAATAGTGTCATGCCTCGCCCTGAAACCAAACTGGTTGTCCGGAATTATGTTATTGTCCTCGACCCACTTTAACAGGGCTCTATTGACAACCTTTTCAAAGACCTTGCTAATATTCGGAAGCAAGCTAATTGACCGTAGATTGGCAGGGTTCGTCCTATCTTTACCTTTTTTCGGGATAGGGTGTACCACAGCTACCTTCCAATGCGCCGGATAATGTGCATTATTCAGCGCATTGTTAAACAACGTGGTGAAAATATCTACAGCCTCCAGAGGCAGGTGTCTCAATACGACGTTTGGGACACCATCCATCCCCGCCGACTTTTTATTCTTTAGCGACTCGAAGATGCACAGAAGATCATCCTTCGACACGAACAAGTGCGATGCATCTCGGCCATTGGCGACAACTGCATTAGCATGGTTTTCATCAGTGAACACGGTGAATCCGTTATTCTCAGATCGCCAATTCTCAATTTCGGTGCGCAGATAGAAGTGGCTCACTAGAGCTCTATTCTCAATGTCGTGGTTACGGCGAACAGGATTGTTCACCGTATACACGGCCTCGAAACAAGCGCCCAGCAAATCCACTTTCTCCTGTGGGTCCTCGACCACGAAAAAATCGTCGTTTGAAGCGACACTTTCTGGACTTATTCCAGCAGTCAGTACTGTCTGTCTGTTCTCTGCTGTCTGGGAGATTCGAACACAAGGAATATCATTGTGATCTTTCCTCCTGAACAACTTATTTATCTGTGGCGAGCAGCGATTAACTCACGTGGTATGAAAATCTGACGATGACGGTGACGCTCGATATTTCCAACTAGCCCCTACCCAGAAAAAAGATATTTACACATCAACGAGAGCAAAGATGTTTACACATCAAAATGTCAGCTTCTAGCTAAAAACTCGATTTTTTTCGATAAATTGTTTTTTTGAGTTTATGGGTGGATTTCAAAAATTCTTAAACTTGATTATTTTGGGCCCCTAGAGAGTATATGGTTAAAATGTCAGCTCTCTAAGTCCATATTTTTTGCCGACAGATGGGCGGATGGACGGACGGACGAACAGACGGACGGACAGACGTACTATCGATGCTGATCATACATGTATGTAGTAACTTTTAGGGGTCTACGGGCAATATTAAGGTATGTTACAAACTTCGCGTCAAAATTAATATACCTTTAGAATAGGGTATAAAAACACGGCTAACATAGCAACATAGGGGACAGCATCCCTGCAACACCTCACTTGGGGTCACTGTTGGATTTGGAGTAGGTGAGAGGTTGAGGTAGGTGATATCTTGGGTATATTGTTAAAATACTTCACGTTTTTTTGGACTTGCGCTACAAAGAATCTTTGGGTCTAATTTCAATCTCAGAAATTTTGGCATTATTTCATAATGAAATAACTCCGATGATTAGCTCTATCTAAAGAGCTGACAGTTGGAATGTCATTGTAATTGAGTCAAGACCACGATACGATATGATAATTTTAACACTCCAGTTATTTCTGGAAGTCGTTTAAACTTTTTACGGTTTTGCTGTGATAGGCTGACCTTGTATGACCGAAAACTTACTTCTTTTACCCTGATAGCTTTTTTTTATCCTACTAGGAACAAGGATTTCTACCCTTGAGTAATTATTTAAGTTATTATATCAGGCAGCATCCCTTGATATAATAAAAATCCTAAGAAATCCGTTTAACTTTTCCCATTTGGCTTTCTCGTCCCATACGCTTCCATCTGCAGGAAAAACCACTTGTCTCTGAAAATCGAAACTACAATTTTCCGCTCAGTACGCCAATGCGGAAGTAGACAAGAATGATGCAGTAGCAGACAAAATCGTTCCTTAATATAAAAATAAATATTAGGCATTAAAGGCCCATACAGGGCCTAAAACCTAGCTTCTCCAACCACTTTCTTGTGCGAAGTGGAAGGGACCTACAATTTTAAGCTGATTTCGAGCGGCAAATTTGAGAAGCTTCTCATGACAATTGGTAGGTGCTCTTGAATGCTTGTCAGACGTTCCCAAGAGAATCGTTCCTTTTATCCTGATCAATTCTTGCCACTTTAATTTTGTAAATATTTTTCAAAATTCACAATTTTAGATCTAGCATAGAATGAAGGTGCTTTAAACAGATAGATACCTCAACTAGGTCATCTTTGATCGAGCTACTTCGATACTCAGTAGGGCCCTCATTGATAGCCAATCCGTAAGTTATTGCCAACTTAAACATTTCAATTAGTATTTCCTTACTTTAAGCATGCGGTTTATACCCCAAGTTTAACCAATGAATTCCCTCCACAATCCAATCTCATTTCCGGCTATTTTCCAACGAATTTCTTTCAGTGTATTCCGTTTGCGTTTTCGTTAGCAAGTGACACAAAACTTGCATAAATCAAATTGTTAACAAAGAAGGAACACACAATAATACATAACAAAACGACAATCATCTGGGTGGTCTTTGGCGTAAAATAAACCCCACCACCAAGCATTGCATTTCCTAGCCCCTGACTGACAGCCAGAGAATCTGCAATCAGATGGACAGTGAAACCACTTAACCCTTTGCACGTCGGTCGTTGCAATGTGTTGTGCTACAACAGACCGGGTATGCTCGTCCAGAAGGAAAGGGTCAGTCCATGCCTCACTATTGTGACAGTGTGCGCGTCACATTAAATGTAATCGCCTGAAAATATTTGACGCGCTTTAGAACGCGAATGCGAATATACCCGTATATTCTGTGCGGCTATGGACGATGTTTTTCCATCATTAATCATTTGACATTTCAAACATACTCTCTGGGATGGGGGTGGAGGCGGTTTATAGTGGGTGCGAGTTATAGAGAATTTTGCTGTCTTTAGCATGCGGACGGATTTAATGCGAAATGAACTTTACGGCACCATGGTGGTGGTTGAATGACTATTTGGACATGACATTTGAATCTACTGGCGGCATACTAATTATACCACACATCAAGGAATCAGGGTGAAGGATTCTAGCCACCAATATTTGCTTGCACAGTGACGATGATGGTTTTGCCTTTTAGTCAATTTAATTGGTTAAAATTTAACTTCCTTTCATCAGCAGCATGCTTGTAGCCTGTGGGTTATCATCAGAGGATGATAATTGACATGAGAAAATGTAACTTGAGAAGGGTGGAGAGAGTTTGTGTTTCCAAATCCTTTTCCGTATTTTGGGATGGTACTTCTAACACCTTGCCCTTAATTTGTTAATTAGAAAGTTTTGGAATATAACTTATAGACTGTAGTTCCTCTGCAAGCGAATTTTACTCGCGTGAATTCGCAAAGTTAGCTATAAATTTCCTAGGTTGTGGTTGGGGCACATAAAATTGACTGGCGCAAACTAACCAAATTTCTGAAGGTATCATTTCTATTTAACTTCTTATTCTTTTCACAGACAAGGTTAGCGACCGGAAATGCTTTCAGATTTGTGTTGCTTCTATTCCTTAATTGTTGTAAGTGGTTTTCTTACAGAAAGATATCTTTCGGAAGCAGTTGGCTTGTTCTATAGAAAATTTGGAGCCAATTCTGGTTCTGTGACAAAATGAAACCAAAAGATTTTCACCGCCACTTTGCGTTCTGTGAAAAAGTAAAACCAAGCGTCAAACGTAAATATTTAAGGATAAAAGTGAACCACGGTGCGCGATATTGAATTCACTTTGACGGTTTCACTTACTGGACGAGCATTTCTTTTTGTACCGAGTGAATCGAAAAAATGAAAGCAGTGTGGGACAGCGAATGTGAAAACAAATGATTCGTTCACTTTTTCGCAAAACCAGAATTGACGCCTTGACGACAAGTGTACCGTTAGATGGTGAGCATTAGGTTTTTTGTGTTTGGGGTGCGACACGTTCGACACTGGAGCACTCAGACTCAATACTGGTCCATTGTACTACCAGGAAGATACACCACTATCACTGTGAACATTTACTCGTTTTCCTAAGAAAGACGAGTAGGCGCTTCAATGATAAGAAGCTTAGGTTTACAGCGCTCACCACATCTGCCTGCCACCTGATACAAGAAAAAGCAGGAAAATTACAGAGGAAATGTTCCGCAGTGTCATTGCTTTCTCCACAAGCTTCGCAGTTGGTGGTATCGCTTAGGCCTAGCACCTTAAGATGCTTGGCAAAAGCGTAATGGCCATTAAGAACGCCAGTAGTCTGTCTGCAGTCTTTTCTGTTGAGAGAATGCCGCAGATTTTTTAAAGACGAGGAGAAATCGTTTAGTCTGTCTGCACCCTGGAGAGTTATGCCATCTGTGATTGTGTTCATATGAAATCCAACCGTCTATTGAAGCCCTGACCGAGGAGGCAGGCAGACATATCGCAGGTTCAGGTCCTGAGAAGTCCTCTCCTGAGCCCTGTGTAGCAAGTTCATGGGAGATCTCATTTTCCGTGATCCCGTTATGACCCAGACTAAGTCTAAGTGACTGAATTCAGAGAGATCTTGCATTCAAGAACCATTTTGGAGATGGTTAAGTGGTTGAGCAAGGCCTTAAACGCAGCCTGACTGTCGCTACAGATGCAGATACTTCGCCTAATTAGCATTAGGTAGTTGCCTGCTTAGAAGCATTTGATTCTGGATCAAAAATAAGCCAAGTACCCTTTGAATCGAAGGCGGTATAACGAAGATACGTCGGTCGAGTCGATTAATGAGTTGACTTGGGTTTCGGTCAAGACTAGAGAATGAGATCTCTTGTCCTGATGGTTCTGCTGGACACTGTTTACATTCCAATAATAGATGCGAATAATTCGCCAATTTCACGTGGGTAAACTTTGCTTGAACCACGCGAATGCCCGCGAGCTGTATTCGCTTAGCTGGAGTAAAATTCGCTCTCACTGGAACCACAACCTTATATTTAACGGTAAACAGCTTTTTTATGATTTTCCAAAAAATGTGATGACTCCATACATCTGTTGTGGCGTAATTTCCGAGAGACATCCATCCACTGACTGAGTGGAAACAGTCAGTGGTTGGATGCCTCTCGGAAATTACGCCACATATTTTTCAGAAAAAAAGATATAAAATTGTCCATTCATTTTGAAACATTTTGGACGAGGTTATATGGAGTGATGGTAAGCTGCACAAATTTGTGCATATTGAACAAATAAAAAATTGATATATAGAACAAAATAGAGATAAACAAGTAAAAAATTGAAGAAAAAAAACGACAGAACATTAAATAGAACTAATGGCACTAAACGAAAGACCGTCCCCAAAATATGAGGACTCTATACCCAACTCAATTTTCCTTAAAATGGTTTATTGAACAAAACAGAACTCAGGTGACGAAATCATTATACCTACGAGGTTATCACGCATTTTGTTTTAAAATAAACAATTTTCGGCAAAGGCAGAAAATCACATAAAGGATCGAAAAACTGAAAGACGCTTTGCAAGGCTACAGCAGTAACATCTGGAAAGGCGAACACTTTGATACCATATGTATATTCCTATACCCCAAAGTTGAGTGTTTGAAATGTTCTTTATTTTGGGTTCTCTAACAAAATGGCCAACATTGAAAAATGTATAAAACGATTGCGAAAATGGGTGCGTGTCAAAATCCTTTGTAGCGGTAACTTGTAAAGAAGGACATGTTCTACATATTATAATTTAGGTATACCTCTTTGTTACAGAAATTGTGAAATGGAAATGCCACACTTAAAATTCGATAGCTGCAAAATATGAAGGTGGCAATGGTGCGATGGTAGTCTATTCACTAAGTGATTGGCAGGTCACGCGTTCGAATTCCTACCAGGGCCATGATCTTAAAAAATGAATACACATAAAAATACAGATCTCCCTAAAGCAATTTAGGCGCCACCTGTGGAGAAACCATATAACATAACCACATAACAAAAGGCAAATCATTTGCTGGGATCTGCTTGCAGCAACAAACAAAATGCTTTACAGTAGCAATTACAGAAAAAATAAATTCCTTCAGCGCATTCTAATTACATAAAAAAAACTGCAACACGTTGAAGTTTATTAAACTTTAGGAAACATTTCGATGACCAATTTAAGAATGTCGCTTGTAGTTGACATAAGGCTATTTTACCAAGAGCTACCTGGAACGCCAAAAACGATTCGTTAAACCCGAAAGAGGATATTTTTTTATATGTACCTAGAGAAAGCGGTCAGTTTTTTCGTAGAAGAAGGTCCTTGGAACCCCAAAAAATATATTTTTACAAAATATCCTTAGTTAGTTAAGCAAAAAGTCCTTAAAATCACAAAAGAGGTCAGCACATCTGGGGGATTCAATTGTATTGTTACAGAATGTGGTCCACCAGTGCTGCGACGGACCTAAAATATTACTGCAGTGAGAAATCACATCTAGACAATTTTAACATCCAGGTGACCCTAGCGCATGGTAACCATATTTGTTAAAGCAAAATAAAGGACAATAATTCTTTTGTTTACAAACTTTTTGCATATACGAGTATTTATATGAAATTGATTGTGTTGCAAAATTGAGAACGAATTTTGAATTTGGAAATATTTCGTCAACTCTGGAAAGGTTTCGTTTAGCAAAGACTAATATGGAATTGGTTTTGACAAAAATTGGGCATAAACTGTTCAATATCCAAGGAAATAACTGTTTAACTTCTTGCAACAAGTTTTATGTACCTACGTTGCTTTCAGACGGCAGAGTAGTACACCGAGTTTGGGACGCAAGAATTGAACAAATATCTTGCAAACACCAAGAACAGGGAAGATTCCCTTGTGTAGTAGGATGCGTTGAAGATAGACGACGATCAACATCGATGCACCCAAGACAAAATGGAGAGCAGTTTGATAATTGACACGGAAAACATGCAATAAATGCGATGATGGTTTGTGGGGCATGCCGATCTGTCTATGATATTAACATAAACGGTCAGGTGGTATGCACTATGAAAGAGTAAATTTGTAAGCACACCGTATTTTGTTGTTCCTTAGTCTGAAGAATGAAATAACCAAAACGCTTGCGCCATTTTGTGGCTTTTTATTAAAAATTGGGTTTGTTTCGATAGGAAGGTCAAAACTTGATTAATAAAATTGCAGAATGTCAGATTGCATTTTCTTGCAAGCCAATCTCTCTTCGGCAGCCGAATTTCTCATTCTCTTCAGCCCATGGAAGACATATACTGTCCATACACATGTAAAATAAGATACGATACAAATATAAAGTTCTCTTTTACATTGGAGACACGCTTTCACTTTTCAAAAAATTCTGAAAAATTGCAAAGTACAAAGTCTTGGGGGACTTTGCAGTTTTAACTTTGCAGTCTAAACTTGGGTTGCCGATGGGGATTGTTTACGTTATGTTATGGCAGGGGTAAATAGAGGTTGGCCGCAAGGCGGCGTTCTGTCTCCAGTACTGTGGTACGTACTCAACAGTTCTAACATATACGCTCAGGCGTACGTGGATGATGTCGCCGTACTTTCTGTTGGATAATGCTGTCTGCGCCAGAGCGCAGGTGGCCCT
This sequence comes from Portevinia maculata, assembly GCA_949715645.1. Classification (NCBI taxonomy): domain Eukaryota; kingdom Metazoa; phylum Arthropoda; class Insecta; order Diptera; family Syrphidae; genus Portevinia; species Portevinia maculata. The sequence goes on along the minus strand of OX454526.1, from coordinate 81,030,639 downwards.
AGACCAGACGTGATCGACGAATGGTGCATTAGGAATGAGCTCTCGGTCAATACTCTCAAAACTGAGGTTGTTCTCTTTACAAGAAGGAGGAAGCTGATCGGGTTGACTCAGCCAGTAAAAGGCGTCACAATCCAACTCTCCAATGAAGCAAAATACCAGGGAGTCATCCTGGATAGCAAACTTCTTTGGTCCAAGCATGTTGAGCTGAAGACAGCCAAGGCGCTGTTGGTTTTCTGGCAGTGCAAGGGTATTTTCGGCAAGACATGGGGCTTATCACCGAAAGAGTCCTATGAATTTAGACCATTTCTGGCATACGCATCGGTTGTTTGGTGGAATAAGCTTTCACGTAAAAATATTACAGCTGCTTTCGCCAAACTCCAAAGGAAGGTATGCCTCGGCTGCACGGGGGCCTTCCGCAGCACCCCTGGCTCCGGCCTAGATGCATTATTGAACCTTCCGAACATTGATGTTTACATCAGGGGTTGCACAATTATAGCTATCTCACGTTTAAGAAGAGGGGGCTTTTGGTATAACATCTATATCGCACTGGAGTTTTGATGAAGCTGCGCGACGGTTGTCCATTGACTCCTGTCTTTTGGATATGCCGTCCGATGCAATGACACCGGAACTTTGACTGAAGCGCAACTACGAAGTCGACTTTCCTCGTGCTCAGGACTGTCTGTGGGCAGACTCTGACCCTGGAAAGGAATGCAGTCGAATCTGCACGGATGACTCCAAAACCGATCAAGGATCTATACTTTATCCAACAAAAATTGTCAGTACAGGCCTTATGGATGAGCTTTTTTTCTACCAGTAGTGCCTGTAGATACTCTCACGGCACTCAAACGCAAGAATTGCCACTGAAATAAAAACCAAACCACTGTCATACCAAGGAATTGTTGTTGTAATTTTCCTAAAATTCTCATGCAACTCACCACAACCAGTCTCCCACACAGCCGAATGGGAATGAGCATGATCGTCTTGTGTTCGCTTGCTATTAGCATCCACCAAAATAAGCAGTGTGTGTGACTGAAGCACATCAGAAGAGTATTACCATCTCTACAATGAAGCATATCATTAAGGGTATTTCTATGGATTTTGTCAAAGAACTTTCGGTTTTGGTGCTTTTGAGAACGAATTATTACGCGGAGTGTTGCCATTCGGTTTTAATTTGATTGCATTTATATTGTACAGCTTCACAAGTGCAGTTTTTTTTACCATCTGTTTAGGTATATGACATTGCGTCGTGGTTATATAATTTTGTATTCTAATTGCCTGATTGTGTCTACATTTCACAATATACATATAGCGGAAAGGACTGGGAAGTGTTTTTAGAAAATCTTGCTGATTGAGTTTATGTCGCAAACTGTTTTAATAAAAAAAAACATAAATATATCCCTTCATCTCATTATGTACATGTTTGTATGATGTCTTTGTTTTTCCAATGAATGACTCCTGTTTTGCCAATGAATACGGGAATTCTCAAAAGGAAGATCTCAAGTTAGGTAGGGATGCAATCATACAATGGGTTGCTTGAAATCCTTAAAAGTTACAAAGCCAAGTATGAAACATACGTCGTGGATGAAATGGCTCAAAATGCGGGACATAAAGTGCTTCGCTTGCCGCCTTATCACTGTGACTTTAATCCAATAGAATTGGTTTGGGCTCAAGTGAAAGGGTTTGTAGCAAGCCAAAACAAGTCATTTAAAATGGCTGAAATAAGAGACTTACTAACGGCAGCACTTACAAGGGTTGACAAGGAAAAATGGCATCGATATGTCCATTGTCCAACACGTTGAACAGATTGTTGAGCCAAATATGTGGGAAATGGACGTTTTTGCAGAAAAAGCAGTTAAAAGGTTAATAATAGACCTAAATAACGAGAGCAGTAGCAGTAATTACTCATCGGATAAGTTGAGTAGTGATATTAGAAATTAGTATTATATGTTTTACAATATTTATAATGAATAAATTTGATTAGGTACAGTGATATATTTTTCGTTTTGATTTTTTATTTGTATTACGAAATTTATATTTTTTGTTGGTCTACTATAGACCCTTAAAAAAACGCGCCTATTATTATCTTACCAGAAAAGGAAAAGGATAAACGGAATTTATTTCGTTCCGCAATAATTTCATTTTAAATTGGAAGATGGTAACCCTAATAGAATTGCTCTCTGAGTTATGGCAAATTATCATACACACTACGGCAACCCTGTGAGAGCTTTAAAGAGGGACCGATTTATGTAAGTCATTGCAACCAGACTGAGAGACAAACATCCTATCTTGCCTGTACTGACAATTTTTGTTGGATAAAGTATAGTGTTGGTGTTTTCATGGAGAGCGACAACATTAAACTTTTCCTCTCGTTAAGCAAACATGCATCAGTCTTCCAAACAGAGACTTATGGTATTCTAATCGCTATGGACTCTGCTGCGAGGAACAGGTGGAGGGGGGCGAAGTATATGCGTCAATAGCGACAGTGAGACTGCGCTTAAGGCCTTGATCAACCCCTTAACAACCTCTAAAGCGGTGACACTGCGGAACATTTCCTCTGTGATTGTCTTGCTTTTGCTCGTATCAGGTGGCAGATATTTGGTGATGAGGTGGTGAGTGCTTTAAACCTAAGCTCCTTATCATTGAACCGCCTACTCGTCTTTCTTAGTAAAACGAGTAAATTTAAACCGTAAAAGTGGTGCGTCTTCCTGGTAGTACGATGGACCAGTATTGAGTCTGAGTGCTACAGTGTGGAAAGTCTCGCATCGTTGTCTGACTTTCGCAAAAACTATTTCTATAAACAGCACCAACAGTTAATCAAATTTGGAGCAACTGAAATCATTTTTTTTATATTGTTCTTTAACTTAGTCTAAGCAGCTATTTCGGAAAATTACCTGAAATTGAAGAGTAAAATATTACTCATTACTATGACAAAACAAACAAATTCAACAGCTGCATTTGTTTTTAGTTTAGCAGGTCCAATGTGGTTGATGGCTGCTTACCCAAATAAATCAACCGGACACAGGCATGGGACAACTAATTGTTTCAAATAATTTAACACGAGTAAATAACATATGTATCATGGACATCACATGGCTAAGCGTGTCCATAAACCGATCCATTAATTATCCTTATTAAGGGTGTATGCATGCAAAGGTTGAATAATTTATTAGTTTTCAAGAGTGCATCCCTGATAACATTCTTATTGGATGAAGAGTAGGAAATACCAGCTGGTCTACAAAATGTGACAAGTTTGTTTATTTTCTCTGGCCATGGTAGAGTGAATATGTTAAATATTTTTATTAAAAAAATGTAATTAGGACATGAATTATTCAGGGAAATATGTCCCATGCGGGCAAATGCAGGTATGGGGTTAAAATATTTAGAGAAACTTATTCTTTTTAGTTCAGCATGACTAGTCGAAGTCAGGTCAAGGACATCCATCTCTTTCACAATACCGCCCTATATATATTCGATTCTATAATATGGATACCGACCTACTTCAATGCAGTCAGATTAAATGTATATATTTCAATAGGAATTGTTTACACAACAAGTAGGAATGCCTTTTTGTATTTTGTACTTGTGCACCTTTATAAGTTTGTATCTAAGATGTTAAATCGATATCATTATGAATTCCCTTTTTGATTTTAAAACAAACTAGTTTTGCAACTACGCTGAGCAATAGATAGGCATGCTGAGGGATTGGACATACCCTACAACGATTTCTGCAGAAGCTGAAATATACTTGTACTCAAACTCGTTACGGCAGGTTATGAAGTATGACAGCCACTGTCAGCCAAAATTAAGCATCCGCACACAAATTAACATATACCGCCTGGCCACTTTAACAAAACCGTGTATTTTATAAAAATGTAAGTCAAACGAAATTACTTCGCCATCAATTACTCGACTACCAAAAAAAAGAGTCCACAATGTATAATTTATCGCTGCAATTCGAAGAAGAGGACCCACTTTAGCGGTAACCCATTTCGTCAATACATCCTCTGCAGGACAAGAACGGGTTTTGATCTTTCAGAAATTTATTAATGGGTGATCCATCTGATACCAGAAGAAAGAGAAGAAAATAAACGTAACTACACCACACAACAGGATAAAGACCAATTGAATGAAGGGCTGCATGTGTGGTCTTGGTTGTAAGTGTCATCGTTGTGTACATTGGACAATTCCATTGTCATAAAATACTGAAATGCTTGTTTTCAATTTTCAAAAAAAATCACCATCCTCGGATATCTATAGAAACCGAATAAGATATTAAATTAAAAAAAAAGACACATACACACAAATTTGAATAGGGACACGAATAACCACTTTATTAAGGCGAGGGAGGACGTGATTTTATGAGCGTGCAACGTCTCCTTACTCCTTATCCTCCTCCGCTAGACATAACATAATTTATCTGCTCATCCAATGGAGTGTTAACATTTAAGTTTCTTTAATGGTTTTCTAAATATCACAATGGACACTTGAAAACGTTGTTAAATTGGATATTTATGGTGAGAGATGGCAACACACTGTGCGGTGGTTAACCGCGATCAAAATATTGTAAAATGTAAATTTTGGATAGAAGTAGTTAGAGCTCCCAACGAAATAAAAAGTAGAATTAATTTATCATCAAATGAACAACGCATGTAGATTCGTTGCGGCTTGGTTTGACAAACAAACCTGCAAAGTGGAACATACTCGTAAAGTCGGTATATTTTAAAGGGAAATCTTCAAGATCCCTTTTATGTAAATAAGGTATTTTTATTACATCTTTTGGGGCGTATCGGATTATCAAAGATAAAGTAGATTAACTAATGTTTTAATGAGGGTAAAGGGTGATGAGCTATGTGGACTAGGTACCAATTATTTTAAGCAATTGGGTAACAGTTTTTGGAATAATTCACAAAAGGATTATTTAATAACTACGTTACGTTTCCACCTAACCGTTTTTGCACAGTGGTGCAGTGGCTAGTACGATAGCCTACAAGTCGAGAGGTTTCAGGTTAAAGTCGAAATTCCACAATTCGGTTTGGTGGGATCGCAATTTCACACATACCCGGTCGCATATTACCCGGTACCGGCTACCCAGTCCTTGGTTTTATATATAAATCGTATGAGAGCTTTCACACGTGCCGGTTGAAACCGGTGCCGGTTAGATGGAATCCGGTTGTCGAAATGTCTCCGGCTGCGGTAGCCGGCTGCCAGGACCTTGTGACCCATCCAAAACGATTGGGGGATAAAGAAAAGCATATTGTGCCCGGAAGCTATTAACTGGCAGCCTCATCAGTAATTTTCAAGACGTTTGATGCCTCTGGCTTTCTTTTTTACTCGTTTTTCGTGAATTCTGATTTCATTTGTTTGCACAGATACTTGCATTTGTTAAACGATGGTTATTAGAATGCAGTGCATGTAAAGTTAAATAATTTTTAAACAACAGGAGCAAATGCGCATAGATTGTGTTTGCGTATGTGTATAAAATTTACGCATTTAAAGCAGGCGCTAGTCAAGTACTCGCCGGGTATGTGGAATACGAGTAGGTTATAGATTCGCAAAGAGATATCCTCGCGGATTTTTGTTTAATATTTTATCAAGATGGCGATTAAAAAGGTTTCATATTATTAAGGCAGCAAGAATAAAAGTGACATACTCCGCAGGAGTCACCGAAGAGGTCCAAATTAAAGTCGGTGTACACCAAAAAAGCGTTCTAAGTCCCTTGATATTTAATACAGCCCTTGATTATCTGCTTGAAGGAAAAGAGACGGACTATAAAGTGCATCAATTAGTCTTAACTCATGATGAACGAGGTTCAAAAGTTCTGCAATGAGCACTTGATCTAATGGGAATCGTATTCTTCTTCTTCCTTAACGTCGATATGATCAGGAGTAAAGGGGTCGTAACCCTTCAATTTTAACTGCCTCCCTACTAGTTGCTTGTGGGATTCATCAGTTCGAACTTAATAAATCTCTGTAGTCCTCTCGCTATCGGATCACTATTTTACGAAGGCAAGTAAACTGTTAGTTTTTATTTTTTTTTACATTTTTCTACATATCGCATAACCACACAACACAACCGCAGTCAATAAATATTTGACACAGAATAATTTGTTGTTCGGTTCGGATCTTTTCATTTCCTTATCGTGGGAGAACTAAATTCTATCTGAATTTTATTTTTCGTTGTCTCATTAACGAAAGACCAGATAAATAAAAAAGCATTTAGTTTTAGCCTGTTCCGGGAGGAAATTATCGATTTCAGAGATCGCAAATTGTGTCCATTTGGGAATTACATTTGTTGGTTCATGAGAAGATTGGAACAAAGTGTAAAGATCATATTTCAAAATTTGTGATCTTTATTTCGCACACTTTGATTCGATCTAATCGAGGCATTTATTTGAATTGAAAATAGTGTGAAAAGATCAAATTTTTGGAATCGAAAACCACAAAGCAACCGTGTATATTGGAAATCGAGTGGTTTTGTAATTGGCTGATGTATTGCAAAACAAGATGATGTCCAAATACTAAGGAGGGGGAAAACTATTCATTAGGGAAAATTCAGTGTGTATTCACGGTGCCGTGAAATAAAGTAGATGAAAATAATGTCGATCGACTTTATTTCCATAAGAAATCGGAGGTAATGACGAAATTCATCTTTTTCTATTTTCGACTCTATTTCCAAATTTGTAGTAGTACAAAAGATTTCGGAGATCGACTTTATTCTACTTGAGATTTCGCAACTCATAACATAAACCAATGCCGAATTTTGGAATTCGGCGTTATTTCACGGCACCTGTATTCACATGTTGTCGAGAGTTTCTGGAGGACTATCTAAAAACTACGCATTTGTAATTAATGCAAACCTAAACAAAAGTTATCATAGTCTCGTTGTTTTCATCGACTTTAAAAAAGCTTTCGACACCTTAAAGCACACGAAACTTCTAGAAATGCTGGAGAAAATCGGAAAATGAGGGCATATCTTGGAACGGTTTGAGAGCTACATATCTTAAAAATAAAAGAATGCAAGTGAAAATTTCGGACATATATATAGCCAAAAAAGCATCTTAGATACGGGGTTCCTCAGCGCTCCATCCTTGGACCTTTACTCTATATTATACATGCAAATCAAATTCTAACAGTTTTGCGTGATAGTATTGGATTTGCTTTTGCGGACGACACAGCGATGGTAGTCAGTCACAGGGGGACGTAAGAGCAGCAACCAACATCATGCAAATCTAGTTTGGCTATGAAGTCCGATAGTGTCACGATTTCGGACTTATTATTAACGCTAAAAAACTAAATTAATGCATATCAGACCACCACATGTCCTGGAAACAAAAGTTATTATAAAATGCTATAAAGCAACATGCCTACATAATAATACGCGAAGACAAGTCTCAACAGCAACGATAGTTGTAAAAACTATTTAAAAAAATGTACAGCATTTTAAATATCTAGGTGTGGATCTAGACTGCTACTCGTACTTTAAATGGCATTTGCATATAACGCAGCTGTGCAAGAGACTTCGAAAAGCAGTTTATGCTTTTCACCTCTTGAGTATATAAACCTGCTACACCGTTCTTTCAGGTATATTTCTCACTGGTAGAGTCGATATTAAGGTACCTATGGAATACTGGCGTGGGGAAATACAACATCGAGTTAGGTACTTGATGGAAATACAGAAAATACAAAACCGAATAGTTAAAATCTTAATTAGAGCTAAACTTGGCAACAATCTTCAAATCCATCTCAATCAGCAAGGAAAATATGCGGAGCTTGGACTATTAAATGCTACGTAACTTTGCGAACTAAATATATACTCGAATAATATGTACTACTATGACCAACACTATAATCGACATATCGATCATGAAGTAAACACCAGAAGAGCATGTGGTTTTCTACAGACTCCAAGATTCAGGAATTCCTATTGCAGGCAACAATTATCTGTTATCGTTCCAAAAATGTTCAAACGTTTGAAGAGGTACTTACTACACCAACAATAAAATCGTTAAATGTGTGTATATAAGAAAAACAAATGCAAAAAAATATAATCCTAATTTAAAGTTCAAAAAAACTTTCCTTAAGAATAACTTAGATTAAAAACATAACTAATTTTTAAACACCGTTCTGCAGAAAATCCTCCTAGGCTTCGCAGATTCTTTTTTGTAAACAATGAATGTTAATATTAAAGCCAAAAATAAATGAAATGAAATGATACTTAAATGTTCCAATAGAAAAACAAATGCTGAAATATGAAATGAAAAATACATTCTGTCATCCAGCTGCTCAGGTAAAAAAAAAACAGCCGTAAAATTCGGAATGAGTTTAATTTTCCTTCTTTTCGGGTAGGGAACTAAAACTACCCTCCTAGGCCAAAACGGATGTCATACTTATCTCCAGCACGTTGAACGAATGACCGTGGCCACATAACAACGGTATCATTATCAAAATCACATACCACATTCGCATGTCCTTACCATCCACGAGTGTGCAGTCGTAGTGTTTGTTTTTGGCTGCGTTTCCACATTAAATTTACCGATTACATTAGTTGGCAGTTGACTTAATTCACACAATGGCCTGTGCTAATGTGAATTTCCGATTTTATTGACGGTACTGTCTGACACACGACTTCCGTCAACAAAACTTTTAACACTGGTTGACATCTGTTGAATTTTTAAATTGCCATCTCCGCCGCACTTGTAAACGAAAATCCTTACACTCGCTTGTTTCAAAAAAAAAAACAGGAAATAACGCTCTATAAGGGATGAAGTGCAAAACTATTTGGACGAATGCGACCTTCATACTAAGGTTATGTGTACACTTTTAATACTTTGTAAAGAGGGCATAAAAGTGGTTAAGGGTAGCAAACCATAATAGGATTCGATTTCGGATTAGGGCTGGTATGTATGTATAACGCGTGTGCCATTAATTAAAACTGTACTTGGTTCATATCGGTTCAACTGCGCAGAAAATGTTTATTCAAAAAATTCAGGGGATTTCCTCGAGCCATATCGTGGACGAGTATAACAAAAGGATTACAATAAGACTTTTTTTGTCCTTGATTGAATAAACGCATTTGGAGTTTAATATAAAATATAAAAGAAGATCAGGTTAGTGACATAGATAAGGGTGCTATTGAGAGAGAGGATTCTAAGGGCAAGTAAGGTACTAGCGAATACATTACGCGTATGTTTGACGTTTCACGTTTCAAACAATAATCATAAAAAATGTTTAATTCAAATACAACAACAAGAACTTTGCAACGAAAATTGGTCGGGTGTATTTTTGAAGCTAAAATCAAATAGTAATGTTTTGATTCATAAGAAGATATTTTCAAATCAATTTTCCATTTGCTTGTTAAAATGTGTACGAATATTGTAGTAAGCAAAATGGGGTAAGACAAATTTAAGAATGCCAAAGCTAAATGTCCCAAAAGGAGGGATATCTAAAGGCAAATGTGTGGTTGGTGCAAATAGTACATAACAGGGTTCGTAAAATATCGCTCTTTATCCATCTTCTCCCGAACCATACAAAATAAAGTTCGCGAACGATAAAATATAGACATTTACACTAGAAAATAAAGGCATTTGAGTTACATTAATATGTTTCTTATAACGAAGAAGCTTACGAATCAACTTACTTAATTTGTGAGAGAAAATTGAGCATTGAATCATTGCCATCAACTCAAGCTTTTAGCGCTCCACCAATTTTATTTGACAAAAAACAGTAACAAATTATCCAAAGAAACAATAAATAATGTTTTGTTAGTTGAACTGAATGCAAATATTTTCCAAAATCTTAATATGTAATAAAAATACTTTTCTCTTATGTTCTTTAAATATTAAAATATGTTATATATAATTTTCATATAATTTTCATGTAAAATTACTTTTTTTTCTTATGAGAACCATTCGGATCTCCAATAGTTCGCACGTGATAAATTCGCGAACGAACTATATTTACAGATCACAACAGATTTGATTCGAACGTGAAAACGAATTTTATGTTAAAACGAACCGAAAAATAAGGTTCGCGATCGAATCAGAAATCAAATTCCCTTACGAACTTTTCATGAGAGAACGATTCATATTTTATCGTTCTGCGAACATTGGTACATAATGCGTTCGTTTATGTATTTACAAAAGAGTGCTCTTAAATTACGCCGGTGATGTTTTCGAAAGACATGCTATAAGTCATCATCCAAGTATGGGCGGAACAAAGCATGCCCGCTGAATTGAAAATCAGTTCCATACACCCCCACCATAAGAAAGCGATCCTGCAATCGGGATGTACAGGGAACCATTTAGGTTCCCGGCCGGCAGATCGACAATAAACCAAATGATTACGCTGAAGAAAATCGCGGAAAATATCAATACATACAATTTAACTGAGAGAAGAGGATCTTCAACCCCCAGGTTTGTATATCAACAAAGGAGATCGAACTTGTTTTCTAAGGACCAGAACATTGGGTCCACTTCAGCGTTTGGTCTGGACAACTGGAAGCAAAGCAGCGTGCCCAGAGTCGCAGAGGATGAGATAAAGGACCTATTTTCGATGCTGAAAGTATATTTACTTGATTAAAAGGCATTTGCGGGTGGCAATGGTGCAGTAGTAGTGTATTCGCTTATGGAATGGAAGGTCGTGCGTTCGAATCCCGGCCCAAGTCCATTACTTTATACCGAATACATGAAATCGTAATCTCCCTAAGTAACTTAGACACCACCCGTGGAGAAAAACCCTACAACTGCACCTTCTTCTTCTTTCCTATCTCTCTATTCTTTCTAATACCAAGTAGCTTACACTGTGTTCTTAGCATTATAAGGGTACTGTAACAACAGAAAAAATCCCTTTAGCGTAAGCAAATTATAAAAAAAAAAAAAAAAAAATGTATGTATTTCTTGACAAAAATAATAAACGTTTTATAACATAATTGCCCGCGACTGTCCGCGTGTACTTAATTACAAAAAAAAACAGTCAGAAGCGAGTCGGGTTTGCAAAAAGAGGGTTTCTTACCTAGTTGTCAAATTTCAATGATATCAATGCGGCTCTAGTTAACTTTCGCAAAAGATACTCAAAGTCAACGCGGACAAAGACACGGGCTTAATTTATTGTCTGCATATTTTTAGAGGACACAACCTTCATTACAAACGACTTTTCTTTAAAACGATTTTCATCCTTGTCAATATGTCATTAAGCGGATTTGACACAAAAAAAATCATAGCATTTCTTGCGAAAAATAAGTTTAGAGAAAAGTTTACCAATACATTTTCCACGACCAGTGAAAATACTATGTGGCCCAATGAAATTTGTATAGGGCAGATCAAACTAACTGTTGCCGACTGAGTATATCTTGTCCGTTTTGGTACCCTTTTGGGTTCTGTCGGCGTGTTGAAAATATAAGAAGCACCTAGCGCATAATCTGGCGCAAATTCAGATATAGGTATACACAATAGTCATATCATATGATATTCATTTAACCTTTTTACAATTTTGTTTTTAACCTGGGAAACATAAAACTCCTCCATTTTTATTTGCGCGATGAACGTTTTAATCCAAATATCAGGTGGCGCTGAAGAAAGAAAAGCTTTTTTTCAATGCACACCGACAAAATGCTAAGTTTAATTTTTTAATTTAATTTAAAGAAATGATTTATCTAGCTAGTTAGTTCCGCCACAAAAAAGGTCCTGATAAACCAAGAGAGAAATTTGGGAAACATAGGGTTGATTCGATCCAAGTTAATACGAGAACTTACTCGATACTTTTGATTCGATATGAGTAAAACTTTTGCTTCGATTCAAGTAAAGAGTCTTTCATAATCGACTTGACAACTTCAAACTTTCAGTGTGAACGTACGCTTAAACCGATTACCGAACTGTCAATGTCAAAATAAGCAACAAAATCAACATTCATCATGGGGAGGTACACGAAGGAACAACGTTTCGTGCTGATTCGTGCCGGTGCACAGGCCAAAAGTCAACATTTCAAAATTAATCAAATTGTTTTTTTTTTTTAATGCAGTAATTATCTATGATAACGGGACAGTTAAGTGACAGTAAGATTTCTGATTTAAAATTAGTTGTTGGTTGTCAGTCGCATCACAAAATTGAGTGTTTTTCGCAGTTAAAAAAAAAAAATCTGAAAACAGGACTTAGCATTAATCAATTTTAGTATGTAGATTGTTTAAAGTTAATTTTCGAAAAAAGGTGATGCGAATAATAAAACAATATATAATGAAGGGATTTAAATGGTTTTCTGAAGATTTTTTTTTTTACCTCCATTGGAACTGAATTTGTGTTTTTTTTTAATTTTTCGTGTTTTTCTAAAGAAAAACACATCAACTGCCGATAAATGCCGGTTATAATTTATACATCAAAATTTAGAGCTATTTTTCTTGTTTCAGAATATGTATGGCTTTTTGAGCGCAGATTGGCGCAAATCTTAAAATGTTGACCCGAAGTAAAACACTGATTTCCACTTTATTTAGATTGAAGCAATATGATCAAGCGAATCGATATTTTTAACATTTGGCATTCGGTGAAGAAAGGTGGCAGTTATGCAAGATCTAACGAAACATGGACAATTTTTAAACAAATTTATAAAATCGAAGATTTAGAAGCAAGCAAAAAAGAAGATAAGTAAAACCTCTGTAAATCCTTTCAAAGAAGGTGGGTGGCTTGCTCAAAGAAAAAAAACATACTTTTATCTAAAAACAGTGCCTAGCTTGATTTCGAGGAAGATTTTAGTTCTGTACAAGACCGAGCAGATGAGAATAATTCGCAAACACGTCAAGGCAGACCAAAAAAGCCATTTTTGGAAAGCTCGTCTAGAACGAAGAGGAGACGTATTGCAGAGATCGTTGACCTCATCGATGAAGATATCGCTTGTGTTTTAAAAAAATGTCTGTTCAAAGAAAATGTTCAAATTAAACAACTTGATTCAAATGATGCTTTGAAGCTTTTGGTTGAGGCAAAATTGTCAAAAAATCAGTACCGAGTCATCAGGAACTTGGTAACCCAAAAAACTGAAGCCGATGTTTTTCCAAGCTATGTTAAACTTCTTAAAGCAAAACAAGAATGTTACCCAGCACTTCAAACAATAAAAATATCGGATTCATTAGCTGAAGTTTCGCTTGAAGGACTCGCTAATCATACACCTGAACGCATCGTAGAATCCCAACAAGAAATTTTTGAAAATTTGGATTATGATTTCGGTAATAAAAAAAATTAAAAACAAAGTTTTGTGTTATATTGTAAAACTTGTCCCTTCATTTTTTAGCTGTGTTAGTAGTAAAAGTGTTTTGTGTTTGTTGCAACCGATAAGTTCTGTTGCCAATATAATAGTGTCGCCCAACTGAATAAAACCACATGTTGTATTCGTCTTTTGTAAAAATATAATTTCACTGTGGCTACATGAACTCTTGATTTAGGTACTCGTAATCTAACTCTAATCGGCAAATGGGGCTTTGATGGAAGCAGTGGGCAGTCCGAATACAAGCAAAGAATATCCAGCGAATTCAGCGATTCGGATAGCATATGTTCCAATACAACTTTTTTCGCAAGAGGGCTCTGAATCTGAAAAGAAAATTGTATGGCTAAATCCTCGACGAGGATCAACTCGATACTGCCGACCCATACGTTTTCAATTAAAAAAAGAAACGGCAGACTTGAGCAGAGCTGTGCAAGAATATATACAGAGCCAAATAAACGAATTCAATGAAACAATTATTAATATATCGGACCGTTTTATCAGCGTAAAGCATATACTTAAATTGACAATGGTGGACGGTAAGACATGCAATGCCTTGTCACATACGGCTTCACAACAAGTATGCTATATTTGTGGAGCAAAACCAAGTACAGTCAAAATCGGTTATAAAGACTTTCAAGGGACTGACGAATTTGGTCGTTATAAGCGATAGGTCGCTATAACCGATATCAAGCTATGTATATACTTGCTTTTTTTTTCTAATTTTTCTATGATTTTGAGCCTTAAAATAATAAGAATACATATTTACAAATATACGTTTACTGTTTATTAAAAAAAAGTGGAAATATCTAATTGCTTAGTACAGATTTTTCTTTTTTGACTTATTTTCCGATAAGAGGGTACAACTTTTCGCCTCACAAAATTAAATTAAACTTCTACAACCACTTGTCACTGTGAAAAATTTGCACTGAGTAAAACTTCCCCAACAAACTCAATTCACGCAAAAGCAAAAAATAACGTCTACAAACGGTAACTATAACATATCCCAGATTCTACGAACTTAGATACATCGCATCTACAGAGAATCAGTGTACCGTTCTAGAAAAAAAATCAGTTGCGCCAACAGCTGCGTCGATTTAAGTCGTTATAACCGATATTAAATTAAAAAAAAAGGTAAAATCGGTCGTTGTAAGCGATATGTCGTTATAAGGGATGTCGTTATAAGCGATTGTCGTTCAATGGAATTACAATGGCGCTGATTCGGGACCTATGAATTTGGTCGTTGTAACCGATACGTCATTATAACCGATGTCGTTATAAGCGGTTTTGACTGTAATATAAATGACATCCGAAGCTCCTTAGAAAGAACCATCAATGAAGATTTCTTAGATTTCAGCATATCTCCACTGCATGCATGGATAAGATTTTTTGAATTCTTCATTCATTTAGCTTATCGGTTGGATTTCAAAAAATGGCGCACAAGAAGCAATGAAAAACATCTTTCGGAAGCACAAAAAAAAAACGTATGCAAGGAGAATTTAAGAAGATTGGGTTGATAGTTGACAAGCCGAAACAAGGTATAGGGAATTCAAATGGTGGCAATACTGCCCGAAGATTTTTTGCAAACCCATCTGTATCTTCCAAAATAACTGGTGTAAAGCAATCGATTATCGAAAGATGAGCTGTTATTTTAAAAACTTTGGCAAGCTGTTTTGCAATTAATGCAGAAACTTTTCAAGAATACGCACAAGAAACAGCCCGAGAAATCGTTACAGAATACCCTTGGTACCCATTGCAAGCTTCAGTACACAGGGTTCTAATTCATGGAGGACAAATCGTGAAACATTCCATACTACCTATAGGCCAATTTAGGGAGGAGACAGCTGAAGCTAAAAATAAAGATGTCAAGTTTTTTCGTTTAAAAAACACGAGAAAAATATCAAGGATATCAACCAACACCGATTTGTTAAATAGATTACTGCTGACTTCAGACCCTTTGCTTTCTTACGATAGAAATTTAAAGAAAAATCAAAAATCGACTTTGTCCAAAGAAATTTTAAATTTATTGATATAATTCTTTGCAAAATAAAATAATATTTAAAACAAATAACTTTTTTAATTATTTAATTTATTTCCCATCAATTAAAATTAAATTTAGAGCTTTGACCGCACTTCCCATACAAATGGAAGCACTGTGCGGTGTCGTCATTGGGCCGTTTTTTTTCGTCGATGAAAATGACCGCCACGTTACGGTAAATTGTATTCGCTACAGAGACATGTTCAAACATTATTTCTTTGAGCAATTGCATGAATTGGACATCAGTGATATGTGGTTCCAACAAGACGGTGCCACAAGTCACACAGCGGGGGCAACAATCGAGTTATTGAAGTCTCAGTTCGGAAAAACGTATTGTCTCGGGAAACGCCGAGATCGTGAGATTTAACGCCTCTAGACTTTATGGGGCTACATTAAATCATTGGTCTATGCCAATAAGCCGGCGACCGACGTTACAGGAGCTCAGAACCAATATTGAACGAGAAATAGCTGTCGTATCGGTCGAAATGTGCGGCCGAGTCATCAAAAATTGGGTTTAACGTATCGACCCTGCATACGTTCTCCCGTGGTGGGCATATGAACTAAGTCGAATTCCATTCATAAATATTTTAATAGTAATTCAAGCCAATAATTTTTTGTCAAGTACTTAACGAACGACCCTTTACATAAGTATCGAATGGAAGAACCCGTATCCTGAGGGGTTGTATATACAAACATATCAAATGTCCGCGGTCATGTTCTTCTTCCTTTTCTACCTCCGAGATATCCAATCCCTTGCTCTGAGTTTTCTCTTTTTTTTGTTTTACAAAAACTTTTAAAATGAATGGACTGTTGTTTGTTACTATTCGTGAAGTACAAGTGAGAAATACCATCAATAAAACATAAATATTTCTCTGCTTCAGTCGAAAATACGGCCGGTCGTCTGTCGATTATCGTTAGACGATGTTATTTCTGCCTTAGCTTTCCTCCTCTATACATGCTATTAACAAACAATCAAATATCTGTCCAGCGCCTAGGTCAAAACGTCACTGTTGATAGCAATACTTGAGGTAGTGATAGTTCACCTACCTTGGAGTAAACATCACTCCACAAATGACACCTTAGTGGAGATCCGACGGAGAATTACCTTAGGAAACCGCTGCTACTTCGGTTTGGCTAAACAAATCGAACTTTAATCCTGCCAGTCCTGATTTATGGTCCTGATTTATGGTGCCGAGGGCTGGATGATAAGTAGGAAAGGGATTGGGGTCTCTTGAAAGAAAAATAATTTGTCGGATATTTGGTCCTGTGTACGAGGAGGGCGAATCGAGGACAACAGCAAGCTCTATTAGCTATACCAAGATGTGGATGTAGTTAAAAACAAAGCCGTCGCGGTTGCCAGAGCGCTTAGTCTCTACAACTGGACGTGCCCGGGATCGCCTAGCATGGAAGGCTGCAGTGTCTCAGGCAGATACTCTTCACGGGTCGGGAGCCCGTAAAGTAAGTAAAAGTAATTGAAGGAAATTTTACTGTATTTAAAGATACGAGTATATTCTATTTCCATTTCATATTATTTTTTTTTTTAATTTTGACCAGCAACCTCAAATGAGAAAATATTTTTACATAGAAAAAATCTTGCGCAATTTACCGGCATGTAGCACTTTGTTTTAGGTTATTTAAGAGCGGAACTGTAGCATAGAGTTATTGGTTCCATTTCACATTTGAGTTACTGAACTTTTTGTGAATTGTAAACCAAAGGCTCTGCCAAACGGACTCGAATCTGAATGAAATTACTTGTTGGTCCACACTAAAATGCACAGTTTCACAGTAATCTGCGCTTACATAAGTAAGGTGTTATATTATACTTCCACTTCATTACAAAAAACATGTTTATAACGAACAAAATAAAAAAAGTTAATATTTGAAGCCACAAATCATAATTTGTTTTTGTTTTCTTTTTTCGTTCAAACGATGTTTAAACGAACAAAAGGCTTTGTTTCACTGGAACTAGTTATTGAACTTAGGTTAAAATATAAGCACGAAGTGTAAAATTCAAAAAGAAATTAAACCTAAGTTTAAACTTCTACAGCCGAATTAGTAGAAACTTACCTTTTATCTAATTCACAAATTAACGGCAATGTAGATTAAAAGTTAATTCACGGCTCATTAATTAAAAATCGTGCCCATGCGTTAACTAATTGTCGTTAAGGAATATATGGTATGGAAATTTGGGAAAATACCACATCCAACATACCATTTGGTTTAAAGTTTGGTCAGTTGTCAAAAATGCTGTCATTTACATTTTAACTTAATTACTCGCTAATTCACCTACTTCGGTGAATTAGTTGATTGATGTTTATCAACGTCAATTAACTGCAAAAAAAGTTTGTAATTAAGAAGTCTCATTCAATTCATTGATTAAAGATAATAATTCACCTTTAATTTGTGTTTATTAATTCGGCTGCCACTGTAAAGTAACTGGGCATAAATAGAAAAAAAAGTGCCCACACAACAAATGAATTGCAATGGAAATTTACTAAGTTGAGTATGTTAATCGATTCCCAAATAAAAAAAATCATCATTCATCTTGGATCGCCTTGATAAGGTAATATTTTTGCAGCTTAGCTTTTTCACACCACAACTTTTACCTCTTATAGTAAACAATAAACAATTGTCTTAACATAAAGCAAAAACGGGGCTTCATGAAACGTCGTAAGTTTACCAACTTCGTAAAAGTGTAATTTTACGAAGAACGTTTGATGAACACTCCTAAAATCTGCTTACGTAAATGACGGCAAATCAATCAGCTGCTGGATAGGCGCCTCTGCTGCCATCTGTTGAGTGTGACAGAGAGTGCATTCGGTATGCCACAGACTAACTGCAGCTCGACCGCTGATTGATTGAAAAAGTTTTCCGCGTTTACCATCTTGCTTTGCACACCAAATTCGTTTCGAAAGTTTACCACCTTGTTGGAAAAGATTTTCCATACAAATGTTGACAGTTCATTTTCCACATCGTAAACTTCTGAAGTGTTCGACGTTTACGACGGCAGCATTCCGTCAGCCGGCTACCGGTTAACCGGCCACGGTTTCCGTTTACAGGTGTGAACGCGCCCATAAGAATGTATTCCCAACGACCGAGTAGGCGGTACCGGTCAAACAAATATATGAATGGACGTACATAATAATACACATACATATCTACGTACGTACAAGATATTACTGCAATCCGCAATTGCATATTTTGTAACAAAGTTATTTGGTTCTGACTCGTCGTCATTATTTGCCGGAGTATAGTCAAGTGTAAAATATCTACAAGAGATAATTATAACGTTTACATGAGATTCAATCCGGATTAAATCCGAGTGGAATTCAATGCACATGCACAAACATCCGATCACAAAACTTTCTGTGATTGGATGGAAAATTGGCATGAAAACGCGAATTGAAAGATCGAGATAAAAAAGTGTGAAAGTGTGTGTGCGCCCTTTTTGAATTCCTTTATAAGCCGTGTTTCTTTGCACGCGGATATAGGCATGGCATTAAAAAACGACCATCGCCGCTTAAGAATTCATCAAAAAAAAACTTGGCAGCACACATGCACCCATGTCGTTTATTAGTGACACAGCTGGAAGTTGAGTTAAGAAATTTGTATTGAAAATCGTGAAATTCACAAATATTAATTTCCGACAGTTGAAATTAATGCCAAACATATTCTAAAATTATAGAAAACAGTTTCACATTCACAGATTTACTAAATTTTGAAAAAAAATAATAATAAAATCCCGAACAAAATATTCGGCGGGATGTGCCAGTGGTCGGCGGGATGTCAAACTTTGACATTTCTTGAAAAATTCATCGCACCGATTCATCAGAAACGAAAAAAATGGGTTTTGGAAGCACTGTTTATCCCCGCTAAAGGACTTAGCGGCGATACCTATCCCCGCTAAAGTTAGCGTATATAGGATAAGTTGTTGTTGTATTTTACATGCAAATTTCAAATTATCCCTATATCCGCGTGCAAAGAAACACGGCTATAGTTGCGTTCATTTGACTGGAATTTTTGCTGCCACTAATACAGAGCAACACAAAACACGTATTTAGTAACTCAATCATTTTCAATTCAATCTGTCATTTTGGTGAGAGCGAATTGGAGCTGCCTCGAAATTTAATTCAGTTTCAATTCGATCCTTCGATTCAGTCATGTAAACGGAATATATGACATATTTGGTTTGGAGGAGTGTTGCCTAAACAATTGTAAATTTATTTAAGCTATTGCTATAGCTTTTTTCACGGGCTTTGAGCGCAGCGACCGAATCAGGAAATTCAAATTCCGTAACGAAAATAAAACCTAACACCCCATACTTTCTCACAAACATAGCAGCTGTTTGTGAGAAAGTATATAGGTGGATAGGTAGCCACGTGAGTTAATCGGTTCTCGTCTTCGGAGATATTAATGCCAAACATGCGGCATGGGAAAATGTTACTGCAAATCCCAGGGGCAAATAGTTTCACAACTGGTGGCGCCTCAATATGATTGAGTACAAACTCGAGTTGTACGCGACAGATATCCCTTCTTTCCCAAGAAGCGGTGCTTTCCTGGACTTGGCCTTAACGGACGCAAGATTTCAACTGACAAACATAGACCAATACACGCGGAACTACTACGGACTCGCTGCCGCAATACGGATCCCAAACGAGCAAACGCTGCTGGAGGAGTACGAAGCAGTGTGTTCATTCGATTATCGGAGGGCACAATGGTCGCGCTTCTCCAGATTGTTAAAGCGAGATATACGTTCGAGTGGAATCGACCCACCGACAAACAGTAACATGACAAATGATGACATTGATCGGCATTTATTGCAAATGAACGACGCCATCAAACGAACTATGGAACGAACTATTCCTCGGGTAGGACGTTCCGACGACGACCAGACAGAAAAGCACCGAAACCCTACAATCAACGCACTATACCGACAGAAAAGTAGACTGCTCTCGAGGCTTAAACGGCTGTACAGGCAATTTACTGATCGCGACGACCCGGAGGTAAGGATGCTGAAGTCAGAGATCCGAATCCTGAAACAGCTGATAAAAGAAAATTACAGAAAATCTGTAAGTCTGTATTGCGGCAATAAAATTCGGGCTAATAAAACCTGTAGTCCGAATATGTTCACACAGATAAATAAGTTGTTCAGGAGGAAAGATCACAATGATATTCCTTGTGTTCGAATCTCCCAGACAGCAGAGAACAGACAGACAGTACTGACTGCTGGAATAAGTCCAGAAAGTGTCGCTTCAAACGACGATTTTTTCGTGGTCGAGGACCCACAGGAGAAAGTGGATTTGCTGGGCGCTTGTTTCGAGGCCGTGTATACGGTGAACAATACTGTTCGCCGTAACCACGACATTGAGAATAGGGCTCTAGTGAGCCACTTCTATCTGCGCACCGAACTTGAGAATTGGCGATCTGAGAATAACGGATTCACCGTGTTCACTGATGAAAACCATGCTAATGCAGTTGTCGCCAATGGCCGAGATGCATCGCACTTGTTCGTGTCGAAGGATGATCTTCTGTGCATCTTCGAGTCACTAAAGAATAAAAAGTCGGCGGGGATGGATGGTGTCCCAAACTTCGTATTGAGACACCTGCCTTTGGAGGCTGTATATATTTTCACCACGCTGTTTAACAATGCGCTGAATAATGCACATTATCCGGCGCATTGGAAGGTAGCTGTGGTACACCCTATCCCGAAAAAATGTAAAGATAGGACGAACCCTGCCAATCTCCGGTCAATTAGCTTGCTTCCGAATATTAGCAAGGTCTTTGAAAAGGTTGTCAATAGAGCCCTGTTAAAGTGGGTCGAGGACAATAACATAATTCCGGACAACCAGTTTGGTTTCAGGGCGAGGCATGACACTATTCATGCCGCGTCGAAACTGGTTTCCGACATTCAGTGGAATAAATGCAAGAGCCAATGCACGGGTGCTTGTCTGGTTGATTTTGAGAAGGCTTTCGACACCGTATGGTTAGAGCGACTTTTCTACAAGTTGACCAGGCGAGGGATGCACAAACCTTTGCTATATGTAATTTATAATATGCTTATGGGAAAGAAGTTCGTTGTCAAATGTGGCAATGTGACTTCGAGCAGAGTCTTTGAAATTAAAAACGGTTTACAGCAGGGGGCGGTCAATTCTCCGATCCTGTTTAACATTTACACGAGTGATCTGGTAGGTTCACTCAGACATGCTATAGCGTATGCCGATGATTTGGTGGCATACAGATCAGGTCCTAAAATCGAGGTCATTAATATCCTTTTGCAGCGTGACTTCGATCAAATTAAGCGATATTGCGACGACTGGAAGTTGAAAATCAACTTTCAGAAGACGGAAACAATCTTGTTCAGAACTCCATTGGCTCGGGCCTCTAAGGATACCAGAAAAAACTGGAAGAAATTGGCCATTATTGGACAAAATGGGCAGCCATTGGCGGTGAGAAGCGTAGCTAGATCTCTAGGTATCTGGCTTCACCAGTATCTGTATTTCGATAGACATATAAAGGGTGATTTTTTAAGAGCTTGAGAACTTTTTTTAAAAAAAAAACGCATAAAATTTGCAAAATCTCATCGATTCTTTATTTGAAACGTTAGATTGGTCCATGACATTTACTTTTTGAAGATAATTTCATTTAAATGTTGACCGCGGCTGCGTCTTAGGTGGTCCATTCGGAAAGTCCAATTTTGGGTAACTTTTTCGAGCATTTCGGCCGGAATAGCCCGAATTTCTTCGGAAATGTTGTCTTCCAAAGCTGGAATAGTTGCTGGCTTATTTGTGTAGACTTTAGACTTGACGTAGCCCCACAAAAAATAGTCTAAAGGCGTCAAATCGCATGATCTTGGTGGCCAACTTACCGGTCCATTCCTTGAGATGAATTGTTCTCCGAAGTTTTCCCTCAAAATGGCCATAGAATCGCGAGCTGTGTGGCATGTAGCGCCATCTTGTTGAAACCACATGTCAACCAAGTTCAGTTCTTCCATTTTTGGCAACAAAAAGTTTGTTAGCATTGAACGATAGCGATCGCCATTCACCGTAACGTTGCGTCCAACAGCATCTTTGAAAAAATACGGTCCAATGATTCCACCAGCGTACAAACCACACCAAACAGTGCATTTTTTGGGATGCATGGGCAGTTCTTGAACGGCTTCTGGTTGCTCTTCACTCCAAATGCGGCAATTGTGCTTATTTACGTAGCCATTCAACCAGAAATGAGCCTCATCGCTGAACAAAATTTGTCGATAAAAAAGCGGATTTTCTGCCAACTTTTCTAGGGCCCATTCACTGAAAATTCAAGCGTTGCTCGTTAGTAAGTCTATTCATGATGAAATGTCAAAGCATACTGAGCATCTTTCTCTTTGACACCATGTCTGAAATCCCGCGTGATCTGTCAAATACTAATGCATGAAAATCCTAACCTTAAAAAAATCACCCTTTATATAAAAATCCAGTGTCAAAGTTTTAGTGTTTATACTCCTCCGAAACGGCTTGACCGATTTTGATGAAATTTTATATGTATATTCCGTAGGTATGAGAATAGGTTCATAACTAAATTTTATACCACTAAGTGATAATGGTGGTCTACCAAAATGTTTGTATGGGGAAATGCACTTTGGGGAAAAAAAAACTGGGTAGAAATCGAGTAGTGACACTTCAAATACAAAAAAAAATATTTAAAATTTTAAAAGCAGTTGTTGTTGTCAATTATTTTAATTATTTGCCAAGCAAATTGTTGTTGTCAACAATTTTGAATTTTTTTTAAAAATATATCTAATAAGTTTGTTTATGTTTATTATGTTACTCAAAGTAACTTTTTGAAACGGAGTCGATACTTTGATTTGTTGGATGGTGTTTGAATCCTTCATTTTTGTTTGTCAAGTATTTTCAGGATCCTTGCATTAGTACCTATGTGTGAGTAAGTTGAAATGTAGGGGTGATTGAGATGACGTGGACAATGATGACAGGCAACAGCAGTTGTTGAGCGTTTTCAGTTTTTATGCGCATAACGCGAGACAGAATGGTTAGTTTTTACCGATTTTGAGCTTGACAGTTTCGTTTGGGCCCTAGGAAGGACGAATGCTACTTTTTATCTCGAAAACAAAACTGTGACAGGATGAAATAGGGGGTGTCGGAACTTCGGGAAAGAATATCGCAAGAACAACGTGCAGTCGTCTGAGCTGGAGACCGAGATAGACAACAACATAATCGTCATCAGCATAGCGTTCAAATAAATGAAAACCAACGAAGAAGAAGAAACGTCGTGAATGTAGAATTGCGGCGAGTAGCATTCCAATACCAATGCACGGTTGAATACAAACTCCTGTAGGACAACATGCGAGACGTTTCAGTGCACCAACAATCGATGAAGTTGTCATTGTAATGGTTGAAGAAAATTTGGAAGCAGGAGATATAGTTTTACATCGCCAAAATGATCAGTTGCAGCGTGTGTATGAAACACACAAAATATCGTGTTCACTAATGGGGGCTAATATTGTAAAATTCGAGATACATATTTATAATTAAGTTGCATTCTTATAGGTGGCGCTATATTCCCAGTTTTGTATATGTTGGTCGATTTCGTTGTTGGCATTAAATTAGAATTGCCGCATGTTGTTAAACCGTGCGCATAACAAATTGATTGAAAGAAAATAAAAATCGAAGTTTCTTTCTTTTGTGTTGTTGTTCGATTCAAAAAAGTCAGTTGACATAGGCGCCTGCCAGGCAACTAGCACCTACCCCTAGCGGAGCAACGAAGTAGCGTAATCGGGCTAAGCAAAGCGCAGAAAAATGTGCAGTCCCTTTAACCACGAAACCGATTGAGCTGAAATCAGGCAAGCTTTGGTATTGACTTGAATATGTTTCTGTGAAGTTTGGTCAATATCGGTCCACCAAGTTTGACTTGCAATTTTGTTTCTCATCGAAAAAAGACAAGTATTTCTTTTTGTTAGGTGCAGAGAACACCGAGTATTTAGACTCTTGAGCACGGGCAACGCCGGGCGGGTACAGCTAGTATCTATATAAATGTACATCGCGCGAAATTCGATGATCAAACTCTTAATAACGTTCTTTTTGTTCAAATTCTTTGAAAGAATAATTTTTTTGGTGTGTAATTACACTATTTATACCTAATTATTTATACCTATTATTTATACCTAGCTATATTTTCGTTTTATAGAGAAGAAAAACTTAAAGAGCTAAAAAGAAAAAGATAAAAAAATCTATGCAATAGCTTTATTTTTTTATTTAATTTTTTTATTTCATCAATTCAATTCATCAATCAAAGAACAAGTTCTCCTATAGACTAGTAGATAACAATTATTCACTAAAGCTAATATAAAAATATATACGAACTTCAAATTGATCTAAGTACATTCAAAACATAAATCTTAAAGGTATCTCTAGTGCAAATTCTGAAAAAGTCTAACCTACTACAGACTGAATTTGCTTCTCTGATGCAACGAGAAACTGGTTCATTACGACCATAGTTAGATCTATGAAATTGTTCGTAAAAGAGAACATAATCTCTGTAATTATGAGTGGGTACACGAATAGAAATTAGTGCTAGAAGTTGAGCACATTTAATATGATAAGTAAGTATATCTCTAATGAACATTATCGCAAAATAAGCACGTCGATTTGCCAAGCTCTGCATTCCAAATAAGAGACATCTTGTATCATAAGATGGGATAACAGTACCCCAATGAAGTTTATAAAACATAAATCTTGAAATATTTTTTTGGATTTTTTCGATTCTTACACACGAGTTATAGTAGTAAGTTGTAAGTAAACTGTGTTGCAGTATTCAAGCAAAGAACGAACGAGAGAGATAAAAAGAGTCTTTATAGTGTACGGATCTGTAAATTCCTTACTATTTCTTTTGATGAATCCTAACATTTGGTTGGATTTGTTTATAATGTAGTCGATATGAGGAAGAAAAGAGAGTTTAGTATCAAGGATAACACCTAAATCTTCCTTTTGTGCTACTCTATCCAAAGAAAAACTATCAATATGATAATCGTACAATATCGGAGAGATTTTTCGAAAACTAGACATGACTTGGCATTTTGAAATATTAAGATGTAGGAAGTTTATATTACACCATTCTGCCAGTTTATTCAAGTCATCATTTAACAAAACACAACCATCCAAGCATTTTATGCTACGATATAGTATAAGGTCGTCTGCAAAAAGAAGACACTGAGAATTTTTAAAGAATTTAGGAATATCGTTAGCAAAAAGCAGGAACAATAATGGACCTAAATGGCTACCCTGAGGGACACCGGATGGAATCAATATTTGATTAGAATGATGATCGTCAATCTTAACCACTTGAACTCTCGATGTTAAATAAGATTTCATCCAATCAAGAAACTTGGAATGAAAACCTAGTTCCGACAGTTTGTGTAAAGAATATGATGATTAACACGGTCAAATGCTTTTGCAAAATCAGTGAAAATTATATCAGTTTGACGATAAGATTCAAAATTATTAACGATATAATTCGTCATTAATGTGAGATCAGTGGACGTAGATCTTCCAGCGATAAAGCCGTGTTGGAAATCGGATATAAAATCTTTTAATTGAAAAGTAAGCTTGTCACAAACTATTTTCTCAAATAATTTAGGAAGAGCAGATATTTTGCAGATTGATCTATAATTAGTCGTTTCTTGTTTAGATCCAGATTTAAACATAGGGACGGGCTACAGTCCGCTTGGGCGAACTGTTGGATACCCTATTCTTATTCCTATCCCTCATAAGTGGGCGTGACAAAAGTCTAAGTATGGTTGAATTGTTAAGAACGCTCTACATATTTTGTTATATAACATTTAAAGGATTTTATCAAAAAAAAAAACGCTCCCTAGCTCAAACTTGGGTGTTTCAATAAAATTGTTTTATTTAATTGTGGGCGTGTCAGTAGGCGGATTTAAAAAAAATTAACACATGAGAATAAAGGGCCCCTAAAGAGTATATATTATAAATTTCAGCTCCCTAGCTCAAACTTTGAATATTCAAAAAAAAAAAAAATAATTGTGGTCGTGTCAGAGGGAAAATTTTTTATCCCGAGCAGTTTTAGGAGTCATAGATCATATATAAAAAATTTCAGCTTTCTAGCTCAAAATTCGATTTTTTCCAAAATTTGGTTTTTTTGAGTTTGTGGGCGTGTCTGTGGGCGGATTTCAAAAATTCGTAAACTTGATTATTTCGGGACCCTAGAGAGTATATGGTTAAAATTTCAGCTCTCTAGGTCCAGTTTAAAGGCCTAATTTTTGCCGGCAGACGGACGGACATGGCTAGATCGACATTACTATCGATGCTGATCATAAATATAGTAACTTTTAGGGGTCTACGGGCAATATTAAGGTACGAGTATGTTACAAACTATGCGTCAAAATTAATATACCCTTAGAATAGGGTATAAAAATAGGTGTTATATAAGACAATTTCCAACAATCTAAAAATTCACCTTTTGCAAGCGATAGGTTGAAAATAGTCGATAACGGAATGGCTAAAGAAGACGCACATTTGAGCAATAAAATTTGTGGGATCCTATCAGGACCTCCCTTATTGTTGGTATCTAAACCTAATAAGGCTGATTCTACTTCATACGTTGACAAGATCATAGATCCATTATTAACGATGGTAGACACTTTAGGAGAATTTACATTCAATGGAGTGTTTGTGGAGTAGACAGACTGAAAATAAAGAGCAAAGAAGCGTTGTCAACGAGACCATCAACAACAGTATCATCGCCAACAACAACATCGTCAGCGGCAGCAGTGCGGAGGGCATCGCCATCAGCAGTGACAGTCGCAGTGGCAGCGAAGCTGTCACCGGCAACCTTATTAGCACCAACAACATCCAACTCAATATTTCGGTTTTCTTTTCGGTTTTCTTTTTCGCCATTCTTTCTATCGTCACTGAATTTATGTTTGTTAATAAGTGCAGGAGATGAGATGTGAGCGGCAGTGGACGGTGGACGAGAACGAGAGTTTGGAGTTAGAGCAGTTGATTTAGATATTGATGAGGGAGATTTTCCTTTGTACAAAGTGGGAGCAGGGACACTTTTTATTTTGGCTATTATTCGTTGTAAGGTCAATAACCGATTCTTTGGTCATACCTCTTGTTGACATACCCACAGCACTGTTTATATTGCACAAATAAGGAAAATCATTCTTTAAGCAGTTTAATTTTAAGAGTACACCATGCACTAAATTATCAATACTAATTATATAATCATTTAGCACATTAGTCAGACATTTATCACATTTGATAAAGAAGTTTTTTTTTGGATTTAATGGAGTTAAACTCAGTTTTCTTGATTTTTGCACAAGTAAAATGCAATAAAGAATTGCAGACACAACAAAATAAAAAATAATCGAAGGGTTCGACTTTATTACATAAAGCACAACTAGGCATAGAGCTAACGCAAAACTTTACAGCGGCAGTCCCCGAGTGCCACTCACTTTTTTATTATTGGTTAGGGTTCACACAAGAAATGGCAAGTTAAAGTAAGTGCTGTCAGAAAACAGACCATTAAGGTCCAAAAACCCAAAAAAAAAAATGAGATGGATGTTGTATGGACAAATTGGTAAGACGGACATTGTCTACATACATATTTTGTTATAAAATTCTTTTGTTTTCCAAGGAATTTATCGGAAAAATCAGCATATTGATTAAAACCTCAAACCTGGGCGGGGCAAAATCTATTTAAATGCTTTGATTTTGCGCCGATTGCATACATTTTTTTTAAACACAACCTTCATTTATTTGAACTTTGTAGATCTTTTGTAATATGTGGACACGTCAGTGGGCAGCATATAGTCGATTCTGGCATCCAACAAAAAAAAGTTTCATCTTAATCCGTTCTAAGTCGTTTTTGAGTCAATGAGCAACAAATAAGGATACAAATAATCGATCGACAATTGATAATTGATGGCTTTGAATGTGAAAAATACAATAATAACAGTTAACAAAATAATCGATACGAAAGAGCTTCTTTGTGCAGCATCTTTTTATTAAGTTTTATTATTATTGGTTTAAAAAATTAAATCGTTCCTTATTTAATTATGAGCGTGTAAGTAGCTATACCTACGTATTTTTAAACGATAGAAAGGGAGCTAGTCTTAGGTCAATCATTTCCCTAAAGAATATAGAAAAGATCTGTCAAATACAATATACCACTCACCAAAGAAATCTGATGACGGACAAGTGTTGTTGTCTGAAATAAAAGAAATAATTAATAATAATTGCAATTTTATAAACATATATAATACATATGTATAGAGTAAGCTCGGGTAATGTGGAGTACCCTTATTGTTTTAAGCAGTATTGTTCAAACTAAAGTTTATTTTGAAAAGGTAAAAAGGTTTAATCGTTCTTTGAAACGTAAGAAACACTATCTACTTAGCCTTGTGCTTCATTTTCCTCAAATTTATTAAATTTTTGCAAAAGTTTCAGAATAGTGCAAAACTGACGTTTTTCAAAAGTGGTGGGTAATATGGGCATATAGAGCGTGTAATTTGGAGTAGTGCTCCACATTACCAGAAATAGACTTATAACAGCAGAAATAATTGTTATTTGTGAAGATTTTTCCTTTTTATTAATGAATTACTAACTTATAATTTTTTTCAATGAAATTAATTTTAAATTAGTATAATAAATAATTTAATCAATTTACCTTTTATTTCTGAAGTCAATTTAAATGAAAAATAATGAAAACGTTTAACGCTTTACGAACTTCAATTTACAAATGTATTAAAATATTAAAATAAACAATAAACATAAAAAAATCAGTCTTTTTTAACAAACTCTATATCTATAAATTCACTTTAAATCAAGAAAGAAACAAAATATAATATATATGAATAAATATGCGCTAAATTTTTGCTTGTGTTGTCACATGAACTGCAAATAAAAATAGCACTTCTTTTCGGGATGCATTTTTCGTGACCCCAAACAATATCGCATTGGAGACACTGAACCCATTTGTCCTCAGTCAAGTCAACACCCCAAGATAAATCGCAAAAGTTACATTTAGTATCTCTTGAAGGCGGAAATTCACCAATATCATCTTCAGAATCAGCAAATAAAATTTTATAACGAGCAAGGCTAGCAAGGCTATCATCTGATGATGAAGACTGACGTCGTCTAGAAGTAGATGGTTTATTTGGCAGGATCTTAGTTTTGACTGACTTTTTCTCTTTAATCTTTACAGATTTTTCATTGTAGGCTGACTCTTTAATTATTATTGAGTTCTTACTGGTTTTAATCTTACCAGACTTTCGAATTTTATTAATGCTTTCTTGTAACTGATTCTTATAAGGTGATACAGTCAAAATTGCGGCTTCAGTTTTTCTTCCCCTGATTGTGGTGGCCACCCTTTTCAATTTCGGAGGAGGAGATATTTCCCAAGGAGTAAAATGGGCTTCAGTTTGGCTCAAAATCGGAGTGGATGTTCTTTCGCTATTTACTTCTGCCACAATATTTCGCATTTTACTAACATTTGTTTCACTATCCAATTTAGTTTCCAAGCTCGGAGGCTGCATCAAATTGTGATTTATGTTTAGATTTCCAACTCCAACTTCTGATAATGGCTCAGGCTGAGGCTCACATGCTATAAAGTCAGCCTCGGAAAAAATATTCCTATTGAAAGGGAAAATTCCACTGCATTTGAACCCGCTTACTGCAACCTGTCCAGTTTGTACTTTAAGATAAGCATTTTTAAATAACTGAGCTATATCACCCAATGCCACTTTTCGCCCAGACTCTCTCATGAATCGTCTGATTTCTTCGTTATAAAACTTTTTTAGAGGCCCCATGAATGTCCTATCCAAAGGTTGCATCTTATGGGTGCAATGAGGGCGTAGGGAAACAATTACAACAAAATTTTGACGCGCCAGGTCAATAACTTCCAGGTTTCTGGTATGGCTATAGTGACCATCTAAAATTAAAAGGACTGGCTGTTCTTCTGAAGGCTTGGAGAATCCCAGGAAATGACGGAACCACTCCGTAAAAATGGGCAGCTGAATCCATCCAGAAATATGGAAAGTGGCTTTGGAGTCAGCAGGGGCGTTGTTCATATAGAGTGGGTTTTGTCTTTTTCTTGGAAATACAAAATATGGTGGAATAAAATTTCCACCGGCACTCATGCAATTCACCACAGTTACCAGAGAACCACGTTCCGCCGATGTCAAAAGCTCCTATTTGCCGTTTTCCTTTCTTCGCTAAAACTTGTGGCTGCTTGCTTTGTACTATGGTGAGACCAGTTTCATCCACATTCCATATACTGGATGCTGGAAAGTGATGTTTTTCATACACCGCTTCTAAAATATCGAAAAATTTGTTTACGCTTTCTTGATTAAAGCGCTTAGCTCTATCAATTGAAGTACCCGTTGGAAGCCGAAAGCTTAGATCATTTTTGTGTCGTTTCAAAAACCCATAAAGCCAATCTTTTCCTGCAGTTTTATGCAATAATGAAAATTTGTTGGGAATGTTATTTTTTTGAGCCATCTGAAAAGCCAGACTTCGAATATCGCTTCTTGTTAAACCCCAGAAACGGTTTTCCATTTCGTGTAAATATTTTACGAGCTCGTTTTCCATTGCAGTACTAAAAATTGGCTTTCGACCCAAGGGGATGGACATCATTTCGCTAATAGGCTTAACAGATCGTGCCATACGTTGCAATGTTGTTTTTGGTACGTTATATGTTTTGGCAGCCAGCTTCACACCCATTTCATTATTCTTGATTGCAACAAGTGCCTTTTCCATTGCAGCGGGGTCCCATTTCCTCACTTGTATTCCTTTCTTTGGCATTTTCAGATGAATCTATAAATGAATGCATATCTAGATACTATAAGAGCTCAACAAAAACAGATGGCAAATGTGGAGTACTACTCCACTATACCCGCTAGTGCGTACTCCACATTAGCCGACAGCTGTATGTTATAAGAGATTCTACATTGTTTATATTAAATTCATGCGAAACAGTAAAACTCACCTTATAAATATATAAAACACAAGAAATCAAACGCAAAATGGAAACACTTATATCAGTTGAGCCTTTAGTTTTAAAAATATAAACTTTTTAATCGGAGCAAAAATTAACATCGACCTCACACCAAAACAAGAATCATCGAACTGCGCAAAATCTATAGCTCGTGAATACCTGGCAATGAAAGATTTGGCTTTCTGATAACGGGAACTAACATATAGTAATAACAACAGATCTCTTACTCTCTCAGATAAATGAGAAATGCAGGGGTCCACATTACCCTCCTACTCCACATTACCCGAACTTACTCTATACATATTATATTTAATAATTTAAGGGTATTCAGTAATCTCTGCAGTATCGATAGACAAGATGTCGGAAGCAGTCATAAAAAAACATAATTTTCTATAATTTACGGATTTTGAATAACGAGTTCTACGCTTGGTAGAAAGCCACGTGAACCGAGGAACGCATATACCAAATAAGTGCATTGGGGATAAAACAAAGTCTTGCGGAACTCCAGCATTTATTTGATGATATACCTGAAGTCATATAAAAATAATCAATAATAATCACTTCGTCCACATTTAAGATGCTACCGCTTTTCTATACAGATAAATAAGTTGTTCAGGAGGAAGGACCACAATGATATTGATTGTGTTCGAATCTCCCAGACAACAGAGAACAGACAGACAGTACTGACCGCTGGAATAAGTTCAGAAAGCGTCGCTTCAAACGACGGTTTTCTGGTGGTCGAGGAGCGAGGACCCACAGGAGATGGTGGATTTTCTGGGCGCTTGTTTCGAGGCAGTATACGGTGAACAATCCTGTTCGCACACCCAATCCCGAAAAAGGATAAAGATAGGACGAACTCTGCTAATCTCCGGTCGATTAGTCTGCTTCCGAATATTAGCAAGGTCTTTGAAAAGGTTGTCAATAGAGGCATGTTGAAGTGGGTTAAGGACAATAACATAATTCCGGACAGTCAGTTTGGTTTCAGGGCGGGGCATGACACTATTCACGTCGAAACTCGAAATAAATGCATGAACCAATGTGTGGCACGGGTGCTTGTCAGGGTGATTTTGAGAAGGCTTTCGACACCGTATGGTTATGGACTTTTCTGCAAGTTGACCAGGCGGGGGATGCACAAACCATTGCTATATGTAATTTATGATATGATTATAGGAAATAAGTTCCACCTCTTATTCGAACTTCTGACAAACATCCAGTGGCGGACTAACCAGTTGACGGAAGGGGCGGCTCGCCCCGGGCCTCCGGTGTTTGGGGCCCCAAATCCTTCAATCTATAGTAATATTATAAAGAGGAAAGATTTCATTTTTAGTTTGTTTTGAATAGGTTCCGAAACTACTGGATCGATTTGAAAATTGTTTTACCATTAAAAGCCGACATTATCCCTGGTGAACATAGGCTACTTTTTACCACGCGAAAATGTTTCATTTCCTACGGGAAAACAGGTAATAGGACAACGGGTAGGGTTGTGACCGATATTATTAGTATTCATTAAGATATCCTTACTATAGTAACACTGTAACTTTTGTTCTGCCTGTAAGGTGTTTGACCGGATTTGATTAAAAAAGTACTGTACGAAATTGATTCCGGTGTTAACAGTTGCATTAAAAATTGTCGAGATTACACGATAGGATATGTTTTACCATTACCCGCTGTCCGGAAGCGGAGATCTTAGCTAATATCTAAGAAAAGTTGTATATCTCGAATGCTTTCTAGCTCCTACCTTTGGAATAACTAATCCAAATGAAATAGGATTTTTTTTTAAATATAAAGTTCAATTATGTACAAACATTTTAAGATATAAATCAACTTTGTAGGTTATCCTGAAGTTGAACAATAAGCATTAAACTATAAATTGTATACAATTCAAAAAAAGTAAAATGTTCGATTGAAGCTAGATGGTTGGATTTTCCCAGCGTTGAGTGGAGGAAAATTTGTGTCTGTGTGCAGCACAAATCTGTTTTTCTCTGTGTACTCGTACCTTTTGTGCTGTATGCTTTTTCTTTCTTTTTTTATACCCTATTTTAAGGGTATATTAATTTTGACGCATAGTTTGTAACATACCTTAATATTGCCCGTAGACCCCTAAAAGTTACTATATTTATGATCAGCATCGATAGTAATGTCGATCTAGCCATGTCCGTCCGTCCGTCCGTCCGTCCGTCCGTCCGTCCGTCCGTCCGTCTGTAGCCAAAAATTAGGCCTTTAAACTGGACCTAGAGAGCTGAAATTTTAACCATATACTCTCTAGGGTCCCGAAATAATCAAGTTTACGAATTTTTGAAATCCGCCCACAGACACGCCCACAAACTCAAAAAAACCAAATTTTGGAAAAAATCGAATTTTGAGCTAGAAAGCTGAAATTTTGTATATATGATCTATGACTCCTAAAACTGCTCGGGATAAAAAATTTTCAAAATCCGCCCACTGACACGCCCACAAATAAATAAAATAATTTTTTTATACCCTATTCTAAGGGTATATTAATTTTTGAAAATCCAAAGTTTCAGCTAGGGAGCTGAAATTTATAGTATATACTCTCTATGGGTCCTTTATGCTCATGTGTAAATATTTTCAAAATCCGCCCACTGACACGCCCACAATTAATTTTTTTTTTTTTTTGAAAATTCAAAGTTTGAGCTAGGGAGCTGAAATTTATAATATATACTCTCTAGGGGCCCTTTATTCTCATGTGTTAATTTTTTTTAAATCCGCCTACTGACACGCCCACAATTAAATAAAACAATTTTATTGAAACACCCAAGTTTGAGCTAGGGAGCGTTGTTTTTTTGATAAAATCCTTTAAATGTTATATAACAAAATATGTAGAGCGTTCTTAACAATTCAACCATACTTAGACTTTTGTCACGCCCACTTATGAGGGATAGGAATAAGAATATGGTATCCAACAGTTCGCCCAAGCGGACTGTAGCCCGTCCCTATGTTTTAAGCACCTTTTGTAGTTTGTGTTGTTTTTTTTTGTGGCGCATTTGATTGAGCAAGATATGGTATGAAATGTAATTGAGATTGAGAGGGAGTCACACTGAGAGTATATCTATATAATGAGAAGGGACACTCGCGATGTTTTCTTTATCAGCTCTTATCAGCTGTGGTGAACAAACTACTGATAAACCTGGAAGGGGAGGGCTGCAGAGTGATTGCCTATGCGGATGATGTTGCTATTGCCGTCTCTGGGAAACACCTCAACACCATAAAGGAACTCATGCAAAACGCTCTTAACAAGCTAACGAGATGGGCTAATCGGTGTGGACTGGGCGTTAACCGCCACAAAACCGAGCTTGGCCTTTTTTCCAGGAAATATAAAATCCCATATATTGCCCCTCCCTCTATTAGAGGTACAAGCTTAACTTTCTCTGACGAAGCAAAATTTTTGGGTCTAATCTTCGATAGGAAGTTAAGCTGGAAACCCAATATACAAGAAAGAGTCAAGAAAGCTGCAGTAGCACTTTTCTCTTGTAAAAAAGCCATTGGCAACAAGTGGGGTTTACAACCCCGCATTACGCACTGGCTATATACATCGGTGGTAAGACCAATTCTTACTTACGGGGTGGTTGTCTGGTGGACTGCTCTAGAAAAAGCTATTAACCGCGACAAGCTGGGCAAAGTCCAGCGTTCAGCGTGTCTATGCATTAGCGGAGCACTCCGAACTACCCCCTCCGCAGCTCTGGACATTCTGCTACACCTGATACCCCTTGATATATTTAGCATGCAAACAGCGGCATGTTCCGCTGTCCGCTTAAAAGCTACCTCGCAGTGGACCAATAACAATATTGGCCACTCCATTATTCTAGACTACTTTAAGTCTCTACCCAGAAACATAGACTACACCATACCCCGTTTGCAGTTCGGTAAAAACTTCCAAATCACCATTCCTTCCAGATCATTCTGGGATGATGATGCATTTGCGAATGATAAATCGATCCACTTTTACACCGATGGATCAAAAACTAGCGATGGGGTAGGTGGTGGAGTCTTTTCAGAAAAGCTAAATCTTAGCCTCTCTTCCCGTCTTCCTGATTACTGTAGCGTGTTCCAGGCGGAAATTTTGGCGATAAAAGAAGCCCTGACGTGGCTGAAGAGGAATGTGATATCCTCAAAGGATATCCGTATGTTCTCGGATAGTCAGGCCGCGATTAAGTCCCTGGACTCAGTCTCTTCAAATTCCATCATAGCCCAAGACTGCCGATCATCTCTTTCGGGGATGGCAGAGCAGTTCAATATTCACCTCTGTTGGGTGCCGGGGCATAGGGACATTCCAGGTAACTGCAGGGCTGATGATCTCGCCAAAAAAGGAACCACATTACCTCCTTTACCTGATAAAGGTTCCCTAGGTATACCAATCGCTACTTGTAAACTCTTGTTTAAGCTATCCGCAATCGAGAGAACAAACCTTAGGTGGACGAGTAGCAATACATGTCTAGCGACTAAGCGGATCTGGCCAAAGCTGGATCTGCGACGCTCTAAGTGTCTAATCTCATTAAACCGACTGCATATTAGCTCCACTATAGGTGTTATCACAGGTCACTGCTTAATAGGCAGGCACGCATCTAGACTCGGTGTGTGCTCAAATGACTTCTGCAGAAGCTGTATGGACGAGGAGGAGGAGGAGACTGTACTTCACCTTCTCTGCACGTGTCCTGCGCTCTCCCATAGAAGAAATCTCCATCTAGGGGACTTCTTGTGCAATGACACAAGCGACTTAGCCAGCACTGGCGCTAGAAGTCTTTCGCGCTTCATAAGAAGCTCCTATTGGTTCAACGAGCAGTGAGGGTAATCCCCAGATCTGTGTGGTACCACAATGGACCTATCATTGGTCTAAGTGTGTTGGCCTTGGCTGACAGCCACGTCTACCTAACCTAACCTAACCTTATCAGCACGTATTTTGTTTTAAATTTGAGAAGTGGCAGACTGGCGAAGCAAGGCGAGCATGAGTCAGCTAGTTTATAATAAAATGGGACTTCTGTGAATCGTTACCCTGTATATCGCTCATACTTCAATATTTCTTGACCATTTGCCGTGCTTTCAATAGAAAGAAAAATTTCCAAAGAAATCGATTTCTCAGAAGTTATTGAGGAGTTCAGTAAATTGAAGGCACGAAAACACATAACCCGCTACAAAATATAAAAAAACTATCTTTGATTTATTTTATCTAATTTTTTTTTGTCGATCGATTCGTATTTTATTTTCCTCACCAATATCTATTCCATATTGTAGGTATTTATGTTTATTTTGCCTAAATAATTTAATTCGAATTTAAATTTCACTTGCCAGATTTTAACGAAATAAACATAAACACTTATGTATTTATATATACAAATGTGAACTGAATAAAAAGCTTGTAAAACAAAATTTTTCTAAAGCTGGGGGGCCTCATTTAGCTTTGCCGCCCCGAGCCTCTGACGGGCTTAGTCCGCCAACGCAAACATCCAAAAGTATCAATTGCCATGAGAAGCTTTTCTCCCTTCCATTTCGCACAAGCAAATGGTTGGAGAAGCTAGATTCTAGGCCCTGTATGGACCGTTAATGCCTAATATTTTTTTTTATTTTTTTTTTTCAAGTTGTAAGAAGATATCATTTCCAAAACTCCTGTTGCTATAGAAAAGGGATATTTTTAAAGTGCACTTGAATAACTTAATATCAACATAATCGACTAGTATCTAAAGACAGTACCTACCACTTAATACACTAAAACCACAAAGATTATCCAGAGACGGATCACATATAATTGCGTGCGTGTCTAAAATCGTATATAAGAAAGCAAAGCAAAATCTTCGATAAAACTTCGCTATGATTTTCCATAATTCAGCGCGCTCTTGATAAATTTCGCATATGCCACACTAAATTGTTGCAAATGCGTGGATGGCGAAATTCCCAACATGGTATTTCAAAGCCATAACTACTTTTCAATCGGTTGCCTATTAAAATCGCTTCTGACCACGCTAATCCCCGCACTTTTGCAAACTTTTCTATCTCCCAACAATTTCCCAATCCAAATAGCAACAACAAGATCGTTCTCTAAATCCGTCTGACTTAGACTGAGAATACGCTTGACAACTTAAATGCCGGCCATAAATTTTGGTATTTTATTGAAATCGAAACTCTTTTATCAGTACCAGACAACCATCAGCAAGTACACTGCACGGCCGAGCATTACCTGTAATAAGCAATTTTCATTTTATTGTTCATATGTGCGTAATTAAATGTTATAAAGCCATAGCTGGTTTGCAACTGCAGCAGTAGCTAGTAGTCTCACCACCAGCATCATAAAGGATACGCAGAGGTTTGGGCTTCGGTGTCTGGCTAGTTGACTGGTTTTGGTGTCGATACTCTCTTGCATTTGCAATAACTCTATTTGAAGGTATTTTGTTCAAGAATTTGTTCAAGACTTTATGGGCCCCCAGCATGCTAGAGGGATGGCTTAAACAGGTGGTGTGCCAAAATACAGGGAGTCAAGTTGTTTTAAGATAGTGAGTGGATAGATGAAGGTACAACATGGTTACAGGATGACCAAGTAAAGGTTATACAAATTGCAGGACCATATACAGGTATGACTTAAAGCCTGGGTAATTCATTTGCATCAAATCGGATCATAAAACTCCCACTTGAAAGCATCCATACTTATCCGCCTGTCATATCATCAAACAACCATAATGTTGCAATATCATGATTTTGGAAAAGACACATTTATGTAGCCAGTCCTGGGCTGTAATCATTTGCACACAGTTTTATAACAGCGCCATCCAGTATCTGTATCTGCAGGTATCTTAAGACGCTAATTTATTCGAAAAAAAAATGATACGTCTTATTTGAAATATAATTAAAAGACCTTCCCCTGCTTATGCTTTTGTTCATATACAAAATCAGAAACAACCCTGTCGCCTTCAATAACCCTAAAAGCAGTTCAATGCTGTCTTAAATCCAATCCAAAAATTTTAGCTTCTCAATATTTTTGGGTTAAGTAAATGTAGACTTACGAGTATTTACAAAGCCAAACAAATAAATACTACACCCCCATGCTAACGGTGCGTGGTGCCGTATTACATTTTGCTCAATTGGAGTTTGCAGACAATGATGTGGGGGACTATTCCGAAATTGGATTTAATTTAAACAAATGCTTGAAGAGTACTTCAGCCACACCCACCCGACACCAATTGAATACTTATAAAACTGTTGCTTTCCTTTGCGTAAATTGGTAAAATTTTGGATAACACCCATTGTGATTTTAAATGTCGGCTGTGAAAAAAAGAATCCCAAAAGAATTTGCTTGTTTTCTTGGGATTAATTATGGTGGTGGTGGTTTCACTTTCACTTAAGGAGATGAGTTCAATTATTGTAAGAGTAGACGTTAAATGATGGGACGCCTCCATGGTCGGGTCAGCGACCCTTAAATTTTAGCTGAGAATCATTTTATTTATTAAAAATGGGTGCGTGGTTTTTAGTTAAGAATTGATTTTTTTTTAGTTTTGGGGTATCTATCAGATTATAGCGGCATTGAAAAAGTTCCCTCAAGGATGTATGCAGGTAAACATTTGAATTCTATTATGTATTAATGCTTAATAGCTTTATCCGTGAAGGGTGGCTAAGAATATCACGCCGGCTTGTCGTAAAAGGCGACTAAAAAGATAAAAATGTACAATTCGTGTGAGCAACTGCTATTCCCAAATCCGTGGGTTGGAACGCTGGACTGGAGATCACCGTCGTGACAGAAAAATCAAACAATAATTCCTAATGGGAGCATGAACGTGTCGAATTCGTAAAAAAATAGGCAGGCTGGCCTTAACAATTTTGGATCAAACATATGCAAGAACGCCAGCATTCGATTGGTCTCAGTGCTGAAGTGATCCGATCTCGGGAGGACTGCCGATATTTATTGGTGTCAAACCGGCGAACCACACAGGCGGACCAGACCAGGAAGGCAGTACAGTGGGAAGGTTAATTTAGTCCTTATCATAACTTAGCCTTGAAGGGAGAAGAAGAAGACTGATATTCAATAGTTCCCGTGCAAGGTCGGGGCTTTAAATATCACTGTAGCGCCCCCTAAAAGCAGCGCTTTTCGTAGAGGCGACTAAGCGCACAAATAACATCTAGGCAATTTTAACATCTAGGTAGTCTATCGATCCACCTTACACCTTGAAACTCTCCCATAAGTGTGCATGCCAATCCGTCGCTTGACACGAATGGATACCACCGGTGTCGTATAAGGACGATCAAACAAAAATCAATAGCAGAACATGTACGCGTCGAAATCGTAAAAAAAAGTCTGGCCGGGATCACATAAACATTAAATTAAACTAGTATAGGGTTATTCAATAGGGACGCTACAAAAGTAGAGCTACAGGGACAGCAAACGACGCAGAATTTTATTTTTTTTATTTCTTGCCCCTCTTTTGACATTTCTCTTCAGTAAGGTTTGCCATTTCATGATGGAAAGATATGCGAGCCAACAACGATTCGAAATTATTAAAATTTACTATCGAAATTCGGAGTCAGTGGCCTATCGTCCTAGCAGATCAACAATTGAGCGTCTAGTGGAAAAATTTGAATCCACAGCACAGTTCCCGTGCCAGTGAGACAAAGAATTGCCCGTAGTGTCGAGAATATTGCTGCCGCTGAGGCTTCAGTTGAAGAAAGCCCAAATGTGTCTCTCACACGTCGTTCTCAAGCGTTGGGCATCTCTGTGACGTCGTTGTGGCGAATTTTTGAATTCCCCAATTGGATGATATGGACTTGGAGGACATGTGGTTCCAATAGGACGGCGCCACAAGCCACACAGCGAATGCCACAATCAATTTATTGGAAACCTAGTTTGGAAACCGTGTTATCTCACGAAATGTTCCAGTCGCTTGGTCGACCGACGCCGTTAGACTATTTCCTGTGGGGCTACGTCAAGTCTATGGTCTAGCGACGATTGATGAACTTCGTACGAATATCGAACGTGAAATTGCAGCAGTATCGGCCGATTTATGCTTGAAAACCGTCGAAAATTGGGTTCAGCGTCTGGACTTCTGCAAGCGTGCCCGTGGTGGGCATGCAAAAGAAATCGAGTTCCATACGTAATGGCATCGAACGTACTTTAACGGGAATAAAGAATTTCATTGATATCCAAAACCGTTTTTGTTTTATTTAAAAAAAACTTTTGTAGCGCTCTTATTGAAAAACCCTTTATTAGATTGGCCTCAGTAAAGAAGGAGTGACTCGAAACTGGGAAGCCTGCAGATGTTTATTGAGGTCGAAGCGGCGAACTGCACAGCCGGACGAGTAGCGATGCCATAAAGTGGGATATTTTTAACATTCGTCGGGCGCAGTGGCTCAATGGTTAGTGTTCAATTCCCGCGGTGGCCAAGTAACATCTTGAGTTTTTTTCCACTGCTCCACCTCTTGCGACCGTCTGACAAACATCCAAGAGTATCAATTGTCATGAGAAGCTTCTCGGATTCGGCGTAAAATTGTAGGTCCCTTCCAATTCGCAAAAAAGTGGTTGGAGAAGCTAGGTTTTAGGCCCTCTTTGGGTCGTTAATGTCTAATATTTTATTTATTTATTTCTATTTTTAACATTCAACCAAGAAATACGATATCTCATGAAAAACAAATAAATCAGTTACAGCATTATAATTTTCAAATTCGACACATTTGACTCACATGCCTTACCTCAAAACATAATTCAGAAAATCCTGTGCTTAACTGATCTGCACAGCTCATGGAACACCAAATCCTGTAGTTTTCTGATCTTTTCTGTACTTTTCTGTGCATCTCAGGTTCATTGAACACACCTTGTGACTATTGTCGGCTATTTTCCAACAATTTTACATGAAACAGAAATTCGACAATTGTCAAGCTGTTAGTTTACAAATTGTCACTTGTCAGAAACATGGCCACGGTGGCCAGGAATCGTATCGGCCTTAGCATTATTACCCGTTCGATCGATGTAGCCGAGTCGGTTTAAGCATTTTGGACTGACATCCACATAACTCGCGCACAACATAACTATTCAGCGTTTAGTTTTTTTTTAATGTGTAAACATTTTTGCTTTCGTTGATGTATAAATATATTTTTTCTCGGTAGGGGCTAGTTGGAAATATCTAGCGTCACCATCAGATTTTGTCATCGTCAGATTTCGTCATCGTCAGATTTTCCCGTTAATTTTCATTACCACGTGAGTTAATCGCTGCTCGACAGATCACCGCAATTAAACGACGTTTGGCGCGGTTAGTACGTAGATGGTGAACCGTTTGAGAACAACCGCGTGTCGATGTTTTTTTTAATGTGTATTTTTTATTTTATATATTTCGTTATTATACATATTTTCCAGTTTTAATTATGTTCAATTTTAGAGATTATTATGTAATTACGAAACACCGGAAAGTTGTGTGAAAGTAGATTTGTTTTGAATAATATTGAGGTTGTATAGCTTGAAGTTTGTTGTACATCAGTTGGAGGTAAGAGGAAAAATATCGATTATACTTCGGTAACCGATGGCCGATTTAAGAATGTCACTTTTAGTTGTAATAAGGTTATTTACCAAGTGGTCCTTGGATCGAAGAAAGGATATTTTTCTAAAATGCCGTTAGAATCCACACGGTATATCTGTGTTCAATGCTATTTGACTAAGAGGTCCTTGCAACAACAAAAAAGGTCCTTAAAAGTCGAAAAAAGGATATTTTTCCAAAATGCCATTAGAATCCACACGGTATATCTGTGTTCAATGTTATTTGACTAAGAGGTCCTTGCAACAACAAAAAAGGTCCTTAAAAGTCGAAGAAAGGATATTTT
The DNA here is from genome assembly GCA_949715645.1 of Portevinia maculata. Taxonomy (NCBI): domain Eukaryota; kingdom Metazoa; phylum Arthropoda; class Insecta; order Diptera; family Syrphidae; genus Portevinia; species Portevinia maculata. The sequence goes on along the minus strand of OX454526.1, from coordinate 80,988,540 downwards.
TCCAAAATGCCGTTAGAATCCACACGGTATATCTGTGTTCAATGTTTTTTTGAATGAGGGGTGCTAGGAACAACAAACATTTTGGTAAAATATCCGTGCCGTTTCTAAAGACATTTTGGGAAAATATCCTTTTTCGGGTTTAATTATTGTGGCTCCAAGGACCTCTTTGTAAAATAACCTGATGTAAAATAAAAGGGACATTCAATCAATTTTTATTTTAAACGCAATATGCATAATAAATCCCAATAAATTATCACCATTATAGCAAAATAAAAATTTTTGATTTAGTTATTAGTCTTTAACGTTAGGCAAAAAGGTCTTAAGTCAAAAAATTGCATTTTGGGTTTTTGATTGGGTTTAACTCAAATTTGGTTCAACGAAAAACTGCAGTTTCTGACTCAAGACCTTTTTGCCTAACGTCAAAGAGTTATTACCTAGGCAGTTAAAAAGCTACAGCTAAAACTAATCAACTTTAAGTTGCAACTAATAGGTAATAGCAAAAATTAGTTGTCTTTATGATAGCTAACCACCAAATCGATTGCATTTTTAGCGCAGCTAATTTAACTACGTTAGTTACTTAGTTGTGGCGTTAGCTAGATAACAAATTAGGTAGCTAACTCGCAACTGCGCCTACATGTTTACACATCAACTATACCGTGAGTGCAGCGTGGCTCACACTTTTTTTTTTGTTTTTGAATTAAGGCAAGGATACTTTGAACTTAATATTTATTATTGTCGGCGTGCTTAAACTTTTATCTTCAAGCGAGCTCAAAGAGTCCTCGTGCAGGGTGAGGTTATAAGCTGTGAACGTAGTATATTTTGCACAAAAAGTACCTAAAAACAAAGTGTCTAAGCTTGAGCAGCATTTTAAGGCCGCTGTACATGAGAGTTCAAAATTTAATGTAAAACGACAGTAAAGCTCAATACCAGCCTGTGAAGTTGCGAAAGTCAATAATGTCATTACGTCTTATGTCTGACATGACCACTATACTGACAACATTTGTTTTTAGACACTCTTGTGTAATAATTGTGATTGTGTAAGTGTTTAACCTGCCTCCCTATGATGCCCTATACCTAAATTATGTGCGCTTAGCCAACAAAATAAAAAAAAGCATAGAAACAATACTATAAATCTTATTAATTAATTTAAAAGCAAATTTCAAAACTTATTCTGAAGTACATATTTATTGTTTCTAATAATACCTAAATGTTTTCATTTTTCAACTAATAATACCGACTTAAATTCGATCAAATCGAAAAAATGTTTATTTTGTTAAACAAATAAAAACCAACAGCCAATGCATATTTATCGCATCGTGCCTCTATCTTCCTAATCGCCAGCCGCCTAAATAACATGTTGGCAGCATGTCGTTCCCGGACAGCGGGAAAAATTTATTTGGGACACAAAAAAAAGAGAGAAAATTCATATCCAGGTCATAATCGTGACGATTTTGTCGTATTCAAGAGAATGATTCATTTCCCACAATGATGATGGCATTCCTACGCCAGCTGACAAGTGCTTTTTGGAAGTTGATGCTGGAAAAATAACTTGCTATGCCAAATTGAAGAAAAATAGATAAAAGGAGTAACTTATGCATGGGACTAAAATAAATATTTTCTTATGAATTTCGCAAAAAATAATAGAGGTCATTCTATGAACAGGTCGATGGCACAATGATTTGTAGATACGCCCAATTAATGTACCTATTGGACCTGCCCAAGTTGAGTGGTCAATTTATTAATTCAGCGAAACCTTGAAAATGTATCAAATCTCCCACGCAATCGCACCTAGATAGCCGGTGATATGACAACACTTTTTCAAAAGATGATTCATTCGTATCACTTATGTACAGCTGTTGTCCGAATTACAGAACCAAGACATTAAGTTGTGCGAAATATTATTGATTGCAGTTAAAAAGGAAAGAGTGGAGAATTGAAAAGAATAAAAAATAAAAACAGAAATACGATTTAAATTCTAAGAGGTGAGTAATTGCGGTGATCGATGGGAAGTGACTAACTCAGGAAAGGAATGACTGGATTTCAAATGGCGGTTTCTGTTCGTCTCGTAGTTCAAAAGGATAGTGTTGGACAGGGGTTCCCTAACATTTTTAGTTCGCGGCGCACTTACGAGATAAGTATTTTGTCATTTAACGCTTGCGCTATGTTTATAGCACAATAAGGGTACACTTACGGAAAAACCCATTTAGCGTAAGCAAATTATTAAAAAAAAACATAGGGACGGGCTACAGTCCGCTTGGGCGAACTGTTGAATACCCTATTCTTATTCCTATGCCTCATAAGTGGGCGTGACAAAAGTCTAAGTATGGTTGAATTGTTAAGAACGCTCTACATATTTTGTTATATAACATTTAAAGGATTTTATCAAAAAAAAACGCTCCCTAGCTCAAACTTGGGTGTTTCAATAAAATTGTTTTATTTAATTGTGGGCGTGTCAGTAGGCGGATTTAAAAAAAATTAACACATGAGCATAAAGGGCCCCTAGAGAGTATATATTATAAATTTCAGCTCCCTAGCTCACTTTGAATTTTCAAAAAAAAAAAAATAATAATTGTGGGCGTGCCAGTTTGCGGATTTTGAAAATATTTACACATGAGCATAAAGGGCCCATAGAGAGTATATATTATAAATTTCAGCTCCCTAGCTCAAACTTTGGATTTTCAAAAAAATTGTTTTATTTATTTGTGGGCGTGTCAGTGGGCGGATTTTGAAAATTGTTTATCCCGAGCAGTTTTAGGAGTCATAGATCATATATAAAAAAATTTCAGCTTTCTAGCTCAAAATTCGATTTTTTCGAAAATTTTGTTTTTTTTTGTGTTTGTGGGCGTGTCTGTGGGCGGACTTCAAAAATTCGTAAACTTGATTATTTCGGGACCCTAGAGAGTATATCGTTAAAATTTCAGCTCTCTAGGTCCAGTTTAAAGGCATCATTTTTGCCGACAGACGGACGGACATGGCTAGATCGACATTACTATCGATGCTGATCATAAATATAGTAACTTTTAGGGGTCTACGGGCTATATTAAGGTATGTTACAAACTATGCGTCAAAATTAATATACCCTTAGAATAGGGTATAAAAAAGGCATAAAAGTCAAAATAATATCAGTACAATGACACAAGGACAGAAAATGAAACGAAAACAACCACAATCAGAAGCTCACATAAAATAGTAGTTTAATTAACAGTCTCACGGTATAGTTGATGTGTAAACATGTAGGCACAGTTGCGCGTTAGCTACCTAATTTGTTATCTAGCTAACGCCATAACTAAGTAATTAACGTACTCGTAGTTAAATTAGCTGCGCTAAAAATGCAATCGATTTGGTCGTTAGCTATCATAATGACATCGAATTTTAGCTATTAGCTATTAGTTGCAGGTTGTGTAACTAAGCTCGTTAGGTTCCCAAAGTTAGTTGCGGATGACAGCTAAAAGTTGGTTAGTTTTTAGCTGTAGCTTTTTAGCTGTCTGTGTAATAACTAATAGGTAACTAAATCAAAAAAAAATTGTTTGCTATAATGTTGATAACTTATTGGGATTTATTATGCATATTGCGTTTAAAACACAAATTGATTGAATGTCCCTTTTATTTTACATCAGGTTAATTTACAAAGAGGTCCTTGGAGCCACAATAAAAGTCCTTTAAACCCGAAAAAGGATACTGTCCCAAAATGTCTTTAGAACCGGCACGGTATGAGTTCAATGTTATTTGAATGAGGGGTGCTAGGAACAACAAACATTTTGGTAAAATATCCTTTTTTCGGCTTTTAAGGACCTCTTAGTCAAATAACATTGAGCACAGATATACCGTGTGGATTCTAATGGCATTTTGGAAAAATATACTTTTTTCTACTTTAAAGGACCTATTTGTTGTTCCAAGGATCTGTTAGTCAAATAACATTGAACGCAATATACTGCGCGGTTTTCTAGGAGTTTTTGAAAATAAATTGTGGGCGTGTCAGTGGGCAGATCTTTTAAAAAAAAATACACATGAGCCCCTGGAGAGTCTATATTATAAATTCCAGCTCCCTATCTCAAACTTTGGTTTTTTGCCGTCCGACCTGAAAATCTGACGATGACGGTGACGCTGAAAATCTGAAGATGACGGTGACGCTAAAAATCTGACGATGACGGTGACGCTTTAAATCTGACGGTGATGCTGGATTTTTCCAACTAGCCCCTACCAAGAGCAAAGATGTTTACACATCAAAAGGTCTTTTATTAGCGACTTGACAACTTCAAACTTTCAGTGTGAATGCACCCTTAAACCGATTATCGAAGTGTCAATGTCAAAATATTCAGTAAAATCATCATTCTCATCATGGTGAAGTACACGAAGGAACAACGTTTACAAATAATTAAAATTTACTACCGAAATTCCGAGGCGGAGCTCGCAACTTTAAGACCACTAACACCGATTTTCGGCCGTGATTCTCGTCCCAGTAGACAAGCAATTCATAGTCTAGTGAAAAAATTTGAGTCAGAATATTCGCTGGTTGATGTTGCCGTGCCAGTGAGACTACGTTTTGCCCGAAGTGTGGAGAACGTAGAGGCGTCCGTCGCAAACCAGCTAAATCAGTCAATTTCACGGCGTTCTCAAGAATTCGGCCTCTTCCAGACCACATTATGGCGAATTTTGCGTAAGGATTTTGGCTAGACCCTTACAAGATCAAGCTGACTCAGGAACTAAAGCCCCTTGATCATATGAAGCGACGTACGTTCTTAATTGGGCTCTGGACATGATGGAAGAAAATGAAGAATTTCATCGCATCATCTTCAGCTTCGTCAATAAGCAAAATATGCGTCACTGGATAGGTGAGAACCTTCATTTGCTTCTTTAAACAGCACTTCATCCGCAAAAAGTCACTGTTTGGTGCGGTTTTCATGTCGGTGGCGTCATTGAGCCGTTTTTTTTTTCGTCGATGAAAATGACCGTCACGTTACGGTACCTAAATGGTATTCGGTACAGAGACATGTTGGAACGTTCTTTTTTTGAGCAATTACATGAATTGGACCTCAGTGGTATGTGGTTCCAACAATACGGTGCCGCAAGCCACACAGCGGGTGCAACAATCGAGTTATTGAAGTCTCAGTTCGGTGAACGTGTTATCTCGAGAAACGGACCCGTCTATTGGCGGCCGAGATATAGGTATAGTACGCCTCTAGACTTTTTTTTATGAGGCTACATTAAATCATTGGTCTATGCCAACAAGTCGACGACGTTAGAGGAGCGCAGAGCCAATATTGAACGAAAAATAGCGGCCGTATCGGTCGAAATGTACGGCCGAGTCTTTGAAAATTGGGTTCAACGCTGCATACGTTCCCGTGGTGGATATATGAACGAAGTCGAATTACATATATAAATGTTTTGCTAGTAATTCGCGATGGTAGTGTATTCACTAAGTGATTGGCAGGTCGTGCGTTTGAATCCCGGCCAGGGCCATGGTTTTTTTAAATTGAATACACACATCAAAAAACAGACCTGTTGACAAAAAAAATCTCATCGCACCAAACTTCTTTCCCATCCTTCTAGTCTTTCATACAGTAAGTAGCACCCAGAAATATGCAATGAATCATTTGCTGGGAGTGGTTTCCACTATAAGGGCACTGAGTACTAATTACAAAAATGTACAAATTATATAAAAAAAAAGAAAAAAAAAAGGTATGAATTACATGATTACCTTATTTAGATTCAGTTTTAACTGGGGTATATATCAAGCACTTGGAGGGAAGTATATGTATCCCCAAACCAAGGAACAAGCCGAGTTAACTACCTAAATCATACTGTCAGATATGCTTGACATCGTTTTTTGTGAAAACCCTGGAGCGATTATCGACGTTAACAAGAGAGAACGCATATCAAATGGCATACCTCTACATTCATGTCAATTTGCATATCAGAAAGGCAAATCAACTGCGACAACCACATTTGTATATCTGGTATCAAATTCGCAAACATCTATATATTCACCTACAGCCAAGCAGCTATAAATGCTCTTAGCTCGCACACCATTGACTATAGTGGGTCCCAGGCCATGAGGGATTTGATGGTAATGAAAAGGCCGATAAACTTGAGAGAAAGGGTTCAGAAATATCCTTCACAGGTCCCCAACCCTTCCGCTGTACTCCTAGATCGGCAGAAATAAGAAGCTGGGCGACTAGCCTAAATATTTGTTGGGCCTGGCGGCACAAAATATATTATAGGTCGAAGTGCCTTTTCCATCGCCTCGGCGAGCCAGAAGTTAAAAAAAAACCTTAGTTACGAGGTATATGCTCCTGGAATAGACTTTCTATTCGATCAACTCTCAAAATACAGTTACAAGATAAAAGGAGACATTTTAAGGTTTACTGAATCGATCTGATTTACCAATTTATTGCAGCCTTTGTCAGCTCTCGGAGAGAGAAGACCTTATCCATTTTATAGGAAGTGGTCATATCCATTTTATAGGAAGTTGTCATATCCTAAAGGAAAATCAAAGTTGTTATCTGGGCAGCGACATGAATAATAACAAAAGATGTCCCAAAACTCCTTAGCTGCGAAAGCTTTGTCAAGTAACCGTTCTTTTTCTAAAAAGCAGGAATAATCTATTGAAGTAAAATTACAAATAAAAGTTCTTAGGCCGTGTGTCAATTGTATTGAAACTTTTATCTACTGCCCAGTTTTTGAAGTTTATACTGTGGTGAATGAAAACTCAGGTTTTGCTGCGTCATTTGGATTTTAAAAAAAATGCTTGCCACCGAAGAGCATTTAATTTTATATAAATCATCACAATTGAATGATAGCTCAATTCATTCAATATAACAGGCACACAAGCTTCGTTTGCCCCAAATCCGCACAAACAGTAATACGTTGTGGATAGAGAGACTTCTCGATAATTATTCTTTGTCTTCCAAGGCCCAAATGCAAAATGTCTGCTTATGAACAAAGCTTCGAAGAAGGAAATGTTCCTCATCATTCAAACTGATTTTTTCGGAAAAGTTTTTCATGAATTTCGTGCATTTCCAACACGCAATTGGCAAACATAGCCGAGAAATAGCGCTGGAACCCCAGCCCCCGCTTCACGTGGTAGCAATCAAAAAATGTTGTTGTTCGTTTAACAATTCAGTGAAGTGTTGTGGTGATATTTTTTTTTATATAATTAGCGTGCGCTAAAGGGATTTATTTTTTCTGTAATTGATACAGTACCCTTATAATGCAATCGGAGCGCAGACATTTTTGTATGTTGCTGAAGCAGCACCCTGTTTTTAGGTGCTACTTACTGCATGAAAGAATACACAGGTGGCGTCTAAATTGCTTTAGAGAAATCAGTTTTCTTGTGTGTATTCAATTTAAAAATCATGGCCTGGTCGGGATTCGAACGCACGACCTGCCAATCACTTAGTGAATACACTAGCCGTGTTTCGGTGCTAGTGTATACACAGCTCAGCATAATTTTACAAATAAAACGTCTAGATCGTATTCTATATTCACTTTTCATGTTTAAGGATGTGTTCGCAGTGTTTGTACTTTAAAAGAGTGCGATTTGGATTATTATTAAAGCAAGGATGCAAATCCAAACGTATTTTTGGAAAGATTTTTGAACATCATAAAATCCTTTGTGTTTGACAGCAAGGAAAAGAAAGGATGCTTATTTTTGCCAATTATTTTTTTTTTAATTTTCTTCGCATAATTTTCTTTGAAATGAGGATCTTTTTGTTTAATCGACGAACACATCCACTAACTCTGCATAACAATCGGAATATTTTTGCTCCTAACTCATTTTACCGCCATCTAGTCGCTTCATGGCATCAACACTTTATGTTCACTCCGTCTCAGTCCTCGACTGCTGACCTCTTTATCTCACACTTGGCTCGTCTTAAATCGATACAACGAGCAAAAATGTACTCATTGAATGAAAGCGGATCACTGACTAATTATCTTTAGAAAAGTAATGATTTGTTTTTTATGGAGGTGTTTTTTGTGTTGATGATTTTATATACTGCCACTTGTTTTTTGGTCTATTTGTAAACAGTTTAATGTTTTTTTGCCTATGCGTTTTATGGACTTCCAGAACTATGCAAAAGCAAAGTATTTAACACAATATTTTAGCACTTCCGGTCACAATAGCTAGAAGATATTTTCGTTGTCTAAATATACAAAGACGGAAAGTACTCTTTCATGCTTACAACAGATAAATTCGTTCGAGGTAAGTGTGTGGACTTTTGACTTTAAAAAATGATTCCATGCAAAATATAGAATATACACAAAATAAGTTAATTGAATAGTGAAGGTACATGTCGTTACTTCCTATTTTCAGTATACCGGCGTACCCCACAGGCGGACCAATAGGGATGCAGTTAAGTTTTTTTTTTATATAATTTGCTTACGCTAAAGGGGTTTCTTCTGTTGTTACACAGTACCCTTATAGTACTAAGAGCACATCGTAAGCATTTGTGTTTAAACAGCAAGCGGCACCTGGTAATATCGTATTTCATTGCATCCTTTTCGGTGCTACTTACTATTAGAAAGAATAGACAGATAGGAAAGAAGTGTTTGGGTGCAGTTGTAGGGGTTTTCTCCATGGGTGATGGCTAAGTTGCTTAGGGAGATTACGATTTCATGTAATCGATATAAAGTAATGGGATTGGCCGGGATTCGAACGCACGAGTTTCCATTCAGTAAGCGAATACACCACTACTGCACCATTGCCACCCGCAAAGGAGGGTTTTGAACCTCTCAAAGCTGATCATAGCCTCATCGTCACAAAGACAGAAGAAGACTTTCAGTATAAAACAATAATTATTTATAAATTTAATAAGTTTTTTATAAGAAAACCAAAACAAGTCAAATTGCGCACACTTGCCTACGTGAAAGAATAAGAACAAATTTAAGGCATATCTCTTTCATAAAAAAAATATATACCCTACAGAAAATAAATATTTTTAGTGAAATTTAGAAATAAAATAATGTGCCCTTATTTCTGCGACTCTGAAAAATGAGCATGCGCACACTTGCCCCCAAATTTTTGCGCACACTTTCCCCGAATGCAGTTTTTTTTATTGTTTTGCTAAAAATTTAAACATATAATTGTCACAAGAAGTACAATTTTTACTTAAAAATAAAGCTCATGTAGTAAATTCTATCTATAAAAATCACTACTAACTACACAACAACATAAACTCAGATCACTGACAAAGTTTTGAAATTAAGAAACATTTTAGCGAAACTTCCTTTTTTGTCTTTTGTCTTTTCTCGACACACACAACATGACAGCAGCACAAACACAATTGAATTCGATGAAGATCAGATACCTACTGAATTGTGCATCAACCAAAATTCGATTTACCCGCTGCATACATTTACCCCGAACGAATCAACTGAGGGAGTTGAAAATATTGTCCGCTTGGGCGAACTTGTTGGATAAACTTTTCCTATTTCTACCCCCCAAAAGTGGGCGGTTAAAAATCTAAGTATCAATTGATAAGGTGAATATTGTCGACATATTTTGTTATAAATAACTGCTTTCTATGCTTTTAAAGGATTTTGTCGAAAACACAATGTTTTTGGTAAAAACGTCTCTAAAAAGTGGGCTGGCAAAAAACTTTGCATGAAGGAATTGGGCGCATTTAATTCGCAATGCAACTGCGTGTTCTGGGACCAGAAGTTGCCTTTAACAACATACTCACAAAAAGAGAACTTTAATTTCCATTGACTTCTTTAGGATAAGGTTTTTTTTAAATAGTGGGAGTGACAGTAGTCGGGTTTCACAAATTCGTACACCTGATCCTTTCGAGCCAATGCTCCAAATTTCTTTAGCTATATCTCAATGGAAATCTCTGAGGAAAGCACATCGGAGTATCTAATTTTAATGGATTTAAATAATAATCCTGGCCACGATGGCGTACCTTCCGGGTTTTTAAGAAACTGTGACCAGTCATTATTTAAGATTAATTGCCACATATTTAATCTATCGCTGTAACGGAAACATTAACATCCATTTGGAAAGATTCATTCATTGTAACTATTTACAAATCAGGTAGGAAAAATAAAGTTGAAAATTTAGGGATAACAGCCAGTTATCCCTAAATTATTCGATAAATTGGTCACTGAGCAATTAAACTTTTTTTGCAGATCTTTAATTTGTAACAACCAGCACGGGTTTATTAAAAAGCGTTCAACAGTGATAAACCTCACTATTTTCACCAACTTTGTAATTTCCGAAATATTTAAAGGTTATCAGGTTGATGCTATTTACACGGACTTTAGCAACGCATTTGATCGTGTGGATCACATAATCTTACTATTTAAACTACAACGCTTAGGCTTTCCAACTTCATTCTTAAAATGGCTATCCTCTTATCTAAGCGAAAGATATCAATACGTAAAATTTCGGAATAAAATCACAAACAAAATATTTGTAACTTCTGGTGTCCCCCAAGGAAGCCATATAAGTTAAGTTCTTGCCTCAATGTAATATTTTACTATTCGCTGATGATTTTAAAATTTATTCGCCAGGTAAAGACACTTACAGCTTTCCTACATTAAGTCGGTGCTCGAAAAATAATCTGTCCTTAAATGTGGATAAATGCTCTGCGATGAGTTTTTTCATGACGCAAAGTACCTTTTACACTTTTGGCAGTCTTCCAATTCCCTGTGTTACCATAATTGAAAATTTGGGTGTTTTATTGGACACTAAGTTATCTTACGTTAGTCATGTTGAATATAAAAAAGGCTAACAGAAAAGGGGTATGTTAAGATGCTATGCTGCCGAATTCTCTGACCCATGCGTTATAAAAACGTTATATGTATTATTTGTTAGATCCATTTTAGAATATGCTTCCATTGTTTGGTATCTATACTACAAGGTGGCGCAAAAGTAATCCTCCTATCAGAAAATGCTATAAATTTTGCGATTGGCCCCTAATGTCAGTTCTGTTTTGACATTTGTGTAGTAAACACATGCGAAATACACGTTAATAAACAATGTTACGCTACACTGCTCCAGAACGCGGAATATTGGTGACTATTTATTGGAGCAATAATCGGTCGGTGACTTTGGCACATCGGAAGGTTATTTTTGCGCCACCTTGTACAATGTACATATTCTTAAAATTGAATCAATTCAAAAGAGATTTCTTAGATTTTCTCTAAGAGGGCTTCCTTGGATTAGCTCCATCAGCTTACCCTCTTATCAATCAAGACTTAAATTAATTAGTTTAGAGTCTCTAGAAGTTAGAAGAACGGTGGCTAAGACTATTTTCATCCGTAGACTACTCAATGGTGAGATTGATTCCCCTGAAGTTCTGAGCCTTCTCAATATAGGTGTACCTGCTTTTGGTTTCAGAAGTCATTGATTTTTTAATATAGCACATTCAGGTAGGTATCTACGAGTATTAACTATGGCCGCTCATGTTCAATAAATGGTCTTATGTTGATTTACAATGCTAGCATTAACTTAATTGATTTCAATTTATCGGTTACTAATTTAAAAAAGAATTTGTTTAATGCTCTTACTCAGTCATGATTGTATGCTCAAGATTAGATTATAATGTATGTGTCTAAGAAAGCCATTAATTGAGCTTTTATGATGTGAAATAAATAAATAAATAAATTTCACATTTGTCGTTTGAATTGAAGGGCCTCAAAAATGACAACGGAGGGACGCACAATGCATACCTATACCGACATAACTTTCGATGCTGATCACCAAGAAACGGAGTCTGTAGAAAATGCCTTTTTTTGTAAGATCTTATCGCTATACTAGTTAAATACAAATAGGATTAAGGTCCCCCTGATTTCAAATAAGTACCTATAAGTATTTTATTTTGCCTATTTTCATGCTTTTTGTACCTTTTTGCCTTTTTTTGACTTCTTGGCTTAGTCCACAACTTTTTATTAGTTGCAATGCAAATGCGAGATTTTAAATTTCTCTGAAAAAAATTCTGATGGTAGACCTGTTTTTCTACATGCACACATATATGACCTACGAATACAATACACCTCTCTTATAGTCGGGTTTATTCCCTTCATCATTAAACGGAAGAAGAAGTGAATTGCTTTTCCGTATCCAATTTATCGCTCTTCGCTATTGCGGTACTAAAACGGAGGAGCTCATGAGCATTGGCGACGTAACCCCGCCGGGATACCTCGTCTGGACCAGCACTGTAGCATGAATATAGACAAATGCCTCCGGAGGGATAAAGCCGGATCGGAGCGTACTCTCTATGTACATTTCATTGGGGTAGTAAGTCCCAAAGATCAGGCTATTGGCCGAGTCACCTTAGTAAAGAAATCGTCAATCCTATTAAACTGAGCCCCATCGTATAGGTGTTGGGGTAGTATTTTACATGGTTGGATTCAGGCGTTCGGAACAACCGGAGACAGGCCCTAAGGCATTGTCGCTCCAAAACCCGAATCTTTTCCATATAACTAATCGCTATATTACACCACAATGGACAACCATAAGCGATGATCGGCCTAATAAGGGCAATGCAGCAAATGACCTTCACTCTGGAGTCAAGTTGACTGCTACGAAACAGTCTCCTTCTCAGAGCATGAGCCTTCTTAAACCCCCGCAAGACGATCAAAATATAGGCACTGGTCAAGCCATAAACCCATATATCTAACTACGCTTCTCACCGCCAATGGCTGCCCATTTTGTACAATAATGGCCAATTTCTTCCAGTTTTTTTTCTGGTATCCGTAGAGGCCCCAGCCAATGGTGTCCTGAACAAGATTGTTTCCGTCTTCTGAAAGTTGATTTTCAACTTCCAGTCGTCGCAAAAGACCTTGCTAATATTCGGAAGCTGACTAATCGACCGGAGATTGGAAGGGTTCGTCTTATCCTGACCCTTTTTCGGGATTGAGTGTACCACAGCTACCTTCCAATGCCCCGGATAATGTGCATTATTCAGTGCATTGTTAAACAGCATGGTGAAAATATCTACAGCCTCCAGAGGCAGACGTCTCAATACGACTGGGAGATTCGAATACAAGGAATATCATTGTAATCCTTCGTCCTGAACAACTTATTTATCTGTGTGAACATATTCGGACTACAGGTTTTATTAGCCCGAATTTTGTTGCCGCAATACAGACTTACAGATTTTCTGTAATTTTCTTTAATCAGCTGTTTCAGGATTAGGATCTCTGATTTCAGCATTCTTACCTACGGGTCGTTGCGGTCAGTAAATTGCCTGAACAGCCATTTAAACCTCGGGAGCAGTCTATTTTTCTGTCGGTATAGTGCGTCGATTGTAGGGTTTCTGCATTTTTCTGTCTGGTCGTCGTCGGAGCGTCGTACTCGAGGAATAGTTCGTTCCATCGCTCAGTTGATGGCATCGTTCATTTGCAATAAATGCCGATCAATGTCGTGATTTGTCATGTTACTGTTTGTCGGTGGGTCGATCCCACTCGAACGTATATTCCGCTTTAACAATCTTGAGAAGCGCTACCATTATACCCTTCGATAATCGAATGAACACACTGCTTCGTACTCCTCCAGCAGCGTTTGCTCGTTCGGTATCCGTAATGCGGCGGCGAGTCCGTAGTGGTCACTATCGTACTCAAACGCACGGAAACAGTTCCGCGTGTTTTGATCTATGTTCGTCAGTTGAAGTCTTGCGTCTGTTAAGGGCAAGTCCAGGAAAGCACCGCTTCTTGGGAAAGAAGGAATATCCGTCGCGTACAACTCGAATTTGTACTCAATCATATTGAGGGTAGCTCCAAATTCTAAACCAAGTTTGTTAGACCTGGTTTTAGTCTCTAATGCTTCAAACGTTCTTCTTTTGGATCAACTTGCTCTTGAAGCGATATTTGACCATGACTTGTTATTTTGTTCCTATAATATTGATTTTTCTCATGATCCCATTCCGCATACTTTCTCTTACAGAGATTTTAAGTCTGTTGATATAAACTCACTACATAGAGAAGCAAGTACAATACCATGGGAACTTTGTTTGTATCTAGAAAATGTCAACAACAAGCTGAACTTTCTTCAGTCGCAGACTGAGGAGCTTTTTAACAAACATGTCCCTCTGCGGACTGTACAAATAAGAAATTTTAAATGCCCGTGGTTCACCCGAGAAGTATTAGATGCAATAAATAAGCGCAGAAAGTACTATAGTAAATGGAGACGTAGCCCTACTTCAAGGAATTGGAAAGCTTTCTGTGTAGCGCGTAATCAGTCCACCTTTGTTACGCGCCGCGCTAAATTTAACTATTTCTCAAGGACATTAAAGGATTCACTTCCTTCCAAACAGCTATGGACTAATTTACGAAAGATAGGTGTTGGTAACAGAGTAGAAACAGTCTGTCGCTTGGATCCCAATATCCTCAATTGCGCATTCCTTTCAAGTACCGGTACAAGAAATCCTCAGTTCTCCTTGCAAGAAGAACTTCTATGCGAGCTTGATTATGATTTTAAATCAGTAAATGAGAATGATGTCATTGAAAGCGTTGCTGATCTTAAATCGAATGCAACAGGTGAGGATGGCATCCCACTCCGCTTTTTAAAAATGGTTTTACCTTTTATACTACGGTCACTCACGCATATTATTAATCATTGCCTTGCTTCTTCTACTTTCCCTGATAACTGGAAAGCCGCCAAAATAATTCCTGTTGCAAAGAAACCGCAACCCTCGCTTCCTAATGACTTTCGCCCGATAAGTATTCTTCCGACCCTGTCAAAAGTATTTGAGAAGATACTGGCAAAGCAAATAGTAGGTCATATAAATGGGAATGCTTTACTTTCTCCTTTTCAGTCGGGTTTTCGACCCGGGCACAGCTGTGCTACTGCAATGGTGAAAGTTCTTGACGATATAAGGCAACAATATGACCGAAGTTACCTAACGGTCTTATGTTTGTTAGACTTCTCTAAGGCTTTTGATAGGGTCAACCATCAGATCTTATGTGCAAAGATCCGCTATTATTTTGGTTTCGGTGATAGGGCAGTCCGGTTAATAAGTAGCTATTTAAGCAATCGTTCTCAAAGAGTTCTGGTTGGTGACCATTTGTCGAATGTCAAATTTCTGCGGGAGGGTGTGCCACAAGGGTCTATTTTAGGACCCATTCTTTTTTGTATGTTCATAAATGATATTGCTCCTGTATGTAATAGTTCATCTATTCACCTTTATGCCGATGATGTCCAAATTTACCTCTCAAGACCTATCGGATTACTTGAGGATCTTTTCCATCGAATAAACCTTGACCTCTCAGCTATACACAGTTGGTCTGTTGAAAATGGACTTACTTTAAATCCATCTAAGACTCTGGCAATTTTAATATCCAAAAAGTTGTACACACCAGAAATGTTCCCTCCTCTCTTTCTGTCCAACGTAGAAATAAAGTTTGTTGAAAAAGTTACCACTTTAGGATTTAAAATAAATAGTAGTCTTTCTTGCACTGACCATGTCAATTATGTCATCAGCCGTATCTATGGTTGCCTTCGTAAGTTATGGACATGTGCCAATGTTATACCTCGCGATACGAAATTAAAATTAATGAAAACGTTACTGGTTCCCATTATAAATTATGCAGAAGTTGTCTACTGTATGCTTGATTCCTTATCACAAAATAAGCTTCAAGTTGCATTTAACGGAATGACTCGTTATATCTTTGGACTAAGAAGATATGACCATGTATCAGCTTACCAAAATAGTATATTAGGATGTTCATTAAGGCAATTTCTTGATGCTAGAAACTGTATTTTTCTGCATAAAATAATATACTCAAAATCACCACGATATCTTTATGAGAAATTGCAATTCACACAGTCGGATAGAAATTTTAACTTAAAAATTCAGCCTTATAATTATAATAACTCGTCGCGTCACATTAAGCGAGCATCGGGAACTCTGAAATTCAGGACAGCTATATTTAAATATTTTTCTGAACAGCAGTAGAGGTTTCTTCCTTCTTTCCTTCTTTACTCTTTCCTTCTTTATTCTTCTCTTCTTTTCTTTTCTCCACTCAATTTTACTCTTCTTTTAAATTAAATTTATAATCTTCTTTCTGGGAATATAATAACTTTAATATGCATACCTACCTACTTATGTGAAAAACTAATGTAAAATTAATTTTGTTAGTGCTCTATAAAGACTATGTCTTACTTGTACTTAATGTTAAAATAAATTGAATTGAATTGAATTGAATTGAATTGAATTGAATTGAATAGTCCGACACACTAACCATTGAGCCACTGCGCCCGACAATTTTTGTTAACAAGCATGGCGAATATATTTACACCCCCCAGAGGCTGGTGTCTCAATACAACGTGTATAACTTCATGTCGTCATCATAGGTTACTTCGCTATTGATCACA
The DNA here is from genome assembly GCA_949715645.1 of Portevinia maculata. Taxonomy (NCBI): domain Eukaryota; kingdom Metazoa; phylum Arthropoda; class Insecta; order Diptera; family Syrphidae; genus Portevinia; species Portevinia maculata. The sequence continues at coordinate 80,972,222 of OX454526.1, read as the reverse complement.
GATCCCAGTTATTTGAATTTACGCAACTGGGAATCACTTTTTCCTTAATATCAACGTCTGGAATAGTTTGGAGTGGATCAGAGACCGGCCACCAGCATTACGGGTCACACTGAAAACACCATGGGTATTAATTGAAAAGGCTTCGGAGCAGAACTTATGTTCAGTCCGTTGGGTATTTATAAGACAAATTATTTTAGACCATATTAATTGGCGTGAATGTTTTAAGAAGTCGTTGGCCTTGTTGCTATCAGAAACATTGACTGTAATTTCATCGACCACTCACAACGATGGCAAACTGTTAACCACGAAATGTCCTTGACTAACCTACCTCCATCTATACATTTTTAGTGATTTTCCTTATTTTTTCCCAAAAATTAAATTCATAGAATTTATAGTGAAATTGGAAACAAACGAACTTTTATAGTTAAAAATATCCATAAAATTCATGGTACTTCATTGATACTTTCGCCTGTTTCATCCACATCCGCCTGTTCCTGTTGGGTTAATAAATGTAAGGAAAATATAATATGAACCCAAAATTCGATTCTAAACTTTTCTTGCTGCAGTTAATTCTGTTCTTCATTATGGTTTGACCTTTCAAAATAATATTAATTTTTTCTTGGGCCACTCAACCGCTCGAATAAGCTAAGAAAAGGGAAAGCCAAAAGAAGGAAGGGTTTCGGAATATATATATGTACCTATATATATATATATTTTTTAAGTATTAAACATGCGTACAAATTGTTAATTTTTATTAAAGTGTTGGTTTTTTTTGTGTAGAGTTTCCAAAGAAAACAAAACTTTCAGTTTATGATGATGCAAAATCATGATAAATTTATTAAGAGGCTGAAACCTTGAACGGACCATGACCAAATTCGTATCCACCTACATGCGTTCAGGATGACGTATATTATGTGGCTTTTCAAGAGAATAATAGTGGAATCACGTCAGAGTTAGAAAATTCCTACTGGATGACACAACTGCGACTTGTATACCCTTTTTCCTCCTGCTTGCATGAGAGGTAACCGGTATTTCGGCATTCGCACGACATTTTATACTCCTCCTTCTTCCTGTGGCATTACTAATTTGAAACATTTGCTCCCTAGTTGCAAGATGATGCTATATACATGTACCCATCTTTATAACCAAAACTACATTTATGATTATGCGGAGCTCGCAGATATGACGACGACGAGTATGTATTATTCGTTGAGTTCGGTTGAGAGACTTTCTTTCGCCTGTGTGCCCGAGGCAGCGCATTGCACTTTTTGCATTCCTGTGATCTTCATTTATTTAACAGTCGACTGAATGCCGATATTTTTAACCACGACAGGGATTGCACTTGTACATGAATATTTATAAAAAATTCTGAGTATCTGCCGGCTGGATACCCGTCCAAAGATGAATGGTTTCAATTGAAAGTTTCCGCGGCAAATTATACAGATACACCTCTTTAGCTTTCGGAAGAGGGAGGATATTCATTTTAACAGTCTGATGGTCGAATCTGGTCTTTTTTAAGGTCAGATTCCTTTCGGAGGAATGTACACTTGTACAGCACCTGTCACACGAATTTAAATTATGTCACATGTCATGAGAGCGCGAAAGCGTACACGAGAGACAGAAAACAATTCATTGTGTGCGGTTTTTATAAATAATTAATTTTTGTGGATGCAAATTGTTCCGTTACTTTGTGAAATTACATATAAAAAAGCTATTGAATGTAATTAATGTTTTCCCAAGTGGTATGTGAAGGGTAAGCCATTATGGTGGCGGCATCTTTGCCTGGTGACGGAGGATGCTGTTTGATTGATATTGAATGGAAGAAGGAAATACGAAGGATGCACACTGATTTGCGCCAATTGATTTGAAATTGACTAATGATTGAACACTGAGGAAGGAAGAAATATTTACAGTTTATGGGGGGTTAGCAAATTTAGCCAATTTTGTGTGTGGGTGAAAGTAGCGTTCTCTGTTGAGAGAGTGTGGCTTTTCGCTGGGGTAAGAGTTGTTCAAGCGTGCATTTATTTTGATCTATTAGTCAAAATATGAAGAGGGCAAGTTCATTTGTGTTTACTTATGTGGAATTGGTCTTGTGAAGTTAGATGCTTATGGGCAATGAGTTGGGTGAAGACTTGCAATAGGTTTTCCCATCCAAGTAAACTAAATGAATACATTTCTGTTAAGCCTAATATGCAGACGTGTTGTCAGAAAAAAATCAAGCATAGAATCGAACAATAATTGAGAATCCTTAACTCCTATTCGTAGGTTCATGCGGGGGAATCTCCCATTGCGGACAGCTCTCTAGGCGGACACATACCTTAATGGACAAATTGTTTCTTAACTTAGCTTTAATGTATCAGATTGCATACATTTAAAGTTCTTTTAGTCGGACACTCGGACACTCCCTTGACCGGAAGCGCACAGGTATATCTGTTAGGAATTAGTTGGTTTAATTTCCTAAGACGGACAAAACACACATTTAAGACTGTAGACAGGGCCGTAGCCAGAGATTTCATTCCGGGGTGGGAGGTCCACAGTTATAAATCAGTTAGGGGAATGGGAGTCTTAAGGTTGGTATATCGGTTATAAAAACGAGAAAAATAACAGTCAAAATCATATTTGTATTGTTATTGATATTCTCAATATAAATAATGTTTGTTTAACGGGCTGTAGGTCTTAATTTAAAAATACTCTTTTTTTGTATTTTAAATTATATATTTTGTCCAATATTTCGACTTTCTTCGAAAGTCATCTTCAGGGACTGTCAAGAAAAAGTATTATGACAATAAAATGAACAATTTACATTTACATTGTGAAACTTACACAACTTATTGTACAACATAAATAATTACATTTCACAACAAATTTTTTGGTATGACGAACATAAAACATAAAGTTATGATGCCGGCTGAGTTATAACTATTTTCGTCTTCCGTTGTTTGTTTATAAGATGTCTGTAGATGTGTGCGCATTTGTCGATGTATATATTATCAAGTATCAATTATGCAAATATATATGCTTATCTAATGAGTGAAGGCATTCGAAATTTCGTTCTTTGAGATTTCTCTGCTGCCATAATCTCGAGAGCCCCATTCGGATCAACACCAAAGATCCCATGGATTGAAAGTCCGGCGAATGCACTGGGTCTTTCGTTGTTCATTAAGTTGCGTATGTAAATTTTGATTCTTTTCAGTGTAAAAAAAAAACCTCCCCACACTTGCCATTTTGACCGGAAGAGTCGCCAAAAGTGTTAAAAGTTATTTAATTTTGAGAAATTTGCTCGTGTCACAAAAATCCAAAACTTCCAAGACCCCGGCAGCTTTCTCTAGTCCTGATTATTTTTCACACCACAGTTTATATATATAGTCAGCTCTCACAGCGGATTCTGAAACTTGGATCATTTTTTGCCCGTGCAAAAAGGATTTTAAGCAGCAAGAAGGACGAGAAACCGATACACGTTGGCTTTGAATGTTTGTAAATCATAATGTGTAGGAAAAACAGAGCGTGATAGAGCATTTCACCTTTATTGTTTTACGGCTAAGGAACGATTCTTTGTATTTCACTGTACGTCCGAAAGTATTCTTTAGAGTGAACTGATGCGCATTCCTGGCATGACGGGTTTTGCGGTTGAAATGTGATAGTGGTGGAACGCAGCGGGCTTTTTCATTAGATCATACATATTAGGCCTTAACGGCACATACAGAGCCTGAACCTAGCTTCTCCAACCACTTTCATGCGAAGTGGAGGGAACCTACAGTTTTATGGCGAATCCGAATGACAAATTTGAGAAGCTTTCTCATGACAATTTGATACTCTTGGATGTTTGTCAGACGTTCGCAAGAAGTGCCAACAACCCCCCATCTAAGAACTAACCACGCCCCACGTCGTTTAATTGCGGCGATTCAACGAGAACCGATTGATACGACGTGGCAAGGCGGAAATATCGATAAGACAATGATAGGCAGGAGACATAACGATGATGGCTCAAAGAGTCAAGTGATTTCGTGATATCTAGATCCCCAATGAGTTGTATCGCGCGTTTTTATATTCTGTCAAGCAGCTCGAAATATGTTCATTGTACTCAAGTTTGAGGCGAATAAACGCCTTATAAATTGTAGCCAAATCGAAAGGGGTGAAATATTTCTTCCATCGCTTTAGGAAGCCTTGACATTTCGCAGCGTTCTTGGCGACATCGAATATGTGGTCATTGCAACGAAGGTTGGCGGTGCAAGTGCCATTCATGGATAATGGCAGCTTGTTAAGGTTTCGCTTTAATGACAGCATTCTGTTTTAGAAGCAATAAATTCCGCCCAATTGGTTGTACCCCATTGAACTATGCTGTCAAGATCAGAACCGAAGAAGAAGTGAACCAAAAAACGAATATGAAACGCTGAGGGCCACTGTCGTCAGCGAAGGAATGAATTGGATTAGAAATTACAGACAGGAGATCATTTATAAAAATGAGAAAGAGGGTCGGAGACAAAACGGAATCTTGGGCAACACCAGTATTTATTTGATGAATTGGAAGGTCGTGCGTTCAAATCCCGGCCAAATCCATTACTTTTTTTCGAATATACGTAAAAACTTGATCGCCGACAACACCCGTGGAGAAAAACCGTACAACTCCACTTCTTTCCAATCTCTCTATTCTTTCTAAGGGTAAGGTCCTACTTACCATGCAGAGCATGCAACGAAATATAACTATTCAAGCTGCTGCTTGCTGTACATAAATGCTTGCGCCGTGTTAATAACACAATAAGGGTTACATTTACGGAAAAACCCCTTTAACGTCCAAAACAACTTGAACTGAAAGGTGCGAAAGGAAGTTTCTAATCGATTGAAGAAGAGTATCATCGGTTCCGAATGCACGCATTTTCGACCAGAGAACTTGATGCCAAACTCTGTCGAATGCCTTTGAAATATCAAGCGCAACCGTCTTACTTTCACCATTCTGGTGAAGTGATTGGTTCCACTTTTCGGTTAGATAAGTCATCAAATCATCACTGTTGCTGCGAAAACCCTACTACTGATCATTAAGAAATTTCCGGGATTCAAGATATTTCATAAGCTGACGGTTAATCAGCGTCTCCATGACCTTGGAAAGAAGGGACGTAAATGCAAATGGTCGAGAGAGAGAAGAAGATTCACCTTTTTGGGGACAGGCTGGACAAATGCTGTTTTTCATCTTCTCGGAAAGAGCCATGATGAAAGGGACAGATAGAAAAGCGTACAAAATGGTTTTGCCAGCGTAGAAGAACACCTCCTTAGGACCATAGGGGAAGTACCATCTGGACCAGTGGATTTGTGTCAAGATCTCTAAGTACTCTTGACACTGTACGAGTGCCAAAATGTATTGGTCCAATAGAGTATTCTACGCGCTCGAGTACAGGAGGAGATAAAGCACAATTAGTGAGTGTTGAGCTAGCTGCAAAGTGAGCAGCAAGGATATTGGCTTTATCTAAAGAGCTGACAGCTTTAATATCATTATAAATGTGTCGGGATAGATGGCGAGGCCGAATTCTTGATGTTCTTAACAAACGCCCAAACGTTTTTACTATCCGTGGGACTTTCTAGTATTTTTTGCCTCATCTTTTGGTCGAAGGAGAATTTGACATGCTTAATAAGGGCATTGCAGTCATTTCTGGCTCTTTGTAGCTTGAGTTACACCTTAGGTTTGATACTTTTTATCCAGTAAGGGATAAAGCATTACCATACCAGTAAAGTTATGTTTGTTACAATATCAGCAAGCAGCATCCACGTCGCTGTCGAGGAAGCACAGCGACCAGTTAAAACTCTTAAGGAAACCGTTTAATTTTTCCAATTGGCTTTCTCGTATTGCCAATATACGGTTCTTTTGGGAGTTTGTTCTAACTGTGTGGTTGGAATACGAGAAATTCGCTGATATGACACAATGGTCTGACAAACCTAGATGCGATAATGCGTTTGTAGTGTATTTTTCAGGGTGGGGGGTAAAAAGCCAGTCCAGTGTGTTGACGGTTTGACTGCTAATGTCTGGTATTCGAGTCGGCTCATTCACAAGCTTAGTCAACCAACGCTAACCTGGGTTTCGCTAAGTGGCAGAACAGCAGGTTTATTTTTAAATGCGTGGGCATACAACGCAAAGAGATTCGCCCTCAACCCACGGATAGTACTCACATCTTCTCTTAAATTTGTACACATATTGACCTATAGTCTTATACTTATTGCCTTTTGTCTTAAAAACTATTTAACAAAGAAATCTTAAATTTATGTTTTCAACGAGGCAATTATTAACTCTACTTACTTAACTTAACTGCTTAATGTACTCTTACTATAACTAGGATTCTGAACACTCGTTACCTTGCGCAACAAGGGGTCACAATCCCAATTGCTTTCCGATAGGGCCCTTGAGCATCGTTGATGAACTTTGGCGATCGGATTTGATGGGCATTTCTTCTTCTCCGAAGGGCTATTTTGAAAATGGATGTGCCCCTGTTCAAGCTGGTTTGTTGAAGTTCGTGGATAGCCTGGTATCAACCAGCAGCCGAAGAAGAATATTTTTCCAACTCAACAAGCCGTCAAAAGTCGGTGAATTATTTTTTTGGGTCGAGGTTTAGAAAAAGTTTGTTCGTTTTCCATTGCCACTTGTTTGAGAATTATTTTGCCTCGAAAACTCACTCAATCGAGAAGAGGACGAGCTGATGCCTTAATTAAGTCTAATTTTGGTGCTTTGTATATAAAACCTTTGTTGGCTTTCCATTGACACAGCTATCAAACTTGTCCAAAGCGATTGCAGGTGAATATTCTCACCGAACTGATCGGTCAACAATTTCTAAAGGCATCCTTATATGATCTGAGTTTGTTTCTTTACAATTGTTTTAATAAGTAAAGGGTATTTCGTTAAGGACTTGACAACTTCTTTTTTAAATAAAACGCAAACCAGTTGAGATATCTCAAAAAACAATGTATTGGCTTGAATCACTATCAAAACATTTATGAATGGAATTCGACTTTGTTCATATGTCCAACACGGAAACGTATGCAGCGGTCGATACGTTGAACCCAATTTTCGATGACTCGGCCGCACATTTCGACCGATATGGCCACCATTTGTCGTTTAATATTGGCTCTGAGCTCCTCTAACGTCTCCGGCTTGTTGGCATAGACCAATGATTTAATGTAGCCCCCTAAGAAAAAAAGTCTAGAAGACGGGTTCTTTTCTCGAGATAACATGTTCACCGAATTGAGACTTCAATAACTCGATTGTTGCACCCGGTGTGTGGATTGTGGCACCGTCTTGTTGGAACCAAATATCACTGATGTCCAATTCATGCAATTGCTCAAAGAAATAACGTTCCAACATGTCTCTGTAGCGAATATCATTTCCCTTACCTTATTTACCTTACGCAAATTTCGACATAATGTGGTCGGGTAGAGGCCCAATTCTTGAGAACGCCGTGAAATTAACTGATTTGGCTGGTTTACGCCAGACACCTCTACCCTCTACGGCAGCAATTTTCTCCACCCTTCGGGTAAAACGTAGCCTCACTAGCACGGCAACATCAAGCAGCGAATATTCTGACTTTTTAGACTACGAATTGCTTGCTTACTGGGACGAGAATTACGGCCGAAAATTGGCGTTAACGCTCTTAAAGTTGCGACCACCGACTCGGAACTTCGGTAGTACACTTTAATTATTTGCAAACGTTTTTCCTTCGTGTACTTTACCATGATGAAAATGTATATTTTACTGAATATTTCATTGACATGACAGTTCGGTAATCGGTTGAAGGGTGCGTTCACACTGAAAGTTTGAAGTTGTCAAGTCGCTAATGAAAGACCCTTCACTTAAATTGAGAGCTTTACATTTGATTTAAATCCGGTTGAAGACGAAGATGCGAGCATAAAGTTATACGGCACGCCCAACGAGTTGCAGTGTCAACTTAATAAAGGTCATCCCTATACCTATTGTGGTGTGATGATCACACCATATAGCTCAAACGAAGGCTAAACACACATCCGGACTTTTCAACAACTGTTTTTGGACCGACAAAGCTGACAGTGAAACTCAGAGTGACAGGCGAAGATGAATGATAGTCACGCGGTTTCAAAAGGAACAGGAAATCCAATACTTGTGTGCCTCCTTTGTTTTGGCCATAGAAAACTTATAGAAGTGATATCATCTCAAAGTTTTTGCATGTATGAGGGAGCGTCACCAAATTTCGATCTTCTAATTTCAAGATCAATAGTGGAGTTCCCAGTTTCATGAATGGCGGTAGGTTTATGCCACCTGAATGAAAGTACTTAAGCTTATGTTTCTTCAGAGGGCATTAAAGACGCACAAAAGAATATATAAATATTACCATATCTCACAAACGTTTCCGCGGGTATACTACGCTCAATCCAGCACTTTTGGATGAATAGAAAATTCATATATTCCCATCTGTTGAATGACATAAGCAGGTACAAGATTAATGTTCAGCCTTGTCGTTGTTCTCTTCTTCATTCTTTCAATTCAAAACTACAAATTAAAACATCTTGTTATTGGATGTGATTAATTTTTTTTTTTTGGGACCAAAACACGAAATGCCTTTAAAGGTTAGATATAACTACAACGAACTGAAATCATTCCGAACTCGATTTGAACATATTATGACACGATATACTGTACATAGTCCGCACATTGTTCCTATTTTTCAAACGAAATGTTTTCTAGGCTGAGCTAATTTCAGATACGAATAATAGAAACAAATTTACTTCAACACATCTTGCATCTCATTAATAAGCATTGACATCGAAATCATGACGATGCGCCGACGGATAATCATTTTGTAATCCTCTTCGGGAATTCAGTGCAGGGATGCCATCAAGGTTGGATACTTTGGAATCTATATACATAAATGCTTCTCTTGCTTTCGCATATTTAAGAGTGATTTAACGAGTTGCACATTTAATCAGTTATATCGTAGATATAAACAATTTAATTACTTCACAGAGTAACAGATACTTTGGTACGCGTATGCTCGACACTATTCGGGCAACAAATAAAATTCACGCATCTGAAATGTGCAATGTTCGTCGTTTTATTGCAATAATAGACTCTGTGGAATGCAAAATGTGCCATATGTGTTTTTATTTGTATTTGAAGTTTAAAAATAGATTTACGATATTTTCATCTGGATAGGATTCGTTTCGCGGCCGGCAGCAGCAGAATATTCATTAAGATGGTTTCTAATGAGATGCTAAGTATAAATAGCTAAAGCCGAAGGAGGCCCTTGGGTAAAATTCGTCGCTGAATGCACTCTGTGTCTGTGTTAAGAAGATTTTTATGATGTATAACTTTAAAGAAAAACTTGCTTTATAAATTAACTGCATATGACGCATTCCACGGGAATGTTGGATGTCATTAAACTGTCCAAAAGTCAAGGCTTTGAAAATTACAATATGCAAGCTTCCGTGAACTGCTAAGTGGTAATACTTTGTGGTGTTATGAAATTGTTCGCAATGGGGTTTCAAAAAAGGAATAAAAAATGCATGCATTATGAAGACTTTTAATGTATGTTGTACTTATCTGCTAGATCTGATTCAATGAAGAATGACGACATCAACGAATGATTCTTTAGTGTTTAGTTCAAAGCTAATGACCTACAGCCCAGTTATTACTCCAATGAATGCGTTTTTGATTACCCATCTAACTTTTAGAATTCCTAAGAAACCTCAACAAATTCAAACACAAGTTCCATCAAAGAGCATTAAAAATCATTTATCAGAGCTTAATAGAGGATATTGTGATAGCACGAGGGCCAAACAAGTCAAACTGCTTAATTTGAATACATTCGGTACAGCTTTAACCTATTTTATAATCATTACGAAGAAATATTTAAGGAGCGACCGTTAAAATAAGTTAAAGCCGAAAAAATGCAGCGAATAATAATAAAAATTAATGATCGCAGCTATAAAACCGTTTAGCTTAGATACAGTGTGTGATTCATCTTATTTTTCTATTCATCGAGAAGTGTAGAATTTTTAAGAAGGAAAACCCAGAAGTGGTTGATGTACGATTAAGAACTTTTGTAACCCAATGCACTCTTGTAAGTGGGAACCTAATAGTGTCACGCAGAGTTTTGGGTGGTTTTCTGCATACACATACATTGATGTCTTATGAATGGTGGTTGGGTGATGCACGATTAAAGTAGGCACTCATCGGCATCAACCTAGCCATTCCCAGTATAAAACTAGGACAAAACATTAGTTCTATTTATTTCAGGGTTCGTAAAATATCGCTTGCGAACGATAAAATAAGGATTTTTATCGTTCTTTATCGATGTTTCACGAACAATAAAAAATAAAGTTCGCGAACGATACAATTTTCGATCTTTAAAAATGTATAGTTCTCTCACGAACGAACTGTAATCCTTTTTAGGGTTCCGTAGCCAAATGGCAAAAAACGGAACCCTTAGATTCGTCATGTATTTCTGTCCGTCTAGATGTCTGTCTGTCCGGGAATGTCACAGCCACTTTTTTCCGAAACTATAAGAGCTATACTGTTGAAACTTGGTAAGTAGATGTATTCTGTGAACCGCATTACGATTTTCATACAAAAAAAGCAAAAAAACAATAAATTTTGCATACTTAGAACTACATTTTTTTTCATCAAACCCATACGTGTGAGGTATCTATAGATACATACCTAGGTCTTCAAAAATGATATTGAGGTTTCTAATATCAGTTTTTTCTAAACTGAATAGTTTGCGCGAGAGACAATTCCAAAGTGGTAAAATGTGTGCCCCCCCCCCTTCCTCTAACTTCTAAAAGAAGGGAATGATTAAACTAAAAAAGTGGTCTGGGTACGACCCGCAAGGTCCACACGACTAACTTACCAGTGGGATCAATATGATTCATGCGATTAATGGGACATTTTGAAATGTGGTTAACCATAACATATGGTTAAGAATTATTTATTATTTAAAAATGCTCTTTAATATTGTTCATGGAAATTAAATGTTGTTAATAACAGCGAAGTGTGATATATATTAATGCAACTACATAATTGTTATGAACACGGAGTCCTATAAATTTACATGTATACGAAATAACGAAGCACAATGTAATAATGATTTGCTCAATGACAAATAACAATAAATAGTACAAATCAAGGCAAATTATTTAAGTTTATCGGCTTGACCGATTTCGCTGAAAACTTAATCAATTCTGAGTTAGGAATAAACCCGGTCCCATGTCAATATTATCTTTGCTTCTCGATATAATCGTGGCGAAAGATAATTCCGAACGCACATACGTACATACGCACATACGTACATACACACGGACAGACATCTCTATAAAAACGTTGGATTTGGATTCTGGTGACCTTGAAACGTGAAGATATGCCAAAATCCGCGATTCACAAAATCGGCCCCATTACAAGAACTTCCACTGGGAAGTTAAAAAAAATGTACATGTACATGTACATTACCATGCAAACTTCCAACGAAAATTGGTTTGAACGAGATCTAGTAAGTAGATTTTTTAATAGGTACGTCATAAATCGTAAACCGCAATTTACCTTTCATTCAATCAACTCAAATATAAAAAAAAACATTTAATTTCATAAACATAAACATTATGCGCAAACCGTGAACCATTATTTTCTATACTCTATCCAACAAAAATTGTCAGTTCAGGCCTTATGGAGGAGCTACAGCTACAACTTTGAGGTAGTTAGGGACTTTGTCTACCTTGGCTCCGCTATAAATTCTGAAAACGACATCAGAAATCAAACGAAGAATTACACTTGCCAACCGCTGTTTCTTTGGCCTAAGAAGGCAATTGACTAGTAAGGCCTTGTCAAGAAACACTAAGGAGACTTTGTATAAGACCCTCATCATCCCAGTCCTGCTCTACGGCGCAGAAGCGTGGACATTAGCAAAAGCGGATGAAAATCTCCTTGGTCGTTTCGAACGCAAAATTCTTCGAGTGATTTTCGGTCCCGTTTGCGTTGACGGCCTTTGGAGGAGGAGATTTAACACCGAACTCTACGAGCTGTACAGCGATATCGACCTGGTCAAAAAAGTGCAAATAAGTCGACTAAGATGGCTAGGACATGTAGAGCGAATTGACACCCACGCTCCGGCCCGAAGAGTCTTCGATTCCAACCCGGAGAGACAACGCAGTAGAGGAAGACCTCGCCTCGCGCGTAAGTGGAAGGAGATCTCAACCAATTTGGAGTGCGTAACTGGAGGCAGTTAGCCAAAGATCGTGCTAACTGGAGAGGCGTATTGGTTGAGGGCCAGGTCCACCCCGGACTGTAGCGCCACCTAAGTAAGAAGTGCCTGTAGATACTCTCACGGCACTCAAACGCAAGAATTGCCACTGAAATAAAAGCCAAACCATGACAGTGGTTTCCGAAAATTCGCATACAACCCACCACAACCAGTCTCCCACACAGCCGATTGGGAATGAGCATGATCGTCTTGTGTTCGCTTGCTATTACCATCCACCAAAATAAGCAGTGTGTGTGACTGAAGCACATCAGAAGAGTATTACCATCTCTACAATGAAGCATATCATTAAGGGTTTTTCTATGGATTTTGTCAAAGAACTTTCGGTTTTGGTGCTTTTGAGAACGAATTATTAAGTGGGGTGTTGCCATTCGGTTTTCCATGTTTTTGGTTGTTTTCGTCTCCGGTTGTGTTTAAATGTTATTGAAATAAAAGACATTTAATAATTTTTCTTTATTTATTATACTCGCCCGACGATGAAGCAGGTGCTTCGAAACGCGTAGCGATGATTTAAAAATAAAAAATTAAAGTTGTGAAAATTAAAAAGTAAAAAAGAAAAATAAATAAAGAAAAATTATTAAATATCTTTTATTTCAATAACATTCGGTTTTAATTGTATTTGGATTGTATTTGTATTGTACAGCTGCACAAGTGCACTTTTTTTTAACATCTGTTTAGGTTTATGACATTGCGTCGTGGTTATATACTTTTGTATTCTAATTGCCGGATTGTGTCTACCTTTCACAATATATATATACCGGAAAGGACTGGGAAATGTTTTTAGAAAATCTTGCTGATTGAGTTTACATAAGCAGCCTAACTGACTGCAAGTATGTTATCACACAAAAACCATTTCAAAATGTAATATTCTTGACCAAACAAAGTGTCAAATCTTTCACCCTCTCTCTTATTCCCATTCTGTCCAACAATGCTTGTCAAAATGTGGAATATAATTAGAGAAATAGAAATAGAAAGAAAACAGATAAATAAATAAAAAAAAAACATAAATACATCCTTTCATCTCATTATGTACCTGTTTGTATGATGTCTTTGTTTTTCCGATGAATGACGCCTGTTTTGCCAATGAATACGGGAATTCTCAAAAGGAAGATCTCAAGTTAGCTAGGGATGCAATCATACAATGGGTTGCATGGAATCGTTAAACGTTACAAACCCAAGTATGAAACATACGTCATGGATGAAATGGCGCAAAATGCGGGACATAAAGTGCTTCGCTTGCCGCCTTATCACTGTGGCCTTAATCCAATAGAATTGGTTTGGGCTCAAGTGATAGGGTTTGTAGCAAGCCAAAACAAGTCATTTAAAATGGCTGAAATAAGAGACTTACTAACGACAGCACTTACAAGGGTTGACAAGGAAAAATGGCATCGATATGCCCAACACGTTGAACAGACTGTTGAGCCAAATATGTGGGAAATGGACGTTTTTGCCGAGGAAGCAGTTAAAAGGTTAATAATAGACCTAAATAACGAGAGCAGTAGCAGTAATTACTCATCGGATAAGTTGAGTAGTGATATTAGAAATTAGTATTATATGTTTTACAATATTTATAATGAATAAATTTGATTACAGTGATATATTTTTCGTTTTGATTTTTTTTTGTGTGCCTATTATTATCTTACCAGAAAGGAAAAAGATAAACGGAATTTATTTCGTTCCGCAATATTTTTATTTTAAATTGGAAGATGGTAACCCTAATTGAATTGCTCTCTGAGTTATAGCGAATTATCATACACACTACGGCAAACCTGCGAGAGCTTTAAAGAGGGACCGATTTATGTAAGTCATTGCAACCAGACTGAGAGACAAACATCCTATCTTCCCTGTACTGACAATTTTTGTTATATAGAGTATAATAATAAATCTGTAATAGGTGCCTAAGTAAATAATAATTATAATTCTCGCGGAACCCTTCAGGGGCGAGTCCGACTCGCACTTGGCCGCTTTTTTTTCTGTATCTCTCTTTCGTGAAAAATCGGAAAAAAGAAATTCAGGTAGAATATGGTTCGCTCGCGATAAGGATCCGTAAAGATCCATAAAACAAATCAATCTCTATCAAGTATCCGTTCAGATCGGTTGTGAAGCGATTTATATTTTCAATAGTTATTATTTTGGTTGCAATGGGTAAAACAAAGACATTTGAGTTAGATTAATACGTTTCTTATAATGAATCAACTTGCTTACATTGTGAGAGAAAATTAAGCATTGGAAAACATTGACCAGCAAAGAGGTTCTTCTAGGAAAACTTGCACAAGTAGTGTTGGCAGTGCCATCAATTCAAGTCTCTGTTGAACGGGCTTTTAGAGCTCTACCAATTATTTTTTTGACAAAAAACAGAAACAAATTATCCAAGGAAACAATAAATAATGTTTTGTCAGTTAAACTGAATGCAAATTTATTCCAAAATCTTAATATGTAATAAAAATACTTTTCACTTATGTTCTTTCAATATAAAAATATGTAATATAATTTTCATGTAAAATTACTTTTTTTTCTTATGAGAACAGTTCGCGAACGGATCTCCAATAGTTCGCACGTGATAAATTCGCGAATGAACTATATTTTACAGATCGCAACAGATTTAATTTGATCGCGAAACGAATTTTATTTTAAAACGAACCGAAAAATAAGGTTCGCGATCGAATCAGAAATCAAATTCTTTTGCGAACTTTTCATGAGAAAACGAATCATATTTAATCGTTCTGCGAACCTTGGTTTATTTAACCTCCTGTGGTATCCACCGTGTACTGGTCATTTCGGTCCAGACTGGAAGAATATAGCAAAAGTGATTAAATCTAACTAAAAATTAACAGGATACTTATTCTTAATTAATTGTGATTATGCAGACGTTCTAAACTTAACTTTAACCTTATAATTATTGCCTTTCGACCTAAAAAAAAACTATTTTGCGAACTAATTTAACATATTCAGCCTTGTCGTAGATAGAAATTCCCTATTTTTTCTACTTCGCAATGCTCTTATGGTGAATGATATTCGAAGTTCGAATGAGGGAAAATAATTCCCTGGAAAAATATACCAATCGTGAATGAGAATTCGGGGGAATTTTTATTTAATTTTCATTGGGGTAATATCCGCCATTATTTAATTGGAGAATTTATGAGAAGCAAGACAAGTAGGCTGATTGTTTCCTGAAAATTTAAAAATCTAGTGAATAGAATGTCACACAACTAATAAACAGCAATTCGATGTTTTACTTAATTTAATGGATGTGAGTCCAGACTTGCCAGAGGATTTCATAAAAGAAATTGCTCGAATTTGGAAAATGGTAGAGAGTGAACTGAACAATGTAGTTAAAAAGAGCAAGCATGCGGCTATTTTATCATCTGAAATTCCGATGGCTTTCTTAGGATGTGGCGATGAATTTGCTAGCACGTCAAGTAAGTACTTTGGTTTGTTAACCCTGCAATATTTTTGGAACCTAAAATCAGAGATATGTAGTAATTTGACTTACGCAACAAGTGGTCATAATCCCAATTACTTTCTGAGCGCCGACTGAAGCCTTACAGCGTCAATCACCTCCCGGAAGCACCAAAACAAGTTGGCGAGCCCAGCCTCTCAGAAAAACGCCCTAGCAAATTTAATCTACTTATAAACGAAGAGGACGTTACCTAGAGTTACGTACCGTCCTGGGAGGGCATGTTGATCCATCCCCCTCAATAACCCACCAAAATTCGGAGAATTGCTTTTTCGTATCGAATTTATTCCTCCCCGCTATTGCGGTGCTAACACGCATATCTATCTCGCTGCGGTATCGGTGGTATAAAACCGGGATACTATCACTCGTCTGAACTAGCTCTTGTGCATCAATATGGATAAATGCCTCCGGCGGAATAAAGCCAGACCGGAGCGTACTGTCTATGTACATTTCATTGGGGTAGTAAGCCCCGAAAATCAAGCTATTGTCGTTGGCCATCGCCCTTGCAACGTGCCTTCGAGTCAGCTTAATGAGGAAATTGGTAATCCTCTATATAAGACCGATGATATAGGACTTTGTTGGGATATAATTTTATATAGTTGAAATCAGGCGTTCGAAACAAACGGAGACATACCCTAAGACATTGTCTCTCCAAAACCCGAATCTTTTCCATATAACTAGACGCCATATTAAACCACAATGGCCAACCATAAGCGATGATCGGCCTTATAAGAGCGACGTAGCATATGACTTTCACTCTGGAATCAAGTTGACTGCTATGGCCAATTTCTTCCAGTTTTTCTGGTATCCCTAGAGGGCCCAGCCAATGGTGTTGTCAACAAGATTGTTTACGTCTTCTGAAAGTTGATTTTCAACTTCCAGTCGTTGCAATATCCCTTAATTTGATCGAAGTCACGCTGCAAAAGAATGTTAATGACCTCGATTTTAGGACCTGATCTGTATGCCCCCAAATCGTCGGCATACGCTAAGCATGTCTGAATGAACCCACCAGATCACTCGTGTAAATGTTAAACAGGATCGGAGAATTCACCGCCCCCTTCTGTAAACCGTTTTTAATTTCAAAGACTCTGCTCAAAGTCACGTTGGCACATTTGATATCGAACTTCTTTCCCATAAGCATATTATAAATTACATATAGCAAAAGGTTTGTGCATCTCCGCCTAGTCAACTTGTAGAAAAGTCCCTCTAACCATACGGTGTCGAAAGCCTTCTCAAAATCAAGCAGACAAGCACCCGTGCATTGGTTGTTGCATTTATTCCGGCGCTGAATGCCGAAAACCAGTTTCGACGCGTCATGTATAGTATCACGGCCCGTCCTGAAACCAAACTGGTTGTCCGGAATTACGTTATTGTCTTCGACCCACTTCAACAGGGCTCTATTCACAACTCTTTCAAAGCATGGCAAAAATATCGACAGCCTCCAGAGACAGGTGTCTCAATAGGACGTTTGGGACACCATCCATCCCCGCCGACTTTTTATTCTTTAGTGACTCGAAGATGCACAGAAGATCATCCTTCGGCACGAACAGGTGCGATGCATCTCTGCAATTGGCGACAACTGCATTAGCATGGTTTTCGTCATTCAATACGGTGAATCCGTTATCCTCAGATCGCCAATTCTCAAGTTCGGCGGGCAGATAGAAGTGTTTCACCAGAGCCCTATTCTCTATGTTGTGGTTACGGCGAACAGGATTGTAGTGTCTACAGCAGTTCGACAGGACATAGATATTAGTCGAATGGCTATAAGGGTTAGGAACAAATACAACAACTTGATGAAGCTCTGCGTAGAATGGCACAAATCAATAAAATACGAAATAAACGTTTCATGACAATCAGTTGAAAAGGAAGAAGTTCCGTGCTACCATTGCCAAATCGTTGTAATCAAATTTTCCAATTACAATCTTATCATTGACCAAGAACCATCAATAGATGGAATAATAACGATGTCTGACATTCTTTCAAGGCCAAGAGTCTATTTAGAAGAATGAAAAAGAAAGAAAGAATGGCACATTGAATCACATGACATCTGTATCAAACTACAACCTTTGTATATACACTTTATAGATTCTTTATTGCGTTCTCAAGTCGCCGGGTGGTGTATCGAAGTGCACGAAGTGAGAATACTATAAAGCAAATATACAAAGCTACAACGTAACAAACTTTGACCCATTGTTGTGATGCAGTGTCAGTTGAATTTTCCTAGAACTGTCTCAACAGCTTTAACCCATTGTTGTAAGTCAATTCCCAATTTAACAAGATACACGTATCGTATCAGCAACATTGTATCAACTTCGATAACTATCACAAACTGTATTGCGCAACGACTATCAGTTCATTGTTTGGTTTTTCTTTTATTGCTCAGCATTTAACTTTTTTAATGTTAGAGGTTCACTTGAGTTCTATTTTCTCCCTCCACAAATCGACAAACAAATTGCCAGCGAGCGGTCGCGCTCGCGGTTGACATTGAGTTCGAGGTGCATTTTGAAGTCTATTTTCGGCTTAGAGCTCATTCAAAGTGAGTAAAGTTCTTTGACATCAGCCAAAGCATGCTGTGTAGTTTATTTTATTTGATTAAGGCATACATTAGGGTATGTATTGTGGTCACACAGAGGACCGCAATAAGGGTCTACCTCACGTCACGATTTGAATTCTATACAATATAGTTTTCAGTTCCACGCGCACGATGGATGCAAAATCAATTGCACAACGTGCCTACGAAAATGAAAAAAGAAAAGAAAATGTCGGACCTACGACGAACTTATCTGGACTGGAGTGAACCCTTTCAGTTTCGTTTGAAACTTGGGTTACAATGTTACGAAAATAAAAGCGAAAAAAAGAAACACGAAAACAAAAGTAGAGGAACGTTTTTGCAACAAGGCTTACGTTTTTTGTTGAATTCTGAAGAATTTTGTTTTGTTTGGCTGCGGCTGTGGCCAGAATGAGGTTGGCTAAGTGGATGTTTTGTTTATCATTTGAATTATAGGTTTCAGTACGAGAATATGTTTTTGTTGTTGATATAAATGTCCGGCTACAGTTCCACTTACTTGTTGGGTTGGGGCTGTTGATTTCGAAGAACTACCTACATTTTGTTGTATATTCCTGTATCGTTTGCAGTTTTTTTTAAAGGTGTCTGGATTTAATCGGTCAGTCGTTGGCTAAATCCACACTGACTTGAGTTTATCTTTTCTTTATTTTTTTGTTTGCGAAGTCTCATTTATTTTGGGCGCCTATTGGTATAAGCGGAGAGAATACATTTAACTTTAAAGATGCACTTAAGTACTGGAGAGTTGAGCAATGTGTGTTACTCTTTTAGCTTACATTTCAAGATATTCCGGCTGGCGACAGGTTTGCTTTTCGGAAAATGGGTGCGTTTCTTTGAGAAATTTACCCAGAGGAGTGCTCCATTTACACATTAAACAACAATAACCAACAATACTGGTGATAGCTGCCGATAACATCCATAGCAGCGCTGCTTTGGATACATGCTGCAAATACATACAATAATTTGTGTTGCAAATAAAAATGTTTGGCTGCTGACCATAAATCTTGGAATCGTTCTTATGAGCAACCGTGGATACATTTCTCAAAGAAACGCGTCTAATATCGACTTAACTTGATCGAGTCAACTAAAGTTGTTCATCAGTAGTATGAAACTAAATGTCTTTTGTTTGAAATTCATACGACGCAGTTTATTTTTTGTTTACCCTATAATGCGTAGAGCAAAGCTTAGGCAAGGAATCGGAGTAAGGTGTTACGGGATACGAATAGATGAACCGTTTAGGTGCTCGTGGACGTTTAGATTAAATCATTGGAGACTATGGAATGGTTGGCAGGATGTTCCATGTTACATTCGCATGGTTCTGGTTAAAAAGGAATTTTTGTGCAGCCGACAATGCGTCCTTAGGAGTGCTCAAATTTACACGTTTAACAACAACACCACTGTATCGCTAGCAATACTGGGGATAGCTGTCGATAACATTCTTAGCAGGGCTGCTTTAGATACATGCTGCAAATATACATACAAAAATTTGTGTTTAAAACAAAAATGTGTGACTGCTGGCCGTAATTTTTGTATCCGTTCTTGTGAGTCGTGGCTACATTTCCCAAAGAAACGCTCCTTTTGTTTTAAACTGTCAAGCGTCAAGGTTAACGCATCATTGTCAATCAGTCGTCGCACTTTTCTTTGCCCGAAATCTAAGAATAAGAGTTTGGTACGTCCTGCACCTCACCATACACTGGCGATCACAAGGATGAGGCCATACATTTAGCAATCGATTTTCAGTCTTTATACCTGTTGAAAATTGTATACCCGGAAACTTTTACTACCTGTGAACAGGATCATATTTTCCCAAGAGCAAGTCTTAAAATTAAAGGGTAAATAAGAAACGACCGCTGGAATTTCGCAAGGTCAAACAATGAACTACTTGAAAAGCGTATAAAAAGATGCGCCACTAAAATGAATTCGTTGCATGAGTTCATATTAGCGATTTTTTTCAAGGTTTTGTTAAGAATATTTAAAAAAGCGTTGAAAAGAACTATTTTTGTTTAGTTAAAAAAAAAAGGTTCCGGAAAGACTTTGACAGCGACAGAAAGAGGAAAAATATATGCTTTCAAGGCGAGAAATCGCAAGGAGGCTAAATAGAAGTAAGACTGTTGTAAACCGTTATCTTGCGGATACACACGTTATGGCAAAAATCAAAAAGGACGCACGGCAGAAGCAACAACATTGCGAGAGAAGCGGGTTATTCTATGGCTTGCCTCAAATTCTACTCTACCAGTGACTAAAATAAGGCACAACAGCAGAACATCAGCCAGCATAGCAACGGTCCGAAGGATAATACGAAAAAGTGGTACTATACAGAGAAGAAAATTTAAAAAGAAACCAGTTTTGAGGCAAGTACACAAGGAGCATCGAATGAATTTTGCAAGAGAACTTGTCGCTTGGAGCAGTGAATATAAACGCGTTGTCTTTTCGGATGAAATTTTTTTTAACCTTTTGTCCACAACAATCAACGGAAACAACTACAAGTGTTTGCTGGAACGGTCATTTCCAAAAGTGAAAAACATGTTCGGACCTCTGTCTTGGATATTCCAACAAGACAATGCCCCTATCCACACTTCCAGGGTTGTTAGAAGTTGGATTCAATCAGAAGACGTGGAACTTTTGCCATGGCCGCCCAATTCTAACGACTTAAACCTAATCGAAAATGTTTGGACATGGTTATCTCGTTAAGTGTATGAAGGCGGCAGACAATTTGAAGGCGAGGACACTTTAATCGAAGCTATTCGTGATGCCTGGGCCCAAATTTCTCTTAATTATTTAAAAAAAAAAACTGTATGATTCTATTCCAAACCGTGTTATAGAGGTCATATCGAAAAATGGCGGGCATACTCATTATTAATGTCTTTTTTCTTTCTTTCGAAGATTTTGCATGTGGCCTCATTCTAGTGGCGCATCTTTTCATACGCTTTTAAATTAGTTCATTGTTTGATATTGGGAAATTTCAGCGGTCGTTTCTTATTTACCCTTTAATTTTATGACTTACTATTGGGGAAATATGTTCGCAGGTAGTAAAAGTTTCCGAGTATACAATTGCCAATAGGACTGAAAATCGATTGCAAAATCTATGGCCTCGTCCTTGTGAACCCCAGTGTATATGAGAGTTATACTCAATTCTTGGCCGTATAATGGATGCGTTTATTGAAAGACGTTGAGATGGAGTAAAATAATGTTTGCACCGCTGCGGAAGTAGAGGTTTCATTGAATTTTTACATACCGAAAATAAGTCGAGATAAGGTTGTTGCATATTACCACACCGAGGATGTTTGGCGTTGGACTATTATATATATATATTCTCAATGGCACTCTCTTTAAAAGGGTTGCGTTTAAGGAATATTAATCAACTACAAGTATTAGAGGCGTTAAATTCAACCCGATTATTTTGGGCCAGGCGAGAATCTTTTTCTATCCTATTCTAGAATATTATAATTTTGACTCATACAAGGTGGCGCAAAAATAACCTTCCGATGTTTTTTGGCTGTAATTTAAAAAAAAAATCAAATAAATAGTCACCAATATTCCGCGTTCTGGAGCAGTGTAGCGTAACATTGTTTATTAACGTGTATTTCGCATGTGTTTACTACATAAATGTCAAAACAGAACTGACATTAGGGGCCCAATCGCAAAATTTATAGCATTTTCTGATAGGAGGATTACTTTTGCGCCACCTTGTAGTTTGTAACATATACCTGAATATTGATTGTGGAATCGTTAAAGCTACTATATTTGTAAACAGCACCAAAAGTTATGTCGATCTAGCCATTCCGTCCGTCGGCAGTTTTTAGGCTCTAAAATTCAAGCAAGAAACCTAAACCTTGGAGCATATATCTATGGTCCTGAAGTAATCAAGTTTACGAGTTTCTAAAATCCGACCGCTAACGCCCTCGTTTTGTTGAAAAAAAAATATCAAAATTCGAACTAGAAAACTGCAACTTGGAATATATAGGTACTCTCTAAAGTCTACGGGCCCGAAATGCTTCAATGAAAATATTTTTTGAAATCTGCCTAGGTACCGACACGCCCAATATTTAACAACTTTTTTTTTATATTGGAGTAATCAATGGAAATGAAAGCCCTTTTCTTCGCAAGGTATGCAGATAGTCGTTCTTAACAATTCCTTCATACAAAGATGCTTGAAACACCCACTTTTTAGGGGCATTTATTTACCAAAACATTGCTTGTTCTTTACAATTCTTAAGAAAAAAGAAAAAAAAAAAACAGTTAGGTATACCAAAATACGTAGACAATAACCTTACCAATTCACCCATACTTATATGTTTGCCAGCCACACTTTTTGGGGGATAGGAACAGGGATAGGGTATTACAAATAACCATCCGAATAAGTCTGTGATCGTGAGCAAAGCTGTGAATTATGTTTTCGGTGATATCGCGTGGGCGAAGTGGTTCAGTGGCTAGCGCCTTGGACTTTATTCGATACGGAAAAGCAATTGTCCGAATTTCGGCGGCTCGTTGAGGGGGGAGGGGTCAACATGGCTTCCGAGGACAGTTCGTTAGTCTAGGTAACATCCTCTTAGCCCTAAGTTAGACTTAGTTTGCTAGGGCGTTTCTGTGAGAAGCTGCGCTAGCCAACTTGTGGTGGCGCTGTAAGGATTCACGGCGGCGCGTGTGCACGTTGACGACTTCCAGGTGGTTGAAAACCAATTGGGATTTCGCCCACTTGATACGTTAGGTTAGAATACGTTAAGTTGTTTAAGTAAGTAGAGAAGGTAGTTTGTAATTCGTTTTTATATAAAAATATAAAATTTAATAAAGAACCCGAGTTTTTAAAAATGTTCTCGATGAAAACAACATTACTTTGTGCAATAGTTTTTAAGCTGAAAGGCAATAATTATAAAGTTATAGTTAAGTTTAGAGCGTCCGTCTAAGGACTATTAATTCAGAATAAGTATCGCCTTAATTTTAAGAAAGATTTAATCATTTTTGTCTAGTATGTAAGAAATTTTTAATAATCAATAATAAAATAATTTATATAATTAAAATAATTAAAAAGTCAATAAAAAGTTCATTGGACTTTTAATCGAGGGGTCTTAGGTTTAAATCACGCAGGGGCCCAGTAACACATAAAGAATCAACTATCATATTGTTGCGGTATAATTTTCCGCAACAAGGACCACTCTTCGTTCCCTTACCCACCCTATCAATTCAGTCTTCACATTGGTTGGCGTGCCTGAACAAAATCACCAAGATTCTCAAATTTGGCGTTCGAAGTGAGCTTTAAATTGTAGATTTCTTCCGAGTTGCACAAACAAATGGTTGGAGTAGCTATGTTTAAAGCCCATACCTGATTTTTGTATCTAAAATGTAATTTGGGTATAAAAATAAAAAAAATGGTGGGAGGGCAGATCGTCAGAGAACGCCTGCGTTGATGACGGCAGGGTCAGACTCGATTCCGTCAAGAACTATACAGATTGAGCGACCACATCAAACCTAGTGTTTATTATTGGTGCAAAAATCTAAGTTTGGTTAATTTTTTAAAAACGAACTACATATTTTGTTCTACAGAATTTAAAGGATTTTATCGAAATAACAAAGTTTTCGTCAAAAAACGCCCCTTAAAAGTGGGCATGTCAAAAAAATGTATGTAAAGGAATTATTCAAAACGACTTTATCTACATGCTTTGCGAAGAATAAGACTTTTATTAACAATGATTTTTTTAATAAAACGGTTTTTTTTAAATAAGTAAGCTTGTCAGTGGGCGGATTTTAAAAATATTTAAGGGTTTTAAGGTTAGACAGTATATATTCCAAATTTCAGCTTTGTAGTTCATACCTAGATTTTTCGATAAAACGGTTTCTTTAAATAGTGGATTTTAAAATATTAACCCATGAGCAGTAAGGGTCCCATAGAGAGTATTACTCCAAATTTCAGCTTCCTTTGATTTTTCGATAAAACTCTGTTTTTTTTTTAATTGTGGGTGTGTCAGTAGCGGTCTTAACAAAATTTTAAAGACCGAGTATTTTGGGCCCAAAACGACAATATATTAAAATTGTCAGCTTTCTCGCTCAAAATTCAATTTTTTCGATAAATTTGCTTTTTTTTTTGTCATTGTGGGCGTGTCAGCTAACGGATTTGAAAAATTCTTAATCTTAATTTTTTCGGGTCACTAGAGAGTATTTATGGTTAAAATTTCAGCTCGAGTTTTAAGGCCTAACTTTTGCCGACGGACAGACGGACGGACAGACGACATGGTTAGATCGACATTACTTTCGATGTTGATCACGAATATAGTAACTCTTAGGGGTCTACGGGCAATATTAAGGTATTTTACAAGCTGTGAGTCAAAATTAATATACGAGTATGTATACCCTTAAAACAGGGTATAAAAAAGGCTTTATTCACGCTAAAATTGAACAGACTGCCTTAGCTGAAGTGCAAGACTATACCAAAGGCTTTAGAGATAGGTACTCAACGAAACTGACTCAGATTTACCAAAATTATATAGACTGTTGCTCCAACGTTATCTGAGGAATGTTAAAAGGTCGGGCCAAAATATGTATTGACGTTCGTTGATGAGGTGATTACTATCAAGGTATTCCATTAAATCTTTACCAACTAGTGTTTCAGAAACCTTTGAGATAATCGTGGTACGCGCAATGGGCCTGTATTATTGATGGGTCACCTGGTGGATCTTTTTTTACTACAGAAGCGAAATTTTTGCAGAACAAGCGTCACATCCATGCTCATTTGATTACTCATTTACATACAGACACAGATATCGCACATTATTTTGTGTACCTGTTAAACAATGCGTTGAAAATTCTACTCGCAAATAAACGTGCAATTAACATTGCACATTTTTAATTTGACTCTTTTCGAAGTGACGTAAGTGCGGGGCAAGGTTGTCGGTTATCGAAACAATGGTGAGAATTGTTGGACGACTTAAGCGACTTTAAGCGAAACGTCTTAAACCGAATTACCCTGTGCATGCAAGAATTTCTTTCGGTCATGTCTTTTTTCTTTTCTTTTTCTTATAGAAAGTTTGCATCACTAATTGCATTTTAAAAATTGTAAAGCTCCTCAAACTATGACAAACTTCATTTGGAGATATCCCTCGCTGTCAAAGTATCAGCTTTTTTTACGCCTTCTTAATTAAATTTCACGCATGACTCTTAAATTCTATTCAATGATCTATGATCACAATCAAAATGACCCTATCTTAGCTTTCGGTTTCAATGAATTTGGTCATGTTATGCAACTGAATGAAACCAAAACTAAACTGACCGCAAACGATAGCACTTTCGTTTTTCTCCACTTGAGCGGAATGATACTGCAGTTGATTGACATTTTAAGGGACCGAACGTTACAAATCATCGCGTCGTTGGCCAGCTCCAAAAGAGATAGAAACAAAGATTTGTGTGCAAGCCCGTCCACCCGCCTTTGGGCCATCAATCACCTTAAATATAAAACAAAAAAACACGCATAAGTCTATTGGGACGCTTTGTCTCGTAAAGTTGCCAAAACTGATCATAAACAAAATATAAAGCGCATGCATTCCTAATGCCACCTGCATGATCCGAAATTCGAAAACCACCACCTCAAGACTGGGTGGATTTAATTGATTTTTTTGTCTCTTGTTGATGGTGGCGGTGCGATGAATTTATACCAGAACGAACTAACGATCCATGATGTGATGCCTATCATGGGGCAATGAACAAGAATTTTTTTAGGGTATAGATAGATAGGTACACATTTTTGGCATAGAGCGATAAACTATAAGCACCCAGAGGTGCCTTATCTCTGCCAAACTGTGTTGAAATAGTATAGATTGGAACAATGAAAACGCATGGTGTAGGGACACCACCAACACCAACCACTTGTGTAGATTGGGCGAATTTGATTGGAAACAAACGCGACAAGCGGTGTTATTCAATAGCACAAGTGCTGGTGTAAGGGAGATACGTTCATACACAATGTAAATACTCGTATGAAACGCTTGTTGTCGATGCAAATTGATTTGTTTTGCTAAAACGTATCTCGAATGGCGATTTACATGTGTTGGGGGCGTTTGTTTCAAAGAACTTGTTCTATGTTGAAGCAGCGACTGATATCGCAGATGTATCAAAAACAGCACTGAAAGGAGGTTGGGTAATTAATAAGTGTGGGTAGATACTCGTAGGTGTCCTACTACAATAAAGATTTGCATTTAAGTGTACAATACTATCAGAAGGGGTGAGGCTAACTGAACTTTTATATAACGCTCAAATTCAGTCCCAAAATGCGTGCAGATACTATGAAGTTGATTTTGGTGTTGTAGTATAAAACTGTACCTCCATGTTATTGAAGTTTTTAGATGCGCTGTCATGTGAGTTCTTCAATCTTGGTCTGGAGCAGGTAGCGCGCAGGGCAGGTGTAAGCACATCCGGCCAACTACTGGGATACGAAGGCGACATTGACATCATCGGCTGTCTCAGCGTGCCGTGTTAGAGGCTTTCATGGCGATTGAAGAACAGGCAAAATTGTTTTGCTTTGAAGTCAACGAGGACAAACGAGTCAGTGTTGATATCAGCACATTTGAGGTAGTAAGGTAAGTCCACCTACCTCGGAGCTAAATACCAACTCCACCAATGACACCTGGAAATCCGACAAAGAATTAGCCCAGCAAATCATTGCTACTATGGTTTGCAAAACAAATGGGTTCAAAACTCCTAACGCGGAAGACCAAGTGTAAGCTCTTGAAACCACTGATGCTGCCAGTTATGGACAATAAACAGAGGAGGAGACCTTATATTGGGTTCTTTCGAAAGAAAAGTATTCCGTCGAATATTTGGTCCTTTTTTTTAACAAATTCTGGCTCGCCAAGGCGATTTATAAGGGGGGGTACTTCGACCTAAAAAATCATTTGTACCGCATGGGCCAGAAAAGTTTAAACTAGTAGAATTTCCACTTTCCGTGTAAAGCGGACAATTTTACCAGTAGAAGAATTCTTTATGTCCTCGGGGCTCATTTGCTCCCTGATAAAGATCTTCTTTCTAATTCCATTAAGGGCTGAACATTCACATAAAATGTGTTCAGCTGACTCGTTCTCTTCAAGACAAAGTCGGCACTCAGGAGAGTCTGATATTCTCATTTTGTGTAGATGATATCTTAAACCATGGTGACCAGTAAGGTAACCTACTACGTTTTTGATATCATCCCTGCTTAAGTTTAGACATTTGCTGGCATTTTGATTGAAGGGCCGAATGGCTCGTTTGGCCTGTCTTAGACCTGGGATGCTTTCCCAAAGATAGATACATTTTCTATGTTCCCAGCTTTTAATTGCTGCCGTTGCTGCTGATCTAGGAGTGCAGCAGAAAGGTTCGGGACCTATGAAAGGTGTTTCTGAACCTTTTCTGGCCAGTTCGTCGGCCTTTTCGTTACCTTCTACCCCGACATGACCCGGAACCCACAATAATTTGGTCTTGTTTCTTATTCCGAGTGTTTGTAGGGTATTGAAGCAGTACATGACTGATTTGGAGTCAATGGTATAAGAGCTAAGGGCGTTTATAGCTGCTTGACTATCCGTGAAAATATGGATGGTTGCACCTTTTATGCCAGATAAAATAATGTGGCTGGCGCATTCTTGAATGGCGTAGAGCTCTGCTTGAAATACGCTGGGACTTTTTCCCATGGGTATCGTAAAGCGTTTGTGTGGTCCGTATATTCCCGCTCCTACCCCCGTTTCCATTTTAGAACAATCCGTATACCACTTTATGCCGTTGTGGCTGTTTGGTGGGTTATTACTAACCCATGCTTCTCTCTTGGGGATCTCCGTGGATAACCGTTTGTTGAAGCATAGTGTTTTTTGAATGCGGTCTGGGACCGCGCAGTTCATGTTAAGTTCTGGCAGGGTGGCGACGGTGTAGAGGTTAGTGTGTTGGCTTGTGACCCGTGCGGTGCAGGTTCAATGGGGAACAACAACATACGCCACCCAATCACATGCCTCTACACCAAAAGGAGGATTTCTGCCTGGTATTTGGGATTTGGATTTCCTTAAAAAAAAAAAAAAAAAAAAAAAAAAAAAAAAAAAAAAAAAAAAAAAAAAAAGTTCTGGCAGGTCATCGAGAAGGGTCTTTAGTTCAGGATGATCATTAAGACTTATCTCGTTTAACTGTATTAGACTTATTGCACTGCGGATCGCCACTTTTTGAATGTGTATGTGGAGAGGTGTAATTCCTGTTATTGCCTCTATGGCAGCTGTTGGACAGGTTCGCATGGCTCCGGAGATACCAAGGCACGCAAGCCGTTGTACCTTTTTGAGCTTCTCTATTGCGACTCTTTGTGTGGATTTTGTCCACCATACTATGGAGGCGTATGTTATAATGGGTCTTATCATCACTGTGTAGATCCAGTGGACGATCTTTGGCGAGATTCCCCAGGTTCTGCCATATGTGCGACGACAGGCCCATAAAGCTCTATTAGCTTTAGTGATTTTGTTATTTATGTGAGAGTTCCAGTTAAGTCTATTGTCTAGGATTACTCCAAGATACTTGACTTCGTCGGAGTACTCTACGACCGTGTCGTTTATTGTGATTAGGCCTAGGTCTAATTTCCTCCTTTTAGTGAAAGGAACGATGACGGCTTTACTGGGATATTTGGTCCTTAGTGCGAAGAGGGGGAATGGATTGGAAGATACATTGGCTCGGCCACATTGATCGAATAGACAATAATTTTCCAACTAAAGAGGATAGTCCCTAGCTTCTAGAAGGCAAGGAAGACCGAAACTCCGTTTTAAGGACCAACCAATAGCGGATGCGTCTCAGGCAGGGACTCTTCGGAAGCGCTGTAAGTAAATAAGTTAATCCCGATTTTCATTTTCAGACCAACGACGATAACTTACCCAATGCTGTGAAGTTCGTCTCTTTGTTAAATCAAAAAAACAGCTGTACCAAATTCAGTGGAATTTCTATCAGATCATATAAAGGTCAATACGCGTCGATAAGCCCATGAACAAAGTCAATATAATCTTTTCATACCCGAGATACCGTGAACGATGAATTGTTCACGAATGTACGTACGTGCATACACACATTCACACATACACACACATGTTTTTCATTTTAGAACATCGAGATACGAAGTAAAAAGCGTGATGAAGGAAAGTAAGGCAAAATGCTTTAAACGTATATGCGACGAAGTTGATATAAATCAGTGGGGAACAGCAAACAGGATGGATATGGCAAACGCTGAATAAGATACACGAGAATATTGAGATATATCGCAGAACATCTCTGCCCCCAAAGACCAGCTACTATATATAGCATAAAGAGAGATGTTAATCCAAACGATATTCCTGTTATTACTCTGGAGGGGCTGCTAAAAGCATGCAGCAGGATAGTTTACAACAAGGCCCACGGAACAGACGGCATCCCAAACAAGGCACTAAAGGTGATTGTTAGGAAAAGACCAGACCTGTTTGAACAGGTTAACGAAAGGAAATAAGCCCCAGGAGAAACACCGTCCTTCCGCTTTAAATGCCTATTGGACAACATTAAAATTATCTCCGAGAAGATTATATATAACAGACTTCTCACAGTGGCTGAAGAGAAAGGAACCCTCTCAGACCGACAGTTTGGCTTTGGAAGTGTGCGCTCTACCATTGATGCTATGCTAGGGCTAGTGGACATAATGAAAAGTGCTATCGAAGGAGTAAGACATAGCTCTACGGAACAAGAGTACTGTACAGCAGTAAGGCTGGATGTCGAAAACGCCTTCAATTCGGCTAACTGGTCATTCTTTGGAAGATCTCCAGCCAGAATGGATACACCCTATTACTTGATAAGGATACATAGTAACAAAACAGGAAACTAATATATTATATCGACGAAGGAGTGAAATACAACAAACATCACAGCGGCGGGCGTCCTACAGCGGTCGGTTCTGGAGCAACTTTTCTAGAACATTATGTATGACGGAGTCCTACGATTACGCTACCTCGCGGAGTATCGAAAATTGGATTCGCTGTTGGCATTACCATCGTGGCAGAAGCTAAACAGATCCATGCATACTGACTAGTATCTGCCGGACTAGGACTCGCCGACCATAAAACAGAAGCTGCCCTTATAACGAGTCGGAAAAC
Source organism: Portevinia maculata (assembly GCA_949715645.1). Classification (NCBI taxonomy): domain Eukaryota; kingdom Metazoa; phylum Arthropoda; class Insecta; order Diptera; family Syrphidae; genus Portevinia; species Portevinia maculata. The sequence continues at coordinate 80,941,847 of OX454526.1, read as the reverse complement.
CATTGAATTCTCAAATTTTCAGATGGGGAAACAGACCATCTGATCCAAGGAAGCAGTCAAATATCTTAATTTATTTTGGTGAAAATGATATTGTGGAAGAGGATAATATGAGGCAAGAAAACATTCGGAAAAAATTACGTGATGCTTCTAATCCAGTGGATTTGGACGAACAAATGTATGTACACACATTACTCTTTAAATTTTCTTAAAAGTAATTAAAACTCGGTTTTAGATTTGTACAAAACTTTAGACTTTCGAAGGAACCATTCCTTAAGGCGGGTTTCCATTATGAACACTAACAACACTTTTTTTTCTGGCTTAAAATGGCCTAAAAAAGATAAATATAATATTTTTTTCTTGAGGAAATGAAATTTTTTTTTACGAAAGTATGGTGTATTTAAAGTATGAAGTGGGTGGCTCGCTTCGCTCGCTAACAGGATTTTAACCCTTTCTTTCGCAGGGTTTAGCCCCTCACGCGACTTCGTCGCTCCGCTAAGGGTATGTCAACAACTGTTAGGCAGGCGCCTGGAGCTTAAGGTTATATATACTTACTTTGGGGTATTTACCATATATTTTCAGACAAAAAAAAAAAGACTGCATTCACCAACCCACCCACCCCCCTCCACACCAAATGCAAAGTGAACGCGTCCATTTGTGCAGTTTGTAGGTGCACTTTTCAGTGAAAATTGAAAACTTTAAAAATAAAAAAAAAAATAGAAAAATAGTTTCCTCGGAAAAATTCTTTTACAGTACATCTTAGAATAAGTCAATTTAAATAAAAAAAATAAAAAAAATAAAAAAATGAATTTGCTTAGTGTTCATAATGGAAACCTGAGCCCATTCCTTAATGTATTTGATGACATCAAGGACAAATTGAAGCTTATAAAAAGACAGCGATCTGTTCCCAACTTACTTAAGCTTGCTGCTGTCTTAAGATTCCTTGCGCCGGGAAGCTACCAACTAAGCGTTGGGAATGATTATAATATTGGCATGGCGCAGCCAACTGTGTCGGTTGTTTTAAAGAAAGTGTTAAATGAAATAAAGTGAAATGTCAGACGAAGTGCGCACTATTCACAGGAGTTTTTGTTAAATATTCACAATGAGTCAAAAATTTGTCAATCGTTGTTCATAATACCGAATAACAAATTGATTGACAAATTTTATCAAATGTCAAATAATTGATCTTTGACAATCGTAATAAGGCTGATAGTTTTTTTTTTTGTTTTAAATGCAAATGGCACTGTTCGCGCAAGGTAAAATTATTTTTTCTTACTCCTAGCAATGCACCCCGGAATTTGATGCCCTGTGCATTTGCACATCTTGCACATATGGTAGGGCCGGCCCTGATCAAGACTAGTCATCTCAGTCCTCCTTTACGCCGCCCCGATTTGGGCGGGGGCAATGCAAAAAACAAGAAAAAAGATCTATCATCCGCATACAGCCTCCGCGCTTTAAGACGATCTGTGGTTTTAGCGGAAGAGCGAGATGTTTAGGATTTACAACAAGAAAACCCCGGGCGGACTAAATGCAAGTCAAATTGCAAGAATAAAAGAATAAAAGAAGAAAAAACAGCTTCACTAGCTACTGGCAAATCAGGTGGGATAAAACTACAAAAAGCAGATGGACCTACAAGTCGAGACCTGGCCAAAGCGAGCACATGGAAACAGCAATCATACGCAGTGCCTGACTGTACCTACATCGATTTGGTCCACAAAATCTCCCAACCAGGAGCAAGATACGGAGCACGCAGTTTTTCATTGCAGGCGATTCGTAGAATGAAGAGAGAATCTGCCATATCCACCGTTCCTTATAGACCATATGTTGCAGTGACATCGACACCTGGGCCAGGTACTACGGCCTAAGACCAAACTGGTAATTTTCACAAATAAAAGGAAAATACCACAGTTTGCCTCACTTTCTGTTGGCGGTACACCCCTTAAAATCTCTGAGAGTGAGAAGTACCTGGGACTCATACTAGACAAAAAACTAAATTTGAAAATGAATACCAACGAGAGAATCAAAAAAGGAGCAATAGCCTTTGACTCCTACAGCTAACTTTTTGGAAGAACCTGGGGACCATCTCCCAAAATTAAACTGTGGATGTACATAGCAATAGTAAGACCTATACTGACCTATGGCAGTCTCGTATTGTGACAGAAAACCAATTAAGCCACCTACCTAAAGGCTCTTACGAAAGTTCAGAGACTAGCGACCAGTGCGATGAGGACAACTCCAACCGCAGGATAGGAGGCTATCCTCAACCTGCTTCCGCTAGACAACTTTATTCAATCAACAGTCGCCATTAGTGCCATGAGAATTTGCCTAACAGTGAACTGGAAACCAAACGAAATGGGTCATTCGACGATCCTGCAGAAATACTTTGGCCATGTACCAAGTACGAACTTCATCACGCCATACTTAGATTTCACAAGACCTTTCTCGAGTGCCCAGTAGGGAAGAATGGAGAAATGGACTCGTCCCCAGCACGCAAGCCGGTTTTCCCGCCCAAATGGGCATATCAAAATCGGTACGCCTCCCCGACCATAGCAGAGTCTTCCAAGCAGAGGTCCTGGCATTGACAATAGCAGCCCGTGAGTGAAGGCAATACCACCCGATGGTATTATCTTCTTTATCGAGAGGCAGGCAGCAATAAAAGCCTTACCTGCAGTAGTAATAAAATCCAACCTTGTGAAATGCTGTCGCGAAGAACTCAAGGTTCTTGGTACTCAGCATAAGGTATCACTCCGCTGGGTTAAGGGACATGAAATCATTCTAGGCAACGAGAAAGCGGATGAATCGGCAAGACAAGATTCGGCAGCTGTGGCAGAACAAGCTGATCCCTCTGTACTCATCCCGCCTTGCATACTCAGGCTTGAAGCAGGGAGAAAGGCAATACAAGAGGCGAACCTTAGATGGACGGCACTAGATACTCGCCACACCACAAGAATGCTATGGCCAACCTTCAATGGAGCCAGAACCGAGAGTCTCATGAAAAAGGATAGGAAATTACTATCCACCCTCGTAGGTTTATTAACGGGGCACAATACTCTGCGGTAACACATGAAGAAATTGCGCTTGACGGAAGAAGAACTCTGTAGAGGCTGTGGAGACGAGGAAGCTATGGATAATAAAACCGACTTCCTATGCCACTGCCCGGGTCTCCAACACATCAGGTACTTTTTCCTGGGGAGACATTTCTTCCGTGACCTAGACGAGCTCTCCAGCACACCGATAGACAGGATAATGAACTTCACCAAATCCACAGGGTGGTTTGTATCGAACAACACAGTGAGTAATTAATCTCCGTTTTTGTGGACAGGGTAAAAAAATGAGTAAGGGACAACCTTCCTCCCCCGATGGGTATCACAATGAATTAGTATTGACCTGAGTGTGGCACTAAGCCAGCCCGCCTACCTAACCTAACCTACAGTGAATGATTTCAGCGTTTCTGTTGCCTAAAGCACTCTTTTAGAGATTGTTACGAAGGCCACAAAATTGTTGGAACTAAAATTGTATCCATTTTAGATAAGATGGGATATTGCAATTGACAAAATGGACCCAAAAAACTTAACCTGTCAAGTCGCAAAATAACTGCCTCGTCAGGAACGACCTCAGTATCAGTAACAGCCGTAAGGGGCTACCCACATGGGGGAGTACTTTCACCCCTCTTGTGGTCCTTGGTCATCGATGACCTGCTACACAAGATGAGCAATTTAGGCTACACTACAATTGAATCACTTATTTTCAAAACGTGACATGTCCACATTTAAAAATTGTTCAGGAGACGAAAAAAACTGACTATTTTCTGTTTCCGTGGAAAATAAATCATAACAAAAATATGATATCGTACGGTTTGAGTAAGTGCACTAGCTTTCAATAACGTTTTTCTAGGACACATTTTATAAAAGGAAAAAAATAAATAACTGCTTTGGACATTTCACGTTTTGAAAATAAACTAAAATAAAAGCTTAATTTTTAAATGCCTTTAAGTTTTAACTATCATCAACAGAAGAAAAAAAGCAATTAAAAATTAAGTATTATTGGACATATCATATTTCATGTGGCAATGCAGATATCCCTGCTTTGCAGGAGAAAAATATAAAACGATTTTTGGAAAAATGTGGACATGTCACGTTTTGAAAATAAGTGATTCAATTGGGTACGCCGATCATATTGTCATCATAGTCAGGGGCAAAGACTCAATTGGAGTCACATCAAAAATTAAAAATGCTCTAAAGACAGACATAGACTGGTGCATCAAGGAAAATCTTTCCATAAATCCCAGTAAAGCCGTCATCGTTCCTTTCACCAAAAGGAGGAAATTAGACCTAGGTCTAATCACAATTAACGACACGGTCGTAGAGTATTCCGAAGAATTCAAGTATGGGGAATCTGTCCGAAGATCGTCCACTGGATCTACACAGTGATGCTAAGATCCATTATAACATACGCCTCCATAATAGTATGATGAGCACAATCTACACAAAAGATCGCAATAGAGAAGCTCAAAAAGGTACAACGGCTTTTTTTCTTTATAATTTGCGTGCGCTAAAGGGATTTTATACATATACATTGAAAAAGTGGCGATCCACAGTGCAACAAGTCTAATACAGTTAAACTAGATAAGACTTAACGACCATCCACAACTTAAGACCCTCCTCGATGAAGTGCCGGAACTTAACATGGAACCGCATTCAAAAATCACTATGCTTCAACAAACGATTTTCCACGGAGATCCCTAAGAGAGAATACTGGGTTAGTAATAACCCACCTAACAGCCACAATATACGAACCAAATAAACGCTTTACGATACCCATCGGAAAAAGTTTCAGCGTATTTCAAGCAGAGCTCCACTCCATTCAAGAATGCGCCAGCCACATTAATTTATCTGGCATAAAGGGTGCAATCATCCATATATTCACGGATAGTCAAGCAGCTATAAACGCCCTTAACTCGCATACCATCGACTCCAAATCAGTCAAGTACTGCTTCAAACACTTGGATTAGGAAACAAGACCAAATTATGGTGGGTTCCGGGTCATGTAGGGGTAGAAGGTAACGAAAAGGCCGACGAACTGGCCAGAAAAGTTTCAGAAACACCTTTCATAGGTCCCGGACCCTTCTGCTGCACTCCGAGATCAGCAGCAACGGCAGCAATAAACAGCTGCGAGCATAGAAAATGTATCTATTATTGGGAGAGCATCGCAGGTCTAAGACAGGCCAAACGAGCCATTTGGCCCTTCAATAATAATGCCAGCAAATGCCTAAATCTAAGCAGGCATGATATCAAAAACTTAAAGTAGATTACCTTACTGGTAAGCATGGTTTAAGATATCACCTAAACAAAATGAAAATAGCAGACTCTCCTGAGTGCCGACTTTGTCTTGAAGAGGACGAGTCAGCTGAAAACATTTTATGTGAATATCCAGCCCATAATGGAATTAGTAAGAAGATCTTTTTCATGGAACATATGAGCACCGAAGACATAAAGAAATCTTCTACTGGCAAAATTGTCCGCTTTACACGGAAAGTGGAGGTTCTACTAGTTTGAACTTTTTCGGGCCCATATGGTACAAAAGATCTTTTAGGCCGAAGTGCTCCCTTTTAAATCGCCTTGGCGAGCCAGAAGTTAAAACAAAGTGAGCCTGTGACAATCGTCTACCTATCTAGGTATCCATGCTGATTTTTGGGGGGTTTTTTTTTTGTTGTACAGGATCAGAACCTGGATCAAGCAGCGTAGGGCCGAATATAAATGTGCAAAAGTCGAGAAACTCAACAATTTTCTAATAGCGGGGGTTGAGGAACATTTTTTGAGGAAGCTACTTCTCAAAACCTTGCTTAACGCTAAAACAATTCTCATGTAACTGCTCGATCCATCTTTATACTCATAAAACTCAGCATTTTCTGGGGAAACCCCCAAGACAACATAAATTTAATAATTAACACTCTACCGGTACTATCAACTTAAATCAGACGCAATCAATTTCGACCCGAAACATTTTAATTCACTCTCTCTCTCATCTCAGAGTGTCAGAATAAAAAAAGAAAATAAACACCACAAAATTGCTCCAAATCAATTTGACCCAATTCAGCAACAACGGCGGCGATACAAATGTTATACACGAAATTCATTAACTTTTTAACTCAATTATACCAGATACTCTGTTGCTGCTGGAACTTGGTATGTCTCAGTTTCACATCGGGAGCGATCACAGCTCACTGATACGAGTCTACTATCAGACAAGAAAGACTCAACAAACTGTTGCCACAAGAAGTGCACGAAGACTATATTTCAAAACAGCGACAATCCAAAAGAACACGCAATTGCAGTCGTAAACTGAACTGGACAGACTATCGAAAACTGATAAAAGCCATCTTTGAGTGCAGTTTCGCGGCGCAGTCTGAGTATTCCGCATACACAAAGATATCTACACCTTCATACGAATGCATTTTTGCTAGAATCTAGAACATATTCCTCGAGAGACAAACCAGGGAAAAAGGTCATCACATGTTCAGACATAATCGGACAGCGTCAGTTCATCTAAGACTTTATGTGTTACATAGCAGTGTTATCTAAATGGAGCGCATAGTACGTAAGTACTGGTACCGACTTCGAGCGCGGGTCTGGGGGCGATTTGGACATGGACATGCCAATTCGGCACGCATTAAATGGCCTTTCTTGTTGTCTTTTGATACACTTTTGCAAATTTGCAGCGGAAAAAAGAAAAATTTCGCAATGATGTATAGTTTCGACTTTAAATGATTTTTCCTTTTTGCTCATTTTTATTTGTATCTGATAAATGTTGTATGCTGCTGGTGCCGACCTGGCCCGAACACGTTTCAGGGGCTTTCCGAGGCATTCTCTTATTGGATCTGCCTAAATACCAGGTGCTGTCCGAGTGTTAATTACCGACGCGCCGTGATTTATTTGCCAATGAGGTTTGGTTAAATGAATGGAATCCTGAATAAAAGGAATGAAGCACGAAAGTGCATTTAAACGTTTTGTGTTTTTTTTTTCGGATTAAAGAAGACTTAAATGAACGAAAAATGAAACACTTAACTCGCCTTTGTTGCGTTGAAAAAGATTCTCGCCTATAGAAAGTTGTTTCGAGAAAGGCATTTTTGTGCGTATATTCCTGTTTCTAAAGGTCAAAGTGGGGCTCTGCGATTATTAATTGCTTGTTGAGACTGTAAGTCTTCTTAAATTAAGGAGTACGGTCGATTACCGAATTAAAAGGTTGTGAAACTTTATCATGTGGTCAGCTAATGTTCATTATAAAAAGGAAATACACATTTACTTGATCGATTTAATAATTTTTTATTTTATTTTTGAAACGTTCGAAACAACAAATTGATAAAAAAGTGGATGGAATGAGCTGATCAGGACATCAGCTGCTAGCTACTGCTTCTTTATTGAAGAGGTCATGATCTGGCTTAGAGAAAATAGGTTAGGTTAGGTTAAGGTGGCTGTCAGCTAATAGCGGAACTCAGATCGTTATGTCACCGAACGCGAAGAATTTACCAGCGTTCCCGGATACGACACGTTGATGAAATTCAACTTGCACGAAACGAAACGAACAACGAGAAGCAAGAAGCGGTTTTAAAAAAGCTATTAAGTCTAGCAAGCGCCTTTGTTTTAAGAATCTCTGCGAAGAACTCATTAACGACGTTTGATGTAAAGCTTATCAAATCGTATCGATGAGGCTAAAAGGTCCCCGTATGCAATCACCGACGTGACCAGCTTTGTTACGACAAATAGTTGAGACCCTATATCGTCGCCAAGAAAGTACAGAGCTCGTTAGTCAAAGTATTCACGAAATTGCGCCTGTACCCATCGCAACACTCGTAGAATTATCCGAAGATTGTAAGAAGGTACGCGATAGAAAGGCTCCGGGACTGAACGGTATCCCAAATAGAGCCCTAAAAATCGCAGTTAAAACACGACCTGACTTATTTGCCGAAATGTGCAACGCGTGTCTTCAAGAGGGCATTTTTCCTGAACATTTGAAGCGCCAAAGGAAAGGGTAATCCGAAAGAACCATCCTCCTACCGTCCTATTTGTTTGCTACACACGATTGGTAAAATTCTCGAGCGAATTATTTACAACCGGCTCCAGCCAGCAATTGAAACGGCGGTGGGCCTCTCGGAACACCAATATGGTTTTCATTACGCTCGATGAAAAAAACGCGTTTAATTCGGCGAATGGGGAACGTATCATTGGCTATCTCCACAGTATTGTAATACCGGACTATCTTCGTAAGATTATAACGAGTTACTAAGTTACGAGGGAATAAACGATTATGAAGTAACGGGCGGTGTGCCACAAGGTTCAGTTGCAGGCCCCTTGCTATGAAACGTTATTTGGGACGAAATTCTGCGTCTAAGAGAAGCGTATATTATCGGCTTTGCAGACAACATAGCCGTGGTAGTTGTGGCAAAATCAATAGAAGAAGTCGAGCTACACTGTAAAGATACAGTTGCAAATGTACGTACAAGGCTATCTAGCGCAGGTTTGAACCACGCCGACCACAAAACGGAAGCAGTACTTATTACCAGTAGGAAAGTGCGGGAAACGATAACGCTTAGAGTAGGAGGGTAAGAAGTAGTTTCCCAACCGTTTATTAAGTACCTACCTCGGAGTAATTATAGACGCTCGCCTAAGCTTTAAACATCATCTTGAATATGTATGCAATAACTCATCAAAAACTGTTAGCGCGCTTTCAAAGCTGATGAGTAACATCGGGGGCCCGAAACAAACAAAGAGACTTCTTCTTGCAGGAACTGCCAGTTATATTCTCATGTATGCGATAGAAATATGGTCAAGTGCAACGAAAGTTAAGTCTTACATCAGGGGAGTCAGATCTGTCCACCGTCTTAGCGCACTAAGAGTCACCTGTGCGTTTCGAACAGTTTCGAACGATGCTAAACTCGTCGTATCTTCAATGTTACCTATCGATATAGTTGCTGAAGAAATGGTAAAATTAAAAAGCGACCAAGCCAAAAATGGTCGGTAGAAAATATAAAAGGAGTCTGAGTATAGCAACAAGGAAGATGGACGCACAGGCTTATACCAGTGATCGATGTATGGATCAAAAGGGAACATGGTGAAACAAACTTCCATCTGACTCAGTTCTTGACTGGTCATGGCTGTTACAGAGAATATCTCTTCAAACGCGGACATGAAACCAGCCAAATTGCCCCATTGCGAAAATGTTTCTGAAAACGCGGAACACGTGTTTTTCCATTGCCAACGGTACGAAACCGAGAGGATCTCCCTACGGGACCGATTCGGAGAGTGGCCCACTCCCGATAATGTCGTAAACTATATGCTTCGGAATGACGAAAATTGGACCACTGTAAGTAACGTGGCGGTGCGTTTACTCAGCAATCGTAGAACGTCAAAGGAAATCTAATAGTTCCAACAATAGAGCAACAAGCTAAGTCTACGGCGGTTCCGCAGTCGAAACGAATCGGCCTGTTCGGGAAGGGAGGTGGTTCTAGCCGGTAGGAATCCGGCACTATCAATGAACGTCGGACCATTGGTGCCTCATGCAAGGATCAGGGGAGTTTCGCCCCTACCTAATCCATTTGGAGCTTCTAATGAAGCGCGACAAACTGCTAACATCTGTGCTAGCTAAATCACTGAGTTCATCAAGGAAGAAGGCTCATAGATAGAGATTTCTTTTATGGGAGAGTGCAGGACATGCACGGAGGAGGTGGAGCGTATTCTAATCCTCCTCCTCGACCCTGCAGCTTCTACAGAAGCCATTTGAATAGACGCCAAGCCTTGATGCGTGTTTGCCTATTAGACAGTGTCCTGTAATGACACCTATAGCAGAGGCAAGGTGCACTCGGCTAAGTGAGATCAAACCTATAGAGCGGCGCAGATCCATCTTTGGCCTGATATGCTTAGTCGCTTCATACTACCTGTACACCTAAGGTTTGCACTCTCGACTGCGGATAGCTTAAACATAAGTTTACAAGTAGCGATAGGTATACCTAGAAAACCTTTATCCGGTAGGAGAGGTAATGCATTTCCTTTTTTGGCGAGGTCATCTGCCCTTCAATTCCCTGAAATGAAAGTCGACAATTTTCCTGGGCAAGAAAAATGAAACTGACTTAAAAATAAATATCCGGAAAGAAAAAAAAGACATTCATTTTATAAAGAGAGTATTATTTGTTTTAAAATTAAAACCCTAAATGAAATTGCTCTAATAAGTATTAGCGGAGATGTTAGCATGGATACCAAAGTAAATCTTTTCTTAAATTCTCGACAAATGATGTCGCTCATTAGAGATAGGGTTCCGTAGCCAAATGGCAAAATAAGGAACCCTTATAGATTCGTCATGTCTGTCTGTCTGTCTGTCTGTCTGTCTTTCTGTCCGGGAATGTCACAGCCACTTTTCTCCGAAACTATAAGAGCTATACTGTTGAAACTTGGTAAGTAGATGTATTCTGTGAACCGCATTAAGATTTTCACACAAAAATAGAAAAAAAACAATAAATTTTGGGGGTTCCCCATACTTAGAACTGAAACTCAAAAAAAAATGTTTTCATCAAACCCATACGTCCCCACACGTATCTATAGATAGGTCTTTAAAAATGATATTTAGGTTTCTAATATAATTTTTTTCTAAACTGAATAGTTTGCGCGAGAGACACTTGCAAAGTGGTCAAATATGTAAACCGCAATTTACCTTTCAATCAACTCAAATATAAAAAAAACATTTAATTTCATAAACATAAACCTTATGCGTGAGCCGTGAACCATTATTTTCTAATAATAAATCTGTAATAGTGGCCTAAGTAAATAATAATTATAATTCGCGCGGAACCCTTCATGGGCGAGTCCGACTCGCACTTGGCCGCTTTTTTTCGATGATTATACCCAAGAATCTTTTCCCAAAGCCTTGACATTTAACTTGGAAACACCGCCTCATATAGTAGTAAAAGAAACTTTTCTTTTAATATGCCCAATGCATTTTCTACTAGCCTTCTTGTTTTCTGGTGAGCCCTCAAAAATTTTTGCAATGCTTCAGTTTGTTCAATTTGGTGTGGAATAGCTGGTGCAACTAGCCAATTTTTTTTTGTCCACAATCACTGTCTCCTGATGTATTTTTGGGCATCAGAAAATGACCTCCATCCATTTTGCTTTCTTCTCGCTAACGAGCCTATTCTGAGAACTCTGTAGTTGTGGACGCATCCAGGCCATCGAGCAGAAATCTAAAAGAAGTCCGAATTCGGACCACAGACAAACATGGCATTAATTGAATAATCACCATTTCTATCACTAATGCTGATTGATTTTCAGTCGGTGCATCAAAATTCATAACAGAACCATTTACAATGCCGGAATAACAAGCAATGAAAATGCTTAAAATGATGTAGCATGGAAATTATATTTTCAGCAGGTCTGCGAATTTCTTCTCCCAAGCGATGTTCTACCATAAGATTGCAGAAATTTTTGACGCAACGTTGAATCGAACTTTTTGAAACTTCCTGCCCTTCGCCAGCAACACGATACTGAGCTCCACTTCCAAGCGAGTGTAATGCACAAAGAAGTTAGTTTTAAGCATCAAGAGAGTGATTCCTTTTTATGGGATGCTTGTGTGAATGCTCCAGCTGTCCACCAATTTTTCACAAAATATATCCCGCTGCTTATTTTGTCACACAAAATTTTGTCTTAAATTGAAAATCGCTTAATGCAATAAAATCATTATTTATTTTTTCTTTAAAAACAAATTTGCGTTTAAGATTCTTTGTCACTTTCACTTCAGAAATAATATTTAGCATTTTAAATCGTATTGTCACTTCATTATCATTTTCATTATTATGTACTTGACCGAAACTAAATTGCCTGCCATAATTGTCAAGGACATACTGACGAAATTGTCATTTGTTTCTTTTTGTCCCATCAGTAAAAATTTGTCAGAAAATTCATGACAATTCTCGGAAATTCCTGACAATTTTTTTTTATGAATCGAAAACTTGACAATTGTGGGATGCAATTTAAAAAATCGTCTAACTATTTATGAAACAGAAATTTGACAATTTCGTTAAGTCAGTTTACAAACTGTCACCTGAAAAAGGTTCCTGGTTCCAACGTTTGGAAAAAGTTAAAAAGATATATTCTTAACAAAAATAATGATGGCATATTCGAAGTGCAATTTCCAAACGGGATCAATTTAAATGATAGTGCAATACTATATGCGAACAATTTAACCACTACTTTGTTGAAAGCATAGTTTATCTGCCTATCTGTGATATATTTAGAATATGCAAATTTAATCGAAATGTGCAATATAGACTTTAAGTTCCGTGCAATAGATGTCAATGACATAATTGGTGCAATAAAAATCAGCAAAAAAAAAATAACTTAACTTTATTAATGTGCTTATACGGTATTGATGTTGTTGGTCCTGTCTTCGTCCGTATTATCAATTCATCATTAAACACTGGAATTTGTTGAGAGTCATGGAAAGAGTCATAAGTAGTCCCAATAAAGAAAGTTAGTGAAGCTAAAATATGTCACGAATATCGCCAAATAAATATGATGTCAACTTACGAAAAAGTTTTAGAGAAAATAGTCCAAGTGCAATTAAGTGAACATCAATCAAATCAAAATATCCTAACAGACCTCCAATCAGGCTTTAGAGAAAAGCATTCTTGTGAGACGTGCGTCAATTATGTGTTTAGTGACTGGAAAGAAAATGTGGATAAAAAAATGTGGTTGTCGCGGTATTCTTTGACCTCAGAAGTGCCTTTGAAACGGCAAATCAAGAAATATTTTTTTTTCTTTTCATAATTTGCTTACACTAAAAGGATTTCTTCTGTTGTTACAGTTCCCTTATAGTGCTAAGAACACAGCGTAAGCATTTGTGTTTACCAGCAAGCAGCACCTGGCAATGGCAATATCGTATTTCATTGCATGCTTTTCGGTGCTACTTACTATTAGAAAGAATAGATAGATAGGAAAGAAGTGTTTTGGGTGTGCAGTTGTAGGGTTTTTCTCCACGGGTTGTGTCTAAGTTGCTCAGGGAGATTACGATTTCATGTATTCGATATAAAGTAATGGACTTGGCCGGGATTCGAACGCACAACCTTCCATTCAGTAAGCGAATACACTACTACTGCATCATTGCCACCCGCAACTATATACTATATAAGTCGGGCGTACGATCCACAGAACTTAGCTGGTTTAGATCGTTCTTCATGGGCAGAACACAACGAACTAGAGTAAATGATAAAGTGTCATCCCCGTTATCAGCTGATATAGGACTTCCACAAGGAACAATTCTTGGTGTTATCTTGTTTTTGTTATATCTTAATGACATGGTGAAAGTCGTGGTGAACTCAAAGCTAGTTCTCTTCGCGGATGATTTTCTTTTATATACATGTGGAAGTGTCTTAGTAACTTGTGTAAATAATATAAATTTATTTACAAGCTATAAGCGAGTGGCTGAAAATAAAGCAGCTTATTCGTCTTGCTTATTCGTCTTGCGTACCCCCTAACGTCCTTGTTGATAATGTGCAAATAGAACTTGTTGAAAAAGCTAGATATCTCGGCATCCTTCTGGACAATAAGCTAACGTCATGTGAACATATTGAATATCTTTGTACACAAATATCAAACAAAGTTGGTGTTCTAAGGAGAATAAGAACTAATATCACTGACCTGTGCCGTTAAAGTGTATAATGTGATTATAAAACCACACTTTGAGTACTGTAGTAGCATCATATTTGTCTGTCCACAATACCTTAAGAACAGACTGCAAGTCTTGCAAAATAAAGCAATGCGAATAGTTTTAAAGAGGGATATTATATACAAGGTGGCGCAAAAGTAATCCTCCTAGAAAATTCTATAAATTTTGCGATTGGCCCCCAATGTCAGTTCTGTTTTGACATTTGTGTAGTAAACACATGCGAAATACACGTTAATATACAATGTTACGCTACACTGCTCCAGAACGCGGAATATTGGTGACTATTTATTTGAGCAATAATCGGTCGGTGACTTTCGCACAACGTGAATTTCGTCGCAGATTTCCTACCCGTCCAACGCCTACTGGTGAAACACTGCGACGTTTAGCCGCTCGCCTCGAAGAGACTGGCAAAACACAAGATGCTGCCAGGCGTGACAGACCCCGGAGTAGCCGTTCTGCAGAGAATGTTGCTGCTGTAGCCGAAGATGTCATGGAAGCGCCGTCGACAGACGACGTGTCACGCAAATGGCTATCAGTAGACGGTCTTTACAGCGAATTTTGGTACAAGATTTGAAGATGTTTCCGTACAAAGTCCAGACGGTGCATCAGCTGTTAGCTGCTGACCGCCAATCGCGTCTTACATACGCTCAAGCCATCTTTAATCACCACCAAGAGGAAGATGATTTTTCATCAAAAATAATCATGAGTGATGGGCCCATTTCCATCTTAGCGGGTACGTAAATAAGCAAAATTTACGCTTCTGGGGCACTGAAAATCCGCGTGTAACCCACGAAGAGCCATTACACCCGTTCAAAGTCACTGTATGGTGTGCTGTTTTCGCTGGAGGAGTCATCGGACCTTTTTTCTTCGAAGACGTCGGGTCATTTTTTTTTTAAATTACAGCCGAAAAACATCGGAAGGTTATTTTTGCGCCACCTTGTATATACCTCAATTGTTTCCATGATTTCTACGCTAAACTGGTAAGGTTAAGATCATACTTAAAAAATAGGTCCCAAGTAGTGAAGATAGACCAGATAAGGAGCAGGATTGGATTCTTTAATTTGGGTGTACCCCAAGGCTCGGTTTTAGGCCCAATTTTGTTTCTTATTTATATCAATTCACTGTTTGCACTTAATTTTAGAGGCTCACCAACTGCTTTTGCAGATGATATAGGTTATTCTTATGGCTTGAATAGTCCTCTAGATCTAGTCTCTGACATAAACTGGGATTTACTCGTAAATCTATTAAGAACCTGGTTTGCTGAACATAATCTGGTATTAAGCTCCAAAACTAAAATCATGTTCTTCAGTTTATCATCCACAAACAATTTGGATGCAAATGTTTCATATCACGCACCTGAATGCTTAAAATATAAACTTTTAAATTGCTACTGCAGGTCCAGCTCTTGTTTCTTTGATGATGTTAGCTGTAGTAATAATTGCTTCCTAATCGAAAAAGTTGATGAATTTAAATACCTGGGGCTCACCATTGACGCTAGAATGAGCTTTTCTAATCATTCAGAAACTTTGAGGAAGTATTTTCGCTACACACTTAGACATTTTTTTTACTTGCAACAAATTTGCTCTACAATGCTCCTAAAAACAATCTATTATGGTATTTTTCATTCCAAACTGCAGTATGGAATCGCATGTTGGGGAGGTGCTTATCTAAACAAAATTCAACCATTATTAATTCTGCAAAAATATATGTTACGGAAAATATGCCGCAAACCTAGTAGACATCCTAGTTTTCCATTGTTCTGTGAACAGAAAATTCTTCCAGTTCGTCATATGTACTGTTTTAAGGTGCTAAAAATTTTTTTTTCGAAGTCCGGGAATCGTAATTATCGGTTAATTTCAAACTACAATTTACGTGGAAACTTTTCAAACATGGTGCCTGTACCAAGTTTTCGTACTACCGCATATCGAAATTTTTATACTATATCCTCATACCGTCTATATAATTTGTTACCTCATTCAATAAGGATGATTTCAACGTCTGTAATGCCTATAAACCTTGTAAAACACTGGCTTTTCAATTTTAACTTTGATAATTTGGAATCCTTTCTTTCAGACATTCTGGTTTAAATTTTAATTCCAATGAATTATGTATATAATATATGTATTTATTAATTTTTCGCACTTATAAACATAGCATTTGTATTTCTAAAAAGTAATTCGCTTCGAGTTATTCCATTTGTGTTTTTATGTTCTTACTCATTTTTTATATTTTTATATATTATTTTTGAATTCTGTTCTGTTAATTTTCATTATCTAATTGGATACTTTGAAAATACTATATAGGGTCACCCCACCCAAAACCAATTTTGTGAAATTTGTAATATCTCTTTGATGTGACATTCAAAAAAAGCACCATTTTCGACGACCTTGAATCACAGGCAAAGATTTGAAATGAAATAAAACCCTTATTCGCCAAACCACAGCGAATATTTTCCTTCTTCTTCAGCACACCCAACAACAACAAAAATACCCACTTTTATCGCACTTACTGGACACAGCTCCTGTCCCCTATTAGGGTCACTTTCAGCTTTGCCTCGACGTCGTTACTTCACAAGAGGAACATATGTTACGGCAGTCACGATCTAATTTCAAGCAAGTTACACAACTTCAAATTCTAACTTATTAGTACAACTATTTATGATAAGCTTTCACGAGACAGCTGCTATGAATTCTTTTCTTCCATTTCAATACCTGTCGTATTCGGAAATCCCAGTTAACATTTCCAAATACAATGAAGTTGTCTTTTTGTTACCGCGGCTCCCACTGACATACCTAATTAAATTGCACGTAACCACTAATAGGCTGTCGTACAGCGGCAACGGTAACGAATTACGTTACCACATTATCGCAAAGCCAAGTTGATAAATCAAAACAGCAGCGCCAATCTAATTCCCAAGCTCCCACCAAAACATCCAGCTAGAAATGGTTTCACATTAATTGCGATTGTTAAATGTAAAATCAGGGAACAGCCGTGATGTCGGAAATTCCCCCATCATCATTCCAATGCAATCGGGTGCGCATGCGCAACACTGCGAAAGTTGTCACTTCGTAGTTAAAGTGTCCTGTACACCTCTCCAGGTACATGTTTCTTAAGGCACCACCACCACCATTGAATTGTGTCAAATCTCTGCAGAAAGCCTCTTACCAAGAGATCTTGTCGAGCGACTATAGCGGCGGCGGCTCGGCGGCCTAGGTGACTTACTTACCGCAAATGCTGCCAAGTTGTAAATTTCCCCCGATCTGGCGATTTTATTGTACCCAGACTCGTAGTAATAAAGTAAGCACGGGACGACGACGCTGACGCTGACATTCCTGGTGTGCTTTTGGTGTGCGCATATCTGCTTTGACATCTGGCTGCTCGTTGCCGATGAATGCACATTTGCCTTTGCACAAAACGGCAGCGGCGCGCTATGTAAATGGGGCTAATCCTAGCCGCTGGATACCTAATTCTTTCAACGCTCTCCAGCCAAAGTGACATGCTGTGTGTCATGTCAGCTCCTTTATGTTTGGCTTTTTGATAAATGGGAAAATACTTTTTCACGAATTTCATGTTTAACACAAATAAGTGTGCCCACCCCTGCAAGTGCCCGCGATTACATTACAATGGGTCATCATCTTGGGTAGATGGGCTCTATTCAGCGCGCTCCTCATCTGACTTTAACGTTAGCTCTGGGAAATCAATTTAAGGAGTATGTTTGTCACCACGCATGGATTTGGTTTATGTTGTCGCCAAAACAGCGGGCACCGTCCCGTGTACCCATTTGTGTTACACGGCCGCACATTTGCAATTAATTATGTGCCACCATAGATTGGCGATGACACTTTGAAATATTTTGCCAGATAAAAGTGTCAGTAATTGCCCAAAACAGGGTACAGCTCCCCAAATCCGCCTAGATTACGAAAGATGCACACAGGTTGGCAAGCCCAGGTATACCATGCCAGCTGTCCGTACTTGATTCTCTCTACTTTGTGCTTTCGATTAGTTAAACTGCAAAATGTCAAACGGAGTTCGTAGGTAGATGTGTAACATTGGGTTAGTGGGTAGCACTCTTGAACAGTTAAAAGGCTCCCTTTATTTGATTGGGCTTCCATACGCGGCAATCCGATGATGGATATTGTTGGCGCGCTGAACATTTGAATTGAGACTAGATGACAGTTTGGCATTTGACAGCTACCGTTGGAATGGTCGTGTTTTCACTTTTAGCTGATGATGTATCGATTGAGGAAAATTAGACGTCAACGACTCTGGGAATATGTAGTACGAATATGCTCGTATCGCTACGGTGTCGCGACAAGACAACATTGCATATGGTAGCTTTAGATAGGTATCTGTGAGAAAAGAGTTTTCAGCAGCACTGACTGCCAGTTGTCCGGTGATGGGTATTGATGACAGGCTAATAATGGTATATTCTATGAATCTGATGAATTGGATTAAGTCGATAGCTCGTTGACGGCACTTGTCACAAATGTAATTTGTTTGTTTTGATCAGGGAGAGAGAGAGAAAATACGATTTTGCATATCAGTTTATCTTTTAACTGCTGACGCAGATTGATGATTTCGATGGTCGTTGGAAGCAAAATGTCTGTACTGGTTTTGCGTGGATTCAAGTATTAACATCTTAACAAGTTTGCACAAGAAGAAAACATTTTTGTAGCCCTCCGATTCACGATTTGGAGTTGGTTTTATTTCTTTAATGGTGTCGGATCATATAGTGTTCGTCGTAACGGAGGAGGTCGTCGACAGGATATTGACGACACGATGATTAAAAAATTTTCGACAGAAATCAGAACACTATCCAATGAATTTGCACAATTTTTCTCTACGCAGACATCGCAAATCATTCATCAGTGTAGCTCTATCACATCGAATCATAAGAATGCAATGCTAGAAAACTCACTTTTCGCTAAAGCTACAATTATACAGGAGATGCGCAGAATTATAGGTTCTCTCGGAGGAGATAAATCGCCAGGAATTGATGGAATTAGAGCAGTTGATATCAGAAGATATGCCAACATTTTTGCTCCCATACTACGCAAATTTATCAACCTCAGCCTTACACAGATAAAACTTCCGTCAGCGCTGAAAACTGCTATTGCTAGACCGACCTATAAGGGTGGAGTTAAAAATCACCTGAGCAATTAAATGCCGATTTCGATACTTTCACAGTGGTGGAAAAGTGCTTGGAAGGCGTTCTTTCGCCTAGGTTACAAAGTTTTATCGACAAAAACTCACTAATACACAAAAGTCAATACGGATTCTAGAAAGACAAAAGTACTGGGAAATTGCTAGGTGAATTCGTTAATTGTGTCAATAAAACTTTAAACAAAAGCCATCATGTCCTAGTACTGTTCATGGACTTCAGCAAAGCTTTCGACACTCTCAATCATGCGAACTTGTTAGAAGAGCTAAGAAGGATTGGCATACGAGGAGTAATTGCTGATTGGCTTAGAGATTATCTGCACAACAGGCTGTTTTGCGTCAAGATCAAGGGCGTGATGAGTGAGAAAAAGGGCGTGCAATATGGAGTTCCGCAGGGAACAAAACTAGGTCCGATTCTTTTCGTCCTTTACACGAACGAGTTATTACGCGTCTTCAAGCAGAGCATTCCATTTGCCTTTGCCGACACAGCGATTGTAGTCACTCATGGGACATGGTGACGAGGATAATGTAAGAAGAGTTCAATGGTGCAGTAAAATTATGCCACGACAACGGCTTGGTTATCAACGCTTCAAAAACCAAAATGATGCACATTCGAAGCCCATAATTCAAACCCACTCAGAGTAGAATATATTTGAGTAATGATGCTTGCCCTAGCACTGCAAACGAGACTATTGAATTAGTTGACTGCTTTTGCGGATGATATAGGATTTTCTTATGGTTTAAACAGTCCTTTGGATCTAGTTTCTGACATTAATTGGGATCTAAGTTTACTAAGAAGCTGGTTTGCCGAACATAATTTGATTATAAGCTCTAAAACAAAAATAATGTTTTTCAATTTGTCATCCCTCAATAAATTGGAAGCGAATGTCATTTATCACGCACCTGAGTGCCAAAAATACAAGCTTTCTAATTGCAATTGTACGCCTTCTACCACTTTTTGTGATAATTCAAGCTGCAGTGATAAGTGTTTATTAATTGAGGCGGTGAATGAATTTAAATACTTGGGGCTTACAATTGATTCTAGAATGAGCTTTTCGAATCACGCTGAAATTATGAGGAAGTACTTTCGCTGCACACTTAGATATTTTTTTTTTATTTGCGAAATATCTGCTCAACAATGCTCCTAAAAACGATTTATTATGCAATTTTCCATTCTAAACTGCAATATGGAATTGTTTGTTGGGGAGGTGTTTATTCGAATAAAATTCAGCCACTATTAATTCTGCAGAAATATATTTTACGGAAAATATGCCGTAAACCTAGCAGACATCCTAGTTTTCCTTTGTTCTACGACCTCAAAATTCTCCCAGTCCGACATTTTTACTGCTTTAAAGTGCTGAAGACTTTCTTTATGAAGTCTGGAAACCGAAATTATCGTTTAATATCAAATTATAATTTACGTTGAAACTTTTCGAATATGGTATCTGTACCAAACTTCCGCACTACTGCATTTCGTAATTTTTATTCAGTTTTATCTTGTCGGTTATTTAATAAGCTTCCTAACTTCATCAAAACAATAACAATGCCTGGAATGCTTCTAAAACATGTAAAACACTGGCTTCTAGATTTGACCTATAATAATTTGGAATCTATACTTTCTGATATTCTGGTCTAATTTCAGTTTTGATAAATTGTTGCCAAGTAATCAAATCCTTATAAGTAAATTTATTTCTTTTGTAGTATATTTGATAAAATTTAATTAATTCTGTCGAATTTGCTGTTCTATTTATTTTTTGTTAAATTAAATGCAAATTGTCTTATAGGGTCACCCCACCCAAAAATCTATATATGAATTATTTAAGCCTATTGAAGTGGCATTCAACACTATTTTAAAAATACAGAATGTCCCAAATATTTCTTTACTTCATACCTATGCAATTAATGAAGATTGTGAATTTACAATGAATTTATAAGAAATAAACTATATCTATCTATATCTATCTATCTATCTATCTAAATATCTGGGAGTAATTATTGATTGTCATTTTCTATGGGACAAACACGTCGGATAGTGCATATAGAGCCTTCTTCCATGCGTAGTCTGCATGGAAGAATGCTCTATATGCACTATCCGACTTGCGGTACCATGCCACTGAACCTGTCTTAAAGCAAGTCTACTAAGCCCTAGTGGAGTCACAACTTAGGTATGGAATACTTGCTTGGGGAAATGCAGCTGCAACCCACATCCGAAAGCTACAAAGACTTCAAAACTCAGCACTGAAACAATTAAAATTCACTAACTAGTGAAACATCGAAAGAAGTATTAAAGTTCTCCATGTGGAACACATTTTCAAGATGACGACAATACTGGAGTACTATGACGATAGCCGCTTTATTCGACCAGTCGATCATCAAATAAACACAAGACGACGTGCCCAAGGTATGCTCCAATTACCTAGAAATTACATTATAAATGAATTACCTAGAGATCTTAAAAATATAGAAAACTTTAAAACTAGAAAAAACAAAGAAAACAATTTTTTTTTAAATCGTAATAATAATTAATTTAATCATCCCAATCATAGAATCCGGCGGATTGAATCCGACGGATTTCATCCGATCCGCATCCGCATACTTGCCCTATCATAGAAACCGGCGGATGAACTGCAGTACCGGTCCGCTAAACTTGATTATCGAAAAATTCGAAATCAGCTGGTCTGCTGTCAAATGGAGATATTTTCAAAAAATATTGTTGGGTTTTTTAATAAATTTTAAAGACGAAATGGTACTATTTTGTTTTATTTAAATTTGGAAAGTGGAAATGAAACTGATAGCAGACACATTCGAAGGAGCATAAGAATGCGAGCAGAGGACATATTGCAGTTACCTGATACTCAGTACGTAAATTGAAAATGAAGAATTTCATTCCCATCATTACGTCACAATTTATTTTTAGATTTATTAAAAACTTCAGGCTCAATAAATCTGCATTCCAGTATGTTTTCAGTGAGTTAGAAGTCAAACTTCCACAACTGGTTAGATCCTCATCTACACCTAAATATAAGTTAGTGGCGTTTTAAAGGTTTCAGTCAGAAGGAGGTTACCAAACTGCAAACTGGTACTGGACAAGACTTTAATATTGGAATGGCACAATCAACAGTATCAACAACGATATCGGAAGTCTTAAACATTTTAGAGGAATGTTTATGTCCCAAATGGATAAGCCTGAAAATGTCAGAGGAGGAAAAAATGGAAGCCAAAATGATTTTTACGAGAAGTCAGGAATTTCAGGGATGGATGTAATGTAATGTGCGTTGATGATACGCACATAAAAATTTCAAAGCCCCCTAGCGAAAATACACACCTCTTTTACAATCGGAAAGGTCCATTCTGAAACTTCCTTAGCAGGTGGCCCCAAGCTGTTCAGCTTGTTTCTTAAATTTTCCCAAAACTTTTGGATTGTCTTCGGACCATTTCTTGTCATTCCTAGCAATGTCAGGATTTTTTTTCATGTGATTCACTTTCACTAGGAATTGTGGACGAGTTGTTTGTTTCCTCAAAAAAAAGCATGTTATTGATCTGTACTTGCAAACATTTTACACGTTTAGGTACTCACTTGCTGTTCTTTTTTTTTAATTAAACAACAAAAAAACAATTCTTCTTTTTTGATATCCGCAGCTACTTTGGTGCGAATTGAAAACATAAACAAGTGTATGAGCTGCGGATGGTCTGCGTTTACAATGATACCTTTGTTCGAAAACTTCCTTACCGACATCCGATCACTTACATTACGGCATTTTCAATGATAGCAAAGCATACAAATTGATGTGCTACTCCCTCCGCAGCCAATCCGCCGGATTCTATGATTGGGGTGAATATACATACTTACATACATTACATACATATATATTTGGAATTATATAATTTTTTACTCTTAAGCTCACTCTTACTTACATAAAAAGAAACTTAAGAAACATAATCTCCTGTAGACAAGCCAAGGCTTCCCAAGAACTTATAAAAATTGTTAAGTAACTATCATGAATAACCTAAAACAAAAAAAATATAGGGACGGGCTACAGTCTGCTTGGGCGAACTGTTGGATACCCTATTCTTATTCCTTTACCTCATAAGTGGGCGTGACAAAAGACTTAGTATGGTTGAATTGTTAAGAACGCTCTACATACACATTTTGTTATACGAGGGCGGGTCAATAAGTCCGTGACTTTTTGAATTTCTGACCTCTTTACTGAAACGGCAACACTGCTCCTGTCAACACGCATCTGTCAGTTGACTTCTGTCAAAATTTAAACTTGCTGCGTCAGTTAGTTTGTGTTTGACAGCTACTTTTATCAGACTACTCACTAATTTGAGGAGAAAATGGAAAAAAGTGAATTTCGTGTGCTTAATAAAAGCATTATTTCTTGCGAAAAAAAACCATTACCGAGACCAAGGCTAAGCTTGAAAAATACTATGGGGACTCTGCACCATCGATTTCAATGGTAAAAAAGTGGTTTACTGAATTTCGTTGTGACCGTACAAGCACTGAAGATGCCGAACGTCCTGGACGCCCAGTTGAGGTCTCTACACCCGAAACAATCGAAAAAATTCACGATATGGTGTTGGCCGACCGAAGATTGAAAGTGCGAGAGATTGTGGAAGCCGTAGGGATCTCGCATGGCTCAGTGGTTTCAATTTTGAATGATCACTTGGGCATGAGAAAGCTTTCCGCAAGATGGGTGCCGCGTTTGCTCACAGTCGACCACAAACGCAATCGTGTAACAACTTCACAGGAAGGTTTGGCGTTGTTTAATCGCAATATGGAGGAGTTTTTGCGCCGTTTTGTAACCGTGGACGAAACATGGATCCATCACAACACACCAGAGACCAAACAACAGTCAAAACAGTGGGTTTCTAAGGGTGAATCGGCGCTAAAGAAGGCCAAGGTGGGTTTGTCAGCCAATAAAGTTATGGCGACTGTTTTTTGGGATGCACGCGGGATAATCCACATTGACTACCTTCAAAAGGGAAGAACATTCAATG
Organism: Portevinia maculata; assembly: GCA_949715645.1. Lineage (NCBI taxonomy): Eukaryota > Metazoa > Arthropoda > Insecta > Diptera > Syrphidae > Portevinia > Portevinia maculata. The sequence continues at coordinate 80,917,982 of OX454526.1, read as the reverse complement.
GGGAATATTATGCCAACTTATTGGACCGATTCAATGACGATTTGAAAAAAAACCGACCTCATTTGGCCAAGAAAAAAGTTCTTTTCCACCAAGACAATGCAAGGGTGCACACATGTGCAGTTGCCATGGCAAAAAACCATGAATTGGGCTATGAATTGCTCCCTCATCCACCCTATTCTCCAGATTTGGCTCCGAGCGACTACTTCTTGTTCCCAAACCTGAAGAAATGGCTTGGTGGAAAAAGATTTGACTCCAATGATGAAGTCATCTCGCAAATAAAGGCCTATTTTGAGGACCTCGACAAATCATTTTTTTTGGAAGGGATACAAAAATTGGAGAAGCGTTGGACAAAGTTTATAGAGCTCAAGGGAGACTACGTTGAAAAATAGAAAAAAATTTTATCAAAAAATCTGTGTTTTATTCCAAAAGTTCTTATTGACCCGCCCTCGTATAACATTTAAAGGATTTTATCGAAAAAACGAAGCTTTTGTAAGAAAAAAAACGCTCTCTAGCTCAAACTTGGGTTTTTCAATAAAATTGTTTTATTTAATTGTGGGCGTGTCAGTAGGGGGATTTAAAATGTATGCATGAGCATTAAATGCCCCTAGAGAGTATATGTATATTATAAATTTCAGCTCCCTAGCTCAAACTTTGGATTTTCAAAAAAGTCATTTTTTAAATTGCGGGCGTGTTAGTAGGCGGATTTTAAAAATATTTACAAATGAGCAAACACCAGAGAGTGTATATTATTAATTTCAGCTCCCTTGCTCAAACTTTAACTTTTCAATATAATTGTTTGTTTTAATTGTGGGCGTGTCAGGGGTCGGATTTTAAAAATTGTATCTCCCGAGTAGTTTTAGGAGTCATCGTTCATAGATCATATATAAAAAAAATTCAGCTTTCTAGCTCAATTCGATTTTTTCGAAAAATTTGTTTTTTTGAGTTTGTGGGCGGATTTCAAAAATTCGTAAACTTGATTATTTCGGGACCCTAGCCTAGAGAGTATATGGTTAAAATTTCAGCTCTCTATGCCCTGTTTAAAGGCGTAATTTTTGCCGACAGACGGACGGAAGGACGGACGGACGGACGGACATGGCTAGATCGGCATTACTATCGATGCTGATCATAAATATAGTAACTTTTAGGGGTCTACGGGCAATATTAAGGTATGTTACAAACTATGCGTCAAAATTAATATACCCTTAGAAAAGGTTGATCATTGAAGCACTGTATGGAAACCTCGGCGGCAAAGTATGCTAAGTTAGTCTAAGTTTACAAATTTAAAATTCTTCGTTTTTGGCAAGACTTTATTTAAAAGTATGAATTGTTTGCCGGATTAAGGTAAGGTTATGTTTACGGTTGGTGAAACCAGAGCGACTCTGCTGCACCACACTTAGGTCTTTGTGAATTCATTGTGTTTGTGATAGCCGTCGGTGGCAGTGTTGGCCTCGCTGTTTTGAGGTTGGTCCTCCATCCTGGTCTTCTTTTTAATACTCCAAATTGTCCAGCCATCTTGATGTCCTTATAAACCGGAAAAGATTGGATAGTGAACCATCAGAGAGTTATTGAATGTAGTGGAAGAAGTATCTTCCAAGTGTCCTGTGGCTCAAGTGACAGAGGCTCAGACAGTGACGGAAGGAGTAAGGTGTATCCTCATGGATATCCTCATCATCGCAGCATCTACATATGTCGTCATCATTGAGACTTAGCTAAATTGTGTGGTTCCTTAACAAATTATGACCGGTAAGAGATCCAAACAACTTGGACGGTGATGTTCTGTCATAATGTCAAAGTTTGTTGGTGTGGTTTTTATCATATTTTGCCACATTTTCAGTGATATGTCGTAAATGGTTAATAATCTCTAGCTGTTGTTGCTTTCATTCGGATCTTGTATTCCACTCGTTCTCTGAAATTACAGAGTGCTTGTTCTTGGCCCGTCGCAGAACCTTTTCTTGTATCTCACCTGAGATGCGTCTAATGCTGCGAGTCAAGAGCCTTGAGCTCTTTACGACAACGGCGAACAAGGTAAGATTTGATTTCGGCAGCAAATACCGCTTTAATGGCGGCCTGGCTTTTAATGAGTATGGAAATGTGGTATCGCCTTCATTAGAACCATGTTTGTAACTTCAGTGGTTGCTACACCTTCTGCTTGTTATACACTACAGTGATCAGGTAATCTAATCGATATGGGAATGTTTAATTTCTCTGAGAATAATCAAATACCTGTTCCACAGTCCATAGTTGATCCATCTGTGAAGATGAATATCGGTTTCCTTTTCGTGGTTTAATTTCCATTCCATTCCTCCCTACTCGGAAAGGAGCAAGAGAATGGTCTTTCAAAGTCTAGGCGAGGAAACGTGTAGTCAGAGTTGGCATTTTTCCCTACGTACATGTTCAAAATCAGTGCGTACCCAAATGGCTCGTGTCCCAGCTATTTGTTGGGCTAATAAGGCAGTTATAGCAGCCAATTCCTGAATGTATAGATCCAGAGGTTGCTTCAAAACCAGCGTTGGTGTCGTTCTCTTTACACTTAATCACTTATTGTCCCTTGCATGCTAATCTTGGTATTTTTGTCATTACCTTAAGATTTGTTACATTATCCGTAGCCTGCCACCAGACTAAGCTGCAGTGACACTATTGCCATATTCATCCACAAAATTGTTTTGTGTTTAGTCCCCACTTTTTGCCGATGATACAGTTGCATGCATAGTAAGCATTCCCTGCTTTCTCAACTCTGTCATCAACATTTGGCTTCGAACTCAGCTTTCTGTCGAGGATAGTTCCCAGATATTACGGACTATCCGCCACCTTAAGGGGTAATCAATCAATCGCTGGTGGCTAGAATCTTGGTATGCTTTTATTAGTATATGCTTCTATTAGTGAACAGCACCAGTTTTAGATCGTCCTATTGGGGATTGATTCCAATACCGCTTTGTTTTATTCAGGTCATAAGAATCCTTAGCGAGTTTTCTAACAGTTCGCTCAGGGTGGATAAGAATTATCCCTTCGCAAGCAATACTATCGGGTTTTTCAATAAGAGCGCTACAAAAGTTTTAAATAAAACAAAAACGGTTTTGGATATTAATGAAATTCTTTATTCCTGTGAAAGTACGTTCGATGCCATTATGTATGGAACTCGATTTCTTTTGCATGGCCACCACGGGCACGCTTGCAGAAGTCCAGACGCTGAACCCAATTTTCGACGGTTTTCAAGCATAAATAGGCCGATACTCCTGCAATTTCACGTTCGATATTCGTACGAAGTTCATCAATCGTCGCTGGCTTGTTGGCATAGACCATAGACTTGACGTAGCCCCACAGGAAATAGTCTAACGGCGTCAAATCGCACGACCGAGGCGGCCAAGCGACCGGACCATTTCGTGAGATAACACGGTTTCCAAACTTGGTTTCCAATAAATTAATTGTTACATTCGCTGTGTGGCTTGTGGCGCCGTATTCCGGTAGTAAATTTTAATAATTTCGACTCGTTGTTGGCTCGTATATCTTTCCATCATGAAATGGCAAACCTTACTGAAGAGAAATGTCAAAAGAGCGGCAAGAAATTCGGCGTCGTTTGCTGTCCCTGTCGCTCTACTTTTGTAGCGTCCCTGTTGAAAAACCCTTTATATCATCTGCGTTTGCGGAGAGAGAGTATTTCATTAACGACGAAGACCTAAAGTTAGGGGACTTCACCGTGTGGTGTGCCACTGGAGACAGTGCCTCTTAGGTAAATATCGCCTACTGCTGCGTTGTGTTCTTTCAACAAGATGGAGCACCTTGTCTCAGTAGCAGCGGGGTAACTTCGTTCCTCAACCATTCTATTAACGAACAGTGGATTGCTCGTTAATAGCCACCCAGAGCTCCTGACCTAACACCCATGGATTTTTTTCTTCTGGAGTGCTATGAAAGAAAAAGTTTATTTTAGAGAAATGTCAGGTCTGTAAGAGCTCAAAGAAAAAATGAGTGCAGTTTCAGAAGAGATGAGAAAAAGTTTGCTGCTCGTTAATCTGCCAACCGAAATGCTTAAACACGCCCGAAAGTGTTTCAAATGGAAGGAAGGCACATCGAGCAATTGCTGTGAATATTCCATAAACTTTTCCAAATGGTTACAACAATATTGCACTTTTTTGTAGCTGGACGAATGTACCCAAAGAATTTGGGACTTGTATCTACTAAACTTTCTTACCAAAATGTACAAAATCATTTTTGCACCTACAACAGTTTAGAAGCCATAGCGTTTAAAGTGGTTAAACCTTCACATAAGAGGTCGCCCACTTTAATGGGCTATAAATTTGAAATGGAGTGAGAATAGAACCCCCCCTACAAATTATGTTCGTCGAAACTTCAAAAATCTCCTCCCCTTTAAGGATTATACGATTATACTGCTTAACTGGGACACGCTGTGTACTAGGATCGGGGATATGATTTCAGTTCCGAGAATTGACTTGAAGTTTTGTATTAAGTACTCTAGTGACTGTCTTGATGGCGTCTGCGGTATAGCGCAGCTGGACAAAGGCGTTCATTGTTTGAAGACGAGGTTCCCATGAAGTCTGAATAAAAACTGGTTGTGATGAGGGGGACCCTATTTTATGAATATCTATGGTGATTTGATTTGTCATATTGCCTGGAATTTGTGATAATATTTTATTGAAATAATTAATCACTGTAAGTATAGAGATTGAAGTAATAAACATGAATTTCGACCGCGCTGATAAAACCACCACACGCCCTTATTCAAATATGTTTTATGTTAATGATAACCATAATGATAATGATCAGAACTGCCATATACAAAATAATGTTGAAGTGAGTAATTTCACATGGACACAACTTTTGCTTGGCATTTCTTGAATCACTTCGAAGACCCATGATTACGTAAGCTTCGACTTTGATGCATTGTTAGTCATAATGGCGAAGCCGTCAGTTAACGAGAATATGTACCTATCTGTCAATAGTAAGTATCGCTTTTAGAGTGGATGAGTCGATGAGAGGATTATTACTATTGCCAAACAAGATATTACTTCTCGCCCTATCTTTTTTACGACACGTGCAGATACTTGTACTACATGCAGATACTCTTGACAGCTAAGCAATAAAATTCGACAAAGAGACCTATGTCCAATCTAAAATTGCAACACATAATTTCTGAAAGGAAATACAATTTAAGTTTGAGCTTTACTGATCACATGGCCACTTGTGCGTTTGGAAGTGACACTTTGACCTAAGACAACAATTGGTAATGACACGTACGCGTTATTCAAGCAAATCCCATCCTGGGGCAGACGACGAACAACGACAACGATCATATTCTCTCAACTTAAACATTATTGCTAATCAAAGTCGAGAGTATATTATATTTTCCGCATTATTTGCCACTTTAGGAGGCAGTCGCATGGAGCATGGCTGGCCATCGCACTTCTTGTAATGAGCTCATTGTAAATGCATTAATCATATCAAATAGGCAAACAAGTTGATGATGATGCTGATTGTTACTGTACTGTGGATTAGCAGAATAGCAAACAACTTGACTGAAGCAGAACGTTTTAGTTGTGGAATTACTTAATGCAATTTACTGGGGGGCAATAGACGATGGAATATGCGACGACGCACGGCGGGGAATGTTGCAGACAAAAAATTCAATTTGGAATCGGTGGTATGTATTGGGGGAGGGTGGCGACGGTGTAGAGGTTAGTGTGTTGGCTTGTGACCTGTGCGGTGCAGGTTCAATCCCCACGGGGAACAACAACAAACGCCACCAATTCACATGCCTCTACACCAAAAGAAGGATTTCTGCCTGGTAGTACAATGGACCGTTACCGAGTCTGAGTGCTCTGGGACTTGGATTTCCTTTTTTTATTTAAAAAAAAAAAAAAAAAAAAAAAAAAAAAAAAAAAAAAAAAATGTATTGGGGACAGGAGTTTTCGTTTGAGAAAAGAGGATGCACTGGTATCCATAATCAGCGCAGCTTAATATATTCATATCAGCAGTAAAAATTATTCTGACTTCCAAATTCATGAATACATGGTACAAGGTCTCCCAATAATAGGTTTCATTTTTGTATCACAAAACTTTTCCGGATCCGACTTTTATTTCAATCTAGAAAAGGCTTTGCCATTAACAATAAAAAAAACATTATCAGCTAAATGATCTAGGCGGCCAATTTGGATTACTATGTCTCAGGTAGAAAACGCTTACCGCCAAAGAGCAATAGTTTCTCCAGTTGTGTCCATGTAGTGCCGCACATAGGGGTATTTGCATCCCAAAAATGTTCAAAAATCTATTTTTTTCAAAATGTAGAGTTGAGAAGTAATTTGTTTCCTAATTAAAGTTAAATATCCACGACACAATGTATCTACCCACGATTGGCGGGTTAATAAGGTTTCAAACTCTGGACGACTCTTCGACTAATACACCGGCTCACATGCAGGTGCTCAGTGCGGCGTTGTCTTCAATTGAGTAACTGTAACATTTGGTGATCTTTCAATGAGAAATTGATTGAAAGTTTTCTAGTGTGAGTTTTAATGCCAATGGGGTCTAATGCTTTTTTGTGGTGGGCCTTATAGCCAGTTCAAAGAAGTGGGCTTTATTTCCTTTCTTTTGCGAAGTAAGACCCACGGGCCTTAATTCCGCAGGACTAATTACCCTGCATCGTCGGGGACAAGTGCATTATTTTCACTTTGTATAACCATGGCTGAATGAACCCAGACTGTTGATGTCCTTTCCTCATATTTCTGAATGTGTTCTCCATGCAACTTTTTGACAGATTGAGGTTAAACGGGGGTTTAAAAGCATTTTTTAACTTCCCAGTGGAAGTTCTTGTAATGGGGCCGATTTTGTGAATCGCGGATTTTAACATATATTCACGTTCCAAGGTCACCAGAATCCAAATCCAACATTTTTATAGAGATGTCTGGGTGTGTGTATGTACGTATGTGCGTATGTACGTACTCGTATGTGCGTTCGGAATTATCTTTCGCCACGATTATCTCGAGAACCAAAGATGATATTGACATGGAACCGGGTTTATTCGAAGTGTTATTACGTAACTCAGAACTGATTAATTTTCCAGCGAAATCGGTCTAGCCGTTTTTTGTTAGTAAATAAATAACTAAAATAATTTGACTTTAATTGTACTATTTATTGTCATTTTTCATTGAGCAAATCACTATTAGGTACATTGTGCTCCGTTATTTCGTATACATGTAAATTTACTGGTCTCCGTGTTGATAACAATGGTTGCATTAATATATATCACACTTCGCTGTTATTAACAACATTTAATTTCCATGCACAATATTAAAGAGTATTTTTTAATATTAAATAATACTTAACCATATCTTATGGTTAACCACATTTCAAAATTTACCACTAATCGCATAAATCATATTGATGCCACTGGGAAGTTAGTAGTGTGGACCTTGCGGGTCGCACCACAGACCACTTTTTTTGTTTTGTTTTTTACACATTTCCAATACTAAATATTTGTAAAAACTTTTTGTATGCCTGTGTCTACCTAAAAAATCAAAAGATGCAAAAGAAACACGATTTCTTTTATACAAGGTGGCGCAAAAGTTGTCACCCGATGTTCTTTCGCTGTAATTTTTTTTATGAATGAACAACTTTGGTTCTGCTTTTGGATTATGTTAATTGGTGTCTTAAGTTTTTTCTGTATAGTTAACTTCACAAATGTCAAAGTAGAATTTACATTTGCCGCCATTTGCAAAAATTATAGCTTCTTCCGATAGGATGATGACTTTTGCGCCACCTTGTAGTAAAGTGACACCAATTTGGAACTTTTACATTTTCTGTTAACGTGCGCAAAAATGTGGTAGTTTTTCGTCAAACAGAAGGCGAAAGAGAGAGAAACTTCCTCATGCTGCGAATTTTAGCACAAGGAATTTCTTTGGGCTGATTAGTTACTTTGGTGGGTGCAGGGAAATAACTTCACGGGCAGTAACTTCACCGTTTATTGTTTGTTTAATCAAGTTGCTATACAAAAAATTATAGCTCTTAATAAACTAGAAAACTTTCTGTCAAAAAATTATAACTGTTTTGAAAATCTTGTGCACTCGCTAAGCAGTTTTAAGATTAGGAGTAAAATTTTCAATTTTTGAGCATAAGGTTAAGTTATATGTATTTATTTTTTTTTTACTGACAGTTGATTAAACAAAAAAAAACTTTCCTATACAAAATTCACAACGAAAACGTGTTCCCTTTACTTACAGATGTTTTGTATTAGGAATACAAAGGAGTACTTCCTACTTACTAAATGGATCATATGGATCATAACCCGACCACCTCACTGCATCACTATTGGTCCGCCTGTAGGGATCGCTGGTTCGACCTCAATAAACATCAGCAGGCTTCCTGGCTTCGGATTGCTTTATCCTTGAGGTCAATAAAATGCTGCTGTTGCTGCATTGTTGCTGCAATTTTATTTTTATTTTTTTGGAAATATGTAAAAAACCTTTAATAAAATCAGATAAAAGTGAAAAATCAAGTGTTCATTTATTTTTACGCTAGGTAAGTGGATGAGGATTTCGATAGCGAGGACGAAGTTCCTTCATCAGTGAAAATAGCCTCAACACCTGGGCAATTTTAAACCCAACCACGCTGGTCTAAAAGAGGGACTGATATGACGATGAACCGTTCTAATAACTTTGATATAAACAAGATGAATATGAAATGTGCTTTAGACAATAAGTCTCAGTCGAAATATTTGTTCCACTTTTAGATAATGAGGTAGGTAATGGAATTGATCTTGAATCAATCTCGTCTTTATGCTTCTCAACATAATCATCATATCCTCAATTTAAACAAAGAAGACTTGGAAATTTTCATAAGGCATTATGTTCTACAGTGGATGCCACTCAATGCCCAGGGAGTCCATGTATTGGAAATTAGATGAGGATACAAGAACCTCATTGGTAGCAAAGAACATGCCGCAAAATCGTCTTATGAAATCAAAAAATACATTCATTTCGCAGATAATAATCAATTAGATGCTCGAGACAAAGTGGCAAAGCTCAGACCGTATATAAATCTTTTGTGCCAAAAATATCAACAATGGGGCTTCATGGCTCCGGGAAATAACCCCCCAAATGGAAAATAAAATAACTCCCCAAATCAAAGATGAAATAAGTCCCCAAAATGGTATGAAATAAGTCCCCAAATAAGTATGAAATAATTTCCCAAAAACAGTGCAATGCCCCCCTACTTGGGGTCACTGTTTGATTTGGAGTAGGTGCTAGGTTTTATTTCATAAATTTGGGGACTTATTTCATACTTGAATTTGGGGACTTATTTCACTATGAAATACCCGCCCAATTTGAAGTATGAAATAAGTCCACAAAAAGCCATGAAATAAGTCCCCAATTTTGGGGGCTTATTTCATATGAAATAAATCCCCTCCTCCATACAAATTTTGGGGAGTTATTTCATATTTCCTTTCGGGGGTTATTTCATTGGGGGGTTAATTCCTGCAGCCGGGCTTCATGCGCGAAATATTATGCATTGATGAAGCCATGATCAAGTATTTTGGCCATAATTCTTCGAAACAGTTCATAAAAGGAAAATCTGTTCGTTTTGATTTCAAGAACTGGATGCTGACGATTAGTTGTGGCTACCTATATAACTTTGATACTTATTGTTGTGCAGAAATGTGAACGCTGATGTGTTACATATGCCACTGGGATCTCGAGTTGTACTTGAGCTTCTAAAAAAAGTTATACTTCCTTTTGACCACATACTATATTTTGACAACTATTTTACTTCTCATGAGCTTTTGCGATTGTTGCGAGAGAAGGGCTTCAGACCTACAGGGGCAGCAAGAGAAAACCGAACATAAAAAATGCCAATCGAAGCCGAACAAAGAATTCAACAAGGAGAAAAGAGGGCATTTTGAGCACGTATACGACGTAAACAACAATATTCTTTTTGTAAAATGGAGTGATAATAGTGTTGTCACTATGAGCACACACTTCGATACTATCCAGTTGGTTATCATTAGAAAAAAGAAAAGCTTACATTCAGCAGCCGAGCCTTATTGCGGATTATAATAATGGTATGGGTGGCGTTAACTTACACGACCAGTGTTTCAATGCCTATAAATCAAAATGGTGGCGGGCGCTTTTTACGTCAATGCGCTTTGGTGAACGCTTGGAAACTATATAAAGTCGCAGCTGATTCCGAAGATGACTTTTATCGTTTCAAAGATATATTGCTCAATATTATCTTAGAAGATACACAATTCTCCAAGCTTCGACATCAAAACGCTCCATATCTGCAAGCGTTGCTTTATCTGAAGGTCACCATGTCAGATGGGTTTGTGAGTTCTGCGACATAGGTATGTATATAGGTGTCGAAAAAAATGCGTTAATAAATTTCATGTAAAAAATTAGCAACCATATCACACTTCCTACTTTTTTTAAAAAAATAAAAAAATATTTTTATATTCCTTCTACACTATTTAATACAATTATGTTAAAAAAAATTGCTCACCATCAGTGGGCAATAACTTCACAAAACATAGTGAAGTTATTTCCCACTCGAGGTGAAGTTATTGCCCGTGAAGTTATTTCCCGACACCACTTTGTGTACTCATATTTTCTTGACTCGTGTCTTAAGTTATGTTTATCTCTGACTGTCATAATATTTTTTTGACATCTGGAAATTGGGTAACTTTTCGTTCTTTTTATGCGTTCGCGTCCTTTTTGCCATATTAAAAAGCTTTAAAATGGAAAGAAAAAAAATGGAAATGGACCACTTAGACCACGGAAAAAAGAATATAAGGAAGGATGTAATGACAGTGCTTTGCCTCAAGCCTCAATGACTTACTGCAAACTGCACGTCTACAGGGTAGGTATCTAGGTAGATACATACTCTGTTTTGGCTGAAAACCTGTTTTTGTTGGCAAAAAGGGTAGTTTGATTAAAGTGATCGTTGGAGGAAATATAGGTACGAAAGTATTTTGATAATTTCTGGATGATTTTGACGTTTTCCTTTTTGTTCCTCCTCTCGTTGTTTCAGATCTGTCATGTCTCCTTCATCATGCGTTGAGAAGCCGAGCAGTAGAAGCATTTAGGACAAACTATCCGTGAAAGCAATGACTGTCCCGTTTTCGTGAAAAGAAGTAGGTACCGTCTAGATAGCCGATAACTGATGTCTGAGGCTAAAACAACACCCACGAGACAGAGAAGGCAATATTTACCGAAACACCTGTCCGAACATTTCAAAACATGAACAAATCCTTAATAAACATGACAACGGGATGATACGAGTATGACACTTAAGCACAAATTCACAGCTCTATCTCCTATAGCTAAAAACAAAATTTTAAAAAATAACCATTTCTTACATTTAATTAGAACAACTCCATTGTTATACTGATGATGATGTGACCCATCGAGGGCTGATTTGATCATTTTGTAGGCCATCATTGAACGTGCTCCAATTTGTCATAATCCTTGAACGGAAACTACGAGTATTTCTATAGGTATCTATTTGACACAATTTTTGTTTCCAAATCGCACGCACACACAAGTGAATATTTTCGAAATATTAATATTATTTTTCTCGATTTCATAAACGACACTTAATTTTCAATGTCACGTTTTTTCACTCAAATGAACTGCTTGAAGTTATCGATCACAATTTCCACTAAACAAGAAAATAAATAAATATAGATAGATATTGAAAGATTGAAGCACCGGCACTATCACACAATATTTTTCGTATCTACGAGGTATCTTGCATACATATTTATATTTTTGTTATGTTTATCTTCTTTTCATTATGCAAACAGCAAAACGAAATGAAATTGAGATATAAAAACAAAGCGGAACGAAACGGAATTGGTGTACTAAAAAAAAGATGTGAATTCAATGAATCCCATCTTCAGTGGGGTATATTAAAGTATTCGTTGCGTATGTCCTTCTCATATCATCCCAAACGCATGCACACTGGCACACATTGAACGATCTCACTCGCACGCTGGATAATGTTGTTGTGTCACTTGTCGTTCGGTTAAAAAAAAAAACAAACAATATTTTTAGAACATTACCAAATTATTTAACCGTGGAACACGATGAAAAATTTTCAAACACACAAATTCAAATCCAAACACCTACAACAACAAAATCTCCTTTGATATTCAAATTTTATTCGCAATCGCTACCGCATGTTTGGAATTCGAAGAGTCGCTATACCGTGGCGAGGGTCATGAACCATCGTCGTAAAAATAAGTCAACGTCGCAAGGGAAGGGACCGAAAATCTCCCATTTTAATAAAACTATAAATTGTGTGATTATGTTTTTTTTTTTTGCTTAACAACAAATTCAGTTCAATTGATGGAAATTCGTTTGAAGAAATAGAAATAAACAAAAATAATTGTCGACGGCGAAAGTGAGTAGGTACCCGCGACGCGCAACACATTTGATCGTTTCGACAAGATCGATTCTACTGACGAAGCAGTGTGAGGCGGCCATTCTGCTTGCATATTCGTTGTCGTTCTGTCTATCTATATGGAGTGATGGCTCGGTGTGCTGCTGCTGCTCTGTTTTGTGGTGGAGAGCAGACCGCGTTCGCCATCCAAAAAAAACACACTCTGCCGCCGACATCGTATCGCTGTAGTTTGTCGTCACTTCGAGTACCTTATAGCAAGCCTCCCTTCGCTCCTTCCCCTTTCTTTCTATTGCTGTTTGTTGTTCGCATTTTTGGAGAAACAGTAAGCAGTATGGTCTTGGTCTACCTAACACTGGATAAAGTGGCCCATGGAAGGGTTCTCATTTCAGTAGGCTGTTTTGTTTAATTTCGTCGACGTGATCATGCGGTCATGCCATCGGTATGGTGTGACGTGATGTTGTTTTCATCCTTTTACCTCATCCACATTTTCGTTTATATAGATGCAAGTCTCTAGCTACCTAACACTTGTTCTAAAGTGGAAAACGAGTGCCTTCCATGATTCTTATGTGAAGAGTGTAATCCATCGAAATGAGATTCTTATCATTTAACCGGAAATCGGACAAGACCCTCTTGTGTACTAAGTTTTCAAGTGTAATATTTAAAATTAGATATATTTCGAAAGTAGACAGCAGTCTATTTTTGAAAGATTTCATCACAGCCGAAAATATAATTTCCATCATTTCGCAAACATTTTAACGGAAAACTGATGCATTATAAAAGGGAAATTCAATTTGCCAGGCAAATACATCGCACATAAGTTTGAAAGGCGCTGGTTGTGTTCCGTAGATAGCAACCAAATTGAGGGTTTATGTCAATGATACGTGGAAAATGGGTTAATTCAGCCAACGCAAACATTTAAGTTCGCAACCAACAGAACGAAGTTAAATTAGTGAAATGTAGATGGCGGATGAAATGGTTGCGAACTCAACGAAGAATGAATAGGGGTAGAATTAGCGATGAGGTACGGTGAACTAGAAAATCATTAAGAAAATTCGGTTTGATGCAGTTAGTGAAATGGTACTGGAGCAGAAAGAAAATTTAAAAGTTAATTTCATTGAATGATTAAGAACTGATTTTTGTTGGCTATATGATTTTAAAGTGCGCTACGTTAGGTAGGTAAATGTATATCGTACAGTTTCGATAAGTCGTTTCGTTAGTGTTATGTGAGCAAAATTTTTTGACAAGTATATGCGACAAATACAAATCGGTGTAGGTATTTCAATAGATTTAAAGTGTTGCGTGACTAGAGTCTAGAGGTTCAAAGTCTCAAATCAATCCTGTGTCGAAGCTCATTCTAACTTCTATCAAGACTATTTGAAATGTCAGGAACTACTGGTACTGCGCTTTTAATCTCATATGTACATACGTTGCCCCAAAATTGATTTGCGGTATACGTACGGTGACCATATTTTTAAGAGCAAAACCCGAGACAAAAAAGTGAAAATATACACAAATGGCCAAAAATAACAAAAATTTCGCTTTGGATTATTTCACAATTTATTTATTAAAAGCCAAAAAACAATTGTTTAAGAAAAAAAGAACAATAAATAATAATAAAGTCTTCAAGACGTAACAAATTCAAATCGAATAAACTTAAATTTCTTATGAAGTAACGAAAATCAATTATCCATCAGTAAGCAACCAAAACAACACATTAAATAATAATTATTGAATAATAAAACTAATAAAAAAAAATAAGAAAATCAGTCTTTCATTGATTTTGTAATGTTAATGTGCGTGTTAAAAAAAAAGAAGTTGCCGGACATAAGTTCTTTATCAATACTTATTTCATGAACAAATCTGTTTAACAATATTGTCGTTTTCTTTTAAATAATTTTTGAATTCAAGACAACTTAAATTGTAATTGCACTTTAAATTAATATAGCTTTTAGCGTTTTTAAATTTAGTTAGGCGTTTTCGTTCGTCCATTCATTGTTCATTATGAAAAAACTCTTTCCCGTGGGAGTATTTGAACCAGAACAATTTGTAAAAGGTTAGCGAAAGCAATGTTTTTTGTTGTCCAACCATTCTCTAACTTTATCTAAATTTGGGAAAGAATTTAAGCAATTATCAATGTCATCAATTTTTGTAACGCTTCGCTTTTCTTTAACAAAAGCTAAGCTTGCTTCTACATCTGGCCAGGAAGATACATTTCGAAGAACAACCCAGCTTAAAATTTCAAATTCTTAAAAAGATGCATCCCACTGACTCAAATATTCATAGCAGCTGTTATAGAATTGAAATACATTGGCTTTAAATCTATTTTCGTCAATGCAATTTCGTTCGATTAGTTCAGCTTTCATTTTTTTAAAGATCAAAGGCAAAAATTGTTCATCCCTTCGTTGCATTATTTTAGCTTGAGATATTTCATAATCAAAGAGACCTCAGACATGCATATTTTCTTGACACTCTATTAAGGCAATATTGCTATGAAATATTGAGGCTTCAGAGTGGATGAACAATAAAACGACTTCAGAGCAGGGGTTCCCGAAAAATTGTTTTAAAATAGTAGGAGATTTTGTCTTGCGATGAGAAATATTCGTTTAATTGTTTAAAAAGATTTAAAATTCTTTCAATAGCTGGTTTTAAGCTTAGTCATCTCGTTTTGTTGTATCCAACTAGCTTAAGGTATTCAATTTCTGAATTATCATAAATTTCTTTGAACTTTTTGACGCGGACAGTGTTAATGTAAAATAAATGAGCAGCACAGTTCACTCCAATCAAAGCTTTCCAAGACGATTTCTGAAGTTGCTAAAAACGTTATTTTGGCCTCTTCTCGCTGCCCAACCAAAATGGCAATTTGTGTTGACAGCGCAAATTGCAAGTAATTTCTTATTTATCATAAAATATTCCAGGGTAACCTGTATGTACTACGATATTATGTCAGATGATTCTCCTGGAAGGTCCTTATTCTCCAATATTTTCACAACAACATTTTCTGGGCTGCTGCCATGATTGGAACAATTTGTCACAAAATTAACTTTGTACAAAGCGGCTTCGTTTCCATGATGGAATTAGGTGCCAAAATATTACACACAATTGCTTCACATTTTGTACGTGCGCAGGAATACATCTCGTCAAAACAATTTTTAATAAGTTTGGTAGTACGATCATATAAGACCTAAATGAATGGTTGTGTTGAACTATTTGGTAAGCCCAAGTGCCTTCATTTATCGCATTTTTCCTTGCCGCTCCTTGAAAGTTACTTGGGCGTGTTGATGAGTTGCTCAGTAGGGTTGAATATCATGTTTTCCGCCACTAGATATTGAAAACATTGAGCTACATTTGCAACATCTAACCAAATTTGGTTTGGAATTTTTTTTGTGATCATGAAATGGTTAATTTTATAAAATAGGTACCTACCTAATAAAATATTTTTAAAAAATATTAAAAAAAAAATATATGAACGTACGGGACAAATACCTACGGGACTAAAATTGAAATACGGGACATTTGTATGTCCCGTATTTCTTAAAAAAACCGGGACGGGCTATTGAAATACGGGACTGTCCCGGGAAATACGGGACGTATAGTCACCGTAGGTACCTATACCATATACGCCAAAACTCACTTTTCGAACTAGGTATGCAGTCTCGTGTCTTCGGACGCCCTCTTTTCAAATTAGTTGTCAGTTTTGTTCTATCTCTTTCCATTGATGAGATATTCAGAATGGATTTTAACGTATATCCATCAAAAGTTCACGTATTGTTTTGCCGTAAACGCAAAATTTTGACATATACGGAAAATTGTCCATACAATTTGCCAATTTTTTTCTTAAGAATGGTTTTGACGTACATCTACGAGTTATGTTGTGGCAATGAGAAAATAAAATAAAATTAAAGGGTTGGTTTTCCTTTGCACATGCACATTGCACAGTGGTGTGCAGCACACTTTATCACAATCGCCGGTCGCAGGTACCGTATCTATCGGTTCTCAAGATCAGAGTATCCATATATATAATGAGTATACATACATATGTACACTCTCTTATATGCATTTCCTACTACTCCAAAGAAAAAAGCCTACAATATGTAGAAGCAGGTCAAAACGATGTGTTTTAACCCTTATGGAACGGCCGCTATTGGAAAAACGGTACACAATATATTTTGCGGCGTGCTTCGTAAGACGAATGATTGTGGGTTTTTTCATAATGTTTTTTTAAAGGCGTATCGACTTGATCCTCGTTGTGTGTATCTTTTCACTTCGTGCAGTGCTACCTGCTTTGCATTAATAAAGTGGTTTATGGCTGGTTTACTGATTATGTTTTTACTGATTACACCTGAATATCAACCTCTAACATTATCCTTCAGTAAAAATATGAATATAAACGCTTCTTTATACCCTATTCTAAGGGTATATTAATTTTGACGCATAGTTTGTAACATACCTTAATATTGCCCGTAGTCCCCTAAAAGTTACTATATTTATGATCAGCATCGATAGTAATGTCGATCTAGCCATGTCCGTCCGTCCGTCCGTCTGTAGCCAAAAATTAGGCCTTTAAACTGGACCTAGAGAGCTGAAATTTTAACCATATACTCTCTAGGGTCCCGAAATAATCAAGTCTACGAATTTTTGAAATCCGCCCACAGACACGCCCACAAACTCAAAAAAACAAAATTTTGGAAAAAATCGAATTTTGAGCTAGAAAGCTGAAATTTAGTATATATGATCTATGACTCCTAAAACTGCTCGGGATAAAAAATTTTCAAAATCCGCCCACTGACACGCCCACAAATAAATAAAACAATTTTTTTATACCCTATTCTAAGGGTATATTAATTTTTGAAAATCCAAAGTTTGAGTTAGGGAGCTGAAATTTATAATATATACTCTCTATGGGCCCTTTATTCTCATGTGTTATTTTTTTTTAAATCCGCCTACTGGCACGCCCACAATTAAATAAAACAATTTTATTGAAACACCTAAGTTTGAGCTAGGGAGCGTTTTTTTTTGATAAAATCCCTTAAATGTTATATAACAAAATATGTAGAGCGTTCTTAACAATTCAACCATACTTAGACTTTTGTCACGCCCACTTATGAGGGATAGGAATAAGAATAGGGTATCCAACAGTTCGCCCAAGCGGACTGTAGCCCGTCCCTATGTTTTTTGCTTTGATTTTACTAAAAATAACGCAATCCAGTGTACGGCCTAGTAACAATAATAATGATTTGACTCTTTATAGTTTTTTGCACACACTGAATTTGCAATAACGTTGGGTAGGCGGTGCTTACGTTTTTTAGGGTTCCGTAGCCAAATGGCGAAAAACGGAACCCTTATAGATTCGTCATGTCTATCTGCCTGTCTGTCTGTCTGTCCGGGAATGTCACAGCCACTTTTCTCCGAAACTATAAGAGCTATACTTTTGAAACTTGGTAAGTAGATGTATTCTGTGAACCGCATTAAGATGTTCACATAAAAATAGAAAAAAAACAATAAATTTTGGGGGAACTGAAACTAAAAAAAAAAAATTTCATCAAACCCATAAGTGTGGGGTATCTATGGATAGGTCTTCAAAAATGATATCGAGGTTTCTAATATCATTTTTTTCTAAACTGAATAGTATGCGCGAGAGACATTTCCAAAGTGGTAAAATGTTGCTCCCCCCCCCCCCCTCTAACTTTTAAAATAAGGGAATGATAAAACTAAAAAAAATATATGATGTACATTACCATGCAAACCTCCAACGACAATTGATTTGAACGAGATCTAGCAAGTAGTTTTTTTTAATACGTCATAAATCGTAAACCGCAATTTACCTTTCATTAACCCTTAAATACCCAAGGAAACCGATTTTGATGAAAAAAATATATTGTATGTAAACGGAAACAAAAACAACAAATCCGCTTTTAAAAAAAAATATTTTTTTTTTGACGAAGTTATTAGCAAAAAAGTGGTTGTATCTTTAAAGATACACTGGGCATTAACCCCCCACAGCTATTCGGAAAGAAAATTATAAGATTATAACGAATGCACAGGAATTTAGTTTAGTGTATTAGATAAACGGGTAATTGTACATACTTTTAAATTCATTTTTTAATTGTTACTGAATATCAACTTACGTACTAGACAAAAATGATTAAATCTAACTTAAAATTAACAGGATACTTATTCTTATTTATTGGTCCTTATGCGGACGCCCTAAACGTAACTATATCTTATAATTATTGCCTTTCGGCCTAAAAACTATTTACAAACTAATCTTACATATATGTATTCGTCGAGAAAATCAATTAAAACTCGGTATCATTATTAAGATTTTATATTTTTTATATAAAACAAACTACGAACTACCTATTCTACTTACTTAAACTACCTAACATATTCTAACTATAATTATGATTCTGAGCACTCGTTGCCTTGCGCAACAAGTGGTCAAAATCCCAATTGCTTTCCGAGCGCCTGGCAATCGTCAACGTGCACACGCGCTACCCTGAGCTAACTGAAGCCTTACAGCCTCAATCTTCTCCCGGAAGCACTACCACAAGTTGACGAGCCCGGCCTCTCCCATAAACGCCCTAGCTAACTTAATCTAACTTATAAACTAAGAGGATGTTACCTAGAGTAACGCACCGTCTTGGGAGGGCATGTAGACCCCTCCCCCCTCAAAAAGCCACCAAAATTCGGCAAATTGTTTTTCTGTATCGAATTTATCCCTCTCCGCTATTGCGGTACTAAAACGGAGGAGCTCATGAGCATTGGCGACGTCCTCGCCGCGGATGAGCCGCTTATCTCTCGCGCTGCGAAAGCGGTGGTATAATACCGGGATACCATCCCTCGTCTGTACCAGCCCTTTTGCGTCAATATAGATAAATGCCTCTGGCGGGATAAAGCCAGACCGGAGCGTACTCTCTATGTACATTTCATTGGGGTAGTAAGCCCCAAATATCAGACTATTGTCGCTGGCCATCGCCCTTGCAACGTGCCTTCGAGTCACCTTAATGAGGAAATTGTCAATCCTATTCAACTGAGCCCCATCGTATAGGACCTTGTTGGGATAGTATTTAATATAATTGCATTCAGGCGTTCGGAACAACCGGAGACAAGTCCTAAGACATTGTCTCTCCAAAACCCGAATCTTTTCCATATAGCTGGGCGCTATATTGAACCACAATGGACAACCATAGGCGATAATTGGCCTTATAAGGGCCACGTAGCAAATGACCTTCACTTTGGAGTCAAGTTGACTGCTATGAAACAGTCTCCTTGTCAAAGCATAAGCCTTCTTGGCCCCAGCAAGACAAGCAACTATATGTCTATCGAAATATAGATACTGGTCAAGCCAGATACCTAGATATCTAACTACGCTTCTCACCGCCAATGGCTGCCCATTTTGTCCAATAATGGCCAATTTTTTCCAGTTTTTTCTGGTATCCCTAGAGGCCCCAGCCAATGGAGTTCTGAACAAGATTGTTTCCGTCTTCTGAAAGTTGATTTTCAACTTCCAGTCGTCGCAATATCGCTTAATTTGATCGAAGTCACGCTGCAAAAGGATATTAATGACCTCGATTTTAGGACCTGATCTGTATGCCACCAAATCATCGGCATACGCTATAGCATGTCTGAGTGAACCTACCAGATCACTCGTGTAAATGTTAAACAGGATCGGAGAATTGACCGCCCCCTGCTGTAAACCGTTTTTAATTTCAAAGACTCTGCTCGAAGTCACATTGCCACATTTGACAACGAACTTCTTTCCCATAAGCATATTATAAATTACATATAGCAAAGGTTTGTGCATCCCTCGCCTGATCAACTTGTAGAAAAGTCCCTCTAACCATACGGTGTCGAAAGCCTTCTCAAAATCAACCAGACAAGCACCCGTGCATTGGTTCTTGCATTTATTCCACTGAATGTCGGAAACCAGTTTCGACGCGGCATGAATAGTATCATGCCTCGCCCTGAAACCAAACTGGTTGTCCAGAATTATGTTATTGTCCTCGACCCACTTTAACAGGGCTCTATTGACAACCTTTTCAAAGACCTTGCTAATATTCGGAAGCAAGCTAATTGACCGTAGATTGGCAGGGTTCGTCCTATCTTTACCTTTTTTCGGGATAGGGTGTACCACAGCTACCTTCCAATGCGCCGGATAATGTGCATTATTCAGCGCATTGTTAAACAACGTGGTGAAAATATCTACAGCCTCCAGAGGCAGGTGTCTCAATACGACGTTTGGGACACCATCATCCCCGCCGACTTTTTATTTTTTAGCGACTCGAAGATGCACAGAAGATCATCCTTCGACACGAACAAGTGCGATGCATCTCGGCCATTGGCGACAACTGCATTAGCATGGTTTTCATCAGTGAACACGGTGAATCCGTTATTCTCAGATCGCCAATTCTCAAGTTCGGTGCGCAGATAGAAGTGGCTCACTAGAGCTCTATTCTCAATGTCGTGGTTACGGCGAACAGGATTGTTCACCGTATACACGGCCTCGAAACAAGCGCCCAGCAAATCCACTTTCTCCTGTGGGTCCTCGACCACGAAAAAATCGTCGTTTGAAGCGACACTTTCTGGACCTATTCCAGCAGTCAGTACTGTCTGTCTGTTCTCTGCTGTCTGGGAGATTCGAACACAAGGAATATCATTGTGATCTTTCCTCCTGAACAACTTATTTATCTGTGGGTAGTTGTACATAATAAGGTAGTATCGCACCGTTTTTGTTAATTCAAATATTGGTACGAGTATATAAACAGAAAATAATATTAAAAGAATGTTTAGGTTATCTATTATTTAGTAAAAAAAATGAAATAAAGAAACACAAGCAACAAAGAAGATCTTCAGTAAATACAATCATTTTGTAAATTTAGATGCATCAGTGATTAAAAAAGTATATTATTAAAAAGTATAAATTATTACATATACCTAGGTATTTATTTAAAAATTAAAAATGATATGAATGGGAAAAACTACAAAAGCAAGCAACACGATCTACGTTAAATACAAAAACCAAACATTTTAGCTATAGGATAATTTATGTGTTATGATAATTATAAAAACAATTTTTTTCTGCCGTTAAACATAAATTTACCTTACATTTAGAACAGTACATTTTTGTTTGTCCTGAACAATTAGGTAACTTGCACCGTCCCTTTTTGTCGATAATTGTCCAGTGGTCTGTCTTATCTAGCCGTATGTCTTTAGAAGGAGCATTGGATGAATTTGGCTTGGAACGTTTGGTTTGAAGGAGTGATTCCAAAGATGTCGGCCGCCCACGTTTTTTAGGTTCCACAGAGCCGTAACTAAACATAACATCTGCAACTTCCAACTTAAAATCAATGAGCCTCATTTGTTTGTATTCGGCGGCCTTTGTTGATCCTTTTATGCAATATCCATGCATTTACTGCAGTCATATCTAGCATATAAAAAAAAAAAGCCGGTTTGTCCATTTTCGGCTTTTCATGCCTATTTTATGGCATTATTCCGACATATGTTGACATAAGATTGACAACCCTGTTGTCCTTCCAAGATATGGTCGTAACATCCATGCCGTGAATAGAAGCAAAAAATTCCTGGCTTGTTCCACGTTCGCACTTCATCATCGTCTTTTCTTCCGGTAGCTTACAGTTTTTTATTCTGTTACGACGTATAGTACCAACTGTAAGTATGCATTGAGTCCGAAGATATGTCACCAAAGGCAGGGTTGTGTAGTAGTTGTCGCAGTATATAATGTAATTTTTATACCGTGGCACTTCCCGGAGCAATCTTACAACAATATTTGCCGATGGTTGCAGATCTGGTTCGCCTTGAGAAGGTCCTTCAGGGGATCCGCTGTATATTTCAAATTTATACGCGAATCCGCTTGTGTCGCATAAAACAAACAGCTTAAATCGCCACTTGTGAGGCTTGTTTGGTAAATATTGCTTCATAAAATGTCCAATTTTTGATGAGCACATTTGTTCATCTACACAAAGCCGGTTTAATCGTGATATGCTTCCAAAAGTCCTGTTAAGATATTTAATTAGAGGTCTTATAAGGTAAAGGCGGTCGCGATCGGGTCTCGTTTTCCGGCTCTACTTTTGTCGTTGAAATGGATATATTGCCGATTTTTTCAAATTTGTTTCTCGTCATTACATTTTGAACTACCGGTACGCAACGGTGTAATTTTTCGGTCCAAAAATCTCTAGTGCTCGGAAGGTTAAAATATGTCATGTAAAATAGTATACCAATAAACTTTCGTAAATCGGGCATATCAAACCGGAATGACTCGTTCACCCCTGCATAGATTCTGGTTTTGTCCACAATTCGTTGCTCCAAAGTCTCTGGAAACAAATATGACCAAACTTGATAGGGCGTTTCCAAAGTCTGTACAATTTCTGGAATGCTAGTATCCCCTCCAAATCTCACTTGTTCCGCATTATAAACAAGGTTCGCTTTCTTCCAAATAACTTTATCAAATTCCACGGACTTCGGGTTAATTTTTGTTTGCGAAAATTGTGAGGGAAATGGATTCCAAGAACTGCTTACGGATGGAATCGATGATAGTGAAGGAACTGGATCCGGTATGAAATTACCTGGATCTGCATTGTCGTTGTTTATCATACTGACGAAACTATCGTTTATTGACATGCTAAGATCGAAATCATCGGCATTACCATCCTCCGACAAACCACGCTGTTCAGCCATCTCATCTACACTACCCTCATTGTTATCGTCAGTTACCACTGCAATTTTGCGTACACCTGCTACTGATGTTGGTTCGCAAAGCTCATCAACGTCATCATCCAAATTATCAGTAGGTACTGTCAAAACTAAAATCATGCAGCAATGCACTGACCTCTTCGTCAGTCATCTTCACACCGTCAATTTTAGTAAAAGCCATGCTTATTCTAGGACATATTAGGAAAAAATGCGAATAAGAAAAAAAGCGAACAAGCACACTAACTATACCGTATATAGAATTATTGTCCGTTTAAATCGCAATCCAAATTGTACTTCTTTCAGGAACGACACAATGTATAAAGCAACACATACGGGAACTACTAATTTTTGTGAATATTTTTTCTTGATCAATCTGTAGTTTTTAATACAATAATTGTAATATCAAAATTACAGTGTACAATTATGTAAACTTATATAAATATATACCTTCAAACTAGTTTAACTACACTGATACACAACTAAATCACAAAATTGGAACACAACCAACTAACTTGCACTTTGTAACGATTCACAACTACTCTGAATACACAACAAATGAAGAAATAAGCTAAATTCAACCGAAATCATGATATAGGCCGCAATGCCCAGTGTATCTTTAAAGATACAACCATTTACCGCTATGTTATATGAGCTGCGTATATCGTATTTGGTAGAAATAACCGTATTTTACTTCATAATATATAAGTTCACCAGGTTATATTTTTTTTGTCACAGCAGTGTTACCAACTATAAAGTTATTAAAGAAAAAAAATATTTTTTTTTTAAATTTTGTTTAAAATTAAAAAATTCAAATATTTCGTTATAAGTAATTTAATTTAAAAACTATGGGTCTATTTTTTTTTACAGTGGATACATTTTGAGTCAATAAAGCAAAAATAGTAAGCCATAAGTAAATAAAGTCAAAACTAACGAAGAAATATTTTTTTTAATGGTTGTATCTTTAAAGATACACTGGGCATTTAAGGGTTAAATCAACTCAAATATAAAAAAAAAAAATATTTAATTTCATAAACATAAACCATATGCGTAAACCGTGAACCATTATTTTCTAATAATAAATCGGAACCCTTCATGAGCGAATCCGACTCGCACTTGGCCGCTTTTTTCATAATGTATTTTCGAAGGCGTATTGAATTCTGGTCAGTCGTGCGAAACAACTGAAGAAAACACAATACGGGGTGACGCGTGTCAGTTTCAGAGCAAACAAATAATAGTGTACGTGTTTTTTAAAAGATAAAGGTCAACTGTTTTTCCATTTAAAAATATTGTAATATATCTATCAATATTGCTAAAATGACCGAAAGATTTGACAGGTTATACGATATTTTTAATTCGTCTAAGTTTAAAGACCCCAAACAAATCCAGAAGGAATTTTTTGGAAATAAAGAGCAAGTCAATTTCATAAACGAAATGAATGTATTTTTCGAAAATATTACTTTTTTTGATTAGTCTGCCAATGTGACTAAAAAGATGGCAGCAGAATATAAATGGTATTCAGTTCTTTTTAATGAGAAACCTCAATTAGGATTCTCAGGAAACCTTCGCGGTTTTACGCAACCGAGGAGAAAATAACAAGTTACTGACTCCATTTCAATTCATTTGTTCATTTAAAAGATCTTTTTCAGCAAATTATACTTGGAGGATATAACCCATGGAAACTGCGAGCAACTGTGAATTTAGAGCTTTCTGGCGTTGAAATGCAGTTACCATCACCCAAAAAGAAGGACAATGTGAATAACATTTTCAAAACCGAATCTGACTATAAAACTGTTGATTTCAGTGGCGAAAATCCTCTTTTTATTTTGCAGGCTACATTTAAGAAAAATCGTCAAAAATACAAGTGTGACCTGAGAATAAGTCAGAAACCTAGTGTTTCTTCCATTTTCACAGATTTCAAAGAATATGAGGGTGCACACTTAATATTTCTCGTTTTCCCAATTTGTACTTTTGTAATAATTTTCAAATGAAGATGTACAATACATTTATATTAAAAAATGAATTTGATTAATTTTGCTGTAAAAATCAAAACAAAGAATTTTTTATAAAATGTTATGTACGTGTGTATCACATTATAACACACATGGCAAAAATGTCAAACAAAAAGGATTTTATGATGTTCAAAAATCTTTCAAAAAATACGTTTGGATTTGCATCCTTCCTTTAATAATAATCCAAATCGCACTCTTTTACAAACACTGCGAACACATCCTTAAAAATGAAAAGTGAATATAGAATACGATCTAGGCGTTTTATTTGTAAAATTATGCTGAGCTGGGTATACACTAGCACCGAAACACGGCTACAGACGTACCTACTTGCTGATAAGAACTGATAAAGAAAACGCCGAGAGTGTAACTATCCCTACTCATTAGGTATATGGATATACAATCGCCGGTCGCAGGTACCGTATCTATCGGCTCCAGAAAGTCTGATGTTCTGCTTTAGCGTGTCCTTCTTTGTACCTGGTTGCTCGTATGAGATGTTTTTAAGCACTTGGATTTTTTGTCTTGAGTTTATTGCAACGCTATCCATTCGTTGTTATTTATTGTTCTTCAAGTGTGGTTAATGGATATTAGATTGACCGTTGGTTACCTCCTTGGCGGCCGGCGTAAGGTAGCTGTTCGTTTTAAGAAAAATTTTATAAAATGCTCTGGAAAAGTATGAAGAAAATAAACTTGATTTTGATGGAGTATACTTAAAGTGACCATACGTCCCGCTTTTGGCGGGACAGTCCCACTTTTAAGCAGTCTGTCCCGCTGTCCCCAGAGCGTACCAAAATGTCCCGCTTTAGCAAATAGACCAAAATATGTTATTAGAGACGAACCTCGACTTACCTGCATATTCCATCAAAGTCGTAATACGATACTCGTAACTTCATTAAAAATGGAATCAAACGTAACAAAGCAAGCCATTATCACGAAAAAGAAAAGCTGTTCCCAAAAGGTTAATCAGCATTACAACAAATTTATACAAACTTCTGTTCAAGACCGGACTCCTTTATAAAATCATTATGAAAAAAAACTTTGTATCCTACGATTGAAGTTGTATGTGGATGGGGTGGAAAACCTATTGTGCATGTGTATAGGTAGCCGATTTCAAAACAACGGTCACCTGCTCAGAGAGAGGATTAAATGAGTAAATGTGATCTCTATTTTACTGCAATGGAAACTAAAACAAAATTTTTACTTAATTCCACAAGCGTCCCGCTTTGACATAAAAAAATATGGTATAGGTACTGCAAACTCATTTTTGACGAAAAGTTAAATATTTTAAAAACTAAGAGCATTTGAGGATATTTGATTACTTTTATTAAAAGAGAATTCCCATATATATGTAGATATCGTGTCAAAAAATCAACAAAATACCAGCGCTTAGTTTTTATGGAGTAGACTGCCAAACCTTTAAATGCGACTTCCCAAAAACATGAAAATTTCGCATACGGCAAGACAATATTAGGGCGTCGATAAATTGATAGTCTGGGAGAAAAACGTACTTAGATTCAGCTATCTAAGGAAATTATATTTATCAACGTATCTTCAAAACTCTTTTCATAAAAAAATAATAAGTCACTAGACTTTGACTTGTGATATTTTCCTAGATTTTTCTCACTGGCATAACGCAAATTGTGTCGGCAATGATTCACTAATGGTGGGTGTGCCAGATGGCAGTTAATGAAAACCTTTTCACTTGATAATATCATGCCGCCTTGTCGAATTTCGATTTTTTCCATAAAACGGCTGTTTTTAATAGTGGGTTTGTCATCTTTACAGTTGATAGCTTCGGGCCCTTAGAGAGTATATGTCTCATATTTTAGCTTGCTAGCTCGAATTTCGGTTTCTCAAAATTGGTGATGGACGCACGGGCGGACATGGCTAGATCGACATAGCGTTCGATGGTGATAATAAATATAGTAACTTTTAGGGATCACCGATCAATATTATAGCATGTTACAAACAATGAGTCAAACCTATAATACCCTTAGGATAGGGTATAAAAGAACACCAATCAAAAAGAATGGAATTAAAGCTAAATTGCAATAGTTTGTTCCTAATGGTTAACACCGTCAAATGCTTTGGTAAATTCAGTAAATATAATAAGGGCATTCATGCAACTTTTACCATATTCGTAAATGTGTAAACTTACAAGAAATGTTTTAAGAGCACCCCTAAAAACTAACGATGGCAAATCAATCAATCAGCTGTTGGATATGCGCCTTGTTTCATCTGTGTAGTATTAGAGAGGATGCATTTAGTATACCCCAGCCTAACTGCGGCTCGACCACCGATTGGTTTAAACAAGTTTTCCACGTTTACTATCTTTTACTACCGAAAATTACCGTTCAATCAAGCTGATATCACACACCATGAAGATCGTTGAGCGGGTATTGAATAGCGGAAGGCGGAAAATAATATGGCTATCTGAAGACCAGTGTAGGTTTGTCGCAGGTAATTCAACCACAGATGCAATCCAAAGTATAAGGATCATGATGGAAAAACATCGTAATTCGTTAAAGGATTTGCATAAGGTGTTGGTTGATTTTGAAATGCATTTGATAGGCAATCAAGGGATCTGTTATGGGGGGCGCTAAGACAACGAGGAGTTCCAGAAACCTACGAACAGATGATCATAGGAACGAATGAGGGATTAAAGACAGGAGTAAGATGTCCTGCTTGGAGGTCCCGCTGCCCGTTCTCTGGCCCACTCCGACCTCTACCAGCCATGAATATGAATGGAAGAGTGATTCGCAAGTGCGAAAAGTTCAAATATTTAAGATCTATGATCAATAATGTTATGTTCAAAGGAGAAATCCTACGAACCCTGTCAAAAAGGCAATATCAATCAACGTTCAAATACAAAAGCAGAAGAGAAGCAAGCCAAAAAACTGCGAATCATACAAACTCAGCAACAACAGCATTTAATCAGTAGGCGGTCCAGTAGAAATGCAGTCAAGTGGGAGGTACATGATCCCTCAAATCCTGATCATATCCTCACCGCCATTAAAGGAAGAAGAAAAAGAAGAAAAAGGTCCTCAGTAGTTAGTGCGTTGAGCTACTGTTCGAGGTGTCTGAGGTTCAAATCTCGAAGGGTGCCCAGTAACACCTTAATTTTTTTCCAGTGCCCCACCTCTTGCGAAAGTCCTGACAAACATTATAAGAGTATCAATTGCCTTGAGAAGATTCTCAAATTCATTTAGGGTCAAACGGCCCCAACCAACAAGCCCCTTCAACCAGCTCGGTCCTTAGCTTCCAGTTACGCATATCAAGTTGGTTGAGGTCGTTCTCCAATTGTGCGCGCCACCTAAGGTGGGGTCTTCCTCTGCTGAGTTGACCCTCATGGGTGGATTCGAAGACTCGTCGGGCTAGTGCGTTGTTGTCCATACGCTCCACGTGTCCCAGCCATCTCAGCCGTTGTAATTTTAGCTTTTTGACCAGGTCAGCGTCGCTGTATAGCCCGTATAGTTCGTCGTTAAATCTTCTTCTTCACACTCCATCGACACAAACTGAACCGAATATCACTCAAAGAATCTTTCTATCAAAGCATCCGATTTTGACAGGGTCCATGCTTCTGCACCATACAGCAGGACCGGGATGATTAAGGTCTTATATAATATCTCCTTGGTTCTATGAGAGAGGGCTTTACTTCTTAGATGCCTTCTTAGCCCGAAGAAATAGTGATTGGCAAGAGGGTGTCTTCACTTGATCTCTGCGCCGATGTCATTTTGCGAAGTGATAGTGGAGCCCAGGTAGACAAAGTCTTTAACTACTTCGAAGTTGTATCTGTCCATCATGACGGTTTGTCCGAATCGCCGAGGTTGAGAGTCCTTCCTCGTTGACAGCATAAATACTTCGTTTTGTCCTCATTAACAAAAAGAAACGAACGCTTTACATCACACATAATCTAATATATGTCATTTAAAGGCGGTTCCATCTAATAAAGTCATTCACACTCACAGCTATTAGCAGTGTGCAAAGATCGATTAGATAAATCACGCAATTTGAACTCCATTTCCCTTCAAAAAAGTATACAACTTTATTCCAACATGACGACAACTCCACCACATGCCACGACATAACCACTCTACAACAAAAATTCAACAATTGACCACAAACATTGTTTTCGCATTTAACGCTCACCTGACATTCAGCTATTATGTCAAATATTAACGCGACTCACTTACACTGATCGATAATCCACCTCATATAGCCCCAATCAAAGGATTAACATGCCGGTCTCCTGCCAAAACCATACTCAACACACCACTTTGCATCCAACAACTAACAACCTCCGTTTCAACACACTGATAGACCGTTGCACATTGTATCCAGTGCCAGTACTCGTCTACTACCCAGGACATAACCGATATCCTGCCATGGAATAATATAATCAACAGAATCCACTACCGGAGCTCATAATTATATAGCCAGGCAACAACTTTGTTTACTCTCAAAATGTGCGGAAAGCGACTGCAATGGTTGGTTGTCACGGGATGCATACTAATTGACCAGAACAAAAGCTCCGAAAGGCACCTCTTCGTCAGGTTATTGCGTGGTGGACCCTCCACCCACATGTAGTTGTGTCGCTGGTGAAAGCCATGCCACAGGTGATATTTTCTTTTGTCTACCTATTCGCCAAGACAAAATGCTGTGGGCCCTGTTGTTAAGTTTTGTCAAATTCTATGCCTGAAAGCCTTAACCTCATCATTGCAGGAAAAGTTTAAATGAATGGCAGAATGGGTGCGGGTGTGGGTGTGGTTGACAATGTCTGCACGTGGAAATTGAAGAAGAAAATGTGTGACACCATGTCACGTATGGCTAAGCAGAAGGGATGTGAATAAAATCCTTATAAAGAATTTGCACTCCTTTCGCGTTGTAAACAAAAAACATCGCTAAGCTCGGTAGGTGGCAAAATTAATTAAAAATGACAAAACTTTTGTAGGTATTGTTTTGGTGGGGATGTTGGATTTTTACCTTTAATAAAGCTCCCATCCTAGCCCGCATCACACACATACTTCTTTAAAACATAAATAAATAAGTGCACGACTAAGTCGTGTGAAACTTACTCGCTTTCATTGGATATGAGTCTCAAATTTGTTTTTCAAAACCTGCAGGCGCGTGCTAAGAATATCACTGCAGCTCCCCGCAAAAAACAGCGGGGAGCTGCAACAAAACTTGTCGTAAAAGGCGATTAAGGGGACAAATCACATAAATCCAGGTGAGCCCAGCGACGAATTTAACATCTTGAAACTCCCCTGCAAGTGTGCCTGAAAACCCATGGGTTTACACGAATGGAGATAGCTGGTGTCGTAAAAGGACGATCCCACAAAAATCAGTAATAGGCGCATGCACGCGTATCGTAAAAAGGAGGCATGCCGGGATCAAACAAATGCAATAACACCATCATTTGGCAGAAATATGTGCCATAGACAGGTGCGTTCGAATCAACCTCAATAAAAACTACAGGAATTGCAACATAGCAATAATGTCTGCCAGCCAATCAGTCATAAAGGCTCTTGACACCTACGTCATCAAGTCAAAACTCGTCTGGGAATGCATACACGGACTGAATAGACTAGGCAAGAACAAAGAAATCCATCTGCTGGGTACCTGGCCATTTTGTGTTGGCATTACAGGCAATGAGGCAGCGGGCTCTCTGACAAAAAAAGGGGCATAGGAACCCTTCATAGGACCTGAACCGTTCTGCGGAATAGGAGAACACACTATACGCGAAGAGTTCAAGAGATTGGACGAAGAAACAAGGACCAAAACCGTTCGCAACCTCCAAGGTCTGAGGCAAGCAAAGAAACTCTACGGAAATTATAACCAAAAGCTTGTATCAGGCCTCCTCAAGTGGCACTGCAGACTCAAGGAGCACCTAAGGAAAATGGGTATATCAGAGGACGGGCTCTGCAGATTCTGCAGTGAAACCGCCGAAACTCCAGACCACATACTGGAATCCTGTAGGGCACTGACCCACAAAAGGATAAGATATTTTTGCAGGCACCAAATAACAAACAAGGACATACAAACCATGGACCCACAGCTCATTCTCAGATTAATCAAGGAAACTGGACTGGACGCTGTGCTTTAAGGAGTGTGACCTGCCAAGGATAAATCAGAGCAATACCTCGATATGCTTCACAAAATAAATATCTAGAGAGGGCTCTGAAAGAGGGCATTAACCTCTCCGAGGTACAAGCAGACGACACAATAGACCAATAGGTCGCAGTGTAATATACCCTAACCAAATATTATTATTATTATTATTAACACCATCATTTGATTGACCTCAGTAAATAAGTGATCCGAAACTGGGAAAAACACTATCGAACCCCACAGGCGGACCAGTAGGAAAGCAGTTACGTGGAAGAGTAATGATCCATTTAATCCTGTTCATAGCTTTGCCGTTAAGGAAGAAGGAGATGATACATTTTTGTTCAAATCACTTCACAAAGACGGCGACATCTTAATAATATTCCCGATACGTATCAAAACACCAAGCAAATTAAAATCGTAAGATCAGAGGTGATAAGAAGGCTTCAAGTAATACTTAACATTCTAAACTGCAGAAAAAATGTTGAGGGTTCAAAGTATGGAGTTTATGCAATGGAAACAACAAATTTATTGAAAGAAAAGTATCCCGATGGCCAAAATATAATCGAGTTTCAGTCGTTAACAATCGGAGAACTGTCAGAAGAAGCTCAGGAATCCAAAAATAAAGACTACAAGAAATATAGGTACAAAAATACCTGCCTGGTTTCAAGGATGCGTCAGAATGAAGACCTATTTAATATTCCATTTTTGTTATTTATGTTCGTCTCCGGTTGTGTGTTATTTTTTGAATAAAAGATTAACTTTATTTGTTTATAATGTTTATCTTTATTTATTTTTCTTTGTTAATGTCACAACTTTTTTCTTTTTTCAATTTTTCCTTCCGCTCGCTATTGAAGTGATTTGAACTATTTAATATGCTTGCAGCCTCATCGGACCCTCTTATTTCTTCGCTAAGGCATGTTAGAACTGAAAAAGACCTCAAAACACGATACTCTCCAGAAATGATTAGTTTATTAGAAATTACCTCGGACTTTGACGAAAGTTTCCAAGAAATCTAGTTTATTGTTTTTTATTTATTTTAATTTATTTGAAATATATTATTCAAACTATTTGTTATGTTGATGTGCCACTAAATAAAAAGAAACCTTTTGCAGCACAAACAAAATTTAAATGGTTCTTTTTTTCCTCTACTGTTTCACTTGCAATTACTTCCAATTCTGCAATTAGTGCGCACATTAACATTTCAGTTTTATTTTATTGTAAAATACTACTTTCACCTTTTTGGATAAAAATATTTTTTTTTAACAAAAAATTCTGGAACACCCTGTAAAGCATTTTTCTTACATTTTATTATTTTTTAGCACTTTACATACTTTCTTTATACCTTGACTTTAAATGTACCACTGAAAATAAAAATAAGACACCCGGTTTTTACTTCAGTTATTTGATATTGACATTTTTTGAGGCAAAATATTAAGTCCATTTCCTATTGGCAGAAAGTCGTATTTCAGCTCTGAAACACCCTGTAAATAGTTTTTCTTAAAATTCACAAAATATATAGCTTTGGAAATTTTCTTCAAGCTAAAAAAAATATTATCACGATATCTTTATTGGTTTACGAGCTATGATTTTTGCAACCAAAAAAGTCAATATACGCCACTGTGCGCCGCCGTTGGGCTGGCCTGACGTCAATGTAAATGTTATACCTCTGTCGAATATAGTCATGACTCATGAGCAGTAATTCCGCGGCCTTAAGTATTTCCAAAACCTCAGATTGGAAGACAATGCAAATGTTTGAGCGCCGTCTTTATTTTTTCAGTTCTGCCTCTGCAGAATCAATTCCAGATCCCGTGCCATCATCGGTCTTAAAGCCCAAGCCAATAGAATCCGTCGATTCGTTGCGTTGACGCCAACGTCAGCGTTAACGGATTCAACGGAAGGATAAGGATCCACAGAATCTGTCGTTGACTTTGATAGCCGAAGACACATTGGCCGTTGCGCCAAAAGGCGCAGGGACATAAGCACCAACTTTTTCTTTTGGGGCTTAGGTGGGACAGAACTCCCAAAATTGATTTGTGACATATATATATACAGATCAAAAGTCTACAGATCAATAGTCAATTGTGAGCCATAAGTCCACAACATTTTGGGCCATATCTCCATAATCTTAAAAAGGAAGAAGGCCATAAGCCCCCAATTGTTCCTTGTTTTCATTTATCTTACTTTAAAAATCTCTTTTAAGTAAATAAAACTGACATATGCGCCTGCCAGACAACTAGCACCTACACTTAGCGGAGCAACGAAGTTTCGTGAGCGGGCTTAGTCATACGGAGAAAAGGTATAAATCCTTTTTACTCAGAAGCTGTTTGATTCCAGACGTTAGAGTGTTGTACAACTAATCTTAAGGTCCGAAGTTCAAATCCTTCTGGGCACAAGTAACATTTAAAG
Source organism: Portevinia maculata (assembly GCA_949715645.1). Classification (NCBI taxonomy): domain Eukaryota; kingdom Metazoa; phylum Arthropoda; class Insecta; order Diptera; family Syrphidae; genus Portevinia; species Portevinia maculata. The sequence goes on along the minus strand of OX454526.1, from coordinate 80,884,350 downwards.
GTTTTCTGTCCCAGCTCTTGCGAACGTCAGACAATCATCCAAGAGTATCAATTGCTATGAGAAAATTGGCCTTCGGATTTGGCTTTAAATTGTAGGCCCTTCCACTTCGCACAAGCAAATGGTTGGAGAAGCTACGTTTTATTCCTGCATGGACCGTTAATGCCTTATATTTATTTTATTTTATAGTCGGTGGGTCATACCTCTACTGTAGCCTTTTAGCATGTGGACTGGTGGCCCTGCAGCGCTCAATACGGCTCACAGGCATAGAAGTCTAACGCCACAGATGACCTTTGTGTCCTCTATAGATATAAAAAAGGCTCTAATATGAATTAATGCAAAGAGCAGTTCCAGGGTGGTCCCAAGACTGCGAAGAGAGTTTAGTACCCGTTAGTCGGACACACTAAGGGGTGATGGTTTACAACAGTCTAACTTCTATTTGGCCTCCTTGCAATTTCTCGGCTTGAGCGTCCTAACTCCTTAAAAGCATCTATTTTTCTTCTTTCTGTCGCTGCCAAAGTCCTTTCGGAACCCATTTTTTTAAACTAAATAAAAACGCGTCTTTTCAACGCTTTTTTTTTAAATATTCTTAACAAAACTTTGAAAAAATCGCTGATGTGAACTAGTGCAACGAAATATTTGCAAATGCCTCATATATATATATATACTCGTATATACAATATTTTTATTTGTACTCAAATTGTGCTACATTGTCTATTAATGCTATTTACAATTAATTAATAATGTCTTACGTCTAATATTTTTTTATCTGTGAGCACAGAAGGGGCTCTACTTCGTTCTACTGTTTACACTTATTTTTTTACATTTTTTCTCATTAAAAAGTTCCTTAAGTCTAACATTTTGTTTGTTTAGGATGTGGGATTTTAACGTCGGCTTGAGTACTGCTGACGATCATTGAAGCAAATGCCTCATCCTAGTGGCGCATCTTTTTATACGCTTTTCAAGTAGTTCATTGTTTGTTCTTGGGAAATTCCAGCAATGACTTACTGTTGAGAAAACATGTACCTGTTCTCAGGTAGTAAAAGTTTCTGGGTATAAAATTCCCAACAGGTATAAAGACTGAAAATCGATTGCAAAATTAATGGCATCATCCTTGTGATCGCCACTAGTAACAGGCTACTATGGCTAGTTATTCAAGCAATTTTTGGAAACACTAGTATTACCTTACTTTCCTTAGAGCCGTTTCTTCGAAAATTTGTGTTGTATAAACCGGTTGTATGGTATAGGTAAGGTACCAAGAATAAAAGAATAAAAACAAATCTAAACAAGATGGGTGGCGACGGTGTAGAGGTTAGTGTGTTGGCTTGTGACCCGTGCGGTGCAGGTTCAATCCCCATGGGGAACAACAACATACGCCACCCAATCACATGCCTCTACACCAAAAAGGAGGATTTCTGCCTGGTAGTACAATGGAACGTTACCGAGTCTGAGTGCTCTGGGATTTGGATTTCCTTTTTTATATAAAAAAAAAAAAAAAAAAAAAAAATCTAAACAAGATATCAATTGTCAGCACGATTGCAATATCTTTCTCCTTACTAAAGAATTGTATACGATAGACGTCTCTACAAAAAAAAAATTTTTACGGATTTGAAATAAAGTGCACGACTGGGCCGATAAATTTCTTGCTTTTAAAAGAGGGGGTTCGAGTCACATTTTCTCATTATCCATTTTGTATTCAGGCAAAATCAGGGAAAAAGAATCGTAACAATGAAGATTACATGTATGTAGATAGCTGTATTGGATATGTCTTAATTGCATTTGTGAATGGACAAGTTGAGAAACATCTTGAAGTTTAATTTTATACCTTTCAGCCTAAGCAGAGGCCGCAAATGAATAATGAAAGTACAGTACAAGCATTTTATAAAAGATATGTGTTCGACACTGACCGAAATCTTAAGACTGCTAAACAAACCCGATGGTATTCTTGTTTCATATTTTTTGGACCGTAGTAGATGTCACATTTTAAATTTTGTAACGCGTCGGATTTTTTCCTTAAACTGACCAAAATTATTCATTAAACTGACCCGGTTGAGGCATACATAACGGTAATTGATTTTGTGATAGAGATCTTTTGAACGGTTTTTGACTTGTCATAATGGCTTATGGTCTTCGTGTGTTTATTATTTAAAGCAAATAAAATTGTGAAATTTCATGAAATACGAAGCAATTTTAAAGATTTATTTCAAAAAATTGAATATGCAAATTTGTTCCTAATCTTAGTATATGCTCAAATCTCAAACCTCTTTGAAATCTCTTCCCACGTTCAAAAGATGTTGCCGAGTTTCGAAAGTACCTTTGTTTTAGTCTTTTGGTAAAAACTGAGTATGCAATTTTCTTAGTTTCACTCCAAATATTTAAAACACCAACACGGATCAATATCATTAAAGCTTTTTTTGAGTAGACTGAAATTTGTAAAAATATTTAGAAACTGTTATATGAATTAATACTTTAAATGACACTCCAGCTGTCAGCTCCTTAGATTAAGCCAATCTGCTTGCTGCTCACGCTCCCAGATTGTTCTCTATCTCCTCCTGTAGTCGAGCGTTTGGAATACGCCATGGGACCAATCCGCTTTCGCACTCGTACAGTGACAAGAGTATCTCAAGATCTCAACATACACAAATCCACTGGTCCAGATGTGATATTTCGCTCTCAGTTCTGAGGAGGTGTTTTTTCACGCAGGCAAAACCATTGTGTAAGCTTTTCTATCTATTCGATTCTACAGGGCTCTTTCCGAGAACATAGAAAACAGCATTTTTTCAGCACGTCCCCAAAAATTGGCGAATCTTCTTCTCCTTCCTCCTACCGACAAATCGCACTTACGTCCCTTCTTTCCAAGGTCATGGGAAGGCTGATAAACCGTCAGCCCATGCAATATCTCGAATCCCTGAAACTTCTTAATGACCGGCAGTATGGTTTTCGCAGCAACAGGACCACTGGTGATTTGATGACTTATCTAACCGAAAAGTGGAACCAATCTCTTCACCAAGTAAGATCGTTGCGCTTGATATTTCAAAGGAATTTGATAGAGTTTGGCATCAAGCTCTTTTGTCGAAAATGCTTGCATTTGGAATCGATGATAGTATTCTTCAATGGATTAGAAATTACCTTTCAAGTTGTTTTGGACGGCTTTAAGTCTGCAACCCACCAAACAAATTCTGGTGTTCTCCAAGGCTCTATTTTGTCTCCGACTCTCTTTCTCGTTTTTATAAATGATCTCCTGTCTGTTACTTCATATGCAAATTATTCCTTCGCTAATGACAGTACCAGTAATCCAGATGCCCGTCCCTCATCTTCGGGCGTGGAACTGGAACGGCAACGTATGTTACGCTCATTGAATTCCGACTTTGATAGCATATTTAAGTGGCGTACAACCAATAGAGTGGAATTCAATGCCTCCAAGACGCAATGCTGTTTCCTGTCACTAAAGCGAAGCCCGAATAGTCTTGAATAATACTTTTATCGCTGGAACCGAAAGACTTTGCATTCCCATTATGTGTGTTAATTATAACCTTCGATGGAATGACCATATATTCGATGTCGCCAAGAAAGCTACGAAATCTTTATGTTTCCTTAAGCGAAGCAAGAAATAGTTCTCCTCTTCTGATCTGGCTACAATTTATAGGGCGTTCATCCGCCCAAAGAATGAGTACTACGCTCATATCTGGTCCGGTGCACCGATTACATATTTGGGACTCCTCGACAGTATTCAAAAAACGCGCGGTAAAACTCATTGGTGATCGAGACATCGCCAAATCACTTGACTCTCTTATTCATCGTCGCAATGTCTCCTGCCTTTCGTTGTTCTATCCGTATTTCCACCATATATTCCTCCCTCAGAACGTTTCAACCGCAATACCAGCAATGCTAGGAATGCACATCAGTGCACCCTTAAGCCTGTATTCGAGCGTACAGTGAAATGCAAAGAATCGTTCCTTAGCCGTACCACACGAATGTGGAATGCTTTTTGAAATCACCCCACCGGTTTTTGAGATTAAGTCATTTTTCTAATGTGCCGTTATAAGAGTCTTTTGTGAAAATAAAGCATCTTCTGACATTCAACCCAAGTATTCAAGAGATCAAAATTGGTCAATTGATCGGTGAACTTTTCAAAAATTCAAAAAAAAAAACTGTTACCTAAATGAATAGAAAAGTTATAAAAACATATTTCAAAAGTTTTAATATACAAATTCTTAGAAATAATTATACCCGTTTTTGAGATAAGTATTAGTATTTGTGTGAAGTACCGTTATTCCGCTGTTTTCGCAATTAACTTCCGCTCATCTTAATTATTTTTTCTAAGTCTTTTCTAAGAAAGTAGGTCTTTTATAGTACACTTGTATGGTGGGCACCGTTATTTTAAGTGGTAGAATAAAAAAAAAATGGCCGCGAGTTATGGGCCTAGAAAACCCAAATGCAAAGTTTGATAAAAATCCGTCCATCGATTGTGGCTGGAGCGTCGGTGACAGACGGACAGTAGTCAGAACGGACCGAGATGGACAGGACTTCTCTATTGTGAGGTATGATAAACACCTCATACTCAGTTTGAGTTCGAAATTTCAGCGCGAGTGCAATATTATTATACTAAGGTATGGCCAGGGTGGCGACGGTGAAGAGGTAAGTATGTTGGCTTTTGACCCGTGCGGTGCAGGTTAAATCCCCATGTGGGAACAACGACATACGCCACCCATTCTCCAGCCTCAACACCAAAAGGAGGATTTCTGCCTGGTAGTAAAGGGTGGTTTTTTCGAGGTATACAACTTCAATATGAAATAAAACAATTGAAGCTTATGTTAACGTCGATGATATTAGCTTTATTTAAAAGATAATTTTATGCCATTAGTGTTTCAATATGATATCGGGCATATGCGCGCCACTGCTACCTCGAATGAAGGACGTCAATGCCATTCAACAGATGAACGAAGAAGTCAAAAATTATGTTTCTATAGCGGTAACATTCTGGCCGGCATCGTCCTTAAAGAAATATGAACAGATAAGTCTACCTGTCCATAAAGCACACCAAACAGTGAGTTTAAGTGCAAGAAAGGGGTCTCGACTCCTTCTTGCGAACGTCTGACAAACATCCAAGAGTATCAATTGTCATGAGAAGCTTCTCAAATTTGCCGTTCGGATTCAGCTTAAAATTGTAGGTCGCTTCCACTTCGCATAAACAAGTGTTCGGAGAAGCTAGGTTTCAGGCCGTGTAGGGCCGTTGATTCCGAATATTTATTTATTTTTAAGGGGTCTCGACAAAGGTCTCTGGGTTTCCTTCACTCGAAATTCGGCAATTTTGTTTGTTTACATATTCATTTCACCAAAAATGGGACACATCGGAGAACAAAATTTAGCGTAGAAAATGAGCAATGGTTTTCAACGTAAATTTGCACAATTTGCACGCATTGTTATGGCGGTATCTATTCATCGTAAAATGGCAAAACGTACTAACCACAAATCAACTTTCAACTGTCAAATTGTCAATCTGTAGAAACAGTGTTGCCAGTTTGAAAACCAAACATCTAAAACAAAATACCCTTTACAATGGACCGTTACCGAGTCTGAGTGCTCTGGGATTTGGATTTCCTTTTTAAAACAAAAAAAAAAAAAAAAAATACTGAAGTACAGTGTACTCTCTTCTAACGGACACCCCTCATAGACGGACAAATTTCAAAGAACGGAATAATCTACACAATTTTTAATGAAAAAAATTCTCTCATAAACGGACTCTTTTATAACCGGACGCGGACACCAGTTTTCATAGCCGCAATAGAATTTCACTCTCTCTTAAGCGGACAAAACGCATTTGGCACACGTCGTTGTCTTTTATTTTGTTTGCTTTTTTTCCTTTTCATTGCGCTTTGCCCTTGATACCCAGCAACAATTTTTAAACACAAAACGGTAAAGAATGTAAACATAGTAGGCTGCGGCGCCGGCGGCCGTCTGTCGACTATCCGACTAAAATTCTCGTGGCGCAGCGCAATACGTAGGTTTGTGTGTAAGTGTATGCATAATTTCAAGTATAAATACAGTTTCAAGTATGTAATGCAAAAATGAATTTTTAAAGGCTTTGTTCTTGTTTATGTTTTGTTATTATCCTTATTATTACCTATAATTAATGTTTATCACAAAAAATGCATTCCATTTTAAAATAAAATGTTATAGGTGCCATAAATGCATGTCTTATTTCTTTTTTCAAGGTTGTCAATGAAATATTATTTCTCATAACCGGACACCTCTAATAAGCGGACAAATTTCTTGGTACCGTCAGTGTCCGCTTATGAGAGAGTTCACTGTATACAGGAAAGTAAAAAAGTTCATAAGATCAAGTTCACAATACGACAATAGACTTGCGCCCATCATTAAAAACCAAAATCTGATACAAAACTTAATTGTGTTTCCTTTTAACGAACAGACAATAATATGCCATTCCGATAAATATTAACTAACAATATTGTATCGTGTGCATCTATAAATGTCAGTGTCAGTAGGTACCTACTATAATAACATTGAATCTAATTTGGTTTTTTATTTATTGGCACATGCTTTAAGCGTATAGGTAACACCGTAAAATACAAGAGATGTGATTTTCAAGGCTCTATGGACAAAATGTGCAATAGCATAGCTTGTGCAATTTATCGCATGTTTTTTTTTTGTGTGACAACGACGACGAGGCAAGGCATGTATCCTCTCCCGTAAGGAGGGGGTTAGGGATAAGCATGTTACAGTGAAAAATATGGCAACATGATGGCGCTTTGAATATGAAACCATGTTATGATGCCTGCATTTATCTATGGGACATTTCAGCTTACACAAGTTTCCGGGTTTATTTTCTTTTTATCTTTAACTTGCAATGTGCACAATTATTAGTTCTTTTATATTTATTTTTTGCATCCCGGTCTCGTTTTTTTTTCCTATAAATTGAATATAAAATATTTTTTTATTGAATTTTATGATTGAATTTTTTTTATGGGAGTTTTTTATTTATAGACGAGGATAGGTACTGTCACTAGTATGTTGAGCGATGACCCGAAAAACTAGAAGTTTTTAAATACATATTGATTGCTTGCTAGAAACCAAACTAAATAAAAATTGAGTGCAAAAACGTAGATACATACTATGTATATGATTACAAAAAGTTAGTTTTTATATAGGCAGCTATATTAGTCGAGCCTATATATTGTTGGAACTGTTTTTAATGTTTGTATAACATTAGTAAGCATTTTTACAGAAGCGTTTCACCTAGATGTGGTGGTTTAGGTCGACAGTGGATTAACCACAACACATCCAATCCATACGCATGTATACCATCCTCGGTATGTAACGACTCTGATGATATGGAAGAACTACTTCTGCAGACTGTTTAACGGCGATGACGAACTAAATCCCGCTGTCAGGCAGAATGCGCCATTCAACCTGGACGATGAAGACCACTAATTCCATCCACCCGATCTGAACGAAGTGAAGATAGCTATATCTAAGCTTAAGTCCAACAAAGCCGCTGGATCAGATGGACTAGCCGCCGAGCTATTCAAAGTCGCAGGCGATGACTTGGTTAGGAGCATGCACCAACTCATCTGTAAAATATTGTTGGAGGAAAGTATGCCCGATGAATGGAATCTCAGCATTGTTTGCCCGATCCTCAAGAAATGAGGCCCTTCGAACTGCGGCAATTAGAGAGGTATAAGTCTTCTTAACATCGCCTACAAGATCCTATCTGCCATGCTGTGTGAATGCCTGAAGCCTTTCGTAAACAACCTGATTGGTCCCTATCAATGTGGCTTCAGGCTAGGAAAGTCTACCATCGACCAAATATATATGCTGCGGCAGATCTTAGAGAAAATCCAAGAAGTTCAAATCGATACCCACAACCAGTGATAAGAGGCACTCCTCTGGCATTTTCAAATAGCGCTAGCTATTTAGGCCTGGCAGGCTACTTTGGAGGGAAAATGTAGTCGAACGTGCCAAGAAATCTGTAGCTGCTCTTTATATATGCAAACAGGCGGTAGGCTCCACGTGGGGTCCACAACCAAAAGTTATGCACTGGTACCTACTGGTCTGGTGGCCCGCCTTGAGACGAAACTCAACGGGTTGCATGCCTCAGCATCACCGGTGCACTGAGAACCTCTCCCACTGCGGCGCTGAAAGCCATGCTGTATTCTCCCAACTGACATCGTCGGCAAACAGTTGGCTGCCAGTTCAGCAATAAGACTGAAAAGCTCCAAACAATGGAAAGAGCAACACACTGGACATGCCAATATACTATCGATGTATCGACATTTTCCTAAGGTCACCGACCACCTGCCCACTGAATACAATTTCAACCTGGGCTAACAACACCTAATCCCAGACAGAACCGAGTGGACACAACGTCACGTCCTACACCACAAATCGCTGTCAATTTTTACAGATGGGTCCAAATCGGAGGACGGAGTCGGCGCCGGAGTCTTCTCTGAAGACCTTGACATTCACCTCTCCTTTAACCTTCCAGAACACTGCAGCGTTTTTCAGGCCGAAGTCACCGCCGTCTGCCAAGCCGCTGAGTGGCTGTTAGTTAATACGAGGGCGGGTCAATAATATTTTTATCAGACTACTCACTAATTTGAGGAGAAAAGGGAAAAAAGTGAATTTCGTGTGCTTATTAAGCATTATTTCTTGCGAAAAAAAACCATTACCGAGACCAAGGCTAAGCTTGAAAAAGACTATGGGGACTCTGCACCATCGATTTCAATGGTAAAAAAGTGGTTTACTGAATTTCGTTGTGGCCGTACAAGCACTGAAGATGCCGAACGTCCTGGACGCCCAGTTGAGGTCTCTACACCCGTAACAATAGAAAAAATTCACGATATGGTGTTGGCCGACCGAAGATTGAAAGTGCGAGAGATTGTGGAAGCCGTAGGGATCTCGCATGGCTCAGTGGTTTCAATTTTGAATGATCACTTGGGCATGAGAAAGCTTTCCGCAAGATGGGTGCCGCGTTTGCTCACAGTCGACCACAAACGCAATCGTGTAACAACTTCACAGGAAGGTTTGGCGTTGTTTAATCGCAATATGGAGGAGTTTTTGCGCCGTTTTGTAACCGTGGACGAAACATGGATCCATCACAACACACCAAAGACCAAACAACAGTCAAAACAGTGGGTTTCTAAGGGTGAATCGGCGCCAAAGAAGGCCAAGGTGGGTTAGTCAGCCAATAAAGTTATGGCGACTGTTTTTTGGGATGCACGCGGGATAATCCACATTGACTACCTTCAAAAGGGAAGAGCAATCAATGGGGAATATTATGCCAACTTATTGGACCGATTCAATGACGATTGAAAAAAAACCGACCTCATTTGGCCAAGAAAAAAGTTCTTTTCCACCAAGACAATGCAAGGGTGCACACATGTGCAGTTGCCATGGCAAAAAACCATGAATTGGGATGAATTGCTCCCTCATCCACCCTATTCTCCAGATTTGGCTCCAAGCGACTACTTCTTGTTCCCAAACCTGAAGAAATGGCTTGGTGGAAAAAGATTTGACTACAATGATGAAGTCATCTCGCAAATAAAGGCCTATTTTGAGGACCTCGACAAATCATTTTTTTTGGAAGGGATAAAAAAATTGGAGAAGCGTTGGACAAAGTTTATAGAGCTCAAGGGAGACTACGTTGAAAAATAAAAAAAAAAAATTATCAAAAAATCTGTGTTTTATTCCAAAAGTCACGGACTTATTGACCGGCCCTCGTACTATATCGAAATCAGATATTGTAATATGCATCGACAGACTGCCGCGCATCTCGTTAACGATAGCCGGTCAGTATAGCCTCACTCTTTGCTGGGTGCCGGGTCACTGTGACATACCAGGGAATTGTGAAACTGACGAACTGGCTCGAAGAGGCTTCCCTGGTTTAAACAGCATAAGCGTCACCGACATCGAGGCGCCAACGTCTTATGTAGATAGATAGATAGATATAATTTTTATTCATAGATTAAGGCTTTACAAAATTTAATAAATACGCAGCTTGCTCAGAGATTTGATATATTATATTTTACAACTGTACATTTTTTAAAGTTTTTGTGAAAATAATTACCAATTGGGATAAAAACTTTGAAGGAAACTATGATTAAAACCTTAAATTAATATATATTTTTTTTTTTTTTAAACTTAAAACTAGGGAACTGCCAGGATTGCTGAACTAAATAAATTAAATAAATCAATAAATAATAACAAGAAAAAATAAATAAATAAATAATAACAACAATAAATAAATAAATAAATAATAACAACAATAAATAATTAAATAATATTTAAGTGCACGTAAAATTGCTGAACTAAATAAATTAAATAAATAAATAAATAATAACAACAATAAATAAATAAATAAAAAATAACAACAATAAATAAATAAATAAATAATAACAACAATAAATAAATACATAATAACAACAATAAATAAATAAATAAATAATAACAACAATAAATAAATAATAACAACAATAAATAATTAAATAATATTTAAGTGCACATAAAACGTAAAAAAAATAGCTTACTGCCTTATTAAATTGTTTATCAACATGTTACTAGAATTGCTACATCTTAAGCTGAATCTTTGGTTGAGAACTTCAATCTTCTTTGACACTTGTAGTACCCGTGTTTCTTTATGTAGAAGTTGGGTTGAGAAAAGCCAGGGAAGGTTTACCATCATTTTTAATGTTTTGTTTTGTGCAATTTGAAGTTTTTTAATATGTGATTTCGCACACGTTCCCCACACCGGACAAGCATACAGGATAATGGCGTGAAAGATGACTTTATAGATTGTAATCTTGTTGAATTTACTCAGGGGTGATTGCCTACATATAAGAGGGTACAGTATCTTAGTAGCTATACTTATTTTGTTAAGCGTATTTGTTATATGGCCCCGGAAGGTTAATGTCTTGTGTAGATACACACCGAGATATTTGACAGAATCAATCCACGGGACATGACAGTGGTTAATTTGTAGCTGACCAAGAGGAAGATCGCAGGACTTTCTTTTCCTACTGAAAAAGACGGCCTGGGTTTTATCAGCGTTTAACTTAACTTTCCATGTTTTGAAATAATTAACAATGGTGTCTAGGGCATGCTGCAAAGGAAAGTCCGCGACATAGATGGTATATAGCAACGGGCCCAACACTGAACCTTGAGGTACTCCTGAAGTAATAATTCTTGAGCTGGAGTGTATGTTATTTAAATATACTTCGTATGTTCTATTTGACAAAAAGCTTTGTATAACCTTTATGAGATATAATGGGCATCTAAAGTACTTCAGCTTATAAAGAAGACCGTCATGCCATATACTGTCAAAAGCTTTCTCGACATCCAGGAGTACCAGTCCAGTAGATTGCTTTGCCCTGAATGAATCCTTAATGTGGTTGCAGATTCGAAGAACCTGATGAGAAGTGCTGTGACCTTGCCTAAATCCAAATTGTTGGTCTGGCAGGACATTGTGAGACTCAAGAAAAGCAAGTAGTTTTATTTTGATAATTTTTTCTAATATTTTACTTAGGCTATTAAGAAGACTTATTGGACGATAACTATTTGGGTTGTTAGGTGGTTTACCTGGCTTTAGAATTGGTATAATTTTTGCTATTTTCCATTTACTTGGAAAATAATGCAACTTGAGACAAGCGTTAACAATAGAGGTTATAAAGGTTACTCCAATGATTGGTAACTCTTTCAAATAAGAATTTTTCAGAGTATCTAACCCTGGTGATTTATTGCTACGCATATCCTGTATAATAAATTGGACATCTTCAATTGAGACGAATACGTCTGCTGGAAAAGTGACATTGGAGCTATTGATCACATTGATAGACTCTTCGACTTTGTTGTTAGCCGAGCTGTCTCCGCTGATTAAAGGATTATTAAAATTTTCCCCAAATGAGTTCGCAAATATATCCGCCTTTTCTTCATTCGTTATTATCAGGGAATCATTAGCTTCCAAGTGAGGGATAAATTTGTTTTTGTTTTTTAGAATTTTGGCTATTTCCAGAATGGTTTAGAATTTGGATCAAGGGAACATAGTTTTTCGTTCCATTTTTTGTTTCTGAATTTTAGAATTTCTGCAGATATTTGTCGTGTATGCTGGTTCATTTCATTGAAGTCATTTACCTGCCTATATCTTTTCCACTGACTTCTTAATCTATTTCTAATTTAAATTAAATTTAAGATATGTCGTGGAAGAAGAGTTGTCCTTGCCACTATTGATTTCTTAGGATAGTGACCTAAGCCAACGTCTTATGTTAAACACCTCACAGACACCAATGTGGTGAGCAAAGCCAACCGTCGTTGGCACCAACTCGACCAGTGCAACACCGCAAGGCTACTCTGGCCGACATTTCTAAGGCATAAGGGAGGAACCCTCTCCAAATTAGTAAACGACTCATCTGGCACTGTTCTATAGGAAGACATGCTCAAAGGCTGGGCTTTCAGTACAATGACTTCTGCAGAAGCTGTAGGGACGAGGAGGAAGAGGAGACTATCAGTCACTTACTTTGCACGTGCCCTACACTCGCCAACATTAGGAAGGCTACACTGGGTGAATACCTTTTCAATGATCTGAACGATGTCAACAACGCCTGAACGGTAAAGATTAGCTTCTTCATTCAGAGGAGCGAATGGTTGCCTGAGTAAGAGGGTGACCCACCCACCTTACACATCTGGTCTAAGTGCATCCTCATCGAGGGCCGGTTTCAACCAACCAACCAACCAAAGTGGGAGGGTTATGATCCCCTTAATCCCGATCATAACCTCGCAGTGAATGAGGAAGAAGAAGAATACTTCTTCGTATTCTATTCAATGATTTCCAATCTCCTGTCTATAACTTCAATCCAGTCGCTTAGATTTTCATATTCCTGATTTCCTGGCTCACTTCCCATATATTCGGATAATAGAATGGCATTGCATTCCCCCTATGTGTGTTTACAACAACCTTCGTTGGAATGCCGACATAACCAATAGAACCGCCAAGAACGCTCCGAATGTTTTGGTTTCCTTAAGCGATGCACACAATTTTTCAACCCCTCTGATTTGAGCAACATTTATAAGAAGTTTATACGCTCACATGCATTGACAGAACAGGCTTTCTCATCCATCCTCGCAATGTCTCCTACCCATAGTTTTTAATCGGTGTTTCCACCATTACTGCCCAAATCAAAAATTGCATACAACTGCCACACCAACAGTGCGCAGCAGTGCACTCTCAAGCCTGCATTCAGACTTTCAGTGAAATACAATGAATCTTTCCTTAGCGCCGTACAACACGAATGGGAAATGCTCTACCACACATTTAAATTTGGAGTACCAACGTGCATCGGTTTTTTTCTTTTACATCCTAAGCCGGCACTGCATACGTACATTATAAGGGTGCTATAAATTCCATTAGTAACCACAAATTGTATACAAAAGAATTTGATAGTCCATAAAAATTCCAACATCACGACTTAACATTGACCGACCCATTAAAATATACTTACATTGAATGAGAACTTCTTTCCTGAAATGTTAAAAACCCTCAGACGTCGATTACCATTCAACGTCATGCGACGTTCCTCATTCTGAGCTCATCCCTACAACCAATTACCACCACCCAAAAAACTGTGGCACACATTCCTCAACATTCTTGAAATATCTATCTGCTCAACCGTATTTTAAAATGATTTCAAAGTTCTCCGCACTGAAACTTTATATATGGTAAGAACCACTTCCTGATAATTGCATGCTGCACACAGGGTTCAGTAAAAAAAATCTATATGCCGATGCCGATATCTATTCATGGAACCTAATCACGCTTTGACCAGTTAATCAAAGGAACTTTATTCAATCGCAACCACTTGTCGGTGAACTTTGTCCCTCAAATTCATTAGGCAAATTAAAGTCGTTCTGCCTGGTTTTTAGTTACGCCACCTTGACAAGCTAACTCCCTTTGAGCTGTGCTGTGGCAGTACCCGCCTGATACTCTCATAAATAAATAGCTTTGATGGTCGATGTTTAATGCCATCGAATATCTAACCCTACTGTTGCGTAAACCGATCGTGCCGAAATCAATTTAAATCTTAGAGCCAAGTTAAACATTTATATGCGCGTTAAGCGATGCCAAAATTAATATCCAACATCCGCGTCGCCAACGGACTAACGTGTCGAATACCAACACGCACCCTTCGCGGGGGCGGCGATGATGATTTATGTATGCGCCAAATCGTAATGCTTATTTATGCTCTATTTAAATGGAATTAAATGCGTCTGCAGTAGCAGTGGTCTTCCTCTTCGGTTCTATTTCAAATTGAATGGAAATTAGCCAGGGCAAAGGACTGTGCTGTTATGTGTTGCGTTGCAATGTGTATCCTCCAATTAGCTAGACAACTGCATACCATTGTATAATTGATCTTAGTTAACTATAGCTGGTGTAGTGTCACATCGGTTTGGCTAGTTGTTCGGATACATAATAGCGGATGCGGTATAAGTTCCTCCCGTCTCGCCGGAAAATGGTCACATTTCTCTGCACCTTTTGGTATTGAATATTAAATTCAGGCAGACAATATGGATGCCGATACAATCGATGGCGAAAGGTTGTCTAAGGGGTCGAATACCCTTACTAATGATTTCTATGGATATCCAACGGATTATTCATCGTTGATGGCAGCAAAACCACATATGTACACTCGACTTTTGGCCCCCATACAGGTGCTGTATGTGCAGATGTATCCACTATACATCTACTATTATTTGATAATGGTGAAATAATTGATTAAATCCACTAAATGTGCTGGCGAAATGCATTCAGTTGGAATTGGCGCAACAAATACTTATAAAACAAAATTTTGGGGATTTATGGGATTTTCCAGACGCTGAGCTGTGCGCCCAGTGCAAAATGGATAACCGTCAGAGATTTGCGAGAGTGGAGTGCGAAAATAATTTATGAATAATGAATTGGACAATTCCGAAAGTGGATTGGATTTTCTGCGAGGAGATTAAATTCAAAATTAAATTTCAATTGTTGAGGATGTACTTTAGTCGTCAGTCGACAACAGTCGTCGTCAATGGTGAAAGTTTTGACGGAAAATTTAATGAACGTCAAGGAAAAAGGGGTTTTCATTGCTATGAGCGAGAGATTACGTTCGATTTATTTTGAATCACAGTTTTGACAGAGTTTTCAAAGGAGTTAGGTGAAATAGTGCTTTATTTTTTGAATACGGAAATCAGCATAGACATAAAAGTAGTCGTAAAGAAGATAAGATTAAGCTTTTATTTTTAACACATTGGTGCACAAGGGATTTTTGTATACCCTTAACAGGTTTACAACACAGTACGACGAGTGGGAAAAAGAAAAGGAAGGACATAAGACAGGCTTTGGTGCATATTAGTTTTTTGTGGGTCAAAGCGATGGGGAAACATAAGGAATGATAAGGATCGGGGATGTCGTAGTGTGCAAAGGCGAATAGACGTATTTTTATACCCTATTCTAGGGGTATATTAATTTTGACGCATAGTTTGAAACATACCTTAATATTGCCGGTAGACCCCTAAAAGTTACTATATTTATGATCAGCATCGATAGTAATGTCAATCTAGTCATGTCCGTCCGTCCGTCTGTCCGTCCGTCTGTCGGCAAAAATTAGGCCTTTAAACTGGACCAGAGAGCTGAAATTTTAACCATATAATCTCTAGGGTCCCGAAATAATCTAGTTTAAGAATTTTTGAAATCCGCCCACAAACTCAAAAAAACAAATTTTTCGGAAAAATCGAATTTTGAGCTAGAAAGCTGAAATTTTGTATATATTGTGGAGACTGAATTCACCCATCTGATTCGCAATCCACATATTTCGACCCACAACGCATCTTTATAACGAAGACATTTAACATGATTTCCGGGAGCAGTCTTCTCGAGCATCTTCATCAAATCGGTCGATTAAATCCAAATACATAGGTACTTTTCTTTATATTAATCAACGTATTCCTTAGTTAATAAAGTTATATTTTTAGAGTAGTGAAGAGGTGTCTTTTCTCTTAAATTCGACCTCAGTCGCTACAATTGGTAACCCCGCGTTAAGAACTCATTTAAAGTTTTTTTTCCTTTAATATATAAAACTAGAATGTCTTCAGACGACGAACTTAATATTCCACGAACAACGTTCCGCTAGCGATTCTTATATACCACGCACAGAGCCGAAGCGAAAACCTGTACAACATCACACCGCCGAAGTAGCAAAGGGCTCCGTCAAAATTCCCCCCTTCTGGAAATTACAGCCTGAATTGTGGTTTTCGCAGTTTTACACGGCCGGGATAAAAAACGGCGCAACAAAATACCATACTGTGGTAGCCGCAGTGGAAAGCAGCATTTTGTCACAAGTCAATACAACTCTCAAAGACAGACTCATTACCCAATTCGCCGATTCAGAGCATAAACGATTGCGCAAGTTGTTGCAAGAAATCGAATAGGGTGATAAAAAACCATCTCATTTGCTGAGGGAAATAAAAGAGTTGGCGGGAAAAGCTGTAAATGCTGGGGTGGAATCGGCTAAGGTGATAGTTGATAGTTGACAATCAAAATCATACCTTTACGTCCACGTAAGGTGATTATCAAATTGACAATCACCTTTTCGCCATCAATTTCATGTGACAGCTATTTAGGTGTCGCTTTCATACATTTTTGTTATTTTCATAGGTATGCACCTCGGCTTCAACTCCAAATAAATTAAATGCTTTAGTGAAAAAAGAATATATATTAAATAAATTCAAATAAAAAAGTGAAATTGGAAAATTCGTGAAGTGCAATTTTTACTTCATTATAACTTTTCTACACAAATGAAGAAAATAATTACACAAATGTCCAACTATTAAGAAGAAAAATGAGAAATAAAGCAAATATCGTGGAACTTTCAAACCCGATGAAAGAATTCATAGAATTATAAATATTCATTGTTGATTGCTATCATTTATTATTGTGTATTTTAGATTTTTGAAAAACTTTCGCTTATCAAAAGAAGCGTTTGTGTTTGTTTTGGGACTGCTTGATTTACCAACTGGAGAAAGACCAACGCATGTTCCACCCATCCTTCAATTGGCTGCAACTTAAAATCTTCTTGGGGGTGGTGGCTATCAAAGACAAGTTGGGGCTGACTGGGCTGCACCAATGGGTCAAAGTACGGTGGTTGAAATTACTGCTGCAGTCATTAAAAAAATGCAGTCAATACTTTGTCCATTTATGATAAAGTGTTTGCCTAAGGACTCAACAAAATCATATTTGAAATATAAATCATGAAAAATAAACACACATCAGCGGCTCGGAATGACAGCGTCGGCAAGGAAGTGACCTTTAAAACTCTAAGTGCTGCAAATAATCAATCATTTTTTAGTGATCGCTTTACGCAGAGCAAAGAGGAGTTGATAATCAAAAACGACAATCAAAAAGCGACAATCAACTATCACCTTAGCCGATTCCACCCCTGGCCTTCTAATGTCTCTTTGGCTTCAGCGTTTACCGCAAGATATTCGCGGTATCATCAGCACCAGCAACGAAGAACTTCCCCGTCTAGCAGTTTTAGCTAACAAAGTTTCTGAGATGACAGAGACATCGTATGCATCTTCCATAGAAAAGAAACCAGCAGCTGTTTCGCTCGCACCAGTGTCAGACCTCGAAACCCGAATCGCTCAACTCACAGAGCAGGTCGAACAGCTAAAATATTGTGTTTCAGCAATCAGCAATGGTGGTGGGAAGACATTCAAGGTCAAGATCGGAAAGCAAAGATTCTTCCCGGAATAGATCAAAATCGCGCTGTGAAAACTATTGTTGATTCCACAACGAGGATACAAGGCCAGGAACTGCCTTTCTCCGTGTTCATTCAACAAAAAAACAAAAAATCAGGAAAACTAATGGCCCATCACTCGAAGCGGCAAGTGACAGTAGCCTTCGCAGTTGCCGCTTATTTATCACAGATCCCATCACTAAAATTAAATTTTTAATCGACACCGGCGCTGATATTTCAGTGCTTACACCAACAACAAATCAGAAACGTCAAAATTCCCAATCAAATTTCCTTTTCGCGGCAAACAATTCAAAAATAAAAACATACGGTGAAAGAACCTTATTGCTAAATTTGGGACTGCGCCGCAGTTTCAGATGGACATTTACAATTGCCGATGTTCACCGTGCCATTATAGGGGCCGATTTCCTGCGACACTATGTACTGATGGTGGATCTACGAAACAAACGACTAATCGATACCAAAACCGCGGTGGTATCCAGTGGTATTTTAGCTCACATACATTCTCTTCAAATAACAAATATCTGTTGCGAATACCCTTACAATTCCCTACTTTCAGAATTCAAGGACATCACACGATCGCTGCTGCATCCAAAAACCACGGCACATTCTACAACCCATCACATAATGACAAAGGGACCTCCAGTATTTTCTCGAGCAAGGCGTCTATCACCCAAAATGCTTAAAATAGCAAAAGCCGAGTTCCAGATCACGCTTGAGCAGGGTATTTGCCGTAAATCGAAAAGCTCGTGGGCAAGCCCACTTCATATGGTTACTAAGGGTAACGGGGAATGGCGACCTTGCGGGGATTTTCGTCGTTTGAATGCTGTAACCATACCAGACAGGTATCCAGTGCCGCATATACAGGATTTCACCTATTTCCTCGACGGTCAAAATATCTTTTCGACACTGGATCTGCAGCGCGCATACCACCAAATTCCGGTTGAGGACAGCGACATCTCTAAAACCGCCATCACAACCCCGTTTAGACACTTCGAGTTTTGCAAAATGACATTCGGACTCCGGAATGCAGGGCAAACTTTTCAGCGATTCATCGATAACATCCTGCGAGATTTCGAATTTGCCCACGCATATATCGACGACATCTTAATCGCCTCTCACGACGAAAAACAACACCTACAACATCTCAGACAGGTATTCGAGCGTTTTCAACAAGTGGGTGTAGTCATCAACGTAAACAAATGCCAATTCGGTAAAAAGAAGTGAGATTTCTCGGTCATATCGTCGGTGCAGGGAAATAACATCACGGGCAATAACTTCACCTCGAGTGGGCAATAACTTCACTTTTTTTTTGTGAACTTAATGCCCACTGATGGTGAGCAATACCTACACTTTTTAGTGGGAAATAAATTCTCTTAACATTTTAT
The DNA here is from genome assembly GCA_949715645.1 of Portevinia maculata. NCBI lineage: Eukaryota > Metazoa > Arthropoda > Insecta > Diptera > Syrphidae > Portevinia > Portevinia maculata. The sequence continues at coordinate 80,865,167 of OX454526.1, read as the reverse complement.
GATAATTCAAGAACCGTACCTCGCACCTACCCCAAATCAAACAGTGACCCCAAGCAGGGGGGTTGCATAGGTATTGAACTGTTTATGGAATCTACTTGCGATTTCGCAACTAATCCCATAAACAGTGCAATGCATATGGGGGGCTATGCTGCCCCCCTGCAACCCCCCTGCTTGGCGTCACTGTTTGATTTGGAATGGCTGCAAGGGTCTTTAGTTATAATAGACAAATTCTCAAATTATAGGTGGGAAATAACTTCACAAAATTTACGGTGTAGTTATTGTTCACCATTAGTGGGCAATAACTTCACAAACAAAATGTAAAGTTATTGCCCACTCGAGGTGAAGTTATTGCCCATGTGAAGTTATTGCCCGTGAAGTTATTTCCCTGCACCAATTAAACCGCTTCCTGAAAAAGTCGACCTTATACGTAATTTCAGATGCAGGCTTGTGAACTTCGTCGGTTCCTTGCAACAATAAATTTTTATCGGTGATTCATGCCGAGAGCAGGCGAAACCCAAAGCAGGCTCCAGTGTCTCATCAAAGGCAATAAGCAGAATTACCGCAGTCAAATTCAGTGGACGGAAGAAGCTATTGCAGCTTTTGAAAAGTGTAAGCAATCGGTTGTGAATGCAATCACACTCGCTCATCCAAAGTCGAATTGTCAACTCACACTAATGGTTGATGCATCAGATACCGCCGTAGGTGTGGTATTACAACGGCTCGACAATCCTGGCAGCCACTAGGATTTTTTTCAAGAAAACTGAATGCAACCCAAACGAAATACAGCACCTACGACAGGGAACTGCTAAGTGCTTATTATGGGGTAAGATAGTTTCAACACTTAATAGAAGGTCGTAGTTTTGTCATATTTACAGACTATAAGCCGTTGACATTCGCCTTCTACCAAAAACCGGAGAAGGCCTCGCCACGACAACTCACGCAACTCAGTTTCATCAGCCAATTTACTACGGACGTGAGGTATATTCCAGGGAAAGCTAACGTCGTCGCAGATTCGCTTTCGCGCATTTATGCTATCACAGCGGTCAAAGGAATCGACTACAACCAACTCGCCGAAGCTCAAAGACAAGATGAAGAGTTGCAGACTATATTACACGAGAAATCAACGTCTTTGAGGTTATTACAGTACAGTACACTGTCCCTGGAAATGAAAAGAGCAAGGTATTTTGTGACGTATCAACCAATCAAATTCGACCTTTTATTCCCAGGGAGTTGAGACGTTCAGCGTTTGATAGCGTGCACTCGCTGGCTCATCCAAGCATACGCGCAACCATTCGACTTATGGTATCCCGATTTGTCTGGCCTGGTATCAAGATAGACTGTCGGCGATGGACAAAGGCGTGTATACCGTGTCAACGATGTAAGACGCATAAACACAACTCTGCGTCCCCAGGCAGTTATATCGCGGCCGACCGCAGGTTTCAACATATAAACGCCGATATAGTTGGTCCTCTACCACCATCCCGAGGATACCGCTACTATCTCACAATCTTCGACCGGTTTTCAAGGTGGCCGGATGCTATTCCGGTAGAGGACATAACAGCGGAATCAATCGCGCAAGCTCTCTACGAAAATTGGATATGCCGGTTTGGCGTACCGCAACGAATAACAACCGATCAAGGAAGACAGTTTGAGAGCAATCTTTTTGATGAGCTAACGAAATTGCTGGGCATCAAGCACTTACGAACAACTGCGTATCACCCCCAATCCAACGGTCTCATCGAACTGTGGCACCGAACTCTGAAGGCGTCAATACGGTGTCATACCTCGACGAAGTGGGTCGACGTGTTGCCGACGGTGTTACTGTGATTTCTTACGATACACAAGGAGGATATTAACGCAACAGTAGCCGAAATGCTTTACGGCATGAACCTACGTATACCAGGAGAGTTTTTCGATATCTCACCCGATAGTGGCAGCAGAAACGAAGCAAATTTTGTCAAGTCATTGAGGGATTCAATGTCTACCATCCGCTTTCCGCACACGCATTCGAAAAAAAACAATTTTTCATCCAGAAGGATTTAAAAACAGCTTCTCACGTTTTCGTTCGTGATGATGCTGTTAAGCCCCCTTTGTTCCCTCCATTCAATGGGCCTTACCGAATAATCAATCGAACGGACAATTATTTCACAATCGACAAAGATGGAAAGCATATCAATATTTCAATCAATCGACTAAAAGCAGCGTACACCAATGAAAACAACGCAGACGTCTCGTCATCAAAGAAGGAGGAAGAAACACCGCCCTATATAACGCGCTATGGTAGGAAGGTAAAATTTAAATCTACGAATTCATAATCGCTGTCTCTAGGAGGGGAGTACTGTGGAGACTGAATTCACCCATCTGATTCGCAATCCACATATTTCGATCCACAACGCATCTTTATAACGAAGACATCTAACATGATTTCCGGGAGCAGTCTTCTCGAGCATCTTCATCAAATCGGTCGATTAAAACAAAATCCAAAGCCGTCGGTCTCGATGAAATGCACCCCTCGTTTCTCAAGATTCTTCTACCTGCTCTACTGCCTTATTTAACCCACATTTTTAACTTTATCATTATGTCTGGTGAGCATCCTAAACAATGGAAGCTGCCAAAAATTGTACCAATCCCTAAAAATTGTAAAAATGATGAGTTTAGGCCCATTGCTGTATTACCCTTTATATCGAAAGTTTTTGAAAGAATAATCCTAAGTCAGACAAATTCGTTCCTTACTGATATGAAATTACTAACTCCTACTCAATCAGGCTTCCGGAAAAAGCATAGTTGTGTTACAGCTCTTATCAATGTCATTGAAGATTTACGACAATCGATGTATATTGGTAATATTTCATTCCTAGTCCTTTTGGATTTCTCGAAAGCGTTCGATTGTGTAGTTCACACTATCTTGTGCGATAAGCTTCTTAGAGAATTTAATTTTTCGGCTACAGCAGTAAAGTTACTGCGCTCATACTTAACCGGCAGATCGCAAGCTGTGGAACTAGATGGTGCATTGTCAAACTTCTTACCAAACGAAAAAGGTGTCCCGCAAGGATCAATTTTGGGTCCTTTGCTGTTCTCCCTTTACATAAACTCACTCCCACTTAATATAAAGTACTGTCAGTTAGCTATGTATGCCGATGATGTGCAATTGTATTTGAGCTGTCCACTTGGTCTTATGGAACACTACATAGCATGCCTCAATGAAGTTCTAGAAAGAATCCTGAGTTGGTCAGGATCAAATGGACTTCTTCTGAATCCAAATAAAACTAAGTGCTTGGCCATATCAAGAAAACCACTGGATCTATCCTATTTTCCACCTGTTGTGATGAACGAAGTCCCCATAATGTTCGTTGAGACAGCAAAAAACCTAGGTATAACGTTCAACCGTAGTCTCACGTGGGATAACCACATAAATTCAATAGTGGGCAAAACCTATGCAGCTCTCCGTTCGCTGAGGGCGATCCAATATTTCACCCCAATAAATACTCGTTATATGCTGGTGAAAACATTGATAATACCTATTCTTACGTTTGGCTGTGAAATTTACTGCTCATGCAACTTCGAAAGCAAACGTAGGCTAAACGTCGCCTTTAATAGTGCAATACGCTATATTTTTAACCTGCGAAGACGTGACCGCGTTTCTAATTTTTCTATACAGCTATTTAACATGCCATTTGACAATCTTCTCAAATATCGCACCTTAGCTTTATTCACTGACGTCTTGCTCACACACTCACCACACTATCTCTATGAAAGAATACGAAGAACCTCCTCAATCAGGTCTGGTCATATCATACATCCACGCTATTCATCTCTTACCTCCGAACGTCAATTTTACATAAATAGTATCCGCCTCTGGAATTCTCTACCGCGCGTGATTAGAGAAATTAATAATGCCACGAGATTGAAAAATGAAATGAAAAAAACACTTCTCTTCCTTTTAACTAGAGGCGAATTGATCTCAAAGGTTAATTATTCCTCTTTTCGTCCTCCTTATATCCTTTTTCCTTTAATTTAGATCAACATAATAATGAACATGTATTGTGTATTTATATCAAAAACAGCAATAAGCGAGCAAACAAGTTAATTAAAAATTAAAGTGACGATGTTAGATAATAATCGTATTAAATTATAGCAAGAGAAATAAATGTATTTGTTCAGGTTTCACTGATTTTTCTTTGTAGTTCCACAATTTGTTTATTACTGCGCTTATCACAATATTATAAGATATTGTATCTTACTGTGTTTAAGTAGTCCGAATTTATAAATTAAATAAAAATAAGTAAAACCAAATACATAGGTACTTTTCTTTATATTAATCAACGTATTCCTTAGTTAATAAAGTTATATTTTTAGAGTAGTGAAGAGGTGTCTTTTCATTTAAATTCGACCTCCGTCGCTAGAATATTAATTTTGAAAATCCGCCCACTGACACACCCACAATTAAAACAATTAAATACAACATTTTTTTGAAGAGTCAAAGTTTGAGCTAGGCAGCTGAAATTTATAATATATACTCTCTAGGGGCCCTTTATGCTCATGCGTAAATTTTGTTTAAATCCGTTTACTGACACGCCTACAATTAAATAAAACAATTTTATTGAAAAACCAAAGTTTGAGCTAGGGAGCGTTTTTATTTACAAAAGCTTCGTTTTTTTCGATAAAATCCTTTAAATGTTATACAACAAAATATGTAGAGTGTTCTTAACAATTCAACCATGCTATCTTTTGTCACGCCCACTTATGAGGGATAGGAATAAGAATAGGGTATCCAACAGTTCGCCCAAGCGGACTCACCGATCATTTCACTATCTCCACAATTACGAAAGGTTGTTTTATATCATAATCCACAATATTCGTTGTCTGCAAACTTTATTACGAATGCCATTTAGGTAGGTACTTTTTGTAAATCATAATCGTGTACATATATGCATTTTTTGTATGCATTATACTAGAGGATTAGGAAATGTTTGTTTAGCTAAACTCTTGGCCCAATCCCCGGGCAATTACCATCCCTTCCGCCCAACATTAGTACTATATAGCGTTGCATAAGCATACTCCATTATCATTGTGACAATTGGCAAATACGCCATAGTCCATTAGAAAAACAAATTCAAAATGCATAAAGTTTTCATAGTCATCCAATGCAAACACTTTTCCCATTGTTGACAGGAAATTTGTTGAAACTCTTACTCCTGCTCCGCCACCAAAAATCATATAAAAAGGTTCAACGTACCTTCAAAAAGCCAAAAATAAAACGAAGTGAAACGAAGAGCAAACCATAACGCGGCAGAAAGGAAAGGAAAGAAGAAGCTCCCTTTTGGAGATTTCAACAGCGGCTATGTAAATTTGTCAAGATATCTTTTCGAATTCAGTTAGAATTACAATGTGCATGCATGAGTATGTGTGTGTGATGCGAAACCGGCTGAAATAATAAAATTTGCAAAAGTATAAAAATAAAACGGAGCTCTTGTGATGGCAGAGGACAAACCTCAAACTACTCGTGTATGCCTTGCAGGATGAGACACAGTTAATTGCTATCCTAACATGCTTCTACATAAATGCAAGCATATCCTGGGGTAACATATATTACACCACTATGAACGACAAATAATGTAGATTTGGCATCGCGCTTGGATGCAAGCCGAGTGTCAATGTCCTTCTCGGAATTGCTATTGTTGTTCGCTTGGATGTCTTCTTTATTTGTGTATACCAGTTGCAGGCATCCCTTTAGCAATCTTTGTTATTACTTAAAGTGGGGATGTGTTATTGTTTTGAAACAAGATATGGAAAGGTTTGTGGTATTCTTAAAATTTTTATTTTATTGTTTCTTGTTTCCACTTCTTTGCATCTGCTGCATTCTATTGCTTTTGTAAAGTGAGCCAAGTCAGTTTAGGGACATCACAGTACCAGCACCGTGGGGAGTGGAAAATATTTAAATTTAAAAATAAAAAAGATAAAAACTTTAAAAAATATGCATTACAAGGGTGCAATTATGAAGTTCGTCGGCACCTACTTAAAAGAGTATCTCTCTTGACATGTTTAGAGGAAAAAGTTTCGCGGGATTATCTACTTGAGAACGAACAAAAGCCAAGTTATACTCTTAAAGGAATGATTGCACATATTTTCAGAGCAACTGTATATATATATATTTGAAACAGTTTTTCGGATGCAGTATTTGAGAATATCTAAGTTTTGGCTTTGCAGATACGAGGAAGATTGTTTGTACATACTTACTTCGGAATCGTTAGCGGCCACTTGTCAGAATGGATAAGAACGGTTATAAAGGGTTGGCAGCAAGGTCTAAGCTCACATACAGGGCAAGATATGTTATGATCCAGGACATTAGAGGACCACGTGTAATCAAAAAAAATTCACAAAACCAGAGCAAAAAGCAAAGCGAAGGGTTTTTTTTTTTATATAATTCGCTTACGCTAAAGGGGCTGTTGTTGTTCTGTATATGTACAGTACCCTTATAGTGCTAAACACAGCGCATGCATTTTTTGTTGAACAGTAAGCAGCAACATAGCAATGTAGTATTGTATTGCATGCTACTTACTATTCGAAAGAATAGGAGGATAGGATAGAAGTTTTTGGTGCTTAGTATTTTTTTTTTCTTTTTCTCCACGGGTGGCGCCTAAATTGCTTAGGGAGATCTCACAGAACCAGAGCAAAAGATTGCTTTTCAAACATTTTAGTCTGTACTTAAACACCCTCAGCAATTGGGTGTGGTAGATAACATACTGTATGGGCGAATTGTTAAGATAAACATTATCTATGTTATTTAGAATGTTTTTTTGTTCTTTAAAGAATTTATCAACAAAACAACGTTTTTTGTCAAAAACGCTAACAAGAACTGGCAAAAATAATTGTATGGGCGAGATGTTTAAAAATATGCACACACATTGATCCCCCCTCAATCAGGGGCTACGGTAAAGCTATACGGTAGCACTCTTCTCTTGCAAAAAAGCCATCGGTAATAAATGGGGCTTCAACCCCGCATTACCAACTGGCTATACATCTCGGTAATAAGACCGATACTTATGTACGGGGATTGTTTAGTGGACTGCCTTAGACAAAGCGATAAATCGCGATAAGCTAAGCAAAGTCCAAAGATCAGCTTGTCTCTGCAGGAGTGGTGCACTTCGCACTATTCCTTCTGCTGCAATAGACATTCTGTTTCTCCTGACACCCCTGGACATCTTTAGTAAGCAAGCGGCTGCTAGTGCGGCCTTCCGCCTAAAAACAACGTTCCAGTGATCCGAGAATGAAATCGGGTACGCCTCTATTCTAAACAAAAAATAGAATCCTCGCTAGCAACATATACTACACCACCCCTCAGTTCCGTTTTGACAAAAACTTCGAAGTCAACAAGGTGTGTTCTCTGACAGGCTGAACCTCAGCTCTCTTTTCGTGTCCCTAATCACTGCAGCGTGTTGCAGGCGGAAATCATGGCGATTAAAGAAGTCCTATCGTGGCAGAAGAGGAACGTGATATCCGCTATGGACAGCCGAATTTTCTCAGATAGCCAACTTACGCTAAAATCTCTGGATTCTGTCGCCACAAACTTCCTCGTAGTCCAAGACACCACCCCTCAGTTCCGTTTTGACAAAAACTTCAAAGTCAACAAGGTGTGTTCTCTGACAGGCTGAACCTCAGCTCTCTTTTCGTGTCCCTAATCACTGCAGCGTGTTGCAGGCGGAAATCATGGCGATTAAAGAAGTCCTATCGTGGCAGAAGAGGAACGTGATATCCGCTATGGACAGCCGAATTTTCTCAGATAGCCAACTTACGCTAAAATCTCTGGATTCTGTCGCCACAAACTTCCTCGTAGTCCAAGACTGTCTATCATCTCTCGGGAAGTTGACGGAGCAATTCAACATTCACCTATGCTGGGTGCCGGGACACAGACATATTCCAGGGAATTGTAGGGCGGATGAACTCGCCAGAAAAGGAACCATACTGCCCCTTCTACCTGATAAAGGTCTCTTAGGCATTCCAACTCCTACATGCAAATTTATGTTTATGAAGGAGGCCATTGAGAGGACTAACATTAGGTGAACACGTGGCAACACTTATCTGGCGACAAAACAAATTTGGCCAAGCTGGATCTGGAAAGCTCTAAGTATTTGATATTTCTGAACAGACTGCACATTGGTACTACTTTGGTGTAATATCCGGACAATGTCTCATAGGCAAGCGTGCAACAATTCCTGGCGTCAAGAGTAGAGGCTTTTCACCTTTCCAAATCGGCGCAATAAAGTATCTTTCATTAAGATAGATAGATAGATTTATTTCGCATTATAATGATTTACATTAGGTACGCTACCACACATTTTACATAAATACTACATAAAAATAGATAAAAAATAAATAAAAAATAAATAAAAAAATAAATAAACAATAAATAAATAAGTAATAAATAAATAAATAAATAAATAAATAGATAGATAAATAATCAAACAAATAAATAAATAAATAAATAAATAAACAAATAAACAAATAAACAAACAAATAAATAAATTAACAAATAATAAATTGATAAATAAATAAATAAAATAAAAAACAAATAAATAAATAAACGAATAAATAGATATATATATATATACAAGCACATACGTAAGTGTATAAACAGGAACAACATAAGATGGAGTTTAAAGACTCATTTGATTGATAAGGGGATTTTCTGAAAAGTTGTTTTTACTTCTGAAGTTATCGGTTAGTTTTTCGATTCTAGCACAAATCATTTCAACATTCGCTGCTCTATGCAAATCCAGGGTGGAGTAATGCCATGGTAGATTCAACATCATTTTCAATATTTTATTTTGAGCTATTTGCAGCTTCTTAATATGACATTTTGCACAATTTGCACATTTGAAAAATAACCTTGTGCATGAATAACTTGTTTTCAGTAGATAGTTTTGATCGTCTGCTGATAAAGGGGTATACAATTTTAATGGCGATGTTAATTTTTTTTTTATAGTTTTGCTAGTGTGATCTTTCATTAAGGACTTGACAACTTCTTTTTTAAATAAAATGCAATCTACTTCAGATATCTTAAAAATCAATTTATAGATATAGAATAGAATTCGACTTCGTTCATATGTCCACCAGGGGAACATATGCAGCGGTCGATACGTTGAACCCAATTTTCGATGACTCGGCTGCATATTTCGACCGATTCGGCCGCTATTTCTCGTTCAATTATGGCTCTGAGCTCCTCTAACGTCGGCGGCTTGTTGGCATACACCAATGATTTAATGTAGCCCCATACAAAAAAGTCTACGTACGTCACTTCGTATGATCAAGCGGTTTTAGTTCTTGAGTCAGCTTGATCTTGTTAGGGTGTAGGCCAAGATCCTTACTCAAAATTCGCCATAAAGTGGTCTGGAAGAGGCCCAATTCTTGAGAGCGCCGTGAAATCAACTAATTTGGCTGGCGACGGACGCCTCTACGGCAGCACTTCCTACTTTTCGAACAAAACGTAGTCTCACTGGCACGGCAACATCAAGCAGCGAATATGCTGACTTAAATTTGTTCATTACACTATGAATTGCTTGTCTACTGGGACGAGAACTACGGCCGAAAATTGGCGTTAACGCTCTTAAAGTTGCCACCACCGACTCGGAATTTCGGTAGTAAATTTTAATTATTGGTAAAAGTTGTTCCTTTGTCATCTTCACCATGATGAAAATGTTGATTTTACTGAATATTTTGACTTTAACAGTTCGGTAATCGGTTTAAGGGGCGTTCAAATTGAAAGTTTGAAGTTGTCAAGTAGCTAATGAATTATTATATGTTCCCTACATTCGAGTCGAAATAATAGCTCCGCACACACAATAAATTGGAGAGGCGAGGTTTTAGGCCCAATATTTGACCCTGGTTTAAACAATATATACATTTAATTATTTCGGTGCCCTAAAGAGTAATTGTTTTCTGGCTCGGATTTCAAGCCCTCAAAATTAGTGACGGACTGAAATGGTTAGATCGGCGTAACTTTTGATGCTGATCAAAATTATAGCAACTTTATGGGGTCTTCCACCAATGTTAAGGCATATTACAAAGAATGAGTACAAATTTAATATACCCCTAAGATAGGTTACAAACAATCTTCAATCTAACAGCACATGGAAATTTCCTCTGAAGCTCAAGAATAAAATATGTCATTATTGATACTCTTAGCGGTCGAATAAAAAGAGATTAAAAAGACAGAAAATAAAGGTCAAGCGGGACCATTTTAAAAAATACAGCTATTTTTTAGGGCTGAATATAATTTGGAATATGTGTAATACTCTTCAAGCGTTCGAAAAGTACAAGTGTAAAGATTTTTCAAATCCTCTAAATATTTAAAAACATTCGTCTTTCAATTATGTTGGCAATGCCCTTCTTCAGAGCTCGCGTATACAAATATTTTTGATATGGCAACTTCTTCGGTGCGTTTTGAATCAAATATTCATTTTTTGGTTATTAACTTTCGTTGGGGAAGTTATTGTAATTCGTCCGAAAATGAAAATTGTAGTTTACAACTGTAGAAGCGGGAGGGGTTATGTGTGTGGTTGTCCCTTGTAGCAGATTGTGGCACGCTTGCGGAAGGCCGGGCAAAAGCTCGTCGGATTGGGGGAGGTTCTTCCTGCTACTCATCCTCGCTACAAAATAAATATCGTGCCAAGGTAGCTAGGTGCTACCGAACCAATATACGAACATCTCTACGAAGTAGATTTGTCGTGACCGAAACATCTATATGAGCCAATCCGAAAGAAGGGTGGTAATCACAAGGACTACCGTATGGAAATTTAAGAACTCAAGAAAAAGAAATACATACTATCAAAACTTGAAAAGAGAATCCCTAAATGAATGGCCAAGATCATAAGAGATGTGGTATACTAAATTTTGCCAAAGTGGAAGATAAAGTTTGGAAGAAAAGTGAAAAGCATAGAAGAAGGAGAAGAGAAAAATGGAAACGATTAGGAATGGTCAGATCTCATTGACCGTACGGTGATAGGTACGAATATCATCCTACCTGCCACTGTATCATCGGCTATACCCGCCCTAACTGCTGACTGTATCGGCAGCTCCATGGCTACTTTACGCCGGTAATATTATTAAGTAGCCCCTTGAGTTGTATGTTACGCCTCACCTACGACATTTCCGGGCCCCCTTCACACCTCGTTATCGCACCAAAATAGTTTACCAAATCATATTAAACAACCATGTAACTATTTATAATTCAAAATGATATGATACAGTTTATTCATTAAACGCTTTTGTTTTAAGAAGAGACACAAAAATACTCTCTTAAGAAATCATCCCGCTAAAAGAGCGATGGATGGGCTGAGAAATCTCCACCAATATGCATAATAATGCAATCATTAGAAGGCCTTTATATGAAATTTAGAAATAGGTATATAGATATACGGATAGAATGATAGGTTATTTTAATATGTATATGTAAGTACGCAGGGTAAACCAACGACCATACCACGTCGAGTTAATCGGTTCTCGTCAGATCACCGTAATTAAACGACGTTGGGCGCGGTTAGTACGTAGATGGGGGACCGTCTGAGAACAACCGCGTGTCGTTGGCCAGTCCCATCTACAGAGTTGAGCTAGATAATACATACGTGGTATCACAATGGACCTAAATTGGTCTAAGTGTGTCGGCTTCTGCCGACAGCCACATAAACCTAACCTAACCTAAGTACGCAGGGTAGATAGCTTTAATTACTTTTAAGCAATAATTGAATATAGATAAATAGGTAAATTCAGTAGGATTAATAATTATGATAGGATATTTTTAACCCCCGACTGTATGTATATAACTTTTAAGCAATAATTCAATAGATATAAGTAGGTAAATAAATTGAACAAATTTAAAGACTGTGTGCCAAAAGAAAATACAAATTTTAAAACTCACTTACTGCTTGAATGTTTGATATGAGATTATGTTCTGATGAAATGTTGCAATTTTACGAAAACAGCTGACTCCTCTTGTGCGCACAATTGGTGGTCTGGTGTTTGTTCTCTGTTGAAAGTTTTCTATTGTAGGTATGTTATGTATGCATGTTAGCTGTATGGGATAAGACTTAATTATATATATGTATGTTTGTATGTTCTTTATGGCATTACCTGGGTGCGAGTCGTTAAGAATTAAAAAAAAAACAATAGGGTATCTACTATCTACACTTAAACTAACTTAAACTAATATTCCTGTTGATCCTGGGCCTCGACGGAGTGTTTGGATCCCCGTATGAAGTGATGATCAGATTTTATGCTTCCTGTGTGGTTACTACAAACTCAGCATTTGGAAATATTAGCTGCTGGGGTCACTTTTCGTAATTACACTTGATGAACGCACTGGAGATTCACTAGGTTATGGCTGGATGAGGTATTTGCATATGGTTTTGACACGTGGAGTTTAATTTGTGACGTCTGACCAAAGAGACGTGGTATTGTATCTCTCAACGTATATATCCCGAGCGATGGTGGTATTAAGACTACTTTCTCGCAATCCTGCTATGGAAAACGGGAATTGCGGGAGATTTATAAAATGTTCCCCTGAAATCTAGCGCATTGGCCTCGTGGACGTGGTGGATGTAGAATTTAATTTACGAGGGCGTAAGAGTGTGGTAGATGGTCTGACGATGTGGCAAGAGCACGCGAAAACGTGGCTAACGTCATGTTTTTTTTTTCTATGGACGTAAAGTTACATCCGAGAGTGGAGCGCTTCGCGAAGGATGGTCACTTTAGAACAGAAGCTTATGGGTGTATTTAAGACACGTGCGGTTTGTCCTAGGAATAACACAAATGAATGAGTTGTCCTATCACATCGAAAAAAAACACTAAAACTTACCCTCACTAGCGATATAATTGAAGCAGTTTGTTAAATAAATATCACTGAATCTGTGCAATTGATTATATCCATAAATGTTTTTTTTTTGTATGGTCTTTAAGAGATATTCCTCTTCTTTTCTTTTACAAAGAATCGATTACGAATACGAACTCGATTAAATTCGCGTGAACTGATATGCTCACACTCTATGACGCTTGGCAACTAAAAAGATGGAGCGCTCGTGCACAAGGCTTTTTATAGACGTGAGGTGTGTAATGGCAATTAACTCTACAATATCCGTCGCGTTGCGCTTTAACTTTTGTACAGTGGCGCTTCCTGTAGGAATGCGCCATATTCTTGATGATAACGTAGTGTGTTAGTTATTATTTAAATTTATAGATGAGAATAAAATAATGATTATTTAGTTTGATGAGGTTTGTAGTGTTACGCTACACAACATATTTTCAAATTAAAGGTCGACAATAAGTTTTCCAAATGTTTTAAGGAATGCGTATGAGTTTGTGTGACGCGTTTCAATATTTGTATGTACGTACGTACGGTAGTCGTCAAGTGATTTTTTTTTTGTTTAAAATGATATGACAAAAAAAAATTGATTTAAGAATTTCTTGAGAAAGATTTTATCAATCTAATCAATCCATACAGACCTCGAAATATCAGATATTTTCATTCAGTTTTTGTAAACAAATCATACTTTTTTTATAATAGTAACAAAAACCAATAAATAATCTATATATATAAAAATAACTTGCTAAATGTGTGTGTGACAGCCTACCGACTGCCACACACATCCGATTTTGATTTAGTTTTATTTGTTGGTTAATAGACCATGCAGAGAAGGTTTATATATTAGTATGACAAATTTTTGAAAGAAGGCGCAACCGCCATTCCAATAAATTAATTTAATGCACTTTGAAAAAAAATAAACTGGGTACAAATCGAGTAGTGACACTTCAAATACAAAGTCGATCCTTTGATTTGTTGGATGGTGTTTGAATCCTTCATGGAATGCGTCATCGAAGAAGTTCCAGCGGCGGAAACAAGGTGACGTAGTTCCCGGATTCCGTGGCGTTTATGCAAGTGATGCACTTGGTAGAATATACACAGTTCACCCGAAAAACGACGAATGCTTTTATTTGAGAATACTTTTGGTCAATGTTTGTGGCCCTACTTCGTTCGAAGCACTGCGGACTGTTGATGGTGTGTTGTGTGCTACATATCGAGAAGCCTGCCAACGCAGGCAATTGCTTGAAAACGACAATAATTGGGACATGACGATGGCCGATGCCACTATCACTGCGCCTGCGAATCAACTCAGGACACTCTTCGCAATCATAATTTCGACATGTTTTCCATCAAATCCTAAAGATTTGTGGAATAGATACAAGGATGATATGGCCGATGATATTTTGCATCGAATTCGCACTGTGACATCAGATAATGAACTGGAGATTTTAGATGAAATGCGCAACAAAGCTTTAATTTTGATCGAGTATATGTTTCTGCTCATGAGTGGCAATTTGTTGTGCAAATTGGGGATGCCACAGCCAAATCGCGCAATGCAAGACGCATTTAATCGAGAATTGGGGCGAGAAATGGATTTCGATCGAATCGCATTGAGTCAAGCTGTTCGAACAAATGTGCCAATGTTGAATCAAGAACAAAAGAAAGTGTACGATGAATTAATGCAAGCAGTCGATAACGAAAATGGCGGAATATTCTTCCTTGATGCGCCCGGTGGAACTGGAAAAACATTCCTGATTTCACTGATTTTAGCTACGATTCTGGGACTTTGTTAGAAGGCGGTCGAACAGCTCATTCTGCATTGAAATTGCCACTGAAGCTGCAAGTGGATGAAGAACCTACATGCAACATTTCAAAGAACACTGCGATGGCGAAAGTAAGATTATTATATGGGACGAATGCACAATGGCTCACAAACAAGCATTGAAGGCCCTGAATCGTACTTTGAAAGATTTACGTAATGATAATCGACATTTCGGTGGCGCAATGATCTTGCTATCAGGCGATTTTCGTCAAACGCTGCCTGTCATTCCGAGGTCAACTCCGGCAAATGAATTGAATGCTTGCTTGAAGGCGTCTGCTTTATGGCAATACGTAAAGAAATTGCATTTGAAAACGAACATGGGAGTTGCTTTACAAAATGACCAGTCCGCTGCAGAGTTCTCCAGGCAATTGTTGGCGATGGCAATGGCGAGATTCCAGCAGACTTAAACACCGGCCTGATTGAGTTTCCACAAAATTTTTGCAACTTTACAACGACACCGGAAGAACTAATCATGAATGTTTTCCCGAATATCGCTCAGAATTATGTCGACCATGATTGCCAGAGTGTAAGAGCGATTTTGGCTGCGAAAAACAAGAATGTCGATCATTTGAATTTCGTCATTCAAATTCAAACAGCTGGTGAGTTACATTCATACAAATCAGTCGACTCCGTGATGGATGCAAAACGAAGCCACCAACTATCCCACGGAATGTTTGAATTCTTTGAATGTTTCAGGCTTGCCTCCACACAATTTGAAATTAAAAGTCGGCACAGTAATAATTTTGTTGCGCAACCTAAATGCACCTAAACTTTGCAACGGTACGCGTTTGGTTGTGAAGGATCTAAATTCAAATATTATTCAAGCAACGATTTTGATTGGAAAATTTAAAGGCGAAGATGTTCTTATTCCGCGGATTCCACTTATTCAGAACGATTTGCCTTTCGTATTTAAGCGTCTTCAATTTCCCGTACGTCTCGCTTTTGCTATGACAATTAATAAGTCGCAAGGACAATCGCTGGATGTGTGTGGCATAAATCTTGAATTTCCATGTTTCTCACATGGTCAATTGTATGTGGCGTGCTCACGTGTCGGCAAACCTCGCGCTTTGTACGTGTACGCACCCGATAATGGAACGAAAAATGTTGTTTACTATAAAGCAATTCAGTGAAAAAGCGGTAGGTTGGCCGACAAGTAAATCGCTACGGTTTTTGGAATTGTATTTAATTTTAATATAACTTTTGAATAAAGAATTTTAATTAACCGGATTACATGAAGCGAAAGCTCGGAATTATTAATTTCATTACCTACCTACATTAACGAATTTGGGCGGAACGAAGTTCGCCAGGTCAGCTAGTCAATATTAATAATGAATGAGGAGATGAATAGAATAATATTGATTTTATTGCGTTTTTGCTTGCTCTCCTCTATTATTTTTGTTACGCTACCAATCTCTGTTTTGTATCCTGTTAGTCCATCTTATGCTCCAGCATGTTCTCGCGGTAGTCCTTCTGTACTTGATATATTAATTACTAGTTTTTCTAGTCAAAACATAACACAACCGGTATCTTTAAACGTGCTAAGCTCTGATCACAACCCAAACTTTGCTTACTTCTTTGGTTATGGGAGAAAAACGTGCAATATGTTCAAGATTTTAAAAATACCAATAGGGCTTGTTGTCAAACAGAAATTAATTTAAAATTGAGAAATGTTTCTATGAATTTAGAAAATGTTTCTGTTTAACAAGACGCGGACTCTATTGTAAATGACTTTTCTACTTACATGTCCAACGCTGTTCAAAAGTCTGTTCCAAAAAGAAATTTTACTGCAAAGCTTCCCCTCTATGTCTTGAAACTTATTAAGCCAAGAAACAAGTGTAGACGAGATTGGTTTACAACATTTCTTATAACAGTATATCTTAAAATGGAATATTTTCCTGACGCATGGAAATAAGCTCATTTTTTCTTCATTTTAAAAGGAAATACAAAATCCCAGAGCACACGGAATCGATAACTGTCCATTGTACTACCAAGCAGAAAACAAGCTGTTTTTCGTTTCTGTCCTTTAATGGGTGGCGTATGGGTGGTCCCCATGGGGATTGAACCTGCACCGCACGGGTCACAAGCCAACAGACTACCCTCAACACCATCGCCACCACTTGGAAATAAGCTAATTAAGTCCCTAAAATTAAGGCTGGAAGTAACAGGCCAATAAGCTTACTTATTAATCTTAACAAAATTTGTGAAAAAGTTCTCAAAGAAGCAATCTCAAAATGTCTCCTCTTCCTTTAATGGCGGTGAGGCTATGATCAGGATTAAAGGGATCATAGCTCTCCAACTTAACTGCATCCCTACTGGTCCGCATGTGGGGTTCGCAGGTTCGATCTAAGAAAAAGCGGCAGGCCTCCCAATTTTAAATAACCTCGTCGCTGAGGCCAATCAAATGCTGGTGTTGCTGCATTTGTGCTCTTTCGCGTTTGTATTGGAACGTTGATTGATATGCCTTTTTGACAGGGTTCGTAGGATTTTTGAACATGTCAGTACCAACTGAGCCGGTGCGTTCCATTTTCTTCGAGGTCTTTTGACGTGAAGGCTTCCTCGGATCTTGGAACTTCTTCTTCGATCAATCTTTGTTACTCCTGCTGTCTTGTGAAGCATCTTTATCAGCTGCCGTTAATTTGCCCTCACACTTATTCTGCGCCGTTCAACATTGTGAACCGTATGTGAGCGCCGGGCGCACAACTGCGGTTAAGAGCTTTCCTTTCAGCTTGGTGGGCATTTTTCGATCACAGAAGATGGCTGAGTTTTCCCACCACTTCATCCACCCTGCGCTTACGCATTGTTTAATGTCGTCATCACAGCTTGCTTCGCTATTGATCATAGATTCCAGATATTTGAATTTTTCGCACTTTGGAATTACTCTTCCATTAATAAAAATGTCTGGAATAGGTCGGAGTGGATCCGAGAACGGGAGCACAAGTATTATGTTTATTTTTCGGACTCATACGATACCCATTTCCCTCCAAAACTAAGACCCCATACATCAAATGTTCGTTGCAGGGACGTTTGATCCTCGCTAATGATGGGTCTATCTTCAGCAAAGAATAACTGATGCACTTTATGGTCCGTCACTTTTCCTTCAAGCAGATAGTCTAGGGGTGTAATAAATATCAAGGGGCTTAAGACGCTTCCCAGTTGTTCGAGTTTGATTGTGAAATCCTCGGTGACGCCAACGGAGCGGTGTCTTTATGATCATGGACATGTAAGGGGGAGTTTACATGTCCATGATCATTTGTGCGTAGGCTTCTGGAACTCCTCGCCGTGTTAGGGCCACCCATAACAGATCCCTTGGTTGTCTATCAAAGTCCTTTTCAAAATCAACCAACACCATATTGCAAATCCTTCAATCACGATGTTTTCCCATCATGATCCTTGTACTTTGGATTGCATCGGTGGTTGATTTACCTGCGTCAAACCTCCACTGCTCTTCAGATAGCAGTTTTATTTTCCGCATTCGGCTATCTAACACCAGCTCAACGATCTTCAGTGGGACATCAGCTTGATTAAACGGTAATTGTCACAGGCTCGCATATCGCCTTTTCCTTTATACAAAGGAAGAAGAAAACGTTCCCTCCACTGATTAGGCATTGGATCGCCTCTCCTCAGTTTGGAGATGAGAATCATGAGTCATTTGGACCCGATGTCTCCCATCTTTTCCAGAACTCAGAGGGTTCAACTGCTTTTCGCTTTTTGGAGGCTTTGACCGCCTTCCTAACTTCTTCGACAGTAATGCTGTGTACTTCTTCGGAAAATATATCCGAGGAACTTGTTCATTTAGAAGTCACTCACAATACTGCTGCTACCTGTGTATTGTTTTCGTCATCCAAGGAGACAAGAAGCATCCCTTGAGCATTATTGATGAACATTGGCGAACGGATTTCCTGGGTGTCATATCGTTGTAACACAAACCCCTGGCAACACTGCATATGGCATCTGACAGCTCTCTCTCCACTTTTTCTGTCGTCGTGCTTTTTTTGACTTTGCACATTTTCCGTATCCATTTCAACACGCGGTCTGCATATTTATAATATATCATTGAAGTTTAATAAATAAAACAAAAGAATTATCAAATCGAACAATAAGCATTTTCAATACACAACACTGGGCATTCCTCCCTGGTCAAGATGGTTTGTCGGAGTTCGTGGACAGCCTGGTTTGTATCAGCAGCAGAAGAAGAAATATCTTTTAACTCCCGATACATGCCCTCCACACACTTTGCTTGAATTTGAGGGCACTTTCTCTTTGCGAGCCTCCTGCAAAGCATTGAAATTCGAGGCAAACTTTTTCTTCTCCATTTTTAGTGTACAAAAATATTACTTAATTAAATAAAAAAATATTTAATATAAATCAGCTTAATTTCTGAGAACATAGCTAACGGTGTGTAGGTGCCAATAGTCTAATCTCTTAATTGATTTGCATAAGGGGCAGTGAGCCCAGCTCGTCCTTATGTGAAGATCTAGTTCTGTAATACCCCACTTTGATTTCACCCATATCGAGTTGCAAGAACCTGATACTTAAGACGTCCAGGAATGTACCTCTGTCATTTTGGCTTTTAAAAAAGCGTTTTGAAAATGAGTCCCAGTGTTCTTCCATTTTACAAGAATAATCAAGAATTGATCATCTCGCCAAAAATCGTTCGTTCTTCAATTCATTTTAAAAAAGCTGATATCGGTATCCGACCGCGTCTCCCTAAATCTCTCAGCAAGCCCATCCTCAGCTAAACCAGCATCAAGTACAGAGGAAGTACAGTGGCAACACTACCAACGTGCCATCAGGAGTGCCGCTACCGAAGTGCTGGGTTTCACTAGGCGACCACAACGAAACCCTAGGTTCGATGAGGAATGCCGCCAGGCACATGCAGCCAAGAACGCGGCCTATCAATTAATGCTGCAAACAAGAACCAGAGCGGCTGAAAGTGCTGCCCGCTAGTTCTACGGGCAAAAAAGAAGGCAGGAACACCGACTTCTCAGAAGGAAAAAGAAGGAGCACGAGAAGTGAGCGATCGAATTGAGGGACGTTACTGCAGAGGCAATATTAGAAAGTTCTACCAAATGGTAAAACGATCCACCCAAGGATACAAGGTCCGAACAGAAGCCTGCGGAGATGAGCATGGGAATACAGTAGTAGATTCACAGTCGATGCTGGGGATTTGGAAAGAACACTTCTGCAGACTGTAAAACGGCGGAGACAGCCAACAAACCGCTGGCAGGCAGAATGATCTGTTCGGCTTGGACGATGATAGCCAAAACTTCCGTCCACCCGACCTACACGAAGTGAGGATAGCGATATCCGAACGTAAGTCCAACAAAGCTACTGGATCGGATGGCCTTCCGGCCGAGCTTTTCAAAGCAGCGGGAGATGGCTTGGTAAGGAGCATGCACCAACTCATCTGTAAAATTTGGTCGGATGAAAGCATGCCCGACGAATGGAACCTCAGCGTCGTGTGCTCCATCCACAAGAAAGGAGTTACTCTAAACTGCGCCAACTACAGAGGAATAAGTCTTCTGAATGTCGCGTATAAGATCTTGTCGGCTGTATTGTGTGAACGCCTAAAACCTTTCGCCAAAAATCTGATCGGCCCATATCAGTGTGGTTTTAGGCCAGGAAAGTCAACTATCGACCAAATTTTCAAACTCCAAAAGATCTTGGACAAAACCCAGGAATTTCCGATCGATATACACCATCTATTTATCGACTTTAAAGACTACCTGGGCTCCACTATCACTTCGCAAAATGACATCTGCGCAGAGATCAAGCGAAGAATCACTCTTGCCAATCGCTGTTTCTTCGGGCTAAGAAGGCATCTAAGAAGTAAAGCCCTCTCTCATAGAAACAATGAGATATTATATAAGACCATAATCATCCCGTTCCTGCTGTATTGTGCAAAAGCATGACCTCTGTCAAAGGCGGATGAAAACCTTCTGGGATGCTTTGAGAGAAAGATTCTTTGAGTGATATTCGGTCCAGTTTGGGACAATGGAGTGTGGAGACGAAGATTCAACGACGAACTATACGGGCTATACCGCGTCGCTGACCTGGTCAAAAAGCTAAAAATACAACGGCTGAGATGGCTGGGGACACGTGGAGCGTATGGACAATAACGCACCAGCCCGACGAGTCTTCGAGTCCGCCCCTGAGCGTCAACGCAGCAGAGGAAAACCCCACCTTAGGTGGCGCGCACAATTGGAGAACGACCTCAACCGCTGTGAAATCGCAATTTGAAAAAATTATCGGCCCCATGAATATCGAACCATTAGCATTCACAAATCCATTGGGAAAAGTCTTAACTCTTAACAGCTCTTAAAATCGAAGCAATTTTAATATTTTAAGCCTTTTTAATTGCTTTTCGGCCATTAAACCTTCAGTAGCAGCCATTAAAGGGAATACAGAATAATTAAATCAGTTGCTACAATGAATTGGTCTCAGAAATTAATTGATATGAATTGCAAGGTGTACCGACCTGCCTCCTACGCGCCGGCCAGCCGGATGGCCCTAATGTATGCTGTGTTTTGCAATTCCATCAACTTCCATGCGCTCACAGTGAGTTAATTCAGCAATGCTCTATAAATGTACATAACTTACTCTTGCACCAGTGCTTAAGCTTGAACTCGAAGCTCGTATACTCGTTGGGGTTTGGGGGTAAAACAGACTTTCTCATTACACATCGGTCCATGATGTCACTGTGATTCCTTAATTTCCATTCCAATCAGCTACCAAATATAGCCTTCGTCGAATGCTGCCATTTTTGCGGCCGCTAAACCAATTTTCAGTGTTCCATTCTCCGGCACCACCACAACCTTGCAAAGGAGAGCGACAGGGACAGTGGTTCATTCAGTTCTACTCAATAAATGTCAGAGTGATTGAATTTATTGCTAATTGATTGCGTTTTTCAATTCAGTTTCTGAATTGGAGAGAAGTGCCTTCTGGAGAAGTCCAATTTTACCTTATGAAATTCGATGTTGCCGATATAGTGGAAATGGAAACAAAACCCAGATGAAAACCACAAATGTATGCAGTTCTCTTTACTCATACTTTGGGTCGGTGTCCTGCATGTGAATGTGCACAACGACGGGGTTGAGAAGCAAAAAAAAAAAAAAAAACACAACATTTGGCCCGCAACAAACGATGATGTTGCATCTAAACCAAGCCGACCGTAGACCATGTGTTAGCTCGGGCCAGCGAGAATGACGACTGCTCCTACAACGACGACGACGATGACTCGATGAAATAAATGAATTTGCAACAAGGCACGAAAGGCCTGTCAGATGATTTAGAAGAGTTTAGCGTCAATGCAATTTTATAATTGAAAACGTGATGCACCTAAATGGATTCCGAGAGATGTTGCCTTTTGAATTCGCAGTTAGCCAATGGTATACCTACCTTCACATCTGAGATCTGGTGAATTGGTGAAGTGAAAATCCCACTCATGAACTTTGAAATGATAACTCCTTCCTGAATTTTGTATAGTTAGCTCGAGAGTGAATAATTACACAATTTCGTTTATTCAGCAGAGCTATCCATATGCATATTCACATCTATATGGAAGCTTTTAACCAACAAGGCAACAAGGTGTTATAAAGAATCCTTAAAAGGTAATTTCGTATGTACGAGTGGTAATAATGTATTAAATTGTAAGTGGATTTGCAATTTGTATTTTTGTGCGGGCATATGGAATGTCGGCACGGAGAAAACGATGGCTTGGATGGTTTTAAGAGTCGCGAGCAAGATGAAAGACTAGCGATTTTATGAGGTAATAATATCCTGCGAAATTGTTACAAGATTATGATCTTTTAATAATCGACTTACACCGTGAGATATAAACAAGGATGTATAAGAATTGAAAAATAATTCAAGAGCCGCTTAATAGAGGAACTTAGTGAATCCATTTCAGGATAAAGGATTGCTGCTTGTTCTAAAAATCGATATGGTTAACCCTGAATCAAGCATTTATTAATCACTTTCAATTGAGAACAAAGTCCTGATTTATAACAGATGCTTAGACACGTATGGACATATGGAATTCAGCTTTGGGGTTGTACGAAAAAATCGAATCTGCAAATGATTCAAACTTTTCAAAACAAAGTACTAAGAGGTAGTGTTAATGCTCCATGGTACATCCGAAATGACAATCTACACAGAGATCTAGGGGTAGAGTACGTCAAAGATATACTAATAAAATATGCGGTT
The DNA here is from genome assembly GCA_949715645.1 of Portevinia maculata. NCBI lineage: Eukaryota > Metazoa > Arthropoda > Insecta > Diptera > Syrphidae > Portevinia > Portevinia maculata. The sequence continues at coordinate 80,842,287 of OX454526.1, read as the reverse complement.
AAACATTATGACGTAATCCACGAACATGTGAAAACTGCTATGCAGCACATGGTGGATGAAAATGACAACACATTAAGAAGGCTTAAGAGATTGAAGCCAAACGATTTGGTTACGAAATGGCTATATATAGATAGAATACAAATAACGACCCCTTTTCCCTTCCTTTTTAACCGCCCATCCTCAATCCTAGTAGCTTATTATTAACTAAATCTGGATAGTTTAACGCCAATAGACGCGAAATAAGAAAATAAAGTAAATTGAAATATCGTCGGGACTAGCCATTGGGCTATATCCCATCAAGCGTTCTCAAATACATTAAAGTAGAATTTGCTAAATGAGTTTTAACTCAGTCGTAAATAAAAAGCGAGGTGGTTTTAGTGGATGGCGGGTCCCACACTACTAGCTTCACTAGTGTCTTTCAAGATTTCCACCCACCCTCGGAGAAAAAGAAAACATCATATGGTGTAGAGTTTGAGATCAGAATGCTAAGAGCTATCTGGGAGTCGGGGGCATGAACCCCCATACCGATTACTGCGTTTATGGAATCTAGTTGTGATACTTTGGTCAGTTCCTCCGAACTATTTCAAACATACACTGGATTTCGGCAAGGGGACGCGCTATCATGCGATCAGGGCAGGTGTCAACACGGAAGGCACTATCTTCAACAGGTCCGTTCAGCTGCCGGGTTATGCGGACGATATTGACATCATCGGCCGATCACAGCGCTCCGTGATAGAAGCTTTCACGGCGATTGAAGAACAGGCGAAATCTGTTGGCCTTGTAGTAGATGAGGACAAGACTAAATACATGCTACCAACAAACAAACAGACATCTGTCCGCCGCCTAGGACAAAACGTCACTATTGATAGCAACAATTTCGAGGTAGTTAAGGAGTTCATCTACCTCGGAGTAAACATGAACTCCACGAATGACACATTAGTGGAGATCCGGCGAAGAATTACCCTAGAAAAGCGCTGCTACTTCGATTTGGCAAAACAACTGTATGCTTTACAAAACCCTTATCCTGCCAGTTCTGCTTTATGGCGCCGAGTGCTAAACGATAAGCAGGAAGGGAGAGCTGATACTGGGCTCCTTCGAAAGAAAAATTCTTCGGCGCATTTTTGGTCTTGTGTGCGAGGAAGGCGAATATAGGAGAAGATACGACCGCGAACTCTATGAGCTGTACCAAGATGTGGATGTAGTCCAAAAAGCCAAAATACGTCGACTACCTTGCCTCGGCCACATCGAGCGAATGGACAATAATGCTCCAGCTAAGAGGATCTTCGAATCCCAGCCCCAGGTTCGAGAAAGCAAGGAAGACCGAACCTCCGTTTCAAAGACCAAGGCATCGCGGATGCCAGAGCACTTGGTCTGGACAACTGGAAGCAGCATGCCCGGGATTGTAGAGGATCGAAGGCTGCTGTGTCTCAGGCAGAGACTCTTCACGTAAGTCAACTTGCAAGGAAAGTTCGAGTTAACCCTTTTGTGATTCGAGGATAACTTACTTACTTACTAAGGTGGCGCTACAGTCCGGGGTGGACCTGGCCCTCAACCAATTCGCCTCTTCAGTTAGCACGATCTTTGGCTAACTGCCTCCAGTTGCGCACTTCAAGTTGGTTGAGATCCCCTTTCAATTGAGCGCGCGCCACCTAAGGCGAGGTCTTCCTCTACTGCGTTGTCCCTCCGGGTTGGATTCGAAGACTCTTCGGGCCGGAGCGTTGGTGTCCATTCGCTCTACATGTCCTAGCCATCTTAGTTGATTGATTTGCACTCTTTTGACCAGGTCGATGTCGCTGTACAGCTCGTAGATTTCGCTGTTAAATCACCTCCTCCACTCGAAGAATTTTGCGTTCGAAACGACCAAGAAGATCTTCATCCGCTTTTGCTAATGTCCACGCTTCTGTGCCGTAGAGCAGGACTGAGATGCTGAGGGTCTTATACAAAGTCTCCTTGGTGTTTCTTGACAAGGCCTTACTAGTCAATTACCTTCTTAGGCCAACAGCTAATATTCACAACAGATTCGAGGATAAACTGTTGCGAATATTAGCTGTTCACTGTAAAAGTTGCCGCTAAAGAAATAGTCCAAAGACACACTGGCCGCATTTAGTATGCCTTTAGCATGAGTACCTCTGAATGATCCAACTGCCTTATGGTAGAAACGGATCAACACTTCAACTCCGATTTCAACATTGTGTACCAGTCAAGATGAGACGCTCCGCGTGCAGAAGGTTAAACTTTGACATCAGAAGCAGAAGTGCTACGTGCTAGGCAACGCATTCAATTCAATTCATTTTATTTCGAAACAATGTTTTCAAAAAAGTCTGTGACCGCACATTTTACAATTCAGAGATTTGATACATTATCTTTCTACTGAAATATTTTCTTATATGGCAATTAATAAATAACTATAAATGATGGGAACAATTTATCGAAGGAAAACACGAAAAAAAACCTTCATTTGACAAAAAACAAAAAAAAAATAGAAAGATAAATAAATAAATAAATAAATACAAAAATTAATCAATAAATAAATAAATATATGAATAAATAAGTAAATAATTGATAAATAACTAGTAAATGACAGCAAACGCAATATATATTTACACAGAATTAAACATTTAGGTGGTTTATGAGAGGATTCTAAGAACTACGAGTATCACAGCTGTTAATTAAATTAGTTGTAAGTTTTCGAATCCTATCGAAAATCAATTCAACATTCGCCCTTCTGTGCAGATCTAGGGTTCAATTATGAAAGGGTAGATTTAACATCATTTTTAACTTCCCAGTGGAAGTTCTTGTAATGGGACCGATTTTGTGAATCGCGGATTTTGACATATCTCCACGTTTGACATAATCCAACGTTTTTATAGAGATGTCTGTCCGTGTGTATGTACGTAGGTATGTGCGTATGTACGTATGTGCGTTCGGAATTATCGTTCGCCACGATTATCTCGAGAACCAAAGATGATGTTGACATGGGACATTCGAAGCGTAATTCCGTAACTCAGAACTGATTAAGTTTCCGGCGAAATCGGTCCACCCGTTTTTTGTTAGTAAATAAATAAATAACTAAAATAATTTGCCTTTATTTGTACTATTTATTGTCATTTGTCATTGAGCAAATCATTATTACATTGTGCTCCGTTTTTTCGTATATATGGGTCATTCTTTTACAAACCGAACACAATTCTGACCGACACATTTTTGATTTGCCTTAACTTTTTTTTACGAGTTATATATCGAAAAAAAGAGACACGTGTTCGAGGTTTTTTTTTTTTGAAGATAGAAGGGGTTAAAAGTTTGAGATTTTCGTGATTTTTGCCTTGGAGACTCATTTTCAAAAATTCATAACTCCGGTTCTTTTTAAGCTAAAGAAAACTAGTTTTTTTCATTTTCAAGATAAAGGAGTGAACTTTAAGATAAAAATAGTTCCAACAAAATTTGTAAAAAAATTTATATTGTTATTAGCAATTTAATTGTTTGAATCAATTTTTAACAATGTTACCCACCACTTAGCCTGTTTTATGTATAACCATCGTATTCTACGTCAAATTTTACATATAAATTGATTTTTTTATCGATGGAGAAATGATTATTACTTCACAGGACTAAACAATTTCTATAGTTCAATTGATTGGGAATCTAGACTTTGCAATAAATCTGTTAATGATATGTATGACATTTTTAAAGACATAATATTTAATGGTATTGAACAGTTTGTTCCGGTTTTAAGAAAAAGATCTTGTTTTAAGCTCCCATGGTTTAATAAAAGATTAAAAAATCTAGAAAATGTTAAAAATAAGGCATTTAAACGCTCGAGGAATTCAGGTAAATCTGAGGATCATGGTCGCTTTCTTCAGCTTCGGATAGAATTTGCTTTTTTGAAAAAATTTTTGTATCATCAACATATAAGTACGGTTGAAAGCAATATTAAAAACATAGGGGCGGGCTACAGTCCGCTTGGGCGAACTGTTGGATACCCTATTCTTATTCCTATATCTCATAAGTGGGCGTGACAAAAATTTAAAGGATTTTATCGAAAAAACTAAGCTTTTGTAAATAAAAACGCTCCCTAGCTCAAACTTTGGTTTTTCAATAAAATTGTTTTATTTAATTGTGGGCGTGTCAGTAGGCGGATTTAAAAAAAATTAAGTATGAGCATAAAGGGCACCTAGAGAGTATATACTATAAATTTCAGCTCCCTAGCTCAAACTTTGGACTTTCAAAAATAAAATAAAAATAATTGTGGGCGTGTCAGTAGGCGGATTTTGAAAATATTTACACACGAGCATAAAGGGCCCCTAGAGAGTATATATTAAAAATTTCAGCTCCCTAGCTCAAATTTTGGTTTTTCAAAAAAAATATTTTATTTAATTGTGGGCGTGTCAGTGGGCGGATTTTGAAAATTTTATGTCCCAAGCAGTTTTATGGGCCAAAGATCATATATAAAAAATTTCAGCTTTCTAGCTCAAAATTCAATTTTTCCCAAAATTTGTTTTATTTAATTGTGGGCGTGTCAGTGGGCGGATTTTGAAAATTTTATGTCCCAATCAGTTTTATGGGCCATAGATCATATATAAAAAATTTCAGCTCTCTAGCTCAAAATTCGATTTTTTCCAAAATTTTGTTTTTTTGAGTTTGTGGGCGGATTTCAAAAATTCTTAAACTTGATTATTTCGGGACCCTAGAGAGTATATGGTTAAAATTTCAGCTCTCTAGGTCCAGTTTAAAGGCCTAATTTTTGCCGACGGACGGACGGACGGACGGACGGACGGACGGACGGACGGACGGACGGACGGACGGACGGACGGAGATGGCTAGATCGACATTACTATCGATGCTGATCATAAATATAGTAACTTTTAGGGGTCTACGGGCAATATTAAGGTATGTTACAAACTATGCGTCAAAATTAATATACCCCTAGAATAGGGTATAAAAAGGAACAGCAAATCATTTTGGGTCTTTTTAAACTCCAAACGAAATAGTTCTTTTTTGCCGTTAGCAATGGAACTTGACAATGAAAAGTCCTGCGATATAAAATCATTTTGCAATCTATTTGCAAAATACTTTCAATCTAACTATAATAAAGACGTTATTTCAGATATTGTCGATTTATATCCATCTATTTCTCCCATTATAGATTTTGATTTAAAATGTTTTTCAGTCCAAGATGTTCTTGATGGTTTAATTGAACTCGATCCAACTAAAAAAGCGGGAGTGGACAAAATCCCGCCAGCCTTATTATCGAATTGTGGCCCATCACTTTGTTATGCGTTACGAATCATTTTTAATAAATCAATATCAACTGGTGTTTTTATTGAAGATTGGAAAATTTCTTATGTAAATCCAATTTTTAAAAGTGGCCTTAAACACCTGGTTAAAAATTATAGACCAATATCAGAACTCTCTGCTGTACCAAAGTTATTCGAAAAGTTGGTTACTCAGAGGCTACTTTTTTCAGTCGAGGAATCAATAACGCCAAAACAACATGGGTTTGTTAGTGGTCGCTCAACTTCAACTAACTTGTGCCTATTTTCTCATTTCTGTTTAAGATCCATGGAAAACAGAAAGCAAGTTTATGTTCTGTACACAGATTTTGTTAAAGCTTTTGACAGAGTTCACAATGGACTATTACTCCAAAAACTTCGAAAACTGGGTCTGAATGCAATTTTTTTGAATTGGTTGAGTTCCTACTTGTCGAACTGGAAACAGGTCGTTCAGATAGATGGTATTACATCAAACTTTATCCAGGTTGATTCAGGTCTTCTCCAAGGTAGTCACCATGGACCACTTTTGTTCAATTTATTCATAAATGACATTCCTCAAGTTCTTAATTTTTCGGATTGTTTAATGTATGCGGACGATGTTAAATTATACAGTGAAATATCTTCGGATCGTGACTGTTTAAACTTTCAAAACGATATTGATTTGTTTTTGAACTGGTGCAAATGCAACCACCTGGAACTCAATTTTGCCAAATGCAAGATTTTTAGTGCCCACAGAACTTTGTCGATGGTAACTTTTATTTATAAATTCGAAAATGAACCACTCACAAGAGTCAGCGAAGTTAAGGATCTTGGAGTTATATTTGACTCCAAACTTTCTTTTTCAGCTCACATTGATTTTATTGCATCAAAGGCAAATTCTATGTTGGGTTTCCTCAAACGAACTTCGGGTGTATTTAAAGATGTGTATACTTTAAAGGCAATTTTCATGTCATTGGTAGTACCCATTTTAGATTATTGCTGTGTCGTCTGTGCGTTAATAGATTTGAAAACTCTAGAGAGCCGCAGACAAGCTCAATGCGTTCTTTTTATCAAAGATATTTTATGTTCTAATATTAAATCTGAAGAACTTCTAGTGTTAGTTTCTTTTTACGTTCCGGAAAGAAACCTACGAAATAGAAATGACATCTTCTATGTTCCAAATCACCGAACAAATTATGGTCTTAATAACCCAGTAAATCGTTCTCTTACGTTATACAACTCTATTTCATGTGAAGTCGATCTTCCTATGAGTAGGGATAGTTTTAAAAACATTGTTCAAAATTTATTTAACTCCTAAGTTGAGCTATAAAATATTAATTAGTATATGTAAACGGTTGTAATCAACAGATTGTAAATCCATTGATGATATAATAAATAAATAAAACAGGCTGAGTGGTGGGTATCATTGTTAAAAATTGATTTAAACAATTAAATTGTTTATAACAATATAAATTTTTTTATAAATTTTAATGGAACTATTTTTATCTTAAAGTTCACTCTTTTATCTTGACAATGAAAAAAAGAAGTTTTCTTTAGCTTAAAAAGAACCGGAGTTATGAATTTTTGAAAATGAGTCTCCAAGGCAAAAATCACATAAATCTCAAAATTTCAACCCCCTCTATTTTCAAAAAAAAAAAAATAAATAAATAAAAATCCTTAAACACGTGCCTCTTTTTATTTGATATAGAACTCGTGAAAAAAATTTCAGGCAAATCAAAAATGTGTCGGTCATTTTTTGTTCAAATCTGTACGGTTTGTAAAAGAATGACCCATATACCACATTTCAAAATTTCCCACTAATCGCATAAATCATATTGATCCCACTGGGAAGTTAGTCGTGTGGACCTTGCGGGTCGCACCCAGACCACTTTTTAAAACTTTGACCTGCAACTTCTTTAAATGGCATCTTGTGCAGTACCCCCCATTTGCACCCATATAATAGGATAGCCTGGAAAATTACTTTACAAATTATTATCTTATTGTCGTTTGTGAGTGAAGATTTTCTATTGATTAAAGGGTAAAGCATCTTAATTGCAATACCCGTTTTCCTTAACTTACTTTGAATATGTTGGTCAAATGTAAGTTTTGTATCAAGGTGGACCCCGAGATACTTTATGGATTGCTCCCATGGTATCGTGTTACCATTTATTTGAAGCTATCTGCTGGAGAGATAGCAAGCTTTCCTTTTTCGTGTGAAAAAGATGGCTTGCGTCTTCCTAACATTCAGCTTAATTTTCCATTTATTATAATTTTTTCAAGTATTTCGATCGCATACTTTAGATTGGTCTCAATGTTGAGAGCAAATTCATGCGACGCAAATGCCGCAGTATCATCAGCAAAAATTGCAGCTTCACATTGAGGAAATGTTGGAAAATCTGCAGTATACATATTGAATAGGGTTGGACCTAGGACTGAGCCTTGGGGCACACCAGAATCAAAAAATAACATGTCAAAAACACCACAATTCACTTGCACCTGAAAACATCGAAACTCTGAACAATTTCACATAAATACAAAGGAAACTTGAAGTGAAACATTTTGTTTATTATTCCATTGTACCATACAGAATCAAAGCCTTTTTCAATATCTATCAATATCATGCCCGTTGACTGACCACGTGAACGATGGTCTAAAACATGGTTACAAATTCTTTTTACCTGGTGTGAAGTGCTGTGAAAGCTTCGAAAACTGAATTGCACATCAGGAAAAATATTTTTATCTGAAACAATTTTAAAAATGTATTGCTTGAGGATTTTTTCATAAACCTTACTAACGTTGCTTAGTAGGCTTATTGGCCTGTAACTCTCAAAGATATCTGTGGCTTTTCCAGCTTTAAGAATAGGGACAATCAAGGTTTTTTTCCAACATTGAGGAAAGGATTGGCATTTTAGATATGCATTAATAACGAATGTTAAATATTTAATTCCAACCTGAGGAAGTTGTTTTAAGTATGCATTTTGAACTTTTCGGGTTTGCAGGCTGGTGAATAGCAACGCATTCAAATTCCTAGTCATAAGGTAAATTGCTATCCTTGGAACTTGAAGCCCACGTATCCTACCCATGACGACGAGTGCGAATTGTTTTAATTCCAAAAACAGACACGAAAACGCGAAAGAATTAAGACAAATCAGCCTGATTTTCTTTGTTCTAAAGACTCTCGAAAGACTCATAGATAACAATTTGCAATCCATAATAGAAATCCCCTTCCTTTCCAAATGTAAGCATGTGTTTCAAAGGAAGATCAAAAGACACAGCTCTTCAAGAGATAGTGCGAACTATAGGACAATCCTTACACCACAAAGAAAACACCTTGTCCACCTTTTTAGAGATAGAAGGAGCATTTAACAGCTGCAGTGAATAGGAAGTAAACTATGTTATTGAATTGTTTCTATGTTCAGCACTGGAATGATTGGGGCAACTCTAGGAAATAACAATATGAATAACAAAACTCCGGTGCACCAATAACTTATTTGGAGCTACTTGACAGGATCCAAAAACGCGCGATAAAACTCATTGGCGACCGAGACATCGCGAGATCGATTGACTCTCTTAGTCATCGTCGTAATGTCTCCTGCCTGTCGTTATTTTATCGTTATTTCCACCATAAGTGCTCAAACGAAATAGCCAGTTGCATTCCTCCCCTTGAACATTTCAACCGCAATACCCGCCATGCAGGGAATGCTCATCAGTTCACCCTCAAGCCTGTGTTCGGACGTACAGTGAAGTTCAAAGAATCTTTCCTCAGCCGTACAACACGAATGTGGAATGCTCTTCCCCGCTCCATTTTTCCTACACATTATAACCTACAGACATTCAAAACCAACGTGCATCGGCATCTCTCCTTTTCCTCTCACCCTAATTTCCTTAACGCCCGCGCTGTGTAGCTAATACATTATAGGGGTCCCAACAAATCCCTTTAGTGCGCGCTAATTATAATAAAAAAAAAAAAAAAAAAAAAAAAAACTCGCCACTAGGGTAAAACCTCAAGGCGGTATTATTTCACCTCTACTTCGGCTCATACTAATGAAAAAAATCATACAACAAAAAAGTTTAGACATCAAAACAATAAGGGTAGTCCAATATACGGATGATATGGTGATATGGCTGTCAGGAGTGCTCCCCTCAGTGTTAAATGAGATCATGGAAAACGCGGTCTTTGAGTCAACTCGGGGAAAACTGAACAGATGCTTTTCACCACCAATATATAGGAGCTATCCTTGATTAAACTCAACTGCGAACCAAATAAAGCACCACTGGTAGAAAAAAAATGCATTGGCTATAACAAAACCTTCGGCAAAAAAAAGCCTGCAACATGAATTGACCCTATAGCACAGCCGTGGTACGAGCGATCCTTATAATATGGGTTAGTGAAAAGTATGGTGGCCGGGTTGAAGTAAATGCTGCAACAAACCAAACTGAACAAGGTTTAAAGAGCGGCATTAATATGCCCCACAAGCGATCTAAAGTCAACATCGTCAGATGCTCTACCTTTAGAATAGACCTAAACACAAAAAAAAGATCACAGCACACAGGGCGATCAGACTCTCGATCAGACTCAGTCTGGTTGCTGTATAGTAATATCTTGTATTCTCTACCGAGAGAACTCGTATCGCCTTCACCAGATAACATCTTTCCCAAAATTTATTTCACAAAGCGTACAGCTTCCCACAAGATCAGAATGGCAAAAGGAGCAAGTCACTAAGGATTTCGATCGAGCAATTTACACCGACGCACAGCGACACGGTTCAAAACTTTATTGTGAAGTCGGTGCGGGTGTTTTTTTTTACTGAGTCCTTAAATATCCCAAAATCCCACGGACTTCCGGATATTGCCAATGTATTATAGGCGAATCTATTGAACACCAGATCAAACTACACAAAAGCATAATGACGAGGCCAAATATCGCTTACTCATTGACACACAGGCTGCTTTCAAAGTCATCGCCTCTTTTTTTTTTTTTTTTTTTTTTATAATTTGCTTACGCTATAATGCTAAGAACACAGTGTAAGCTATTTGGGATTAGAAAGAATAGAGAGATAGGAAAGAAGTGTTTGGTTGCAGTTGTAGGGTTTTTCTCCACGGGTGGTGTCTAAGTTACTTAGGGAGATTACGATTTCATGTATTCGGTATAAAGTAATGGACTTGGCCGGGATTCGAACGCACGACCTTCCATTCCGTAAGCGAATACACTACTACTACACCATTGCCACCCGCCTCTGTTAGTATATAGTCCAAATTATTGCTGGAATGCCGAAACGAGCTAGCCTTGCTAGATCAGTTCAAGGTAACCCTGATCTGGATGCCAGGCAAAGTAACGTTGGTGGAATTGAACTTGCCGACGAACTGATCAGGCAGGGTTCAGCCCCCCACTCAGTAAAGGCAAACATCCAATCAGAGTACATCACGAAAGCCAACCTCAGATGGAGAAGGCTGACATACGTCATATCCAGAAACACATGGCCAAACTATAATAAGGCAAAAACAATTGACTTTTAAAACAGAAAGCGGAAAGATATCGCCAGATTAACAGCGAACACCACAGGACCATTCGGTCAGAATAGGCATCCCACAAAGCACTTATTGCAGCGGAAAATTAAATTCTTATCCACTTTATATTAATACGGCACTAGCTAGGCCCAGGCAACGATCATTTGAAAACCCTATCTTCGATTCACTTGACGAAGTCCTTGAGAGAAATATCAACTAACTAAAAACTTTCTTAAATTCCACAGGTTGTACCTAGAATCTCCTTATCAACAAAAGCTAACATCCAGGTTACGTGAGTTTGTGGTTACAAAACGGTACTTAGTTCTAATTGGGTTTTCAACAAACCGCCATACCTACCTACCTACCTACCCAGATATAATTTAAATAAATTGCAAAATGACTTAAATAAATATAGCTTGATAAACAGGAACAGACGGACATATGATACAACAAAGTAGACGAAAAAAGCTGTTAAGAGATGGGGCGCCTTGGATGACAACCGAATAGAGATAGCACGTCTAAAGCTACAGCCATTTGAGATAAGTTTAATGTTAGAGGGTGGAATTCTGTACTCTAATCGGATGAATAAAAAACAAGCGGGAGGAATGAAGATAACGATGACGAGGTAAAATTATGCTCAAAATTGTAAGCGAATTCGCAATTTCAAATTTGCGTTACCAGTAATGCGGAGATTTGTTTTTAATAATCTTATGTAAAAACATACAACTTCTTGCAATACTGTAGTTTTACAGTGAGCAGCCCAACAATCCCATTTACCTATGGATGTACACTGGCGATCACAAGGATGAGGCCATACATTTTGCAATCGATTTTTAGTCTTTATACCTGTTGGAAATTTTATACCCGGAAACTTTTACAGGTACATATTTTCCCAACAGTAAGTCATAAAATTAAAAGGTAAATAAGAAACGACCGCTGGAATTTCACAAGATTATACAATGAACTACTTGAAAAACGTATAAAAAGATGCGCCACTAGGATGAATTCGTTGCAGGAGTTCACATCAGCGATTTTTTTCAAAGTTTTGTTAAGAATATTTAAAAAAACGTCGAAAAGAACTGTTTTTATTTAGTTAAATAAAAATGGGTACCGGAAAGACTTTGACAGCGACAGAAAGAGGAAAAAACAAGGAGTTAGGACTCTCAGGCGAGAAATTGCAAGGAGGCTAAATATAAGTAAGACTGTTGTAAACAGTTATCTTGCGGAGCCACAACACTATGTGAAAAATCAAAAAGGACGCACGGCAGAAGCAACAACATTGCGAGAAAAGTGGGTTATTCTAGGGCTTGCCTCAAATTGTACTCTACCAGTGACTAAAATAATTTCCAACAGCGGAGTATCAGCCAGCATAGCAACGGTCCGAAGGATAATACGAAAAAGTGGTACTACGCAGAAAAGAAAACCTAAAAAGAAACCTGTTTTGAGGCAAGTACACAAGGAACATCGAATGAATTTTGCAAGACAACATGTCGCTTGGAGCAGTGAATGGAAACGCGTTGTCTTTTCGGATGAAAAATGTTTAACCTTGACAACTTTTATTTCCATGGTCTACGAAACTTACTTTCTTAACGGGCTCCCGACCCGTGAAGAGTATCTGCCTGAGACACTGCAGCCTTCCATCCTCTACGATCCCGGGCACGCTGCTTCCAGTTGTCCAGACCAAGAGCTCTGGCATCCGCGATGGCTTGGTCTTTGAAACGGAGGTTCGGTATTCGTTGCTTTCTCGAACCTGGGGGCTGGGATTCGAAGATCCTCTTAGCTGGAGCATTATTGTCCATTCGCTCGATGTGGCCGAGCCAATGTAGTTGACGTATTTTGGCTTTTTGGACTACATCCACATCTTGGTACAGCTCATAGAGTTCGCGGTTGTATCTTCTCCTCCATTCGCCCTCCTCGCACACAGGATCACAAATCCGCCGAAGAATTTTTCTTTCGAAGGACCCCAGTATCAGCTCTCCCTTCCTGCTTATTGTCCAGCACTCGGCGCCATAAAGCAGAACTGGCAGGATAAGGGGTTTGTAAAGCATACATTTCGTCCTCCGAGTTAGGAGTTTTGAACAAAGTTGTTTTATCAAACCGAAGTAGCAGCGCTTTTCTAGAGTAATTCTTCACCGGATCTCTACTAATGTGTCATTCGTGGAGTTCGTGTTTACTCCGAGGTAGATGAGGTTATTTATTAATTGCCATACAAGAAAATGTTTCAGTAGAAAGATAATGTATCAAATCTCTGAATTGTAAAATGTGCGGTCACAGACTTTTTTGAAAACATTGTTTCGAAATAAAATGAATTGAATTGAATGCGTTTCCTAGCACGTAGCACTTCTGCTTCTGATTTCAAAGTTTAACCTTCTGCACTGGTACACAATGTTGAAATCGGAGTTGAAGTGTTGATCCGTTTCTATCATTCATAAGGCAGTTCGATCATTCAGAGGTACTCAGGCTAAAGGCATACTAAATGCGGCCAGTGTGTCTTTGGCTGTCAAAGTTGACGACGGATTGCATGGGACTATTTCTCATCTTGACTGGTACACAATGTTGAAATCGGAGTTGAAGTGTTGATCCGTTTCTACCATAAGGCAGTTCAATCATTCAGAGGTACTCAGGCTAAAGACATACTAAATGCGGCTAGTGTGTCTTTGGCTGTCAAAGTTGACGACGGATTGCATGGGACTATTTCTTTCGTTAAATGCGTCGACGCAACGGATAGAAGGATTCTGTGGTTTGGCCTTTTAAGGCTTGATTTGTTTCACTTGCTCGGCGGCAACTTTTACAGTGAACAGCTAATATTCGCAACAGTTTATCCTCGAATCTGTTGTGAATATTAACTGTTAGTTTGGCCTAAGAAGGTAATTGACTGACTAGTAAGGCCTTGTCAAGAAACACCAAGGAGACTTTGCATAAGACCCTCAGCATCTCAGTCCTGCTCTACGGCGCAGAAGCGTGGACATTACAAAAAGCGGATGAAGATCTCCTTGGCCGTTTCGAACGCAAAATTCTTCGAGTGATTTCGAGCGATGCCTTGGTCTTTGAAACGGATGTTCGGTATTCCTTGCCTTCTCGCACCTGGGGGCTGGGATTCGAAGATCGTCTTAGCTGGAGCATTATTGTCCATTCGCTCGATGTGGCCGAGCCAATGTAGTCGACGTATTTTGGCTTTTTGGACTACATCCACATCTTGGTACAGCTCATAGAGTTCGCGGTTGTATCTTCTCCTATATTCGCCCTCCTCGCACACAAGACCAAAAATCCACCGAAGAATTTTTCTTTCGAAGGAGCCCAGTATCAGCTCTCCCTTCCTGTTTATCGTCTAGCACTCGGCGCCATAAAGCAGAACTGGCAGGATAAGGGTTTTGTAAAGCATACAGTTGTTTTGCCAAATCGAAGTAGCAGCGCTTTTCTAGGGTAATTCTTCGCCGGATCTCCACTAATGTGTCATTCGTGGAGTTCATGTTTACTCCGAGGTAGATGAACTCCTTAACTACCTCGAAATTGTTGCTATCAATAGTGACGTTTTGTCCTAGGCGGCGGACAGATGTCTGTTTGTTTGTTGGTAGCATGTATCTAGTCTTGTCCTCATCTACTACAAGGCCAACAGATTTCGCCTGTTCTTCAATTGCCGTGAAAGCTTCTATCACGGAGCGCTGTGATCGGCCGATGATATCAATATCGTCCGCATAACCCGGCAGCTGAACGGACCTGTTGAAGATAGTGCCTTCCGTGTTGACACCTGCCCTGAGCACTATCTGCTCCAGTACGAGATTGAAGAAATCGCATGATAGCGCGTCCCTTGCCGAAATTCGTTTTACTTTTCCAGGATTTACCTCAGAGTGAAAATTTGGTCTATAGTCGATCTGCCTGGCCGGAAGCCAGACTGGTACGTGCCGATAAGTGTGTTGCAAAACGGATTAAGACGTTTACACTGTACGTTGGATAGGATCTTATATGGTCTAAGAAAGGAGGAGCTTATTTTATCAACACATCACAGCCGTACATCAGGTGTTAGGGTGTGGGGAGCTATTACCCACTATGGCACAATCGAGTAGGAGTTTTTGTCCACAACATGAAACAACTACAACTGTTTGCTGGAACGGTCATTTCCAAAAGTTATCTCGAAAACTGTATGAAGGCGGCAGACAATATGAAGACAAGGACACTTAAATCGAAGCTATTCGTGATGCCTGGGCCGAAATTTCTCTTAATTATTTAAAAAAAAAAATTGTGTGATTTTATTCCAAATCGTCTTATAGAAGTCATATCGAAAAATGGCGGACAGGTATACTCATTATTAATGTAGAAAAACATAATAAATAAATGTTTTTAAACCATAAAATGTAAAAATTTAATTAATTTTTTAATTTCTTTCGAAGATTTTGCATGTGGCCTTCATCGTAGTGGCGCATCTTTTTATACGCTTTTCAAGTAGTTCATTGTTTGATCTTGGGAAATTCCAGCTGTCGTTTCTTATTGACCCTTTAGTTTCATGACTACTGTTGGGAAAAGGAACCTGTTCACAGGTAGTAAGAGTTTCCCGGTGTAAAATTGCCAACAGGTATATAGACTGAAAATCGATTGCAAAATGTATGGCCTCATCCTTGTGATCGCCAGTGTATGTATACAGTATTGTTAAAGGCTACATGTTACTAACTAATAGTACTAATAGGGTGTCACAAATGCAAGGTGAGGCAATCCATGGATACGACCGATTGGTATGATTTGTTTTTCTTATATAATTTTCATGCGCCAAAGGGAATTTTGTGAAAAGCAAACTGACATAAGTCAAAATTTGACGATTTTGAGTTAACTTTTATACAGAACGAATCGCAAAAAAAATACAAATTTTCTATCAAACCGTCATAACTATAAATCTTAAACTGACAGCACGAGGGAATAAGTGTCTTTTTGAATTTAAGGAAACATCCCTGTTGTTTTCCCAGCTAAATGACTTTTTTTCAATTGTAACACTTTGCTTCTAAAAAAATTATGAAATCGTGATAAATAAGTTTCTTGAAGTGTCACTTCTTTTCGTGTTGTGTCATTTTGCTGCCGAATTTCAGTAAATTATTTTTGTAGTAAAACGTTTCAATTTGCGTTAAGTAGTTTTACCTTGGAACGAAACTAGTTGATGAACTTCAAAGTTCTTTTGATTACTTTAAGAAGTATCACTTTACAACAAAGCTAGGTATTATTTTATATAATATTATTATAATCGATTTTTTTCATTTAAGTTCCTATATTTTTTTTATTATAATTTAATAGTATTTAATGTGGGTTGTTTCTACAAAATACGCAAACAAATTTTGACGAACATGTAAAAAGTAATTACTTACATTTATTAAACTTAATTTCTTTGTTTTAATAAATAAAATTTTATATTGTTTGTAAAACTCTTAATATATTTAAAAAACAGACGACTGCTGAACAGTAGTTTAAGTTTGACATATCCTTTATGTTTGTCCTTGTTATTTCTTTAGTAAAATTTAACTTATTTTAAGTTATTAATAAAACAATTTATTTTTTGACGATAAACATTGCTGGTTTTATTTCAAAACAAAACGACACTTTTTCACACTTTTTTTTAAAATGAGTAGCCTTTTGTTGTAACTTTAATACCACTTGAAAGTAGAAAAAAATAATACATTTTTACTTTACAACTTTTTGGTATTCATTGAAATTTAAAACTAAAATGATTTTTTTAAGTTATGAAAAACTTCAAATGGCTTTTCTGAAAATGTGTGCATTTTGACATATCGTCGCTTGAAAAGCAAACTGACATAAGTCAAAATTTGACGATTTTGAGTTAACTATACAGAACGAATCGCAAAAAAAAAATACAATTTTTCTATCAAACCGTCATAACTATAACTATTCAACTGACAGCATGAGGGCACAAGTGTCGTTTTGAATTTAAGGAAACATCCCTGTTGTTTTCCCAGCTAAATGACTTTTTTTCATTTATAACACTTTGCTTCTAAACAAATTATGACTTCGTGATAAATAAGTTTCTTCAAAAGTGACACTTTTCGTGTTGTGTCATTTTGCCTTGGAACAAAACTAGTTGAAGAACTTCAAAGTTATTTTGATGACTTTAAGAAGTGTCGTTTTACCAATAAGCTAGGTTTTTTTTTTATAATTTTATTATAGTCGATTTTTTCATTAAAAGTTCCTATATTTTTTTTATTATAACTTAATACTATTTAAAGGTGGTTGTTTCTACAAAATACGCAAAAAAATACAAATGGTTTTATTTCAAAACAAAACGACACTTTTTCACATTTTTTTCTTAAATTAGTAGCATTTTGGATGTAAAACGACATAAGTCAAAATTTTTTTTTTTTTTAAAACGCCTTTTTGTAGTAACTTAAATACACCACTTGAAAGAAGAAACAAAAAAAATACTTTTTTACTTTACAAGTTTTTGGTATTCATTGAAATTCAAAACTAAAATGATGTTTTTAAGTTATGAAAAACTTCAAATGGATTTTCTGAAAATGTATGTTTTTTGTCATGTCAGTTTGCTTTTCAAGCGACGAAATATGAGGTGTTTTTATAGAGGTATACAACTTCTGATACTGATAACTGTCAAACTAGCTGTCATACTAATAAAGTGTGTTTGACTTTTTTTTTCAATATACTTTGGCAAATCACCATGAGTTACACCAGAACAACGTTTATTAATCGTGGAAATTTATTTCCAAAATTCGAGCTCTGTTCGCCAAACTTATAGAGCACTTCGCCAAGTTTACGCTGCGCATAATCGTCCATCTGAGCAGCTAATGCGCAATACTATGGATCGATTCATGACCACATTTACTCTTTGTGATAATATTCATCAAAATCGAGCCCGAACCGTGCGTACAGAAGAAGCCATCGTTGGTGTAGACGTGAGTGTGAGCTAGGATCCGAAGTTATCGATCCGACGCCGTTCTCAGTCTCTGCCCGTAGACTACTTGGACAATTTTGAGCAAAGATCTGATTGGTGATTTTTTTAATACTAATGTCATTGGAAATTATTTGGAGACGAAATGGTTTTAAATGCCATGAAATTTGTCAGCTAATAAGGCAACATTTTGTGATTCCATTAAATTTGGAAATTCGGATTGGAGAGATAGAGGAGATGCCGAAGCCCGTTGGTTTTGAATGTTTGTAAATTGTAATGCGAAGATAGAGCATAGTAGAGTATTCCGCTTTCGTTTGGTACGGATAAGGAACGATTCTTTGTATTTCACTGTACGCCCGAATGCAGGTTTAAGGGTGAACAGATGTGCATTCCTAGCATGGTTGGTATTGCGGTTGAAACGTTCTAAGGGAGGAATACAACTGGCTATTTCGTTTGAGCACTTATGGTGGAAATACCGATAGAACAACAAAAGGCAGGAGACATTGCGACGATGACTTAGAGAATCAAGTAATTTCGCGACATGTCGATCACCAACGAGTTTTATCGCGCGTTTTTTAATTCTGTCGAGTATCTCCAAAAATGTAATCGGTGCAGCGGACCAGATGTGAGCGTTGTACTCAAGCTTTGGCCGGCTTACCACCCTATTTTTTATACCCTATTCTAGGGGTATATTAATTTTGACGCATAGTTTGTAACATACCTTAATATTGCCGGTAGACCCCTAAAAGTTACTATATTTATGATCAGCATCGATAGTAATGTCGATCTAGCCATGTCCGTCCGTCCGTCCGTCCGTCCGTCCGTCCGTCGGCAAAAATTAGGCCTTTAAACTGGACCTAGAGAGCTGAAATTTTAACCATATACTCTCTAGGGTCCCGAAATAATCAAGTTTACGAATTTTTGAAATTCGCCCACAGACACGCCCACAAACTCAAAAAAACAAAATTTTGGAAAAAATCGAATTTTGAGCTAGGAAGCTGAAATTTTTTATATATGATCTATGACTCCTAAAACTGCTCGGGATATAAAATTTTCAAAATCCGCCCACTGCCACGCCCACAAAAAAATAAAACAATTTTATTGAAAAACCAAAATTTGAGCTAGGGAGCTGAAATTTTTAATATATACTCTCTAGGGGCCCTTTAAGCTCATGTATAAATATTTTTAAAATCCGCCCACTGACACGCCCACAAATAAATAAAACAATTTTTTTGAAAATCCAAAGTTTGAGCTAGGGATCTGAAATTTATAATATATACTCTCTAGGGGCCCTTTAAGCTCATGTATAAATATTTTCAAAATCCGCCCACTGACACGCCCACAAATAAATAAAACAATTTTTTTGAAAATCCAAAGTTTGAGCTAGGGAGCTAAAATTTATAATATATACTCTCTAGGGGCCCTTTATGCTCATGTGTTAATTTTTTTTTAAATCCGCCTACTGACACGCCCACAATTAAATAAAACAATTTTATTGAAACACCCAAGTTTGAGCTAGGGAGCGTTTTTTTTGATAAACTCCTTTAAATGTTATATACAATGTTCTTTACAATTTAACCATACTTAGATTTTTGTCACGCCCACTTATGAGGGATAGGAATAAGAATAGGGTATCCAACAGTTCGCCCAAGCGGACTGTAGCCCGTCCCTATGTTTTTTTGTTTTTTTTGTTTTTTTTTTTATAAAAGGAAATCCAAATCCCAGAGCACTCAGACTCGTTAACGGTCCATTGTACTACCAGGCAGAAATCCTCCTTTTGGTGTAGAGGCATGTGAATGGGTGACGTATGTTGTTGTTCCCCATGGGGATTGAACCTGCACCGCACGGGTCACAAGCCAACACACTAACCTCTACACCGTCGCCACCCCTTACCACCCTATAAATTGTAGCCAGATTAGAAGAGGTGAAATATTTCTTGCATCGCTTAAGGATAGAGATTTCGCAGCGTTCTTGGCGACATCGAATACATGGTAATTCCAACGAAGGTTGTCATTAACGCACATACCGAGAATGGAAATCCTTTCGGTTTCAGAGATGCAAGTACCATTAATGGATAATGGTAGACTATTCGGGCTTCGATTTAGTGACAGGAAATAGCATCCTATTTTTTGAGGATTGAATTCCACTCTATTGGTTGCACCTCATTTAAATACGTTATCAGGGTCGGAATTCAATGAGCTTAACATACGTTGGCCTTCCAGTTCCACGCCCGAAGATGAGGGACGTGAATCTGGAAACACATATGAAAAGCTGAGCGTACTGTCATTAGCGAAGAAATAAATTAGATTAGAAGTAACTGACAGGAGAACATTTATAAAAATGAGAAAGAGAGTCGGAGACAATCCAGAGCCTTGGGGAACACCAGCATTTACTTCGTGGGTTGCAAACTTAAAGCCGTCCAAAACAACTTGAATTGAACAGTCCAAAAGGTAATTTGTAATCCATCTAATCCATCCAGAAGAGTATCATCGATTCAAAATGCACGCATTTCCGGTAAAAGAGTTTGATGCCAAACTCTGTCAAATGCCTTCGAAATATCAATCATAACGATCTTACCACAAAGGTGCAGAGATTAGTTCCACTTTTCCGTTAGATAAGTCATCAAATCACCAGTGGACCTGTTGCTGCGAAAACCATATTGACGGTCATTAAGAAGTTTTCGGGATTTGAGATATTTCATGAGCTGATCGTTTATCAGCGTTTCCATGACCATGGAAAGAAGGGACGTAAGTGCAATTTGTTGTAGGAGAAGAAGATTTGCCTTTTTTAGGGGCGGGTTGAAAAAGTGCTGTTTTCCATCTTCTCGGAAAGAGCCGTGAAGAATAGGATAGATAGAAATGCTTACGAAGTGGGTTTGCCAACGTGGTAAATCACATCTTAAACATAGGGACGGGCTACAGTCCGCTTGGGCGAACTGTTGGATACAATATTCTTATTCCTATCCCTCATAAGTGGGCGTGACAAAAGTCTAAGTATGGCTGAATTGTTAAGAACGCTCTACATATTTTGTTATATAACATTTAAAGGATTTTATCGAAAAAAACGCTGACTAGCTCAAACTTGGGTGTTTCAAAAAACTGTTTTATTTAATTGTGGACGTGTCAGTAGGCGGATTTTAAAAAAAATAACACATGAGCATAAAGGGCCTCTAGAAAGTATATATTATAAATTTCAGCTCCCTAGCTCAAACTTTGAATTTTCAAAAAAAGTTGTTTTTTTTAAATTGTAGCCGTCAGTGGGCGGATTTTGAAAATATTTACACATGAGCATAAAGGGCCCCCTAGAGAGTATATATTATAAATGTCAGCTCCCTAGCTCAAACTTTGTATTTTCAAAAAAAGTTATTTTTAAATTGTCAGGCGGATTTTGAAAATATTTACACATGAGCTTAAAGGGCCCCTAGAGAGTATATATTATAAATTTAAATAAAATTCTTTTATTTATTTGTGGGCGTGTCAGTGGGCGGATTTTGAAAATTTTATATCCCGAGCAGTTTTAGGAGTCATAGATCATATATAAAAAATTTCAGCTTGCTAGCTCAAAATTCGATTTTTTCCAAAATTTTGTTTTTTTTTTTTGAGTTTGTACGCCCACAAACTCTGTATGCGAATTTCAAAAATTCGTAAACTTGATTATTTCGGGACCCTAGAGAGCATATGGTTAAAATTTCAGCTCTCTAGGTCCAGTTTAAAGGCCTAATTTTTGCCGACAGACGGACGGACGGACGGACATGGCTAGATCGACATTACTATCGATGCTGATCATAAATATAGTAACTTTTAGGGGTCTACGGGCAATATTAAGGTATGTTACAAACAATGCGTCAAAATTAATATACCCTTAGAATAGCGTATAAAAACGATGGGGTATAGCTTAGGTTAGGTAACTGCATTGACGCGTGGACGCAGTTACATAACCTAAGCTATATCCCTATTTTTAAAATGTAGACGTAGTCTGTGCGTACGGGTGGTAATCCGTGCATTTTTGGAGAATCTGCCCATGTCCCATTATACTTGCTTCCCAGTTTTCGGTTTGGCTGAGCACTGTTTGCGGCAGATTCTTGTACAAATAGGTTATTTTTATAAAAAAAAAGGAATTGCAAATCCCAGAGCACTCAGCCTCCGTAACGGTCCATTGTTCTACCAGGCAGAAATCCTCTTTTTGGTGTAGAGGTTGGAGAAAATAAGGTGTCGTTCGTGTCTCTCCATGATTGAGTGGCGTTTGTTGTTGTTCCTAATGGGAATTGAACCTGCACCGCATGGGTCACAAGCCAACACACTTACCTCTACACACCATCGCTAGCCTTCAGTTTCTGGCTGACAACAGCCGTATATAGCCACGATAATTTTGGTACTAGGTTTTGAAGAAAATTCTTCCGTTAATATTGAGGCTCCAGTTTAATTTTCTATCAAGGATCGCGCCCCGAAACTTGCGCAAACCAATATTTTTAATTAAGTCCCCTCAATATTTGGCATATTTAATATTTATCTTAAAAAGGACCAGTTCTGTCTTCTGTGTTCAAATATTGACCATCGATAAGGCGTTTTTCTTTGTGCGCCTACGTTGGATGGAAATTTCTCTGGTGCTAGCAGTGCTGTGGCGTCTGCGTATGCTACTTTTTTGACTTCACTAAATCTCAGTTTAATCAGAATCTAGTTAAATATTAGTTCACATAGAAAGGGTGACAGGAGTTCCTCTAGATGTCGACACCTTTATTTCTTCACCGCCTAACTTTGAATTTATGCGTCTGCTTTTATGCCATCAAAATATCCAATTAATAATGGGAGGGGGGGGGGGGGGGGAGGGGGGGTAACAGCTGGATCAGCGGATCTGGGTATGTTGAGATCTTGACTAAGAGTATTCCACGCACTCGACTACAGTGAGTAAAAACACAATCTGGTAGCGTTGATCTGCAAAGTGGTCAGCAAGCAGATTTGCCTTATCTAAAAGGCTTAAAGCTTTATGTTCTAAAAAAGTCCTAAAGTTTTTTAGCCCGTGGGAATAAGAACTTATTTTCGGCCTCAACTTTTGTCATTGCCGCCATTTCTGGCTCGTTTGATCTTTTCCAGTTTTCCTTAGATGGGATAACCTTTTATGACTGAATGTTTATCTCTTTAAAGCAGAAAGCCTCTCCGCAGCTCTAGTAATACCGCGAGCCTACGCTAGGGTTGATTCCTGTTTTCCTGTAAGGAATAACACAATTAATACCCAGGGGAATTATATTTGCCATCATAGCAGCAGCGTCCACATTGGTATCAAGGAAGCATAACAAACTGTTAAAATTCCTTGAGATTTTCTCTCTCCCCCTCTGTTTGTTTTTTTTAAACATATACAAAAGCTTTTGGAATCGAATATAATAACGGCCGAATTAATAAACGCAAATTAAGGGCGAATTAACTTTAATCATTGAATTAAATGATAAATCTTAATAAGAAACTTTTTTTGAATTTAATTGAGGTTGATAAACATTCAAGCAACTAATTCACCGCAGTAGGTGAATTAACGAGTAATTAACTTAAACTATAACTGACAGCCAATCTTTGACCTAAATCGGATGTTGGATGTATTTATTACACAACGATTCCCAATTTCCATACCATTTATTGATTTTAAGTTTTTGAGCCGTCAATTAACTTTTAATCCACATTGCAGTTAATTTGTGAATTAGAGACAAATTAAGTACTTAATTTGTATTAATTCGGCTGTAATTATAGATACCCTATTCTAAGGGTATATTAATTTTGACTCATAGTTTGTAGCATACCTTAAAATTGCCCGTGGACCCCTAAAAGTTACTATGATCAGCATCGATAGTAGCGTCGATAATGTCCTAACGTCCGTCCGTCGGCAAAAATTAGGCCCTTAAACTGGACCTAGAGAGGTGAAATTTTAACCATATATTCTCTAGCCCATTCAGCACCCACCTACACATATGTGTAGGCAACATTTAAATCCGTCAGGATGCACTAATTTGATAATGGAACAAAACAAGTGTTTAAGTGCTTCTCTGTCATGTTTCAATTCCACTTAATGCAACGAAAGAGTGAAATATTTAGTTTAGTGTTTATTTTCATCCAGTGAAGTGTAAGATGTCGAACGAGCGTAAAACACAGTCAAGTAAGTTTCAAATTTAAACAAAAATTATGTAGTATTTTATCCTTATTTTTTTTCTAAAATGTAAATCAAATAATAAAGATTACGTTTTTCATAAGTTTTTTTCGGAAAAAATTATTTAAATATGGAATATTTATAAATGAAATGTAACCTACACATTTGTGTAGGCCGGGATTTTACTTCTGCAAATGAACAAGAAATCACAATGTTGGTACCTACACATATAAGCGGGTTGGGGTTGTATACATAATATTTTTTCAAATAATATAACGTCTATTTTGAACATGATGGATTGGTTTCTATATTTTTTTACCTACCTAGAAATCTATCGAGCTAACAACTCAAGGGATCAGGAGGCATTGCTTTAGCTACCGAATGAATCCTTTGAGTTTGAAAATTTTGCTGACGGAGATGATGAAGATAGCCTTGATGCAGAGTTACAGAATAACTTGGACGAAATTTTGGGGGATGAGAGCGACGAAGAAATCTCTTCTTCATCTGTACCAGAACCAGACGACGGAATTCAAAATGAATCCCATATCAACTTGGGATCTTGTATTTCAGCTGAAGAACTTATTGAAAAGAGACGACTTCTATGGAAAAAGAAATCTTTTCAATCCGTAACACATCCGGATGAGAGTGTGGATGTGGAACTGGAACCTTCTGCAGTACTTTTGCCAATTGAATATTTTCGCAAATACTTCACTGACGAACATTTCGAAAAAGCTGCAAAGTTCACTAACATGTACGCACTTGCCAAAAAGGGTACTGAGCTGAACACTAGTCCAACCGAGCTAAAAATATTGTACGGAGCTCACATGTATTTTGGATGTGTACCTTTACCAAGACTTAGCATGTATTGGCAAAAAAGATTCAGGCACGATATGGTTGCTTCTAAAATATCACGAAATAGGCTCTTTCTACTACGTTCTTGTTTACATTATGTGGACACATGCTTGGAACCTAATGGACGCAATATATTATGGAAAATCCAGCCAATTATAGACGACTTTAGAAATCGGTGTTTAGCCATACCTAGGAATGGAACGAATTTTTCAATTGACGAACAGATGATTCCGTTCCTTGGAAAGTGTCCACGTCCTCTGAGGCAATATGTGCGAAATAAACCCCGGCCAGTAGGACTAAAAAACTTTGTTATAACTACTTCATCAGGACTTGTTATGGACTTTGAAATTTACCAAGGTAGGTCCATAAAGATTTATTATATGTACTTATAAAAGGAATAATAAATACTTGATTCCGATACCTATAGGCAAGGGCACTCCTTTTCCAGAAATGCAATTAGGCTTAGGACCAGCAGTAATTTTGCGATTAATTTCTACGATTCCAAAAGAAAGCTTTGTATTTTTTGATCGCTATTTAACGACAATTCCATTGATTGATAGACTGAGTGCACTTCAAATGTATGCAACCGGAACAATCCAGGCCAACAGAATCCGTAATGTACAGTTTTTATGTGATAAGGACATGAACCGTGGTGATATCGATGAACGCTGTAGAAGTGATAAACAAGTGGTGGCAATTAAGTGGAAAGATAGCAAAAGCGTTATTGCAGTTTCCAATGCATTTGGAAAACATCCCGCGTCAACAGTAAAGCGATGGAGTAAGTTGGACAGAAGCTATATTGATATTCAGTGTCCAAAAATGATTGCTGAATACAACAAGAAAATGGGTGGAGTCGATATTTGCGATCAAATGATGGAATACTATCGCTGCTGGATAAAGACCAAGAAGTGGACATTAAAAGTCGCCCTTCACTTCATTGACTTAGCTGCTGTTAATTCTTGGATGGAATATAGGGAAGCTTGCACTGCATACAAAGTACCAAAATCAAAAATCCTAAAGTTTTTTGACTTTCGACTTGAAATTATAGACTCATTGCTCACATCAACTCCAAAACGACCACATTGCTCCACAGAGAACGAAAACATAGATACAAATAATCTTCCTTCAAATTTAAAAAATTTCAGTCCACATCCATCTGTCAGCATTCGTTTAGATGGGTTTGAACATTGGCCCATAATGGATCATTTGAAAACAGCACGGGCATGCAGACTACAATCATGCAATAAAAGGACTCGCGGTAGATGTGAGAAGTGCAATGTTTATCTATGTCTTTCACAAGGAACTTGCTTTAAAGACTATCACACACAAATGTAATTTTTAAATACATACATCTAGTTTTCATGACTTTTTATCCAACGAATGTGATATTTTTATTTGTTTGTATTCCTATTTACTTAATTTAATTGCTTTTGTTACGTTTTTCCTAATTTTAATTCGAAATTAATTTTAAAATAAAAGTCCGAAATATGTGGAAAAACTTAGTTTTTTTTATCTTTAAAATCCCAACCAACACATATGTGTATATCCTTTATAGCGTAAAAGGATCATAGCTGATTTTTTTATATTTTTTTCTCAGAATCGTACTGCTCATACGAATTTAATATTTAAATTTCAGCGAATTCGGCTAACTTTTCAACAATGGGTCTTAAAGGGCTAACGGCCCAAAATAATCAAGTTTAAGAATTTTTGTAATCCGCCCAGACACACCTACAAACTCAAAAAAAAAACAAATTTATCGAAAAAATCGAATTTTGAGCTAGAAAGCTGACATTTCATTATATGATCTTTGACTCCTACAACTGCTCGGGAGATAAAATTTCTAACTTTATTGAAAATCCAAAGTTTGAGCTAGGGAGTGTTTTTTTACAAAAGCTTCGTTTTTTCGATTAAATCCTTTAAATGTTATATAACAAAATACGAGTATGTAGAGCGTTCTTAACAATTCAACCATACTTAGACATTTGTCACGCCCACTTATGAGGGATAGGAATAAGAATAGGGTATCCAACAGTTCGCCCAAGCTGACTGTAGCATGTCCTTATGTTTTTTTTTATTTTTTCCAAATGATTTTTTTCCAAAATATTTATTTTTTCACATTCGCCAGCATTTTCACGAAATATGTTCGTTTGTCTTAAATTAATGCTGAGGCGAATTAATTTTGTTCAATTCGCTAACCATAATAGAAAATATATTATATTCGGAAGATTTTTTGTTCGAATCGCTTACGATAATAGGCCTATAAATTGGGTGCATATATGATTTATTCGCAGCCATTATTGTCGGCGTAACGATAAGGACCTGGGCTATGTGCGTTAAACGAAGTGCTACTGATACTCTGCTCTAACTCTGATAAATTTGTTCTTGGAATCGGAAGTAGAGTATGTATTTTATTAAAAAGCTTCCATAAAAAGTAGGTATAGAATAACTTCCACTCGAATGGCTATTTCCTACTAAATGTATACCGACCAAAAAGCGCCCATTTGTTTTAGTTGTTCTCCTGCTGTGACATTTTCCACATCCATATTCCACAGTCTGTTCGTATGTTTAATAATTCTACTACACAATATTTATAACTGACCCCACAGTCGAAAGGTTTAAAGGAGAATCTAAAAAAAATCTGAAACACATAATATCGTAAATGTTTTGATTGGTGTGTTTTGGCATTTTCAAATATAAGATGACTTTCTGGATTTTGTGCTGCTCGAAGGGATGAGAAAACCAGTAACAGGGACTCGCATATTGCTAATATGAATCATAAGTTGATAGTGAAAGCAAAAAGCTTATTGAAGATATATTTTTTTGTTTTGCTTAGTTCCGCAAAAAAAAAAGGATATGAATGGACCACATGTGATCCTTGATGGAAAATAAAATATTCACTCACCAGAAATGCCCGCATCGTTGATGCTGGATGTCGATGAAAATCCAGGTAGCTTCCGCCATCCCTTTCGGTTCCAGAAACTTCTCGCTTTCGATTCGGTCGGCACTACAGGGCCCGGATCTTCGGCGGCCTTAATTTTCGCACAGTTCAATACCCGATGACCGCATGAAGTTCGTGTAAGAAAAACACTATTTCCCGACTCTTGGTCCTGGGAACGCTGCGACGAGCGACAACTGTTCGAGCCGAAAGAAGTGCAGTTTTGCGGATTGTGACGGCTATTACCGGCCGCAGTAGCTGTTTGTCGCGCGGTCAGCAAATTTGATAAAGCCGCATTCGTCTTATGTAAACGTAGGCTGCCAATGTAACTAGCACCACTACTACCACTGAAACCACTGTCCAGATCACCACAGAACGCCGGATTCGTATTTGTGGCAACTGGTGATAGAAGGTCATCCGACGGCCCGACCGTGCTTAGCAATTCCGCAATGTTCGCTTCGGAAATTGCATCGTGATGACGACTGCGGGATGTCCGGGCATCCGAAGTTGACGCAGCCGGTGACCGGTTATCATCGTCCGTTGGACTCCCACTCGGTGGTGTTTCGGGCATAAGCATCGCCTCCACAGATAAATTCAATTCGCCCAAGATCTTCCGGTGCCGATTCTGGACACGACGAAACTCTTCCTCGACCATCGACTGATTGAGAGACCCCGCCGAATGTGAGGTTGTTGCCCGCATTCCGGCACTAACAACACCAATGCCACTAGATGATGAGGAGGTGGCGCCGCTGCCGGCGGAAATTTGTTGATTCCTATTTTCACCGGAAATTTCCTCGTAAAAGTTCTCATGGGTGCCGCCGTAGCGTGTCTGGTAGGACTGTCTTGTTGCGGGCGACACTAACTGCTTGTTTTTTTTTCCTTTGGAGAGAAGCGCCCTTATTGAGTTGGGTGGCGGTGGTCTAGATGATCCGGGTAGCTGTTCCGGTGGTGGAATGTTTGAATGGCGCATTGCAGCTCCCGGCTCATAGTACGCATACGAGTAGTCTTGATGGTGCATCGCATGATGCAGTCCATGTGCCGTGGTTGTTGTTGTCATCGTCTCAATCATTCCGATATTGGACTGCGACGGGGACGACGAAGACGACGACGACCATTTCGCGGCTGTATCGTGACCCAAGGCTGCTGCTGTTCCAGCTGCTGACGACGCAATCACTGAAGGTGACTTTTTTCCTCGAAATGACTTTATCGATATTGGCTGCTGCTGCTGCTGGTCTTTGTCCTGAGTGCACACCTCGATGGCATCCAGATCATCGGAATAACGTGGCATTATTCTCCGATTACTTGGACTAATGCCAACAACCCCACCTCCAAGTGTCTCCATGTTGGATGCATTCATATTAGTAGGAGTGTCAACAACGGTGGCAGCTCCGACGCTCATATGGTGCGACGACTGAGGGTGATGGTGCTGATGGGGATGCATATGATGAACACTGCCACCGACGCTACCACCTGCGCCACCTGTTATTGTTGGACCGGCAGGAGGTGTATTATTAATCTGTTTCATATTTGTTGTCAGGCCCATTTGAGATGGATAATCAGGTGGAGGAGGAAAGTGTGGGTACAAAACGGATTGCGATTGATGGTGGTGCAGTGTTGCTGGTCCTCCTCCACCTCCTGGAATCCGATCAGGCATAACACCTGAGTTGTACTTCTGGTAGCTCTGATGATGTGAACGCTGTTGATGGAACAGTTGATGGTGTTGTTGTGGCTGCTGTTGCTGTTGGTGGTACTTTTGCTGGTAATGGTGATGATGTGCTTGCAGATGCGAATGTGGGTGATGCTGATGCTGGGGATATAGATGATTTTGGATGTAAGACTGTTGCTGTTTTTGTTGGAGCTCCTGCTGCTGTTGCTGTTGATGCTGTGGTGGCTGTTGCTTTTGTTTGCTGCGCCGTCCTCCCAAGCAATTCTCCATGGCACATGGTGAATCGATATTCTACGCTACGCTGTGTCTAATCGTCTTTTTCTGATTATCCTTTTGCCGGTAGTCTACACGTTATGCCGGAGATAAGTCGCTCTGATGCAGCTCCTTTGTAAAGATGTGCTGTTGCTACTACGGTTGGTTGGTCTTCGTACAACTGCAAGCAGAGAAATGGTAAAATGTCATTAGAGCGGATTATCTTTGGTAATTTATTGCTGTAATCAAGAATTTTATTGCGATATTCTTCCACGCGGGGTTATGATGTCTAAAGTGGATACAAATGGGAAAGGATCATTACAAGAAAGGAAGTATGCGTCGATGCTACTGCTGTGTAGGTAAATATACGGAAGAGGATATGCTTTAGGTGTACAGATATCACACTTATGTATGTATGTACTTATATACATTGTGGACGCGGACAGAGTGCTGCGGAACATTTGAATAAAATAATGAGGTGGTGAGTGTACCGAATAGAAGGTTGGGACAACGTCTTGAAAAATGTAAACCTTAGGGTAATTAGAGTTTGGGTCTATTGGAAGTTTGCTTACGATTTAATAATTGTTGTTAACTCTTTGTAATAGTGCTTGGGAAATTTTGCAGGGCAATTGAGAAATTCTTTTAAACAATTGAGTGCATCAAACTAACTTCAATTTAATGTTTAAGTTTGAGTGTCCAACGCAATACGAAAATTGTATTTCTTTCTGCACTCTTTAGTCGAAAGAAAGAAACGACTTAAGGGTTCTAATTATTGGTATCATTCACTCTTGGAATGGAAAATTAATTAAGTGACGAGAAGAAGGGCAAAATGCTGAACCCTGTCAAAAAGGCAGTATCAGGAGCATTGATAAATTGCCAAAGAGATGCAGGCCTTAAAACTCCTGAACCACACAAATGCAACGGCACTACTGTTTCATTGGCTTCACAGACAATTTTTTTTGAAGCCGGGAACCCTGTCGATACTTCTTGAGGTTAAACCTGCAAACCCCACTGGCCGACCGATAGGGATCCAGTGAAGTGCAAGGTTTATGATCCCCCTCGTGTGTTGTTGTTTTTACTGAAACGTTCATGTTTGATATTTTCTCTATCGCCCATGTTGAACTCCTTTTTGACCCAAGATAAACAGAACACTTAATAAAAGTCATCCTTTCCCCAGAAGAAAATTACACCAAAGTTAAAAAAAAAGTCGTTGAAATGGAAATAGCTCTTTTTGTGGATCTGAAACGCTGAATTGAATCGATATTTTGAAAAATCAAAACTTAACTCTACATATGCTCAACATAGATAGATAGATACATTTATTTCAAATAAAATCAAAGCAATACATTATTCAATAAGTTTAACAGTATTTTACAATTGAGAATTACAGAAATAAATTAGCTGTGATATTTTTTATTTCTTATACCTACATTAAGTATTGAAAATAGTGTCAAATGCCACTTCAATGCGCTTAATTAGAAAAAAAATATTAACTATGGGTGGGGTGCCCCTTACATTACATTATTTAGAGAAATACTAGCCGTGTTTCTTTGCACGCGGATATAGGGATGGCATCAGAAAACGACTATCGCCGCTTAAAAATTCATCAAAAAAAACTTGGCAGCACACATGCACCTATGACATGCACCGTGACACAGCTGTAAGTTGTAGTTAAGAAATTAGTATTGAAAATCCTGAAATTGAAAAATATTTACTACCGCCAATTGAAATTGATGCCAAGCATATTCTAAAATTATGAAAAACAATTTCACATTAACAGATTTGCTAAATTCAATTACCTTTATAATGAAGTTTGAAAAAAAATAATAATAAAATTACGAACAAAATATTCGTCGGGATGTGTTAGTGGTCGGAGGGATGTCAAACTTTGACATTTCCTGAAAAATTCATCGCATCGGTTCATCAGAAACGAAGAAAATGGGTTTTGGAAGCACTGTTTATCCCCGCTAACTGACTTAGCGGCGATAGCTATCCCGCTAAAGTTAGCGTATATAGGATAAGTTGTTGTTGTATTTTACATGCAAATTTCAAATTATCCCTATATCCGCGTGCAAAGAAACACGGCTACTACACTCGACAGCAAAGAAACCGGGCCACCCGCTACGTTCACACTCTGATTCGATTTTATTCTAAAGTATAAAACATACAACTAAAAAGTAGTACCAAGAGAAAGTGCGTTATATATTGAATAAAATGAATGGAAACGCATTATGAATATTCAATTAATTCAGTGTTTATTTAAGGTTATACAAAAAAGAGTCGTTTTCCAGTTGTGTTAATTGAAAAATCAAAAAATGAAAAAAAATGGAATCCAATAACAAAGAAAAAATTTATAAAAAAATTGTTGGTCAATATCTGGTTTTGCCTCTTCTTGCTTGGATAACGGCAGGCATACGATGCACACGAGCCTGACGATGAAATCTTGAGGAATAGCATTCCACTCCTCTTCAAGTGCGATTCACAGCCCTGGAAGCCTTGTTGGAGCAGGTATCCGGGCTCGAACCCGACGTTTCAGTTCATCCCATAAATGTTCTATCGGATTCAAGTCCGGGCTTCGAAATGGCCAGTTCACCGTACGAATGCCGACGTCCCGTAGATACTGGATCACGACATATGGAGCATGGGGCCATGCGTTATCTTGCATTAACAGCATATCCAGCCCGATATATCCTGCGAAAGGTAACACATGGTCTGCGAGGACCCAGACCATTACAGATCCTCCTCCATAAGCAACAGTTTCCTCGATGCAACATTAAGAATATCGTTCACCAACTCGACGATATACTCTTTGACGTCGATCACTTACATGTAGACTCACCCTGAACTCATCAGTAGGAGTACATTACCCCACTGGTTCAACGTCCAATCCCTATGCTCTCGAGCAAATTCAAGGCGTGCTCGAAAGTGGGCTACGGTTAATGCTGGGCCTGTCGCAGCTCTCTTTGGAGTCAGGTTCTGTTCAAAAAGTCTCCTTCTGACGGTATCTGAACTTATGAACACTTGGTGTTCGTCCCGCAGACTTTGTTGGACTTGAACTGCATTTAGGCGGCGATTTCGCAGAACAGTAAGTTAATAATAATAAACCGATCATCTGCCTGATGTAGCCCTAGGTCTGCCCGTACCTGAACATCGAGTCTCTAGGTATCTTCTGTAAGCTCGTTGCACCGAAGATCTGCTAATTTGAAGTCTTAGTTCACGTTGCACAACTCCTGCTTGAAGTAGTGCTACAGCTTGAGCTGCTTCCTGAGGTGTCGTATCCATCATTAACAACGTAAAAAAACTGGACTAAATCTTAAAAAATTATAACAGACACTGACTAACCTCATTGTAGAAAAAAGAACGGTAATCGCGAAATCTGGACAAAACAAAGCAGCATTGTGTTTCTTGCTTGATTACAATGTGAGTTAACGGTACTTAAGAATAAATTAAATAAGAAAAACACTTTCTGTAGGCACCACTTTTTTAGTTGTATGTGTTATACTTTTAAAGAAAATCGAATCAGAGCTTGAACGTAGCGGATGGGGTTTATTTGCTGTAGAGTGTATTACTGAAAATGAACCCAAATTAGTAAATGACCAGCTTACGCGGCGTACAATTGTATTTAGAACAGTGTTCGTTTAAACGAAGGAAAGATATTTTTTTGGATGCTGCA
Source organism: Portevinia maculata (assembly GCA_949715645.1). Classification (NCBI taxonomy): domain Eukaryota; kingdom Metazoa; phylum Arthropoda; class Insecta; order Diptera; family Syrphidae; genus Portevinia; species Portevinia maculata. The sequence continues at coordinate 80,809,125 of OX454526.1, read as the reverse complement.
GGTGGAACCGGCAAGACTTTCATTACTAATTTGATATTAGCAAAAAATAGGTCTCAGGCAAAACTAGCTTTAGCGGTAGCGTCGTCGGGTATCGCTGCGACTCTATTAGCAGGTGGATGCACAGCTCATTCAACTTTAAAACTGCCTCTAACTGTTTCTTTGCAGAAAGATAGCATGTGATCTATTCGTAAAAATGGGCCTTTGGGAAAAGTTTTGCAAGATGTCACTTTAATAATATGGGATGAATGCACCATGATTCATAGAGCTCATGTACAGGCTCTAGATATGACTGCTAGAGATATTAGAAGCTGTAATATAATCATGGGTGGAATCACTGTCATGTTTGCTGGAGTCTTTCTACAAACGTTACCGGTGATAGTTACGGAAACTAGAGCAGACATTGTGAAGACTTGCTTAAAAACTTCCCCGTTATGGAAGTTTGTTCATACCCTAAAACTGTTTACTAATATGAGAGCACATTTGGGTGGAGGCAGTACACATTTTCCTTCAATTATTATTATTCTTTTACTAGGAGACGGGAAAGTACTTCATTTTGAAAACAAAATTGAAATTGATCGCGCGATTTGGGTGAAAAAGTAACCAGCATTGAAGGCTTAATATCGGAAGTCTACCCAGATATAGTCGAAGTAGAGAAAAAAGATTATCAATGGATGTGTCAAAGGGCAATTTTGGCGGCGAGAAACAGTTGTGTTGACGAAATTAGCGACCTAATTTTAACTAAACTTTCAGGAAATGCAGTTAACTACACATCTTTTGATAATGTAATGGATCAGAAGATGCGATCCATTATCCACAGGAGTTTCCTAATTCTTTAAACTCGAGTGGCCTTCCCCCATATTCTCTCAAATTAAAAATAGGTGCTCCAATAATTTTACTTAGAAATCTTAAACGGGAGTTAAATTTCTGCACAATAACGTGATCGTTGCAAAAGTTTTGACTGGTCCAGCAGTTGGTCGAACAGTGCTTATACCTCCCATCCCAATGATTCCCAATTATTTGCCTTTTAATTTGCAAAAAATTCAATTTCCCGTTAAGGTATCGTTTGCCGTAACAATTAATAAAGCACAGGGGCAAACATTTAAACACGTATGAATCGATTTACGTTAAGAATGCTTTTCAAATGGACAACTATATGTCGCGTTTTCAAGATCAGGTTGGGGAGAAAACCGGTATGTTCTTCTACCACAAAAAAATAAAACTAAAAATATTGTTTACGCAGAAGAACTTTAAAATACCGTCTACGAAAATACTACTAATTATACATAATTTATTATTACATACCCACATTTTAAAGGGTCCCCAGTACTTTTAGCCAGCGTTCCTGTTCCCGTGACATTTTTTACTATGGTTCCATATTTTGTAGTGAAATCACGGTGCACAGCTTTTTTATAACAGTTTTTGAAGTAACTCTGCCTGCCTGTCTATCTGTTACGCTTTCACGGCTAAGCTATTGAATCGATTTGACGAAGTTTAGTATAGAGTAAGCTTAAACCTCAAGGAAGGACATAGTAATTATTTATCCAACCGCGATAACTCACATTCACGCAGACGAAGTCACGGGCAACAGCTAGTATTTAATATAAAAAAAAAACTTTTAAAAAACTTTTGTTTTCTGAAGTTTCATGTTAAATTTTTTTTGCGAGGCAGGTGGAAATCTTCTAGAAGACACTATGATTACGTCGGCGCGTGCTCATAGTAGTGTGAGATTTTTACTCACTAAAACCACCTCCTACAAATTTGTTTCCTACTACAACTAAGTTAATACTTATCAAGCAATTTTGTTCTCACGAAGTTTTAAACGTTTGGCAGGCAACCTGGAGGCAATTTCATTGATAGCTAACTTTCATTGATAGACTTTATTTTTATACCCTATTCTAAGGGTATATTAATTTTGACGCATAGTTTGTAACATACCTTAATATTGCCCGTAGACCCCTAAAAGTTACTATATTTATGATCAGCATCGATAGTAATGTCGATCTAGCCATGTCCGTCCGTCCGTCCGTCCGTCCGTCCGTCTGTAGCCAAAAATTAGGCCTTTAAACTGGACCTAGAGAGCTGAAATCTTAACCATATACTCTCTAGGGTCCCGAAATAATCAAGTTTACGAATTTTTGAAATCCGCCCACAGACACGCCCACAAACTCAAAAAAAACAAATTTTGGAAAAAATCGAATTTTGAGCTAGAAAGCTGAAATTTTTTATATATGATCTATGACTCCTAAAACTGCTCGGGATAAAAAATTTTCAAAATCCGCCGACTGACACGCCCACAAATAAATAAAATAATTTTTTTATACCCTATTCTAAGGGTATATTAATTTTTGAAAATCCAAAGTTTCAGCTAGGGAGCTGAAATTTATAGTATATACTCTCTATGGGCCCTTTATGCTCATGTGTAAATATTTTCAAAATCCGCCCACTGACACGCCCACAATTAATTTTTTTTTTTTTTTGAAAATTCAAAGTTTGAGCTAGGGAGCTGAAATTTATAATATATACTCTCTAGGGGCCTTTTATTCTCATGTGTTAATTTTTTTTAAATCCGCCTACTGACACGCCCACAATTAAATAAAACAATTTTATTGAAACACCCAAGTTTGAGCTAGGGAGCGTTGTTTTTTTGATAAAATCCTTTAAATGTAATATAACAAAATATGTAGAGCGTTCTTAACAATTCAACCATACTTAGACTTTTGTCACGCCCACTTATGAGGGATAGGAATAAGAATAGGGTATCCAACAGTTCGCCCAATCGGACTGTAGCCCGTCCCTATGTTTTATATTGAAAATATCGTTTTTTCCTGTTAACCCTGTATTTTACTTCGTTTATAATATTAATACCTTAAACCATTAATTCTTGTAGATATGAATCGTATGAATTAATGATGTTTTCGCAATAATTATGCATTTTGCCCAAGTATTATAGAATTGATAAAAGCATGGTTAAGCCGGCTAACGCATGCAACTTCGTTGCTCCGCTTAGGGTAGGTACTAATTGTCTGGCAGGCGCCTATGTCAGCTTACTTTTTCCAATTAAACAGTGTCTGGGTGGCGGAAGTCCTTTTATTTTTTTAAGATTTTGACACTTGCATTCTACCATTATTGATTATTATTTAATCTGGTCGCTTCCTGTGTCCTCTTCGTCGTTTTGAGTAAGCGGTTTTCTACGGTAATCCTTCTTCAGAATATAACTTGTTTGTAGTACTATGTAAAACTAACTCGAAGAACCTGCTCTCAAGACGCTAGGCAAGGTAAGGAGGCCCTTGGCACCTTATCCACTGCTTCTTGCGATGCTAGGTAGATCTTTGATGACAGCGTTGAGGAATTCCAATGATTACTTTTACATATAAGGCCTGGAATTTCTTGTCTATGTGAAGTATTTTCCGAAACTCTTCTCTGTTTAATGATGTCTAGTATGTTTAAAGCGCCCAAAAGAGCTCCTCTAAATTCTACTCTCTTTTATTCAGAGGATTCCGTTAGCAACTAGATTCTTCTAAAAGATCATTGTAAAAAAAACATCTTACTTAATCGCAGATTTTTAATTCTGTTTCTTTTTCTACTTCTCCTATATTTCATTATGGTTACATGAGTTTTATTTAAGTTCATTGTAGGAGCGCACATGCGATATCAATCGCACGACTGCTTAGTCACTAAAAATGTAACACACACATTTCAATGTGAATGCGCGCACATAACATCTACAAATCGCAGCGTTTATTATCCCGCGATTTGTTCCATTTTAAGCGCGACGCGATTGTCGCCAAAATAAATGCCTCATATCAACTTCAAGCAATATACACACACTTGCGATTTAAATCGTTGCGATTAAAAAATCGTTGTCGCAACAAGATGTTGGTATGCACGCACTTGCGGTTTTCTATCGCATCATAATTTAGTCGCTAAATATGACCCCATTGGTTTTATACATGAATGCACACATATGCAACTAATAATCGCAGCGATTAAAAAAATGCAGCAAGCTCCATTTTTAGAAACGATTTTTTTGCCGCAAATTAAAATGACACATATGAATTGGCATGAATCTTATCACACTTGCGACTTTGAATAGAAGTCTTGTTAGTATAAAAATAACAAGACATCTCAGACATTATGCAAACTGTATAATTTTAAAATCAACAAACTGGTCGCAAGTCGCAAGTTTTTTTTTTTTTTTTTTATAATTTGCGTGCGCTAAAGGGATTTCTTTTTTCTGTAGTGACACAGTACCCTTATAATGGTAAAACAACAGCGCACGCATTTAGTTTGTTGCGCAAGTAGCTCCCAGAAATTTCATTGCCTATTTTTGGGTGCTACTTACTGAAGGAATAGGAGGATAGGAAAGAAGTTTGGTGCGATGGGATTTTTTTTTTTTTGTTCTCAACAGGTGGCACCTAAATTGCTTTAGGGAGATCAGTTTTTGTTGTGTGTATTCAATTTATAAAAATCATGGCCCTGGTCGGGATTCGAACGCACGACCTGCCAATAACTTAGTGAATACACTACCTTCGCACCATTGCTACCTGCAAAGTGCGCGCGAGTTCATGATCACCCATATGATACAGTTTATTTTGCGACAGAACAATCGTCAACAATCTGCCGTTTGTAGCGGATAATTGGTCGCATGTGTGTGTATTGACATTAAAAGCAGAATGTTCTATTTTTTTGCGGCTAAATAATCGTGCGACAGAAGACCACAAGTGCGTGCATGGTAATTTTTTTTTGCGACTACGATTTTTCTATCGCTGCGACAAAAAATCGCATATGCGCTCCTAGCCTTATTCCTATTCGATGCTGGAAGCCCAAAATTAGTTAAAGATTTATCACGCATCTCATGAATCTTATCTTCAATCATAATAAGTCCTTCATTGTGTATACATATCATCATTATATTATAATTTTATGATGAGATATCGCAAATACAAGTTTAAAAAATCATTTCGCTGAGTTGAACCGTTCCGTAGGGAGCACACCACGCGTCTGAGCCGTTTGGCATGTTACCTCGCAGAGCTACCGGCCGCGCGTCATGCGCTCGTAGACCCGAATATACCTATTTTGTTGCGGAGTTATTTTAAAATTATGATATCTCCTAAGATGTTGATTAAAATCAATTGATGTCAAAGACAATTTTGTTCACAATTAAATACTTGTGATTAATAACACATTTATTTGGATAATGATTAATATTATGTTGATAAAACTCCTTCGCAAATAATGCATTTCTAACAAATTTGATTACCATATAAAAAGGCTATAGTGAGTCAATCTTAAAAGATAGACTTTTTCTTAGAACTTTTAAAGAGGAACCATTTCATCATACATGATTTTTGCGTAACTTAAACGGTCTACGCAGCGCACGCAACGGAAGCTCTCAAAAAGGAATAATTTTCCCCGTTTTTGCAACATTTTCCATTGATGCTTCGCTCTTATTGGTCGCAGCGTGTTGTTATAAATATGAAGCCTTCCTCGATATATGAACTATCCAACACAAAAAATTTGTGAAGTTTTCAATTCAAACCAGTAGTTCCTGACATTAGCGCGTTCAAACAATCAAACTTTTCAGCTTTATAATACATAAATATAATAAATAAATAAATAATAAATAATAAATAATAAATAAAATATAAATATAAATAATATAATATATAATATGTATATAATATAATAATATATAATATAATAAGAGATATATAATATACAAGGTGGCGCAAAAGTCATCATCGTATCGGAAGAAGCTATAATTTTTGCAAATGGCGGCAAATGTAAATTCTACTTTGACATTTGTGAAGTTAACTATACAGAAAAAACTTAAGACACCAATTAACATAATCCAAAAGCAGAAGCAAAGTTTTTCATTCATAAAAAAAATTACAGCGAAAGAACATCGGGTGACAACTTTTGCGCCACCTGACAACTTTTGCGCCACCTTGTATAATATAGATGCCAAAGCGCTTGGTCTGGACTACTGGAAGCAGCGTCGTCAGGATCGCAGAGGATGGCAGGCTGCAGTGTCTCATTCACATACCCTTTACAGGTCGGGAGCCCGTTAAGTAAGTAAGTAGTATAGTTCTTGAAAATGCAAATTTGCACTAAAAGTCTGACCTATGCTTTGAACTGAGTTGTTGCATACTCCTCAAAGTATTCACTTTAAACTTAAATTTTGTCTTAAATAACTCCAACTTTTTCCTGTTGCATGATATGAAATATATATTATATATGAAACTCTCATTTTCTCTCAAAATGCGCGTTGCTTGTGTGTTAACTGACTAAATCGACCTAATTAACGAAAGAGCCACGAAATTGACACTTTCGTTCAGGCCATAATTAATCCTTGCTCATGCCGCAATCTTCTCAAATTATCACCCGCATTTAGCCTTCTAATCAACTCCAAAAACACGATTCTATCCAATTAAAAAAAAAACAAAAACATTTCTTGTAATAATGTTGACAACAACATTTAAACAAAATGAATAACTTAGTTATTTGAAATTCCATTCATTTCGGCTGACATTATCAATTAACAAATTGTAGCGACACTTTTATTTTTTAATATGCTGTCCCCCAAAGCGCACACAAAAGCTTTCAACATTCCACCAACAAAACACGTACCTACTAACACAAAAAAAAAAAGAAAAAAAAATAACTCCAAAGAAAACTCAACACCATTCCGAAAAGTCATTAGTTTACGTCATACTGCCAGATGACGATCATTTATATATCTCACTAAACTTGTCCCGCAAGAGAATTAACATGGAAAAATGGAAGCCGCAGCACCAGCAGCACACCATCAGCATCGCTACCACCACCACCATCCAACTACACCGTCTTCATTGCCACTGCACTAGAATGTTATCTTCTGTCATTTGGTTGGCTTTTTCAAGTCAACTCAAGGAATGTATAAGTACCTAGTGTACAAAACGTGAAAAAAACCGTCGAAAACCTTTCGACACGATTTCGATCCGTATTCAAAATTACTACTCCACTTCCACTTAAGTTGTGAAGTGGTTGGCGGAAGGCGAGAAGGTAAGAGGTGCCCTCCACCACCACCAAGGTAATGGATATCTTTTCTTCTTCGATGGTAAAACTTCTCCGATACCATATACTTGTAGGTAGCGTATGGTGGAGGTTGCAATTTGAAATACAATACAACTCCAAAGACTGAGCCATACGAACCTACGAGTACAGTTAACCATCTACTTGACGGTTGTAAAAAGGAATTCGCTTCTGTTTTCATCGAGGTGCACGTTTTCCCGATTTGAGGTGTGAATATGCATTTCGTTCGTCGCAACAATTACCCTTTTCTCAGTTTCAATTGAAAGCATGTCCTTCAATTATCGAAAATGCATGCAAGTGGCATTTGGTTACGGGCTAATGTTTTCCTGCAGATTTATTTGCCCGATAGAGATTAGTTTGACCATCAAAAGGTGGGCAATTACATGGTGTACAGTAAAATAAAATGAGTCTTGAAAACGATTATTGAAGCTGCTTTGTACCAATTTGAATCAGTTGCACAAGAAATAAAATCGACATCTTGTCTATAGTTTTTTTATGACGGCAGCGCTATGAACCGTGGTATACGTGTGCTACAACTTTTGAAGTGGTTTATTCAATTATCGTTCTTTCGTTGTAGAAAAGAGGATACGCGAAACTGTGATACAACCCGTTCTTTTAAGCTTATGTCACACACCATGAAATCGTTCGGCGGGTATTAGACGACCAATTACGGAAGACAATACGGCTGCCTGATGATCAGTACGGGTTTGTCGCATGTAAATCAAACATAGATGCAATCCATTCCTTAAGCTATTAGGTTTCTTTTCAGATTTTGTCCATTTCATTTTCATTTCATTTATTTAATTAAAATGGTTTGTATTTACATTAAGATAAAATCTTTTTAAGTACTTAGAAGTGTAACTTCATAATTATAATTTCATTTAATACTTAAAACTAGTGTAAATTCTTCCCTTGTGAGAATTATAAGCTAATGTGAATATCTGAGCGGCTACCTTACCACTGGCGGGGGATAGCTGTCGGAAAGAAGAAACTCTTTTGTTGCTATTTGTCAGATGTTATCTGCTGTCCTGGCATCGTTGATGTGATCTTAGGCATTACTAATGCATCCAGTGTTAGGTTGACACGTTCATCATGAATTGATTTTTTTTGTAGATAGCTAGATATTCTTTATTTCTTGCATTTCATTTTCATTGAGAAGAATCATAAAATGATACATAATACAAAATAAACAAATAAGAAAGTATAAGAAAGGTTAGTGACATTCAGTATTTATATACAAAGATAAAATAGTGTAGAATGTCACTTCAATTGGATAAATTATACAAACTAAAATTTGTGTGGGGTGACCCAGTAATAAAAACCAAAAATTTAAAAAAGCAAAAAAAAAATGTTAAACAGAAAAATTTATAAACAGAAAAGGAAATTGTAATAACAAAAAAATTAAAAAGAAAAAAATGTAAACCAAAGTTAAACCATTATACTCGTATTAGAAGTAAGAGATTCTAAAGCTGCATAGTCAAGACTGAAGAGCCACATTTTAACGCATTTTAAGAACATTCCTGGAATCGCTATTGTTCTGATGGACAGAGGAAGTTCAATAAATAACCGGTAAGACAAAACAGAGAAAAAATTACTATGAGCAGTAGTGCGATTGGGTACAGATAACGTGTTCGAAAGGTTTCCACGAAGATTGTAACGAGAAACTTTTAACACCTTAAAACAATACAAATGATGGAGAGGCAGAATTGTCAGGGCACAGAACAAAGGAAAGCTAGAATGCGTAGGAGGTTTTCCACAAATTTTCCTTAGAACGTATTTTTGAAGAGCCGACAGAGGATGTATGTATTTTATTTCGATATACACCACCCCAACAAGCAATTCCATATTGTAACTTGGAATGAAAGATACCATAATAGATTGACAGTAAAAATTTGGTAGAGCAGACGTTACGCAAATAAAAAAAATGTCGGAGAGTGCATCGGAAATAATTTTTCAATGTGTTAGTGTGATTTACAAAATTCATTCTAGAGTCAAGAGTAAGCCCCAAATATTTAAATTCATTCACCTTTCAATTAGGAAACTTTTATCACTACAGGAAACATTATAACAAAAAGAGGGAAACGAAGAGCCGGAATCACAATAGCAACTAGACAGTTTATACTTAAGACATTCAGGTGCATAAAAGTACACATTATCATCCAAAGTATGTGTAGAAGATAAGCAAAAGAACATTATCTGTGTTTTGAGCTTATCACTAATTGATGTTCAGCAAACCAATGTCTCAACAAACGAAGATCCCAAACATAGGGACGGGCTACAGTCCGCTTGGGCGAACTGTTGGATACCCTATTCTTATTCCTATCCCTCATAAGTGGGCGTGACAAAAGTCTAAGTATGGTTGAATTGTTAAGAACGCTCTACATATTTTGTTATATAACATTTAAAGGATTTTATCAAAAAAAAACGCTCCCTAGCTCAAATTTGGGTGTTTCAATAAAATTGTTTTATTTAATTGTAGGCGTGTCAGTAGGCGGATTTAAAAAAAATACCACATGAGAATAAAGGGCCCCTAGAGAGTATATATTATAAATTTTAGCTCCCTAGCTCAAACTTTGAATTTTCAAAAAAAAAAAAATTAATTGTCGGCGTGTCAGTGGGCGGATTTTGAAAATATTTACACATGAGCATAAAGGGCCCATAGAGAGTATATATTATAAATTTCAGCTCCCTAGCTCAAACTTTGGATTTTCAAAAATTAATATAAATTTTGTTTAAGTGTTTTAAGTTGAATAAAAAATATATTTGCGCTCTCGTCAGAGAGCGACATCAAATAAAAGACTTTATTTAATTTTTGTAACTTTTTATTGAAGTCGAAGCTTCAGATCCCTTATCCTTGGTGGGGGGAGATCTTCCGCTATACGAAGTGACTGTAGGTATGGTAGACTTAAGACTTAAAAACTTGAGATACATCGATCCCCTTTTATATTGCTTAATTGCTAACGCAGCATTTTGACTGCGGATCATAAGATGATATTCTCACACCAGTTGCTGAAGGCAAAAAGTGCTGAGTCACATTTCCTCATCTTTTATAAACATTGAAGCGATGGATATTTTGTAAACATCGATTAGGACAAAAAGTGCTGAGTTACAATTCTTTCTCATAGCATCTTTTTGTATACATTGAAACTTATGGCAAAATGTTTAATTGTTGAATTTGAAATCTAGATGCGCACAAGTGGGTTCCGATATAACATATACCCTTAGAATAGGGTATACAAAAATTATTTTATTTATTTGTGGGCGTGTCAGTGTGCGGATTTTGAAAATTTGTTGTCCCGAGCAGTTTTAGGAGTCATAGATCATATATAAAAAATTTCAGCTTTCTAGCTCAAAATTCGATTTTTTCCAAAATTTTGTTTTTTTTGAGTCTGTGGGCGGATTTCAAAAATTCGTAAACTTGATTATTTCGGGACCCTAGAGAGTATATGGTTAAAATTTCAGCTCTCTAGGTCCAGTTAAAAGGCCTAATTTTTGCCGACAGACGGACGGACGGACAGACGGACGGACGAACATGGCTAGATCGACATTACTATCGATGCTGATCATAAATATAGTAACTTTTAGGGGTCTACGGGCAATATTAAGGTATGTTACAAACTATGCGTCAAAATTAATATACCCTTAGAATAGGGTATAATTAATATCAGAAACTAGTTCCAAAGGACTGTTTAAGCCATAAGTGATACCAATGTCATCAGCAAAGGCAGTTGGTTTACCCTTGAAACTAAGAGCAAAGAGTGAGTTAATGTAAATCAAAAAAGAATTGGCCCTAAAACGGAGCCTTGAATAACACCCAGGTTAAGGAATAATAATTCGCTCCTTATATCATCCAACTTTACTCTCTGCAATCTATTTGCAAGATACGACGAAAACTAGTGGAGCATGAAACCACGAAATCCAGCTTTCTCCGGTTTTCCCAACAGAAGATTCTGGTTAACCATGTCGAAAGCGTTGGTTATATCAATAAATAAACCAGCCGTAGATTTGTTCCTATCAAGGTGTGACATTACAAGGGAACAAAACTGTAGGAGCTGATTTGCCGTTTAAAAAAACCAAATTGACTTGGATTGAAAAACCAATTTTTTTTTTTAAAAGTCATTATTCTATTTTTCATTAGTTTTGAATAAAGGAATTACATCAGAGACACCTTCAAACACAAAACGATTTAAGACATATGCCAAGACATCAACTATAAAAAACACAATTTTTTAGGTACACAGTTTGACATACCATCAGATCCGCACGAAGTCGAATTTGGTAGAGTACCAATAAATTTAAATTTAAATTTAAATTAAAATTTTTAATTTAAGTTAAATTTTTTTCATACACCAATCAGTGTGTACCTTTCTGAATGGTAGCTAGATGTAATAAATAAAATTAATACAACCCATTTTAGCCGAAAATCGACCAAACACAATTTTTAATTGGGATTATGGTACTATACTATATATGTATTTATAAGGCACTTTATGGATTGATGCAAACAAAAAATTGAGATAACAATTAAACATGGCATTACGATGATAGGGAAGTAGAAAAAAATGTGCTGGAAAATTCTGTTCGTCCATCTGCCTGTTTGCAGATCTGCAGCCTAAGCGGATGGGCCGATTCGCAAACTTGGTTCATAGTGTTTATTTAGTAGTCTCACACTAGGCGTTGTTGAAGTTGGAATTTTAGCTCTAAAACAATGGTATATGTCATATAACGGTTTGTTAAAACTTAATTTTTCTAAAAACGGCCTTAACGATTTAGATAAAACAGTCTATCTTTTGGTAAGAATGGATTTTGCGAAATTTATCCTAAAACGGTACCTCCTATAGAACCGATTTTTAACTTCAGAATTTCTCGCTTACAACACAACCGATTTCAATTAAATTTTAAATTTAGGAAGGCTTGTATGATCAAATTCATACATAACTTTTTGGGTTTTTTGAATATGCTTTAAACGGGTATATTGAATTTTTACAGATTTTTTCCAGATGAAAACTACAGATTTCCTTGTATTGAAATATGTACTCAAAAAATTGCAAAATATTTTTCAAAAATTAAAAAAAAAAACCGGTCTAAAAAACTGCTTTAACGATTTTCAATATTTTTTTCCTAGGTAGACTATTGCTAATAAAATACTATTGCATACTTAGTTTTTCCAAGAAAACTCTCAAACAATTTTGAAAAACTAAGACTTTTCCACTATTTTTTTAAATAATTTTAAGTTATTATTTATTAGGTACATATTATCATTCTTTAAGATTTTATTAATACAAAAAGTATTACATAAAATGTAGGTAGGAATCATATATATTTATAAATATATCTTAAACGTCCTCAGTGTCAATCTCAATTTGTCAATGAATTGACATTAAAGCCAATCCTGTTAATCTTTCTTCACCGCTAGAATTTCTTAGATAAGTTTTTAGACGTTTCATTGTCGAAAATGTTCTTTCCGGTGTACATGTTGAAACCGGTAGTGTCGCCAAAATTTTAAGAAGCTTGTGGTACAGATCCTTATTGCATTCCTCAAGAGCTGTTATTGCACTCTTTGAACGCTCTATATCTTTTTGTGTATGGCATTTTGTCTTCCATAGTGTAAATTTAGCTTTTAAAGCATCCCAATCCAAAAACATTTATAAAATTTTAGATTTTCTTCGTTATAATTTTGTTCGTTTTTGCCAAGTGTCGATGGAATCAAAATGCACAAAGAGGAAAGTATGGACTTATCAAATCTCATTTTAAGCTGACTTAAAAAGTCACCTAAAAGAAGAATCATTATACTTATCCTAAAATAGGTTTCAGGATCTTTTGTGCTCATGTTTTGTCTGTGCTGCTGCCTTTACACAATTCTTGAAATTTTAAGTTTTTCATCCACAACATTTACTAAAATTGAGATAACAATTTTTGCGCAGTCTCAAAAATTGTTTTGAATTCCCGAATGATATTCCTTGGAATGTGTTTGTTATTAATTCCACAGGTTCCAATCCAGACACTAAGTCGCACGAAGGGGATTGTAAGATCCTACAAAGTGGCAATGTATATGTAAACAAAACACTCATACAACACAAACTTACTGCAAAATCACTAGCGGAAATATATCTTAAAAAGCAACTCGCCTTCGATGACGTATCAGAGTCCTTATCACTACACAACTCTTCCAAAGCATCAATTATCGCTTCAAAAATTTCCTTAAACTTCATCAACTCATTATGGTTTTCCACCCAGCGTGTTTCACACATTGCTGTTAAATTTTTCCATTTATTTTGAGGTTAATTTTGTTTAATCATTTCCTGCAACAAATGTGTGCGCTTTGCCGATAATTTAAAAAAAAAATCCAACGGATTTTTTGGTACCAATAGTGCTGCGAATATGCTGAATTTGACAAGAACGCCGTATAAGGCTTCTGGATGAGACTCGCGTACTACAGGTTGAACTCCGTTAAAACTGCCATTCATAGCTTAAAACTAAAATCAGAAATTTTTAACATAATCAATAATTATTTGAGTACAAATTTCATACTGATGCGGAAAAGTATGATGTACAGATGTATTTTTAAAAAAAATCGGGGGGGTTCAAACCCCTGTGATCCCCCCCTGGCTATGGCCTTGAGTACAACAATTCGATTTGATAGGACTCGGTTGTAGATTGCAGCCAACATTGGTAAAATAACAATTGAAAGCATTAGCAATAGTAATTTTGTCATTAACTTCAGAGTGGATGTTGAGTAGGCATACTGCGATGATTGACGTTGCATGCCCTTTGATTTGGTTATTGGCACCTTTAATTGACGGGCTAACATCTCTGTCACCTCGCATGATTGAGAACCTTGATCTATTAGAGCTCGCACTGGTTTGAATTGCCCTTTCACTTGGATATTTGCTATGGCTGTGGCAAGTAGAACCGTCCTTTTGTCATTGTTGTTAGCTGCGATGGCGAAACCTGTCGTCGTTCCCCTGTCTGGTGACTTCTCTGCTTCTGCCCTGTTTCCTCCTTGTGGATAGTGAAGTAACGAATTATGCGGCTTCGTACATACCTTGCATCCCTTCTTCGACGGACACTCCTTTGCATCATGTTGCTCCCGTTAACAATTGAAATACAGATTCGACCTTCGAACCGCTTCCTTTCGAGCCTTCACCTTCATGCTCAAAAATCGTCTGCAGTTGAACAGATGATGGGACTTGCTGCACACTGCGCACCTTGGTTAGATGGCTTTCTGATGTTTTTGCTCCTTGTAATGGATGCTCACTCTTGACTTCGCGACTGCCTTCCAGTCCTCGGAATCTTCTCTCCACAAAGTCGAAAAATGCACTTAGTTTTGAGATGTCTTTTGAGATTCCTCTTGATTGTTGATATAGCCTTCTTGACTCAGTAGTACAAACTGAATTACTAACGGATCCCATGCACTTACATCGAATCCCAAATTATTGATGCCACACAAGACTTCCCTTGATGTGTCCATGATGGTTTTCAAGTCGAATGCACTTTCGTTCCGCACTGGTTTCAATATCAGCAAAGTCTGTATGTAGCTATTGACCAATACTGCTGCGTTTTGAAAACGTTTCTTGAGTAGTTCAACTGCCGTCGAATAGTTTGTTGATGTTGGCGCTAGGTGACTCACGATTCGTGCTGCTTCTTCCTTAATGATGCCCTTCAAGTATTGCATCCGTTCTACATCGTTTAGGGATTCATTTTGGTGTACTAACTGCTCTTATAACTCCCAGTATGTTGTCCACTCTTCATACCTTCCGCTAAATGTTAGTATGGGAGGAATGGTTGGAAGTTTGATTTGCTGTTGATTTATTGTGATGACTCGTGGTGCATCCCCTGCCTTGAGCTGTTCTTGTTCTCTAATCTGAGTGTATGCATCCTGATACATCTGTTCCAACTTGATGAATTCATTGTTGGCCATGTAGTCCAGATCTTGCTCAGCATCGTCTAGTGATGACATGATCTCCTCGTGTATGTCCACCAGTTTAGTCCAGCACTCCTTCAATTGTTCTAACTTGAATCTGAGGTAGACTGAATTCTGAGTCAGATCTAGGTTAGCAATTAGTCGGAGGAAGTTGTTTCTAATAAGGTTTATTTTCTTGAATCTTGATGAGCACCTCACGTTTTTGACCGTCTCTTAGTTTCCCATTGCCGCTGCTGACCCTTGAGCTTGCTGCACCTGACCTGCGCTAGTCACCCATCTGATCGCAGATTTTTATTTTTTACTGTCTAAGTACCGTCGCCTCCACTTAGCGTTTTTGTAACTTCTGCGTTTGTCTCCGGCTAATCCTGCTCGAAGGACTATGTAAATTCTTCCCTTGTGAGAATTATAAGCTCATGTGAATATCTGAGCGGCTACCTTACCACTGGTGGGGGATAGCTGTTGGAAAGAATAACTCTTTTGTTGCTATTTAGTTTGAACAAATCGAACTCTTTATTCGTAGTTTCTTATTGACTATTTGTACCCTAAGTTTAGCTTACAATGCAAATTTATTTTTATCGTAATACTAAATTGACACCACCTGCATTGTGACATCGTTGTGCTGATTCGGTTGACCAATATTCGTCATCACTTCAGTTGGCGCTGAACAATATGCTTATGCGTGCATAATGCTTATGCATGCGAGTGGCATTGTGCCTATTGTGGGTCATTAGGTAATGCAGGTCATGTTGCTTGCGTTAGCATTATGCGTTTGTTGTTGAAATCGTCAACAACTAGTATACAAGAAGTTCTTAAAACTGAGTTGAGGAGTGAGTTGAGTCAGTGGCGTAGCGTGGGTTGAGGCCGCCCGGGGCAGACCCAATTTATGCTGTCCCTAATAATTTTTTCACACACTAAAACAAAAAAAAAACCTTTCTCTAGGGTTGCAACCTGTTATACCTACACATATTATGTATGTCAATTAAATTTCTCTTCAAAATGTTGTCAACTGTTATTCGTACTACTTTCTAGCAAGTGAAGCAAAAATGAAGCCTCAAATTTAAAATTTTCCCAGAGTCCTTCTGTTTGCAAGTATATTTGGGCATTATTAACTTTGTGCAGTACTGTGCCCATGTTCTGTAACTCATGCGATAACTCTTCGCATCGAAAACTTTGGAACACAAAATTCCACCGTTTATCGCATGTGGAAAGAAGTTGTGTTCTGTAACTCTATGCGATAAAATATACCTTGGTAACTTTTAATATCATGGGAAATTGGAAGGATTGTCAAAATACTGGAAATCGAAGGGTAGTTTGGCGAGGAAATTCAGTGTATTTACATGTCGTTGGGATAGGAGCGGTGTAGAGCGACTTTTTAGCGGATTATCGGAAAATTACGTGTTTCTCTTGAATTTTCAAAAATATGATGATCGCTCGTTCTGCTAGACTCAGACAAATTTTTTTGAAATTAATCTGATCCTAACGCTATGTTCTATGTTGATGAATTTAATGAAGTTAACATTTTGCATTTAATTTGTCTGTCTATGAAAAAAATAAATAAAATATTTTTTTTTTAAAACAAGAACCTTTTACTCTCTCTTGTTGGATGTACCAAGCTGTTTATTTTTATAGCAACACAGTTCCTAGAATGTTCAAAATGGATCTTATTTAAGTGCTTGCTGAAGTCTTTCGACATAATGTAGGTAGTAGGTACCTACATTCTTCTCCACTAATTCTGACTGTTTTTATTAGTTATTTTTTATTTCTTTTGCATTTTTTTAAACGTTGAACTTGATCAACGAACTATATATTTTGTTAAATAAAAAATCAAAAATGTTCACTGTCCACTATCCGTTTAAAATTGTTCAATATCCATTTCTCGCAAGCCAATTGAAATGTGATAAATTTTGACAGTTGAAGTGAATAATTTATCGCATTCGAAAGTTACAGAACACCGATTTATCACATATTTCCAGAAGTTTCATTTCACAATGTTCCATGTGGTATAGTTTTCGCATAGTTACAGAACACGGAAATGTGATATAATGAAATTTTGTTTCGATTCACATCGTTCATGTGATAAATATAACGATGCGATACAGAACACGGGCACTGGTTTCCAAAAGCCCAAAAAAAACAGAAATGAAAACGATTGCAATGCTATTAACAATGCTCCTGCATCCGTCCGTGTGTTAATGCTTCGTCTGCCTCCATCAGTTTTTTCAAGGCATTAAAAATGCCCTCATAAAGGTTCCAGATATTCTCGACTGCATCAGCTCTAGAACTCCATCTTGTTTCTTGTAGCCTCTTCAATGCTTTGCCTGAAGTACCAAGCAGAACTTCCCAACGGTGCGTGGACACGAACAAAAATTAATATATGCGTTCGAAGGTACCGAAGAAAGTTACCGAGTTTGACTCACAGGCAGCAGCATGTAAGCAAACCAAGGTCAAAAGGTGATTGGAGCAGGGTATAAATTCTGCTTTCGGGTTTATGTCTTTCAATCTTTGCTGCACTCCTGTATATTTTCCAGCCATGACAGCAGCATTGTCATATGCTTGACCTCTGCAATCCATTATATCAAGACCATCGGATTTAACCCTTCAATGCATGATTTTTTTTTTTGGCGCGAAAAAAATATATTTAATGTAAATAAACGATCTAAACTCAAAAAAAAATATAAGAAAAATATCCGGTTAACCGATTTTCCGGAAAATCGAATTTTCTGTATGATGCATATCTGCAACGCTATGCATAAGCGGTATGCAATTTATAAAAAAAAGTTGACACGAAAAAAGTTGTTCTTGGAACTTATTTTTATTTTTTTCAAATAAATAACCTAAAAACAACAATTGAACAAATAATAAATTGTAATAATAATAATAAATAATTGAATAAATAATACGATACATATAATTCATTTTATATGAGACTAATAGGAACATAAAAAATCACATAACTGCGTACTCATTGTATAAAATTCAGTTCAAGCTCTTTGGCAACTATATTACTAATATACGTTAAAAAAATCGGTAAATATTACAACGTGCTCAAAGTTAAAAGAAAGGGACAAAATAATAGAAAAAAGTAAAGTAGATTGGTATAATATGTACATTATAAATTATTTATGAAACTCTTTAAAACAATTATTCGTTTTATTAAAACATATGGCAGTGCAACATTTTTCACATTGTATGTATGTGAATCCAGTACAATTTGGAAGTTTGCATCTCAATCTTTTTTCCATATAAGCCGGCCAATGTGATATCTCATCTTTTCTAACATCTGCCGAAGGCACGTGTGATTTGGGATACTTTCTTTTGCGATCTTGAAGAAGAGCAGATGGTGAGCCAGTTGGCCTTCCTCTGACTTTTTGAAGTACAGTCCCACTTCGGCAAAGAGATTCTGCCAAGTCTATACGGAAATCGCATAGGCCCATTGGTGTTTCATTGCGGACGGAGCAGTTTTGTTTGTACAAAATCCATGAATTAACCACCGTAATATCGATAAGATGGTAAAAAATCCGCATGTACCATTTGCGTGATCTCATTTTAATTCGATGTCGTCCAATCAGGCTGTCTGTAAGGTCTACGCCACCCATATGTTTATTATACTGCTTGACTATATTGGGACAATCGATATCAATACGCTGTGCTTTTGTTTTATCATATCTTTTAACAGTCCCAATAGGCAGGGCGCTGACAAATGATGACAACAAGTTAACAGCCTTGTTATCCTTCCAACAAAGAGTACAAATGTCTATATTGTCCACATTGGCGAACAATTCAAACGACTTTCCCCGTGGTACTTTGGATAGTTCCTTCTCATTTGGAAGCTTGCAGTTTGTCAGTCTATTTCGGCGAATAGTTCCCACAGTATAAATGCCTTTTTTGGACAATTCGACAACTAAAGGGATGGTCGTATAATAGTTGTCGAAATAAATCTTATGGCCAACATTTACTTCGATACTTCGGGCTAATCGTACGACAACATTGGCACATGCTCCTAAATGCGTCTCGGATGGTAAAATTGCGTCGACATTTTCTTTCCCAGTATATATTTCGAAGTTATAGGTAAATCCTGATACGCCACTCAAAACAAATAACTTATAACCCCACTTATGAGGCTTAGCGGGCATATATTGCTTTATGTAACTTCGTGCCTTTGTTGCGCATATTTGCTCATCAAGAGATAAACACTCTTCTCTTGGGATGGACAAGAATTTGTCTGTCAAATGAGTTAGTAAGGGCCTAATTTTGTGAAGTCTGTCATGTAGCGGGTTTTCTCTTGGCAGCATGCCGCTATTATCATTAAAATGCAGATACCTTCGAACCTTCTCAAACTCGTTAACTGTCATAGTATTAATAATTGTCTCATTTCCTGTAACTGGAGCCCAATATAACCGAATATTAGAAATTTGTATCACCGACATAAGAATACAGATTCCCAAAAACTTTCTTATGTGGGTATTTGATAAAAAAGTGGGACGTTCTGGAGTAACTTCCATAGAATATATGTTTGACTGCGCTACTATTTTGTCAATAATTTCGCTGGAGAAAAAGTAGTCAAAGTAGCTGAGTGGTGTCGACATTTGCGAAACAGCATTAGGAAAATTCGTGGTTCCACTAAATGAACTGAAACCTGCATCAAATTCAAAAGTACTACGCTTCCAAAGAATTTTTTTGTATTTCTCCTTCAGATCGCTTAATTCTCTTTTAAGATCTCTTGCAGAGCACATGGGTTCCACTTCCGGCTTATTGCTCAATATGTGAAGTGGCAAACTGTCAAGCTCCCCCAATTCAATATTTACGTCTTCTTCCAAGACATCTCTTCTGGTGTTAGATACAAAATCGTCTACATCCAACGTGTGCTGGAGAAGACCACAATCTTCAAATTCATCCTCGCTATCCACCCATTCATCCATAATTTTTTCAAGTTCTTTCTCTGACAAGATTCTCTCCATGCTGAAAAGCGAAAAAAACTTCTAAATATTGATAATGTTTCCCATGTCCAAGGACATGATAAACACACCCTAAATGCATGGTGTTGCAGATATGCATCATAGGCAAAATATGAACAAAATATCTGTTCTTTGCAAAATTTTAAAATTATTTTTGCAACTATATTAGAAGGAACATATAAGAAACAATAAAAAAAATACTTACTTGCATTAAAACACTTTAAAATTTATATTTACATATATTAAAATACACCTCTTCTATCGACTATGAGAGCACGTGGTCTTGTGATTTCAAGTTCTATTTGAGTGCGTTCATACCCTTACTAACACATTTGTAAAAATAAAAAATCATTGCGGAACTAAATGGAAACGGAAAACGGAACAAATCGAAGAGATATCGGCTGTCAGTGTCTTATGACAGCTTTTTCAAAAGTATGATGCAGATATGCTACAGTATGCATTGAAGGGTTAAGTTTACTTAAAATCATGTCAGAAATGCCTTCAGCTGTTTTGTTCTTTGTTTCGACAAAATCAATAAAAGATTCCACTACTGCTACTTTCTGGTTTTCAATTTTAAGATAACGCAATACTTGACTGGTTTGATCTTTGTGTGATACATTTTGGGTGCTATCGAATATAATGGATTAATATTTGGCCTTTTTAACTTGACAGAAAATTAGTTGACGAACGTTATCTCCTAAAATATTAATGAACTCGTTTTGAATTTGTGGTGACATATAAGTGATTATTCTTCCACTCATTTTTATTCGTGAAATTTATTCTCGAAGCACTGGATCTTCATTACGGTTCACCAGTTCTAAAGCTGTCTTATTTGTACTGGTAATTTATTCTCTGTGGCCACGAAAAGCCAAATTCGGTTTCGCGAGAAATTTAATAATATCGACCATTCTAATAAGAATTTCCTGCCATTTTTTTTTGTTTCTTTGGCTACGATATTTTACTGTCTTTTATCAATTGTCTCTCCTGTTCGAAGCCTGGCCTCTAACTCCTTCCATTTGCAAAGATTTTGGTTATGTTGGGGACTTGATTCATGCCTGGCTACTTTGGGAATAAGTTTTTGCCAGTTATTAAAACCATCATATGTGCAAAACTGTGATGCGTTGTTTTTGTCCGGAATTTCAAACAAACGACAACAAAAGCAAAATAATGACGATTTAGAAGGAGACTAAGCCATCCAAGAACGTAATACTTTTTAGCCGTTAGTCAACGTGCGATAAAACCATTCTTTCGTTAGCCGCCACGTCGTTCGCTAACATGCTGCACTACTTTTGGACCGCGTTGTACAAGTAGCAATCTCATATTTTCATCTACATTTTTAGCTGATTCCAATGCTTTATCGGTCTCATAGTCAATGTGTTCAATGTCAGAATAAGAGACAGAGCCGGAGTCCGAACCATAACTATTGACAACTATATTTGAACATGTCGTTACAGATTGATAAGTTGTAGGATTCTGTTGAGGTACAGCAGCATTTGTATTTCCAATAGAAGGACAAGGACGTGAAGCTGAAGCTGACATATGTGAAGTACATATTAACTTCAGGTAACAGAATATCTTTGTTGAGTTCTCGCACTACCTTAGAATCTGAATTGTCAACAGTCAAAATATCTGTTGGAGATTTTTATTGGAAATTAATGTACATTGGTTCCCGTTAATAATGAATCTTGGTGGCCAATTCACGTCTGTTCTTCGGGAAATTATGCAATTGTTAAACTTCTCTTTCAAAAGATCGATTGAGTTTGTTGCTGTGTGGCATGTTACACCATTATGTAGAAATCACACATTCTGCACGTCAATATTTTCCAATTGGCTGCACAAAAAGTTTCTAATCATCGCTTGATATCGAGCTCCATCCACAGTAACTGCATTGCCATTTTCATCTTCGGAGAATTATATTATATTAGACCAATTATGCCATCACACCATAAAGTAGCTTTTTTGATTTCTGCGAAAAAAAATGATTCAAAATTTTGGTAAGAGGTTGACCGTCTGCCGAACTAGAAGAGGAGGTCACTTGGACGACATTCTTTTTCATTAATTACCGGAACCAATGGATATTAATTTCCAAAAACAGATTTCAAACAATTTATGTCTTTCATTCAAAATCTAAAATAATACCTCAAATTTAAACACCCTTTATTAGATACCTCTAATACCCTAATAAAAGAAAAAACAGCTATACAACGCTTACAGTTGCATACGCGACGCATACACACAACTGCTAGCGAGAAACAAATAGAGTATATTTTTGAATGCTGAGGTTGTGTAGGTACAGTGTTATAATTTGTGTGTGCTGTAAAGGGAAGTCATTTGACAAAATGTAGTTGCATACTTGCACTAGGGAGCAGCGTTCATTGGATTTTGTTGTTACGCAGCACAAGGAGGGTCTGATTACTTACTGTGAAGCATCGTTGGACTGGGCCACTGATGTTGAGTTAAAGGAGATAATATGTCGATTAAAAATATAGAAGCATTGCACTTTTAAAAATGGAATAATTCGATATGGCTCTCATATGTGAGGGCAAAGAGTTCCATATGCCCCATCTTCCAAAAGGGCGATCCTATGTCATGCAAGAACTATCGAGGCATATCCCTGCTTAATATCGCATAATATCAAGATCCTATCCAATGTACTGTGTGAACGTCTGAAGCCATTCTGCAACACCCTAATCGGCACGTACCAGTGTGACTTCCGGCCCGGCAGATCGACAATAGATCAAATCTTTACACTAAGGCAAATCCTGGAAAAGACCAATGAATTTCTAGTCGATATCCACCACCTTATCATTGACTTTAAAGCCGCATATGAAAGCATTCATCGTCAGGAGCTCCACGTGGCGATGGCCGAATTTGGGATCCCGGCCAAACTGTTCCAGTTGTGTCGCGTGACAATTGAAAACAAAGGTGTAATGTGCAGTTTGGAAGCAGCTCTTTCAAATTATTCCAAACTTGTACCGGATTACGGCAAGGAGATGCGCTATCATGTGACTTCTTCAATCTTGTTCTGGAGAAAATAGTGTGAAGGGCAGGTGTCAGCACGGAAGGCAATATCTTCAAAAGATCTGTCCAGCTACTGGGGTATGCGGACGATATCGACGTCATCGGCCGTTCCCAGCGTGATATGTTAAAGGCTTTCACGGCGATTGAAGAACAGGCGAAATTGGTAGGTCTTGAAGTAAATGAGGGCAAGACAATGTACATGCTATCAACAAACAAACAAACAAACATCTGTCCACCGCCTAGGACAAAACGTCACTGTTGATGGCAATAACTTGGCCTCAGCGACGAAGTGATTCTAAATCGGGAGGCCTGCCGTTATTTTATAACGTCGAATCGGCGAACCCCACAGGAGGACCAGTAAGGATGCAGTTAAGTGGGAGGGTTATGATCCCTTTAATCCTGATCGTAGCCTCACCGCCATTAAAGAAAGAAGAAGAAGAAGTTAGTTATAACTTCAAGGCAGTTAAGGAGTTCCTTGGAATAAACATCAACTCCACAAGTGACACCTTAGAATTACCTTAGGAAACCGCTTAGGAAAAGCAGGCAACTGGCAGGATTGAGGTTCGTTACAGCATGTATTCCTTCGCTAATAACAGTACCCTAAGCTTCTCATATTCGTTTCTTGGGTCACGCCGCTCATCTTATGGTGTGGAACTGGAACGGCGACGTTTGTTAAGCTCTTTGAATTCCGATCTAGACAGCAAAACTCAGTGGGGTACAACCAATAGAGTGGAATTTAATGGTTCCAAAACGCAATGCATCACG
This sequence comes from Portevinia maculata, assembly GCA_949715645.1. Taxonomy (NCBI): domain Eukaryota; kingdom Metazoa; phylum Arthropoda; class Insecta; order Diptera; family Syrphidae; genus Portevinia; species Portevinia maculata. The sequence continues at coordinate 80,785,386 of OX454526.1, read as the reverse complement.
AGTAAGATTACTGGGCGCCAAGAATTGATAATAGTTTTTTGTAGAAGGGTGAAAACCAAGAATTTTTAACTATGGGAGGGGGTTGGGGTTCTATCTCGCCCCGTTTAGGAGGTGGGGGCAATTTTTAGAAAAAAATTACTTAAATTGAAAAAAAAAATTTAAAAAACAACGGCAACAATTTTCAATTTTCTCAAAAATTAGACGACATAAAACCATTTGGTTTTTTTGTGTTCGATTCAGAATTGATAGTAACATTGAATACAAAAAGCCAAGTTAGCACTTCTTTTCACAAATCGTTCTAAACTTTTTTTTTAATTTTTTTTAATCAAAATTTTGAGTTTGCATGCGAATTTTTCAAAAACTATTTACATAAAAATTTTATTCAAATTTAGGATTATAGAGCAGATGTCTTGCTTGCAAAACCAGTATAGTACTTTATTGTAAGTGTTGCCGTTGTTTTTTAATAATGTTTTTTTCTATTTAAGTCCTTTTTTCTAAAATTGCCCCTACCTCATAAACGGGGTGAGAGAGACCCCGTTATCAATTTTTTGCGCCCTAGTTATCGTACTCTCCTCCGCAATGCTGTCTTCTGTCGTTAGCGCAAAATCCTAATACTTTGCCATTATCCATGAACGTCTCTTGGATTGCTGAAACCGAACGATTTTCCATCCTCAGTATGTGTGTAAATGACAACCTTCATTGGAATGACCTCATATTCGAAGTCGCCAAGAACGCTGCAAAATGTCTAGGCTTCCTTAAGCGGTGCAAGAAATATTTTACTTCATCTGATATGGCTACAATAAATAAGGCGTTTATTCCCCCCAAACCGGAGTACAACGCTCATATATGGACCCCAATAACATATTTGGAGCTACTCGACAGAAAGCTTATTGGCGATCGAGATATCGCAAAAACATTTGACTTTTTAGACATCATTGTAAAGTCTCGTGTCTATCGCTGTTTTATCATTTTTTCACCAGAAGCGCTCAAAGAAAATAGCCAGTTTCATTCCGCCCGCAATTTCCGCCATGACAGCAATGCACATCAGTTTACCCTTAACCAGTTTTCGAACGTACAGTTCTTCCCTAGCCGTACAACACGAGTGTGGAATTCTCTTCAACGCTTCTTAAAAAAAAAAAATTAGGCATTAACTAACGGCCCATACAGATCCTCAAACCTAGCTTCTCCAACCATTTGCTTGTGCGAAGTGGAAGGGACCGACAATTTAAAGCCGAATCCGAAAGGCAAATTCGAGAAGTTTTTTATGACTATTGATACTCTTTGATGTTTGTCAACCGTTCGCAAGAGGTGGGGCAGTGGAAAAATTGGATGTTACATGGCCCGGCCTAATTTGAACCTGAAACCTTTAGATTAGTAGTGCAACACACTAACCTCTGTGCCCACTGTTCTTTTTTCCTGCCCATTATAAATTACAAACATTTAAAACCAACGTGCATCGGTTTCTCCTCTGACATCTTGACCTCCATATCCTTAATGCCCTCACTATGTAACTATAAACGTATCTACATAATAGGGGGACCAAAAATCCTTTTAATGCACGTACATTAAAAAAAAGAAGATATATCAGGATGAAAGCTATTCATGGAACACGATGTTCACTCAAGGCACCTGACCCGGACTGAAGACCCCCTCCTCTATATCTTTCCCTAACTTGTATGGGGTTCAAGTCTCGTCCATTTTCTCAAGAAATTTGCAAGTGAAACTTAGAAACATGAAACTTAGTTGAAAACATCACATGAGCACAATGTTAAAACTCTCCGACCAACATTTCCTTTCACCAAATCTATTTCACATCCACTGGGAACCAATGCTTTTAAAGCTTAGTAGTTAATCACATTACTTACATTCCACTACCTCATAATGCACAAGTGCTACGGTGTATCTTTATCAGCTTGTGAAGGAACTTCCTAACTAATCCTGGTCAATTAAAAAATTCCTAAGAATATTTAAAATCAAAAAACAACAAACACATATACAGGAGCCGAGTGATGGGCCATTTGCATAGCTGCACATTGTGCTCCCACTCCCACTTCTAGCAATGAAAAAAGTTTTATGTTTCCTTCCTTTCTGGTGGCGTTGACGCCAAGTGCTAATTTAATGGTCGAGTGGATGGCATACCATGGGAGGAGCATTTGCTCTAATTGGATTGTGTCACTGGATCTCTGGCAAAAAGATCAAGACCGACTTCCTCTGGCGGAATGCAAAAAATACACACATTCATAACGCTGCCAATTAGATTATTATTTTTTGTTTGCTTCTTGTTCGCCGTGAAGAGGTTAAACATTTATTTGCGTTTCAAGTGGAAGTACTCGCATATGTTACGCTGCTGAGAAGGTGTAATTGGTGTTTCGCTTTGAGAGTCGAAAACATACAAACACAGCTCGTTTCATTTGGTTTCGTGAGGTGTATGACTTGTCTTGAATCGAATCAGCACAGCGACCACCTAGCCGAGAGCTGCAATTTGTAAAAGGAAATCCCTAACAGAAATTACACATCCTATTGATGTTTTGCATTTGTGCGTGCACTAATGTTCCGTCAAGGGAGAGACCACCCATGAGCATCGCCCAAAGATGAGTTGGCCCATTGAAGTGGTGTTCCACGCCATTTCGAAGGTTCATAACTATGTAATTTGTTTTTTATTTAAAATTTCAATTTGAAATGAAAACTGAATCAATAAATTTTGTAGTTCTCGGGGATTACGGTGAAGTGGTAAGAAATTCAATAATCTACTTCGGAATTTGGCATCATCGGCGATTTACAAAGGATTATAAGAACATCGTTTTCCATTACCAGCCAACGATACTTTATATGGCTGATGGTCGTTCAGAGTACGTACTCAACTTTAAGACTCTTTAAAATAATCTCTTACCGAATAGCCAGATATACTCGTATATATGTATACATATGTATCACGGGAGCTAAAAATCAGTTCGAGTTGGAGGGATTTCGACTAAGAGGATATCCTTTGAATGTATAGAAAATAAGAGGGATTCCACTGTATGTTTATTTGATCCTGAAAGTTGGATCTAAGGAAACGTGTATAAGGAGCTTCATTTTCGCGCATGATTGAATGCCAGATGTAATGTATGGACATCGAAAACAAATGTGGACAAGTTTTCTTGTCCTTATCCATAATTATGAAGTTTTAAAGCAATTGGCAAATTTAATATCCAAAATACATTTTCTGAACACTTTATTACTAACTTTTTACGTGTTGTTTCAATGTTGGTACAATTCATGGTCGAATATTTAATAAGTGCACAGAACATTGTCTTCGATCTCACTACTTTCACGTCTGACTTGTAAGGCATAAGCAATTTTTACATGGTTCTTAAATTCAACGACTCATTTGATGGATAAGGGGATTTTCTGATAATTTATTTTTACTTATTAAGTTATTGGTTAGTTTTTGGATTCTAGCAAAAATCATTTCAACATTCACTCTTCTGTGCAAATCTAAGGCGGAGTCTTTAAATTCCATCTTATATTGTTCTTGTTTATATAGTACTTACTTATGTGTTTGTATATTAACTTATATATATATATACATCTATTTATTCGTTTATTTATTTATTTACATTTTTATTTATTTATTTATTTATTAATTATTTATTAATTAATTTATTTATTTGTTTGTTTTTTATTTATTTATTTACTTATCTACTTATTTATTTATCTTCTTATCTATTTTTTTATTTATTTATCTTCTCATTTATTATTTTTTTTTTGTTAAATTGGAGGTTTTTCTCGCACTTTCCTTCAAAAAGATTCATATTTTCTAAATAATGATTCTCTTCAGATAGTAAGATACAAAAATATCATATCTCTGTACTTATGTAAAATGTGCGGTAGCGTACCGAATGTAAATCAATATAATGCGAAATAAATCTAGCTACCTATCTATCTATCTATCTATCTTAAATTCAACTACGACAAAACAAAGTACTTGCTTTCAATAAACAAACTAACATCTTTACACCGACAACACGTAACCGTTGAAAGCAGCAACTTCGAGTAAGGAAAAGAGTTCATCTATCTCGGCGTAAAAACCAACTCCACGGATGTGAGCTTTGTGGAGATTCGACGAAGATCAGCTAAGCCAATGGGTTCAAACTCCTAGCCCGGAAGACCAGGTACAAGCTCTTGAAAATACTGATACCACCGAAAGCTATGAGCTACATCCAAGATGTGGACGTAGTCCGAAAAACTAAACCGCGTCGAAAACATTGGCTCGGCCGTCTTCCACATCGAGTGAATGGACAGTAATGCTCCAGCGAAAAGGATCTTCGACTGCCAGCCCTCAGGTTGACAATGACAATGAAGAGCGATCCTCCGTTTTAAAGACCAAGCCATCGCGGATGCCTAGGCAGAGACTATCCACGGGTCGGGAGCACGAGAAGAAGAAGTAGGCCTTGGTTCGCTTTATACATTTATGTTAATATTAGGAGCACTTAATAGTCCTACGAAAAGAAGGTATGAAAAGTACAGAAAAGGAAATCGAACAACTGGTTACAGGTTTAAAGACCGAAGTCCAGGCTATTCAAATCAGCGAAGAAAACCTAGCCCCCAAGTATAAGTAAGTATATATAAGTAAGAGGCATATCGCTGCTAAATGGCACAAAATCATATAGTGTACTATCCAAAATACTTTGTGAACGTATCAAGCCGTTCTGCAACACACTAATTGTCATACGTACCAGTGTGACTTCGGGCCAATCGACAATAGGCCAAATCTTCCCACTGAGGCAAATCATGAAAAAGACCCCCATATTTTCATCGACTGCGCCACATGTATGCTAGCATTCATCATCAGGAGCTCAACGTGGCGATAACCGAATCGGGAACTTGCCAAAATAAATCCAGTGCGCAGGGCAAAAAGTAAAGCGCTTTACGATTACTAATGATTATCTACTATCAATGCCTGTTTCTCCATTTTCCAAACTACTAACTTCCTCTTTTGTAACTCAGTTCCTGAATTAAAGATATTGGTACACTATTAAAACTTTCCCTTTTTTCCATTTTATATATTTATCGTTGGTCATCAAACAATTTGGGGATCCCCCACAACGACTATCAACCTAATGCGACGGCCACTTTGGGGGATAGAAATATGGATAGGGTACCCAACAGTTTGCTAAGGCGGATAGTATAGCCTTTTCATGTTTTTTTTTTTTTTTAAACTTTGCTGAGTAAAGTAGGCCCACAAAACCGACCAAAGATTATTACGAATACAATTCCTCTATGTGAGTGAGTGCAGATTCGTTTTTTCAAGGCTTCCCTACTTGTTCTGCACCAAAACAAGGTACAGGGTGGCGCACGAATCGTGCTTCAAAAACAAAACGTAATAACTTTTTTTTCGGCTAATTTTTTTTTTATTTGGCAAGTTACTATCCAGATTTTTTAAAATGAATGCTTGGGATACCGAAAAGAGGATTTGGCTAGTGAAGCGGTACAGCAGTCCTTCATTTCCGTATAAAGAGAAGAATCAAGGCGGGAGTTTGGCAGCACTCCCCCGAGTAGATGATCCATTATGAGGGTGGTAAACATGTTTACGGTATCTGGAAGCATCGCACGAAGACCGTATCATCAAGATCAATATGTTCGAGTTCAAGACACAATCGCAGCTGTAGCATCGTCAATTCAGACAAATCCAAGCATTTCGACTCAAAATTTATCGGCGCAAATTGGAGTTGATGGACTTAAACTTGTTTCGGTGCAAAGTCAAAATTGCAAGCATGTTCAGTTCAACCCTCTGGATTTGCCTATACGCCTGGAATTTTGCCAAAAAATGATTAAAATCATTGAAGGAAACAACAGCTTGATAAATTGCTTGTTTATATCTGATGAGGCCCATTTTGATCTAAATGGCAATGTTATCTAATAAGCAAAATTGCCGTTTATAGAGTGAATCTAATCCAGAAATACTCCATGAGACGGTACTGTTCCCACAACGAGTCAATATATGGTGCACAGTTTCATCAAGGTGCTTTGTGGGGCTATACTGCTTTGGAAAAAAAAACGTGTAACAATAACTGTCAATGGGAATCGTTATTTAAATAAGTTGAAGAAGTTTTTTTTATCCAGAACTGCGCCGAAGAAGTATCCGTTTCAACAGCATTTGGTTCCAGTAAGATGGAGCAACTGCACACATAGCCAGACCGGTTATGGCGGAGTTCCAACGAAAATTCCCAAACAAATTAATATCCAGAAACTCCACGTTCGGCTGGCCCCCAAGGTCGCCTGACCTGACTGCACCAGACTTTTTTTTATGATGTTATGTCAAGCAAGAGGTGTACAAAACGGGACCAAGGAATTTTATTGAATTGAAACAATAATTGAGGCGATCCCGACTTCAACCCTTCAGGCCGCAATGGATAATTTTCTGATCAGGTGTCGCATAAGCGTGGATAAGCATGAAGTTCTTTTACGATCTATCATCTTCAAAAACAATTAGTTACATAAAATAAAATTGATTTTGCTTTATAATAAAAAAAAAAATTATATACATTGATTAAAAAAAAGTTACTTGAATTTCTTATTATAGCACAATTGGTACGCCACCCTGTATCGCAGATGGATTATCTCAGAGTTATTAAGCATGCTGTCAAATTGCGATCATTAGTTGCCTGACAAATGGGACGTTGGTGCCACATTGCCCTTGGGTATTTCGAAGTACCCCACTGAGCTGTTTCATAATCCATTTTTTTATGGATTCATGTCAAAAATGCAAAACCAAAGGCCAATATCCACTCAAATAGCCATTAGTGATATTAAAAATACGTAGAAGCATTTCACAATTACCACACAACCTACTACCTAAGTAACTATTCCATCTCTGTAATTAAAAATATTCATAAGCGCGAATCTATTAATCAAACAAACATTCTACATTTTTTCCAATCACATACTACCTATGCAAACTAGATTCCGACTGTTGTATATAAAAAGTTGCAGCTATTCAAAGACCATGTTGAAAGCAGGCCACTTTTATAATTCAATGCGCGTTACACGCGCATAATCCCAACACAAGATTAATGCTCGCATAAAATACGTCTGCATTTGTCCCGCAGAGTGAAAGCCTCAAATAGAGTGTACTCTAATGGAATTCCAGCTAAAATGGACCTTGATTCAGGCAGCAACAGCACAAGGCCGCACAGAAAGAGCTTAGCCAACTATCTATCAGTGTGTGAAAGGATTTTTTGCAGGCAAGCAAGCATGCATCTTCCCACTCTCTGCAGGTATAGTGTCGTATATGTGCAAACTCCAACCGTGCCTCGGTGAGACTTCTGGACTTTACATCTGCACACGTTTCATCCAATCATCGTCAGGTCGGAAAGTGCTCGAACCAAATTCCTGACAATAAAATCATCCAGCTAATGAACGAAAATTGCTGCAGAAAAAAAGAAACCAACAAAGCCTGACCGGCTTCTCAAAACTCGGACGCTTAATCCGGATCGGGCCTGCTATTATTAATTAGCGAACACTGTGCGCGAAGCATTGAACTGAACCCAAAGTGGATAATAATTTAACAACAATAATAGTTGACGGGGCAGTCTTAAAAAGAGGAATTATTATTGACGTTTCCATTTTCATGCGTGCATTTGCATCGCACGAATCAGCCGAAGGACGAATGCAATATGAACACCGAAATCGGCTGGTTCGAGTTCTTGTCTCATTTCGATCATTTAGTGTGAAATTTATGGCAAATACATGCTCCATGTTCTTCCCATCCCCAATTACAATGCCAAACAACAGAGCCAGACAGACGAACAATATTTTAAGCACCAAATGCGAGTGCAGCCAGAGCCAGACGCTGCGCCGGTTGTATAGGGAACGGAGCAGTACCCACCACTTGCACGTAAGCCGGTTTGTCGTCGTATCCCTTCGCAGTATAGTATGTGGCGAAGGTGTTCTCCATTGCGCTCGCCCCATAAACATGGTACACGTACAATAATTTTTGAGGGATTTAAGCTGACTATTCGACATTTGGTTTAATGGGCCGTGTAAACAACGGCGACAGTTAACATGGACTTTGGAATAAGTTTTCAGATTTTATTTCATTTTGGATGGGTGCCGGTGCCACTGCCATTTTCGTTACTGGTGCATGTTAATGTTCAATGTGCACGCATGCATCCTTTGAGGGACATTTAATTGTTTGTCGTCGCGTAATCATTTGCCGTTAGTTGTACGATAATAATTATAATTCTGATGTGGGCGCTTGGTGGTGAAAACGAAACTGTCAGGAAAAATATTCCAAAGGGGCAAACAGCGGCAGTAAAACTTTTTATTCATACAATCACAATGTGTAACGCAAAGGATGCCAGAGAGACGATAACGACGAGGTACAACGACAGGAACGACGACGCTGACGATGCCTTTCTTGTTGTTTGTGTTTCTCCTGTTCGTCCCCAGAATGTTGGTTTCCCGAAAACTTTCTCAGCTCCGTTTCCGCTGAGAAGTGACTTTTTAACTTAATTTCCGGGAATAACAAACTAGAATTCCATTAACAGTTAAATTACTTAGTTTGTATTCCGAATAGGAATCCCCATTGTTCCGGTCAAAATAGAAAAATTAATTTACCAAGGTTGCCATTTAAAATGCACGAAATGGGAGGATGTATTTTGTCAAAAGCACCTTCGAGGGGACGAAAGGATGTGTGTGTATAGCATGTGCCTTTCAGGTGTATTCATCGAGGTGGTATGGGTTTAAAACACGACATGAAACGAAAACACGCGTGTTTAAATGATGGTGTTTGTATTACTGTGAATGAGAAGACATAGGTATAGGCTGTCCAAAAACAAAAGAAACTACCCAAAAGTTTCCCTTAAGGAATTTACTCTCTCTTAGCACATTTTTGATGAAATGCAATGTGTAATGCTTGTCTCTACTGTATCGTTTTTGCCTTTTTTTTGAAAATTTTCAATGAATTTCAAAGGATTAAAAGGTAAATACAACTTCATAGACTATTTTATAGTCGTAAAGGTCATAAAAACTTGCATTGATAGGTACATTATGTATGTATATATAAACTCTACCTGGAACTCGCGGGGTAGGCTATGATTATCCTTTTTTATAATATCCACGGTCTAAATATCCGCGGAAAATATCCTCGGTCAAAATATCCTTTTTTGTGAATCGAAGATAGGTCCAGAGTTTTAATTTAAATTAAAACCCCCGACATGACCGACCATCGAGCGTCATGTAGGTACTTAATTGTAAGCGCACACTTTCGGGATGGACGCATCCTACCACCAAGATCAGGTGAAGGAAAAAAGGCAAGTCCACCATATATATATGAGGAGGTCCTGGAAGCCGCGGCTATAACAAAGAGCAACAAGACACCAAAAATTAATGGAATCACGAACTTCGTGCTCAAGAAGCAACTAAGGCAAGACCAAAGATTTGCATACGGTACAGCTAAAGGGTGGTGATGCGAATATATGAGAGCACAGGCGTTCTCACGATAGCCTCTCATTACCAACTCCTAGTCTACACCTCCACGTTGGTGGCTGCTGAGTGTCTAGTACCTCGGCTGGAGACTGGGTAACCAACCCCTTTGGAAGGTCGTTGGTGGCAGCGGTTGAAAGAGGGTTGCGGAGTGTTTTTCACACTGAGACACTTCCTCATGCTTCAGACGGCAGCGGAAGAATTTCTAAGATGAGATCAACGGTGGCGTCTACCAGTTCCAGTCAGGGTGAACTATTAGTGTTATCCCTAAATGAGCTACTTCGACCTATTTGAATCCCAGGTCTTTATGGATCTCCAATGCTGAGCCATTGCATTTTAAAAGAGTTGGTGGTGGATGAACCCTAAATCGGCCACCCCAAAGTGGGTTAATGACTCCGTAAAACCCTGCCCTTCGTCCTAGGGGTACAAAATGGAACTGACCCTCCAGGTTGGGGGTTGAGCCGCAGGGGTAACTTCCCGACCACTTGAAACATGAATAGTTATGAGAGAGAAATCTGAAGCCTCGGATAATGGATACCCTCAAATGGCCACCAGACCCGGAACGTGAAAGGACTACGATATAAGAGTATGCACCTGGAACGTGGGTACACTGTACATCCCACGTGCTACTGAAAAATTTGAGTCTATCCTCAAGCGGTACAAGGCATACATTACCGCGATCCAGGAGATACGATGGATAGGATCAGGTAAGATGAAAAGAAAAAACGCCACATTTATTGCAGCTGCCATAAAAGATTGCATATGTTAGGGTGGGGATTCGTCGTGAGAAATCGGCTTAGGACAAAAGTAATAGATTTCATGTCGATAAGTGATCACCTGACGGTGATCCGCATCAAAGCTACATTTCAAAACATAAGCCTAATATGTGCACACGCCCCTACTGACGATGCTGAAGAGGGGCAAACGTCGACTCTGACCATGTCCTTGTCGCGGCTAAATTTAGAGCTCGACTGTCCCACGAGAAGAAGCTGCGAACTGCCCAAAAGAAGAAATTCAAAGTTGGGCGCCTTGGCACACCTGGAGTAGCCAGAGTATATACAGTGGGGATGAGCGCTTATCCCCCATCGCGTCCAGCGAAGTAGTGGTTATGCCCGAGGTGTGTTGTGGTGGATCGTGTATCAGGTTGACTAAGCTCCTCTGCCACCAACACGTCTCTCGCCCAACGGACCGTGTTGCTGGCCCGTTGATCCTATGTATTTTTAGTTTTCTAGAGAATACTATTCATTTACAATCTGGCTGAGCGAGCAAGGCGATGCCTGGTTGAGCTGGGGCCGCCTCATCTCCTCGCGAACGCACGACTGAGCCTGTCGCGTCCCCCGCATGAGAAAAAACTGTTTGATACGGATACCGTTTCATAGTTCGAGTTAGTCACGGACTCCGAGCTGGCTTTGACCATGTTAAACAATCGGTCTAACGACCTTGCCATGTCGAATCAATCGGTTCTCGTTCGATCACCGCAATTAAACGACGTAGAATGTGGTAAGTACTTAGATGGAGGACCACTTGGGAATACCGCGTGTTGTTGGCACCTCTTGCGAACGTCTGACAAAAATCAAAGAGTATCAAATTGTCATGAGGAGCTACTCAAAACTGTAGGTCCCCTCCACATCGCATAAAAAGTGGTTGGAGAAGCTAGGTTCTAGGACATGTATGGGCAATTAAGGCCTAAAATGCAAGTATGTATGTACGCAAACAGTCGGTCCCTAGTTTAACGTATATCCTGCATCTCCAATGTAATAGACAGTGCGTGGCAGCATTGATGAGAATGAAACCCAAATCCAAATCCAAGACCTTTCAGACTCGATAATGGCCCATAGCATTTGTAGAGGTTGGAGATTCGTTCATCTTTATTAATGGAGTTGCATAGTTCTTCCAAATTAAAATTAAACGCGTTTATTCTTGACAAAAACTACGAGTTTGTATTTCATCATTTCCTTGAGTAAAATAAGAAAAAAACGCGTACTAAGTCTCAAACTCCGTTCAGGAGCTATTTACGCAAATAACAACACCTTTTATGTACCTCGTACAAAATAATTCATGCGATTATAAGGCCTTGATTCTTTTCGCTGCGAATACGGCCAAAAGTAACTAATCAAATCGAAGAAATGCAAGCATTAAACTCGGTGGAATGCGCACACATTGGCTGTGGTTGTGTCCAGCAACGAGCGACCCCTTCCCGAATTGCAAATGAGAATTAACGCACTTCTCTTTGAGAAGCAAACAAGTTTCATTTTCAAGAAAATCCGATATAACAGGCAAAACGTTCCACGTCCACCGTGCGAGGACCATCAGAATTCTTATCGCACACAAACATTTCTTCATGGAAAAGAAACGAAAAATTATTGAAAAGTTTCGCAGGCCGACCGGTCCGACGGACGGTGGGCAACATTTTTATGGAAGAGGTCCTCCATTCCTGCCTTCATGATGTTTAATCTTCATCATATGAGGAACAGCCTATTGATAGTTATGGAGGAGACGGAGACGGGCAGTCGGTCCAAGTCGACTGCTTGTATCGAAAATCAAAATCAAAGACCGAAAACATTCAAAAGCAATGCAAAATAAAACTTCAAAACAAAAATCGTTTTTATTTTCATGGAAGAGTTGGGCTCTAAATCGCATTCCCTTGACTTACGGAACATCCGCGTGGTTGGTATACGAGGATCGTTGCGTTCCGAGCGGTGTGTGCATGTTTAGTTGTCCGTTTTGTGAGCAAGGAGAGCACTTGGGTGCGGACAAGTAATTAGAGAATACTTTAGGTGGAGCATTTTATTTATTTGCACTGGCAGTTCGTTCCGAGTTGGTGTTAGATGAAATAGTGGCCATAAATTAGCTCCCCCCTCCCCTGTACGCCACCCTGCTCAGTGAAAATTTATAGTATAAACAAAATCGTTGCCATTGGACTTGCGGGCTTGGGAATGTCTGAGGACGAATCTGTGGCTGCTTGCAGGAGTCATGTTTTGCATGTACACGTTAAGTGGTTAATTTGTTTAAGCTAACCGCAATGATATGGTTGGCGAACTCGGTCGCGGTGTGGTCAGGGATTTTGCCGTGGCACTTCTTTCTACCTCCCAACTTAATGTGGGCATTTGATATGAGATGATGCTGGCGGTACGGTAGCACTAATTTGCTAAAGTTTGGCCATTTATTAACGCTGTAAGTTTTTGAAATATGGGTATCAAATTTGCACTCTTGAGTTGGACAATTGCAACACCCTCCTTTTCATTTAAATTGGCAATTAAAATACACGGACGGGTTAAATCAAGTGGTTGGCAGACAGTCGCTGAGATTTGTTTGGTTATTTGCTTGAATTGATAACGAATGGGAAGAGATTGGATTTCGACAGGTAACAAAATGATTCAGTGGGCATGGGAGGCGATTTTTTATGTGTATTTTGTCAGGTGGCAGTAACAGTTCTGACAGCTAAGAGTAAGAACTGCTAAATAGATGAATTCCTGTTTGTTTTGAGGACTTGAGGGTGAGCAATTTGTTGTAGGACTTAAATTTATCTTGAAAAAGATTTAAAAGAGATAAGATATACATTTAAGGACCTTTCGATTCCTTGCCATCATGAAGTTGGTAGTGTTAACGATCTCACAATTCTGATCTCTAAAATTAAACATTCGAAAACATTTCTGAACATTTTTGCATGTCCTTTAAATGAAACAAATGAAATTTTGAGTAATTTGTTGAGGCAGGCATGCGATTTTAAGAGCGAAGGGAAATATTATGTTTGTGAAATCATTTTTATTCGGAATTTATTGGCAGAAAAATGTTTAAAAAGGAAAGGACGCTGTTCCCTGCTTAAATATAAATTGTATTTTAAATTTAGACTTAAGTTTAGAAAATTGTTCATCTTTGCTACCAAAACGGAGAAGGACCTCTAGTAGTTCAAATAGTTCTTGCGTGAGATGAGCAAAACTGTGATGCGTTATTTTTGTCCGAAATTTCAAACAAACTTCAACAAAAGCAAAATAATGACGATTTCGAAGGAGAATAAGTCATCCAAGAACGTAATACTTTTTCGTCGTTAGTCAACGTTCGATAAAACCATTCTTTCGTTAGCCGCCTCATCGTTCCTCATATTTTTATCTATATCATTAGGCCACTTTCCCATATCTTCTAAATTTTTAGCTGATTCCAATGTTTTGGGGGAGCATTATCCTCACGTCAGCTTCATCACTTCGTCATCATCATCGCATCGTCATAGCCTCGCCATCATCATCACAACTTTATCATCATCTAGGTTTATATCATTTCACTATTGTACATAATATACATATTATACTAGAGATAGATAGATTTATTTCGCATATAAATTTACAAAGGTATGGTTAACCCACATTTTACAGTATACAGATATATGATAATTTGTATCTTTCTTCTGAAATATTATCTACAAAACATTTGTGATTTAAGTTGGAAAAACGAAAAATCATACAATACTGAAGGAAAATACGAAAAAGCCTTCAATTAAAAAATAAAAAAAGAAAAAAAAATGTAATACATAATAGATATTGATATTTAAAAAAAATATTTTTTTTTTTTTTTTTTAAGTTCTGGCTCGCCAAGGCGATTAAATATGGGGCACTTCGATCTAAAAAGATCTTTTGTGCAGTGTGGGCCAGAAAAATTTAAACTAGTAGAGTTTCCAGTTTCCGTGTAAAGCGGACAATTCTACTAGTAGAAGAATTCTTTATGTCCTCGGGGCACATTTGTTCCCTGAAAAAGATCTTCTTTCTAATTCCGTTTAGTGCCGGACATTCACATAAAATGTGTTCAGCTGACTCGTCCTCTTCAAGACAGAGTCGGGACTCAGGAGAGTCTACTATTTTCATTTTGTGTAGATGATATCTTAAACCATGGTGGCCAGTAAGGTAACCTACTAAGTTTTTGATATCATGCCTGCTTAGGTTTAGGCATTTGCTGGCATTTTTATTGAAAGGCCGAACGGCTTGTTTGGTCTGTCTTAAACCTGGGATGTTTTCCCATAGATGGATACATTTTCTGTATTCCCAGCTTTTTATTGCTGCCGTTGCTGCTGATCTAGGAGTGCAGCAGAAGGGTTCGGGACCTATGAAGGGTGTTTCCGAACCTTTTCTGGCCAGTTCGTCGGCCTTTTCCTTACCTTCCACCCCGACATGACCCGGAACCCACCATAGCTTGGTCTTGTTACTTGTTCCGAGTGCCTGTAGGGTGTTGAAGCAGTACATGACTGATTTGGAGTCAATCGTATGCGAGCTAAGGGCGTTTATAGCTGCTTGACTATCCGTGAATATATGGATGGTTGCACCTTTTATACCAGATAAATTTATGTGGCTAGCGCATTCTTGAATGGCGTGGAGCTCTGCTTGAAAAACGCTGGGACTTTTTCCCATGGGTATCGTAAAGCGTTTGTTTGGTCCGTATATTCCCGCTCCTACCCCCGCTTCCATTTTAGAACCATACGTATACCACTTTATGCCGTTGTGGCTGTTAGGTGGGTTATTACTAACCCATGCTTCTCTCTTGGGAATTTCCGTGGAGAACCGCTTATTGAAGCATAGTGTTTTATGGATGCGGTCTGTGACCGCGCAGTTCATGTTGAGTTCTGGCAGTTCATCAAGAAGGGTCTTAAGTTCCGGATGATCGTTAAGACTTATCTCGTTTAACTGTATTTGACTTATTGCACTGCGGATCGCTACTTTTTGAATGTATATGTGGAGAGGTGTAATATCTGTTATTGCCTCTATGGCAGCCGTTGGACAGGTTCGCATGGCTCCGGAGATACCAAGGCACACAAGCCGTTGTACCTTTTTGAGCTTCTCTATTGCGACCTTTTGTGTGGATTTTGTCCACCATACAATGGAGGCGTATGTTATAATGGGTCTTATCATCACTGTGTAGATCCAGTGGACAATCTTTGGAGAGATTCCCCAGGTTCTGCCATATGTGCGTCGACAGGCCCATAAAGCTCTGTTAGCTTTAGTAATTTTGTTGTTGATGTGAGAGTTCCAGTTTAGTCTTTTGTCCAGGATTACTCCAAGATATTTGACTTCGTCGGAATACTCAATGGTCGTGCCATTTAGTGAAATCTGAGCTAAGCTGAGAAAAAATTTGAACCAATGTATTTTTGACTATAGGAAAGACGCCAAATCAGGTAGGTACTAATTAAAAACTTATTATTAAAATTATCACCGATATAAATAAATTAAAATAGATAAATAAATAACTAAGTAAATCAATATACTAATGAATGAAAAAATAAATATGTAAATAAATAATCGATTAAGTTAATAAATAAAGAAGAAAATTATCACAGATATAAATAAATTAAAATAAACAAATAGATAAGTACATCAATATTATAAATAAATAAATAAATAAATAGTTAAACAAATAAATAAATCAATAATTAATGATTTACTATACAAATAAGTTAATAAAGTTATATAGCAACGAGTAAACACAAAAAGGAAGAAATAATAACGTACATTTCAACTATAAGGTATTTAAACTATTTACAAGTGGATTGTCAGCAAATTCACAGGGGTCTAGGAAATGTAAGTCTTCCAATTCTATCTAAGATCAATTCAACATTCGCTTTTTCATGAATGTCCACCGTTTAGTGGTACCACGGTAAATTGAGCATCATTTTCAAGAACTTATTTTGCGATGTCGGTAGTTTTTTAATATGGCACATTGCATATTTTTTTTTTATAATTCGCTTACCCTAAAGGGGCTATGTTGTTTCTGTATAATGTACAGTACCCTTATAGTGTTAAACACAGCGCATGCATTTTTTGTTGAACAGTAAGCTGCACCTAGCAATGTAGTATTGTATTGCATGATTTTAGGTGCTACTTACTATTCGAAAGAATAGGAGGATAGGAAAGAAGTTTTTGGTGTTTAGTATTTTTTTTTTGTCCCCATGCTTGGCATCCATATAACAGAATTGACTGAAAAATTACCTTATAAATAATTATTTTATTTTCATTTGAGAGCAGTGACTTTCTATTGATAAGAGGGTACAACATTTCAATTCCAGTCGCAATTTTTTTCAGGGTATTTATAATATGACTACTAAAATGTCAACTTGGTATCTAAATATACTCCTAAATACTTTACAACAGGCTCCCAACTAATGTCATTCACATTTACTTGTAAGCGGCCACTGGGGAGAAAGCAAGTTGTTCTCTTTCTCGTGAAAAGGATAACTTTTATGTTCTCCTCATTCCATTCTCGGTATGTGTGTTAATGACAACCTTCGTTGGAATGACCACATATTCGATGTCGCCAAGAACGCCGCGAAATGTCTAGGCTTCCTTAAGCGTTGTAAGAAATATTTCACCCCTTCTGATCTGGCTACAAGTTATAAGGCGTTTATTCGCCCGAAACTCGAGTACAACGCTGATATCTGGTCCGGTGCACCAATAACTTATTTGGAGCTACTTGACAGGATCCAAAAACGCGCAATAAAACTCATTGGCGACCGAGACATCGCGAGATCGATTGACACTCTTAGTCATCGTCGTAATGTCTCCTGCCTTTCGTTATTTTATCGTTATTTCCACCATAAGTGTTCAAACGAAATAGCCAGTTGCATTCCTCCCCTTGAACATTACAACCGCAATAGCCGCCATGCAAGGAATGCTCATCAGTTCACCCTCAAGCCTGTGTTCGGACGTACAGTGAAGTTCAAAGAATCTTTCCTCAGCCGTTAAACAGGAATGTGAAATGCTCTTCCCCGCTCCATTTTTCCTGCACATTATAACCTACAAACATTCAAAACCAAAGTGCATCGGCATCTCTCCTTTTCTTCTCACCCTAATTTCCTTAACGCCCGCGCTGTGTAGCTAATACGTTAAAACGGTTCCAACAAATCCCTTTAGTGCGCGCTTATTATAAAAAAAAAAATTATTTTACTTTACCATTTACCTATTGTATTATCCTTGTAGTATTTCCATCGCATTGTTTAGATTCTTCTCAATGTCAAGAGCGAATTCATGAGATGAGAATATTGTAGTATCATCAGCGAAAATAGCTGCCTCACAATGTGGAAGACGCGGAAAGTCCGATGTATACAGGTTATATAAAATAGGCCCAAAAACTGAGCCTTGGGGACCCCGAATAAAAGTACACTATGCTGGAGACACCACTATTGACGTGGACTTTAAAACAACGATTTGACAAGAAACTGCGGACAATTTTACAGATATAAGCGGGAAATTTTAAATTTATCATTTTGGATATAAGTCCGTATCAAAAGATTTTTCGATATCGAGTAGTATCATTCCAGTAGATTTGCCTACTGAACGATGACTTTTGATATGGTTGCAAATCCTAAGCACTTGATGAGTTGTACTATGAAAAGGCCTAAAGCCAAATTGTTCCTTTATATACAAATTGTTGTGGGAAATGTGCTTGGCAATTTTTCCTTTAAGCCTTTTATACCATCCGCCATAATTAGTTGATTTTTGAATTCGCCTTAAACTTTAAATATTTGAATTTAACGTTACCTCTCTCTCAAGCATTTGCATAAATACCCTTGCCAAAATAAAGCTTTACACAAATGTATTCAAAACCCTTAGGGGAAACACTTTCGTTTTATTCGTCGTTTTTTCGCTCGCTAGAATCGGACCGTTCACAATGCTTTATCAGTATCAGTGTCAATGTGTTCAATGAGAGAATCAGAGACAGAGACGAAGTCAGATCCGGAGTTGGAGCCATAACTATTAACAACTATATTTGAACTAAATGGATTTTATTATTAATCAACACAAAGACTGTCTGATTACTAACTGTGAAGCAGTGGTAATGCTGGTAAACTTTGTAAATTAAATCGTTGGACTGAACAGAGTATACGTTTTGTAAATTGTATATAAATACATATTTAAACAAATTAATCTATCGCTCGGGGTCTGTGACCTTCCCTTCCAACGCCACTGAAGCAATGGACCCAACCTTTGAGGCCAACATCGGATGCATCATTCGTAAGACCCGGCCTCAAATGATCGAAAAAGTGGTCGAAAACTGGAACTATAGAATGCACTTCCTGAGACGATATCATGGTGGACATAATGCAGAAAATGATTAGTCACCATTAGTTCCATGTTGGCTTATTTGCTCAACTTGTGTGTATTTAATTCCAATTTTAAATCTCACAGCTCTTAAAAAACACCCTAAACTGTCTTTAAATGACTTGGCACTTTTCTTCAGAGGCGCTGATTAGTGCAATGAGTATAGTAATGTGTTGTACAATACACGAATGTCACAAACATAGTCACCTATCGTCCTTTAATCCAAACCAAATAGTAAAATATAACATTTGTTTCTCCAATACGTGACTTATTAGTATTACCTCAAGGACTAGCTTATAACATCTAAAATGAGAAACATTTCAGTCCTAAAATCAAGAAATACTGCACTCGTGCATTTCATATTCCTACTCGCGGTGTTCTTCAACCCCCTCCAACAATTTCCTGTCCAATAATTATTCATTTAGCCATTTATTCAAATTTCTCGTCATTAGGGTCCTTAACTATCTTCTTGCTTCCCAAAAACGATCTAATAAACGCGCATTAGAGCCATCCGTATAACGGTTAAAATAGATTCATAATTTAAAACCACGTGACCAGGAAGAAGTCGTTTCGATGGAAAATTCTGTGTTGAATAGAAGTGTGTCAAATCATGATTCATAATCGAAAGTAATTTTTCGTACATCATTCGAAAAAGAAGCTCGATATGGAAGAAGAAAAAAATGAAAAAAATAAACACGTGTACCGAATCTAGAAAGCTCCATCTGCTAGCAGGTACCTAGGAACAAACGCTATTATCGTTCCTCACATTTATCCTAATTTTCAGATCCCTGAACATTTTTTCCTTCTGCGTCATCACCATGGGCCTATTTAACCTTTTCACAGGTTGCGGCGCGTAAGCCCACTCAATATCCAAAGCAGTAGCCATAACCATCATGCGAGTAGGAGCAAGTATTTTTTGATTAAAAGCGCCAATTGCTTTTTCCTCCATTATGTATACAGCAGGTAAGCCCAAGCTGTGGCCCATCTGTCAGGAACACTAATCCCCAATGCAACGACGCTCCCTTCATCCAGATTCACCTTTATTTTGCGACGACGAAATATATTCAAGTTAAGAGGCAGAAGTGCATCAGCGAAAGTTCCTTGGTCTTTGAGCAATTGCCATCGTCCTCATGTGCACGGTGAAAAGTTAACAGTGGCATTGGACCGGTAACTGCCAGCGGCAAACGAGGAGTTGCTTCATTTGCATTTGATATTCTATTAGCTCTTCTGGCGTTTCTGTTTCTGTACCGCACCACATGACTTTGTTTAGCACGAACGCCAAAAACACCCTTGACTGTGACTCCTTGTGCATCTTTAGGTTCTTCGTCTGAAATCGGGTAGTAGTCGCCTTCTTTTTGTTGGTATCACTGTTCTTCTTTGAATGTCACGTAAATATGGAAGCACCACCGCATACCTTATTGCATTTTATGTTTTTCTTCTTTCGATAAAGGGTTCTTCTTGGGAGAGAATACAAGTTCTACAGTTCCAGAGTTCTAGCAGAGCACCAGGTTAAGTTAGATAAGTGCAGAAGTGAAAGAGAGATTTTATGCGACGACGATGCTGATGATAATGATGTACATGGCGAAGGATAGCTAATATTTAGATACCTACATGTATCTGTAAAAATGCAGTACATGTGTTCTTATTTTTTGGCTCAGAAGGATGGAATATTGTTTTCAGTTACCAACCCAAAGGAGGAGCTAAACAACATCAGCAAAAAGTATTTAGCGATACGAATAAGGATCTGATGCTGCCGAGTGCCAATGATAAAGATGAGATGATGACGTTGAAAGGGAAAGCTACTTATCATGCCTTAATTGGCTCTGATGCCTTTCGACTGCCTTCGCGCCCGCTGGGAATGGTTTGGTTATTTGAATTTCCACATGCGCTTTTTCGCTGTTTCTTTGTGTACCGCACGGAGAGGGTCATAGGAACGTGCTATTAAACAAGAGAAGGGATGGGAGCACGCGGACGAATATGAAAACTCCCGAATAGGGCAGCAAATGTGCAGAGATTTTCCTTTCAATCTAGTGAAGCATTCCAAAGAAAGATGCAGAGCAAAGGAGAGGTGCTGCACAACAATGGATATAGTTATGTTGTGGTTTTAACGGTTGGCAGCGATAAATGGGAAAAGCCTGGTGACCGATCAAGGAAGTAACATTCAGATGGTTTTCTTTTGCTTTTTTGTAATATTTAAATCACACCCACAATGGCGGCTCAAATGGGTTAAGGGAGGAGTGGAATCTGTTTAGATCTGTAACTTAATTGAATGCGGAAAATGGAAAACGTCATGTTGTCGGGGTCGGAATAAATAATGAGTAACGATGCCGGAGAGAATATAGTTCAAAGTTCGCTTTAGTAGCGCGAGACACAAAGGCTGCTGGAGCTATGATGTTGATGCTGGTGCACTGGCGTTGAACTGGAAATCAGTAGCTAAGGAAAGTTGTCCTATGATATTGCAGCTGAATAGTATTGTCTGTTGTGCAACAAAACCAAAGGAATGGAAATTAAATAAAGGATGTTATAATTAAAACTGTAAAGCTCGAGCGGATGTTGCATTCTGTGGCAGGATGCAAGGGCATTATGCTGGCGGTGATGGTGATTTATGTGGGTTTTACATAAGTTTGCGTTGGAGAAATCGCCGTCGGGCTGCGATTTGCTTAAGCCAACAATTAGTGTAGTTTTCCTCGTCGGAGGCAATAAGTTAAAATTAGCCTCTGGTAAATGTGATATTTGTTGACTGACTGATATATGTACATAAGCGGAACTGATGAGGAGAAAAGGGTTTATCCAAGGAAATCTATGACTAAGTAAATGTAAAATGGGTGCATGTTTGCGGAAACAATAATTGAAGTTTTAATCTATGATATTAGGTATAGGTTATATTTATAAGCTCCTTTTTTCCAGAGTAGTTCTCGTTGCAAGACGAAAATCGTAGTTCTATGTATGGCGTTTTAGGGGTGTATTCCTACGATTTCCAATATTGCAACGCAATTTTAGGCAGGCGAGATATGACATTTCAACATATTAGTTTTCTAGCATACATTGACGGTGCGCTATCTTTTATGTCGGTATGTGAACATTATCTTCCAACATTGACTCTAAATCAGTAATGCAGTGTTTTAATACCCTTCAAACGCTCGGCTTAAAAAACAATATCAAACTATTTTGGGTTTCGGGCCATGAGGGGTTTGATGGTAATGTAGAGGCTGACAGATTAGCCAGGAAATGTTCAGAAACACCATTCATAGGTCCCGAACCCTTCTGCTGCACTCCTAGATCGGCAGCAATCGCAGCAATAAATAGCTCGGAATATATAAAATGTATCTTTTATTGGGAGAGCATCCAAGGTCTAAGACAGGATAAACGAACCATTCGGCCCTTCAATAACAATGCCAACATGTACCTAGGCATAATATAAAAACTTAACTGGTCAGCGCGGTTTACGATATCACCTTAACAAAACGAAAATAGTCGACTCTCAAGAGTGCCGGTTATGTATTGAAGAATATGAAACAGCTGAACACATATTATGTGAATGTCCAGCCTCAATGAGTTGCTGATTGCCCCCTGTCGCGTGCAGACGTGTTACTTTTTGCTCGCAATTTCGGTTCCACTCAACCGACAAACAGATACTGCCTCGCCAACACAGTTCGCGAAAAAAATACAAAATCACGCAGTGAAAAAATTTAGTTAAAGCCATAGAGCCAGTGCCGGTGTCAGTGTTAATAAAAAAAAAGCGAAAAAAGCAACAGCGTTGGGTATTCCTCCGTTCCCCATTCCACTCCATCGCTGTTGTATTTTCTTGAATATTACAGGTATCGTACGATTTTCGTCTGTGCCCTTGTAATGGTTGGGTAAAGGCAGAATCAGACGGATAGCGGGCCGTGAGTTGTTGATTTTGTTGGTGGACCAAAAAAAAAAATACCGTACGGGCATAACATCTGCGGTAAATTGTTTTGGAAATCTAACGCATATCTTCAATTCACGGCTTTCAATATACGCAATTCAAGTTGGCTTCGACATTCTGGTCAGACAACACCCGAAGGAAGGTACGTCGAGATCTTTGCTGAGGCAAATAACCTGATTCACACACGAATACCGGACATCAGCAGTCAAACTGCCAACACATTGGACTTGTTTCTTACCTCTCACCCCGATAAATACGCTTTGAACGTATTATCGACTCTAGGTTAGTCAGACCATTGTATCATATCAGCAAATTTCTCGTACTTCAACCACATAGTTAAAGAACAAACTCCTAAAAGAACCGTATGGCAATGGGTTGGGAAAATAATACCGAAAATAAAAATCCCGAAAATCCAAAATCCCGAAAACCCAAAATCCAGAAAATCCAAAAGCCCAAAAAGCCGAAATCCCGAAAACCCAAAATCCAGAAAATCCCAAAATCCCGAAAAGCCGAAATCCCGAAAAGCCAAAATCCCGAATTTATTGAATGTAAAATAGACAAGTGTTTGTCCATTCCATTTACCGTAATAATGTTTTGCAATTGTTTGCGTTGTAATGTTATGCAATTCGCAATGTGCATTCAGTTGAGCTGATCTCAAATAGTGTGATAGCTGACCGACTAGATTTTTGTTAGACAGTGAACATCGTAATATAAAGTGAGTATCGTGCATGCCTATATAATTAAAAACTTCATATTATCAGTGACATTTTGTGTTTGAAGTCTTAAGTTGAAATGAACGTGTCCATCGTGAAAACCAACAAATAGCGTGACAAACTGCTTATTGACGGCTACAAAAAATACAAGGATACATTTTACTGGGAGTGTGAGCAGCGAAAGCGTTCTGAAATAATTTATCTCAGATTAATTGCGTACAATATGAACTTGTATTAAAAATTGTTTTGTCATGGATCGTTTTTGATATGTTTTTGTAAGACTTCAACTGTTTTTGTTATGTTTTATTTATTTGAAGTTTTTTATTTTGTTTATTTTCTTAAATATATTAGCCAAATTTTTTTGTTGCTAAAATAAAATTTTTAGTTTCATTTTCGGGATTTTGGGACTCTCGGAATTTTGGATTTTCGGAATTGTGGGTTTTCGGGATTTTAGTTTTTCGGGATTGTGGCTTTTCGGGATTTTGGATTTTCGGGATTTTGGGCTTTCGGGATTACGTTTATCGGGATTCTGTCTGACTCCCTATGGCAATACGAGAAAGCCAATTGGGAAAAACTAAACGGTTTCTTTAAGAGTTTTAACTGGTCGCTGCTGCTGATATGGTCACAAACATAATTCACCTGGGCATGAAGTCTTTTATCAATAACAGGATAAAAAGTATCAAAACCAAAAACCACTGCATTCGTCCAGCATGTACCCAAAAAAGGCGAATCTTCTTCTCCCCCTCCTACCTACCAATTGCACTAACGTCCCTTCTTTCTAAGGTCATGGAAATGCTGATAAAACATCAGCTAATGAAATATCTTGAATCGCGAAAACTTCTTAATGGCCGGCAGTATGTTTTTCGCAGCAACAGGTCCACCGGTAATTTGATGACATATCTAACCGAAAACTGGAACCAATCTCTTTACCAATGTGGTGAAAGTAAGATTGTTGCGCTTGATATTTCAAAGGCATTTGACAGAGTTTGGAATCAAGCTCTCTTGTCGAAAATGCATGCATTTGGAATCGAGGATACTCTTCGTCAATGGATTAGAAATTACCTTTCGGACCGAGACGCTCAATTCATGTTGTTTTAACGGTTTCAAGTCTGCAACTCACCAAATAAATGCTGGTGTTCCCCAAGGCTCTGTTCTGTCCCCGACAAATATTCAATGTCGCCAAGAACGTCGCGAAATGTCTAGGCTTCCTTTAGCGATGTAAGAAATATTTCACCCCTTCTGATCTGGCTACAATTTATGAGGCGTTTATTCGCCCGAAACTCGAGTACACCGCTGATATCTGGTCCGGTGCACGAATAACCTATTTGGAGCTGCTTGACAGAATCCAAAAACGCGCAATAAAACTCATTGGCGACCGAGACATCGCGAGATCGATTGACTCTCTTAGTCATCGTCGTAATGTCTCCTGCCTTTCGTTATTTTATCGTTATTTCCACCATAAGTGTTCAAACGAAATAGCCAGTTGCATTCCTCCCCTTGAACATTTCAACCGCAATACCCGCCATGCAAGGAATGCTCATCAGTTCACCCTCAAGCCTGTGTTCGGACGTACATTGAAGTTCAAGGAATCTTTCCTCAGCCGTACAACACAAATGTGGAACACTCGTCCACGCATTGTTTTTCCTTCACATTATAATCTACAGACATTCAAAACCAATATGCGTCGGCATCTCACCTTTCCTTCTCACCCTAATTTCCTTAACGCCCGCGCTGTGTAGCTATTACTTTATAAGAGTCCCAACAAATCCCTTTAGTGCGTGTAAAACAAAGAAAAGAAAAAAAGCAACCACAGCAATAATTAGCTGGGAACACATAAAATGTATCTTTTATTTAGAGAGCATCCCAGGTCTAAGACAGGATAAACGAACCATTCGGCAATGACAATGACATTAACAATGACAACAGATGTCTTAATCTAAGTAGGCATAATATCAAAAACCTAGTAGGTCCCCACGGTTTACGATACCACCTTAACAAAACAAAAAAAGTTGACTCTCCAGAGTGCCGGCCATGTCTTGAAGAAGATGAAGTAACTGAACACATATTATGTGAATGTCCAGCCCTCAATGGAATTAGAAGGAAGATCTTCTTCAGGGAACAACTGAGTTCCGAAGACATAAGGAAGTCTTCCGCTGGTAAAATTGTCTGCTTCAGTCGGAAAGTAGACATTTTACTAGTCTTAATATTTGCTGGCCCCTTCGGCATAAAAGAACCTATAGCACGAAGTGCCTGTTGGACGCCTTAGCGAGCCAGAAGCTTAAAAATAAAAATGCAAATATTTAATACGAGTAACTTTGACATTTATCAACCGACTGACTTGAGTAGACATGTTTTTGAAATGAATCACTTCACACCGAAACAACGCACCGAAATAGCGCCAATGTACATTGAAAAGAGTCGCTCAGTTGTGTTAACTCATCGTGCATATCGTCGAAAATATCTTGGCAAACAAGCACCGTCTGACAGATCTTCAGATTTGACCCCTCCGGACTATTTTTTGTGAGGTTACTTGAAAAGAAAAGTGCACTCCAACAAGCCTTAGATCATTGCCAAGCTCAAGGCAAACATTCGCGACGAAATCATCGCTATACAGCCCGATATGCTCGAAAATTTGATCGAAAACGCAAAAAATCTGATCGCTCACAGATCTCTCTCCGTTGGATGCGCCTTCGAGTGGCTCACAAAATGAGCGAAGAACTTGTCGCAGTTCTCAGGTTTAGACCAGCGGGACAGGAGTGCTTTTATTCGACAGGCGTGTTTTGTTTTTTTTTCTCTTCCGATTTGGCCACTTGCGATTTTGTTGTGGGCCAACATACCCTCCAGAAATGGGCTCATATAGTGTATGGACAAAAGGGCACGTCACCTATCTGCTATGATTTTTAACACTATGAAAAACAAAGGTTTGAAAAAAGGAATTTATGTTTCCGCATCCTTTATAATCAGAAGCAACTTACTAAATGACAAATTCTTATGCCAATGATGAATATTCTAACCGCTTGCTGCTTCACACAAGTGCGCAGGCTATCAAAAGGCACTTGGCTGACTCGATTTTATAATCTGTTTGAATCTGTGATAGGGTTCCTGGAAAACATAGAAACATAATTGTCAGGCACGGTCATCAGATCAAAGAATGATATTGCGTACTTGAAACACCTGAATAAATTGTTGGGTGATGTAAATCTCCAGCTTTAACGCGACGACTTAAACTTGATTAAATCAAAAAATAGCGTGCTGCTTTCGTATCTGTAAGACGTTAATTTAAAAACTTCCTAAAATTATCGCATGACAGCAGGAGTAGGTTAGGTTAGGTTAGGTTTATGTGGCTGTCGGCAGAAGCCGACCCACTTAGACCAATTTAGGTCCATTGTGATACCAAGTATGTATTATCTACCTCAACTCTGTAGATGGGACTGGCCAACGACACGCGGTTGTTCTCAAACGGTCCCCCATCTACGTACTAACCGCGCCCAACGTCGTTTAATTGCGGTGATATGACGAGAACCGATTAACTCGACGTGGTATGGTCGTTGGTTGACAGCAGGAGTAACAAAGATTGATTTAATAAGAAGTCGTCAAAGAACCTATGTAGAAGAAATTGGAGCAGGACCGGCTCAGTTGGTACTGTCATGTTCAAGGAAGAGATCTCCTGTCGAAAACGCAATATCAATCATCGTTCCATATAGATAATCGCGAAAGAGGGGCAGGCTTAAAAACTTCTGGATCACACAAATGCAGTAACACCAGCATTTGATTGGCCTCAGCGACGAAGTCATTCAAAATCGGGAGGGCTGACGTTATTTTCTGAACCGGCGAACACACAGGCGCACCAATAGGGATGCAGTTAAAAGGGAGGGTTATGCACCCCTTTAATCCTGACCAGCCTTTCACATGTTAACACAGCAGGTTCATCCCAGTGAGAAAAACAACTTAAAGAACTGACATCAAACGACGAATAACAAATTAAGTTCAAGAATGGCAACCAAGAATGTTGGCTAATGAAGCCAATCTCGCAGCTGTTCCCTCGATAACGGTCGACTGATCAACGATTTGTAGAGTCAGCTCAAGCAAACGAAATATGAAAAACAACATAATAATATGGAAACACCCCGCATATCAGTGAGAGTGTCGCATGACATTCAATTGGTTTCGGAAGTGATTCATGATTATTTTAGGGTTCACCGCAGTTCATGTGTTTGTCATTGTTTACATTTTTATTCTTTGCTTCCACCATTCTTAGAGTTAGTCATATGGATCAAATTATAGTATTGTACAATTATGTACAGTATTTAAGTATATGGATCAAATAACAGAATCGTAAATTTCGAGTATTTATGCTTAGCGTTGTATACCTACGAGTATAATAGAATTAAGAATTTTTGCTTAATATTACATACGTACGTCTTGAAAAAAAATCAGTCTTGAACACACATCTTGGCTCAAATCGACTGCGGTAGTTATATGTCATTTTCGTTCTACGAGCTGCGCTTTAAACAGGTAAGAAGAGCGTGCTGCACTTTATACAGCTAAGGGGGGTACTCTCGGGAATGAAGAACCCTTTTCTCATTATACCTAGATCATTAGAGATTTCTGATAGCATTTCCATCATCATATTTGTTTGAACGCGGGGACTCACGACCGCTTTTAACTGAATGCGAGCCTGATATTGACAAACTCGTTAAAGTGCAACAGATTCATCCTTCACATAAGATAAGTTTTCACAGCCCGCTTTTAATATTAAAAAAATATACTTCTAAATATGATTGATAAATAAAGCAGCATTCTGAATCAGTCTGCTGGTGCGAAAAAGCCTACTGCTATTTGTATTAATGGTTGTGTAGTTTCAGATAAAGTTGTTATAGCTAACGCGTTTAACAGTTTTTTTACTTCAGTATCTAGCAGCGTACCAAAGGTAACAGTTCTAGGTAGATGCACTGAGTTTTTCTTTTTTTTATAATTTGCTTACGCTAAAGGGATTTTTTCTGTTGTTACAGTATCCTTATAATGCTAAGAACACAGTGTAAGCTACTTGATATTAGAAAGAATAGAGAGATGGGAAAGAAGTGTTTGGGTGCAGTTGTAGGGTTTTTCTTCACGGGTGGTGTCTAAGTTACTTAGGGAGATTACGATTTCATGTATTCGGTATAAAGTAATGGACTTGGCCGGGATTCGAACGCACGACCTTCCATTCCGTAAGCGAATACACTACTACTGCACCATTGCCACCCGAGTTTGGCTTCTAGGAGCAGTTGTAAACCGTTGCAAGGAAATAGTTTTTCTTTCGAACCCATTTCTGCGCTTGAGCTCTTAAAGGCCATTAGCTCTCTGAAAAATTCTAATGCTTCTGGTTTTGATGGCATGTCTAACCGTGTATTGAAACATATCTCGTATTTCGTAGTTGATGTCCTAGCAGTCATCTTTAACCGTAGTATTTTCTCAGGAGTTTTTCCGGAGAACCTCAATTGCGCTGATATAGTTCCACACCACAAAAAAGGTGCTGCAGAGGATATGAACAATTATAGGTCAATCTCGCTTCTTCCGGTTCTTAGTAAGGTTTTTGAAAAAGTTGTTATGGAGAGGATAGTCTCCTTTTTAAACAAGACCCAATTTTTCAGTCCGGTGAAATTTGGTTTCCAAAAGGGAAAATCAACTGCGGTGCTCTTATACATTTTTGTTCCCGTATTTTTCCCAACCATGATGAAAAAAAATTCACCGCAGGTCTATTCGTTGAAATAATAAAAGCTTTTGATATGGTTGACCACTTATCCTACTGAAAAAACTTGAAAATGCTGGTTTCCGCGGTTTCATGTTCGATTGGTTTGGGTCTTACCTTTCAAATAGATCTCAAAGGGTAAAGATTGGTGAAACTAGAAGTGAAATCCAATTTCTTAATATGGGGGTTCCCCAAGGTTCGGTGTTGGGACCCATTCTGTTTCTCATTTATATAAATTCACTGTTTGGTCTTCAATTTAAGGGTATGCTTACTGCTTTTGCAGATGATGTAGGTTGTTGTTATGGTTCCGATAGTGCATTGGATTTGACATCTGATATCAACTGGGATCTTAATTTGTTGAGGATCTGGTTCGCTGAACATAGATTGTCCATAAGCTCAAAAACCAAAATCATGTTTTTTAATCTAACAACCCCTAGCGACTCAGATGCGGAATACCAAGCTGCTCATGTGCTTCCGGTGTGTCCCACCCAGCTTTCTGTACCACGGAAAATTGCAGTAAACGGTGTTTTTCGATTGAAAAAGTTGACCATTTGAAGTATCTGGGGCTCACTTTTGACACTAGGATGAGCTTTGCACTCCATACGGATTCTTTGAGGAAATACTTTCGTTGTTCAATTGTATCACTTGTATTGTACTCTAAGATATTTCTTTTATCTAAAAAATGTTTGTTCAAGCAAACTACAAAAAATTATTTATTATGGTATTTTTCTGTCGAAGCTTCATTGCTTGTTGGGGTGGTACATATATGAACAAAATTCAACCTCTGTTAATCCTACAGAAAAATGTTTTGAGAACAATATGCCGAAAACACCGTCGTCATCCCAAATACCCTTTGTTTCGTGATTTGAAAATACTTCCAGTCCTCCATTTGTACTGTTTTAAAGTGTTAAAAACGTTTTTTAAAAGATCGGGTAATCTAAATTGCAGATTAATTTCTGAATATAATCTGCGTAGAAACTTTATGAATCTTGTATCTGTACCTCACTCCCGCACGACTGCAATTTTTATTTGGTATCATCCTGTCGGTTATTTAATAAGCTTCCTCAACGCATAATAGCTGCAACATTTCCTGGTAGGCTTGAAAATTCCTTAAAGCAATGGGTATTAAATTTCAAATATGCTGAAATAGAATCCATCCTTTCTGACATTTTGGTGTAACATTATGTTCTGTTTATGAAATTTTACTTTGTATTTTTCTTTTTTCTTTTCTTTTATTGACTTTCCATTTTGCGTAATGTTTTTTTTTTAAATGGGGCACCCGTAATCATTATTTTCTAAGGTATAGAATATCGAAGTGGCATTTGACACTATTTTCAATACAGGCATACCTCGACTTACGTCACTAATTTGTTCCGGGAAAAGGCGCCGTAAGTCGAAATCGACTTAGGTCGAAGCTGAAAAAATAAAAGAAAACAAGAACAAACATACGGTAGTTATACGGATATAAATCACGTTTATTTACGATAAGCCAATGAAGAGTAGTAATAAATAAGAAAAAAAGTAAGGAATAAGTAATAAAAAATAAGGATTAAGTAAGGAATAAGGTAGTAACAGTAAAACTAAATAAAAATTTCAAAATTTAGAAAATTCTAATGATAAACATTTACATACTACATAATATCTTCATCGCTTGACAGTAGTACTTCTAATTCAGCTTCGATTTCTTGTTCTGATGGTCCTGCAGTATTCGCTGAAGAAGACGGATTAGCATTCGACGGCTTAAAAAATTGTGTCAGTGTGGTTTGAGCAGCTTCTAGCTTCATTTTTTTGTAAAGGTCCTTGTAACATGAAATATTCTCTGAGATTAAGAATGAAACCTTCTCGCTTCTCTCTCGATCTGGATCATTTTTTAAAATATTCAAGCCAGTTTCCATACAGTCCAAAAATTCTGACAGCTGTTTCGATGTAAATTTTTCTTGGCCAGCATTATCAGGCGCCGGAACCTCTTCTTCTGTGTCTTCTAAGATTCTAATCAACTCGTCATTCGAAAGTGGTTCCTCTTGAACGTTAATTAAGTCATCATTAAGTTATGTCGCCTTCATTTAGTTCAGAGAATCCTATTTCCCTAGCCAGATAAAGTATTTCCGACAGAATTTCTTCTTCGTTGTTTAGCGCACTGTCATTATTAGCACAATGTCCAGATTGAACACACTCTGGCCAGATTTGCCGCCATACTTTATTCATATTAGAATCTGTTACATCTTTCCAGGAGTCGGCTATGTTTTGAATGGCTTGCTGAATGTTGTACTTCTGCCAAATTTCCTTTACGTGGGTTTGTTTTTCTTCATTTTCGAATGACGTATATCAAGATCACGAATTACCTGTTGAAATGTACGGCGCAAATAATACGCCTTAAAAGAGGCAATAACTCCCTGGTCCATGGGCTGAAGTATGGAAGTAGTATTCGGAGGAAGAAAAATTACTTTGACATTTTGATCAATATCGTCAAGACAGTGAGGGTGGCCTGGGGTATTGTCTAGGATAAGAAGATTTTTTTTAAAGCCATTTTGCATTGGGACCTAATTTGCTTGCGGGCAGGACTTTTTGTCACTTACACAAAATTTTGTTGATTTATACGCAACATACGCTGGCGATCACAAGGATGAGGCCATACGTTTTGCAATCGATTTTCAGTCTTTATACCTGGTGGAAATTTTATACCCGTAAACTTTTACTACCTGGGAACAGGTACATTTTTCCCAACAGTAAGTCATAAAATTAAAGGGTAAATAAAAAACGACCGCTGAAATTTCCCAAGATCAAACAATGAACTACTTGAAAAGCGTATAAAAAGATGCGCACTAGGATGAGGCTATTGCAAATATTTCATTGCAGTAGTTCACATCAGCGATTTTTGTCACAGTTTAGTTAAGAATATTTAAAAAAGCTTTTCAACTGTTTTTATTTGATTAAAATAAAATGGATTCCGGAAAGACTTTGAAAGCGACAGAAAGAGGAAAAATAGATACTTTCAAGGAGTTAGGAGTCTCAGGCCGAGAAATTGCAAGGAATTTAAATAGAAATAAGACTGTTGTAAATAGTTATCTTGCGGATCCACAACATTAAGGGGAAAATCAGAAAGGACGCACGGCAGAAGCAACATCATTGCGAAAAAAGCGGGTTATTCTACGGCTTGCATAAAATTCTACTATAAAACTGACTAAAATAAGGGCCAACAGCGGAGTATCAACCAGCATAGCTACGGTCCCAACGATAATACGAAAAAGTGGTACTATACAGAGAATAAAACTTAAAAAAAAACCTGTTTTGAGGCAAGTACACAAGGAGCATCGAACGCATTTTGCAAGAGTACATGTCGCTTGGAGCAGTGAATGGAAACTCGTTGTCTTTTCGGATGAAAAAAAGTTTAACTTTAACCATCTCGATGGTTACAACTATTATTACCATGATCTAAGAAAGGAGGAGCTCATTTTGTCAATTACATCAGGTGTAATTACGTGGGGAGCTATTGCCCATTATGGCACAATCGAGTTGGAGTTTTTGTCCACAACAATGAACGGAGACCACTACAAATGTTTGCTGGAGCGGTAATTTCTAAAAGTGAAAAACATTTTCGGACCCCTGTCTTGGATATTCCAACAAGACTATGACCCTATCCACACTTTCAGGGTTGTTAGAAATTGCATTCAATCAGAAGACGTTGAACTTTTGCCATGGCCGCCCTATTCACCGGACGTAAACATAATCGAAAATGTTTGGGCATGGTTATCTCGTAAAGTGCAGTAGACAATTTGAAGACAAGAACACTTTAATCGAAGCTATTCGTAATGCCTGGGCCCAAATTTTTCTTAATTATTTAAAACAAATTGTATGATTCTATTCGAAACCGTCTTATAGAGGGCATATCCAAAAATGGTGGGCATACTCTTTATTAATGTAGAAAACCATAATACATAAATGTTTTAAAACCATAAAATGTAAACATTTTATTAATTTTTTCCTTTCTTTCGAAGATTTTGCATGTGGCCTCAACCTAGTGCGGATCTTTATACCCTATTCTAAGGGTATATTAATTTTGACGCATAATTTGTAACATACCTTAATATTGCCCGTAGACCCCTAACAGTTACTATATTTATGGTCAACATCGATAGTAATGTCGATCTAGCCATGTCCGTCCGTCCGTCCGTCCGTCGGCAAAAATTAGGTCTTTAAACTGGACCTAGACAGCTGAAATTTTAACCATATAC
The DNA here is from genome assembly GCA_949715645.1 of Portevinia maculata. NCBI lineage: Eukaryota > Metazoa > Arthropoda > Insecta > Diptera > Syrphidae > Portevinia > Portevinia maculata. The sequence goes on along the minus strand of OX454526.1, from coordinate 80,752,255 downwards.
TCTCTAGGGTCCCGAAATAATCAAGTTTACGAATTTTTGAAATCCGCCCACAGACTCACAAAAAAACAAAATTTTGGAAAAAATCGAATTTTGAGCTAGAAAGCTGAAATTTTTTATATATGATCTATGACTCCTAAAACTGGTCGGGATACAATTTTTTCAAAATCCGCCCACTGACACGCCCACAAATAAATAAAACAATTTTTTTGAAAATCCAAAGTTTGAGCTAGGGAGTTGAAATTTATAATATATACTCTCTAGGGGCCCTTTATGCTCATGTGTTAATTTTTTTTAAATCCGCCTACTGACACGCCCACTATTAAAAAAAACAATTTTATTGAAACACCCAAGTTTGAGCTAGGGAGCGTTTTTTTTGATAAAATCCAAAATATGTAGAGCGTTCTTAACAATTCAACCATACTTAGACTTTTGTCACGCCCACTTATGAGGGATAGGAATAAGAATAGGGTATCCAACAGTTCGCCCAAGCGGACTGTAGCCCGTCCCTATGTTTATACCCTATTCTAGGGGTATATTAATTTTGACGCATAGTTTGTAACATACCTTAATATTGCCCGTAGACCCCTAAAAGTTACTATATTTATGATCAGCATCGATAGTAATGTCGATCTAGCCATGTCCGTCCGTCCGTCCGTCGGCAAAAATTAGGCCTTTAAACTGGACCTAGAGAGCTCAAATTTTAACCATATACTCTCTAGGGTCCCGAAATAATCAAGTTTACGAATTTTTGAAATCCGCCCACAGACACGCCCACAAACTCAAAAAAACAAAATTTTGGAAAAAATCGAATTTTGAGCTAGGAAGCTGAAATTTTTTATATATGATCTATGACTCCTAAAACTGCTCGGGATGTAAAATTTTTAAAATCCGCCCACTGCCACGCCCACAAAAAAATAAAACAATTTTATTGAAAAACCAAAATTTGAGCTAGGGAGCTGAAATTTTTAATATATACTCTCTAGGGGCCCTTTAAGCTCATGTATAAATATTTTCAAAATCCGCCCACTGACACGCCCACAAATAAATAAAACAATTTTTTTGAAAATCCAAAGTTTGAGCTAGGGATCTGAAATTTATAATATATACTCTCTAGGGGCCCTTTAAGCTCATGTATAAATATTTTCAAAATCCGCCCACTGACACGCCCACAAATAAATAAAACTATTTTTTTGAAAATCCAAAGTTTGAGCTAGGGAGCTGAAATTTATAATATATACTCTCTAGGGGCCCTTTATGCTCATGTGTTAATTTTTTTTTAAATCCGCCTACTGACACGCCCACAATTAAATAAAACAATTTTATTGAAACACCCAAGTTTGAGCTAGGGAGCGTTTTTTTGATAAAATCCTTTAAATGTTATATAACAAAATATGTAGAGCGTTCTTAACAATTTAACCATACTTAGACTTTTGTCACGCCCACTTATGAGGGATAGGAATAAGAATAGGGTATCCAACAGTTCGCCCAAGCGGACTGTAGCCCGTCCCTATGTTTTTATATGCTTTTCAAATAGTTCATTGTTTGATCTTGGGAAATTCCAGCAATCGGTTCTTATTTACCCTTTAATTTTATGACTTACTGGAAAATATGTACAGGTAGTGAAAGTTTCTGGGTATAAAATTTCCAACAGGTATAAAGACTGAAAATCGATTGCAAAATGTATGGCATCATCCTTGTGATCGCCAGTGTATGCATGTAAAAAATGTTCGGGGACTCTAGAAAAATGTTTATTATCAAAGTGTGCGGTGCGCGAAATAAGTTTGAGAACTTTTAAGGCAAATGCTCAGTATAAATAAATCTGATAAATTTTCCGAGACCAAATTGTAATTTATTTGATGGAACTTCTTAATGGCGCCAGAATTATAGATGACCCAAAATCAATAATATGCATCACACATCCCTCTTATAATTGCCTATATGTACTAGCACTTCTTTTTACAGTATCTATGTAAGCGCCGGTACAAGAAAAGAATAAGGAAGAACTTTGAAAAAAAATAGTCACAAAATTATTTTCACTAGCAGTTATGCAACTTTCGCTGGGTGATTGTTTCTGATATTTGTTCACTACACCCATCTGTCCATGGCCGAGTCCATTTACAACTGCATAAAGTGAAGCAAATAAAAAGTTCCAGTAATTGTACAGTCTACCCGAAACCCTCGTTCACGAAGATACTGCATCATATAATATTGACTTGTCATTAATTTTAATCATGCCAATATAAACAACCTATCCAACTTCATGTCACGTCGTATTTTACTTCGCACCCTATTTATTAATTGATGTCTCTGCGGTCATGTTCACTGTTTGTCCTGCAGTGAAATATTTAATTTCAATAAGTAATTATAAAATATATTTATTATAGCAAAGAGATTGTCGTCATTCCTCAACAAAGTGCTCAAAGTATTTTATCTGACTCGTGACATATATTTTTTAATGATTTACTCTTTAATTGCATGAATTTTGAGTGTATGTAGAACGAACAAATGGCAAACAAAATATATACATCTCAGAATTAAGTATGTACGAGGGAATCATTGATGTCAAAATTTGAAACAAAACACTTTCGAGTTAAAGTCTTTAATCACGGTGGGACATGTCTAACCTTAAACAGGGAAGTCAAGATAAAAACTTCAAATTTCAATTAAATGTTAAAGAAAATCAAATTGGTTAGCATAATAGATATCTGTGCAACCTGAGACCATCGTTAACATTAACAATGTAGATACTGAGAAATGTACCTTGATGAGGACGGATACATGATCCAGTAGAAATTTTCTCTGCGGTAGTATTATAATCAGAATTGACTTGTACGTACCTACCCTTCGAACTTCTTCAACAGCTCTGTAGCTTGAGGCTGTTTTTTGAACTTTACCACAAAATTGGATACTTAGTTTAGTTATCTACTTTAGCTTTTATTCATAAATAAAACGACCCCTTTTGATGGGGATTTTGCGGATAAATTTTAGACAAATATATTGGATTTTTGCATTAACTGAAGTTTCAAAATAAAGAAAAATAAAAAGAAATATAATTGGAATTCTTTATTTATAAAATCTAAATATCATCCAAAAACGTTGTAATAAGTTCAGAAATCTCCTGTTATAAAAGTGAGGAGTCATTTATGTCGACAAAATGGCTGAATAGCCATTGAATGTGAATTGGAATTCTGGCAGGCAAATAAAGTCGAAAAGACAGTTTGATTTTGTTGAAGTATACGCCGCGCCGGGACATTTCTATAAGTCCGCGCTCAGCTCTCTTGGTTTCTTGCATAATTTCACTGTTTCGTCTACGACCTAAATGTCCGTTTTTGGTTAAAGTGAGGCCTCTGCATATTTACTTAAACAGAGGCGAAACCGTTGTGTAGATGAGCATCTTCTGTAAGGATATGTATCCAAAATATGTATGACATCGAGACATCTCAAATCACTTGACTGTCTTCGTCATCGTCCCAATGTCTCCTGCCTATAGCTGTTTCGGCGAAATTTCAAGAACGAGTGCCTAAACGAAAAGCCAGCTGCATTCCACCCATAGAACATTTCAACCGCAATACTCGCCATGCCATGAATGCACATCAGTTCACCCTTAAGCTTTTTTCGGTCGTACAGTGAAATATAAAGAATCCCTCCTTTGTCGTTCAACAGGAATGTGGAAAGCTCTTCTCCCCTCTATTTTTTCCTACCCGTTGTGATCTACAAACATTTAAAACAAACGTGCATTGGTTTTCTCTCTGTCATCCTTATCCGCAATTCCTTAATGCCCGGACTATATAACTTTAAACTTCATGATAAGCTTAAACTACATCATAAGGGTACCAAAAATCCATTTAGTGAGCGTAAATTATGAAAAACAATTTTTAGAGTACTGAAACAGAAACAGAAGTAAAGAAGCAGGGATGTAAACCAAACTATTTTCTTTATATTTATAACTCTACTCAGCTGGCGATTGATGACAGACGGATTCCAGAGAATATGCATAGCTTTGAAGTTGTTTTATCTCTTTCTTTCTTGAAAACTCGATTTATATATCACATAAACATTCTCTGCGGTGGGAAATTCGGCCTATTCCTTAATAATAGCATGATACGAGTAATCGCTACCCGCAATAGTAGGAATACATATATCCGGACCGCAAACGCCTGGTGCAGAATTAATATAATGTAGTTCAAAAAGCAAAATCACGTCCGCTACATTGGCTCGGCCACATTGAGCGAATGGACAATAATGCTCTAGCCATGAGGATCTTCGACTCCCAGCGCCCAGGTTCGAGAAGACAAGCAACCGTCGTTTTAAAGATCAAGCCATCGTGGATACCAGAGTGCTTGATCAGGACAACTGGAAGCAGAGTGCCCGGGATCGTAGAGGATGGAAGGCTGCTATGTCTCAGGCAGAGACTCTTCTCGGGTCGGGAGCCCGTTAAATATAACGTAGAACTAAATGCAATGGACATGCATGTATTTTTGAATTCCCTGACCTTGGCCTGGTATATTTTCTTAGGAATACGGTGAGCCGCAAATATTATATATATAATTCTTTTTGGTGTGAAACCTTGTGTTCCGCAATCAACCAAACATGTACAATCGCAAACTATGGTTGAGGAAAGAACGCAAGACAGACACGAACGCGTAGAACAAAGCATTTCGGGAAACGGTGGTCTATAAAAGAAAAAATATTTGGGCCTAAAACTTAACTTCTGCAACCACTTGCTTATGCGAAGTGGAAGGGATCTACATTTTTAAGCCGACTCCGAACGACAAATTTGAGGAGCTTCTCAAGACTGTTGATACCTTTGGGTCTTGGATGTTTGTCAGACTTTCTCTCAATTTACCACACAACGAAAACTTTCAAAACAATGATCTTCTCCAAGATGTCTTTTACGATTTTAATTTGTTCTGATGTTCTGGATACTTCGGGTGAGCTCGAGAGGGTAGGAAGATGAAGTTATTTTGTTAAATGTTTTGTTTTAGATTTCCAAGAGAAAATTTACATTCATTAGCATCAATGCAGTATTGATACCGCATTGATGCAAAGTTTTGTAGGTTTTGGAACTCGCTGCCTACTTTACCTGTTATTTATTTCGGCGTTGCTTATGGCGTACAGCTCAGTCTATTCTGTTTTCATTATTATTTATTACGAGTAGAATGATGTCGATGACTTAGTCTGATGAGAAAAGAATTACGGTTTATTATATTAAAAAAAAAATCAAGGGCCATTAATTATTTAATAAGTAGAAAGCTTAGTCTTATAAATGATTGGTCATATGACTTTCGCAACCGACCGACGTTCAATGAGAGATTTACTCATCTAAGGTCCAATGTAATTTTCAAAAATGCTCAAATATGCTCAAAAATGCAAAATCTTGCTTCTAAATACTTAAAACTGGTTGCCTTGTGCACAAGATTTTCAAATGTCATGTTGAAAAAAAGAGCTGTAGCCGTAGGTATCGGGACCTTCTACGCAAACTAGCTGGCTGTGAAGTACCAAAACAACTCAAAATGTTCATAAATTCATGTTTTTCGGTAGGCGGAGGGTTTTTGAACGCATTTGTAGTTAATGCAAGTATACCTCAAGGTTGTACATTTTCTGATAACATTAACAACCAATCTCCAACACATCGGATACTTGTCGCTGACCATTGTTTTTTTTATAATCACACGTACCTTCGCGTCAGATGATTTTAGAAATTGAATGAAACCTTGTCGTATTATTAGAAGTTCCCCCTTTACCTGGGCATAACAATTGACTAGGAAACCTTTAAACCAGTGCACGGTTTTCTACGTAGCATCTTGCCGGAAGTATTCAATTTGTTGCAATCCAAAAGCAGAAGCGTCTTTTGTAAGCAAATCAGAGCAAGATTGTAGTGCTATGGGTCAGCTATTCTTGAAGGATGAGTTTCAAATATTTCTATAAGTTTATTAGATCGTATTCAACGTATTGTGTTAAGATCCCAAGCCGTTCCGCAACATACTAATCCGCATGTACCAGTACAACATCCAGCTCGGCATATCGACAATTAACCAAATTGGCACATCTCTGCACGTAGATGCGCTATTATGTGATTTCTGCATTATTGTTCAGGAACAGATGGACTATAATAACACGGACGAGAGGGTCTTCGATTTCCAGCCCACAAGAAAGCGCTTAAGTAAGTTAGTAAGTATATAAAATATTAAAGTATGACGCCACAGTTGCCTTAAACAATTAAGACATTCCATAAACTTTTCACAGTTAAGGTAAAACATGGTTAGATAGATTCATTGGAATAACATTAGTCTTGTGATAAAGACTGATAAACAATTGCTTACGACGATGTTATTATCTGTAGGAATATTCCAAAAATCGCGCCGGATCACTTTTGATGGCGGATGTTTTCCTTTTCAAATGACATTTCGTTTTTAAAAGCGATAGGTGACGGATTATTGAAGGATTGAGATAAAATGTAACTAATGAATTAACATAGGGAGGGGCTACAGCCCGCTTGGGTGAACTGTTGGATACCCTATTCCTTTCCTATTCCTCATAAGTGGGCGTGACAAAAGTCTAAGTATGGTTGAATTGTTAAGAACGGTCTACAAAACATATTTTGTTGTATAACATTTAAAGGATTTAATCGAAAAAAAACGAAGCTTTTGTAAAAAAAACGCTCCCTAGCACAAATTTGATTTTTCAATAAAATTGTTTTATTTAATTGTGGGCGGATTTTAGAAATTTTATCTCCCGAGCAGTTTTAGGAGTCAAATATCATATATAAAATATGTCAGCTTTCTAGCTAAAAATTCGATTTTTCGATAAATTTGTTTTTTCGAGTTTATGGGCCTGTCTGTGCGCGGATTTCAAAAATTCTTAAACTTTAATTATTTCGGACCCCTTTAAAGTACATGGTTAAAATTTCAGCTCTCTAGGTCCAGTTTAAAGGCCTAATTTTTGCCGACAGACGGACGGACATGGCTACATCGACATTACTATCGTTGCTGATCATACATATAGTAACTTTTAGGGGTCTACGGTCAATATTAAGGTATGTTACAAACTTCGCGTCAAAATTAATACACCCTGAGAATCGGGTATAACTAATATTGGGCATTAACGGCCCATACAGTTCCTTAAACCTAGCTTCTTCAACCATTTGCTTGTGCAAAGTGGAAGGAACCTACGATTTAAAGCCGATTCCGAACGGTAAATTTGAGAAGCTTCTCATGGCAATTGATTGGCTGTTTGTGAGACGTTCACAAGAGGTGTTTAGTATAAAAAAAAATGTTTAGATCTTACTTAGCCCAGGGGGGATTTGAATCTGAGACCTTTAAATTAGTAGTCCAACACAGTATTCTCTGCGCACCTGCGCCCACGCTATATTATTTTACCTTAAAACCAGAAAAAAAGAATACTTTTCGAAAATGTCGTTAAAAATCGCAAAGTATCTCTCTGTTTAAGGTTATTTTGTCAAGAGGTTCTTGGAACCCCAAACAAAGTACTTAAAACCAGAAAAAAAGGATCTTTTTCAAAATGTCATTAGAAACCGCACAGTATTTCTCTGTTTAATTTCACCAGAGGTCGTTGGAACACCAAGAAAGTGACTTAAAGCCCGTAAAATGCTTTTTTTTATTTTAAAATGTCCTTAGAAGGTTTAGGTTAGATTATAGAGGCAGTCACACACTTAGATCAATAAAAAGGTTCATACCACACCGATCTATCTTCTTCCTACTCGTTGAAGGAGTTGGAGCTTTTGATGAAGCTTGAAAGACTTTTAATGTCGATGGTTATAAGTTCGTTTAGATCATTGTAAAAGAAAGATCCAAAATGGGGGTTTCGTCTTTGAGAGAGAGCATTGCATGTGCAGAGAAGGTGGAGAATAGTCGCCTCCTCCTCCTCCTCCAAGAAGCTTCTGCAGAAGTCATTTGCATAGACGGCAAGCCTTGTTGCATGCTTGCCTATGAGACAGTGTTCGGTGATTACACCAATTGCAGCACAAATGTGCAGTCTGTTCAGAGAGATCAAACACTTATAGCGTTTCAGATCCAGCTGTCATTCCTGCTTTACGTAGCCGAGCGCTGGACGATAAGTAGGAGAGAGGAGCTTATATTGGGTTCTTTTGAAATAAAAATACTCTGCCAGATATTTTGTCCTTTGTGCGAGGAGGACGAATGCAGGAGGAGATACAACCGCGAACTCTATGAGCTGTACCAAGATGTGGATGTATACTTTTATCCAACAAAAATTGTCAGTACAGGCCTTATGGAGGAGCTTTTTTTCTACCAGTAGTGCCGGTAGATACTCTCACATACCAAGGAATATTTGTTGTAATTTTCCTAAAATTCGCATACAACCCACAGCAACCAGTCTCCCACACAGCCGAATGGGAATGAGCATGATCGTCTTGTGTTCGCTTGCTATTATCATCCACCAAAATAAGCAGTGTGTGTGACTGAAGCACATCAGAAGAGTATTACCATCTCTACAATGAAGCATATCATTAAGGGTTTTTCTATGTATTTTGTCAAAGAACTTTCGGTTTTGGTGCTTTTGAGAACGAATTATTACGTGGGGTGTTGCCATTCGGTTTTAATTTGATTGTATTTGTATTGTACACCTGCACAAGTGCAATTTTTTTTACCATCTGTTTAGGTATATGACATTGCGTCGTGGTATATAATTTTGTATTATAATTGCCTGATTGTGTCTACATTTCACAATATACTCGTATACATATAGCGGAAAGGACTGGGAAATGTTTTAAGAAAATCTTGCTGATTGAGCTTATGTCGCAAACTGTTTAAATAAAAAAAAACGTAAATACATCCTTTCATCTCATTATGTACCTGTCTGTATGATGTCTTCGTTTTTCCGATGAATGACGCCTGTTTTGTCTATGAATACGGGAATTCCCAAAAAGGAAGATCTCAAGTTGGGTAGGGATGCAATCATACAATAAGTTAGCGATAGAGGTATATGAAAGATTTTATTAGAAATTGTATTGCCAATTATAAAAGCATGATCTGTATTTTCTATATAATAAAATAATTTATATCAATAAAGAGAAACATGGCTACAAAGTCTTCAAAGGATCTAAGTGTAGAAAAGAAACAACAAATTGTTGATGCAACTGAAAAATTCTATGGCCATTTTAAACGTAAATCGGAAGCCGTAGGAAATGCAGCTAATGTTTTTTCTGTTACGGAACGAACTGTGAACAGGCTTTTAAGGGAAAAACCAATCAAAGGCCACAATTCACCACCAAAGAAGAAAAGTAAATCCGGTATCAAGAGCAAGGTTGATGATTTTGACAAATGTGCCATTAGGCGGATACTCCATCATTTTTTTTTATGGATGATGACTTTCCAACGCTAGACAAGATTTTATTGGAAATACAAAAAAATGCAAATATAACAAAAATAAGCAGATCAACTTTGCATACAATACTACCAAAAGATCTCGGACTTAAATTCGTCAAACGTCAGCGAAAGAATCTGTTGTTGGAAAGAAGTGACATTATTTCTTTGAGACGAAGATATTTACGCGAAGTAAAAAAAATTAGAGAAGAGAAAAGAAAAAATTATTTTACTGATGAGACCTGGCTCAACGAGGGCCACACTCGAGGAAAAATTTGGATAGACCCAACTATTATAACACCACGACAGGCGTTTAATGAAGGATTGTCAACAGGACTGCGACCACCATCTGGAAAAGGAAAGAGATTAATTATAACCCATATTGGAAGTTCTACAGGTTTCGTCGATGGAGGACTTTTATGCTTCATTTCGGGAAAAACTGGAGACTACCACGAGGACATGAACGCTGATGTGTACGAGAAATGGTTTACAGATATTTTAATACGCCTGGAACCCACCTCCGTCATAGTTTTAGACAATGCTTCCTATCATTCCAGAAAACAAAATAAAGCACCATCCACTTCCACGAGAAAAGATTACATAAAAAAGTGGTTGAGGTCTAATGCGATAAGTTTCGAGGATGATATGGTTAAAGCAGAGTTGCTTGAAATCGTTAATCGTTACAAAGCCAAGTATGAAACATACGTCGTGGATGAAATGGCTCAAAATGCGGGACATAAAGTGCTTCGCTTGACCTTAATCCAATAGAATTGGTTTGGGCTCAATTGAAAAGGGGTGTAGCAAGCCAATACAAGTCATTTAAAATGGCTAAAATAAGAGACTTACTAAAGACTTAATTACTCATTGGATTAGTTGAGTAGTGATATTAGAAATTAGTATTTTATGTTTTACAATATTTTTAATGAACAAATTGGATTACAGTGATATATTTTTCGTTTTGATTTTTTTCTTGTATTACGAAATTTGTATTTTTTGTTGGTCTATTATAGACCCTTAAAAAAAACGCGCCTATTATTATCTTACCAGAAAAGGATAAAGATAAACCGAATTTATTTCGTTCTGCAATATTTTTATTTTAAATTGGAAGATGGTAACCCTAATAGAATTGCTCTCTGAGTTGTGGCGAATTATCATACACACTACGTCAACCCTTTGAGAGCTTTAAAGAGGGACCGATTTATGTAAGTCATTGCAACCAGACTGTGAGATAAACATCCTATCTTCCCTGTACTGAAAATTTTTCTTGGACAAAGTATAGTCAAAAACGCTGAATCACGTCGGCTACATTGGCTTGGCAACATTGAGCGAATGGACAATAATGCTCCAGCCAACAGCATCTACGACTCCCAGCCCTGGGTTCGAGAAGGTAAGGGGTGCGAACCTCCGTTTTAAAGAACAAGCTATCGCGTATGTCAGAGTGCTTGGTCTGGACAACTGGAAGCAGAGTTCCCGGAATCGCAGATTATGTGTTGAAGTCACTGTAAACAACTTATGTTTTCTGACCTTGCTAACGCTCTTTATAAGCATACATGTATTTCTGTCTGTATGACAGTGACGAACAAAAGAAGCAAGGATCATATATATATCAATAATGTAAGCTAAAGCGAGATAGTTCATTAGCAGGCAAAGAGAATATTGTAAGCCACCATCTTGTGGTGAGATGGGTGTGTGCTTCCGCTTGTCTCCTCACGTATTATTATTCTTTCATGAACTTTCAATATGACAAGTCTTTTGCGGAAAAAGAATTAAAACGAAATACAAAAACAGTGAAATATATCTTTGGAGTGTGTTTTTATTTATTTGGTGTTTCTGGCTTATTATATTAACAGTATGGAAGGCTGTAGTGTATCATACACAGACTCTTCACCGGTCGGGAGCCCTTCAAGTAAGTAAGTACTATATTGGGATAGAGTTTCTAGTTAAGGGATTTCAAAGAGACTTTCCCTAGAGGTTCCCAAAGGGTTTGTGATATTTTCGATGAAATCTCATAAAGATCCTGTGGTTCTTCGAATATTAGAAAGTTTCCTCCATCAGCAATAGGATCAATTATGTTGAAACCAACACATCTCTTTAAGTCTTGTACACTTATAGGAATTGCACATTGGACCAAGATATCAGAATAAGGTCATGCATGCATTCCTTCCATTGTCTAATTTTCACCCGTAAAACTTCAATCGGAATGAGTAGGTATGTGCAATGTGCATGTACATATCCCTTCTGCACTCTCGATTTCAATTCTGATGAAACAACTTTGGTTAGTGACACAGCTCAACGGAGAGGAATTTAGCTTTTTGTTTTCTCACTTACATACAAATCTTCTACCAAGGCATTAACCGATTGTTTTGAAAGACTTTAATCACTCTATATTTTTTTTTTTTATTTTTTTTTTATTTTTTATAAAAAAAGGAAATCCAAATCCCAGAGCACTCAGACTCGGTGTAACGGTCCATTGTACTATCAGGCAGAAATTCTTCTTTTGGTGTAGAGTCATGTGAATGGGTGGCGTATGTGGTTGTTCCCCGTGGGGATTGAACCTGCACCGCACGGGTCACAAGCCAACACACTAACCTCTACACCGTCGCCACCCCAATCAATCTATATACTTTTCATTTCATGTCATTAGTGCAACATGCCAGACCAGCTTGTGAACACAGATACTCACATCAGATACCATTCAGGTCCGGGAAATAGCAAAACAAAAGAAAATACTCCTTCAAAATAAAGTGTGTCATGCTGCTTGCTGAAAAAGTTGCTTGCATGTGGACAAATAGCAATAGAACTCTGCACTAGCCAGACCTATCACGCATTTAACGCAAGACGTTACGTGCTCAAACAGTGAAGCCCAATTCAAACTAGGGATTTTTAACTCTCCATTACCACCTCGCAGTACGTACTATGTCCGACGACGGCACCGCACAATGCAGCTTCGAGCTACCCTGGCCCGGACCGCATATACACTCGTAGAGCAAAACTGAGGCATTAAGTGGTAAGCTGTTGTTTTATCGTTGGCTCCTTTGATATATGAACACACTTCCATCTACACACAATATATCTATCAACTGACATAAAATACAAGCACCTTCGGTTCAGATATCAGTTGCCATTAATCTTCAAGAACCACTCACATTTCGCTCGAATTCGATTGAATCCACATTAACTTGCTCCGCACAGGCAGGCAGGCTTGCATGTACCAACGAGTGCGGTGTATGCATATGTATACTCATACATACATCACACATGTGCCTCACTATCTCTAGGTTCGGTTCAGTTCAGTTCACTTCAGGTGGAAGGTGAACCCAAACCATGGCCGTGCCCCATCCCGGCCCAGCTCCCAAGGCGAACATACATCGAACTTCAACTTCGGCCTATGTAATGGGGGCCTGCTTCTTTAAAGAGCTTTCTTCTCGTCCTCGCGCGTCGTACACCTTGCAGGTCATCGTCATGGTGTGCTAGTGTTAAGTGCATTTTGATTCCAAGTGCAAACTTGTTGAGTGATGGGTGGTGGCACTGTAACACGTATAATGCGTGTTGATTCAGTCTCTTCATCATAATACACATACATATTTTTACTCGTCCTGCAGTATACGCCCAAGACGTACGAGAGTGTATTTGAGAATCCGTAATGCAATAGATCCATATTTCTATGCAGTCGCATTCGGCCTCCTGTCAACAACAGGATATGAATGGGCACGCTTGAGTTGTAGAGACAACAGTAATTGGATCAAATGACATCGGGTGAAAGGCCCATTTGTCTGATCGAAAGGGGAAAACAAAAAGGAAGCGAATTTATTAAATGACTCCTGATTCGGATGAGAAGATTCTGATGGGAATAATGAATCCAAATGCAATTTGTGAGTCGAATGGTATCTGATTAACGAATCCTTAACTCACACAAACACGCGCACAAGTCCATGTGACTAAACAGTCTCGTATCGAATTCTGAAATTGTTCTCCGTTTTGGAAGTATTAGTTGCCATAGTTAAGCTGCAGTATTATTGGCTTAAAGATGAAGGCATTACGACAGGAGACAGAAGGTTCGTGTCCTTTAGGGGAAATTATATTGTCTCTAGAAGTCATTAATTTTTTTATGAGTAACGAACGGTCTTCTTCGAAAGTGCGGATTGTAAGAGAATGCAATGTCGTTGGGAGTTCATTTGCAAAGGATCGGTTGACAAGGAGAAAGGATTTCGTATTTTGTTAAAGGAAATGGTCTTGGTTCTTCAATAGAGACGACTCATTTTAGATGGAAGTACAAAAATCATTGCAACAACCAAAGCGCGGGCGTTAAGGAAATTAGGATTGGAAGAAAAGGAGAGATGCCGATGCACGTTGGTTCTGAATGTTGGTAGGTTATAATGTGAAGGAAAAGTAGATCGTGTAAGGGTATTCCACATTTGTATTGTACGGCTGAGGAAAGATTCTTTGAACTTCACTGTACGTCCGAATATAGGCTTGAGGGTGAACTGATGAGCATTCCTTGCATGGCGGGTATTGCGGTTGAAATGTTCAAGGGTTGGAATGCAACTGGATATTTCGTTTGAGCACATATTTATTTATTTATGTATTTATTTGTTTACCTATTTGTTTATTTTATTTATTTTATTTCATGAATTGCTTACACAGTAAGATACAATATCTTATAAATAAGTGATAAGCATAAAACCGAGATAATAAATGGATGCTACGAGTATATTAAGTGAAGAAAAAAAGAGGAAAAAAAAGGTAAAACTAAATTCACCAAAAATAAGCAAAGACATAAGAAGTAACTAAGAATAGCGGGAAAAATAGGTATTTAATTCTTTTTTAATCAATACATTGAGGCAAGGACTTCCACAATCGAGTAGTGTATATATAAAATTGACGTTCAGATACAAGACAGTTCCATCTAGGTACAGTAAGTTGACCGGATCTGTTAGTTGAGGGAAATCTATTTTTTTTCGTAAAGATATGCGGGTTGACGAGTAAGTATAATTTCCGAAAAACGAATAAGTGTACGATACTGGAGAAGTTAATCAAAGGTCATATTGTATAAACGCTTAGAATAGACAGAGACTCTATCGAATCTCCGCAATCCAAGGACATAACGTACAATGCTATTAAAAGCAATGTTTAGTTTCCTTTTAGACTCAAAACTGCAGTTGGCAAAGATTTTACAACAGTATGTGAGTAGAGGCGCGATGAATGTTTTTGCGAGTAAGGTAGCGGAGTGAAAGAGTGGGAGACCCATAATGTTCGAAGGACTCCATAGGTCTTTCCTACTGCCCGTTGGAAGTGCTTATCCCAGGAAAGATTATGATTAAAGGTTGGGGCGAACTGCACCAGGTTCTGAGAGAGTGTGGAGACCACACCATGAAGCGAGCGGTCACGTCGAGCTATCATCAGTTTTTTTTTTTTTTTTTTTCAGTTGTTACAGTACCCTTATAATGCTAAGAACACAGTGTAAGCTACTTGGTATTAGAAAGAATAAAGAGATACGAGGGCGGGTCAATAAGTCCGTGACTTTTTGAATTTCTGACCTCTTTACTGAAACGGCAACACTGCTCCTGTCAACAGGCATCTGTCAGTTGACTCCTGTCAAAATTTAAACTTGCTGCGTCCGTTAGTTTGTGTTTGACAGCTATTTTTATCAGACTACTCACTAATTTGAGGAGAAAATGGAAAAAAGTGAATTTCGTGTGATTATTAAGCATTATTTCTTGCGAAAAAAAACCATTACCGAGACCAAGGCTAAGCTTGAAAAATACTATGGGGACTCTGCACCATCGATTTCAATGGTAAAAAAGTGGTTTACTGAATTTCGTTGTGGCCGTACAAGCACTGAAGATGCCGCACGTCCTGGACGCCCAGTTGAGGTCTCTACACCCGAAACAATCGAAAAAATTCACGATATGGTGTTGGGCGACCGAAGATTGAAAGTGCGAGAGATTGTGGAAGCCGTAGGGATCTCGCATGGCTCAGTGGTTTCAATTTTGAATGATCACTTGGGCATGAGAAAGCTTTCCGCAGGATGGGTGCCGCGTTTGCTCACAGTCGACCACAAACGCAATCGTGTAACAACTTCACAGGAAGGTTTGGCGTTGTTTAATCGCAGTATGGAGGAGTTTTTGCGCCGTTTTGTAACCGTGGACGAAACATGGATCCATCACAACACACCAGAGACCAAACAACAGTCAAAACAGTGGGTTTCTAAGGGTGAATCGGCGCCAAAGAAGCCCAAGGTGGGTTTGTCAGCCAATAAAGTTATGGCGACTGTTTTTTGGGATGCACGCGGGATAATCCACATTGACTACCTTCAAAAGGGAAGAACAATCAATGGGGAATATTATGCCAACTTATTGGACCGATTCAATGACGATTGGAAAAAAAACCGACCTCATTTGGCCAAGAAAAAAATTCTTTTCCACCAAGACAATGCAAGGGTGCACACATGTGCAGTTGCCATGGCAAAAAACCATGAATTGGGCTATGAATTGCTCCCTCATCCACCCTATTCTCCAGATTTGGCTCCAAGCGACTACTTCTTGTTCCCAAACCTGAAGAAATGGCTTGGTGGAAAAAGATTTGACTCCAATGATGAAGTCATCTCGCAAATAAAGGCCTATTTTGAGGACCTCGACAAATCATTTTTTTTTGGAAGGGATAAAAAAATTGGAGAAGCGTTGGACAAAGTTTATAGAGCTCAAGGGAGACTACGTTGAAAAATAAAAAAAAAATTTTATCAAAAAATCTGTGTTTTATTCCAAAAGTCACGGACTTATTGACCCGCCCTCGTTGGAAAGAAGTGTTTGGGTGCAGTTGTACGGGTTTTCTCCACGGGTGGTGTCTAAGTTACTTAGGGAGATTACGATTTCATGTATTCGGTATAAAGTAATGAACTTGGCCGGGATTCGAACGCACGACCTTCCATTCCGTAAGCGAATACACTACTACTGCACCATTGCCACCCGCAATGTTGTTTAGTGACCGCCGTGGTACACGGGTTGATGTGATATCGTAGTGAATTAGTATTGTTGTTTAAATACACATCTCAAGCAAAGTATTAAGCTGTTGTTTTATTGTCATTTAACCGCGAGTGCGTGTATCACCGGGTAGTACATTTGGCGACGAGGATAAACAAATTTGCAAGAAGTTAAAGTGTGGATGCGAAAAACATAATATTAACATAATTAAATTGTGTTGTGAGAGATAGCGATATATAGACTGCACATTCAATTGTGTCCACATTCAATTGTGGGGAAGGTGAGAAGATGAGCGGAAGATCGCGGATGCTGGTCAATAAAGTCTTCACATTTAATTGTGTTTGTTGCTGGCAGATCGGAGGGACAACAGTTGGCTTAGTCGCTTGCTGCAACAATTTTTGGTAAAATGAATGACAGCGGGATAAGGACATTCCTTTGTGAGACAGATCTATCGGTCATCCGATCAGAATGGGTCAAATGGCTCCGCTCATTCTCGTTATATTTGGAATCAGAAGAAATCACACAGGGAACCAAGAAGAAGAGGGCCATTGGTGAACAGGACGATGTGTACGAAATTTTGGTAGACAAATTGAACGAATATTTTTCGCCATAGAGGAACTCCACTTTCGAAAGACGCTTGTTCCATTTCCTCAAGCCGGACGAAGAGGAGGGACTAAACAAGTTTGTCCTTTAATCGAGGAACCAGGCGACGAAATGCTCGTTTGGGCAAAATGAAGAAGATAGTCGGGAAATAAACTTAAAAATAAATTGATCGATGACTGGGCACGGAAAGAGTTGAAGAGCCGTCTGCTTGAAAAAGAGTACTCTTTGGATGAGGTTATAAAAATCTGTCTAGCTCACGAACAGATATCTCAAACGGATACGATAGTTCACCTACCAACAACAAAAAGTTATATCAATGGGACGAACGACTCCAGAGATGGCGACGATTCCATAAGATGTGGACGGAGTGGCCATACGGGGAATAGCTACTCATGCCCAGCCAGAAAAAAAAAACTGCAAAAAATGTGGGTACCTTGTACATTTCGCACTGAAATGTAAGACAGGAAGGGGTAAACGCGGAATGTAGAGGAGGAAGTCGTTAACCGTCGCGGGAACCAGAGGTCACAGTCGAAAAAGAAGGACTGATTTCAGGTCGAAGAGGAGTTTAGGTCAGTCACACAGGGGAAAATAGACAGTTCTATCGGAGGCTCGAATATATCCGGTCATCGAGTCTGGCTCACGACTGAACTTGGTGGGAGAAAGCGATTGGGAACACCTATGTACATCAAAGTTCCTTGATGTTGTGGAATATTCGTAGAGAAACGGGAAACCATTTCCGTGCGTATGCAGGTGAGAAATTGCTGGAGACTTTATTAGTGTTTGAAGCACCTACAAGTGTGGATGGAAAAACTGAGATCGTGTCAACATTTTATGTTATCAGAAATGGGAGGCAATCGTTGCTTGGACGAGAAACAGCTATAAGGGTTGAAAATGTTAAAACTAGGCCTAGATGTTGGCCAAATTCAGGAAGTTCAACCCTTTCCGAAAATTAGGGGCATCAAAATACAGTTGGCTATCAATAAGTACATCAAGCCAATACAGCAGCCCCTGCGTCGGATTCCATCATCGCTTGAAAAGAGATGTGACGAGAAGCTAAGGGGGGCTAACGAACAAGATATAATTGAACCTGTTGTGGGGCCAAGTTCGTGGATTTTGCCAGTCGTGATCGTGTTTAAAGAAAGCGGAGATATCCTATGCATAGACATGCGTTTTGCAAACACGGCGATACTTCGGGAAAACTTTCCTCGGGCATTTCAGAGGCTGAAGGAAGCATTTGCAATGATACCGTCTCTCTCATACTTTAATACCAACAAGAGAACGCGATTAGTGGCTGATGCGAGTCCAGTGGCTCTGGGTGCAGTGTTGCTGCAATTCCAAGTCGAAACTCCCCAGGTCATATCCTTTGCGAGCCAAAGCCTATCCGGAGTGGAGAGGCGGTACTCGCGGACGAAAAAGGAGAGTTCGGCTTTAGTTTGGGCGGTTGAGAGGTTCTACTACTATTTAGCTGGAATCGAGTTTGAGCTGGTCACGGACCATAAGCCATTGGAAGCGATTTTCAGGCCAACATCCAAGCCACCAGCCCGCTTTGAGAGGTGAGTTCTTCGTCTGCAGGCTATCAAATTTAAGGTTATT
This sequence comes from Portevinia maculata, assembly GCA_949715645.1. Classification (NCBI taxonomy): domain Eukaryota; kingdom Metazoa; phylum Arthropoda; class Insecta; order Diptera; family Syrphidae; genus Portevinia; species Portevinia maculata. The sequence goes on along the minus strand of OX454526.1, from coordinate 80,733,735 downwards.
TATCAGCCAAGGAAATACAATATTGCGGATTCACTTTCTTGGATGTGCAAAGTTCAGGAATCCGATTCATTTGACCGGCATTGCGAATGGAGAAGTGGAGAATATGAACCGATCCATTTTGAAAAGACTCCAAATCGAATATTGAAGGTCTCGACTACAAAAAGGAGCTTAAGAAATTTATATTAATGTAAAACGTGACACCTCATGGAAGCACAGGAAAGTCCCCATCATAGCTCCTGCTTAATCGAAGAATACGAGACAAGATCCCTTCTGTACATGATATTGGTGATAGTATTTTGGATTCAGAAGCGAGAGACTTGGATATGACAGCTTAACAAAAAGGAAAAGAAAAAGGGGACAAGATGCGATCAGCGAGAGAGTGTGACCTACAAGTTGGTGAAAGGGTGGGGCTCTGGAATATGGTGTCTCAAAACAAGCAGACACCGTCTTTTGACTCTACCGAATTCGAGGTAATCGAACGGAAGCAGAACGAAGTGATCGATCAGGTGGTAAGGTTTTTAGACGAAACATAAGCCACGCAAAAAAAGTGCCAGGTAATTCAGAAATAAGTTGAGTATTTAAATCATCCATTGTTTGAGTTTATTTCCCTTAGCCTATAACATATAACAACAAAGATCAATTTCAGAAACTGAAGCATTGTCAACATCGTCCACCACGGAGGCCGAGCGGAAGATCGCGGATGCTGGTCTGGACGGGGAACACATTGATGGTACGGGATCACCGAATTTGGGATTCAAGCTGAAGCTCAAGAACATCGGAGGGGTGTGGCGAACTGCACCATGTTCTGCAGAGAGTGTGGAGACCACACCATGAAGCGAGCGGTCAAGTCGAGCTATCATCAGTTGATCAGTGACCGCCGTCGTACACGGGTTGATGTGATATCGTAGTGAACTAGTATTGTTGATTAAATACACATCTCAAGTAAAGTATTAAGCTGTTGTTTTATTGTCATTTAACCGCGAGTGCGTGTATCACCGGGTAGTACAAAGGTCATATAGAGGCTTTTTACCGATTCAACATACTCTACAGGGGCATGAGTAAAGTTGATGGAAGGAAAGTATGACAGGTCTAGAGGCTTTCTCGAGACTACAATGCACTTGGACTTTATAGGATTAAGGAACAGACCATTACTTTGTGACCATTGCACGATTAAGTTCAGATCTTCATTTATGCAGGCAGTGGCGTCAATTAAGCCCAAGGGATAGCTCAGTTGGGCGTACATATGTGCTATGTAAGAAGTTCGTTGAAATATATAAGGAAAAAAGTAATGGTCCCAATATTGAACCCTGTGGCACGCCGCTGACTATAGGAAGAAAGCCCGATAGCACGTGGTTTATTTACACTGCTTGCACTCTGTCTGTCAAATAGGAAGATATTAGCTTAAAAGCACACGGGGAGAAATTGTATATCTGCAAAAGTTTGAGGCAAAAGAGTGGCCAATCGTATCAAACGCCTTCGAAAAGTCAAACAGCACAAGAAATGACACTTCATCTTCGTCAAGCGCCATTCGAATATCATCGGATTTCGGATACCTCTGTAACGTCAGTGGTGCAACTGTGTTTCTGTCGAAAACCAGATTGTTTTGGAGACATTATATTATTGGAAGCAAGGTGTTGATTTAATTATTTTTGCAATATCTTTTCAAACACTTTAGACATATGGTGGAAAAAAGCCATTACGACGATGGCTTAGAGAGTCAATCGATCTCACGATGTCTCGGTCGCCATTGAGTTTTATCGAGCGTTTTTGGATCCTGTCAAGTAGCTCCAAATAAATTATTGCTGTACCGGACCAGATATGAGTGTTGTACTCGAGTTTCGGGCGGATAAACTTCTTATAAATTGTAACCAGATTAGAAGGGGTGAAATATTTCTTACATCGCTAAAGGAAGCCAAGACACTTGGCGACATCGAATATGTTTTCATTCCAACGGAGGTTGTCATTAACACACATACCGAGAATAGAAAGTCTTTCGGTTTCAACGATGCAAGTGTCATTCATTGATAATGGCAGTGTGTGACAGAACACAGCATTGCGTTTTAGAAGCATTAAATTCCACTCTATTGGTTGTACCCCACTGAGTTATGCTATTAAGATCGGAATTTAATGAGCTTAACATACGTTGCCGTTCCAGTTCCACACCCGAAGAAAAGGGGCGTGACCCAAGAAACAAATATCCGTAGCTAAGGGTGTACTGTCAGGGATTGGATTAGAAGTAACAGACAGGAGATCATTTATAAAAATGAGCAAGAGTGTCGGTGACAGAACAGAACCTTGGGGAACACCACTTATTTATTTGGTGGGTTCCAGGCTTAAAGCAGTCCAAAACAACTTGATTTGAACGGTCCGAAAGGTAATTTCTAATCCATTGAAGAAGAGTATCGTCGATTCCAAATGCAAGCATTTTCGACAAGAGAGCTTGATACCAAACTCTGTCAAACGCCTTTGAAATATCAAGCGCAACGATCTTACTTTCACCACCTTAGTGAAGAGATTGGTTCCACTTGTCGGTTAGATACGTCCTCAAATCACCAGTGGACCTGTTCCTGGGAAAACCATACTGCCGGTCATTACAAAGTTTTTTGGGATTCAAGATATTTCAAAAGTTGACGGTTGATCAGCGTTTCCATGACCCTAGGAAAAAAGACGTAAGTGCAATTGGTCGGTAGGATGATGGTGGGAGAAGAAGATACGCCTGCTTTTGGTATAGGCTGGACAAATGCTGTTTTCCATCTCCTTGGAAAGAGCCCTGAAGAATAGGACAGATAGAAAAGCTTACGCAGTGGTTTCGCCAGCGTAGAAGAACTCCTGTCCAGAACGATAGGGAAAATACCATCTGGACCACCGAATTTGTGTATGTCAAGCTCTCGGAGTACTCTAGTCACTGAGTGCGAAGTTGGTCCCATGGAGTATTCTACGCGCTCGAGTACAAGGGAAAAAGGGCACTATCTGGGAGCGTTGAGCTAGCTACAAAGCGACCAGCAAGCAGATGCGCTTTATCTAGAGAGCTAACAGGTGGAATTCCATTGTAAATGAGTGTCAGGATAGATGATGCGGCCGAATTCCAGATGTTTTTAACAAACGACCAAAAGTTTTTATTACCCGCGGGACTTTTTACTATGTTTTGCCTCAGCTTTTGGTCGTAGGATGGGTTGACCTTTTATGACCGAAAGCTTATCGCTATTAATGACAAAAATGGTCAAAAAGAAGGGTACCTACTGAAGTAATCTTAAAGTCTCTTAGACACTTTTTTGTGGTCCTGAAGATTACGTTTTTGGAACAGTTTATGGAATGTTTATAGCAATTGTTCATGGTGCCTTCCTTATATTTGACGAAAACAAAATTTACAACTTTACCAAAAGAAAACAATATATAAATAAATAAATAAACAATTTAGTGATAAGGAGATATAACATTGCTTACTACTGCTTCAGTTTTTATGAGCGCGATAGATATGTGGTGAGCGATTCTTATTTCTCCAGTCAATGCATCGGAACCCCGAGTGGGCCTTCTGGTGCCGATACTTGCTGTTACTCGACCAATTTAAAATGTCTTCGAATAGGAAAATCAATAACTTTTCATTTCAACAGATAACAGTACTTGGGTGGACTGCTTCGCTGGTAACAGGGTTTAAAAATCCGAATATTTCTTCGACTCATACACAGACCCGGACTTCGGCCCCATATGTAGGTGCTCAGAGAGCTCTGGAAAGCTTATAGTGTATGGAATATTTCAACAGATAACAATACTTGAGAGAACAGCTTCACTGGTAAAATGGTTTGAATCGCTGGAAATTCGTTCGACTGATACAGGTCGTCCTTCGGCTTCTATTTGTACAGACAAACTCGATACTGATACGATAAGTTATTTGCCGCTTAAAACCAGTAACGCCGTTGTATACTTCGAGTTTCTTGTAGTTGATACCAAACCAAAAAAACTCGTCCGTTTGTGTAGGATTACAATGGAGAATGCACGCTACTCCATCAAGGTCGGTAAATAACTCACCGGCACCTTCCCTGTCAAGAAAGGATACAGACAAGGCGATGCGCTGTCAAGGGACTTCGTAAACATCGTTCTTAAAAGAATAGTGATAAACTCAAATGCTAACAGCAGAGGCACTATCTTTCAAAAGTCCGTCCATCTACTCGTCTACGTCGACGACATCGACATAATCGCGAGAACGCGGCGGGATGTCACTGGCGCGTTCGTGGGTATTGGAACGGAGGCGGCGAAGATGTGTTTGGCAATCAATGAGGGCAAGGCAAAGTATATGCTGTCATCAAGAAAGGACAAACAACACCGATGTCTCGGACAGAAAGACACTATAGTCAGATATAACTTAGAGGTGGTTAAGGACTTTGTCTACCTAGACTCCGCAATGAACTCGGGCAATGACACCAGCGCTGAGATTAAACGAAGAATAACTCTTGCCAATCGCTGTTTCCTTAGGCTAAGAAATCAATTGAGTAGCAAAGCCCTCTTTCGAACAACTAAAGTGACCCTTTATAAGACCCTAATAAACCCAGTCCTTTTCTATGGTGCAGAGGCATGGACTCTATCAAAAGCGGATGAGGTCACTCTTGGTTGTTTTGAGAGCAAAATCCTTTAAATAATTTTTGGTCCCGTCTGCATAGACGGTGAGTGGAGGAGGAGATACAACGACGAACTGTACGGGCGACGTCAACGACATCGACTTAGCCAGAAGAGTGTAGATCCAACGACTGAGGTGGCTCGTTCATGTAGAGCGAATGGTCATGAATGCTCCGGCCCGGAAGATCGTCGAATTCACACCCGAGGGACGGCGCAGTAGAGGAGACCGCGACTCAGGTGGAAGGGGACCTTAACCAACTTAGCGTGCCAAACTGAAGACGGCTGGCCAAAGATCGTGCTGGCTAGAGACGCTTGTTGGTTGAGGCCCAGGTCCACCCCGGCCTGTAGCACCACCTTGAGTATGTAAGTAATATACAGCAGAGAACATTACCTCAGATGCAATTTATAGATACATACACTGAAATAAAAGGAACACAAATACAATAAATTCGAGAAAGTTGAAAAGTTCGTTGAACCGACAAATAACTTATTGGCACATATATATATTTGGCCAACAAACGAGATTATTTAGCAAACAAATATCAGTATTCATTTAAGAGCTATTTGTTGATTTAAACAGCAGCTGCTTGTTGCTTAAATCAGCAAACAATGTTGTTCTTCAATTAAATGCAAGTATTCGATGCATAAGAAAACAATTTGGAAGTTTGAATAAATATGTTAATTGCGGCAACAAAATTGTTGTTTAACTCAAGGAACATTTTATTTGGTTCGCTAACCAGTTTCGTAATAATTTGAACTCGTGAATTCCTTGCGCAAAAAAAAACAACGTTTTTCCCACTTAATCGATTTTTTGTTTTTGGTGACTGTTTGCTCCCACCTTTGATAACAACCTTTCACATACAAACGAAGCAACAACCACCAAAAAATGTTCGCCTATAGGTTTTTGTACAAGGAAGGAAACATTGCCTTCATTATCTTCCGACTCTTCTTGTGGATTCGATTTCAAACTCGAAATGGGGGTAAACATATGTATAATGTAGATACCATACCACTTTTAGTGTTTATCTTTCTCCGTTTTTGTGTGATGACAAGTTCCTTCTAATGGGCGGAGAAAAAAAGTTTCGATTCGGTACCACCACTTTTTGATAAGTATCTGCAATGCAACATTGATAAAAATGCCAAATAAAGGCATCGATTAAATTATCGTTACGTAGTTTGGTCAGCTGATATGCTTTCATAACGTCTTAAACGCACCTGATGCATTTTGGAGCTCACTCATGTTTCTGGAAATCGTAATCTGTGTATTTGAGTTTTATCAGCATCCGATTCACTGCTCGATAAAGCCAAATCTTGTCCGGCGTCCTCAGTTTCAAAATCGCTCTACAAAGTGGACATTTGTGTCGTCGTGAAATTTGTGTTTTAGTTCCAGGGACCGAATTCCACAAGAGTGACTTTTGGTCAGAGTATATCCATATAATGAGTAAGGACACTCTCCACGTTTTCTTTATTAGTTCTTATCAGCAAGTATGTCTGTGTCACACAGCCACTAGAAGTAGATGGATTTATTAAGTACTGTGTAAGATAGAGATAAAAGGGGACAACTGTTTTTTCGGAAAAGGGCACAGGGTGCTCCGTTAAAAAAAAGAGAAATATTAATTTGTCCTACATTTTTATTAAAAATTAAATAAGAACTACATGTGTGTTACACTAGGATATTTTTGCTTGTTGTTGGCTTTTTTGATAATCCTATTAAATTTTTTTATAATGTACACTCGAACACAAACATAAAATTTTATAAAAATTCTTTGTTTTGATTTTTACAGCAAAAGTAATCGAATTCATGTAGAGGCTGCGGTGATGAGGAAACCCATGAGGATACACCTCACTTCCTGTGTCACTGTCCAAGCCTCTGTCACCTGAGGAACAGAACAATTGGAAGATACTTCTTCCAAGACACTCAAGAACTTTCTGATGTCTCATTTTCGAATCTTTACAGGTTTATAAAGGCATCCAAATGGCTGGACAATATGGAGTATTAAGAATAACAAGGACAAAGGACCGAGGCCAGAACGGCGAGGCCGACACTCCCAAAAGGGTATCACAATGGGACCACATTTACAAAAGTGTGGTGTAACAGATTCGCTCTGTTCCATCAGCCCGGAAACATAACCTAACCTAATCAAATTCATTCTTTAATATATTATACATTTTTATTTCAAAATTATTACAAAAGTACAAATTGGGAAAACGAGAAATAAATTCCTGCTCCAGGCTCTCTATCGCATTTAAAAACTCTTGAGAAGGGCGTGTTAAATGCGCCCTCATATTCTTTGAAATTTTTGAAAATGGAAGAAACACTAGGTTTCTGACTTAATTTCAGCTCGCACTTGTGTTTTTGACGTTTTTAGGGTTCCGTAGCCAAATGCCAAAGTATGGAACCCTTATAGATTCGTCATGTCTGTCTGTCTGTCTGTCCGGAAATGTCACAGCCACTTTTTTCCGAAACTATAAGAGCTATACTGTTGAAACTTGGTAAGTAGATGTATTCTGTGAACCGCATTAAGATGTTCACATAAAAATAGAAAAAAAACAATAAATTTAGGGGGTTCCCCATACTTAGAACTGAAACTCAAAAAAAAAAAATTTCATCAAACCCATAAGTGTTGGGTATCTATGGATAGGTCTTCAAAAATGATATCGAGGTTTCTAATATCATTTTTTTCTAAACTGAATAGTATGCGCGAGAGACACTTCCAAAGTGGTAAAATATTTTCTAATAATAAATCTGTAATACGTGCCTAAGTAAATAATAATTATAATTCGCGCGGAACCCTTCATGAGCAAGTCCGACTCGCACTTGGCCGCTTTTTTTTAATGTAGCCTGCAAAATAATAAAACGCGTTTTCGCCACCGAAATCAACAGTTTTATACTCTGATTCGGTTTTGAAAATATTTTTCATATTGTCCTTCTTTTCGAATGATTATAACTGCATTTCAACGTCGGGAAGCTCGAAGTTCACAGTTGGCTCGCAGTTTCCATGGGTTATATCCTCCATGTACTTTGCTAAAAATGAACAAATGAATTGAAATGGAGTCAGTACCTAAGTTGTTATTTCCTACTCTTTTGCGTATGACCGCGAAGGTATTTTCCAGACAATCTTGATTGAGGTTTCTCGTTAAAAGGAACTGAATACCATCTGCCCTTAAATCACTTGAAATGCAAATGAGAGCAATTATATTCTGCTGCTATCCTCTTAAGAATCGCATCTTTTTAGTTACATTGGCAGACTGATTGAAAAAAGAAATATTTTCATTTCCAAAAAATTGCCTTCTAGATTTGTTGGGGTCTCTTAACTTAGACGAATTAAACATATCGTATAACCTGTCTAATCTTTCGATCATTTTAGCAGTATTGATAGATATATAAAAATATTTTTAAATTTAAAAACAGTTGTATCTTCTAAAAACACGTACCTACACTCTTATTTGTTTGCTCTAAGAACTAATACGCGTCACCCCGCATTGTATTTTAAAAAATCAAAGCAGGTAGCACTGCAGGAAGTAAAAAGTTACACACAACGAGGATCAAGTCGTTGCGCCTTTAAAAAAAACATTGAAAAAAACCCACAATCATTCGTCTTAAGGGGCCCTTACATGGTCAATCGGTCGACATCATGCATCGTGTATGTGTGGATTGACGCTACCCCTCACACAGTTCAATCGATTGACGTCAATTTTTTATTTTTTGTGAGTTTTCGTGGTGTACAGATGTGCGATGAAGGAAACGGACGATTGTATTGCATATATTGCTCTTGCAATATATTCTTGAATTGTACTGCAAGATACACACGGATATTCGATGTCTTTAATGAAACTAATTTCATTAAAATACCAAAGAGTTGGTTCACTGCAATTATCAACACCGGATCCGCTTTTGTTTAATTCATTTAAACGTTTTAGCTCGCGCCGAAAATTCGTTCTCAACGTATTTATTTTCTGGTGATATCCGCTTTTTGTGCATCAGGATACTTTTCTTTATACTTTTGAAGTAAAACTTAATATTGTTGCATTTTTTTGTTTCGGTCGCTATAATCTTTCCCTTTGACATCCCATAAACTCGGTAATAACCGATACGTTTCAATTACTTCCGATACAAATGCTCGGCCTTCATCGTCCTTCAGTTTTCCGCACATGTTTTCGCTTCCGCGACACAAAACACAATGAAGTAATTACGTCAATCAAACCCTTACACGTATCAATCGGCATGACGTTCATCATGCAAAATCAAACTTGTTTTGATTTTCGTCAATCAGACTTCACCAAATGTGTGTGACTCATACAGATACATTTTGACAATTACATGCTAGTGATTGATGTCATTCGATTGACCATGTAAGTGCCCCTTTACGAAGCACGCCGCATGTAGTGGTACAGGCAAAATATATTTTGTACGCTTTTTCCACAGCGGTCGTTCCATAAGGGTTAAAACACATCCTTTTGACCTGTTTCCACGTATTGTTGGTTTTTTCTGCATTTTGCTTTGAAGTAGTAGGAAATGCATATGTAGAGAGAGTGTCCCTACTCATTATAGGGATATACTCTGGTTTTGGTGTGTACACGAACAAATGTATGCATTCTCTTCTTCATTTTACGCAAGGGTCCGCCGTTAAATTTATTCGCTGTGTTTTTGACCGGAGTGTGAGAATGGAAAAAAGAGAATGAATTACAAAAAAAAAAAAAAAAAAACCAAATTGACACAGGTAAAGTCCGTCCAAAGACAGTTGACACAAAGCTCCATAAGAAAAGCAGTTTTTTTCATGGAAAGCATTGTCAACTGATTTTGGACGAACTACATATAACACATTCGATATTCGAAGTGTTACCTCCAAGTGCTGATACTGCCAGTTCTGCTCTATGGCGCCTAGTGCTGGACAATAAGCAGGAAAGTTGTTTTTTTTTCGAAAGAAAAATACTTCGTGAGAAGGGCGAATGAAGGAGAAGATACAACCATGAACTCTATGGGCTCTACCAAGAGGTGGATGTAGTCCAAAAATCTGCAGCTCCAGCGAAGAAAATCTTCGACTCCCAGCACCTAGGTTCCTGATGACAACACTAAGACCGAACCTCCGTTTAAAAGATCAAGTTATCGCGGAGGCCTGAGCGCTTGATCTGGAGCACTGAAATCCGCCATAACGGGATCGCAGAGGATAAAAGACTGTAGTATCTCAGGTCCCGATCAACCTTTCCACGGATCGGGAGCCCGTTAAGAAAATAAACAATACATTGAAGTCTTAAGACATTGTCCTAATTTCTTTTTCTTTTCCTTTTTAGCGAAGATACAATCGAAATTAAAAGAATCGTAGCCCTCCGGCTTTAAACCATCACTACTGACCCGCCTGTGGGGTTCGTTGGTTCGACCTCAAAATTCATCGAAAGTATTCCCGGTTTCGGATCTCTTCATAACTGAGGCCAATCAAATTTTGGTGTTGTTGCATCGTTATCATCCCAGCCTCTGGATACTCTTAGCCGCTGCAGTGATATTCTTAATACTGAACCATACCACCAGATGGCTGACAGACAGCGCACTCCTTTAACACTGAACCATACCACCAGATGGCTGACAGACACGGATGGGTGCCGACATTTGAATGAGTGAAGAGCATTTTGGAGAGGAAGGATAACGACCAATTTTAAAGCTATTGCTTATTTTAACAATTTACAAGTCTTGGAACTTCTCATTTAATAAATAAAGTATTGCTCATAAAGTCATTTTCCTCATTTTGTACAACTTTGCAGTAACAGTTAGTGTGTCGGAATACTAATCGAAAGGTCCCCGGTTCAATTTCCGCCGGGGCCAAGTAACATCTAGAGTTTTTTTCCACTGCCCCACCCCTTGCGAACGTCTGACAAACACCCACGATTATCAATTGTCATGAGAAGCTTCTCAAATTGTCTAATATTTATTTTTATTAATAAGCAAACAAATTTAAAGTGCAACCGAACAGGCAAAACAGTAGCTAGCGAATGGACGGGAGTCGAAGAAAATTCCAACAATTTTTCTGAACAGATTAAACAGTGACGCTTTTGAAAGGGTATCGCCGGATGAACGATATAATCGAGTACTTGCTGTAAAAAAACAATTTCGTATTTTAGGTGAACGTACAACCTATCTTACGGCTGTCGGCGCACATTCACCTTATGATCCATATTGGATATCCTTCCTCACTCAAGTGACAGATTACTCACCAAGGACAGATTTCTACATATAAATTCTAAATATATTTAACTATTTAAATTCTAAATGTTCGCATTTACCGTCAGTCGCTCTATATCCGCCACTTATTCGACAAAGGTTTAATTCACCAAATAAGAATAAATAAAGTTCGCTTTATCAAATTTAAACCCAAAATAAATAGCTTTGTTTATAATTTGGCTAATGGCATCCTCGTCAATCATTATAAGTTACTGCTCCTGTCAGTGCTTTTGTGTTGAACATTTAACAAAACAAAACAAAAAATTACAGAACAATCGTTCCTCCATTCAGACAACTCTAACCACGAGTCATTGAATTAAATAAAATTGCTTTGAGTTTGAATAATTTATGCATTAAATAAACATTAATTATGATCTATGATACTAATAAACAACAAATTGCGTTTGTTTTCCAACCACATCAAAATTGAAAGCTCCCATAGCAGCATCCGGACCACAACGTCATACCACTGCCACCGCAACTGAGCCATAATCAAGCTCCCGTTTCAATTTCAACCCCAAAATTAATTAACTTGAAATAATCACAAATCATTTTTGATTCTCACCCATATGTGGGCCATCGAGTAATTGCAATAATTAATTTGGTTATTTTAACAGCATTGCCAGAGTCATTTACGTCATTTTAGTGTCGAGTTTTTCCTCCCCCATTAACCAGCTGTTTTTTTTTACAAAAACATCACAACTAATATTGTAATTTACATCAACGCAAACATTAAGCGGTGTACATCCCAAAATTAGTTTCATACTCGGTAATAAAGTAAAATTTGAAATTAAATCGTTTTTGGTGAAAAAAAAACACGACTGGAGTACAGAAACTCGTACACCAATCCAGTTTGGTTGTATTTTTCCTTTGATTATACATATATTGATTTTGTGATATAAAAACTCACGAAACGGTCAGTGAAACGGGGTGGAATTCTCAATTTCAATCATGCAACTTACTACAATTCGTACCAGACCCGAAGTCAATGCACCCAACCAATTCTTGTGAAATGAACTCCAGGATTGCGAACGCTTGCAACAATTATGATTATAGTAATAATAACAACCTCGTGCAGAGCAACCAATTCAATCTGTATGCCAATCTAATAGACAATGTGTATTGGAAATTCTTTGTCTGCTTGCCGAGTACAGTGAACGTTAGAAGTTTGCAAACACTTTTGTTTTATCCGCGTGCATTTCGAAATGGTACTCAATTGGTCAATAAAACAAATACAGGACTGTAACGGCTCACCCAGGGCTATTGTTGATTCGATAATATTTCCGATTGCATTCGTTTTCAATTAGATATTAGTAAATTATCGCAATGGTGGAATCATAAGTGAACTTAATATATTTAAAAATAAGAAAGGTTTTTACGGCATGTCGCATTGCTCTTCCACTCTTTCATAATTATTTTATAAATGATCGCAGAAGTCAGCGATTCCTTCCTTCTTCTTCTTCTTTTAATGGCGGTGAGGCTATGATAAAGGATAAAAGGACTATAACCCTCCCACTTAAGTGCAGCCCTAATGGTCCGGCTATGGCGTTCGTTGGTTCGACCTCAGAAAATAACGACAGTCCTCCCGATTTTGAATCCCTTCGTCCTTGAGGCCAGTCAAATTATGGTGTTACTGCATTTGTGTGATCCAGGAGTTTTTAGGGCTGCATCTCCTTCACGTTTGTATTGGAACGTTGATTGATATTGCCTTTTTGACAGGGTTCCTATGATCTGTCCTTTGAACATGCCAATACCAAATTAGATGAAGGCTTCCTCGGACCTTGGAACTTCTTCTTCGATCAATCTTTGTTACTCCTGCTGTCTTGCGAAGCATCTTCATCAGGTGCGGTTAATTTGCCCTCATACTTTTTGTGCGCCGTTGAACATTGTGAACCGTATATGAGCGCCGGGCGCACAACTGCGGTGTAGAGCTTTCCTTTCAGTTTGGTGGGAATTTTTCCATCACAGAAGATGGCTGAGTTTTCCCACCACTTCATCCACCGTACGCTTACGCGATGCTTAATGTCGTCATCACAGCTTGCTTTGCTATTGATCATAGATCCCAAATATTTGAACTTTTCGGACTTCGCAATCACTCTTCTATTCATATAAATGTCTGGACTAGGTCGGAGTGGATCAGAGAACGTGCAGCACTAGTATCCATTTTTTCCGACGAATAGGATACCCATTCCCCTCCAAAACGAAGAACCCATACATCAAGTGCTCCTTGCAGGGACGTTTGATCCTTGCTAGTTATGGCTCCATCGTCAGCAAGGAATAACTGATGCACCTTGAGGCCCGTCACTTTTCCTTAAAGCAGATAATCAAGGACTGTTATAAATATCAAGGGACCTAAGACGCTTCTCTGGTGGACACCGACTTTTATTGCGAACTCCTCGCTGACGCCAACAGGGCATCTTACTCTGGTCTTTACTCCTTCATACGTGTCCATGAACATCTGTACGTAGGTTTCTAGAACTCCTCGTTGGCTTCAGCTCGTTGGTGTCACGTTCGACAATACATTCAATTTCAATTTGCCAAATGATTATGCCATTGCCAAGTCTAACTCAATATTGGGCTTTCTTATGCGTAATAGCAAAGACTCCCGAAGTGTACATAGCCTCAAAATTGTATACAGCTCGTTGCTTGGTTGGTGGAGACCGGCCCTCGATTTGGATGCACTTAGACAAAAAATAGGTCGTTTTGTGATGCCGATGTGTAAGGTGGGTGGGTGGGTCACCCTCTTACTCAGGGAACCATTTGCTCCTCTGAATGAGGAAGCTAATCTTTGCCGTACAGGCCTTGTTTAGAACATGGAAAAGGTTTTCACCCAGTGTAGCTTTCCTAATGTTGGCGAGTGCGGGACACGTGCAAAGGAGGTGACTGAAAGTATCTTCCTCGTCTTCGGCATTTCTTCCTATAGCACAGTGCCCGATGAGGGTGTTTACTAATTTGAAGAGGGTATCTCCTTTATGCTTTAGAAGTCCGATGGATCTGGATTTATTTAATGTCGGCCAGATCAGCCTTGCGGTATTGCATCGGTCGAGTTGGTGCCAACGACGGTTTGCTTCACTCACCGCATTGGTGTCGATTAGGTATTTAACATAAGACGTTGGCCCCTCGATATCGATGGCGGTTATACCGTTTGAACCAGAAGAGCCTCGTAGAGCCAGTTTGTCAGCTTCACAATTCCATGGTATGACACAGTGACCCGGCACCCAGCCAAAGGTGAGGCTATAACCAGCTTTCTCGTTAACAGATGAGCGGCAGTCTTTCACTGCCTCGGATCTCGTTGTGCTCGATGCAAGGAATTTAATGCCCGCATAACTGGTATTCCGAGAAGACTCCGGCACCGACTCCGTCCTCTGTTTTGGACCCATCTGTAAAAGTTGACAGCTCGTTGACCATTCTTAGAATATTCATCTTTATTTGGGATTCACTATATGCCATTCACAAACAAGATTTGACAGAATGCAAACGAATTTCACGAGATACGCGGTTCGTAAATTACACATGTTAGATGAGCTTCTCAATTATGACAGACGATGCAAATTAGTTGGTCTGCAAACACTTCAGTTTCAGATGCAAGGCGGGTTCTATCATGTTTATTCGCGATATAATTAATTTTGATATCATTTCACCATAATTGGTTTATCTATTAAATATTTATGCTCTCCAAATGTCCCTGCGGGTTTGAAGCTTATGTTTCACTGAAGGGCATAGGACCAATTATGGTATTAATGAGCATATTACAAAATGCATAAGTGCATTCAATGAGCTGTGCAACGATGTTGACTTTTTCTTATCCCGAGTTGAATGTAAAAATTGCGTTTTTTTTATTGATTCTCGATTAGTTTACTATTATTATTTGAAGTAGTCTATTGAAAATTGGTAGACGATACTTATACAAATAACAGTTGTGTAAAGCAATACTGAGGGTATACACTAGAGAACGAAGAGTTCTGTGTGTTCTGTGATGGAAACGAACAAAATATAGAAAAGGAGAATTAGAGTACTCATATTGATACCCATCTAGAATCAAATCGAAAATATCGATATCTACGTGTATCGAAAAGAATACCGACATTCTGTTTGTGAATTGACAATTTCAGGCGTATAAATTGGTGGTTATGTTGTAAGGTTAGGTAAGGTTATAGTGGTAGTCGGCAGAAGCCGACACACATAGACCAATAAAAGGTCCATTGTGACACAATATGGATCTATCATCTTCCTACTCGTTGAACCAGTTGGAGCTAATGATGGAGCTTGTAAGACTTTTAATGTCAATGTTTATAAGATCATTGAGATCATTATAAAAGAATGATCCCAAATGGAGTTTTCGTCTTTGAGAGAGAGCAGGGCAGGTGCGGAGAAGGTGGATAATAAGCTCCTCATCCTAATCTTAAACAGCAGCTTCTGCAGAAGTCATTTGTATAGACGCCAAACCTTGTTGAATGCTTGCCAGTCAGTTCACAGAGAAGGCCAAATCTGTTTTGTCGCTAGACATGTTGCTACCTGTCCACCTAAGGTTAGTTCTCTCTATGGCCTGGGCCTCCCTCATAAACATGAGTTTGCAGGCAGCAATTCGAATGCCTAAGGGACCTTAATCAGGTAGAAGGGGTAGTATGGTTCCTTTTTTGGCGAGTTCATCAGCCCTACAGTTCCCTAGAATATATCTTTGTCCCGGCACCCAGCACAGATGAATGTTGAACTGCTCCGACATCTCCGCGAGGGATGTTCGGCAGAATGAGACGAGAGACAATATCGCTTCCGATAAAGTTGTCTATCTAAAGGGTGTTTTTTTTTTTAGAGGTTTGGTTTTTAAGCTGGCATCACTGTTTCTACAGATTGTCAATTTGACTGTTGAAAGTTGATTTGTAGTAAGTACGTTTTGCCATTTTACGGTCAATAGATTAACAGAACAAGAACCAGAACAACGTCTTGTAATATTTGTAACTTAAAAGCGAAAGAAGACAGTTTTCACATTATTAATGTTTGTCTAATCTACAAACCACAAAGACTAGCTAACAAATTTAATGTGAGTCCGTGAAATAAAGCCTTACGGGGGGGGGGGGGGGGGTTCAGGGGGCATTGCACTGATTATGGAAATCCCATAACCAGTGCAATAAGTATGGGGAGCATGCTGCCCCCCCTGCGACCCCCTCTTGGGGTCACTGTTTGATTTGGAGTAGGTGAGAGGTTTTATTTTAGCACTTGGCCTTATTGCTCTTTGACTCTTGGGGACTTATTTCACTATGAAATAACCCCCCAATTTGAAGTATGAAATAAGTCCCCAAAAACACATGAAATAAATCCCAACCTCCATACAAATTTTGGGGAGTTATTTCATTTTTCATTTGGGGGGTTATTTCCTGCAGCCGTTATAAGCATTTTGCTACATGTTAAATAATTGAATTTGTTACTCACTTACTTATTTACTTACTACTACTATTTTTTTTTTTTGTGTTTAAAATGTAAATAAAATCGGATACCGTGCGGGGACGGGCTAAGTTTATTATCATAGCAGTAATGGGAACATGCACGTGTCGAAGTCGTAAAAAAATAGGCAGACCTAAAAACGTCTGTATTACACAAACGCAATATGTTGCGGATGTCAGCAAACTGCATTACCTACTTAATACATTGATTAACTTAAGCCCAACTACAAACTAGCCCTTACACAAATTTCCCTTTAGTTATGATCACCAAATTCTCCAAAACACAAAAGAGGAAGCAAAGGAAAATGGAAAAAAAAATCTCCACTAATTGGTCAGGGCTTGCTAGCTACTCGCTGTAATTTTCTTTTTGATTTCGGCGGTGAAACGTGAGTGATCGTGCGAGCAAAAATATATTTTTATTTATTTTTTATTTATTTAGTGATTTACCTATACATAGTAAGATACAATATCTTATACACTAGTGAAAGGCATACAATAGTTGAAACGAGTATAAAAAGCTACATGAGTTACAAAACGAAGAATTCATGTTGATGAGAAAAACGAAATAATGAAAAGTAAAGCATAAGCAATTTTTACACGAAAATATACAAAAAATACAAAATTTTAAGAATTCAAGGAGAGATACGATTTTAATTCCTTTTTAAGTTTAGTTGTGTTATTTAAACTTCGGATAGAGTAGGGTAAGGAGTTCCACAACCGTGTGGAGTGAATAAAAACTGACGCTCAGAAGTTAAGCAAGAGTACCGAGGAGGGATCAATTGAGCAGATCTGCTTGAGGTGGGATATCTTATTTTTTCATATATATAAGTCGGTTAATGTTTTAAAAGTATGTCCGAAAACAGGCAAAGAGTTCGAAATTTGAGAAGATTGTCGAAAGTCATATTGTAAAGTTGGCTGGAGTAGAGTGATATTCGATCAAATTTACGCAATCCGAAAACATATCGCACAATACAATTCAATGCCACATTAAGTTTCCTCTTGGATGCATAACTACAGGTCGCAAAAATTTCACAAGCATATGTTAAGACTGGCATGGCTAGAATTTTAGCAAGTAAGACTCGTGTTTTAAAGGGTGTAAAGGATTGGGTGGCCCACAACGTTCGGATAACTCCATAAGTCTTGCCGATTGCAAGATTAATGTGGTTGTCCCAAGTTAAGAATCGATTAAAGGTCACCCCTAGGTTCTTGACGGATTCTACATACTCAATAGGAGCATCTTGGAGCGTGAGGATAGGAAAATAATCCAGATCTAGGGGCTTTCGCGAAATCACTATGCACTTAGTTTTATCTCGATTTAATATCAGTCCATTTTGTTTAGACCACTGCACAATATCGGCAAGATCATTATTTATCGATTGCGCGGCGTGCTCTATTAAACCCAGAGGACAGCTTAATACGAGCTGAGCATCATCAGCATACAAATGAATTGAGCTGTTTTTGATGACATTAGGAAGATCGTTGACATAAAGGGAGAAAAACAAAGGCCCTAGTATGGATCCCTGAGGGACACCACTTATGATAGGCAGGGGGTTTGAAAGGGATTGATTAACTTCTACGGCTTGAAAGCTGTAAGTTAAGTATGACGATACTAACTTTATAGCACAAGGCTCGAAATTATATATATGAGACAACTTGCGGTACAAAAAAGAGTGGTCAACCAAATCAAACGCCTTAGAAAAATCAATCAAGAAGGACTAAGAAGGACACTTTGTCTTCGTCCAGAGCTTGCCTAATATCTTTAGACACACCTATCACAGCAGTGGTACAACTGTGTTTTTGTCGGAAACCAGATTGCTTAGATGATAATAGGTTGAACATGGCGAGATGACGGCTAATTTGCTTTTGGAGGATCCTTTCAAAGGCTTTTGACAAAAAAGGGTGTATTAAAATCGGCCTGTACTCATCACACTTGGAAGATTTTGGGATGGGGATAATTTTTGCTGATTTCCATTGCCTAGGAAAGATCCCTGTAGTCACCACAGTGTTAAAGATATGGGTTTATTACCCAGCAAAATGGGTAATACGATTTTTAGAAAAGATGGATGAATGTCATCAAGGCCAACAGCATTCGATTTGATAGATAGAATGCTTTCAACAACATCAGCGCTGTTGAAAGCAGTGAAGCAGAAACTAAGACAGCAAGCGTAGGGAGATGGGTTGCCACTTTGTTTTAATGACTCCAAACTATTTGACAATTTCTGCGACGAAATAAATTTTGAGTTGAGTTCATTAGGATCAAGAGCATCAGCGTTATTGTTTTTGGATTTACCAATGCCAATATTGCGCAGATTACTCCACAAGTGCTTACTTCCTAATGAGGCGTTTAGTTTACTTGAATAAAAGTTAGATTTTGCGGCTCGTATTGCAGTAACAACTTTATTGCGAAGTACGCAGTAGGCTTTTCGATACCCTACCAAAGGGAAACGTTTCCAACGAGTGTAAGCAAGGTCACGCTGTTGGATTAGTGAGCGGATTTTTGGGGAAATCCAAGGAACCTTACGAGGCAACACGATTTTAGTCTTTAGTGGAACGTACCGATTGTATAGGGTTTTAATATTGCTATTAAAAAACTCAACTTGTTCGTTTGGAGAAGGAAAATAGTAGATTGAATTCCAATCGATACTTCTGGTATGTTCCTCTAGCAGCGCATAGTCAATATTCTTAAAATCTCTATATTCCATAGTTCTTACAACACTCACAGTTTCAAAGTCAAAGGCAAGATATATTAAATCATGCCCAGAGAAAGCAGGTGCTTCGAGCTGGTCATAGAAAATGATTTTGTTTCTAGTACTGAATAAGAATAAATCCAGCTGCGTAGAAGACTGATCAGAGAAGTGAGTAGGAGTTGTAGTATTGACTGAGACTAAATTAAGAGAAGACATCTCATCTGTAAAATGGCTGTCAGACAGGAGGTTGCTATTGAAGTCTCCACATAAAACAACATTAGGACACGTAATAGAGATTTCTTCCAAGGTCGTGATGAATTGTGAAACGTTAACATTTCTATTAGGCCGATAAGCAGCACCAATCAAGAGTTTTGATTCGTCATTGACAAGCTCAACAAACACATGCTCAATCTCACAACCATATAAGAAAAAATTGAGTTAAAAAAATAAAAGATCTTGAGAAAAACTACATAAACCGAAAGATACGTAAAGTTTCCTAAAGGGATAAAATAAAATTATATAGATAAAATTATATAGATAAATATAAATAATTCTACGGTTAGCTGCTTAACAGTGTGACAAATACAATTTAAGTAAACTAATTATTTCCATAGGGAATCACAAGAAAATTATATCCATTTTCCCAATCTGGCGATAGGAAGCGATAAAACATTAAAGTTTTAATCCTTCCTTGGTTTTGCCATACCCCTCCAAGGCAACCCTACGTCGAATTCACCAATATACGTGATTTCCACGCTCCAAGTTACCACCAAACATTGGAAGTACAGGTGCTTAAGTATGTTCATACATATACCTCTCATAATCGATGAATTTAATGTATTAACCTTAACAGCAAAGAAAGCACGGCAATCTCCACATGATCGCAAGAAAATCTCCACAAGAGAGCATTGGCGAATTGGAAGGGCTCCGTAAACCAAAATCTCTATTAGAAGGAAGTGCATGCGGGAAACGTACCGTTTAACCGATTGCATGCAAATTATCAGTTTTATTCAGAATTCGAGGGACTAACGTCGTGGTTTTAATTCTAGTGAACGAGATTTATTAGTTTGTATATATAAGTATTCATAATGCATGTGCGGATGTGTTTTAATGTTTTTTTTATAGTTTCGTTAGTACGAGTATCATACCACAAGATTATATTTAATTGCAGTTAAGTGAAAATTAAAGTACGAGTATATGCCTATTATATGCCCTTGTACATAACGTAAACTGATCAGCTAACTAAATTTTATTGAAACTAGTGCTCCCTTTTGGTATATAATATAGATACAGTGCAACTTCGACAATCCGGACACATATAGTTTTGGGCACGTTCGGATTATCGAGTTGTCCGGACTATAGTAGTGAAAATTATTAAAATAATCTAAATGAATTAAATACATATATATGTACGTATGTACTATGATTTATTAAAAAACATTAAATTATTACATCAAATTATTATATTAAATACATACTATGGTTTATTAAAAAATTAAGTTATTTTGTGCTGACTAACTTTGTTGTGGTGAATGATTTGTGCTTTTTGCTCTATCCTCTTAAACAATAGAATATCCTGCATATCTATATTATTCTCCTCAGCCCACTGAATACAAACTGAAAATGATTTCTTTGCATCTGCATTAGATATCTTTGTTTTAGCAGCCATTTCTACAAAGTCGTCTTCAGAGTCTGTAAGCAGCACTGGCGATTCTTTTAGTTTAGCGTGTTGTATTATTTCTTCATCGGAAAACTCCAATGAAAATTCATTTGCACCAGTTGCCCAATCATTGATATCTTTTTCAGTTAGGTCATTACTGAAGTTCATAGCTCCAATCATATTTTGGATGGATTTTATGCCATCAGAGATGCTATCAGACTGTAGTTCTTGACGCAGAACCTGAAGCGGTATCATATCTTCATCATCCCAGCACGATGCAGTTCTTGGCCACAATGCAGACCAGCTTTTCTGAATATTTTTTTCACTAATGCTTTGCCATGCTAAATCCAAGAAATAAACCGCAGCTTTAAGGCTAAACATTTTTAAAGTTTTAACCACGTCGACATAATCATCATTTTCTGATAAAATATGCCACAGTAATTGTTTTACATTTTGTATTAAATTTTGATCCATAGGCTGTAATATTGCTGTACAATTTGGTGGTAAAAAAATAACTTTGAAATTTGGGTCAAAATTAATTTCATCCGTTTTAGGATGTGAAGGAGCATTATCTAATACGAGTATCAATAATGTTTTGAGTGGTCTGTTAACCTGTGTTAGAAACTCTTTCACTTCTGGAATAAAATGGTTTCTGAACCAGTCGAAGAAAAGAGACGTTGACATTCATCCTTTATTATAGTTGCTTTATATACCACTGGAATTTTATAACCTTTAAAGGCTCTTGGATTTGCAGATTTGCCAATAACCAAAAGAGGCACTTTATGTGTTCCCGCAGCATTTGAGCATGGCATAAATTTCACACGATCTTTGGAAATTTTTCTCCCTGGGGCTGATTTTTCCTTTGTATGCACCCATGTGTTACCAGGCAACACTCTCCAGAAAGCAGCAGATTCGTCTGCATTATAAACTTGCTCTTTACTCAAATCCATCTCTGCAGCAATGTCAGCAAACTTTTTCTTAAAAGGCTCTACGGCGCTTTCATCGCTGGAAACTTTTTCACCACACATTTTTAGATAACGAATACCATGCCGTAACTTAAATTTGTCTAACCAGCCTGAGCTCCTTTCCCGTTATCTTTGCATAAAATAATTTGGCCTTTGCTTTTAAAATTTCTGATGAAATCGGGATATGATTGTTTCTTTGCTGCAAGAACCATGTGTAAAGCGCGTCCTCTAACTCTGGATATTCTGCTTTTTTCATAACTTTTCTATTTCCTAAAAAAAATATTTCATATGTTATGAAAATGGTTTATTACATTATTTTGGTTCTAATTTTACCGGGTCCATTATAGGTATTCGAAATAAATTGTTTTATTTTCTCCTTATATTTTTTTAATGTCGCAAATCGTTGATTTAGGAACATGGAATTTTTCGGTTTTTCCCTCATCAAGACTTTCTAAAATATCACACTTTTCCTTTAAAGTTATTGTTTTATGTTTGCGTTTATTATTTAAAGACATGGCGCTTGGTATGAAATTAGTCAAACACGCTTGCGAAACAATGCACCGAAACTGAAGTAATGATAGTGCGAAATGTAAACAAAGGTATCTAAGACTGGCGCCTGTCCGGACTGTCGAAGTTGTACTGTATATATATTACAATAATCCATATAGTGTCGACGAAATATAATTCAAACACCTACTACCGAGGATTGTGCGCACAACACTTTGGGATTAATATCAACGTCATCAAACTGTGGAAAATACCAGTAAGTTGCATATGTGAATTGTTTAACTACATACTTACCTATATTCCAATATATTTGTGCGTATATAATACATATAAATATATACTCTAAAATTTTAAAACTTGATTACTATTCAATTATTTAATAATCATACACTTACCGTTTATTAAAATCCTAACAATTACATATACATTAATTTTCCTATTAAATAAATACGTGAATTATTGCTATGAATAACTACCTAATAAAATTGTCCTAAATTTGCTATAAATAATTAATTAAGCTACATACTATATAAACAAACACTTTGATAACTTAAATACCTAAATATACCTACATAAAACTATATAATTTAATCATATACTCGTACATGCCTTATACATAATCACAATTCTTAACCTACCATCTAAACACATGCCTACTAGTACAAGGTGGCGCAAAAGTAATCCTCCTATCAGAAAATGCTATAAATTTTGCGATTGGCCCCTAATGTCAGTTCTGTTTTGACATTTGTGTAGTAAACACATGCGAAATACACGTTAATAAACAATGTTACGCTACACTGCTCCAGAACGCGGAATATTAGTGACTATTTATTTGAGCAATAATCGGTCGGTGACTTTGGTACAACGTGAATTTCGTCACCCGTCCAACGCCTACTGGTGAAACACTGCGACGTTTAGCCGCCCGCCTCGAAGAGACTGGCACAACACGAGATGCTGCCAGGCGTGGCAGACCCCGGAATAGCCGTTCTGCAGAGAATATTGCTGCTGTAGCCGAATATGTCATGGAAGCGCCGTCGACATCGACCAGACGACGTGCCACGCAAATGGGTATCAGTCGACGGTCTTTACAGTGAATTTTGGTACGAGACTTGAAGATGTTTCCGTACAAAGTCCAGACGGTGCATCAGCTGTTAGCTGCTGACCGCCAATCGCGTCTAACATACGCTCAAGCCATCCTTAATCACCACCAAGAGGAAGATGATTTTTCATCAAAAATAATCATGAGTGTTGAGGCCCATTTCCATCTTAGCGGGTACGTAAATAAGTAAAATTTACGCTTCTGGGGCACTGAAAATCCGCGTGTAACCCACGAAGAGCCATTACACCCACTCAAAGTCACTGTATGGTGTGCTGTTTTCGCTAGAGTAGTCATCGGACCTTTTTTCTTCGAAGACGTCGCGGGCCAAACGGTTACTGTGAATGGTGAGCGCTACAGAGCAATGATCAACGAGTTCTTTTTGCCGCAACTTGATGAATTGGGATTGGAAAACATGTGGTTCCAACAGGACGGTGCAACGGCACACATTGCACGTGCCACAACCGATATGCTGAAGGATGCATTTCCCGGGCGCCTAATCTCCCGTTTTGGCGATTTGCACTGGCCAGCAAGATCGCCTGATTTGACCGCTCCAGACTTCTTTTTGTGGGGCTTTTTGAAGTCGCGGGTTTATGACAACAAGCTTCAGACTCTTGCAGCTCCTAAAGACAATATCCGTCAACAATGTGAGGACATATCGCCGGAAGTTTTGGCCAAAGTGATGGAAAATGCCATAAAAAGGGCTCAAATGACAATCAACTGTGGCGGCGGCCATTTACATGACATCATATTCTTGACTTGATGTAAAAAAAATTAAAAGACCAAATAAAAATAATTCACAAAAAGAATCAAAGTTTTTCATTTTTTTTTTAAATTACAGCCAAAAAACATCGGAAGGTTATTTTTGCGCCACCTTGTATATAAAACTAAAATGAATTATTTATATTGCCCTAGATTTAAATAAAATATGTCTTGATTGATTATACCGAAGTGAACGTTTAAATATTTCAATGGGGGTTGTGTATTGGATGATCTCTTCTATGTTGCCCTAATTTTTTCGCGCTAGTTTAATTTAGGGACAGGTAACTATACTCGGATACGATCAGTTGTCAAGGTGATTCGCCTATTGGTGAAATGGGAGGGTAAACTGTATCCAGGGTGGCACGCCATCAGTCACTCTAAAGTGAAGCAGAGTGGGAGTGAAGTTAGCACAATATTGTCCATCCGTTTGACACCTAAATTACGTCAGTTGACATTTGTAAGGCCGTTAGAATCTTGGCATGATTTTTTTTCAATGGTGCTCCTTTTGCTAAGATACAAGATCCCCTCCCTTATCCGGCGAGCTCAGCCATGCCTCAGCCACATGCATGCCAAGTAGGTATCTCAGGCAAACAATCCGTAGCAGATATCCTTCTGTTATAGTTTTTAGAAATCACCTCGTAACAATTACCACCAGTATTTGATTGGCCTGATTTATGAAGTGATTCGAAGCCGGGAGGCCTGCCAATACTCATTCAGATCGAGCTGCAGTAAAGTGAGATCCATGATCATACCTTCGCCGCGAAGAAAAAAGAAGAAGAAGAAGTAAAAGAAGAACAGGATTCTTAGGTTCAAATCACGCCGAACATTTTGTCCAGTGCACCATCTCTTGCGAAAGTCTTGCAAACATCAAAGAGTATCAATTGCCATGAGAATTTGCCGTTCGGAGTCCACTTAGCACATACAAATGGTTGGAAAAGCTGGGTTTTAGGCTCTGTATAGGCCGTTAATGACTAATATTTTTTTATTTCCATTTTACTGCGAATTCAACCAGTTAAAGAGCCGTTAGCCACACGACTTTCGATTATCGGTCTTGCGATTCCAACTCTAAAACTGGATGTAATTATGAATAATAGGTGCATTTATGAGCTCCTGAAAGCAGTCTAAGACAAACCAAACTGATCATTTTTGAAAACAGGGGTAAATTGTTTCCGACCGATTGCAAATGTTATATCTTGTGATTGGCGCGTCTGAATTTGACAACCCCTACAATTTCTGAAAGGTTAAATGTTGTTTAGCGAATTGTGAAATGGAATTAAAACAAAAGCTAAAGGAAGTCAGAAAAGACAGCCTCATTGGAAGATGGTAAAGATGGGATGATTCTTACATGAAGAGGATTACATTAAAGACTAAGCCATAAATGCCTTTTACGGATTCCTCATTCAAATCTCAAGCTGTAATGGCCTTTAGAAGCTTCTCTGGAGATGAAAAACGTAGAATAGTATTTCTAGAATTGAAACAGCAGCAGATTACTATCTATATTCAGATTCTAGAAAGCTTCTCAAGAGAGTTTATACTCTTGGATGCGATTTTTTTTCTATTTTGACTGCCAACCTCAAAAGGAAAAATTAATTTAAACACCAACAAAATCTAACGCGATCCTAATCCAAGCAATAAATAGCACTTTTTGAGGTTATGTCAGCAGGAAACTTGCCGGTGTAGGGACGGACTAAGACAGTCCCCCACAGCGACTCTTAGAAACAGCGCTTGTCGCAAAAGGCGACTTAGAGGAAAGGCATCATTTGATCGGCCTCATTTATAAAGTGGCCCACAACCGGTAGTCCTGACAATATTCCTTGAAATCAAATCTGCGAGCCAAACTGGACGACCAGTAGCGATCTCAGCGGGAAACTCTTACATGCAGTTTGCAACAGTAGGTATATGCTGGTCATTTTCTTCTTCGTTAAAAGATTCAGAGACGAACTTTATCGCTTTAAAGTTTTAACATTTTCATTTTTAGTAGGTTGAAGTTTTTTCAAAAGCTCCTCAAATTCAAGTTTAGTCGAAAATTTGCAATTGGATCGCACCACCATAATTCCCATAGTCAATGATAGATCATCCTACCTCCAATACAACATGAATCTTTCACATTAAAGCAAAGCTTGAAGAATACAAGTGAAAACCAAATCAATATGCAACGTGTATAGCCATAGCGTTGTCCCCCCTTGGTTATACAAATAGTTGCTATGACACACTTATCAATCCACAATATCAATTGTCTGGCCTTAAAAAGAGATAGTATATATCAAGAAACCAAAAACATGACAACGGCTGGGTATTCAAAGTTGGAGGACATTCTGTAAATCTTTTTTGTTAAGTATATGTTTAGGAGATTGTGAGGTTCATCTCTTTCAAATAAATAATTAACTCAGCCTTGGAAAAATAATCCAACAGAATAAATAGCACAAAAATGGGTAAAGTATCTATTTACATTGATGGACCCAGCATCTCACGTGTACCTTTATATATACATATGTACATATGTATTGTGCTAATCCATGAATTAATTTCATGATTAACTTGGAACCCTTCGTCATCCTGTATAGGGCGAAGCTAATTGCGAACAACCCAAGGGGGGTGGACCTTTGTTCAAAAAATGTACATCTGGAAAGCGAATTGCTCTGATGATAAGGCCATAACTAATCGTGTATCAAAATCTTCTTTGGTAAGGAAGTATAAGGCTGCATTTAACTAGACAATTCGCAGACACAAAAATAACTGAAATCATTCACAATTCGGGGGGCAATCTGAAAGCTGAAAAAAGTGCAAAGATAAAGCTGAACCCAATATCAGCAATCAGCGAAATGATTTTGGGATTCAACGAATTAAAATTGAAACTAATGGTAAGCATATTGGTCATTTGTGATATTCAGTCGTTCGCTTCCAAGACCTACCATCTAGGTTTACCCCTTGGCTAACCATTTTCAGCGAATGACGATGACTTCGTTGGTCTCACTCACCGATTGTAAGTGCAAGGGTAAACGTAAAATAACCAGTTTTTCCAGAATAAAAATGTTTCTTAGGTATTGACGATGGTTAGCTTTATTACTTTACTTAACGGCCTCCCGACCCTTGAAAAGTCTCTGCTTGAGACACTAAAGGCTTCCACCCTTTGCGATTCCAGGCATGCTGCTTCCAGCTGTCCAGACCAAGCGCTCTGGGAATTGCGATGGCTTGGTTTTTAAAACGGAGGTCTTCTCAAAAGGGGAGGCTGGAATTCGAAGATCTTTCCATCAGGCGAATTATTGTACATTCGCTCGATGTGGCCGAGCCAATGTAGGCAGGTGGGAAGGTGTGGCGTTTTGTTAAACACCCAATTAGCACTAAATGCAGTTTTGTTCAGGCAAACCGACGTTAACCTGGGTATTTTCTTTTGTTGGTGAGGTCAAACGCGTAGAGTTTAAGAAAACAATTAGTTCCCTAATAATTTTCTCAGAGACTTTCTCAAGTACATCCAAGAAAGATTTTCGTAATGCTCTTTGTATGGTCCTACGAGTAGATAGTGCCGGACAGGCGCATAAATAGTGGATTAGATCAATAAGTATATTGATTGTTTTGCT
The DNA here is from genome assembly GCA_949715645.1 of Portevinia maculata. Classification (NCBI taxonomy): domain Eukaryota; kingdom Metazoa; phylum Arthropoda; class Insecta; order Diptera; family Syrphidae; genus Portevinia; species Portevinia maculata. Next base: position 80,706,217 of record OX454526.1, on the reverse strand, counting down.
TGAGTGAAGTTTTATATGCCTACAGGCCTAACGGATAGCCAGTAACTCCGCCTAGAAAATGCTAGCGGTATCTGGAAGTCTGTAGGATTTTGAGATGTTTAAGGACTACAAAAAACGCCAGAACCCACTCCACAGATCATATTTGCACCGTGAGTCGGTGTAGATTGCTGGATCGAAGTCCTTAGTCACTTGCCCCTTTTGCCATTCCAATCTTGTGCCGAGCTTGTTATTACTTCAACAGATGGTTGGTGAGAAATATGATTTGGCAGCCATCAATGACAGAAATTCTTATGCGGGAAGCACAATGGAGGATGGCAACAGAAGTTCTCAAACTGCAGCAGGTGTTCACACGAATCGTTTTTAATTGTAATGCCGTCTGCCCTACAAATAATTTTGAAAATGTAAACAATATAAATAATAATTTTAAATGTCTTAATTATAAAATACTTTCGTATAATGTTGCAGGATTAAATAACAAGAATATTTTTATTGATTTTTATAAAATTGTGAATCAATTTGATTTTGATTTTCTGTATGAAACTTTTATAACAGAGAGTAGCTATAGTAATTTTGAAAGCAAATTTAGTAATTTTGTATTTAAGTAGATATCAGCTGTCAGAGTCCACTCTAGAGGAAGAGCAAGTGGCTCAGTTCTTGGGCCAGTTCTTTACAATCTGTACACATCCGACTTTCCTCTCCTCTTTCAATGTGAAGCAGCAATTTATGCCGATGATACGGCTATAATTTCATCGCATGAGTTCAGTCTAAATATTGAAACGAATCTTAAAAATGCGATTGAAACGCTGCAAAAGTACTACACAAAGTGGAAAATAAAACTAAATGCTGAAAAAACACAAGCTATCTTTTTCAATTGAAAAAAAGACCTTGTTTTCTTCCAGCAAACCAACTGCTTGTCAATAGGCATTCAATTGCGTGGAAGCCTTCTGTAAGATACTTGGGTGTACATATTGATTCAAAACTGACGTTTAAAGAACACACTACGCAAACACTTAACAAAATAAATATTGGCATACAAATATTATATCCATTTATAAATAGGAAATCATCACTTTCAAATGAAAACAAAATATTAATTCATAAAACAATTTTTCAATCGATCTTATTGTACGGCTGCCCGGTGTGGGGTAATTGTGCTGAATGTCACATTAAAATGTTGTAAATCGCACAGAACAAATTATTAAAAATGATGCTTAACCTCCCATGGCATCACTCCACGCTAGATCTACATGCAAGAGCAAATGTTGAAATGATCTCCTTCAGAATACGCAAACTAATAGAAACATTTAAGATCAGATGTGATATCCCTGACAATCCTCTTATTAATCCATTAAATATTGAATATCACCTACCTCACTGATATTAACTAACGCAATATTCAACTTTCTGTTAATTTATTTGTGTGTTATCTATTTATCACTATATTACATTAATATATTGTTTGTCAATTTGATATTATGTATCTATTTATTTATCTCCTTTGTCAATTCATTTATGTTTATTTGTTTGTTTACTTCTTTATTCATTTGTTCACTTATTTATTTATTTATATTTTTTTTTTTATTTATTTATTTATTGATATATTTATTTATTTACCTATTAAACAATTTATTTACTTATTTATTTATAACTTATTTATTTATTTATATTTTTATTTATTTATTTATTTAAACATTCATGTATATTTTATTTATTTATTTATGCATTCATGTATTTTTATTTATTATTATCTTTTATTTATTTTTTTTTGTCTCCTTAATTTGAGGGTTTTAGTCGTTGTTTTTCCTTAAAAACAAAAAATTTTCTAATTTAAGTTAATTTTTGTCACCTGTAAACTTTTTCCAGTAGAAAGACATAAAGTTGTCATATCTCTGTATTTAAATTATGTAAATTGTGCTATAACAAATTGTAAATTATAAACGAAATAAAATATCTATCATATATCTATCAAAAAGGGTATGAACTATGAAGTTAATTGAGTGTGAGTTTGCAGTATTTGAAAGCGTTACTTACCTTAACCTTAAATTTAATAATACGAGTTATCGACTACTCCCGGCATACATCAACTGCAACCAATGGGATAATGATTTCGAAAAGATGGAAGGATTCATGGCGCAAAGCAGAACTTCTAATATGCTGGTGGTGGGTGACATGGATGCGAGGATAGGAAATGAAGCTGGAAATGAAAATATAATGGCGGGTATTGAACGAAGATCTAAAGATACGGTGTGTAATACAAGGGGCAGCAAGCTAATCGATTTATGTAATTCTTACGGGCTAAGATTTCAAAATGGAACTATCGTGTCAGACAGGAAAGGCGAACTTACTTTTGTCGGCAAACAAGATATCTCTGTTGGTGATTATAGCATTGTTAGTGCGGATTGGAATGATCATATCGTCGATTTCAAGGTTAAACATGTGCTATTTTCGGACCACCTTCCTACAGTTGTGACATTTGGAATTTTGGCGAATGAACCAGAAACAACAAGGATCATCAGTGTTTTGCCTAAGCTAAAATGGAAACAATCAAAGGTTTTCGAGTATCAAGCACATCTTAGCAGGGCTCTTATTCAGTCTCAACAAATCGACCTGAGTCAGCTAGATCAAATCACAAAAGATGCTTATCCGGTCACCAATGCAAACAGGAGCGCCCGAGAAAAATATCTTGCCCCATGGTTTGATGCAGATTGCAAAAGATTTGGTTGGCTGAGAGCATTTAAGAATGCATGTGACGGTTATTGCAAGAACCAGTACTTACAGGCAAATAGGGAATCCAAGACATAATGTAAGCGGAAAAAAATAATTTTTTTTGAGGCAGAGACTAAAAGACTAGCCCATTGCAGAAATTCGAAGGATTTTTGGACCTTGGCAAGGAATTTGAACGGGGAGCATTTTATCATTCATTGCGATCTAACAGCAAACATTCTGGCTGAACACTTCATGAATTTGTTGAATCCCGTGCAAGAAAGAGTCAATTTTCATTATGCTCCTCCTGGTTTTGCGAATGATGTTTTGGACGCCGATATAACACAACAAGAGGTAATTTTTGCGGTGGAAAAATTTAAGAATGGAAAAGCAGCAGGGTCGAATGGGTTGTCAGCAGAATTTTATAAGTACGGCACAATGGAGTTGATCAGTTTGCTAACATTGATATTCAACAAGGTATTAGTTACCGGGGTGATACCACAGGAATTCAGTAAATCGGTTATTTTCCCAATTCACAAAAAAGATAGTGTGTCAGAAGTGGCCAACTATAGGGGTATATCCTTTTTAAATGCACATTATTAAATCTTCACCTTAATACTGCAAAAACGACTCAACAGCTGGATCAACGACAATAACCTCTTCAGTGAGTTCCAAGCAGAATTTAGACCCGGATATTAGACGATTGGTCACATCTTTATTTTGAAGAGTATTGCGGAATCATTTTTCAGCAAAGGAAAGAAATTGTATACGTTTTTTGTGGACTTTAAGGCAGCGTTTGATAATGTGGATAGACAAAGTCTTTTCTATAAACTTTATGGTATCGGAATGTCGATGAAATTTGGAAAAGTCATCGAGAACCTTTATGGGAATACAATGGCGTCCGTATGGAATGGTGACGAGTTGTCCGATTGGTTTAAAACTGAATCAGGAGTTAGACAAGGTTGTACAATGAGTCCAAGCCTGTTTGCTTTGTTTATTGAAGACCTAGCTACAAGTTTGCCCTGTGGCATTGAATACGATAAAAGCTCTACTTTTGTTCTCTTGGCATCCTCACCGCAATCAATGCAGCTCATGATAAATCGGCTTTCTCAATACTGCAGGCTTTGGAACTTGATAGTTAATTTGAAGAAATCAAAGATTACGATTTTAAAGAATGGAGGGGGCAGAAACTGTGCCAATGAAAAATAGTATTACAACAACAGGATCATTGAAATTGTTAATGAATTCAAGTATCTTGGAGTCTACCTTACAAAGAATTTAAATATGGAGAGGCACTTGAAAGAGAAACTGTCTAAGGCGAAGTGTGCAATCAGTGCATCGTGGAACAGATGCTTTTGTAACAAAAGTATTGCGGTATCGGAGTCGATAATGTTTTATGCAGTACAAATATGGGGATCAAAACAATACGAAACGGTGGAGAAGCTGCAGCGGTATTTTGTTAAACGAGTCTTTCGGCTGCCACCCAATATGCCTAACTACATGGTTAAGCTGGAAACAGGTATATCTCCGCTGTTTACTCAAACACTCAAGATGCAAATTGACTTCGTTTTAAAAATTGTGAAGATGGATAATCATCGACTTCCTAAGATAGCAGCTCTTCAAGTCATAAATGATAGAACGAGTTGGTATGCTGAATGGTTGGACTTAGCTAGAGACCATGATATGAACCTCGATCTTAATAATTATGATCACGATCACAATAATTGGAAAAAAGTACTGTACCAGCTTATTTCAGCAGTTGACATTAAGTGTAGAGAAGAGTTTTTAAGGAACGCAACAGGATCGCTGCACAGGGAACTATATTGTAGATTGAATCACAATTTAAAGGAGAACAATTATTTTCGGGATGAAAATGGAGTCAATGAAATATCAATGATGGTCAGATTACGCGGAGAACTTTTGCAATTAAATTTGATGTCACATAGGGAAGATTTACCGATCATTTGCTCATTGTGCAATTTGAACGAAAGAGAAAATACAATACATTTTATGAGAAAATGTCCTATTCTCAAAGAAATCTGGCGAAATGTGTTTGGAAGCGATTTCTTGAGTGAAAATCAAATTAAAACAATTCTGAATGAAGTTGAAATTAAAAAAATATATCAATACTGCAAACTGGCTTTAAAGTATACAAACCGAATAATGACGTAGAGTTTCTAAATAGCTTTATCTTCTTTTATCCAATTTTTATATGTACGTTTATGTAAAGTAGTAATAGTCTTATTTGTTTGATGAATCATCTTTTTTATAAAAGTATTATACATAATTATGTTTTGTCAATCAGGCTGAAGGCACAAAGCCAAGCTTTTAAATTGTAAACTTTTGTAACCAATCTTGTACAAGGCAATATTAAATAAAAATCTAATCTAATCTAATCTAATCTAATCTTGCTGATATCGATGGTGAACTTACGTTTTGTAATAATAATAATAATAATAATCATTACGACGTTTTGTAAGTCGACAGGGAAGTTCGGTAATAGACATTTGTGCAATCTCGGGAGGATGGCTTCAGGCTATAGAAGATTTTGAGGTCTTGATAGCAAGCTTTAATCAAGAAATTCCTCTTGGAAGGATAAACACTCTACCTAGACTCAGATGGATAGCTCATGAGGTTGATATTTACCAATGTAGCCTAACTCGTAACATTGGATCGCTCACCTCTCCTAACTCGGTCCCAATAGAGCATGTTGTGGAAAGAACCTTGGAAGTTATAATGTCCTCCACTTCCCAAAAGCGATACTCTAATCAGTCAACACCACGGTGCAGATGGTTTGATTCTGAGTGCATCAAACTCCGAAAAATAGCATTTGCTTTTCTTAACTTGTTTAGGAAATCGAATTCTGACTACTTTAAAACTGCGTATATAAATACAAGCAAAGAAACTTTATAAGAAAAATTGTAAAAATAAACAGCTACACTTCGCAAAAAACCTAGCTAGAAATTTGGAAAATTGTAAGGACTCTAAAACATTCTGGTGCAACGTTAGAGTGTTGGGTGGAAGCAATAGACTATCGGGGAGTTCATTACAAGCCGAACTCTTAGCTTCTCATTCTCGATCTTTGTTGACAGGAAGTGTTGAGTTGCATCTATTTCATTACGCCTTGCCGAATGTAATGGCTGACGAGCTTGACTCGCCTATAGCTCTAACTGAACTAGAAACGGCTCTTCTAAAAGTGAAGAACAGCAAAGCCCCGGGGATTGATGGCATTCCTGTTGGGTTTTTTAAAAACTCTACATTGGAATTTAAACACTATCTGGTGTCGTTGTATAATTATATACATGAGCATGCCTGTGTTCCTGAAAGCTTTAATAAAGCTATTATATTTCCAATTTTTAAAAAAGGAGATGCAAATTTGCCCGAAAACTAAAGAGGCATATCAATACTTAATTCGTGTAGGAAGGTGTTTGCTACAATTTTGTATACCAGACTCTCAAATTGGATAGAATCAAACCAACGTTTAAGTATATTTCAAGCCGGCTTCTGTGCGGGATTCTCAACTGTTGACCACATTTTCGACTTGTCAAGCATTGCCACTAAATACACCCAAAAGAAAAAAAGGCTTTATGCCTGTTTTGTTGATTTTAAAGCAGCCTTTGACACTGTTAACCGCCAAGCTCTGATCTACAAAATGGCTTCCCTTGGTATATCTAGGAAGTTTCTGATTATATATGAAAAATTTCTATGTGGAACTAAGGCGGTGGTATGGGATGGATCAGAGACGTCAACCTGTTTTGAAACGACGGCAGGTGTTCCTCAAGGGTGTATCTTGAGTCCGATCTTCTTTGCTCTTTTTATTGACGATATTTGTGAGAGCTTGTCTGGGGGCGTCAGTATTGCGGACACGGTTATCAAAGTACTTCTATACGCGGACGACCTTGTCATGCTGGCGATAACCCCCCTTCTCTTCAACTTCAAATCAACAAGCTTCAGAGGTATTGCAGCTCCTGGGACCTTAGGATAAATGCTCTTAAAACAAAGATAATGGTGTTTGAAGCTCGGAAATGTAAAAGATCTAGAGAAGAAAATTGGTTTCTGGGCAGTGAATGCATAGAGGTTGTGCAGGAGTTCAAATACCTGGGAGTCCTGTTATCGGCAAATGCCAGCTTCACGACGCACGTACAATTAAAGAGCAAGGAAGCGAAAACTGCTCTTAGCGTTATGTGGCCGAATTTCTTTGCCAACCAGAATATAGACCTGGGATCAAAATATCGTGTTTTTGAAGCAACTCTCAACACCTGTTTGTGCTACGATGTTCAAACTTTCGGCCATATATACTTCGACGATTTTGAACAAGTTCAAAGATCCTTTTTCAAACGTCTATTTCGTTTACCGAATTCAACTCCAAAAAATGCGATTCACTTAGAGTCTGGTATTTCCCCCGTGTATATCAAAAACCTAAAGGCTAATTCCGATTTTTTGCTAAAAACTATGAAAAAACCCGGGGTTAGTATCCACAAGTCTATCATGACTAACCTTTTGCGCACACAAGCGTCACCGTTTAAAGAATGGGTTGCACTTGCACGCTCTCATGGCCTCCCTCTCAATCTGTCCGAATCCAATCTAGATAATTTGCAGGAGCTGTTCTCAAATGTAATTTCAAAAGTTGGCGAAAAAATGTATCTTCAACATTTGAATCGTGCATCGGCATCCACGACAAGGGTTACATACAGAAAATTAAACCATCGCCTTCAAGCTGATAATTATTTTAAAATTGATCTCCCTGGGAAAGCTATAAGCACTATTTTTAGAGCAAGAGTGGAAATTCTTAGCTTAAATTATTTGCCTCATCGGTCAGACCTACCAACCTTGTGTGACTTCTGCAACAGATCCGAGCGAGATGATGTTTTCCATTTAATAGCTATATGCCCAATCTTGCAGGAGATCCGAAGGCTTTACTTTCAACATAGTGTCCTCTCTAGAGCACAAGCGATACAAATATTAAATGGATCGGCAGGGTGGATAAACCTCTCAAAATTCTGTGACCATGCTCTTACCTATCGAAATAGTTTTTGAGGTATTTGAATCTCAGTTGTTTAAGTTTTTCAACCTTTTACTTAATTTAAGTGCTATAATCTGTGAAATTTGTTAAACCATGAACTACCAATCATATATTTTAAGCTTTCTTTTATATTAAATGAAATGTCATTATCTGGCAGACGGCAACATGCCATGTCCATAGATTCTTTGTAAACCTCTGTTAACAAAATTGTTTGAAATAAAGAATATTTAATAATAATAATAATAATCTTGTGCCGAGCTGTAGTTCAAAATGAACTATGAAAGCTATACTGGGAATGATATAGCCTGTTGAAGGCGGTACGAGATTTCTCCGTATAGAATCTAGAACATTACTGAGGCCGTATGGTTTCGCAGTCCAACACCCCGACTCCCTGAGTCTGATTGCGTTGTGTGCTGTGATGTTTGTTATATGATGGTGTAAAGGTAAGAGGTGTTGGAAGATTGTTAGAGGGGGGGGGGGGGGGGGGGTTATCGGGTCCGGAACCCCCCCGCAGGGAGGACCGAACCGACCTGAATCTGAAATGCTGGTATTCTGTCACCGAAAATTTGCATATTCTATTTTACATTCGAAAATCCAAAAAAGATTGTAATGTGCAAATAAATGATTTTTCGTATTTTGTCAAGCATTTTTTTTTTTTTTTTTTTTTTTAAAGGAAATCCAAATCCCAGAGCACTCAGACTCGGTAACGGTCCATTGTACTACCAGGCAGAAATCCTTCTTCTAGTGTAGAGGCATGTGAATGGGTGGCGTACGTTGTTGTTCCCCGTGGGGATTGAACCTGCACCGCACGGGTCACAAGCCAACACACTATCGCCACCCATCATGTCATGCATAATATTATTATTGAATTCATGTTACTACAACAGATTAGCAATAGTGCGAAATCTAGAGAAAATTTTAATCGTTTTTAAAATTCCTCGGTTTTTTTGAAGAATTCTTGCACAATTTCGTCTTCCCTTAGTCCAATTTCAGGATGGATACTCAAAGAAGTGAGTCCATTGAGGCGCTCCCGTCCTATTGTACTTCTAAGATAGTTTTTTTATTCTTCTTAGGGTCGAAAATGATCGTTCTGGAGCTGCTGTTGTTTCGGGTAACACTGCCAATACTCGTAAGATCGTGTTCACGTTTTTGAAACATTTTTCATTAATAACCCAAAAAATAACGAGACCATTGAAAGTTAAGTATTCAATGGGTTATAGAAACTAATTCTGGAAGTTAAAATTCCAATCTGAAGTTACTCACTGATAGTGCATCGAGCGCATTTTGAATATCTTGATCAAAGATCCGTTGCCTCCACATTCTCATCTCTTAGATAAAATTCCTTTCGGAACAGTCCAATATTTCGTCATAAAACTTGTAAAGATCTGCGCATTTTTCCTCATTAAATTCCTGCTTGGAAGGAAATAGTTGTCCGAAACTGTGGAAAATCGATTTGTGTTTTTCGAACCGACTTTGGAGATGAAAAATGTAAGTATCAAGGAATGGAATGTAGAAGGCAATTCTGTAATAATCTTCGACATTTTGTGTTTCAACGTTGCAACGGTTTTTCTGTTGACTGCAACGACGAGGCAATTTCATATTAAGAACAGATTTCAGCAACATTGTCGTAAATGATACAAAAATTTGAATCAACGTTTTCCCGCTTTTCCTTGATATCATTCGTAGCATCATCAGCTAACTTTGTGGCTTCTCCTAGATCTTGATTTTTGGTCTGCAATTCCCGACTCAGAGGCAAGACGATAGAATTGATCGATTCCATTATATGACAGAAGATTTGAAATTCGATTGTCAAAATCGCAGCCAAAAGCTGAGATGTCTTTTGTGAAGTCTCTCGATCTTTCCACTTTTTTATTTCTTCCAAAGCTTCTATAACTTCCGGTTGAAGGTTCGAGGTAAGTTGAAACTGCTTCATGAGACTGAGCCCATCTTGTAACAGCGAAAGAATTCAATTTTTCTTTTCTGCGTTCACTCTTTTTCGGCATTTTCAAAATGTCTTCCTTTAAAATGCTTTGTCTCTTCGGCCAGTGGAAAAATGCTTCTCCTAACGCATTTTTTATACCCGAAACTCGGCAAGCGGCATTGATGACCAAACTGAAGCCATGCGCGGCACAATGAACGTAGATTGCAAGAGGAAAATGAGACCGGATATGGGCTTGTACTCCGTTTACTTCGCCACTCATAACTGGTGCATATATATATCTGTGTAGCAAAAAATTATCGACACTGTGTCGCGAAGTACATGTTCCGAATTAAAATTGTTTGCAGTGGTAACCGTGTGTCCACACAAGCGGCACTATCGTAGTTTCATGCAAAATGTATCAAAAGAATGAGAAAATGAGGTTAAGTTAGGTCATGACAGCATAAATTTTATGTCACCTGTCACCTGCCAACCAATTATGCCTGTTCTTGAATTGTCATTTAAGCCTCTACCACAGCATGCTGGGAACGGCGATGATGTCAATATCGTCCACATAATCCAGTATGGCAATAGTTAGCTTCTTTACTCGGAGAGGAACTTTAACACTTCTTTCACTTCACACTGGTTTAATAAGTAGCGAAAAACTATTTCCAAATCCACGTTTTCCTTTGTTGCTTATAGCCGCTTCAACTTAACCTTACCTAGAGTCGCATTCGAGAATACGCAAGACTTGATGATTTGCTGATTTAAGTGCGAAGCTCCAAAAGGTTAATAAACAGCCAAAATCCATTATCTTATTTGAGTTTCGTTAGTCCCGCTGCAGTAAATTCTCCTTGTTATGGAGGGTTCATTTGTTATTAATTCAGGCGGTATGTGTGAAGTTCGCATCGGAAGAAAGGTACTCGTACAACCTAACTAGGTACATAGGAAAATATTTACTGTGAACTTACTTCTGCACCCACTGAACCGTCGCGCAACTCTTGTTTTTCTAGCTTATTGTTCGATAATTGTTTTCATTGTTTAGGCAACAAGAGAGAACAACATAAACAAGAACAACCAAAAAAAACAAAACTTTTTCAGATTATTAAAGTCATCGCGTTGAACCCACTCCGACTCAAAAAAGGGGGTTTCCACTTTCCAGCTAAAGTCGGTGAGCACTGAAGGAATTGCAACTGAACTGCTGCACTTCCATTCATTGTCTACACGTGTACAAATTTGTTTGGCATTAAATGCGAACTACAAGCCTCAGCTCCATGCACAATAGTGTAGCAACAATGCCGCACTCATTGCATTACAAAATAGCAAATATGTTTAAATTGTACTTCAATAGCGCATTACCCAAAGCAAGAGAGAGACCGAGTGCCAGAATCGGTGGCGTCAGAACCAAGACAGAAGTACGAACGACTGCAATAGTAACACCAACACCAGTACCGGCACACCAACAAGACTCTAATTTGAGGTTAACAAAAGTTCAATTGAATTCCTGAAATTGTATAAAATTGTTTCCCTTCATTGTATCAGTAGCAGCAAGTTTGCTGTACTCGAAAGCGAAACCTATGCGCAAAGTGCATAAAGTATATTCCTCAGCCTCATATGAGGCGGAAGTTTTGATTACAAAACTGGTTACCGCAAAATAGAAGTTTTAGAATGAAATTGTGATGCAAATTGGCTGCATGCAAACACACAATGCAGTGGGACACACAATCATATACACGTACTTACGCACCAAATGAATTTTCCATGCTTGGGATAAAATATTTCGATTCAATGCGGGAAACTCTTCTAAAATAGTTAACCGCTTCATAAAATATTATATTCGTACCATTGTCATAGATGCACACAGATACGAACAGCCGTTGTATCTTTGCAGTTGCCACTGGTATGTTGGTATGCTGGCATGCAATTTTGTCTATGGAAATTAATTTAACAAACAATAATAATCAACTGGTTTTGAATTAGTTTTAAATGTAATAATTATGTGAACGCAAGCTAATGCGGATGATGTGATGCAACTCTTCGAAATTGGGAAATAACACAAAGTGAATTGCTTGAGGCACATTAATGCGATTTGATCCGGGACCACAAATACATGCAGCAAACATTTAAATCGTCAGACAGATGTGCTGTGCTTGAAATTGCAAATTCCCATCCCCATATTATGATTTGTAATTCTATTTACATACTTTCGATGAATTAATAAATTTCTGTTAAATTACATACAACATTTCGATTGCGAAAATTATGCAATGAAATCTCTAAATCGAATGTCGTTATCCTATTAGGGGAATTCAGATCGAATGTGCATGTTTGCCAACCTCAGCTTGATACAAGTAAAAATTCGGCAAGCCCTCAAGACTGCAGTGCGGTAATGCCAATTCACAAAGGAGGAGCACCAAAACGAAATCGCAAAAAAACGAAATCAGCAATTATAGGCCAATATCAATTAGCATGTTATCAGCAAGTATGCAAAGTTACTAGAAGTGTTAATTTCATCGTCCGATAAAATCCTTGATTCTTAAGTTAAATCATAAATAAAAACATAGAGACGGGCTACAGTCCGCTTGGGCGAACTGTTGGATACCCTATTCTTATTCCAATCCCTCATAAATGGGCGTGACAAAAGTCTAAGTATGGTTGAATTGCTAAGAACGCTCTACATATTTTGTTATATAACATTTAAAGGATTTTATCAAAAAAAAATGCTCCCTAGCTCAAACTTGGGTGTTTCAATAAAAAATTTATTTAATTGTGGGCGTGTCAGTAGGCGGATTTTAAAAAAATTAACACATGAGAATAAAGGGCCCCTAGAGAGTATATATTATAAATTTCAGCTCCCTAGCTCAAACTTTGAATTTTCAAAAAAAAAAAAATTAATTGTGGGCGTGTCAGTGGGCGGATTTTGAAAATATTTACACATGAGCATAAAGGGCCCATAGAGAGTATATATTATAAATTTCAGCTCCCTAGCTCAAACTTTGAATTTTCAAAAAAAAAAAAATTAATTGTGGGCGTGTCAGTGGGCGGATTTTGAAAATATTTACACATGAGCATAAAGGGCCCATAGAGAGTATATATTATAAATTTCAGCTCCCTAGCTCAAACTTTGGATTTTAAAAAAAATGTTTTATTTATTTGTGGGCGTGTCAGTGGGCGGATTTTGAAATTTTTTTATCCCGAGTAGTTTTAGGAGTCATAGATCATATATAAAAAATTTCAGCTTTCTACCTCAAAATTCGATTTTTTCCAAAATTTTGTTTTTTTGAGTTTGTGGGCGTGTCTGTGGGCGGATTTCAAAAATTCGTAAACTTGATTATTTCGGGACCCTAGAGAGTATATGGTTAAAATTTCAGCTCTCTAGGTCCAGTTTAAAGGCCTAATTTTTGCCGACAGACGGACGGACGGACGGACATGGCTAGATCGACATTACTATCGATGCTGATCATAAATATAGTAACTTTTAGGGGTCTACGGGCAATATTAAGGTATGTTACAAACTATGCGTCAAAATTAATATACCCTTAGAATAGGGTATAAAAAAGAACATTTCTCTCAGCCCGTCGTTGGAAACGATTCGGCTGTGCAGAAATGCTTAGAGTTCTAAAAGGGATGCTTTCATGTTACTACTATAATGTTACTACTATTTGATTGATATTTGGTTAGGGTATATTACACTGCGACCTATTGGTCTATTGTGTCCCCTTGCTTGTGCCTCGGAGAGGTGCATGCCCTCGTTCAGAGTCCTCTCTAGATACTTCTTTGTGAAGCGTGTCGAGGTATTGCTCTGATTTATCCTTGGCAGGTCACACTCCTTAGAGCACAGCGTCCAGTCCAGTTTCTTTGATGAATCTGAGAATGAACTGTGGGTCCATGGTTTGTATGTCCTTGTCTGTTATTTGGTGCCTGCCCAAATGTTTCATCCTTTTGTGGGTCAGTGCCCCACAGGATTCCAGTATATGGTCTGGAGTTTCGGCGGTTTCACTGCAGAATCTGCAGAGCCCGTCCTCCGATATGCCCATTTTCCTCAGGTGCTCCTTGAGTCTGCAGTGCCCCGTTAGGAGACCTGTTAGGATTCTTAGGTTATTTTTGTTAAGGCCGATACAAACTTTGAATCTCTTTTGGTTGTAATTTCCTAAGAGTTTCTTTGCTTGCCTCAGACCTTGGAGGTTGAGAAAGGTTTTGGCCTTTGTTTCTTCCCCCAGTCTCCTGAACTCTTCGCGTATAGTTTGTTCTCCTATCCCGCAGAATGGTTCAGGTCCTATGAAGGGTTGCTCTGCCCCTTTTCTTGCCAGAGAGTCCGCTGCCTCATTGCCCGTAATGCCAACATGGCCAGGCACCCAGCAGATGGAGATTCTGTTATTCTTGCCTAGTCTATTCAGTCCTTGTAGGCATTCCCACACGAGTTTTGACTTGATAACGTAGGCGTCAAGAGCCTTTATAGCTGCTTGGCTGTCAGACATTATTGCTATGTTGCAATTTCTATAGTTTTTCTCGAGGTTGATTCGAACGCACCTGTCTATGGCACATATTTCTACCTGGAAGATGCTGGTACATTTGCCCATGGATTCGTAGTGCTTAGTTCCCGGGCCAAACACTCCTGCACCAGTTCCCTCCTCAGTGCTCGAGCCGTCCGTATACCACTTTGTTGTGTGGTTGCTCAGTCCATAAGTTATGGATTCGTTGCTCCAGTTCTCCTTATTGCTGAGCTTTATCTGGAAATTCTTCTCGAAGTTGAATTTCCTGATGCTGTCGTCCCTAGGTATGCCAAGAAGTGGGAGTTTTTTGAGTAAGTCACCGTGTTCTTTCGAACCGATGCATTTCCCTCTCCCAATTCCCTCCTTTGCCATCCTAAGGATTGTTTTGTCTGCCTCGTTCATCACCATGATGTGTAGAGGAGTCAGTTCCAATAACACCTCCATGGCTGCGGTTGGGCAGCTACGCATTGCTCCGGTAATGCATAGGCACGCCAGTCTTTGCACTTTGCCGAGTGTCTCTCGCGTTGTGACTAGACTGGTTCGTTTCGCCCATGCTACCGCTCCGTATGCGATCATTGGTCTCACGATTGCAGTGTACATCCATCGCAGGATGCTTGGGCTGCATCCCCATGCCTTCCCCGCTAGGCTCCTACATATCATCAGAGCGCGGGTGGCCTTCTTGGATATCTCCTCTGTATGTTTTCGCCAGAGGAGTTTACTATCTAGATGGAGTCCTAGATATTTTACTTCTTTGACTGGTATCAGTGTCGTGCCTGATAGGTTTATGTCCTTAAGTCTTTGAAGTTGTCTTTTCCTTGTGAATGGTACTATCGTTGTTTTCGCCGGATTGATGTTAAGTCCGACATTATGGCACCATTCCTTGGTTACTTTAACCCTTTCGATCCGGATGGGACATCCAAGGTATAAAAGCACCTTTGTTCTATGTCCCATCCGGATCGAAAGGGTTAAGCCCCTTTTGTATGATGTCTCCAAGGGTTTCTTCGAACTTGCCCCTGGCAATCAATACAATGTCATCGGCGTACGCCTGACAGTTGATGTTACTGCTATGTATAATAGGTTTCTGTCGTGAGTTTGTGGGGTGCGCACACAAATAACTTTAGCTGCGGTACATTTGTCAACTTTGTAGTTATTTTTATAATTCAACTAAATCAACAATAATGAATAATAATTGCATTTGTGAGAAAAAGGTCGATCGGAACGATGTTAATAAAATTGAAATTTTTCATGGAATGTGTGTGAATGTGATGCCTGCTGACATTAGGTTTATGCAAAAAAACAAAAACAGTTGGAGATGCTCTCACTGCCTATCATTGCGTAGACGCTCTATATCTTCAGATAATATGCCCATCCCTGTCACCCCCAAAAGTGCAATAGACAAACAAAACCTCTTTCCCGTTGCCACCATAACTGAAATAGAAATACAAAAACCAAGTGAAATTACGATTGACAAAATTTATAATGAAATCTTAGAACTAAAAAAGATGAATCAAGACTTTATTTCTCGTATCACTAGTCTCCAAGTTGAAAATTGTGAACTGAAAGCTACTGTGTCTACATACACTGCAAAATAAAATACATTGGTTGGAGCAATCCAACCTTGCAAGCACCATAGAGATTGTAAATGTACCTGGTGTTGAAAATGCAAGTGTAGTGCAATCAGCTCTAAAAATTGTTCGCGATGGTGTTGGTGTCCAAATAAGTGAGCAAGATATAGCCACTTGCTTTATCAAAAAAATAAACAATAATAATATGAATGTTAAGAACTCAAAATCAAAAACTCCCAATAGCCCCGTCACAAATGTTTTGGTTGTGAGATTCATCCGTCGCCAAATAAAAGACAGTGTAATGGAAATGAAATTCAAAAATAAAATTAAATAAAACACAAAAATTTTTGGTGACCATCATAATGTTACAAACGTATACCTGAATGACAGCATGACGTCGCACACAAAGGAGCTGTTCAATGCAACGAAGAAGACCAAATTGGATAAGAACAACATGAGGAACAACACAATATTTTTGCGCAAGAAAGAAGGAGACGATGTAATAAGAGTGAGGTGTTTAGATGTGGTCTTTAAGTTTTTTTTGCTTTATTTACATCTAAAATGAATTCGAACAGTTCTACTTACTCAAAAATTGTGAAACTTCTACATGTAATAAAATTAGTTTAATTCATCAAAACATTCGTAGCATGAGAACAAACTTTAATTCCTTTTTAGCACACTTAAATGCATTAAATTGTGAAGCATTTTTCATTGTATTAACTGAAATCTGGGTGTACGACAATGAGCTATCCAGTTACTATATTCCGGGCTATGAGATCTTCGGTAATTGTAATAATTCTTATTGCGCTGGTGGCGTCGCAGTGTTTATTAAAAGTTCGATATTTTGCGATTGTAAAGTTGAACGTCTTAATTTGAGCAGTGCTGCTGCATTACAAATAAATTGTAATTTAGGTAATGAACAATTTTCAATTCTTTGTGTATACCGCCTGAATGAGAACAACTTGAGTAAAACAGTATTCATTGAAGAAATGGATAATCTTATTAGAAACATAAGGAAAAGAAATTTATTGATTTTAGGAGATATGAATATTGATATCCTCAGTAGCACCACTGACTCTGATAACTATTTGCTTTCAATGTCATCTCATGGGTTAGAATCTCTAGTAAATGAGCCAACGCGTATAACACACAAATCTCAAACATGCATCTATCACATTTTTGTCAGATTTCACAAAAATTGTTCAAATCAAGTACTCGTATCATGTGATGTTCTAGATTTGAGAATTACTGATCATTGCATGGTAAATCTGAGTATTGAACTTTTGATACCGGAAGAGATAAGTAAAACTAAGTTAAGAGTTCTACTAAAATTCAATCTCGAACATCTAATAGCTGAGGGTTTACTTAAAATGATAGCTATAAAAAATTCATTGTGGAGAAAATGTAAACGTAATCCTCACGACCTACGACTGAAACACAATTATAATAAATTATGTCAGGATGTCAAAAAACAGGTATAAGAAAGCCGAGATTGTTGTTACTCTAATAACTTTGAGAAAGGAAACCTAAAAGTCGAGTGGAAAATTGTAAACAGTATTCTCAATAAGCAATGCACCAAAGATACAATTTTTGAGATCGTAGTTGAAAATGGAACAGTTTCCAGTACAGTGGATATAGCAAACAACTTCAACAAATACTTTGCTTCCGTTGCTACTGTATTAAAACCATGTCCACCCCAACTTGATTGCGGTTGTGATTTGTCATAGTCGGCGATCAATTTCAAAGTAATAGTTTCGTTTTTGAACCTTTTACATCGCGTGAAATCTATAAAAATATTATGTATCTAAATAGTAAACAATCGAGTACTTCTGATGGTATTACTAATTATCTTCTCAAGCGCAGTGCCTTTTTTGTTGTCGACATAATAGCTCATATCTTCAATATGAGCGTAATTCGTGGCTTATTTCCCTCTGACTTAAAATGTGCTGAAGTCATTCTATTGTTTAAAAAAGGAAACCGGAAACTTACGAACCAATATAGACCCATTTCCTTACTTCCAACTCCCTCTAAGCTTTTTGAGAAGATTATGAAGAGCCGTATGTTGTCGTATCTAGACAAAATTAAATACTTTAGCAATGCACAATTTGGTTTTAGGGAACGTAGATCTGCTGAAGATGCCATACTAAAATTGTGCAGTGAAATATGTGCCGGTTTCAATAGTAACTGCGGCACAGTAGCTTTTTTTATTGATATGACTAAAGCTTTTGATATGGTCAATCATGACGTCCTGTTGGATAAACTTAATTAGGCTGGTTTTAGGGGTTCAGTGCACAACTGGTTTGCTTCATATTTAAAAGAAAGATCTCAACGAGTTTAGCTTGAAGGGGTTTTTAGTAGTGCTGTTGAAATATGTACTGGTGTACCACAGGGGTCAGTTTTGGGTCCCATTTTGTTTCTGATATATGTGAACTCAATTTTTCTTCAAAAGTTTGGTAGCAACCTTACAGCTTTTGCCGATGACTTGGCGTTCACATATTCAAATAAGTCCATATGTGAATCTGTAGTTAAATTGCAAACTGACCTGCAAATCTTAAGACAATGGTTCGCAAAGCATTTGCTTTTGCTGAGCGAAAAAAACTAAGCTTATGTTTTGTAGCTTAAAGTCTACTGAGTCTATTGAATGCCATATACCCTTCCATTCAACTGAATGCGAACAACTTTTCTTGGCTTCTCACACTTGTGGTAAAAACAATTACAACTCAAAAATTCCGTGCACTGTCAACTGTTTTAAAATAGAATCAGTTGATAGCTTTAAATATTTAGGAGTTTTAATTGACAAAAACATGAATTGGAAGGCACATACAACAGAATTAAAAAAATATATGATGTCCGTAACGCGAAACATGTACATGCTACGTCCATATTGGTATAAAAAACTTTTATTAATAATATACTACGGGCTTATACAATCAAAGCTTCAGTATGGTTTGTCAAGTTGGGGCGGGGCCTATAATATCACCCTTGAACCTATAATGTTAGCACAGAAGCATGTTATCAGGATTATTTTAAATAAAAATAGGTTAAGCAGTAGTTTACCTCTGTTTCAGTGTCTTGGTGTTTTGCCTTTAAGGCATCTTTATGTTTATAAGGTACTCAAGGTGTTCTTTATGCGCAGTGTTTAGTCCTCTAACTTCAGAAGCTCAACTGTGTATAGTTTAAGGGTAAATCATAAGTCTCTAGTCAATGTGCCAACTTCAAATAAAACTCACTATTCGAACTTTTTTACTGTCTTAGCTCCAAAGCTTTTTAATAAATTGCCGCAAAACATACGACTTTTAAATGTACGTAATCTATTCCTAACTAAAGTTAAAAAATGGCCTTTAACCATGGATAGCTCACTCGTCAAAAACTTACTGCTTTATTAGTTAAATTCACACTTTGTTTAAATGATATTTATACAGAAATTATTGTACTACTTACCCCACAATTAATCATTACTATTTTTATTGAAGGGTCATTCGCCTCTAGTCACCTATTGGCTACAGATTGACCCGTGCTTATTCTCTAATGAAAGTATTTAATGTATTATATATTATATGTATATCTTTTTTTCAAAAAGAATAAAGAACTTTTCATATTAAAAAAAAGGTACTTTAAGGTGGTTACCAACTGGAGGGTCTCTCCAGAGGTGTCCCTCTCAGACCATAGATATATCGAATTCCAAATCGAATGCGAAGCCATAACTTTGCAGGAGAGGAGGAATCCGAGAAAAACCAACTGGGTACGCTTCAGGGAGGAATTAGGGAAAACCCTCAAAACTCCAACCTGCTGCAAGACCTGAACAGTGCTATTACTAGCTCTTTTGAATTGACGTGCCCAGCAAACAAAACCCCTGGCAGAACGCGGAACTGCGGAAAATCCGAAGAGAAGCTAGAAAACTTGTAACAAGGTCAATCCAGACTGATTTGGAGGAAGACTGGAATCTCTACCGATCGAAGCAGAAGGAATGTAAGACGTTAATTCGGGTATGGAAAGTGCTTCGTATAGGAATTTCTGGGAAAAGATTGAAACACCAGGTGAAACTAGTGGGTGGTTAAAGTTATGAAAAAGGGCAAACCAGCCAAATTGGAATCACTTAGAAAACTGGATGGCACCTTCAGTGAGACGAAAGCAGAAACTCTTAGTCACCTGCTGGAGTCTCTCTTTCTGTCGAATACTGCTTTGTTTTGTATTCTTTGCAATCTTAATATATGAATCTTTGCACATTTTCCACAGGCACATTCCCTACAACTGCACCCAAACACTTCTTTCCTACCTCTCTATTCTTTCTAATACCAAGTAGCTTACACTGTGTTCTTAGCATTATAAGGGTACTGTAACAACAGAAAAAAAAAATCCCTTTAGCGTAAGCAAATTATAAAAATAAAAAAAAGGTGAACCGTACAGCATAATGCTTTGAAAAATCACTTTATATAAAATAAACTTATTCTAATCACTAAGCTTTGAATTCCTATTAATCAATGGATAAAGAATTTTTATTGTCACATTAACTTTATTTATTGTTTGTTGGATGTGCAATCCGAAAGTTTATGTTTTGTCAAGATGCACCCCCAAGTACTTTGCGCTGGATTTTAATTCGGCCTGCGATCTGTTAATCATTAACCTTCTGCTGGGCAGATGACAAGCATTTCTTTTTCTTGTGAGTGGAATTTAATGCTTTTAAAACGCAATGCTGTCGGCTGTCATTAAAGCAAATACAAGACACACTGCCATTATCCATGAATGGAACTTGCATCGTATCCGCCCTTGCAACGCTCATATCTGGTCTGGTGCACCAATAACTTGATTGCAGCTACTTTACAGGATCCCAAAACGCGCGATAAAATTCACTGGCGACCGACACATCGCGCGATCGATTGACTCTCTTAGTCATCGTCGCAATGTCTCCCGTCTCTCGGTATTTTATCGTTATTACCACAATAAGTACTCAAAAGAAATAGCCAGTTGCATTCCACCCCAGAACATTTCAAACGCAATACCCGCCATGCAAGAAATGCTCATCATTTCACCCTCAAGACATTATTAAAAAAAAAATAAAAAAAACTATTAAGATACACTTTATGGATCCCTACGTAACAGACTATTTGATTTGACAATACGGAGGCGTTTCCCATTACTAATAACTGTAAAGGTATACAAATAAAATTTAAAACTTTTATTTAAAACAAAGCTTTAGTGTTTTATTACCATCGAGATGTTCAACAGGTCGATTTTGCCTTTGTCCTGTCACAAAACCAAGGTATATTTTATGACCTTATTGGAAACATGATCGTTTTTTAACCTTTCACCATCCTCAAAAAAAATATTTATAGATTAGTGAATGGTTTTAAAAATATCGCAACATTTTCAAAAAAAAAAAATACCTGTCCTTAATCAAGTGGTATGAGAAATAAAATGTGATTTCTAGAAAGAAAAAAATGGCCAATGCAAGCGGACTTATACTTAATTGGACATATAAATGTATACTCATCGGAAATACATATACGTATATACGTATACTCATAGATGAGGTTTAAATGGAGACCCACTTCGCTATCTATGGGGACCTTATTCACACCAATTTTGACTGCAAAGCCTTAATAAAGCTTTCAAACTAATGTATTCCCCGTGTGAGAAAACACTTTTATAAATGTTCCACCAAAAATGGTGATAAATTCAATAACCACATTTTCGGTTGTATCTCCATCAACCCAAAATAAAACATAACACATGGAAAATAAATTCAAATGAGCAATAAAATTGTTATTTTTTTTTTATTAACACTAACCCCTTGTCAACATGAAAATCTTTCCGACCGATAAAAAGCAACGATAACATCAATCAGCTAAACACCATTTACATTGCTAATCGAACGAACATTCCACCAATTTGGTTAACAAATTCGTCCAAAGTATGGTTAATCAGCTTAATTGCTGTCCACGTATATAGACATGACAAAGTGTGGCATTTAACTGTCACTTAAGGCATTCGACTTAGATGTCTTTGAGCATTTTACACGCGGCTCACATATTCCATTGATCGTTGATAGTATCGCAATCGAGCCGAGAAAATTTAAACTCTATTATTACGAATTCACCTGTGGATGGAGCTAAGCTTGTGCGTCGCTTGGAGTAAATGTTGCGGAGTAACTTGTTTGGAATGAAATAAATTTAATGGTTTATTTCGGGTAAACATATGTAATAATTGGGGCTCTTATCAACGGGCTGTTAAAGTGCGCCATCAGAATTGTGAATAAAATTATTGATACGTCCATGGGAAGTGCACTATGAGGATTTTGTATAAAATTATTGATATGTCCATTGGGAGAGGCGTTGAATGTGTTCTCAATTTGTAAATTAGGAAACATTAAAGATTTCACTTAAAACTTTATACAACAAATAAATATTTGGTGCTAACGGCCCATAATGATGACCATATTTTCCGTGAAGAAAATTAGGACAAGTCTTTATTTTATTTATTTATTTTATTTATTTATTTATTTATTTCTTTAAATGCATACACATTAAGATACAATGTAAGGAAAAATGTGTTCGAAAACTCTTGAGAACATTCTAGTACGAGTATACTGTTGTTTTTCTGCAAAATCTATTTTCGTTTTTTTTTGAAATATATACAGGGTTTCCTAGTTAAGCAGTATTAACGGCAGATTCCTGAATTTCCGCTGAACAAAAAATTGGATGCACAGATGTACCCAAACGCAAATACTAACCTTTTAGTGCCTTTTAGTTCCAATTTAGGCAAACTCACTTAATTTTAATGGTTGCTTGGTTGGTTGGAACCGGCCTTTGATGAGGATGCACTTAGACCAGAGATAGGTCCATTGTGCTACCGATGTGTAAGGTGGGTGGGTCACCCTCTTACTCAAGGAACCATTTGCTCCTCTGAATGAAGGAACTACATTTTTCCGCGCAGGTGTTGTTGAGATCATTTAGATCATTAAAAAGGTATTCACCTAGTGCAGCCTTCTAAAATTGGCGTGTGCAGGGCACGTGCAAAGAAGGTAACTGGTTGTCTTTTCTTTTAGTTCGTTCCTACAACTTCTACAGAAGTCATTGTAGATCATGCCCAGCCACACCTCAGAGACAACATCATCGGACAAATATCAATTATTAAACCATCGTTTTGCGAAAAAGTGATTCAAAATTCTGGTAAAAGGTTGAAAGCCTGCCGAGCTAGCAGAGGTGGTCACTTGGAAGACATTTTTCATTATTAACCGGAACCAATGTACATTAATTTCCAATTAAAATAAATGCAGATTTCACACAATTTTTGTCTTTCATTCAAAATTTAAAATGATACCTCAAATTTGAACACTCTTTAGTTTCTTATTTAGGTTCGTAGATTTTCAACCGAAAACAATTTAACGCAGAAAGCAATTTTATTGATTGACAATTGCACAGCGTACAAACCTATCGAATTGCTTAAAACTAATGATGGTAACGTTTCAGTGCTTCTTCTACCCCCAAATGTTACAGCAGTTTTGCAGCCGATGGACCAGAATCCTATTAATTTGGTCAAATTAAGATATCGTTACAAGCTATTGTGCAATGTTTTGGCCCAAAAAAATATGCCAATAGAAGCTTTGTTAAAAACGCATAACATTCGTGATAGCATTTTGTTGCTCAAATCTGCGTGGGATGAACTTCCGCAACGTGTTCTGCAAAACGCAATGAAAAAGATTAAATATTGGAATGACAATGACTTTGAGGCTGATGATAACATTCCTCTGTCCGAGTAGTTTGCTTCGGATCATTCCTATAATGATCAAATTCAATACATTTCTGTCAAAAATAGGATTGAGTTCCAATTTGACTTTGGAAGTGATTGAAAAATGGAATGGAATGGACTCAATTGAGGAAGAGGGCGAGATAGAGGAAGTTGATACTCATAACGACGAATAAGATATCGACACTGTGGAAACGACAAAAATTTCTTATCCAGAAGCCATTGAATGCATTGATCAAATGGTGTGCCAAAAATAACGAAACCCACCATATTCCAAACCTAGTGGTTATACTTACAAACATTGTAAAAACTCTTTTTTATAAATAAATAAAAGGAATTAATCCCAATAAAATAACACTATTTATGAACAAAATACTAATTTTCCACAGATTTTGAAAAGTGTCCACAAAAGTTGACTTTTCGGAAAAGTTGACAAGCTCTGGGACATTTCGATCAACTTTTCCGAGCTTCTACTGTATTTTGAACAAATATGCTATGCATGTTAAAATTTGTGAAATATTTTTTTTATTCATATGGGTTACATACATATAGTAAAGGGTCCGCCAAATAACTTCTTTTTTTTTGAAAATGCTATAAAAAAAAACTACTGAGAATTTTTTCAAATTTCTTTTTTTATTTGAAAGTACAATCCTTCCGGTTAATAATGGAAAATAATTTCATTCAAATGGCTGCCTCGGCTGGCCATGCAGTAGCCTACACGATCGGTGCAATTTTTAAGCACATTATCGATTGTGTGCAGCTGTATTTCACCAATGGCTTCACGAATATTGTCCTTTAAAGCGTCAATTGTCTCTGGCTTGTCGGCGTAACACTTATCTTTTACGGCACCCAACAAATAATAGTCCAACGGTGTCAAATCGCAGCTCCGAGGTGGCCAAACGACATCAGCTCTGCGGATGATAATGCGATCTTCAAAAACAGGGCGCAAAACATCGAGTGTAGCTTCGGCTGTGTGGCAAGTAGCGCCGTCCTGTCGAAACCAAATGTTGCCAATATCCTCCTCTTCAATTTTTGTGAACAAAAATTCGTTCAATATGGCCCGATAACGATCGCCATTGACTGTAACGGCCACTCCTTGCTCATTTTCGAAGAAAAATGGCCCAATTATGCCTCTGGACCAAAATCCGACCCAACCGGTGACTCGTTTTGGGTGTATCGGCTTTTCAATGTATGCGTGCGGGTTTTCTGTGCCCCAAATGCGACAATTTTGCTTGTTTACATACCCGCCAAGATCAAAATGAGCTTCATCTGAAAAGATGATTTTTTTTGGCACAATCGGCATCTTCTCTAAGTCGATCGCAGGCCCACTTAGCGAAGCGAAAACGCATTGGATGGTCAGTTGGCTTCAACTCCTGAACCAATTGGACTTTGTATGGCGTCATACCAAGGTCTTTATGCAAAATTCGTCTCAATGATGTCTCCGAAATGTTCAATTGTTGAGAACGACGGTGAATTGAGGTTGATGGCGCTTCACGCACACTTTCTGCCACAGCAGCAATATTCTCGAGTGTACGCACTGTTTTTGCCTTTTCACGCTTTGGTTTATCGATGAGGATGCCAGTTTCTTTCACTTTTTTCAGCGTATACACAACCATATTCGTTCAGCGGAAGGATAAAACTAATTATCTGTCAAATCAGACATGAGCTAAGTGTTACCATTCACGAAATAAGCACTAGTTGAAAAAAAACGTTAGATGGCGGACTCATTATTATGAGTTTTTGAAATGTTCACTTTCCACCGGCTGCAACGATTTTGATTCGTTTTGATGCTTCGAATACTTTGGGTAACTGTCAGAAAATGACTTTCTCAGACTTTCAAAAAAGACTCGATTGACAGTGCCAATTTCAGAAAAACCAACAATATCTCAAAAACGGGTAAAGTGATTTTAATGAAATATTACCTAATATTTATATTTAGAACAAATCTGCATTTGCAGATTTGCGGAGTATTTCTTTTTATATTTTTTTTTTACAACAGTTACTAAAATTTTCACATTTCTTAACAACATGGTAAGAATGACTTTGATTGTTTTGGGCGTTTTTACTTGGAGTAAATGTAAGAATCCTCCTGGGATCCCCTTATGTTATCTTATGTGGTGATTTTAATTGCAACCTGCTTAATTCGAATCTTCTTACACAGAGCATGGGCACCTTAAATTTGGAACCAGTGAAGACCCACACTCGACTCACATCTTTGGTGGTGATGCAATACTTTTAGATTTATTCTTTGTGAGCGACATTAGCAAAGTGGCTTTATATAACCAGCTTTCTGCACCAGCCTTTTCAAAGCATGACTTAATTTTTTTAACGACGTAGCTCAGTTTTGTTCACGCTAACAAAATAATCAAATATCGTAATTTTTATAATATTCGCATCCAGCCTTTAGATGAAGAAACAAAAGGAACAAATTGGGGAAGCATTTTCTATATATACCCTCGGCAAATGGTCAGTTGCAGTTCTTTATTGAAAATATGAGTAGCCTATTTAATGCTCACGCGCCTTTAAAAAGTAAAGTCATACAACCGAAAAACAAACCATGGTTCAACCGCAATATAATTTCAAGGGATTTAAGATTAATCAGAAGACATCTGTGGGCATACGGTGGCAAAATATCGTCAACCCAATTGAGTTTTCTGAGCGCAAATCTTGTAACTTTCCTTTGTACAGATTCAAAACGATTAACATCCACTTTATACAACGGACAGGCATACTCTAAGGTTGATCTTATCAAAGAAATGTACAAGGCTTTCAATGTATACGGGTCAGAAAACTGTTCAGAGTTGCGCATTAGGAATCCTAGTAATTTATTGGCTTTTGAAATCAAGTAGTCTAAGTGCATTTTAAAATTAATTTTTGCATCAAAGATAACACCGAGGTCCCTTTGGCTGTTCACCAACTCAAGTGGTGAGCCAACAATAGAGTATTCAAAATTAATTGGTCCAGTCGATCTTGTAAATTTTATACTTTTACATTTAGCTACATTTAAATAGAAACCGTTTACCTCACACAACGATGAGAATTCATCGACGTCAAACAGCAATTCCTGACAATCCAGTTTGGACTTAATAGATCTAAATAATTTTAAGTCATCAGCATAAAGCAAACAATTAGAATATCGAATTCTCGACGGAAGACCATTAACAAACAGTGTGAATAGGAGTGGTCCCAGATGACTGCCTTGTGGAACACCTGAGTGGTTAAGGATTTCGTTAGATACCACAGTTCCAATTCTCACATTCTGCCTGCGGTTCGTCAAGTAGTTTTTCAGCCAGAGGAAAATATTGGAATGAAAACCTAAGTCCTTCAACTTACTCAGCAAAATATTGTGCTGAACTCGATCAAATGCCTTTGAAAAATCTGTATAAATTGCGTCAACCTGGTTCCCACGCTCAATTTCCTTAAGTATTCATTTCAGTTTTGAAATGGGTCTGTAATTTATAACCTATTGTTTAGAGCCTGATTTGTGAATTGGACTTACAATCGATAATTTCCACTCTTCCAAAAAGTTACCTGTAGAAGAGAGACTTTCAGAACACATTTTAAGAAACATAGGACATACGTTGTCCGGAGCCAACTTAAAAGTGGATTCTAAGCCCAGTATCATGCTCGCGCTAAAATGTATCTCCCATACAAAAATGTCTACAAAGATAAAATTTAGCGAAAGCATTTAGCAAAGCAGTATCCTGTTCTCCTGATAAATTCTTAATTTCACATAGATGGGCCACACAAAATGTCTGCTCGGTAAATGACAGGTCTGCACTTATTTAGCTCGCGAAAGAATTGCCTAAATATTTAATTGTACATTAGGTTAGGTTAGGTTAGGTTTATGTGGGTGCCGGCAGAAGGCGATACACTTAGACCAATTTAGGTCCATTGTGATACCACGTATATTATCTACCTCAACTCTGTAGATGGGACTGGCCAACGACACGCGGTTGTTCTCAAGCGGTCCCCCATCTACGTACTAACCGCGCCCAACGTCGTTTAATTACGGTGATCTGACGAGAACCGATTACTTTTACTTTTACTTTTAAATTCATTTTTATTAATTATTACCTTATATCAACTTAAATACTAGACAAAAATGATTAAATCTAACTTAAAATTAACAGGATACTTATTCTAGATTATTGATCCTTATGCGGACGCCCTAAACTTAACTCTATCTTATAATTATTGCCTTTCGGCCTAAAAACTATTTTACGAACTAATCTTACATAATTATGTTTTCATCGAGAAAATTGTTAAGAAAACTCGGAATCTTTATCAAATTTAATATTTTTATATAAAAAAAAAAAACAAATTACAAACTACCTACTCTAATTACTTAAACTACTTAGCATATTCTAACTATAATTAGGATTCTGAGCACTCGTTGCCTTGCGCAACAAGTGGTCAAAATCCCAATTGCTTTCCGAGCGCCTGGCAGTCGTCAACGTGCACACGCGCCGCCGTGAGCCGACTGAAGCCTTACAGCGTCAGTCAACTCCCGGAAGCCCCACCACACGTTGGCGATCCCGGCCTCTCCCAAAAACGCCCTAGCTGACTTAATCTAACTTATAAGCTAAGAGGATGTTACCTAGAGTAACGCACCGTCCTGGGAGGGCATGTTGACCCCTCCCCGCTCAACAAGCCACCAAAATTCGGCGAATTGCTTTTCCGTGTCGAATCTATCCCTCTCCGATATTGCGGTACTAAAACGGAGGAGCTCATGAGCATTGGCGACGTCCCCGTCATGGAGGAGCCGCTTATCTCTCGCGCTGCGGTAGCGATGGTATAAGACCGGGATACCATCCCTCGTCTGTACCAGCCCTTTTGAATAAATATGGATAAATGCCTCTGGCGGGATAAAGCCAGACCGGAGCGTACTCTCTATGTACATTTCATTGGGGTAGTAAGCCCCAAATATCAGACTATTGTCGCTGGCCATCGCCCTTGCAACGTGCCTTCGAGTGACCTTAATGAGGAAATTGTCAATCCTATTCAACTGAGCCCCATCGTATAGGACCTTGTTGGGATAGTATTTTATATAGTTGGATTCGGGCGTTCGGAACAACCGGAGACAGGTCCTAAGACATTGTCTCTCTAAAACCCGAATCTTTTCCATATAACTAGGCGCTATATTAAACCACAATGGACAACCATAAGCGATGATCGGCCTTATAAGGGCCACGTAGCAAATGACCTTCACTCTAGAGTCAAGTTGACTGCTATGAAACAGTCTCCTTGTCAGAGCATAAGCCTTCTTGGCCCCAGCAAGACAAGCAACTATATGTCTATCGAAATACAGATACTGGTCAAGCCAGATACCTAGAGATCTAGCTACGCTTCTCACCGCCAATGGCTGCCCATTTTGTCCAATAATGGCCAATTTCTTCCAGTTTTTTCTGGTATCCCACGAGAACCGATTAACTCGACGTGGTATGGTCGTTGGTCGCACCTGCCTTTAGAAAACCGTATATGCTATCACTAAGTATTTAGTATCCCTGAATAAGTCGCACTGTGCTCTACGAAATGATGTACATTGTTTTGCATTTATCTTTTTATTTTGAAATTTTGTAGTACCCAACTCGTTTCAACTTACACGTTTTTAAATTTTGAAGGACCAAATGCATCAGTTACTCTCTATACCCTATTCTAGGGGTATATTAATTTTGACGCATAGTTTGTAACATACCTTAATATTGCCCGTAGACCCCTAAAAGTTACTATATATATGATCAGCATCGATAGTAATGTCCGTCCGTCCGTCGGCAAAAATTAGGCCTTTAAACTGGACCTAGAGAGCTGAAATTTTAACCATATACTCTCTAGGGTCCTGAAATAATCAAGTTTCCGAATTTTTGAAATCCGCCCACAGACACGCCCACAAACTCAAAAAAAAACAAAATTTTGGAAAAAATCGAATTTTGAGTTAGAAAGCTGAATTTTTTTATATATGTTCTATGACTGCTAAAACTGCTCGGGATAAAAAAATTTCAAAATCCGCCCACTGACACGCCCACAAATAAATAAAACAATTTGTTTGAAAATCCAAAGTTTGAGCTAGGGAGCTGAAATTTATAATATATACTCCCTATGGGCCCTTTATGCTCATGTGTAAATATTTTCAAAATCCATCCACTGTGGGCATGCCCACAATTTTTTTTTTTTTGAAAATTCAAAGTGAGCTAGGGAGCTGAAATTTATAATATATACTCTCTAGGGGCCCTTTATGCTCATGTGTTAATTTTTTTTAAATCCGCCTACTGACACGCCCACAATTAAATAAAACAATTTTATTAAAACACCCAAGTTTGAGCTAGGGAGCGTTTTTTTTGATAAAATCCTTAGAGCGCACACAATATGTAGAGCGTTCTTAACAATTCAACTATACTTAGACTTATGTCACGCCCACTTATGAGGGATAGGAATAAGAATAGGGTATCCAACAGTTCGCCCAAGCGTACTGTAGCCCGTCCCTATGTTTTTACTTTCGAAATCAAAATAAATAAACTATCGCGAGTATCGGGGCAATACCAGGGATAATGACGTGTTCTTTTCTTCGACACATTAGAATCTACTGTAGTTTCAAAATTATAATTTTATTTCAAGATTATGTTTGCATTTTTTGTTTAGTTGTCTTATAAATCTTTTTAATCTTTCTTATTTACAAATATTCACAGTTGATGAGTGCAGGTCGACGTGGAAATCCCTGAAGGACAGCCGGAGGTATCACAACTCAAACAGGAAGAGGGCAAAGTCGGGAAGCGCTGCGGATGACTTCGAGAATGTCGATGACGGGCATATTCTGGATGACGAAAGCAGTGTCAGCTGGGAGTATTCCGAATGCTTGTCATTTCTTACCCCAGCATCGTCAAAGCGAAGGTATGTTGATGTAAGCATTGTTCACCACTAAAATATAAATTAAACATAGGGACGGGCTACAGTCCGCTTGGGCGAACTGTTGGATACCCTATTCTTATTCCTATCCCTCATAAGTGGGCGTGACAAAAGTCTAAGTATGGTTAAATTGTTAAGAACGCTCTACATATTTTGTTATATAACATTTAAAGGATTTTATCAAAAAAAACGCTCCCTAGCTCAAACTTGGGTGATTCAATAAAATTGTTTTATTTAATTGTGGGCGTGTCAGTAGGCGGATTTAAAAAAAAAATAACACATGAGCTTAAAGGGCCCCTAGAGGGTATATATTATAAATTTCAGCTCCCTAGCTCAAACTTTGGATTTTCAAAAAAATTGTTTTATTTATTTGTGGGCGTGTCAGTGGGCGGATTTTGAAAATATTTATACATGAGCTTAAAGGGCCCCTAAAGAGTATATATTAAAAATTTCAGCTCCCTAGCTCAAATTTTGGTTTTTCAATAAAATTGTTTTATTTTTTTGTGGGCGTGGCACTGGGCGGATTTTGAAAATTTTATATCCCGAGCAGTTTTAGGAGTCATAGATCATATATAAAAAATTTCAGCTTCCTAGCTCAAAATTCGATTTTTTCCAAAATTTTGTTTTTTTGAGATTGTGGGCGTGTCTGTGGGCGGATTTCAAAAATTCGTAAACTTGATTATTTCGGGACCCTAGAGAGTATATGGTTAAAATTTCAGCTCTCTAGGTCCAGTTTAAAGGCCTAATTTTTGCCGACGGACGGACGGACGGACGGACGGACGGACGGACATGGCTAGATCGACATTACTATCGATGCTGATCATAAATATAGTAACTTTTAGGGGTCTACGGGCAATATTAAGGTATGTTACAAACTATGCGTCAAAATTAATATACCCCTAGAATAGGGTATAATAAATGCATTCATTATTATATAGCACATTCTCAAGCGATAAGATTGACGAACGGAACAAATCGCCTGCGTCAAATTTCGATACACCATCGTCCAGCTATACTTATGTAAGTATTACTGAAATGCAACTTATTTTTACTTCTACAATGTATGTTTCATTTAAGGACAAAGGAAAGCAGCGTAGGGATCCAATGCTAGATAACGTTGCGTTACTGACGCAAAGTGTCACAGAACTGGTGCAACTCCGGAAAGAGGAGAATTTAACCACCCAGCCAGTGGTAACTAATTTTAGCCTTTTTGCCAACCTAGACAGGATATTGAAGCAGCTCCCAGAAGAAGTTGTTCAGGAGTTAAGCCTTTCGTTTCACCAGCAGGCATTGGTAGAGCTGCGGAAATTAAAAAAATAAATAGATGCAAACATTTTAGACATTGTTTTTTTATTCAAAACATAGGGACGGGCTACAGTCCGCTTGGGCGAACTGTTGGATACCCTATTCTTATTCCTATCCCTCATAAGTGGGCGTGACAAAAGTCTAAGTATGGTTAAATTGTTAAGAACGCTCTACATATTTTGTTATATAACATTTAAAGGATTTTATCAAAAAAAACGCTCCCTAGCTCAAACTTGGGTGATTCAATAAAATTGTTTTATTTAATTGTGGGCGTGTCAGTAGGCGGATTTAAAAAAAAAATAACACATGAGCTTAAAGGGCCCCTAGAGGGTATATATTATAAATTTCAGCTCCCTAGCTCAAACTTTGGATTTTCAAAAAAATTGTTTTATTTATTTGTGGGCGTGTCAGTGGGCGGATTTTGAAAATATTTATACATGAGCTTAAAGGGCCTCTAGAGAGTATATATTAAAAATTTCAGCTCCCTAGCTCAAATTTTGGTTTTTCAATAAAATTGTTTTATTTTTTTGTGGGCGTGGCAGTGGGCGGATTTTGAAAATTTTATATCCCGAGCAGTTTTAGGAGTCATAGATCATATATAAAAAATTTCAGCTTCCTAGCTCAAAATTCGATTTTTTCCAAAATTTTGTTTTTTTGAGTTTGTGGGCGTGTCTGTGGGCGGGACCCTAGAGAGTATATGGTTAAAATTTCAGCTCTCTAGGTCCAGTTTAAAGGCCTAATTTTTGCCGACGGACGGACGGACGGACGGAGATGGCTAGATCGACATTACTATCGATGCTGATCATAAATATAGTAACTTTTAGGGGTCTACGGGCAATATTAAGGTATGTTACAAACTATGCGTCAAAATTAATATACCCCTAGAATAGGGTATAAAAATGCAGCTTTCTGCTGCCATGGAATAGATCCAATAGGCGAGTTTACAAACTCTTTAATTTAATTTCTAGTGCATTTCCCGTCATTGCTTTGTCTTCCTGCATTCGATGGAAGTATGCAGTCACATAATGCGGATTCCGCGACGGTTTTTCTCCACTCGCCTCTGACTAAGCATCCAGTACTGTCATAATAATCCGCTTATTATTACACCTTCTTCAATGTTTTGGTTATTCATTGTACTTTTTCATATTTCCTTTTATTTTAATCAAAAATTTAACATATAAATATTTACTGACATTTGTCAAGAACATGTGGTTTTTCTCCCACCTATTTCCTGTGTCACAAATTTAGCAGCCATTTATCTGCGCTGTGGAGAGAATTACTGCTGCTAAATTTTGGCGCGAGCAGGATACTGGGCTTAAAGAAGAAAGCTGGAGCAATACTTGATTTACTGTCAAATTTAGGCTATCCATATTGGTAATAGTATCACAAAGAGTCTTATGTGTTGACGGAGAGGAGTCCTGGACATAATTTGACTGAAAATAAGAAGCAAACATATCGCAAATACTTTTCGCATTACTACACGATTGACTTAGATAATGCATGTTAACCGGTAAACCGAGCAATTTGCGCTTTGAATTTAGAAACACCCAAAAAGCCATAGAGTCACTTTTAGTGTTGGTCTCAATTGAGTGCATATATTTAGTGTGCACAAACTTTTTTACAGTTTCGTATTCACGTCTTATTTGCGTGTAAATAACGCGATGGCTACAATCCTTTCGATACCATTTCTGCATTTTAGACAACTTATTTTTTAAGTTGCACAATCTTTTAGTAAACCATATTGGCTTATTACTATATTTAACAGCTTTTAGTGAAACAAACCGAATATATGCTTCCTCAATTACACCCATAAAGGAGTCATAACACCTCTTAGTAAAGTTCAATTTGTCAAAATTCAAAATATTTAAATCAACTTCTAGAGCATTAGGGTGAGTACTATTTCTCAAAATAGAAACATCTGCCATATTTAGATTAGCCTCTATGTAATTCAGAATCTATAAACACTAAATCTAAGATTCGAGTTAAGGAATTAACAACATACTCGTAGTTTAGCTGGTTAAGATTAAAGGATAACATACTATCAATAACAATGCATTCAGCTTCACTTAAAAGATTAGAAGGCACTAAGCATTTCTCGTTGTCGGAATAGATCCAATTTACGTTTGGGAGGTTAAAATCACCCAATATTAAAAAAGTATTAAGATATCATTTTTCAGTTAACTTGTAAACGAAATTTGGAAAATTGTAAATGAAGCTATAATCTATCTATCTTTATCGATTTATCTATCTTTCTTGAAATAATCAAAATTGTATTAAACTTAAACTTGTATAAGCTCTATTCCCTAAATTAGCTTAAGACTAACTTATAAGATATTGTATCTTACAGTCTTTAAGCAATCACGTGTAAGTAAATAAATAAATATGGCAGACTAGGATTTTCTCAAACGACATTTTCATGCGAATATTTTTGTAATGTCAAACACCTCAAGAACAAATTATTCGATTAAAGAACCATCTTACTCGGGCGAAGTAAAGAAACAAAAACTTAATCAAAGCCAACCGAATAAATTATTTTTTTAAGTTGGTAAGTAACCTTCTCGTAAAAAGAGCTTTACGGTGGATAAATAATCTTATAATCTTTTAATGGAAGACCTTCAAATTGACTTAATTACCTACAAGGAAGAAACAAAGTAGTAGCACTCTGTAGAAGTCTAATCTGGATAAGCCAGTTGTTATAAGTATGCTCCTGCTTACCAAAGGCATTGAAGTCTTAAATCGCTGAATGTAATTAAGGCAAGCAGACGAATAAAGACAAGTTCCTCGTACAATACAATTCAATTTGTTTCATCCACACAGGAATGCAATCTATTTGAATTGCAATCTGAAACACCAACACGATCCCAAAACCACATCACTGGCAATCAATGGCAACACAATGGACAAACAAATAAAAACCAAAGAAAAGAACACAAATAGTTGTGGTCAATTATCAATATGACAGAATGCGGTGTGTGGCCTGGAATAGTCCATAGAACCACCTTCATGCAATGAGAAGAACTCTGGATAGTTGCACACGGTCCAGGTACATACGAGTATACTCGCCTGTCATGTGTGCAACAATTTGCGCAACAGGACCGCCATAGCCATCGCCATCTCGCCCCGATGGTACGTGTGGAGAAAGTGAATATTAGCAAGCTGAGTGCTTGACCACCCAGGTTAATTGGTTTCCAATTAACTCCTGGTAGTTGTTAGTTTTAGCCTAAGACGGAACTATTTTTTCACTTCTCCTGCTTGAAAGCAATTGGCAAACATGGATTTGCATTTTGTTTCATTTCGAAGGTACATGGCACCGACGACGACGACAGGGACAGCTTTTTGATACAAGCAAAGTCGTATGCAAATGGCCTTATTCTCTCTCTCGCTCTCTCTTTCTCTCTCTCTTTAAACCTTGTCAAATATACGAACAAACCAAGTTCAGATCATGCCTCGTTTGTAGTAAGAGCTCGTACATCCTGATTTTTTGATTATCCGCCTGATAACCGCCGTTCTGAGCATATTAAAAGTTCAGAGCAATTTGCCTTCAAGAGAGCTGCAACATCCCTCGAAATCAATTAGCCTGACGCCATAGCTGATGGCGTTGATTGCCACAATAACCAAGGAGTGAACGGACCAAAAATCAATCAGCCATTAACAAAACTATCGACACCTGTTCGCGATTAATTTGCTGGCTTGGCTATAATGTGGATACTTTAGGCCAACACAGCAACCATGGTCACGTCTCGTCCCCGCGGCGCGGCGTGCCAACAAAACGATGACATACTATGAGTATCTGTCTGAAGGTCTTAACTGCGCTGCCATCATCAGCATGGAGGAAGGGTGTGGTTTTTTAATCCACCATCCGAAGGCATTTTAAAAAAAGTGAAGCAACAAAAGCCCATCATCTCTGGAATAGCCCAAGCTACTGACACAAGTATGTGTTGGGCACAGAGTCAATTTGTGAAGAAACCGCCGCCGCCACCGACACGAACGACACTTTGCCATCACTGTGGCATCACGAAGGGGGCAGGGAGGGTCAAGGCATTTCAAAAGAATGAAGCCACTTTAGTGCTTCCAGCTTGGACATAATTTCTGTGTTGTCCGCTGCGAGATTCTTATCAGTTGTAGTTTTACACAAGCTTAATGGACGTGCATACATGGCAATTAAGTGCAATCATTTGGTTTTCCGTTCTTTTTTTGCTGCCGCCACGGTCCTGTGGCACCGTTTCCCCCCTGTTAAGTGTATAAATCCAGTGCACGTACCTGTGAGAAGGATTTTCATATTTTTTTTGCATTCTGTTGCTGCTGCTGTTGCATTCCTGCCTTGCAACCTTTTAACCAGAAGGCTAAAGAAGAACGACCCTGTGCGCGGAACGTCCTGGCTATTATCGCGGCAGTATTGCATTAAGTGGAGCGCATACGGGTTAAGAGCTCACCAAGAAATACACAGCCACCCACTTAGGCTGCCATCGTGGTAATAAGAATAATTTTACAAAAACCTAAACAGTACCAAAAACAACAACAAAAGATATAACAATTTATTGTTGTACAGTTAAGCAGATCCTACATCGACCTAACTCTTGACTCTTACTACAGTTTCCGATGCGGTTCTTTTCCCTGGCGGCCGGGTTGGGGGTTCTTTATGGGCTAGTATCATACAGTTAATACGGGAAGATTTCAGCGGTGGCATTATGGACAATTTGTTGCTTTTTCGGCGCGGTGATTGCAAATAACAACTTTGTTTGGCAGCGGTGAGCGAGGGGGGTAAGGACATAAATTGGGTCGTATGTTGTTTGGCTTTCCCGCGCGCAGTATTTACGGCTGCTTTTCTCGGTAAATTATTGCATGAGATAGATAATTGTTTTCACGGAAAAGGAATACATATGGTGGGATGGAGGATAAGTTTTTCGCAACTAATTCCATATCCTTGGGTAATATACAACAGGTACATCAGGTAAGGCGAAATCATATCATATTGATGGGATTTGCTATTTGCAGTATGATTAAGTTTTGAAAATAGATTTCCTTGAATACAATTTTGATTGGTAACGGTGCGTTTGGGTTTTGTAGAAAATAATAACACGCAACTGTCTCTCTTGTTATTTGCAATAAGTTTTGAGTGACAAGTTAATATTTGAGGTTAATTTCGATGGAACTTCCGTTCTTGTCTGTGCAATTGGAGTTTCTGACGGTTGAGAATTAATTGATGATGAAAAATAATATTATGATTTGATTTTAAGTGGTTTTTGTGTGATAACGCATGTGCAGTTATCCTGACAAGCCTCCATCGATTTGAGTTGAATTTACTTCCGTATAATTATATTGGATGGTTGAATGAACGGCTTACCACATAGCTCAGTCATTTTAGGCATTTTAAACCCCAATCTGCGAAAAAATTCCTAGTGAGCTGAGTTTTTGTATACACCTTTATTACGGCATTGTAATGAAGGGCACCGAGAAATAACCCCCCAATGGAATAACTCCCCAAATGAAAAATGAAATAACTCCCCAAAATTTGTATGGAGGTGGGGATTTATTTCATATAAAATAAGCCCCCAAAATTGGGGACTCAAAGTGCAATAAGGCCAAGTGCTAAAATAAAACCTCGCACCTACTCTAAATCAAACAGTGTCCCCAAAGCGGGGGGGGGGGGGGGGTTGCAGGGGGGCAGCATGCCCTCCCATAGGCATTGCACTGATTATGGAAATCCCATATGGAAATCCCATAAACAGTGCAATTTATTTTAGCACTTGGCCTTATTGCACTTTGAGTAAATGAATTCGTATGGCCTTATTTCACTTTCAGAAAGCCATAGTCCACCTTGAACACTTGAAATCCATTTTGGGGAATTATTTTATTCTTATTTGGGGACTTATTTCATCTTCGATTTGGGGAGTTATTTCATTTTTCATTTGGGCGGTTATTTCTAAAAAAAAGTTATAAAGGTCAAAAGGTCACGAAAATCAGTTTTTCGCAAATAGCTCGCGATCTATTGCTCGCAGGTCAATAGAGGTCATTATAAATATTGTTTGTCGTGAAATTATCTACAAAAATTGCCTCTTGCATTTTTCATTTTTCTGTAAAATTAACCGTTTTTGGAGTAGAGAGCTCAGAAAGCGACTACATTATGACGATGCACTCGTTTCCTCACCAGCTGCGAGGTAGAATGCAAGGCGCGTTTTTTGTACATGGTTTCCCTCGTGGGCATAGTCTATGATATGTAATAAGAGGTTTTTTCATTTAAGAGTGAATAATTTTTTATTTGAATACTGAAAAATAGATACAAAAAAAAATAAACTTTTGTATATAATTTTTTTTGTCATTCATTGTCGATATCTTCAGTTTCTATATATCATTAACAGTGCTATGATCAGGATTAAAGGGATGATTACCCTCTTAATCAACTGCGTCCCTACTGGTCCGCCCGTGGGGTCCTTGGGTCGATGACATAGTCATTTATTATTATTAGGGGCAACGACGAGCCCAGACTGGTGCAACAGGAAAAATCTTTCCATCAATCCAAGCAAGGCTATCCTAGCTCCTTAACGAAAAGAAGAAATTTAACCAAGTTCAAATTTTAAAACGAAGAGATCGTTAAATATGTATTTCCAAGAAGTCAATTATCTTGCAGTAATCCTAGACAGGAGGCTTATTTTTGAACTTTCACACCTTCTTCTTCCTTTAAAAGCGGTGAGGCTTTGATCGGGATTAAAGGGATCATAACCGTCCCACTTCACTACATCCCTACTGGTCCGCCTGTGGGGTTCGCCGGTTCGACCTCACGAAATAACGGCAGTCCTTCCGATTTTGAATCACTTCGTCACTGAGGCCATGAGTTTTTTGGCCTGGGTCTCTTTCGCGTTGGTATGGGAACGTTGATTGATATTACCTTTTTCAATGGGTTCGTAGGATCCTTCCTTTGAACATGACAGTAACAACTGAGCCAGTCGCAGTGACTCTATTTAAATATTTAATATTACCATCACCTCTAGCGATACTAGCATTTCTTAATGTTTGTAGACCACGCCTAACTTCTACTACATCACCATCCGATAACAATTCATGGCATATAGAACATGTATCATTCACTATGAAAACGGTTGAAGAGCATGAAACTACTAAAATAACGTCTTTAACATTCAAGAAATATTTTTCAACTGAGCTAATCACAGTCCGACAGACAGTAGCATGTACTCGTATAAAGGGACGGGTCTCGGAACAATAAAACACAGAACATCTGCCAGTGGAGGTCGTTTGTATAATATATAGTAGATTTTACTAAGTTCTAAAACCTCTATAACCTCTATATATAATATAAGTATATTTTTCACAAAACGCCCAAGTATCAGATAGAAGCTTTTAACCCGCCAATGGTGACCTATTGTTCTGTGAGACCGGGTGCGTTAAAAAAATCGAATAACTTTATTCTCCGTTAATGTTTTTTGTTGCAATTTCGAGTAGCTGCCGCATTGCACATCCCCCACCATCTGTTCACGTCGAACCTGCTTAGTGAGCACACGTTGTATATTTATATATTTTTTTTTACTAACCGGTGCGTGAGACCGTGTGTCACCATGTATGTAAGTAAAATATTTTTTTATTATTCGCATATTTTACATTTAGATGATGAGGCGGGACATCGGGTCCTTCAAGAATAGGTCGGTGCTACGAGTGTGGATGAAAACAAAGAAGAAAAACCAACTACTCTTGCCAGAAATGTCAATAATATTTGTGTCTTGAACACGTTGTGCCGTATTGCAGCAGCTGTTTACCTGTAGAAATTTAGTTTTTGAGATGTATTTTTTTTCTTATTTTTTGTTTGGAAGGATACCAATTTTTGTTTATTTTGTAAAAGTTCCGAATGTCGAAAGACTAAAAAACTTTATTTTCCTTAATGGACATGTGATCTTTTATTTTTTTCTCAATTTTGAAAAATATATTACTAAAAACTTTGTTATTTTTAATACGCTAATAATTTTTTTTTGTGAATTTAATTATTGAAATAAAAGAGCTTAAATTGATTAAATATCTTTGTTTTATTGTCAAAGAGCATAATTAAAAAAAAACATGAACTATTAGTAACACGTTTCGAGAAATCATCAGTTGAAAACCCCGGTGCGTGAGACCGGCGTCACCATTGATCAAAGTCAAATTTGCGTCACCATTGGCGGGTTAAGACACTTAACAACATGAATAAAAAGCAATAGAGTTTACACGCCTTGGTGTGCGGCTTACAATACTGTATGTGAGTGCATTCTAGTCGTTTCTTAGCGCTATTTATAATGGCCTCTATTGACCTCAGAGCAATAGATCGCGAGATATTTGCGAAAAACTGATTTTCCTGACCTTTTGACCTTTATAACTTTTTTAGCCGGCACGATATCAGTGTCGATTTTTCACATCTTCATTAGGTTAGGTTAAAGTGGCTGTCAGCAGAAGGCCGACACACTTAGACCAGGATTAGGTCCATTGTTATGCCACACGGATCGAGGGGTTTCCCCACTACTAGTTAAACCATTTGGAGCTTCTTATGAAGCGCGATAGACTTCTAACGTCAGCGTTAGCCAAGCCGTTAAGATTGTTAAGCAAGAAATCTCCCAGATAAAGATTTCTATTGTGGGAGAGAGCTGGACATGTGCAGAGAAGGTGAAGTATAGTCTCCTCCTCCTCCTCGTCCAAGCAACTTCTATAGAAATCGTTTGAATAAACGCCAAGCCTCGATGCGTGCTTGCCTATCAGACAGTGCCCTGTAATGGCACCTATAGTGGAGCTAATATGCAGTCGGTTTAGTGAAATCAGACTCTTAGAGCGTCGCAGGTCCAGCTTTGGCCAGATGTGCTTAGTCGCTAGACATGTATTACTACTTGTCCACCTAAGGTTTGTTCTCTCGATTGCAGATAGCTTGAATAAAAGTTTGCAGGTAGCGATTGGGATACCCAGAGAACCCTTTTCAGGTAAAAGGGGGAGTTTGGTTCCCTTTTTGGCGAGTTCATCAGCCCTGCAGTTTCCTGGAATATCACATCTTCATTACAACGCCGTAATAAAGGTGTATACAAAAATTCAGCTCACTAGGAATTTTTCCGCAGATAATCCTAAAATGACTGGGCTAACAGCCGATCTCAGACTCCTTTTTGTGATGCTGGTCTATTTTATTTATTATTGTTGAAAACCCCTTTCCCCTACCGGGACTCGAGCATAAGGACCAGCGTCTATCTAATATAACCTAGTCTTTCCATTTTTCTTTGAATACCCTTTCTTACTCTTACACTTGTTGATTCCAAAATCAAAAAATTTTAAAAAAAAGATGTGAAATAAAGCAGTACTAAGATTAACATAAGGATTTCGCACGACTCAGTAAAATATTATTCAAAGAACACTCCTGTCCATCTCGGTGCAGGGAAATAACTTCACGGGCAAAAACTTCACCTCGAGTGGGAAATAACTTCATTTTTTTTTGTGAAGTTATTGCCCACAATAGGTGAGTTATTGCCCTTGAAGTTATTTCCCGGCACCGTCCATTTCACTTAAGAAAATGGGACGGAGAATCGACTGCGTCAACTGCAGAATCACTAGAGCTGTTAATAAACACCCATTTCTCCCGATGCAAAGATAAAAACTGATTTTCCTGACAGAGTGCAGAGTCTTCAAGCTCACAACGCACAAAACCGCCTGGCAAAATATAACATCCATCATTACCGAGGATAAAATTGTCTGGGCAATAAACAGTTTCGTTCCCTTTAAATTGCAGAGACTCGACGGCATTCTGCCCATCATGCTCCAAAAATCACTGGATCCAGCAGTTTCATGGATTATACCAATTTTCAGGAGTTCTATACGCCATAATCATGTATCCCGCTCATGGAGACGAGTGCTAGTTGTTTTCATTCCAAAGGCGGGCAGACGCAAACCAATCAGCCTGACTTATTTCGTTTTGAAGACTCTCGAACGTCTCCTAGATACCCACCTGAGAGGTATTATAGAAGTCCCATTTCTCGCCAAATTTCAAAACACATACCTCAAAGGAAGATCAACAGAAACAGATCTTCAAGAGGTAGTGCGAACAGTAGAAAAATCCTTATATTACAAGGAATACACCTTGGCCATCTTTCTGTACATGGAAGGAGCCTTTTTAGAGTCCCTTAGGGTGCTGGGAATATAAAACCTTTTAAGTCACTGGATTGTTTCTATGCTCAGGACTAGAATCATTCAAGCAGCTTTAGGAAATAGCAATATAACCAAATATGCCAGTAGGGGTACTCCTCAAAGAGGTGTTAAACCAAAACTGGTAAACCATCAACGCCTTGTTAATCTTAAACTTTATTACAGCTATGCTAACCTCTTGAATACTGGGCGGGACAACCG
Source organism: Portevinia maculata (assembly GCA_949715645.1). Taxonomy (NCBI): domain Eukaryota; kingdom Metazoa; phylum Arthropoda; class Insecta; order Diptera; family Syrphidae; genus Portevinia; species Portevinia maculata. The sequence goes on along the minus strand of OX454526.1, from coordinate 80,664,202 downwards.
ATTCTACGTTGAGTGGACATGGGTTCTTTTCTTGCCCTATCACCCTCACTACATGATGCCCATTTAAAAGTTGCTAGAAATGCAGCTTGAACACAACAAGAGGTAAAGTAATGAACCAAATGTTAGGTGTTCTTGGGTAAGATTCGAACCTCGACCCCTCGCTCAGTAGTCCAACGCACTTTATATCTCTTCTTCGGACCTTATATTCTTGAAATATCTTATTGCCTGTAATTAATTTTTGTATGTATTATTGTTAACTAGGGGTCGAACCATGGTCGAAATTCGACCATTTTATTTAGTTGAAAAAAAAACCAACTCGACTGTTATATATCGGAAAGTAAAATTGTTCGACATTGCATTCTCTGATTTTACATGATATAACATTTTTCCGGCATTTTCAAGTAACTTCAAGCATTTTCAAGCAACTTCAAGCATGTCCAAGTAACTTCAAGTTTTCAAGCATTTTCAAGTAACTTAAAGTAACTTCAATCATTTTCAGGTAACTTCAAGTAGCTTCAACCATTTTCAAGTAACTTCAAGTGTTTTCAAGCATTTTCAAGTAACTTCAAGTAACTTCAAGCATTTTCAAGTGCCTTCAAGCATTTTCAAGTAACTTCAAGCATGTCTAAGTATGTAACTTCAAGTATGTTCAAGCATTATCAAATGCATAACATGCACAGCAATGTTGTTGTTGGTAACTTCAAGTAACTTGAAGTATTTTCAAGCATTTTTTAGTAACTTCAAGCATTTTCAAGTAACTTCATGATATACAATTTTTCCGTTCCGATTGGCAGATTATTGCCTCACACAGCAATCTTGTATTGTTGTAATTTCATCCAATTCGCTTCATTTTACCTGTTGTAATTCATAATGTGTGTTATAAACATATGTGGATAATTTTTGTATTGTGCACTTCTATGTATTGCCCCCTACCCAAATATATATAGTGTTGGCATATCTATGTGACGTATAATAGCAAAGAAGGGGGGAAACACGTTATAGGCAACTCCGTATTAATATATAGATAACATTATATCATATCGCTGGTCTAGTAATTCGACAGTCATTTGGCAGTAATCATCAATTCACTGACCATGAATATCAGCAGTTTTTGATTCACATCGTTTATTTCAACAAAAACAATAACAAACAAATAATACAAAGTTTGATGTAAAGTAAGTCTTTTAAATTCTCCGTTTCATAGGAGTGAAAGCGACAACAAAGTTAAGCTTCACATTAGTTTTGTTCTCATTCATTTGATTCAGCATAAAGGCGGTATTGTGGAGATTGACCGGATGCATATGACCATAAACCACCACTCAATCGTAATATGATCATTTTTGTTTACTTTCATCGGAGTGCCGATTGAGAGACAGTGAGGCGCATTAGTGAATAATTCAAAGAGGAGCATTAACTTACAAGTTTAAGCCTTAGTGGTGAAGACTTGCGTTTCAAAGGTAGACCCAAATACATATTGCAATCCGTGGGTGGTTCAATAAAATAACGTGCGAATGTTTAAAATAAAAAAAAAAATGATTAGAAAACAAGCGAAAAAAAGTAGCGGCTTTCAATAATATTGGTTGGACTACTAAGCGAGGGGTAAGAGGTTCCAATCCCACACAGGAACACCTAGCTTCGTCTTCCAATCATTCCTTCTTACAATTTCCTTTGATGCATTAGTTTGGCTCGTCTCTTTTATTTCTGCGTAAAATTTAACTTAAATAATCGGGAAGATGACCCCCGGCCTGCGGTGTCGTGCCAAAAGGCCAAATCTCAAAATTGAGATTTGTCAAAGTGACATGAGGCCCAATTCTATTGTAGTTGGCATAATATCACTTTGAGAGAGCGGCATACGGCCAATTTGGTTTTATTTCACTTTCTGCATTTTGCTGGCGCTAGAATCGAACAGTGTTTGGGTGGCCCGCTTGGTGGTGTAAAGAAATTTCACCCTTTTATTGGCCTTATCCCGCTTACATAACTTCGTTGCTCCGCTAAGGAAATGGGCTAGTTGTCTGGCAGGCACCTATATGTTAGATATAGTTTGCCATATTTTTCCACAGGGAATAGATTACCTTGTTTTACTGCAGAACACGAGTTTTCCCAGAGATGAAACATAGCTTCGAGAGTAAAACATTACCTAAATACACAATTTCATCCACATCATTCGAGACGTTTCCAAAATACATATTTATCATATACTCGTATGTATAAGAATTGCTCGTTTAAAGTAATAAGGTAAGATATGAGAATGCTTAAAAATAATTGCGAACTTATGACCCACCTAACCGAAACATAAGTCCACAGCCATAGGTCATAAACTCACAGGAATTTCGTGTGGCTCATTTCAGTGGGTTATAAGTTCACAAATAAATTGAATTTTCTCATGAAGTGGTGGATAATTGGATGTGATGAAGTTTCATTTCGTCTCCTACGACCAAAAGCTAAGGCAAAAATTCTACAAAGTCCCGCGGGTAGTAACAACTGTTGGTCCAGCTGTCAGCTCTTAAGATAAGACCAATATGCTTGGTGCCCTGTTTGCATCTGGCTCAACGCTTCCAGATTGTGATTTCTCTCCCCTGTACTTGAGTGCTTAGAATTCTCCATGGGACCAATCCATTTTCGCACTAGTACAGAGCCAAAAGTACTTCGAGACTTTGACATATACAAATCCGTTGGTCCAGATGGTTTTTCTCCTTATCGTTCTGAAGAGGTGTTCTTCTACGCTGGCAAAACCGCTACGTAAGCTTTTTTTTTGACCAGCCTGTCACAAAAAAGACGAATGTTTTTCTTCCTTCTCCTACCAACCAAATGTATTTACATTGCTTCTTTCCAAGGTCATGGAAACGCCGACTAACCGCCAACTTATGAAATATCTTGAACCCCGAAAACTTCTTATTGACCGGCAGTACGGTTTTCGAAGCAACAGGTCACCTGGTGATTCTTCATAAGGGTGGTGAAAGTAAGATCGTTGCGCTTGATATTTCAAAGACATTTGACAATGTTCGGCTTAAAGCTCTCTGGTCGAAAACGCGTGCATTTGGAATCGATGATAATCTTCCTCAATGGATGAAAAATGAACTTTCAGTCCGTTCAACTTCATTTTTTTACGGATTCAAGTCTGCAACTCACCAAATAAATGCTGATGTTCCTTAAAAGCTCCGTTTTGTCTCCGAGTTGTTGCGTTACAAAACGCTACAAAAGTGTTATTTCTTCCCAACCATTCCATTTCTATACCCGATCCCACTTTTTCGGCCCGTTCTGTCCATTTTTCCGTCGTTACAACTGGGGGATTGGTTAACTGGCCGCCTCTGATTGATTCCGATCAAGGTCGCTCGGGGCGGCCAAAGCAGGTATCGAGCCCAACGGACGGTTGGTGTCTCGACAATGGGGGAGGACGATCTCTTGGCACACCCCAACGAGAACAGAAAGGGTATTCAGAAAAATCCTTACAATACCCCAACGAAGTGGCGAATGGTGTAGGTAGATATCCCTTAAAGAAGCACATAGTTAAACCCAATGAGGTAGGTGGCCCCAGACTGTGGCGGACGACCTTAATAGAGACCCCCTCATACAAAACGCAAACGTGCAGATGGCAAGGTGGCCCAGGTTGATACATGAAACAACGCAACGCCGAACTTACTTGACGAAACACCTGATAGCAAACATCGAAGATGCAACCATCAAAACGCTGAAGAAAAAGAAAACGTCACACTGATGACCAAATATCAAATATACATATAGCAGACAACAAATCGAAACAAAGACACCTATGGCCAAGGCCCAACGAACACAAATATTGTAAGAAATGACACGCTATCCAGGTTCCCTTTCCCTTAAATCTGCACGAGTGGGTAAGAATAGATTCGCGAAGGGTAATTTTGAGCGTCTTTCTCGTAGAACACTTAACAGGTCTCATCAATTTGGGACATCAGCTGATATAGTCCCTAAATTAGAATCCAGCTTCACTCGGATCTTCGTTTTCTCTTAATTTTTTATTAAATAACTTTTTTCGTGGCGATATTTTGCGTTCCAATTACTTTCTCGATTCTCTCTTTAATTGTCTTTTCTTATTGTTTAACTGTTTGTGAACTCGTCAATTAGGAATTTTTGGGAAGGTGTGTGAATGCGTCCATCGGATCGTTCGGCCTGAGAAACTTCCTCCGAGTTCGGGCGCATTCAAAAACGGATGAGTGAGTGAGACGGAGACGGTGGCACACTACAGTAGAGTGACTGAATGATCGCTAAATCAAACCGTAGTGGGTTCAGTTATTGCTGAATGTGGTTGTATGAATGAGAGAGAGAATGGTCCATCACGGACAAAGAATCCTCCCAGAGGGGTTTAGACTTTGTTTTGATTATTTTTAAAGTTTTGTGGAAGACCTTTCGGGACACGAACGGAAATAGAGAGGAGAAGGCAGAAGAAGACGAGATAAGGAGACTAGTGGCAGAACGAGCAGCTCAATCCGTTTTACTACCAGATAGGAGTTTTAGACGAGCAGGAATAAAGACAAATAGAGTGTCTTATCATCTTGGTTTTTCTCAATAGTGCGATTGTGGTTTGTTTTTCGAAAATCCGGAAGGCCTTCATTGCGGAAATTTCCCTAGAATTATGGGACGTGCGGCCCTCCATTGTTGTCTTTTTTTCTCATTCGGCAAATAGCGATAGCGGGCCATGTCTAAGGACGATCTTTCTTTTTTTTTCACTTTCAATAAATCGACCGTTGCTGTACGGAGCCTTATTACGATTTGAAATTCTTATTCTTTTATTTCCCCCCAATCCAATCTGTTTTTCAGCATTTCAACGTCAGAAAATTCTTTCAAAGGTTTTACAATTCCTTTTTCAAAAAGATTGTGGGGCGCCCCTTTTACCCTATTTCCAAAATCATTTTATTTGCCTGCAAACCCCCCCCCCCCCCCCCCCCCCCCAGCTGGGCGAGTCGGATTTGGGATCGCGGTAAAATTGATCAAGTTATGGGCACGTGGGCTGCAGGAAATAACCGCCCAATGAAATAACTCCCCAATATTTGTATGGAGGTGGGGATTTATTTCATACTTCAAATTGGGGGGTTATTTCATAGTGAAATACGAACTATGAAATAAGTCCCCAAATCTGGGGACTCAAAGTGCAATAAGGCCAAGTGGTAAAGTAAAACCTCGCACCAACTCCAAATCAAACAGTGACCCCAAGCAGGGGGGTTGCATGGGCCCATAGGCATTGTACTGATTATGGAAATCCCATATGGAAATCCCATAAACAGTGCACTTTCACAGTGAAATTATTCCCCAATTTTGGGGAGTTATTTCATTTTTCATTTGGGGGGTTATTTCATTGGGGGGTTATTTCCTGGAGCCGGGCACGTCGCGCTTTAAGATACGCGATGCAATGTGTTTTTTGGAAGAAGCTCTTTCGAAATATTCCAAACTTGCACCGGTAAGAATTGCCCCATCATGTGATTTTTTTAATCTTGTTCTGAAGCAGATAGTGCAAAGGGCAGATGTTAATATGAAAAGTACTATCTTCTTGAGAATCATTCAGATATCGGCTGTGATAGCGGCAGTTGAAGAAGAATAATTAAGCCCAAATGCTCCTAAATTCGCGGATGTCAGAGCGCTTAATAGTGTCAGCGGGAAGAGGCGTATCCGGGATCGCAGGTGTTGGGTGACTACAGTGTCCCTGACAAAGGCTCATCACGGGTCGTAAGATAAGTAAGACGATTTTAAGAATATCCGAATAGCATTGCTGAAGTCTGTATATAGGCCACAAACGGGGTTCCTGCTTTCGCTTACATTGATACCGCATTTTGATATAAATCCAGGTTGGTCATCTAAAATATTATCCTACACAGTTCGACAATGATCTAGGTTAGGTTGGGTAAAGGTGGCTGTCAGCTAATAGCCAGCACACTTAACCAATGAGGTCCGTTGTGATGAAACGTGGATCAGGGGAGTTTCGTTCTCCATTTGGAGCTTCTATAGAAGCGCGATAGACTTCTAACATCTGTGTGAGCTAAGTCACTGAGTTACTTAACGAAGAAGGCTCCTAGATAGAGATTTCTTTCTGCAGGACATGTACAGAGGATGTGAAGTGTAGTCTCCTTCTCCTCCTCGTCCCTGTAGCTTCTAGAGAAGTGATTTTAACAGACGCCAAGCCTGGATGCGTGCTTGCCTATAGCAGTAATAGTGAGATCAAAAACAGGAAAACAGAGTGTTGCAGATCCAGCTTTGGCCAGATATATTTACTTAGTCACTAGACATGTATTACTACCGTTCACCTAAGGTTTGTACTCTCGAGTGTGGATAGCTTAAACATAAGTTCACAAGTAGCGATAGGTATAAATAGAGAACCTTTAACAGGTAGACGAGGTAATGCGGTTTTTTTTTTTTGGCGAGTTCATCTGCCCTACAATTCCCTGGGATATCTCTATGCCCCGGCACCCAACAGAGGTGAATATTGAACTGCTCTGCTATCTCCTCAAGAGGTGAACGGCAGTCCATGGCTACGATGGAGTTTGAAGAGACTGAGTCCAGGGACTTTAGCGCAGCTTGACTGTCCGAGAAAATACGGATGTCCTAAGAGAATATCACATTTCTCTTCAGCCACGACAAGACTTCCTTAAACACCATGATTTCCGTCTGGAACACGCTACAATGATCAGGAAGACGAAAAGAGGGACTAATATTTAGTCTTTCTGAGAAAACACCCCCACCTACCCCATCAGTAGTTTTTGATCCATCGGTGTAGAAGTGGATCGATTTATCCTCCGTGAATGCATCATCCTCCCATCAAGTTCTTCCTGAACTGTAATTGGAGTATGGTGTAGACTATGTTCCTAGGGTAGAGACCCAACTGAGTCCAGAATAATAGAGTGACCAATATTCGTATTGATCCACTGTGAGGTAGCTTTTAAGCGGACAGCGGAACAGGCAGCTATTTGCCTGCTAAAAATATCGGCGGGTCAGATGCAGTAAATTGTCCAGTGAGGTGGAAGGGGTCGTTCGGAGTGCTCCGCTGATGCACAGACAAGCTGTACGTTGACCCTTGCTCAACTTATTATGGTTTACTGCTTTGTCCAAGGCAGTCAACCAGACAGGATCGGTCTCACTACCGATACGTATAGCCAGTGAGAGATGCGGGATTGTAGGTCCCACTTATTGCCGATGGATTTTTTTTGCAAGAGAAAAGTGCTCTGTACCTGTTTGACTCATTCTTGTAAATTGGGTTTTCAGCTTAACTTTCTATCGAGCATTTGACCCAAGAATTCCTCGAAAAAGGTTAAGCTTGTACTGTTCCGTAGAGGCTAAGTCACTATGAGGGATTTTATAATTCCTGAAAAAGAGGACAAGTTCGGTTTTGTGAGGGTTAACCCCCAGCCCACCGCGATTTGCCCATCTTGTTAGCTTGTTGAGAGCGTTTCATAAGAGCTCCTTAAAAGTGTTAAGGTGTTTTCCAGAAACGGCAATAGCAACGTCATCCGCATAGGCAATCATCATGCAGCCCTCTCTCCATTCATATCAGTAGTTTATTCACCACAAAGTTCTACAGAAGGGGGGAAAGGACACCGCCTTGCGGCGTAACCTCTACTGACAGACCTCCTAGCGGATGTAACGCCCAGTTTTGTGTTGATAATCCAGCTGGAGAGCAAAAGATTGATTAATTAACCAAGCGAATCATCCACATTCAGTTCTGTTAGTGCATTTGCGATTGCAGATGTGTTTAAGTTGTTGAAGGCGCCTTCTATGTCTAGAAAAGCAACCATAGTGTATTCCTTGTGATGCAGGGAGTATTCGATGGTTCGTTCCAAGGAGTGAAGGGCGGTTTCCACCGATTTACCCTTGCAGTACGCATGTAGGGCGGCAGATAGGAGTTGCGGGCTTATATTCGTACGAAGAGGGATATCAATCAGACGCTCCAGCGTTTTAAGTAGGGGGTGATGATAGACTAATGGGTCTGAGGTCTTTTGGACTTACATGGACAATTTGCCAGCATTGGGTATGAAAACCACTTTCAGTTCTCTCCAAGCCTAAGGAATATGAGTCAGATTTAAGAAGCTTTTCAGAATCATCTCCAGTGCTGGTAGGATGATATCCGAAGTCTCGGCAGGTATTATGCCGTCCGGTCCTGCAGACTTGGAGGGCTTGAAGCTTTTTAGCGCCCAAAGGAGCTTGTTCCTAGTAATCAGACTTTAAGAATTAGTTACCTGTATAAGTGACCTATTTAGGCTACCTGGAAAGTGAGTATCAGGTAGCAGATTGAGCGATTCCTCGCTGGATGTAGTCCACGAGCCATCGGCTTTCTTTAGGTAGCTAGGCATAGTTGAAGCAATGATTTAAGGTAAAGCGGAAAAAAAACGAAATACTAACTAATGACATGCGCTTGGATCTTTATCAGAGGTTCGCGAGAGGTGCGACAGTTAAAGAAATGATATGTATATCCTCTTGGGATTTGAATCACTCACTCCATAGTCTAACGCTTAAATCACCGAACCCACGTTAGTCAAACTGAAAACTTTGATCCAAATTAATTCCCATCACAATACGAGTTGAAAAATTACCCCTCGTCACTGTCACTCTGGCCCAATCCACCGCCGCCAGTCCACAGCAACGTCGAAAACGCACAAACTTCTTAAATTCCAATTAAACATAAAAACTTACCCCACATATGTAATGGAACCGCGCTCAGAAACTTACCCTTAATCACCGACTTTTAACATCCAACTGACTGCCTTCAATCGCAAAAGGTCATACAGTAATTAGCCTTAAGGATTTCTTCCTGCCCATAAGACCGCCTATAGTGAGGCGGTTTCATATTCTTAAAACGTGTACTCATTTGATACCCCAATATCTGCGTTTGCAAATTGTATGTGTGCTCTCTGATGAAAGGGATTTCCGTTCCTAAACGGAGGAGGAGGGTTCCAAAATCATGAGGTTATTTCATACCCACCTTTGCTTAATGCCACTGCCACACCGCTACCACCTCAGCACCTCATCAATGCCTGTGAACATGAGCGCTCTCAGTTTACCATGTGGGAAATTGATTGTTGGTAAATTTAAATTAACTCGAATTCGTCCCCTCCTTGCTCGGTACGAACAAATACACCGAGTCCTTGCTGCAGAGCGATCGCTGTGCATGTGTTCTGCCTGCTCACGCCTTATTGGCATTGTTGAATGAGGCGACGTTTTTAGAACGCTTCGGGTTCTGACTTCGGGTATGGCGCTTTATATGGGCAAATTATCGAATGACGTGCTTAATGACTTGTAAAAAAGGAGTTCTTGAAGAATTCCAAGCGCTATTTCTACTTCTTTGCTGGCATTGTTGCTGGATTGTCACCGTGTCGTCGTAGTCGCAGTCTTCGTCTTCCTCTTGGTTCCATCGTTGTCAATGGTGTGGCTTCCATTTTACCATTCCTTCTCTGCGCTGAACCAATATGCATATGGATTGCTTCATTTAGTTAATGGCGGCTCTGCTTCGTAGTGTTTTTTTCTCCTGCCACTAGATTTTGTGTGTTTTTGTGAATAGAGACGGAGAGCAGTGCAGAAAGTAAAATGCAAAAGCGACGACAATGGGGCACGTACAATGCAAAATGGGAAACTTGATACACCCGTTTGGGGAGATTTTCTTTTTGTTGTTTTGTTTGCGCCGTCTTATAGGTAGTTAGTCGTACTCGTATTAGTCCTCCTCTTGGGACGTGGATCCTCTTTCAGGTTTTGCTAATTTCAAATTGATGTGAAAAATAATTAACTAAGCGGAATTCCGTATTTAATTTTGCCACCAACAATGTGTGTCTGCGATAGAGGAGTCGCTTTGATTGCTTCTGTTTGACGGGTATTCCTTATTTGGGAAAAAAAGGATGGATGAGAACAGATGGCTCAAGGATTTCAGCACATGTGGTCCGTCGAGCAAGATGTAGTGAACATGGAATCGGTTCTCTGATCTACCTACCTGCAATGAAAGGTAATCTTGGCAGTTTATAAGTGAAGGAGGGAATGGAGTCTTATACACTTTTGATGGTCAAGTCTTTTTTGAGCAGAAGTTTCAGGAAAAATTTAAATAGCGATCATTAGGAATTGTTGCTGCACAAATATTGCCTTTCGGTTCCTCTCTGGCTGTCGAAATAAGAAATAGTTATTTTACTTACTTAACGGTCTCCCGAACTGTGAATAGAATCTCTCGGGTGGAGCATTATTGTCTATTTTCTCGATGTGGACTGGGCAATGTCGTCGGCGTGTTAGCTTTTGGAATACATACACTTCTTGGTACAACTCGATGATGTGTCTTCTAATCCATTTGCCCACCTCGCGCATAGGACCGAATATCCGACGGATAATTTTTTGTTCGAAAGAACCTTATTTTACCTTAATCATTCAGCAATCGGCGCCATAAAGCAGAAATGGCACGATAAGGATACGATAACGCATGAACTTTGTCCTTTAAGTCATTTGTCATTTGTTTCGCAAAACCGAAGAAGCGTCAGTTTCCTAAAGCAATTCACGGTCGGATCGCCACTATGGTGTCAATCGTGTTGTTGATGTTTATGTTAATTTCGTTAAAATCTGGCAAGTGAAATTTAAATTCTACTTAAATTATTTAGTCTAAATAAACATACGAGTACATACCTACAATATGGAATGGATATGGGCGAGGAAAATAAAACAGGTACGAATCGATCGACAAAAAAAATTAGATAAAATAAATCAAAGATAGTTATTTAATGATGATGCAAACTGTTTGCGTATGATGTTGACAAAATAAATTGGAAAGAATAATTAAAAAAGTACCGCTATTTTTTCCCTGGCTCCCTTGCAAAGCATTCAATATGGAAAAATTCAGTTTTATTTTGCGTCAACTGAATAGACACAAGGTCATTATTTTCACTGCTTATGAGTATTCTTTGGAGATTGACATATTAGGTCAACAGTTGAAATACTTTAAGTGAATTTTATTTGATTAATTGTATTTCAAAGAAAAATGGGTAGATCAAAATCTCTAAATAGTGTTGAAAGAGCTGAAATGGATTTACTAAAAGAACAAGGACTAACCGGGCGTTATATAGCTGACAAAATTGGACGAAGCTTTAGTGTGGTCTATTCTTATTTAAGAAGCAAAGATTTGTACGGAAAAAAACATGAAAGGTGGTCAAAAAACGGCAACAACATCAGTTGATTGAAGAGCAATTTTAAGATGTTCTTCCAATTCCTGCGACTCTGCGGCAAAAATAAAGCAGAAAGCCGGTGTTACTGCAAGCGTTTCAACAGTGCGAAGGGTTATCAATAGTGCCAAACATCTAAAACGGATGAAAATTCAAAAGTATGCGCTTAGAATTCTCTAGACTCCATATGAGTTGGAAAAATAAATGGCGTCACGTAGTTTATTTCGGATGAGAAGAGGTTTAATTTTGAAGGCCCTGACGGGTTTAATAATTACTTCCACGATGTGAGGAAAGAAGAACGATTTTTAGCTCGGCATCATAGTCGAGAAGGTGGTGTTATGGTATGGGGAGCAGTTACTATGCAGTTACTTACTATGGCACTATTGAGCTTGAGTTAAAAACCTCAAAAATTACTGCATTAAGTTATAAAGGAAATTTGAAAAGAAATTTTCAGGTATCTTTGGACCCATAAACTGAACTTTTCAGCAGGGCAACGCCCCCATCCACACTGCGTGCATAGTAAAAAATTGGATAGAGGAGCGGAATGTGGAATTGCTTCAATGGCCGCCGTACTCACCGGACCTGAACCTTATAGAAAACGATTGGGGATGGTTAGTACGAAAATTTTATTAGTCTGGCCGTCAGTTTGAGGACATATAATCCCTTATTGCAGCCATTAAATTGGCCTGGAGGGAAATTTCGCTGGACTACATAAAGAGGCTGTACGATTTCATGCCGGTTTGAATTTACGAAACTATTACCAATAAAGGCGGCAGTACCCACTACTAAAATTAACCAATAAAAAAACTATTTTAAGAAAAACTTGTTTCATTTGATCCCAATTACTTTAATTTCCAATTTCAATATTTGTGTCTATTCAGTTGACGCAAAATAAAACTGCATTTTTCCATATTGAATGCTTTGCAAGAGAACCAGGGAAAAAATAGCGGTACTTTTTGAAATATTCTTTCCGATTTATTTTGTCAACATCGTAGGCAAACAGTTTGCATCATCAAATGACATATTACGGCAAAAGGTTTTAAAAAAATGGACAACGTAGCTTGGCAAATCTTTATGCTTATTCAGTTGATGCGGAGTGTAAGTGTTTCCGTGCCATCAATTTACTGAACTCCTCAATAACTTCTGTGAAATCGATTTCTTTGGATTTTTTTTCTATTGAAAGCACGGCTAGATTAACCAGTCGCTCTTGATCCATTGTAGATCGAAGATAATTTTTAAATAGTTTCGAAAAAAAGTTTCGAAAAACTCCTCTCGCATGATGCAACCGAGATGTAAATGGTCAAGAAGTATTAAAGTATGAGCGATATACAGGGTAACGATCATTGAAGCCCCATTGTATTATAAGTTAAAGGATTTGGGGGCCCCCTAAGACCGGAGGCCCGGGACGGACCGCCCCTTCCGCCCCCTGGTTATTCCGCCACTGCTATCAACAGTGACGTTTTGTCGTAGGGGTAAACAGATGTTTGTTTGTTTGTTGATAGCATGTACATAATTAGTCTTCTCCTCATTAACTTCAAGACCAACAAATTTCGCCTGTGCTTCAAGCGTCGTGAAAGCCTCTACCACGACACGCTGAGTACGGCCGATAATGTCGATATCGTCCGTATACTTCAGTAGCTGAACGGATTTAATGAACACCTGTTCTGAGGAAAATTTTCTTCAGGACAAAGTTCAAGAATTCAGATGACAGCGTATCTCCTTGCCGAAATGCGGTTCAAGTTAAGAATAATTCGGAAGAGCTTTGCTTCCAAACTGCACCTTACCGCTTGTTTTCAAGTGTCAAACGACACAGATAGATTAGTTTGGTCGGAATTCCATATTCGGTGGGACTACCGAAACTATAACGGAGTCACTGCGAACGAATGCGTGGGTCAACGTCCAAAAATCCAGCTGAATAAATCGACCCTGTTCGGTGTGTCAAGCAGTCAGCGAGGGCCTAGACTGGTGCATCAAAATGTCCGGTTGTCCAGCATCGGTGCCAGCAAATCGACTGAAAGTCTGAGGATGTACCGTAAATCAGCTCTGCTGGTGTGAAGTTCATGACATCCTTTAGAAATGTGCGAAGACCGAGAAGTCTTGGGGATTTGCTCTGGTCTTTAGGGTTCTTTGGAATTGCTCGACAATTCCTTTTGCTTGCTGGTGATATGGTCATCGTAAGGTTTGTTCCCGTGTATCTACCTACTAACAGAGTCCGGTGAATATGGATGAGGTAAATAGCCTTCCTTGATCAGTCGTGACTTGACAGGGTGATCCGAATCGGTTGTTGTTGACGATTATTTTTGCGCAGTTGACGGCGGAAACTTCTTCCATTGGATATCCATCCGGTCACGTAGTGTATCGATCAACGACTATCAAGAGGTAGCGATATCGCTCGGAAGGCGGAAACAGTCCTAGGATGTCAATGTTGATGTTAGTAAAGCGTTCATTGTGGGTTGCGTAGCGTCGCTTTTCTGTTCTCGAGTACCGTTGCAGTTTCATTTGCTGGCATGGCATAAATGTCTCGGGGGAATAAGCTCACTGCTGGCGAATGTTGGGCCATATTAAGCGTCCAGTCAGTCTGGTGTGAGAGGTTGTGTGTTACGTAGAAAAATGATTTGCATGAATCCTTCGTGATTAACGGTCGAATTTTGTTGTGTGATATGTCACAATAATTCGGATTCTCTAGTTGAGGAAAAGAAAACATTGTTAGTTGCATTGTGTGCACTGGGTAACTTTCCCTCAAAGCTAAGCGTCTTGTTACTGTGATTTTGCAAGTTAAAATAGATACCCTACAAAACGTTTGCTGAATGTCAGTGGTAAATTCGGTAATGATTGGCATATACAGGGTCCTTCACTAAGGACTTGACAACTTCTTTTTTAAATAAAATGCAACGTATTTGAGATATCTCAAAAACAAATTACTGGCTTGAATTACTATCAAAACATTTATGAATGGAATTCGACTTCGTTCATATGTCCACTACGGGAACATATGCAGCGGTCGATACGTTGAACCCAATTTTGGATGACTCGGTCGCACATTTTGACCGAAACGGCCGATTTTTCTCGTTCAACAACGGATCTCAGCTCCTCTAATGTCGCTGGCTTGTTGGCATAGACCAATTTTTTCATGTAGCCCCATAAAAAAAAGTCTAGAGGCGTCAAATCACATGATCACTGCGGCCAATAGACGGGTCCGTTTCTCGAGATAACACGTTCACCGAACTGATACTTCAATAACTCGATTGTTGCTCCCGCTGTGTGGCTTGTGGCACCGTCATGTTGGAACCACATATCACAGATTTCCAATTCATGCAATTGCTCCAAGAAATAATGTTCCAACATGTGTCTGTAGCGAATACCATTTACCGTAACGTGACTGTCACTTTCATCGAAGAAAAAACGGCCCAATGAAGCGACCGGCATGAAACCGCACCAAACAGTTACTTTTTGCGGATGAAGTGCTGTTTCATGAAGCACATGAGGGTTCTCACCTGTCAAGTAAGCATATTTTGCTTATTGACGAAGCCGTTTAACCAAAAATGCGCTTCAGTGCTGAAGATGATTTTGCGATGAAATTCTTCATTTGGTTCCATCATGTCCAGAGCCCAATTGGAGAGCGTACGTCGTTGATATGATCAAGTGGCTTTAGTTCTTGAGTCAACTTGATCTTGTAAGGGTGTGGGTCAAGATTTTTACGCAAAATTCACCATAATTGGGTCTGGGAGAGGCCTGATTCTTGAGAACGCCTTCAAATTCACTGATTTGGCTGGTTTGCGACGGAAGCCTCTCCACACTTCGGGCAAGACTGGAACGGCAACATCAAGCAGCGAATATTCTGACTCAAATTTTTTCATTAGACTATGAATTGCTTGTCTACAGGGACGAGAATTACGGCCAATAAGGTGTCAAATCTACCCTCCAATACTCCTTTCCCTTGGAAAGTTATGAAATATTTTGCCACCACATACACGTCATCCCCTTCGCCACTACAAGCATGAAAAATTCTTTACGCTAATGACTTTTCAACTGATGGTGAAACAGCAGGTGGGGTGACATAATGCCCATGGGCCATGGTCATCCTTTCATAGTGGCTCTGGCTGTCTACACGGTAGCCGGTAGGTGGAAGAAAACTTACTCGAAGTTTTTCTATTTTCTCTTTACACGCCATTTTTCGAGTACACGTCGCAAATAAGGAATGATTGAATTGACCGAAATAACTAGAGGGATTGAGAAATTTGTGAGAGAGGAAACAACGAGACGAGGAACACAAAATAAAACGTCAAAAATCATCCAGAAATTATCAAACTGTTTTGGTCCTATTACCTCCCCCTCTCGCTTCAATCAAACTACACAAAATCAACCAGTAGAAAGTACCGTGTGGCTATGCACATGGAATGCATACCGCTATTGAGGGCATGTTCCATTGTATACAAATGCGCCTTTTGTTCTCCCTAACCTAGTGCAACTTGCAAACGAATAATTGGGCTCCACTAACCTTCCTCTTTCTCTCTCCAGATCTCCCAAATAGCCATTTGTAGAGCAAATACATGCTTGTCCTTTTGATTTATAACTTCCCCCTATTTGCTGACATTAATTATAATAAATTTAACTCATTTGACAGTGCGTCCAGCAAAGCTCACCCACTTGACCAGTCGCAGGCATTTTTCTTTCCGCACACACTCGGGATTACGTAGATACATCTTACATGGTAAACAAAGGAATAATTTATCAGTGGCAAGTGCAGACAAAAGAAATGCGTAGTTTGCTAACGGTACCAGTTCCAGCAATAAAAAACTACATTACTCCCGGCTGATGGGTGGCGGTGATGGTTGTGGTGTGGAAACACATGCGAATGACCTACTAAAGGGGAGGTTTCATTTTCGAGCCCCTGCACATTTGTTTTTGTCTCCCTTTCCTCGTCAAAGGAAATTTACGCTAGGGTTAGCCATAATAGCAGTGCTTAATCAACAAAAGCTATACGCTGAAAGTTGCAATGCAAAATACAAGCAGAGGGTCCTTCGGCTTGTCATTCTAGATAATCGCTGGCTGTTTCTTTCTTTTTTACTTTTATTTTTTTATTTTTGTACTCCTATCTCATTCAATGGGAGCCTTTTCGTGCAATAGAGAGATTATTAACCCGACGAGATATGAAAAAAAAAATTAAAATCAAAGGAATTTTCTTTTGAGAGCAAGCGTAGGTAAGTTGTCAACATTCACGCACTTGGCAGAGGGCTTTGGCAGTAGGGTTAGTCAAATGATAAAACGAGTGACTGTGGATGTGGAATATTCATCTTTTATTTTTTCAAAATTTTACAGATAAGACGTTTGCGATTATTTTGTCCCATGTGAAATTTCAATTTGAAAAGTCATCACATTTCATTTTAGTTATACGAACCGTGATTTGGAAAGGATAATGGAAGCTTCGACCACCCACAGACATATTTTTATTTTCCCTTATACATATTTGAAAAATTATTGTACAACATTTTTATAAAGGCCTTTGACAAAGAGGCGAACGTTCACTTGTGTAGAATGTAGCGGATCAACTAGATGGATTTACCATCTACGTCAATGTTGTTAAAATGTACAAAGAAAAATTTATAATAGGTACGTTGGGTATCTCGGGATATCTGGGAGAAAATATTACAAAGCTACGTAACCTTTTGGGGTCTTTAGATTGATGGAGCGAAAGCGTGATACGGTTAAACGATAGAGCGAATGGATAGATATTTTTATTCACAACGACGAGACACATTACGACGAGTCTGTTGTTGAAGACAAAATGTAACAGTGGTTTGGGTGCACTTTAAGGATTGTTGGGATGTGCCAATTATAGTAATTTTGTTGGATGTGGAAAAACTTTAGTGCGACGGTTGACTTGGAAAAGTTAAGGTTAGAGGAGGATATGAAAAAAACTATCGTCAAGGGAATTTTGGTAAGCAGTTGAAGGAGAGGTTAGAAGGTTTGCGGATGAGAACGAATTTAGTGCGCCAGAACTACATAAGCTATAGCTATAGGGAATTGCGTTAATCAAGATAGTTTTGTTTCAAAAGCATTTTATAATAACAACGTCGTATAAAGTGATAAGGTAGGGTAGAGTGTGGCTAGTTGGGTCACTGTTCATTCGAAGCCTTATAAATTCAAATCTATATCCTGCAACTTATACACTTCGCTTCAACTGAATAAGCACAAACATTTTCTAAGCTACGTTGTCCATTTTTTCAAAACCTTGTGCCGTAATATATCATTTGATGATGCTAACTGTTTGCTTATGATGTTGAGAAAATAGATCGGAAAGAATAGTTCAAAAAGCACCGCTATTTTTTCCCTGGTTCCCTTGCAAAGCATTCAATATGGAAAAATGCAGTCAACTGAATAGACAGAAATATTGAAATTGGAAATAAAAGTTATTGGGATTAAATGAAACAAGTTTTTCTTAAAATACGAGTAGTTTTTTATTAGTTAATTTTAGTAGTGGGTACTGCCGCCTTTATTCGTAATAGTTTCGTAAATTCGATCGGGCATGGAATCGTACAGCCCCTTTATGTAGTCCAGCGAAATTTCCCTCCATGCCAATTTAATGGCTGCAATAAGGGATTCACTGTCCTCAAACTGAGCCCAGACTCATAAACTTTTCTTACTGACCCAAACGTTTTCTATAAGGTTCAGGTCCGGTGAGTACGGCGGCCATTGAAGCAATTCCACATTCTGCTCCTCTATCCAAATTTTTCCTGCTGAAAAGTCCAGTGTATGGGTCCAAAAATGCCTGCAAATTTAGGGAATTTTCTTTTCAAAATTCCTTTATTAATTAATGCAGTCATTTTAGAGGTTTGAAACTCAAGCTCAATAGTGCCTAACTGCTCCCCATACCATAACACCACTTTCTCGGAGTATGATGCCGCGCGAAAAATCGTTCTTCTTTCCTCACATCGTGGAACTAATAATTAAACCCATCAGGGCCATTAAAATTAAACTTCTTCTCATCCGAAAAAACTACGTGACGCCATTCATTTTTCCAACTCATATGGAATCTAGAGAATTCTAAGCGCATACACTTCCGTTTCTCGTTAAGTGGTGGTTTCTTTTGAATTTTTATCCGTTTTAGATGTTTGGCAATATTGATAATCCTTCGCACTGTTGAAACGCTGGCAGTAACACCGGCTTTCTGCTTTATTTTTGCCGCAGACTCGCAGGATTTGAAAGCACATCTTAAAATTGCTATTTCATCAGCTGCTGTTGTTGTCGTTTTTTGAGCTCCTTTCATGTTTTTTCCATACGAATCTTTGATTCTTAAATAAGAATAGACCACACTGAAACTTCGTCCAATTTTGTCAGCATATAACGCCCAGTTAATCGATTTTATATCTTTCAACACTATTTAACTATTTAATTTGTGTGCTTATTCAGTTGAAGCGAAGTGTATATTGACTATGTAAGTAAAATGGAATGAAATGGAAAATGGAATTGGACCCCAAACTTTTTTGGGGATTTGTCAATTATAAGAAAAAAACCGATGGTTATCCATCGAAGCATAGTTCTACAACTGCTGATTCGCTAGATGCAAGCAATATGTTTGCAGATCATTTCAGTAAGTCGTTTAGTGAGACCCCTCTTCACATTGATGGTTATATTTTAGTTATCTAACTAGCTATTCCCAAATTAGTTTTAGTAGTCTCTTATTTGATTTGGAAACAATTTTAAAATGTATTTCTTCTCTGAAGAACGACTTTTCATCAGGTCCTGATGACATTGCACCGATTGTTCTGAAAAAATGAAGTCATGCAATTGCTCCATATCTTAATTATCTGTTTGAATGGTCCATTAGTACTGGTAACTTCCTTAATCTATGGAAAAGTGCTTTTATCACACCTCTATTTAAAAAAAGGCGAACGCACCCAAAACAATATCGGCTGTAAATTTCACAACAAGTTGCAATCAAACTTACCACTAACTGTTTAATTGTATATTCAACAGAATTTGTGAACAAATTCCCAATTAATTGTTGGTTTTACAGATTTGCTATCATTTTTACAACAAAATTGTTAAAATGATCGCAATTTCTTGTTGAAGAATTCACAACGTGTTGTCAATTTTGGTTGTCAATTCTACATCATTATGAATTGGTGAAATCCACACCCCATTCTATCAAAAGTACAAAACAATGCTAAAACGACAACCGCATTTGTCGAATTAAAAAGAAGGCAGTCAAATCGACAGCTAAAAATCTAAGATCTACAATTTTAGTAATGAAAGCACAAAAAGTTGTGCTTATTACTCATGGAATTCGGTAACGATCTATGCTTGTACGAAGTCATAGAAGTATTAAGAGACTTAGAAGAAAATGGAACTGATATAAATACATACAATATGATTTATAAAGTGTATTTTGTTCTAGAATTAGTGTTAGGAGATAACAAGTGCTTAAACACAATGCTCGGGTTTACTAAATCGTTTAACAGCTTCTTTTACTGTCGAAATTGTAAACGAAATAAGTCTGATCAGAGAGTAGATATTATTGAGCACCCCGAATTTTTAAGATAAACAGATAACTATTCAAATGATTTACTGATAAGCGATGTTAAAAAACTGGAATTAGGGAAAATAGATTTTGCTTAAAGCACTTAGTAAACTTTTTGGTCTGTAGCTTTTGGTTTTATCGGGAGGCTTCCCTGCTTTTGGAATGGGAATAACCTTCGCTACCTTCCATTTATCAGGA
Organism: Portevinia maculata; assembly: GCA_949715645.1. Lineage (NCBI taxonomy): Eukaryota > Metazoa > Arthropoda > Insecta > Diptera > Syrphidae > Portevinia > Portevinia maculata. The sequence goes on along the minus strand of OX454526.1, from coordinate 80,644,336 downwards.
AACTTTCATTAAAAATAATACCCTAAGGACTAAAAATTAAGTATTTCAATTTCAATTTAATGAAAATAGTATGTAGTACAGTAAAAAAAATATAATATTTATACATAAAAAAAGAAAACATCGTAAAACAATAATCGTTACACTAATTTGTATATAAATACAAAAAAAAACATAAGGACGGGCTACAGTCCGCTTGGGCGAACTGTTGGATACCCTATTCTTATTCCTATTCTATTCCTCATAAGCGGGGGTGACAAAAGTCTAAGTATGGTTGAACTGTTAAGAACGCTCTACATATAACATTTAAAGGATTTTATCGAAAAAAACGCTCCCTAGCTCAAACTTTGGTTTTTCAATAAAATTGTTTTATTTAATTGTGGGCGTGTCAGTAGGCGGATTTAAAAAAAAAATTAACAGCATAAAGGGCCCCTAGAGAGTATCTATTATAAATTTCAGCTCCCTAGCTCAAATTTTGGTTTTTCAACAAAATTATTTTATTTAATTGTGGGCGTGTCAGTGGGCGGATTTTTAAAATTTTATCTCCCGAGCAGTTTTAGGAGTCATAGATCATATATAAAAAATTTCAGCTTTCTAGCTCAAAATTCGATTTTTTCCAAAATTTTGTTTTTTTGAGTTTGTGGGCGTGTCTGTGGGCGGATTTCAAAAATTAGTAAACTTGATTATTTCGGGACCCTAGAGAATATATGGTTAAAATTTCAGCTCTCTGGGCCCAGTTTAAAGGACTAATTTTTGCCGACAGACGGACGAACGGACGGACGGACATGGCTAGATCGACATTACTATCGATGCTGATCATAAATATAGTAACTTTTAGGGGTCTATGGGCAATGTTACAAACTATGCGTCAAAATTAATATACCCTTAGAATAGGGTATAAACAACGGATCTATTATGCTACTTTTAACAGAAAGAAAGAAGAAAAAATTAGCAAATGAAATGATTACTATCTTCAATCTCAAAAATTTTTGAAAAAGCTATTAAGTGTAGAGTACTGGACTATTTTGCTAAAATAAGTTTTCTTCACCCTGCTCAGTTTGGGTTTAGGGAAAGGCTCTCTACAGAAGATGCCCTTTTGGAGTTTTGCCCAGTTATATATAAATCAATAGACAGCAAGAAATGTTGCGCTGTGGTCTGTTCGTGGATATCACAAAAGCGTTTGATATGGTTAACCACAATGTGCTCCTCCACAAATTATATTGTGCAGAATTTCGAGGCTTTATGTATAATTGGTTTGAGTCTTATTTGAAGGACACAGTTCAAAAAGTTAAAATACAAAATTTTGTGAGTAGTTCGAGAACCATAAACATAGGTGTGCCTCAGGGTTCTGTTCTTGGTCCAATATTGTTCTTAATCTATATAAATTCCCTATTTAGTCAAATATTTGTAGGGAAAATAACAGCCTTTGCACACGATCTTGGCATTGCGTATCAGTTTGTTAATCCTTTAAGCTTAAGGGCCCATATAAATCAAGATGTTCATATTCTGAGAATATGGTTTACTGTCCACAAGCTAGTTGTCAGTAACAAAACTAAATTAATGAACTTCAGTTCTAGTATGCAAGACTTCCCTGACTATGAAATCTTTTTCACGAATTAAATTGTAATAGATCCGTCATGTCTAATTGTGCCTGTACTGTGGCACCTGTAAGGACATCGTCGAATGACCAAATATCCTGTGGGACTAAGTGTTTTAAAATTGAACAGGTAAAACAGTTTAAATATTTGGGTGTTACTTTTGGGCAAAATATGAGTTGGTCTGAACATATTTCAAACTTGAAACAATATTTTCGCTCTACTGTCCGTAGCTTTTATCGTCTTAGGAAATACTTTAATAATAGAACAATAAAAACTGTTTATTTTGGAATATTTCAATCAAAATTACAGTACGGTATTAGTGCCTGGGGGGGGGGGGGGGGGGGGGGTGCCTATCAAACGAGGCTTCAGCCCTTGGTTGGTTTGCAAAAGTGCGCTATCAGGATAGTTTGTGGGGCAAATCGCTTAGCTCGATCTATGGCTTTATTCAGAACATTGAAAATTCTACCGCTAAAACACTTGTATTACTTTAAAGTTTCAAACAAAATTTTTATGAGAGGTGGCTACATGCAAAGTCCAATTTCTAACACCTGCACTTTGCGTAGTAATTCAAGTAATTTTGTCGTTTTGCCGACTTTTCGCACCGTTATGTTCAAAAACTTCTCCTCCATTGTATCCCGTAAACTGTTTAATAGTTTTCCTATGAATATTTGTATAATTATGTAGATCTTTACCTGAATTTATAAATAAAGTTAAAATTTGGCTTCTTAGTTTCGATCATGAGGAAATTAAAGTTTTGTTGCGCTATGTTATTTGATTTGTTTAACTTCTCTTCATTTAGTTTTCTCTTCTTTCTCTTCCCGCTTTTTTGTCTTATTTTTGATTTTATTACCCTTCACCTCACTTCTAGTTGTTATTTTTCATGAAGTGACATTACAACTATTTTTGTTTTCAAATAAAAATGTCACTACTTATTTTTTAAATATAACTTTGTTAGATTAAGTATATACCTATGTAACAATAATTGTTGAATTAAAAAATATTGAAATAAATAAATAAAAATAAAATAATAAAAATTAACCTTTTAGTTTTTTGATGAAGCAAAATTTAGAAGAAGGACAATAGGAATAGGTTAGGAGATAGGGGAAGAATAAAGGACAAAAAAAGAGGGGAAAGTAGATTAGACATTAGTAAGAAAAAAATCAATAAATAACAAAGTTATAAACATTGCGTTACACGTCGTTTAAATTCCGAGACAGACTGTATCGCTTGAACACGATTATCAAGACTATTCCATAGCCTAATACTCTGGACAGGGAAAGATATCTCCATCACCAACCTGTCAAATCTTGGTATAACGATGTCGAGATTTCACGGAGATGTCGTGTAATTAAAAAGTTCGCGTAAGTACGATGGACAGCCACTTCTTAGAAGTTTAAAAAGGAAAGTCATTGCACGTTTTTTTAGATAGGTGTTTAAAGAGCATCCCAGTAAAATGTCTTTATATGGCGATATGTGATCGAACCTTTTTAGATTAAGCACAAATCGGGTGCAATCATTGAAAGCCACCTCAACTCGTCGGGCACAAATGCTATCTAGTTTAGGGAAGATACATCCTCCATATGTAAAAAGGGTAAAAGTACTGTTTTAAAAAGTTTAAGACGAGCTTCAGATGAGATGAAGTCTGCCGTAAGTCGTAGTGTTCGCAGACCGCCATAGATCTTACAGAGCATCGATTTAACAAAATCACAGCATTGCATTGATGAGCCTAGAACTATGCCGAGACTCTTAACCTTATCTGCAATTTGTAGCTGAGATCCGTTGAGTGTTATGGGTGGAACTTCGCTAGAGGGCAAACTTCTGTAATCGCTTGCGATTTGCTAGGATCTAAAGTTAATGAGTTTGTTTCTGACCACCGTGCAATATTATCAAGATCACAATTAATCCGTTCTATGCAGTCTTCGATCAGCCCTATAGGTCTGCTTGGATAAAGTTGGACATGGTCCGCATGTAGATGGTAGGAAGAACTAGGTAACGGAAGATGAGATGTCATTTATAAACAAACTAAATAATAATGGACAAAAAATTGATCATTGGGGTACCCCTTGAGGGACTAACAACTGATCAGACAAAGAATCTTTAATTTTGTATACCATACCATAACTACCATACGAAATATTCTTATCTTGTGGATTTATGTTGGCCTTTTTAACACGAAAAAAATAAAATAAATGAATACATACAACTTTGTATACTCTTCCACAGAAAAGAACATATAATTGCGCTCCTTCCGCATTATGCTGAAAAAATGAATTAAAACCTGTTTTCCAGGTAGCAAGCTTTCTCGTGGTGGATTTGTTTTTGCTGAGTTCTTCGTTCCCTACCCTATTTGATATTTTGATATTTGATATTTTTATTAGGTTTAAAACATTTACAAAGATTACAATAAGTATCTATAATGACGTAAATGTGATCATTAACAAATTAATTATTACATTTTAATTCAATTAATTAATTTAATAAAATTTAAGTTTTAATTTAATATAATTTGAAAAACTGGGTACAAAATGCATACAATAAAACAGACAGTTGAGAAAAAGAGAAAAATAGAATGGTTAAGCCTAAGCAAAAAGGTTTACAAAATTATGGTATTGATATGTATTAAAAATTAAAGTTATAAGAAAAAAAATATTTAACATTAAAACATTAAAAGCCCTAAAACCTACATTAAATTACCAGCCAAGTAAGAAAAAAGAGATACACTAAAACGGTCTACAAAACAAAGTCTTCTTACGCCAAGAGGGAGAGAGTTCCATAAGCGAATAGCATGAACATAAAATTGTCGCTCGGTTGAAATGCATGTTGCACGCGGAGGGATTATAGTTAGAGTACGAGGCAGATTAGACAAAGTAATTTGTTTACATTTTTTTTTTCAATTTACCTAGTTTACTCTTAATTAATATTCAACTCTTAAAGCTGCAGTCCCGAGAGCTAAGAATATCACTGCAAATTTTATACTTTAACTTAATACGTATAAAATTATGCAAATTTTACATCATGGACCTGGTGGGGATTAGAACGCACTTCCTTCCCACCGATGAATATATTTTGACTTTCATTTATTTTTTATTCACAATCAACTTAAATTAACTTTATTTAAGTCTTCCTACCCGATTGGAACAATGCATCCGAAAACAGTTTGAATTATCCTTCTTTGAAAATTTACAAAGCAAACTGTTTAAATTTGTAAATTTGTCAGTGTTTATGGTTTAAGCTTACAAAATGACCCATACATGTCGCATTGCTGCATGTTATTTCTTTTTACTACCGAAGATATAATTTTGAATAAAAAATAAATATTTATTACTCTTTTCGTATGTTTTTTCCTTTTTGATACTATATATCCCGGTAGAGTTATTGGTTGGGATAATATTTATATATGTCCCAGAAGTCTACAATATTCAGTGGTTTTGACGCAGGGAAGAAAAAATTAAGAATGTGTTATATGCAACCTCACAAGAGTCGTAGCTTTTCGCAGGCGATTCAGAATACGAACAGGAGATTCTCAGCCGGATTATTGCATCTCAGAAGAAGATCAAACTTTTGTTGAAGGTGCCGATATGGATTATGATGAAAGTGTCAACAGCCGCCAGCATAATAAAGAATATGAACACCCTAACAGTAACAACCATATCCGTGGAGAAGCAACCAAGGACATTGATTAATTTCTCACATCTTCAACAGAACATACTTGGTCTGTCGACAACACCAGACTTCCAAGAATAGAAATTCCACATGAAATTCTTCCTTCCGTGCTGTGTAACGTCAATAGGGGATCGAGTGAACTGAATACTTTCATCGAACTCCATTTCCACGAAGTCTTCTATAAATATAAATTCCATTGTAGGAGATTATAATCCTATCGAGGGCAAGGAGTGCAGGCGATATTTAAAATGCTACTGAGACAAAAATGGGAAAAACAGATAAGCGAACATTTTTTATTTGTAAGGCTTGCGAAGGAAATAGTGCGATTCGTCTCACCATTTTCGGCCAGTTCAAAAGTAGTCCAATTACACACTGCTCTATTTTGGATACTTTCAATATAGGAAATTTAGTGACATCGGATGATATCCATTCTTAGTTTGATCTCGAGATACCCTATACAGCGGTGTATCCCGATAGAGCGGAGTGGCAGAATAATGTAGTCATTAATTCATGTGACATCGCAGTATTCACGGATGGCTCCAAGACCGATGATGGCACGGGGTCCGGAATTTACTCTGCGGAAGCAGAGCTGAGGCAATCTCTGCGGCTTCCAAACAGTTGCAGTGTCTCGTAAGTTGCAGTCGGAGGTTCTGGCAGTACTTAAGGTCGCGGAACTACTGCTTATGAAGTCGATATCCGCACGGGGTATAACCTTTTACATTGACCTTCAAGGCGCCTAACTTATGAGTCAACAGATCCGGAATAATCTTTGTCGCACAATGATTAAGGCACTATGCGAACAGCACCACGTTGGACTGTGCTGGGCTCCCGGACAGTGCGACATAGAGGTCAATGAGCTCGCGGATGAGTTAGCAAGAAAAGTGAGTGAAATGCGTCTACAATGGCCGGGGTCGGAAATAAAACCGCCCTGTGTGTAGTAAACAGGAAGTTATCGCAAACGGCCACAAGAATGGTCAGTCAATGATGAAGTCACATAGGCCTGGCGCTCGGAAAGCAATTGGGGTTTTGACCACCCGATGCGTAAGGCAACGCGTGCTTAGAATCATAATTATTAAGGGTCTTTCATTAAGGACTTGACAATTTCTTTCTTAAATAAAATGCAAACTACTTGAGATATTTCAAACGAAACGAATTCGTTCATATGTCCACCACGGGAACGTATGCAGCGGTCGATACGTTGAAGCCAATTTTCGATGACTCGGCTGCACATTTCGACTTGTTGGCATAGACCAATGATTTAATGTAGCCCAATAAGAAAAAGTCTAGAGGCGTTAAACCGTCTTGTTGGAACCTCATATCACTGATGTCCAATTCATGCAATTGCTCAAAGAAATAACGTTCCAACATGTCTCGTAGCGAATACCATTTACCATAACGTGACGGTCATTTTCATCGACGAAAAATAACGGCCCAATGACGCCATTATAGAAAATGCCTTACGCAGCACTTGATTTTATACTTACACGAGGCCAATAACATATCAGAGTTATCAGCTAAAATTAATATGTTAGACGCTTCCAGGTTGCTTAAAAAGGCAATAACCATTTCAAATTGTTTTAAAAAATGTGGGTTTTTCAAGCAAGAGGACGACAATGTGGTTGCTGAGGAGATAATACCCGAACCTGCGATGCCAGAAGATTTTTTGACTACGGACGCTAATGTTGCGATATCTAATGACAAGTCGGAGAATTGGAAAAATGTATTTTTAAACTCCATTCAACCAGCACCTTCAGATATTTAAGAGGGATATATCTCGGCCGATTCTCCTTCAGAGGGCTGTGCCGATTCTTCTTCAGAGGGAGAAATTGAAGTTTCAGGTCCTTCAAGATCTCGCAAAACGCCTTTACATATTTAAACATTTTGAAGGATTATTCGTGCGAAAATGGTTTTTACGAAATATGGACATTTTGGAACAGTTGCCCTCAAAAATGATTGACAAGTTTCAAGGATACAGCTGTGGTTCAGAAAAAAAAATACAGATTTTTTTTCTAAGACAGATTAAAAAGTAGAAAACAATATACTACAGATATTTTTAAATTAAAAAAAAATGTATGTGCAATGTTACTATGTACATATGTACATAATCAAAATTTGTTTAACAAAAAAATTTAATTAAATACATACAACATACATATTATGTAAAACAATTCCCTTTCCTTTAATTCTTAATCGAAGTTAAATTCAAATATTTTGTCTGGAAATTTATAGGTATTATATGCACTGGCTCGCTTTTAGGGATCCGTAGCCAAATAGCGAAAAACGCAACCCTTATAGATTCGTCATGTCTGTCTGTCTGTCTGTCTGTCTGTCCGGCAATGTCACAGCCACTTTTTTCCGAAACTATAAGAGCTATACTGTTGAAACTTGTTAAGCAGATGTATTATGTGAACCGCATTAAGATTTTCACACAAAAATAGAAAAAAACAATAAATCTTGGGGGTTCCCCATACTTAGAACTGAAACTCCAAATTTTGTTTTCATCAAACCCATACGTGTGGTGTATCTATTGATAGGTCTTCAAAAATGATATTGAGGTTTCTTATATCTTAACTGAATAGTTTGCGCGAGAGACACTTCCAAAGTGGTAAAATGTTGCCCCCCCCCTCTAACTTCTAAAATAAGGGAATGATAAAACTAAAAAAAATATATGATGTACATTAACATGCAAACTTCCAACGAAAATTGGTTTGAGCGAGATCCAGCAAGTAGTTTTTTTTTAATACGTCATAAATCGTAAACCGCAATTTACCTTTCATTCGATCAACTCAAATATAAAAAAATAATATTTTATTTCATAAACATAAACCTTATGCGTAATCCGTGAATCATTATTTTCTAATAATAAATCTGTAATAGGTGCCTAAGTAAATAATAGTTATAATTCACGCGGAACCCTTCATGGGCGAGTCCGACTCGCACTTGGCCGCTTTTTTTATGAACAATATAAATAAACATACCTCACTCTTAACGGACAAGTAGGCATGAGGGAAAAACCTTTGTAAGTAGACCGGTCCAATTAAAAATGAACCTCTACAATGGGACAACCTCCAAATCGAACCACTTTTCTTCGGTCCCAAGGGTGGTCTAATTTGACAAGTTTTACTGTATATTTATAAAAAAACAGAATTATTGAAATATCGTGGCTGAAATTTGTTCCAGCTGTAGTACACATGCTAAATTTAACTATAAAATTCGATCTCGTTCATATGAGCACCGGGAGCAGTGTTTGATTCTCTCGAGCCAATTTTGCACCACTCTTTCACATAAATCGACCGGGACGTTGGGAATTTCGCGTTCCATATTGTTCCTGAGCTCGTCTAAGGTTGTTGGTTTGTTGGCATAAGCCAACAACTTGACGTAATCGCATAAAAATAAATCTAACGGCGTTAAATAGCATTAACGGAGTGGCCATTCGACCGGAGTATTTCTCGAGATTGAACGATTACCGAACTAACCCTTCAGCAGATCAATTGTTTGACCAGCTTTGCCACATGATGCCACATGCCTCATCTTGTTGGAACCACAAACTCCACCGATATCAAATCCACCCAATTCTGGCCAAAATTAGTATTTCAACATGGCATGATTGCAAACTCCATTGACGGTACATGGCGATCAATTTCATGACCGAAAAAATACGGTCCGTTTACACTTCGGGCATGAAATCCACACCACACTGTCACTTTTTTGGATGCAATGGAGTTTCTTGAAGCATACGAAGGTTTGTTGCCGTGCAATAGGGCATATTTTGCTTATTGACAAAACCATTAAACCCAAAATGAGCTCATCGCTGAATATGATTTTTCGATGAAATTCTGAATTTTTAGCAAACTTTTGGAATGACCACATATTCGATGTCACCGCGTTGTAAGAGATGTTTTACCCCTTCTGATCTCGCTACAATTTATAAGGCGTTTGTTCGCATTAAACTTTAGCACATCGCTCCTATCTGGTCTGGTGCATCAATAACCTATTTAGAGCTAATAGACAGAATTCAGAAACCGGCAACAAAACTTATAGGCGATTAAGATATCACGAAATTGCGAAATCATCGGGGCAATGTCTTTTTCTAATTATATATTTATTTATTTACTCAATTAAAACGCTGTACATAATTAAGAATTAAATTCTTTTTGTTCTTTTACAGGTGACAAGAGGATGACAAAATTCATACTTAGAAATAGTTACCTACATTAAACGTTTATACAGAAAATACATAAAGAAGTAAGGTAAAAAAACAATTAAGATAGTATAGAAAATGAAAAATGAAAAATGAAAGCAGAAAATGAATGTTCTCGAGTCATTGTAGTGTTAAAAGTTGCTGCAAAGTGTTAAAATAATTTCTTTTTATATGTTCCATCCGTGTTTATTTTCCTTAGATTTTGGGAGAGATTATTCTACAGGAGAACTGCACAAAGAAATGCCGACTGCTGACTAAGGAAAGATGAATCGGTGGGACTATTTTAAATGTTCTTTGGGAACTATTAAATTTAATTTTCGTATAAAGATAACTTAGTCGTAATAATTTTATATAATGCAAGGACTGTTGTGTCTTTTAGTAGGGCACTAAGAGTGCACCCATTTATTCGTTTAGCATGTATTGGAACATGGTCATATCGACTTAGATTTAAAACATACCTTGCACAATTATTAAACGCAACACTTAATTTAATGAACTATTCAGAATCTAAGTTTGAGAACATTTTTCACAGTCATACATATATGATAATAGGCAACACGTAGGACTTGATGAACTTAAGTTTTACAATGACAGATAGGTACATTTTAGTAGGACTCAAGCCACGAGGAATACAATAAATCTTTGAAACCAAATGATTAATGTGATCTTTCCAATTAAGGTTCTGATTGAAGTACATGCCGAGATTCTTTGCTTTGCTGACGAACTCTATAGTTGAATTATTTATTTTGACCTGTGAAAGAGTAATGTTGTTGAGTGGTGTCCTGTATAATGTAATAGCTTTGGTTTTGGATGCGTTTAGCTCAATTTTATTACGTTGGGACCAAACAAAAATGTTCAATCGAACATTTTACTTTTTTGAATTGTATAAAATTTATAGTTTAATGCTTATTGTTCAACTTCAGGATAACCTACAAAGATGATTTATATCTTACAATCTTTGTACATAATTGAACTTTATATTAAAAAAATCCTATTTCATTTGGGTGAGTCATTCCAAAGGTAGGAGCCAGAAAGCATTCGAGAGTTACAACTTTTCTTAGATATCAGCTTAGATCTCCGCTTCTGGACAGCGGATGAAGCATTTTCCCGCGGTAAAAAGTAGCCTATGTCCATTCTCAGGCTCCAGACTATCTGTGAACCAAATTTCATTTAAATCGGTTCAGTAGTTTTGGCTTTAAAGCGAGACAGACAGACAGACAGACAGAGTTACTTTCGCATTTATAATATTAATATGGATTGTGCGCCATCAGCGAAAATATGAAATTCACAATTTTCAATACATCTTGTAAGGTCATTTAAATAGAGTGTAAATAATTGGAGGCCTAAGACAGAACCTTGAGGCACCCCAGTTTGTACATGTAGCAGTGCTGAATTGTTATTGTTATGATAGACCGCCTGTGTTCTATTAAACAAATATGATGCCATAAGATTGCAAGCAGTATCTGCGAAAGCAAATTGACGCTTAAGTTTGTGGATTAAAATAGAGTGATTTACCGAGTCAAACCGAATCAAATGCCTTAGAGAAATCTAGGAGCACCATTAATGACATCAAGTCATCATCAAACCTGAACGAATATCATCACTTACTTTCAAGAGTGCAGTGATACAACTATGTTTGGATCTAAATCCAGATTGATACTCCGTGACAAGCTTTTTTTCTTCAAGGTAGGATTTCATTAAGCTTTTTCAAAAACTTTGCTTAAAAAGGGAAGAATAGCAATTGGTCTATAATCATTATTATAAGGTGAAAGTCCTAATTCTTCAGGGAAGACACTAGTTGTTATTTTGGTACTATATATGTGGGTTACGTGCTAGCCTATTAGAGGGAGGGGATTTTTTATTAGATTAGGGTGAATGCCGCAGACTTAATAGAAAGTAAATAAAAGTCTCCTGCCTATCGCTGTTTAACCGCAGTCAGCTGCATACCACCCTCAGAACATTTCAACCGCAATACCCGTCATAACATTGACTTTTTCAAGACTTTTTTCGGACGTACAGTGAAATACAAAGAATCTTTCCTAAGCCGTTCAACGTGAATGTGGAATGCTCTTCCCCCATCTATTTTTCCTACCCATTACAATTTAACATTTAAAACCAACGTGCATCAGTTTCTCCTCTGTCACCCTTATCCCCCATATAAACATTTTCCACATTATAAGGGTACCTACTCAAAATCCTTTTAGTGCGTGAGTTACATAGCAACAAAAGCCACAGCAAACAACCGCTTAACCCGCTGGAGAACTCAGCGTGTACACAATATCTAAAAAGTCCCCAATCAGCGGAATACCAACAACTTAAAATCGGGTTGTAAACAAATAATCATCCGCTATGCTGTGCTACGCTATCACCGAACGTTACAATTTACGTGTTGACTAGCTTGGGTATTAACAACGACGACGAAGATCTGGAGAGCAAGCAGTCTGGCATCGATCGTGGATATGAAAAGTCTTTTCATAAAATGCCACTTTGTAAAAATAAATTAATTGAATTTGTATTTTGATTTATATTAAGAAAATTATGAAATAAATTTGTTAATACTCGTACATAATATAAAGGGAATATAACTGGCGCAGTCGATAAAGGAAAATATCCAGTTATCAAATAGTGAATTATAAGTAGCTACAACAGAACTTGGATATTAGAACCAACACACGCTGTTTACCGGGGTGAAGGATTTCCAGTAATAAAGATCAAAAGAACCTGAAAGGTGGTCATCGTGGCAAGGTAAGTCCAAGTTTATTTTAATCAACCATCGGTCTCCTATGCCTCCTATCCTTAAATTGAAGACTCAAACAAATAAATTAAAAGTTTTTATTTTGACTCCAAGTTGGAGAAAAGAAAAAATTAATCGAAAGCCAAAAGTAGATCATTCAGTGATTTTTTCTGGATTCATCGCGGCTTATATTACTCAACCATTATCGCAAATTATGCATCCAAACGCAGGAGTTGCTATGGACGTCTTTAATTCTCTCCGAATTCCGGATGCAATTAAAGATGTACCAACGTTTGACGGCAACCCGAGATTACTTTTTGATTTTATTAGTAATATTGAGGAAATTTTAGGCCTCATACCTCAAATAAATCAAAGCTCCAATTACAAGAAAGTCATTATTAGAGCAATAATAAAAGGAATGAGACCAGCCTCATTAGAGACTTGCACCAGCTTAAGCATAATCAATCGACAATTGAAACTTTTTATTCCAAAATAGTTGAAATTCTTTCTGCAATGATCAACCACGTGAAAGTGCATGAAACAAATTCAACTGTTGTTGAAGCAAAGCGAAATCTTTATCAAGAGATGTGTCTAAACACCTTTTTGTCCGGTCTACGAGAGCCATTAGGGTCTACAATTAGGGCTATGCGACCGACGAAGCTAACGGAAGCATTTAATTTTTGCCACCAAGAGCAAAATTACAACTACTTACAAAACTTCCAAAATAGGCAACAACATCCTCAAAATAGAAGCAACAATAACAGGGGATCCTTTCAAAATCATTATAATAGTATTCCAAATTTCAACGCACAAGGTCCGCCACCTAGGCAGCAACAATTTTCTAGAGAATTTTATAATTCAAGCAATAATAACCTTAGAGAAAACAACAATTATAGGCAAAATAATTACAGACAAAACTATTATAGACAAAATGACGATTTTCGACAAGACAACAATTCTAACCAGAACAGAAATTATAGACAAACTTATAATATGAGACAAAACAACAATTATAGACAAAATAATAGCGCCTCAGGTCAAAACCGAAATCCTGAACCTAGGTACCCACCTCCGGAACCGATGGATACATATAGTGGAAATACAAATAGATCTTCCTTAAACAATAGGCAGGAGCAACTATATTCCGTGGAGGGTAATAGACCTGGGAACGGTTATCAAAACGACGATAGGCCTAGTACATCAAACCAAGCAAATTTAGCTGTTGTGGATGACAGAAATTTTCCAATTCATGCCTCGGACAACCAATCGGGTACTTTGATATAAACAACCATAGTTCTTTTCCCCTACCATATATTAATGTTCTAAGTATAAACAATACAAATTTAAAATTTCTAGTAGATACGGGCAGTAATAAGTCGTTCATCACCCCCGATTTCGTGAAAAAAGAAGATGCTGTTTCAATAGAACCCATAGAAATAAGAACAATTTTTGATACACGATTTGTTGATAAACAAATTAACATAAATGGATTACTAGAACTCAAAACTAATAAAACATTGCCGTTTTTTACTATTTAAATTTCACAATTATTTCGATGGTTTAATTGGCACTGACATTATGCAATTACTTTCAATGAAAATAGACATTTCAAAATCATTATTAGAAACGGAAAACGTTAAAATTCCATTAAGCTGTAAACCAAATGTCACATCGAAGGTTTATACAGTACCAGGACTAAGCAAGATAGTTAGCTATATACCCGTTGACGTAGAATTTGGTAGCATATATAATATATCAAGCCAAAAAACAATACAAAAAAATTTAAGCATACCCGAAGGTATATACAAAGCTCATAACTGGTATTCATCCGTTGAAGTTATAAATACTTCCGATTGCCCTCAGACATTTTTTATAGAGCAACCGATTAGAGTACAAGCTATTGCAGCTGACGATTATACTGAAATTCTAGTCTTTATGATTTAATAACAACAACTCACCTAAATTGTGAAGAAAAAAATGCTATCCAGAAATTATGTAAGAGTTACGAGGATATCTTCTTTAAAGAAGGGCAGGACTTAACGTTCTCAAACCAAATCAAACATGAAATGGAATATAACTCGTGCATACATACAAAAAAGTAAATAAAACAAACTTTAGCTCTTGATTTAATTTGATCTTGTCAGGGTGTAGGCCAAGATCTTTGAAAATGCGCGACAATTTGGACTGAGAGCGGCGTGGAATCGACTGATTTGGCTTATTTTAAACTGAAGCCCTTATGGCTGCGATATTTTCTGAACTTCGGCCGGTGCCGAACATGGCTTTTGAGAAGGCATGCCCGATAAACAAATAGTCAAAAAGGGCTCAACAGAAGTGGTGGAATAAGGAAATCGGCCTTAAAAGGAGGGAGGTAAGAAAACTTTATAATAGAGCAAAACTCATTAAAAAACATAGGGGCGGGCTACAGTCCGCTTGGGCGAACTGTTGGATACCCTATTCTTATTCCTATATCTCATAAGTGGGCGTGACAAAAATTTAAAGGATTTTAACGAAAAAACTAAGCTTTTGTAAATAAAAACGCTCCCTAGCTCAAACTTTGGTTTTTCAATAAAATTGTTTTATTTAATTGTGGGCGTATCAGTAGGCGGATTTAAAAAAAATTTAAGTATGAGCATAAAGGGCACCTAGAGAGTATATACTATAAATTGCAGCTCCCTAGCTCAAACTTTGGACTTTCAAAAATAAAAAAAAAAAAATTGTGGGCGTGTCAGTAGGCGGATTTTGAAAATATTTACACATGAGCATAAAGGGCCCCCAGAGAGTATATATTACAAATTTAAGCTCCCTAGCTCAAATTTTGGTTTTTCAAAAAAAATATTTTATTTAATTGTGGGCGTGTCAGTGGGCGGATTTTGAAAATTTTATGTCCCAAGCAGTTTTATGGGCCAAAGATCATATATAAAAAATTTCAGCTTTCTAGCTCAAAATTCAATTTTTCCCAAAATTTGTTTTATTTAATTGTGGGCGTGTCAGTGGGCGGATTTTGAAAATTTTATGTCCCAATCAGTTTTATGGGCCATAGATCATATATAAAAAATTTCAGCTCTCTAGCTCAAAATTCGATTTTTTCCAAAATTTTGTTTTTTTGAGTTTGTGGGCGTGTCTGTGGGCGGATTTCAAAAATTCTTAAACTTGATTATTTCGGGACCCTAGAGAGTATATGGTTAAAATTTCAGCTCTCTAGGTCCAGTTTAAAGGCCTAATTTTTGCCGACGGACGGACGGACGGACGGACATGGCTAGATCGACATTACTATCGATGCTGATCATAAATATAGTAACTTTTAGGGGTCTACGGGCAATATTAAGGTATGTTACAAACTATGCGTCAAAATTAATATACCCCTAGAATAGGGTATAATGATACCACATGGGATCAGTACCTACAGCGAAAGCAAGAGGGAATTTAAGTACTTAGTGAGAAAATCCAGAAGATCTTCATGGAAAAAGTTCTGTGAATTTATTGAATTAACCGAAGAGGCGTCGAGACTCCGAAAAATGCTCTCAAAGGAAGCTAGCGTACCTAGCTACCTAAAAAATAACAACGGGACATGGGCCGTGAGTATTCAGGAGGTTCTTGTAACTCCAAGGGACCTACGCCTACAAGGACATTGAAGAAGTCGACTGTCCCTAGAAAGTAGTCTACATTGTGGCGAATTTGCTCAGGCCTCTTTTATCGTTATAGAAGGAGCCTTCAATAACGTAGAGTGTACAGCTATAAAAAGCGCTTTAACAAACGCTAACATTAAACAGGGCGTCATAAACTGGGTATGCAACATGCTCATTGACAACGTCTTAAAGGAAATTAAGACAATGGGGATAAGTGCCCCAGCGTATGCGGACTACCGACGTGGCAGTACAGGGAAAATGTTTAAATACTTAAAGTGAGGCTACACAGCCTTAAAGAAAATTAGTAATTGAGCTAAGAGCTGCGGACTTAATGTCAACCCATCGAAAACGGAGTTAGTCTTGTGTACGAGAAGACAGAAAATACCGCACTTCAATCTCCCGTAACCTGACGGAGTGGAACTGTCTCTTACGGACAGTGCGAAGTATCTCGGCGTAATCCTAGATAGAAAATTAAATTGGAATCTCAATATATGGGAAAGAATTAAGAAAGCGTATAATGCCCATTTTATTTGTAAAAGAACAGTAGGCAAAGCATGGGGCCTGAAATGAGCCATGGTACACAGGATATTATAGAGTAGTGGTTATACCCATACTTAAATATGGCTCACTTGTGAGGTGGAGGGCAACTAACAAAAGAACCATAATTGGAAAACTATCAACGGTGCAGATAACTGCTGCCATAACCATCACAGGTGCACTCCGTACTACTCCCAAGGCAGCACTGAACACCTTTCTGCACCTTATCCGCTAGATTGAAAAATAAAACAACTTGTTGGCAATAGCGCTTTGCGCCTCACAAATTTGGGCCAGTTTAATGAATGCAGTTTTGGGCACCGCACGAACTTAACTGATGTCCTACCCGAAAATCCTATACGGACAGATGAAATTTCCCCATTGGTCGACTTTGACATCCCTTATTAGGTGTCATATCCGGGAAGGGAAGAGTGGCAAAGAGATGCAGTCACAGCAGCAAATGAGGTTGCTAAATACACTGATGGCTCTAAGACAGGGAAGGGAATGGGTTCTGGCATATTTTCTGTTGATCCAGACCAGACCTGAGAGAGTCTATACGACTCCCGGACACAAGCAGTGTCTTCCAATCGGAAGTTCTGGCTGTTCTAAGGGCGGCAGAGATAGTGTAGATGAGATCAATGTCCGGAAGGGATATCGGCATCTACATCGATAGTCAGGCGACACTTAAGGTACTGGAATCTGTTAACATCAATTCTGAGAACATGTCGCACAATGCTAAAATCAGTATGCAGACGGAACCGAGGAAGACTGTTGTGGGTACCGGGACACAGCGGTATAGAAGGGAATGAGCAAGCCGATGAGCTAGCGAGAAAGGGAGGGGAACTGGAGAATAGTGGAGGTGTGGACATTAAACCACCCCGTGGCGTAATCAAGGGAATACTCAATGAAAGATCTAAGGAAATTTTCAAATTGAGCAGGGAATAGCTTAGAAAAGAAGTTGGGATTATGTCGGAACACTGTCTACTAAGGAAGTATGCTAGGCGGCATAGACTAGTGGATGTGGATACATGCATGTTCTGTGGGGATCTACAAGCCGAGGAAGACATAACGCACATACTGTGTGAGTGCGAGGGTCTCTCAGAGACACAG
Organism: Portevinia maculata; assembly: GCA_949715645.1. Lineage (NCBI taxonomy): Eukaryota > Metazoa > Arthropoda > Insecta > Diptera > Syrphidae > Portevinia > Portevinia maculata. Next base: position 80,626,873 of record OX454526.1, on the reverse strand, counting down.
GAACATTCATTAGCGAATATATTGACTCGCACAACCTATCTGGTAGGACGATTATTACGACCAACAATTGGAGTAAGCGCTCTTACAGTTGCGACCACCAATTCAGAATTTCGGTAGTAAGTTTGATTAATTTCCAAACTATTTTCACTTTGTACTCGAGGTGAACGGGGAGAGACCATAATTTTAGATTTTTCAGTGTTTATGGTTAGTCCCCATTTTTTGCAGTAGCTGGCTAGTCGATTTATCATCAATTGAAGATTTTCTGGAGATTCAGAGAGTAAAACAAGATCATCGGCATATAACAGGACATTGACCTCGGTATTAGCAATTCGTATTCCACTAGGCAAATCTTTTTTCTATGTCGTTTTTAAATAGAGAGAATAATAAGGCACTAAGAAGACATCCTTACTTTACACCAGTCTGAGTTTCAAACCATTCCGAGAAATCCTTTCCATCCCAAACTTCTGCACTTGTTTCGGCATACATTTTTTTAATGACTTTAAGTAATTTTGTAGAGATGCATAACTGTGACAGTTTATAGAAGAGTGAGCTTCGGTTAGCAAGGTCAAAGGCTGCCTTGAAATCTACAAAAAAGCTATACATTTTCTTGTTTCTGGCTTGAACGGCTCTTATTATCTATATATTAATGCGGAGTTGCCTATAATGTGTTTCCACCCATTTTTGCTATTACAGTGTACTCTCTCCTAACGGACACCCCTCATAAGCGGACACCTCTCATAACCGGACAAATTTCAAAGAACGGAATAATCTACACAATTTTTAATGTAAATTATTCTCTCATAAACGGACTCATTTATAACCGGACGCCGACACCAGTTTTCATAGCCGCAATAGAATTTCACTCTCTCTTAAACGGACAAAACGCATTTGGCACACTTCGTTGTCTTTTATTTTGTTTGCTTTTTTTCCTTTTCTTTGCGCTTTGCCCTGATACCCAGCGAAATTTTTTAAAAAAACCGTAAAGAATGTAAACATAGTAGGCCGCGGCGCCGGCGGCCGTCTGTCGACTATCAGACTAAAATTCTCGTGGCGTAATACGTAGGTTTGTATGGAAGTGTAATTCATAATTTGAAGCATAAGTACCTACATAGTTTCAAATAATGCAAAACATAAATTTTTAAAGGCTTTGTTCTTGTTTATGATTTGTTATTATCCTTTTTATTACCTACAATTATCTAATGTTTATCACAAAAAATGCATTCCATTTTAAAATAAAATCTTATACCATAAATGTCTTGTTTCTTTTTTCAAGGTTGTCAATAAAATATTTTTTCTCATAACCGGACACCTCTAATAAGCGGACAAATTTCTTGGTACCGTCAGTGTCCGCTTACGAGAGAGTTCACTGTATACGTTACAGATATGCCAACACTATACATATTTGGGTAGGGGACAATACATAGAAGTACACAATACAAAATTTATCAACATATATAAAATATAACACACATTATGAATTACAGTAGGTAAAATGAAGCAAATTGGATGAAATAACAATAACAATAACATTGCTGTGTGAGGCAATAATCTGCCAATCAGAACGGAAAAATTGTATATCATGAAGTTACTTGAAAATGCTTGAAGTTACTTGAAAATGGTTGAAGTTACTTGAAAATTCTTGAAAATACTTCACGTTACTTGCAAATGCTTGAAGTTACTTGAAGTTAGCTGAAAATGCTTGAAGTTACTTTAACCCGAATCATCCTGGCGTGTCCATATGGCAACGCAAGACTTATATGCACTTTGGCGACTCTCAACCGGTAACAAATACACACAGGTGTGCATGCTTACAATTTTTTTCATCGCAAGACATCTTCGTTGCATATTGGGGAGTCAGTTTTATTGTGTGCTTTGTTGTTCATGGTGAGAGTGTGCCAAATTTGATAGTAACAAAAAAAAATTGATCACGAATTAGTGTAATGGCTTACAACAAAAAGTTAGTATATCAATATTATTTTTAGTGTACATTATTTGTAAGTGGAGTGTTGCAGTATTGATAGTATTTTGGATGTACAAAATGTATAAAAACTGAAAACATAGAGAAAATGTTTGCTTTTGTCCTTTGTTTCCAAATTATTGACAATGTGTCCATATGGCAACGCCAGGAGCAACGGGGTACAGTATTTTTTTCTAAAAATCTGACACTGAAAGAAGTCCTAGATTACTTAGAGGAGTTTAGTTCGGATGATGAAACTTGTCTTTCAAACAACCTCCATGCCTTGTATATTCAACCACCGGAAAATGAATGTGATTTGAGTGGAGAAGACTAGATTACTTAGAGGAGCTTACTCGTAGTTTGGATTATAAAACTGGTCTTTCAAACAACCTCCATGCCTTGTATATTCAACCACCGGAAAATGAAGGTGATTTGAGTGGAGAAGACGATGCTGATGAAGAAGAAGAAGGCGGTATCCCAGACAATGTTTGCCCAGCGCAATTGCGATCGGGTTGTGAAATGGTTTTTGAAAATGACCGAAGTTTTAAAGAATTTGACGATCCCGGAGATATTTTGGGTGAAATTTTCAATGATAATGTTTAAGCGAGTGTTCTGGATAACTCATCTCCGAATTCACCTATAAACTTACCAGATGCAACATATTTAACAAACGAAATTTATAAGCCAATCCGGTTGCGTTGTGTTCAGCAATCTACCTCCAGCTGCCCTTTGCCAACATCCAATAAGAATACAACTTTCACTTAGTCAAAAGATGAGTCTTGCGCAATGATATGAAAGTATGATCGGCTATTTCGGGAAGCACGAATGTAAGCATTTTATAAAGAGGAAGCCCATACGCTTTGGTTATGAGGTACAGTCTTTGTGCACTCCCAAAGGTTACATGATCAATTTCGAAGTGTATTAAGGTAAGAATCCGAGATCAAACTCATTGTATGAGGAAACATGATCGACGATTTTACCGAGAATATTCACCAAATTCCGTTTCCATTCTACTTTTGCAATTTATTTACGAGTCGTGGCAAGAAGTGGTGGAGCTGCATTTTTACTTGGCTCATTGATGCATGCGCGCAAAATGCATGGCAGCTTCATCGGCATGTCGATTTGAGTATGCCACAAAAACAATTCAAGCGAGAAATTGCAATTTATTATTGCAAACATTTCGGTGATCCACCAAAGTCATATAGCAGTGTTAAAAGGCAAAAAATGGCGGTTGGGAGCTGGGTCATTAGCTATGTATTACTCTTCGCTATGACCAAAAGACTCATCTAGTCGTTCGCTTAGAAAAAAAGAGACGCTATGATGGGCATCTTTGCCGTTCATGTTCGAACTGCTTGTGCAAAGTGCGAATATGGCCTTTGCCTGAAATGTTTTAAGCCCTATCACACAGCAGATTTATAATTTTAAATGAAATAAATATAAATATAATAAGAAAATTACGTTTTATTCAGTTTTTGGTTATTTTATATGTGAGTACAGACGTGTACCCTGTAGCTCCTGGCGTTGCCATATGGGATATGGCAACAGGATAATTTCGGAGAACAAGGACCTCTATTAAAAATTTATTGATACAGATTTTCTATTTTTGCTCTTAACAAAGCGCACCAAATTTTTTTTTTTAATTTCGAAAAAATAACGTTCACGATGATTCTTGAAAATGCTTGAAAACTTGAAGTTACTTGATAATGCTTGAACATACTTAAAATTACTTGGACATGCTTGAAGTTACTTGAAAATGCTTGAAGTTACTTGAAAATGCCATCATGTGAAATCAGAGAATGCAATGTCGAAAAATTTAATTTTCCGATTAATATGTATAACAGTCGACTTTGTATTTTTTTTTCAACTTATATAATAAATTGGTCGAATTTCGACCATGGGACGACCCCTAGTCGAAGATAATGTGAATATTTGGTCAACGGTTGAAAAGTTTTTTTTGAATCCAGCTGACGTTCTGTCAGAATATTTTTTTCATCTAGCCATTTTTCTAATCGTCCTACAAATATGCCACAGAATATCGTCGCTGACACGTTCATGAATGAGATTCGCCTGTAGTTTTCTACGTTTTCCAGCGCACCCTTTTTGTGGATCGGGAATATTACAGACTTCTTAAACGATGAAGGGATGTCAGCACTCGAGAACACGCTGTTGAACAGAACTTTCAAATATGTAGTTGATTAAGGTTAACCATGATAAAAATATAAAAAAAATTAAAAAATACGTTTTGACACTGACAGATCATAAAAAAAGTGTAAGGGTGCGTTTGTATTCAAATTTAAAATTGTTATGTTCTTTGGAAAAAGCCTTTACATTATAGTTTAATGCGAATGTTACTATTTTTTCACATGGTACGTTCTGTTTTTTGTATAGCTTAATACAATGTTGCTACGAGGCGTGTTGGCGCTTGATCAGAAGGAGCGCTCAAATGTTGAACACACAATTTCAATATTTCGAACACAATCACTGCAATTCGTAGAGTTGATTTACTTTTAACCTTTTTTAAATTGGCTTTTAAAAAATACAGGGCCTAAAACCTATCTTTTAAAACTATTTGCTTGTGCAAAGTGGAAGCGGCCCTGAAATTTGTTAAGCCGAGTCCGAACGGAAAATTTGAGTAGCTTCTCATGACAATTGATTCCCTTGGAAGTTTGTCAGATGTCTGTCAGACGCTCGAAAGGGGTGGGTCACCTGAAAAAACTCTAGATGTTACTTGGCTCCGCGGGATTTGACCTGGAACCTTTCGATTGGTAGTCCAAAACACAACCAATGAGCCACTGCGCCCACTGGCTTTTACGTAAGCCAAAAGAATACAAACATTGGTGGTGGTTAGGATGGTTAGTGGGTTGGGTCTCAGACTCAGATTCAAATCACGCCGTGCCCAGTAACACCTAATAAAGTTGTTTGCACTGCTCCGCATTTTACAAAAGTGTGACAAACACCTTTGAGTATCAATTGTCATGAGAAGCTTCTCATATTTGCCGTTCGGAGTGGGCGTTGATATGTAAGTACTTCCACGTTGCACACCCAAATGCTTGGAGAACTTAGGTTTTAGGACCTTATGGACCGTTTATTCCTTATATTTATTTATTTATTTCTACCTCTACAACCGAATCTGAAAAAAGGAGGAGTAAACAATTAACACGTCACATCAGCCCCAAGCAACAATAACTCGAGTCCCGAAAACTGCCTCACAATACATATATACTTAATCTTATCCAGTTAACAAGATCTTCTGCAGCTGTTCGAGAAGTACGTGTTTTTAAAGCACTTTGAGCGGCCCCTGTATCAAGAGGACAAATGTGCGATTGCGATTTGCGACGCGTAATTAGGACTTTTAAAGTGGTTGCTTTCATCACACGGAATGCTACCTGCAGTTTCCATCGCGCAGCATGTTCTTTGCAAGTCTCCTCTTTTTATTCTTCATCATCTTCTGCCTTTTCTGATGTGACTGCATCATCGTTGTCAAGCACAAGAGGTTACAAAAAAGGAACCAGAACCAAACTAAATAAAACTCCGAATATAATACGGGACCGTTAAAATATCTCCAAAGTAAGCAAGCAAGCATATAAAACAAAACGACGACGAAGACGTGAAGTCTTGGGTTTCAACTTTGTCCGTTTGTTGTCGTCTGTTGGCTGTTGGCTTCGTGCAGGAACTCTTATCCCCGGTGATGCACGACAAACGATCACTCCCAATCCGAAGGAGTCAAACTACAAACAAACAAAAAAACAAAAAAAACTGTACCAGCCATTGCAATGAGAAATACGAGTACATGTGTGTTTGTATGAGTGGGGGGATATAGATATATACTATATAGGGTCAAAAACCTGGCATCATTCATTGGATAATGGATACCATCATAGTTTGTTTCGGTAGAGGGGCACAATTTAGTGAGTCGCTCTTGTTCGGCGATATATTCGCTTTTTATCCTTTTTTCATTATTTTATTGGATCATGTTAGCGGTAGACTTTACTCCTGTGTCTGTTATTTATTGTTAATGGCGGCCAACAATTGCTGATCCACTGGTAGTACCCTACCTAGTACATAGAAGTGAAGAACATTGTGTCTGAGCAAGATTGCACTTTGAGTTCCTCCTAATTATACCCTATTCTAGGGGTATATTAATTTTGACGCATAGTTTGTAACATACCTTAATATTGCCCGTAGACCCCTAAAAGTTACTATATTTATGATCAGCATCGATAGTAATGTCGATCTAGCCATGTCCGTCCGTCCGTCCGTCGGCAAAAATTAGGCCTTTAAACTGGACCTAGAGAGCTGAAATTTTAACCATATACTCTCTAGGGTCCCGAAATAATCAAGTTTACGAATTTTTGAAATCCGCCCACAGACACGCCCACAAACTCAAAAAAACAAAATTTTGGAAAAAATCGAATTTTGAGCTAGGAAGCTGAAATTTTTTATATATGATCTATGACTCCTAAAACTGCTCGGGATATAAAATTTTCAAAATCCGCCCACTGCCACGCCCACAAAAAAATAAAACAATTTTATTGAAAAACCAAAATTTGAGCTAGGGAGCTGAAATTTTTAATATATACTCTCTAGGGGCCCTTTAAGCTCATGTATAAATATTTTCAAAATCCGCCCACTGACACGCCCACAAATAAATAAAACAATTTTTTTGAAAATCCAAAGTTTGAGCTAGGGAGCTGAAATTTATAATATATACTCTCTAGGGGCCCTTTAAGCTCATGTATATATATTTTCAAAATCCGCCCACTGACACGCCCACAAATAAATAAAACAATTTTTTTGAAAATCCAAAGTTTGAGCTAGGTAGCTGAAATTTATAATATATACTCTCTAGGGGCCCTTTAAGCTCATGTATAAATATTTTCAAAATCCGCCCACTGACACGCCCACAAATAAATAAATCAATTTTTTTGAAAATCCAAAGTTTGAGCTAGGGAGCTGAAATTTATAATATATACTCTCTAGGGGCCCTTTATGCTCATGTGTTAGTTTTTTTTTAAATCCGCCTACTGACACGCCCACAATTAAATAAAACAATTTTATTGAAGCACCCAAGTTTGAGCTAGGGAGCGTTTTTTTTGATAAAATCCTTTAAATGTTATATAACAAAATATGTAGAGCGTTCTTAACAATTTAACCATACTTAGACTTTTGTCACGCCCACTTATGAGGGATAGGAATAAGAATAGGGTATCCAACAGTTCGCCCAAGCGGACTGTAGCCCGTCCCTATGTTTTTATTTTATTTTTTGTTTTGTACCTAGGTTTCATGAAAAGATTGCTGATCATATCTGAAACGATAGGGCAGCTTTGGTGTCCATGTTCTCTGGAAAACCATTAGCATAGTGATGAATCTGTAAATTGGCAATAACAAAATAATTTATGTTGCAGAAAGATATGTATGTGTGTAATTAATACTTTGGGATCATTTCTCCAAATACATACTTAGGTCGAATTTGTTCCTTCGAATGATTTATGATTGCCTTGACGTTGATGGGGCTTAAGGTGTTGATTTGCAGGCAATAGAATATCAGGAAACGGCATTGAGAGATTTTTTCAAAATTCCTTCATCAGGCAGTAGAAACTTCAAAGAAGTAGTGAGGGGATCTGAGGCGTAGGTTTTAGAAGTTAGTGAGAAAGATTTTCGGTTTCGGAAGCCATTTATTTATAAGCTTCTATCTCTGGCGGGTAAAGTTAAGAGTAAGAGCAATCATTAGTTAGCGAAAGGCCTGTGAGACACGTAGGGTTTCGGGAAGAGTGCTGTAAAACTAAGCTTCTTTTCATTGAAGCGCTCGCTTGTCTTTCTTATCCAATTAAAATCCGGTGAATGGTCCGGTGTGCGCAGTGGCGCAGAGGTAAGTGTGACTACTAAAGGTGTCAAATTCAAACCACGCCGTGGCCAAGTAACATCTAAAAGTTTTTTCCACTGCCCCACCTCTTGCATGTCTGACAATCATCCAAGAAAATGAATTGTCATGTGAAGCTTATCAAATTTGCAGTTTGGATTCGCTTTAAATTGTAGGTCCCTTCCACTTCGCACAATTAATGGTGAGAAAAGTAAGGTTTTAGGTCCTGTATGGGCTGTTTTTTTTTTTTTTTTGTCGGAATGCGAGAGTCATGCCATGTGCGATTGTGTTCATATGAAACCCACCAGTCAACGGAAGCCCTGACCGATGACGCAGACAGACACAACGCCGGTTCAGGTCCCGAGAAGTCTTCCCTTGAGCCCTGTGTAGCAAGTTCATCGGAGATCTCATTTCTTGTGATCTCGCTATTACCCGCGACCCAGATAAGTCTCAGTGAATAAAGCCTTGAGACCGGAGTCAGAAAGATCTTGCATTCACGAACTATTTTGGAGGTGGTTTAAGGGTTGAACAAGGCCTTAAGTGCAGCCTGACTGTCGCTACAGACGTAAATACTTTGCCCTTCCACCTGCTCCTCACAGCACCGTCCATAGCCTTAAGGATAGCATAAGTCTCCGTTTGGTAGACTGGCGCATGTTTGCCTAACGAGAAGAAAAGTCTAATGTTGTCGCTCTCCATGAAGACACCAGCACCAGATCCTTAATCGATTTTGAAGCCATCCGTGAATTGATTCGACTGCATTCCTTTCCAGGCGCAGAGTCTGGCCAGAGCCAATCCGGAACACGAGGAAAGTCGACTTCGTTATTGCGCATCAGCCGAAGGTGCTGTGTCATTGCATCGGACGGCATATCCATAAGGAAGGAGTCGAAGGACAATCGTCGCGCAAGTTCATCAAAACTCCAGTGCGAGTTATACCCATAGCCACCTCTCCTTAAACGTGAGATAGCTTTGTTTGTGAAACCCATGATGTAAGCATCAAGTTGCTGGAGGTTCAATAATGCATGTAGGCCGGAGCCAGGTGAGCTGGGGAAGGCCCCTGTGTAGCCGAGACATACCTTCCTTTGGAGTAACGTATTTACGTGAAAGCTTATTCCACCAGAAATGGTCCTATCATAGCCGTGAATCCATAGGACTCTTTTCGGTGATAAGCCCCATGTCTTGCTTTGGCCCTGCCAGAAAACCGACAGCGCCTTGGTAGCCTTTAGCTTAACATGCTTGGACTAAAGAAGTTTGCTATCCAGGATGACTCCCAGATATTTTGCTTCATTTGAGAGTTGGATTGTGATGCCTTTTAGCACTCAGCTTCCTCCATCTTATAAAGAGAAGGATTTCCGCGTTAATAGGCATGTTGCATCTGAGTTAGGGGTTGAAATCGCAAAGCAGCTCGACCAGCCTTTCCATGCTTTTCAGCAAGAAAGAAGTCAGACTGATCGGTCTGAAGCTCTGGGCGAATGAGTAGTAATTTCTTCAACGATGCCGACAATCTCTGCAGGCGATGGACAGCTGATGTCGTTGTCAAATCATGATCAACTGGAAATTTTACCCTTGGAGGTTAACTTATCATAATCCCATTTAGCTTTCTTTCGAACCAGCCTGTGAGGACCTTTCGTGGGTGAGAGGCATCAACCACGTTGAGAACCACATAAAGTAGCAATCCGGAAAGCTGTCCACTTTACTGGATACAATTCATGAGCTCACGAGATAGTCAACTGTGGTATCAGGTAAGAAGCGCAATAAAAAAATCACCTTCGTTTCGATGAGGATTTGTAAAAGTATAATAAAGTCATAAATAAAAAATTATTATACAGAACAATGCTTTAAATCATTTAAAATATATTTTTTTTAGAGAAATAAGCATAAAAAAATATATATACTTCGGACCTTAGCATAAACGAAAACAGTTTAATTTTGTCCACTTTGTATCTCCTGAATCAAAAGCAAGTAGGTTCGTTTGTCGTATAAAGGTCGAATATATATAAAAGTGCTTGCCTATAAATAAAAGTGAACCAAATCGGTAAAGCTTACATTTCGAACCCTTTTTATTTTGTTTATGGTTTTATCGAAACATACGAGTGTCTTCAAAATTAATGACCATTCACACTACCTGTGCCCGAAAGAATAATCACTTATTTGGGCACTCCTTTCACACATGACGCATGGAAACTACAAAAATTCCAATGACATCGAGAAATCATTATGAACTTAAAAAAAATATTTATTTATAACACTTATGTCATAGCATAAGCTAATTCGACTTTTGAAAATAAAAGAAGTTAATCGCTTTTGCTTAAACCACAATAACGATTTGGCGTGAGCATTGCTTTTGATACGTCGAAAGGATTTGCTGGCGTTTCGTTCTCTGACTCAAACCTACAGTTCAAATATTACCAAAGACATAAGTCCTTATACAAGAAAAAGTTTAAGAGTCAATACTATTCCTGGTGCTGGTTTTACATACATATACCATTTTGAACTTGAAGCAGAACGTAGCTTTGTTTCACTGATTTCCTATGGTTCAAAATGATGCGTCCTTACAAGTTAACGCTGAAAACGTTAAAACATTTTTTCGCTTTACTTATTTATTGTCACAGATTCATAAACTAATTTATTATCCCGCTCTTCAATGCATTAAATGTGACTTCGCTGCTATTTGGTTTTTGATCGTTCAATAATTAACAAAGAAATGATAATAACTTAAGTCAAATGAATGGGTGGAGGGGGTCTATTCTCACCCCATTTCAGCTATAGGACATCAAAGTGGGTGACCCCTAATTTGGAGGTGTAACCACTTTAAACGCTATAACTTCTAAACTACTATAGGTACAATAGGTATTATGTCCATTTTGGAAAGACAATTTAGTAACGCATACAAGTCTTCAGCACTTTGGGTACATCTGTGCAGCTACAAAAAAGTTATGGCTCTTTAAACTCAAAACTATGAAAATTGTTTGTTCCATTTTATTACTTAAAAAGCATTTTTCTCAACATTTTTACTCAAATTTTTCTTTATGAATTTTTTTATCTTTAAAATATTCCCCGACACTGTTTGGCATGAGTGCCTTTTATATAAATTAATAAATTTCGGCTTTCCGCCTTACATTTGTAAAAAATGTCCATAGTAACACAACCTTTCAAAGGAAAGAATTTAATTGCTGTGAATATCTTCTTCAAAATGTATTGCTTCCTAGATTTGCTTTGGAGGTTTAGCGTAAGGATTAATAGAAAACACTTTAGTAGACCCGCAAGTTCTTCTACATACAGTAAATTCCCATAACTTCTTGAAGATGTTCCCCTTGTTCAGAGAAAGGCGATGTTCCTTCAACAAGATGGAGCACCTTGCAACAGTAGCAGCGGGGTTACTTCGTTCCTCAAACAAACTTTTAACGAATGGTGGATTGGTAAATTTGGCCCCAACCCTTGGCCACCCAGATCTCCTGACCTAACATCCATGGATTTCTGGGGTGCTATGAAAGAAAAAGTTTATTTCAGAGAAATATCAAGTCTGGAAGAGCTCCAAGAAAGAACTAGTGCCGTTTCAGAAGAGATGAGAATGAGTTTGATGCTCGTTAATCTGCCATCCGAAATGCTTAAAAGCGTCCCAAAGTGTATTCAAATGGAAGGAAGGCACTTTGAACAATCCAATAAGCATTCCATAACCTGGTCCAAAAAGGTCCTTTTCAGGACCACAACAAAATATCTAGGAGAATTTAAGAGTAATTCGTAGATACACTTTTTTTGACCATTATTGTCCGACAAAAAATGGTTTTACTACAACTTCTGTTGATCGTACGAAAAAAAGTTTACTCTTACGCCTACTTTCGGACGTACAGTGCAATATAAAGAATCGATCCTTAGCCGTACAACACGATTGTGGAATGTTCTATCACGCTCTGTTTACACCCTATTCTAAGGGTATATTAATTTTGACGCATAGTTTGTAACATACCTTAATATTGCCCGTAGACCCCTAAAAGTTACTATATTTATGATCAGCATCGATAGTAATGTCGATCTAGCCATGTCCGTCCGTCCGTCCGTCGGCAAAAATTAGGCCTTTAAACTGGACCTAGAGAGCTGAAATTTTAACCATAAACTCTCTAGGGTCCCGAAATAATCAAGTTTACGAATTTTTGAAATCAGCCCACAGACACGCCCACAAACTCAAAAAAACAGAATTTTGGAAAAAATCGAATTTTGAGCTAGAAAGCTGAAATTTTTATATATGATCTGTGACTCCTAAAACTGCTCGGGATAAAAAAATTTCAAAATCCGCCCACTGACACGCCCACAAATAAATAAAACAATTTTTTTGAAAATCCAAAGTTTGAGCTAGGGAGCTGAAATTTATAATATATACTCTCTATGGGCCCTTTATGCTCATGTGTAAATATTTTCAAAATCCGCCCACTGACACGCCCACAATTATTTTTTATTTTTTTTTGAAAATTCAAAGTTTGAGCTAGGGAACTGAAATTTATAATATATACTCTCTAGGGGCCCTTTATGCTCATGTGTTAATTTTTTTTAATTCCGCCTACTGACACGCCCACAATTAAATAAAACAATTTTATTGAAACACCCAAGTTTGAGCTAGGGAGCGTTTTTTTTGATTTTTTGATAAAATTATATAAAAATTATATAACAAAATATGTATGTAGAGCGTTCTTAACAATTCAACCATACTTAGACTTTTGTCACGCCCACTTATGAGGGATAGGAATAAGAATAGGGTATCCAACAGTTCGCCCAAGCGGACTGGAGCCCGTCCCTATGTTTTTTCCACATATTATGATTTTTACAAACATTCAAAACCAATATGCATCGGATTCTCGTCATTCCTTCTTCCTCTTTTCATTAATGACGGTGCTGTGTAATTATGTACATTATAAGGGTGCTTTAAATCATGCACGCGCCTATTATGAAATTATAAAATATAAAAAAAAAAAATAAACTCCCAACAACAATCTTGTCATATTTGACAATCATTGATAGAACTAATCAAATTCAACTTCACTTTTATTGTTTCACATACATTCAGCGATAGAAAATTTGAGAGAGAATTAACCATCGCCCATTTGTGAGTCGAAGGAGACGGGGGATGTGGAATTGACTATCAAGTATAGGTAATCTGTGTCAAGATACCTTGACCTATGATCCAGAACAGCATCAGAACAGTATGTCTAGCGTAGTCCGAGGATAGGTTAGGTGACGTCTTTAGGACTCAGAATTAACACATAACGAAACCGAGTGACAGTTTGATTGCAAACGCGACAAGTTTCGTTTACACATTTTGGGTGGAGAGGTTGAGTTGCTGGCGGAGGAAAATATTTGCAACAATTTCAGATCTTCGTTTCGAAGTGTTTTTAATAAATGAAGTTCTTCAACCGATTCAATCATTTTGATATTTGCTGTCAAACGTTGGATTCATAATTTCCAACGGCTGTTGGAACTATTGGCAGCTAGTTTGTCTTGAATTCAGCTAGTTTGTCCCCAATTCCACGATTTTCAACTATTGGGATAATACCATTTCCATTCCGAAGTTGAAACTGAAAACAACATTCTGGATTCGATTCTATAAGAGATGAAATAATTGTTTGCAAGAACTGCCTACTAACTGTTACAGTGCGCCTTGCGATCAGAATGAAATGTAGACGTTTTGGAAATCTAGAAATTGAAACCTTGCAAAGATATTGAAGTTCAGCAGAATTCTAAGCATTTGAAGTGCATTATCCTGGCCCAGTTGGCCTTTATCAATAAATTAGGTTTAGAATTCACACCCCGTTCCACAAAAAGTCGCAGAAAAGATTGTCCGTCCGTGTTAAAAAAAAGGCTGTCCCTCTACTATTAAAATGTAAGGAGACTCCGCAAAAAAAAATGATAAATTATATTTAAATTCCCAAACACCCCTCTCATAACGTCTTCTCCTTGACGGAAACATGGCTTCATGCAGGAATTTAAGACACGGAACTCTTTTATCATGAGTTCTCCGTATTTAGAAATGATCCTCATCAAAATAATTTGAAGGCGCTTGGAGGAGGTACCCTGAGTGCTGTTCGTTCGCACCTTGAGTCACGAATGATTGTCTTTTCATCTTCACTAAACGTCGAGATTTTCTGTCTAAAAATTAAACTTGAGAATAAATATTTATATACAAGGTGGCGCAAAAATAACCTTCCGATGTTTTTTGGCCGACCGACCGATTATTGCTCAAATAAATAGTCGCCAATATTCCGCGTTCTGGAGCAGTGTAGCGTAACATTGTTTATTAACGTGTATTTCGCATGTGTTTACTACACAAATGTCAAAACAGAACTGACATTAGGGGCCAATCGCAAAATTTATAGCATTTTCTGATAGGAGGATTACTTTTGCGCCACCTTGTATACGTTGTTAATGCGTACATTCCATCGTATTGTCGTTCTTCTTTGTACTCAGAATTTTCTATGGCCTAAGACCATATTTTGACTAAGACCATTGTACTGTCACACTGTTTTTCTCCTAAGCGACTTCAAACCGCCACATATTGGATGATTACCTTCTGAGGGTGATTCTCATTTCATTTCATCCATTCAGCAAGAGCTCGCTTAGCTTGACAACATTTTATTTTTTAACTTACAGCAACCAAGCTGTATAAAAAACTGCGACAATAGATTTCACGGTTTAGTTTTTTGCTCTGACTCTTTTAGTATTGTGGTTCTAGAGTCGCACTCTAGTACTAACATAGATAAAAATCATCCACCCTTGAATGTATATATGTATTAGGGTGTCCCTTATTTTTCAAAGTTTAACATTTGTAACGCATAGGTCTTAGTTTTGTTCATTTGCCTCTAAAACTCTCGGAAATAAATTTTTATCTTATTTGGAGTACGATAACCCGTGCCGAATTGCATCGAATCATGTTCATACATGTTGCGCGACAGTAGCGGCCCGGTTTTGCGGCATTTGTCTTTTGTTTTCAATTATTCTCGCGATTAACACGTTTTATTTCATATTTAAAATATGGCAGTGGAATTAAGAAGCAATAAAAAAAGTATTTTCTTAGTTGGTGATGTAAATTATCAAATAACAGGTGCAAAGTTACCCTCTAATCTTCAAGTTCTTGCAGTACTTTTTTTTAACATTCGCGAAGTTAAATTGACTGTTAGTGAAAGCGCTAATCTCGTCATTCGGGAGTGTATTATATTTTGGGAAAAAGATAGAATCCCTACCAGAGCTATACCTAACTGTGTAAACAAACTTGTGAATCTTCACCATGCCTGGAGGGAGTTGCAAAAAAATTCTAAAAAAATACAAGCGCCGTGAGGAGGACTTTAAAATTTTTTTAAATAATTTGTTTGATAGAGCACATGCTGATGCCCTTGGACGGATGAAAATTGAAGAAGATAGAATATTTTTACAAAAACAAAGAGAACCAATGCGTCCAGGGTGTTTAGCGGGTGTAGACAAAAAGTTAGCCGAAAAAGAAAAAAGGGTAAGACAAAGAAAATTAAATGAAGAGACAAAAAGACATGAGGATCGTCATCTCTTACTACGAAAGATTCTATACAAACGCAAGGACATCACGATCAACTTATCAGCTCTGATGAAAGCCTTGAGGAACCCTTGTTATCCACCTCTCAAATGGTATGTTCTGAAACTACTAAAAAACGAGGAAGGAAAGACTTTATCAAGCCTTGGTTAGTTGCAGCTGTAGATAGATGTCAAGTAAGCATAAGGGATTCTGTCTATATACTTCAGGCTGTAGTAGAAGCACTAGATCTTAGCAGTGATGATTTTCCGATAAACAAATCGTCCATTCAACGCATTCGCACACAGAGTCGAAAAGATAGAGCCGAATCTATTAAATCAGATTTTCAGAATAATATGCCTGGAATGGTGACCGTTCACTGGGATGGGAAATTATTACCTGGACTTGACGTGAGAAGTTCTAAAGAAGAACGCCTACCAATTCTGATTTCATTTGGAGAAAAGGAACAACTTCTGGCTGTACCCAAACTGGAGAGCTCTTCCGGCCAGGATCAAGCTAAAGCTGTGTTGAACGTACTTTATGAGTGGAGCCTTGATGACAAAGTACAAATAATGTGCTGTGACACTACTGCATCTAATACAGGGCGATTGAAAGGAGCTTGTGTACTTTTGGAACAAAAACTAGACAGAGAATTACTACTCTTTGCTTGCCGCCATCACGTTTACGAACTGGTTTTAAAATGTGTGTTCGAAACAAAAATCCACCAAGTCACAAGTAGCCCTGATATCCCACTGTTCAAAAAGTTTAGGGACAACTGGAAAACTATTAATCCTGCTGCCATTGAAACATACACCGATATCGTCACACGACATTTTTGTAATAAAACAATAGAAGATTTGTTGGCATTTTATAATCAAGAACTGCAAAAAACCATTGTGCGTGAAGATTATCGGGAAATGATTGAACTATCTATTAATTTCTTAGGAGACAGTGAAAAAAAAAATTAAAATTAGATCTCCTGGAGCGATGCATCAAGCAAGGTGGATGGCTAGAGCTATTTACTCTTTAAAGATATGTTTGTTGCAATCCCAGTTTAAAATTTGCGCCAAAGATAAACGAGCACTTCAAGACGTCTGTTTATTTATTGCGGTTATATATGTGAAACCATGGCTTGGATGTAGTCTGGCGGAGAAGGCACCCAATCAAGATTTGTGTTTTTGGAAGAGGCTTAAGGAATATGAAACTGTTGACAAATTGATATCCAAAGCAGCCCTGAGCGAGTTTAGTCCACACCTTTGGTACTTGTCAGAAGAAATTGCCGTTTTATCACTCTTTGATGATGAGGTTAATAAACAAACCAAGACGAACATTGTAGTAAACTTACAAAGGCAAAGTTTGTACGATTCTGGGAAGAGATACATTCCATATGAAGAAGATATGTCTGATTATTTGTATGGTAAGTAGGAATACAATACATAGCACTGTTTTTAAAACTGTTTTCAATAAATGCTGCCTTATTTATTGTTGCAGGAAAATCATTAAGTGATTTTGTGTCTGTCAAGAGCACAAATTTATTTTCTCGATTCGAAATTGATAAGAATATCCTCCAGAGACCCGTTTCTACATGGGATGAAGATGTTGCCTATTTAGAGGCAAAAAAAAAGTGCTTTCTTTAAGGGCAGTTAATCATACAGCTGAAAGAGCTGTAAAGCTTGTGCATGATTTTCATGGTTTGACTACTGCAAAGGAAGAGCAAAAACAATTTTTGCTACGCTGTGTTCAGGAGCATAGAAATCTGTATCCAGATTGTAAAAAAGAGACCTTCAAAAGAAAATATCCTGCCTGATCTGTAATTATACCCTATTCTAGGGGTATATTAATTTTGACGCATAGTTTGTAACATACCTTAATATTGCCCGTAGACCCCTAAAAGTTACTATATTTATGATCAGCATCGATAGTAATGTCGATCTAGCCATGTCCGTCCGTCCGTCCGTCCGTCCGTCCGTCCGTCGGCAAAAATTAGGCCTTTAAACTGGACCTAGAGAGCTGAAATTTTAACCATATACTCTCTAGGGTCCCGAAATAATCAAGTTTACGAATTTTTGAAATCCGCCCACAGACACGCCCACAAACTCAAAAAAACCAAATTTTGGAAAAAATCGAATTTTGAGCTAGGAAGCTGAAATTTTTTATATATGATCTATGACTCCTAAAACTGCTCGGGATATAAAATTTTCAAAATCCGCCCACTGCCACGCCCACAAAAAAATAAAACAATTTTATTGAAGAACCAAAATTTGAGCTAGGGAGCTGAAATTTTTAATATATACTCTCTAGGGGCCCTTTAAGCTCATGTATAAATATTTTCAAAATCCGCCCACTGACACGCCCACAAATAAATAAAACAATTTTTTTTTAAATCCAAAGTTTGAGCTAGGGAGCTGAAATTTATAATATATACTCTCTAGGGGCCCTTTATGCTCATGTGTTAATTTTTTTTTAAATCCGCCTACTGACACGCCCACAATTAAATAAAACAATTTTATTGAAACACCCAAGTTTGAGCTAGGGAGCGTTTTTTTTGATAAAATCCTTTAAATGTTATATAACAAAATTTGTAGAGCGTTCTTAACAATTTAACCATACTTAGACTTTTGTCACGCCCACTTATGAGGGATAGGAATAAGAATAGGGTATCCAACAGTTCGCCCAAGCGGACTGTAGCCCGTCCCTATGTTTTTATCTTCTTTTAATAAATATTATAAAAAATTTTAATATTTCAATTGATTTAGCTACAAAACAAAAAGGGTTAAAACAGCAATTATCAATATATTCAAAGTTCTGTCGGCACGGGTTAATGTTAATTCACGAAGATAAAACTTTGTATTTTAGTAAGTCTGGGTAGTCTAAAAAGAAATAGGGGGTATGCATTTCGATATCTAAAAAAAAATGTTTGTACCCATATAAGGGACACCCTAATATGTATATATAGACTAAGGTGCACATTCGCACGAAAATAGTTATTCGTATGACCGTTCGCAATCATTTGACTTTCAGGAAAAAGTTTTCAGAGGCTTTCTGATGAAATTAACAATTTCAATTTAAATCTTACTGTTTTATCAAATATTGGAGATGCAGTAGATTCTTTTTACTCTTTGATAGATAACTGCATGAAAAGAGTGATTCCTGCCAAATTATCTAGAATTGGCGTCTCATCCTTGGTATACTCAAAACCTCAAATAGATAAGAAATAAAGGGTCTTTCATTAAGGCCTTGACAACTTTTTTTAAATAAAATGCAAACTAATTGTGATACCTCAAAAAAAATTGTATCGGTTTTATTACTATCAAAAAATGTATGAATGGAATTCGACTTCGTTCATATGTCCACCACGTGAACGTATGCAGTCGATACGTTGAACCCAATTTTCAACGAATCGGCCGCACATTTCGACCGATATGGCCGCTATTTCTCGTTCAATATTGCCTCTGAGCTGCTCTAACGTCACCGGCTTGTTGGCATATCCCAATGGTTTGATGTAGCCCCATAAAGTAAAGTCTAGAGGCATTAAACTACACGATCTCGGTGGCCAATAGACAGGTCAGTTTCTCGAGATAACACGTTCACCGAAATAAGACTTCAATTACTCGATTGTTGCACCCGCTGTGTGGCTTGTGGCACCGTCTTATTGGAACCACATATCACTGATGTCCAATTCATGCAATTGCTCAAAACAATAACGTTCCAACATGTCTCTGTAGCGAACACCATTTACCGTAATGTGACGGTCATTTTCATCGACGAAAAAAAATTGCCAAATGACGCCTCCGGCATGCACCCGCACCAAACAGTGCCTTTTTGCGGATGAAGTGTTATTTCATAAAGCACATGAGGGCTCTCACCTGTCAAGGAACGCATATTTTGCTCATTGACGAAGCCGTTTAACCAAAAATGCGCTTCATCGCTGAGGATGATTTAGCGATGAAATTCTTTATTTTCTTCCATCATGTCCAGAGCCCAATTCGAGAACTTACGTCACCTTATATGATCAAGTGGCTTTAGTTCTTGAGTCAGGTTGATCTTATAGGCCAATATCCTTACGTAAAATTCGCCATAATGTAGTCTGGGAGAGGGCCAATTCTTGAGAACGCCGTGAAATTGACTGTTTTGACTGGTTTGCGACGGACGCCTCTACGGCAGCAATATTCTAAACACTTCCTGCAAATCGTTGTCTCACTGGCACAGCAACATCAAGCAGCGAATACTCTGACTCAAATTTGTTCACTAGACTATGAATTGCTTGTCTACTGGGACGAGAATTACGGCCGAAAATTGGCGTTAACGCTTTTAAAGTTGCGACCACCGACTCGGAATTTCGGTAGTAAATTTTAATTATTTGTAAACGTTGTTCCTTCGTGTACTTCACCACGATGAAAAGGTTGATTCTACTGAATATTTTGACATAGACAGTTCGGTAATCGGTTTGAGGGTGCGTTCACACTGATATGTTGAAGCTGTCAAGTCGCTAATGAAAGACCCTTTAGTAAAAAAAGGGCTTGGAAGAACTTCTGCCATGCAGGTCTTAAACTTCATTTAACATTATTTAATGAATTGAAATCTTTATCCTGCAGCCTTTATATTGAAATGGATTGCTCTCTAAAAGACGACCCCATACTTTGTTAGGGTTTTGTCAATTCAAAGAAAAAAAAAACGATTGCTATCCATCTAAGTTTACTAACAATAGTTCGACAACAGCTGATTTGCCAGCTGCAAGTAATATGTGTGCTGATCATTTAAGTAAGTTATTTAGGGAAACCCTCTTCATACAGACGACCAATATTTTCGATATCTAGATGTCTCTTCCCGCACATACGCTTTGGTTACTTTTCATTTGTTTTGGAAACACCTTCGAAATTTTTGAAAGAATTTCTTCTCTTAAGAACGACTAGTCATAAGATTTCGATGGCATCGCATCAATTGTTCTTAAAAAATGTAGTCATGCCATTGCGCAAAACCTTTAATATCTGTTTGAACTGTCTATTAGGACGGGAAAAATCCATTAATTTTGGAAAAGTGCCGTTATCACACCTGTATTTTAAAAAGGCAAACGTGGTGAATGGTGATATCACCAATTATAGACGTATCTCAAAACGTTTATGTATTCCTAAGCTCTTTGAGCAAATAGTCTGTTAGAAGTTAATATCTCTACCGCAACGTAGTTTGTTATGAACAGCACAAATTAGTAAGAAACAGGTTCACTGTTACTAATACATTAAAGAAGAAGGACGAAATGGATTGCATATACACTGACTTCTCTAAGGTTTCAACCTAGAGCTGGGTCAATCGTTCAAATTTAATGATCGAATCGTTCAAGTATTGGTTGAACAAATGATTCGGTCATTTCAATCAATCATTCAATCAATCAATGACAGATGGGACATGGGAGTATTGTATTGCTCCATTCAATTTCAATACAATCAAAACCCAAAATCATCATTCGTTCAATTTAGTTTCGTTAGAGACAGATACATTCGAATGGATTGTAAGAGTGAATACACTCAATAACAACAAACTGCTGATTGTATATATAGATACCAAAACGCCTTTGAATAATTAGGAAATGGAGGTTATTGCACAGAAGCGATATTTTTGTAGAACAAATATGTGTTGGTAAAACGAAATAAGCCGAAATAAATAAAAATATTTTGATATATTAACACATTTATTGGTTCAGTAGATAAGAAATCAGTAATAAAGAAATGAGTTAGTCAGAACAGAACAAAAGTATTGACTCGATGAACGATTGACTTCGGGCATTGTGATTGCAATCACCAATACTTTATTGTGATCGGGTCAAAAAGATCGAATCAATCACGATTGACACAGAAGTTCGACCATCTGTCTCGTAAAATAATCGAATTACAGCTCAGGGCTTGTGGTTTCCTAATAGTTTTCATAAAATGCATTGATTCAAGATGTATTTAAGTCAAATTTATAGGATTGCTAACAGAATCTTTCACAGCCTAGTCTGGAGTTCCCCAAGGAAGTCACTTAGGACCAATTCTATTTATACTAGCCTTAAATAATACATACATCACAGCAATAGTCTGATTTAGGCTGATGACCAGAAAATATACAAATCGCACACTAATCAGCAAGACAGAATTCTTCTTCAACCCGACATTAATAGCTTCGCCGTTAGGTTTGTTAAAACACATAGAAAGAATATCCCTTCCACCTTTTAATATTTATTGTCCGAACATACTCTTTAGCATGTTGATAGTTTTAAGGATCTTGTGGTATATTTCAATACCGAACTGGATTTTAGAGTATTATTGTTCTAATTCTATGATGGGCTTCGTAAAAAGTAGGTCTAAAGAATTACAAGTTTGGACACCGTTCTATAACATTCATTCAAATTGAATGGAGGCTATTCAACGTTGATTTATTCGATTTGCCCTTAGAGAATTTCCATGTGATGATGCTTTTAAGTCTCTTTCTTACAGTCATCGTATCAAGCTTCTTCAAATTACACACTATTCTCAATGAAGGCTTAATAGCAATTCCATTTTCAGCTTATATCCGGTCATATAGATTTGCTGTCTTCTACGGGTTCTAATTTCGGTGGTGGCGCCCATAATTTAAATGTTGTTGACCTATTTTGTAGCCCTTATCATGGAACGAATTATGGGAGGCAAGAACCTATTAGTCGAATGAGTAGAATCACACAGAATTATTTCCATGATTATGTGATTGATTTGAATGTTAGTATCTATGTCGTGATAGTTCAATCCACGACACAGAGCTGAAAGTGTAGTTAATCCGTGTCCAGGTCGTAGCAAACACTTCGGTATGGTGCTATTCAAAAACATGTTGAGAACAAAGCTGTGGCTTTTGACATTTCGAAAGTTTTGAATAGAGTCTGGTATAAGGATCTACTGTTCGACTACTAATCTAGGCATCTCAGGTTTCAAATACGCCGGGCCCAATAACACCTTTGCCAAAGTGTCCAAACAACAAAGAGTTTCAATTATATCATGAGAAGATCCTCAAATGTTTCGTTCGGTGTCCGTTAGAAATGGTAGCTCTCTTCCGCTTTGCACAAGCAAATAATTCGAGAAGCTTGTTTAAGGTCATGTATGGTCCTTTAATGCGTAATATTTATATTTTTTCTTAGAGATCTACTCAGTAAATTAAAGTCTTTGGTTGAATACGATTCCCCTCATAGATAATAAATTGAATTTGTGGAAAGTGTAATGTCTTCCGGCTTCTTTGCTATAAACACACGGCCACTGAAAGGACCTGTACTTATTCACCCTTATTTTACTACATATTCAGGACTTTCTGGAGTCGGCGATTAATACAAGGACTGTCCGTCTATCTATTCTCAACAAATTTATAATAATAAAGGGTCTTTTATTAGCGACTTGACAATTTCAAACTTTCAGTGAGAACGCACCCTTAAACCGATTACCGAACTGTCAATGTCAAAATATTCAGCAGAATAAACCTTTTCATCGTGGTGAAGTACACGAAGGAACAACGTTTAAAAATAATTAAAATTTACTAAAGAAATTCCGAGTCGGTGGTCGCAACTTTAAGAGCGTTAATGCCAATTTTCGGCCGTAATTCTCGTCCCAGTAGACAAGCAATTCCTATTCTAGTGAAAAAAACTTAAGTCAGAATATTCGCTGCTTGATGTTGCTGTGCAGGTGAGACAACGATTTGCAGGAAGTGTTTAGAATATTGCTGCCGAAGAGGCATCCGTCGCAAACCAGCCAAATCAGTCAATTTTGCGGCGTTCTCAAGAATTGGGCCTCACCCAGACCACATTATGGTGAATTTTGCGTAAGGATCTTGGCCTACATCCTAACAATATCAAGCTGAATCAAGAACTAAAGCCACTTAATCAGATCATATGAAGCGACGTACATTCTCGGCACTGGACATGATGGAAGAAAATGAAGAGTTTCATCGCAAAATCATCTTCAGCGATGAAGCGCATTTTTGGTTAAACGACTTCGTCAATAAACAAAATATGCGTTACTGGACAAGTGAGAACCCTAATGTGCTTCATTTAACAGCACTTGATCTGCAAAAAGTCACTGTTTCGTGCTGTTTTCATGCAGGTGGCGTCATAGGGCCGTTTTTTTTTTTGTCGATGAAAATGACCGCCACGTTACGGTGAATAGTATTCGCTACACTTATGTCGAAATGGAGACTTTTACACAATCTGATCGGCAATAAGCGATTCTATCTGTCCTATTTTTTTTCGTATTTTTATCTCTTACGGTTTATGAACTACACACAAAAGAAAAATGACATAAGTCTATTTCTACACAGCTTGCACAAGGAAAAACAGCATAAGTACAATCCTCTAATTTGTATTTTTTTACTTATGGTCTTATGCCAAAAAAAAAAACCAAATTAACACACACATAAGTTCATCTATGCTCTTTTCCAAAACTATAAAATTTTATTTCGCGATCATAAGTTTACTTGTGTCCTTTTACCAAAATAAATTTGTTAGTTATAAGAAGATAAGTTAACTTGTGAAGTTTTTCCTTACTCCTTTTTGTAAAAAGACCGAACATAAGTTAACTCGTGGTGTTATTCCAAAAACCATTACTGTTTATCCCTGGAAATAAGTATAGGTACATGTGCCGTTATTCTGGGAGCAAACCCATACTCAGTTGGAACTTATCCTGTTTTCTTCTTATAAACGTTCTGTTCTGGTAGGTTGTCGTGTAGCTGTTTTTTTCCGATTTTTGTCTATACATCTAATTTGTGATTTGTCTTCGGAAGTGTTATTTGTGTTAAATAAAGTTCATTGTTTTAACAAACTTAAAAAAAGTGTAAAAATAGTTAAAATTAATAAAAATGGTGTCACGCGGTAGCAGAATGTTATCTTTGGTCTTGGAAAGAGCTGCCGCTCTAAGATCCACAAAAAAGCGAGTCAGCGAGATAACATTTGTGAAAATATAGAAGATAAGTTCTTAAGCTTTATAATCATAGGAATATTATAATATTTCATTGGCAATAATTTTTTTATATATGTACATTAAAGTAAGTAGCTGCTAACAACATTAATTAATAATAATAAGCTGGTATTGCCAATGTTGACTATCCTTTTATGTTAGAAAGTTCAGAACTTAAAATTTTCGAAGACTCAGATGATTCAGTTAAGGATCCGGATTATGAATTAAGTTCTAGTGACGATGAAACTATAGAGCATTGGGGTAAGGTCCTTGAAAATTCTGTTGAGAAAGTTTGCCAGGATTCGGTGCAGGTTTCACCAGAATATGTAAATCAATTTGATATTGATGAAACAGTTTCTACTGAAGAAAATGAAAATATTGCTAACACTTTAAATAACAAAATAAAAGGGGCTAAAAAATACCGACAGGAGCACAGAAACAGAGGTTTACCTTACAACACTCTTAAAGAAGAAAGTATTCCGGCCAACAAATTAAAACCCTTATCGTCATGCCGAAATAATTGCTGTAACAAAATATCTCTTCAAAATCAACAACTATTATTTGCAAATTATTGGGCCTTAGGAAGTTACAATAAAAGAGTCCTTTATATTTCCTCACTGATTTGTATGAAACCAAAGACTTCCTCAAAAATCAAATAGTGTGGAATTAAGCACATGGATCGACAATTTTCTACGGAATACATAATTCAATTTGCAGGTGAAAATATCAAAGTATGTACATTTTGCTTTTTGGCTTGCTTTGTTGAATCAAATGGATTTGTAAGATCCGTAATAAGTAAGAAATTAAGTTCACCTTCCACTACTAACAAAATAGGAAGGAACTTAATTTCCGGAATAAGGGACGGAAATCCCTTTAAAGTTAAGGAATTGCAGCAGCCAGATTTCTTTGACTTTGCTGCAACCTCCAAGGACAAATTCGCATGGCGAAAGGTTAATATTGATGGAGAGAAGTGTTCGTGGCGAGAATTTAGATGGCTCAGATATAAAACAAATGAATTTGGTTCATTATTGTACAAAAACACCTTAGGCGCGGATGAACCATTCAAGACAATTAATTTAAGAAAACGTGGTGGAAATACTATCAACAAATCTGACATTAAAATGATTCAACATGTCCCTCCTATTTCAAAAGAAAAACCTCAAGATCTTCTTTTTTTGATGGACTTTGTAGATCCCCAATTTCATGCGTTTCATAGAAGCTTGGTCGTTGATACCATTACTAACTGCGAAAACGTTCATCCAAATGTATGTGATAGCGATGAAGATAATGCTTATGATTAAACAATTTTTTTTTTGTTAATTTTATCTTATCTTTAATTTAATTTGTTTATTTTATCTACCAACAAATATACAACAATGTCTGTGAATTTTTGTAATAAAATAAAAATGTTGGTTGTTTTTTTAATTATAATTGATCACATTTGTTTTATTTATTGTTGCTTTTTAGTAATTATGATGAAAAAGAAGGAAGATTGTGTCATTTAGTAAATTCTATGAAAGTAAGTATTATTTTTATATTTTCAACGATTTTGACTTATTTTTGAAAATTTCAAGAATTTGCTTTGGAAAAAGGACATTAGTAAATCTATGACAGTCCACTATTTTAATTTTTATTTGGAAAAACAACATAACTCAACTTAAGAAAAATAATTTCAACATACTCATTTAGGAAAAAAGGTATAAGTCGACTTAACCAAGATTTGACTAAATGTTTAAAAAAGTAAAAACGACATAAGTCACATTTGTATCAAAATCAACTATGAATGGACAAAAAAGTTATTATTATTAATTAAAAATAAAATCCTTTAGTAATATTAGTTATTTTTGCGTTTACACTTCGTGCATAAGTTTTGTTCTTGATTTGTAATCGGAAGCCAAACATTTAAATCGCTCTCCTGAAAAGTTGCAAAAACTGACTTATGTCGTTATTCCTTGTTGCCACAGACATGTTTTAACATTATTTCTTTGAGCAATTGCATGGATTGGACATCAGTGATATGTGGTTCCAACAAGACGGTGCCACAAGCCACACAGCGTGTGTTATCTCGAAAAACGGACCCGTATATTGGCCCGCGAGATCGTGTGATTTAACGCCTCTCGACTTTTTTTATGGGGCTACATATTTATAATCATTGGTCTATGCCAACAAGCTGGCGCGCGACGTAAGAGGTGCTCAGAGACAATATTGAATGAGAAATAGCGGCCGTGTCGGTCGAACTTTGCGGCCGAGGCATCAAAAATTGGGTTGAATGTATCGACCGCTGCATACGTTCCCGTGGTGGACATATGAACGAAGTCGAATTCCACTCATAAATGTTTTGATAGGTATTCAAGCGAATACATTTTTTTTTTGTACATAGATATCTCAAGTAGTTTGCATTTTATTTAAAAAAGAAGTTGCCAAGTCTTTAATGAAAGACAGTTTATATCTTGGCCTAAGAATGGAGATCAATTTTAGCAGATCACCTCTTTAACCGACCTGGTTGCATTTAATGCGAATCTAATGCAATCGACTGTTTCACATGGATGACCAAGCTATTAATCCTACCGTGCGTCGTCGTAGTGGCACAGTAAACTTGGGCGCAACTTGGCATAATCATTTATCCAAAATTTAAAAATCTGCTACCGTGAAATGAGATGTATTTTACTTCGAGACAGTTCTATCTACGTTTAAAATAAGGATACTGATTGTGTATTGATTCCACATCTGGAGTTTGGCTTCCAAATGTTCTCAAAAAAAATTAACAGTCTTCAAAATCGAGTTTTCATAAAACTGCATCGTCTGCTCATCACATGTCTACTGCCAAGACAGAATAAGTAAACTTTGGCACACGGCTTATTGATCAAAAAGTTCGACTGCTGCCGGCAGGTTATATAGGAGAGGATATTAGCGGAAGGACTCTTGTTCAAAGCCTCTTATCGTGATTTGTGTATACCCACAAATGTCGGCCGTTAGTTGTTTATGCCTTCCCCCAGAACTAGCCATAAAAGACAAAGGACGGATATAAGAAAAGCTTTTAATACTCGTACATCATATCAGACAATGACTCTTAACGGATTTGTGTAGTCCTGATTTGTGTCGCATGTATGTGTTTTTGCACTTCTGTTTTAAATATGGCAATCTCATTCCCTGTTACACTAATTGCTTTCCGATTGTCGAAGAAGATAGTGGCTATTGTTCCCAAATGGTTGTTGTTTTGTTTGAATGGCGCCCATATTAACATGGAAGGCGCTACATTCTGTTGTAAGCTTTTTCCAGTCATTAATGAGGACCTGCTCCGGCTGTTGTTTTTATCGATGTTAAGATATCCCCTTGACTTTGTGTTGGAATGCCAATCCAGCTATTTTGGGGTGGAATGGTGTTGGTGCCAGTAAGAAGTCTTTGTCTATAAATTCGAATGTATACCACCAGGGGACGGAGGTTCAGGATCCTTTGTTTCCAATGTAGGTCTGCTGATTTTACTGTTTTAATGATGCCAGCACATTAGTATTTTCCAGCGACTTACATCTCCACCACCTTCCCCTATCAGGAAACTATAAAACCATCCCCCATCTATACATGGTCATCAACAACATCTTCCACTTTATACCAAACAACCGGTCGCATGTCAGAATGTACGTAAGCGTTTGCTTCCGTGATTTGTGGCAAATAAATTGTATCACTGAACCGTGATATGACATGCCACATCAACTTCCCCCGCTGTGGAACGTTTTAGATGAGTTATTTTTTTTATTGAATACTGTGAACTATAATTGATGCTTTTCGCATCATCCGTAATGAGTTTTAATCATTTCCGTCGTTAGCCCGCCCATCTCAATAAACACTAAAAGTTTTTGTATTCGTCCATCTGTTATGCCAGAGGATGCAGCGAAATAGTCCTCCACCTTCAACCTCGGTAAATCGAATCAGATGTTGTGCATTTCATAAGTCGCTGGCTGCACAAAAAATTAAAAAAAAAGAAACAAATAAACAAGCCAACCGAGTTCGCCAGAACTCGTCACGAATTAATATTTTATCGCTAAAAAGTACTCGCCTCAGGGCAGACCGCTTACAACGATACTCCTTCTCTGGCAAAGAGACCTCTATACCTCTATAAGACATGACGCATGCATTGATCATGACCGCAGCGGCTTGATGGTGCGCGCAGTGGATGCAATGTAACATCCGATACTCTAAATGTTGCACAACATTTAACACGAAATGAAAAGATATTAAACGAAACAAACAAAGATACATCTTTTGAGGAGGAAAAATTGATTTGATGCATAGCGCGCTCCGAAATGAGCGATACCTCTACATATTCGTAAGTATGCATATGGATGTGGAACGGATACCTACAGCAGATGGGAATGGGCATACCAACTGGAAGTGCAGCAACATCACCATAACCAGCAAGTATACCCTTCCTCGTCGCCAGAGTTGTATAGCCGAGCGGAAGATCTGATTGAAAGCATCTGCTCACATTAACTCGCAACGACTTGTGGCACTGACAGGCTTCGCTGTGTTTCGGGTTTCTTTGGTTTTTGTTGTGAGTCTTTCTGATGCATGGAACACAAAAACACACAAAAAAAAAACGACCAAAGATAGCTTCGCCCATTTCTTGCTGCGTTATTTGCCATTTATTTTGGATAAATTACGTATCCCATGGATAGAGGTATAGCGATAGTCTGATTGTATCCAACTGTTCGACGGATGACTGGAGCACCAGAAACAGCAACAGCAGCAGAAGAAGAAGAGCCCCCAAACAAAGCCAAGAATGTTAGTTATGATCCTTGTCAAGAGTATTTTTATTGCTGCTGAGTTATTGTATGATCGGAAATTAATTCTCTTTTAAAAGCAATTAGTGGATGAAGTTCAGAGATTGAAGCATTGATGTAAAGGATTTTAATTTACGATTTGCGCTGCGGCCAGGGCAAATGGACTGCTGTTGACTGTTGACTGATGGCATTGGAAATCGATTTCAGAGCAGATTATACGAGCACATAATTGGAACTCAAAACGAATAAAAGTTATAAATAAGCATGTTGTGTGACTTTAGAGGCATTTAAGTTCAGAGGCTTGAGGTTGTCTTGAAATTAATTTTGAGCAATTGCCAGCTTTAATAACTGCAAGCATAAGAGATTTCAATTTGAAAGGCAATAACATTGAGGAATTGACTCAAATCGCATAGGGAAGAAACAGACCAATTCTAGCTTAGGTAATGCAATTTAATTTTTTTATCGGCATGGTTTAAGATCAATGAAGAATGTTGGGATATTTAACAGAGGATCTTTGTCTTATGTCGAAAAGCGCACCGATGAATTCTAGAATTGATTAGTAGGTTGGCAGCAAAGCGACCAGACCGACACTTGTTTTATTCCCTCCTAAGGCAAAGCCTAAAAAAATTGTAGGTAACGAATCACCTTTTGACGACGCAACAAAAGAATTTTAATCTCAGGGTGAGCCAAAACGTAAAAACGTACCAATGTTAGGTAAGGTTAGGAAGGTTCAAGGTTGCATACAAAATTGTGTAAGTATCACCCAGAGGTCAAAAAGTCCCATTGTGAGTACCCTTTTGTACATGGTAGGACACGCAGTTAACAAAACTATTTTAATCTGTTTATGAATCGATTGCAATGCGTTAGAGGTATCCCTGCTAGGTCGCCCAGACAGTCAAAAAACCGTTCTCCCATGCAGGAAAACCGTCGTTGTTGGAGTACAGGAGGTGTTTCACAGATTATATTTCCTCCTCATCACTGCAACTTTCACCATAAATCATTTGTAGGGATCCCCAGCCTTCTGGCCATGTTCCTGATTACAATGTCCGGTTTATACGCCGACGACGCGTCTTCCAAGCTGAGGTTCTGGCGGTGACAACAGCCGCTAAACGGGTTGCAATGATGGCAATACCTCAGGCTGATATTACCTTCTTCATTGACAACCAAGCGGCAATAAAATCGATTTCCGCCACAGAAATAAGACGCTGTCACGAAGAGCTGCGGGTTCTTGGCGTGCAGCACATTGTAAGACTCTGTTGGGTCCCGGACACAGCGGTGTCCCAGGAAATTAAAGAACCGATGAACTGGCAAGGAAAGGATCATCCCTTTAATTAAGGGAGGCTGATAATACAGTAAAAACCCCGCCCTGTTACCTTAAACAGGTGATTGGGGATGAAACACTGACTCCTGTGTCATAACCAGGCAAATGTGGCCACTATATGACAAACGAAAGACCGAGAGAATCCATCAAATTAATACAAAACCTCTGTCCTCTCTCACAGGTGTTATCACCGGACACAACATGCTGAGCTACTATGGAAATTGAAACTCAGCACAGATGACCTCTGTAGAGGATGCGGGGACGAGGAGGTAAATGAGGATACCTCTCATTTCTTCTGTCACTGCCCTGCACTCTGCCATATTAGAAACAATGTCCTCGGCAGACATTTCTTACAGGACTTAGAACAACTCTCCGGCAAGTCTATGGACGACTTGCACAAGTTCATAAATGCATCGGGATTTTTTGCAAGACCGCTAGGTTTTTCAAAGGTTTTTCATTGGCTCCTAAGTAAGGGAATCATAACCTCCAGGGTATCAAAAAGGGTCTAAATTGACCTAAGTAATTGATCAACACGGTAACCAACCTAAGCATACAGCGAGGAGCACGGGTTTGATTTCTTTCAAAGGACGGGTTTGATTTCTTTCAAAGGACAGTAGGAACATAGTTTTCTTTTTGTCAATGACGGGTCACAGGCTACGATTTATAACGCAACTTGAAGTGTTGTCCCACATTTCAGTACATAGTCTTGCAGTGATACCGTCAATGAAGCTCTTAGCAGGCAGTACCTGCACCTCAGCCACGAGTGGGTTCATATCAGCGCATCTGCCGTCTAATTCGCTGAAACACCAACGTGCCCAGGAACAGGAAAATAACTTCACGGGCAATAACTTCACATGGGCAATAACTTTACTTTTTTTGTGAAGTTATTGCCCACTGATGGTGAGCAATAATTTCACCGTAAATTTTGTGAAGTTATTTCCCACATATAATTTGAGTTTGTCTATTATAACTAAAGACATATGCATTGCGGTGCAGGGAAATAACTTCACGGGCAATAACTTCACCTGGGCAATAACTTCACCTCGAGTGGGCAATAATTTCACTTTTTTTTGTGAACTTAATGCCAACTGATGGTGAGCAATAACTACACTTTTTAGTGGGAAATAAATTCTCTTAACATTTTATGATAATTCAAGAAACGTACCTCGCACCTACCCCAAATCAAACAGTGACCCCAAGCAGGGGGGTTGCAGGGGGGCAGCATGACCCCCCCCCCCTCCCATATGCATTGCACTGTTTATGGAATCTACTTGCGATTTCGCAACTAATCCCATAAACAGTGCAATGCATATGAGGGGGCATGCTGCCCCCCTGCAACCCCCCTGCTTGGGGTCACTGTTTGATTTGGAGTGGGTGCAAGGGTCTTTAGTTATAATAGACAAATTCTCAAATTATAGGTGGGAAATAACTTCACAAAATTTTGGGTAAAGTTATTGCTCACCATCAGTGGGCAATAACTTCACAAAAAAAAAGTGAAGGTATTGCCCACTCGAGGTTAAGTTATTGCCCAGGTGAAGTTATTGCCCGTGAAGTTATTTCCCTGCACCATGCATTGCACTGTTTATGGGATTAGTTCCGAAACCGCAACTAGATTCCATAAACAGTTCAATACCTAAGGGGGGCCATGCTGCCCCCCTGCAACCACCCTGCTTGGCGTCACTGTTTGATTTGGAGTAGGTGCGAGGTACGGTTCTTGAATTATCATAAAATGTTAAGAGAATTTATTTCCCAGAAAAAAGTGAAGATATTGTTCACCTATTGCCCACATAAGTTCACAAAAAAAAGTGAAATTATTGCCCACTTGAGGTGAAGTTATTGCCCATGTGAAGTTATTGCCCGTGAAGTTATTTCCCTGCACCGTTAAACACGTATAGGTGACTCTTGTAATAATCATTTGTTTTAATTATTTTTTTTATAAAGGGTGTATAGATTTGAAGTATCATTTTAAATTGGCCGCCACTTTTTGTACAGCTATTCGATTACACCGAAGTTGTTTCAGGTATGAAGTAAATACATTCCCGGTAGCTAAAATGGATCAGTACACTATTCAGCAACGTGTTTTTATATCCTATTCTAAGGGTATATTAATTTTGACTCAAAGTTTGTAACATACCTTAATATCGCCCGTAGACGCTATAGTTACTATATTTATGATCATCATCGATAGTAATGTCGATCTAGCCATGTCCGTCCGTCCGTCTGTCGGCAAAAATTAGGCCTTTCAACTGGACCTAGAGAGCTGAAATTTAAACCTTATACTCTCTAGGGGCCCGAAATAATCAAGTTTAATTCAATTCAATTCAATTCAATTTTATTGAGACATTTAAAAAATCATTTGTACATTTGTTTTAACTTAACGATCTATATTTGCCGACTTTCTTATAGGTATGTCTGGCTGAACTTCAATTGATTTAAATTTGTTACTTAATTTAAACTAATGATTAGTGGGTATAAATATTCACAAATCTGTTTTGTTTTGGCGTGTACACTTGAGCACCTAATATTATTTTTTTTTTTTTTTTTTTTTTTTTTTTTTTTTTTTTTAATATGAGTAAAAAAACAATAAAACTTATACTTAATGGAGAAAAAAAATGCAAATACAAAGGAGAGTTTAGTATACATAGTTGTATTATATCTTTAGGTGAAATGGTTTAATAATGACTTCCTAGCCGTCGAATAAGTACATAAATGTAGCTTTATCTCCTTACTGATTTATATATGACTATATAAACAAAAATCTGATAAAACTAAATTTGACGACTGTCTATGTATGTACTTCAGATAAATAATTTTATCCTCTGTGATTACCGGGTAGCGCCTTGTCATAAAAAGGCACAACTTGTTTTCTATTTGTATCTGGTCTTATGTGAGGAGCAGATTCCCTGTGCAGAATGTTAACCGGCGAAAGGTAGTAATTATCGCTTATACTGAAACTGCTATTCGAATCGAACACGGAGCTTACAAGAGGGTTAGTATGTGAGCCGAGTCTTTCTAGTCTTTTTAACAAGAGTTCTAACTGATATGTCATTAGAGGTGTCACTTTAGTGGCTTCGTACAAGGTCTTATTGGAGAACCATTTTTTATTGGGTCTCCGAAATTTTCCGCTACAAAATCTCAGAATCTTTCTTTCAAATATCTCCAGCTCTCTTGCTACAGATGGAGAAATCGTAAACCAAATACCAAACCCGTAGGTTAAAATGGGTCTAATGAGTGCTTTATACATAAGAACTTTTGTGTTTCCTGGCATATGTTTGGAGTGCATCAAAGGTTTCAGCTTCGAAGTTACTATTTTGGCTTTCATTAAGGCCTTTCTAGCATGTTTGTTGAAAACAAATCGATTTTGGAAGTTTATGCCTAACAATTTTGGTTCAACTATTAAAGGAATATTATATCCGTTGATTTGCAAATTTAATGCCTTGCTTTCTTTGACAGCGAGATAATGACCCCTCCGCTTGAATTTCTAAAGCAAGTAAGGCTACATTTCTCTGCATTGATTTTTAAGCCCCACCTTTTGAAATAATTTTCCAAGGTAGGATTTTTTTCTTTTATCTTCTGAAGTGCAATACTTGGTTTTTTGTCGCTTGCTAAGATAGTGGTATTGTCTGCGTACAGTAATCCGCAAGGTTCCCGCACCATAAAATCTACAAAAGGGAAATCGTGAAGAAATATATTGAATAGTGTTGGGCCCAGTATCGATCCTTGGGCCACACCTGAAAGGACTGCTATTTGATCAGAGAAATCTGATCCTATGTGCACAGAAGTGAATCTGTCCTCAAAAAAACTTTGGATAATTCGGGTTAGGCAACTTGGAAAACCTAAGGAGATTAATTTGAACAATAACCCCTTATGCCAAATATTATCAAAGGCTTTTTCAAGGTCTATATCTAGGCATATTGTTGTTTCTTTCCTTCTTAAATTTTGTATAATTTTGTTGTGCAGAACCAGCAAAGCATGTTCTGTAGAGTGACCTTTTTTGAACCGAAATTGGTTATTCGGTATTATATTCAAATCTTGGCAAACTTTATTAAGAAGTTCCGCCAGGACTCTTTCGTAAGGCTTACCCACATTTGAGAGCAAAGATATTGGGCGAAAGTTTTTGATATCTTTTGCATTTTTTAATTTAGCTATTGGGATGAGTTTTGCTACTTTCCATATTTTGGGAAAGTAGCCATTGTTTAAACACTGGTTAAATGCAGATGTTAAAACTACGTCAAGAGAGTAGGGACATTTTCTTAAGATAAAATTGGATATATTGTCAACGCCTGTCGATTTTTTGTTGTTTAGGTTAAGTCTTAAGTTGTTTACACTTCTTGAAGATGTGAAGGGTGGTTCATCTAAACTTGTTGTGTTATTAGCTGGTGAAAAGTTTGTTAGAGGTTGATTTGTTTGAGCTTCACGAAAGTCACTAACTTGGACCATGACTTCATTTGTGAGCCTCTGGGCAAAAGTTTGTGTATTTATAGAGTATAACTCTGAATAGAACTGTTTAAATGCATCTAGTTTGCTTTCTGTATCTTCTAAATCAATGCCATTATGATTAAGCACATCTCTGCGAATATCTGTGCCAAAGAGTTTTCTGCCAGTGATTTTATCAATTTGTCTAAATGCTTGGGGAGATGGTTTTATATCCTTCAACTTTTGTTTAAAGGTTTCGTTGAGCTCTATTCTTACTCTGTCTTTAATAATTTTACTTAAACACTGGATCTTAGATTGCAATTGTTGGTATTCTGGGTTTACTCTATTGAAATAACGATGCAATAGCCTTTTTAGTTGTCGTAACCATATATTTCGTAACTTTAATAATTGCTTAGTAAATTCAGATATGTTATGATATCTCAAATTTTTGGTTTGACGGATCTCTGAATTTTTTTCAATACAGGAGGTAAGTTTTGTATTTATCTGACATATAAGTGAGTCTATTTCGGAGTTAGATATATTTTTTTCGGTAGGGACATTTATATGAGAAAGACCATTGTGCATATCAAATCTGAAAGTTTCCCAATTGGTATTTTTGAAGCTAATATATGTTTCAGGCGGTTGCAAAAGCGGTGTGAGGTTATTAAAATTAAATTCCATGGAAATCCCAAAATGATCCGCTATTGTGGGAAACGTGGAACATACGGATGGATGCGCATACGCCAAAGCGGAGGAAATTAAGAAGTAGACTAAAACTGAGGAGGATCTTGGAAAAGTAGGGCTGAAATGGGAAACGACATCTAAGTTTATAAAAGGTCCGTTGAAATACCAATTGTGAAGCACGTTTCCATTTGGATTAATTATGGTATCACCCCATTCGGTATGACGCGCATTAAAATCACCTCCGATTATAGCTATATCAAAGGATTCTATGAGAGCATATAGCCTCATATAGTATATATATACTTCCGATAAGTGTTGTTTTTGTTAAGCCAGAAACGTTTCGTAGACTTATGGAAGCTAAGGCCACAGATAGTATTTCGCTTCGAAAAGGCACAATACTATACTTGTATTTTTAATCTAGAATGATTGCAGTTCCTCTGCCCGAATCATTTCAGATTATATTAAAGCCATTGAAAGCAGGTTTATGTCTTGTACTTAACCTTGTTTCTGATAGAAAACATATTTGAGTTTTTTTTCGTTTAAGCAGATTATAAAGTGAAAGTCTTCTGTATCTGTCATGAGATATAATTGAATTAAAATTAGTTGAGATTATTTTCATTCTGGTGGAAGCCATCATATTGCGATTGAAGCGACAAAGTCGAGATATGCGAACATTTTCTCTTCTTTAGTTTGGAGTTGTTGGTACTGAGGCCAAAATTGTCGTATTTTAACCAGAAGTTCTTTGAATAAAAAATTAAATAATTTTTTTGCTTCATTTAAAAAGTTATTAAGTTCACCTGTTGGAGGCGTAATTTCACTTGAAATTGCATTTGATTTAGCTCGGGGTGGAGCAGGTTTATGAGAAGTTCTTGCCATATCGGCAAAAGAAATATTTGTGCTTATAAAGCTATTTATATTGTCACGCACTACCGTTCTGTTTTCTTGAACAACTTTTCTAAGCTTCTTTTTTGTTTTTGTATTTTAAATAGGCAGGACAGCCTATATATGGTAAATCTACTTAATATGAGCAGGACAAGCGATCGCACTGTAACACACGTTTTATCACCTCGACAGATCGATGCGAACTCATAATCAAGTTTAAGCATTTTTGAAATCCCCCAACAATCCCACAAATTCAAAAAATCAAATTTTTAGCTAGAAGGCTGAAATTTTTATATATGATCTTTGACTTCTAAAATTGCTAAGGAGTAATAAATTCTAAAATCCGCCCACTGATACGCCCACAATTAAATAAAACAATTTTTTTCAAAAGTCAAAATTTGCTCCCTAGCGTTTTTTTTAACAAAAGCTTCGTTTTTTTCGCCCACTTATGAGGGAAAGGAAAAGGAATTGGGTATCCAACAGTTCGCCCAAGCGGACTCTAGCCCGTCCCTATGTTTCAAGCCCTTCTTCTTTATGGGTGCCATATAAATATTAACGGGTCTAACATTACATACTTGGGCACCATCAGTGAAGTACCTGAGTGTGCATCTCGTGCAACTCGCTGATAACCTTATTGATTTAGTCCGTATTTAGTAGGTTAGTATTGATCAGGCCGCTCTTTGTCATTTGGCAGGCTCGTACTATTTCGTATATCTCGCCTTTTATTACTATGATTTCGTCCAGAGCATCTTTTTCGAAACTTCCAGAAACCGTGCCCTTAATCAATTGTTCGTATCTGTCTATTACCAAGTTAATTCTCCTCGTTATGGCTTTCGTAACGTCAAAACTGAGGCGATCTCTTATCTGCTGCACATGAAATTCCACTATGCGCTTTCTGTCCTGATCCTTGGTGTTACCGTCCAAGAGATCTTGGAATTGCGGTGTGTACATGCTTAAAACTTCCATCGACGATCCATCCTCTGGTTTCTTTCAAAGAGACTATGGGGCCTTGTATTCGAATATTTGGAATCCTTGAGCGACGGACAGAAGCATGAATAATATCGAGAGATTGTTACTCATTGTCAACACTGAGTTTACGATTTTTTTCTTATCGTCGTTATTCTGAGGAAAGCAGAAACAAAATGTTCAAACCGATTCGATTTTCTTCTTGGAACTGGCTTCGGAAGTGTCGTGTTAGTTCGTTTTAGTCGCAAGCGTTTATTCTTCATCTTCATATCCTTCCTTCGACGAGGACTATCGAACATGATAGTGGGTATGATAGTGTTTGTTGCTAGAGAGTTAGTGTCATTACTGTGTTCTCATGGTTACAGCCATATGCACTCGATAAAGCGTACTAACCTGCTGTCCTTTCTGAAGAGACACAACAATTCGCACGAAAAAAGGACATGAGTTTTAAGTCAGTCCCTGCTCGGGCGCCAGTTACGGAATTCTGCCAAAGATTCTCAAAAAAAAACTCGAACACCAACCTGAGTTTGGTCCAACAGTTCGAAAGAATTAACACACTACTTTTTCCAACTGTGTTATTAAAAGTTTATTTCCTATACAATTTAATTAATATGATTCCTACTACTTTCGGTCACGTCCAAACTTAGATTGATTCACTGCCGTCTGATTCCTGCTTCAGGTGGTATCGCTTTCCATGCCAAATTTGCTGAGTCGCAAAATGCATGCAGCGCGTGTATCCGCCTGTATCGGGTATCCGTCGTTTTTGCAATCGTGTGAACATGCTGAATCGGCGGGAACATGTTTGCGCGTGTCTGATCAGGTTGAGGGTGACGAATGGTTTCAGATGCGGTATGCCAGATGGTGATAACTTCTATTTATTTATTTTGTTAAATTGTAGGTTTTTCTCACACTTTCCTACAAAAAGATTGTTATTTGCTTGATAATAATTCTCTTCAGATTTGATAAATATTTTGCTTCAGTAGTAAGATACAAAAATATCATATCTCTGTATCTGTACTTATGTAAAATGTGTGGTAGCGTTCCGAATATAAATCAATATTATGCGA
Source organism: Portevinia maculata (assembly GCA_949715645.1). Classification (NCBI taxonomy): domain Eukaryota; kingdom Metazoa; phylum Arthropoda; class Insecta; order Diptera; family Syrphidae; genus Portevinia; species Portevinia maculata. The sequence goes on along the minus strand of OX454526.1, from coordinate 80,588,475 downwards.
AATATATCTATCTATCTATCTAATACTTGAGGTTTACGATTGTATGGTGAAAAAAAGTTGATTTGGCAAAATTAACTGGTAATTTGACAGTGAAGTACCAATACGTAGATAACAACTCCTCCTTAAATATAAATTACACTCCCTTAATCTGTGAAAGATGAACCAGCATCTAAATCACTTTAATCACCACCTTACGTTTTGCCAACCCAGTAGCAGCAGCATAAACGCACTTAGTTCTCATCACTACTGAAATCTAATCAAAATACATAACCAGTCAGATTGTTATGACAAGGACTGAGCGTAATACCCCTTAAGACCATTTCAATCTAATTAACTAGATTTTGTATCAAAACAAGACCACCATGCCGTGTTCACGGGCACCGGCGTAATAGTTAATTATCTATCCCCCTACGAAAGGATACGATTACACTCCTTTGCCAGTACCAACTAATTGAGTGTGGAAAACACCACAATGGCATAACAAACTTGCTGTTTGCGGTTTCGAAAGTAATTTGATGCGTTGGCATCTTTATACTGTCGCACCAATCATCAACATAAAAACGATTTAATGAAAACAAAGCTAAAAAAAAAACATAAAAACAACACGCTTCCCTGTGTTATGGTTTTTGCATGAAAAATCAATTCACACAAATTGAAAACAATAAAATTCTATTCCATAAACAAAAAAGGAAAAAAAATCCCCAACAAGACATCGACGGATGGTCAAGTAAACAAATTTGAAACATGTCGGTTGTGACTTAAGGCAACAAATCATGGATCGAAAGGCTACAATTTGTGGGGAAGGTATAGTGTGATACCCTATGTGGGAAGTGATATGGAGTCGGTGATCGCAAAGACTACTAAGATACGTCTGTTTTCGTGCGGTGACCATTAACTTCAGGGACGTAGCCGTTGAGTGATTCGCTCAAGTAGAGTTCTCGTCACAGTGTCTGAAGACAAAATAATTCAATAGAAATAAATAAAACATTTTAAACATTTTAAAACATGCTACTCGTACAATCAGCATGGTGAAGATCTAACACTCTTTTCGTCATTACAAAATTAGGTCGGTGTTTTTTATTACTAAAATGGACTTAGTAGTTTCTGCGCTGTTCTACTCAGAGGTCCCACGCTTAAATCACGCCGATGCAGAGGCACGGTTACACCTTAATCTTTTTTTTTCCACTCATCCACCTCTCGACAACAAACATCCAAGCTCAGCGCTTCTCATATTTGACGTTTGGAGGCAGCGTAAAATTGTAGGTCGTGTCCAGTTCGCACACGCAAATGGTTGGAGAAGCTTAGTGTATGCCCTACATTTTTATTAATTTTTTAAAGTACTGTATGTTAGGTTAGGTCAGGTTAAGGTGGCTGTTAGCTAAAAGCCAACACACTAAGACCAATGAGGTCCGTTGAGATACCACATGGATCGGGAGTTTCCACAACTACTCGGTAAAACCATTTGGAGCTTCTAATGAAGCGCGATAGACTTCTAACATCTGTGTTAGCTAAAGTCACTGAGTTCATTAAGGAAGAAGGCTCCTAAATATAGATTTCTTTTATGGGAGAGTGCAGGACATGGACCGAGGAGATCAAGTGTAGTCTCCTCCTCCTCCTCATCCCTGCAGCTTCTGCAGAAGTCATTTGAATAGACGCCATGCCTTGATGAGTGTACTCGGAGAAGTTTCGATTCACATTTTTGGCCCATGCAAATATATATGGGTTATGCTGCCCGCCTTTAGAACCAAATGCTATTGAATGACGATAATGAAGTTGCTAATGTAAGCTGAGCAGGTATTGTGAAGATCGTTAAGATCGTGGAACAGGTATTTACCTAAAGTAGCTCTCCTAATGCTGGCAATTGCTGGACACGACCACACGAAATGCAGGACTGTCTCCTATTCTTCCTCGTCTCTGCAGCTTCTTCGGAAACCGTTGAATGGGATGCCAAATCTCGGAACATGTCTACCTATTGCACAATGTCCTGTTATTATATTTGTTAGGACCGATAGGGTTCCTCTCATGCACGTATCGAAGTAGTAGCTCCTGGATCGCATCAATGCAACAACACCAGCATTTGATTGGACTAAGTGATAAAGTGATCCAGAGCCAGGAAGCCCGCCGATTTTTATTGAGGTCGAACCGGTATATATAGGCGGACCAGTATGGATGCGGTAAAGTGGGAAGGTAAGAATTCATACAGTCCTGATCATAGCCTCACTTATGTACTTCCTTAGGTGGTGCTACAGTCCGGGGTGGACCTGGGCCTCAACCAGTTGCGTTGAGGTCCCCTTCCACTTGCGCGCGCCACCTAAAGCGAGGTCTTCCTCTGCGTTGTCCCTCCGGGTTGGAATCGAAGACTCTTCCGACCGGAGCGTTGGTATCCATTCGATCTACATGTCTTAGCCATCTTAGTCGACTGATACGTACTTTTTTGACCAGGTCGATGTCGCTTTACAGCTCGTAGAGTTCGCTGTTTAATCTCCTCCTCCAATGCCCTTCAACGCATACTGGACCGAAAATCACTCGAAGAATTTTGCGTTCGAAACGACCAAGATCTTCATCTGCTTTTGCTAATTTCCACGCTTCTGCGCCGTAGAGCAGGACTGGGATAATGATGGTCTTATATAAAGTCTCCTTAGTTTTTCTTACCAAGGCCTTACTAATCAATTGCCGTCTTAGGCCAAAGAAACAGCGGTTGGCAAGTGTAATTCTTCGTTTGATTTCCGCTGTGGTGTCATTATCAGAATTAACTGCGGAGCTGAGATAGACAAAGTCCCTAACTACCTCAAAATTAAAGCTGTCTATGTAGACGTTCTATCCGATTCGTCGATGTTGTGTGTCCCTTCTTGTTGACAGCATATTTTTGTTTTGCCCTCATTTAAGACTAAACCCATTGTTGCCGCTTCAGTGCTAATACTTGCAAACGCACCAGTGACAGCTCGCTGTGTTCTGCCAATTATTTCAATGTCGTCAGCGTATGCAAGTAGTTGCACAGACTTTTGAAAAATTGTGCCTCTAGTGTTGGCTTGCGAGTTTCGCAGAATTTTCTCAAGTATGATGTTGAAGAAGTCACATGACAGCGCATCACCTTGTCTAAATCCTTTTTTGACATCAAAGGTCTCGGTAGGATTGTTTCCTACCTTTATTGAGTAGCGGGAGAACGCAGCCGTAAAATCGATAAAAAGATGGTGGATATCTATTTGGACTTCTTGAGTTTTCTCCAGGATCTGCCATAGTGTAAATTCCTGATCGGCCGTAGCCTTACCCGGCCTGAAACCGCACTGGTAGGGACCAATCAGGTCGTTGACGAATGGTTTCAGGCGTTCACACAGTACAGCAGACATGATCTTATAGGCAGTATTCAGGAGACTGATGCCTCTATAATTGGCGCAGTATAGAGGGTCTCCTTTCTTGTGGATCGGGCAAACGATGCTGAGGTTCCATTCATCAGGCATATTTTCCTCTGGCCAAATATTGGAAACAAGTTGGTGTGTGCTCTCCACCAGGCCATCTCCCGCTGCCTTAAATAGCTCGACAGTCCATATAGCCCGACGAGTCCAGCAGCTTTGTTGTTTTGGTCAGGTGGACGGAAGTCTTGGCTTTCATCGTCCAGGCTGAATGTGTCGTTCTGCCTGGCAGCATAATTTGTGTCGTCTTCTTCGTTTAGCAGTCTTCAGAAATGATTTTTCCATGTCCTCAGCACCGGCTGTGACTCTACTACAAGATTTCTTTGTTCGCCTCTATATGTCTCTGTTCGGGTCTTGTTTCCGTGACACGTCCTTTTTACCTTTTGGTAAAACTTCCAAACATTGTTCCTGGAGTAGCACCTCTCTATTTCCTCGATCGCGCGCTTCTCATGCTCTTTCTTTTTTCTCCGGAGAAGCCTATGTTCTTCCCTCCTCTTTTGCTTGTAGAGCTGACGAGCTGCTCTCGTGCTTCTATGCAGTGCCACTTTGTAGGTTCTTTGTTTTGCTGTGTGCGCTTGCCGGCACTCCTCGTTAAACCAGGGGTTTCGTGGTGGTGGCCTGGTAAAACCGAGCACATTGGTTGCGGTGCTTCTGATGGCTTCTTGGCATCGATGTGACTGGTATTCGGCACTTGATGCTGGCAGCATAGGACTTCTCGAGAGGTTGAGGGATACGATGGGCAAAGGTTGTGGCGGTTCTGGCGGATCATAGCCTCACAGTTAAGGAAACAAGAAGAAGAGGGTTCATCTTGCTCTCCTGCCATTTGTTTCGTCGGAGGAGCCTTGTCTAGCCAATGCGTCAGCTTCATAATTACATTCAATATCGCTTTGACCTGGTATCTTCAACGGCTGGTAGCGATGCATGTCTGGCATTGCCAGTGTCTTGATCTCTACTGATGAAAGTCTCTCAGTCGTAGTCTCCGCACTACGACTTGGCTTGGCAGCCTTACCTATGATGACGAATGGAAGAATATGTAACATGGCTTGAAGTATTTGGAGGGGTGTTGTGTCCCCGTGATGCGGAGACATGTCACTCATTGAGAAGTTAACATCTGATTAAGAAGGGAATTTTTCTCCAGGGCCTTCACCCAAGCAATTTTTTTTCCATATAAGAAAATCGGTCTTGCTACCGACGGGTAAAGCCACTGCATTATGAGCGGGCCCATGCTGAGGCCACCTCCCTTTTTGCAAGAGTACAGTGCAGCCTTGATACGTTCGTTGACGTGTTCCAGTGCAGCATCCTGTCCAACTTCAGCTAGCCAGTCACTCTACTCTACCGCCGATTTTTTCAGTTCACTAGCTTATTCAGTGTAATTTGTAGGATGTCGGCAAGGGTTTGTCGGCACTTGCCTGACATGAAGATAGCAACATCGTCCGCCTGAGCAACAGCACAGCAGCCGGTGTTTTCTATTTCTAAAAATATTTCATTGAGAACAAGGTTCCAGAGTAAAGGGTAAATAAATTCTCCTTGGGGGGTTCCCCGTTGTGCTTATCTCTTGATAGAATGACTCCCAAGTGAAGCATTTATCACTCTGGTTTGAAATATTTGCATTTAACAATAATTAATCTTATTAAAGCTACATCCACGAAACACATCAAACACAACTGCTACAAAAATACAAAACTTCATAGGCACAAGGTCCAAAAAAAATAAACCTCTCTCCAAAGAAACCAGCTGGGCAGGTAGTCAACCGAAATGCTTTCAGATGAGTGTTGCTTCTACTCCTCTTCTTTCTTTTCTCCATTAACGACGAGGCTATGATCTGGACTACAGGGATCATAACCCTTCCACTTCACGGCATCCACACCGGTCCGGTTATGTTTCTTCCACTTTATTTTTTTTTATTTTAAATTTGTAGATGTAGATATTTTTTGGAAGCGAATTCTAAAGATTGCTCGATTTATACGAGTATATAAATGTTTTTTGTTATACAAATGTATTTTGTAGTTGATAAGTGCAAGGTCGGATTGAGACGGTTGCCTCGTCATGGTCAACGTATTCATTCGTACATTTTAATATGCCTCCTAGAGTGGATTGTAGCTCTGAAATGTATTGCTCTTGAAGTTAATTTATTGCTTTCAAACGACAACCATCAGGTTCGAGACGAAAAGGAAGGCCGACCCTCCGTTTTAAAGATCTAGTCATCGCGGATGCCAGGGTACTTTTTTTTTTTTTTTTTAAATTCTGGCTCGCCAAGGCGATTAAATATGGGGCACTTCGACCTAAAAAAAAGATCTTTTGTGCCGTGTGGGCCAGAAAAGTTTAGACTAGTAGAGTTTCCACTTTCCGTGTAAAGCGGACAATTCTACTAGTCGACGAATTCTTTATGTCCTCGGGGCACATTTGTTCCCTGAAAAAGATCTTCTTTCTAATTCCGTTTAGGGCCGGACATTCACATAAAATGTGTTCAGCTGACTCGTCCTCTTCAAGACAGAGTCGGCACTCAGGAGAGTCTACTATTTTCATTTTGTGTAGATGATATCTTAAACCATGGTGGCCAGTAAGGTAACCTACTAAGTTTTTGATATCATGCCTGCTTAGGTTTAGGCATTTGCTGGCATTTTTATTGAAAGGCCGAATGGCTTGTTTGGTCTGTCTTAAACCTGGGATGCTTTCCCAAAGATGGGTACATTTTCTGTATTCCCAGCTTTTTATTGCTGCCGTTGCTGCTGATCTAGGAGTGCAGCAGAAGGGTTCGGGACCTATGAAGGGTGTTTCCGAACCTTTTCTGGCCAGTTCGTCGGCCTTTTCGTTACCTTCCATCCCGACATGACCCGGAACCCACCATAGCTTGATCTTGTTACTTGTTCCGAGTACCTGTAGGGTGTTGAAGCAGTACATGACTGATTTGGAGTCAATCGTATGCGAGCTAAGGGCGTTTATAGCTGCTTGACTATCCGTGAATATATGGATGGTTGCACCTTTTATACCAGATAAATTTATGTGGCTATCGCATTCTTGAATGGCGTGGAGCTCTGCTTGAAATACGCTGGGACTTTTTCCCATGGGTATCGTAAAGCGTTTGTTTGGTCCGTATATTCCCGCTCCTACCCCCGCTTCCATTTTAGAACCATCCGTATACCACTTTATGCCGTTGTGGCTGTTAGGTGGGTTATTACTAACCCATGCTTCTCTCTTGGGAATCTCCGTGGAGAACCGCTTATTGAAGCATAGTGTTTTATGGATGCGGTCTGAGACCGCGCAGTTCATGTTGAGTTCTGGCAGTTCATCGAGAAGGGTCTTAAGTTCCGGATGATCGTTAAGACTTATCTCGTTTAACTGTATTTGACTTATTGCACTGCGGATCGCCACTTTTTGAATGTATATGTGGAGAGGTGTAATACCTGTTATTGCCTCTATGGCAGCCGTTGGACAGGTTCGCATGGCTCCGGAGATACCAAGGCACGCAAGCCGTTGTACCTTTTTGAGCTTCTCTATTGCGACCTTTTGTGTGGATTTCGTCCACCATACAATGGAGGCGTATGTTATAATGGGTCTTATCATCACTGTGTAGATCCAGTGGACAATCTTTGGAGAGATTCCCCAGGTTCTGCCATATGTGCGCGGACAGGCCCATAAAGCTCTGTTAGCTTTAGTGATTTTGTTGGTGATGTGAGAATTCCAGTTTAGTCTTTTGTCCAGGATTACTCCAAGATATTTGACGTCATCGGAATACTCAATGGTCGTGCCATTTAGTGAAATCTGGGCTAAGTTGAGATTTCTTCTTTTTGTGAAAGGAACCAGGGTACTTGGTCTGGACAACTTGTTGCAGCGTGCCCAGGATTGCAGATTATGAAGAAAAGTCAGGAAACGGGTCGTTAAGTAAGTTATTAAGTCACTCTGAGATATTTGTCTAACTGGTAAAAATGCGTAAGTCCTCCTGAATAGATCTATTGCACCATAGGTCAGAGAAGATTTTAGGCTAGTGCGTTTTCCACTTTTCTAGAAAAGGTAATAATGCTTTTAGCAGGGGATTTCTTCAAGTCTTCATTGCTTAAGAGTTCATTAAAGACAAGGTCCATAAAAACAAGCTCCTTTCCATTTTAGAACCATCCGTATACCACTTTAATCCGATTTGGCGGTTCGGTGGGCTATTACTAGCCCATGCTTCTCTATTTGGTATCTCCGTAGAGAGCCGCTTATTGAAACATAATGTTTTTTGAAGGCGGTCTGTAGCCGCGTAGATCGTGTCAAGTTCTGGAATTTCTGAGAGCAGCATCATAAGTTCCGGGTGGTCACTAAGATATATCTAATTTGTTTGTAACAGACTTGCTGAGCTGCGTATTGCCTCTAAGGGTATATGCAGTAGTGTGGCAGGTCCGCATTGCTCTGGATAAACCAAGACATGCGAGACGTTGTACTATTGTGAGCTTTGATATGGCGGTTTTTTGATTTGTTTTGGTCCACCATATTATAGAAGCGTATATAATGATGGGCCTGACCATCACTGTGTAAGTCCAATGAGTGATCTTTGAAGAGATCACCCAGGTTTTACCATACATGCGACGGCAAGCCCAAGAAGCTTTTGTTACTTTTGTTTTTTTTTTTTTTTTTTTTTGCGATGGAAGGTTGAAACCTTTCTGATCTGGTCCTACGTCCATTGGTAGTGCCGCCGGTTTCCGACCGGCTAAAACCACCTCCCTTCCCGAACAGACCGATTCATTTCCCCCGCGGAACCGCCGTAAGACATTACTTCGCGGGGGTCGGTATGAAGATCTAGCTTGTTGCTCTATTGTTGGAACTAGTTAGCTTTCCGCTGGCATTCTAAGCGTCTAAGATCGCTGAGTACCGACACGTTACTTACAGTTTTCCAGCTTTCGTCATTCCGAAGCATATAGTTTAGGACATTATCGGTAGTGGGCCACTCTCCGAATTGGTCCGGTAGGGAGATCCTTTCGGTTTCGTACCGTTGGCAATTGAAAAACACGTGTTCCGCGTTTTCAGAAACATGTTCGCAATGCGGCCAATTTGGGCTGGTTTCATGTCCGCGTTTGAAGAGATATTCTCTGTAACAGTCATGACCAGTCAAGAACTGGGTCAGATGGAAGTTTGTTTCACCATGTTCCCTTTTGATCCATACATCTATCACTGGTATAAGCCTGTGCGTCCATCTTCCCTTTAACGATTCATTCCATTCTTGTTGCCAAGTTGCCCTTTCATATTTTCTTTTGTCGTTATCTACCCAACCATTTCGGACTCGCTTGCTTTTCAATTTTACCATTTATTCAGCAAGTACATATATCGATAGGTAACATTGAAGATATGATGAGTATAGCATCGTTCGAAACTGTTCGAAACGCACAGGCGACTCTTATTGCACTAACCCGGTGGACAGATTTGACTCCCCTCATGTAAGATTTAACTTTCGTTGCACTTGACCATATTTCTATCGCATACATAAGAATAGAACTGGCAGTTCCTACAAGAAGAAGTCTCTTTGTTTGTTTCGGGCCCCCGATGTTACTCATCAGCGCTAACGGTTTTTGATGACGTTTCGCATACATATGCAAGATGATGTTTAAAGCTTAGACGAGCGTCTATAATTACTCCGAGGTACTTAATAAACTTTTTTGCTTTTGTTATATTGTTTTCAATGTGGGAGTTCCAGTTTAGTCTTTTGTCAAGGGTTAATCCAAGATACTTGACTTCGTCGGAACAGTCAATGGTCGTGCCATTCAATGAAATCTGAGCTAAGTTAAAATTTCTTCTTTTTGTAAAAGGAACTATGATAGCTTTACTGGGGTTGATGGAGAGATTTTCCTTGGTGCACCAGTCTAGGACTATCTTAAGGGCGTTTTGCATACGTGAGGCGACTGCATTTGACTCTGTACCCCTAGTTATGATGACCAAGTCATCAGCGTACCCTATAATGTCGTAGCCTAAATTACTTAACTTTTGAAGTAGGTCATCTACGACCAAAGACCACAAGAAAGGTGATAGAACTGCTCTTTGTAGACAGCCTTTTATAGCTGATACTGAAGTCTGTCCTGACAAAGCAGTAATTTTCAAACTTTCAAGCATCGCTTTTACCCAATTTATAAATGGTTTTAACAGGGCGCCTTCCGTTGATTTGCCTTTTTTCATTTACTGCAGGTGTTAGTAAGGACATACACAAAGTCAACCACTTAGAAAGACAAAAATTATGTACCCATAAAATACTAACACAGACGCAAATCATGCAAATAATTTAAGACACTATGGCATTATTACGCAAAATATTTTTAAGCTTAATTTTACTATCATGCAAGTCAATCACATGATCATTAAGATTATAGATTCTACTCATGCGACTAGTAGACTCATGCCTCCCATTCGTTCTATGCTAAACAACAAATTAACACTACGTAAATTATGGGCACCACCACGAAAATTAAAGCCAATAGACGAGAGCAAGTCAGGTGCATCTATTTGACGGGATATAAGCTGATGTAAAAAAATGATATCGCTATTAACCCTTCGTTGAGAAAGGGGTAACATTTGAAGAAGCTTGATACGTTGACTGTAAGCAGGAAGGTTAAATGGATCATCCTCTAAGTGCAAATCGAATAGATTTAAAATGAATGGCCTCTATTCGATTTGAATGAATGTTGTAGAACGGTGTCCAAACTTGTGAGGCATACTCTGGAATCGGACGGACAAAACAATTGTACAATGACATAGAAACGTATGGGTCATTAAATTCTTTCGCCCAATTTTTACGAAGCCCAGCATAGATTTATTAACAATAAAATTGATATGCTTAGCAAAAACCAGTTTGGGATCGAAGTAAACCCCAAGATCCTTAAAATTATTAACATTACAAAGAATATGTAGAGACGAAGAATATTGAAAGGTGGAAGGGATATTCTTTCTAGAGAATGTCATATGTTGACATTTAGTAGGGCTCAGGGATAAACTGTTTTTATCACACCAATTGGCGAAGCTATTAATGTCAGATTAAAGAAAAATTCTGTCTTGCTGACTAGTGATAGATTTATATATTTTCATATCATCAGCGTAGATCAGGATATTACTGTGATTTTTACATGCCATCATTAATGGCTAGTATAAATATAATTGGACCGAGGTGACTTCCATGGGGAACCCCAGACTGAGCTGTGAAAGATACAAGGTATAAGGTATGAATTAACCTCTGATATGAACGTCAATTATTCCTTCCATTGTTTTCAGGAAAAACAATGTCAAGCGTATAGCACGATAAGTTTTAGGTAGTTCACTAGGTTTGTTGCCTGGTTTGGGGATATATACGAGTACTACATTGACCTCCCTATCATGTTAGGTAGGAAAAATTCTATACCCTTTTGAATGAGGACTCGCACTCTTAGTCTTACTCCGTTACGTGCTAGAATTTAAATAAAATGAAATATTAATTTAACAATGAAACAGTGACATTTATCTTCAAAGAGAAACATTGGAAGGATTTTTAATATTTAGCCATCTATGGACAGGTTCAGGAAATCCAATTCCTACCACCTAACCCAGAAACGAAATCATCTCCTCTTGGCTTTTAAGATGGGATTGGGAATTTCGAACGCGATTTCACGCCCACACAAAGGACCGGGTTTATATATTTTTTTGGGATGAAAAATAAAACATTCCATTTTTCTTTCTTTCTTTTTTTGAGCGGTCATTTCATAACACCCTATATTTTCTGAGTTGTTATTGTGTAATTTTGTTGACTCTACCCTAATTGATATTAATAATGCTGATGATTCTCATTGACTTTTACAAAACAAATACCATGGCGCCCAATGCAAGACGCCTACGCAATAGCTACGTCCGGTACACAACAGTAGTATCTAGCACAAGTCCCCAATGTGTTCATGTCTTCTCTTTCAATGTCAACTGTAGGCAAACATGTCCTCGTGAATGGCCCATTCAAACATTCCTTAATTAACTGTCATTCAAATAACAATGCATCAAATTGGGCATATACCCTATAATACACGTTAAACAAAGCAGACGGTCATCGGATGCCACGAGTTTTGTTGGTGTTGTCTCTGCGGTTATCACGTAATATAAGCCATGTGCCTGATGGATTCGCTAGGCCGACAAAAAAAACACGCAAAAAACAATCGCTATTGGACATTTTAAGGCTACAAAATTCTGGTTTCAGCGACCAACTGCAATTTTGTGGGGCAGCAGCAGCTTTTCAAGTTTGTTTTTCTTGGAGTCACGTCATGGACTAAAAATGGCATTTCCAGTTCGGTTGCGGTATTCAACTGAATAAACGAAACGTGTGCTATTCGCATTCGCTTATTGTGTATGCCTCAAACACATAGATACTCGGGCTGTGGAGTAAAAATTTGACCACTGCGAAATGCTACATCGTGGTTGCAACTTGCAAGTATCTGCATAATGTTACCACAACATTTGCTAAGTTGTGTTGTTGGTTGTTTTTCTGCTAATTTTCAGAATAACATCAGTCAAAAAGTCATGGTGCGGCTATTCAGTTCTTTCTCTTAACCATCATCGTCCTCCTCAACATCGCATCGTCATCATCATCAGCAGCAGCAACATCGTTCTATGAGTTTATACATCCATCAATGCAACCGCCTGGTGGTCGGTGTTGTGAAGGTCATCATCCCCATTCTAGAATTTTCGCCCTTCCATTAGATGTACATACAACAAATACCACAATGACGACGATGATGATGATGATGATGATGATGACGATGACGATGACGATGACGGCTTACTGGAGTAAAGGAAAATGACGACGGAATAGGAGAAGTCCATCGTTTCTGTTTCTACCTCCACGTCTATCTGGCATTTGCAACTGTCAGTTAAAGTTTTTCAACGATTAGTTTGGAATGTTTGTTTGGTGTGGACGTAAGAAGACGTGAACAATGTTTGAGTATCCAGCAGATGTGGCCGCATACTTAATGTGAAAGTACAAATCGGCGAGTTTTTTTTTGAATATATCAAGAAGTGTTGTCGAATTTTATTGAGAACTTTACGGTTGAGCTGAATGCTCAAACATACATATAAACGTAGTATGTGCAAGTGACTTTGTCAATTTATATTAATCAATTGGGGTGGCATAAACAGGTAAAATGCATTCGAATTATCGTTTGATTAAATTGAGCGGCAATAGAGGCATTTGAATACGAGATCTCGAGACATTTTCCAATAAGTCTTCAAAGTCAACTAAACAAAAGTCAAACGAATAGAACAACAATATCCCATTGTGGAGTGTAAGCGATACTTTCAAAAGAGAAATAAATCATGTTAAGTTTGGACAAAGGTGGCATGAGAGAGCCAGTTTCAGGAATAAATTGCTAAAAAATAGTACCAATTACTTTGTTAAATTAAAGACTTCATTAGAAATTAGTTCATTTATTATTTAATAAGTAAGTAAAAAAAAGGACTTAATAACACAAGAAAAATACAAAAATTTTCCATTTTAAAAAAAATAAAAAGCAGCTCTTTCAAAACCATGAGGCAATGAAAGAGCCAGCCCTCGTTATGAAAGAGCCGAACGTTTATTGCAATACATAATAATTTCGAATTTCCTTGGTTCCGCATGATTCATGACCCCATCCATCACATACCTTGCATTTGTACCAATTCTGCTTGCTTTTGGTGTAGCCTACCATTGCATACTTCACAGTTGTTACCATTTTTGTCTGCATTTGCGTCAACTTGTCTTGGGTTATCCCTTAGTTCCGAAAATAGCACTTCACTATCTGAATTTGATGAAGAGTATACTTTGTTGTTGGTTCTATCTTTTTCGGGTGTTTCTGTGGTCACAGCACAAGATCTTTTACGACTGTTGGGCTTTGTTTTCTTTCTGGCACTTCCTTCGCGAAAGGACGTAAAAGTTCAGGTGTTATTGTGTTATGTTGGGAAGTGCTTGGTTGTGGTGACAATATATTTTGCGGTGAAGTGCTTGGTTGTGGTAATTAGTGATGGGCATAATCGAATGATTCCAATAATCGAGATATTAGTATTCGAGTGATCTAAATAATCGAATGATCACTCGAGATATAAAATTTCTCTGAAAATGGGTGTAGTATTTCCGAAAAACTTCAACCTCTTTTTGCATAATTTGCAAAGAGCAAAATTATTTCTGTCTGCATCTGCATCTTTTTGAAAAAATGTCCAAACGATTGATGTTTTTCCATCAGGTTTCATTTTAATTTACAGTTAAACTTAATTTCTATATAAAAAGAAACATATACGTAACATAGTCTATAAAATAAAAACTACAATAACAAAATTTATAAATTACCAATTTACCATCAAAAATATAAATCCAAACTTGATCAACAAACAACAACACAACACACAAGTTTCGCAAAAGGAAGCAATACTAATACTAATACGAAGCCAACGAAAATGCAATCAGTTGAGCTGAGCAAACGGCTAATGCACTTAATCGTTATCTTATCGCAAACATGTCTATGTGAGTGAAGTAGTAATTCATATAAAGTTCTCGAATGTCGAGAGTAGTAACTAATAAAAAATAAATATGGAGTAATGCTATACTGTTTTTTCATTCGAGATCGAGTGCGGGGAATAGGTACGAAAAAGGCAGCTGCTTATCATTCGAATGGACAAAATCAAAAACACAGTGCAAGCCATGAGAATGTGAGCTGTTATCTTTTCATACGAGTACTTAAATAATCTAGAAACAGGTAGTCTTCTCACACAAACTCACCGTCACCGTTGTAAGTGTAACTATTTTTTTTCATTCGAGTTATGGGACTTGGGGTAGTTGCGCATCTATTCATTTCATTCGAATGAAAACACACATACAAGGTTTTTATTTTTATCACATTTGCTTTGCGACGAATGGGTTGACTTGGTATGTGCGTCAGGAAAGTGTGTTCTCAGTGTTTTATTTAGTAGTTGTGTGTGAGACATTTTGCTGTAGTGTCGTCGAGTCGAGCGCATGCTCATTCGAATGATTATTTAAAATGAAGAATCGAGATATGTCGAGATATTGGAAGAATCGATTATAATCGATTCAATCATTCGAATGCGCCCATCATTAGTGGTAATGTTTCTCTTAACGGTTGCTGACTTGGAGTCCCGTCTGGAGTAGGATCTGGTCTATCAGTGACATATGAGGAGAGAAATTCGTCATCGGAAATTATATTTGAGTTTAATGGATATAAGGTAGATGACCCAAATAAGGCCCACCTTATAGTTTTTCGTTAATACCTTGCAAACGCCAAAAAGAAAATTACTAAATTGACATTAGCATAAGCCTTAGTTCAGTTATCTATACAAAAACACAACATTTATGTGTTAAAAGTCAATTTGAAATATATTTTTTTTAAATTTGTAAAAACCTTACCTTGGGCCTTATTACAAACACCTGTTCCGAATAAGGCCCACACATAATTTTGTTCAAATACTTTGGTTATCCTGCTAAAATAAGAAGTATTTTGTCATGAAACAAATAAAACAACGAAGTTTAGTATTTTTATATATATTATGTAATTATTTATTAATACAAAACAAAAAACAAACACAGCCTTCTTGACTAGAACGAAAAATTAAAATTAAAAAAGGAAATTAATAAATTTGACTTCAATAAATTCATTTGCAATAAGGAGATTATTATTAAGAATTAAATTTAAAGTTAGGTTACAGTTAAATTTAAGTTTGGGTACATCCACCAGGACAATTGAATTCTTCGTCATCTTCCGTTAGTCCGACGCAAAATTCATGGTACCAAACACCACAATTTTGACACTGTCTCATATCTTCCATTCGGTCTTCTTTACACGCGTGACAGTATCATGCTCCGGTCTTATGGTATTTTTTCTTAGCTGCGCTGATGTCTGATGACGGATTGAACGAGGTTGTGGAGCTAGAAGATGTCGATTGGCGTTTGTCATTAAATAAATCTTTGGTAACCTCTTGGCCTTTGAAATTAAGAGCTTTCTTCCGCGGTGCTGTTTTATTAATTTTAAATTTCGGAGTTGGCAAAAACTTTTGAAAGGGAGATTTTTCCGTTTCCTTTTCTGATGCTTGTAGCATTGCAGCTAATTAAAAATTGGATCCAACTTCTACGACCGCAACGCCTGAAATCGGCAGTAAGGCAGAGAGCGGAACATTATCCGAATCAGCATCGGAACTGTAAGGGTCCTGTTTCTGTTGCTCTTGATTTCTTTTTATTGCTGAGGCGCTAGTTGATGCTGACAAATTCTCAATACTTTCCGGACACGGTATTTCAGAAAGCGCAGAAGGAGCGAATGCAGTTTCCGGAATGATGTCAGGATTAAAAGGAAACAATCCCGTTGCACGAAAGCCTCCAGTGATGTTGTCGTATGTCATGCATTTGGACCACACATTTGACAAAATGACATTAAAACTGGTTTTATTTAATTTTCTTTCTGGGATTTTTGCGATATATTTCAGTAGTTCTTGATCCCAGTGGTGCTCGAAAGATCGATAAACTGACTTATCCAGAGGTTGGAGTTCATGTGTCGTATTTGATGGAAGGCAGTATAGTGTAATGTCATGTCGTTCTGCTTCGTCAACAATACTATAATCCAAGTGACATGCTGCGCCGTCAAATATAAGAAGACAAGGTCCTGATGTTTTATACTTACTCAAATGAGTTATAAAGTCAACAAAAGTTAAGTGATTCATATATCCCTTGGATGTCATTTTTCCGACTGAACCAGCTGGAAGGTTGTCCATAAACTCTGGTTTCTGTCTCTTGCCTTTAAAAAGGATCATCGTTGGAATGGCAGTCCCTATAGCATTCACACATCCAACTATGGTCACGCTTTCCGCATGCTCATTTGAATTTTGGTGAACTCTTTTTGTTCCCTTGAGCGCTAAGACAGTTTGTTGATGGTGCAAGTTAATTCGGCAGCCCTTTTCATTCATGTTATAGATGCACTCCGGTCTATTCTCAATCATGAGCTTTTGTAACAGAACCTTCATCTTTTCGAAGTGATCACCGACAATGTGTTTGTTAAGCTTTTGGGCTCTTGCTGGATTCATCATTTGCGATTTTCGCATAGAGATTTCTGGGTGTCTCTTCAAAAAACAAACGTAGCCACTTCCTACCCGCTACGAAGTTAGCATTATTAAAGTTCCTGGTAATGTTGTTGAAGGTACAAAATGCGGAGGCTTGGAACTGCAACATTTTTGGCGTGAGTGGCATGCCTACTTCAGCGAGTCTAACGATCCTTCTGGACAGATCATCTTCTTGTTTGGGTGTAAGCGTTGTGGACCTGCCTAGTTTCCTTATAGCTGAACCACTCTTGATATGGTTTCTCAAAGTTCTTCTTGCAATCTTGTAGCGCCTTGACGCCTCATGTTGTGATAAAAAACCACGTTGGATAGACTTCAAGGCCCTTTCCATATCATCTGACGACCATTCTGCCCGCTTTCTGTTTTCTAATTTGCTCGCCTTTGACATTTTGTCTAAAAACAACACAAAAAACAAATTTAATTTTTGGTATTCCTAATAAGGCCCGTTTATCTTTTCGGTGGGCCTTTTTAGGAACATGAAGAACTTTTCTTTACAACAATTTTAACGAAAATCTACTTGAATGATTTAAATAATACTTAAACCATACAAAACCTTAGTTTTATATGTAATATATTTAGTGTAAAAACTAGACTTACCCGAACTATTATTTGCAAAAAATCGCTTTCAAAAACCACTTTCTTATAAAAAAGCGCATGCGTGCACATTCACTTACTTGTATCGACTGTAAGAAAAAACACGATTGCGTCAGATGGAAATTTCCATCGATTTTAGAATAGACATAGATGGCCACCAGAACATTTAAAATATAATTCCTGTTGCTTGTCGGTTATGCCACTTTTTGCAAACTGGGCCTTATTAGGTTCTGGGCCTTATTTGGACCACCTACCTACCTCCTGTTTTGGTAAAACCTTGAGCAACATTGTGAGCAGTGAATTCTGCTGAATACGCATGTTTAACCAACTCCCCGACTTGGTATATCGTCATTGTTTTCCCAGGATTTGATAACATCCACTATTCCACTCATTCATAGCGATCCTGTATCGAATTTTAAACGAGCCATAGAACGTAACAACTAGTGTCTGCATTTTATGGCTACAGTGTGGTGGAAATGTTAGTATTATTATATTATTTTCTCTTGCAAACTTAATGACTCTTAGATTAACATGTGAATTGTGTGTATCCATTAAGATCAACGTTGGGCTTTCCTTAGAAGGCCTTACATGTTGCACAAAATGTTCTAGCGCCTTCAGAAATAAGTCTTCATTCATCCATGGATTAGAAAGCCCCAATGCTCCCGGTGGACCATTCACAAACATTATGTCTTTATAGTTTAGCCGCGGAAAAACAAGAACGGGTGAAAGAGTAGAACCAGCAGCGTTCATGAAGAAAAGAGCTGTAACCAAAGTTCCTCTTTCGGCTGATGTTACCCGCCCAATTTGGTTGCATCCTAGGTCAGCGATTACTTTAGGCGGATTTGTAACTGTGCTGCAACCTGTTTCATCAGCATTAAATATCATATGTGGTGGAAGTTGGTACTTGACAAAAACAGCTGTTAATTTATCAAAAAATAGTCCAACATTTGTCTTGTTAAAGCTAGTTGCTCTCCAAAGGGAGGTACTTTTAGGCTTCCTAATAGCCAAGTCCTTACGTCGATCCATGAAGCCCTTTAACCAATCTATACTGTCTTCTTTCTTTGCTTTCCATTTTTTTCTCCACAAACGGAATTAGCTTGTGCATATATGTAAAGCTAATTTTCGAGTCTGTTGTCTTGTTAATCCATGACACATTTTAGATGCTGTTTTTAAGTAGTCTGCCAGCAGCTTTGCTTGGCATATAGTGAAAACACGCTTATTGCATATATTGGGAGTATGAGAATAGGATTGCTCACCAGACATCTTAAATTTTTTAACTATTTTCGGAAAATATGCTCTTGAAATATCTAAGGAAAACGCTGTTTTGTTTATGCTCTGTCCTTTTTCCACAACTTCTTGCACAGCTTCTTCTACAAATTTCCTTGCCGGCCTTTCACGTCTTTTCTTATTCACACCTTTATTCGAATCCATCCTGAAAATGCAAATTAAACTATAATTCCAAAAACTAGCTTTTATAAGACCCAGCCCACAAAAAGATGTTTTCAAAGAGCCAGTTCAAAAAGTGATGAAAGAGCCGGCTTTTACATCACACCTCAAGCCGGCTCTTTCAAAACACATCCTGTTTCAATAAAACTTCAAATTATTTTATTCCACAAAAAGATTTAAAGCAAATTGTTTTCGTGGACACGAGGTTAAATATATGGGAAAGCAATAGGAGCTTACGGCTTGCATACACAGTTTACACAGAAAAATACTAAAAAATGTTGAACTTCCACAAAAAAAAAAAACTTTTCTTGCACAAAAACAAGGTAAGATGCTCTGCTTCTTCGCGCATTTGACAATAACTGACAAACTTCGGTAAATGACAGCTACTAAGCGTTGGTATGAAACAAAAAATATTTTCAAAAATTGACTGCTTCGATTTAGGAAATACAATTGGTGGCTCTTTCAAAACCTGGTTTTTTCATGACACTTCTCCCCTAAACAAAAGAACATGTAAGGCGAAACTACAAGTCTGGAATCTAAACAAAATAAAACTTTGCACTGCAAAACAAACAATAATCGATATTCACATAAACAAAAGCATTCGAGACAGAGAATTGCTTAGTCAACAAGCTGTCGACAACCAAGAAACAATAGACATTGCCTTTAGAATAAAGACCAATGAAATCAAACACTCGAAAGAGTGTCCATGCAGAAAAGTGTCACAGATCAAATAATGGGATACCTGTGCCTACCTAAAATGCAGTTTGAAATTCCACTCAGTCAGCCAGTCAATGAAAAGCAAATATGAGAGAAAAAAAGGCTTAGACGATCTGGAAATGTGATGTGCCGCCTTGCATAGGGCTTTTGTTACACCACAAGCCTGGCGTCATATGTAAATGACTAATGACGGTACGGACTGAAAGATATCTACAATATAGAGAAAGAGAAATGGCTTTTGGAAAATGCAATTATTCAAACCATTATTTCACCTTAACCAATATTAGGGCAGATTTTTTTCTTTGTAATTTGCTGACTCGCCTAGGCGATGAAACGAACGTTGACCTATAAAATCTATTGTGTCGTAAGGGCCAGACAGTATTTAGGCTAATAGGATTTCTACTTTTGGTTTTGTTGCCTAAGCCGAGTGTTTGGAGGGTGTAAACAGTGCATGACTGATTTTGAGTCAATGGTAAGAGCATTTACGGCTGCTTGACTGTCCGTGAATATATGGTATGGAGTTGAAGCCTTTAATACCGGATTGGTAAATGTGGATGGCGCATTCTTGAATGGCGTGGCTTTTTACCATTGGTATGAGACATAATGATTTGTTCCGTAGATGCCAGCTCCCACACCCGATTCCATCTTAAAACCATCAGTATACCACTTTATGGGTTATTACTAACCCATGCAGCGCTATTGAGAATCTCCGTAGAGAACTGTATATTGAAGCATATTGTATTTCGAAGGTGGTCTGTGACCGCTGAACCTCCATTGTTCATGACAAGTTCTGGAGGTTCACCGAGAAGGGTCATTAGTTCCAAGTGGTAGCTCAGACTTATTTCATTAAGCTTTATTAACTTTGCTGCACTGCGAATCGCCACCTTGTGTATATACACTCGACAGCAAATAAACTGGGCCACCCGCTACATCCAAGCTCTGATTGGATTTTCTTTAAAAGTATAACACACACAACTAAAAAAGTGGTGCCTACAGAAAGTGTTTTTCATGTCAATTAAAATGATTTTAAATTAAGTACCGTTAATTATACCCTATTCTAAGGGTATATTAATTTTGACGCATAGTTTGTAGCATACCTTAATATTACCCGTAGACCCCTATAACTTACTATATTTATGATCAGCATCGATAGTAATGTCGATCTAGCCATGTCCGTCCGTCCGTTCGTCCGTCCGTCCGTCTGTTGGCAAAAATTAGGCTTTTAAACTGGGCCTAGAGAGCTGAAATTTTAACCATATACTCTCTAGAGTCCCGAAATAATCAAGTTTACGAATTTTTGAAATCCGCCCACAGACACGCCCACAAACTCAAAAAAACCAAATTTTCGAAAAAATCGAATTTTGAGCTAGAAAGTTGAAATTTTTTATATATGACCTATGACTCCTAAAACTGCTCGGGAGATAAAATTTTCAAAATCCGCCCACTGACACGCCCACAATTAAATAAAATAATTTTATTGAAAAACCAACATTTGAGCTAGGGAGCTGAAATTTATAATATATACTCTCTAGGCGCCCTTTATGCTCATGTGTTAATTTTTTTTAAATCCGCTTACTGACACGCCCACCGTTAAATAAAATAATTTTATTGAAAAACCAAAGTTTGAGCTAGGGAGTTTTTTTTTGCAAAAGCTTCGTTTTTTTTGATAAAATCCCTTAAATGTTATATAACAAAATATGTAGAGCGTTCTTAACAATTCAACCATACTTAGACTTTTGTCACGCCCACTTATGAGGGATAGGAATAAGAATAGGGTTTCACATTGTAATCAAGCAAGAAACACAATGCTAACGATTTGCTTTGTTTTGTCTAGATTTCGCGATTACTGTTCTTTTTTCTACAATGAGGTTAGTCAGTGTCTGTTATAATTTTTTTAAATTCAGCCCAGTGTTTGCACGGCCGCGTGTATTTTTGCGTTTTTTTAAGTTGTTAATAATGGATACGACACCTCAGGAAGTAGCTCAAGCTAAGCACTACTTCAAGCAGGCGTTGCGCAACGTGATTTCGCTCGAAGACTTCAAATTAGCAGATCTTCGGTGCAACGAGTTTACAGAAGATACCTAGAGACTCGATGTTCAGGTACGGGCAGACCTAGGGCTACATCAGGCAGATGATCGGTTTATTAAACTTACTGTTCTGCGAAATCGCCGCCTAAATGCAGTTCAAGTCCAACAAAGTCTGCGGGACGAACACCAAGTGTTCATAAGTTCAGATACCGTCAGAAGGAGACTTTTTGAACAGAACCTGACTCCAAAGAGAGCTGCGACAGGCCCAGCATTAACCGTAGCCCACTTTCGAGCACGCCTTGAATTTGCTCGAGAGCATAGGGATTTGACGTTGGAGCAGTGGGATAATGCACTCTTTACCAATGAGCCCAGGGTGAATCTACATGTAAGTGATCGACTTCGGAGAGTATATCGTCGCGTTGGTGGACGGTATTAGGCGTTTTTCTTTTTTAGCTCCGAGCGGGGCACTGAGCTGCCAAAAAAAGAACTGTGTTACTTTTTTAACTCGGAGCGCTCTGAGCACAAAATTTGTATTTCTTTTTTATCTCTGAGCTAGCTCAGGGCTCGCTCGATGAGCTCGATTGAAAATGACCGAGCACATCGAGCGAAGAGCTGAGCGCGGCTGACTTCATTCATTATTTGTGCTTTTTCCATAGTTTATTTACTAGAAATTATAATTTAAATGGAACAATCCTTGACAAACACCAATTTCAGAAGCAAACCTGACTATTTTGCAAATTAATAAAAAAAAATTATCTAATGACAGTTCAGTGCTCAATTCTGTTTCTTAATTAGCTCGGAGCGCTCAGGTTACGTTCAGCTCGGAGCGAGCTCTGATCGCTCGGGCCCCGCTCTGTTCCCCGCTCGGGGCTGAAAAAGAAAAACGCCTATTGTCAATGTTGCATCGAAGAAACTGTTGCTTATGGAGGAGGATCTGTAATGGTCTGGGGGCGGCATCTCCTTAACCGCACATACAGCTTTAGTTTTCATTGGATCAGGTACACGTGGATCGACTTCTCATCGCTACATTTCTGAAATGCTCGCAGAACATGTGTTACCTTCCGCAGGCTATATCGGGCAGGATATGCTGTTAATGCAAGATAACGCACGGGCCTCATGCTGCATATGTGGTGACCCAGTATCTACGGGACGTCGGCATTCGTACGATGGACTGGCCAGCTAGAAGCCCGGACTTCAATCCGATAGAACATTTATGGGATGAACTGAAACGTCGGGTTCGAGCCCGGATACCTGCTCCAACAAGGCTTCCAGAGCTGCGAATCACACTTGAAGAGAACTGGAATGCTATTCCTCAAGATTTCATCGTCAGGCCCGTAGGCTATATGCAAGGATGCTGGCAGTTATCCAATAAAGAGGAGGCAATACCAGATATTGACCAACATTTTTATACCCTATTCTAGGGGTATATTAATTTTGACGCATAGTTTGTAACATACCTTAATATTGCCCGTAGACCCCTAAAAGTTACTATATTTATGATCAGCATCGATAGTAATGTCGATCTAGCCATGTCCGTCCGTCCGTCCGTCCGTCCGTCTGTAGCCAAAAATTAGGCCTTTAAACTGGACCTAGAGAGCTGAAATTTTAACCATATACTCTCTAGGGTCCCGAAATAATCAAGTTTACGAATTTTTGAAATCCGCCCACAGACACGCCCACAAACTCAAAAAAACCAAATTTTGGAAAAAATCGAATTTTGAGCTAGAAAGCTGAAATTTTTTATATATGATCTATGACTCCTAAAACTGCTCGGGATAAAAAATTTTCAAAATCCACAAACTGACACGCCCACAAATAAATAAAATAATTTTTTTATACCCTATTCTAAGGGTATATTAATTTTTGAAAATCCAAAGTTTCAGCTAGGGAGCTGAAATTTATAGTATATACTCTCTATGGGCCCTTTATGCTCATGTGTAAATATTTTCAAAATCCGCCTACTGACACGCCCACAATTAAATAAAACAATTTTATTGAAACACCCAAGTATGAGCTAGGGAGCGTTTTTTTTTTTGATAAAATCCTTTAAATGTTATATAACAAAATATGTAGAGCGTTCTTAACAATTCAACCATACTTAGACTTTTGTCACGCCCACTTATGAGGGATAGGAATAAGAATAGGGTATCCAACAGTTCGCCCAAGCGGACTGTAGCCCGTCCCTATGTTTTTTTTTTAAATTTTGCTTTGTTATTGGATTACTTTTTTTTTCATTTTATGATGACATTAATTAACACACCTGGAAAATGACTCTTTTTTGTATAACCTTAAATAAGCACTGAATTAATTGAATAATCATAATGCGCTTCCATTCATTTTATTCAACATATAACGCACTTTCTGTTGGTACTACTTTTTTAGTTGTTTATTTAAGAGAAAATCGAATCAGAGTTTGAACGTAGCGGGTGGCCCGGTTTATTTGCTGTCGAGTGTATATGTGGAAACTTGTTATACCCTATTCTAGGGGTATATTAATTTTGACGCATAGTTTGTAACATACCTTAATATTGCCCGTAGACCCCTAAAAGTTACTATATTTATGATCAGCATCGATAGTAATGTCTGGGCCTAGAGAGCTGAAATTTTAACCATATACTCTCTAGGGTCCCGAAATAATCAAGTTTACGAATTTTTGAAATCCGCCCACAAACTCAAAAAAATTTTTTTTGGAAAAAATCGATTTTTGAGCTAGAGAGCTGAAATTTTTTATATATGATCTATGACTCCTAAACCTGCTCGGGACAACAAATTTTCAAAATCCGCACACTGACACGCCCACAAATAAATAAAACAATTTTATTGAAAAACCAAAATTTGAGCTAGGGAGCTGAAATTTATAATATATACTCTCTAGGGGCCCTTTAAGCTCATGTGTAAATATTTTCAAAATCCGCCCACTGACACTACCACAATTTACAAAAAAAAACTTTTTTGAAAATCCAAAGTTTGAGCTAGGGAGATTTATAATATATACTCTCTAGGGGTCCTCTATGCTCATGTGTTAATTTTTTTTAAATCCGCTTACTGACACGCCCACAATTAAATAAAATAATTTTATTGAAAAACCAAAGTTTGAGCTAGGGAGTTTTTTTTTGCAAAAGCTTCGTTTTTTTGATAAAATCCCTTAAATGTTATATAACAAAATATGTAGAGCGTTCTTAACAATTCAACCATACTTAGACTTTTGTCACGCCCACTTATGAGGGATAGGAATAAGAATAGGGTATCCAAAAGTTCGCCCAAGCGGACTGTAGCCCGCCCCTATGTTTTTTTTTATAATGCACTCGCACTAAAGGGATTTTTGAATACCCTTATAATGTAATAGCTACACAGCGCGGGCGATAAGGAAATTAGGGTTAGAAGATAGGGAGAGATGCCGATGCACGTTGGTTTTAAATGTTTGTAGATTACTAGCTGCACCTGCCCGGCTTTGCCCGTGCCCGAGAAATTTATTGGCCAATATGTTCGCCTAAAAAAAGAAGACCGATTTTGACCAAAGTTCACAGAAACACTCTCAGGCCAATACCGAAGATTGCCTGATTTGAGCTCAACCGGTGAAAGGGACTGCACGTTTTTCTCCGCATGGCTTAGGCCGCTCACACAACTTCGTTGTTCCGTTTAGGGTAGGTGCTTGTTGTCTGGCAGGCGCCTATGTCACCTTACTTCTGCGAATCAAACAACAAAGCGAAAATAAAAAAACACTTCGATTGAATCACTTTTCATTCACTTCCACACCGATTGTTATCAATGTTGGAAAAGCAACTTTCCGATGTCCGATTCACAAAAAAATGCAAAAAATTTCAATAAGAGTTATTTGAATAAAATATTGAACACACGATATCTCAAGAATGAAAGTGCGCACAAATTCCACAATAAGCTTGAAACGTTCGTGTGGTCTCCCTCTTTCATATGCTTGTTCGGATAACAGAATAAGTGACGTCTGTACGGTCTCTGTATCTGCGTCGTAATTTACACGCATACGCACATATACATGTGTACTCACTCAAATGCCCATATCTCACACACCGATGCAGATATAGCCAAACATAACAACCTTCGTGCAGACGTCGCCTTTCATGGAAAAAAATTCATTGGAATCGGTTAACGTGTTTGGCCAAACACCGGCAACAAACACAAATATGGATTGATTTTTATATATAGAAAATATTACACAAAAAAACTTTTTATTATTTCACTTAAATTTGTTTTTTTTTTTCAAAGCACATGATACCTACATATGAAACACACAGTGTATAAATACATTGTCAATTTTTTTTTTCTTTTTTAAGAAACACATAATTTACACACCGATGCAGATACAGACATCGCACATACATAACATCCTTCGTATAGACGTCACCTTTCTTTAAAAAAAAATTTCATTGGAATCGGTTAACGCGTTTGGCCAAACACCGGCAACAAACGGAAATATGGATTGATTTTTATATACATATATATATAAATAGATATAGATATATTCTCATATCAATTTTAATTCACAAATCCGACAGCGCCACCAAACATGAAACAAAATTGGCTTCTCCATTGATCGATAATAGATGGCGTTACGTTGCGTGTCTATCTGACAGTTCAATTGTGACACGATATGTTACATTCAAATGTGATTCTTTATTTGGTTTTTGCCAAAATAAATAAACACAAAATGAAAAAAAAAAAAAAATTTTAAAAAAAAACCAAAAAAAACCTGTCGCAACACGCTGGGTGGTCAGAATAAGCCATTTTGAAATTTAGATTTTTTTTTCTTCTAAAACCCGCGCTGAGAACATACCTTTGCAACGAAGTATAAATCATCAAAATCGGTTCGGCCAATCTCGAGTTATGCGGTTACATCGCTTCGGACACTTTCTTTTATATATATAGATAATGTGTAGGAAAAATAGAGCGGGGAAGAGCATTCCACATACGTGTTGTACGGCTAAGAAAAGATTCCTTGTATTTCACTGTACGCCCGAATACGGGCTTAAGGGTTAACTGATGCGCATTCCTTGAATAGCGGGTATTGCCTTTAAAATTTTCTGGGGGTGGAATGCAACTGGCTATTTCATTAGAGCACTTACGGTGGAAATAGCGATAAAATAACGAGAGACAGGAGACATTGCGACGATGACTAAGAGAGTCAAGCGATCTCGCGATGCTACAGTCACCGATGAGTTTTATCGCGCGTTTTTGAATCCTGTCTAGAAGCTCCAAATAAGTAATTGGTGCACCAAACCAGATAGGTACGCACATTGTACTCAAGTTTTGAGCGCATAAACGCCTTATAAATAGTAGCCAGATCAGAGGGAGTGAAATATTTCTTGAAGCGCTTAAGGAAGCCTAGGCATTTCGTAGCGTTCTTGGCGACATCGAGTATGTGGTCATTCCAACGTAAGTTGTCATTAACACACATACCGAGAATGGAAAGCCGTTCGGCTTCAACGATGCAAGTGCCATTCATGGACAACGGCATGGTATTAGGGTTTTGCTTTAATGACAGAAGACAGCATTGCGTTTTGGAAGCATTAAATTCCACTCTATTAGTTACACCCCACTGAGTTATGCTGTCGAGATCGGAATTCAATGAGCTAAACATACGTTGCCGTTCCAGTTCCACACCCGAAGATGAGGGGCGTGAACCAAGAAACGAATATGAGAAGCTGAGGGTACTGTCATCGGAAAAGGAGTGGGTTGGATTAGAGGTAATAGACAGGAGTTCATTTATAAAAATGAGAAAGAGAGTCGGAGACAAAACAGAGCCTTGGGGAACACCAGCATTTATTTTGTGAATTGCAGACTTTAAACCGTCCAAAACAACTTGAATTGAATGGTCCGAAAGGTAGCTTCTAATCCATTGAAGAAAGGTATCATCGATTGTAAATGCATGCATTTACGACAAGAGAGCTTGGTGCCAAACTCTGCCAAATATCTTGAAATATCAAGCGCAACGATTTTACTTTCACCGCTTTGGTGAAGAGATCGGTTCCACTTTTCGGTTAGATAAGTCATCAAATCACTAGTGGACCTGTTGCAATGGTTTTGCTAGCAAGGATGAACACCTCTTCAGAACGATAGGGGAAATACCATCTGGACCAGCGGATTTGTGAACGTCAAGATCTTGAAGTACTATGGCCACGGTACGAGTGCGGAAGTGGTTTGGTCCCATGAGTACAGGGGGAGACAAAGCACAATCTGGGAGCGTTGAGCCTTATCTATAGAGCTGACAGCTGGAATGTCATTGTAATTTGTAAATGAGTGTGGGGATAGATGATGAGACCGAATTCTTGATGTTTTTTAACAAATGACCAAAAGTTTTTACTACCCGTGGCCCGTTGGACTTTGTAGTATTTTTTGTCTCAAATTTTGGTCATAGGAGAATTTGACACGATTAATGTGGCACTGCAGTCATTTCTGGCTCGTTTAAACTTTTTTCGGCTTTCCTCAGACGGGTTGGCTTTGAATGACCGAAAACTTACCTCTTTTAACCTGATAGCCTCCTTGCAGCTCGAGTCACACCACGCGTTTACCTTGGGTTTGATACTTTTTATCCCTTTAGGGATGAAAGACTTCATGCCCAGGTGAATTATTTTTGTGACCATATCAGCAGCAGTATCCACGTCGCTGTCGAGGAAGCACAGCCACCAGTTAAAACTCTTAAAGAAACCGTTTAGTTTTACCCAATCGGCTTTCTCGTATTGCCATACGGTTCTTTTAGGGGTTTGTTCTTTAACAATGTGGTTGGAGTACGAGAAAACAGATAACATGATACAATGATCTGACGAACCTAGAGGCGATAATACGTTCAAAGCGTATATATCGGGATGAAAGGTAAGAAACAAGTTAAGTGAGTTGGCAGTTTGACTGGTAATGTCCGCGTCCGGTATTCGTGTCGGCTTATTTACGAGCTGAATCAGGGTCACAATTCTTGTGATTGAATCAGACAGAGCATCAAACTCATTATAAGTTGATTGTCTGTCCAAATTTCGGCTTCTGTAAACATAACAGTAGTAGTATTGTGTCCCCTGATTCTACCTCGGAGAGGTTCATACCCTCTTTCAGAGCCCCCTCTAGATACACTTCTTTTATGAAGCGTATCGGGGTATTGCTCTGATTTATCCTTGGCAGGTCACACTCCTTAGAGCACAGCGTCCAGTCTAGTTTCCTTCATGAATCTGAGAATGTGCTGTGGGTATATGGTTTGTATCTCCTTGTCTGTTATTTGGTGCCTGCCCAAATATCTTATTCTTTTGTGGGCCACGGGATTCCAGTATGTGGTCTGGAGTTTCGGCGGTTTCACTGCAGAATCTGTAGAGCCCGTCCTCTGATAAACCCATTTTCCTCAGCTGCTCCTTGAGCCTGCAGTGCCCCGTGAGGAGGCCTGTTACGATTCTTATGTTGTTTTTGTTAAGGCTGATACAAGCGTTGAATCTCTTTTGGTTATAATATCCTAAGAGTTTCTTCGCTTGCCTCAGACCTTGGAGGTTATAAGAAAGGTTTGGTCCTTGTTTCTTCCTCCAGTCTCCTGAACTCTTCGCGTAGAGTGTGTTCTTCTATCCCGCAGAATGGTTCTGGTCGTATAAAGGGTTCCGCTGCCTCTTTTCTTCTCAGAAAATCCGCTGCCGCAGGTACCCATCTGAGATACTTGCTCTGTTATTCCGGCCAATTTCCCAAACCATGGACTTTTTCTCTCATTGCTTATACATATAGCTACTTTTTTCGTCGATCTTTTATTTGACATATCAAATATTTTTACTAGCTAGTCCACTTGTAACTTAAGGGGTTTGACAAAGGGCGGGGACAATGCTGTTTTATATGTACTCATGTAGTTAGGTGTAGTTTTAGGTAGCAGGAAAGATCTTAGCAGTTTTTCTACAGATGCGTACTTGTACATCTCCCAGCGGTTGCTGCGTAATTACAGCATCATCGATTCAGCCAATTCTACGAAAACTTTGTATTTTACACTCTGCGCTACAAGTATATTTGAGAAACACTTTTTCCAAGTTGCACTTATCCCACTTTTTGGCTTCTATCAGCTTGTCCATCAGGTTGCTGTCCTCGTTCAGATAACTACTTATCGTAACATCATGATCCTAATAAGCGCTCGCCATCTCAATCGGTTCGCTGTAGACTTACTCAGATTAACCGTCAAACTAAACAATCGACAGTTCGCATCAAGCCGTCACAATGTAATATATACTTTTGCCGAAACTACATTAAGTAAGGATGACATCGTTTGCGAGGAGAAGAATTTAAAATAAAATTCTGTTCCACCTAGCCTATCAAATCTTCTATATGTAAGGCAAACAGATATGGACTTCGGTGGCATTCTTATTCTATTCCAATTTTTGAAGCGAGCCATTCTGAAGTTTCCACTCTATTCCAAATGGTTTAAAACAAACCCAAACTTAGACGTTATTGCAACTTTGTACAGCTTGTAAAACAAAGCTCTTCTGTCGACTGAATCGAAGTCTGTTTTGAACTTGACGAAAAAAAATCCAACATTTTCTAATTCTAGAAGATAAGTAGGTGCATGTCCCTGTTGACGTCTTTAATATTTTAAATCTCAAGTACCTACCTACGTACATTTCACTGCGATACAAAGTGAACTCAATGAATGCTACACCGTTAAGGACCCGTTGACCCCAAATTTTAGGTTTCGTAACTTTACTTCAAAACGAGTGGTTCTAGGCACTGTTTCTATAGGGAATCTATCATTGATCGCAATAAATTACATAAGGTCGGTGGAGACCATAGCCGTGTTTATTTGCACGCGGATATAGGCATGGCATTAAAAAACGACCATCGCCACTTAAGAATTCATCAAAAAAAAAAAACTTGGCAGCACACATGCACCTATGACGTTTATTAGTAGCCGTGTTTTTTTGCACGCGGATATAGGAATAATTTGAAATTTGCATGTAAAATACAACAACAACTTATCCTATATACGCTAACTTTAGCGGGGATAGCTATCGCCGCTAAGTCCTTTAGCGAGGATAAACAGTGCTTCCAAAATCCATTTTCTTCGTTTCTGATGAATCCTTCCGATGAATTTTTCAGGAAATGTCAAAGTTTGACAACCCATCGACCTCCCGCCGAATATTTTATTCGTGATTTTATTCTTATTATTTTTCAAACCTCATTTTAAGGGTAATTGAATTTAGCAAATCTGTTAATGTAAAATAGTTTTTCACAATTTTAGAATATGCTTGGCATCAATTTCAATTGGCGGAAGTAAATATTTTTCAATTTCAGGATTTTCAATACAAATTTCTTAACTACAACTTACAGCTGTGTCACGGTGCATGTCATAGGTGCATGTGTGCTGCCAAGTTTTGTTTGATGAATTCTTAAGCGGCGATAGTCGTTTTCTGATGCCATCCCTATATCCGCGTGCAAAGAAACACGGCTAGTGACACAGCTGGAAGTTGAGTTAAGAAATTTGTATTGAAAATCGTGAAATTCAAAAATATGAATTTCCGACAGTTGAAATTAATGCCAAACATATTCTAAAATTATAAAAAAACAGTTTCACATTGACAGGATTTACTAAATTTTGAAAAAAATAAATAATAAAATCCCGAACAAAATATTCGGTGGCATGTGTTAGTGGTCGGCGGGATGTCCAACTTTGACATTTCCTGAAAAATTCATCGCAACGATTCATCAGAAGCGAATAAAATGGGTTTTGAAAGCACTGTTTATCCCCGCTAAAGGACTTAGCGGCGATAGCTATCCCCGCTAAAGTTAGCGTATATAGGATTAGTTGTTGTTGTATTTTACATGCAAATTTCAAATTATCCCTATATCCGCGTGCAAAGAAACACGGCTCATATTGCATTGTAGGTACAAGTTAAGATATGAGGAACTCTTGATTCAGACCTGTACCTTACCGCTTAGTCGATGACTTATTGACCACCTGAAAAAGTCATACCTGCCATGCAGTATTTGTAGACGGCAAAAGGAATGATAAAATCAATTGAAAATTCAACCAGTACCTACGACGACAAAGGAATATTAAAAAGGATATACACAGTATGGATCAAAAAGGACGACACAACAGAGAAACCAAAAACGCAGAGCATATGAATTTCAATAGGTCTGTTGGTATCTTCCTGCAGCAACATAATATATTCCCACCCAAAGGACACTTTAGGTATCCATAATGTATCTAACCATCACTCGAAGATATTCTTTTTCAAACCAGTTGGTATGTAACAGGAAGTGGAATTTAGTTTAACGGCAAACAGAATGTTTTGTGTTCGAATAAATATTTGTTTATTTTTTTTCTAAAATCCAACTCACCAAAAATCGAAAATAAATTGTTATAATCCAAAGGAAACACCGTTGACTCCGTCAAAAGTTACAATCCTTTTTCTGGTAACGCTGTAAAGCTCCTCAAACACTGGGACTTGCGACTGCATATATATTACGTTACGATGGCGACGCACACTAACACTGCACTTGCACGCACACAAAATTATATATTCACGTAACACCAATACACCGATTACTACACTTGTTAGAATTTTCCCGAGAAGAGTTTCCGTTCGCTCTCTTTCTCCCACTCTCTCTCTCCCTCACTCTCGGTGTTTAATTTTATTTTATTTATTTTTTATTCAAATTTATACGCTTCCACTACTTGACACTACTGACGTATAGTAAATCACACAAAACGTCGTCCTTTGCAATACAAAGAAGGCAACGATGCGATTTCGCTTGCGGCACCCACACAGTGCTACGAACGGCAATATAAGTATAAAACGGAAGAATCACATTTAGGCATTTAGCATCCAATGGGCCAACAAAGATGAACCGAAGGCACTAGGCATTTATTTAGCCATTATCGCACCTTGCACTAGTCACTCAATCGCACGTACGTGTCGTTGCCTCACCTGGTACTGCGTTACCTGGATGTGAGGCTTGCACACATATCACGGTCTTCTAAACGAGCAAAATTAGTTGCCTGTAAGGAACGCTCTGCATTCGGATTGTTGCTGTTGCAGTTGCTTTTGCTTGGGGAATAGAGTGCAATGGAGGAGCCAAATGTACACGAAAACGCCACACGAAGAGATGTATCACTTTCGGCCAACTATGACTTTCAAACTCCTACGGGAACGGAGGGTAGTCGTTATGGGGCACGCGGAATGGGCCGTGGGCGCTCAGGAGGCCGAGGCACTACGAGAAGTCCATGGCCCACGAAACAACAAAAAAAAACAACACAGCGACACAAAACGTAAGACACGACGATGAACCCAGAGGCGGTAAAGGCTATAGCTATGTAATAGCATCCAGAGTTTCCTTCCAAACTCCTTTTGGCAAAGTCAGCTAGCACCAGTCCCAATGGGACTCTAAGAAAACTCTCAGTTGGACCGGTTTTCGGGCGCTCGTATAGATCTGGAGCTGTTGGTATCTGTGTATATGCAAGTTCGATTTGACCAGCTCAGTAGAACCGGATAGAAAAGTCCACCGTCCACTTTACCATCGGTCGACGTTCCTCGGGAAAATATTGCCACTTCTTGATGTTAGTTTTCGTGAATTTTTTTTTTCTTAATTTTTTAACATCAACCCTAACAGTACGGCAAAAACGTTGGCCGAATGACAACACTCGAATAAGTTTACAACTACGAACCGGCAAAATCACATTTTTGCAGCGTCTTCAGGTCTTTGTTTATCAATATTTGGCACCACCTGAACGAGGTGCAAGTTTTTTTTTAACAGTCTCAACAACTTTATTGGATAAAGCAAACAAAATTTCACAGTGAACAACAAAGCTATAAAAATAAAACACGCAAAAGTCCGATCAACTATTTGTAAACTCCGAGTATTGAACAGGGCAGCTTTGTGTGTCTGTTACACCACACTACGCGAATTGAAAGAGAAAAACTAACGGCGTCCACCCACCAACGAGTTGAATTTGAAACTGATGAGATGAGACGGCGGCATTAGCTAGACGGGCAGCGCTGTCATCCCAGATTGCCAGTGTGTGTATTCGACAAGGAAAAAACGTGTTCCTCTGGTTACGTATCTATAAGTTCGGTTTGCTGTACAAGTTTTGCCGGCTAGCCGACAGACGATTTGTTGTTTGGTCTGATATGGTTGCGGTGGTGAGTTGCCGATGTCGTGTGCCAAACTGGCAAGTTGGCAGCGTAGTGAAAAGCACCAGAGTAAAAGTCTTGTGTCGCAGTTGCGTTTGGTTGCACAGGAAATGCTTAACGAATTTCAAATATACTCGTATATGAATAAAAATGCTGGCATTCATGCGCGTAGGTTTACCACAGAATATGGCTCTTTATTATGTGTCCTACAAGTGCAACTTATGAGACTGTGGTGTTAAGCTTCATTTCGTTAAGAATTTTAAGCCTCTCGATTTAAATGTCACACAAAAATTGTAAGCTCCATTAAACTCATGGCTAGCACTTCGATTTAATAACATGCCTTTAAAGTGAATTTCCATTCTGTATGGGGAACCCAGGCACAGGCTACAGGGCTTCAATTTGAAATGGTAAACGGATGGTTCAAAAATGTTAGCCGATGGTCAACAGGCACTCGAAACTCTTAACTCTTACAAATTTGTGTCCAGATAATTTGTTACAACAATGTCTCTCCCTTCAGAGTTCCAGGACAGAAGGCTTCAGTGGCATATTTGGGGACGTAAAATTAAAAATATTGAACGACGTCGTTTTGACGATAGCTGTCTTACTGTAACTTGATGGTAAGGATAGCCATCGTCAAAACGATGTCAGCAACCCGTTTTCATTTTACGTGGTTTGAACGCAGGTCTTCAAGAAGCTTTGGAATCATCGTGACCGATGAATCATTAGGGGTTTTGTTGAACTACTGTTGAACAAAACCTAAAGACATCATTGATTCCTCGGTCACAACGATCCCAAAGTTCGTCCAAGACCTGGGTCCAGAGCACTTGATATTAAATTGATCGAACCACGCTGTTTTAACAGTAGCTGTCTCACTGTCACTAACGTGAAGATTACGATAGATTAGGTTGGGTTTGGTTAAGGTGACTGTTAGGTAATGGCTAACACACTTAGACCAATGAGGTCCATTGCAATACCACGTGGATCGGGAGTTTCGACCTCTGCTCGCTAAACCATTTGGAGCTTCTAATGAAGCGCGATAGATTTCTAACATCTGTGTTAGCCAAGTCACTGAGTTTATTACGGAAGAAGGCTCCTCGATAGCGATTTCTTTTATGGGAGAGTGCAGGACATGTACAGGGCAGATGAAGTGTAGTCTCCTCCTCCTCCTCCTCGTCTCTGCAGCTTCTACAGAAATCATTTGAATAGACGGCAAGCCTTGATGCGTGCTTGCTTATTAGACAGTGTCCTGTAATGACACCTATAGTAGAGCCAATGTGCAGTCGGTTAAGTGAGATTAAACCCAAAGAGCGTCGCAGATCCAGATATGCTTGGTCGGTAAACACGTATAACTACATGTCCACCTGATGTTTGTATTCTCGACTGCGGATAGCTTAAACATAAGTTTACAAGTAGCGATAGGCATAAATAGAAAACCTTTATCATGTAGAAGAGGTAATGCGGTTCCGTTCATCTGCCGTACAATTCCTTGTGATGTCTCTATGCCCCGGCACCCAATATAGGTGAATATTGAACTGATCTGCCATCTCCTCAAGAGATGAACGGCTATCGGCAGGCTACGATGGAGTTTGAAGAGACGGCGCGGCTTGCCTATATGAGAATATGCGGATGTCTTTAGCGGATATCACATTTCTCTTCAGCCACGATAAGACTTCCTTAATCGCCATGATTTCAGCCTGGAATACGCTACACTGAACAATAACGGAATGAGAGACTAATATTTAGTCTTTCTGAGAAAACACCCCCACCTACCCCATCACTAGTTTTTGATCCGTCGGTGGAGAAGTGGATCGATTTATCATCCGTGAATGCAACATCCTCCCAGAATGATCTTGTGGGGATAGTGATTTGGAAATTCTTCTCGAACTGGAATTGGGGTATGGTATGGTCGATGTTTCTTGGTAGAGACCCAAGTGCGTCCAGAATGATAGAGTGGCCAATATTCGAATTAATCCACTGTGAGGTAGCATTTAAGCGGACCGCGGAACAGGCAGCTATTTGCCTGGTAAAAATATCGAGGAGTGTTAGATGCAGTTAAATGTCCAATGCAGAGGAGAGGGTCGTTTGGAGTGCTCCGCTGATGCACAGACAAGCTGTACGTTGACCCTTGATCAGCTTATCACGGTTTACCGCTTTGTCCAGAGCAGTCCACTACCGATACGTATAGCTACTGAGATATGTGGGGCTGTAGGCCCTACTTATTACCGATGGCTTTGTTGCAAGAAAAAAGTGCTACTTTTTTGACTCTTTCTTGTAAGTTGGGTTTCCAGCCTAACTTCCTATCGAAGATTAGACACAAGAATTTAGCTTCATCGGAAGAGGTTCAGCTTTTACCGATTATGACTATAGCCAAAATAATTTCATTCGGCCTAATGTCGTTTTCATTCAACTGGATCTGGCTCCTGGATTTATCGCACAGTCAAATCAATGATAGTTTAAATTCATTCCCAGTGGAGTACGAAATATGTATTCAGACTATAGTGTTGTGTTGGCGAATCTTTACTAATCAACATGCCACTGTAATTCAAAAATTAGATTAATCTGCTAACGTAATAAAACATAAAAATAAATAAGTAATTAACCGCCCAAACATGATCTTAGGCCTGGCTTCTCAACAACTTTACGGCGATTCCGATCGGAAAATTATCTAATTAAAATCCTCTCATAGCAAACTCTTGGATGATTCCGTAAGAGGTGGGGCAGCGAAAATAAATAAGTGTTAATTCGAACCTGGAACCCTTGGAGAGCTAAAGACTTTAACTCAACGTGTCTTTATAAGAGTTTTTGGAGCGTGCGTCATACAAAAACTCCCAATCCATGAATTACGCTCCGTTTTTATTTATATGTACCAAAATGTAGTTTAGTTGCAGAAAACCAACTCCAAAGCAAAGCTTTTCCGGCTGTGCTTTTGACATCAGCAACACTCACTACACTCCGACTGGCTGGTTGTGGTTGCGAAGTTCGTTGTACCGGTTGATGTCAGTCAAGTTAGTGTGATGTCCTCTCTTATGGTTGTTTATTTTCTGTTACATTCTGTTTTTATTCGCGTTTGTTTGTTGTTGGTTATTTTGTTGCTGCTGTTGTTGTCTTTTTTTTCTTTGCTTTTATTACATTACTTTTTTTTGTCCAAAAAATCTTGCTTTCGGTTCGCCTCCGCGCCTTTTGTATGAAGCACTCTTTGTTTCTTTTATTTTACCATCGCATTTTGCAGCGCTCAACTCAACATTTCTTGTTCGTCGTCTTCGTCGATGTGGTTGTTGTTGTTATTGGTGGTGCGCTGCTGTTCGACTCATTATACCGATGGATATTCATAGATATGAAGATACTTTACTTCGTTTTGCAGATGATCAAAATGACGATGATTTTTTTTTATGGAGGAGAGAATTCGTTTTGTACCGTCAAGTGGTAGGCCATCATCGCTTGATGTGTCCGACTCCCACGCACTAAACTGTCCCCAATAACCGGCTCTGACCGCTCTTTGTACTAAATCAGGGTGGTGCCATTTATAAGTCCGTAAAAAACGCCATATTGTTAGTCTTCTGTGGCCTAAGGCGTCTGTGTCTAAAAACCTTGTCGGGATTCTCTCGCGTTCCTTCCCCACTGGGAAAGTTTTGCCACTGAGGATTTCATCCGTTTTGAAAGGGTATATTTTGGTCTTCCTCTCTGTTTTTTTCTCGGAATAGCGTCTCGATGAATGAGCAGATTTTGTTCCAAGTGCCGGTACCCGAGGTCATCTGGCTTACGACGGCGTCTTTGTAGAAGTTACCTTTATTCGACTCTAGTCCGTTTCACTCAGCTGCCCATCAGCTACTGATGAAAAGGTTTGGTAAATATCGTCCTCAGAACTTTCGCCGTATTTGCAGAGTGCGTTCCCTACTTTCCCCATCTTGTGGAGGTACCAGTTGAAATATCCATGTCCTGTTAAGACCTGATTGGCATAGAAGTTCACTTCGCCAAGTTCCCGCTACGTCCATGTTTCGATGGTTCTGATCAGGCACGTCCACTAGTTCAATCGCAACTCCAATGTCTCCGCTACTCGTGCATGCGTATAATGAACTGGCTTAGTCTCCTCTGCCGGAGTAGCCCATCACGAAGATGTCATCGGGCATATCCATGCGAAGGATTCCAACGTAAGTGATATTTCACAGAGCAGTACTCAGGATAGATCACTGTGATGCTCCAGCACCAGCAGTTACTTTCTTTCTGTGGGGTTTCACCATGAGTCGTATCCTATATAAACTCCCGGTCCTTGAGATAGTCTTTCACCATCCACTGGAAATATTGCGGTATTCTGAAGATATTTTCGAGGAGTTAAAGGTATTTCTTACGGGTAATGCTTCTATATCGACGACTGTTGCTTCAATGTCTTTAGTTTTCTTGTACAAGGTGGCGCAAAAGTCATCACCCAGTGGTGTTCACCAATCCGACTGAAAACTACATAGGATAGATGTCAAACGTCGTGGATCATTTAGAACATTGGCACACAGAATTGCCTAAGGCTACCCAAGGGCTGAAACCCCTATCGGAAGATGCTATAATTTTTGCAAATGGCGGCAAATGTCAATTTTACTTTGACATTTGTGATGTAAACAGATGACAACTTTTGCGCCACCTTATATTTATGGCCCTTTTGAGCTCGGACTTTGCGTTTCTCGATTCTGCTTGTTCGATGTTTTCAGAGTTCCTTCTCCTTCCCCTTTTAACCTTGCGTCTATCATGTAGACAGCTCTTCCTGAACGCGGCAATCTCTTCAGGCAACCAGTAGAGCTGTTTTTGCGTCGAATCTAGTTTCTTTACCAGGGCATCGAGGCATCGCCCGCATTGGGTAAAAGCCGCATCGTGGCTTCAGAATTCTCGGTTCTGCCCGGCAACTCTTGGAACGCGTTCTCCCTTCCTCGATTACGCCCGTAAAACAGACGTCGTTGAGCCTGTCCCCCTTCCATCTCAATGTTCGACCCTGGTTTCCATAAGGGAAACGTCGGTCTGCCTGTAGAACGAAGACGATGTATTGCTGGTCGCTGCCAGTAAAATCCGCGCTGACTGTCTAGTAATGAATGATAATGGTGATGATGAGGATGATGATGATGGTAACTTACCAACATCCAGGTATGAATATCTTCCTTTACGCACTTTATGAACGCACGAAGCTATGGTCAAGCTCAGATTAAACAAAAAATTGCCTGCAGGGGTTTTATTCATATCTTAGAAGGTTTTTAAAGTTCTTGCTTGCATGTATCTAAGGAAAAACTGTGTCTGTTCGGCATTGTGGCGTAGTACTGCACGCATTTTCAGGGTGCATACCTTGGCAACAGAACACTATATCATCCGCGTTAGCTGGCGCGACTGTCTGAGCTACCAACTGAAGGGTGTGTAACATTCCACCGGATGCGGGGACGCGATTTGTTTGGTAAATGAACACAGTTTGTTTATCCACTATTGATTCATTCAGGGACTGGGTTGAGAGAGAGAGATAGATGCTTGGCTTATGCAGATTACTTTCAAAGACTGAAACGGGTTTGTAGATATGCGCTCAATAGATTCGCAGTCGGATGCCATGCCAGTGGGTAAAATAGTTTTCCAGTTATCCCACCAACTCCGACGAGTCAACGGGTGCTGTGTGATTGGGAGTATATCTGTGGGTGCAAAAGGATCCGCACTGGGATTTGGTTTGGGTGCCATATTTACTTACTTTAAAAACGTTCCCTTAGGGGTGATAATAGAAGCTTTTACGAGAAAGCTTTCTCCATGCGAGTTGCACATCCTCGCTGGTGGAATCGTGAACGTAGTATTGAGTAAAAAGAAAAATGGTCGCAGGTATGTATACTTACAGACTTGAACGAAAGAGTGCAGGAAATTAAATGCTCGAAAGGACGTTAAAGTGAGCAATTTAATTTTCAATTGTAAAATATTCAAGACTGAATCCATAGGTTCCTTGTATTTGGAAAGATTCTTTCGAAATATTTCCGCGAAAGCAGATACGATTTTCATTAATTCATAAATCGGTCTCGGGCTATTGGGTATGCAATGCATGCGCTACCGTTCGATTGCACTGCTGTGCTCCAGGAGCAGGTGTGAACATCAAAGAAATCACCAATTATGTAGAGCCAGAGTTTATACTTTCCTCACTAATGGAATCTCCAATGCATGCCGAGGAGGGGAGGTAAATGTACAAACAAATATATTGCTGGGACTAGTTCGTATCTTCAAGTTTTAATTCAACGAAAGTTTCAATTCGTTAAACCCAACTTTATAGGCATTGACCATGACCTGCGTAGGCACCGACAATATATCAAAACTAAAAATTAGGGCTCGAACCGTAAAACACCCAGTGACCTTTTAAGGAAGGCCCACTTCACAGAACGGTCAATGTTGGCGCAAGGTCATAAGTTCACAGGCCAAAAGTCCACAATGGACTTTTGACACACCTAGGTGGGTTATAAGTCCACAAATCAATTGTGAACTTATAACCCACCTAGGTGGGTCAAAAGTCCACACCATTTCGGGTCATAATTCCATAATCTGAAAAAGGAAGTGGGCCATAAGTCCACAATTATTCTTATGACTTAATGGATAAATATAAATAGAAAAACATCGGAATATTAAACAGTTTATTTATGTAGTTGATTGCAAAGTATTTAAATAGTATGGGTCTAATTCATAATAGTAAAAAAATAATAAATAAAGATAAAATGAAAATTTGATTCAGGTTTTGAAAATTAAAGGAAACTCTCTTACAAAAAACAAAACATAAACAAAAATTAATTAAAAAAATTAAACAAACAACTTACAAAAATACTTTTGAGCTATTAACAGCTATTTGCCTACAGAAAGGGCATAAGATTTCGTTTCTGTTTCGTTTGGCTGAATCCACTACATTATTCAAACAATCTTCACAATTTTTTAAATGATTGCAAGGCTGAAGGAGTATGTCTCGTGGGTTTTGAAAGCAAATTCCACAAATAAGTTCGTTGCCCGAAGTTTGAACTTCGTCTTCAAGTTCGTTTTCTTCTCTTTCACCTTCGTCTTCTGTCAAATTTTCGCATTCATCAATAAATGCATGTGAATCTGTCTTATTGCTATAAATCGTTGCCAATTGATTTATTAATTCGGTAAGAGTAATTTTATCATTTTTAAATTTTAACATCGTGCTATCTATTAATTTATTTCGTTGTTGAAATTTAGCTTTGGCCGTTCAAACATGTGCCATGTTTCGCCATCAATGGACGAAGATAAATCGACGGATAAATTAAATTCTTCATCAAGTAGCTGGTCAACAAAATTGAAAAAATTCCCATTTTTTGGAAGGAGTTTTCCCAATCTGCCATTTAAGCATCGAGCATACCTGTGGTTCGAAAACTTTTTTTATAAACCGAGAATTGCTTCGAAATATCCTAAAAACTCAAATTTAACTCAAAACCATGGAAAAATTAACTTAAAACAGTAATATATTATACCTGTGAAATCCATTGCTTTCGGAAATATTCGAGAAATCCTTTAAAAATTGAAAACCCGTTTGTTTCTTTGTGGATTATTTCAGATCCTCTATGGATGTGCTGAGGATTTAAAAGTGGAAGAACAAAAAACTTATTGAAAATTTTACGAAATTGCTTTTCTTTTCGTAGAGTTTGCAAAAAATTTGGAATTTTTGAAGCCTTCCTCTTGATTGCACGACAATAGTGAAACCAGCACCCTCGTATTTCCGCAGCTGGAAAAACTTTTCTCAACCCCTTCCTTAATGCTTGCTCAAAATCCAAAGTGAAGGAAGCGGGAGAAAATTTAAACAAATTTGCTTTAATATATTGAAAAGCATGCGTATATGCGTCTTCAGATTTCTTACTCATGAGTAAGAAGAGAAAAGGATAAACCTATAATTGACAAAGGAATATAAAATGTAGGAATTAAAGTTGTAAATTTAAACTAGACTTTTAGCATTCAGTCTTGAGAATGTAACGAAGTATTTTGATTTGTTCAAATTCGCGCGAATTTTTCACTATTAGATAGATAGATAGATAGATAAAGGGTGATTTTTTTAAGGTTAGGATTTTCATGCATTAGTATTTGACAGATCACGCGGGATTTCAGACATGGTGTCAAAGAGAAAGATGCTCAGTATGCTTTGACATTTCATCATGAATAGACTTACTAACGAGCAACGCTTGCAAATCATAGAATTTTATTACCAAAATCAGTGTTCGGTTCGAAATGTGTTTCGCGCTTTACGTCCGATTTATGGTCTACATAATCGACCAAGTGAGCAAACAATTAATGCGATTGTGACCAAGTTTCGCACTCAGTTTACTTTATTGGACATTAAACCAACCACACGAATGCGTACAGTGCGTACAGAAGAGAATATTGCGTCTGTTTCTGAGAGTGTTGCTGAAGACCGTGAAATGTCGATTCGTCGCCGTTCGCAGCAATTGGGATTGTGTTATTCGACCACATGGAAGATTTTACGCAAAGATCTTGGTGTAAAACCGTATAAAATACAGCTCGTGCAAGAACTGAAGCCGAACGATCTGCCACAACGTCGAATTTTCAGTGAATGGGCCCTAGAAAAGTTGGCAGAAAATCCGCTTTTTTATCGACAAATTTTGTTCAGCGATGAGGCTCATTTCTGGTTGAATGGCTACGTAAATAAGCACAATTGCCGCATTTGGAGTGAAGAGCAACCAGAAGCCGTTCAAGAACTGCCCATGCATCCCAAAAAATGCACTGTTTGGTGTGGTTTGTACGCTGGTGGAATCATTGGACCGTATTTTTTCAAAGATGCTGTTGGACGCAACGTTACGGTGAATGGCGATCGCTATCGTTCAATGCTAACAAACTTTTTGTTGATAAAAATGGAAGAACTGAACTTGGTTGACATGTGGTTTCAACAAGATGGCGCTACATGCCACACAGCTCGCGATTCTATGGCCATTTTGAGGGAAAACTTCGGAGAACAATTCATCTCAAGGAATGGACCGGTAAGTTGGCCACCAAGATCATGCGATTTGACGCCTTTAGACTATTTTTTGTGGGGCTACGTCAAGTCTAAAGTCTACACAAATAAGCCAGCAACTATTCCAGCTTTGGAAGACAACATTTCCGAAGAAATTCGGGCTATTCCGGCCGAAATGCTCGAAAAAGTTACC
Organism: Portevinia maculata; assembly: GCA_949715645.1. NCBI lineage: Eukaryota > Metazoa > Arthropoda > Insecta > Diptera > Syrphidae > Portevinia > Portevinia maculata. Next base: position 80,545,948 of record OX454526.1, on the reverse strand, counting down.
CAAAATTGGACTTTCCAAATGGACCACCTAAGACGCAGCCGCGGTCAACATTTAAATGAAATTATCTTCAAAAAGTAAATGTCATGGACCAATCTAACGTTTCAAATAAAGAATCGATGAGATTTTGCAAATTTTATGCGTTTTTTTTTTAAAAAAAGTTCTCAAGCTCTTAAAAAATCAACCTTTATAATATTTATTTCTTATAATAATAAAGTACAAAGGCTTTCTTTTTTAATTTATACAAAATATTTAGAAAAAACTATAAGAAAAATTAGTGACATTTTTATTTTATATACAGATCTAATAAAAATAGAGTAAAAGCCACTTCAATTGGCGTATACAATACAAATTAATTTGTTTGGGTGGGGTGACCCATTAAGAAAAAAACTATCGCAGAAAACTTAAATGAATTTAGGAGTTAGCAAATAAATAATTAATTATAAATAAAAGATACTGAATGAAAATGCAATATACACAAAGAAAAGAAACAAATATAAATTAAATTGAAGTAAGGTTAAACCAGAATATCGGAAATAATAGATTCTAAACCAGTATAGTCAAAACGGAAGAGCCAAATTTTAACTTCCCTTATAAATGTTTCAGGTGTTGATAATGCCCTGATGGATTGCGGGAGTTTATTAAACAATCGATAAGACAAAATAGAAAAAAAATTAGGATATGCAGTGGTATGGAAATGGGACAGATAACACGTTTGAGAAGTTTACACGTAAATCATAATTAGAGATTAAACGAAAATTACGATGACCGGACTTCATGAAAAACGTTTTTAAAACCTTGAAACAATATAAATGACGCACAGGAAGAATATTCAGGTAACAGAACAAAGGACAGCTAGGATGTCTGCGAGGTTTACGACAAATTAGTCTTAGGATATATTTCTGCAAGATCAGCAGCGGATGTATTTTAGTTTGATATACGCCTCCCCAACAAGCAATCCCATATTGTAGCTTGGAATGGAAAATTCCGTAATATATTACCTTAAGAAGCTCAGTTGAGCATATATTACGCAAGTAATAAAAATATCTAAGAGTACATCGCAAATACTTTTTCAATGTACCTGCATGATACGAAAAACTCATTCTAGAGTCAAGGCAGAGTCCTAAGTACTTAAAGTTATCTACTGTTTCAATTAAAAAGCATTTATCACTGCAGATTATACTATTGCTGTAAGTTTGAGAGTTAAAACCGGACGTGCAATTGCAGTTAGTCAGATTGTATCTTTGACATTCGGGTGCGTGGAAATACACATTCGCTTCAAATTTGGATGAGCTAGATACTCGTAAGTTGAAGAACATTATTTTAGTTTTAGAGCTAATAACTAAGTGATGTTCAGCAAACCAGTGTCTCAAAAGATTTAAGTCCCAATTTACATCAGACACCAAGTCCAAGGGACTGTTTGAACCATAAGAGAAACCTACATCATCCGCAAAGGCAGTAGGTGATCCTTTGAAATTAAGAGAAAACAATGAATTGATGTAGACTAAAAACAAAATGGGACCCAAAACAGAGCCTTGCGGTACACCGATATTGAAGAACTTGATTTCGCTCCTGACTTCATCAATTTTTACTCGTTGCGACCTGTTTTCAAGATACGACCTAAACCAACTTAGTATGAAACCACGGAATCCGGATTTTTCCAGTTTTCTCAACAGAATTTTATGGTTAACCATTTCAAAAGCTTTGGTTATATCAATAAATAAGCCCGCCGTGCATTTTTTTACATCAAGGTTAGACATTATTTGAGAACAAAACTGTAACAGTGCATCTTCCGTCGACTTTCCTTTTTGAAATCCAAATTGAACTGGATTAAAGAACTTGGTTTTAGTAAGAAAGGTTACTATTCTATTTTTCATTAGCTTTTCAAAAATTTTGCTGAAGACTGGAAGAAGTGAAATTGGCCTATAATTGCAGATTTCAGCAGAAGAGCCTTTTTTGAGCAATGGAATAACCTCAGCACATTTTAGACCATCAGGAAAGACCCCATCAAGCACGCAACGATTATAAATATCAGCCAATACATCCACAATGAAACATGCAATTTGTTTTAGGGCAAAACTCGAGATGCCATCAGCTCCACAAGAATTCGATTTATTTAGAGTACCAATGACTTTAAGGATTTCAAGAGGAGTTATGGGCTGATAAACAAAACTACTACTTTGCAACGGTTCAGCACATTCACAAATAGCCGGACAGAGAGAACAAATCGATTGGACTGGACAAGGTTGTAAGCTGCAGCCTATATTGGCAAAATAGCTTACTTTATATACTTCTCAAAAATTAAATAGTAAACAAATCAAAATACTTCGTTACAGTTTTAGTTATTTAAAAATTGTTTACTATTTAATTTTTAAATAAATAAAATTGTAACGAAGTATTTTGATTTGTTCACTATTTAATTTTTGAGAAGTTTATAAAGTAATAGTGAAAATTCGCGCGAATTTTCACTATTACTTTATAAACTTCTCAAAAACTAAGTCCTAAAAACTTACTTCAATTTGATATTTTAAGATTTTGATTATGTTTTTGAGAATTTGATTAAGTAATGGTCTGTACTTACATGCACTGAATGTGCAACACAAACAATTAATAATTGCTTCCATTCACCTAATGGAAGTACACTAAAGGTGCCGTCAACAAAATAATTCCGCTCTGACCTTGGTAATACTTCAATTTGATTACACATGTTTGTTGGCATAAAAATAGAGTACCGGAAATCAGACTCCAAAATCGTGCTTTTGTAAAAAGTATTGCTTTTGTCATATCGAGACATTCCATAACGAAGCATTACATTTTTATTTGAAAATATTTCCTTTATTTCCATAAACGTTTTTGGCGATTTTGGCAAGGTACTACTTTTTATTCGGTTCTTATATTGGACTAAATTGGCCGAATCCTGCATTTTAACGCGCTTTTCATTAAAAATTTGTTTCGACGTATTTTTTTTTTTTAGCCCACCATCTATACAATCCTTTTTCATTGCATTAGTGAGAGTGGATGAAGCGTATCACATATTTTAGTAATTTTATTCAACACTGTATCGAATATCAAACTAGCTTTACACGATTTTATGTAGCATGTATATCTGTCACTTGTTTTATAACTATATTTTTTTGAACATAATTGTTTTTCTTCTTCTAAATATAATACAACACTATTTTTTCTCAAACCAGAAAGAAATTCGTATTTAATAATTTTTTCCTCCATCTCACTTCAACCACAACGATTGTATTATAATAATTACTCATAAATGCTTAAACTACTTGATTTAAATTATTAGATAATGAAAACCATTGTATTTTTTCATTGGAAAAATGACAATTTTTATAATTATGGACTTATGACCCATCTTAGTGAGCCATAAGATCACAATTGACGGGTCAGTAATCCACAAATATTTCGTGCGGACTTTTGACCTACCTAGGTGGGTTATAAGTTCACAATTGATTTGTGGACTTATAACCCAACTAGGTGGGTCAAAAGTCCATTGTGGACTTTTGGCCTGTGGACTTATGACCCTGCGCCGTCAATGTTATGTAAGGTATTTAGCTATGGCTTGAGGTCCACCCACCTACTCGTAAATGGGACATAAATCCATGAAAAGCATGTATGGGATTATGTCCCATATGAAAACGTGAAGTATTTTAATAATATACATAGCAAAGCACCTACCCCAAATCCAACAGTGTGCCGAGCAGGGCGGTTGCAGGGGGCAGCATGTAACCCATTTGGGATCTAAATATTGCAATGTGTATGGGTGGGACAGGCCGCTTCCTGAAGCGATGTGCATTCCCAGTATGACATGTATTACGGTTAAAATCGTCGTTCCAAACACGAAGTGGCGTATGTGCAAAAATTTTACTTCACAGAAGAGCCAAAACAAAAATTTACGAAATTTTGTTTTCTTGTGTTTTTTTTGTTGCTTTAATTTAAAACGTTCAACAAAGCTAACCATTATTTCGAAGAAGTGGTTATTATAATGTGTTAAAATTGTTTTGTTTCATAAACATTTACCATTTTTGAGTAAATTCTATTCCAAGAGAAAAAATGCAGATACGCCACTTCGTGTTTGGAACGACGAAATGTTCAACTAGCTATTTCATTTGTGCACTTATGATGGTTTTGCCGATTGAAAAACGAAAGGCAGGAGACATTGCGACGATGACTTAGAGAGTCAAGCCATTTTGCGATGTCTCGATCACTAATGAATTTTATCGCGAGTTTTTGAAACCAGTCGACTAGCTCCAAATATGTAATCGATGGACCGGACCAGAAATAAGCATTGTACTCAAGACAGCGGCGGATAACCGCCTTATTAATAGTAGCCAGATCAAAAGAGGTAAAATATGACTTCCATCGTTTAAGAAAGCCTAGACATTTCGCAGCGTTCTTGGCGGAATCGAATTGTCATTAACACTCATAACGAGAACGGAAAGCCGTTCAGTTTCAGCGATGCAAGTACCATTGATGGATAATGGTATACTATTGGGGTAACGCTTTAATGACAGAAGAGAGCATTGCGTTTTGTAGGCATTAAACTCCATTCTATGAGTTGTACCCCTCATAAGTACGCTATCATTGTTGGAATTAAATGAGCTTAACATACGTTGCCCTTTCAGTTGTACGCCCGAAAATAAGGGACTTGAACCTGGAAGTGAATATAAAAAGCTGAATGTCCTGTGATCAGCGAGGGATACGATTGCATTAGAAGTTGCGGACATTTTTTGTGAAAGTAAACTGATTCGAGGCCAAATGCTAAAATAAGACGCAGGCAGATATGTCCCGAAGTCTTCTTTTGCGCCTTACGTCCCACCTCAAAATAATAATATACGAGTACCTAGCACCTACTCCCAATTCAACAACGAAACCAAGCAATGGGTTGTAGTGGGCAAAATGCCGCATTTACTTTGCTTATCTGTTAATCGGTTTCTACAAGTGACTACCAACTACCAACGTCAAGTAATACCAACTTTCAAAAGTTGGCATTATTTCGCTTTAGAAGAAAAACAAATATATCTGCCTTGATGTAACACAGTCAGGCACAAAGGATTAATCCGTAAGCTACAAAAATATTTCTTACGACAGTACTATGAAATACTAGAGTCGTATATAATGCAACGATTATTTAGAATTAAGCAGGAGGATGATTATTGAAACACATCAAGGCAGGAGTACTGCAAGGTAGTGTGTTGGGACCCGTACTTTTCCTCCTATACACGAACGACCTACTACAAAATGACGAAACTACTGTTGCCACTTTTGCAAAAGATGATGCTGTACTTGCAGTAGGAAAACCCGTACAGGAAGGATTAGAAAAACTGCAAAAGACAGTAAATGATACATCTAATTGAGGCTCCAGGAAATAATCCCCAATGAAATAACCCAACAAATGGAAAATGAAATAACTCCCCAAATCAAAGATGAAATAAGTCCCCAAAATGGTATGAAATAAGTCCCCAAATAAGTATGAAATAAGTCCCCAAATCCCATATGGAAATCCCATAAACAGTGCAACCCCCCCGCTTGGGGTCACTGTTTGATTTGGAGTAGGTGCGAGGTTTTATTTTATAAATTTGGGGACTTATTTCACTATGAAGTATGAAATAAGTCCCAAAAACCAATGAAATAAGTCCCCAATGTTGGGTGCTTATTTCATATGAAATAAATCCCCACCTCCAAACAAATTTTGGGGAGTTATTTCATTTTTCGTTTGGGGGGTTATTTCATTGGGGGGTTTTTTCCTGCAGCCTCTAATTGAACCAAAAAATGGCAAATAAAATTAAATTAACTGAAGTCGATTTATGTTAACTTTACAAATAGAAACGTACAACACATATCTGTGTACATAAATAATAAAGTAGTTCTGCATTTTTACTCAGCTAAGTACTTAGGCTTGACTTTGGACGCAAAGTTGCGTTGGAAAACACCATGTCAAAATATAGGGACGGGCTACAGTCCGCTTGGGCGAACTGTTGGATACCCTATTCTTATTCCTATTCCTCATAAGTGGGCGTGACAAAAGTCTAAGTATGGTTGAATTGTTAAGAACGCTCTACATATAACATTTAAAGGATTTTATCGAAAAAAAACGCTCCCTAGCTCAAACTTTGGTTTTTCAATAAAATTGTTTTATTTAATTGTGGGCGTGTCAGTAGGCGGATTTTAGAAATTTTATCTCCCGAACAGTTTTGGGAGTCAAAGATCATATATAAAACATTTCAGCTTTCTAGCTCAAAATTAGATTTTTTCGAAAAATTTGTTTTTTTGAGTTTGTGGCCGTGTCTGTGGGCGGATTTCAAAAATTCTTAAACTTGATTATTTCGGGGCCCTAGAGAGTATATGGTTAAAATTTGAGCTCTCTAGGTCCAGTTTAATTTTGCTGACAGACGGGCGGACGGACGGACATGGTTAGATCGACATTACTATCGATGCTGATCATAAATATAGTACCTAACTTTGAGGGGTCAAAATTAATATACCGTTAGAATAGGGTATACAAAAACGAGATGAACTAAATATGCTATACAATGAAATGTATTGGTAAATAGGGAGGAAGTCATGCCTCTCAATCTCTCAAATAAAACCAAAACCAAACTAAAAATTGAAATGGTAGAGGACGAGGTTCGGAAGGTCGGAAGAAGACATGAAGTTGGGCTTCGCAATTAGAAGTAGTCCAACTACTTAATAATAACAACTTAGTTAGAAGATTACGTAGAGTTAAACCTTTTGAACTAGTTAACTAGGTAAAAAGGAAAGGTTTGTGCCCAGCCCTCTGCGAAATCAGAAAGAGGATCTTCTTCAAAGAACTCTTAAGCAATGAAAACTTGAAGAAATCCCCTGCTAGAAGCATTATTACTTTTTCTAGAAATTTGGAAAACGCACTAGCCTAAAATCTTCTCTGACCTATGGTACAATATCTCTATTCAAATGGAGGTACCGTTTTTCTTCGCCTAGGCGGGTCATGAGCTTACAAAAAAAAGGAAAGAAATATATATTGTAACAACATAATCACACGAACAAAGTGATAATGAATTAAAAACAAAAGGTAACAAACCAAAGTTAGTTCCTAAAAACAGTACATAAGTACATAAGTAAATATTAGAACACAATTTCTGATTAGTCTGACGACTAGGTGCGATTACTGGAAGGATGGTAACAACATACCTTCGCTGGGTGTTTTTAGTGGGTGTTTCAAGTCCTACACTATCGCAAAGCTCGCAAGCGATGTCTTTCAACGATTTTCACCTAACTACTGTTAAAGGGGTTAAAACGGGAATTTTATGAGCTCGTTTTATTTCCTTTAGAGAAAGTGAAAAAAAAGCCAAATTAGCCTTATAGCCCAGTCATTTTAGGTTTATCTGCGAAATAATTCCTATTGAGCTGAATTTTTGTATACACCTTTATTACGGCGTTGTAATGAAGATCTGAAAAATCGACATTGATATCATGCCGGCTTAAAAAGTTATGAAGGTCAAAATGTCACGAAAATCAGTTTTTCGCAAATATCTCGCGATCTATTGCTCGGAGGTCAATAAAGGTCATCGTAAAAATTGTTTGTCGTTTTTGGAGTAGAGCGCTTAGAAAGCGACTATATTATAACGATGCACTTTTTTTTAAATGTTTTCCCTCGTAGGCAAAATAAATGATATGTAATAAGAGGTTTTTTTATTTAAGAGTGAATAATTTTTTATTTGAATACTGAAAAATACAAAAAAAATAAACTTTTGTATATATATTTTTTTTTTGTCGTTCATTGTCGATATCTTCAGTTTCTATATCATTAACAGTGCTATGATCAGTATTAAAGGGATGATTACCCTCTTACCCAACTGCATCCATACTGGTCCGCCCGTGGGGTCCTTGGTGTAGAGGTTAGTGTGTTGGCTTGTGACCCGTGCGGTGCAGGTTCAATCCCCATGGGGAACAACAACATACGCCACCCATTCACATGCCTCTACACCAAAAGGAGGATTTCTGCCTGGTAGTACAATGGACCGTTACCGAGTCTGAGTGCTCTGGGATTTGGATTTCCTTTTTGAAAAAAAGGGGCAACGATGCAAACGAAGTCACAACACGTATGAAAAACGCCCTTAAGACGGCCCAGACTGGTGCAGCAGGAAAAATCTTTCCATTAATCCAAGCAAGGCTATCCTAGCTCCTTAACCAGAAGAAGAAATTTAACCTAGTTCAAATTTTAAAACGACGAGATCGTTAGAAGAAGGCTTACTTTTGAACTTCTTCTTCCTTTAAAGGCGATGAAGTTTTGATCAGGAATAAAGGGATCATAATCGTCCCACTTCACTACATCCCTACTGGTCCGCCTGTGGGGTTCGCCGGTTCGACCTGACGAAATAACGAAATAAGATTTTTAATCACTTCGTCACTGAGGCCATGAGTTTTTTTTCCTGCCTCTCTTTCGCGTTGGTATGGGACCGTTGATTGATATTGCCTTTTTGACAAGGTTCGTAGGATCCCTCCTTTGAACATGACAGTAACAACTGCGCCAGTCGCAGTAACTGTATTTAAATATTCAATATTACCATCACCTCTAGCGATACTAGCATTTTTAAATGTTTGTAGACCACGCCTAACTTCTACTACATCACCATCCATTGCATATAAAACATGCATTACTCATTATGAAAACTGTTGAAGAGCATGAAACTACTAAAATAACGTCTTTAACACTTAAGAAATATTTTTCAACTGAGCTAAACACCGTCCGACAGACAGTAGGAGGTATAAAGGGACGGGTCTCGGAATTATAAAATACAGAACATCTGATAGTGGAGGTCGTTTTTATAATATATAGTAGATTTTACTAAGTTCCAAAACCTCTATAATATAAGTATATTTTTCACAAAACCCCCAAGTATCAGATAGAAGTTTTTAAGACACTTAACAACATGAATAAAAACCAATAGAGGTTACGCCTTGGTGTACGGTATGCAATACCGTATGTGAGTGCATTCTATACTCTATTCATCAAAAATTGTCTGTACAGGCCTTATGGAGGAGCTTTTTTTCTACTAGTGATGCCTGTAGATACTCTCACGGCACTCAAACGCAAGAATTGCCACTGAAATAAAAACCAAACCACTGTCATACCAAGGAATTGTTGTTATAATTTTCCTAAAATTCGCATACAACCCACCACAACCAGTCTCCCACACAGCCGAATGGGAATGAATGCGGTCTTGTGTTCGCTTGCTATTATCATCCACCAAAATAAGCAGTGTGTATGACTGAAGCACATCAGAAGAGTATTACCATCTCTACAATGAAGCATATCATTAAGGGTTTTTCTATGGATTTTGTCAAAAAACTTTCGATTTTGGTGCTTTTGAGAACGAATTATTACGTGGGGTGTTGCCATTCGGTTTTAATTTGATTGTATTTGTATTGTAACGCTGCACAAGTGCAGTTCTGTTTAGGTATATAACATTGCGCTCTGGGTTAATAATTTTGTATTCTAATTGCCTGATTGTATCTACCTTTTACAATATACATATAGCCGACAGGACTGGGTAATGTTTTGAGAAAATCTTGCTGATTGAGTTTATGTCGCAAACTGTTTAAATAAAAAAAAAAACATAAATACATCCCTTCATCTCATTATGTACCTGTTTGTATGATGTCTTTGATTTTCCGATGAATGGCGCCTGTTTTGCCAATGAATACGGGAATTCCCAAAAGAAAGATTTCAAGTTAGGTAGGATGCAATCATACAATGGGTTGCTTGAAATCGTTAAACGTTACAAAGCCAAGTATGAAACATACATCGTGGATGAAATGGCTCAAAATGCGTGACATAAAGTGCTTCGCTTGCCGCCTTATCACTGTGACCTTAATCCAATAGAATTGGCTTGGGCTCAAGTGAAAGGGTTTGTAGCAAGCCAAAACAAGTCATATAAAATGGCTGAAATAAGAGACTTACTTACGACAGCACTTACAAGGGTTGACAAGGAAAAATGGCATCGATGTGTCCAACACGTTGAACAGGTTGTTGAGCCAAATATGTGGGAAATGGAGGTTTTTGCCGAGGAAGCAGTTGCAAGGTTAATAATAGATCTAAATAACGAGAGCAGTAGCAGTAATTACTCATCGGATTAGTTGAGTAGTGATATTAGAAATTAGTATTTTATGTTTTACAATATTTATAATGAATAAATTGGATTAGATACTGTGATATAAATGTTCGTTTTGATTTTTTTTTGTGTTGCAAAAATTATATATTTTGTTGGTGTACTGGAGATACCCTTTAAAAACGTGCCCATTATTATCTTACCAGAAAAGGAAAAAGATAAACGGAATTTATTTCGTTCCGCAATATTTTTATTTTAAATTTGAAGATGGTGACCCTAATAGAATTGCTCTCTGAGTTATAGCGAATTATCATACACACTATGGTAACCCTGTGAGAGCTTTAAAGAGGGACCGATTTATGTAAGTCATTGCAACCAGACTGAGAGACAAACATCCTATCTTCCCTGTACTGACAATTTTTTTTGGATAGAGTATAGTCGCTTTCTCAGCGCTCTACTCGAAAAACGGTTAATTTTACAGAAAAATGCAAGAGGCATTTTTTGTAGATAATTTCACGACAAACAATTTTGACCTCTATTGACCTCCGAGCAATAGATCGTGAGATATTTGCGAAAAACTGATTTTCGTGACCTTTCGACCTTCATAACTTTTTAAGCCGGCACGATATCAGTGTCGGTTTTTCACATTTTCATTACAACGCCGTAATAAAGGTGTACAAAAAAATTCAGCTCACTAGGAATTATTCCGTAGATTGGGGTTTAAAATGTCTAAAATGACTGGGCTATTATTGGGCTTTCAATTGATGAAAGCTACTACTTATCAGTAAAATAAGGTAAAAGGTTGTTCAATTATTGGAATACAGTGCATTCCCGATTTTTGCAACCTCGATATCTGCAAACCTCGATATTTGCAACTCACTTAATTCATTCCCATTTTTGATTTTTGCAACAAGTCCAAAAAAACTCGATTCCGCAACTTTTGTTTTAAAAATTTAAGCTATAAAAGTGGAAATGCCGCAAACCGTGAATACTCGTAAGTCAGAGTGGAAAAATCTTAGTTTAAATAATGGGGGTGACATTTTAGAAAAACTGTCGTTAGGCTCTTCGACGAAACTAATTTTTGAGCAGTATAAATTAAATAAATCTACTACATGCAGAACTAAGCAAAAGACAGATTTTTGAAAAAAAAAATTGTTGGTCAATCGGTTTGCGGACCAGGCGATCAGAAGAATTTACGTCTAAGATAATGATATTCCGAAAATGTACATGGCTTATGCGAAAAATGGCCGCTCATAATCTAATTCCCGGGAATACTTTGTGTACAAGACAAAGAAGTTGCATAATAACATACAAGAAATATCGGAATAATTTCAAGCAAGCAGTGATTGGCTTTTGAAGTTCAAGAAGCGGCAGGGAATACGATTCTTAAAAGTTCGTGGAGAGAAAGTTTCTGGCGGTCCGCCCCGTCTGGCAGCCTAACAGGGTGTGCCATCGCTAACCCAAAAATAACTCTTTGCACATAGAACAAAATAAAAACACAATTGTGTAAAACAAAGTTGATTCCTAAATAACCTAAACGAACAGTTTAGGTATTCGAGCTCGAGGCATCTGATCGCCACCTAACGTCGGTTGAAAAGTGGAAAACTTTGGAAATGGGCTTAAAAATGCAAAACACAATCGACAACAATTTGCAAATGTCAATGGGTGCAGAAAAAAAGAAATGGCGTGATATTCTAAGTCGTCTTTTGGACGTAATATTGTTTCTTGCTCGTCGAAATCTATCTTTTCGAGGCAACAGAGAGGACTTGTCATCGGACAATAGGGGCAATTCCTTAGAATTGGTGAAACTTATATCCAAACATAGGGGCGGGCTACAGTCCGCTTGGGCGAACTGTTGGATACCCTATTCTTATTCCTATATCTCATAAGTGGGCGTGACAAAAATTTAAAGGATTTTATCGAAAAAACTAAGCTTTTGTAAATAAAAACGCTCCCTAGCTCAAACTTTGGTTTTTCAATAAAATTGTTTTATTTAATTGTGGGCGTGTCAGTAGGCGGATTTAAAAAAAATTTAAGTATGAGCATAAAGGGCACCTAGAGAGTATATACTATAAATTTCAGCTCCCTAGCTCAAACTTTGGACTTTCAAAAATAAAAAATAAATAATTGTGGGCGTGTCAGTAGGCGGATTTTGAAAATATTTACACATGAGCATAAAGGGCCCCTAGAGAGTATATATTAAAAATTTCAGCTCCCTAGCTCAAATTTTGGTTTTTCAAAAAAAATATTTTATTTAATTGTGGGCGTGTCAGTGGGCGGATTTTGAAAATTTTATGTCCCAAGCAGTTTTATGGGCCAAAGTTCATATATAAAAAATTTCAGCTTTCTAGCTCAAAATTCAATTTTTCCCAAAATTTGTTTTATTTAATTGTGGGCGTGTCAGTGGGCGGATTTTGAAAATTTTATGTCCCAATCAGTTTTATGGGCCATAGATCATATATAAAAAATTTCAGCTCTCTAGCTCAAAATTCGATTTTTTCCAAAATTTTGTTTTTTTGAGTTTGTGGGCGTGTCTGTGGGCGGATTTCAAAAATTCTTAAACTTGATTATTTCGGGACCCTAGAGAGTATATGGTTAAAATTTCAGCTCTCTAGGTCCAGTTTAAAGGCCTAATTTTTGCCCCTTTTGGGGAAAGAAGTTAGGACGAAAATTGTGAAAGACATTCACCAAGCAAAGTACTTTGGCATAATATTTGATAACACACCTGATGAATCACATATCGACCAAATGAGCGAGGTTATAAGATACGTTTACATCCAGGATGGAATGGCTGAGGTGAGGGAATCATTTCTAGGGTTTTTCCAACATCTTTAAAGACTGCCAAAGAACTAAACGACGATATCTTAAAACAATCCAATGAAGATTTTTTTTTTTTTTTTTTTTTTTTTTTTTTTTTTTTTGTCGGGGTGTGTGAGACTTTCTGCACTGGAGCACTCAGACTCAATACTGGTCCATTGTACTACCAGGCAGACACACCGCATTTTACTGAGAGAACCAAGAAGTCGCTTCAATGATAAGGAGCTTAGGTTTACAGCACTCACCATATCCGCACCAAATACCTGCCACCTGATACGAGCAAAAGCAGGACAATCACAGAGGAAATGTTCCGCAGTGTCGTCGCTTTCGACACAGGCTTCGCAGTTGGTGGTGTCACTTAGGCCTAGCACCTTAAGGTGTTTGGCAAAAGCGTAGTGTCCCGTAAGAACGCCAGTAGTCTGTCTGCAGTCTTTTCTGTTGAGAGACAACAAGAATGCCGCGGATTTCCCACAGACGTCGGGGAGCATTTGTTTAGTCTGTCTGCACCCTGGAGAGTCATGCCAACGGCGATTGTATTCATAGGAAACCCAACCGTCAATGGAAGCCCTGACCGAGGCCGCAGGCAGACAGATCGCTGGTTCAGGTCCTGAGAGGTCCCCCTCTGAGCCTTGTCTAGCAAGTTCATCGGAGATCTCATTTCCCGTGATCCCGTTATGACCCGGGACCCAGACAAGTTTAAGTGAATTCAGCCTTCCGACCGAATTCAGAGATATCTTGCATTCACGTACTATTTTGGAGGTAGTTAAGGGTTTGAGTAAGGCCTTAAGCGCAGCCTGACTGTCGCTACAGACGCAGATACTTCGCCCCCTCCACCTGTTCCTCGTAACATAGTCCATGGCCATTAGGATAGCATAAGTCTCTGTTTGGAAGACTGACGCATATTTGCCTAACGGAAAGAAAAGTCTAACGTTATCGCTCTCCACGAAGACACCAGCACCAGATCCTTGATCGGTTTTGGAGCCATCCGTGAAGATTCGACTGCATTCCCTTCCAGGTTCAGAGTCCGGCTAGAGCCGGTCCTGGACGCGAGGAAATTCGACCTCGTATTTGCGCTTTAGCCGAAGTTCCGGTGTCATCGCATCAGACGGCATATCCATAAGACAGGAGTCGAAGGACAACCGTTGCGCAAGTTCATCAAAACTCCAGTGCGAGTTATACCAAAAGCTACCTCTTGTACGACGTGAGATAGCCTTGATTGTACAGCCCATGATGTAAACATCTTTGGACCAAAGAAGTTTGCTATCCAGGATGACTCCCAGATACTTTGCTTCATTGGAGAGTTGGATTGTGACGCCTTTTAGCACTGGCTGAGTCAACCCGACCAGCTTCCTCCTTCTCGTAAAGAGAACAACCTCAGTTTTAAGAGGATTGACCGAGAGCCCATTCCTAGTGCACCATTCGTCGATCACGTCAAGGGCCGCCTGCGCCTTGGCGCATACAGTCGCTAGGCCCAACAGAAAGCACGGCAACATCATCCGCGTACGCCTGACCGTAAATATTAGAACTTTTGAGTGCGTTCAACAGAGAGTCGACCAGCATACACCACAGCAGTGGAGACAGGACGCCGCCTTGCGGGCAGCCTCTGTTTACCCCCGCCATAACATAGCGGCCACAATCCGCATCCGCAACCAACGTTTTATTCATTAGCATTGCTTTAATCCACAACACCAATGGTTCGTCTACGTCCAATAAAGATAGTCTTGACATTAACCTTTGCCGGGCTCAGGGATATGATAATGCTGCGACTATGGCGGGTATTCATGGAGGAGTTCAAACATTAATTCTGCAAATTAATCCAAAAGCTTTGTTTGCGCCATGTGCAGACCACTCTTTAAACCTTTGTGGAGTTCACTCTTTGGGAAGCACTTCTTCAAGTACAACATTTTTTTGGGACAGTGGAAAGACTTTATACCTTTTTCTCAGCATCTATTCATCGTTGGGATATTCTAATAAGAAATGTAGGTGTGTCAGTCGTGAGACTTGTGGACACTAGATGGAGCGCTCATCACGAGGCTGTTAAGCCATTGAAGGAAAATTTTGTAAAGATAGTTTCAACTCTCGAACTCCTTTGTGATCCTCAAAAGGAAAATTTGGATACAAGGGGTGCTGCGACCATTCTCTTATCTGCTGTGTGCGACTTTACGTTTTTGTGCTATCTTTCTTTCTGGTCCGATATTTGGAAGAAGTTGATGCAGTACAGAAATACTTGCAGAAACCAGGACTCACTTTAGAAAAAAGTTTAATAATACTAAAGGCACTTGCGAGTTTTCTGAATGAAAATCCTGATAAAACCGTAAAAAAGGCCTTTAGTTACGCACGAGGAAAATGCGCAGAGTTAGACATTTCAATTGAAAGGCGTGGAAGGGAAAAAAAGAAAATTATGCCTGGCGAAAAGGCTCAAGATGCTGGCTTGACTTTGGAAGAAGAAACGCGCAGAGCCATGCTAGAATGTCAAGAGAAATTTTTCACTGAACTAATACATCGGTCTCAGGCCATGGAAGACATTCCGTCAGTTTTTTCAACACTTCAACCTAAAATATTGCTTCATGGAACGGAAGAAGAACTCCGTGCTGCTGTTCCAATTCTTAAGCTTTATCGTTAAGTGGGACTTTTCAGACTCGTTACCGACTCTATCATTGGCGATTAGAATTTATTTAACGATTTGCGTCTCAGTGGCATCATGCGAACGAAGCTTTTCAAAGTTAAAATTAATTAAAAATTATCTAAGATCAACAATGAGCCAAAATAAGCTGTCTAATCTGGCTATACTTTCAATTGAAAAGGAGCACACAAAAAATATACATTTTGATAATTTAGTCAAAACATTCAGTGCAATAAAAGCTCGAAAGCACCTTTAAGTAAAATCTGTGTTAGTGTTTATGTTTTTCTTCTAAATTTTTTTAAGGGTCTAAGTTTACTTACCGCCCCGGGTGCCACTGCCTCTTAGTCCACCCCTGCTTACAGCACATATGAAAAATAGGCGGGAAGAGTTCGAGTAATTACTGAGGTGAGGAATAATAATGATACTCCTGGTGGACCGATTGGAAGACAGTTTCGTAAACAAATATGATGGAGCTTTAAGATGAATTAGTTTATGTAAAAATATACAGTTTCTTGCATTGATGTATTGCTGCAGAGTGCAACCAGGAAGATGCTTTGAAAAATTAGAAACGTGGTCATGTCTTCGTAACCCGTAGACATGGCGAACAGCTTCATCAAATGCTACTTGCAATTTACGCTGATATAGCGAGCTTTGTACACGATTTCAGCATACGAAATTATGGGCAGAACTAAGACACTATCAATTTGCGTCGGGTTTCAAGAGGGGTAAATTGAGCAGAAGTCCACAGTTTTCGTAGGCAGTCATAAATGTGACTAATAACCACATTTGTGTGTTTATAGCCTGACAGAGATGGTCTATAGTAAAGCCAAGGCTGGTGCAGTGATCAACTGATATAATTTTACTATCACGGAGCCATATCTCAGGTAAAGTGCTTAGATCAAAATGTCTTTTTGATATTGCGATGACTTGAGATTTAGCTGGACTTAAAAGTAGGTCGTTAGCAATAGCCCCAGCATTTATTTGGTTGAGGTCCTCATTAATAGCAATGGACAGTCCATCAAGCTGATGTAATGGCCTGACCAGATGAAGCTGAACATCATCTGCGTATAAGTGAACCGAAGCATGTAAGCAACATGATGGAAGATCATTGATAAACATGCAAAAGAGTATTGGACCGAAAATCGACCGCTGGGGGACTCCTTGTATAACAGGTCTTGGAGCTGAGCATTTCCCACTAGAAGTGACCTTTTGCAATCTTCCCGACAGATTATCAGTTGTAAGCTTATATGCCCGGTCCATAAAGCTAAAGATATTTAGCAGTTTCCACTTGAGAATATTATGATTCACTTTGTCGAAAGCTTTAGAAAAATTAAGCAGGCAGAGGAGATTGATATGGCCCTTATCGTATTCAATTCTTGTATCATCAAGGAGATTTGTCATAGCAGCAGAGCAGCTGTTATTCGCTCTGAAGCCCGATTGTTTCTCATATAGCAATTTGTTATTGGAAATGTGTCTTAAGATTTGCTTCTCGATTATCTTCTCAAAGACTTTAATCCGATGGACAGATTGGATCACGTTTCATAGCAATGGGAAGTACTCTGGCAATTTTCCAAGACTGGGGAAATGTAGTTGTAACAATGCACCAGTTAATTATATGAGCGAGATGTGGAAATAATAAATGGCAAAATAAGTTTGATGAAATGGATAGGTACTCCATCCACCAACAGAGTCGATCTTTATAGCCATCACACATTTTATTTCTTCATCTTCATTGACTACTTCAAAATCTTCCAGTATATGCAAAGACCTTGACGAATTCCTTAAAGAGTTGACTCCTAAGTCACCAACCGAGATGGGATCACCAAGAAAAAAATCGTTAAGTTCGTCAGGGTCGAGAGAACATTGAGGGCTTTTGTTTTTGCAGACACCAATTTTACTAAGATTGCTTCATAATTTTTTAGGGGGTAAAGAGGTGTTAAGTTTGAATGAGTAATAATTTATTTTAGATGTCCTAATTATACAAGCTTGATTACGGGCTTCCTTGAAGGCACTCCAATTAGCAGCTATTTGAATGTGCTTCCATCTACTATGCACTTTATTTCTTTTTTTAATTGCAGTTAACACAGCCGAAGAGAACCAAGGGCAACATGCGTTTTGAATTCTTACCGATTTTCGAAATAGGGTCGTGTTTTCATTAGTTGCGAACATCGAGAGTGCACTGTGTATTATTTTTGTTAGTAGAAGAACTGTTAAGAGTTTTAATTATTTGTGTGACTCCAAGAGGTGTCCAGAGTCTTAAATCCTTTTACCGGATAAGCAGGCCACCCAGGTACTGTTAGGGGATTGACTTGTCATATTTTTGGTAGATCCCATGAAGAATGCCTTTACGTCAAAGAACCAATCTCGAAAAAATGGAGCGCGACTGGCTCAGTTGGTACTGTCATGTCGAAAGGAGAGATCCTGCAAACCCTGTCAAAAAGGCAATATCAATCAACATTTCCATACAAACGCCAAAGAGAGGAAGGCTTTAATCTCCTGGATCACACAAATGCAGCAACACCGGCATTGATTGGCCCCATTGACGAAGTGATTCAAAATCGGGAGGCCTGTCGTTATTTTCTGAGGTCGAACCGTCGAACCCCACAGCGGACTGGTAGGGATGCAGTTAAGTAGGAGGGTTATGATCCCTCCTGAATATAGCCATATTGCCATTAAAGGAATGAGAAGAAGAAGATCCCATAAACATTGAAATGTGTAGGGTAGGCTGGGTACGGTTGAAACAAAGGACGGTTGAAACAACACAAATATTCCAGGAATAGTAGGCGATATGCGAACCTCCCTGCTTGGGGTCACTGTTGGATTGGGAGAAGGTAGGCGCTTTGTTGGGTATATTTTATTATTTTTTTACTTTCATAAAGTGAAATATGGCAACTGTAAAAAATTGGGCTTACCTATTTCACTTTCACGAAGTAAAATAAGGGCACTTTTTGAAAGTTGACCTTATTTTACGGCACCGAGGCATGCTTGCTTCCCCCCTACAACCATTCTGCTTGGGTTCATGGCTGGATTAGAGTAGGTCCCTTCGAGGGTAAAAGTGTGAAAAACACTGAACTTCTTCGACTCAGGAAGACACTACGCGGCGTGCTTCAGAGCTCATAAGGAATACAATAGTTCAACAGATAACAATAATTGAAAGTGCGAAAATGTCAATTTGTATAAAATTGACTTTATTACACTTTTCAACAGCGAAATAAGGTCAACTTTCGAAGTTGATCGCAAAGTTGAAAAGCAAATAAGCAAGGTCTGTAATAAATAGCATTGGACTTAAGACGGTTCCCTGCTTTACTCCGAATTTGATTGGAAAACATTCGAAACATTCGGCATATACATGTCTATGATTAGCTGTGCGGTTTTGGAACTCATATCTGCCTTAACGCCACAGTAGAATCATTTCTTGGTTGTTAAATTGTTGTTAATTGTATTCTTCCAGAAAAACGTATCTCGGAGGCGAATTCCAAAGTTTGTTTGTTTTATAATAAAATATTTTTTGGAGTAAGTGCAGCTGTCCTGGCAGTTGACAAGGGCATCGTCAGGTGATGTGCATTAGCTATCAACCTAAAAGGACGATCAGATTATGCATTCGCACAATTGATTTCGTTTAATTCCTTAGAACCAGTGTTTGCAAATCGGATGCCACTTCTAGATCATAAATTTAAGGACTTCTTGGTTTTTGAATACATTTTTAGGCAATATTTGGAAGCGCAACACAAAATGCGGCCTATAATTTCTTCCCCGGTGGCGCAGTAGCTCAGTGTTTAGTACATTGAACTACCTACTGACTGAGGGGTCTAAAGTACAAATCACTCCATTTGCACATAAAGTCTTTAGAGTGCCTCCCTTCTTTCAAAAGTGTGAAGAACATATGTACTGAGAAGGCTCTCAAATTTTGCCTTCATAGTCGGCGTAATAGCAGGTCCCTTCCATTCATGCAAACATTGTAACTCCGCACATGCAAATGGCTGCAGGTTATAGGCCCTTTACGGGCTCGTCCGATTTTCATGAAACTAATTTATGGAAAGCCCAATCAAAGTTTAGAAGGTAAATTTGCACGATTTTATTTAAACAATTCCAGATGTCAAAGAAGCATACATATGACAGGGTATATTAAAATTGCACATATATTGCCCTACAAACCCGCACATGTGGTTGTGGGATTTATAACTAACTAGATATAAAATTGTCCATCGATTTCAGCTCGTTTTAATGATTTAAGCTCCTAGGAAACGCAGTGCATAACGAAAATCCTTTGACATGCATTTTCGAACCAACTTCTGACTGACAGAGAAAATTGTAATTTTATGCTTCTCCTCATGGGTAAACCGCACAATGAAGGCAGGCACTCTCAACCGATTTGCATTTTCCTTTAATTACGTGTCAGGCCCCAGGGTACATTTCCATTTGGATTTCATCAACATGTCCTACTGTTCGATCTCTCTCTCCGAATTTCTTTTGGCAATCTGTCTATCAACCAAAATACAACGAAATTGTGACTTTTCTGTTGAATCTCATACCCAAAATCAGCTTCACCAGCGTTGTATCTGTCAAAAAATTAAAAAAAAAAACCATTCACGATTTTAAAGCGAACCAGAAGCATATTGCCACAAAAGCATCCTTGCCGTATCAGGCCATCCTCTGCCCCTTCAGTATTGTATATCATCCCCAAAAACAAATAGTTATTCTATTTCAAGCAACCTCATCGTCGTGGTTGTGGTCGGTCGTGACAAAATCCAAGCTCTGCACGTACTGTTCATCCTGATTTTGCATCACATCGATCGCATCTAAAAATACAGACACTGCCGCTCTGCGAAAAGAGTGCCTACCATCTAGCAGCAGCCATCAGAACATGTAACATCTGGACGTTGACAATTTGAATCTAACTTCTGGTGTTGGCAAGCAGAAACTTTTGTTTATCCCGATCTCTGAACAGTGCCTGAGCAGTGATGCAGAGCTGCATGGCTAAGTCGATTAATCACGATTCCAAGAACGATGTTCTATGATCTCCATAAACGATCAATTAAGACAATCGAACAGTATTTGGGAATGCTGAATTCGTTGATGCTTGGAAGCTTGTGAAGGGAAAGTTCTGAGGCTGTGATTCAATCTAACAATAGACGATCGAGTTGCAGCTATGCAGCAGGATGTGGGACATCTCATAGTAAGCGAGACAAGTAGTATATGATTTGGTCTTCAGCAGGGGCCAAATGATGTTGGTATTTTGAAAATTAGGTTGGAACTGGGTGGAAAAGTGGCTGATAATAAGGACTCAGTTACCTTAAATATTTTTAAGGATTTTTATTTTCTTTCTAAAATGTCACAATGTTTTATAAGTTGTTGACGCAGTAGGAGGCTTTATTATTAAAGTTGTTCCTGACAAATCATTGCAATTGGTTAGAAATCTACGAAATGCGACTTCGAAGAACTATTTAAAAAGAATCTGCCATTTAGATTTTGATCTTAATTTTATTATATCACTTGATCACTGCACCAGCCTTGGCTTTACTATAGACCATCTCTGTCAGGCTATAAACACTGTTCGTCATGTCTACGGGTTACGAAGACATGACCACATTTCTAATTTTTCAAAGAACCTTATTGGTTGCACTCTGCAGCAATACATCGATGCAAGAAACTGTATATTTTTACATAAATTAATTCATCTTAAAGCTCCATCATATTTGTTTACGAAACTGTCTTTCAATTGGTCCGCCAGGAGTATCAATATTATTCCTCACCTCAGTAATTACTTGAACTCTTCCCGATTATTTATCATAAATGCTGTAAGATTCTGGAACTCGCTCCCGTCTCAAATCAAATTAATTGTTAACTACAAACAGTTTAAACATGCAATCTTTCTCCACTTTTAAACCCTAATCCTCTCCCAATCCTTTTCCCTTTTTGCGTTCTTTCGTATATCCTTGTTGTCTGTAGCAATGCATATACATACTCGTACATCATATCTAGGTACTATAACAGATGTAATCTTACTGTATTCTTGTTACGAGTAAATGAAGGTAAAAATGTAATGTACCTAATTTAAAAGGTTTTTTCGTTGTTTCTTCAAAACGGAACTGGTTTCTTTTCGTCTGAATATAGACATTTTTATACACTTAAACTAATAGTTCAGTAGTAAGTTAAAACATTAGTATTCTGCCGGTCGTCGCTCGGCCTACTGGGTTCCCTGTGATTGCCTCCTGCGAGGTAGTGGTCTTATGGGGGAGATAATCCTGAAGGGGTCAGGGTGTGCAGCCTGGCTGTATTTCGCATGGGTTGCGATGTATTGGAGTGACTAGTGCAGTGGCGACTCTCGCCCGACATCCGAACCAAGGGTTGGGATCGAGATGAGGTGATTGATGCAATCAAACCACAGGTCGATCCCAAATTCTGCGCCGCGGAGGGGCAGCTATTGCTACCTGATCACCGGGGGAGTGAAGAGCCTTTTGAGATAACTGTTACAATCGAACCTCAAGCTGCTCTTCACTCTCTTTGCAGGCAACAACGTGCCGGGGTGACTGATACAGTTGAATCCCGAGCAAGCTATTACATTCCTTGGAGGGGGGTCGGGGTGTACCGGCTGCACAGTCAAGTAGTTGGTTGAAAGACTGTGCCGGAGGGGGTGACCGAAGGTGGTCCAAGCCTGAGTGCCACACGCATCGCGGGGTGGTGTAGAGCCGATCAAAGTGGGTGACCTCTAATTTGGACGTGTAACTACTTTAAACGCTATAACTTCTAAACTAAAATGCAACAGTTATTTTGTACATTTTGGAAAGACAATTTAGTAGCGCATACATGTCTTTAACACTTTGGGTACATCTGTGAAGCTGCAAAAAAAGTTATGACTCCTTAAACTCAAAATTATGAAAATTGTTTGTTCCATTTTTTTTTACTTAAAATTCATTTTTCCAAACATTTTTACTTAATTTTTTTTTAAGAAATATTCCTTAAAAATTATATAGCCCAAATTTTTTACGTACGATCAACAGAAGTTGTAGAAAAACCGTTTTGTGTGAGATAAAAATGGTCAAAAAGGAACCTAGATACTGAATTACTGTTAAAATCCCCAAATCGTAGAATACCGTGTAGCCGGCTAATAAGCGCCTTGTTGGTCCCGGGTCAGTTGCACCAAATAGAATGTTGGCAGAAGTTGAGGGTGGGATTTGCGTGTTTTGGAAGTTCAGCCTTCGATCAGCGTCCGCAGACTAGCTGTGCAGTTGGAACTTGCCAGAACCAAGATTCACAGAACTCTACAGAATAATAGATTACACCCTTTTTTATTTAAGACCGGAACAGAATTTACTACCAGGAGATACGCAAACTAGATTTTGCCATGGCTACTGCGTAAACAGGCAGAAGACGGGCACTTCCTCAAGAACATTCTGTGGAATGACGAAGCGCAATTCACAAGAGATGGGATTACAAACCATAATTTGCACCATTGGTCAGGCTCCAATCCCCATTTAGGTAATACGCAAAACATCCTTTCAAAGGTAAGAATTTAATTCTTGTGAAAAGCTTCTTTGAAATGTATTGCTTCCTAGGTTAGATTTAGAGGTTTAGCGTAAATTGATTAATAAAAAAAAAACTTTAGTACGCCCGAAGTTCTTCTACATACAGTAAATTCCAATTACTATCTGGAATTTTTTGGAGAACGATTGGCGGAGCTCGTTGAAGATATTCCCCATGTTCTTTCAACAAGATGGTGGAATGCACAGCAGCGGCAGGGTAACTTCATTCTTCAACCATATTATTGTAACGAACAGTGGATTGGTCGATTTGACCCCAACACTCGGCCACCTGGATCTCCTCACTCCTGATCTTACACCCATGGAATTTTTCTTCTGGGATGCTATAAAAGCAAAAGTTTATTTTAGATAAAGGTCAAGTCTGGGAGAGCTCCAAGAAAAAATTTGACAAAATTAGTTCCAGAAGAGATGAAAAAAATTTTGCTGCTCGTTAATCTGCCACCCGAAATGCTTAAACGGTGAAAGTGTATTCAAATGGAAGGAATGCACTTTGAACAATTCCTATAAATATTCCATAAACTGTTCCAAAAATGTGCATTTAAGTACCACAAAAAAATATCTAAGAGAATTTAACAGTAATTCAGTATGTAGATACACTTTTTTTTATCATTTTTGTTTGACAAAAAAGGCTTTTTTTTACACCTTTGGTTGATCGTATGTAAAAAACTTGCTCAACATAAATTTTAGAGAATTTTTTATAGATACAAAATTCATAAAAAAAAATTTGGAGAAAAATTAATTTTAAGTAAAAACATAGGGACGGGCTACAGTCCGCTTGGGCGAACTGTTGGATACCCTATTCTTATTCCTATCCCTCATAAGTGGGCGTGACAAAAGTCTAAGTATGGTTGAATTGTTAAGAACGCTCTACATATTTTGTTTATATAACATTTAAAGGATTTTATCAAAAAAAACGCTCCCTAGCTCAAACTTAGGTGTTTCAATAAAATTGTTTTATTTAATTGTGGGCGTGTCAGTAGCCGGATTTAAAAAAAAATAACAAATGAGAATAAAGGGCCCCTAGAGAGTATATATTATAAATTTCAGCTCCCTAGCTCAAACTTTGGATTTTCAAAAATTAATATACCCTTAGAATAGGGTATAAAAAAATTGTTTTATTTATTTGTGGGCGTGTCAGTGCGCGGATTTTGAAATTTCTTTGGCACAAAATTTCAGCTTTCTAGCTCAAAATTAGATTTTTTCCAAAATTTTGTTTTTTTGAGTTTGTGGGCGTGTCTGTGGGCGGATTTCAAAAATTCGTAAACTTGATTATTTCGGGACCCTAGAGAGTATATGGTTAAAATTTCAGCTCTCTAGGTCCAGTTTAAAGGCCTAATTTTTGGCTACAGACGGACGGACGGACGGACGGACGGACATGGCTAGATCGACATTACTATCGATGCTGATCATAAATATAGTAACTTTTAGGGGTCTACGGGCAATATTAAGGTATGTTACAAACTATGCGTCAAAATTAATATACCCTTAGAATAGGGTATAAAAATTAACAAAGAATACTTATAATTTTGTGTTCAAGGAGCCATAACATTTTGGTAGCTGCACAGATGTACCCAAAGTTATTACATTAAAAGGGTGTTAATAAATCCCTTTAGTGCGTGAAGAAGGATTATGCTGTTTAACTGGGACACCCTGTATATGTTTAAGCAGTGAAACAAAAGTGTCAAATATTTTGCAATTAAATCATTATGATGGAATTAATTATACCAGGATACCGATTTTAAGTTGTTGGCGCAGTGGCTCAGTGGTTAGTGTGTCGGATAACTTCGATACGAAAAACCAATTCTCCGAATTTTAGTGGCTTATTGAGGGGGGAGGGGTCAACATGCCCTCCCAGGACGATGCGTTACTCTAGCTAGCATCCTCTCAGTTTATAAGTTAAATTAGGTTAGCTAGGGCGTTTTTGGGAGAGGCCGGGCTCGCCAAGTTATGGTGGTGCTTCCGGGAGGTGATTGACGCTGTAAGGCTTCGGTCGGCTCACGGCGCTGCGGCGCCTTTATACGTTGACGACCGCCAAGCGCTCAGAAAGCAATTGGGATTTGATCACTTGTTTCGTAAGGCAACGAGTGCTCAGATTTCCAATTATAGTTAGAATACGTTAAGTAGTTTAAGTAAGTACATAGAGTAGGTAGTTTGTTATTTGTTTTTATATAAAATACTATATTTAAATGACGTTGCCGAGTTTTTTTAAAAAAAATTGCTCGATGAAAATAATATGTTAAATTATGTAGTTCGTAAAATAGTTTATAGGCCGAAAGGCAATAAATGTAAGGTTATAGTTAAATTTTGAACTGTTGAGTGATTTTTTGTATTTTCTTTTGTTTTCCAACTCATCCTCATTATATATGTAACTCATCATGTACTAATACGACATTATAACTAAATCTCATTAGTTACTTCTTTTAATAAAGCTTAGTCACTGTAAAGCACTCATAGCGGTTGGTTTGTTCTCTTTTCTTGTTCGCTGTTTGATAATCTGTATATGTAACAGGTTATGCGCCCAGAACCGTATTAGATTCGAGTTATAATAGAACCGTTTTTTTTACCGCGTTTTTAATTTCTTAAAAGAAAAAAGGTCAATTAATCTCGGACGGATAATACTTTCAAAAGGCAAGTGCAAATCAGAGAAATTATATGGTTTGATAGAGAGACGTAGCAGTGGCGTGGCGTCCATATAACACGATTCCTACCGTCTTCCCTTTTAAAAATCCACCAAAAGTAAGCACTATCTGCCAAATAAATATATGAAAAATGAAACCCGTCCCGTATTTTAATTATAAAATAAAATCTACACACACACTCACACATAAGCTATCGAATAAGTTTAATATTTTCATTCTACCTCTCGTCTGTATCTTCATACCTCATTCAAGAATCAAGATTCAACCACATTCCACAATCCACAAATCACAAACAACAAACCAACGAAGAGTCACAAAAATACTCTTAGTAAAAAGTTTTCAACTACCGCTGCTCTCTATAATAGAATAAAAAATATTTTTCCGTCTTATTTACTTGTTTTATATCCCTTTCTTCTACAAGCATTGCGGTTCCGATCCTCTTTGTTCAACACCCGCTTTTATATTCAAAGAAAAAGACGCTACATTTCGTCTTATAAACCAAATCTCAGGCTGAATACTTGGAATTGTTTCATTTCATTCTCCCTTTTGCGATTAGCATTGCGTTTCAATCGGAAGATATCAACATGTTGCAGGAATGCAGGTGCTACGTTTGACTCGTTTTTTTTGCAACATTGTGTCTAATAACACGGTGTTCTTTGACTTATTTCTTTTTTCTTATGACATAATATCTGAATGTGTTATGTGGGTTGATTCTTGATTTTGAATTTGATGTTGATATTGATATGCGTGTTGTTGATGTAAGAAGTTGAGCTTTCATTTTTCTCTCTTGTGATAGTTAATGCTTCGATGTTTTTACACATTTATTGTTATACTTTTGTCTTATGAAATAAAATATGGTAGAATATTATGGCAATTTGTCAGCAGAGTAAATTCAGCATATCGCTTAAGAGAAGTTCATGTCAAATAAAATACCGACACTTGTTTTTTTTTTAAGCAGGAATTCAAATTTTAATTTAGAATCAGTTGGAATTTATTGACAGACTGCGTTGCACAAGTGCAATAACTTGAAAAAATCTAGTGTTTTGTAAAGCCAATTTGATAAAATCTTAAATTAAAATAGTGAAAAGTTAGATGTGAAAGTGAAAGTGAAGGTTAATGTGTAATTTTTTAGTTTCTTTTATTACCAACTTACTGATAAAAACATTTTAGCTTCTTAATTTTAGTGCAGTTTTAGATTTTTTTTTGGAAATGTCTTTGATTAGTGTAGATTGCTGTTTAACTGATTTCCTCCTGGAGGATTCAAATAGTTTTAGTAAGCTATCTTTTCTTGATAAAAAAAAAGTTATAGACGTAGGGCGCTCTATGCCTTTTATAAATATTAATTACCAAAGGAGAGATGGTTTTGTGACACATTTTAATGTTTCCTTATACCAAAAATATAAGTGGCTAACTGGGAGTTGAAAGCTTAATAAAATGTTTTGTTTTCCTTGTCTTCTTTTTTCAAACTCCGCGAGTGTTTGGAGCCGAACGGGTTTCACTGATATAAATAATTTAGTTAATTCTTCGAAAAAACATATTAAGACAGAAAAACATATTCGTTGTTGTTTATCCCTACACGAATTCGGCACGAATCGCATTGAAACTTCTTTAGGAAATTCTTTCGTTGTTCATAATAAAAAAAGTAGATAAAAATCGGAAACTAATGGAACGTTTTATTGACACGGTCATTTTATTAGGCAGACAGGAGTTAGCATTTCGCGGTCATGATGAAAGGTCTAGTTCAGATAATCGTGGCAATTATGTCGAAGCGGTTTATTTTTTATCTAAATATGACACTTTATTGGAATCCCATTTAGAGCAGTGTTCAAGTACACACAATCCAATTTTTTCAGGTTTATCCAACGATATTCAAAACGATTTGATACATAGTATCGCGGCGGTTATTAAATCCGAAATTAAAACGGAAATCAAGGATGCTCGGTTCGTGTCGATTATGATCGACGAAACACCAGATTTGAGTCATAGGGAACAACTGAGTGTCATATTTCGGTACTTGTCAGAGGATGGTATACAAGAAAGATTTCTTGGATTTTTTGACGTTAGCGCAAGTCGTAATGCAAATGAGTTATCCAATCATATATTTAAAATTCTTGAAACATACGACTGCAAGGAAAAGTTAATAGGACAATCCTACGATGGTGCCGCAGTTATGTCCGGCGAGGGGGGTGGTGTCCAAATGAAGGTCCTTGATGAATGCCCGATGGCAAATTTTATTCCTTGTTATGCACATGTTTTAAAACAAATTTCCAATCGACGCATGCCAGGAGTATCGGAAACTCGATGGCATTATCATTCAAGAATAATAAACGTAATCTTTAACTGTAGAATAGATATAATTGAAACTTTTAGTAAAATAATTAATGACTCTAGGGAATGGGATACTGACACACTTTCGATGGCAGAAAGTTTATTAAATAAATTAGAGAGCAAGGAATTCTGTTTTTTGCTTCATACCCTTTCTGAAATATTTGCAAAGACCGATGTATTATTTAATTTAATTCAAAAAAAACAAACAGACGTTAGTTATGCCAAGCAAGAAATCGAACGTTTTGAGTCATGGATAAGCTCTGACTTTTTAAATATGTTTGAAGTTATTTATGACAGCGTAAATGATTGCATCGAACCTCCGCAGGTTGCTGGACTTCGATTTGAAGACGAATTATAAGCGCCTTTTTGTTGAAATTAAAGACAATATAGTTAGCCAAATAAATGCCAGATATAAATCATTTAGTAATCTTACATTTTTTATTTACTAAATAATTTGAAGTATGACACTTTTTCTCGTTCCAGTCCAGATGTAAAAATATCTTCCCTAATTAAGTTTTTTCCTAGAATTTTTGACTTCACGGCATTAAAAAATGAACTTAATGTTTTATATTCTTCGTCGTCACTTCGGCAGTTTGAGGTTCTCGACCTTCACAACCATTTGAATAGTGAAGCATTGAAAGAAGTGTTCCCTCAAGTCTTAAACTTAAGTAGTTTACTTTTAACACTTCCCATTTCCGTCGCCTCCGTTGAGAGGTCTTTTTCTGCTTTAAAAAGAATTCATATTTATTTAAGAAACTCACAGGGCGAGGATAGGCTCTCTGATTTAGCCCTCATATCGATAGAAAGTAGACTTCTTCTTAAAATTAAAAATAGACCAAACTTCTATGAAAGGGTATTGGCAGAGTTTATCAAAAAAGATCGTCGAATAGCATTAGAATACAAATAATTATAAAGAACTAATATTTTAACAAAACTTTTCACTTTTTTTTTTTAAGTGTGTGAATTTTAGCTGTTTTTAATTTTGATTTATTTTTATTGCTGACATTATTATTTGTATCGTTTTTATATTTTAACAAATATAAAGAATTATCCATATAATTCTTCTGAATTTTCTTATTTTAAAATTACTATCCACATTATGCTGAATTTTTTTAAGTTATTGTATCATGCGTCTGTCAAGACCGGCTTCTTTTGAAGCCACTTTTGTTATGCTTTAAGCTCATTGTTGATTGAAATATTAATGTCTTGAAGTATAAAAAATGTGGCTAGAATATTTTTGCTAAGTCAATGTGGAATGCATATTATGTAGATACAATATCCCCATTAAAAATTATTTTATTTCAGGTTTTAAAGATTTTTATTTTTATAGGTGACTAAATTTTTCAACGTCTTCCCTTTTAAAATTATCCACGCCACGCCACTGAGACGTAGTAAGTATTGTGCAGAGAATGGGTACAGAGTGTTTTACGTTTGGAAATGGCAGATATGGATTTTAAAATTGAGAAGTTAGCTGGACAGGAGCAGTGGAATTTATGGAAGTTCCAAGTAAAAATTTTGCTAAATGCCAGCGACTTACTCAAATTTGTTGATGGAGAATCCAAATATCCTGATTTTTTTTTTTTTTTTTTTTTTTTTTAATTTTTATTTTATCAAACAAAGTTCTCTTATAGACTAAGATAACAATTTTTTAATAAAGCTACATAAGTAAATAAAGGTTTATTCATAAATAATTGTAAATAAATATATACAAACATCAAGTAGATCTAAGTACATTTAAAACATAAATTTTAAAGGTTTCTCTTGTGCAAATTCTAAAAAAGTCTAACCTAGTACAAACTGAATTTGCTTCCCTGATGCAACGTGAAACAGGTTCGTTACGACCATAATTTGATCTGTGAAATTGTTCATAAAAAAGAACATATTCTCTTGAATTATAACTAGGAACGCGAATTGATATTAGTGCAAGAAGCTGTGCACATTTAATATGGTAAGTAAGTATATCTCTAATAAACATTATCGCAAAATATGTACGTCGATTTACCAAACTCTGCATACCAAATAAAAGACATCTAGTTTTATAAGATGGAATGTCGTTACCCCAGTGAAGTCGTGCTGCAGTACTCAAGCGCTGATCGAACAAGAGAGATAAAAAGGGTTTTTATAGTATACGGATCTGTAAATTCCTTACTATTTCTTTTAATAAATCCTAACCTTTGGTTGGATTTATTTATAATAAAATCGATATGAGGAAGAAAAGAAAGTTTGTTATCAAGAATAACACCTAGATCTTTTTTTTGCACTACACGATCCAAAGAAGTACTATCAATTTGATAATCATAATAAATTGGAGAAATTTTACGAAAACAAGACATGACTTGGCATTTTGAAATATTAAGATGTAGGAAGTTTATACTACACCATTCTGCCAGATTGTTTAAATCATTATTTAATAAAGCACAATCGTCAGAGCATTTTATACTTCGATATAATTTGAGGTCGTCCGCAAAAAGAAGACAATGAGATTTTAGAAAGATTTTAGGAATATCGTTTATAAAAAAACAAGAACAATAATTTTTTTTTTTTTTTTTTTTATAATTTGCGTGCGCTAAAGGGATTTCTTTTTTCTGTAGTGACACAGTACCCTTAATGGTAAAACCACAGCGCAGGCATTTAGTTTGTTGCGCAAGTAGCTCCCAGCAATTCATTGCCTATTTTTGGGTGCTACTTACTGAAAGAATAGAAGGATAGGAAAGAAGTTTGGTGCGATGGGATTTTTTTTTCTCAACATAATGGGCCCAAATGGCTACCCTGAGGGACACCGGATGGAACAAGTATTCGGTTAGAATGCCGATCGTCAATCTTAACCCCTTGAACTCTCGATGTTAGATAAGATTTTAACCACTCAAGAAATTTAGAATGAAACCCCAATTCCAAGAGTTTGTGTAAAAGAATATGATGGTTAACGCGGTCAAATGCTTTGGCAAAATCTGTAAAAATTATATCGGTTTGACGATTAGATTCAAAAT
Organism: Portevinia maculata; assembly: GCA_949715645.1. Lineage (NCBI taxonomy): Eukaryota > Metazoa > Arthropoda > Insecta > Diptera > Syrphidae > Portevinia > Portevinia maculata. Next base: position 80,514,910 of record OX454526.1, on the reverse strand, counting down.
TATTTATAATATAATTTATCATTAATGAAAGATTAGTAGATGTAGATCTTCCAGAAATTGGTGAGGCAATTAATGTGGAAAATTTGCAGGCAGCGGTAAATGAATGGAAACGTGGGGATAGTAAGGCTCAGAGAATAATTGCAACTTCTATGGCGACGCAATCGCTGTTACATATTATTAACTGCACAACTGCGAGGGACATGTGGTTGAAATTAGAGACAGTGTACGAAGCGAAATCGAGGGAAAGTATCCATATGCTTCAACAGAGGTTCTACATGTTCTCTATGGATCCGGCTGATGATGTGGCGACACATGTATCAAAACTTCAAGCATTGGTACAACAACTAGCGGATATTGGTGAAAAAATCTCGGAGTCGATGGTTGTCACCAAAATTTTGATGACTTTACCAGACCACTACCATCACTTTTACAGCGCCTGGAAATCGACAGATAAGGCTAGCCAAACGCTAGAGAACCTTACTTCTAGGTTGGTAATGGAAGAAGCGCGTTTCAAATCGCATCAGACAGGTAGTGGCTTAGATTCTGGTAGTGCTTTGATGGCTAGAAAATATGGGGGGCACAAGGGGAAGAAACCAGAAAAGGGGCACCAAAAGTCAAGACCAGGTAGATGTTTTTTGTGTAAGAGAAGTGGACACTGGAAACGCGATTGCCCAGACAGGTTGACAAAGGTAGATCCAAATGCTCGTGGCGAAGCTTTCGTTTGTGAAGCGGAGGCAGTGGAACAAATAGGAAAGAGAGACGAGTGGTTTCTAGATTCCGGTGCAAGCGACCATATGACCAACAGAAGAGAGTGGTTGCTTAATTACACACAATTTAAAACACCGTTGGTTGTGCGCATAGGTAATGGAACCACGATCAGTGCGATTGGAAAAGGTGACATCAATGTGCTTTGTTTCGCCAATGACAGCTGGAAGCAAAACCATATGGCTGATGTATTGTATGTGCCAAAAATACATTTGAATTTGTTGTCGCTGAGTACGGCTTTAGATAAGGGCCTACGGATAACATCCGACGATTCCAAATGTCAATTAATAAAAAACGGTACAACACTTGCAGTGGGAGTAAGAGATTCAAAGCTTTTTAAGCTTCTGATAAAGGTAGAGTGGTGTGATGGTGTTGACGTCACTGCAAATGTGGCTGAAAAGAGAAAAGACACGTTAGAACTTTGGCACGAAAAGCTAGCGCACCAGAGTGCCTTTCAAGTGCGTCACATTTTAAGAGATTTACAAATACCGTTCGCTGATAACAATGAATTTTTTTGCGAAGGTTGTATGAATGGCAAACAACATAGGGAAACATTTAAACTAAGCCAGAGCAAAGCCACATGTCTTCTTCAATTGGTTAGCACATACGTTTGTGGTCCGATGCAGCAGCAGTCTATTGGTGGCTCACGATATTTTCTTCTTTTAAAAGACAACTATTCTCATTACAGAAAAGTGTACTTTATGAAGGAAAAATCTGAAGTTGCAAAACTGCTTAAAATTTATTTGCATGAGGTGGAGGCTGAGACAGGGAAACGTGTCAAAATGCTCAGAAGTGACAATGGAGTGGAATTCGTAAATAGGGATGTTCAAAGTTTGTTGCAGACGAATCGTATTATGCGCCAGACAACTGTTCCTTATACACCAGAACAGAATGGTTCCGCTGAACGAGAGATGAGGACAATAATGGAAGCTGCTAGATCTATGATTCATTCTAAGAACTTGATTCACAAATTCTGGGCTGAGGCAGTAAGTACTGCTGTTTATATTTTGAATAGGACTGGTACGAGTACGGTAAAAGGGAAGACTCCATTCGAGCTGTGGTTTGGTTCTAAACCCGACATCAAATATTTTCAAGTTTTTGGTATCGAGGTGTTTGTACATATACCGGATCAAAAAAGGCGTAAACTTGACGCAAAGTCTAAAAAGGGATATTTTGTTGGCTAACAAGAAGGCGTGAAGGGATTCCGGGTTTTTATTCCACAAAACAATAGAATCGAAATATTGCGCAATGTTATCTTTAACAATATCACTCCTAAGCAGGACACTTCAAATATTGAAAGGAATTTTGCTTCCTTTAACATAGCTGGTGAGGAGGATGATGCTGAGTTTGATGGTGGTTCAATTAAAAAGGACTCAGTGCAGGTTGCGTGTGATGATGTGTCAGATGATGCGGATATACCATTTACTCCTGATCCAGAAGAAGATCCAGTTGTTTCCATTTCTGAAAGAAAATCTATTGGTATAAGAGGCAGGTTGAGAAGCAGTAAACAAGACGCAGGTAGCATCAATTTTACTGTTTCAGAAAGTTTAGCCTTAATTGCTGAAATTGACACTCCATCGAGCTACGAAGATGCTGTGGGCTGTCGTGATTCAGGAAAATGGAAGGCAGCTATGGATGAAGAGATTTCTTTTCTTAAGAAAAATTCTACGTGGGAATTGGTTACACTGCCAGAAAATCGAAAGTTGGTGGATACGAAGTGGGTTTTCCAGAAGAAGAGTGCAACGGCAAATGAGAATGTTCGATTGTTCAGTCAGCAGTATGGCGTCGATTACTCGGAAACGTTTAGCCCGGTTGCCAAATTTTCTTCGGTGAGGGTTATTTTGAGTATTGCAGCTGCTGAAAATTTGCACATCATGCAGTTTGACGTGAAAACGGCGTTTTTAAATGGTCAAATTAACGACGAAATTTATGTGCAGCAACCAAAGGGCTATAATGACAGAAGCGGGCGAGTATGTAGGCTACTAAAAAGCTTATATGGTCTGAAGCAGTCGTCGCGTTGCTGGAATCAGACGTTTACGAAATTGCTGCAAGATTTTGATTTAAGACCAATTGACGCTGATTCTTGTGTTTTCGTAAGCAAGGAGAACAAAAATAAAATAATTCTTGCAATTTATATCGATGATGGTCTTATGGCAGCGACAGATGACAAAGATATAACCAACCTTTGTAACTATTTAAAAAGGAATTTCGAAATTAAAGTTTTTCCGGCGAAGCACTTTCTAGGTTTGGAAATAAGGCGTTTTCCAGACGGTTCTATCCATCTGAGTCAATCACTGTTTGCGGAAAGAATCGTTGATAAGTTTAATCTGGTGGATGCAGCTGTGGTGTCGACTCCTGCAGATCATTCAATTAATGCGGCAGAGCTGACAGAAAACATGAAGGGAGAGATCAAGTTCCCTTATCGCCAGGCTGTTGGCAGTCTAATGTACTTGATGGTTGCGACGCGTCCAGATATATCCTTCGCCGTTGGCTGTGTAAGCCGTTATCTGGAGAAACCATCATTCACTCATATCAACATGGTGAAGCGCATTCTAAGATATTTGAAGGGGACCCTGAATCATGGTATATTTTTCGAATCCAAACTTAATTTTACTTTGAGTTGTTACAGTGATGCGGACTATGCTGGAGATATTAAGACTCGGCGCTCCACTAGTGGGTTCGTGTTTTTAAGGGTTCAAGTTGCATCTCATGGGCATCTCAACGGTAGAAGTGCGTCTCTCTCTCCACAACCGAGTCAGAATACGTGGCGGCTTCCGAAGCAGTAAAGGAATTGGTTTGGATTAAACAGCTTTTGGGAGACTTACTACCAAACCAACAAATTAAAGCTGTTCTGTTTGTCGACAACCAAGGGGCTATTCGTCTCATCAGAAATCCCGAATTTCATAAGAGGACGAAGCATATAGATGTTCGTTTTCATTTCATTCGCGAAAAATATGCTGATGGTTTGTTTAATTTGGAATACGTCCATACTAGTAATCAAATTAGTGACATCTTTACGAAGCCGTTGCAAAAGGACAGATTTAACCATCTTAGATTTCTAATGAACATTATCAATTTTAAAGATAATTAAACTTAACAAGTTTTCTGAATTATATAAAGAAATTTTTGACTGAATTGAAATTATAGATATGCAAAAAAAAAACAAATACTGATAAAAGTGGGAGTGTTGAGTGATTTATTGTATTTTCCTTTGTTTTTCCACTCATCCTCATTATATATGGGATTGATTGATCCAAATACATTTCGCCTTGAAACAATCAATTACATGCCAAATTTCACTCGACAATGGTATTCGCGAGTTTTGGTTACGCAAAATACCCCAAAGTGCAGGGGCGATAAACACTATGGATAGCAATTGCTCGTAATCATTAACATCGTCATTGTAAAGCACTCATAGCAGTTGGTTTGTTCTCTTTTCTTGTTCGCTGTTTGATAATCTGTATATGTAACAGTCTGCATAAGGACAAATAATTAAGAATAAGTATCCTGTTAATTTAAAATTAGATTTAATTATTTGTGCCTAGTATGTAAGTTGATATAAGTTAATAATTAATAAAAATTAATCTAAAAGTAAAAAAAAGTAAAAAAAAGTGTGTTGGACTACTAACCGAAAGGTCCCCGGTTCAATACCCGCCGGGACCAAGTACCATCTAGAGTTTTTCAACTGCCCCACCTCTTGCGAACGTCTTAAAAACATCCAAGAGTATCAATTGTCATGAGAAGCTTCTCAAACTTGCCGTTCGTATTCGGATTAAAATTGTAGGTTTTAGGCCCTGTATGGGTCGTTAATGCCTAATATTTATATTTTACCGATTTTACTTAATCATTTACTGTGTTAAAGTTCCATTTTAATCTCTCCAGACTTCAGACTGGGTGATAGTTTTTTTGATAAATATGTAAACAAAATTCCATTGAGAGGGCATTACGGTGTATGGAGTTTTTTCAATTGTCAACGCTCTGTTTAAAATATAAATATTTTATTTTATCCAAGTTTGGCACTCCGAAAATTCCCTAAATGTTAAACAGCACTAAACCCTGTCAAACCCTGTTTGAAAAATAGCCTTATTTGTGTTTGATGCCATATCCTGTCAAACAGCAGATTGTAAAACATTTGACAACGCCGATTTAACGTTGACAAAGTTGGCAACGTTGGCGAGTTAAAGTTGTCAGCCGTTTGAAATTTTGTAGAACAACATAATCGTATCTTAACAATATTCATAGTAACATACCATCACCCCCATATTCAGTTGTAACTAGAAAGTCTTCCTCCATGAAATCGAGTTATTTAATCTAGATATATTTTCATTTGATTGCGCAGAACATCTCCCATGGTACCACCTATGTTGATGATACGCTAGTGGTTGGAGTTTGGAGGCCAATTCTGTGTATTTGCTCATGCACGTGTCGTGTTGGATTATTTAACGTGAATGATTTTTTTTATTGGAGTGTGTTCAGCAAATAGATGCCTTTTACGCTAAAGCTAGATACTGAATAAAACTATTTTCTGAGCAAATGTAACATAGAGAATTGTTTTCCATTAAATTAGACAGTTAATAAAACATTATGACTGCAAAGAAAATCCAATCCAATTGAGCCGAATGCGAGTACGAGTATGTACCTACAGCCAACAGTTAAAAGCCATTTCAAAAACACATTCATCCGGATCAGATTTGAATAGCACTTTCGCTGATCATCAAAGCAGGAATGTCGATTTCTTCCATTTCCATGTCGTATACACGTTTACCACACCAGTAAGAGAATGATTTAATGAAATCCCCCAACGAATGGGAATAATAGGGAACACACACATACACCCATTCACAGTCATTTTGGGAATTTTTTCTGCGATTTGAGCCCAATTAACTTGATTGATTGATCCAAATATGTACATTTCGCCTTGAAACAATCAATTACATGCCAAATTTCACTCGACAATGGTATTCGCGAGTCTTGGGTCCGGAAAATACCCCAAAGTACAGGAGCGATAAACACATATATATGGATAGTCATTGCTCGTAATTATTAACGAGAGCTCTCACACCACCAATACATCCAACCATTATAATAGATACATGTACTTGTACGACTTGGTGTTTATTTTTAGGTAAACAATTTAAAACAATAAACGACTCATGACAAATTTTTATCTACAATCGTTAATCAAGCTGTTGTTTTGCTGTTTCACGGAGATGCAATAGTATCTAGCCGTCCAAGAAGTTGAAGGGTTGTTTGTTTTCGCGGCGCGCAGATCACTTAACATCGGAGACGCTACTCTCAGCTCAGCTTATTGGTGGGCGGAGGCGTATTGTGTTGAACAAGTGTTGCCTGCCTTTTAAATCTGCCGTATCTGAAGCTGTATCTTAAAGAGCCATCCAGCCATGGGCGCATTCTGCGTGCGTGTGTGAATGAATTCCCTTTGTGATTAATTGTAATTGTTGTCCAACAATTTGTTCGGAGCATTATTGTATGCGAGATTCATTGAAGATTTGTCTTTTCAATTTTGTTGAACGTTGTTTATGTTTGGAGATGCTTTCGTCTGTCCATGTGAGAAGAAGAATAGGTAGGAACCTAACAAATGGGTAAGCAAGCACGCATAACAAGCAAGAGCGGGCTTAAGTGAATAATGCGCTTAATGTTTGGGGGGGCGCTCATTCGTATGTGACAGTGTGCTCCATTGAAACGGAACACACTAGGAGCGAACTTGTTGAGCGATTTAAATGTCATGCGGATCGTCACAAGTGCGCGACAATATTTGGGAACTGTGCCAAGATAATTTTGAATGTATTTCAGTCGAGTGAATGGGAGGTACGTGCGTCAGATGTCTTCGGACATGTGGCCCGCAAATGTAGACGACATTCAGGGTGTTTTCCAAGAAGTTTTTGCTCTCGTTCGACAATGATAATGGTTGTTTGGTGTCATTTTAGGCAATAAATTGCGGACGTGGATTAATCAAAACCAAGAATGCTGTTGCTGGTGAAAGAAAAATATTCAAGGCTGATATTTAGTTGGCACCATGGGGATTAAATGGATTTCTTGCCAGTGGGATAATTGGAAATTTTGGTCGCTTGAAGAATAAATAATTTTTCAAATCAAGTTTGGTTTGAATTGTTTAAATTGCAGAAAATTGTGACAGCAAAGACGGCTTATTTCTTTACTAGAGTATCTACTTCCTTAGTTAAGAGAATTATCGATTTGCGTACGGCAACAATCAATTGGATACATATAGATACTAATTCGGCTGCTGTTTGGAAGTTTATGCGTTCAAATTAGAACAGACTCCATGATAAAAAACTACATAGTGAATTCAACAAAAACTGCAGTGTGGTTGACTGCATAATTCACTGTAGAAGGTTCGGCAAGCTGTGAGCAAATATAGTAAGGTTAGGTTCAAAATAGTGGGGTCTATTCCCCTCAACAATTGGACTTAAAAGTTAAAATGGAAAACTTGCACTCGTAAACCTTCCGGTTTTCCTCTAAAAATTGACATTTATTTCCTTCTTTAATGCGAGGTTATCATTAGCAGCCCATCATAACGGCCCATAGAGGACCTAAAAGTAAGTTTCTCCAACCATTTGCTTGTGTGAAGTGGAAGGAACTGGTGTAGGGAAATAATTTTAAAGGAATTTACTCCATCTAGGAATTTATTCCCATCTGGGAATTTATTCCATTCAGATACTGCAGATGCTGTAAATAACCCAAGCGGGAAATTATTGCACTTTTATAAAGGGAGCTTTTCCCCTTTCGAGTGGTTTTAATTCGCAGATGGAGAAAATTCCCGTGGCCTTATTTCGCTCCACCGAAGGGAACTACAATTTAAAGTTGATTGATATCCACTCTTGGATGTTTATCAGACTTTCGCAAGGACGTCAATCCATGAGTGTTGATCTGGATGAGGCTCTTGAGATTATGGCACTAAAAAAATGTCGACGATTGAAATTTGGAATTTGTGCACTTCAACGTCGTTTGATAAACAATAAACATGTATGTGCGTAATTGTGAATTGAAAATATATGGAGGTATAGGTAGTTTAATAAGAGAAATATCCGTGTTACTTCTATTTTTTAATAAACTTTGTTATGAGTCGAGGTTGGCTGGGGCATCTTCGGAGTAGTGAAGGAGGACGGTGGCATGATCGCGGTTGCACGGCTATCGCTCGTCGGACGGGGTAGTTCATGTCCCTCTCACACCTGCTCACAAACAAACAAATATCGTGCCTGAAAAGGAAGAAAGGATAACTAAGAGAGAACTAATCTTAGATCGGACGGACTGAAAAAGAAAGGAAAGAGAAACGAAGAGGAAGATAGGAGGAAACACTCAAAAACCTTTGCCCTACCAAAGAGAGAGGTCGGGAAGTCAGATGCAATCCATCCAATCTAATCTACATATGCTAAACTAATACTGTTCTAACCGAAACAGTAACTAAACCTTATTATCTACCCCTAATCTAACTTGTATTTAACTTTATTCTAGCCTTCTTTACATCCACTGCTTCCTGATGTCGCTCCCTGGTAAGGTTCGTCTCGTTCTTGAGACTTGCCAGATGATGTTGGCGCTGGCTCGGCCTACCCACCCTATGTATCGGTCGACACTCCGTTGACTATCTCTCCAGCCGAAAACATCGAGAGACAGCCCCTTATCACCAGAATCCAGCCACCCGTGCGTCAAGTGTCCTTGTAGTGGAGTGTCCGTGTGTCGTCGCGTCCTGTCGGCATGTCAATCGGTCGTCTACGTATCGTCTACGTCATTGCACAGGCGGAAGGACGGCCTTCCCAAATTCTCCACATACCAAATCACAAACAATTATTTACTCCATTAAAACAAGCTATCAATTTCGTTTTTCCACTATAATTCATTTCTTAAGCAAAAGACTTACATTAAAACTAAAAGGAATCCAATGGGTACCGGTGTTCCAGCTCCTAGTGAGCCCTAACCTTACTCTAAATAAATTGTGTTGGCAAAAGTCTTGCCTTAGAATCAAAATAAGTATAATTAATAATTTAAGACTTACATGTCGTCCCTCGTCGTCCTGTCGGCAGCACTTGGAGCGAAGATTCCTGTAAATTCTAGTATAAATGTTGGGCTTTACCGCCTCTTTCTTCACGTTCTCACTCGCACCGATAACTATATCCTTACAGTTTAATTCATAGTTCAAACTAATCAAAGAAATCAAAAAAAAATTCACTAAAATACTTCACTAATGCTATTCTTTCGGTTGTTCACTACTTCACTCTTTTTCTTATGTTGAATTAATCACCAACAGGGATTGATTAACGGGCATATGCGCCAACTGGGGTATGATGGCTGATGGTCAGCGGAGCTCTTATGCTGCTGTTGACCTGTACGAAGGTCGAAGTAGTTGGGGTCTTTGCTTCGCCCTTGGTTATGGCCGTTGTTTGCGTCTGGTGTTTAAACGCCTTTTTTGTGCCGCGCGCAATTTCACACCGCTAGGCCTACGATCACGGGTGGATGGTAGCAGAAGTATCGGCTTTCCCAATCCCCGGACAAAGAGGTCTCAGCAGAGGTGAGGGTCGTATTTTGACTTAATGCCTCAACCCACTACCTCTGCTATCTTTTTATTTTGTTAATTTCACTTTGGTGCCTTCCGTCTTCTGCGATAAATCCGTACGTAGGTATCTAGGATTATGTTAGTACATTTTGGCTTTGTCATTTCCTATACATTTTTTTTTCTCACCAATTTTTGTGTATATTTTACACTAGAAATTAATTCAGTAAACTTTTTTTTTTGCCGAACTACTTTTGATGAAGCGGATGTATCGCGATAAATTGACTCGGTTCTCAGAAAGATTCTTAGGTTTACTTTTCGAATTCGGTCTGTTACGCACCGGCTGATTAAACATTAAACTTACGCCATGTGCAAGATTTACAGAAAGCGCCCTATTTTGAGTTAGATTCTTCCTGAAGTTGTAATATTGCAAGTAATGTGAGTTAATTAATACGGAGTTGCCTATAACGTGTTTCCACCCATTTTTGCTATTATACGTCTCATAGATATGCCAACACTATATATATTTGGGTAGGGGAGAATGCATAGAAGTGCACAATACAAAAATTATCCACATATATAACACACATTATGAATTACAGCAGGTAAAATGAAGAAAATTGGATGAAATTACAACAACAACAACATTGCTGTGTGAGGCAATAATCTGCCAATCGGAGCGAAAAAATTTGATATCATGAAGTTACTTGAACATGCTTGAAGTTACTTGAAAATGCTTGCAGTTACTTGAAAATCATTGAAGTTACTTGAAAATGCTTTAAAATACTTGAAGTTACTTGAAGTTACCAACAACAACATTGCTGTGCATGTTATGCATTTGATAATGCTTGAACATACTTGAAGTAACTTGGATATGCTTGAAGTTACTTGAAAATGCTTGAAGGTAGGTACTTGAAAATGCTTGAAGTTACTTGAAGTTTCTTGAAAATACTTGAAAATACTTGAAGTTACTTGAAAATGCTTGAAGTTACTTGAAGTTACCTGAAAATGCTTGAAGTTACTTCAAAATACTTGAAAATGCTTGAAGTTACTTGAAGTTTCTTGAAAATACTTGAAAATACTTGAAGTTACTTGAAAATGCTTGAAGTTACTTGAAGTTACCTGAAAATGCTTGAAGTTACTTTAAGTTACTTGAAAATGCTTGAAAACTTGAAGTTATGTACTTTATAATGCTTGAACATACTTAAAGTTACTTGGACATGCTTGAAGTTACTTGAAAATGCTTGAAGGTAGGTACTTGAAAATGCTTGAAGTTACTTGAAGTTTCTTGAAAATACTTGAAAATACTTGAAGTTACTTGAAAATGCTTGAAGTTACTTGAAGTTACCTGAAAATGCTTGAAGTTACTTTAAGTTACTTGAAAATGCTTGAAGTTACTTGAAAATGCTTGAAAACTTGAAGTTATGTACTTGATAATGCTTCTTAAAGTTACTTGGACATGCTTGAAGTTACTTGATAATGCTTGAACATACTTAAAAATGCTTAAAGTTACCGGAAAATGCAGGAACAATTTTATATCATGTGAAATCAGAGCATGCAATGTCGAAATTACATTTTCCGATTAATATGTATAATAGTCGACTTTATTTTTTTTTCAACATATAGAATAAATTGGTCGAATTTCGACCATGGGGCGACCCTTAGTGTTAGTTAATGTGCAAAAATTTAGCACAGGTATGAAGGATGTTGCTATTTTGGGTTTATTTTAACAAGTTTTTTGATTTAAATGCAAATGCGCAAGGTAGAATTAATTTTTCTTACACCCAGCAAAGCGCCCCGGATTTTGACGCCCTGTGCATTTGCACATCTTGCACATATGGTTGGGCCGGCCCTGGCAATCACCCTCAACGGTCTTTTCCCAACAAAATTTAAATTCTTATATATAAGCTACATACGTCATAGTCACATGGATCTGTCTCTCTCAGCTGCTGGTGCACATTCCGTTTCAAACATATCTATTGCAGCATGTTTACCACTTCTTCGTACTTTACTTAAACATAACATAAACAACTACCTAGACTAATCACCAAAATACATAATCCATAACCTTAATCTATATTGCACTTCGTAATCCTAATATTGCACTAATTCTAACTGATAGAAAAATCTTATCACGGTTCGTATCCATATTTTGAAAACATGTAACTATTTAAAATTAACACTACCTACCTTATATAGGTATTGCAACATCCCATTATCACGTCCACATAATCTATAACATTTAAGATTATCTGCGAGGTGCGAGCAGTCAAGCAAGTGAAATGACTACTGTGTACAATATGTTTATAGTGAACTGTCACTGCGAAAACTATTTTTGTTTTGTTTCGCATATATGGATTACCTACAACAAATCGGTCGTCATGTAAGCTCAATTTTAATTTAATTTACTGTCTATTATCTATTGTGTTCCATACAACTAATTGATATTGTTTTGTTTTTCATTATTTGTGGCAGTTCTACCGATGGAGATGTTTCAACGTTGAAAGAAAATCTGCGGATTGCAACCCTTCATGTGGTGGCGGAAATGCATCGGAAAGGCGTGCACTCCTTCCGTAAAATTACATTAACCCACAAATAGGTAAATAATGTTTTTCGATCCTGATTGCCTAATTGTATATACCTGGAATTACCAAACCAAAAGAATTGGCAGTCATTGCTTTCCTGATTTTGTAGTTCGGTTGCATATTATAGCGATCAATGAGTGTTTGTATGTGCGTGTTGACATGTAATTTCCATTTATTGTTTTTATACCCTATTCTAAGGGTATATTAATTTTGACGCATAGTTTGTAACATACCTTAATATTGCACGTAGACTCCTAAAAGTTACTATATTTATGATCAGCATCGATAGTAAGCCGATCTAGCCATGTCCGTCCGTCGGCAAAAATTAGGCCTTTAAACTGGACCTAGAGAGCTGAAATTTTAACCATATACTCTCTAGGGTCCCGAAATAATCAAGTTTACGAATTTTTGAAATCCGCCGAAATTTTGGAAAAAATCGAATTTTGAGCTAGAAAGCTGAAATTTTTTATATATAATCTATGTCTCCTAAAACTGCTCGGGATAAAAAATTTTCAAAATCCGCCCACTGACACGCCCACAAATAAATAAAACAATTTTTTTGAAAATCCAAAGTTTGAGCTAGGGAGCTGAAATTTATAATATAATACTCTCTATGGGCCCTTTATGCTCATGTGTAAATATTTTCAAAATCCGCCCACTAACACGCCCACAATTAAATTTTTTTTTTTTACATTTCAAAGTTTGAGCTAGGGAACTGAAATTTATAATATATACTCTTTAGGGGCCCTTTATGCTCATTTGTTAATTTTTTTTTAAATCCGCCTACTGACACGCCCACAATTAAATAAAACAATTTTATTGAAACACCCAAGTTTGAGCTAGGGAGCGTTTTTTTTTATAAAATCCTTTAAATGTTATATAACAAAATATGTAGAGCGTTCTTAACAATTCAACCATACTTAGACTTTTGTCACGCCCACTTATGAGGGATAGGAATAAGAATAGGGTATCCAACAGTTCGCTACAGGAATGTGTATAGCAATTTTATGGAAGATTATTACCCTGTATATTATATTGCCAAAGTAAACCGGACCCCGTAACAACTTTTTAGCCCAAGTAAAATTAATTCAAACGGTTTTTGAAAAAAATTACATGACGAACCTATACGAGCTTAAATTTTCCCAATGATACCTTTGGCTCCCTTGGCTAGTCTCTTCTTTAAAGCCCCTAGTAGAGTTGGTTAACAGACAGAGATAAACAGCAGACAGACAGTTTTTCAGGTTTTCAGACGCAACTTCGAAGATACAGACTTGGATCGCCTTGTGTAAAAAAGTTCATCTGTATGTTAACACTAAACAAAATTGCACTTATTTTGAACGTACAATCATGGATATTAAGTTCCCACCCAAATGTTTCCATACCAACTGGCCTGTGTTATAAGGAATAGCTTATTAGAAAGTAGGACTAGACGGGAAATAATTATTCTTTTAACTTCGTCTTTACAGATGGAACGCAACCGGTTCAGTTCGTACTGTCATGTTCAACGGAGGGATCCTACAAATCCATTCACTAGGAGGAAATATTAATCAAAGAGAGGCTGACATAAAAAAAAACTCGCGATCACACGAATGCAACTTTACCAGCATTTACTTGGCCTGATCCGAAACTGGGAAGCCAGCCGATGCTTGTACCGGCGATCACCACAGGCAGACAACTGGGAATGCAGTGAAGGCTTTGCATGTTGGGTAAAAGTGGCCAGTTGAAAACCACATTAATAGAAAATATTAAATGAAAAATATGCCCATATTTATTTTAGTGTCTATCTTCTTCTTACCGAGCTAATGGTCAGCATTAAAGGTATCATATGCCTCCTACTTTAGTGCATTTCTACATTGTGATTTGAATTAAATAGATTAAAACTCTGGCAGTTTACCGTAACCAATTACAAGTTTATCCGAATCGGCCTCATAATGACTTTGCTCGATTCAGAAAACCGAGTTCATAGAACACCCCACCGCCGTTATAGAAGCAATAACAGGACTTACACCTCTCCACGCATTAAGTGGCTTTTTGCAGCTTAGCAATTTTAGTAGATACAGCTTAAAGGGCTAGGTCCTATTTGCTGAACTTCCGGAAATGGACATGACCTGGGCGGTCATAGACCGCCTTTATAAGACAAATTCAAAAATGGTGGGTTACATGTCCAAGAAGGAATTACATATAATGAAAAGGCTGGCGAACTGGCCAGGAAGGTTTCGGACACTCAATTTAAAATTGCTGAACCTCTCTACTGCACTCCTAGGTCGACAGCAATTTCAGCTATTCAATTCTGGGAACAGTTTTTTTTTATATTTTTTAAAGATTTTTAAATATTACTCCCAAGCTATAGTAATATTAACGTTACTGTCAGCAAGCTGAGAGTTACCTATCCTGGTTGAAAGCACGAGACTTGGAACCAGAGCTAATCTTGGACAAACAATAGGGGAAAGCGGAAAATCTTTCATGGGACACTGTGAGGAACGGCCACATGTGCTCGTGGTAATGTGGGACACTTACTCCCTAAAAACACCTCCCTTCGAAACATTCATACTAGAACTAGGTCATTCCTATTTAGGCTACTTTCCATTGGAGGCACCACCTGCTGATACCGCCGATAGCACGCGGTTACATCTGGGGCCTATTTCACCAAACTACAAATAACAACCACAAATTTGTAATTGAATCACAATTCTGGTTTTCCGTTTCACCAAATACAAATATATGAACCCACAAATTTGTGATTAGACAAAAAAATTGTAAGAATAAACAATTTGATTACAAGTGTAAAAATTCCTGTTGCACCGGGTTTTTGTGCAATGTGTAATCTTCAAGTGTTTTCTCACAAATTTGTGGAATATCGTCGTGCAATCCCGGAATTAAAATGAATGGGCAAAATCAGATTTTTTTTTGTCTCCTTGATTAGAGAAAAGAAGGAGTTTTTTTTTTGGGTGAAGTAAACGCGTGGAAAGATATTTTAATTTCATTACCCTCTTAATTCAAAATGGAAAGGATTGGAAATATCTTCGAGATATTGCGTGGCAAAATTAAAAACGGGCTACTCTGGCAAGTACATAATATGTAGGTATACATATAAATTTTTTTTATACCCTATTCTAAGGGTATATTAATTTTGACGCATAGTTTGTAACATACCTTAATATTGCCCGTAGACCCCTAAAAGTTACTATATTTATGATCAGCATCGATAGTAATGTCGATCTAGCCATGTCCGTCCGTCCGTCCGTCCGTCCGTCCGTCCGTCCGTCTGTAGGCAAAAATTAGGCCTTTAAACTGGAATTTTTGAAATCCACCCACAGACACACGCCCACAAACTCAAAAAAACAAAGTTTTGGAAAAAATCGAATTTTGAGCGAGAAAGCTGAAATTTTTTATATATGATCTATGACTCCTAGAACTGCTCGGGATATACAATTTTCAAAATCCGCCCACTGACACGCCCACAAAAAAATAAAACAATTTTATTGAAAAACCAAAATTTGAGCTAGGGAGCTGAAATTAATAATATATATGCTCTCTAGGGGCCCTTTAAGCTCATGTGTAAGTATTTTCAAAATCCGCCTACTGACACGCCCACAATTTAAAATTTTTTATTTTTTTTTAAATCCAAGGTTTGAGCTAGGGAGCTGAAATTTATAATATATACTCTCTAGGGGGCCCTTTATGCTCATGTGTAAATATTTTCAAAATCCGCCTACTGACCGCCCATAATTTACAAAAAAAAACTTTTTTTGAAAATCCAAAGTTTGAGCTAGGGAACGTTTTTCTTACAAAAGCTTCGTTTTTGTTTGATAAAATCTTTTAAATGTTATATAACAAAATATGTAGAGCGTTCTTAACAATTCAACCATACTTAGACTTTTGTCACGCCCACTTATGAGGGATAGGAATAAGAATAGGGTATCCAACAGTTCGCCAAAGCGGACTGTAGCCCGCCCCTATGTTTTTTTTATATTTTAGCTTAAACTTGATAATTCAAAGAAGACTAGTCGCATTTTAACCGATCTCGATAATATCATTTTTGATATTATCGGTAAAGAATCGCCAACAGTTCAAGGCATAGTTGATGAGTCCTCTTCAGTACCTACTGAAAAGGTACTGCCAACCCAGTGCGCAAACGTGGGGGATATTGAAGCGAAATAAGGTAAATGCAAATGCGTGTTTCTCACAATTATTTTTAAAAATATATAAACGTATTTTTTAATTCAATCAGACCTCAAAAAGCCCAAGCGCAACAACAAAATGCTAACTGACCAAGCGGATATTCTTCGATTGAAGAAAAGGAGGCTTCAATTCAAAATTTATAATTTGTAGTTGAATGCCTTGAAAAAGGAACGCGACTTGGGGACTGCGGAGCTGGAAGAGAAGATAAAAGTGTTGGAAGAAAACACTTTAAAATTAAGTGACTACTAAAAATAAAAATATAATAAATAAACATATATTTCATTTAAAGTTCAAAAGTCTCGTTATTTAATATGATATTTGCTTACGAAAAGTGATTTAAAAAATATTCTAACGAAGCCCGGCCATCAACATTTTCAGCATTTTGAGTACTTATCTTCGTCGTTTAAATCCTCAGTGGTGGTGAACATTTCGATAATACTATTGTATTTAACAACATTTAATTTCCATGAACAATATTAAAAAGCATTTTTTAATATTAAATAATTCTTAACCATACGAGTATCTTATGGTTAAGCACATTTCAAAATTTCCCACTAATCGCATAAATCATATTGATCCCACTGGGAAGTTAGTCGTGTGGACCTTGCTTTCAATATGAAACAAAATTTGTGGGAGGAATTACACGTCAACTTTCAGTTGTAAAATATTCTCACATACTACACAAAATTTGAAAATAATTTTCTTTGGTGAAACGTAAACTCACAAATAAGTCAACTTTTCACAAATTTGTAACTTGTAAATTACAACTATAAATAACTTTTGGTGAAACGAAAATGGAAATATTCCCACAAATTTCCCTTTGTAGAATACAACTACAAATTTGTAATACCCACGGTTTGGTGAAACGACATAAATCAACAAAATCACAAATTTTGTTAAAAAATGCTTGTAAATACAAATTTTTAAGTTGGTGAAATAGGCCACTGATTATTGCACTAATTCAAATGGTTTTATCCTTTGTAATCGGCACACATGATTAGACCGTGTAAGCGTGTCCGTTGTTTGTTGGCAATTTTTTTTATTTCATCCTCGACGGTAGCCATACTTAGGTCTCTATGGATATCAGTGTTTCTGATACAAAAAATAAAACTGCACTTTTTCTAACAGCATAGGCAAGAAAGAGAAAAAATATCCGTTAACTTCCACTGACCTAACATTTTTTTGTGTTTTGTTGTTGAGAACTTATAAACCTTTCAAATAAATGCAATTTTTTGATAATTGTTACACGGACTAACAAAAAAACTAAATTTATGTACATACAAAAAAATGTGTGCGTCTAATCAAATGAAGAGCACTGTACCATGGTGCATTTAATATTTTTCTTAGCATTTTATTTTGAAAAGTTTATAAAATATTGATATTACTAGCTTTGGTGCAATCTACATAGCAGCCAATGCATTTGTTTACATCGAATAGCGAGCTCTGTACGTTTCTTCTTGACGGGCGGTTTCCATTTTAATTTCGCATCGAGTGTCATTCCCAAATATTTTGCCTCGTTTGCGTACGGGATTAGTACCGAATCAATGAAAATGGGTAAGTTGTCTACATTTCTATAAGTAAAATTCGCTTGCGTTGGTTTGGTCTCGTTGAGAACAATAACGCCACGTCTTTGTCCAAGCACAAAATTTGTCAATAGCTCGTTGGACCTTATTAGTTGCTGATTCAACTGCATCACTACCCGCTAATATAGATGTGTCATCCGCAAACGTGGCTACTATTGTGCCTTCTTCTTGTGGAATATCACTAGTATGTTAGAAAAAAGATTGGTCCAAGAACTCTTCCTTGAGGAACTCCTTCCGCGATTTCTTTGAATTCAGAGTATTCGTTTCCGTGTTTCCGTGTTTAAAGAGTCTGTCTGATAAGTAATAATTGTTTTGGAAATGTTTGTTTTAGCTTATATTTCAATCCCGTATGCCATACCTTATGATAGGCCTGAGAGACGTTAAGGAAGATAGCACATATTTCTTTCTTCTCCAGGGCTTTTTCAATTTCATTGGTTATTCTGTAAACCTGGTCGATTGTAGAGTGCTTAATCCTGAATCCGAATTGGTGATCAGGTATTAATCGACGTTCTTCGATAATCGCATGTAGACGCTTTAACAAAAGTTTTTCGTATACCTTCGACTTTATCGGTAAGAGCGATATTGGCCTATATGATTTTTTGTCATTTAGTGGTTTACCGGGCTTTGGAACCATTACAACTTCAGCTGACTTCCATTGTCGTGGAACCTACAACATCCTGAACGATGCATTTATAAGATAGGCAAACTTGATTAAAGCTTTCCTAGGTAACTCTTTAAGAACCTGTCCTGTGATTAAGTCATATCCAGGAGCTTTGATTAATTTCAATTTCTCTATCTCAAAGCGTAGTTCGGGTAGCGATACACTTCTTATTCTATGATTGTCAGGTGCCACGGTTAGGGCAGAAATTTCGAGCAAAGCTTGACCATCAAATGGTTTAAATGTTTCTTCCAGATGTACGGCAAATATTTCGGCTTTTTCCGTGTCTCCCTTTTTTTTAATGCCATTCATGGCTTTCCAGAGCGAGTAGTTTATCCTTTAGCCACAGTTAGGCTTTCAAGGTATATAGAAATTTCACGAGAAAGTAGAAAGTCTCGTATTTCTCTCTCAAGTTTACTTCAAAGGTAGTTTCAAATGGATTTATCCTATGGAGCTCGAGATTGTTGTTATCTTTTGTGTGCTCTCTTTTTCTTCTTTATCAATTTGAGCATTGTATGACGTCAAAAAATTGGTCGACTTAGTCTTCAAAGTCGCGTGGTGTTCAAAGAGACGAGATCGATTTTACTTCCACAGTGTTTTTTTAAAGGATCCCCGGTTAGTTTGCTTCCTAGTTACTCTGAGTTGACCTTTTTTATCCGTAGATAGCCATTAATTGTCAGAATGACCGATGAATGATCAGAAAAAAGATCGAGACATTCCTCAAATTTAATAAAGCTTCCCGACAACCTTTTCGCTATAAAGAAATTGATTAGGTCTGGTTTTTTGCAGTATCTGAGGGCCAGAACGTCGGCTTACCTGAAGAATTGCAATCTACCCTCAGTTCCGTACCGGGTTTGCAAAGATCTCTGCCATTTGCTCAAATGTGTGTTGAGTCCCAGAAGGTATATTTTGCATTAAAATCACTGCCGATTACGAAATTTCATGCAACTGAGTCAAAGATATTTCTTTTCATCGTTGGACGTGGCGGGCAAAAGATAGATGCAAAATCATAATTTAGGTGTTTAATTTGTACGCTTACCGTGCTTTTTTGCAGTTTGTCAAGCTCAATTGTTGTGCTAATTGAGTGTTCAATGCTATCTTTTATAAACAAATACGCCCCGCCTCTCGCCCTTTCAGAAGGATGATATGCGTGATAGCTTATGTATCCTCGTATCTTTGTGCTTGATTCCTCCGTCAGAACTTGTGAAATGCGTTTGTGGAACATTCCAGCTCTTAGAAGGCCGAGTGAGCCATTCAGTCCATCAGTGGCAATGCCAATGGAAGTCTTAATCCTCGTAGGCAAAATATAAAAACTTAGGTAGTTTATCTAAACATACGAAAATGCAATAAGCTGACTCTCCAGAGTGCCGGCTTTGTCTTGAAAAAGACGAAACAACTGAACCCATATCTACTATGTGAATGCTCAGACCTTTAAAATAAGGAAATCCAAATCCCAGAGCACTCAAACTCGGTAACGGTCCATTGTACTACCAGGCAGAAATCCTCTTTTTGGTGTAGAGGTTTTAGAAAATAAAATGTCATTCGTTTCCCTCCATTAATGGCTGGCGTATGTTGTTGTTCCCAATGCGGATTGAACCTGCATCGCACGGGTCACAGCCAATACACTAACCTCTACACCGTCGTAGTACGTCCAATCCTCACCTATGTATCACTAGTATGGTGGCCCGTGTTGAGTAAAGGTTACAACCTCACAAAACTGAAAAGATTGCAAATAACAGCCAGTTTAGGCACCACGGGTGCACTGAGGTCGGCCCACTGTGCTCTTGCACATTTTGCCTCTTGACCTACACACAAAGGATACCGCGCTCTGCAGTGCGGTAGGACTCAAAAATTCGGGGTGCTGGACTGCAAATCTATACGGCCACAACAACATCCTGGACTCGTTACCAGAAGGCATGGTCACGTTTCCAACCGACTACATCACACCCAAACTAAATTTCAAAAAAGGCTTCCAAGTAAGTTTCCCTTCCAGAGCTCGTTGGAATAGGGACGAAGTAGTGAAAGAGTTCGACACGGTCATATACACTGACGGTTCTAAGATGAACTGTGGTGTGGGGGCCGGTGTCTACTCGGAATCACAAAAAAACATCAATATCCTACAGCCTGCCGGATTTTGCCAGCGTTTTCCAGGCGGAACTACTGACTATCCGAGAGGTCTGCACGCAACTAGGGCATGACACAGCGTACAAACAAAGCATTGCTATCCTCATAGATAGCCAAGCCGCCATCAAAACTATTGACTCGGCTACCATATCCTCCAAACTGGTGCAGGAGTGCCGGAATGAGCTTGCCCGACTGGGCGAACGTTTCAGGGTTGAACTTCTCTGGATTCCGGGGCAGAGTAACATAATAGCAAACGAGCGTGCAGATGAGGTAACCAGGCAGGGCTCAGTCTGAACGGTTAAGACACAAATACACTCATACTTTCTGCAGACATCTGAAATGGAGAAGGTTAACTAGCTGCATTATATCAAGGAAGATATGGCCTACTTATGACATTCACGGTGTATTGGCCAATTGGAGATCATGCGGCCAAACTAGGTATCCCATTTAACCTCCACTGCCGTAGTTGTGGGAATGCAAATGCAAGAGAAACTCTCTTCCATTTTCTCTGCGAATGTCCGGCACTAGGAAGAGCGACTATAGCGATATATCTTATCCGTTTTCTCAACTCCACAGGTTGGATATAGCTACATCAAATCCTCTCCAATCATTACAACCTAGGTCACACGAGTCGTGGTAACAAAAAGACACAACATAGTGCTACTTGGTTTATCGAAAAGCAGTCGGCACAGAGTAAGCGTTCTGAATGACAGAATGAGAATCAACGACAAGTAGTTTATATGGAATAAAAACTAAGAGTTAGTATGCGGACAACAAAGAGGGGAAGCCGTTCTCAAAGACCTGTACAATAAGGAGTTAGATTCTGTATCTTGTCATTTTTACGACATTCTTGGGCAAACTAATAACCAAAAAAACTAAGCAGGTTAGTGATCTTGCGGTTAAATGTGATTCTGACTGGGACAGTGACGATGCTGTGCTCTTCGTCAATTCATTAAATAGTGTAGGCATTAACGATGCATCCTGGACAGAAACATTGGTTATTCAGAGTGAAAGTGTCATATTTAAACTTGATACAGGCTCACAGGTTAACATATTGCCAAAACAAGTATTTGTAAAGTTAAACCCAATTCCTGCTATGAGTGCATGTGAGGTCAGACTAGAAGCATATGGGGGGTTCAATTTACGAGCTTTAGGTAGAGTTTCTCTGAGTATAAATTATAAATGCAAATCATATGTGTTGAGTTTCATAGTGGCTGACGTGTTATCACAACCATTGCTTGGTCTCAAAGCATGTGTTGAGCTCGGTTTGCTACAGCGAATTAATTCAATTGAAAAGTGCGATGTGTCTGTATTCATTCGACATAATAAGGACGTGTTTTCTGTGTATGGGCGATTTCCCGATAAATGCAGCATAGAACTCAAGGACGACACTGAGGCAGTTAGTAAACCTCCACGAAGATTGCCATTGAGCATAAGGAACAAAGTGAAGAATACATTAAAGCAAATGGAAGATAGGGGCATAGTGTCCAAAGTAGATGAACCTTCGGACTGGGCACATAACATGGTGGTGGTAGAGAAAAAAGACAAGTCATTGAGAATATGCTTAGATCCGAAGGAGCTGAATGAGTGCATTAAGAATGAACACTTTATTATACCAAAATTTGAGGATTTTAGAACTGAAATGAGGGGGATGAACTATTTTACAGTTTTAGACTTGATCGAGGGTTTGGCAGGTTGAGCTTACGGAAGAGTCAAAGAAACTTACCGTTTTCAGCACACCTTTCGGGTGTTACCAGTTTAATGTACTGCCCTTTGGCGTAAAAACAGCAACAGAAAAGTTTCAAAAGCTAAATATGAAATATTTTGGGGATCTACCAGGAACTTTCGTGCATATTGACGACATTATTGTCGGAGGAAAAACGGCCAGCGAGCATGACAACAATTTAGCAAAAGTCATAAACAGGGCGAGACAGTTTAACATTAAATTTAATCCCAATAAAGTAAAATATAAAACTCAGGAAGTCAGATATTTGGACCATATTTTTTCGCATATGGGAGTAAGACCCGACCCGCGGAGAGTAGAAGCTATAAAAATGATCGGGATACCAAAGGGCATGAAAGACGTCCAAAAAATCTTAGGAACAATAAATTATTTGAGGAACTTTATTCCTCATTTGGCAGAGCTTACACAACCGCTTAGAGACTTGCTGCGAAAAAATACATGCTTCGAATGGACTGAAGGACACACGAAGGCATTAAATACAATTAAGGACGCCATACAAAAATCGTGCATATTGCACACTTTCAATCCTGATAAACCTATTGTCATTCAGTCAGATGCATCGAAACATGGCTTAGGCTGTTGCCTTTTGCAGGAGGGCAAACCAGTCGGCTATGCATCCAAGAGTTTGACGGAAACTGAGATTCACTATGCTCAGATAGAGAAAGAGCTTCTAGCCATTGTGTACGCTTGCAAAAAGTTCCATGATTTTATCTATGGAAACAAAATTACTATTCATACTGATCACAAACCCTTACTTTCAATTCTTGGCAAATCACTAAGTTCGAATTATTCTGTACGAATACAACGAATGAAGATAAAACTTCTAAAGTACGATTTGACAATTGTTTATGTCCCAGGAAAAGACCTGCACATCGCCGATTTGCTTTCTCGTAACCCAGCCCACGACAACAATATGAATTTAGAGAATATGTTAAAAGAGGTAGTTCACAGTATAAGCATGAGCGATGCAGCTAAGAACAGATACATAGAAGAAACCAATAAGGACAAAATACTTGTAGAGTTAAAGAAAATGTACGAAAAGGGATGGCCAGTTTCCAAGACCAAATTGGTCTTCCAATTTAAAAGTTTTACTGGAATATTAAAGAATCATTGTATGTGGAAGACGGGTTAGTTTTTTATGAAGGCAGGGTGTTCGTACCTCAAGCGCTTAGGAAAGAGACGTTAAGTAAGCTTCATGAGAACCATTTCGGTATAACCAAAACCAATCTAAGAGCTAAAACACTTTTTTATTGGCCTTACATGGAAAGAGATATTCAAAATATTATAAACAGATGCTCAGTTTGTGAGCATTACAGATGTGCAAACAATAAGCATCCATTGATAATGCGATCAATTCCAGAATATCCATATCAGATAGTAGCCAGCGACATTTTCGATTTTAAAGGAGATTCATTTTTGGTTGTCATCGACTACTACTCAAAATGGATTGACAATAAGAAATTGCAAAATAAATCTGCATCGAATGTTATCGTTGCATTTAAGGATATATTTGCATCCAATGGTATTCCGGAAGAAGTCGTGTGTGACAACCAGCCTTTCAATTCTTACAAGTGCCGTGAGTTTGCTAAAGATTGGGAGTTTAAATTTACGTATAGTAGCCCTTATTATCCAAAGTCGAATGGACTAGCAGAAAAAGGTGTGCATATAGTCAAAAATATGCTTAAAATAGCCGAAATGGGTAACAATGATTTTCGACATTCGCTTTTAGAATATCGTAGTACAATAATACCGAGTATTGGGTATACTCCTTCGCAGCTTCTATCGGGTAGAATCTACTAATTCCAAATACTATCAGCAGAGACGATTTAAAAAAGATGGGCGAGTCAAGGATTAAACAAAAGTTATGTTATGATAGGAATGCGCATAGAACGGAACTTAACCTAGAGCCTGGCAAATACGTGGTCTACAGGAAAGGGGACAAATGGGAACGAGCAATAGTCGAGGCTAAGTCGGATACTCCTAGGTCGTATTTTTTGAGGAACGAAAACAATAATATAGTACGCAGAAATACAGAACAAATTAGAAGGTCTTTAAATCCGCCTCAGCCGAAAAATTATGATTTCGATGAAAGTAAAGCACAGGGAGCCCTGTCTCACAGCAGCAATAAGATGGGTCCTGAGATAGACGGAATAAGTACTAATTTGAATGATTTGAATAAGGGATCAAATGAAATGATAGAAATAGCACCACAGTCACAGTCAGCATCGCAAGATCATTATAGAACGAGATACGGTAGAGAAGTAAAGCAAACGCAATTTTATAAAGCAAATGCTTGAATCGCACAAGATGTTTTTAAACTTATATTATTTATTTTTGAATTATTAAATATTTGAAGTACTTTGTCGCTTTCAATGTCGTAATTTACACTGCGTTCAGCTACGGATAACAGCTTGTGTTAACAATCATTGCCCAACGTTAGATTATTTGTAAAAGGGGAAGATGTTGTATAAATGTGAAAGCCGCCTAAGTCAAACTTGCATTTCCTTATGGTAACACTTTGTATGACATTTAGTATATAAGCATTGTAGTCTATGTTAGCGCATGTAGAATTGACATTGATATCGGGCACTTGGTGCCGAACAGCGAAGCAGAATAAACAGCGACATAACATAACAGCAGAATAACAACAATGTCTGTCGACGTAAATCACAAAAACTTATAAAACATAATACTAACTTAGATGTAAGAATAAAGAATTATATACAGAATAATGAAGAATCAGATATTAAAATATTAGCCGGTCTAGAAAATAAAAATCTTTTCACACACTTTTTTAAGTATGCGAAATATTTTTCCTAACAGAAACGCACATAATGAAAACAGAAAAAATAGAGCCATTCAACAAATATTTCCAAAGAGATTTTCACACATATTGGAAACCTGGATCGAGAAGTAATAACCTTGGAAGTGTGTATATGGCGTTAAAAGAAATCTGGTGGAAAGGGGCATTCGGCATGAATACCACGACTTTAATGGTGTGGAGAGTATATAAATAACCACGAACGAAAAAATAGTTACCCTCCTTCCTTTATATCTAAGAGGCTTGAATTGGCGAACTGAATTTAACGTTGTAAAAAACTTCCATGTAGAAAACATCATAATTAACCCAATTCTTATGGGAGACGTTAATGTTAGACTAGGCAACAAGAAATAGAAGGAGTATACAAATCATATTTCCATGCGGGATTAGAAATACGACACTCGAAGGATACCATTATGAATGCAAGAGGAAGAGATTTTCTGGAGCTTTGCGTGGATAAAGGTTTAATCATTTTAAATGGAAGAACAAAAGGTGACGAGGAAGGCAACTATACATTTATAAATGGCATAGGAAACTCTGTGAACGACGTCTGTGCTATATCGCAGGAGCTGCTTATGTCTGTGGAAAGGTTCAGTGTAGAGGAAGCGATATGGTCGGACTACCTGCCCATAAAATTATCCCTGAAACATATCGGTATGTCGACGACCACGAACTCTTTCAACCTCTTGCCAAAGTTGCAGTAGAGGGACAGTAAAAAGGCTGAGTACCAAGGTCAGCTAAACAATAATTTGCAAAACCTCAAGATTAAAAAAAAAACGATTAGAGCTAAAAGACTTATGCGATATAGTCAAGAATTCAGTTAAAGAACACATAGTATCTCAAAGTTCTTTAAAGCAAAAAAAAAATGGTACAATTTTGAGTGCGAAGCAGCCAGGAAAAAAAGTTATAGATTGCTTAATATTTTCCGAAGAAATGGAAGCCAGGAGGCAAACGATATTTACTCAAGGGCTCAAAAGGAATACAAGACAATCTGCAGAAGGAATATGACAGCGTACTACTACCAGCTTGACCTAAAAATTGGGTGAAAGATAGTAAAGAGTGGTGGAAACTTGCAAAAGAAATACGAAACCAAGACCAAGTGTGCCCTCAAAATTCCCCCCCCCCCCCCCCCCCCCCGAGTTCAGAGCATATTATAACTCACTTCTTAACCCTAATCAAAGTGCAAATCAGATTCTTTATACATCCAATCTATTTAAAGATCGCGACTTGGACAAGCAAATAACAGTAGATGAAATTAAAAGCATTATGAAAACATAGGGACGGGCTACAGTTCGCTTGGGCGAACTGTTGGATACCCTATTCTTATTCCTATCCCTCATAAGTGGGCGTGACAAAAGTCTAAGTATGGTTGAATTGTTAAGAACGCTCTACATATTTTGTTATATAACATTTAATTGATTTTATCGAAAAAAAAAAACGCTCCCTAGCTCAAACTTGGGTGTTTCAATAAAATTGTTTTATTTAATCGTGGGCGTGTCAGTAGGCGGATTTAAAAAAAATAACACATGAGCATAAAGGGCCCCTAGACAGTATATATTATAAATTTCAGCTCCCTAGCTCAAATTTTGATTTTTCATTAAAATTGTTTCATTTATTTGTGGGCGTGTCAGTGGGATTTTGAATTTTTTTTATCCCGAGCAGTTTTAGGAGCCATAGATCATATATAAAAAATTTCAGCTTTCTAGCTCAAAATTCGATGTTTTCCAAAATTTTGTTTTTTTGAGTTTGTGGGCTCTGTGGGCGGATTTTAAAAATTCGTAAACTTGATTATTTCGGGACCCTAGAGAGTATATGGTTAAAATTTCAGCTCTCTAGGCCCAGTTTAAAGGCCAAATTTTTGCCGACGGACGGACGGACGGACATGGCTAGATCGAATTTACTATCGATGCTGATCATAAATATAGTAACTTTTAGGGGTCTACGGGCAATATTAAGGTATGTTACAAACTATGCGTCAAAATTAATATACCCTTAGAATAGGGTATAAAAAGTAAAACTGAACAAAGCACCTGGGGAAGACAGGATTACCTATAAGTTTTTCATAAACGCAACGTATAACTACCTGGAGGAACTAGCTCTTTCCTTTAGTAGGATGCTGAATGACTGCAAAATAGAGGAAGCTTTTAGCAAAACAATAATAGTTCCCATATTCAAAAAAGGTAATATAAATGAACCCGGCAACTACAGGGGTATCTCTTTTATGAACTGTGTTGCGAAGATTATGATGGGAATACTTAACGAGAGGCTGTATGCATGGGTGGAGAGAAATGGTATTTTGACAGAATTTCAGGCGGGCTTTAGAAAAACATATTCGACTGTGGATAACATCTATAATCTAGCTTCAATCGTTCACCTGAAGCTGGCAGAAAAAAAGAAAGTGTACACATTTTTTGTCAACTTGAAAGCTGCATTTGATAAAATTTCAAGAAAACTGCTTATCTACAAACTACACGCAATGGGAGTCTCGTCTAAATTTGTCGACCTGATCGAAGTTTTATATGCTAATACTCAATCTGCGGTCTGGACAGGAAAAGAGCTCTCCGAATACTTTGTGACACTTTTTGGAGTGAAACAGTGCTTGTTATCGCCGTTGCTTTTCGCACTATACATAAATGGCTTGCATGCAGTTCTAGAAGGAGGACTCTATATCGACGGAATCAACATAAGAATTCTGCTCTACGCAGACGATATGGTAATTGGTTACAGCAGATGATAACGCGACTTGAAACTTACTGTGTGAAATGGGGCCAGAAGTAAACCTATCTAAATCAGAAATTATGGTGTTTAGAAATGGTGGGAGGCTATCGTGTCAAGAAAACTGGTCATTATATGGACAAGGAATACGGATTGTTTCAAATTATACATACCTAGGAGTCTCTCTGACTCCGACGATGTAATTTTCAAAGCATGTGGAGAAGAGAAATAGTGCAGCAAAGAGCAGCATAATCGACGTGGAATAACTTTTTGGCAAAAAGAAATATCAGTCTCGCCGCAAAGTGGTGTTGCGGTATAATTATACCGCAACAAGAGCCACTCTACGTCCCTGACCCACCCTACCAAATTCCCTCTCTTTATCGGTTTGCGCGCTTGGGATCTGAAGAGGTGGAGGGGCAGCCATGATGCCATCAGCCATCGGCCCACTTCTCCTGACCCTCAGTGCAAAAACCACCACAGGTTACTTGGGCAACAACACTCGCAAACCAGCTCGGCAGGTGGTCGACGGGTCGAGAAAAAGGCGTATCGTAACAGATGGACGGTCTGTTCAGCGGAGCAAGAAGTGGGGCCCCAAATGTCCGGATGGTGAGCCTGACAAGGACCGTCAGGAGACTCCCAACGGACCAACGCACTCCCTTACAGACGGACTGTCCGTAGACACAAACGGCGACATCAAACCCAGACGGACGGTCTGCAACGGCGGAGTTGTGTACACATCCTCCAACACACTCCAAACAGACGGGCGGTCTGTAAAATGCAGTAGTCGACACTCATGACACTGTCACAACCAGACGGTCGGTCTGGGATAGCAATTGGGGAGGGCGAGCGGACGGCCCCTCCTAAAGACAATTGCAACAGAAGTACCATTGTCACGGTACTGAGCCACGCACGATGGGGGGAAGATGACGCTCTGTCCTTCAACTCCGTCGTGGGAGCACCGGAGGAGCAGCAGTGAGTGTTGGCGGACGGCCTTGTATATACACACTCACGAGTACCAATCACATAACACCACAGTCACTGGTCAAGATGAACACAAAAGACTAGCATGTAAAACGAAAAGACGACGGCACGTAAACAAAACAACGACCGCGAAACTCAACTATGCCTGCGAGGCCAACATATAAAACAAAAAAAAACAAAAACATGTAAGAACTGGCACAAGATTAGGATTCCTTTTCCCCAAATGTGCTCGCAACTCCACCGAGGTACTAGGGCAATAATAATTAACGCGATAAGTAAAATTTTGGGTTCACTCACTTAACACTTTCTGATCTTCCTTTTTTTCCAATTAGTATAGTTGGTGCCTGGTCTTAGGGATTTTCTTAATCCTATCCCTACGCAGGCGTAATCTCCTTTGGGCTGCATAGTTGGGACGGGGACGTTGAATTTGATTCCAAAGATTGGACCCATGGAAAAAGAGAAGAAAACAAACAAATTAAGTCCACGTTATTATTTTCTTAAATGTTTTGATCGCGAACTGTCAAACGTGTAATGGTTGGGAGGTCCAGGGTCGGCCAGAGGATTCGCTGTCGCTGAATGATTTTCAGAGATGGGCGAATTCAAAAGTATGAGAGGCGTGAGAGCATTAGCGGAACCATGTCAGCTCACTTTTGTAACGAATACATAGTGTAGCAGAAACGACAAGGTTCAGCGAAATTTTCGAGTGTGCTTGAGAGAATGGGGAAGGAACAGCGGTTGATAATCTCAGAGCGACGGCTGAATTATCGAGTTGGAGCCGCTGAGTCCACTGCCCTAGTATGTGTAGAGATGGGTGAGTATGAAACAGTTGACAACTTTAGCGCCACAGCTGAATTGTCGTGTTGGAACTGTCGTTGGCTCTGCTTCCCCATGTATGTATGGATGTGTGAGTGGGAACGCTGGCCGGTCGAATGGACAAAAGATTTTTGGAAATCACTTCGTGGTTGTCCAGCATATAGTCGTGACGTGTTGCGAGAAACGGGGAGTTTTATATCCAGAAAAAAAGAAAATTATTATTCGAACATTCGAGAAGATAACGTTTGGATTTTGGAAGATAATCTTGAAAGGAGATTTAACCTAGAGGAAGGTCAGGCAGACAGGCGGGACCAAACCCCAATTATTCCAGGCGGGAAACAGGATTCCAGAAAGAAGATATAAGTAGAGTTCTAGCGTTCGTGTAGGCAAATTTTGTGTTTTGATAAAGAAAAATCTCGGTAGGGTAGTGCTCCGCTTAATCCCGGATTAAAGAAGGGACACGCGACCGCCATTATTCGACTTTTTGGTCATTTTCGGGAAGAAACCATCTTGTGCTACTTCGGACGGCAATCCCGTTACTTGTCCAATCCAATTAAATCTCAATAAATAGCCATTTGCCGTGCTCCAACGGATCTTTTATAACGTAAAACCCAGTTATTTCTTTTCGTAATTTTCAGTTAGTTTTTCAACGGGTTGTTGGTGATTCATCGGTCAGCACTTCTCGTGTATCGGTCATCCTCGGTTTCACAATTTTCCATCCAAAAATATTGTGTGGCGCCCATTTTTTTTGCTTGTTACAATCGGAAAAATCAATTTTCATCGACGACAGTAAGAACCTTTCATTTCCCTCAGATTAGCTAATAATCTCCAATTCGCTCAACTGCGAGCGCTAGGTTAGCTGAACCCAGTTTTGGGTCAAAGAAGTAAACCATCTTGGGCGTAGTTTTGGTCTTCATTGGGATGAAAGAGACATTTCTCATAGCGCTTGGATACAAAAGGGCTTAGATCTACTGCGGCTGCTGAAATCGGAGGGTCAACAGGCAAAATTAGGGAGGGCATTGGAAAGCAGTACCTACACGCATTCACAAATTTCTGGATCATTCTAAAGGGGCAGCTTACATCACCGATGGGTTCGAGATTAACAAAATCACCTGGATATTTAAGGCAAGATGTGGATTAATTTAACTTAACGGAAATAGATTTGTGGAGAACGGAACATCTCTATGTACCGTGTGCAACTTAAGGGAAGAAGAGAACATCCAGCACTTCTTAGGTGGATATCCGGGGCTTAGAGTTGTTTTGGGAGAGCTTGGTTAACAGAAACCGAAATTATTCATATACTAATGGAGAAAGGAGTACAGATTTTGATAGGCTCTTTAATTGTATCACTGTAGCATTAACATATCGAAATGAACTTGTTAGAACTTGTTAATCAATAATTTCTTTCTTGATTATAAAACTTTGATTTCAAGCTAATTTATATACCCAATTATAATCCAACTACCCGACAGACGACTTTTGTCGTTGTCGTAAGTCTTTTGTTTTTAACTTGCATTGAAAAAACCTAATTTAAAATAAAAATGTAAACTTTTTGATATTAAGTTGAAAATAAAAACATTTTACTACTTACTACTACATAGTGCTACTTGGGTTCGGGCCGAACAGTCACCTCAACCTACCTACCCACCTAAACCGTCGCCACCCAGGTTGTCCAGACCTTAGTGCAATAAAAACGAAGAGCTTCTTCAGAAACAAATGACTTCCGAATATAAAGGGTTTTTCAATAAGAGCGCTACAAAAGTTTTTTTTAAATAAAACAAAAACGGTTTTGGATATCAATGAAATTCTTTATTCCTGTGAAAGTACGTTCGATGCCATTATGTATGGAACTCGATTTCTTTTGCATGGCCACCACGGGCACGCTTGCAGAAGTACAGACGCTGAACCCAATTTTCGACGGTTTTCAAGCATAAATCGGCCGATACTGCTGCAATTTCACGTTCGATATTCGTACGAAGTTTATCAATCGTCGCTGGCTTGTTGGCATAGACCATAGACTTGACGTAGCCCCACAGGAAATAGTCTAACGGCGTCAAATCGCACGACCGAGGCGGCCAAGCGACTGGACCATTTCGTGAGATAACACGGATTCCAAACTTGGTTTCCAATAAATTGATTGTGGCATTCGCTGTGTGGCTTGTGGCGCCGTCCTGTTGGAACCGCATGTCCTCCAAGTCCATATCATCCAATTGGGGCCACAACGACGTCACAGAGATGCTCAACGACGTCAAAGAGATGCCCAACGCTTGAGAACGACGTGTGAGACACACTTTTGGGCTTTCTTCAACTGAAGCCTCAGCGGCAGCAATATTCTCGACACTACGGGCATTTCTTTGTCTCACTGGCACGGGAACATTTTGTACTGTGCTTGTGGATTCAAATTTTTCCACTAGACGCTCAATTGTTGATCTGCTAAGACGATTATGACGACCACAAATTGGACGTAGCGCTCTTAACGTTGAGGCCACTGACTACGAATTTCGGTAGTAAATTTTAATAATTTCGACTCGTGGTTGGCTCGTATATCTTTCCATCATAAAATGGCAAACCTTACTGAAGAGAAATTTCAAAAGAGCGGCAACAAATTCGGCGTCGTTTGCTGTCCCTGTCACTCTAGTTTTGTAGCGCTTTTATTGAAAAACACTTTATAAAGAAAGCCTCTTCTAAAGGGTTTTTCAATAAGAGCGCTACAAAAGTTTTTTTTAAATAAAACAAAAAAGGTTTTGGATATCAATGAAATTCTTTATTCCTGTGAAAGTACGTTCGATGCCATTATGTATGGAACTCGATTTCTTTTGCATGGCCACCACGGGCACGCTTGCAGAAGTACAGACGCTGAACCCAATTTTCGACGGTTTTCAAGCATAAATCGGCCGATACTGCTGCAATTTCACGTTCGATATTCGTACGAAGTTCATCAATCGGCGCTGGCTTGTTGGCATAGACCATAGACTTGACGTAGCCCCACAGGAAATAGTCTAACGGCGTCAAATCGCACGACCGAGGCGGCCAAGCGACTGGACCATTTCGTGAGATAACACGGATTCCAAACTTGGTTTCCAATAAATTGATTGTGGCATTCGCTGTGTGGCTTGTGGCGCCGTCCTGTTGGAACCACATGTCCTCCAAGTCCATATCATCTAATTGGGGCCAAAAATATAGATAGATAGATAGAGTTTTTTTTATTCATTTCATTCCAACTTAATCTAATCTAACAATATTTATTGATAAATCAATGAATAAATAGTTAACGTTCTATAACTTAAGTACAATTAGTCTTAAATTAGTGTTGAACGCAACTTCAAAAAAAAAAAAAAAAAAAAAAAAAAAAAAAAAATTCTCAATAATTCTTCTGATGTGGGGTGACAATTCGAATTTTTTAATGAAATACAATCACAAGATAATCTTTTAAGATGTGTTTCTTATTAAAGACTCAACATTAGCATAATCCAGAGTACTTAACCATTTTCTTATTTGTTTAATGTAAGCATTAAAATTGTTAGTAATTCGGATGGAATACGGAAGCTTATTAAAATACTTGGGGGCTGTAATTGTGTAAAAGTGAGAAAAATGAGAAGTACGTGCGGCTGGTACGATAACATAAGCCATGCTATTTATTCGTAAGTTGTGAGTTTGATTACTTCTGCTTGGGATGTTACCACTTTGCTTAAAAAATTCTCTGAGTACTTTAAAAACATACAAGTGTCTTACAGGTAAAATGTTTAGTCTTTTAAACAAGGGCCAGCTATGAGTGCGACGATTACAACTAGAAATAATGCGAACTAGATGTTTCTGTGCAATTAAAACAGGTTGAAGAGCATTCATATAATATCCACCCCAACTGACAATGCCATACTGCAACTTCGAGTGTGCGAGACCATAATAAATTTTTAATAAAACATCCTTAGAGCAATAAGGTTTGATGTGATAAAGTTTCCGGGCCACTAGATTCATATGTGATTCAATTGAATGGATATGGTCCTTCCATTTCAAGTTGCTATCTATTAACACTCCTAAGTATTTAAAGCTTTTTACGGATTCAATTTTAAGACAATTATCAGAACATGAGCTGTTACCATTAAAGTTATTATTGCCACAAGTGTGTAGTGGTAAGCAAAACCTATTACAGTCATGTGAATGAAAATAAAGATTAAAATCAGTTGAAGCACAACTTGAAATTTTAAAGGCCAAAAGTTTGGTTTTTTCGCTGACAATCAACCCATGGGCAGCAAACCACTGCCTTAATTTTTCCAAGTCTTCTTCAATCTTGACAGTACATTCGAAAATATTTTTAGATGTATAAGTTAATGTTATGTCATCGGCGAATGCAGTAGCGAGGCCATTTAACTGCAGCTTAAAGAACGAATTGATGTATATCAAAAAGAGAAGAGGTCCGAGTACAGAGCCTTGGGGGACGCCAGATTTAAGAACACGAGGCTTACTAAAGAAACCGTTAACTTTAACTCTTTGATTCCTGTCCTTTAAGTACGACTTCAACCAATCGTATATTGATCCTCTAAACCCAGCATTATATAATTTGCTTAGCAAAAGCTGATGATCAACCATGTCGAATGCTTTTGTCATATCTAGGAATAAAGCCACTACGGATTGGTTAATGTTAAGCCCTTCATGCACTTGACTACACACCCTGAGAATAGCATCCTCAGTTGATAAACCAGACCTAAACCCAAATTGATTAATAGAAAAGAAATCATTTCGTTCCAAAAATTTAAGCATTCTTGCCTTAAGTAATTTCTCAAAAATTTTTGTCAAAGTTGGTAAAATGGAAATAGGTCTATAATTGGTAAGATTTCTTCTACTACCTTTTTTGAAGAGTGGAGTAACCTCAGCACACTTGAGAGATTGAGGAAAGCAACCAGTACAGACACTTAAGTTAAACACATAACACAGTACATCAATCACTTGCCAGACAATGTTTTTTAACAGAATACTAGTTAAGCCATCACTTGTGCACGAATTTTTATTTTTTAAGGTCATTATAAGCTTATAAATCTCCCCTGAAGAAATAGTATCAAAAACGAAACTATTTGTTTGAATATTTTCAACAATGACAGATGGAGGTATAGTGCAGGTGCAAGATCTGTATTGATTAATAGATGGCTTTAAGTTCTCAGAGACTTCAGTGAAGTATTCATTAAACATATTTGAGATAATTTCGGAGTCTGATGAAAGAACTCCATCTACTTCTAGATCTTGTATTACTGTGGTAGGCCTATGTTTACCTAAAATGCTATCGACTACTCTCCATTCCTCTCTACTATTACCATTTGCCCTTTCAAGCTTCTCAGCATAATAATTGTCTCGTGTTTCTATAATGTTTTTATGAATCTGTTTGCACATCTTCTTGTAGTACTTTTTTAATCTTAAGTTTTGCGGATGTTTTGCACATTTGGCAGCATACATTTTTTTTCTTTTTATGTGCTGTAGAAGCGAATTGGTCATCCACGGTTTCAAGTGTTTTTTCTTATTAGAAATAGTAGAATATACAGAGCATGCTTTTATATGCTTTTGTAATATGGATAGAAATAAGTCAAATGCAATAGAAGGATTACTTTCAGCATAGACTGGGTCCCAAAACTCATAGGTCAACATTTCCTTTAGCATTCTATAATCTATGATTTGTTTTTTCATTTGCTTGGTAAAAACATTTTTTTTAACTGAGTTCATATAAATACTTAAAGCAGTCATATGATGGTCAGTAATTTTGTAGTCACAAACTGTACCAAAAAAAGTGTTTATAAAATTTATATTTACACGGGCAAAAATGTGGTCGATACAACTCGAAGAAGAATTTACAACGCAAGTTGGATCATTGACAAAACTCTTCAAACCATTTGACGCCATAAGAAACATATAGTTCTTTGTAAAGATATCAGAGTGATTTAAAATATTTATGTTGATATCACCCAAAATAATCAATTTTTTTTCTTTAGTTGTCCTTAATATACCGTCCAGTTCATTTATAAATGTTGCTTTATTTCCTTCTTGCAGTCTATAAATGCATAGCATAGTATAAACTTCACTCTGATATTCGACGGAACACTTTACAACATCTGCACTTGAAATGTTAATTTTAGAAAAATCGCACGCACAATCATTTCTAACATACACCATTACACCCCCAGACCTATAAGACTCATTACAGTTGCCAAAAGGCGGCAAGTACCCTGGAATGTTGTACAAATTCAATTCCTTTTCGTATATCCATACTTCACTTAACACAATTACAACAGGTAGCTTTTCGAGCGCATCGATATGAGCTAATAAAACTTGAAAATTTTTTCTAATACTTCTAATGTTTTGATGTACACAAAATAATACATTGGACGAATTATAAGGAACATTTGGATAATCACATGCAATGGGATGACGAGGGACACTACAAACAGAATTCATAATTTATCAAAATCAGAAGCAGAAGTTATACGTATAAAATTGTCACCCTCATTCCTACGCATATACACCATCCCATTCCTAGTCCAGACGTATTTATAATTCATCGATGTCTTCATTGTAATTGCAGTTTTCAGCAGCTGGCGAGTCCGATAAGTCAAACAGTCGTTGATGTACATCTTCTCTGATTTCGCTTCAGCGTTGAGTAGAGTTGTTGTTAGCGGCTCTTTTTTCTCTCTTTTTATTTTCATAATTTTCTCCTTGCAATGACGAGTTGTAAGTCGTACATGAAGAATATTAGTGCATCGTTGTGAATTATTGTTCGAAGCATTTTGATGACCTTTCACAATTCGCTTTGTGTAGCAATAGTCGATGTCTCTCTCCGTTACTCCTACATTCAGTCCATCTCGAAACACTTTTAGCGCGAGATCGATGGTTGACACATTGTTGTTGTGAGCGGGAACATTATAGATTTCAATTGTGTTGGCTATCAATTGCTGTTCTAAGTTGTTCACTTTGTCTTCCAGTACATATATTCTTTGCTCGCACTCCATGTTTTTTGCTTGCAGTTGTTCTATCTGTCGTCTCTGGATTTCCTTCACTTCCATTATTTCCGCATAGATCGTTTCGAGAGTGATGTTAGATGCTGGTGGGTTTTGTGGCACTGTCGTAGACGTAGTCGACGATTGGTTTTTTACTGGTTTTCGCTTGTGTACGTCATTACTAACACAGGCGAGGGCCTCACCAGATAAAGAATCGCGACGTTTCGTTGCACCGCAAGAAGCACATCTCCAAAACTTATTGTCTTTTCTCAAAAATTCTATGTCTACCGGCAAAATATTCACACAAGAGGCATGAAATATTTGTTTACATTCACCGCAGACCACTTTTAATTCTGCACGTTCAACTTTGTTATAACAAGAATTGCAAGACATCTTATGCGATTTTATTAAAGTTCTGACGCGTGCGTACCCCACAACAGACGATCTGGAACGAATCGGTTATCATTGAACGGTAGCGATTCCCATTCACAGTAACGCTTGAGAACGACGTGTGAGAGACACATTTGGGCTTTCTTCAACTGAAGCCTCAGCGGCAGCAATATTCCCGACACTACGGCCATTTCTTTGTCTCACTGGCACGGGAACATTTTGTACTGTGCTTGTGGATTCAAATTTGTCCACTAGACGCTCAATTGTTGATCTGCTAGGACGATTATGACGACCATAAATTGGACGTAGCGCTTTTAACGTTGAGGCCACTGACTCCGAATTTCGGTAGTAAATTTTAAGAATTTTGAGTCGTTGTTGGCTCGTATATCTTTCCACCATGAAATGGCAAACCTTACTGAAGAGAAATGTCAAAAGAGCGGCAACAAATTCGGCGTCGTTTTGCTGTCCCTGTCGCTCTACTTTTGTAGCGTCCCTGTTGAAAAACCCTTTATTAGCCAAAATATTTTCTGGCCCTTATGGCCTTTTACGACAAGCACTTTTTAGTTGGGGGCGCTGTACTGACATTATTAGCCCTTCCATGCATAGCATGCAGGCGTAAGGGCCACATCAATTTACCTATCATATTTTTAGATCAATTGACAGAAGTATGCGTGACAGAAATGCTTATTTGCTTAAGCCATTTCAACTACGAACACCTGCAGCTATCTAAACTTACTAACCAGCAATCTGCAATTAAGGTTAATTACTAAAAGCTTCTAAGAAATATCAAAAGAGAAAAGTTTAATTCTTTGAAACATTCATTTATATACAAGTACGTATTATATAGGTACATTCGTCTAAATACGCATTCATTTATTTTTCCGGACATCATTCCGTTACCACTAAGCTTTTGTTCTTCACATAAAACTTTACGCCCATTTAAAGTCGTTTTTTAATATCATAATTATTATAAACACCCATAACTAACCTCAAACACTTTCTAATTATGGAAATCATATTCCTACCCGCAATACCAACACAATTTCAATTTGAAAGGAAAACGAAAGAAAAATAATGGTAAATTCTAAAAGGTACAGTTTCCTGTGAAACTTAGTAATATACCTTTGACTTTTCCCGCAAAGAAGAAGAAAAAAGGAAAAGCCAGCTACAGTAAAAACACAATCGTTTTAAGTGGCGTCAAAGAAAAAAGCATTCCTTTTTCTCAAAGTTAAAGTTTTCCTTTGCAAGGTGAGCATTTTTCCCTTTCATTTTTCGTGTGGAAAGGATTTTTCTATGATCTTTATTATTCGACTATCGCCTTTGGTATAATGGCCGCGCTCTCGTCTAAGTATTCTCTCTCCTCTGTCTCTACCAGGCCGCAGTCGTCAACGTCATTGCCGTTATCATCATCGCCGAAAGAATACTCACTATAAAGTGCATCATAACGTAGTTTTTGTGTGCGAAGAAAATAAAAGTGTCCTTATATGGCTCCTTTAATCCAACCAAGACGCTTTTAGATGATAGGGAGCTTAAGCAGTACTTAACACGCTCGTATGCGTTTCGTTTGCGTTTCCAGGACAGTAGTTCGTTTTGGAATAAATAAGGTGACGTTGTTTTAACTATATATATCATGTCAACTTACTAGCTTGCAGGTGTGGCAATGGCAAAGACAAGCGCTGAAATTTAACATGTCTGCGAGAAATTTGAGACTCTTTGGCTTTTGTTTTCCTAATCGCTTCGCTGAGCTTTCTGTTGACAAATTTTAAAAAAATGAGAGCACACTTTATGAATTTTGAGGTGAAACGATTTAATGAGGTCATAAATACGAAAACAAAATTTTAATTATGACAATTACGCTGAATGAAGGACAAGAGGTTACACATTAGAATGGATGAATGCAACATGTTGCATAGGTAATATAACATGCACCTGCATTTAGTGATTTATATTCTAAAATGAAAGAAGGGATATACATTAAATTCTTCATAATAACTTTCCGTTTTAAGAGATCCTTAAAATAACCCTATAGCATCCGAACGATATTGCAAGCTTACTTCCTTTATTGAGAGAGACTCGTCAGATCCATGATATAAAAACAAATATTAGGCATTAATGGCCTATGCAGAGCCTAGGACCTAGCTTCTCCAAAAATTTGTGTGTGCGAAGTGGGAGAGACCTTCCTACAATTTTACGGTGCACTGTCCAAAGGCCAAAAGCCGTGTCAAAAATCAAAAATCCAATGTTATTAAACTCAATTCTAAGTTTGTAACATAACCTAAAAGTTACTATCAATTTAGGCATGTCCGTCCGTCCGTCGGCAAAATACAGGCCTTTAAACTCGAGATAGAAATCTGAAATTTTAATCATATACTCTCTAGCATTCATTGTCAGAAGCTTTACGTGACGATGGCCGAATTCGGGATCCCAGCAAAACCGATTCTGTTGTGTCGCATGACACTTGAAAACACGAATTATTCCAAACTTGTACCGGCTTTCGGCAAGGAGATGCGCTATCATGTGACTTCTTCAATCTTGTTCTCGAGAAAATATTGCGAAGTGCAGGTGTCAACACGGAAGGAACTATCGTCAATAGATCCGTCCAGCTACTGGGGTATGCGGACGATTTCAACATCATCGGCCGTTTCCAGCGTGTCATGTTAGAGGCTTTCACGGCGATTGAAGAACATGCGAAATTGGTTGGTCTTGAAGTAAATGAGGACAAGACCAAGTACATGCTAAACAAACAAACAAACAAATATCTGTCCACCGCCTAGGACAAAACGTCGCTGTTGATAGCAATAACTTCGAGGTAGTTCAGGAGTTCATCTACCTAGGAGTAAACATCAACTCCACGATTGACACTTAAGTGGAGATCCGGCGGAGAATAACCTTGGGAATCCGCTGCTACTTCGGTTTAGCGAAACAAATTGGTTCAAAACTCCTCAATCGAAGGAGAAAATGTATGTTCTATCGATCCTTAATCCTACCAGTCCTGCTATATGGTGCCGAGTGCAGGAATGGTTGATACCTGGCCCAGAAAATGACTTGCGGTTAACCCACAGAAGACGGAACTGGTCCTCTTCACCAACAAAAGGATTATACCGCAATTTAATCGACCAACAATTGAGGGAACTCCACTAAAAACATCGAATAGGCGAAATCTTGGCGCGATTCGAGATAGGAAATTAAACAGGAGCCGCAATATAAAAGAAAGAGCAAAGAAGGCAATGACAGCCCTATATGCTTGCAATAGAATTATCGGCAAAACTTGGGGCCCTAGTCCAAACATTATCATGTGGCTATATACGGCAGTATATAGTAATTTGGTCTGGCGGCAAGGGCTATGCAAGGTCACTACCCTTAAGACTATGACTAGGATTCAAAGAATTGCTTGTATTGGTACTACTGGGGCAATGAGAACTACCCCCACAGCGGTTTTAAATCTAACACCCATAGACCTTTTTGTACAAGATTTTGTCGCAAATAATGCTCTGCGGCTCAGTCAAACAGAAAACTGGAACCCAGTACAACAGGACATACGCAGGTTCTACAGAAATTCACGAGTATTAATGTAAGCACAGTCCATGAATCAACGATACCCATCTATACTGATGGCTCAAAGATGGATATTGACGTCGGCGAGGGCGCGAAGTACTGTGAACATCTTGGCTTCATCACGTTCTCTGACCACAGCAGCGTCATCCAAGCTGAGGTTCTGGTGTGACAACAGCTGCTAAACAGGTTGCAATGAAGGCAATACCACAGGCTGATATTACCTTCTTCATTGACAGCGAAGCGACAATAAAATCGATTTTCGCCACAGAGATAAAATCGAAGCTTGTAAGTCGTTGTCGCGAAGAGCTACGGGCTCTTGGCGTACAGAACATTGTAAGACTCTGTTCGGTCCCCGGACTCAGTGGTGTTCCAGGAAATAAAAGAGTCGATGAACGAGCAAGAAAAGTATAATCCCTTGATTTAAAACAGGCTGACACTACAGTACTTTACTGATGATTGGAGATTAAACACTGGTGGCAGCAAACGAAAGATGGAGTGCTCTTGACTCCTGTGTTATAACCAGGGAAATGTGGCCGCTGTATAACAAACAAAAGACCGAGAGAATTCTTCAAAGGAACAAAAAATCTTTGTCCTCTCTGGTGAGTGTTATCACAGGACGTAATATGCTGGGATACCATGCAAGGAAACTGAGGCTCAGCACAGATGACCTCTGCAGAGGATACGAGGACGAGGAAGTGAACGAGGATACCTCTTATTTCCTCTGTCACTGCCCTGCACTCTGCCGTATTAGAAATAACGTCCTCGGAAGACTTTTTCCCAGGAGTTAGAAGAACTCTCAGGCAATGCAGTACACGACTTGCGCAAGTTCATGAATGCATGGGGATGGATTGTAAGCAAGCCCCCTAGGTTTTGCACAGGTTTTTCATTGGTTCCTAAATATCGGAAGCATAGAAAAGGATCTACATTGACCTAAGTGAAACGGGCGCAGGATTCTCTTGCCCCGTCAACTGGGTTACCTACCTAACCTAACCTAAGGCATGTTACATTTTGTTCTTCTACTTCCTACATGTAGCACTCAGGCTCAAAACTGGTACATGGTATGGTACATGGTATGTTACATACTATGAGTCAAAATTATAATACCCTGAAAATAGATTATAAACACATTTTTGAACCAGATTTAAGGGATTGAAAGCTTTCCAAGTTCGACGCTAAAAATTACCAATATTTTCGACCTTAACTGTTTGTTAAACCATATGCAAATTTGTAGACGCAACTTTTTGCTTCTTTCAGGGATATTGTAATTTGTTCAAATAAAATCCGCCCACTGACACGAAACGCCTCGAATTTGAAAAAGAAAATGTGTGCTAGGAAGCCCGAAACAATCCAATTCAAAGAAATTTTAAAATCCGCCAACTGGTACGCTCACTATTAAAGGAAAATCCGTTTTATTGAATTAATCCTTCGAAATGAAAGCGCACCACGCAAAGTTTTCCGCCATGACCCCTTTTTAGAGAGGTTTATTTTACAAAAACATTTTTTTTTTCTTTTTGGAAAATCCTTAAAAACTGTAAAAAACAGTTATAACAAAATATGTAGGATATATCCTCCTTAACAGTTCACCTATACTTCGAGTTTCGCCATTCTCACTTTTTGGGGTATTGGAATAGGAATAGGGTATCCAACAGTTCGACCAAGCGGTCTGTAGCCTTTCCTTATGATTTCATATTTCTCGGTCCATCTACATATGTCTGTGAATAATTATTTTGGCAGCTGTTTTATGAATTTCAATTGCTTTATTTTTATTCAGCGAGCGCTGAATGATGTGTGGCGATATTTAAATGTTTGTTCGATTTGACGAACTTCAAAATGCAGAAATGAAATCCATCATTTCGCTGAAATTCAACATTTCAAAACTCTGAAAATGTATGGCGAAATAATAAACATTTCGGGTCAAATGTTGAATTAAAATTAAACTGAAATTTCGAATTTCGTCTCGGTGTAAACGTACTAAAACCTAACCCAAGTGAGACTTATTAAAAGCGTTTATCACAAGCAACAGAAACGTAAACAGAAACCCATATGTTAAGTGACAGAACATACCCCACTGTCAACAGAGCACTATCACTTAAAATACTGGATTCGCTTTCTGCTTCCTACAATAAATGCTGTAAAGAAATAATTCGCTTTAGATTTTCAGAAGAAGTAATTAACGATGTTTGGCGATGATTCAATTTTGTTGGTTTATCCTTTGCCTCTGATTTTCGGCTCTTTGGTGGTGGTTTGGTGGATGGAGTGTTCTTTTTTAATCTCAATCCTACCTACTTCCTGTTTCTTGTCAATATCAGGACTATTGTTAGTTGATTCTTGCAGTATTTATCAGAAATGTAAATCAAATTGGTGGTTAGGAGCAGTTCCCCGATAAATTGAATTTCGAAAGGCCTGTATAAGGCCCCATACAATATGCAATACGCATTAAGAAACGAAACCTACAGTGGCGAGGCGCCTATATAACTCGATTCACGCCGGGTTACCTTTTAAAATTCTACCTTTCAACAATGTTTCAATCCAACAAGCAACATGCATCTTAATGTGTAAACATAAGATTTGTATGTTTCCTACACCTGCACTTGCAAGCAACAAATTCTACAAACCCACCACCTGCTTTTCACCTGCTCTCATATCGTTCTACTGCTCTACGCACACAAATACTCACACCATTGCATGCCTATATATTCTCCAACATCACATACTCCTCTCCATTCCGCATAAGAAACACATTCGCAAAGCGATAGCAAAACAAAGCATAGTAACCCGGAAATTTTCGCGTTATGAAATATGTGGCTGGTTAGAACAAATTGGCTTTCTTTCCTTGTTTTCCCCTTATCGTTCACCGCGTTTGACTCCTCTCTGTTTGATACACGCTTCCTTATGCAAAAATATAACCCGCTTTTCAGCGACTTATTTGGCGTGTTTTATATGTAGCTGAGGTGAGTTCTGTTTGAAAAATTCAGTTGTGAAGCAGACTGCGATGTGTAACTTAAAGTAATATTGAGTGGAATTATTGTTGTGCAATATATAATTATTTAAAGTTATCGAAAACAGTGTAAGGTGTGAGAAGTGTGAAAAGTTTAAATTGTTTTGTTTTCAGTTAGATTCAGCAAAGGAGAAAAATGGCATTATTAACAGTAAATTGTTGTTTAGTAGATTTGCTTTTGGAAGAAGAAAATTATTTTTGTAAGTTGAGTTTTCTTAAAAAAAAAAAAGTTATAGAGATAGGACGCTCTACTCCTTCTATGAAAATAGATTATAAGCGCAAGGATGGTTTTGTTTCGCATTTCAACGCATCCATATATCAAAAATATACTTGGTTGACTGGTAGTTGTAAGCTCAATAAAATGTTTTGTTTTCCTTGCCTCCTTTTTTCTAATTCTCCTAGTGTTTGGAGTCGCACGGGCTACGCTGACATAAACAATTTAATTAATTCCTCAAATAAACATGTCAAGACGGAAAAACACATTCGTAGCTGTTTATCTTTGCACGAATTCGGTACTGATCGTATTGAAACCTCGTTAGGTAATTCCTTTGTAGCTCACAACAAAAAAGTTGATAGAAACCGTAAACTAATGGAACGTTTTATAGATACGGTAGTTCTTTTAGGCAAACAGGAACAAGCATTTCGGGGTCATAATGAAAAGCCAGACTCTAAT
The DNA here is from genome assembly GCA_949715645.1 of Portevinia maculata. NCBI lineage: Eukaryota > Metazoa > Arthropoda > Insecta > Diptera > Syrphidae > Portevinia > Portevinia maculata. Next base: position 80,470,822 of record OX454526.1, on the reverse strand, counting down.
AATCGTGGCAATTATGTCGAAATACTTTTATACTTATCTAAGTATGACCAGTTAATGGACTCTCATTTCGAACAGTGTTCAAGTGCACGTAATCCGGTTTTTTCGGGTCTATCAAATGAGATCCAAAACGATTTAATACAAAGTATAGCCGCAGTGATCAAATGCGAAATTAAAGTAGAAATAAGTGAAACGCGATTTGTGTCCATCATGATTGATGAAACAGCAGACATGAGCCATAGGGAGCAACTTAGTGCCGTTTTGCGTTACTTATCGGAGGAAGGAGTAGAGGAAAGGTTTCTTGGGTTTTTTGACGTGAGTGAGAGTCGAAATGCCGATGAGCTCTCAAAACATATTTTCAATATACTTGATGTATACGGTTGCAAGGAGAAATTAGTTGGGCAATCTTACGATGGGGCCGCGGTTATGTCAGGGGAAGTAGGTGGTGTTAAAAAAAAAGTCCTGGATGCTTGTCCAATGGCTTATTTTATTCCTTGCTACGCACATGTTTTAAATTTCGTGTTATCTCAATCACTGGAAAATATACCTGAATTGAAAGTTTTTTTGGCAATATAAACACAATAGTACGCTTCTTTAATAAATCAACTAAACGTTCAAATATTTTAAAACAAATAGCAAACAGACGCATGACGGGAGTATCAGAAACTCGCTGGCATTACCATTCCGGAATAGTTAACGTTATTTTTAACTGTAGATTAGATATTATTGAAACTTTTAAGCAAATATTAGACCATCCAAAAGAATGGGACACTGATGCACTTTCAATGGCCGAAAGTTTATTGCTTAAGTTAGAAGGGAAAGATTTTTGATTTTTACTGTACGCGGTTTCCGAAATATTCGCTAAAATCGATGTATTTTTTAATTTAATACAAAATAAACATACAGATGTTGAAGTTGCTAAGCGAGAAATCGAGTGTTTTGAGTCTTGGCTTTCTACTGAGTTTCTAAACAAATTTGATTTAAATTTTGAAAGTATAAATGATTGTGCTGAACCTCCACGGAAACGCCGATTACTTGATTTTGATTTAAAGACTCACTATAAGCGCCTTTTTGTAGAAATAAAGGACAATATTATATCTCAAATTAAGACACGATATAAATCTTTCACGGATTTAATTTTTTTTTTTGATTTACTCAATAAATCAAAATATAGTCGTTTTGCTCAGTCAAGCCCAGATGATAAAATATCTTCGGTGATTAACTTTTTCCCTGGAATTTTCGATTTTGCAGGTTTAAAAAATGAGCTGAAAGTTCTCTATACTACGTCTTCACTTCAACCACTTGACGTTTTATCCCTCTATAAACATTTAAGAAGTGAAATATTGTGTGAAACATTTTCCCAAATCTTAAAATTAAGTGGACTATTTTTAACACTACCAGTGACTGTTGCTTCCGTGGAGAGATCTTTTTCAACTCTGAAAAGAGTTCATACATATTTGAGAAATTCTCAAGGAGAAGACCGGCTTTCTGATTTAGCACTTTTATCCATAGAAAAGCGACTCCTTTTAAAAATAAAAAGTAGGCCTAAGTTCTTGCAGAATACGTGAAAAAAGGTAGAAGAATAGACTTAGAGTACAAATAAAAAAAAATATTTAACAAAACTTTTTACATTTTTTTCCAAATTCTACTGTTTTTGATTTTAAAAAATATTAATCATTAATATTTTCTCTTTTTAACTTTGTACAAAAACTATTTTTAAAATGTTTTTATATAGGTACCTATTAAAATATTTTTATATATTAAAATATTTTTATATATTATAGATATAAAATCTATACATTTTTGTAGATATTATACGTGAAGCTTTTTAATTTAAATTTTTATTTATATATTTATTTATTTAACAAACCGTGATTTATGAAGTTCTTTTTTTTATTATTTACTATCAATTTTCTTTAAGGTACAGCATTTGCATCTGCCAAAAAGGTTTCTTTCGAAGCCACTTTTATTATACGTTAGGTTCATTGTAAATTTAAGCTTAAATGACTTGAAGTATAAAAAATTGGCTTGAATTGCTTTACTTCTGTGCGATTTGCAGTACACAATATAATTTCAGAAAGCGTTTGCAGGTGCATATTTTTTTCGACTTACCATTTAATTTTTTCCACGCCACGCCACTGATTAACCTATGAAACTATCGGAAGAACAAGCAGACGGTCAAATGGGATTTAAGTTTATGTTGTGACCGATAAGTGACTCGTATTGGCCAAAACATTATCGAAGCGCAACTTGCTTACTTACTTAAGTGGCGCTACAGTCCGGGGTGGACCTGGGCCTCAACCAACACGCCTCTTCAGTTAGCCCAATCTTTGGCTAACCGCCTCCAGTTGCGCACTCCAAGTTGGTTGAGGTCCCCTTCCACTTCTGCGCACCACCTAAGGCGAGCTGGGTTGGAATCGAAGACTCTTCGCTCTACATGTCCTAGCCATCTTAGTCGACTGATTCGTACTTTCCTGACCAGGTCTATGTCGCTGTACAGCTCATAGAGTTCGCTGTTAAATCCCCTCCTCCAAGGCCCGTCAACACAAACGGGACCGAAAATCACTCGAAGAATTTTGCGTTCAAAATGACCAAGAAGATCTTCATCCGCCTTTGTTAACGTGCACGCTTCTGCGCCATATAGCAGGACTCGGATGATGAGGATCTTATACAAAGTCTCCTTAGTTTTTCTTGACAATTGCTAACTAGTCAATTGCCTTCTTAGGCCAAAGAAACAGCGGTTGGCAAGTTAAATTCTTCGTTTGATTTCTGATGTGATGTTGTTTTCAGAATTTATAGCGGAGCCAAGGTAGACAAAGTCCCTAACTACCTCAAAGTTGTAGCTGTCTATCGTGACGTTCTGTTTGATTCGTCGATGTTCTATGCCCCTCCTTGTTGACAGCATTTACTTAGTTTTGCCCTCATTCACCACTAAGCCCATTTTTGCCGCTTCTGTGCTAATACTTGCAAACGCACCAGTGACAGCCGCTGTGTTCTCCCAATGGTGTCAATGTCGTCAGCGTATGCAAATAGTTTCATAGACTTATGAAAAATTGTGCTGGCTTGCGAGTTTCGCACAGTTTTCTCAAGTATGATGTTGAAGAAGTCAGATGACAGCGCATCACCTTGTCTAAATCCTTTTTTGACATCAAAGGTCTCGGTGAGATTGTTATGGACCTTTATGGAGCAGCGAGAGTTCTTCATCGTCATTCTGCACAATCTGACAAGTTTGGCAGGGATGCCAAAACTAGACATGGCTCTGTATAGCTCGTCTCTATAAATGCTGTCATATGCGGTCTTAAAATCGATGAAAAGATAGTGAGTATGAATCTGGATTTCTTGGATTTTCTCCAGGATCTACCGTAGTATGAATATTTGATCGGTCGTGGACTTACCGGTCCTAAAACCGCAGCGACCAATCAGTTCATTGACGAATGGTTTCAGGCGTTCACACAGTATAGCAGATAGGATCTTATATGCAATGCTCAGGAGACTTATGCCTCTATAGTTGGTGCAGTTTAGAGGGTCTCCTTTCTTGTGGATCGGGCAATCAATGCTGAGCCCCCATTCATCAGCCAGACTTTCTTCTGACCAGATCTTGGAGACGAGTTGGTGTATGCTCTCCACCAAGTCATCTCCCGCTGCCTTAAAAAGCTCGGCAGTTAAGCCGTCCGGTCCTGCAGCCTTGTTGGACTTAAGCCTGGATAGTGCTATCCTCACTTCATCTTGGTCAGGTGGACGGAAGTCTTGATTTTCGTCGTCCAGATTCAATGGTTCGTTCTGCCTGACAGCGGAATTTGCATCGCCTTCGCCGTTCAAGAGTCTGCAGAAATGGTTTTCCATGTCCTCAACACCGACTGTGACTCTACTACAAGACTTCCTTGTTCGTCTCTACAGGTCTCTGTTCGGTTCTGGTTTCCGTGGCACTTCCTTTTTACCTTTTTTGTGAAACTTCCAAGATTGCTCCAGGAGTAACACGAGTATTTCCTCGATCGCGCGCTTCTCATGTTCTTTCTTTTTTCCTCCCGAGAAGCCGATGTTCTTCCATCCTCTTTTGCTCGTAGAGCTCACGAGCTGCTCTCGTCCTTCTCTGCAGCGCCGCTTTGTAGGCAAGTTGTTTAGCTGCATATGCTTGCCGGCAATCTCCGTCAAACCAGGCAACATGATAAATTTGATTGACGATTTGATGATCTGGTGACCGCCATGTTCCTTTGTGAGGTGAGAAAACCGTGTGCTAGCTATAGTAACATTACATCCCGCAGCAAAGTCGATTAGCCTTAGTCCGTTTCTAAACATGGTGTCGTGTAGGCTGTGCTTCCCGATGGTACTACCAAAGATGTCCTCCTTTCCTATTTTGGGGTTAAAATCACCTAAGACGATCTTGATGTCATGCTTGGGACATTGCTCATATGTTTTGTCGAAGAGCTCATAGAAACACTCTTTGGTAGCATCGTCTTTATATTCTGTGGGGGCGTGAGTGCATATTAGGCTGATGTTGGCAAATTTAGCCTTGATACGGATTGTCATAAGACGTTCGCTAACGTGTCGAAAGCTCAAGACTTCTTACCTAAGTCTGCCGCTTTCAACAAATCCACATCCAAATAGACGATGCTTTTGTTCCCTGTAGCAGTCTCCATAGTAAATGCCACAGTTTTTCATCCTCCTTTTGTCCGGCTCATCCCACCGCAATTCCTGGATGGCGGCGATATCTGCTTTGTAGCAGCATAGGGCCTCGGCTAATTGTTCGGCTACACGCGGTCTATTCAGGATTCGAACATTCTACGTACAGATCTTCGGCCATTGTCCTTATTTCGTTTTGCAGGGTCGTCAACAGTGAATCCGTCCATATCCGAGGCTCTTGGTTGCTTCGCAAGCAATGGTGTTTTCCGTGGTTGGGTAGTAAACCCCACGCATAACCCCCAACCTGGAGAAACTAAATCCTTAAATATCTGGGAGATTCCTTTTAAATATCCTTCAGTTACAGCGGAACACAAACGGCGTCATTGTTGAAAATAAGTCAAGAATCACTTTTGTTAGAAGCCCTTTATTTGGTTATGGCCAATACTATAATCATATTCCTTTCAAGACTTGCGGCTACTACCACCGTAGACGATATTTTAAACTACATCAAAAGTAAAATCTCTTCAGCTTCCGCGTTCTGTAAAGTGCGTTAAATATGAATTCAATGAACCAAGGGATATCTCATCTTTTAAATTGATTCTTAATGAAATTGACTTTGTCAAAATCGTTGCGAAAGGTTTTTGGCCTGATGGAACTTTGGTGCATGAATTTGTACAGCGACCGAGAAAGGTTCCTAATGCTTTAAATGCAACATTGATCAAGGAAGCGATTTTAAACGTCCCGGACAGTATCCATCCAAAAAACGATTAAGTTCTTCGGACTCATCGCCTTATCCTCAAAGCTTTCATCTGTACTACCAAAATATTGGAGGTCTTCGAACTAAAAAAAATAAATAAAATACCCGCAAATTTAGTTTGACAAATTGAAGGGACTAAACTTACTTGGGTGCTCTGCGACAGCCTGGACTATAAGCGCCATAGGGATTAGAAAATAAAACGTAAGCAAATAATAGCATTTTGTTATCACTCGGGCGCCAATCCGTTGCATGTTAGTTTACTTCAAATGTCGGTTCCGTTCAAATTTTATCTGTTGTCATTCGGATACGTACACGCCGGTTGATGTGGGTAACGACGTAGCACTGCAAAATACCATCACAAATCCAAATTACACAAACTTTAATCAGCAAGTTTATGCATTTATTCTATATTCGCAGTTTTCGGTTTTTTGCAAGTTGCAAGCTTTTTCCTGATAAGCCGAAACGTCCCTTCTTCCCAAATGGTCTACATTTCCTCCAACAGGACAATATTTAAATTTATCTATTGGACGGTAACGAAGATAAATACACAGACACATAGAAAACACCACAGACAAGTTCCAGCAACATTATGCAAGGAAGAAGAAGAAGAACAAAAACAAAAACAACAACCACTGGAACAAGGAGGAGGGGTAAAAACTTTCGAATTAAAATTGCAATTATTCATTTCAAATGTTTTGCATTTATTCATGCACTAAAACGCCTCTCATACAACCTTAAATAAGATAGAGTGAGCATTCTACACGTCCGCCGCCGCCTTCAAGTCTGGATACTACGGGAAGAGTAGTTTCACTGCCAAGGAAGAAGTATTGTTTGAAAAACTTTTACTACCCGTAATTGCGGTCTCAGTCTCATACTTTAATTCATGCTAAAGGAAATGTATCTCTCCGTACCTCATGTACATAGCTGGATGTCTAGATACTCGTAGTTTTATGGGGTCTCCACAGTCGACTTTGAGATTCTTGTCATTAGTAAATGTCAGTTGCGTATACGTATCTAGGTACTTTAATATCTAATGCTGGTTGGTGTCTTAACAGTCATTTAATTGTGCCGCACCACATATTCAATTAGGACACAAGTGAGAGAGAGACTAGACATGTTTCCATAAATTAGTGCATATGTGCCGCTTTTAGCTCAATTAGATGTGTATCTATGCATCTGAATGCAAACACTACCAGTCAAACGTACGCACACGTGCTCCGGTAAACCATTCACAAATTTGTGGTAGTTTGTCAAGTATTCGCCACAGTTGTTTCGGTATCTCTTGCCATTATTCGGGCCAACTAGAGGATCTCCTCGACTACCCGTTTACCGATAGAAACGTTTACCTTGACGAAGAGTGTTTGGAATTCGTTTTGAATGCAACGAACAAGACAACAATGCGCTATGGATTGAGTCCTTTTTCTTCCTATTTTGTTCTTTTGTTGTTCCTCTTTTGGATTTTTATTTCATTCTGAACAAATAAAAGATACCGAATTGAAAGCGAATAGCGCGCTGAAAAGTTTAAAAATCGAGCTATGAAAAAAAGAATAGATTCAGATAGTAGTTCCTAGATTTGTTTACCGTGGGTGGCAAATCAACATCACGGAGACCTTTGCCACGGTAGAGAATTCCTCTCTGCAAGTATATGTGTGCGGTTAAAGATTTGCAGTTTATTCCCTGAACCCGCTCTTTGTTCCTTTTTCTTTTGCATAGTAGGACTTGTACTTTTTATTTTTTGTTGCTTCTTTGCTCTGTCCCGATTTTCTGCCGCCAGACGATGACTTTTGTGTTATTAGGATAATGCAGAGCAAGGATACTCCGTGCAAAAAGCAGCACTAAGCAGGAGGAAGGGCAAAATTATATAAAAATGGAAACTTTGACTTCCCTCAAGAGAACTGCAACTTTGCAACAGCGCTACGTAAAAATTGTTCTATGGTCCAAGGACGTTACGTCTTCGCCTTGCGTTTCGCAGTTGTAGTAGAGTATAGTAAAGTCTGTTGTAGTATATAGTGGAGAAAAATCTCTTCTTGATTAAATTGGTGTCATTCAGGAGTAGATTTAGGATAGTGATTTAAGGATTTATTTTCAGTTCGTGCATCGTTACCTGCTTCCCATGGAATAAATTGAATTTGTGCCCCGAGTCATTGCATTTGGTAAATAAGAAAATTCTCTTGACTTCAGGTTGACGGAGCTCTGTGCGGATCTACACTGCTGCTGCGACTATAAAAGGCGAACTTTTTAACGTAATGGAGATTTTTTCTTTGTTAAATGTTCCCTTGGAGTGTGCAGTATCCCTTTATGGTTTCATGTGGTTATGCAGTGGATTCGTATGTTGAAATGCAAACGATTTGGTGGGCGGTTGCGAATGTAGGTTGGTCATGAATGAATCATGAGAATACTCTATTACGTCTATTGCTAGAAGAAAAAATTCGTAACAATTTCAAAAGACTTTCAGAGCGTTTTTTGCTCTTTGTTTGAACAATTAAATGAGTTCGCAAATGGAGCTTGCATTTTGATGGATTGCTTTATGTTTGCTGTACAAACTTGATAGTGAGTAACAAAAAAACTACTATTGCCATCCCAATTTATATAATTAAAAATCTTCAAATTTCCTATTGTCAGTTTGTAGCTGAAATTGCCAAGTTGTTAGTGTTTCTTATTTTTAAAGGATGAGTATAGCTACAATTTGATAAAAAGTAACTATTGGTATTTAATATCAATCAATTTGTACTCGTAGAGACTTCATTTACCACACCTCCTTTTGCTTTCTCAAAGCCACAAAAGTTTATTGGCTGCTGTGCATAACTACAGGGGGGCGCATTGAAAACGCCTACTTAACATTCGAAAAAAATGCAGTGTTTATATGAAAAGTTGAAGACTTCGATTATTCCAATTGCAAAAATTCCAGGTAGTAATGAATTTAGGCCTATTTCAACACTGCCTCTTTTATCAAAAGGATTTGCAAAAATTATTCAAGAGCAGGTCAATTGTTTTCTTCGAATTAACAACATCTTAACATCGAAGCAATTTTTATGAACTTCTGGCTCGCCAAGGCGATTTAAAAGGGTGCACTTCGACCTTAAAGATTTTTTGTACCATATGGGCGAGAAAAAGTTTAAACTAGTAGAATTTCTACTTTCCGTATAAAGTGGATAATTTTACCAGTAGAAGATTTCTTTATGTCTTCGGGACTCGGGACATTAAGGGCTGGACACTCACATAAAATGTGTTCGCCTGACTCGTCCCCTTCAAGACAGTGTCGGCACTCAGGAGAGCCTGCTATTTTCTTTCATAGACCTGGGATGGTTTCCCATTAATAGATAAAATTTCTATATTCCCAGCTTTTTATTGCTGCCGTTGCTGCTGATCTAGGAGTGCAGCGAAAGGGTTCGGGACCTATAAAATGTGTTTCTGAATCTTTTCTGGCCAGTTTGTCAGCCTTTTCGTTCACTTCTACCCCGACATGACCCGGAACCCACCATAATTTGGTTTTATTTCTTAATCGGAGTGTTTGAAGGGTATTGAAGCAGTACATGACTGATTTGGAGTCAATGGTATGCGATCTAGGGGCGTTTATAGCTGCTTAACTATCCGTGAATATATGGATGACTAGCTGCTCCGTGCTCGCCTTGCTTCGCCAGTCTGCCACTTCTCAAATTTAAAACAAAATACTTGCTGATAACAACTGATAAAGAAAACGTCGAGAGTGTCCCTACTCATTATATGGATATACTCTGAGTGTGACTCCCTCTCAATCTCATTTACATTTCATAACCTATCTTTCTCAATCCCATGGCCATGCGCCATAAAAAAACAACACAAACTGCAAAAGGTGCATACAAAAAAGAAAGAAAAAGCACATTGCACAAAAGGTACAGGTAGAGAAACAGATTTGTGCCGCACACACACACAAATTTTCCTCCACTGAACGCTGGGAATATCCAACGATCTAGCTTCAATGGAACATTTTACTTTTTTTGAATTGTATAAAATGTATAGTTTAATGCTTATTGTTCAACTTCAGGATAACCTACAAAGATGATTTATATCTTAAAATCTTTTTACATAATTGAAGTTTATATTAAAAAAAATCCTATTTCATTTGGATGAGTCATTCCAAAGCTAGGAGCTAGAAATCATTCGAGAGTTACAACTTTTCTTAGATCTCCGCTTCTGGACAGCGGATGAAGCATTTTCCCGCGGTAAAAAGTAGCCTACAGTGCTGTGCAAATTAATTGGGACAGGCAAAATTTTTATGTTTTTTTTTATTTTTTTATAAAATGTTGTCAATTTTTTAAATTTAATAATTTATATGGCCGCCTTTGGCAGTAATTACATCTTTTACTCGATTTGGCATGGATGAAACCAATGTTTAGCAAATTTTTCTTATTTCTTCGTCGTGAAACCACACTTCAATTATTGCACAAATAAGCTTCTTTTTGGTAGTACAATCCCTTTTCCTCAGCCTTATTTTTATTATGGCCCAAAGATTCTCTATTGGGTTGAGGTCTGGAGAGTTGCCTGGCCATTCGAGCACCTTAATACGTTCTTCCGCAAAGAATGCTTTAATTTTTTTGAAGTGTAGCATTGGGCAAGATCTTGCTGAAAAATTGAATTTCCGGTCGGAAACTGTCTTCTCATGGTCGGTAAGAGCATGTGGGTTAAAACGTCAGCGTACTTGATGCTATTCATCCTCCCTTCAATCGTTTTAAGCTTCCAGGGCCCAATGAGGTGAAACAACCCCAAAACATTACTTTGGGGGGTGTTTAGGGGCCTGTATAATGTTACCAGGTCGGAGCTTTTCTTTGTCACTTCTCCTCACGACACTTACCCGGTAGCCGTGAACTTCGAAATGGCTCTCATCAGAGAAAATGACACTTCCCCATTCGTGCGAAGACCAGTCTTTATGTTTCTTTGCCCACTGCAGCCTTTTTCTCATCATAGCCTCAGTTAGAAGCTGTTTTTTAAGTGGTCTTCTTGCTTTGCGGCCCACATCTAAAAGACGCCTTCTAACAATGGACGAGTCCACCACCACACCAGCCGACGCCAAGTCCCTTTGAAGATCACCGCTAGTCTTCCAAGGATGAATGACGCTGTTACGGATCAAAGTTTTGTCATCGCGATCCGTTGTCTTGCGTTTTCGGCCACAATGCCCCGTACGAGCCGTTGCAATGGATCCTGTAGCCTTGTGCAACGCTATGATCCTACCCACACTTGATTTTGGAACTCCAACATCATCCGAAATCTTCCGTATGCTTTTGTCAGTGTGCTCATGCAAAGCAATGATTGAAGCCCTCTTCTCCATCGAAATATCCATTTTCAAATTTGTTTCAAACGAACCAACCAAAACTACTCGTAATAAAATATCGGATAACAGCTTCATGACACTAAACTTTTATAAATGCACAAAAAACTGCAACTTACCTTCGCGAATCCAAAAGAAAATATTTGTAATAATTAATTTACAAAGAACCTTACCAAAGTTTAAAACAGTAACGCGAAAATCATAGCCTACTTACGATTATGTTTAAAAATCATGCCTGTCCCAAGTAATTTGCACAGCACTGTATGTTCATTCTCAGGCTCATTCATTTAAATCGGTTCAGTAGTTTTGGCGTTAAAGCGAGACAGACAGAGAGAGTTACTTTCGCATTTATAATATTAGTATGGATTGCACCTTTTATACCAGATAAATTAATGTGGCTTGCACATTTTTGAATGGCGTGGAGCTCTGCTTGAAATACGCTGGGACTTTTTTCCATGGGCGTTTTTTGGTTCGTTTATTCCCGCTCCTACCCCCGTTTCCCTTTTAGAACCATCCGTATACCACTTTATGCCGTTGTAGCTGTTTGGTGGGTTATTACTTATTAGTATCCCATGCATCTCTCTTGGGGATCTCTGTGGAGAACCGCTTATTGAAGCATAGTGCTTTTTGAATGCGGTCTGGGACCGCGCAGTTCATGTTAAGTTCTGGCAGTTCATCGAGAAGGGTCTTAAGTTCCGGATGATCGTTAAGACTTATCTCGTTTAACTGTATTAGACTTATTGCACTGCGGATCGCCACTTTTTGAATGCAGCTGTTGGACAGGTTCGCATGGGTCCGGAGATACCTAGGCACGCAAGCCGTTGTACCTTATTGAGCTTCATTATTGCGATCTTTTGTGTGGATTTTTTGCTATGTGGATTTAGCGAAAAACATTGTTGCTTCACAGCAATTATAAATAAATATTACGTAAGATATCAGAGTGGCCTTAGATAATGGAAAGGTAACAGTTTTAATATTCCTATCCTTTTGAAAAGCTTTTGATACGATTGACCATGCAAATCTTTGTCAAAAGCTTGAAAGGCTATACCACTTTTCATATTCGTCTGTTAAACCGATAAATTCTTATTTAATCGGCGAACGAATGCAGTGAAGGTGAAAGACAATCTTTAAGAGGTGTCCCACAAGGCTCAATTCTTGGTCCTATATTATTTTGCCTGTATATTAATGAACTTGACCAAACTATTTCTGCATCCTCTATTAAATGTATGCCGATTATGCACAATTGTACAAAAGTTGCACTCTCAGACTAATCGAAGCAAATTAATGAGGACTTACAAAAAAATGATTTTTCTTGCTCAAAGTTATGGGTTCTTTTTAAACCCAAGAAAGTCACAATGTCTCATCATGTACAAAACAAAACTGTAGAAGCTATGTACTTCCACAAATTAAACTTGACACTATTCCAATAGAATATATTGAGACTGCAAATAATTAAGGAATGGTATTTAACTCTAATCTCAATTGGGACACACACATCAATACAGAAGTAGCAAAAACGTATAGCGCTCTTCAAGCATTGTGGGTCAAGCAATATAACCAACCCTTAAGAACCAGTTTAATGTTTGCCAAAACACTTTTACTACCCATTTTGTTTTATGGGTGTGAGGAATATTGCAATTGTGACTATAATCGCAGGAGAAACTTAACGTAGCATACAATAGCATTGCTAGATACATACGCAGGCTGGAAAGCTACAATCGCTAATCGTTATTTTCACAAGCTTACAATCTTCTTCTTTCCTGTTTTCTTTTGACAACCTCGTTCAATATAGGACATTAGTTCCACTGCTCAGGATTATCGATAGTCGCCAGCCATTTCTTTGCTAGATTACAAAATGTTACCACCAAGTAAAGGGTCCTTCATTTGGGGTTTGACAACTTAAAATTTTTACTGTGAAGGCACCCTTAAACCGATTACCGAACTGTCAATATCAAAATATTCAGTAAAATCAACATTTTTGTCGTGGTGAAGTACACGAAGGAACAACCTTTATAAATAATTAAAATTTATTACCGAAATTCCGAGTCGGTGGTCGCAACATTAAGAGACGCCAATTTTTGGCCGTCGTCCCAGTAGACAAGCAATTCGTAGTCTAGTGAAAAAATGTATGTCAGAATATTCGCTGCTTGATGTTGCCGTACCAGTGAGACTACTTTTTTCCGAAGTGTGGAGAATATTGCTGCCGTAGAGGCGTCCGTCGCAAACCAGAAAAATCATTCAATTTCACGGTGTTCTCAAGAATTTGCGTAAGAATCTTGACCTACAGCCTTCAATATCAAGCTGGCTCAAGAACTAATGCCACTTGATCATATGAAGCGACGTATGTTCTCGAATTGGGCTCTGGACACGGTGGAAAAAAATTAAGAATTTCATCGCAAAATCATCTTCAGCGATGAATCGCATTTTTGGTTAAACGGCTTCGTCAATAAGCAAAATATTCATTACTGTAGAGGTGCGAACCCTCATGTGCTTCATGAAACAGAACTTCATCCGTCACTGTCACTTTTTGGTGCGTCATTGGGCCGTTAATTTCGTCGACGAAAATGACCGTCACGTTACGGTAAATGGTTTTCGCTACAGACACATGTTGAAATGTTATTTCTTTGAGCAATTGCATGAATTGGACATCAGTAATATGTGGTTCCAACAAGACGGTGCCACAAGTCACACAGCGGGTGCAACAATCGAGTTATTGAAGTCTAAGTTGGGTGAACGTGTTATCTAGAGAAACGGACGAAATGGCCGCCGATATCGTGTGATATAACGCTTCTTGACTTTTTTTTATGGAGCTGCATTAAATCATTGATCTATGCACTATGCCAAGATGCCGGCGACGTTATAGGAGCTCAGAGCCAATATTGATCGAGAAATAGCGTGCGACCGAGTCATGGAAAATTGGGTTCAACGTATAGTCTCCTGTATATGTTTGACAAATGTTGCTTCCGAACGAAAGATAAACTTATTTCTGTTGAGAATACCCATTACTATGGCCTGAAAGTTATAAACGAGTCAATTACTACCTGTGATAAGAATACCTCCTTAGAGTTCACTTGTCCCCCCTTAAAATTGGATTCAACTACACATTAGTATTAACCGACTTCTTCTTCTTCTACCTTTAATGGCAGTGGGGCTATGATCAGGATTAAAGAGACCATAACCCTCCCACTTAACTGCATCCCTAATAATAATAATAATGACAGGCCTCCCGGTTTTGAATCACTTGAACACTGAGGCCAATCAAATGCTGGTCTTGCTGCATTTGTCTGATCCAGGAGGTTATAGGCCTGCCTCTCTTTTGCGCTTGTATTAAAACATTGATTGATATTGCCCTTTTGACAGGGTTCGTAGGATCTCTCCTTTGAACATGATAGTACCAACTGAGCCGGTAGCGCTCCATTTGTTTTTCCAGATAGGTTCTTTGACGTGAAGGCTTCCTCGGATTTAGGAGCTTCTTATTCGATCAATCTTTGGTACTCCTGCTGTCATGCGAAGCATTTTCATCTCAGCTGCCGTTATTTTGCTATCATATTGTAAGCCGTATGTGAGCGCCGTGCATGCAACTGCGGTTTAGAGCTTTCATTTCAGCTTAGGGTCCATTCTTCGATCACAGAAGATGACTGAGTTGTCCCGCTACTTCATCCACCCTACGCTTTTTTTTTTTGAGAAATAGGAAATCCAAATTTAAGAGCACTCATACTCGGTAACGGTCCATTGAATTACCGGCAGAAATCCTCCTCTTGGTGTAGAGGCTGGAAAATGTGTGGATTGAACCTGCACCCTACGCTTACGCGATGTTTAATGTCATCATCACTGCTTGCTTCGCTATATCCCAGATATTTGAACTTTTCGCACTAAGGAATCACTCCTCCATTCATATAAATGTCTGGAATAGGTACGAGTGGATCAGAGAATGGGCAGTACAATATTTTCTGTTTTCTTCGGACTAATACGATACCCATTCCCCTATAAAACTTCCGCCCATACATCAAGTGTTCGTTGCATGGACATGTGATCCTCGTCTATGCTGGCTCCATCGTTAGCAAAGAATAACTGATGTACTTTGGAGTCCGTCACTACTCAATTTACCTGCAAGCTGATAATCAAGGACTGTAATAAATGTCAAGGGACTGAAGACGTTTTCCTGGTGTACACCGACTTTGATTGCGAACTCCTTGGCGATGCCAACGGGCATCTTACTCTTGTCTTTACTCCCTCATACATGTCCATGATCATCTGCACGTAGGTTTCTGGAACTCTTCGTTGTCTTAGCGCTACCCATAACAGATCCCTTGGTTGTCTAACAAAGACCTTTTCAAGATCAAGCAATGCCATATGCAAATCCTTTAAGGAATCACGATGTTTTTCCATCATGGTTGATTTACCTGCGACAAACGCGTACTGGTGTTCAGATAGCCGTATTATTTGCATTCGGCTATCTAATGCTCGTTCAACGATCTTCATGGTGAAGGACATCAGCTTAATTGAAATGTAATCGTCACAGTCTCGCGTATTGCCTTTTCCTTTTTACAAAGAAAGAAGAAAACTTTCCCTCCACTGGTTAGGCATTGGATCGCTTTTCATCAGTTTAGAGTTGAGAATCAAGAGCCATTTGGACCCGATGACTCCCATCTTTTTCCAGAACTCAGAGGGTATCTCGTCCGTTACAACCGCTGTTTGTTCTTTGTAGTCGTTGACCGACGTGCTAATTGCTTCGATAGTAATGTCGGGTACTTCTTCATTGGAACGGCTCTCGAAAAATATATCCAAGGCAATTGTTCATTAAGAAGTCATTCACAATACTGTTGCCAACTGTGTAGAATTTCGTCATCCACAAAAGCAGCCCTTGATCATTGTTGATGAACTTTGTCGAACGGATTTCCTGGGCATTTTTCATTCTCTGAGCGGCTATTTTGAAAATGGTTGTGCCCTTGTTCAAGCTGGTATGTCAAAGTTCCTGGATAGCTTGGTTTCTATCAGCACGCCAAGGAGAAATTTCTTCTTACTCCCGATACAGGCCCTCCACACACTTTGCTTATTTTAACGCATTTTCCCTTTGGGAGTCTCTTGCAAAGTCTGTATTCCACTTCGAGGCGAGATTTTGCATCTCTATTATTAGTGGAGCACTTTGACCAAGCTTTGAATGCCGCTTTCCTGTCACTTGTCACTGCTGTAGCTTCATATGTCCATCACCATATTTCGCTGCCGTGTTGATAGTGTCCTTTTGAAACCCCCAGCAGCGATTTGGCTCTATCCAACCAACGTCGTTGTAGGAAAGGCCACATAGGTATCTTATAATCTGCACTCTGCATCCTCAACTTCGTTTTGATGTGATGGAGATGATTTTGCATATTTGTAGTAAATTCTTTGCCTTTCTCTTTGTCCAGATTGTACCAATTAATTTTCGCAGACACTTTTGTTTGTTTAGTTTGTTTAGTTCGTCCCCGCCGCCATAAAAATATCTGTCAGGAGTAAGCGCTGTTGCTGGGCGATTGCCTCCCCTAGTATAACTTTGCAATCTTTAACCCAGGACTTCATAAAACGTGCTACCAAATGGTAGTCAATCTAGGTTTCATTTCCGCTACTGCTGTAAGTTACCAGATGCCGGCTTCGTTTGATGAATATGTTTTAGAACGATAAGACCGTATGACTTGCATATGCTTATGATATCTTTACTCGGAGAGTTCCTGGTGCCGTTTCGCCATTTTGATTCTTAAACACATAGGTACGATTTCAACCCGCCTCCTAACCATCATCCCTTCAAGCTCGTAGGTATGACCACTTATATTTCCAATGTTCCAGAAACTTCACACTTTCACACTGCCCACCGCTCTGCTACATTGAAAATAAAATCAACGGAACATATTGATTCCCTAACCTAGAAAAACCATACGGTCTGTAAATGACACAAATCTAAAAGCGCCTCAGGAGAGAGCCCCAAGGGCAAAACAATGGAATTATATTGACCTAAGTTTGATGATAACCCATTTAGCTAACCGAAGAAGTTTGATGTTCTCAGCCTTACTCAAGTGTAAAGAGTTTCCTCAAGAGGAATAAATCTCAATGAGTGACAAAATATACCTTAGGCAGGTTTGTAGCATTACAACTCGCGCACCGAAGTCCAACGATAAGTGGTTGGACAGGACTACCGGGTTTGCCAACTCCAATCGCACACTAAATATAAATAATTTCTGAAACATAAAATTAAATTATAAAAACTAGAAAGTATGGAAATGATTCTTACTTTTAATCTACTTGCAAATTTGCATCCCTTGATTGCACATTTCTCTCTCTCTTTCATTGTTCTTACTTTCGCGGAGCTGTTTTCATAATAAAATGCTACTAGTATTGAATGGAAGAACAAAAAACAGGATTAAGTGCACGACTGGGTCGTACGAAAATGTTCTCGCTTTTATAAGAATTGGTTTCCAATTCAATTTTTCAATTAGTCATTTACTACATTTTACTAGGAAAAAAAGAATTGTAATAATTAAAATTATATAAAGGGTCTTTCATTAAGGACTTGACAGCCTCTTTTTTAACGAAAATGCAAACTACTTAAAATATCTCAAAAACAATGTTATTGGCTTGAATTACTATCAAAACATTTTTGAATGGAATTCGACTTCGTTCATATGTCCACCACGGGAACGTTGAACCCAATTTTCAATAACTCGATTGTTGCACCCGCTGTGTGGCTTGCAGCACCGTCTTGTTGGAACCACATATCACCGATATTCAATCCATGCAATTGCTCAAGGAAATAACGCCCCAACATGTCTCTGTAGCGAATTCCATTTACCCTAACGTAACTGCCATTTTTATCGACGATAAAAAACGGCCCAATGACGCCACCGGCATGAAAACCGCACGAAACAGTGTCTTTTTGCGGATGAAGTGCTGTTTCATGAAGCACATGAGGGTTCTCACCTCTCCAGTAACGCATATTTTGCTTATTGGCGCAGCGGTTTAACCAAAAATGTGCTTCATCGCTGAAGATGATTTTGCGATGAAATTCTTCATTTTCTTCCATCATGTCCAGAGCCCAAATCAAGAACGTACGTCGCTTCATATGATCAAGTGGCTTTAGTTCTTGAGTCAGCTTGATCTTGTAGGCTAAGATCCTTACGGAAAATTCGCCATAATGTGGTCTGGGAGAGGCCCCATTCTTGAGAACGCTGTGAAATTGACTGATTTGGCTGGTTTGCGACGGACGCCTCTACGCAGTGGCGGCGATAGCTATCCCCGCTAAAGTCAGCGTATATAGAATAAGTTGTTGTTGTATTTTACATACAAATTTCAAATTATCCCTATATCCGCGTGCAAAGAAACACGGCTATTATCCATTCCATATTGTAGGTACATATGTATGTTTATTGAGCCTAAATAATTTAATTCGAATTTAAATTTCACTTGCCAGATTTTAACGAAATAAACATAAGCACTTATTTATGTATATTAAACAAAAACACTGTTACAAAAAAACCGTCTGTTATCCGTGTCGATGACTGTGTTGTATCTGACAAACTTGTCATTGCAGATGCTTTTAACTGCTATTTTACTAACATTGCCACCAGTTTGCAACCATGGGCTGTCTAACCTTCTTGTCGCATTTGCTCGACAACTGGTTGCTTTGCTGAACCAAATTTCTGTAATAGTTTTAGATTTGAAGCCATAACTCCACTTGAGGTTTTAATAGTTATCGGTTCCCTAAAAAACGCTAACTCATGTGGTGCTGATGGTATCTCTAATAAATTGGTCAAAAATGTTGCTTGTTTGGTACCTAATGGACTTTCTGTCACATATTTTTAATCGGTGCATATTCGAAGGGGTTTTTCCTGATGAGCTCAAGGATGCGGTTGTAGTACCATTATTTAAAAATGGTTCTGCTGTGGATGTATGTAATTATAGGCCTATCTCACTTCTTTCAGTGATAAGTAAAGTTTTTGAAAAGCTTGTAAAAAACAGGTTAGTGAGCTATCTCACGAAAACTCAGTTTTTTAAACCAACACAGTTTGGTTTTCAAAAGAGCAAATCAACCGAAGATGCACTTTTGCAGTTTTGTTGCAGTACAATTTCAAACCTCGACAGTAAAAAGTGTACTGCTGGGTTATTTATTGATATCACAAAAGCGTTTGATATGGTCAATCACCGCATTCTACTAGAAAAACTTGAAATAGCAGGAATTCGTGGCTTCATGTTGGATTGGTTTAGATCTTACCTTAAAAATAGGTCACAAAGAGTGAAGGTTGATGATGTAAACAGTGATCCAATGATTATCAACTTTGGGGTACCCCAAGGTTCTGTCCTAGGTCCGATCCTCTTTCTTATTTACATTAACTCAGTTTTTATGCTTGACTTTAAAGGTGTTCCAATTGCTTTTGCAGATGATGTAGGTTTCGCATATGGTTCGGCTAGTCGCCTTGATCTGGTTTCCAACATAAATTGGGACCTTAGCCTTTTAAGAACTTGGTTTTCAAAACATAACTTAGTTATAAGCCCCAAGACTAAGATTATGATTTTTAGTTTGTCGTCTCTACTGGATTTTAATGTGAATGTTTACTTTCACGCATCTGAATGCAAAAGATTTAAACTAGATTGTTGTAACTGTCGGCCTGGTTCTTCTTCTCCTAATTTTGATAGCAGCCTATGCCGCAGTGATAAATGTTTCCCCATAGAGAAAGTTAATGAATTCAAACACCTGGGTCTTACTATTGATTCAAGATTGAGTTTCTCGAATCATGTAGAAGCTTTGAGGAAATATTTTCGGTGCACGCTCAGGCATTTTTTCTATTTACGCAATATTTGTTCGACTACTTTGCTAAAAACTATTTACTATGGTATTGTCCATTCAAAACTACAATATGGAATTACTTGCTGGGGAGGCGCTTATAAAAATAAAATACAGTCGCTCTTGATAATACAGAAATTTATTCTACGAAAGCTATGCCGAAAACCTAGTAGGCAGGCACCCTACTTATCCTTTGTTCTGTGACTTAAAAATTCTCCCTGTGCGCCATTTCTATTGTTTTAAAGTTTTGAAGACCTTCTTTATGAAGTCTGGTAATCGCAACTTCTCTGATCTCTAACTATAGTTTACGTGGAAACCTTTCGTACTCATTATCCGTTCCTCAATTCCATACCACGGCTTATCGTAATTTTTATTATGTATCGTCTATTCGTCTATTCAATAAACTTCCTCGATTGTTCAGGTCGGTCTCTATACCTAAAAAGTTTCTCAAACTTGTAAAAAAATGGCTTTTCAATTTTAATTTCACTGGCATGGAGTCTGTTCTTTCTGACTATCTGATGTAACTTGAGAATTATAATTTGAGTCTTAATTGATCTTGATGCATTCAAAGGAAATTTGTTTTGTTTTGAGACTGTTTAAACCTATTTTATAAAGTAACGTAATTTTTTGATTTTTTAAGGGTCACCCCACCCCACACATAACTTTTTTGAAATGCTTAAAATGTAAATTGTAATGGCATTCATTTTATTCTTATTACATAAGTAAAAAAATACAGAATGTCAAATGAATTTAATATTTTAATTGAATTGTAATTATTGCTCATATTGAATTATATATATAGGAATTTATGAAATAATAAATCTAATCTAATCTAAAAATCGGATCTTTATACATACAAATGTGAAGTGAATAAAAAGCTTGTACAAGGTGGCGCAAAAATAACCTTCCGATGTTTTTTGGCTGTAATTTAAAAAAAAAATGAAAAAAATAGTCACCAATATTCCGGGTTCTGGAGCAGTGTAGCGTAACATTGTTTATTAACGTGTATTTCGCATGTGTTTACTACACAAATGTCAAAACAGAACTGACATTCGAGAGAATAAGCACAATATGGTACAAACGCCGATAAATGATTTTTCTCCTTTGTATTTACCACTCATGTTTGCAGCATTGTCATATGATTGGCCGCGGCAATCCAAAATGTCAATTTGATGGTCACCTACAAATTTTAGTATAGCATTTGCTATGGCCTCGCCGGTATGGCCGCAGTTTGGTAAAAAGGTAAGAAATCTTTTTTTTGGCATCCACAATAGTTAGTTGATCGATATGAGATTCGTCGGGAGTAAGACCCAGTACTCGTCGGAATTTGAAATATTGTCTCCTCTGTTTTGTGGGGACTCCTGTTTTGTTGAGGCCCAGGGCTGTAGCCCCGGCTACCCTCCCCTAAATCCGACACTGGCGATGCGTAACCCGTAGAGATGTTCTGTAAAAGGATATGAAAAGGAATCTCAAAAATATTTACCTTCTATTTATATAAGTTTAACAACTTAATTATTCTTAAATAAATAAAAATTAAAAAAAATGAATTCCTCAGTAGTCGAACACTAGTCCAGCAGCCGAACACAAAGTTGGCTAATTTCAAACATCGATTAAACGTATTGCTAATAATAATAATAATAATTATATTACACTGCGACCTATTGGTCTATTGTGTCCCCTCTTTCAGGGCCCCCTCTAGACGCACTTCTTTTATGAAGCTTATCGGAATATTGTTCTGATTTATCCTTGGCAGGACACACTTTTTAGAGCCTTGATGAATCAGAGAATGTACTGTGGGTCCATGGTTTGTATATCCTTGTCTGTTATTTGATGCCTGCCCAAATATCTTATCCTTTTGTGGGCCAGTACCCAACAGGATTCCAGTATGTGGGCTGGAGTTTCGCCGGTTTCACTGCTGAATCTGCAGAGCCCGTCTTCTGATTTTCCTCAGGTGGTCCTTGAGTCTGCATTGCCCCGTTAGGAGGCCTGTTAGGACTCTTAGGTTGTTTTTGTTAAGGCTGATATACAAGCTTTGAATCTCTGTTGGTTATAATGTCCTAAGAGTTTCTTTGCTTGCCTCAGACCTCGGAGGTTGAGAAAGGTTTTGGCCCTTGTTTCTTTCTCCAGTCTCCTCAACTCTTCGCGTAGAGTGTGTACTTCCTATCCCACAGAACGGTTCAGGACCTGTGAAGGGTTCCTCTGTCCCTTTTCTTGCCAGAGAGTCCGTTGCCTCATTCCCTGTAATGCCAACGTTACCAGGTACCCAGCAGATGGAAGTTCTGTTGTTCTTGCCTAGTCTGATCAGTCCGTGTAGGCATTCTCACACGAGTTTTGACTTGATGACGTAGGCGTCAAGCGCTTTTTTGGCTGCTTGACTGTCAGACATTATGTTGCAATTCCTGTAGTTTTTCTCGAGGTTGATTCGAACGCACCTGTCTATGGCACATATTTTTGCCTAGAAGATGCTGGTATATTTGCCCATGGATTCGTAGTGCTTAGTTGCCTGCCCAAACACTCCTGCACTAGTTCCCTTGTCGGTCCTCGAGCCGTCCGTGTACCACTTTGTTGTGTTGTTGTCCATAAGTTGTCGATTCATTGCTCCAGCTCTCCTTATTGCTGAAATTCTTCTCGAAGTTAAATTTCCAGATGCTATAGTCCCTAGGTATGGCAAGAAGTGGGAGTTTTTTGAGTAAGTCAGCGTGTTCTTTCGAACCGATGCATTTCCCTCTTCCAATTCCCTTCTTTGCCATCCTTAGGATTGTTTTGTCTGCCGCGTTCATCACCATGATATGTAGAGGTGTTAATTCCAATTACACCTCAATGGCTGCGGTTGGGCAGCTACGCATTCCTCCGGTAATGCACAGGCACGCCAGTCTTTGCACTTTGCAGAGTTCGTTTCGCCCATGCTACCGCTCCGTATGTGATCATTGGTCTCACAATTGCAATGTACACCCATCTCAGGATGTTTGGACTGCATACCCATGCCTTCCCCGCTAGGCTCGTACATTTCATGAGAGCGCGGATAGCCTTCTTGGATATCTCATCTGTATGTTTCCGCCAGAGGAGTTTACTATCTAGATGAAGTCCTAGATACTTTACTTCTTTGACTGGTATCAGTGTCGTGCCTGATAGGTTAATGTCGTTAAGTCTTTGAAGATGTCTTTTCCTTGTGAATGGTACTATCGTTGTTTTCGCCGGATTGATGTTGAGTCCGACAGAATGGCACCATTCTTTGGTTACTCTGAGCCCCCTCTGTATGATGTTACCAAGGGTTTCTTCAAACTTACCCCTAGCAATCTGTACAATGTCATCGGCGTACGCCTGACAGCTGATGCCAAGGTTGGTTAATTTGTCCAGCAGTTCATCTACCACTAGGCTCTACATTAAGGGTGATAGTACCCCTACTTGTGAACATCCTCTTGTTGTGTTTACTCTGATGGTTCCAGATGGAGTTTGAGTGTCAGTGCTCAGAAGCTCACACATCCAGGTGGATACTGTACTGTTAACTCCTTTCCTATCCGGGGATCGTTTGATCGCCTCGTGTCAGGTGTTTCCAAATGCTCCCTCAATGTCTAGGAAAGCGCACAGTACTATTTCTTTTGCTTCTAAGGCACTTTGAATTATCTCTGTCAGCTGATATAGGGCGGTCTCTGTTGATCTGAACGATTTTGGCTGTGTGGGGTCTTTTTTCCCTGCTTTCAGTATAAACACAACCCTTGCTCGTCTCCATTGCATCGGTAGGTGGTCAAAGGCAATACTGCTCCTTGTTATTTTTAGCAGGTGCTGTATTACTGCAGTAGGGCGGGTATAATGCCGTCCACTCCAGTCGATTTAAAAGCTGAAAGGAATTTGTTGCCCATTTAAGTCGTCCATCGGAACAGATGGTTGACGTTTTTTTTCCAGTCTTTCCTCCGAGGTCTGATTGAAGTGGTATTGATTCCTAGCTCAGTACTATTCGAGCTGCCAGGAAACTGAGCTTCTAGTAGCAATTGTGCCCTTTGATCCGCATCTTCCGTGAACTCGCCATCTGGTTTCCTCAGAGACATCAGCACTCCTCCTGACTTCACAAGAGCTTTATGTAGCCTTGCCGCAGTAGGAGTGCTTGTGATTGTGTCGCAGAATTTCAGGACGCTATTTCTTTAAGCTTTTATTATTTCCTTATTATATGTTGAAAGGGCCATTTGGTAACTTTGTCAGTCTCCGCTGCGCTTTGCTTTATTGAATAGCCTCCGCGCATCTTAGTTTTGACAAGTTATTGCTCCACCTTGGCGTCTGTTTCCTGTCTCTTTCTCTACTTAGAGGACAGTTTTCCTCGAACGTAGCGATAATGGCGTTTGTTATGCCTTCTATTGTGGTCTCTAGCACTATAGGATGGCCCGGAGCCTTCCTCAAAACAAGGCGCCCCAGATTGCTCTCAAGAGCAGTTCTATAGGTCTCCCACTTGGCTTTCCTCGGGTTCCTTACTGGGTTTCTCATGATACTTGTGCTGTCCAGGTCGAATACTATTATTCGGTGGTCAGACAATGACGGCTCACTAGATACTCTCCAGTTACTAATTAATTTACTTACGCTTGGGCTACCAAGCGTTAGATGAACACAAAAACAGTGGCATTTGGCGCCATCTATCAGAAACTCAGTGACCGACCAAAGGTCGATTTCTAGCCGAACCCAAAGCCGAAGCCGAGCCGAATGACTAGACAACTTAAAGAATTTCCGTTTAAGATTGACTAAAAGTGAAAAAAATAATGATTTTTTGGAAGTTTTAGTTTTTCTTGCCAAATGGTTCTTAATATTTGTCGTGGTCTGTTTTTTTGGTAAGACACTACCAAGAGACAATGCTTTTTTACATATTTTACAAATTGCTTTATCATTGTTTTTAGAAAAATATTCATAGAGAGGCTTTTGTCCCAAAGAAGTCATCATGTATCTACCTACCCAAAAGAAAAAGAAAAGAAAATTAAAATAAAAACATCGGCAAAACTAAGCTGTATCTTGCACTCGATTCAAAAGCGGATAAACAGTAACTTGTAGGTAAATACATATGTCTATATATATACATACTAACAATACGAATATGTACTTACTTGGGTTTTTTTTTTATTTTTTAAGTGTCTTCTGCAAGCACAAGGATAACGAAAACAATAAGAAGATCACAATTGCAGCTAGATAATAATGCATATAACGAAAAAAAAAACATAGGGACGGGCTACAGTCCGCTTGGGCGAACTGTTGGATACCCTATTCTTATTCCTATCCCTCATAAGTGGGCGTGACAAAAGTCTGAGTATGGTTGAATTGTTAAGAACGCTCTTCATATTTTGTTATATAACATTTAAAGGATTTTATCAAAAAAAAACGCTCCCTAGCTCAAACTTGGGTGTTTCAATAAAATTGTTTTATTTAATTGTGGGCGTGTCAGTAGGCGGATTTAAAAAAAATTAACACATGAGAATTAAGGGCTACTAGAGAGTATATATTATAAATTTCAGCTCCCTAGCTCAAACTTTGAATTTTCAAAAAATAAAAAAATTATTGTGGGCGTGTCAGTGGGCGGATTTTGAAAATATTTACACATGAGTATAAAGGGCCCATAGAGAGTATATACTATAAATTTCAGCTCCCTAGCTGAAACTTTGGATTTTCAAAAATTAATATACCCTTAGAATAGGGTAAAAAAAAATTATTTTATTTATTTGTGGGCGTTTCAGTGGGCGGATTTTGAAAATTTTTTATTCCGAGCAGTTTTAGGAGTCATAGATCATATATAAAAAATTTCAGCTTTCTAGCTCAAAATTCGATTTTTTCCATAATTTTGTTTTTTTGAGTTTGTGGGCGTGTCTGTGGGCGGATTTCAAAAATTCGTAAACTTGATTATTTCGGGACCCTAGAGAGTATATGGTTAAAATTTCAGCTCTCTAGGTCCAGTTTAAATGCCTAATTTTTGGCTACAGACGGACGGACGGACGGACGGACATGGCTAGATCGACATTACTATCGATGCTGATCATAAATATAGTAACTTTTAGGGGTCTACGGGCAATATTAAGGTATGTTACAAACTATGCGTCAAAATTAATATACCCTTAGAATAGGGTATAAACACAAGACAAGATCGAATAAATACGCGCACGAACTTATCTTTAGATTTTGTTGTGCACTAATGATGAGACGGCAGCTGTCCGGCTCTTGTGCATTCATAACGGTTCTACGAAAAACGAAATTGAATTTTTTTCGGCGCCTACCACGACACACTACATCCATAAACGAAACCTTCGGCTTCGCCCAAAACTTCGGTCTCATTTGACCGAAGAAGAATGTTTTGCCGAAGGTGATATTTTTAGCCGAAGGTGGCCGAAGCCGAAGCCGACAATAGAAACTAGCTACTTGAGAGCAGCCGTGAGCGATCTTTAAATTCCATGGAAATCCTGATATTCAAATATGGGCAATTTCTCTTATTCTCGAGCCTTCTTCTAAAACACGAACCGTCGGGAATATTCTAGCAGTTTCTATAAGTACATAGTTCATAAGAATATTCTCGACAGTTTGTGCATTAGAGAGAATTTTCCCCTTTATAATTATATGTTAGTCCAATTTCAATTATGGTTGGTTTGGTTCGGTAAAAGTATCAAAATTCAATTTTTCTCATAAAAAAGATTTTCACAAAAAAATGTTTTAAAAGCGTTCCGACGTGGATTGTAAGTTTTTGGATTTAAAAACAAAAAACTGGAAATTTGAAAAAGGTGAAAGAGTTAATAGTGTACCTTAGCGAATTTAATGCCTTCACGGATGTGATATTTTGAACAATTACGACATTGAGAAAGCTAAAGAAGTAAATCACTGAGCATTCGCAGTTTGCCATCAGCCGGATAGGAGAGAATAACGTATGTGTTGTTTTGTTTTCACGAACTTTTTTTCTTATAACAAAATTGAACTAAGTTTATTTCACAAGAAGCCATATTGACATCGATGTGGAACAATTCATTGACGACATGCAACATGCAGCAGAAGTGAGTACGCCGACCTACCAACAAAAAAAGCAAGCATCGGTAAAATATCGCACAAAAATTGGGAAACTAATATTAGAAAAGAGAAGAGATCGCAGGAAATGCAAATGACAAGATATCCAGGCGATAAAACTATATTTTATAGACTAAATAACAAACTAAAAAAAAACTATCGGTGGATTTAAAAACAGGTCAATAAATAAATATCTTCGTAACTTAACGGCTGATAAAGTCACAGACTACTCCCTTGCAAGGCTGCCAAACATTTAAAGAGACCTCAAGCGCAAGATCCCCCGTTAAAAGTAGCTGATGGGAAATGGATCGGCGACCCAAAAAAAAAGTCAAACTCTTTTCGGAACACTTGACAAACATTTTTAAAGCTTTTCCAACTAGCGTGGTAAATGAACGCCTTGAATACTCGGATAGAATAGAAGAAGCCGTAATCCCTTATGTCTCGCTAAAAGAGATCAGGACAAATATTCAGAAAACCTATCTCATAGAAAATCACCAATTTATGATCTAATAACTGCCCAAATGCTGAAGGAAATACCCTTCATAGCATTGTTTAAACTCAATGTTCCATATCTCTGAAAGATAGCACAAAGTATAGTTATACCTAAACAAGGTAAGCCCCTATCAGAAGTCGCCTTAGGACAATCTCACTCCTTGTCAGAGCATAAGCCTTCTTGGCCACAGAAAGAAAAGCAACTATATGTCTTCCAGATACCCCAGATATCTAACTACGCTTCTCACCGCTAATGGCTGCCCATTTTGTCCAACAATGGCCAATTTCCTCTAGTTTTTTTTTTTTTGGTATCCATAGAGGCCCCAGCCAATGTGGTTCTGAACAAGATTGTTTCCGTTTTCTGAAAGTTGATTTTCAACTTCCAGTCATCGCAACATCCCTTAATTTGATCGAAGTCACGCTGCAAAAAAATGTTAATTACCTCGATTTTAGGGCCTGATCTGTATGCCACCAAATCGTCGGCATACGCTATAGCATGTCTGAGTGATCCTACCAGATCACTCGTGTAAATGTTAAAATGATTTCGAAGAATCTGCTCGAAGTCACGTTTCCACATTTGACAACTTCTTTCCCATAAGCATATTATAAATTACATATAGCATAGGTTTGTGCATCGCCCTCCTGGCCACCTAGTAGAAAAGTCCCTCTAACCATACGGTGTCGAATGCCTTCTCAAAATAAATCAGACAAGCACCCGTGCATTGGTTCTTGCATTTATTCCACTGAATGTCGAAAACCAGTTTCGACGCGGCATGAATAGTGTCATGCACCGCCCTGAAGCCAAACTCGTTGTTCGGAATTATGTTATTATCATTGACCCACTTCAAAAGGGCTCTATTGACAACCTAGCATTAGCCGTGTTTCTTTGCACGCGCATATAGGCATGTCATTAAAAAACGACCATCGGCGCTTAAGAATTCATCAAAAAAAAAACTTAGCAGCACACATGCACCAATGACGTTTATTAGTGACACAGCTGTAAGTTGAGTTAAGAAATTTGTATTCTAAAATTATAAAAAACAGTTTCACATTGACAGATTTACTAAATTTTGAAAAAAATAATAGTAAATTCGCGAACAAAATATTCGGGGGGATGTGCCAGTGGTCGGCGGGATGTCAAACTTTGACATTTCCTGAAAAATTCATCGCAACAATTCATCAGAAACGAAGAAAATGGGTTTTGGAAGCACTGTTTATCCCCGATAAAGTGCTTAGCGGCGATAGCTATCCCGACTAAAGTTAGCGTATATAGGATAAGTTGTTGCTGTATTTTACATGCAAATTTCAAATTATCTCTAAATCCGCGTGCAAAGAAACACGGCTACTGTTTATCCCCGCTAAAGGACTTAGCGGCGATAGCTATCCCCGCTAAAGTTGGCGTATATAGCCGTGTTTCTTTGCACGCGGATATAGGGATAATTTGAAATTTGCATGGAATCGTTGCGATGAATTTTTCAGGAAATGTCAAAGTTTGACATCCCGCCGACCACTAACACATCCCGCCGAATATTTTGTCCGGGATTTTATTATTATTATTTTTTCAAAATTTAGTAAATCTGACTGTCGGAAATTAATATTTTTGAATTTCACGATTTTCAATACAAATTTCTTAACTACAACTTACAGCTATGCCACGGTGCATGTCATAGGTGCACGTGTGCTGCCAAGTTTTTTTTGATGAATTCTTAAGCGGCGATGGCCGTTTTTTAATGCCATGACTATATCCGCGTGCAAAGAAACACGGCTTATAGGATAAGTTGTTGTTGTATTTTACATGCAAATTTCAAATTGTCCCTATAGCCGTGTTTTTTTGCACGCGGATATAGGGATATTTGAGCTATACAATTCAATTCAATTCAACAGAAGAAAAAGAAGAGGACAAGGTTCCACAGAAATTCAAAAAGGTTTTACACCCATTCAAAATTGATTATTTACTACCTATACAAACTAGTGTTAAAACGAATATTCGGTTACTATTCAGTATTCGGCCTATATTTTCTATAGGGCCGAATACCGAATATTGAGTTACTATTCGGCCGAATACCGAATAGTTAGAAAAAGGAGCAAAAAAACAAAAAAACATGGTCATTTTCAATTAATTTAAGCTTTTAAAACTGAATAAAAACAAACCAAAACAAAAATTGAAGACAAGACTGAGTATAAATTATGTATACCCACTACCAACACATACGTAGGTACTATGAGTGAGCGATCCTCGCATTTCAACAGTTGACGTCCGACCGGCCGGCGCGAGGCAGCGCGCCAATTGACCCT
This sequence comes from Portevinia maculata, assembly GCA_949715645.1. Taxonomy (NCBI): domain Eukaryota; kingdom Metazoa; phylum Arthropoda; class Insecta; order Diptera; family Syrphidae; genus Portevinia; species Portevinia maculata. The sequence continues at coordinate 80,441,530 of OX454526.1, read as the reverse complement.
TCTCCTTTCTCTTATCTCTGGGAGATGAGCCTTTCAATACAAACGCGATTCAAGTGAACGAGGTTTGCATACAAAAAAAAATGTTTTTCCTTGACATCGATAGCTTGGTGTTTTTTTTTTTGAAAGGATATTTTTCGTGAAAGACAAAGAAAAGAACATAAACTAAATGGTGCGATAAGAAAAAACTTTTAGGTTTGTGTCCCAAAAATAGTGGAATTTGTGTAGAATGATCTTATGTTCAATCAACCATGTTCGCCCCAACTGTGTTCGTACTTTTCAGAACTTTATAAACTGGCCGAATAGTTTGGCCGAATATTCGGCTATTCGGCCTTATAGTCCAGGAGCCACCAATCATGAAAGCTTCGTGATCACGCTTACTAAAATTTTAAATAAAAAATAAAAGTAAACACTCAGACGAATAAGATTTGCTTGGTGGATTTAATTGGCCGAAAACATTTTAAATAAATTATATACATATTATTAAATTTCCATATTTTTTTCCGTCATCACGGATTTTGATCAATCTCATAGACATTGTGGGAAATATCATATTCTTTGAGAAAAAATCCGGCCGACCAGTGATTTTTAGCCGGAAAGGTCGCGCATACCTATTTAAACGGTGTGATAGGCTGTAAAATTTATCCATTATCACGGAAACCTTTTTTTTTCATTTTACGCGTTTTGATGTTAGATTCATAAATATCTTAGTATGCGTGCTTACAAACTGCCGGAAGTATCGCGCATACCAACCAACGACCATACCACGTCGAGTTAATCGGTTCTCGTCAGATCACCGCAATTAAACGACGTTGGGCGCGGTTAGTACGTAGATGGGGGACCGTTTGAGAACAACCGCGTGTCGTTGGCCAGTCCCATCTACAGAGTTGAGGTAGATAATACATACGTGGTATCACAATGGACCTAAATTGGTCTAAGTGTGTCGGTTTCTGCCGACAGCCACATAAACCTAACCTAACCTATCGCGCATACCAGATTTTGTTATCTGGTTAGAGATTATACTGTCATGGAGTTTACTTCATTCAAGACATTTCTTTCGGGTTCATGTCATTCTTCTACCTCTAGTTTCTTCCTTACATTTTAAGCTTAAAACAACAGACAAACAACTTTTTCAAATTAAAGAATTGTTACGATTCTTCCTGCTAACTCACATTGAACTTCTGCTATTGTTTGGGAGTATGGCGGGTTATTAATTATTACACTGCAGACCAACTCAAATATCAACACAGAAACGAGGCACACAAAATGCCTCCGTTCTAATATCGTAAATTGCATAAAAGCACTCAGTTCTAAAACTCGCATGCGATTTTGTTTCACTTAAAATTATCAGGAAAACATCTTCCTTCAACCACTCAATTGACTTTCAACAGTCGAAGAGATTTTGAAAAACTCTGCGTCGAGTGAAACTCATTTATGGAACGCTACTCAACCCTAATTTTGAGAATAAATTGGGGAAAATCTTCCGAATGCCTGGTTCTCTTTGGGAATGTCACACAGTTTTTTTTGAAGATAAACTATGAATTTACCCATGCAAAAGAATATCATATATCGTTAACACTTCGTAAAATGTTGATTTTGTTTATTTTCAGGGAGCGATAAATGAATTTAGAACCGAAAATGAAAATAAAATTACAGCTTCAGGTACATAACATAGTTTGTGGAACGTGGTAATTACAAATACTTCCATTGGAATTTCAATTTTTCCATTTTCCAATTGCAAAGAGAATTTGTTGTTCCAAGTTATTCGGTTGTAAAAGGGGACTACTTTTTCTACTCCTGGAGCAATGGGCGACAGTTTTTCGTAGACAAAAACTCTTCAATGTTAATAAAAGTAGCGATGTAATGAAAAAATTCAAATGACCTGAATAAATTTACATTTAATGTATGTTTTTTTTTTAAATTTTTAAATAGGGTGAACGGAAAACTGAAATGACTCGAACCCAGCGCAGCTTATGAATTTCATGCATTGTTGATACGAGTATGTATCTATTTATATGAATAAATGGCTGAAAATTTGTCAAAAAACAACTGTGAATTACAGCACTTTTGCTTTAGATTTTGAAGTGAAGTCATTTTGAATCGATAATTGAGATTAGATGACTAATTCCATTTCCAGTGGCAGAAGATGACGTTTCTTGTAAATACTTCGAGAACTGTCATTATTGTTGCCGACAGTGTTATTGACATTTTCTTTCTCAGGAAAGAAGGAAAGTACCGAAAGTGGGGGTGTCTGATCTTAAAGCTAACTTAAACCATTCATGCCTCGGTGGCTACCGCCGTTAGGCATTTTGTCACGGAGATGGGGTTTCAGTCTTAGGATGAGATTTTAACGCACTTAAAATATCTCGATAATCAGAACCAATCTATGAAAGAACTAGAAATGGCAATATAGCTCAACCCCAGGAACATTTTGGCTCTCGTTGAAGCAGAATATAGAGCTCTATTAAAACTTGTAATGTTTGTTCTTAAGTTTTTCTCGTCGGAAGTTTTATTATCTTCCATTAGGCACGTCTCTAAGAATCTGAACCTTCGCGGTAGAAGTTTTTCTTTTCCCTTGTAACAACAGTTGGTGAACACTTGCATTGTGTGTATGGGTCGCTTTACAAAAAAAACATTGGGGCGGGCTACAGTCCGCTTGGGCGAACTGTTGGATACCCTATTCTTATTCCTATATCTCATAAGTGGGCGTGACAAAAATTTAAAGGATTTTATCGAAAAAACTAAGCTTTTGTAAATAAAAACGCTCCCTAGCTCAAACTTTGGTTTTTCAATAAAATTGTTTTATTTAATTGTGGGCGTGTCAGTAGGTGGATTTAAAAAAAATAAAAGTATGAGCATAAAGGGCACCTAGAGAATATATACTATAAATTTCAGCTCCCTAGCTCAAACTTTGGACTTTCAAAAATAAAAAAAAATAATTGTGGGCGTGTCAGTAGGCGGATTTTGAAAATATTTACACATGAGCATAAAGGGCCCCTAGAGAGTATATATTAAAAATTTCAGCTCCCTAGCTCAAATTTTGGTTTTTAAAAAAAAATATTTTATTTAATTGTGGGCGTGTCAGTGGGCGGATTTTGAAAATTTTATGTCCCAACCAGTTTTATGGGCCAAAGATCATATATAAAAAATTTCAGCTTTCTAGCTCAAAATTCAATTTTTCCCAAAATTTGTTTTATTTAATTGTGGGCGTGTCTGTGGGCGGATTTTGAAAATTTTATGTCCCAATCAGTTTTATGGGCCATAGATCATATATAAAAAATTTCAGCTCTCTAGCTCAAAATTCGATTTTTTCCAAAATTTTGTTTTTTTGAGTTTGTGGGCGTGTCTGTGGGCGGATTTCAAAAATTCTTAAACTTGATTATTTCGGGACCCTAGAGAGTATATGGTTAAAATTTCAGCTCTCTAGGTCCAGTTTAAAGGCCTAATTTTTGCCGACGGACGGACGGACGGACGGACATGGCTAGATCGACATTACTATCGATGCTGATCATAAATATAGTAACTTTTAGGGGTCTACGGGCAATATTAAGGTATGTTACAAACTATGCGTCAAAATTAATATACCCCTAGAATAGGGTATAAAAATAGAAGAAATATAGTACCTAGGCTCATGGGCGTATGCATGGTGCAAGGGGAGAGGGGGAGGGGGGCGTTGCGTTGAAATACTAAACTATTTTTCCAGTGTATTTCATACATCGACGTTCTTACATTAGAAACAAACTGTATTCATATTGAAGTTTAATTAGCTTGCCAGTATTGTTTTTCGTAAAGTATCTTGCACACTCTCTGGCTCAGAGAACCTTGGTTTAGCGATGCCACTTCTAAAAAAATGTCTGGAGTAAAATTGCTTAAAAACGTGAAGTAGGTTAGGTTAGGTTAGGTTAGGTTAGGTTTAGGTGGCTGTCGGCAGAAGCCGACACACTTAGACCAATTTAGGTCCATTGTGATACCCCGTATAATTATCTACCTCAACTATGTAGATGGGACTGGCCAACGACACGCGGTTGTTCTCAAACGGTCCCCCGTCAACGTACTAACCGCGCCCAACGTCGTTTAATTTCGGTGATCTGACGAGAACCGATTAACTCGACGTGGTATGGTCGTTGGTTCTTAAAACGTGAAGTAGGTATATGAGAAATTTGGCCTAACCTGCAAGCGCAATTTAGCGACGATGACATTTTTAAGGCATTTAAAGATGAAAAATGCGTGGGAGGAAAACTATCCAACGAGAGAATCACTCTGAGGGCTGCAGCAAACATGAGTAGCACGATTAAAAAAACAGTAAAGCTGTTTTAAACATGCACGGCCATGTTTTTTTTTGTATAATGTACACGAATTAAAGGGATTTTTTTAGTGCAGCCGTTAAGGAAACTAGGATTATAGGAAAAGGAGAGATGCCGATGAATGTTGGTTTTTAATGTTGGTAGGTTATAATGTGAAGGAAAAAATAGAGCGTGGAAGAGTATTCCGCATTCGTGTTGTACGGCTGAGGAAAGAGTCTTTGTACGCCCGAATACAGGCTTGAGGGTGAACTGATGAACATTCATTGCATGGCGGGTATTGTGGTTGAAATGTTCTAGAGGTGGAATTCAACTGGCTATTTTGTTTGAGCACTTATGATGGAAATAACGATAAAATAACGAAAGGCAGGAGACATTACGACGATGACTAAGAGAGTCAATCGATCTGTCAAGTAGCTCCAAATAAGTTATTGGTGTACCGGACCAGATATGAGCGGTGTACTCGTGTTTCGGGCGAATAAACGCCTTATAAATTGTAGCCAGATCAGAAGGGGTGAAATATATCTTACAACGCTTAAGGAAGCCTAGATATTTCACGGCGTTCTTGGCGACATCGAATAACTGTTCATTCCAACGAAGATTGTCATTAACACACATACCGAGAATGGAAAGTCTTAAGGTTTCAGCGATGCAAGTGCCATTCGTAGATAATGGCAGTGTGTTTGGGTTTTGCTTTAATGACAGAAGACAGCATTGCGTTTAAGAAGCATTAAATTCCACTCTATTGGTTGTACCCCACTGAGTTATGCTGTTAAGATCGGAATTTAATAAGCTTAACGTTGCCGTTCCAGTTCCACACCCGAAGAAGAGGGTCATGACCCAAGAAACGAATATGAGAAGCTGAGGTTACTGTCATCAGCAAAGAAATAGATCGGATTAGAAGTAACAGATAGGAGATCATTTATAAAAATGGGAAAGAGAGTCGGGGACAGAACAGAACCTTGGGGAACACCAGCATTTATTTGGTGAGTTGCAGACTTGAAACCGTCCGAAACAACTTGAATTGAGACCGTTCAATAAAGGTAATTTCTAATAAATTGAAGAAGATTATCATCGATTCCAAATGCACGCATTTTTGCAATGAATAATGCCAGTGGATTTCGAGATCAATCGGCAAGCCTACATGACGTATGAGATTTTCATCAAGTGGTTGCAGGCTTGGGATCGGGCATTAACTAACAGAAAAAAAAACATCCTGCTTTTGATAGACAATTGTTCAGCACATCTGCAAGTTAGTGACTTAAGAAGCGTTACTATTATTTTTCTGCCTCCCAGCACAACTTCAGTATTGCAGCTCATGGATTAAGGTGTTATTCGACCTCTTAAATCACACCTCCGTTAGATTCTTGTTCTGAAAGTTATCGACTGTATTGACACGAATGTAGACGCCAGCGTCAAGCAACCAACGATTACGGTTCTTGATGCTATATAATCGTTGATGCCTGGAATAAACTTACGCAAAGTGCAATTTCTTACTGCATCAGGCATGCTGCATTTGCAAGAGGAATATTAGATTGTTCGACTTTAGCAGTCTCAACTTCCGCTTTCCGTTTGGGTAAAAGCTTTTAATAATCAGATACCTACAGCAAACGAGGAGTTTTGCACAATATGCTGCTTTTTATGATGCTGTAGCAACTCCTCGTGTCGAGACGGATAAAGAGTATCAGTACATCGCACCCAGATAAGAAGAGCTTGTCGTAAAAGGCGACTAAGGGGAAAACACACCTAGGCAATTTATACATCCAGGTGAGTCTTAAGACATATTTACCATCTTAAACCTGTCACGCAAAAGTTCTGGCGAATCCCTGGGTTGATATGACTGGCGATCAGCGGTGTCATAAAAGCAAGATCAAACTAAGAATAATAGGAGCATGTTCGTGTCGAAAGAGAGGCAGGCCTAGCAACTCCTGTATCACACAAATGCAGCAACACCAGCATTTGATTGGCCTCAGTAACGAAGTAATTCAAAATAGAGAGGATTGCCGTTGTTTTCTGAGGTCGAACCGGCCAACCCCACAGGCGGACCAGTAGGGATTCAGTTGAGTGGGAGGGTTATGATCCCTTTTATCCTGATCAAAGCCTCTTCACAATTAAGGAAGACGAAGATGATCCGACGAGAATGTTGGGCAAAAACATCCAAGATAGCGACGATAGTTATGACGAACCCGAGGAAGTGTGTTCAACTTCCAAGTGCGTCCCAGGCTCTGAAAGCTGCAAAAACGCTAAACGTGTTTGTGCATTCAAATGCCAATGTTGAAGCTATGAAAAGTACAGGACATAACGTCTACACAATGTTCTTAGGTTAGGTAGACGTAGCTGTCAGCCAAAGCCAACACACTTAGACCAATGATAGGTCCATTTTGGTACCACACAGATCTGGGGATTACCCTCACTGCTCGTTGAACCAGTAGGAGCTTCTTATGAAGCGCGAAAGACTTCTAGCGCCAGTGCTGTCTAAGTCGCTTGTGTCATTGAACAAGAAGTCCCCTAGATGGAGATTTCTTCTATGGGAGAGTGCAGGACACGTGCAGAGAAGGTGAAGTACAGTCTCCTCCTCCTCCTCGTCCATGCAGCTTCTGCAGAAGTCATTTGAGCACACACCGAGTCTGAATGCGTGCCTGCCTATTAAGCAGTGACCTGTGATAACACCTATAGTGGAGCTAATATACAGTCGGTTTAATGAGATTAGACACTTAGAGCGTCGCAGATCCAGCTTTGGCCAGATCCGCTTAGTCGCTAGACATGTATTGCTATACTCGTCCACCTAAGGTTTGTTCTCTCGATTGCGTATAGCTTAAACAAGAGTTTGCAAGTAGCGATTGGTATACCTAGGGAACCTTTATCAGGTAAAGGAGGTAATGCGGTTTTTTTTTGGAGAGATCATCTGCCCTGCAGTTACCTGGAATGCCCCTATGCCCCGGCACTCAACAGAGGTGAATATTGAACTGCTCTGCCATCTCCGAAAGAGATGATCGGCAGTCTTGGGCTATGATGGAATTTGAAGAGACTGAGTCCAGGGACTTAATTGCGGCCTGACTATCTGAGAAGATACGGATATCCTTTGAGGATATAAAATTCCTCTTCAGCCACGTCAGGGCTTCTTTTATCGCCAAAATTTCCGCCTGGAACACGCTACAGTAATCAGGAAGACGGAAAGAGAGGCTAAGATTTAGCTTTTCTGAGAAGACTCCACCACCTACCCCATCGCTAGTTTTTGATCCATCGGTGTAAAAGTGGATCGATTTATCATTCGCAAATGCATCATCATCCCAGAATGATCTGGAAGGAATGGTGATTTGGAAGTTTTTTCCGAACTGCAAACGGGGCCATACCGTGTAGTCTATGTTTGTTCTTACTATTGATCAAAAAATTATCAAAAGCAAACTTAAATTACAGACTTTTAAAGCTAGATATGTATGTAAATATTTATTTTAAAATAAAAACGTATATTCATACATAACTAGGGGTCGCCCCATGGTCGAAATTCGACCACCTTGTATAAGTTGAAAAAAAAACAAAGTCGACTGTTCGACATTAATCGGGAAATACAATTTTTCGACATTGCATTCTCTGATTTCACATGATATAAAATTTTTCCGGCATCTTCGAGTAACTTTAAGCATTTTCAAGTAACTTCAAGCATGTCCAAGTAAATTCAAGTATGTTCAAGCATTATCAAGTAACCACACATCAATGTTGTTGTTGTTGTAATATCATCCAATTCGCTTCATTTTACCTGCTGATTCATAATGTGTGTTATATATGTGGATAATTTTTGTATTGTGCACTTCTATGTATTGTCCCCTACCCAAATATATATAGTGTTGGCATATCTATGTGACGTATAATAGCAAAAAGGGGGAAACACGTTATAGGCAACTCCGTATTAATGTATACTTAATGTCGCCGTGCCGTCCGGTTTTTTGATTATCGCTTTATCCGGATTCGACTGTTTTTACATTTCAATCAAATGAACTCATACCAATCCTTTGTAAAGCACAAGACGTAAAGATATATGTACATGTGTACACCTTAAACCCGTTAAGTGTTTCAAAGCGAAAATAACTCAATCGTCCATATAAATTTTTTTGCAACAGAACTTTCTTTGTAGATACACAAAAGGCTTCTAATTCTCTTGCCAACATGAAACAAAATTGTACAACTAATTGTGCTGAAACATCACCCACCATCAAATAAGATAGAAAATGCGGGCCAAGGAAACAAAAAAATTCGCAAGATTATCTGGTCTAGCCAATCAAATAATCAGGTCCTCTACCAATTTTCTATTTCTGCACCCAGTGCAACACTTTACTCGCCAAATTCTCAAACGCAGTGCCAAGCAAAAACTGTGATTGCTATAGAAAACTCTTCAACTGTGATCCTTATCAGATTATAGTCTCAGTTGTTGTTTGCTAAAATGAATGAATATACGCGGCCAAGTCCCTTTTATGTATAAAAAAAGAACAAATCCTTCAACCCCGAGCCTGAATCGTCGACTCGCACTAACAAAAATAAAAACAACGTACGTAAAGTGCTACGAACTGCACTTGGCTTTGTTACTGGCATTCCCGGTGCTGAATCAATGCGATCCCGAAATTGCATCAATTTCATGGCGGAACGCCGAAAGCATATCCTTTGTCGCCGTAGAACGAGTAGTTGATAAAGCGAACAGGACGCTTTTATTCTATGCACACTGTTTGTTCTCTTGTAGTGTAAATGTATGCGATAAATACAATACAACTTGCGAGAAATTATTCAGTTTTATTCATTGAACAATTCAAGGAGGGAGAGCGCCTACAATGAACTGCACATAATCGAATAAAGGATCGCAAGGATGTGGTGATGGTGATATTGTAAATGGGCCATCGTCGACCCGAATTTGTAACGAAACCGACAATTCGATGGCTTTGTTTCATGTGCCGCTTCAGTGACGTACTACGGAGGAAGAATTGAATTCATTTTAGGAATATTGCTTCGGGTGGTTTTTGGAACCAAAAAATAAATTTAGGAAAATTAAGTTTGTTGCTTTTAAGCTGGCTTAGCGTGGTTTTAGCCCTTGAAATTGGGACAAGCTGCTTACAGCTTACTTGTGGAGGAGAATTTGTCAAATGATTTATTGAGAATTGTATATATGTATGTACCTACCTCTCTTTGGTATTTGACAGATGGGAATAACTGCTAAATGCATTGATAATTGTGTGGTCTCCTATAGTAATTATTTTGCATCGTTAATACATTCGAATTCTAAAGAGACACAGCTTCTCATTCTACTCGATAAATGCTTTCGATCTCCTAAGGTCAAGTTAGGTTGGATAAGGTTAAACGGTTGTTTACACTATGACCTTGAGTAATTCGTAAAAAAAACAACTCAAATAATGAATAACATGAGAGTAGTCCCAGAAATCCAGACCTGGCAAAGAAAAAATATCTTTATTTCTCTACATAGTTGCCTTTGGTACATTTTACTCAGTAGTGAGAATTGTCGACCTCCTCAAAATAGCTTTCAAACGCAGACTTAACCTCTTCATTGTTGGCCTATCTTTTACCACAGAGTCATAGTGGCAATGGTGCAGTAGTAGTGTATTCGCTTACGGAATGGAAGGTCGTGCGTTCGAATCCCGGCCAAGTCCATTACTTTATACCGAATACATAAAATCGTAATCTCCCTAAGTAACTTAGACACCACCCGTGGAGAAAAACCCTACAACTGCACCCAAACACTTCTTTCCTATCTCTCTATTCTTTCTAATACCAAGTAGCTTACACTGTGTTCTTAGCATTATAAGGGTACTGTATGTAACAACAGAAAAAATCCCTTTAGCGTAAGCAAATTATAAAAAAAAAAAAAAAAATAGTTTTTTAATATTGAAAACAGAAAATTAAAAAAATACAAAAAAAAAATCGTACCGGAAGTAGGGAATTTATTTCACCCGTGGGCTAAAATGGCCGCAACCCTGTGTTTTTTCTCTAAGTTTACTAGCAAGCTTGAATTTTTAGCTCAACTCATCCTATTGCTTTATCTTTGAGGACATCACTCGGTCGGTTCTTGGAGTTGACAAGAGAAAAAACGATGCTAATAATTTGTAGTGGAAAAAACTCGGAATCGATTGACTGCACTCTGCATGACATGAAAAACTTTGCATGTCTTTTTACACTTGTGATACACTGGCGATCACAAGGATGAGGCCATACATTTTGCAATCGATTTTCAGTCTTTATACCTTTTGGGCATTTTATACCCGGAAAATTTTACTACCTATGAACAGGTACATATTTTCCCAACAGTAAGTCATAAAATTAAAGGGTCAATAAGAAACGGCCGCTGGAATTTCTACTAAGTGAGGCCACATGTAAAATCTTCGAAAGAAAGAAATTAATAAAATGTTTACATTTTATAGTTTTAAAACATTTATTTATTATGTTTTTCTACATTAATAATGAGTATCCCCGCCATTTTTCGATTTGACATCTATAAGACGGTTTGGAATAGAATCATGCAGGTTTTTTTTTAATAATTAAGAGAAATTTGGGCCCAGGCATTACGAATAGCTTCGATTAAAGTGTCCTTGTCTTCAAATTGTCTGCGGCCTTCATACACTTTACGAGATAACTACGCCCAAACATTTTCGATTATATTTAAGTCCGGTGAATAGGGCGGCCATTTCAAAAGTTCCACGTCTTCTGATTGAATCCAACTTCCAACAACCCTGGAATTGTGGATAGGGGCATTGTCTTGTTGGAATATCCAAGACAGGGGTTCGAAAATGTTTTCCACTTTTGGAAATGACCGGTTCGGCAAATACTTGTAGCTGTCTCCGTTCATTGTTGTGGACAAATCTCCAACTCGATTGTGCGATAGTGGCTAATAGCTCCCCACAACATTTCACCTGATGTACGACTATAATGTCTTGGCAAAATAAGCTACTCCTTTCTTAGATCATGGAAATAATAGTTGTTACCATCGGGGCTGTCTGGGTTAAACTTTTTTCATCCGAAAAGACAACGCGTTTCCATTCACTGCTCAAATCGACATGTTCTCTTGCAAAATTCCTTCGATGCTCCTTGTGTACTTGCCTCAAAACTGGTTTCTTTTTAAGTTTTCTTTCTATTTATATAGTACCACTTATCCGTATTATCCTTCGGACCGTTGCTATGCTGGCTAATACTCCGGTGTTGGCCCTTATTTGAGTCACTGGTAGATAATAATTTGATGCAAGTCGTGGAATAACTAGCTTTTCTCGCATTGTTGTTGCTTCTGCCGTGCGTCCTTTTTAATTTTTCCCACAGTGTTGTGGATTCGCAAGATGACTGTTTACAACAGTCTTACTTGTATTTAGCCTCCTTGCAATTTCTCGGCCTGAAAGTCCTAACTCCTTGAAAGCATCTATTTTCCCTCTTTTTGTCGCTGTCAAAGTGTTCTCGTAACCCATTTTTTTTAACTAAATAACAGTTCTTTTCAACGCTTTTTTAAATATTCTTAACAAAACTTTGAAAAAAATCGCTGATGTGAACTCCTGCAACGAAATATTCGCAATGGCTTCATCCTAGTGTCGCATCGTTTTATACGCTTTTCAAGTATTTCATTGTATAAACTTGGGATATTCCAGCGGTCGATTCTTATTTACCCTTTAATTTTATGACTTACTGTTGGGAAAATATGTACTTGTTCATAGGTAGTAAAAGTTTCCGGGTATAAAATTTCCAAAAGGCATAGACTGAAAATCGATTGCAAAATGTATGGCCTCATCCTTGTGATCGCCAGTGTAGAAACAATCATTGTATAAATGCTTCAATTGTTTAATTTTAAAATTGAATCGGCGGATGGTTTTAAATACCTAAGAATTTAAATGGACGAACATATAAATTGGAAGGCTCCAATCTTAATATGAGTTAAACGAATTTGGTTTCAACGGAATATGACACTCGAAAATATAACATGGCATATCTTGCTGAGGAAGTACTAATTAAATAGCTTTATCAGTGTGCCGGGACGGGTTAAGAATATCCTTGCAGAGCCCCTTAAAAAGCGGAGGTTTTCGTAAAAGGCGAATAAGGAAAGAAATCACATCTATCCAATTGTACTATTCGGTGCCGTGAAATAACGCAGAATTTCCATGTTCGGTCTTATTTAACTTTGCCATAGGCATTGCACTGTTTATGGAATCTACTGGCGATTTCGCAACTAATCCCATAAACAGCGCAATGCCCCCTGCTTGGGGTCACTGTTTAATTTGGAGTAGGAGCGAGGTAGGGTTCTTGAATTATCATACAGAAAAATTATTTCCCACAAAAAATTGAAGATATTGCGCACCTATTGTGGGCAATAACTTGACCAAAAAAAGTTATTCCCCACTCGAGGTGAAGTTATTGCCCGTGAAGTTATTTCCCTGCATCAACAAGTACAGTTGGCATTGCAAATTCTTTTGTTTTCTCTTTGAATTCGGCTTTTTTTCACAAGCTTTTACAAAGTGAAATAACGCCGAATTTCAGGATACAAAATTTGGAAATTCTGTTTTTTCTATTCATTATCCGGAAAAAATAAAGAAACACACTGAATAAATTACCCGAGCATTTTTTCAATAGGCGATTTCTTTCGGTGTATAAGTTTACTATGAAGTCCAATTTAAAAACGCTTATAAGCGAACACAGCGTTACGAAGTGTGTTCTTGTAATCAGCATAGAAAATCATGTCAATCTGGCCATGTTCGTCCATTTTGTGACTTTTAAAATCATTTTTTATTATGTGATTCATATTATTACGTTCTGGACAATAATGATAAAATCTTATTGAAAACTAACAATAAAACTTATTCTAAATTATTGGTCCTTTTGCGGACGCTCTAAACATAACTATAACTTTAAAATAATTACCTTTCGACATAAAAACTGGTTTACGAACTAATCTTACATATGTTAATCTCGGAGTCTATATTAGATTGTATATGCCTGACGCAACGCCTTACAGCGCCAGTCACTCCCGGAAGCAGCACCACAAGTTGCTTACTTAATCTAAATTGTAAACTTAGAACAATGCTTGTTTCTTTAATTTTTTCCGGATAAGGAATAGAAAAGACAGAATTTTTGAAGAAACGAAACTTTACCGAATAGAATGACAGCCATTTGTCTCATGACCAGCGTTGCCACTTAGTTCAAGAACAAGTACACAATTTGATACTTACAATTAATCAGGGCTATCATGAACAAAATGCCCTCCGGAATATTTCCCATTTTTCAGAAATAGGTATCGGCATGAATTTCGAAAAAAAGGAAAAAATTCCCTCCGGAATAAATTGGTAGATATCGTAGACAAAAATTCCCCCCGGAATTTCGCGAGATTCCCTCCGGAATATTTCCTTCGCAAGTATGCTGGCGGAAATTCAAAAATCTAAGCAATTTGTATGTGGATAAGTAGTCGGTTGCTTTTAAGTTTGTATTTTAAATCAAAAACATAGGGGCGGGCTACAGTCCGCTTGGGCGAACTGTTGGATACCCTATTCTTATTCCTATATCTCATAAGTGGGCGTGACAAAAATTTAAAGGATTTTATCGAAAAAACTAAGCTTTTGTAAATAAAAACGCTCCCTAGCTCAAACTTTGGTTTTTCAATAAAATTGTTTTATTTAATTGTGGGCGTGTCAGTAGGCGGATTTAAAAAAAAATTAAGTATGAGCATAAAGGGCACCTAGAGAGTATATACTATAAATTTCAGCTCCCTAGCTCAAACTTTGGACTTTCAAAAATAAAAAATAAATAATTGTGGGCGTGTCAGTAGGCGGATTTTGAAAATATTTACACATGAGCATAAAGGGCCCCTAGAGAGTATATATTAAAAATTTCAGCTCCCTAGCTCAAATTTCGGTTTTTCAAAAAAAATATTTTATTTAATTGTGGGCGTGTCAGTGGGCGGATTTTGAAAATTTTATATCCCAAGCAGTTTTATGGGCCAAAGATCATATATAAAAAATTTCAGCTTTCTAGCTCTAAATTCAATTTTTCCCAAAATTTGTTTTATTTAATTGTGGGCGTGTCAGTGGGCGGATTTTGAAAATTTTATGTCCCAATCAGTTTTATGGGCCATAGATCATATATAAAAAATTTCAGCTCTCTAGCTCAAAATTCGATTTTTTCCAAAATTTTGTTTTTTTGAGTTTGTGGGCGTGTCTGTGGGCGGATTTCAAAAATTCTTAAACTTGATTATTTCGGGACCCTAGAGAGTATATGGTTAAAATTTCAGCTCTCTAGGTCCAGTTTAAAGGCCTAATTTTTGCCGACGGACGGACGGACGGACGGACGGACGGACGGACGGACGGACATGGCTAGATCGACATTACTATCGATGCTGATCATAAATATAGTAACTTTTAGGGGTCTACGGGCAATATTAAGGTATGTTACAAACTATGCGTCAAAATTAATATACCCCTAGAATAGGGTATAAAAAGTGAAATAAGGGTTGCATGTTTGTTCTGGCTCAAATAAAAAGAATTTAAATCAAAAAAAAGTGAAATAAGAGTTGCATTGGTTTGTTGTGGCTCAAATAAAAAGAAGCTTTAGAAAAGAAGAAGAATTTTGTCTTTATGCAAGTATTTTTTGTTGAAGTTTTATTTCGATAATTTTATAAAAAAATAAACATATATGTATGTAGGTCTAACTCAACTAATCAAAGACAATTGGAGATGATGGTACTTTTATGTGATGGAAGCCGCGACATTGCCAATGGCTTCACTACGAATAGGAGCAAAGACGATGTGAATACATTTTGGAAAACAGAACGCCACAACATGGAGATGGAAAAACTAAGAAAAAGGGAAATTGAGGCAAAAATAGAATTTAAACAGCGTCTTATACAAATTGAAGAGGAGAAACTTCAAATAATGAAGAATTTGTTTATATCACTTCATAAACCGAACGCGAGTATAATAAAACAAATTAATAACATTAACACAATTTTCTGTCAAAAAAAATACCAAAATCTCCACAAATATGAGCTTATAAATTGAATTATTTGCGTTTGACAACTGTCAAACGCCTTCGAACATAACTTCGAAAATTCCGGGGGAAATAAATTCCGATGGAGATTCACGATACTAGGAATAATTTCCAAGGAACAAAAAATGTTCGGGGGGAATTTTTTTCCCCCGGAATTGCCGATAGCCCTGAATATATTTTTACAACTGACAAGCAAAATGCGATAGAGCACTACGTAAAGCTATCTCTTTCTAAAGTGCCGAATTTCTTTCTTATGCGTCAAGAAAAAATTGAAGCATACAATTTCAGCAATTTGCAGAAATTGTATGAAAAATTATTGTGATTGTTAATAAAGGGTATATTTAGGTGAAATCAAAGGAAAATTTTCTCCTTTATTGAGAAAAAACCTGAAAAAAAGCTTGTGCAGCTCCTGTTGCAGCATTTTCACTTTTATTTTGTATAATTTTGTTATTAATTAATTGTTTTTGTCCGTTTGTACTTAGTAGTATTAAAAATATGTATATAGGAAATTTGTTCAACCTAATTTGTTTCCAAACAAAAATATATTTTTGACAAAAGTTTTTATTTCTCGTACACAATTCTATCAAATTTTTTACGTTTTACTGTTAAAAAATAGTGTTTATTTTTTTTTTTTTTTTAATTTCTGGCTCGCCGAGGCGATTTATAAGGGGGGGTTCTTCGATCTAAAATATCTTTTGTACCGTATGGGAAAAGTTTAAACTAGTAGAATTTCCACTTTCCGTGTAAAGCGGACAATTTTACCAGTAGAAGAATTCTTTATGTCCTCGGGGCTCATTTGCTCCCTGAAAAAGATCTTCTTTCTAATTCCATTAAGGACAGGACATTCACATAAAATGTGTTCAGCTGACTCGTCCTCTTCAAGACAGAGTCGGTACTCAGGAGAGTCTGATATTCTCATTTTGTGTAGATGATATCTTAAACCATGGTGACCAGTAAGGTAACCTACTAGGTTTTTGATATCGTGCCTGCTTAGTTTTAGACATTTGCTGGCATTTTTATTGAAGGGCCGAATGGCTCGTTTGGCCTGTCTTAGACCTGGGATGCTTTCCGAAAGATAGATACATATGTTCTCAGCTTTTAATTGCTGCCGTTGCTGCTGATCTAGGAGTGCAGCAGAAAGGTTCGGGACCAATGAAAGGTGTTTCTGAACCTTTTCTGGCCAGTTCGTCGGCCTTTTCGTTACCTTCTACCCCGACATGACCCGGAACCCACCATAATTTGGTCTTGTTTCTTATTCCGAGTGTTTGTAGGCTTTTTTTTTAATTTCTGGCTCGCCGAGGCGATTTATAAGGGGGGGGGGGGTTCTTCGACCTAAAATATCTTTTGTACCGTATGGGAAAAGTTTAAACTAGTAGAATTTCCACTTTCCGTGTAAAGCGGACAATTTTACCAGTAGAAGAATTCTTTATGTCCTCGGGGCTCATTTGCTCCCTGAAAAAGATCTTCTTTCTAATTCCATTAAGGACAGGACATTCACATAAAATGTGTTCAGCTGACTCGTCCTCTTCAAGACAGAGTCGGTACTCAGGAGAGTCTGATATTCTCATTTTGTGTAGATGATATCTTAAACCATGGTGACCAGTAAGGTAACCTACTAGGTTTTTGATATCGTGCCTGCTTAGTTTTAGACATTTGCTGGCATTTTTATTGAAGGGCCGAATGGCTCGTTTGGCCTGTCTTAGACCTGGGATGCTTTCCGAAAGATAGATACATATGTTCTCAGCTTTTAATTGCTGCCGTTGCTGCTGATCTAGGAGTGCAGCAGAAAGGTTCGGGACCAATGAAAGGTGTTTCTGAACCTTTTCTGGCCAGTTCGTCGGCCTTTTCGTTACCTTCTACCCCGACATGACCCGGAACCCACCATAATTTGGTCTTGTTTCTTATTCCGAGTGTTTGTAGGGTATTGAAGCAGTGCATGACTGATTTGGAGTCAATGGTATACGAGCTAAGGGCGTTTATAGCTGCTTGACTATCCGTGAAAATATGGATGGTTGCACCTTTTATGCCAGACAAAATAATATGGCTGGCGCTTTCTTGAATGGCGTGGAGCTCTGCTTGAAATACGCTGGGACTTTTTCCCATGGGTATCGTAAAGCGTTTGTGTGGTCCGTATATTCCCGCTCCTACCCCCGTTTCCATTTTAGAACCATCCGTATACCACTTTATGCCGTTGTGGCTGTTTGGTGGGTTATTGCTAACCCATGCTTCTCCCTTGGGGATCTCCGTGGAGAACCGTTTGTTGAAGCATAGTGTTTTTTGAATGCGGTCTGTGACCGCGCAGTTCATGTTAAGTTCTGGTAGTTCATCGAGAAGGGTCTTTAGATCCGGGTGATCATTAAGACTTATCTCGTTATTAGACTTATTGCACTGCGGATCGCCACTTTTTGAATGTATATGTGGAGAGGTGTGATTCCTGTTATTGCCTCTATGGCAGCTGTTGGACAGGTTCGCATGGCTCCGGAGATACCAAGGCACGCAAGCCGTTGTACCTTTTTGAGCTTCTCTATTGCGACCTTTTGTGTGGATTTTGTCCACCATACTATGGAGGCGTATGTTATAATGGGTCTTATCATCACTGTGTAGATCCAGTGGACGATCTTTGGAGATATTCCCCAGGTTCTGCCATATGTACGACGACAGGCCCATAAAGCTCTATTAGCTTTAGTGATTTTGTTATTTATGTGAGAGTTCCAGTTAAGTCTCTTGTCTAGGATTACTCCAAGATACTTGACTTCGTCGGAGTACTCTACGACCGTGTCGTTTATTGTGATTAGGCCTAGGTCTAATTTCCTCCTTTTAGTGAAAGGAACGATGACGGCTTTACTGGGATTTATGGAAAGATTTTCCTTGATGCACCAGTCTATGGCTGTCTTTAGAGCATTTTTCATTTTTGATGTGACTCCAATTGAGTCTTTGCCCCTGACTATGAGGACAATATCATCGGCGTACCCAATTGTAGTGTAGCCCAAATTGCCCATCTTGTGTAGCAGGTCATCGATGACCTATGACCACAAAAGGGGTGAAAGTACTCCCCCTTGTGGGCAGCCCCTTACGGCTGTTACTGATACTGAGGTCGTTCCTGACGAGGCAGTTATTTTGCGACTTTCCAGCATCGCTTTGATCCATTTAATAGTTGGTTTGTCTATGTTTCTATGGTACAAAGCATTTGATATGGATTCATATCCAGTATTGTCAAACGCACCCTCTATGTCCAGAAAGGCACAAAGTGCGATCTCTTTGCAACGGTAGGCGTTTTTTATCTCTGTAGTTAGTCTTAACAGAGCGCCTTCCGTGGATTTACCCTTTTGGTACGCATATTGGTGAGGGTGCAGAGGCATGCTTTTTGATATGCATTTCCATTGTTTTCAGGAAAAACGATGTCAAGCTTATCGGACGATATGATTTAGGTAATTCGCTAGTAGTGTTTAGAAACTCCATCTTAATTCTGAAGTCTCGTCCACCGCTATAGGAATTCACCAATTTGATTATTCAATTAATCAGCTGATTGTTTTTGTTTTCATTTGACACTGAGGTTGTCGCGAAGTACTACTATTGTGAAAACGTATTTCATCTGACGTTTATGTAATTCAAATCTGTTATCTCTGCTTTGTTCGTTTTCCTAAAGTTAAAATTTAATTTTAATTTTGTTGTTAATGAGTTTATGAAACGTAGTTTATGAACTTTTTGAGTTGTTTTGTTTAAGCTCATGCATTTTGTGACTGCTTTTTGTTCATAACGTTTATGAAGTGAAGTTCCAGTGATTGTATTTATTCGATACATATTATTTTACATTCCCAAAAAGCAATTCTACTTACGACATTTCCTTTTAAAAATGTTGTTACGCAAACAAAAACAGCGAATGAATTCTCGAAATTTATTTGTCAGTGACGAATTTCTGATTGACTGAACATCTTAAAGCTATCAATATTTTCGACAAACAAAACAATACGTACCGGAAAACGACTTGTCCCTATTTAAGTCTCCACAGTTGCGTTTCTTAACTTAAACTTTCGCTCAGAAAAGCTTAATATATTTTTTTATGACTAAGATATTGTTATTATTTTTATGAATAACATTATATTCTCGTGTTGTTATTATGTTAAACATGTTAAATATGTTGTCCTTTCGAGTAAGGATTTAGTACAAGCTCAAAAAACATACATCTATGTAGTACAGCACCGCATTATGTAGCATAAGCGGCAACTCATCTCATGCAATCGTCTTGTCACAAACATCTATGCGGCATTTTATGCCCACAGGTGGCCATTTTAAAAATGTATTTGATTCTGGAAGGAAATTAAAATTATATAATAAAAAAATAATTAACTTAAAACAACACACTAAAAATATAAAAAAGACAACAAATTTGCAATAAATGCTCAACCATTTGATTGTTTGCTGTTGCTTTCCTTTTTTTTATCAAGTGCATCTGTCAAACGAGAGAATATTTCTTTTATTCCACCTTTCTTTAGGAATAAAAAGAATGCATTCCATTAATTCCAGAATGAATAAAGAAACAACAATATGTATTATCCGGAATATTCCATTGAATAAAGAAACGTAAATGGCTCACTCGGAATATTCCGAATGAATAAAGAAACACACGGACTATGAAGGATAGGAATATGGATAAAGTGTCAAAAAGCCGGCCAAAGCAGACTGTAGCCTTTCTATATGTTTTAGATCTGATAAGACACCCTTGCCAGGTCGGAAAAGCTATCAAAAACCGTGCTTTCATGCAATATAAGCGGCGTTAATGGAGATCGGAGCAGTGACATACGAGATGTTAAGCACTTTGTATATCCTTTTCGTCCTTGCTGCGGAAGTCATCTGTAAAAAATATCTAGCCTTCCAGCAATGTTTTAAATAATACAATGTCCGATAAATACACCGATGAGCACTCGGATTTGGATTAAGGGTGTTTGACCGTTTAATATAATTTGTAGACCACAAACAAAGGGTTTGGCACAACCGTTTGTGCTGTTCCATTGTTCCTTTGCCAAATTAATTGTCACACCATGAATGAACCTCTTACTTGTGTTGAATGCTGGAAGTGGCAATCTGTCAGCTAATCGCATGTCTACTTCAGATTTGCTGCTGGCCAGCTTATCTTTTGCCTCATTTTCATCCACTTCAATATGACAGGGAAACCAGCAAAACATAACCTTATATGTAAGGATTTATTGTGCTACGTGCCAAGAGGCACTTGCTTACACATTTTGCAACTTATGATATTGGAATTTATCGCTTTAAGTAGTGCCACGTGACTGTCCACGCAAATGGCTATTTCCATTGCAGGGACGGTTTGAGCTGCTTTTTTTAACGGCATATGTAGATCTCTGCTTTGAAAAAATTACAGTAATCTGTTGGTCGATAAAGACGGCTTCTAAGTGCTTCTGAAAAGATTTCCGCTGCCGTTCTTTTCTTCGACTTCGAGATATCTGTGAAGATGGGTACAACTTTGATGACAGTGTCGTAGTAATTTCATTTCTGTCCTGTGAAGACCTTAAACTTCGTGTCCTAGTCATATCTTGGTTTCTAGCCCTCCTACTCGTTTCTTGTATGCTCAAGTGTCCGAAACAACTGCAGGCTTCATGTGTTTCAAACTATAAAGGTATAGAATTGTTGGTGTACAGTGAACTCTCTCAAAAGCAGACACTGACGGTACCAAGAAATTTGTCCGCTTATTAGAGGTGTCCGGTTATGAGAAAAAATATTTTATTGACAACCTTGAAAAAAGAAACAAGACATATATGCATTTATGTTATAAGATTTTATTTTAAAATGGAATGCATTTTTTGTTATAAACATTAATTGTAGGTATGTAATAAAAAGGATAATGACAAATCATAAACAAGAACAAAGCCTTTAAAAATTTATTTTTTGCATTACTTGAAACTATGTAGGTACTTATGCTTCAAATTATGCATACACTTACATACAAACCTACGTATTACGCCACGAGATTTTTAGTCTGATAGTCGACAGACGGCCGCCGCGCCGTAGCCTACTATGTTTACATTCTTTACAGTTTTTTAAAAAAAATTTGCTGGGTACCTATCAGGGCAAAGCGCAAAGAAAAGGAAAAAAAGCAAACAAAATAAAAGACAACGAAGTGTGCCAAATTGTCCGTTTAAGAGAGAGTGAAATTCTATTGCGGCTATGAAAACTGGTGTCCGCTTCCGGTTATAAAAGAGTCCGTTTATGAGAGAATTATTTACATTAAAAATTGTGTAGATTATTCTGTTCTTTGAAATTTGTCCGGTTATGAGAGGTGTCCGCTTATGAGAGGTGTCCGTTAGGAGAGAGTACACTGTATTAGGCTTAGTGATTTAAAATATTGTTGAGTATCTGTGGGTGATATATTGGCTTTATTAGAATTAAGTTTCTTTAATACAAATTAGCGTAATAACATCGACATTGAACTCACACCATCCAAACCCTAGGCTCTGCAAAAATAAATAGCCCTGGTATGATAAAGACTGTGTAGCTTCGCGGAAAAGATCCTTTACACTCCTGCAGTTATACCAACATTTTAATGACGACTCTCTGAAAAAAGAATAGCTTGCAGCAAATGGAGCGTATAAAGCTTTATGTAAAAGCAAAAAAGTAAACTTCTCCAAAAAACAAGCAGAAAGTTTAACTCACTGCAGAAACCCGTACGAATTTTGGAAAGGAATACAAAATATAAAAGTGAAAACTTTCGCAACAAAAACACTTTTACCTGCAGCAACACTACGACACCATTTTGAAGGACAATTGAACGCGGAACTCTTTCCTCCCCCAATCCAATACGCTCGGCCAAATATCGAAAATTTAACTTTGGATAGGGAAATAACGATATCTGAAGTACAGTCAGTTGTAGCGAAAATAAAAGACAACAAAGCTCATGGGGTTGATCGGATCCCAAATGAATTTTGGAAATATGCAACAACAGATTTCTCATTACATCTTACAAAAGTGTTGTAGCAATCCTTTGTACACAACAAAATATAAAACTAAAAAAAAGAACCAAAATTTAATATTACATTCATGTTTTTTTAAAAGGTAACGTAAGCTATTTTAAGCTTACGTCACATCCTTAAAGCGCCACAGTTTCCTTGAGAAACATTCAAGTCTCCACTGTAGTTGGTAAACGTGTTTTTTCACTGCTCTGACTGGCTCTTCCGGCATTTTAAGCTTACACACAGTCTCATTTTACCAGCAACCGTAGACAACTATCGCTTGAAGTGTGTCTCAACGTATCGAGAAAAAAAACGACAAATTAATTATCTGCACTCTTAAACCAACGTAATTAGTAAAATTACTAACGGGCGATTGTTTGTTGAATTTTGGATTTTTTTTTATAAAGAAACAAGGTAAGCACGTGACCTCAAAACTAAAAATTTGACTACTAGTCTCAATTTCTCGACTACCATAGACACGTGCAAGACATCAATCCGAAGACATCTACTTTAATAAGATGAAGTCTTATTCAGTGCGGTCTTGGAACTATTAACGGAGCCACAAGCATCATTTCCCCGACATTATTTAGTGGAAAATAGTGGAAAGAGTCCTGTACGGCTTGATCAACCCACGTTATTTGCAGCACCAAGCGTCAGCAGTTGACAAACTGAACAACGGCGGTCCTAGCGCTCCCTCGAAGGAATCTCTGCAACGATCCCCTGCAATCTCTTCAGCCTGATCCACAGTTCCTGCATGATATTACTTGCACCTGTGTAAAATTGATAGAAAGAAAAAAAACTCCCCTACCCAAAGATAATTATAAAGAAAATTTTCCAAAAGATAGATTTACTAGAAAAAAAAAGAAAAAGAGAAAAAAAATTAAATTTTAATGTTTTAAAATACATACGTTTAATTTTACCTTAGTCTACCTAACCTAATTTATACCTGCTTAGGCACTAGGCCTTTTAAAAAGTGCAAAGACTTTAATTTCATCAAAACAAAATAACATACTGCAGAACAGCTAAGTCATCAGCGATCCAGAGGGCACTCCTGATTTGCGGTTGATTAAGGTAAGCCCCAAAACATACTTTTTTATATTTTCAAACATAATTTTTGCACATTTTGTTGGTTATGATATCGCGGTATGTGCGAATTTAAGTTTTCATATACCTTTTTGATATATTTGATTTCCACTTACAAAATTAAACTTATCTATTCTAAAACATTAAACTATTAAATATATTTACCTACCTACTATCTAAAATATCTAAAATATGAAAATGTTGATCTGGCTAGTGATAAGAGTTTAACGATGTTCTTATATCGGGTATATTATGTGTCTATTGAATTATTTTGAATATGTTTTGAAATCGGTTATTTTTGTTCAACAATAAACATGAAGTTTTGTTGCAATCGCTTCTTAAACATGGCTTTTTAGATTTCTTTTAATGGTGTGACGTGGTATCAGTCGTGATTTAAATCGGATCGTGTGAAATCTAGGGGGCTGCTTAAACACAAATAGGCAAAGCAACCAAGGTGCACTTTACCAGGTGCATTAAAGGGCGGGGAAGACCTGTAACGAAGCAAGTATCTTCTTCGCCAGTACACCAGGCAATTTTGAGTTATCTTTGTTCATGGGCGCATCTCTTTCTTAGGCACGATAATCATTTTGGTAGTAGGTTAGTGACAACAAGATCCCCCCCCCCCCCCCCCCCCCCCACATCCGACGAGCTACTGCCGTGCATAGCCAGCGTGCCACTAGTTGTCACAAGGGAAGCATACACCGTAACCCTGCCTGCCACAGTGTATAATAACATTTTCACAATAGGAGAAACACCAGAGGCGTTCCGAAAATCTATACTTTTTCCCATATTTAAAAATGGAGACAAGATGGACCTATCCAACTACCGAGGTATTGCTTTTCTCAACACATCGCTTAAAATCTTCATGGAAATTCTAAGACGACGCCTCGCAGCATGGATTGATAGCAAACACCTTTTCAGTGAATTTCAAATTGGATTAATTTATTAATTAATTTAGCCTGACCAATAAAGCAGAGATACTTGTATATCTACGACGACGAAGAAAATTATACGTCTTTTTCATTGATTTTCGAGCCGCATTTGATTCTATAGACAGAAAAGCTCTAATTTTAAAATTTTTTAGAGTTGGGATGCTCTCATATTTGGAAGAATGATTGAGGACATCTATAGTGAAACCTTATATGCAGTTTGGGATAGGCAAAATTTATCAGATTGTTAACAGGATTGAAACAAGGATGCAATCTCAGCCCTTTAGGGTTTTGCCTTTATTTCGAAGACTTAATAAAAGACATGCCATTTGGTATAACAATCGATGGATTTCAAATCAAAATACTGATGTACGCAGACGACCTAGTACTTTTAGCTGAATTACCCGAGAGAGTACTGCTTGAAGTGGAACCTTATTATCAACAAATCAAAAACAATGGTCTTTCGGAGATTAACAGGTCGATTAGCTGCAAACGAAAAATGGTGCTATGGAGTAGAGGCTATAGAAACTATTAATTAATTATTAAGCAATTTATGCACAACTCGATCTTTAAAGTTTAAAATTTAATTTATATGGTACATTTATAAATGAAAGAAATAGTACAATTTTTAAGAATAGTAACTATGCTTTAAAATGTTCGGTGTAGATATTCTTATTGTACGAGTATGTATAAGGACAAACAATCTGCATCATTTTCTATGGTTGCACATCATTTTCGTTGTTACATTTACTCCATTCGTAGAATACCATGATAGTTTGATATTCTAATCTATTTCTGTTTTAAGTTTTGTTTAAATTTATTGCAGGGAAAGCGCTTTCGGCACCTGAATCGTTATGTGGGAGACAAATATGAATGCAACCAGCCTTTTTATTTTCGGAATGTTTCAGAAGAAGTTTCACAGACTCAATAGCGTTCCAGAAGTTCTAAATATTATCGGACTTTATATCAGAAAGGTTTATGTTCCTTAAAGTCCCGTATTCGAACTCGCGATCATTGTATTCCGATTCATTAAAAATGCGGAGAAAGTGCTTACAAAGCGAAATTAAGGACGAAACTGTTTTATTCTTTAAATCTGAAGAAAATATTTTAAAAAAAAACCGACATAATTTAAATACTTCAATCATTATTTAAAACCTCTGCGATTCGTTTTAAACTTATTTATCTCTGCTATTTCGATCCATTCGAGAACTATTGGAACAACATTTTTCAGATAAAGAAGCTCTAAATTGATTTCATCCCGTGGTAAATTGTTCGGGTTTAAAAAGCTGAGCTTTTCTGTGGTTTCCGTTTTAATATTTCTCATGTAAATGTAAATTTAATGTTAAGAATGAATAAAGAAATAAGATATCGATTTTGCACCAAATAAATTGAGTTATTGCCCACCGCCACCACTTGACTCGAAAATCGGCAAAATATAGGAAAATCCCCACATATGGCAACGCTGGCGCTCAAGTATACAGTGCCTACCTACAACAACTAAAGGAAGTCTTGTCTCCGCCCGGAAATCATGAAAATGTGCAATTTGTTCCATGGAATCAGTAGATTTTCAACATGCTAGATTGGCTTCCTTTGTTCCATTGGTGCGTCCCAATGTTAGAACACACAAGTCTGTTTTTCTTGAGCTCATTGGTATTTTGTTGCCTATCGCAAATTAATAATGCCTGCTGAAGGGAAACGGATGGCTTCGTTTGTACACAGGACAGTACCTTGCCACTACCTGCGGGTTGGTTACCTACCAGGCGCGTCCCCCGGTGGTGGATAGGGGGACCTCGGTACGATACGTTCGTGATCCGAGGTTTTAGAGTTATAGCGGCGTTTTATACACCGTCAAAGCTCTATCGCGAACCAAACCAAAAACAAGTATGCAGGAACAACTAAAAGATATAACTACTCCAGGTGGTACTCGCATGGGCGAAAATCCACCCGTGGTCTTTTCGACCACGGTCGGGGCACGGATTCTGGAGGCCCCAACCGAAAAGGTTTGCTTCCGAAGATGTCTGCAGCTCTATCTCCGACACGTTCGGTAGACTGCGCTGGAAAAATGGAGAAAGTGGCGGAGAGGTTCAACGTGATACGCTTAATCTTCAGACCAATAGACAGACAGCCGATAGGTGCGATGCTGCCGACGAGGCCTGTGAAACCGAACAGGTGAAACGGGCCACAGGGGCGGCGTCCACTGGTCAGCGTCCATCTAAGAGCCAGCGAAAGAGGAAAAGGAGAAAGGCGGCTATCGTGCGGCGCAAAGAAACTGCACCGCCAGTTGAAGGCGCAAGCGCTGAGAACGACACTTCCCCGGCGGCGACGGCAAAGATATGCAGGTCGGCAGAGGTTACCCCAACAGAAACCAGCCAGCTGACTGAAAGCAACGCTGCCTCCCCTTCCAATAGCTCGAACAGGAAAAAACGGAGGAAGAAGACCTCAAGCACTCCTGTCGGTGGAACTGCGCGCGCACCTTCTGCGTGCCCTTCCACTAGAACACTTCCAGCTGATGTATTTCCAATGATTGGATTTACTCAGATTAACCTTCAACACTCCAAGGCTGTTACTGCACTCATCAGTAAGAAGCTTTCTGTGTTGAATACAAAAGCCCACATAACATCCATACAAGAGCCATGGGTGTGGAAAAATCGCATATGTGGCCTTGGAGGTGTTCGTGGCACTACGATACTCTGTGACGAGCGGTCCGAGAGACCAAGGGCTTGTCTTGCTGTGTCGAACCTTTTCTCAGCGACTAAGCTTGGACAATTTTGTGGCCAAGATTTGGTTGCTGCAGCCATTAGCTACGAAACGAATGGAAATTGGAAGACCATCATCGTGGCGTCAGCTTATCTCCCCTATGATTCGGTAGTGCCTCCACCACCGAGGGCAATTGCTGAACTCATTGACTATTGCGACACCAGGAAGATGGGCCTAGTTATATGCTGTGATGCCAATGCTCAAAACACTGTTTGGGGCAGCAGCAAATACAACATGCGAGGAAACCATCTCCTGGATTTCATTCTATCATCTGATCTTACTATCAACAATGTTGGCTTGCAACCAACTTTTGTGACGTCAAGAAGACAGGAAGTGATCGACCTAACTTTATCAAATAGATACTTTAAGGCGGTTACTAACTGGAGGGTCTCTTCGGAGGTGTCCCTCTCTGACCATAGATATATCGAATTCCAAATCGGATGCGAAGCCATAACTTTGCAGGAGAGGAGGAATCCGAGAAAAACCAACTGGAAACGCTTCAGGGAGGAATTAGGGAAAACTCTCAAAACTCCAACCAAACTCAGGACGAGACAAAAGGTAGAGGAAGCTGTTCAAGACCTGAATAGTGCCATTACTAGCTGTTTTGAACTGACGTGCCTAGTAAGCAAACCCCCTGGCAGAACACCGGTTCCCTGGTGGAGCTCGGAACTGCAAAGAATTCGTAGAGAAGCTAGAAAGCTTCTAAATAGGTCACTCAAGACTGATTTGGAGACAGACTGGAATCTCTACCGATCGAAGCAGAAGGAATATAAGAGGCTAATTCGGGTATCGAAAAGTGCTTCTTATAGGAATTTCTGCGAAAAGATTGAAACACTGGGTGAAACTAGTAGGTTGGTTAAAGTTCTGAAAAAGGGCAAACCAGCCAAACTGGACTCACTTAGAAAACTTGATGGTACCTTCACTGAGACGAAAGCGGAAACTCTTAGTTATCTGCTGGAGTCTCACTTTCCGGGTAACCAGATTACAATTGGCTCACAACCAGCCCCGATTACCGAGACTATGAGTGAGCCAAGACAAACAACTCGGCGTAGCTGGTATATTGCGAAGGCCGTGGTGACGGACGAGGCCATTAAATATGCTTTTGCGTCTTTTGACGGCTTCAAGTCACCTGGTACGGACGGAATATACCCAGCCATGCTGCAGCAATGTACAAACCAGTTGCTACGGACTATGAAGAAAATCTTCATCGCTGTCCTAGCACTGGCATACATTCCAACACCCTGGCGTACAGTTAGAGTGGCATTTATACCTAAAATTGGCAGAAGTGACTACTCACTCGCCAAGAGCTTCAGACCAATAAGTCTGACTTCCTTCTTGCTGAAAAGCATGGAAAGGCTGGTCGAGCTTCACGTGCGCAAAACTGCTTTGCGATTGCACCCACTATCTCAGATGCAACATGCCTATCAACGCGGAAAATCCTACGAGACTGCGCTTCAAAATCTAGTAGGTCGAATTGAGGGCGCGCTTGACAGAAAAGAATACGCGATGGGCATTTTCATCGATATTGAGGGTGCTTTTGACAATGCGACTTTTGATAGCATGTGCAGCTCCGCCAGACAACACGGCGTAGACGAACCATTGGTGTTGTGGATTAAAGCAATGCTAATGAATAGAACGTTGGTTGCGGATGCGGATTGTGGCCGCTATGTTATGGCGAGGGTAAACAGAGGCTGCCCGCAAGGCGGCGTCCTGTCTCCAATGCTATGGTGTATGCTGGTCGACTCTCTGTTGAACGCACTCAACAGTTCTAATATTTCCGCTCAGGCGTACGCGGATGATGTTGCCGTGCTTTCTGTTGGGTCATGCCTAGCGACTGTATGCGCCAAGGCGCAGGCGGCCCTTGACGTGATCGACGAATGGTGCACTAGGAATGGGCTCTCGGTCAATCCTCTTAAAACTGAGGTTGTTCTCTTTACGAGAAGGAGGAAGCTGGTCGGGTTGACTCAGCCAGTGCTAAAAGGCGTCACAATCCAACTCTCCAATGAAGCAAAGTATCTGGGAGTCATCCTGGATAGCAAACTTCTTTGGTCCAAACATGTTGAGCTGAAGACTGCCAAGGCGCTGTCTGTTTTCTGGCAGTGCAAAGGCATTTTCGGCAAGACATGGGGCTTATCACCGAAAAGAGCCCTATGGATTTATACGGCTATGATAAGATTTATAGTATACGCATCGGTTGTTTGGTGGAATAAGCTTTCACGTAAATACGTCACTGCTGCTTTTGCCAAACTCCAAAGGCAGGTATGTCTCGGCTGCACGGGGGCCTTCCCCAGCACGCCTGGCTCCGGTCTAGATGCACTATTGAACCTTCCGCCCCTTGATGTTTACATCATGGGCTGTACAATCAAGGCTATCTCACGTCTTACAAGAGGTGGCTTTTGGAATAACTCGCGCTGGAATTTTGATGAACTTGCGCAACGGTTGTCCTTCGACTCCTGTCTTATGGACATGCCGTCTGATGCGATGACACCGGAACTTCGGCTAAAGCGCAAATACGAGGTCAACTTTCCTCGCGTCCAGGACTGGCTCTGGCCGGACTCTGAACCTGGAAGGGAATGCAGTCGAATTTTCACGGATGGCTCCAAAACCGATCAAGGATCTGGTGCTGGTGTCTTCGTGGAGAGCGATAACGTTAGACTTTTCTTTCCGTTAGACAAATATGCGTATAATAAATTTATTAAAAATATCTGCGTCTGTAGCGACAGTCAGGCTGCGCTTAAGGCCTTACTCAAACCCTTAACTACCTCCAAAATAGTACGTAAGATGCAAGATATCTCTGAATTCGGTCGGAAGGCTGAATTCACTTAAACTTGTCTGGGTCACGGGTCATAACGGGATCACGGGAAATGAGATCTCCGATGAACTTGCTAGACAAGGCTCAGAGGGGGACCTCTCAGGACCTGAACCAGCGATCTGTCTGCCTGCGTCCTCGGTCAGGGCTTCCATTCACGGTTGGGTTTCCTATGAATACAATCGCCGTTGGCATGACTCTCCAGGGTGCAGACAGACTAAGCAAATACTCCCCGACGTCTGTGGGAAATCCGCGGCATTCTTGTTGTCTCTCAACAGAAAAGACTGCAGACAGACTACTGGCGTTCTTACGGGACACTACGCTTTTGCCAAACACCTTAAGGTGCTAGGCCTAAGCGACACCACCAACTGCGAAGCCTGTGGAGAAAGCGACGACACTGCGGAACATTTCCTCTGTGATTGTCCTGCTTTTGCTCGTATCAGGTGGCAGGTATTTGGTGCGGATATGGTGAGTGCTGTAAACCTAAGCTCCTTATCATTGAAGCGCCTTCTCGTTTTTCTTAGAAAAACGAGTAAATTCCCACAGTAAAATGTGGTGTGTCTGCCTGGTAGTACAATGGACCAGTATTGAGTCTGAGTGCTCCAGTGCATAAAGTCTCACACACCCCGACACCTTGCCACTATTATTGAATCGAAATATAACTCAAAGTGTGCTGGAGTGCCTTCGATTATATTGGAGGGAGTACGATATTCCTTCGCGCTCTCACCCATACAAGACACATCGAGAAGATAAGATAAGTGACCGAAGTGGGACAGCGATCATCATCAGAAACACGAGCGAGAAGACACAAATACCAGGACTGACCAGCATGGAAACAGCAGCCGTTTCCATCAAGTTGAAATGAAAATTTGCTGGTTATTTCGGTCTACAACCAATGCCAGGCGCCAAGAGGAAACATTTGACTGTTATCCACAACGTGCACACACACCTATTGTGTGTTTGCAGGGGACTTCAACGCCAGACACCAACTTTGGGGAGACGACCAAATGTCACCATAAGGGACGGCAATAGTGGAGGGCTGCATGGTAATGCACATCTACACTCCCTAGTGGTGATTTCACAACCACTAAACACCTTTCCAAGAACACCATCAATGCTGGACTTTTTCTTGGTTTCGTCGAACTTCGTAAACATCCTAACGGACTTTCGGAATTAC
The DNA here is from genome assembly GCA_949715645.1 of Portevinia maculata. Lineage (NCBI taxonomy): Eukaryota > Metazoa > Arthropoda > Insecta > Diptera > Syrphidae > Portevinia > Portevinia maculata. The sequence goes on along the minus strand of OX454526.1, from coordinate 80,410,502 downwards.
TCATGCCTTAAGCATGTAAGTGATTCTGATCATCTGGCTGTGGATCTTCGGATTCGACTGAACCATAGAATAGTTGTGGAAAATCCTCAGTCATCAATAACGTTGAAGCCGTAGTCAACGCAGCTGTAGACCGACAGAAGACAACCCGAACCAGCAAGGACAGATATGGCCACCTACCTCAGCACATCCAAGCAATTCATTCGCACAGACAAAGGCTGCGGAAAAGGCTACAGAGGATTCTCCACAGAACTTGGAACACCCACAACGACGAGTACAGAAGTGTACATTCCCAGCTGGAATACGCCAACGTCATGTTTCGTCGTGCTGTGAAACACTTCAGGGAGAACGAATTCAGGCAAAGGCTGGAAGATATAAAACCAGGGCCCGACGCCTTCAAGAAAATCAACTCGCTGGTTGGAAAATCGACGTCAATGCCTGAAATCGAATATGGTTTTCCGCTGGATATGGTGAGACTAATTAATAATTTCCTAACAAATAGAATTTTCTTTGTACATGTACAAAATGAGAGGTTAATGCCTGAAACCATTGGACACGGACAAGATACAGCCACCATCTCAATCGAAAAAGCCGAAGCATTTGCCACCCACTTCGAAAGGAATTTCACGGATCGACCACCGACGCACCTTCCAGAATTCCTAGAAGTAGTAGAAGCACAAGTTCAAAAGGCTACCATGTCAACCGATGTCATCACGACTTTCAATACCAGGAATCCAGCAGATGACCCAAAAAGCGCCGAAGTCTTGACCAACACAGAGGAGGTTGGTAACATTATCCATAGCGGCAACTCAAGAAAGTCATCCGGAACTGACCAAATTTCGAACTTTTTGCTTAAAAAGTTACCAAGCATGGCCATCCTTCTACTGACCATTATATTCATCAACTGCATTAACAACAGCTATTTTCTGAAACCATGGAAAGTAGCAAAAGTTGTGCCAGTGCCCAATAAGACAGACAGAACAAATGTCAATGGATACAGACCAATAGCACTTCTGTGTTGCGCGAGTAAAATTCTGGAGTCATTGATGCAGCGAAAGATCAACCACCTGTGTGCGGAGAGGCATAATCCCGACGCACGTATCAATTTGGATTCAGAGCTGGACACTCTTAGATACATCCCCTACTAAAGCTTCATAGCGACATCACCATGGGACTCAACAAAAAGGAGACAACTGTAGCCTGCTTGCTGGATATCGAGAAGGCTTTTGACAGCATCTGGATTATGGGACTGATCTTCAAACTAATGGAATATGGTTTTCCGCTCGATATGGTGAGACTAATTAATAATTTCCTAACAAAAAGAATTTTCTTTGTACAGGTACAGAATGAGAAGTCATCAATGAGGAGCATCAACGCAGGTGTACCCCAAGGATCAAGACTTGGTCCGATCCTCTTTAACATCTTCAGAGCTGACCAGCCAATTAATGAAGACAAAACGCTTCTGTACGCAGACGACTCAGTGACTTACGCAACCTTCCTGTCCCCAGGGATACCTGCCCGAAGAGTTGAAGCCCACATCAGGAATCTTTGGGACTACTATCTTAAGTGGGGACTGAACAGTGACCAGAGAAAGTCGAGCATTTGCAACCCGCTGCCGTAATGTCAAACTGAATCTTCCAGATGATACCGTGGTTCATACTAGAACATCAACGAAATATCTGGGATTCAACCTCAGCGAAAGATTTAAATTCAACCCGCACGCCGACATTACCCTCAAAAGGGCAAAGTTTGCACTGCATCTAGTGCACCCGCTTCTCAAGAACCACAACGGGCTTAGCAAACATATAAGCAGCTCATCAGACCAGTTATAACTTATGGTTGTCCCATCTGGTTCACAATATAACCATCAACAATGAAGAAGATCCAGCTATTCGAAAGGAGAATACTTCGGACCTGCATAGGACTTTGGCGAAACCCGACATCTCTGAAGTACTACTCAGCAAGAAGACTCTACGTGGAGGCAGGAATCGCATAGCCGATCAACGAATTTATGATGAAACTATCAGGCAGACTCATCCGAAACCTTGCAGACCACCCAAACACAGAAGTCCAGGAATTAACCCAGCAACAAATGGAACCAAGGTTAGGTTAAGTTAGAAGGGAAGTGCACAGCAATGCTATGCTGTGCTTCCACGGGGGCCCATTGGTCCATTGTGATCGATTGTTTTTTACGTGGTAACTACACTCACAATAAAAACACTTACCATACGCAGTTTAAGTTATTCTTGCTGGTTGGCCTATTGGAACCAACCTGTGTTCTTGACAAACCTGATTGTGTCCGTCAGTGGTACCTGTGCTACGTCCTGGTCTTCGAAGAATCTGTTGCCCAGATAGCGATGGTTTGATGGTCTCGGTTTCTTCTATATCTTGACAGCTCCTGCAGTAGTCTGGTGAGCTGATGCCCAGCCTGTTTTCCATTACACCTATGGTGCAGTGGCCTGTCAGTACGCCGACGGTTAAGAGATACGTTCTTTTTTCGTCGATTCTTGCCCATAGACTGCGAGATATAACACAGGCGTGACTTTGGGACCAGGTAGTATTAATTTGTTCCCTAAGTTTTTGGTCAATGTTTCTTATTGCTGCACTAATTGGGATGTCTATTGACGTAATGGCGTCCATTGCGTCAAGTACTGACCCGATTTTTGCTAGCAATGGAACCAAGCCATCGGTACCTTAATCCTCGTGTCATCACGGATGCAAGATTTGACGACATCATCCACAACGAAGATACTCCGTTCTACGAAAAATCGGTAAGACATTACAGGCGGTGACTTACTCCCTGTAATCAATGCTAATGCTATATTTTCTTTTCTTCCCAACAGGAACAATTAGCTATTACTTACTTACTTAATGGGCTCCCGACCCGTGAAGAGTCTCTGCCTGAGAAACAGCAGCCCTGCATCCTCTACGATCCCGGGCACGCTGCTTTCAGTTATCCAGACCAAGCGCTCTGGCATCCGCGATGGCTTGGTCTTTGTAACTGAGGTTCGGTCTTCCTTGCCTTCTCGAACCTGGGGGCTTGGATTCGAAGATCCTATTAGCTGGAGCATTATTGTCCATTCGGTCGATGTGGCCGAGCTATTGTAGTCGACATATTTTGGCTTTTTGGACTACATCTACATCTTGGTACAGCTCATAGAGTTCGCGGTTGTATCTTCTCACCCATTCGCCATCCTCACTCACAGGACCACAAATCCGCTGAAGAATTTTTTTTTCGAAGGAGCCCAGTATCAGCTCTTCCTTCCTGCTTATCGTCCAGCACTCGGCGCCATTAAGCAGAACTGGTAGGATAAGGTTTTGTAATCATACATTTCGTCCTCCGAGTTAGGAGTTTTGAACCCAGTTGTTTTGCCAAACCGAAGTAGCAGCGATTTCCTAGGGTAATTCTTCGCCGGATCTCCACTACGGTGTCATTCGTGGAGTTCATATTTACTCCGAGGTAGATGAACTCCTTAACTACCTCGAAATTGTTGCTATCAATAGTGACGTTTTGTCCTAGGCGGTGGACAGATGTTTGTTTTTTTGTTGATAGCATGTATTTAGTCTTGTCCTCATTTACTACAACAATTAGCTATTAATTAATTAAAAAAAAACATCATAAAAATATTAAGAGTAGTCATAAATATAGTTTTGTTAAAGTTTTGTAAACCTAGCCATAAGAAATTCGTCGGGCCCCTTTAGTTGAGCCGACATTTTCAATTTGAATAAAAATAATTTCCTAATTGTAATCGTATCGTACCTACCTATCGTCCTTCGCGTTCTCAGGTTTTCAAGTTCCAAATCAAAACGTTATATTATTTCAAAGACTAAAACGCAAGCACTATTATGTTGTTACAAGTCGAAAAAACAACTATATAATTAACTCTCCATGTAACTCATACTTTTCCCGAAATGGCGCCGTAGTTAGTATCATTGTAAAAGAATAGTATTATAACAAAAGAACGAGAAGCTATCTTCCCACAAGCAAAAGTCCCATTGATCCATAGAAATCAGTAGCACAAAAGAATCACGTCGCCACCACTTGAACCTCCAAACTCAGTCAGTTGAACTTAACAGCGCTCTACTGACAGCAAACGACAACGACTACCACGAGGACGAAGAGACGATTACCCGAAAAAGGTGCACAAAGCCCAACTATTAGCTCCTTCACGTCCATCCCATTAGTTGAATGCTCACTGGCGACATCTCCAACCAACACCACAATCAGTAGCATTAGTAGCGCCCCAACAACAATAACAAACAAACTTAGCGACGACACAAAAACAAACAAAACTTAAACCTTACCTACAAAAAAAAACGGCAAACAATACAAAAGAAAAAATTCCTGAATTTCAAAATGCATCCAATGGGACGGGCACGTAGACATCCCAGATTCATATTTAATAAATGATATATCCTAAGAGATTTTAGCGCCACACAAAGCGGGACAATAAATTCCCCCCTGCCTGCTGCGTCTGGTAATGGCGTGGCGAATGGTGTGGTAATGCAGATGGAGGTTGTATTACAAAGCAAAAATCGGGATTAGTTCACATTTCAAAAAGGGGTTTCATTTTTCACAATTTTATTTATGGAGTTCAGGTCCCGAGGCTACGTGTACCACTCCGTCTCCATCCCATACTACGGCGGAGCATAGCATCGCATCTCCCTGGGGATTATACAGAGCAGCAGGACCACTTAAAACTGGAGAAGGATGATGACGAAAACGAATTTGTTTCGTAAACTGATATCGATTGCAAGTTGTATCACGAGGACGAGTCTCTGTTTTGGTTTCGGTGTCCGTATCTATCTGTTGCTTGATTTAAAAGCTGAGAGGTATACGGAGAGAATGAGCGCTGCCAGACCAGCCAACTTCCAAGATCAACCATGCCCAATCCCATCGTGAACTTGTAGTCGTATTTTGTTCACGCAAGGATTACGCGACAGAAGAAAAATTAATAATTAAACGATGCGGCATGATTACGAAAGAGGAAAGGAGCATGCGACGAAGGACCAAAGAAAATATGTGTATTTGAGACCAATTTATTGACATGTGTCACACGGTATCAAGGTTTTGATCAATCAGCCAAGGGGCAGGCATATTTTTGTGCGTTGTGTGTGCCACAGTGCCGATTTTGATTCGATTGAGCCTGACTCTGTTCGGATGGATAAATCAATAACTGGATTCGTCGGATTGGTTTGATTGACATGTGTGTGAGATAATTGAAGGAACGAGCGAACTGAAGTGCATAACTTTTTTCTTAGATGACGTTGGTACCTGCAGGAATCTTGCATCTATGCGCGGTATGTTCATCTAGAAATGGAGCGGTAAATTATGGAAGGATTATCTTTGATGATTGGTATTGTGTGGATGCAGTAGCAGTAAGAATATCAGTCTAATATGGTCCTTTCCAATTACAGAAAAGTTTGGTTGGTTGAGTGGCTTTTCCAAGAATTAATTAGTATAACTGGATTGGAATAGGTTTCTATTTTGGGTATTTAAGCTCGGTTAAGGTCTTCGTACACAGATTTAACAAACTAGGCAGGAATGAGAGAGTAAGTATCTGGTAATGAGGCAGCGGATGCTATGGCAAGAAAAGGGGGATCTGAACCCCTTATAGAACCTAACCGAGTCTGCTAAATAGGAGAACATACTGTACGCGAAGTGTTTAGAAAACTGTAGAAAGAGCACAGGGCTAAAACCTTTCTAAATATCCAAAGGCTGAGACAGTGAAAAAAACTCTTGGGAAAATACTATCTAAAGATATTCAAAGCTTGTAATGAGCATAAACGGAAGTAGCTAACGAATTCTAAAAGGTCTCTTTACGCGGCATTGCAGACTCATAAACGGTCATATCAGAGGAGCGTCCTTGCACATTCTGCAACAAGACCGGTGAAAATGCAGACCACATTCTGGAATCCAGTGTGGCATTGACTCACACGAGGATGAAATATTTGGACATAAATATATATGTTAAATAACACACAAGGACGCACAAAAAATCACAGATCCACCTTCATTCTTAGATTAATCAAAGAAACTGGACTGGAGGGTGTGCCCCAAGTTGAGTGACTTGCCAAAGTTTGTAAATGAATTGTATTTCGAGGGGACTGTGGAAGAGTGAACACACCTTTCCAAGGTATTAGCAAGGGACACAAACACGGTGCAGGGAAATAACTTCACGGGCAATAACTTCACTTTTTTTGTGAGCTTATTGCCCACCATAGGTGAGCAATAACTCCACTTTTTTGTGGGAAATGATTTCCCTTAATATTTTATTATAATTCAAGAACCGTACCCCGCACCCACTCCAAATCAAACAGTGACCCGTAGCAGGGGGGTTGCAGGGGGACAGCATGGCCCCATATGCATTGCACTGTTTATTTGATTAGTTGCGAAATCCCAAGTAGATTCCATAAACAGTGCAATGCCTTTGGGGCATTGCCCCCCTGCAACCCCCCTGCTTGGGGTCACTGTTTGATTTGGAGTAGGTGCCGGGTACGGTTCTTGAATTATAATAAAATGTTAAGGGAAATTATTTCCAACAAAAAAGTGGAGTTATTGCTCACCTATGGTGGGCAATAAGTTCTCAAAAAAAAAGTTAAATTATTGCCCATTCGAGGTAAAGTTATTGCCCATGTGAAGTTATTGCTCTTGATGTTATTTCCCTGCACCCACAAACACGATAGATCATGAGGTCGCACTGTACCCTCATTACTATTATAGTAAAATTGTAAGTTAGATATTTAATATTTTTTTGATCATGTTTTGAACCAAATGTTATTATACAGGGTGGCGCACAAATTGTGCTACAATGAAAAATTGAAATAACTTTTTTAAACAATGTATTTAATTTTTTAGAAAATTCAATTTTATTTTATATAACTAATTGTTTTTGAAGATGATAGACCGTAAATGAACTCCATGCTCATCCACGCATACGCGACACCTGATCAGAAAATTATTCATTGCGGCCTGAAGGGTTGAAGTCGGGATCGCCTCAATTATTGTTTTAATGGACTGCTTCAATTCAGTCAAATTTCTGGGTTTCGTTTTGTACACCTCTTGCTTGACATAACCCCCTGAAAAAAAGTCTGGTGCAGACAGGTCACGTGACCTTGAGAGCCAGCGGAAAGTGGAGTTTCTGGATATTAATTTGGTTGGAAAATTTTCGTTGGAGCTCCGCCATAACCGGTCTGGCTATGTGTGCAGTTGCTCCATCTTGCTGGAACCAAATGCTGTTGAAACGGATATTTCTTCGGCGAAGTTCTGGGTAAAAAAACTCCTTCAACATTTGGAATTTGAGTGTCCAAATGTCAACTGAATAGACGTGTTTATTATTCGCTCCTGACATTAAAGCCTTTTTACCCATGAGGTCGTACTGTACCCTCATTACTATTATAGTAAAATAGTAAGTTAGATATTTAATATGTTTTTTATCATGTTTTGAACCAAATTTTATTATACAGGGTGGCGCACAAATTGTGCTACAATGAGAAATTGAAATACCTTTTTAAAACAATGTATTTCATTTTTTAGAAAATTCAATTTTATTTTATATAACTAATTGTTTTTGAAGCTGATAGACCGTAAATGAACTCCATGCTCATCCACGTATACGCGACACCTGATCAGAAAATTATTCATTGCGGCCTGAAGGGTTGAAGTCGGGATCGCCTCAATTATTGTTTTAATGGACTGCTTCAATTCAGTCAAATTTCTTGGTTTCGTTTTGTACACCTCTTGCTTGACGTAACCCCCTAAAAATAAGTCTGGTGCAGTCAGGTCACGTGACCTTGAGAGCCAGCGGAAAGTGGAGTTTCTGGATATTAATTTGGTTGGAAAATTTTCGTTGGAGCTCCGCCATAACCGGCAGTTGCTCCATCTTGCTGGAACCAAATGCTGTTGAAACGGATATTTCTTCGGCGCAGTTCTGGGTAAAAAACTGCTGCAACATTTGGAATTTGAGTGGCCAAATGTCAAATGAATAGACGTGTTTATTATTCGCTCCTGATGACATTAAAGCCTTTTTACCCGGTTTAATAAGCTAACATAACTTCTCCTTAATTTTTCTCAAGTTACTTGCAAATTATTTGTTTCACTTTCAAATGAATACTTTGAGCTGACTACAGTGTTATTAAAAAAAATAATCTTTCTGATTATCTGAGCTCCTTATCCCTATCATACCATCAACATTCTCTTGAACCACTTACAGTTTTTGAATTTGAAATTGTCTCACAAGCTAATGTTGTCAGTAATATTCGGTCTCTCAAGTCAGATGGCGTTGGTGAAGATGGAATTCCTATTCGATTTGTAAAAATGATTTTAGCCCACATTATTAGTGTAATTACGCACGTAATTAATTTTTGCATAACGTGTTCGTTTTCCCCGTCTAGTTGGAAGCTGGCTAAAGTTATTCCTGTTGCGAAAAAACGCCCAACCTTCTTTGGCCGCAGACTCTCGCCCCATACGTATTTTGCCTTGCCTATCATCATTTTTGGAAAGATTTCTCGCAAAGCAGATTTCGAGCCGCATTGATCAACATAACCTTCTTGCTTCGGTCCAGTCTGGTTTTCGAGCCAACCACAGTTGTTCTGCGGGTATGGTTAAAATCCTTGATGACATAAGGATCAACTATGACTTAGACTTCATCACAGTACTCTGCCTCCTTGACTTTTCCAAAGCTTTTGATACAGTCAATCACCCAATTCTTAAAGAGAAACTACGAAGGTTTTCCGGTTTCAGTGAAAGTTCGTTGAGCCTCATCAGTAATTACTTGAGCAATCGCTGTCAAAGGGTTGTGGTTGATGATAAATGCTCTCATGTGCGAGACGTACTTGCAGGGGTACCTCAGGGTTTAATATTGGGTCCCACTTTCTTCGGCTTGTTTATCAATGACCTTCCCGAAGTTTGCTCAAATTCTAACCTTCATTTCTATGCGGATGATGACAGCTCATTTTAATATCCTAGAAACTCCACAACGTAGAACTTGTGCCGCCAATTTACCTCAACGATACACAACTGCAGTTTGCAGAGACTATTACCAACTTGGGTTTTAAGATTAACCGCTCTCTATCCCCAGTAAGTCACATTAACTACACTGTGGGACGAATTTACGGTGGTCTACGTAAACTTTGGTTATTCTCAAGTTTTTACTCCCGCAAATACAATGCTGAAACTAGTTCAAACCTTACTGGTTCCTTACATTGATTATGCATCAGCTGTGTACTGCAATCTTTAAACTGGACTCCTTATTTCAGCTTAAATTAACTGTTGCATTCAATGATATGGTTAGGTATGTGGACGGGCTTCGTCGACACGGCCACATATTTTTTTATTTATAATCATTATTTTTTATAACAATGGAAATATAATATTCTTAAACTATCATGACACAAATTCAGGTTTAATAAAGAATAGTTAGTGACATTTGTATTTGAAAATTCAAATAGTGATAAATGCTACTTCATAAATAAAATTCAGAATTATGTGGGGTACGCAATATTTAAATGATTATCGATATAATATAACAAAACGCGAAGAAAGCTATACAATGATTTTTGGAAAAAGAAGCAGTAAGTAAGTATGAAATTATTTTAATACTAAGCAATATAAGGCAGCAGAACTTCAATTTGACTGTGATCAAAATCCAGAAGCCACAGTTTAACTTTTTTTAAGAACATTGGCAAAGACCTGGTACACCGAAGAGCCATAGGAAACGTATTAAACAACTTGTAAGACACGATGGAATAGAAGTTTCTAAAATGCGTGGTACGAAAAGTGGGAACAGGAACATAATTGTCAAGATTGCTACGCAGAGTACGGACGTCAGATATAGGACTCTGCATATAGCCACCTCTCATATAAAATAACTTAAATACTTTAAAATAATACAAATGTCTGACCGGGAAGGATTTTTAATGATCTAAATAGGGGCATAGAGCGAGTCATTCTGTTAACATCGCAGATTTTCCTTATAGCACACTTCTGCAGGACGAGGAGAGGGTGAATTTTTGCCTACCTTTCAACTTATACCTTATTGAAGCCTGGAAATGGAAAATGCCGAAATAGGCTGTGCTTAAAGTATTGTTATCACAATATTTTTTGAGATGATAGAAGCTACGGATAGAAGAGCGCAGGTTTTGCTTCATTGTTGAAATATGTTTGGACCAGCTCATATTTTGATCAATTAATACACCCAAGTATTTAAAATTATCAACTCTTTCTATCTTAAAACAATTCTTATTACAAACATTACCCTCATTAAAAGCCACTAAGGAATCGTCCCCAGTAGATGTGCAATTTACCATTTTATAACGTAGGCAATTTCCATCGTGAAAGTAGATTTCAAAATCTGGAAATTCTTAAGCTGAAATACATCAGTTTGGTTTTGTTACTTACATTTTGCTTGTGTTTGGCGAACCAGATTCTCAGTAAGTGAACATCGAGGTTTATTTCAGTTAATAAGCTTAGAGGGCTAGATGAGGCATATGCGATACCGAGATCATCTGCAAAAGACGTTACTTTATCTGCGAATGGTAGGTTAAACAGGGAGTTTATGTAAACAAGGAATAAGATCAGACCAAGGACCGGTCCTTGTGGTACACCTATATTTGGCGTCTTGGTGTTACTGAGGTGGTCCCCCACTTTTACTTTTTGTGTTCGGTATGTTAAGTAGGATGCAAACCAATCATGTACAGTACCACGGAAACCAACGGAATGAAGCTTGTTAAGAAGAATGCTGTGGTTAACCATATCAAAGGCCTTTGTGATTTCCACAAACAAACCAGTGCAATGTTTTTTCTCAGCCAAACCTTTATTAATTAAGGAGCAATATTGTTTCGGTAGATAGGCCCTCCCTAAATCCAAATTGCATAGGACTAAAAAAGTTAATCCTTTTTAGATAACCTAATATTCTTTTTTTAAAAGCTTTTACAAAAATTTTAGACATTGAAGACAGCAAGGAAATCGGTCTGCAGTTGTTAACCTCTTTTCTACTCCCCTTTTTAAAAATCGGAATAACAATGGCACATTTTAGTTTAACGGGGTAAACTCCAGTGAACATACTGAGGTTAAACAGATGAGCTAGCATATCTCCTATATTAAGAGCGATGTTCTTTAAAGTGTGGTTGGAGATTCCATATCCAATTACCATAATAATGTCTTTGGCTGTTCACTTTAGCAGTGTTTAAATGTAAGGTGCTGTGTCTTCTTCCACAAAATTATACACAATAGATCGCCACCATACCTCTTTGAAAAACTTCAATTTGCTCGTTCGGCAGGGACGATTAGTCTTTAAGCTCCCTCCTCGAACTATTTGAACTCCTTACGTCATTTCTTCGTCTTTTTCACCAGACTCTGGAACTGCCTGCCTACAGCACTAAAACAAATAATCGAAGCCACACAATTCAAAAATGCCGCTTTAGAGTACTTCACATGAAAATGTAACACCTATGTACTTATTTCGTCTTCCCCTCGATTCCTATCACCTCCCTGTTTGCCGCTATAAATTATATTTATATTTATCAATTATTGCTTATTGTATGTTATTTACTAAATAAAATCAATTTTTCAATTATCCAAAATTTAAGTACTATAGAAGCCTAAGTCTTATTTGTGCACACCAGATTAAATAAATAAACTGAAACGGAAACATCTTTAAATAACGGTCCCCATTGACAGTTACTGTTACAACGTTTTCTTCAAAGAGGTATGGCCCCACAACGCACCTGGATGAAACTGCGCACCAGACAGTGACAGACAGATTCGCTCCATATACGGTAATTTTGCATATTGACATTAGCCGTGTTTCTTTGCACGCGGATATAGGGATAATTTGAAATTTGCAGATAAAATACAACAACAACTTATCCTATATACGCTAACTTTAGCGGGGATAGCTATCGCCGCTAAGTCCTTTAGCGGGGATAAACAGTGCTTCCAAAACCCATTTTCTTCGTTTCTGATGAATCGGTGCGATGAATTTTGCAGGAAATGCCAAAGTTTGACATCCCGCCGACCACTGGCATATCCCGCCGAATATTTTGTTCAGGATTTTATTATTATTTTTTTTGAAAATTTAGTAAATCTGTGAATGTGAAACTGTTTTCTATAATTTTAGAATATGTTTGGCATTAATTTCAACTATCGGAAATTAATATTTGTGAATTTCACGATTTTCCATACAAATTTCTTAACTCAACTTCCAGCTGTGTCACTAATTAACGTCATAGGTGCATGTGTGCTGCCAAGTTTTTTTTGATGAATTCTTAAGCGGCGATGGTCGTTTTCTGATGCCATGCCTATATCCGCGTGCAAAGAAACACGGCTATTATCGTTTAGATCGAAATGGGACTCATCAGACACAAACAAGCAATTTATCAAGCTGTTGTCTTCATCGGTCTTTTCAATAATTTTTTGGGAAAATTACAGTCGAATAGGCAAATCCAGTGGGTTTAACTTGCTTGCAATTTGGACTTTGTACGGAAACAAGTTTAAGTCATCATGAATTATCCGTTGTAATGACAGTCTGCTAACTCCAATTTGCGCCGAAAAGTTTCGAGTCGAAACGCTTGGATTTGCCTGAATTGAGGATACTACAGCCGCGATTATGTCTTGAACACAAACATAGGAATATCGGAGGTACGATCTTCGTGCGATGCTTCCAGATTCGGCAAACATGTTTACCAGTCTCATAATGGTCCATCTACTCGGGGGAGTGCCGCAAAGCTCCAGCCTAAATTCCCTTTGGACGGAAATGAAGTGAAACATAAATAAGTCGATTACTCAGACAGAAAAAAGTTATTACGTTTTGTTTTTGTAGCAAGATTCGTGCGCCACCCTGTACGAAGCTCTAAACTAGGGATGTAACAATGCATAATTTTTTCGATACGATACCGATACCGATTACTGTAGTTAACAATCGGCGATACCGATACAATACCGATATTGATAGCTTAGTAGATAATAATAATAATAAAATGTAGGTCGGGCGTTTGAATATAATTTATTTTGCATAAAACTTACCTATACTTAACAGAAAATCAGCCTTCAGTGCAAAAATAAATAATTAAAAAATAAATACGAGTAATAACGCTTTAAGTCGCCGTTTTACTGCAAGCACTTAAAACAATCGGACACTCCTCACATCCCTGTGTGAATAAACGAATAGCACGACAAATAATTCACTCTCCAACGAAATTCGTTAACTAAGCACGAGCGAATTTATGTTGTCAGTCTAGCGGCGGTTTCTTACTCAGACTGAATAAAACGAGTGAGAGTGAGATGACGAAACGCCTTGAGCTGCGAACTGAAACATGCGCGAAAAAATACAATGCTCAGCAAAAAATCCCGTGCTGCCACGTCGTTTCGCGCCCTTTTTATACTGTTCGATATCGGTTGGTAAATAATCGGCGATGACGATATATCGGAATCGTTAACACCCTTCTCTAAATACAGCTGTTGAACATGTAAGAAAACTCAATGTTCGAATCTTCTTCTTTCTTAATGACGATGAGGACTATGATTAGGATTGAAGGGATCATAGCCCTCCCACTCATCTGTATCCCTAGTGGTCCACCTCTGGGGTTGGGAATCACTTGGGAACACTCTTCATTTATATAAATGTCTGGAAAAAGGCGGAGTGGATCAAAGAACGGGCAACAAAAGTATTCTGATTTTTTCGGACTAATACGATACCCATTCCCCTCCAAAACTAACACCAATACATCAAGTGCTCGTTGTAGGGACTTTTAATCCTCGCAAATGATGGCTCCATCGTCAGCAAAGAATAACTGATGTACTTTGGAGTCCGTCACTTTTCCTTCATGCAGATAATCGAGGACTGTAATAAATATCAAGGGATTGATTGAACTTTAATCATATAAATACAAGGGAAGAATAAAACTTTCCCTCCACTGATTAGGACCCGATGTCTCCCATCTTTTTCCAGAATTCAGATAGTAGCTCGTCGCCCAACTGCGTTTCGTATTTTGAGTCTTTGGCCGCCTTCTTAACTTCTTCGACAGTCTATCTGAGGAAATTATTCATTCAGAAGTCCTTAAAAATACTGTTGCCATCTGTACAGTATTTTTTCGTCATCCACAAGCGGCCCTTCAGCAGTGTTGATGAACTTTGGCGGACGGATTTCCTGAGCATTTCTCCTTCTCTGAGCGGCTATGTAGCAAATGGTTGTGTCCCTATGCAAGCTGGTTTGTAAAAGTTCCTGGATAGCCTGGTTTCTATCAGTAGCCGAAGAAGAAATTTCTTTTAACTCTAGATACACAATTTGCTTGAATTTTTGCGCACTTTCTCTTCACGAGCCTCTTGCAAAGTCTGTGTTCCAACTTGAGGCGACCGCTTTCATCTCCATTATTAGTGGAGCACTTTGACCAAGCTTAGAATTCCGCTTTCTTGTCAGTTATCACTGCTTAGCTTCATCTGTCCTCCACCATGTTTCTTTGCCGTATTGATAGTGTCCTTTTGAAACCTATTGCAGTGATTTGGCTCTTTCCAGCAAGGCCGTTGTAGGGAGTTCCACATATCTTGTGCTCTGCACTCTGCATCCTCAACTTATGATGTGATGGAGATGATTTTGCATATTTGCAGTAAATGCTTCGCCTTTCTCTTTGTCTAGATTGTACCAATCACACTTTTGTTTGTTTAGTTATGTTCGCTCCCATACAAAATTCTGTCAGGAGGAGGCGGTGTTGCCGGGCGATTGCCTCTCCGAGTATCACTCTGCATTCTTTAACGAACTTAACGTTCGTATACTCTGTTTAAAAGTAATTGACATTGACATTAGCTCATTTATATGCCCTGAACGAACTAATCACCCCTATCGTGGAATCCGTCGGATCTGAGATTCACTTCACTTATTTGATTCACGTGAACAGAAAATTGCTATCGTGGGATTCATCGGATACTCTCCCTTACCGACCACTATTAGTGATTAGGAAATTCAATTGTGACAGCTCATTTCAAACACATTTGTTTTGTAAAAATTAAATTCAGTGAAAATAAAATAAAAACTGCGGATGTCAAATGCATGGATAGATTCGATCCGTTCGTTTTCCACGATACAGTGAATTTCATTCACGTTACCGACATGTGGATAGTTCATGTCTGCGGATTACACGATGCAAATTGTTCACTATTAGCGGATCGTTCCTCCCGACTCGACGGATTCCACTATAGGGGTGAATATATGTAAAACAATTTTTTCATATTGTTACGGATAATTAAATCACAATCATAGATTAACGGCGGCGCTAGTGCTCGGAAATTCTCTACTTCTTGATGTAATAGAATAACCATTAGAATTTGTTCAGTGAATATGCAGATACGTACTAGCGGCAACATGTCGTACACATCTACCCACAAGCTTGATATTTAAAAAAAATATCTATGTACTTTTGCTAGTAGATACACCTTAGTTAGTACTATCGAATAAAAACTATCGACTTATCCGAAGCAAAATATTAATTCATTCGATAGCAGCATTTTGTATAGATCTTGATTTACTTTTGCGTAGAGGCAGGTTAAGTTAAGGTCGAACCGTATTATTTGTTATTTATCATAAAGAAAAAAAAAGGTATAACTTTAGGTAGTTTTATATGGTTTTCAGAAATTTCGCCTGTAGCAGGTATTGTAAAGACCTCCCTAGCCAACCATCTTCTTCTTTAGCGAATACGAGGCCCTATTTTGATCCTTAGATTAAAGAAAAGCAACTTGGGCTTTAGGTTGAAATCTTTCGCTTTTCCTCGCCTTTCCTCGCCCGTATTGTGGTTTAGACTTGATGTAGTTTCTCTGTTGAAGATGTTCCACGCCGTTTTTATTTTACGCCATAAGCTTGCAGAAGTTAACAACAAGCTTCATCGTGTGCTCCTAGGTACTCGTTTATGGAAGTACCAAGGGTGTGCTATTGCTCTGGGATTTTTCGACCTTGATTATAACCCAGTCATGCACTTAGATTCATAAATTTCGAAGTCTGATACATTTCGGAAAAAATTATTTAAAAATTGCAGTGTGGACACTCTTGTTCAGTTTATGAAAACTTAAATGTCCTTTCAAGCAATCAAACGAAGCTCTATCAAACCCAGGTTAGCGTTTGCTCTGATTTAACAGAGTTTAGTCTACCTGGGTACAACTTAGTGCCATTATTCTTTCCCCATCGCGGTATCGCCGTTTATATACGTAGTGACGTAGCCTACCAACTTCAGCCCCAGTATGGTCAGTGTTCCAATCCGGAATTTAATTTCATCTGGTTCAAATTTCATGTCCGTAGGCAATTAATCCACTACTGTTTTATTTACAGAAGCCCCAACTTGGACAGACATTCAACTTATAATGAGTTTGATGCCCTGTCCGATTCCATTACAAGAATTGTGACCCTTCATCCTCGTTCTGAAATCGTTATTGCGGGCGATTTCAATATACACAATTCAGGCTGGGTTCGACATTCTGGTCAGACAACACCCGAAGATCGAGATCTTTGCTGAGGTAAATAACCTGACTCAGCTTGTAAATGAGCCGACACGAAAACCGGACATTAGCAGCCAAACTGCCAACACATTGGACTTGTTTCCTACCTCTCACCCTGATAAATACGCTTTGAACGTATTATCGCCTCTAGGTTCGTCAGACCATTGCATCATATCAGCAAATTCCTCGTACTCCAACCACATAGTTAAAGAACAAACTCCTAAAAGAACCGTATGGCAGTACGAGAAAGCCAATTGGGAAAAATTAAACGGTTTCTTTAAGAGTTTTAACTGGTCGCTCTGCTTCCTCGACAGCGACGTGGATGCTGCTGCTGATATGGTCACAAACATAATTCAAATGTGTAGTACTGTTTCACTAAATGATGACACGACCGTTTGGTTTTAACGCGATCATAAAACTGACGCTCTCTTTATTCTTTTTCTTAAGCTAACATATGTATAAATGTGTGTGTATATATAAATATAATATAATAATTTAAGTAGATATCTTATACTGTATGTTTATATATATAATCACAGTTTATAAATGAAGGTACATGAGTATAAATATGGTCTGACAGTGTGAGTTGCATGCTTAACTCTTACAATAATTACTACAACTCGGCCATCCTGACCATTAAGATCACCTGATCTTGCAAATTTACAATCAATTATTCGCTTTACTCTTGTTCAGCCATGGTTTCATATTGCCAACCGCCCATACTCCTTGGTAAGGTAGTCGCGACTGTTGAAAACCGTCAACATCTTTAAGCAGATATCTGTCGTTTCGTAGGACTTTTTCGATCTGGTAGGGTCCTCTAAATTTCGGTATCAGTTTTTTAGACGCCCCCGGGTGCGAGTCAAAATTTTTTATCATAGCGTAGTCTCCTACATTATATTTCGTGGGCTTGCACCGTTTTTTATCTACGTATCGTTTGTTGTAT
The DNA here is from genome assembly GCA_949715645.1 of Portevinia maculata. NCBI lineage: Eukaryota > Metazoa > Arthropoda > Insecta > Diptera > Syrphidae > Portevinia > Portevinia maculata. The sequence goes on along the minus strand of OX454526.1, from coordinate 80,393,082 downwards.
GCCTGTGACTTCTTTTGTTCTAGAGCTGCTTTGCTACGTGTCTTTGCCAGGTCGCGTACGTCTCCTGACTCTAGTTCTGTCAAATTTTCCCTAAGTTCATCCGACCATTTTCCTTTTTGATTCACTCCAAACAACATTACACTAGGATGTTCTTTTGTAGTCCTGCCCACCGTGTTATTGAGTGTATGTTCGACTACCTCTAAAACGTGGTCCCAAAATACCCCTTCTTCTGGTTTAACTAACTTTGCTATCATTGGTCCCAAGCTCCTGTTTACTCTCTCTACTTGTCCATTTGCTTGGGGTGAACCTGTCGCAATCTTTATGTGTTGAACACCTTCTTTGGACAAAAAGTCCTTGAACTCTGCCGAGGTAAAACAACTACCCTTATCTGAAATAATATACTTTGGTCTACTATACGCTCTAAAATAGTCCGTTAACGCTCGATTTACTTCCTTTGTATTTGTAGTTTTAGTCGGGTAGAGTCTCACGAACTTTGTAAAAGCATCTATTACTACCAGTATATATTTTTTAACCGTCCTTGAATTGTCTATTGGACCATAATGATCTACATGTACTACCACGAACGGTTTTTCTTCTTTAGATATGTTGTGAATGAAACCCTCTTCACGTCCCTGTTTAGCCGAAAAAGCAATACACTTCAAACAGTTCTTTATGTGCGATCCTATCTTCTCTCTCATTTTGGGAAACCAGTAACTTTTTGACACCAACTCTAACACCTTATCTGTTCGTACATGACCTACTTCGTCATGATATTTATACAAAACGTGACTTTCCATTTCTGTTGGTACGCAAAACACGACACTGCCATCATTTTTCTTTCTATATACCACTCCGTTTCTCATTTCATATAAATTATGGTTCGATCGTTCTAACAACTCTTTAATCTTAACTATATTTCCGTCTTTTCCTTGGCATACTATCAGGTTTTCCTCGAAAGTATTCGTTTCGATCGTTAGAATATTTGTCGACCTACTTAACGCGTCGACGTGTTGCAAGCGAGTACCTGCCCTGTGTGCTAGAGTGTAATCAAAATTTTGCAGTTCTAACGCCCATCTGGCAATTCTAGGGTTGAGTTCTTTTTTGTTTAGCGTTAGGGTCAATGAATTACAATCAGTTACGATCTTGAACTGTTTACCCTCTAAATATACCCTAAAACGTTTTAAAGCACTTATTATTGCCAGCGCCTCCAACTCAAAACTATGCAATTTTGCTTCGTAATCTGTCGTTCTCTTTGAAAAATAAAAAATCGGATGTAACTTTCCGTCTTGCTTTCTTTGTAGCAGAATCGCTCCAAATCCCTGTGCACTTGCGTTGCAATGAAGTTCTGTTTCGTCCTTTGGGCTATACAGTGCCAAGACCGGAGCTTCTATCAATTTGTTTTTCAAGTTTTCGAAGGCCTCTAACTGTTTGTCACCAAACTTGAATTCCCTATCTTTTTTTGTAAGATCTTACAGTGGTTTTGCTATGGTCGAAAAATCTTTAACGAATCTACGGAAATAAGAACATAAACCCAAAAAACTTTGTACCGCATGAGTTTTTTGTGGAACCGGAAATTTTTTTATAGCTTCGATACCCCTATCATCTGCCTGTATACCCGCTCCCGTAATCGTAAAACCTAAATATTTTATTTTCTTTTGTAGAAACTTGCATTTATCTATCCTTAGTTCCAATCTATTGTCTACCATCCTCCTCCAAACTTCAGAGAGTATTCTAAAATGGTCTTCGTACGTCGTCGTAGCTATCAGTATATCATCTAGGTATACTATAACTTCATCTTTCCTAATCATGTCTGCAAATATCTTGTTAATGTGTCTTTGAAACGTTGACGGCGCGTTTTTCAAACCAAACGGCATTCGCAAGATTCGTATTGCCCCAACGGCGTAATGAACGACGTATATTTTACTGCGTCTTCATGCATGTATACGTGAAAAAACCCGTTCTTGAGGTCTAGTTTAGAAAAAATTGTCTTATCTACCAGTTTGTCTAGCAAATCGTCGATCACCGGTATCGGATAATTATCTTTTGCAGTGGCTTTATTTAACGTACGAAAATCTATACACATTCTAAGATCCCCTGTTTTCTTTTTCACCAGCACTATCGGCGACACGTATTCAGATTCGCTTTCTCGAATATACCCTTTACTGATATGTTCGTCTAGTAACGAACTAAGTTCATTTTTTTCGGCATACGACAAACGACGCGGTCGACACTGAAACGGTTTTATGTCATTTAGCGTTAAATTCATTTTAGTTTTTATTACCGGTTCCGTAGGGCGATCGGCAAGCAAATAATTTGACCTATATAACATTTTAAGCTTTTCTTTATGACCATAACATACGTCTTCACCAACTTCTAAATCCAATTCTGAACTATCATTATCTTTACAATCGATTAACAAGAGCTGTTTTTCAAAACGTTCACTATCCTTTTCTATTTCATTTGAGCAAGTTGTATTATTCTCTAACTGTGAAACTAGTTTAAATTTTCCACTTTTTAGGAAATCCCTCCCCAAGATTGCCTCATAACTCGTCGATCCATCGTCTATTACCATAAAATTTACTTTAATTCCAACTTTTTATAAAAAACGACGCACGACACCATTCCATATATTTTAAGCAAACTTTTATTTAACCCGAAATATTTTTTCCGTGTGTTACATTTATATATGGATATATTAGTCGGTATACACGATCTTCTAACCATACTTATCGGACTTCCAGAGTCTATGAGGCAGTCAAAGAGGATACTATCACTATTAACAATAAACTTAAAATACAAACGTCTTACGTAATCATTGGCCTTGTCATCTTCTGACAACTGATGTACTGCTGACTTCCTCTTTGGCTTAGAACACCCATTTGCCATGTGTCCCACCAAGTTGCAATTATAGCACCTGATTACAACTCTTTGTCCTTCCACTTGTCTATCTTTTGCCGTTCTATCTGCTGTCAATCCCGTCTGTTTGTTGCTAAATGTATTAGCAGTCGATCTCGTTTGCACCTTCCGCTGAGTTACTTTGCCGAACGCTCGAAGTAGTCCTGCCTTTGTTGTATACCCCTGGACACGGGCATATAACCTTATGTTGTCATCGGAAAATCCCTCAATCGCGTATTCAATCCATTCTTCTTCGTCCATTTTCAATCCAGTCGCCAGTCTCTCTTTGTCGTCAAAATATTCACTGAAAGTTTCGCTCACTTTCCACTTTCGGTTTTCAAATCTTTTTCTCATCTCCATCTTGTTTTTTTTTTTTTTTTTTGGTTTTTTATGTAATCCCACTTCTGAGGAGTTTGTAGTACTGTTTCACTAAATGATGACACGTCCGTTTGGTTTTAACGCGATCATAAAACTGACGCTCTCTTTATTCTTTTTCTTAAGCTAACATATGTATGAATGTGTGTGTATATATAAATATAATATAATAATTTAAGTAGATATCTTATACTGTATGTGTATATATATAATCACAGTTTATAAATGAAGGTTCATGAGTATAAATATGGTCTGACAGTGTGAGTTGCATGCTTAACTCTTACAATAATTACTACAAATGGGTATGAAGACTTTTATCCCTAACAGGATTAAAAGTATCAAACCCAAGGTTAACGCGTGGTGTAACTCGAGCTGCAAAGAGGCTATCAGGTTAAAAGAGGTAAGTTTTCGGCTATTCAAAGCCAACCCATCTGAGGAAAGCCGTAAAAAGTTTTAACGAGCCAGAAATGACTGCAATGCCCACATTAATCGTGTCAAATTCTCCTATGACCAAAAGTTGAGGCAAAAAATACTACAAAGTCCCACTGGTAGTAAAAACTTTTGGTCATTTGTTAAAAACATCAAGAATTCGGCCTCGTCATCTATCCCGACACTCATTTACAACGACATTCCAGCTGTCAGCTCTACAGATAAGGCCAATCTGCTTGCTGCTCACTTTGCAGTCAGCTCAACGCTCCCAGATTGTGCTTTGTCTCCCCCTGTACTCGAGCGCTTAGAATTCTCCATGGGACCAATCCCCTTTCGCACTCGTACAGTGGCTAGAGTACTTCAAGATCTTGACGTTCACAAATCCGCTGGTCCAGATGGTATTTCCCCTATCGTTCTGAAGAGGTGTTCTTCTTCGCCGGCAAAACCATTGCGTAAGCTTTTCCATCTGTCCTATTCTTCAGGACTCTTCCCGCGAAGATGGAAAACAGCATTTGTCCAGCCTGTACCAAAAAAAGGCGAATCTTCTTCTCCCTCCTCCTACCGACCAATTGCACTTACGTCCCTTCTTTCTAAGGTCATGGAAACGCTGATAAACCGTCAGCTAATGAAATATCTTGAATCGCGAAAACTTCTTAATGACCGGCAGTATGGTTTTCGCAGCAACAGGTCCACTGGTGATTTGATGACATATCTAACCGAAAAGTGGAACCAATCTCTTCACCAAGGTGGTGAAAGTAAGATCGTTGCGCTTGATATTTCAAAAGCATTTGAGTTTGGCACCAAGCTCTCTTGTCGAAAATGCGTGCATTTGGAATCGATGATACCCTTCTTCAATGGATTAGAAATTACCTTTCGGACCGTTCAATTCAAGTTGTTTTGGACGGCTTCAAGTCTGCAACTCACCAAATAAATGCTGGTGTCCCCCAAGGCTCTGGATCCAAAAACGCGCGATAAAACTCATTGGCGACCGAGACATCGCGAGATCAATTGACTCTCTTAGTCATCGTCGTAATGTCTCCTGCCTGTCGTTATTTTATCGTTATTTCCACCATAAGTGCTCAAACGAAATAGCCAGTTGCATTCCTCCCCTTGAACATTTCAACCGCAATACCCGCCATGCAAGGAATGCTTATCAGTTCAGCCTCAAGCCTGTGTTCGGACGTACAGTGAAGTTCAAAGAATCTTTCCTCAGCCGTACAACACGAATGTGGAATGCTCTTCCCCCCTCCATTTTTCCTACACATTATAACCTACAGACATTCAAAACCAACGTGCATCGGCATCTCTCCTTTTCGTCTCACCCTAATTTCCTTAACGCCCGCGCTGTGTAGCTAATACATTATAAGGGTCCCAACAAATCCCTTTAGTGCGCGCTTATTATAAAAAAAAAAAAAAAAAAAAAAATTGAAACGCGTTGGAGGACCAAGTTGTCAATACCATATACAAAAACTGCGCTTACATCTAACTCGGGGAAAAAATGAGCATGAGAATAAGTTTGCATGTATACTCTTTTGTTGCTTGATGTTGGCACCAACAAAAAGGTAATAGATATGCCGAAAGATTAATAGTACTTTTGGGGGAACAAAGATGTTTTTCTAGGTTGCCCAAATACCTATTTCTACGCATTTTTAATCCAGTTTTAATTTTCTTTATATACCCTATTCTAAGGGTATATTCATTTTGACGCATAGTTTGTAGCATACCTTGATATTGCCCGTAGACCCCTAAAAGTTACTATATTTATGATCAGCATCGATAGTAATGTCGATCTAGCCATGTCCGTCGGCAAAAATTAGGCATTTAAACTGGGCCTAGAGAGCTGAAATTTTAACCATATACTCTCTAGGGTCCCGAAATAATCAAGTTTACGAAATTTTGACACGCCTACAAACTCAAAAAAAACAAAATTTTGGAAAAAATCGAATTTTGAGCTAGAAAGCTGAAATTGTTTGTATATAAAATTATATATAAAAATAAAACAATATAAAATTTTCAAAATCCGCCCACTGACACGCACACAATTAAATAAAACAATTTTATTGAAAAACCAAAATTTGAGCTAGGGAGCTGAATTTTATAATATATACTCTCTAGGGGCCCTTTATGCGCATGTGTTTGAGCTAGGGAGCGTTTTTTTACAAAAGCTTGTTTTTTTTTTTGATAAAATCCTTTAAATGTTATATAGCAAAATATGTAGAGCTTTTTTAGCAATTCAACCATACTAAGATTTGTCACACCCACTTATGAGGGATAGGAATAAGAATAGGGTATCCAACAGTTCGCCCAAGCGGACTGTAGCCCGTCCCTATGTTTTTTTTATCTCTGGCAGGCCAAGGCGAGGAAAAAGGCACTACGAACTATAAGATCTATTGTGCCGTACGGGCCAGAAATGATTTCGCATAGCAGCATTTCTACTTTCCGTACAAAACAGAAAATGCTACTAGCAGAGGACTTCTTAATGTCTTCGGAACTCAATTGTTACCTCAGGAATATCTTGTTTCTAGTTTCATTAAGGGCTGGATATTCACATCAGCTGTTGAGCTGTTTCGTATTCTTTAAGACATACATGACAATCAGCAGAGTTGACTATTTTCATTTTGTTAAGATGGTCTAGTAAGCTGTGGTGACCCTAGTAAGATAACCTACTAAGTTGTTGGCCTGTCTAGAATCTGGGATGCTCACCCAATAGGTGGTTAATTTAATGAATTCCCAGCTTTTTTAAAGCTGCAATAGCTGCCGATCTAAGTTTTTCTTTTTATATATTTTCCTTTTGTTGGCAGCAATTATGCCAGATTGAATTTATTTAGGGTAAGGTTAGGGTTCAATCGTTGCCGAGAACACCGGTATACATTAGAGTTTGATCTTTAGTTTCAACATAGTTTTAGTGTATATAAATGAATTATATTGGATTTAGAAAAGTGAACTTCAGTTCTGTGTTTTAATGGAGTAGGTAGGTAGGTAAGGTGGCTGCGAGGGCGTGGGCCCAGGAACACTAAGACCGCAGTTTCAGCCCGTTGTGATATCGCAAAATGGGTGGGGTGGGAGGGGGGGGGGGGGAAGTGTATGTTAATATATGTTAATGGAGTAGGAACGAGTGTGGTTTGCTGTGTGGAGTAATTGGGAAGGCCTTCCGCCTGTGCAATGATGTAGATGGTACGTAGACGACCAACGAACATGAGGACGGGACGTGACGACGTACGAACTCTCCACTACGAGGACATCTGACATACGAGTGACTGGATTCTGGCGATGAGGGGCTGTCTTTCGTTGTTTTTGGCAAGAGAGATAGCCAACGGAGTGTCAACCGGCATATAGGGTGGGTAGGCCGAGCCAAAGAAAACATCATCTGGCAAGTCTCAGAAACGAGACGAACCTTACCATGGAGCGACATCAGGAAGCAGTGGATGCAAAGGGGTCTAGAGTAAGGTTAGATATAAGTTTGATTAGGGATAGATAATAAGGCTTAGCTTACGGTTTAGGTTAGAATAGTATTAGTTTAGCGTAGTTAGATTAGATTGGATGGATTGCATCTGACTTCCTGTACTCTCTCCTTGGTAGGGCAAAGGTCATTGAGATTTTCCTTTCTTCGGTCCTATCTTTCTCTTCATTTCTCTTTCCTTTCTTTTTTTGTCCACCCGATTTAAGACTAGTTCTCTTGTAGTCTTCCTTTCTTCTTTTTTTGGGCACGATATTTTTTTGTTTGTGAGCAGGTGGTTTAGTGTGAGGGGGACAAGAACTACTCCGTCCGACGAGCGATAGCCACCGTCCTCCTCCAGTAATTCGAATATGCCCCTGTGGCCAACCTCGACTCAAAACAATGGAGTGCAGCAGAAGGGTTCGGGACCCTTGAAAGGAGTTTCTGACCCCTTTTGGGCCAGTTCGTCGGCCTTTTCAATACACTAGTAACCCCCATGTCCCGGATTAAAACAGTGCATGACTGATTAATTAATGGTATACAAGCTAAGAGTATTTATAGCTACTTGACTATCAATCATCATAATATGATGATTGATATATTATATCTTAAATATACCAGATGTATTGATGTGACTTTCGCTTTATTGATTGACTTGGAGCTCTGCTTGAAATACGCAGGGACTTTTTCCCATAGGTATTGTGATGCGAGTATTTGGTCCATAAATTCCGGCTTATACAGCCGATTTAAGAATCATCCGTATGCCACTTAATGCCGTTGTGGCGATTTGATGGGTTGTTACTAACCCGTTCTTCTCCAATGGGAGTCTCCGTGTAGAACCTTATATTGAAGCACAATGTCTTTTGAAGGGCCTTTGTGACCGCGCGGTTCATTTCAAGTTCAGCGAGACGGGTCATTAATTCAGTGTGATCGCTATACTTATCTGATTTAGCTGCACTTACTCCACAGGTGGCGCCTAAATTGCTTTAGGGAGATCTGTTTTTGTTGTGTGTATTCAATTTATAAAAATCATGGCCCTGGTCGGGATTCGAACGCACGACTTGCCAATCACTTAGTGAATACACTACCATCGCACCATTGCCATCTGCAGCTTCTTCTATCATTTGTGTGCTTGAAGTTATATTGTTTGCACGAATGGAAAGGACCTTAACTGTTACGCCTACTCCGAACGGCAATTGAGAACCTTCTCATGATAATTGATGCTCTTGGAGTTTTGTCAAACTTCCTCAAGAGGTGCGGCAGTGGTAAAGAAAACGATATAGTGTTTCTGGGCCTCGCCCCCGACGTGATTTGAACCTGAGACCCTTTTGTCAACAGTCCAACGTAGAGCCCACCTTTAAGTTCCTGCTTTAATCGATGAACGGATGGATCGCCCTGCCGCTGTTATTACGTATACATAGATTCACTGAAATATTTTTCATGCAGGAGAGCACTCATTAAAGAATGCCGATGCCTACAAATAAATGTACAAAGAACATAAAACCTTTTTTAAAAGCTTTGACGAGCATGGTTTTTGCCTACTTCACTTGCGTAGTGCCCGGTATTAACGAATTTTTCAAATGAGTGCACTTATGTCCTCTCGCATTTTTTCCAACTTTTTTTTTGTGATTGGTTCATTCAGTGTATCACCCAATAAAAACTTTTTTATTTTTTATTTTCGCCATCACCGTTGCCGTCATCGCGCCGCTGTTGTTGTTAAAGATGACAGTGTATATGGATCCATTGAATTCCATCATAAGAATTTCTAAAGAGATGCACACATTTTCTACTCGCGTAAACATGAAGCGCCGGTGTTGCTCCGGTTTTCAACAAATGACAACCACTTCATTTGGTAAGAGGCTCTTCACAGACTATTGCCATCTTGGGAACACGGATGCTTATGGCTATCCCAGTGACATTAGGGGACACCAATATACGAGTATGTATGGCGTATGCACATATTTGGAACATAACACAACATACAAATGTTAATCTGCAACATGGCGGAATCTTTTTTTTCAGTTTTCGCTCTAAATGCAACAAAGGGGTCGACATACTTGAATTTCTGGAGAATAGGGATCCTCAGAGAGCATACATAGAAATACATACCAATTTCGAATTTGAAGTGTGGGTTTGGTTCTGGAAAGAAATAAGGGATCTTCCCTGGTATTCATGGGACGGAACAATGGTGGTTATGTACGGGGTCGTGTACATTATGTATTCATTTCGGGGAGGGATCGTTAAAATATAACTAGGGTTCCATTTGAATGCAGAACAGAGTTAAATGCGTGTTCAATGCTTTAATGGGGTCGTTTTAACCCCATTTGGCGAAACCGTTAAATAAACTATTTTAAATTGGCTACGACTTGGAAAACATTATTCTATACTTGTCCCGGAAAGAAGAAGAAAATATAATTAGAACGTGAAAAACATAAAAGAAATTGAACAAACAGTGAACACTTAAGAGGCAGGTCAAAAAGGTGTAGTTTGCAAAAAGAATATAGGTTCCCTTTAGTTAAGCAAAGAATAATTGTCAGAGAGAATTCAAACCTAAGGCACCGCCAATTGCAGTATAAACACATTTGCCTACAGGTATGCAACAATATATTATATTTTCAGAAGAAATATAAGTGATTTGACTGACTAAGGAATGTATATAAAGGCACCAACAAGAAAGTATGAGTTCTGAACAGGCATAAAAGTAAAAGCGACCGCTCAATAGGAAGGTTATACTGGCGAATTATAGACACATAAAGCAGCAGATTTTGTCTGGCGTCAGCGAATTACAAGAATTAGGTACTTCAGTATTCTATAGGCTGTTTTTTTATAGAGGTATAAAACTTCTGATCCCTATCAACTAACTGTCACACTAGATGGGTCAACGACACGCGGTTGTTCTCAAACGGTCGCTCATCTATGTACGTACTAACCGCGCCCAACGTCGTTTAACTACGGTGATCTGACGAGAACCAATTAACTCGACGTGGTATAGTCGTTGGTTGGTTTGTTCAATAGGTAGGACCATAACAAGCAGCGAAGAGAATGCAGTTCGAAATTCACTAGGCATATTCAGCGCCAAGCTACATTGGTTGGAGGGGAAGACCGTATTTCAATTGAAGATGTAGAGGCCATTTGTATGCAACTAAGAAATACGTTTATCAAAAGCCTTCCAAGAATCGGTTTACAGTTCTTGCAGCGGTTCTTTAACTGCTACCTCAAACGGGGATATTTTCCCAAAGAATGGAAAACTGCAAAAGTCATCCCGATTCTGAAGCCAGGTAAAGATGCTTGCCTACCTAGTAGTTTAAGGCCGATAAGCTCGCTAAGTAAGTGCTTTGAAAAAATAATAACGAAGCATACCAAAAACAATTTTGCTATAGGAAAAAGTACGGGTATGGTTATCGTTGACGTCGAAAAAGCGTTTGACACAGTATGGCACGAGGGCTTACTCGACAAACTACTAAGCCTACGTTTTGCAATCTACTTAGTAAAATTAGTCCAGTCATTTTTATCTGGGCGTTCTTTCAAAGTTTCTGTTAATAGCTGGTTATCAGCAGGTTTCTCAATTGACGCAGGGGTACCCCAGGGTTCGGTTCTTGGGCCAATCCTGTATAAAATTTACATGCACGATTTTAGAAAATGAACCAACTGTGAAATTGCCATTTTTGCAGGCGACACATGCATTTATTCATCAGATTCAGTTGGTTTAAATATTGAAGCGAAATTGCCATCTGACTTAAATGTCATCCAAACATACTTTGCCGACTGGAAAATTAAATTCAATGCTCATATGTTTTAAAGTAATTTTTCAGGTAATCTTATTTTATGGATCTCCAGTTTGGAGCAAATGTGCAAAAGCCACATACGTCGATTACAGATAACCCAAAACAAGCTACTGAAAATGATTTCAAACTTACCTTGGCATTTTTCGACCGAAGAACTGCATGTGATCCCAAATATTGACAAAATGGCGGGACAATAAGTCCGTGACTTTTGGAATAAAACACAGATTTTTTGATAATTTTTTTTTTTTGTTTTTCAACGTAGTCTCCCTTGAGCTCTATAAACTTTGTCCAACGCTTCTCCAATTTTTTTATCCCTTCCAAAAAAAATGATTTGTCGAGGTCCTCAAAATAGGCCTTTGTTTGCGAGATGACTTCATCATTGGAGTCAAATCTTTTTCCACCAAGCCATTTCTTCAGGTTTGGGAACAAGAAGTAGTCGCTTGGAGCCAAATCTGGAGAATAGGGTGGATGAGGGAGCAATTCATAGCCCAATTCATGGTTTTTTGCCATGGCAACTGCACATGTGTGCACCCTTGCATTGTCTTGGTGGAAAAGAACTTTTTTCTTGGCCAAATGAGGTCGGTTTTTTTCAAATCGTCATTGAATCGGTCCAATAAGTTGGCATAATATTCCCCATTGATTGTTCTTCCCTTTTGAAGGTAGTCAATGTGGATTATCCCGCGTGCATCCCAAAAAACAGTCGCCATAACTTTATTGGCTGACAAACTCACCTTGGCCTTCTTTGGCGCCGATTCACCCTTAGAAATCCACTGTTTTGACTGTTGTTTGGTCTCTGGTGTGTTGTGATGGATCCATGTTTCGTCCACGGTTACAAAACGGCGCAAAAACTCCTCCATATTGCGATTAAACAACGCCAAACCTTCCTGTGAAGTTGTTACACGATTGCGTTTGTGGTCGACTGTGAGCAAACGCGGCACCCATCTTGCGGAAAGCTTTCTCATGCCCAAGTGATCATTCAAAGTTGAAACCACTGAGCCATGCGAGATCCCTACGGCTTCCACAATCTCTCGCACTTTCAATCTTCGGTCGGCCAACACCATATCGTGAATTTTTTCGATTGTTTCGAGTGTAGAGACCTCAACTGGGCGTCCAGGACGTTCGGCATCTTCAGTGCTTGTACGGCCACAACGAAATTCAGTAAACCACTTTTTTACCATTGAAATCGATGGTGCAGAGTCCCCATAGTATTTTTCAAGCTTAGCCTTGGTCTCGGTAATGGTTTTTTTTCGCAAGAAATAATGCTTTTATTAAGCACACGAAATTCACTTTTTTCCATTTTCTCCTCAAATTAGTGAGTAGTCTGATAAAAATAGCTGTCAAACACAAACTAACTGACGCAGCAAGTTTAAATTTTGACAGGAGGAGCAGTGTTGCCGTTTCAGTGAAGAGGTCAGAAATTCAAAAAGTCACGGACTTATTGACCCGCCCTCGTATCAGTAAGACTGAACAAATTATTTGATCGTTAAATGCGCACCCTCATATTCTTTGAAATCTGTGAATATGGAGGAAACACTAGGTTTCTGACTTAATTTCAGCTCACACTTGTGTTTTTGATGGTTTTTTTTAAATGTAGCCTGCAAAATAATAAAACGCATTTTCGCCACCGAAATCGACAATTTTATAGTCAGATTTGGTTTTGAAAAAGTTTTTCACATTGTCCTTCTTTTTGTGTGATTATAACTGCATTTCAACATCGGGAAGTTCTAAATTTACAGTTATCTCGCAGTTTCCATGGGTTCCCCCATGTACTTTGCTGAAAATGTTTTTTTAATGAACAAATGAATTGAAATGGAGTCAGTAGATAACTTGTTATTTCCTCCTCGGTTGCGTAAAACCGCGAAGGTATTTTCCAGAAAATCTTGATTGAGGTTTCTCGTTAAAAGTAACTAAATACCATCTGCCCTTAAATCACTTTAAAGGCCAATGAGAGCATTTATGTTTTGCTGCCATCCTTTCAAAAATTACATCTTTTTAGTTACATTGGCATACTGATAACAAAAAGTAATATTTGGGAAAAATATATTCATTTAATTTAAGAAATTGACTAGCTCTTCATTTGCAAAAAAATGGCCTTCTGGATTTTTTGGGGTCTTTAAACTTAGACGAATTAAAAATATCGTATAACCTGTCTTTTGTATTGTATTGTATTGTATGTGCAGTGGGGTCATCAGTAGATGACAAGCACTTAGACCTATTGGTCCATTGTACTTCAGCATAGCTGCCCGCTCGCTGGTTATTGGCGATTAGTAAGATTCAGTGAGGGAGAACCTGCCAGTAGCCTTGGCAAAGCGAAGAATATTTGCAAGTTCAATTTCCCCCATCTCATCTTCGTTAACGAATTGTTTGCCTATAGTGGTGAGCCTGGTTCTGGCGAAAGCCGGACATTCACAGATGAAGTGAGATGCCGTTTCATTCGCCTCCATGCAGCACTCACATAGGCCCGAGCTCCTAATGTGAATGGTTTTGAGGTGCTCGTTAAGAGGACTGAAACCGGTGACGAGACGAATCAAGGATCTCAAGTCTTTCCTGTTTATTCCAAGCAAAAACTTAGCCCTGCTGATTTTTGGACCGTCGACTAGCTTCTTCGAATACCCGCATGAGACCAGGTCATGCCAGTATTCGGAATGTTGTTGGCGTAGAGCCGAATCCATTTCACGTTTGTGGACGGATGAGCAGCATCCTATGGATGGTTGTGGCCCAATGAAGGCTGTTGAAGAGCCCTTCCTGGCTAGAGCATCCGCTCTTTCATTACCCTCGATACCTGTGTGCCCAGGAACCCAGGCAAGTGATACCGAGTTACATCTTCCCAGACGGTTAAGCCTAAACATGGTTTCCTCAACTATTTTTGAGTTGAGAGAGCCAGCCGAACAGGCTTTGCTAGCGGCTTGGCTATCTGAGCAGATGTATAAGGTTTTACCCTTAATCCTTCTCCTTAACAGGATATTGGCGGCAGTGGCAATCGCAAAGATTTCTGCCTGAAAAACAGTTGTTTGTCTACCCAAGGCTGCAGATAGATTTATCCGACAGTCTCTAGAGTAGACCCCGGCTCCGGAGATACCGTCAATAAGTGAGCCATCAGTATAGACGATGACATCACCCGGCCTAAAGCCATTCCACCCCTCACTGTTCCATTCCTGCCGTTCAGGAAGGATGATCTGAAAACGGCGCTCAAAGACTTGCTTCATACACACAGTGTCAAGTGCTCCTCCCCGATGGCCAGGTAGGCTGTCATAGAGAGCTCTGTACCTAGCACCTCTGGCCCCATCGCCGAGATTGACCTGCCGTCCAAGTACTACACACATGCGGTATAGTGATTTTCTGGCCTCACTTTCAGCAAGGAACTGCAAGGGAGGTAAACAGAGCAACACTTCCATAGCAGCAGTGGGAGTTCCTCTCATCGCACCTGTAATGCATAAGCACGCAAGGTGCTGTAGCTTCGACAGTTGACGTTTGAGGATGTGAGCTCTAGCCCACCATACAATCGCACCATACATAAGGTATGGCCTAACAATGCACGTGTAAATCCAGTGAACCAGCCTGGAACTAAGTCCCCAGGTTCTGCTGAACATCCTACGGCACTGCCAGAGAATGTTAGTTGCCTTCGAAATCCTAGCAACCAAATGTTCAGAAAAGTTAAGCTTTGGATCTAGAACAATACCCAGATACTTAACCTTGCTTGATAGCTTTAGTTGAGTGCCCTGGAAGTAAGGCCACCTCACTTGAGGTATTGCCCTTCTACTCGTGAACAGCATCATCTCAGTCTTCGCGGGGTTGACTGACAGAGCTTGCTCGCGGCACCAACTCCCAACACTATTGAGCGCTGTTTCCATCCGCTCACAAAGAGTTGGTAAACTCCTGCCGCTGACAATAATGCACACATCGTCAGCGTACCCAATAACAGGGTGACCTTCCCCATCCAGTCTTCACAACAAGGAGTCGACCAACAGGTCCCACAATGTAGTGGAAAGTACACCGCCCTGCGCAAAGCCTTTGACAGCGCGCACAGTTCTGACACGGCCGCCAACAGCAGCTGTAACTTCTCTGCTCCTAAGCATTTCCAGGATCCATTCCACAGTTGTAGAATCGACGCCCTTCATTGTTAAGGCAGACTCAATTCTGCAAAAGGTGGGATTGTCAAAGGCACCCTCAATATCCTGTCTAATCTTTCGATCATTTTAGCAGCATTGATAGATATATTACAATATTTTTAAATTGAAAAACAGTTGACCTTTATCCTTTAAAAAACACGTACACACTTATTTGTTTGCTCTAAGAACTAACACGCGTCACCCCGTATTGTGTTTTCTTCACTTTTTTTCAATACGCCTTTAAACACACATTATGAAAAAACATAAGCACCGCCGACCCCAACCTTATTGCAAAACCACTGTGACCAACCACCATAAAAACTAGCAAATAAAGAGTCAAATCATTTTTATTGTTACTAGGCCTAACACCGGATTGCATTATTTTTAGCGAAATCAAAGCAAAGAAGAAGCATTTACCTTCATATCTTTGTCTCAAGGTAATTTTAGAGGTCATAATTAGGTGTAATCAGTAAAAAAATTAATCAGATAAACAAGCCATAAAGCATTTAAAAAAAGCAAGGCAGGTAGCACTGCACGAAGGGAAAAGATACACACAAAGAGGATCAAGTCGATACGCCTTTAAAAAAACATTATGAAAAAACCACAATCATTCGTCTTACGAAGCACTCCACATGTAGTGGTAAATATATATTGTGTACTATTTTTTCTATAGCGGCCGTTCCCTTTAACCTTATAAAACACATCCTTTTGACCTGCTTCCACATATCGTAGGTTTTTTTCTGCAATTTGCTTTGTAGTAGTAGGAAATGCATATGGAGAGAGAGTGTCCCCACTCATTATGGATATACTCTGCACCAAACCAACGGAATCAACAAAATAAAACAAATAACAAATATGGCAGCCGATTTATTGCTCAGCTCACCGCTCACTTACGTTGATTAAAAGAAATGTGACATTTCAAAGTGCTACCAATTAAAGGAGAAATAGGTTTTTGCATTGAATTACAGAAAATGGGTGTGCTCAGCGAAATTCAATTAAGATCGAATCCATTGCATTTGATTTTTGGTAGAAAATATTAAGAACATATCTTGTTATGTTAATTTGTATAAATTGTATCAAATTGTATAAAAGTGTATTTGTGTAATTGAGCAAAGTCAAGTGTATCGAAAAAAGTACCAAAAGTACAATCGTATCGACTTCTGCAACCCAGGCTACAGAAGGTCTTGCAGTTCCTCTGAAAACCCCTTGATTTCAGGTCTTCTACATTGAACAAATATAAAATTACTACTTGTTTCACTTATTTGTTATTATTTATTTATTTATTTATATATGTACTTACCTATATTATTAATTATTTATTTATTTATTATAAATATTATTATTTTTTTTTTATTTATTTGTTTATTTATTTACTTATTATTATTAAGATACTTATTTATCTATTTATTTATTTATAATTTAAATTAACTTATTATTACATAATATTAATTCATCGTCTGCATCTATTAAGTTATTCATATTTGTTAAATTATTTATATTTGTTAAAGTTTTATGTATGTTTCTTTAAATTAATTATATCTGTTAACTTATTATATTTGTCTATTATATTTATAACTGTTAATCTATTTATCTATGTTAATTTAGTAATTATGGTTAATGTACGTGATATTTGAAATCAAGTTTCCCCACCATCACTTCTCTCATTTCGATGATCCTATTATAAGTTCGTATTGAGTTTTTTTTCAAAAGCTTTTCTTCAAATTATTACTTAAATATGTATATATGTACATATGTACATAGTTTGATATTTTTCATTTACAATTATATAATATTATCAGTAGTAAGGTAGTAATAATCACATCTCTGTTAATTGTGCAATAGTAGTATTTAGAATGTATATCTTTGCTGAAATAAAAAAAGTAAGGCACAATCGCTGAGGCCATGTGCCAGAATTTATTTTTAAACATTAAATGTCATAAAATTTGTGAGCTAATAAAGCCAAAATTTGGTCATTCCATTAAATTTGTTGTGTTTTATTTAAAAAAACAAGTTGTTTGCCTCTATAAAAACACCCTATATATTTAAATAATTCTGAGACATCTTGGCCAATCGTATTTTCACTTTCACTATACCTAATTTTGGTATGCAGATATCAATCCCAAAGAACGAAATCGAGAGCCTTTTAGATGTTTTGACTATATCTTCTTTAGCGACAAGGTCATGATCAAGAGTAGAGGGATTATAGCCCTCCACCTTTATTGCATTCCTACTGGTGCACCTGTGGGGCTCCATGGTTTGACCTCAAAAAGTAACGACGGGCCTCCTGATTTCGAATAAGTTTGTTACTGAAGCCAATCAGGAGTTTTTTGTTATGCCTCTCTTTCATACATGTATAGAAACGGGGTTCATATGATATATCCCTTGAACAAGACAGTACCAACTGAGCGGACCGCCCTATATTTTTCCTGAGATAGGTTCAGATTACAGGCAGCGAAGATACTCTGTCTTTTTCGGACTCAAAAACATAAACCACATCAAGTGCTTTTCGCAGCCGAGAAAAGTTGATGCACTTTTGAATCCCTCACATTTCCTTCAATCAGATAATCAAGTCAATAAACATCAAGAAACTTAGGATGCTTCCCAAGTGTACACCGAATTTGGTTGGGAACTCCTCGCTGACTCCAGTAAGCATTTTCTTACTCTTGTTTCTGCTAGCTCATACAGGTCCATAACTATTTGAAAGTAGGTTTATGGAAGTCTAAGCGCCACTTAAAACAGATTTGGTTGTCTAACATAGGTATTTTGAAATCAATTAACTCCATATGCAAATCCTTTAGGGAATCAGGATAGTTTTCCATTATACTTATACTTTGGATTGAATCTGTGGTTGATTTACCTGCGACAAACCTGCATTGATCATTAGATATAGCCATATTATTTTGCGCAATCGGCCATCCTATACCCGCTCAGGCTCAACGATCTTCATGGTGTATAACATAAGCTTGATTGACAGGCTAACTATCAAAGTTGCGCGTATCGCCTATTTCTTTGTACAAAGGAAGAAGATAACTTCCCACCACTGGTTAGGCATTGGATCGCCTCTCATCAGTTTGGAGATGAAAATCAAAAGTCATTTTCAAAACTTTTGTGATCTATCATATAGAAAATTTTATTATATTGAATCAGTAAGTCGACAATGTACGAATTGCGAACACCCCAAGGTAAGCTTCTTAGAGCCAAAGTCAAAGCGGTAAGGCCAGACCTCTGAGTGAGTTCCAGAAAAATGCCCATATTTACCTTCTATGCTTCCAAAATAATATGTTTTAATGCAGACATTGCAGCTTCTTTAAAAAGCTGAAGTCTCTTTCTAAAACAAAATTAGACATGAATTATTTCTTTGCAAATTGTCTCGCAATCCTCTATTTAAATTTAATTATGGCATTTGTCTTCACTTCAAAATATATATAGCAACGAAGATCCTTTATGAATTAAAAAATCAACAAATTGCCACAGCAACAGATGAGGTATATGCACCGCACTGTATTCGTAACTAAGTTGCACTGCAAGACAACACTGCCACAACTTACCACCTTACTCTGCCAAAAGCAATTAATCTTAACATCCACATTTCCTACAAAGTTGTTTGCTCCACTTTATACGTTAAGTGTAAGTGGTTTATTTGAAAACGATTTACAGCCGAGGCACCAGCACAATACCAGCCATATCAAAGTCGAAGCCAGAAGAATAGAGGTAAGACAGAGGCAGAGTACGAACAGCAGTAACTCCAGTATCTTCAGCACGCGCCAAACTTAGACTTTATTTAGGTATACCACACAGCAAAACATAGTAGATTCATGCTACACTGCGATGATAATTTATTGGAAGGACTACTCCAAGTATATGGGACTTTTCTTCTTTTTATTTCTTTTTTTGTTCTTGCTGCCAAGATAAATGGCTTGTTAATTTGTAAGAATTTTCGACTTTATCCGTAATTAATTAAAGCCGTAATCCTGCCATAGAAAGAAAATTCGGACGGGACCAACGAGCGACCGAGAACAATGTAGGATATTTACAAATTATTGTATGTGAAAAAAATAAAAATACAAATTACGAAAATTAGATTTTTCTGAGATTTGATTTTTATTTGAATTTGTTAATTCAGAAGGCAGCTCAGGAGTGCTAGCGAATTAAGTCGTTGGATTATAGAAATTATATTTTATGAGATTGTAAAGCCTTTAAAAACAAAAACTTCGTCATTATCAGAATAAGAAAAAATTGATAAAACCAGAGAAACAATTATTTCTTTTAAGGATGCTGAGTAATTCTTTTTTAAAAAGAGTGGTTGAGATTAATTTTTTCGCGCGATAAACCAAAGAAAATAGCGGTTCCTAAGCTACCGTAGTTTTATTCGCGATTAGTTCATTTAAGGAACCTGAAAACTAAAGCTTTCAAGAGATTGAAGATGTCTGATGCACCACTGACAAATTTAATTCTCTACGACTAAGAAGAGAATACGATTTTTTTAAAGAAAATCTCATACAGCCTCTACTGAGAAAATTAAATGTAAACGAAAATCTATAGGCTTTACTTTTTGATATTGCCGTACCAGTGAGACTACGTTTTGCCCGAAGTGTGGAGAATATTGCTGCCGTAGAGGCGTCCCACATTGGGGCAGAATGCCCTAAAATGTAGCATCAAATCAGCCCTTAGAGCTAAGAACCTGAAATTTTACACGATAGCTTCGGAGACCATTCCCAAAATATTTTCAAACCGGCCCACTCGACACGCCCACTAAAACGCAAACTTTTTAAAAATGTGCTTGTATTACAATATTAAAAACTTAAAAAAGATTTATTGAACATCTAATTTTTGTCCACTACACTTACCTTGCACACCCACTTTAAGGCCCCCATTTATCGTGAAGAAAAACAAATTAATAAAACGAATCTTAAATGTTGCATTAATATTTATTATTGAGACTTATAATTAAAAAAAATGCCCATTAAATACAACATCAAACAAAAAATTTGTATTGCGTCCCTAGAAATTATGGCTATCATCACTTGTCATTATCATTATCATCAGACTCAAGAAGAGTGTTCGATTCCTGGACACTTGGGTGCTTTAGCAAGTTGATTGCTTCTTTGGGAAGAGACTGGAATGTTCATCTATGTAATTTTTCCATGGAAGTTATAATGGGATCCGAGCTCAGTAAAAATAATTTAAATACGTCTTTATTGGTTTTTTCACGACCTGATTTTCTTGAGAAGTTCTCTTTTTTTAAAATCTTTGTTGCGTGCTTCTTGCGCTTTCTCCGAAAGTTGGCCGATCGGCAACAGTGCAGATGATATAATTTCTGGCCCATGAATAAAATATTTATGCAAAGTTGGAGGCATATGATACCAGGGATATTTACTGAGGAAGCATCTTGCTGTGTCATGTGCGAATTCCCTAAATTGGTATACATCAATATCAAACCCACTGGCAACTGCAATCATAATTGTGTGCATTTTTTTCTACTCAACAAGCTGTTTCCCAACGTGATTTAATTTTTGATTTAAGCTCCGTTATTTTCTCATGAACATTGTGCTGAAAAGCACCGGTGCATTGGACCCGCATTAGAAATTCACCCCTCAAAAATTCGATTTGACTTTCAAATCCCTTTAATATTAAGCTCTTCATTATATTATATAGCTCTTCTCTTGTAACAGAAAGAGTTTTGGAAGGTGTTCGGCCTTAGAAGTAATTAAAATTAAAAAAAAAATCGAATTTTTTTCCTAAGTGACGTCACTAACAACAAAATTTATTGCACAACAAGTAGCAAAAGGTAGCAAAAAAAGTTTAAAGGTTCTAAGACTAAACAAACCAATTATCACAAAGAGATATAACACTCAACGTCAGGTCACGGTCAACCCATCTAAAACTCTTAAGATTTCGGATAAATACAAAACTATACTTTATCCAACAAAAATTGTCAGTACAGGCAAGATAGGATGTTTGTCTCTCAGTCTGGTTGCAATGACTTACATTAATCGGTCCCTCTTTAAAGCTCTCACAGGGTTGCCGTAGTGTGTATGATAATTCGCCATAACTCAGAGAGCAATTCTATTAGGGTTACCATCTTCCAATTTAAAATAAAAATATTGCGGAACGAAATAAATTCCGTTTATCTTTTTCCTTTTCTGGTAAGATAATAATAGGCGCGTTTTTTAAGGGTATCTCCAGTAGACCAACAAAATATATAAATTTCGTAACACAAAAAAAAATCAAAACGAAAAATATATCACTGTAATCCAATTTATTCATTATAAATATTGTAAAACATAAAATACTAATTCCTAATATCACTACTCAACCTAATCACTAATTACTGCTACTGCTCTCGTTATTTAGGTCTATTATTAACCTTTCAACTGCTTCCTCGGCAAAAACGTCCATTTCCAACATATTTGGCTCAACAACCTGTTCAACGTGTTGGACACATCGATGCCATTTTTCCTTGTCAACCCTTTGTAAGTACTGTCGTAAGTAAGTCTCTTATTTCAGCCATTTTAAATGACTTGTTTTGGCTTGCTACAAACCCTTTCACTTGAGCCCAAACCAATTCTATTGGATTAAGGTCACAGTGATAAGGCGGCAAGCGAAGCGCTTTATGTCCCGCATTTTGAGCCATTTCATCCACGACGTGTGTTTCATACTTGTCTTTGTAACGTTTAACGATTTCAAGCAACTCTGCTTTAACCATAGCATCCTCGAAACTTATCGCATTAGACCTTAACCACTTTTTTATTTCATCTTTTCTCGTGGAAGTGGATGGTGGTTTATTTTGTTTTCTGGAATGATAGGAAGCATTGTCGAAAACTATGACGGAGTTGGGTTCCAGGCGTATTCAAATTTCTTTAAATCATTTCTCGTACACATCAGCGTTCATGTCTTCGTGGTAGTCTCCGGTATTTCCCGAAATGAAGCATAAAAGTCCACATCGACGAAACCTGTAGAACTTCCTCGTTTAGCCAGGTTTCTTTTCTCCAATTTTGTTTACTTTGCGTAAATATCTTCGTCTCCAAAAAGTAATGTCACTTCTTTCCAACAACAGATTCTTTCGCTGACGTTTGACGAATTTAAGTCCGAGATCTTTTTGTAATATTGTATGAAAAGTTGATCTGCTTATTTTTGTTATATTTGCATTTTTTTGTACTTCCAATAAAATCTTGTCCAGCGTTGGAAGGTCATTATCCATAAAAAAAACTGATGGACTATCCGCCTAATGGCACATTTGGCAAAATCATCGACCTTGCTCTTGATACCGGATTTATCTTTCTTCTTTGGTAGTGAATTGTGGCCTTTGATTGCTTTTTCCCTTAAAAGTCTGTACACAGTTCGTCCCGTAACAGAAAAAATATTAGCTGCATTTCCTACGGCTTCCGATTTACTTTTCGCCATAGAATTTTTCAGTTGCATCAACAATTTGTTGTTTCTTTTCTACACTTAGATCCTTTGAAGACTTTGTAGCCATGTTTCTCTTTATTCATATAGACAACTAGCTGTGTCCGCGACTTCGTCCGAGTGGAAAAGTGAGTGCGGGTAGCATTTTAAATTATTATATTATATAGAAAATACAGATCATGCTTTTATAATTGGCAATAAAAATTCTAATAAAATCCTACCTAACAGGTTTCAATACCTAGAAGTTTAATAAAATTTTCCATTCTTATTATACCTCTATCGCTAACTTATTGTATGATTGCATCCCTACCTAACTTGAGATCTTCCTTTTGGGAATTCCCGTATTCATTGACAAAACAGGCGTCATTCATCGGAAAAACAAAGACATCATACAAACAGGTACATAATGAGATGAAAGGATATATTTACGTAGGCCGAAAGGCAATAATTATAAGATAGAGTTAAGTTTAGGGCGTCCGCATAAGGATCAAAAATCTAGAATAAGTATCCTGTTAATTTTAAGTTAGATTTAATCATTTTTGTCTAGTATGTAAGTTGATATAAGCTAATAATTAATAAAAATGAATTTTAAAGTAAAAGTAAGGATGTATTTACGTTTTTTTTTTATTTAAACAGTTTGCGACATAAACTCAATCAGCTTGATTTTCTAAAATAATTTCCCAGTCCTTTCCGCTATATGTATATTGTGAAAGGTAGACACAATCAGGCAATTAGAATACAAAATTATATAACCACGACGCAATGTCATATACCTAAACAGACGGTAAAAAAAAACTGCACTTATGCAGCTGTACAATATAAATACAATCAAATTAAAACCGAATGGCAACACCCTACGTAATAATTCGTTCTCAAAAGCATCAAAACCGAAAGTTCTTTGACAAAATCCTTAATGATATGCTTCATTGTAGAGATGGTAATACTTTTCTGATGTGCTTCAGTCACACACACTGCTTATTTTGGTGGATGATAATAGCAAGCGAACACAAGACGATCATGCTCATTCCCGTTCGGCTGTGTGGGAGACTGGTTGTGGTGGGTTGTATGCGAATTTTAGGAAAATTACAACAACAATTCCTTGGTATGACAGTGGTTTGGTTTTTATTTCAGTGGCAATTCTTGTTTGAGTGCCTTGAGAGTATCTACAGGCACTACTGATATAAAAAAAGCTCCTCCATAAGGCCTGTACTGACAATTTTTGTTGGATAAAGTATAACTCTTTTTTTTCGCACATTTTTTATCTTTAGCCACAAATTAGAAAAACAAAAATTGATTTTTTTAAATCAAAATAAGAAAATAAAAGCACCTGCCGTAGCAAATCAGCCAAATCAGTCAATTTCACGACGTTGTCAAGAATTTCGCGTCTCCCAGACCACATTATGGCGAATTTTGCTTAAGGATCTTGGCCTACACCTTTACAAGATCAAGTTGACTTAAGAACTAAAGCCACTTGATCATAAAAAGCGACGTACGTTCTCGAATTCTGCTCTGGATAGGTGAAAACTCTCATGTGCTTCATGAAACAGCACTTCATCCGCAAAAAGTCACTGTTTGGTGCGGTTTTCATGCCGGTGGCGTCATTGGACGGTTTTTTTTTGTCGATGAAAACGACCGTTACGTTACGGTAAATGGTATTCGCTACAGAGATATGTTGGAACGTTATTTCTTTGAGTAATTGCATGAATTGGACATCAGTGATATGTGGTTCCAACAAGACGGTGCCACAACAATCGAGTTATTGAAGTCTCAGTTCGGTGAAGATGTTATCTCGAGAAACGGACCCTTCTATTGGCCGCCGAGATCGTGTGATTTAACTCCTCTAGACTTTTTTTATGGGGCTACATTAAATCATTGGTCTATGCCAACAAGCCGGCGACGTTAGAGGAGCTCAGAGCCAATATTGAACGAGAAATGTGCGGTCGCATCATCGAAAATTGGGTGCAAGCTATCCACGGCTGCATATGTTTCCGTGGTGAACATATGAACGAAGTCGAATTCCATTCATAAATGTTTTGATAGGAATTCAAGCCAATACAAATTTTTTTGAGATATCTCAAGTAGTTTGCATTTTATTTAAAAAAAGAAGTTGTCATGTCCTTAATGAAATACCTGTTATTATGAAATTGGTTGGTCTTGAAGTAAATGAGGACAAGACAAAGTACATGCTATCAACAAACGAACAAACATCTGTCCACCACCAATGACAAAACGTCACTGTTGATAGCGAAAACTTCGAGGTAGTTAAGGAGTTCACCTATCTAGGAGTAAACATCAACTCCACCAATGACACCTTAGTGAAAATCCGGCGGAGAATTACCTTAGGAAACCGCTGCTACTTCGGTTTAGCAAAACAAATGGGTTCAAATCTCCACAATCGAAGGGCAAAATGCATGCTCTATCGAACCTTAATCCTACCAGTCCTGCCTTATGGTGCCGAGTGCTGGACGATAAATAGAAAAGGGGAGCTAATATTGGGTTCTTTTGAAAGAAAAATACGCCGTCGGATATTTGGTCCTGTGTGCGAGGAGGAGAGGCTACAACCGCGAACTCTATGAGCTGCACCAAGATGTGGATGCGGTCCAAAAAGCTAAATCACGTCAACTACATTGGCTCGGCCACATTGAGCGAATGGAAAATAATTCTCGAGATAAGCGGATCTTCGACTCCGAACCCCCTGGTTCGAAAAGGCACTCAAGACCGAACCTTCGTTTTAAAGACCAAGCCATCGCGGATGCCAGAGCGCTTAGTCTTAAGAATTGGAAGCAACATGCCCGGGATCGCAGAGGATGGAAGACTGCAGTGTCTCAGGCAGAGACCCTTCACGGGTCGGGAAAAAAATGGTAGAAATTTTAAAAAAATGTGTAGGTATTCGTAGAAAGTAAAATATATAAAGTCAAAGTAAGGGGATTACAGTTAACATTTAACATCTTTGGTAGCAGAATTAAAAAAGAAAAATTGCAAAACGTTTAATCAAGCTCCAGTCAAGTAAAACAGTTGTATTTCGGTTTTTAGGACAAAACTTTTGTTGGGACATTTGCAAACATGTCCCGTTGTTATATTCCTAATCCTAATGGCATCATTCATGATAATGAATTCCCTGAAATGAGCATAGCAATTTCCTACCGCACGGAAAGGTCCAACCCTTATTCATTTGTTCGCACTGTTTGGCCTCGGGCTTGCCAAAACATTTCCTAGTATCCCCCACTAGCTAACGGACAGTAGATAAATTGTATCAGATCTGCTGTTGCCTGCACAAATACGAGTACCAACATTGCACAGCAAGGTCATTACTTATGTTCACTCCCGAAGGGGACACTTTTTGCATCCATCTACCAGCTCCATCGTCTGTGTGTTCGTGTTTGTCATGTTCTGATGGTGCAAATATCTACGCACACAGGAGTGCTTTAATTTACTCTTTGCAATTATTTTACAGAGCAGTAAGTTATGGCATCCGGTCATAAATTTGTCGGGGAATTGTATGCATCAGTTTCCAACCGATTTCCTTGTCTCCTTCCGCACACGTTACACGTTGTATTCTGTACGGACATCAAGGAGTTAACATTCTGCTTCTGTGTCTACGATGATGACGACAATAACGACAATGACACACAAGTGCACTGTAGTACAAATAATATGCAACCGAGGGTGCCGGCGTATGAGTGGGTAAACTTTAAACCCTCGAATCTATAGTGAGAAGGTGACCTGCTGCCCACCACCCACCCATCCATTTTCACCGATAGCAACTGTATGTGCACATTGGCTTGATGGCCAAACAACGAAAAATAAAGAGTTCGTGATACTTAAGCAAACATCTGTGTCGGACATGGATATCGGCGGAGGATAGGCTTTGGACATGGTCGAGGCGACAGCCTGACATATGCCTCTGGGGGTCGTGTTTCGCAATTCCCATTCCAATTTTTCAGAGATAACTGACCTCTGACTGCTGTGGTCCATACGGGATATTTATCACACGAATTCATTCATTCCTGATTGTTCGATTAAATCCTTCCGGAAATGGCTTTAATCGATGTCTGATTCTCTATCGGTTGCACTTCAATTTGGAATTTAGTAGTGCACACTGCATACAACACACGACACTGACGGCTACCAATCGAAGTCAGTTTCGAGTTTAGTGAAGTGAATTGGTTAAATTGCGAACAATTGGTTGTTCAACCCTATTGTGCGCACCAGCGCTATGGAAATGGTCAAGCAATCAATGGAGCTGCAGTGGTTTACAGCGTAACAGAGAACAATCAACTCAAGGAATATTCAGTGACAACATTTCCCTTGAAAGGCTATCGAAGTTTAACTGGGAACTGCAAATGGAATTTAATATAAATGGCATTTTACTTGCTCACGTATGGGAACATTGTCTGGTGGAAAGCCACAAATAATAAAGCTAAACAGGTAAAATTGGCAACGGTACAAAGAACGAGCAATGTTGCTTACAACACCCACAGCCGGACTGGAAAATGTACGCCTGTAGGCGTTCAGGTGAAATATCAGGCAAATAGTGAAATAGGTCATTTCTGCTGGACGTTTTTAATGTCAGCAAATCTCACAAAATCGGATGACATCCTCTCTTAGCTCGATTTCGAGGAACCTCACAAAGAAATCCGAAAACAACGGAGTGGCAAAATAATGCAGTCATTAATTCATGTGACATTGCAGTATTCACGGATGTCTCCAAAACCTATGATGGCACGGGATCCAGAATTTACTCGGAAATAGAGCTGAGAGAATTTCTGCGGCTTTCAAACAGTTGCAGTGTCTTCTAATCGTAGGTTCTGGGAGTACTTACGGCTGCGGAGTTACTGCTAATGAAGTCAATTTTCGACCGAGGTATCACGCAAATAAGGTTCTGGAATCATGTGTCATCAAATCCGAACTATTCTCATATTGTAGCACAAGGAATAAGGCATTATGCGAACATCATCGTGTCATACTGGTTGGGTGCCCGGGCACTGGGACAGAAGGATGGCGCGGGAAGTGCTCCATAGTTTGGATGGTTTGTCGGCGAATTGAGCGAGTGTGTACCACATTTGAAGCCCTATACCTCAGTTACTTTTTTAAACGATTTAATGGCCGGAGTTGGTTGCTGTACATAAGGGTGTAGTGCCAAAAACTGCATTGTGGCCATTGATGCAACAAAGGGTTTCTGATATTATAAAAACTGATGAGAAAAAAGTTTACGCTGCGGTCACGACAAGATGTCTTCTTTCGGTATAAATCAAAAGAATTTGGGTCATAAGAGGTGTTAAATATTTGTAAGATACGTATAACAAATTCTCCTACTAGCGATAGAATAACAAATATTTTATTAAAAACATTTGTTGGCAAGTGGCAAATGTGTTGAGTATCGTATTCAATATAAATATCAGTAATGGATTTTTTCCTCAATCCCTTCAATGTGCTAAGGTAATTCCTCTTTTCAAAAAAGGCATAAGAAGAAACGTATCGAACTGTAGACCTATATCTCTTTTATCAACTTTTGCGAAGCTTTTTGAGAAATTGATTAAGGTTAGAATGCTATATTTTTTGGAACGTAATGAGTTCTTTTCGATGAATCAGTTTTTTAGGCGTGGCTTATCAACAGATGATTCTCAGGGTGTGCACTCAGTTATATGAAGTTTTAAATAATAATCAATCCACAATGGCTTTGTTAATTGATATGACTAAGGCATTTGATTTGGTTGATCACTAGATTTTACTAAATAACTTGTATAATGCTGGATTCAGGGGAACTACTTACAGTTGGTTTAAGACAAATTTAACTAATATGCAACAAAAAGTTAAAGTCCATGGAATCTTTAGTGAACCTCGTGTTTTGAAAAATGGAGTCCCTCAAGGTTCTGTCTGGGGCCGCTTGTATTTTTGATATAATTATGTAAACTCGATTTTCGGTCAGCAATTTAATGGTTTAGTAACTGATTTTGCTGATGACGTAACAGTCACATACTCATTTCAAAGCGATTTTGAATGTATTGCAAGAATTGCAGTACATACATAAATTATTAGCGAAAAAACAAAATTAGCAAACTTTAAAATATCTAATAATGTTTTATTTGATTATAATCTTTTTTTACATGGGCATAACTCTAAACGATTCAGAGTTAGTTTAGAACTTCAAATATCTTGGAGTCTTAAAAGACAATAATTTAAACTGGAAGGATCATATTCAAACTATAAAATCGAATATGATTTGAGTTGTTCGTAAGATGTATCTTATTAAACCTTATTACTCCAATAAAGTATTAGTAAAATATTATTATGGTCTGGCACAGTCGAAGTTGCAATATGGAATTATCAGTTGGGGAGAATCATATTTTAGTGCTCTTAGACCTGTTTTGATTGCTCAGAAGCATTAAGTCCGTATTATATTTACTCGTAAGTGAAATCGTCGCTCTGATAGTTGACCCTTGTTTAAAAAAACTTCACATACTTACCAATAAGACATTTATATGTTTTTAAGGTACTCAGTGAAATTTTTAGACAAAGTGGAAATATTCCAAGTAGAAGTAATCAAACTTACAATTTACGAATCAATATTAGAGCTCTTGTCAACATACCAATGCACGTACAACTCATTTTGCTAATTCTTACAGAGTTAAAGCCCCTCTGCTATTTAATAAATTACCATATTGCATCCGAATGATTCACAACCTTAATGTTTTTGCACAACAAAATTAAGGACTGGTTACTTGCTATTGATCATGCTAGCATTGAATCTTATCTTAAGAAGGCTGCAAAGTTAAACTCTTTTGCGTTATTTATTTCATACTATTACTTAACTTTATGACTCTTCATGGAATTTTTGATTATTCATAGTAAGTAGATTGAATTAATCATATTTTTATTCTCTTATGATTAGTTACTGATTGTCACCCCACATCAGAAATTTAGATATTTTATTATTTTACTTTATCTGTCGTTTAATACTAATTTAGGACTTTGTCCCTTAAATTAAAGAGCGACATCTAAAAATCTTTTATTCATATTACTATATTATTGCAAATAATTGTTATGTTAGTTTAAGCTAATGAAATAAAAAAACATAGGGACGGGCTACAGTCCGCTTGGGCGAACTGTTGGATACCCTATTCTTATTCCTATCCCTCATAAGTGGGCGTGACAAAAGTCTAAGTATGGTTGAATTGTTAAGAACGCTCTACATATTTTGTAATATAATATTTAAAGGATTTTATCGAAAAAACGAAGCTTTTGTAAAAAAAACGCTCCATAGCTCAAACTTTGGATTTTCAACAAAAGTTTTTTTTTTTAAATTGTGGGCGTGTCAGTAAGCGCATTATGAAAATATTTACACATGAGCATAAAGGGCCCCTAGAGAGTATATATTATAAATTTCAGTTCCCAACTCAAACTTAGGTTTTTTAATAAAATTGTTTTATTTAATTGTGGGCGTGTCAGTGGGCGGATTTTGAAAATATTATCTCCCGAGCAGTTTTAGGAGTCATAGATCATATATAAAAAATTTCAGCTATCTAGCTCGAAATTCGATTTTTTCGAAAATTTTGTTTTTTTGAGTTTGTGGGCGGATTTAAAAAATTCGTAAACTTGATTATTTCGGGACCCTACAGAGTATATGGTTAAAATTTCAGCTGTTTAAAGGCCTAATTTTTGCCGACAGACGGACGGACGGACGGACATGGCTAGATCGACATTACTATCAATGCTGATCATCAATATAGTAACTTTTAGGGGTCTACGGGCAATATTAAGGTATGTTACAAACTATGCGTCAAAAATAATATACCCTTAGAATAGGGTATAAAAAAGGTGTCTCCATTTCAAGTTATACCCCTTCAAAGTAGGTGACTTATAATTGGGAGATGTAACCACTTCAAATGCTATAACTTCTAGACCATAGCTTATACAAGTTAAAAACTTTGGTTACATCTGTGCAGCTACAAAAAAGTTATCGCTCCTTAAACTCAAAATTATGAAAATTTGTTGTTAAATTTTTTTTACTCAAAATGTTTGCTTAATATTTTTTTTATAAACTTTTTATCCTTGGAAAATTCCTTAAACTTACACTGCCGATCAATCGTAATCTCCCTAAGTAACTTAGACACCACCCGTGGAGAAAAACCCTACAACTGCACCCAAACAGTTCTTTCCTATCTCTCTATTCTTTCTAATACCAAGTAGCTTACACTGTGTTCTTAGCATTATAAGGGTACTGTAACAACAGAAAAAAATCTCTTTAGCGTAAGCAAACTATAAAAAAAAAAAAATCAAATAGAATTTTGAATTTTTTAAATCACAGAACAAACAAAATTTATTTATTTATATTTTTATTTATATATAGATACCAAATTTAAACAAATGTTTTCTTAAATTTATTTTATTGTAATTAATTTTCAGATACAGAAATATCATTTATAACTTCATCTAGAACTTCGTCTAGGGTTTGCTTAACAAACATGTTATTTAGAATGATAAGACCGTATGAGTTGCACATGCTTAGGATATCTTCACCCGGAGAGCTCCTGGCTCAGTATCCCAGTCCTCCATGGCAGTCTTCATAGTCTTCGCCTGACTTCCCGATATATCCGTTTAAAAAAAAAGTTTTTTTTTGTTTTTTTTGATAAGGTTGTGAAAATCTAGCCAAATGCATCTTTTACTCTCTGGTCGCATCCAACTTGGGCAGCATATGTACTGACAATATTCCACACCTCGCCTTGCAACAGTTTCAGAGACATCGAACGACTTTGAAATGGCCAGGACGCTGCCAAGTAGTACTGCCAAGAATAATACCGATTCCGTTCCTACCCTGTTCCGTCCCGTAGTACAACCCGATTTCCGGTGTTTCGCCATTTCGTTTCTGGAATACATAAGATGTCAATTCGCCTTCTAACCATCATCTCTTCAAGCTCATAGCTACGACCACTCATACTTCCAACGTTCCAACTCGCGACCATTAGGTTTCGCGTAAGCTTAACCCTTAATTCACTAGGTCCCTGGGTCGTGCATTTATATACACACACATATAAGATCCACAGTACCTTCATGTAGTGTGGCGACAAGCGCGATACTGGTCGGATGTGTTTTTACAATAAGTGGAAGGGTGACTTTTTGGTGATCGCAGTGAGTCCCAGGGACTCAGGTAGGTATTTGTGCTACAATTTGCATATGTACTAGCTTTATTATTTTTTGTTTTTTTTTGCAAGAAATTCAGGGATAATTACAGATTTAAGTACACCAGGACAATTTTTCAATTTTTTTTTCAATTCAATTTTTTTTTCTTTACTAATACATATTGTGTAGATACATTATGATATACGAGGGTGGTCCCAAAAGTACCCCACCTAACAAAGAAAACACAAAAAATTTGGGGAAACAAACATTTATTTCTCTAGGTAGTCTCCATTTAGTTCGATACACTTTTCCCAGCGATGCTCAAAAGCTTCGATACCCTGTTTGTAGTAAGAGCTGTCGAGCTCCATAAAATAGCCATCAACTGCAGACTCCACCTCTTCATTGTTGGAAAATGTAATGTCTTTCCACCGAGGCATTCTTCAAGTTTGGAAACAGAAAATAATCCGAGGGAGCTAAATCTGGTGAATATGGTGCGTGAGGAAGCAATTCAAACTTCAACTCATTAATTTTGGTCAAAGCAATGCCGGATGTGTGAACTGGTGCATTGTCGTGATGAAACAAAACTTTCTTTTTCGCCAGATGGGGCCGTTTTTCTTTGATTTCATCACCCAAACGCTGCAACAAATTCGCATAATACTCGCCGTTGATTGTTTTTCCTTTTTGAAGATAATCAATGAAGATTACACCTCGTGCATCCCAAAAAACTGACGCCAAGACCTTGCCTGCTGATGGAACTGTCTTTGTTTTCCTTGGAGTCAATTCTCCCCTTCCAGTCCATTGTTTTGACTGTTCTTTTGTCTCAGGAGTGAAGTGATGGACCCATGTTTCATCCATGGTTATGAATCGACGCAGAAACTCGGCTTTGTTTCTACGAAATTGTGTACACCGCTTTTTGATATGCCTACCATGTCTGCTAACTCACGCACTTTCAGTCGGCGGTCATCCAATACCATTTTATGAATTTTTGTCACCATTTCTGGTGTTGTCACCTCATTTGGTCGCCCACTGCGGTTCTCGTCTTGGCAGCTGGTACGGCCTCGTTTGAACTCCGCCACCCAATATTTTACCGTTGTTAATGAAGGTGCAGACTCCCCCAGAGTAGAATCAAGCTTTTCTTTGATATTGGTTGGACTCAGGCCTTTCAAATGAAAGTATTGGATCACATAACGATGACCAATTTTATCCATGTTGACTAATTCACGGAAAGCATCCAGTTTAACTGACTACCAAAAAAATATTAAGCAATGCAGGATTGTCAAACCTTAATTTTAAGCTTCAAATGTTTAGTACTTTCTACTATACTCAATATTTTTAATCAACTATCGGCATCAATAGGATACGTCGGGTACTTTTGGGACCACCCTCGTAAGCTGCATATAAAAAATTAACACAATGAATTAATAAAGAATCTGCAATCTATAGTTCATAGGGAATTAGAGGCGAAAGCAGATGAAATAACATTATTATACCTACAACATATTCTAAAAGTAGTGAGGTGGGGTTACGACAAGATTTGTACATATATAATAGATATATTTATTTCTTTACAAGTTTAATAATTATTTATATTTTTTACAATGAAATATTAATAATAAATTATTATTATTATTATATATTATATTATATTATATATATATTATTATATAAATAAAAGCAAGAAAAATTAAATGGTTACACATAGTAATTCATTAACATTTATATAGTTTAAATGGAAGAGCCAAATTTTTACATTTTTGAGAAAAATGGATTTCTAATAATTCTAATATTAATAGGAAGGTTGTTAAAAAGTCTGGGAGCAGTTGATGTATAAAATTTAAAAAAAAATAATTGCAAATTGTGATGCGGTACTATAGCAAGATGTTGGTTGTTTACTCTAAATTTAAAGCTAGAAGAGCACCGGTTAAGAAGATAACCAGATCTGGCGAAAAATATCTTTAATACTTTATAGAAATACAAGTGCCTTAGCGGTAGGACTTTCATGTTTCTGAAAAGTATCAAACTATCATGACGACGACTTTTATTACAGATAAGACGAATAATGTGTTTTTGAGAGATCAGAAGTAGACTAATTTCATTATTGTATGTTCCACCCCAAGAAACAGCAGGTGAAGAGCTTAACAGAAGTAACCTGATTTCGCGTTTATACAAACTATTTTGCCATTTGAACTACGTCTATCAATTTCATCGATTACCAAGAGAGAAATACCTGACGCGCTTGAGGCTGCAGAAGAAAAACTTCCCAGAGGTGACCGAAAATACTGCCATGTTTGCAGCTCCAAAAAGAGGACTAAGACTGCATACCTTTGTTGCGCATGCAAGAAGCCAGTTTGCAAAAATTTGCAAAAAGTGCAAAAACTTCTAAAATCAAGTCGGCATTTGAGTACCTGCACGTTTTTTTTCTTCATATGGAGACAGTTAATTTCGCATCAAATATGAATTGAGCGTTATTTTTCTGTTTTGAAAAGTGAATTGCTAGTTTATTATTTATTTTTTTATATATATATTTTTTTTAATTCTTAAAAATGTGATTTTTCCAAAAAAGACTTCGAAGCTTCCATGAATAAATCTTAATTATAGAGCATTTTTATATACAAGGTGGCGCTAAAGTCATCATCCTATCGGAAGAAGCTATAATTTTTGCAAATGGCGGCAAATGTAAATTCTACTTTGACATTTGTGAAGTTAACTATACAGAAAAAACTAAAGACACCAATTAACATAATCCAAAAGCAGAACCAAAGTTGTTCATTCATAAAAAAAATTACAGCGAAAGAACATCGGGTGACAACTTTTGCGCCACCTTGTATATTTTTGCTTTATTTTATCAGGAAAAGATGTTGAAGGTCAAAGAACAAAAGTAATTTTTTTCAGAAACATATCCTAAATATTGGAAAAAAGCAATATTACACAAAGTGAGTGCCTGGGACTCACCTAGGCACTTAAGCGAGTTTTAAACGTGTTTGACACGTACATGGTCCTATTATTACTCGGTTGATCTTGCTTTTACGACACAGGTGATCTCTAGTCGAGTCAACAAACGCATTGGCATGCACACTTACGGGACAGCTATAAGATGTTTAATGTGTCGCTTGGCTCACCTGGAGGTTTTAATTTGCCTAGATGTGATTTTACCCCTTAGTCACCTTTTCCGACAAGCGCTGTAGTGATATTCTTAGGCCGTCCCTTCACGCGGTCATGGTGCACATCAGTATTTTACACGTATTGCAGTTCTGCAACTGTAAAACTATTGTCCATACTGAAAGTATTACAATTTCTTATTATTCGTTGGCTTAAAACAACGACCAAGAATTAATTTTGCCAGAACCCAAACGTGGTATATTTAACTTACTAAGTCTCAGAACAAAAACCGAATTTTCCCTGACAACTGCTTCAAAACACAGAAAAATAGGTAGTGATACTTTTAAGTTGAAAAATTAAATCATTAGGGACTAGCTAGCACAAAAACTCATTTTGTTAAGAAATGTGGGTTACACACTTTTGTTCTCACAGCCTCTGTTATTAAGTATACGCCTAGAACATTTACGAAAGTCATGTGCGCAGACGACGTACTAATTCAGGTATCGGGGATGTTTCCCTCAGTAATTAGTGAGATCACTAAGAGGGTTCTGATTAAGCTAAGCGCATGGGCTACAAATTGTGGCCTCAGCGTGAATAGGAGTAAAACTGAACTCATGCTGTTTACCACCAAGTACAAGATACCGACTTTCAACCTCCCCAAACTAAATAATGAAACACTATCTATATCTAGGAATCATCCTAGATCTAAAGCTGACCTGGAAACAACACAGGGAACACAGGGTACGCAAAGCAAGTGTCGCTTTCTACGCCTGTTGCAGAACTTTTGGCAAAAAGTTGGGAATCCGGCCGAGGATGGTGCTGTGGATGCACACAGCCGTTATACGTTCTATCCCCACCTACGGATCACTAGTATAGTGGCCTGCCCTAAGTAAAGCCTACAACATCACTAAACTCAATCCAGTCCAGAGGTCGGCTGGGATACGTACAACCGGGGCACTTTGGTCGAGCCCGACCGACGCCCTTAGTGCACTTCTACACCTCATCCCTCTCGACCTTCACGTCAGATTTACTGCATCCTGCAGCACAGTAAGGCTCAGGGAATCTTGGGTTCTGGTCATATAAACCGTACGGTCATAGGTTAGGTTAGGTTTAGGTGGCTGTCGGCAGAAGCCGACATACTTAGACCAATTTAGGTCCATTGTGATACCACGTATGTATTATCTACCTCAACTCTGTAGATGGGACTGGCCAGTGGCCAACGATCCGCGGCTGTTCTCAAACGGTCCCCTATCTACGTACTAACCGCACCCAAAGTCGTTTAATTGCGGTGATCTGACAAGAACCGATTAAGTCGACGTGGTATGGTGGTTGGTTACCGTACGGTCATAGTAAGGTGCTTGATTTGCAACCCGGGAACCTCGCTGCGACTGCCACTGACTACACAACGCCCAAACACAACCTCAATAAGGTCGCTCAAGTCTACTTCCCATCCAGAACGGAATGGAAAAACGAAGCTTTCCCATCGAACCACCAGGTAGCCAACTTCTCAGCGAAACTGAATATATCCGAATCAATCCGACTCCCGGACTCCTGTAGTGTATTCCAGGCGGAGATACTTGCTATCCGGGAGGCGTGTAGGATACTCACACTCTTCCCCATAACCAAGAGAGACGTTGCAATCTTCATTGATAGTCAGACAGCTATTAAAGCTCTCGTCTCACACTCCATATCATCCAAATTAGTCGCACAGTGTTAAGACGCAATCACTTGTCTAATCGGCCACTTCAGCATTACTCTCCTTTGGGTTTCCGGCCATAGTGACATAGAGGGAAATGAAAGGACCGATGCACTGGCAAGACACGGCTCTACCCTTGATAGTTCCCTTGCAGAGACAGTCTCTCCTGTCATTGGAGCCGTCAAGGGTAAAATATCCATTTCTTTCGCAGGCGAACTCCAGATGGAGCGGCCTAAATAGCTGTGTCATATCGAGGAAGATGTGGTCCTACTTCAATGCTAAAAGAACCCACGACCTAACAAACAGAACCCGACAGAAGATTGCCAGAATTGTATCGGTCAGCACTGGACACTGGCCTGTCGGTACTCACGCTGCAAGGTTGGGTATCCCATTCAACCCACACAAGGATCCAGTGGAAAAGGAGACCCTTCACCACTTCCTCTTTAAATTTCCAGCCCTACCTAGAGCTAGACAACGCACACTCGGCAAAGCATTCTTCGACGACCTCCCAGAATTGAGCAATACTAAATTCTGCAATATCATAGAATTTCTCAATTCCACAGGCTGGATTTGAAACATTAATTGCCACAATTGGTCACTTGAGTGGTGGCCTGGTTACCAGGCAGCTATACTCCTACCTACCTAACTTATTACATCTGACCGGCAACCGAGAGTACCACTGCAAAGGAATCCACCCTACAAGTACCAACATTATAGAACTGTTGGCCGCTCCAAATGTGCCAAAAGTATTACTTTGTTCACCTGAATGATACGAGACCCGTGTTCCTATTTTTGTCACAACAAAAAATAGCAAAATCCACAGCATTCCATAACTCTCCAAAATCATAAAATAAAGCGACAACATTTAGCTAAATGATTTGCCGATATACATAAATACCCCACCTAAACCATATATATACAATACGTACTACCCACATAGCATAGCAACCACCGCACCTTGAGCTTGACTTGTGTATGCGTGTGCATCCGATTATACTTCCATTATTTGTGATGATCGATATTTTCACATATGTTCCGATTCACTATCCGTTCCGTGAATTGTGAGTCCCTCTAGTGTTTTACTCCATCGCCATCGACTTGCTTAATGTGTGTCTGACAATTCATTTTTTCCCGATCGCACACACGAACACCCGACAGGATATCCCATAGTCCGCATAGAGCCGCATCTTTTTTTTCCAGTAAAGTTCATACGGCTTTCGATTTCTCAATTCCTACCCCAGTGCAGGGCTGCCAAGCGTATGATAATTATGCTACATGTAAGATAATCGTAGGTTGTGTATGATGTAAGATTGGAAATCATTATCATACGCCAAATGTATGATAGTTTTCATATTTTTAAAAAGAAATCTTTTTACTAAGGCAACTGTTAAATCCGCAACTCTAAAAATCAATACCATGTTTATGTCACAATTAATAAAAGAAGTGCTGGTTAAGCATTATGGAATTAGACTATTGTGGTTAAGCATTATTGAGTTTTGTTTTGTTAATTAAGCATTATGAGTTAAGTTTTGTTAATTAAGCGTTATCGATTTTATTGGTAATTAAGCACTATTGATTGAGTGTTAAGTAGTATAAATAGAGTAAGTTGTGAAAATAAAGGGACTAGTCAGTCATTCAGTATCAACGAACTAAGACTTAATTATTTACCTCAAGTGAGTCTGCTTGAGAACTATTGGCAGTATAATCGATTCACGTATCGACTTATACACTCATCACAATCTAGGTTTATGTACCTAAGATTGACCCAGGTTGGATAAAAGAGTCCACTCTTCAACAGCAACGTTAAGAAATTTCTACTCGCTTTTCTAAAATAGTTATTTGGCATCATATGTAATATAGTACTTTCGTTTTTGTCAGCAACTCAGGGCCTCCCCACATCTATCACACACACACACACACTCACTCTATTTCAGCGCAAAAACATTGTGTATTCGTTCATTCGTTGCTTTAAAGAATCATTTTTAGATTTACCGTTGATCGGTCTGTCAACTGACATAATAATTGTAATGTAACTGTAGCATTAAGCAATCAAATCATCGAAAATTAAAAATAAAATAAACTCGTCTCAAACCATTAAGTGACAGTGAAAAATATTCTTTTGTTGTAGTCCTATTTGAAATTGTAAGTATTTGTTTTTTCTGTCAATTTAAATACATGCCTTTCATTAAGGACTTGATAACTTATTTTTTAAATAAAACGCAAACTACTTGAGATATCTCAAAAAAATGTTATTGGCTTAAATTACTATCAAAACATTTATGAATGAAATTCGACTTCGTTCATATGTCCACCACGGGAACGTAAGCAGCGGCCGATACGTTGAACCAAATTTTCGATGACTCGGCCGCACATTTCGACCAATACGGCCGCTTTTTCTCGTTCAATATTGGCTCTTAGCTCCTCTAACGGCTTGTTGGCATAGACCAATGATTTAATATAGCCCCATGAAAAAAAGTCTAGAGGCGTTAAATCACACGATCCGGCGGCCAATGACGGGTCCGTTTCTCGAGATAAAACGTTCACCGAACTGAGACTTCAATAACTCAATTGATGCACCCGCTGTGTGGCTTGTGGCACCGGCTTGTTGGAACCACATATCACTGATGTCCATGCAATTGCTTAAATAAATATCGTTCCAACATGTAGCGAATGCCATTTACCGTAACGTGTCGGTCATTTTCATCGACGAAAAAAAACCGCCATCCGTATCAAAACCGCACCAAACAGTGACTTTTTGCGGATGAAGCACTGTTTCATGAAGCACATGAGGGTTCTCATCTGTCCAGTAATGCATATTTTGCTTATTGATGAAGCCGTTTACCCGAAAATGCGCTTCATCGCTGAAGATGATTTTGCAATGAAATTCTTCATTTTCTTAAATCATGTCCAGAGCCCAATTCGAGAACGTACGTCGCTTCATATCATCAAGTGGCTTTAGTTCTTGAGTCAGCTTGATCTTGTAAGGGTGAAGGCCAATATCCTTACGTAAAATTCGCCATAATGTGGTCTGGGAGAGGCCCTATTCTGAGAACTCAGTGAAACGTAGTCGTAATTTTTTCACTAGACTGTGAATTGCTTGTCTACTGGGAAGAGAATTACGGCCGAAAATTGGCGTTAACGCTCTTAAAGTTGCGACCACCGACTCTGAATTTCGGTAGTAAATTTTTACTATTTGTAAACGTTGTTCCTTCGTGTACTTCACCCTGATGAAAATGTTAATTTCACTGAATATTTTGACATTGACAGTTCGGTAATCGGCGATTTTTTCTTGTGGAGTTATTGTAAAAGGGAATGGTCGTTCACTCTGAAAGTTTGAAATTGTCAAATCGCAAATGAAAGACCATTTATTTGTGCAGAACTTAGATACTGCAAATATGGAGCTGGAGCAAATTAAGACGGACGCGGATTCAGAATTCCTTGGTTATTTAAAAAAACATACGTAAAATTCACCAAACGTACAATTTTAATTACATGATGCATATGTAAATTCATTTCGTTTTTCTATGTATATTTGCTTTTATTTCAATGTATTTTTTTTTTAAATTCAAAAAAATTACTATTACCTAAATAAGAAATAAAAAAAAATAACTTTGTCATGTGTCAAAGATTAATACATATCTTTCCTAGTAAACCCTGAAATATCACATTCAGAACAATGTTTTTCTTAAATGGGAAATTTCTTTTTTAGATGAGAGAACCTTGTAAACAACAACACAACATTTTTTGATATTCATTGGAACTGCCAGATAGCAACGAATTTTTTTTGGGTAGTTTATGGACGCATCCTTTTAAAAACGAGACAATTCCTTGCGTTGCGTATGATAATTTTCTCTCTGGTAGGATAGAAACGAGCAAATTGTATGATAACTTGCTCTCAAGAATATGGCAGCACTGCCCCAGTGTGTTTATTACTCGGTCTAAAGAAGGCACATGCGATACAAACTTTACCGCCATATGCCAACTCACTCCGTGAATTGTTTGTTTCTCGATATTCTCGCTGGTGTCCGCTCTTACAAAGCCACATACAATCAGCTGCACGATCTGCCAAAAGCTAATGCATTCCAACATTAATGTTAAAAAAAAGGAATTACATATATAAAACCACGCTTGGATCCGTTGCCCCTTTTTGCACTTACTTGACATATGGCTTAGCAGAGAAGCACTAACGCGCGCTGGACTGGACACCATCAACGACCAGAGCAGCACCAGCCATCACTAGAGGACATAGCAAAACAAAAAGCAACTTCTTTATGGCTCTGTTGATGGTATCAAAACTTAATGTTGATGACATTTTTGCCTGATGTGATTAATTCGCCTTTTTGTGAGAGAGGTTGTCCTTGCTGGAACGACACCGCCCCACCAACCCGATAACTCCGGCACCGACAACACCACATGGATGTGAAGAAAGTGTATAAAAGAAGCACGGTCTTCACCCCACCCGAACCCATTCCACGGAGCAGGAGTGACTGCAAAATAACTATGTCGTCGCACTTGCTGATTGGAATCGCACGTAATAATTTTCATGTTAGGTGTTCATCAGGTATCACACAGTCGAATGGTACCAATAACCAAGAAACCCAACGAACTCTGGACGACTGAATGGGATGGCCACGATGGGAACGAGAAATCCACAGCCGACAAACGGCGACAACAAAGTATTAGGACTGCTGTCACTATAAATTTACATTGGTCAAAGGAAACCCCAATTTAGTTTGATTTCGACTGTAAGATTCATAAGGGTTTCTCTCATGGAGCAGCGATGTGTAATTAACAAATCGGGCCGCGATATTAAATTTAACGTGAGAAACAGTAATTATGTATCATCTACGAAACTCGTTTAAAAGCTAGCAAGCGGAAGACTAACCGAAATGGAGATTTCGAGACGTTTGTTTTTTTTATTGCGTTTCAGCTTAAGTGAGAAATCGTTTGGAAAACAGTTCATAGGTAAACATGCAGAAAGAGAGCCAATAGGAAAGAAAAGATACATTTGTTGGCACTTAGCAATTAAGCACAGATCTATAGTCCAACAGCTGTTAAATGGGAATAATACAGAAGGGAGAGAAGGAGGGTGATAGTTCAAGAAGAATTTCCACCACGTTAATGAAGAACTGGATTCATCAACCAAAATATAAGATGTTGACTTAGCTGCAACAAATCTTGAGAGCAAACATAGGGACGGGCTACAGTCCGCTTGGGCGATCTGTTGGATACCCTATTCTTATTCCTATCCCTAATAAGTGGGCGTGACAAAAGTCTAAGTATGGTTGCATTGTTAAGAACGCTCTACATATTTTGTTATATAACATTTAAAGGATTTTATCGAAAAAAACGCTCCCTAGCTCAAACTTGGGTGTTTCAATAAAATTGTTTTATTTAATTGTGGGCGTGTCAGTAGGCGGATTTAAAAAAAATTAACACATGAGCATAAGGGGCCCCCTAGAGAGTATATATTATAAATTTCAGCTCCCTAGCTCAAACTTTGGATTTTCAAAAAAAGTTTTTTTAAATTGTGGGCGTGTCAGTAGGCGGATTTTGAAAATTTTATATCCCGAGCAGTCTTAAGAGTCATAGATCTTATAAAAAAAATTTCAGCTTTCTAGCTCAAAATTCGATATTTTCGAAAATTTTGTTTTTTTGAGTTTCTGGGCGTGTTTAGGGCGGATTTCAAAAATTCGTAAACTTGATTATTTCGGGACCCTAGAGAGTATATGGTTAAAATTTCAGCTCTCTAGGCCCAGTTTAAAGGCCTAATTTTTGCCGACGGACGGACGGGCGGACGGACGGACGGACGGACATGGCTAGATCGACATTACTATCGATGCTGATCATAAGTATAGTAACTTTTAGGTGTCTACGGGCAAT
Source organism: Portevinia maculata (assembly GCA_949715645.1). Lineage (NCBI taxonomy): Eukaryota > Metazoa > Arthropoda > Insecta > Diptera > Syrphidae > Portevinia > Portevinia maculata. Next base: position 80,350,848 of record OX454526.1, on the reverse strand, counting down.
ATTAAGGTATGTTACAAACTATGCGTCAAAATTAATATACCCTTAGAATAGGGTATAACAAGGACTCCGGTTTTGATGGTTTACCAAGGGAGTTCTTTATAAACGCTGGTAGGGGGCATGCAGGGGAGAATGAATGCATTCCCGATGACTTGGCTATCAGCTCAATAAATGCCGCATTGAAAAGAACGGTGCAGGGAAATAACTTCACGGGCAATAACTTCACATGGGCAATAACTTCACCTCGAGTGGGCAATAACTTCACCTTTTTTTTGTGAAGTAATTGCCCATTGATGGTGAGCAATAACTTCACCGTAAATTTTGTGAAGTGATTTCCCACCTATAATTTGAGAATTTGTCTATTATAACTAAAGACCCTTGCACCCACTCCAAATCAAACAGTGACCCCAAGCAGGGGGGTTGATGGGGGGGGGGGGGTATGCCCCCCATATGCATTGCACTGTTTATTGGATTAGTTGCGAAATCGCAAGTAGATTCCATAAACAGTTCAATACCTATGGGGGGCCATGCTGGCCCCCTGCAACCCCCTTGCTTGGGATCACTCTTTGATTTAGAGTACGTACGAGGTATGGTTCTTGATTTATCATAAAATGTTAAGAGAATTTATTTCCCACAAAAAAGTGAAGATATTGCTCACTCGAGGTGAAGTTATTGCCCATGTGAAGTTATTGCCCATGAAGTTATTTCCCTGCACCGAAAAGAAAGGCGATCCTATGTATTGCAAGAACTATCAAGAACTGCTTACTAATGCATAATGAGATGCTATCCAACGTAGGCATTGAGATCTCGGACCCTTCTGCAACATACAAAATCGGAACGTACCAGTGGGACTTCCGGCCCGGCTGGCAGTTCAACGTAATAGACCAAATTTTCCCAGTGATGCAACCACTAGACTTGAACGCAATGTAATGTAATGGTTACACAGCGCGGGCGTTAAGGAAATTAGGGTGAGAAGAAAAGGAGAGATGCCGATGCACGTGGTTTTGAATATTTGTAGGTTATAATGTGAAGGAAAAACAGTGCGTGGAAGAGTATTCCATATTCGTGTTATACGGCTGAGGAAAGATTCTTTGAACTTCACTGTACGTCCGAACACAGGCTTGAGGGTGAAGTGATGAGCTTTCCTTGCATGGCGGGTATTGCGGTTGAAATGTTCAAGGGGAGCAATGCAACTGTCTATTTCGTTTGAGCACTTATGGTGGAAATAACGATAAAATAACGAAATGCAGGAGACACACGCAGCTGGTGGTTAATGGACTGCTAATATGCCTGGAAGGACAGGGTTGCAAAGTGATTACCTATGCGTATGAAGTTGCTATTTCCGTCTCTGTATAGCACCTCAATACACTAAAGGAACTCCAACAAATACTCGCAACAGGCTAACTAGTTGGTGTAAGCCCGCACAGAACTGAAATTGTCCTCTTCTAGAGGAAATACCTCCTTCCATTAATGGTATAATCCTAACATTTTCTAATGAGGCTTATTGTTAAGGTCTCATTTTAGATTAGACGCTAAGCTGGAGACCCAACACAGAAGAAAGAGTTCAAAAAGCTACAGTAGCACTAAGAAACAGGTGAGTCTGAAAACCCCACATCGCTCACTGACTTAACATCTCGGTCGTAACACCGATACTTATTTACGGTATGGTTGTCTGATGGACTACTTTGGATAGAGCGATTTATAGTGACAAGCCTAGCATAGTCTGACGCACAACCTCTTCTGCAGCACTGAACAACCTGCTTCATTAATTAAATAAAAGAATCATGTACTAGATAACCCAAAATTGTTGAGATGAGTCTTTATTGAAGTGTGCGCGGGATGAGTATGGGACGATCCCAACAGATGTTGAGGTGGGATCTGTCATGGAGCATTGGCCGCGGTCATTTGCAATGGGAGGGCTCCTCGGGGCAAGCTAACAGCGAACCCCCCACCATTGCTGATGAGATTTCATTTGCATTTTCATTTTTTTTTCACTTTCGTTTTCTTGACTTATATATTTATTCCTTTTCGCGTTTTATTTGGATGTGAACCTAACTAGTGCTTCGAAGTGCAAGGACATTTGTTTCCCCTCTTTTTATATACATTCTACAATTTATTCCCTATTGCTATATTTCTCTTCTCCTGGCACGATAATTTTGATAACAATGGGTAGCAAGCAGCAAGATTCCACCCCACCGTCGAGCAAACGCCGTGCAGCCCGCAAGCGTACCTAAAGCTGCTTCGTGCTGAAGATCATAACAGCCGATCTTCGATTGCATTTGCCTTTCGCGCAAATACCTACACCCCTCCAAAGTTACAACGTTTTATACAAAGTTCCGTATCTGGTCGCATGCGAACACTACGACTACGGCAGACTTCATCTCATTTGAAATTCGTCTTAAGCTTTTTTGCAAGCTTCTATTTAACTTGCAATGTATGTATGTTTGTCCGGGTGGAGTCTTGCAACTGAAATTTTAATTCAGTTATTTACCGATTGAGCTGAAATGGTATAAACGCTTATTTTGGATGACAATGCATGCTTAGCTACGTGACGTCATTCTAATTGCAACATGGCGGACTAGTTTTTTTTTCTGCGCCACCACAATATTGGTATCAAATGAGAGGGCTTGCTGAGGAGAACACGGGCATTAATACAACGTCAAATTAAATCCAATAAATTAATGATAAAAAAACAAGCTTTTATTTAATTGCCCCAAAAAGAAGAAAATAAACTTTAAATTAAATCAAACCAATCAATTTAGTACATGTATTACAGAATTTATTAAATGATATAAAACTTGTTGCGAGATTTGCATATTTTATAGAAAACATTTTTTTTCATAGAATTACTTATAATAAGTATGTCAAGCAAGACTAGTTAGTACACAGCTAAATGGCAAATGGGATTTGGCTGAAATGCTGGTATTCTGTCGCCGAAAATTTGCATATTCTATTTTACGATTCGAAAATCCCAAAAAGATTGTAATGTGCAAATAAATGATTTTTCGTATTTTGTCATGCATAATATTATTATTCAATTCATGTTACTACAACAGATTAGCAATAGTGCGAAATCTAGAGAAAATCTCAATCGTTTTTAAAATTCCGCGGTTTTTTGAAGAATTCTTGCACAATTTCGTCTTCCCTTAGTCCAATTTCAGAATGGATACTCAAAGAAGTGAGTCCATTGAGGCGCTCCCGTCCTATTGTACTTCTAAGATAGTTTTTTTATTCTTCTTAGGGTCGAAAATGATCGTTCTGGAGCTGCTGTTGTTACGGGTAACACTGCCAATACTCGTAAGATCGTGTTCACGTTTTTGAAACATTTTTCATTGGTAACCTAAAAAATAACGTAACCATTGAAAGTTAAGTATTCAATGGGTTATAGAAACTGATTCTGGAAGTAAAAATTCCAATCTTTTTTTGAATATCTTGATCAAAGAGACAAAGATCCGTTGCCTCCACATTCTCATCTCTGAGATAAAATTCCTTTCGGAACAGTCCAATATTTCGTCATAAAACTTGTAAGGATCTGCGCATTTTTCCTCATCAAATTCCTGCTTGGAAGGAAATACAAGGTGGCGCAAAAGTAATCCTCCTATCAGAAAATGCTATAAATTTTGCGATTGGCCCCTAATGTCAGTTCTGTTTTGACATTTGTGTAGTAAATACATGCGAAATACACGTTAATAAACAATGTTACGCTACACTGCTCCAGAACGCGGAATATTGGTGACTATTTATTTGAGCAATAATCGGTCGGTGACCAAAAAACATCGGAAGGTTATTTTTGCGCCACCTTGTAGTTGTCCGAAATTGTGGAAGATCGATTTGTGTTTTTCGAACCGACTTTGGAGATGAAAAATGTAAGTACGAGTATCAAGGAATGGAATGTAGAAGGCAATTCTGTAATAATCTTCGACATTTTGTGTTTCAACGTTGCAACGGTTTTTCTGTTGACTGCAACGACGAGGCAATTTCATATTAAGAACAGATTTCAGCTACATTGTCGTAAATGATACAAAAATTTGAATCAACGTTTTCCCGCTTTTTCCTTGATATCATTCTTAGCATCATCAAGCTAACTTTGTGGCTTCTCCTAGATCTTGATTTTTCGTCTGCAATTCCCGACTCAGAGGCAAGACGATAGAATTGATCGATTCCATTATATGACAGAAGATTTGAAATTCGATTGTCAAAATCGCGGTAAAAAGCTGAGAAGTCTTTTGTGGAAGTATCTCGATCTTTCCACTTTTTTATTTCTTCCAAAGCTTCTATAACGGCCGGTGTAAGGTTCGAGGTAAGTTGAAACTGCTTCATGAGACTGAGCCCATCTTGTAACAGCGAAAGAATTCAATTTTTCTTTTCTCCGGTCACTCTTTTTCGGCATTTTCAAAATGTCTTCCTTTAAAATGCTTTGTCTCTTCGGCCAGTGGAAAAATGCTTATATTGCTCCGATAGTTCCTAACGCATTTTTTATACCCGAAACTCGGCAAGCGGCATTGATGACCAAACTGAAGCCATGCGCGGCACAATGAACGTAGATTGCAAGAGGAAAATGAGACCTGATATGGGCTTGTACTCCGTTTACTTCGCCACTCATAACTGGTGCATATATATATCTGTGTAGCAAAAAATTATCGCGAAGTACATGTTCCGAATTAAAATTGTTTGCAGTGGTAACCGTGTGTCCACACAAGCGGCACTATCGTAGTTTCATGCAAAATGTATGAGAAAAAGAATGAGAAAATGAGGTTAAGTTAGGTCATGACAGCATACATTTTATGGACGCCCCCCTAGTCGAGATCCTAGATCCGCCACTGTGTGGTGGTTTGGGATCATCAGTGGATTACCATAAACATATCAAATCCATACTCAAATGTGAAAGTTTATACCAGGGGTATATGAGTAGTCACAACTCACGAGTGAGTGTGAACTATTTTTTCCATTTCAAATGTTACCTTCAGTTTGAAGAATAAACAAATAAAATGATTATTCAGCCTAGTGTATGGCTATCACTGATGATCCCAAACTGTGGGTGAAACTCCACAAATATATAGTTATACTAGAAATAGTTGACTATATATATTAATTTTTCACTATCAGTCATAGCCAAACACTAGGCTGTATAATCATTTCATTTGTTTATTCTTCAAATTGAAGGTAACATTTGAAATGGAAAAAATAGTTCACACTCACTCGTGAGTTGTGACTACTCATATACCCCTGGTATAAACTTTCACGAATAAATCTTTAGCTTGAACTGAATTTGATTTCTCAGTACCTACAGGCATAGATTTCTTCGACATTGGTATTATGCAAAGTTCGCAGTCTTTTCGGATTATATTGACGCTGGTAATCGGCAATTGCGCTTTTAGCTTTTCTATTTGCCTCTAAGACAATTGTTTCAATAACAGCAGTAGGCAAAAGACGTTTGAATGCAGATTGATGGTCGACAAAAGACTCTGTGCTAAAAGAGGCATACTCCATTTCATTCTTCTTCATTTCCTCAGTCGCCCTTTATTCTGTAGCACTAGGAACAGTGACTGATCAGGAGTTCTGACCGCCCTAAGCTAATTATGAGAACGCGCCCCCGCCAGGTGTGTTACGGATGGCCTAAAAAGTAGTAAGTGAGTAGAGTAGTAGTGTGAAAATTTTAACATGCTTCATACTATCTATAAAAGTTGTCAGATCGATCTGCAAGCGAAACTAACGTTGTCCTTTAATCTGCATGACATTCAACCTTAGGGTGGCAAACCATTTTTTAAGCTGACCGTACATAAAGGCAAAGTACCTCACGCATTATAAGACCAAATTTATGACAAGTAACTGCAGGCTTCCAAGTAGAAAACCAAATCCATGTCGTTTTTGGCCGTATGACTTGTATTGGGTTAGTTTCTATAGACAATTTAGTTGCCATTGCCATTGACCATGAGCGTGGTCATCTAGTGTGTGAAGTTGCTTCGACTTGGGTATTTTTTAAATATTTACACTTCTGTTATTGTTAAAAAAAAGAAGAGGAGAGGCATCATAGAAGTGAAACATTTTTGCAACTGATTAATGATTTATTTGAAAATTATAGTACATAATTAAGTAATTATTATTAGATCATACAAAAGTCCTTTTTCGTGCTTTAGCGTTTTTTCAAATTTGATAGTTTGTAAAAAATCACTTTCTATGTACACTAGCGAGAGCGCTGCAAGATTTTGCTGGCGGAGTGTGGAGCGCAAGTAATTATACCCTATTCTAAGGGTATATTAATTTTGACGCATAGTTTGTAACATACCTTAATATTGCCCGTAGACCCCTAAAAGTTACTATATTTATGATCAGCATCGATAGTAATTTCGATCTAGCCATGTCCGTCCGTCCGTCCGTCCATCTGTTGCCAAAAATTAGGATTTTAAACTGGGCCTACAGAGCTGAAATTTTAACCATATACTCTCTAGGGTACCGAAATAATCAAGTTTAAGAATTTTTGAAATCCACCCACAGACACGCCCACAAACTCAAAAAAAAACAACATTTTGGAGAAAATCTAATTTTGAGCTAGAGAGCTGAAATTTTTTATATCTGATCTATGACTCCTAAAACTGTTCGGGATATACAATTTTCAAAATCCGCCCAGTGACTGACACGCCCACAATTAAATGAAACAATTTTATTAAAAAACCAAAAGTTGAGCTAGGGAGCTGAAATTTATAATATATTTATTTTGTTTTTGAATGAATAACCTTACATTCCTTACCACGTTAAGTGGACGGCTGGTAAGGAATGTAAGGTTATTCATTCAAAAACAAAATAAAGGAATTGACGGAAAACAAAAATTAAAACCAGGAAAAATTGTGTGGTAACACATAAAAAACCATTAATTATAACATATACTCTCTAGGGGCCCTTTAAGCTCATAGGCGAATATTTTGAAAATCCGCCCACTGACACGCCCACAATTTAAAATCAACTTTTTTTGCAAATCCAAAGTTTGAGCTAGGGAGCTGAAATTTATAATATATACTCTCTAGGGGCCCTTTATGCTCATGTGTTAATTTTTTTTTAAATCCGCCTACTGATACGCCCACAACTAAATAAAACAATTTTATTCAAAAACCAAAGTTTTTTTTTCTATAAAATCCTTTAAATGTTATATTTTTTTTTTTTTTTATAATTTGCGTGCGCTAAAGGGACACAGTGTAGTGTAGTGACACAGTACCCTTATAATGGTAAAACCACAGCGCAGGCATTTAGTTTGTTGCGCAAGTATTTAGCTCCCAGCAATTCATTGCCTATTTTTGGGTGCTACTTACTGAAAGAATAGAAGGATAGGAAAGAAGTTTGGTGCGATGGGTTTTTTTTTCTCAACAGGTGGCGCCTAAATTGCTTTAGGGAGATCAGTTTTTGTTGTGTGTATTCAATTTATAAAAATCATGGCCCTGGTCGGGATTCGAACGCACGACCTGCCCATCACTTAGTGAATACACTACCATCGCACCATTGCCACCTGCCAAATATGTAGAGCGTTCTTAACAATTCAATCATACTTAGACTTTTGTCCCGCACACTTATGAGCGATAGGAATAAGAATATTGTATCCAACAGTTCGCCCAAGCGGACTGTAGCCCGTCCCTATGTTTTTTTACTCTTTTAAGAGCTGAAAAATACCTTTCGACACTGCAGTTGGTAGCACTCATTGTCAAAAAAATTCTTAATATTATCTCCACATTCGAGAACATGCATGAAATATTAAAACTTTTTATTAACTGCAACAAACCCTTCGGGGTTCTGGCAGAAAAAGAATGCTCGGCCTCGGTGTCAGATTTTAAAAACTGCGCCAAATGGACGCATTCTTTTGCAAAGGTTCCTTCTAAATCAGTGGCATATAGTTGTTTTAACTCGTTTGCTTTGCTTCTAATAAATTGACTGTCGTCTATTTCATGCAGTTTCCATAAGAAACCCAACTTTGTGTTTACTGTATTATAAATAATTTGCCGGTTTTTTAAGTGCACTTTAAGACAATCAATAGCTTTATAATAATTACCAAAGATGAAAGATCGTCTCCCTTCTAACTCAATGTGCCCCGTTTTAACTTTATTAAAATTAAATTTTGGTTTCTTTCTTCTTCTTACATCTTTTTTGTATGTGGTCACTTCGCATCTCTTGACTGCCTCTGATTCAAAATTTTCGAACTCTTTTTCGTCACTCAACGTATCAAGATAAGCATATTAATGTTTCATAAAGAGTAACAACATTAGATAAATCAACAGAACTTGCTTGTAGCTGTGCACTAACGATTTGAAACTTCACGAGCACAGAGTTCCAAAAGCACAACATTATTGTAATTCCTAAATTTTTATTTTTTTCCTTTTGCTTCTATCGTGGTCTCCTTACTTTGATTTTCATCTTCGCAAATAGAGTTTAATGTTTCCAGAACTTGTTTGTATGAACTGTATAAGGCTTTGTTAGCATCTGCTCGCGCACTCCATCGATTTTTCGATAGATTTTTTAGTGTCGTCGATTTTTCATCCAATTTGGATAACAAAATTTGCCATCTGCTTGTAGATCCAGAAACAAAATTGTATAAAAATAATCAGAAAACCCAGCCATAAGCCATTTTAAAAACATACGGACGGGCTACAGTCCGCTTGGGCGAACTGTTGGATACCCTTTTCTTATTCCTATCCCTCATAAGTGGGCGTGACAAAAGTCTAAGTATGGTTGAATTGTTAAGAACGCTCACATACTTTGTTATATAACATTTAAAGGATTTTATCGAAAAAACGAAGCTTTTGTAAAAAAAACGTTCCCTTGCTCAAACTTTGGTTTTCCAATAAAATTGTTTTTTTAAATTGTGGGCGTGTCAGTAGGCGGATTTTGAAAATATTTACACATGAGCATGAAGGGCACCTAGAGAGTATATATTATTAATTGCGGCTCCCTAGCTCAAATTTTGGTTTTTCAATAAAATTTGTTTTATTTAATTGTGGGCGTGTTTGTGGGCGGATTTTAAAAATTGTATCTCCCGATCAGTTTTAGGAGTCATAGATCATATATACAAAATTTCAGCTTTCTAGCTCAAAGTTCGATTTTTTTGGAAAAATAGTTTTTTTGAGTTTGTGGGCGGATTTCAAAAATTCTTCAACTTGATTATTTCGGGACCCTAGAGAGTATATGATTAAAAATTTAGCTCTCTAGGTCCAGTTTAAAGGCCTAATTTTTGCCGACAGACGGACGGACGGACAGACGGATGGACGAACATGGCTAGATCGACATTACTATCGATGCTGATCATAAATATAGTAACTTTTAGGGGTCTACGGGCAATATTAAGGAATGTTACAAACTATGAGTCAAAATTAATATACCTTTAGGCTAGGGTATAAAAAGTAAAGCAGGTAGCACTGCACGAAGTAAAATGTTACACACAACGAGGATCAACTCGAGTCGCCTTTAAAAAAGCATTATGAAAAAACTCACAATCATTTGCCTTACGAAGCACGCCGCATGTAGTGGTGCAGCCAAAATATATTGTGTTTGTGTACCCTTTTTTCAGCAGCGATGGTTCCATAAGGGTTAACGCACATCCTTTTGACCTGCTTCCACATATTGTAGGATTTTTTCTGTTTTTTTCTTTGTAGTACATAGTAGGAAATGCATATGTAGAGAGAGTGTCCCTACTCATTATGGATATATGCTGGTCCCCGCACATCGTTGATGTGTTTCATTGCGCGCGGCAAGCTGCGCTGAGTGCCTAGTGCGAGAAGTGTCATTTTTGCCTTGGCTCATATATTTCTGCCACCGATTTGCCTCAGCTGCTATTTCTGGCACTATCACTTGCAATAAATCAATGTCTCCTTCTTCCATATCTTGAACAAGCTCTACCAAATGGATATCCTGAAGCGGCTCAAATTGTGCATTTGGGTAATCAATATTTGAAACGCCGCTATTCAATTCATTTGATAGATCATCGACAGAAAAAGAACTATTAGCAGCGTCAATATCGTTGAGAGATAATCAATCTACAGGATAATCTCGTCCACCAATCGCATCGCTAACTTCACCACATCATCGCCAATATCCCTGTAGAAATAATCAGAAAGCTTCTGCTGCACTTCATCGGTCAACTCACGCTGAATGTTTGCCAAATAAATGACTCTGCTATCCATGTTTTACTTCGAAATAATAAACTGCAACCAAATCAAATGAATCACTGATAACACTAATGCACTAATAATACCAACACTAAGTAGATACACAAAATATATTGTCAAATTGTAATGAATAATATTGTTGTCTAATTTTTTTTTTTATTTTTTTTTTTTTAATACTTCACTTCAAACCGTATCTGAAACTTACTGCGTTTCAAAAAAAAGGAATCGAAACCGTTTTCCATACAAAATGTAGGGGAGACCGGGGCTAGTTGACTGAAAATTTACATTTTTTTCTTTTTCTCTTGAACTAAGGCTGATATAAAGATAGTTCAGATATCATTGAAAAAAGCATCCTTTGTTCTTTCTAAACAAAGTTATTCAAATAAAAAAAACAACATGAGGACAATATTTTCTTAATTTTAGTAAAGCACCTCGATTGTGTCCTACGCCGCCGTGCGAAACTGAATTCTTACAAAAAATTTAAAGATTAAGATTCATTTATTTTTTTATTTTTTTTGTAATACCATAAATGAATTCTGTATCTACTTACCGAACAAGTATCACCAGATAGGAACAATATTTTCAATATTAGGCAGTTATGTAGGTTATGTTAACAAAAAACAAAACCACTTATTGTGGTGGAAACGAAAAGGCACTTAATGGCCATTAACTAAAATAAGGCAAAATAAATAAATTACAGAGGTACATACATACTTCTATTGCTTAGGAAAAATATATGATTTTAAATTAAGCAAAATAAATAAATTAAAAGCCACTTCCTGTGGTAAAACAAAAAACAAAAATATCTCTTATATTCTCAGTCACTAATTAAGCAAAATAAAAATTATAGAGGCACTTTCAGTGCATAGAAAAAGTCAAATAATAAATGCACTAAATGACTTAAAATTAAACAAAATAAATAAATTAAAATCCACTTCTTGTGGTAAAACAAATATTACTTAGTCACTATCTAAATCGTTATCAGAATTACAATTTTGACAGCTATAAAAAACCAAGTTTCCTCGTGAACATTTCGAGTGTCCCCATTTGTGCCAGCGAATGCATTGAATCCAATCCTCTCCTGGAACGCTTGCTAAGTATGACACCCCGCAAACGAGGCATACTTCATCTTCATCATCTTCTTCTGAAGACTCATTTAAAGTTGACTTCCTCCTCGGTTTCGGTGTTTTTTTGCTATGTTGTTTTTGGCTGGTTTTGTTCTTTTGCGGCTATTTGTCTCTCAGTTTTAGCTACTTTCTTAGACTTTACTGCGTTTAGTTTTTCTTCAAAAGCGGTTTTTACTGGGGTGTCAGTATAAATTGCCGATGATCTTTTGCGACTGTTTTCTTTGGCTTTCTGACGCGGGCCTGCTTTTGGCAATGGTCGTATCTCGAGCAAGAGAGCCATCCTTGAGGTGGAAGGCTGCGGATCAGCTTCTCTAAGAGCTTCGGGAATCATTTGCTTTGTAGGAGTTCCTTGATTTTCGTGATACAAGGATAAGTCTGGCTCAAAAATATTTGTTGCTTGTGGTGTGTCGGCATATTGTTCATCTTCACGGTCAGGAACAGGTTTATTGCTACTTGTTGTTTCAGGCCGGTCAGATACATCACTTCCCATAAATTCGGAATCCTGAAACCCAGACTGGATGTTGTTTACGTCGCATGCTAAAGGAAAGGCAGTCGTTATGATTGCGGGAATATTGTAAATTCAAATAGGCCTTCCCGGATTGGTAGCCATCCAATTTCCACATGCTGTATTGATATACTTTTTAAAAGACCCGAAAACTGTCCTATCCAGTGGTTGGAGCTTGTGGCTGCAGTGTGGAGGAAAAGACAACACAGTTACCCCATTTTGCTTAAACAAATCAAGGCCTGCTATCGACAAATGGGATTCATGGTTGTCAAGGAGCAGCAGAACAGGTCTTTCTTTGGATGGTTTCGCATGCTGTATAAAATGATTTGCAAATTTTAAGAACTGCTCCTCTTTCATCCATCCTGAAGGGTTTGCTGCGCCAATTGATCCAATTGGTCCTCCGTTCACAAAATAATCTTTGTAGTGGACACGCGGGAACACAAAAAACGGAGGCATTGCATTCCCGACCGCTGAAACAGCAGCAGCTACTGTCACCAAAGTGCCTCTCTCAGCTGAAGTCACCGATCCAAGCTGCTTAACTCCACAGCGAGCGACTACTCGATCGGGTGTATGAACTGTTGTGACACCCGTTTCGTCCATGTTCCAAATGTCTTCAGGATGCAGTTTTAGGCGCTCACAAACAGTTTTCAGGTTCTTAAAAAACAAACCGACATTATGCTTATTGAAAGAAGTCGCTCTCGACAAACTTGTGGCTTGTGGCCTTCGCAGCGAAAGTGCTGGATGTCTCTTTAAAAAATATCCGAACCAGTCCCCCCGGCAGACTTACTTTCATTTCATGAGCTTGGTATTTTAGTTGCTGTTTTTATGGCAAACTCGTATGCCAGTTTTCGAACTTGGAAGGGTGTCATGCCAAATTTAATATCAGCAGTTGTTTTTAAATATTCAACTAAACATTGCTCTTCTGTATCGGAAAATATTTGCCTTGTTTTTGAATAGCCCACTTTTTCCAAACTTAATTCACTTAATTCACTACTAGGATTTTCGTCCTTTTTCTTTTGGATCTTTCGTACATACCTTTGTAGGGTTTTGTACGGAATTGCCTCTACTTTTGAAACTTACCTTATACTGAGGCCTTCCATCAAAACAAGTCTACAGGCTCGTTCCATCACGCTTTGCTGAGTATCTCCTCTTGCTGTTTTCCTTTCATAAGTCCTTATTTCCTGTAAATCCCGAAAAAAATATTGAGTCAACTAGCCCCGAAGAAAATGAGTCAACTAACCCCGCCCGACCATCTGGCAGATAACAAGATTTTTCAGAAGCAAAAACACAAAATAACAAAAAATAAAAGACATGCATGGACAACTTCCACATACATACACTATATTGCAAGAACAAAATCTGCGCCAGACGCTCAAAACGGCCGGAAAGAGAAAAATAAGAGAAAAAAAAAGTTACTTACGGTAGCAAAAAATCGTTTTTCCTTAATATTTCTTCAATGACATGTACTCGCGACGAGACACAAAGAGAGACTAAACAGGTATCGGTCGGTATTGAATGTAAAAACAGGAATGGAAATGCAATTCATTTCTTCTCTTTAAAATAAATGGCAGTGAGTCAACATGCCATTGGGGTCAACTAACCCCGGTCTCCCCTACTGAACAAAATACTAGGGAGTACAAATCCCCAAACACGTATAGAGATCAACAATTTAAACCCATCAACAAATTAAACCCGAATAAACTGTGTTTAAAAAGCTAACGGTATAATACTTTGAAAATGCAAAGATATGACGTTGGTGTGTAAGAAATTGTGATTAATTTTCATCATTAAAAGTGTTTGGGGAGTCCTGTACCTAGGGTTGCCGGTTCGAAATCGGTACATATCTGGACATTATGTTGAAATTCCGGGACTCGTCTGGACATTTCAAAGTTCGACTATTTTATTTTTGTTTATAAATAAAAAAAGGGAAACCATTTGTATTATTAACGTGCAAATAAGCGTATTTATTTTAATAAAAAAACAAAAAAGAATTAAAAAAACAAAAAAAAAACTAAGTTTTCAATCACATTTCTCTTCAGCTATATATTGACATTTACATATTATTATTTCTTTTGGCAGGCCCCACTTTTTGCCGAAGGTTCTGCTGCAGGCATAGAAGGCTATACATGTCTTCTTTACCCGTTGTTCTATGTTTATTTTCCAGTTGAGTTTAGGATCTAGGATAACTCCTAGATACCTGGCACTGGTTGAAAGGGGTAGGGGTGTGCCGTTTAGGCGAGGAAGCGTAAAGTCAGGTAATTTGGTTTTGATGGTGAAGAGCATCAGCACAGTTTTCTCCGGGTTGACTCCCAGACCGCACTTTTTTGCCCAAGTGCTAACTTTGCTTAGAGCATTCTCCATGATTTCACTAATCACGGAGGGAAACATTCCTGACACCAATATCACCATATCGTCCGCATACCCGACTACCTTGATTCCTTCTCTGTCTAAACTTATGAGGATTTTGTTCATTACTAGGAGCCAGAGTAGGGGTGAGATGACTCCTCCTTAAGGTGTTCCCATCCTGGCATATTTGGTTATATTGCTATTTCCTAAAGCTGCTTGAATGATTCTAGTGCTGAGCATGGAAACAATCCATTGACTTAGATGGTTTTCTATTCCCAGCTCCCTCAGGGACTCTAGAATTGCTTCAGTGTGTACATTATTGAAGGCTCCTTCTATGTCTAGGAAGGTAGCCAAGGTGTATTCTTTGTAATGTAGGGATTTTTCTATCGTACGCACTACCTCGTAAAGAGCTGTTTCTGTAGATCTTCCCTTGAGGTATGCGTGTTAAGATTTGGAGAGGAGTAAAGCTTCTATTGCCCCTCTCAGGTGGTTGTCTAGGAGACGTTCGAGCGTCTTCAGTACGAAGGAGGTCAAACTAATTGGTCTGAAATCTTTCGCAGTTTCATGACCGCGTCTACCTGCTTTTGGAATGAAAACAACTCGCACTCGTCTCCATGAATAGGGTACATGATTGTAGAGTATACAGTTCCTGTAAATCGATGTGAGCCATGGAATTGCCAGTTCCAGAGATTTCTGGAGCATGATGGGCAGAATGCCGTCCAGGCCAGGCGATTTAAAGGGAACGAAGCTGTTTATTGCCCAGGAAATTTTTTCCTCGGTAATAATGGATGTTATATTTTCCCAGGCGTCGGGTTGTGTGCGTTGTGAGCTGGATGGCTCTGCACCGTAATCATTGCATCCGGGAAAATGGGTGTTTATTAATAGTTCTAGGGATTCTGCAGTTGACTCAGCCCATTCTCCGTCCTCCTTTCTCAGTAGAGATGGGTTGGACTGTTCTTTGGACAATATTTTGCTGAGTATTGCGGAGTCCTTGAGGGTTTCGATGGATTGGCAGTACTCTATCCACGACTGCGTCTTAGCCGTTCTAATAGAGTTTTTGTAGATTTTAAGGCAATCTCGGTAGGGTTGCCAGTAGTTGCATTTATGGAAGATGTTAAAGGTTTCTCTAGTCAATTTTCTGAGAGAAGAGAGTTCCTTGTTCCACCAAGGGGGGAATGATTTTTTGCTATATTTGATCGGACACGAGACTTTGTACGCTACGTTGAAAGCTTTTTCAAAAGTCTCAACCTTTGTGTCGAGTTCTGAAGTGGAGGTAAATTTTTGATTGGGGGTCTTGTGTAACTTAGTCTTAATAACTTGGTTAAACTTTGCCCAATCGGTTCTTTTGGGGTTTCGGAAAGGTTTCGGGATCTCTTCAGCGAGATCTATGTCGAAGAGTATCCAGTTGTGGTCTGAGAAAGATTTTTTACTGGATATCCTCCAATTTTCAACCTTCATAATATTGTTATTATTACAGAGAGTAACATCTACAACGTCTTCCCAGCCGTTAAAACTGTCCGTACTCGGAAAGATGAAGGTCGGGGTGTTACCTTTGTTACATATTAGTAGGTTATTTTCAATAATATAATCGAAAAGAGACTCACCGCGTTCGTTTGATTCCGAGCTGCCCCATAGCACATGCCTGGAGTTTGAATCGCAGCCCAGCAGCAGGTTGGTCCTTGTTGTTGTTATGGCGGTTATCATTGCCTGGACTTCTTCCGGCGGTACTTGCCGGTCGTGTGCCATGTAGGCGGATGCGATTAGCAGGTCGCCTCCTGCGTTCTCCATCTTAACAACTGTTAGATCGGCCGAGCTAAAATTTGGCCATAGAAAAACTTTAATATGCTTTTTAGCTAGAATGCAGGTTCTTGGCTTACCATGGTTATTATTGCTGCGGTTATATTAGAGGATATATCCGGTGTCGTTAAGGCCTCTTATATTGGGCCCGTTCACCCAAGGTTCTTGGACAATGCCGATGTCGATGTTTTCCTCTTTGAAGAAAATCATCAGGTTATCTGACGCATAGACTGAGTGCTTCAGATTAATCTGTACGACTTTCAGCATTGATTGGTTTCGGGTGTTTGTTCGGTTAGGGTGGTAGTACGGTTCGCCTCGATCCTCATGTCCTCCAACAGCTTGTTGGCATCGTCGACTTTCAGCATTGATTGGTTTCGGGTGTTTGTTCGGTTAGGGTGGTAGTACGGTTCGCCTGGATCCTCATGTCCTCCAACAGCTTGTTGGCATCGTCGACTTCATCTAAGTCGTCGACCTGATACGGGGACCTGAATATTTTAACTTTGGCATGCCTTATGCCAAAGCGGAGCTTGCAGCCGATCTTTTCAATGTGATCTGCGCTCTCTTCCGTCACCATTATTAGGAAGGTTAGGGTGTTGTTGTGAGGTTCCTCAGCCTTGATGACTTTCCAGTCATCCATGGGGACCGCCGGGTTGTGGAGCTTGAGACAGTTGATCACTTTATCACTGTCGATGGTCATATTTGGCAGCCAAATGCGAATTCTCGGTCTCCTCGGAATCTCTCTGGCCAGGATCAGCTTAAGCTTTAAGCCGGTCCAGTCGTCACGGATCTTGTCGCCGCTTAGGAATTCCTTGGAGAAAGCGTCTTCACACTTGATTGCCCTGTAACCTTTTATGACCTCAGCTGAGTCAAAGCAGGGGACGGGTCCGCCTTGGTTGTTTAAGAGATGGTCCATCACCATCTCGGAAAGTTTATTTTCAATGGCACCCCAAACGTCAGCCACTGTCTTGCCGCTGGTAGAGAGTTCATCCACCAAAGCGACTTGTAGGTCGTCTCTGCCAACCTCACTGACTGTTCGTGTCATCTGGGGTGGTGAGATTGGGTTGTGGTGCTTGGCGGTAGCCAACTTAGCAACTTTGCTTCTCTGAGGGTCAGACTTGACCTCCTCTTGTGGGCGGTTGCGTTTAGTTGCTCCGTGGCTCCCTGCGATTCTTGATGAACTCAACAATAATCTGCTGGTGCTTGGGTTTTTCAGCTAGGTCCTGCGGAGTAGCCGTGCCGACCTCTTCCTTCTTGGTAATCTTACCCAGAATGAAGATGGCCCTCTGGTACGCGCTCTTTCTGCGATTACTAGCTGATTTGTGAGTATTTACCGCACGCTTTTGGGCACTAGGTCGAGTGTCCTGCGCCGCGGGTGTAGAGGAGGTAGATGGTTTGTGGATAGCACGTGTACTTTGAGTGGAGCTCCGCTCAGAGTCCCCGCTTCCCACGATTGTCTCCTGACTGGAGGCGAGCAGTTCATCTTCTGATGAAGTGCCTGGGTCTGTGTTTTTTTTTGTTTTTTTTTCTTTTTTTTCTTTTTTTTCTATTGTTCTTTGGTTGTTCATTATTATTGGTCCGTCCCGGCAGAGCCGACTTACCGGGATAAGGCACTTAAATACAACCGGCCTTGCCTGGGCGCCGGAGGGGACCGTAAACGGCCAGTTCTCTTTAACCACTATCTGACCATGCAGCCCTCGGCACGAGTCGACACCTTGGCTTAAAAGTGGGATTTAGCTAGGGTTTACTCCCTACCATTGCCATCTATTTGAATAACTAATTTTCTATTAATTTGTCTAAATTTAACAAATTTACTAATTTTAGTTTTTTTAATACCACAAATGATACCTCCACTAGCTCTACAATGAATGTTGCTTCTTATTGCAGGAATATAGCTGATACTAAAATCTTTAAAATTGTTATTAATAACGTTTTGCTGTTCTTCTTCTAAAAAAGATTCAATTAATATAATTATATCGTATTTTTGAATTGGCTTAAAAAAATCAACTAGCATTATTTTATTTTTAATACCAGCTATATTTACATATTATGTTATAGTCAAACATCGAAGTTCAGTCGCTCCTAGGGTCTAAAAATACATCAGTCAAAGGCCAAAATAAAACGCTCCAATTTCAACCTTTGACTGAAGTATATTTAGTCAACCATAGGAGCGCAGTAGCTTCGGTCATTGACTACAATATATACAATAAATTACAAGCGTGTTTATAGATGATTATTGAAACATATGTGTTAAATAAAACGCAGTCTTTTACAGTCCAAATCCAGAATGACAAGTAAGTTAAGTTTATTTAATGTATATATGTAGATACGTTACATAGGAAGAAATGTAATAGAATAAATAATTCTAGAAAGTATGCGTTCAGTGAAATGATCAAAATATAAAATAGATAAATAGTTAATTCAATATTTATAAAATATTGCTGTATTAAATTAGGAAATATATTCATATATACATTTTTGAAATTGCAGTTTTAACAATATATTTGTGATTGCTTTTACCGAATTTACAAGTTTAAGAATTAATAACGCGTCCTTTATTAAGTCAAATGCCATTCGGTTTCTTTCTTTAGTATATAGGTCGTTCAATAAACTGAAGACTCATTACTAATGGGTATTCCAAGTGCGAATGATATCAGCTTCTTCAAGTTTTTCAATTCATCAAAAGAATTCTTAAAAAAGGACTGCCATATTTTGTTATTAGGCACGTTTTTCGGAAGATGAATAAAAGCTTCTCGCAGAGAGCAATAATTGCTGTGCAAACCGTCATTATCGATTCAATCTGTGATGTTTTACAACCCAGGCAAGTCCTATAGCTCCTTCCATTTAAAAAATCATAGCTTTTGATTTAAGAGAAAGAATCGAAATTTGCTTGCTCGGGGAAAGATCAAAGCGTTTTTCCAATTAATGTACCGCTTTTTTAAGAAACTGGTCGACCTCGGAGAGGAAACTGCATTTGTCAGTGTCGCAAGTGTGCTTTATTATGGATCGAACTTTGCTTCCATAGAATTTATCTATTTATCTACTTCTAAGATTCCCCACTAACTTTCTCATCACACCATCTATTTTCCAAATTGTGCAGTTATTATTTTCTAGTGCAAGTACTGCTGTATTAAACTCTGGCATAACGTTTTGTATAAAATACAAATACGCTTCTGATATTCCATCCTTTTTGCTTTCGTAATGTCTAACTCTACATTAGCATTTATCCCTATAGAAATAAAAGTCCATAATTCTTTTCGATAATAGTCTTCTCCCTTCGAAAGAAAATACATCTTTAAGGCCGGCCAGCTGTAAATCAGGCCATCAATTGCAGGCAAAAGTGATAAGGATAACCATCTAGTCGGTACATGGCGCAGATGATTTTTATAATCAATATTAGCAAAAACACAATATTTATACACTCCTCGCCACTTGAATAGGACACCCCTTACGACTGTTTTCTATCCTTCATTGCTCCCAAACCCAGCAAGCTAGAGACCAGAGCTAGAGATTTTTGTAAATTAAAGTTAATTTAATTGCTGTAATTTGATCAAAGGGAAGATTCAATGCTAAAGCTTTGACTTTTGACAAAATATTATCAACCAAAAAACGGCAAAATGCGGGGTCGAAAATTTGAATGGGAAACATTTTAGAGATTTCTAATTCTTTTTATTACAAAAATAACTTAAATTTAAGATATTTGGAGTACTTTACACTGGAAAAATTTGTTTTCATAGTGTGTTGAGCTACCTTTCCGCTCCAAAGCATCACACATCCGGTTTAGAAGGGTGTATACAAATTGGCCAAAAAATTCAGTGAAATCGAGCTCCAAGCTAATTCGATGGCTTGGGTTAGTTCGGGTATACTCGAATATTGTTGTCTTGATCCGTATATTTGACGTGTCAATCATCCCCAAAAATTTTTAATGATATTTAAATCCGGAGAATAGCGGCCAGCTCAATAGCTCCACATTTTGGCTCTGTATATAGGTTTTAACTACCCGAGCTGTATGTATTGACGCATTATCATGTTGATAAATCCACGGCAGAGGTCCAAAGAGGGTATGCAAGTATGGGAAGGCATTTTTCAATATGCCATTGTAAGACAACGCATTTATTGTGGTCGACATAAATTGTTGTTGGCAGGTTTCATAATAGGAAATGGCCCCCACACCATCACACCTCCAATTCTGCTATGCAGCCGGTCCAAATAATGTGTTTCTTTGTGGAGGTCATGGAAATCGTAGCTATAACCATCGGGGCATTCCAAATTAAATTTGTTTTCATCGGAGAAGACTCTATGCCACTCCGAATTCCAGGTCACATGTGCGCGACAAAAACTGAGGTGTTACTCTTTTCGAACCGGGTTGAGAGATGGCTTCTTCTTGATTTTCAGTCTTTTTAGATGTTTAGCTTTCGAAATAACACGACGCATAGTTGTAAGACTTGCCTTGACACCGCATTTATTTTACGCTTTTCTTAAAATAAGTCGCCTTTCCGCATTAGTAAGCACGCTATGTGCCCGGCCTTTCATGTTTTTTTTTGTAGCTATTTTGGTAATAGATAAGCCAGCGTCCTTGCAAGAACGAATTTTTGAAATCCGCCCACAGACACGCCCACAAACTCAAATTTTTTTTTCTTGGAAAAAATCGAATTTTGAGCTAGAAAGCTGTTTTTTTTTTATAGATGATCTATGACTCCTAAAACTGCTCAGGGTAAAAAAATTTTAAAATCCGCCCACTGACACGCCCACAAATAAATAAAACATTTTTTTTGAAAATCCAAAGTTTGAGCTAAGGAGCTGAAATTTATAATATATACTCTCTATGGGCCCTTTATGCTCATGTGTAAATATCTTCAAAATCCGCACACTGACACGCCCACAATTAAATTTTTTTTTTTGAAAATTCAAAGTTTGAGCTGAAATTTATAATCTCTCTAGGAGCCCTTTATGCTCATGTGTTAATTTTTTTTAAATCCGCCTACTGACACGCCCAAAATTAAATAAAACAATTTTATTGAAACACCCAAGTTTGAGCTAGGGAGCGTTATTTTTGATAAAATCCTTTAAATGTTATATAACAAAATATGTAGAGCGTTCTTAACAATTCAATCATACTTAGACTTTTGTCACGCCCACTTATGAGGGCTAGGAATAAGAATAGGGTATCCAACAGTTCGCCCAAGCGGACTGTAGCCCGTCTCTATGTTTTTTTTTAATTTAATAGTCGAAATTAACAAAAAAATCGATCAACGAAAATTATGAGTCCGCGTGCCAACGATAACGATCAAACTAAATGCATGTTCACGAAATTATCTGTCTAAAAATTACACTTAAGAACAAACATTTATATGTTGCTAATGCGTACATTCCATCGTCTCGTCTATGTTCTTTGTATTTGGAACTTTCTATGGCACTAGACCATGGGCGACTTCAATCTGCCACATATTGGATGGGTACCTTCTGAGGATGATTCTCATTTCATTCCATCCTTTGACTCTGCCCAACAAGAGCTCGCCTTACTAGACAACATTTTGTCTTTTGACTTACAGCAAACAAGCTGTATAAAAAATTTCAGAAATCGAACTCTCGATCTTGTTTTCTCTACTGACTCTGTTTGTACTGTGGTTCTGGAATCCCACTTCTCATAGATAATAATCATCCACCATTGGATGTATTTATTCAACTAGGTGCTATTGAAGATGCAGTAGGTTCTTTTTATTCTTTGATGGATTACTGCATGAAAAAAGTGATTCCTTTGAAATCATCTAGGAATCTGAAAACGTCCCATCCCTGGTACACTAAAGAGCTAAAATCGATACGAAACAGACGTAATAGGGCTTGGAAGAACTATTTAAAAAGTCTCTGCCATTCAGATCTTGAACTCTATTTCACATTGTTCAATGAATTCAAATCTTTATCCTGCAACTTGTATATTGACTATATAAGTAAAATGGAATGCTCTTTAAAATTGAACCCCAAACTTTTCTGAGGTTTTGTCAATTCTAAGAAAAAAAACCAATGGTTATCCATCGAAGCTTACTTACAATAGTTCTACAACTGCTGATTGGGTAGATGCAAGCAATATGTTTGCAGATCATTTCAGTAAGTCATTTAGGGAGACATTGATTCACATTGATGATCAATATTTTAGTTATCTAACTAGCTTTTCCCAAATAAGTTTTAGTAGTATCTCATTCGATTTGGAAACAATTTTAAAATATATTTCTTCTCTGAAGAATGACTATTCATCAGGTCCTGATGGCATTGCACCGAATGTTTTTAAAAAAATCCAGTCATGCAATTGCTCCATATCTTAAGTATCTGTTTGAATTGTCCATTAGTACAGGTAAATTCCCTAATCTATGGAAAAGTGCTTTTACGAGGGCGGGTCAATAAGTCCGTGACTTTTGGAATAAAACACAGATTTTTTGATAATTTTTTTTTTATTATTTTTAACGTAGTCTCCCTTGAGCTCCATACACTTTGTCCAACGCTTCTCCAATTTTTTTATCCCTTCCAAAAAAAATGATTTGTCGAGGTCCTCAAAATAGGCCTTTGTTTGCGAGATGACTTCATCATTGGAGTCAAATCTTTTTCCACCAAGCCATTTCTTCAGGTTTGGGAACAAGAAGTAGTCGCTCGGAGCCAAATCTGGAGAATAGGGTGGATGAGGGAGCAATTCATAGCCCAATTCATGGTTTTTTGCCATGGCAACTGCACATGTGTGCACCCTTCCATTGTCTTGGTGGAAAAGAACTTTTTTCTTGGCCAAATGAGGTCGGTTTTTTTCAAATCGTCATTGAATCGGTCCAATAAGTTGGCATAATATTCCCCATTGATTGTTCTTCCCTTTTGAAGGTAGTCAATGTGGATTATCCCGCGTGCATCCCAAAAAACAGTCGCCATAACTTTATTGGCTGACAAACCCACCTTGGCCTTCTTTGGCGCCGATTCACCCTTAGAAACCCACTGTTTTGACTGTTGTTTGGTCTCTGGTGTGTTGTGATGGATCCATGTTTCGTCCACGGTTACAAAACGGTGCAAAAACTCCTCCATATTGCGATTAAACAATGCCAAACCTTCCTGTGAAGTTGTTACACGATTGCGTTTGTGGTCGACTGTGAGCAAACGCGGCACCCATCTTGCGGAAAGCTTTCTCATGCCCAAGTGATCATTCAAAATTGAAACCACTGAGCCATGAGAGATCCCTACGGCTTCCACAATCTCTCGCACTTTCAATCTTCGGTCGGCCAACACCATATGGTGAATTTTTTCGATTGTTTCGGGTGTAGAGACCTCAACTGGGCGTCCAGGACGTTCGGCATCTTCAGTGCTTGTACGGCCACAACGAAATTCAGTAAACCACTTTTTTACCATTGAAATCGATGGTGCAGAGTCCCCACAGTATGTTTCAAGCTTAGCCTTGGTCTCGGTAATGGTTTTTTTTCGCAAGAAATAATGCTTAATAAGCACACGAAATTCACTTTTTTCCATTTTCTCCTCAATTTAGTGAGTAGTCTGATAAAAATAGCTGTCAAACACAAACTAACTGACGCAGCAAGTTTAAATTTTGACAGGAGTCAACTGACAGATGCCTGTTGACAGGAGCAGTGTTGCTGTTTCAGTAAAGAGGTCAGAAATTCAAAAAGTCACGGACTTATTGACCCGCCCTCGTATCACACCTGTATTTAAAAAAGGCGAACGTGGTGATATCACTAATTATAGGCCCATTTCAAAGCTTTCGTGTATCCCTAAGCTTTTTGAACAAATTGTTTGTGAATAGTTAATATTTCTTTGTCGCAATATAATTTGTAATGAACAGCATGGATTTGTAAGAAACAGATCCACTGTCACTAATCTATTAAGTTTCTTGCATGATTGTTCTAATGCCATGGAGAATAAGGGCGAAATGGATATACACTGACTTCTCTAAGGCTTTCGGCCAGCTGTCCCATGAAATAATCGAATTTAAGCTCAGGGCTTTTGGTTTTTTTTTTTTTTTTTTAATTCTTTATTCTCCATTCGAAAATCTAGTTTATGTAACAATTCATTTATAACTTAATTTGGAGAATACTTAGTGACATTTTTTATTTAGTTTATAAAAACAAATAGAGATAAATGCCACTTCAAAATTAACACTGTGGGGTGGGCAGGCATTTTTAAGTATGTATATACATTACATTTTATAGGAAAATTCACTTGTTTACAAAGAAATAGAAATACATATATTAATAGGAGCTAACATAAATTCATAAAATTAGAAGTTAAAAAGTTAAGCAAGAAAGAACTCAAATAATGAAGCGTAACAAAATTTCGATTTCATTGTGATTAATCGCAAGAAGCCACGATTTTACTTTTTTAAGAAATACAGATGTAGTTCTAATAATTCGTATATCCTCGGGTAGACTATTAAATAGCTTGTAGGAAACAATTGAGAAAAAGTTCCTAAACCTTGATGTGTGAAAAGGCGGAATATGTAAGGCGGTACCATTATTTCTTCGTAGATTATGAGTGCCAGATATAGGGCTCTGCATATAGCCACCTCTTATGAAGAATATTTTGAGGACTTTAAAGAAGTGCAACCATGTTTCATAAAATGGGTTAATTCATACCTTAGATACAGGGTTTATCAAGTGAAATTTAGAGGATCGATATCTCTATCTTTCACAGCTCAGTCTGGAGTTCCCCAAGGAAGTCACCTCGGACCAATTCTATTTATACTTGCCATTAATGATGTTAAGGCATGTATAAATTACAGTAATATCCTAATCCACGCTGATGATATGAAAATATATAAATCTATCACTAGTCAGCAAGACAGAATTTTTCTTCAATCTGACATTAATAGCTTCGCCAATTGGTGTGATAAAAACGGTTTATCCCTGAACCCTACTAAATGTCAACATATGACATTCTCTAGAAAGAATATCCCTTCCACATTTCAATATTCTCTGTCTCAACATATTCTTTGTAATGTTGATAATTTTAAGGATCTTGGAGTTTATTTCGACCCCAAACTGGTTTTTGCTAAGCACATTAATTCTATTATTAATACATCTAATTCTATGCTGGGCTTCGTAAAAAGGTGGGCCAAAGAATTTAATGACCCTTACGTTTCTATGTCATTGTACAATTGTTTTGTCCGTCCGATTCTAGAGTATGCCTCTCAAGTTTGGACACCGTTCTACAACATTCATTCAAATCGAATAGAGGTCATTCAACGAAAATTTATTCGATTTGGACTTAGAGGACTTCCATGGGATGGTCCTTTTAACCTTCCTCCTTACAGTCAGCGTATTAAGCTTCTTCAAATGTTACCCCTTTCTCAACAAAGGCTTAATAGCGATATCATTATTTTCGTACAGCAGCTTATGGCCGGTCAAATAGATGCACCTGACTTGCTGTCGTCTATTGGCTTTAATTTTCGTGGTGGTGCCCATAATTTACGCAGTGTTGATTTATTGTTTAGCCCCCATCATAGAACGAATTATGGGAGGCATGAGCCTATAAGTCGCATGTGTAGAATCTATAATCTAAATGATCATGTGATTGACTTGCATGTTAGTAAAATTAAGCTAAAAAATATTTTCCGTAATAATGCTTTAATGTCTTAAATTGTTTGCATTATTTGGTGTTTGTGTTAGTATTTTATAGGTACATAATTATTGTATTTTTAATTTTTTTGTCCTTACTAACATCTGCACTAAATGAGGCTCATCATGTGAGAGCACTTTTAGTGCCGGCAATTTCTGCTCGTGATAGTTGCTTGCTTTAAGCACTCCACGACACAGAGCTGATAGTGTAAAAATATTCAAGTGGCGCAAAAATTTTGTTTTAATTCCAACGAATGTTAACATAAAGTGGAAAAAACATATAACGGCTCTTTTCCAGAACTTGCAATTTTGTCACAGAGAAAGAAGAAGAGTTGGACAAAGATAACGGGCATAATATCATTATTTTATCATTCCGCTTTCGAGTTATGAGCAATTATTGCAAATAGAGTGTACAGGGTGTGCTTTTCAAGTGGCGACGAGTGTATATATATATATATATATATACATATATTTCACAGTGATTAACATTTTTTTATATTTTAATTTGATGAAAGTTTAAATACATACATACATATTACATACACATTTTTCAATAAATGATCCCTTACCTCTGAGCGTCAGTTTTTTATTACCTCCATTCATCTATGGAACTCTTTACCGCGTCCTTTTAGAAGAATCAATAACACAAGAAGGTTTAAAAATGAATTAGGAAACTATCTGGAACACTCGTACCCTCTGATGATATTGAGTAGCCCAAAAAAAATAAGCTTGGTCTTCCCAAATTAGCTTTTGGCGGTACATATTTATAACGACACCGTATTCGCTAAGTCGTTGAAACAAAATTCGCAGATGTTGCAAATGTTGCTGTTTGTCTGTGGATCCCACCAGGATATCGTCTATGTACGGGAAGCAGAAATCGAGACCGGTTGTAACTTCGTTGAAAAAACCTTTGAAAAGTTTGGGCAGCATTTCTGTGACCAAACGTCATAGATGGGAACTCGAAGAGTCCAAATGGTGTTATTATCGCTGTCTTTTTGATGTCATCAACGGGGATTTGGTTGAATGCTCGGACAAGATACATTTTTGTGTAGATTTTTTTGCCTGCAAGATTAGCTGAGCAGTGACGACCAGCAGCTTTTTGAACGACGCGTTAAACCCATTTTGGCCATTGTCTCAAATTCTTTTCCTGCTATTTGCATTTTGCCGGGAGCTAAACGACGGGCTTTACTTGCAACTGGCGGACCTGGTGTTGTCTTGATGTGATCGACTGTTGAGCGCCTGATTTCCTTAAAGACGTATAGTCAAATTTGGAAATTCTCTAAGCAGGTCGATGTATTTACAACTGCCAGAGACGGATTTAATCTGAAATGCATCGTTACCAGATATGTTAAGACCTTGAGTTGAGAGTCCAGTAAGCCCATCTATGGGTCTGCTGTACGCCACTTCAACCAGTAGCCGGTAAATCGGCTCCGATTATTGGTTTGCCATTGGCAGCAAAGAATTTGTATTCGGACTGCTTGTCTCGACGACACGTGTATGAACGTTAAAGAAAACTGACACGTCTAAACCTGTATCTACCAAAAAATTCCGATGTCTTGTCTGTAACAAAAAGTCGGCTAGAAGTTTGGCTGTTTTGGCATTAACCGCCATCAATGAAACCCGTTTTTGTTTCCCTGCTGATGAAAATTACAAGGTTGCTGTCATTTTCTTGTGCTGTCTTCATATCGGTGATGATAATAGCCGATAGGACTTGAGAGGTTGGAGGGGTGTGTCCTTCGTGCTGATGCCGCAAGCTGTGTGTTTGGTGATGCTGCCTAGTTTTAGTTGCGAAGGTTGCCACTATGACTGATTGTAAGAGCTTCCACTTGTTTCGCCAAGTGGTCCACCCTTTGTAGCAGCATATGACACAACGCTGAATCAGTTGTTGGAGATGTACTGGCAACTCGCTGTTGCGGGATGACGTCATTAATTCGGTCAGCAATTAGCCTGAGATCATGAAGATGAGTTGGTGGGTGCCCAGCCAGGATTGAGTGTGCGCTAACTGGTAGTCTGTCTAACTAAATCGTCTTCAACGCATCATCAGCCATTTGACACCGGGTTCGTAAAAACTTCTGTGATAAGCTGCATCAGCTATTTAATTTCTCACATAATGCATTCAAACTACTTGCTTCATACCTTTCAGGTAGATGGCAAATTGTTCAAATTGGGGACATTCAATCGGATGTCATTTCGATCCAAAATGGTGTCCCACAGGGATCCATTTTGGGTCCACTGCTATTCTCGATGTATGTCAATGATCTGCCATCTATTATCCAACATAGTAAGATTCAGATGTATGCCGATGAAGTGCAGTTGTACATGAGTTCCGATCTCGGTCTTATTGAGCACGGTGCAGCTGTGTTAATGAGGATCTTGAAATGAAAATATAGCCCGCTGGTCTGAAACGAATGGGCTTTTGTTAAACCCTGCAAAATCGAAGTGTCTGGTGATCTCAAGAATTTCATTGGACTTGTCGTACTTTCCTTCTGTGATTTTAGGTAATTCTTCTATAGAATACGTTGAGACGGCTGAAAATCTTGGTATGGTCTTTAACCGAAATCTGACCTGGGATAACCATATAAATGTTGCCTCCGGTAAAAACTATGCTGTACTCCGAACATTATGGGCTACTAAAGCTTTCACCCCCCTTAAAAACACTTTAATGTACGGGTGCGAAGTTTTTGTCAAGTGCAGCTTCGCCAGCAAAAGGAAACTACAGGTCGCTTACAACAATAGCGTTCGGTATGTTTTTAGATTAAGAAGGTACGATCGTTTGTCGCACTTTTCTACGCGCCTTTTTAACATGACGTTTGACAGTCTACTTCAGTTTCGCATTTTAACTTTTCTCTCCATCATCCTGACAACACGACAACCTCCCGGTCTGTACGCGAAACTGGCT
Organism: Portevinia maculata; assembly: GCA_949715645.1. Classification (NCBI taxonomy): domain Eukaryota; kingdom Metazoa; phylum Arthropoda; class Insecta; order Diptera; family Syrphidae; genus Portevinia; species Portevinia maculata. Next base: position 80,322,439 of record OX454526.1, on the reverse strand, counting down.
AGGTGTTCCTCTGACAGGTCTAGTCAGCAGATTCCTTCGCGTTACTACTCCCTTACCTCTGAGCGTCAGTTTTTTATTAACTTCATTCGTCTATGGAACTCTTTACCGCGTCCTATTAGAAGAATCAATAACACAAGAAGGTTTAAAACTGAATTAGAAAACTATCTGACACACTCAAATTAATTTTAATTGGATTAATTATAAATAGTTTTAAGTATTGACCACGCAGTGTTAATAGATACATAATATTATTGAATAAGTTCGTCTTTCTTTGTAGCTTTCATCTGTAGAATTTAGCTTGTCACTAGTTTATAAGATATTATATCTTAAAGTGTAATGCCTATACACAAGATAAAATAAAATAAAAATGAATGAAATGAAAATGAATAACCGTGACTCTGGACACCGCTTAAAATATCTGGATAATCCCGGCGAGTCCCGGCCATATGGCAACTTTACCTGTACCCCATACATGGCTCTAAGATTAAACATTTAAAAACGGTTACTTAAAAAAAACCCGACTAATTCGAATTTCACTTTCAAATAGGCCTATTACCATTTTGATTATAAATAGCTCAACGAATATTCGCAGCAACGCCTCCTCCATGAACACTTATGTATCTGTCACGAAATGACTTCTTCGGGTATTGTAGAAACTTACTCCCAAACATCATCCCACGGGTGGTTTCGGTTTGAATTTCTTTCCTCACATCCAGCAAAACAAACATGAATTCGAATCAAATCCGAATTCGAATTTTGAAAGGTTTCATTAAGAATCACTTCATTTATGCACTGACGGCCTAATAGCTCTTCCTCCGACTCCTCAGCCAATGAAGCGAATGAGCCCCGGGCCCAACTATTTACATGTAGGCCTTTATGAGGCACGATGCATTTGTTTACCTCAATTTTCTTTCAATAAATACCAACGTTAACTTTATTGGTTCGACAGCAATTCGATTCCCGGCTGCATGGAGTGTTATTGCTCATTTCGTATGGCATTGCACGAGAGGTGCACAGCGCGGCAAGGCGCGAGGACACTCTGTTGGTTTATGGGCCCGCAAAAGTTGTAAACTTTGTTGGGTGCCCAAGCATTTATAATAAAAGTGCAGTCCCGGGGACGGTCAGGAGGGACGCGGGAATTGCTCTGTTGTAGATTATCGCGTGCGGAGTGATTGCATGTTCGCGCAGTTTGCTGCGAACAGAGTTTGACGGTCGGTCGTTGTCGGTGGCAATGGGCAATACACTAAAGAATTTCAGGCGTGACATGTCGTTTATGTTTTACTACCTGGAGTTCTCAGTAAGTTTGTCTTTTGGCATGTAGGCAACTTAAATTATGCCCTCAATTTGGATCAAGTTAGGCGGAGATAATTTTACTGTTTCGTTTTGTTTTATATTTATTTTGTCGGAGAACACATCCCCTTTAGCGTGGCAGGCAGCGAATTCCAAAAGAGCTTTCCGTGTTGAATGGAAGTTTCCGGGCGCGCTCCACTAATGCACTAATGCCTTTGTCAAGTTTCCGACTACGTATGTATTTGAGTGTTGATTTTAGGTATAACCAAGTTTTGCGAGATAATAAATTCCAATCCCAGGTGAAATGGCTTTAATGGACTAGAAGACACATTGGTAATCGTGAATTGTTGCATTACAACGAGCAGTACCACGGTGCTACATGCACATTGGCGGGGCAATTCGAAATATATCAAACTTATCATGACCTATAAAGTTGCATGCATGCCACGTACACAGACACAGCTCGGAGTCGCAGCGGTGTGGATGGGGTAATAATTAAAAATCCTTACAAAAAGCTGCAATAATTCTTGCGTTCTATGCAAATGGATGTTGAGATGGAGTATCAACATAACAGTTGTAGATTGTAAAAAAATAAATAAAAAAATATACTTTTCGAAATATTCTACTTTCGAAAAATATATTTTTTGCTTTGATGTATAAGTTTCTTCCTTTCAACTTCGCTGAATGTAATGAAAGATAGTGGCATACACTGCAGCTCAAATCCAAGATTTGTTAAATGTGCAGGAAGTCACCACACTAAAGAATGTAGGAAGAAAGAAGATGAACATCCTAAATGTGCAAACTGCAATGAAAACCAGCCTGCTAGCTACAGAGGTTGTTTAGTTGTAAAAGAAATCCAGCTTGCAAGGGACAAAAAGCAAAAGAAACCACAAAAAAGCTCAAATAAGGAAGAGCAAAAAGTCAAAAAGGACTTGAAAAAGAGCGCACAGAAAGAAAACCCTAAAGACCAAGCGATAATCAGGTCCCGAGACAAAAGACGGCAGGTCCAAAAATGATAAATGCTCATTCAGCATCAATAAATACTCACCAGCAGATATAACGGTAAAACACAAAGTAGAGCCAAACACTGGAATGGAAAACCTCATGAAACAAAACCTAAACAGGATTGGTTCCATCGAAAAATCGAATAAAACGCTATTAGATGGAATATTGTTGTTAGAGAGACAGAACAGCAACAAAAGAGCTGCTACCAAAAGACGGATATGATGAATAAAATAAAAATTCTTGAATGAAATGCTAATGGTATGGAGAGTCGCAAGGACGAGATCCAAGTGAGTCTTGACATACACCAGATATATATATGTCTCATTTCTGAGACGCACTTTAAATTGATTACTGACTTTGAACTGCATGGATATGAATTATATCACTCACAACATCCTCATAACTTGGGCCGCAGTGTTAATAAAGAATACAATAAAACATCACGTAGAAGCAAAATTCCAATCATGTGCCATCCAAGGAATTTCCATAAGTGTAGAAACGAGCAGTGGGCACATATCTATTGCAGCAGTACGCTGCTCTCCTAGCTATAGACTAAAGAAAAATGATTTTGAAAGTCTTTTCCGCATATTTCACAATAGATTAATCGCGGGAGTGGGGAGCCAAAAATAAGTATTGGGGATCTAGATTAACTAATACTAGAGGCAGAGAACTATATGAAGCAATTAAAGAAGATGGCGCCAAATATCACTCAACGGGAAAACCTACCTATTGCCCGACAAGTAGGAATAAAACCCCAGATTTTGTCGTCTTCTTTCTATCCAAAAATATATCTTCAAATAAAAACATAGGGACGGGCTACAGTCCGCTTAGGCGAACTGTTGGATACCCTATTCTTATTCCTATCCCTCATAAGTGGGCGTGACAAAAGTCTAAGTATGATTGAATTGTTAAGAACGCTCTACATATTTTGTTATATAACATTTAAAGGATTTTATCGAAAAAAAAAAAACGTTTAGAGGAAGGACCTGATCTTCAATCAGGTCATTCCTCTATACTTTTAACACTTGGCGATAAAATAACAATAAGAGACCATAGCCCAAAACTAGTTAATAGACTAACTGTTTGGAACTACTTCAGACAGAAGTTGGAAGAAAGTATCCAACTATCAACAGCTATTTAAACAAAAGATCAACTAGGGACTTTGTAAAAAAGCATAGTTTGATCTGCAAAAGCCAATACGGATTCTAAAAGGGAAAAAGCACAAACAAACTGCTTGCTGACTTCGCGAATGTAGTCAATACGGCCCTCAGCATGAGACAACATGTCCTCGTGCTGTTTTTGGATTTCAGCAAGGCATTTGATACGCTCGACCACACTAAACTCATCAACGCTTTATGCAGAGTAGGAATTAGAGGAATGATGGCGGATTGGTTAACTAACTACCTTGCAGACAGAACCTTCCGAGTCAGAATCGTGAATTACTGTAGTGTTGCACATAAAGCTAAATATGGAATACCGCAAGGCTCGAAGCTTTGCCCTCTACTACTCATTTTGTACACAAACGAAATGCTTAAATACTTAAAAAAAAGTGAACCTTTCACATATGCTGATGATACGGCTATCGTTGTGTGTCTTTGGAAGACGCTACAACAGTGATGCAGGAGGAGTTCGACGCAGTTTCGAAATGGTGTCACGATAACGGGCTTGTACTAAACGAAAAAAAAAACAAGTGTATCACGCACTAATAGAATCGATGCTACGTTACGGTGTACTGGCATGGGGAGGTGCAGCGCAAACACACCTCGAAAAACTGCAAAACATACAACACAGTGCGATCAAATTGATGTCAAGAGGAACTGGATCTCGCATTAAGGTAGGTACTGAAAATTAGACAGGTATTTAATATGAGCGTGGCACTGGAGTACTATGACGATGCAGGATTCCGCACTCCAATAAGTCATCAGTTTGGTACACGAAGGCAAGGCGAAGGAGTGTATCAACTCCCATCGATTAAAAATGAGTATGGCAGAAGAAGGCTGATGTATACCGTGCCGAATGTACTAAATAACATTCCTCAACACTTGAGAAACATCAACTAAATTAATTTCAGGAAACAAAGATTAAAACATTTTTTTTTAGAAGCTATAACGGAATTTTAAACTCAAATGAAATGAACTACTTCAAATATAATTTAAATTTAATACTACTAATATAATTGAAAATTTTATTTAAATATGAATTATTATCTAAAATGTAATGTAAATGTTTAGTTGCAATGAGACACTTATAAATTCTTACACAGATATTAGCTAACCTTTTGTTAGAATTAAATTCTTATAAATAATCTCCTGCAGATAAGCCAATTGGGTTCGCAGGTCAATAATAACATATGGTTTTAAATCTTGAAAAAAGAAGCAGTCCAAATATTGACGCTCAGTATACAAAAAGGTGCGTGGGCTGCCACTCCCAAAACAACAAAAAAGAAAGAGGAAAGCTAGAAAACGCTGGCAACAGAGAAGGGCACCAAGTGACAAGACCACACTGAACAACTTGAATTATAAGCTCAGAAAATCTGTAAGAGAATTCAATAATGAGTCTTTAAAAACTTACCTCAGCCCGATTACACGGTCATTTTTTCGAGTCATTTAAATGACGCTCTGACGTAAAAATCACGTCACAAAGCCGTCATTTGAATGTCGTTCCGTGTGATCGCAATTTTTGGGACGTCATTTTAGGCGTCATTTAAATGACTAGAAAAATGACTAAGAAAATCAGATGAATTTTGTGCCATTAAAATTACTCGAAAAAATTACCGTGTGATCGCTCTTTAATGACGCCTAGGACAAATGACTTCACTTTTTGGCTGTTGCGTCATTTAAATGACATCCTCAACAAAATGACACGGCACGAAATTCATGCCGTGTCATTTTTCCACGCAAATGATAAATGATACAGCATTTAATATGATATCTGTGCTTTCATTTGGTGTTTGTTGCATGTGCATGGCTGCTATTTCGGTACAAATTGCTATGAGTGAAATGGAAAACGAACCGTTTCATTTTCATTTATTGAACATCATGTACAAGTAAGACTTAGTATTTTATAGTACTTAACAATAGAGGATAACATTTGATGGTTAGACATACACTATACCTAACAATAAGAAAATAAGAAAAAAAATAAATAAAAATTGTAATGAAAACACTATTGCAGGAAGGAAGAAAGGGGAAAAGGAGTAGAAGAAAAAGAGTAGAAGAAATTTAAAGAAATTTGAGAGTTGTTGCTTCTTTTTTTTTTGTTTTTTCAAGAAAAGTACTCCAACGCAGATTTTTTGAATTCAGTTGCTCTAGTTATTTGTTTTGTTGCATTGGGCAAAGAGTTCCAAAGTCTAGTGGCATGAACGAAGAAATGGCGAGACGTGGTTAAATAATTGGATGGGGGTGTAATTATATTAAAAGATCTGGAAGAGCGGGCAAATTGAAGCTTTTCAAATAGATATGGTGGCGGTTGATTGTGAATTACTTTGTGCAGAAAGACACAACATCTAACATCTAGAAACTGCTGAAGTGTACAACCGAGCACTCTTTTGTTATAGTTTGATATGTGATCATATCGTCGAAGGCCATAAACATACTTAACCATATCGTTGAAAGCAAAGGTAAGTTTATGCAGCGATAAAGAATCAAGCTTGCAATAAACAGCGGAAGCATACTCAATGTAAGGCACAAGAAGGGATTTTATAAGCCTGAGCTTCGTCTCAACTGGAGTAAAGCTCGCAAATAACCACAGTTTACGTAAACCACAGTAAATTCGCCCTACTGTGCAGTTAATATGGTCAACTGGGGATAACGAACGATTGATGCGAAAACCTAGATTAGTTACAACTTCCATGAATCTCTAATGTACACTGTTAAGAACAATTGGAGGTAGTTCTTTAGTGTGATGAGGTTTTTTGGATATTAAGATTACCTGCGATTTTGATGGATTAAGCTGAAGACCATTACACCGCGACCATTCATCGATTTTTGATAGATCTTCATTCATCCTACAAACAAGGTCGTCTACTAGTTCTATTGGTCTGGACAAGTAAATTTGAGCATCATCTGCATAAAAATTAACAGTAGTGTTCAAACATACACCGGGCAAGTCATTAATAAAAATGCAAAACAAAATAGGGCCTAGGATTGACCCTTGTGGTACTCCGGCAAGTATCTCTTTACTGTGAGAAGATTTGTCGCCAACCTCAACCCTTTGAAAACGATCACTCAAATAACTTGCTATAAAACGCACAGATCTGTCACTAAATCCAAAATAATCACTTAATTTTCTCGAAAGGATGACATGATTAATACTATCAAAGGCCTTAGAAAAATCGAGCATGCAAAGCACAGTAACATAGTCCATGTCATAATAAACCCGAATATCATCAAGAATCTTAACCATAGCCGTAGAAGAACTTGTTTTGCTCTAAAACCAGACTGAACCGGAGATAGCAAACTGTACTGATCAAGGTGCCTAGAAATCTGCTTAGCAAGCATTTTTTCCAGGACCTTTGGTCCATGCCTACCAAAGGTCCTGGACTGACTGGTCGAAAATCTGTTACCGAAGATGGATTTGGTTTCTTGGGAATGGGAATGACTTTGGCACACTTCCAGCTGAGAGGAACCGAGGATGACGTGATACAAAAATTCAAAACATGCGTAAGACATTTCAAAATATGGATCAAAATCATTTTTGCCGTCAAGTTTTTTTTTTTTTTTAATAATTTGCGTGTAATAAAGGGATTTCTTTTTTCTGTAGTACACAGTACCCTTATAGTGGAAACCACAGCGCAGGCATTATTGTTTTAGCTACGAGCGTGCGCTAAAGGGATTTTTTTATTTTTTTTGTAATTGATACAGTACCCTTATAGTGTTGCCACAGCGCAGGCATTTTCGTTGCTGCAAGCAGCACCCAGATTCATTGCCAGTTTTTGGGTGCTGCTTACTACTGAAAGAATAGGGGGATAGAAAAGAAGTTTTAGGTGCGATAAGGTTTTTTTTATCTCCACAGGTGGCGCCTTAATTGCTTAAGGGAGATTTGATTTGTTGTGTGTATTCAAATTTACATTCTTCTGGTTCTGGTCGGGATTCGAACACACGACCTGCCAATCACTTTGCGAATACACTACCATCGCACCATTGCCACCTGCAAGTGCCGACATATGGACTATTCTGTCAACTATCGTGTGAGTTTGAATACCGAAAGTAAAACAAAGTCGAACAAATTAGGCAAAACGCAGAAAACAGGAGTAAATAGGGTTAGGTTTGGTTAGGTGAGGTTAAGTTGGCTGTTAGCTGATAGCCAACGCACTAGATAGAGATTTCTTTTATGGGAGAGTGCAGGACATGTACATGGAGATGACGTGTAGTCTCCTCTTCCTCTTCCTCGTCCCTGCAGCTTCTACAAAAGTCATTTAAATAGACGCCAAGCCTTGATGCGTGCTTGCATATTAGAGAGTGTGTAATAACACACATAGCAGAGCCAATGTATTACGGTCAAGGTGCAATCGATGCACGTGATGTAAAATATCAACATTTACATTACTTTATTTGTGGTTGTTTAAGATTCGATAAAGGGTAAAACACAACGGGTGAATAAATGCAAAAAAAGGTCAGCGATTCCGAATATAATATATTTACAAGTTACCGATACCAATTACCAGAGTGTTGTTCCCGCAAGGTCTTCTTTCCAAGTGAAAGAGAGTTTAATTTTAATTTCCAAAGTACTGCGCACAGAGAAAATGTGTATCTACCAAAATATGTAAATCACAACAACAGAATAGACGATGGTCATTTTTAAGACTTGGCATAACACGATGGCAGGGTGATGGTTGTTGTGATAACCTTGCGCAAACACATTCCCTCTGGGCCAGTACAGTGGGTCACAGAATTGCAATTCAAAAGCTTGATGAACAAATGGAATGACGTTACAACATTAACTTCATATTCAACGATAGATACAACTAATAATAATAATCTCAAACAACAGTATTGCTTTCTAACGAGGAAAAAGCAAGTGCTTTACCAACTGAATTCTGTCTGAACAACAACATACGCCACCCATTCACATGCCTCTACACCAAAAGGAGGATTTCTGCCTGGTAGTACGTTACCGAGTCTGAGTGCTCTAGGATTTGGAATTCCTTTTAAAAAGTCTCAAAAATACTAAATCACCTGGATTTGATGGATTAAAAAATGTATTCTTAAGAAATCTTCAAATGCGCTTTTCAATACGTGTTTCAAAATAGGATACTTTCCAAATACCTGGAAAATGGCAAAAGTTATCCCAATCCCTCAACCGGGCAAAAATGCTTGCCTGCCTTCTAGCTACAGGCCAATAAGTTTATTAAGCTCTTTAAGTAAGTGCTTAGAAAAATTAATAAAAAACAAACTATTCCAACATGTCGATCAGTTTGATATCCTGCCACAAGAACAGTTTGGTTTTAGAAGACATCATAGTACTGTTCACCAGGCCGACTGGATAACAAAAGATAGTTAAAAATAATCGGACAATAGGAAAAAGTACGGGAATGGTTCTTCTTGATATTGAAAAAGCGTTTGACTCGGTGTGGCACGAAGGACTCATTCACAAACTCCTTGTTTTAAATTTCCCACTTTACATAGTAAAAATGATTTCGTCGTTCCTTACAAAACCTACTTTCAAAGTTTCTCTAAATAATTGGTATTCCGATGTAATTGAAATCGTTGCAGGTGTACCCCAAGTATCCGTTCTTGGACCGTTATTGTATATTATATACACATATGATTTTCCGAAACCCCATAACTGTAAAACCGCAATTTTTGCGGATCATACCTGCATTTACTCAACAGATTCAATTGGTTCCTTAATTGAAACCAATCTGCAATCTGCTTTGAATTTAGTCAAATCATATTGCGATGATTGAAAAACAAAATTTAATGCTTCTAAGACATTCTTTTTCACTAGAAACAGAAAAGCCTGTTACTTTCCAAGCAATAGACTTCACTTGAATGCGCTTCAAACTGAATGGAAATCCAGTGCCAAATATCTTGGGGTACACCTAGACAAAACTTTGACTTTTAGTTTGCATATTCAAGAAACACTCAATAAACTTAACATGACGATCAAAATCCTATATTATTTATAAATCGTAGGTCCAAATTGAGTGTTGAAAACAAATTGATATTATTCAAAGTAATATTGCAAAGCAAAATGCTATATGGTTCGCCCATCTGGGCAAAGAGTCATATTCGCAGGCTCCAAATTATTTATTTATTTCATTTCATCAACTGAGGTACACTTGGTCCTCTAATGGATTACATACATACTTAATTCGACAAATTATTAACATACTTAATTAACCTCACCAAAGTTTGTTAAAAGTATAAGCAATTGATTTTTGAACGTATTTCTACTTATATTAGAGTGAAGATCAATGAGATTCCCAATTGAATTAGCTTCTCTTAAGCATCTAGTTATTGTTTCATTATATCCGTATTGTACTCTATGCATAGGCTCAACAAAAATATTTTGATTTCTCAATGGTATCACGGGTCTTCGATATCTGATCTGTGTAAGCAGGTAAGGACAATTTATATGTTTAGTTATTAGGTCTCTCACAAACATGATCGAAAAATACCTCCGCCGAATACATAAAGGCAAAATTCCAATCAGCTGGCATCTGATATTATATGGTGGCAAGTCGATATTCCAATTAAGCTTTTTTATCGCAGCTCTAGTAAACCATTTTTGAATCTTCTCTATCCTTCTAGAGTGAACCATATAATATGGATTCCAGATAACAGAGCAGTAATCTAGGGAAGACCTCACATATGCAAAATATAGGTATTTAAGGGTATGCGGGTCAGAAAAATCTTGAGAGTTTCGCAAAATAAATCCCATCATTGACCTGCATTTTGTGACGAGGTAGTCTATGTGACTATTGAAGTTGAGTTTATAGTCAAATAATACGCCTAAGTCTTTTTTGGATGCGATGCTTTCCAAAGGTAGATTTGTTATGCTGTAGGTAAACTGAATTTGTTCCCGTTTCCGGCAGAATGTAAGGCTATTGCACTTTGAAACATTAAGATTTAAACAGTTAAGTGTACACCAATCTGATAATCTATTGAGGTCATCCTGCAACAATAAACAGTCCTGGGGTGATTTAATAGATCGAAAAATTTTCAAGTCATCAGCGAACATTAAGCATTCAGAATTAAGGATGACATTGGGAATATCATTAACAAATAAAAGAAACAACAAAGGCCCAAGATGGCTGCCTTGAGGGACTCCCGAAGTAGCGTCAATGCGATCTGAGACAATACCATTAATCCTAACAAACTGCGAGCGTCCTCTTAAGTAAGAATTGAACCATTCTAAGAGACTTGAGTGAAAGCCATTGTTACGCAATTTATTAAGAAGAATATCGTGGTTTACCCGATCAAATGCTTTTGCAAAATCTGTGTAGATGACATCGCACTGCATACCATTTTCCATGTTGTTTGCTATAAAATTTGTTAAAATTGTCAGATTAGTCTCTGTGGATCTTCCAGCAATAAAACCATGCTGATACGAAGAAATTGTGGACTTAAGAAGAGCTGTAAGTTTACCACAAACAAGTTTTTCGAACAATTTCGGGATAGTGGGAATTTTCGATATTGGACGATAGTGAGTAACATCTTGTTTGGGACCAGATTTATAAATCGGTGTTATGAATGAGCTCTTCCAAGCATCTAAAAAAATTCCCTGCTCCAAGGAACTATTGAAGAGCATATGAAGTGGCACTGAAAGTTCATCCGCGCATCTTTTTAAAATAATGGGAGGAATACCATCAACGTCTCCTCTCATGTCGGATACTAAATCGGACAGCGCAACTACTACTTCAGAAATAGATAAGTATATGCTACCAACGTTAATAGAATTCGTGGAGTAGTCAGATATCGTACCTGCTCGTAAGATAGGCGTATTATTTGAATAAACAGATTTGAAATGGCTAGCAAACATGTTGCAAATAACTGAGAGGTCTGTTGACAACTCGCCATTATACTTCATACTATTAGGAATTCCAGTCGATTGTTTTTTGCAATTGATGAAACTCCAAAATCGTTTACTATTGACTTTCAGGTCTGATTCCACTGAAAGGACATATTGCTTATATAAAAATTTGTTAAGAACTTTAAAATCTTTTTGAAGAGTCCTATATTTCAGAAGTAATTCTCGATCAGAAGATGATTTGCGCAATTGTTTATAAGTCTTGTTTTTCAGGTTATTTAGATGGATTAATCTTTTATTAAACCATATGGGCTTTGAGTTTCTCCTAACTTTAACCTTAGGTGTGTTTACGTCGATTATGTCATTGACTATCATGATCAGGGTATTGTATGAGTGTTTCAAGTCTATGCCATCAAATATTGAAGACCACGCAATACCATTTATACAATTTTTAATATTACCAAAATTGGCTCTATGAAAATTGTACTTAAAGTTTGAAACAGAAATTGGCTTAACAAATTTGTAGAACTGAAAATCTAGGCTTAATGCAACATGGTGGATTGAATCTGGCACAAATGGAAGGATACATTTACTAATGTTGACGTTAAACTCAGTATCGACAAAAACTAAGTCAAGAGTACGGTCTAAAGAATTTTTAATATTATTAATTTGCCGAAGGTCAAATTGTGCAAAAGTATCAACTACCTCACTCTCAAAATCAAAATTTACATTAAAAGGAACGATTTTTAGGTCATCGGAATCAAGTAACCAATTTAAATTCGGCAAATTAAAACCCCCATAATGAGGATATGCTGATTATCATTCAAGTTATTTAATACAGAACAACAGTTATCTACATGAAGTTTATATAATTCAAAAGAACTCTTTGGTGGGATATAACTTACGATACAATAAATGTTTTTGGTGTTGTCAATTCTTATCTTGACTATTATTTGGTCAACATCTAAATGATCGGATAAGTGGGGTAAATCAACTTCTACAGCATTCAAAGAAGCACGAACAGCAATTAACACTCCGCCGCCTCTCTCGGAACCAGTCAAATCAGCACATCGATCTTTTCGGAATACCGAGTATTGCTGGTTATTAAAAATTTCGGCATTATGATGTTTGCTAGACAGCCAAGTTTCGGTGAAAGCCATGACGTCATATTGTAGCGAGGAGGAAAAAAGTAGGAACTGATTGAGTTTAGTTCGAAGACCTCCAATATTTTGGTAGTACAGATGAAAGCTTTGAGGATAAGGCGATGAGTCCGAAGAACTTAATCGTTTTTTGGATGGATACTGTCCGGGACGTTTAAAATCGCTTCCTTGATCAATGTTGCATTTAAAGCATTAGGTACCTTTCTCGGTCGCTGTACAAATTCATGCACCAAAGTTCCATCAGGCCAAAAACCTTTCGCAACGATTTTGACAAAGTCAATTTCATTTAGAATCAATTTAAAAGACGGGATATCCCTTGGTTCATTGAATTCATATTTAAAGCACTTTACGGGCGCTGAAGCTGCAGAGATTTTACTTTTGATGTATTTTAAAATATCGTCTACGGTGGTAGTAGCCGCAAGTCTTGAAATGAATATGGTTTTACGAGGATTCCGTTTAATAACAACCAAATTAACCGAAGCTGTGTTCTCGACAGAGATGTCCTCAGTAAGCGAAAGAGGCGAAGTGGGCATGGAATTCGTAATCTCAATCGAATCGTGAGCTAGTAGGTTATTGTGGTCATGAGAACAAGATTGCAAGTGTCGATCATCAGATGATATTTCAATCGAAGGAGGGACTAAATCACCCATGAATATATTTGAGCGTAATACTCTCTTTTGTTGAGGAATCTGATGATTAAGGTGTTGTTGTTGTACTTCAATTTTATGATTTTCCTGTTGTTGTCTATTGTGTTGGTGTATTTGTTGTTCATGTTGATTATCCTGATTGTGAAAAGTTGTTCGAATTTGATCCTGTTCATTGTTATTGTGTTGCATCTGATTTAATACCGGTAGTTGTTTTTGTGGTTGAAGTAATTTTTGCTGTTTCTGTGGTTGTTTTGGCTGTGGTTTAAGAAGTAGTTGTTTTTGTTGTTGTTGTTGTTGTTGTTGTTGTTGTTGTTGTTGTTGTTGTTGTTGTTGTTGTTGTTGTTGTTGTTGTTGTTGTTGTTGTTGTTGTTGTTGTTGTTGTTGTTGTTGTTGTTGTTGTTGTTGTTGTTGTTGTTGTTGTTGTTGTTGTTGTTGTTGTTGTTGTTGTTGTTGTTGTTGTTGTTGTTGTTGTTGTTGTTGTTGTTGTTGTTGTTGTTGTTGTTGAATTAGTTCCTGTTGTAGAAGGTGTAGCTGCTGTTGGGATTCTTTTAATTGATTCTGCTGGGCCAATATAGTTTGCAAATGCTCACTAATAGGCTGTTGATTTTGCAACAGACGATCAATATTATTGAATCCCTCCATCATTTTTTGCTTATTTGACGAATCGAAAACAAGTAACTCTTTAACTTCAGAGAACATGTCACATAGATTGTTGAAGATTTTTTGTAATTTTATTATCTTCCAGTGCAAGACATCACTTGATATATTGCGATGTTTGTCACAATAAAAGCAGAGGCCAGGTGATGAAACAATTTTATCAATATCTTTTCCTTTGATGTTGATGCACTTTGCATGCACATTATCTAGGCATATTGCACAAGAAAGTTTAACATCGTTGGACGTTTTCTTGCAAATATAGCACTCAGAAACATTCATGATTCAGTATCAGATGGAATCAATAGATGGCGGAAGTATTTGGTAATGATTGCAGTATTAGATTATAGGTGCAGTCGGTAATGGAGTGTGATGGTTGAAACATGCAATGAGTAAAAACCAAAACAAAATGCAAATGGGTAGAATCTTTTTGCTGTAACGGCAGAACATGCACTAAATTGTACTCACACGGGCGGGGGAGTGAGATCACAGATGGTTGTTCCGAACGCTAGGCCGCAGTTGTCCGTAAGAATAATATCACTCGGGGAAGCAGTAGTTGTAGGTAGTGTAAAGAAAGACGATATATATTGAGTAGTCTCAATTGCTTCTATTTTGGCAGAACATATATGCAAAAAATGAACTCACCGGGGGAAGTGAGACAAAAGATTGGTTACGCGGCCAAAGTAAGACGAAACAAACTATATGTGGCAAAAAATAATACGGTTGGAGAGAACCACTCAAAAAGTTTTTCGATTTTTAGAAACTTTATAATTAAAATTTCACAAACTAAAAGCAAAACCACAACTCGCGAAAAAGATCAAATGTAGGAAGAATTACTACTTCAAACGCTACACGGGTTGAATATTTTCCGACAGGGTTAATAGGTACTTTTGAATTTAAATCGCAAGAGGAAGGCTTAACGCAGGCAAACTAAGAAACAGTGTTGCCACGATGATAATGCAAGATAAAATTTTAAAAATGATGCTTAATCTCCCCTGCCACTATTATACGGAGTATCTCCAAGAAGAGGCAAAAATTGAAAAAGTTGAAATTCGAAACTCAAAATTATATGATCGATATAAAGTTTTGTGCAGTTGCTCAAATATCAAGTTAATTTTAAATTTAACAACTTAAGGTGTTGTGTTTAAATTATATACATTGCTGTGATATACATATTATTTTGATGTTCATAGATTTTATTTGTTAATTGTTAATTTACTTGTTTATTTATTTATTTATCTTCTTTTTTTATTTATTTATTCATTTATTTAATTACTTATTTATTTATTTATTTATTTATTTATTTATTTATCCCCTTTTTATACCCTATTCTAGGGGTATATTAATTTTGACGCATAGTTTGTAACATACCTTAATATTGCCCGTAGACCGCTAAAAGTTACTATATTTATGATCAGCATCGATAGTAATGTCGATCTAGCCATGTCCGTCCGTCCGTCCGTCCGTCCGTCCGTCCGTCCGTTTGAAATCCGCCCACAGACACGCCCACAAACTCGAAAAAACAAAATTTTGGAAAAAATCGAATTTTGAGCTAGAGAGCTGAAATTTTTTATATATGATCTATGGCCCATAAAACTGATTGGGACATAAAATTTTCAAAATCCGCCCACTGACACGCCCACAATTAAATAAAACAAATTTTGGGAAAAATTGAATTTTGAGCTAGAAAGCTGAAATTTTTTATATATGATCTTTGGCCCATAAAACTGCTTGGGACATAAAATTTTCAAAATCCGCCCACTGACACGCCCACAATTAAATAAAATATTTTTTTTGAAAAACCAAAATTTGAGCTAGGGAGCTGAAACTTTTAATATATACTCTCTAGGGGCCCTTTATGCTCATGTGTAAATATTTTCAAAATCCGCCTACTGACACGCCCACAATTATTTTTTTTTTATTTTTGAAAGTCCAAAGTTTGAGCTAGGGAGCTGAAATTTATAGTATATACTCTCTAGGTGCCCTTTATGCTCATACTTAAATTTTTTTTAAATCCGCCTACTGACACGCCCACAATTAAATAAAACAATTTTATTGAAAAACCAAAGTTTCAGCTAGGGAGCGTTTTTATTTACAAAAGCTTAGTTTTTTCGATAAAATCCTTTAAATTTTTGCCACGCCCACTTATGAGATATAGGAATAAGAATAGGGTATCCAACAGTTCGCCCAAGCGGACTGTAGCCCGCCCCTATGTTTTATTAATTTATTTACGTTAGTATTTATTTAATCGATTATGTAAACAACATCTTTATTTGTGATCACACGGAACCACTTCTCTCTCCTCAGGAAAAATTAAATTTATAATTAAATGAAGGTTTTTTCATGTAGCTTTTCCTTCAAAAAGAAATTTTGAATCTGTGATAATATTATTGTATAAATGTTATAAGTTTTTCAGTAGTAAGGTAGAAAATACCATTTCTCTGTAAATTGTGTAATCTAGAAACAAAAAATATATAAATTCAGCTAGGTACAATAAAAAATACACTCCTCGCCACTTAAATAGGACATTCTTACGTCTGTTTTCTATCCTTCATTGCTCCCAAACCAAGCATGCTAGAGACTTAATTTTTTTTTTTGTTAAATAAAAGTTAATTTAATTGCTGTACATAATTTGATTAAAAGAAAGATTAATTGCTAAAGCTTTAAGTTTTAACAAAATATTATTAACCAACAACCGCCAAAATGCGGGGTCGAAAATTTGCGCCACTTGAACTTTAATAAAAAACATAGGGGCGGGCTACAGTCCGCTTGGGCGAACTGTTGGATACCCTATTCTTATTCCTATATCTCATAAGTGGGCGTGACAAAAATTTAAAGGATTTTATCGAAAAAACTAAGCTTTTGTAAATAAAAACGCTCCCTAGCTCAAACTTTGGTTTTTCAATAAAATTGTTTTATTTAATTGTGGGCGTGTCAGTAGGCGGATTTAAAAAAAATTTAAGTATGAGCATAAAGGGCACCTAGAGAGTATATACTATAAATTTCAGCTCCCTAGCTCAAACTTAGGAATTTCAAAAATAAAAAAAAAATAATTGTGGGCGTGTCAGTAGGCGGATTTTGAAAATATTTCCACATGAGCATAAAGGGCCCCTAGAGAGTATATATTAAAAATTTCAGCTCCCTAGCTCAAATTTTGGTTTTTCAAAAAAAATATTTTATTTAATTGTGGGCGTGTCAGTGGGCGGATTTTGAAAATTTTATGTCCCAAGCAGTTTTATGAGCCAAAGATCATATATAAAAAATTTCAGCTTTCTAGCTCAAAATTCAATTTTTCCCAAAATTTGTTTTATTTAATTGTGGGCGTGTCAGTGGGCGGATTTTGAAAATTTTATGTCCCAATCAGTTTTATGGGCCATAGATCATATATAAAAAATTTCAGCTCTCTAGCTCAAAATTCGATTTTTTCCAAAATTTTGTTTTTTTGAGTTTGTGGGCGTGTCTGTGGGCGGATTTCAAAAATTCTTCAGCTTGATTATTTCGGGACCCTAGAGAGTATATGGTTAAAATTTCAGCTCTCTAGGTCCAGTTTAAAGGCCTAATTTTTGCCGACGGACGGACGGACATGGCTAGATCGACATTACTATCGATGCTGATCATAAATATAGTAACTTTTAGGGGTCTACGGGCAATATTAAGGTATGTTACAAACTATGCGTCAAAATTAATATACCCCTAGAATAGGGTATAAAAACATTTTAGAGATTTGTGATTCATTTTATTACAAAAATAACTTAAATTTAAGATAATTTTAGTATTTCACACTGGAAATTTTTTTTTCATAATGTGTTGAGCTACCTTTCTGTTCCAAAGCATCACACATCCGGTTTGGAAGGGATGTATACAAATAAGCCAAATAATTCACTGAAATCGAGCTCCAAGCTAATTCGATGGCTTGGGTTAGTTCGGTATAATAGAATATTGTTGTCCTGATCCATGTACTTGACGTGTCAACCATCCCCAAACATTTTCAATGATATTTAAATCCGGAGAATAGGGCGGCCAGCTTAATAGCTTTACATTTTTGCTCTGTATATACATAGGTTTTAACTACTCGAGCTGTATATGTATTGGCGCATTATCATGTTGATAAATCCACGGCAGAGGTCCAAAGAGGGTATGCAAGTATGGGAAGGCATTTTTCAATATGCCATTGTAAGACAACGCATTTATTGTGGTCGACATAAATTGTTGTTGGCAGGTTCCATAATAGGAAATGGCCCCCACACCATCACACCTCCAACTCTGCTATGCAGCCGGTCCAAATAATGTGTTTCTTTGTGGAGGTCATGGAAATCGTAGCTATAACCATCGGGGCGTTCCAAATTAAATTTGTTTTCATCGGCGAAGACTCTATGCCACTCCGAATTCCAGGTTACATGTGCGCGACAAAAACTGAGGTGTTCCTCTTTTCGAACCGGGTTGAGAGATGGCTTCTTCTTGATTTTCAGTCTTTTTAGATGTTTAGCTTTCGAAATAACACGACGCATAGTTGTAAGACTTGCTTTGACACCGCATTTATCCCTGATTTTTGCCAAAGAGTCGTAAGAATTTGACGCTTTTCTTAAAATAAGCCGACTTTCCGCACTATTAAGCAAGCTATGTGTCCGGCCTTTCATGTTTTTTCCATATTCATACTCATTACTTAAAAATGTGGATATAACGTGTCGGCTCCTTTCGATTTTTTTTAGCTATTTTGGCAATAGATAAGCCAGCGTCCTTGTAAGTTTTGATTTGTCCTTTTTCCGCCTCGGTTAATGCTTTTCCTCGACCCATTTTAGGTTTTTTTTTTTAAATTAAGTAGTCGAAATTAGCAAAAAAAATCGATCAACGAAGAATATGATTCCGCGTGCCAAAGACAACGATCAACTAAATGCATGTTCTATTCAAGTGGCGCAAAAATGTTGTTTTAATTCCAACGAATGTTAACATAAAGTCGAAAAAAACATAAAACGGCTCTTTTCCAGAAATTGCAATTTTGTCACAGAGAAAGATGAAGAGTTGGACAAAGATAGCGGGCATAATATCATCATTTTATCATTCCACTTTCGAGTAATGAGCAATTGAAATAATTCAAAAAAAAAATTGCCGATTAGTCAATCTCATCTCATTCGGGATTTCGAATGTCAGTCCCCCGGGAGTTTTTTTTTGGATGGGTTAAAGTCCATCACTATTGCAGAAGCATCCCTCGCATACTAGCTCTGCAATGTCTTTGTATATAGATTTCTATAGTAGTTTTTCGTCATCCACAAGAAGCAGCCCTTGAGCATTGTTGATGAACTTTGGCGAACGTATTTCCTTCTCTCAGCGGCAAATTTTGAAAATTGTTGTGTTCCTTTATGGCTGCGAAGTGGATAAGTTTTGGAGACTAATTATTTAAATACTGTAAAAGGTTTTCTGGATGTTCTTAAAGTGAAAAAAAACTTCAAGGTAATTCCTCTAACAGCTTGCAGAAGTATCTTCAGATGGAAAACAATGTTTCGCCGTAACATTAAATGTTTTGCATTATTTACCTTAGTCTTTGTATATAGACCTGTTCCCGTTCAAGCTGCTTTGTCGGAGTTCGTGGACAGCCTGGTTTCTATCAGCAGCTGAAGAAGAATTTTCTTAACTTAATTAATTATGAAAAATAATCCACTATTTGACACAGCAATAGCTTATCACAGCAGACGAAGGGAGACAGAGGTAGCCAACTCCAACAGCCCCACACGCATACATCAATAGACTTACAAATAATATAAAAAAAAACACTTTATTGACAACGATTTAGTCTACGCCCGATGATGAAGCCACTGCTTCGAAACGCGTTGCGTTAATAATCAATAACAAATAACAATAATAGTTGTGACAATAAAATATTAAAATAAAAAAAGATATTAAAGAAAATAAAAACATTTGTTTGATTTAATTATCACCTTTGACAACAACTAATATACCATCCATATGCCGCACCCCTCTCACCTACACATCATATCCCCATCATGAGAAGTAAAATAAATAAATTCGATAAATAAACGACAAACCACACACTTATGAAAAACTTCCATTAAAAACAACAAATAATTTACCAACCATATCCCGCACCCCTCTCACCTACACATCATATCCCCATCATGAGAAGTAAAATAAATAAATTCGATAAATAAACGACAAACCACACACTTATGAAAAACTTCCATTAAACACAACAAATAATTTACCAACCATATCCCGCACCCCTCTCACCCACACAAAAAAATAAATTCGATAAAAGAGGAGAATGGAGGACAACAAAAATAACTACGAATACGCATATTCAAAGGCATACTAGCAATTTGTAGAAAAGGTTCTACAATATGCTAGTTTATATATAGCTTTTTTTAATGACTTACGTCGTAAGGTGGCATAGTCGTTGTATACATACGGTGACCATCTGTTTGAATTCCAAATAATGAACAAAAAGAAAAAAAAAAATAAACCCAGTTCTTAATTTTTTTTTTTTATTTTTAAAAATAACCTAATAAAAAAATATCACAAAAGGATTCAGTCTTTGCTTAAGTTAATTAAAATTAATATTACAGAAGGCAAAATAAATAAATAAATAAAATTCAGTCTTTAATTTAACTAAATGCTGTAAAATAAACGCTTAAAAACTAGATAAGTATTCTCATTATTTAAAATAAGGACGTAACATTTTTTTGTTTACTTATTTGAATACTTTTCTGAAGTAAAATCTGGTTTTTGTTTTAAATATTCTCTGAACTTTCATTTGGTTTTTTTCATTTGTCCAAACATTGTTTAAGACTGAAAAAACTATTTTTGTTGGAGCATTCGATCCCGGAAGACACAAGCCAAATTCTACAATTTTTAAAATGTTTTTGAAATGTATGCCTTTTCCAATAAAATATGTTAAAATATAAATCCGTCTATCTCCTGCAGTCTTCTGACTATCTTCCCATGTTACAATTTTCTCCAAAGAAACATATTTTTTTAAAACACGAAAATTCGTCAAAAGCTTCAGAGTCATCAATATTGAAATTGCTTCTCTTTTTCATAATATACATTAAACTTACCTCGACATTCAGTAAATTAGGGCACGTTCGCATTATCATTTTGTTTAAAGAATTTTGGTTTGGTTAATTTTTCGTTTTTCGGCAAAAATTGAATAAAATACTGAACAAATAATGAACAGCTTTTGAAATAATGAACATTTTTATGTTTTTGAAGACAAAATAATTCGTAATGATCATCTACTTCAAATAATGAACAGTTCATTATAATATAAACGGATGGTCACCGTACGTAAACATGAAGTGAGACTACTATAAAGTGTATAATATACATTTTATAGTAGTCTCACAGTAGTACAAAGGCAATGTCTTTCGATAATTTTCTACTTCCAGCGAATTCCCAACACAAAAAAAAAACTTCGCAGCATACCTTAAAGATGTTACTAATTGTCTATCCAATTATCTACCAATACCAGCAGCACTTCATCAGTCAAAGTGCGAACAATACCTCGCCTATTACTCATTCAAACGATTCAAATTAAGACATCAGTCGTAACTGCATTTCCGAGAGCAAGCGTACTCAACTTTGTACCTTTGTCAACTACCAGAGAAATTAGTGCCCGTAAAACACCAGATTTTACTGCACAAAACAACTGAATGCGAATTCAAATTCCATTGCGCAATCTTTTATTCATTTATTCAAATAAATTGCCAAAGTGAAGTCCTATTCATTAGTATTTCTCCGTTGAGGAGCGTCGCAGGAAACTTGCATTACTACACTTTCGTTCCAACTGATACCTATTGAAAGGCAACGCGAATCTTATGTGCGCTTCCGCACCCTTATGCCTTTCAAGAAACTTTCAGGTGATAGTTGTGTTTAATTTGTGTATCATAAGCTTCCGTCGTGGGCAATAAATGTCATTAACGTTACCACTGCATCTATTCGCTCCAAGTGCGGTGGTGATGGCAGTTCTATGCTCCGGAGATGTTTAGTGCGAAAACTTTTCAACTGAAAATTGAGTTTTCCGAAAGTTGCACTGAGGTTAGAACGGACGATGTATAGGGAGCGGGAAATACCATCATTAGAAACATCAACTGGTAAATGGGCTTAAGAGTTTAATTGCGCCATTGAGAGTTGAAGAGATGCTGCTGCATCCTGTACCCGTTCCAGGGAGAATATAAAGTTTTTGTTAGGAGTTCCTTTGTGGCACAGAAAACATTGGATTAACCACATTAGAAGGATGATGTCTGCGTTGAAACAGGTAAAGCTGGGAATTTCGCAATGACCAAGCATTTAACTTTAGAAATTGAAACTCTTCATTCTGTCATGCACATGAAGCTCTTCATTAAACAGCTTACCGATCCAAAGTGGAACGTTCATCACTGGCGCATAGGTAAACAAAAGACTCATAATTACAAAACTTGTCTTAGGTATTGCTTTTCTGTGATTATGACCGATGAAGATGGAAATATATCAATGAATGGTTTTTAGATAGATAGATTTATTTCGCTTTAAATTTACAAAGGTATGGTTACCACACATTTTATAGTATACAGAGATATGATAATTTGTATCTTTCGTCTGAAATATTATCTACATAACATTAGTGATTTAAATTGGAAAAACGAAAAATTATACAATACTGAAGGAAAATACGAAAAACCTCCAATTACAAAAAAAGAAAAAAAAAAAAAAAAAAACGTAATATATAATAGATATTAATATTTAATAAATTTATGAAGCAATTTTTGACTAAGGAAAGATACAAATCAGGTGCTAGTTAAAAACTTATTATTAAAATGATCACAGTTATAAATAAATTAAAATAAACAAATAGATAAGTAAATCAATATTATAAATAAATAAATAATAAAAAAAATAAATAAATAAATAATCGGGTAAATAAATAAATAAATAAATAGGTAAATAAATAAATAAATAGGTAAACAAATAATTACATAGTTAAACAAATAAGTAAATCAATAATTAATGATTTATTATACAAATAAGTTAATATAGTTATACAAGCAACGAATAAACACAAAATGGAAGAAATAATAGCGTACATCTCCATTATAAGTTATTTAAATTATTTACAAGAGGATTATGAATGGTTTTTGTTTTTTTCTAAATTGTGTTTGGAAAGGAAGCCAAGTGTATATCAAAAACATAGGGAAGGGCTACAGTCCGCTTGCGTCAACTGTTGTATACCCTATTCCTACTCCTATCCCTCATAAAGTGGGCGTGGCAAAAGTATAAGTATGGGTGCAGTGTTAAGAACGCTCTACATATTTTGTTACGCAACATTCCAAGGACTTTCATGGAAAAACAAAGTTTTTGTAAAAACAACACGCCTTAAAAGTTGCCATGGCAGAAAACTTTATACACTGGCGATCACAAGGATGAGGGCATACATTTTGCAATCAATTTGCAGTCTTTATATCTGTTGAAAATGTTATGCCCAGAAACTTTTACTATCTGGCAACAGGTACATATTTTCCCAACAGGATGTCATAAAATTTAAGGGTAAATAAGAAACGACCGCTGGAATTTCCCAAGATCAATCACTGAACTACTTGAAAAGCGTATAAAAAGATGCGACACTAGGATGAGGCCACATGCAAAATCTTCGAAAGAAAGGAAAAAATAAATAAATTGTTTACATTTTATGGTTTTAAAACATTTATTTATAATGTTTTTCTACATTAAAAATGAGTATGCCCGCCATTTTTCCATATGACCTCTATTAGATTAAATAATTAAGAGAAATTTGGGCGCAGGCATCACGAATAGCTTCGATTAAAGTGTCCTTGTCTGCCGCCTTCATACACTTTACGAGATAACCATGCCCAACCATTTTCGATTTAGTTTAAGTGCGGTGGCCATGGCAAAAGTTTCAGGTCTTCTGATTGAATCCAACTTCTAATAACCCTGGATGTGTGGATAGGGGCATTGTCTTGTCGGAATATCTAAGACAGGGGTCCGAAAATGTTTTTCACTTTTGGTAATGACAATGGACAAAAACTCCCACGCGATTGTGCCATAGTGGGTAACAGCTCCTCACCCCATTACATCTGATGTACGGCTGTGATGTCTTGCCAAAATAAGCTCATCCTTTCTTAGATCATGCAAATAAATGTTATAACCATCGGGGACGTCAAGGTTAAATTTTTTTTTATCCGAAAAGACAACGCGTTTCCATTCGCTGCTCCAAGCGACATGTTCTATTGCAAAAATTCATTCGATGCTCCTTGTGTACTTGCCTCAAAACAGGTTTCTTTTTAAGTGTTTTTCTCTGTATAGTACCACTTTTTCGCGTTATACTTTGGACCGTTGCTATGCTGGCTGATACTGTTGGCCCTATATTTAGTCACTGTTGTTGCTTCTGCCGTGCGTCCTTTTTAATTTTTCCCATAGTGTTGTGGATCCGCAAGATTACTGTTTACAACAGTCTAACTTCTATTTTGCCTCCTTGCAATTTCTTGGCCTGAGAGTCCTAATTCCTTGAAAGCATCTGGTTTTCCTCTTTCTGTCGCTGTCAAAGACTTTCCGGAGCCCATTTTTTAACTAAATAAAAACAGTTCTTTTCAACGCATTTTTAAATATTCTTAACAAAATTTTGAAAAAAAAATTTGTGTGCTTAACACCACACGACTGAATTAAAACTGTACATATATCTACATGTTTATATATGTATTTATGTATAATATATACGTGTAGGTATATACATATACATATATTAATTTTCTACAAATAATTAAATTTATTATGGTTTCATTGATAAATTAATATTTTTGGATTGGTTTTTTGATTTTTATTCATTATTTTCATTATTTTCATTACTGTGGTTGATTGTAAGATCGAGACAATATTAGAAAGATAACAGCATCGATTATTGTTCTATGGCTTGTGCATGAGGGTGGCGACGGTGTAGAGGTTAGTTTGTTGGCTTGTTACCCGTGCGGTGCAGGTTCAATCCCCATGGGGAAAAACAATATACGCCACCCATTCTCCTGCCTCTTCACCAAAAAGCGAATTTCTGACTGGTAGTACAATGGACCGTTACCGAGTCTGAGTGCTCTGGGATTTGGATTTCCTTTTTTTAATAAAAAAAAATGTCTTGTGCATTTCGCTTATTATTCATTTATAGTTCTAATTTATCTTGTAGACAGTTTACCAAGAGTTGTCCATCTTCGGACGCGAAATTAATATTGAAATCCCCTGCTGAAATTAGTGGCAACGTATGATACTAGGCTAAAACGGCCCCATACAGGGCCTACCTTCTAACTACTTTCATGGGAGGGGACCTACAGTTTTACGCCGAATCCTAACGGCAAATTTCAGACATTCGCAAGAGATGCCAACAACACGCGGTCCCCCATCTGACTACTAACCACGCCCAACGTCGTTTATTGCGGTGATCGAACGAGAACCGATTTATTCGACGTGGCAAGGTGGTTGGCATGGCACCGTATGATAGTTTTCTCCTAATTCTTCAGAGCCTACTCGACCGTAAATCATAATTATTTTATAATTATAAAAACGTTATAATATTATTAACTGTGTTATTGAGCGAAATGTATAAAACTACCATTATGTTTGTTTAATTCGAGTGCCATCTGTACGAAAAAAGACGAACTAATGAACTGCGATTCATGGACACAATGACTTTACTCTTTTCCGGTAAATTCCATCTGTCGGAAACTGTTTTAGATATAGCTTTCTTCTTTGAATCGGTTTGAATAGATGATAAGAGCTTAGTATTGCCCTCTATTGAGGAGATTCAAGGGTGCTTACCCATTCCACGAAAATTTCCGCCGACTACATTTTATGGGTTGTAAGAAAAGAGTGTATGATACTAAACGTAACTCTCTCTCTCTCTTTCTATCTTCACTAACTTATATTTCCCTCTCAACTTCCGTTTTGCCGGAAGTGTACGGTTGTCTACACTTCCGTTTTTCCGGAAGTGAACGTTTGTCTACACTTCCGTGACGCAATCACCAGCTAACTCCCCAAGTCAAGCGTGCGTAAAGAAGTTTTACTTCAAAAAACGCTGATGCGAACTCCTGCAACAAAATATTCGCAAAGGCCTCATCCCAGTGCACATCTTTTTATGCGCTTTTCAAGTAGTTCATTGTTTTATCTTGGGAAATTCCAGCGGCCGTTTCTTATTTACCCTTTAATTTTATAACTTACTGTTGGGAAAATATGTACAGGTAGTAGAAGTTTCTGGGTATAAAATTTCCAACAGGCCAAAAAGACTGAAAATCGATGGCAATATGTATTCGTATGGCCTCATCCTTGTGACCGCCAGTGGGTATAAAACTGCAAAAAATTCGATAAATATGTATCTCCAATTCTAAAGAAAGAAAATAGGAAATTAGAAATAAATGCGGTTGGAATGTGATTTCCTAAAAAGACTGTTCTTTGGGGGGGAACCTTAATACGATAGATATTGTTAAAAGATTTCAATAAAATTGTGCACAGAATTTGTTGTATGTAGTTATCATGGTCACTTTCAAAGAGATAGAAACGTTCGAAGAAATTCAAATATTTCCTAAACAATCGCCACCGTAATTGTTTCTATATTTTTGTACACACTACACTGTTAAAAACTTTACGAAATGCAAGATTGTAAAATATAGCAATTTTTTGGTTCGCGAACCCGCCCCACCCTCTTAAAACCTCATAAAATGTTGGATACCCTATTCCTATTCCTATCCCTTATAAGTGGGCGTGACAAAAGTCCAAGTATGGTTCCAAGATCCCAGTACCCTTGGGATCTCTCAAGGATCCTATCGGCAACTGGACAGAAACCTGCAACGAAACGCTTAAGCTCCTCCTTGAGACTCACTTTCCAGGATGCAACAATGAGCACAATAACTTGGAAGAAGAGCACTACACGGAGCATACAGCACCAGCGGAAATTATAACGGAAGAGAAGATAAGATGGGCTATCAACTCCTTCTCTCCATATAAATCTCCGGGTATTGATGGCATCTTTCCTATGATGCTACAAAGATGTGAAGAATACATAATTCCACATCTTAGGAACATATTCCTAAGTAGCCTAAAATGGGGATATGTACCAAAAGTATGGCGAGAAGTCAAAGTGGTTTTCATACCCAAAGCTGGAAAACCCAGTCACACTACCGCTAAAGACTTTAGGCCAATCAGCCTAACCTCTTTTGTTCTAAAAACTTTTGAGAGACTGATTGACATTTATATTCGTAGCAAACTGAGTCCAGAGGTCTTATCCCCAGCTCAGCATGCGTATACGAAAGGTAAAGGTGTAGATACAGCACTCCATAGTGTAGTCAGCACCATAGAAAAGACATTAAGGGATAAGGAATATACTCTAGCCGCCTTCCTGGACATTGAAGGTGCTTTCAACAACGTCCAAGGGGAAGCGGTAGAAAGAGCCCTAGTAAACCTTAATGTGGAGAATACCATTATTAAATGGATAATGTGCATGCTTAAAAGAAGATGCATCAACTCAGAGTTTGGTGGTGAAATAATCAAGATGTCAGCATCTAGAGGAACTCCTCAAGGCGGAGTCCTATCACCCCTTCTATGGGTACTCGTTTTAAACGAGATTCTGATCCTACTTAGACTTAGTGGAGTCAAGGCAGTAGCCTACGCAGACGACTTAGCACTGCTAGCGACAGGGAAATTCCCATCCACTCTAAGCGAACAAATACAAAACGCCTTATCTATGGTTGGTACCTGGACAAAAAACTGCGGACTGGCGGTTAACTCACAGAAAACAGAACTGGTCCTCTTCACCAATAAAAGGATTATACCACAATTTAATAGGCCAACAATTGAAGGTACTCCACTACAAATGTCAGAATCCGCGAAGTATCTGGGCGTGATTCTAGATAGAAAATTAAATTGGAACCTCAACATAAAAGAAAGAGCTAAGAAGGCAATGATAGCCTTATACGCCTGCAGCAGAATTTTCGGCAAAACCTGGGGACCTAGTCCCAAAATTATCATGTGGTTGTATACGGCTGTAGTTAGACCTATACTCACATACGGTAATTTAGTCTGGTGGCAGGGGTTGTGCAAGGCCACCAACCTTAAGACCATGACTAGAGTCCAAAGAACTGCCTGCATTGGTACTACTGGGGCCATGAGAACCACCCCCACAGCGAATTTGGAGGTAATTCTCAATCTTAAACCTCTAGACCTTTTTGTACAAGAATCCGCAGCAAACAGTGCCTTGCGGCTAAGCCAAACGGAAAACTGGAAACCCAGTACAACAGGACATGCGCGGATTCTAAAGAAATTTACGGGTGATAATGTATGCACAGACTACATTACTCCCAAACTAGACTTTACAAGACCATTTACTGTCTCCCTTCCCTGCAGGGAAGAATGGCATGAGAATCAAACACCAGTCCGTGCAACAACGATCCCCATCTACACAGATGGCTCCAAGATGGATACTGGCGTTGGCGCGGGTTTCTATTCCGAAACACTCGGAATATCTGGCTCGATCAGACTCCCCGACTACAGCAGCGTCTTCCAAGCTGAGGTTCTGGCGGTGGCAACAGCCGCTAAACAGGTTGCAATGACGGCAATACCACATGCTGATATTACCTTCTTCATTGACAGCCAAGCGGCAATAAAATCGATTTCCGCCACAGAAATAAAATCGAAGCTTGTAGGTCGCTGTCGCGAAGAGCTGCGGGCTCTTGGCGCGCAGCACAGTGTAAGACTCTGCTGGGTTCCCGGACACAGTGGTGTCCCGGGAAATGAAAGAGCCGATGAATTGGCAAGAAAAGGATCCTCCCTTGAATTAAGAGAGGCTGACACAACGGTAAAAAACCCACCCTGTTACCTTAAACAGGTGATCGGTGATAAAACGCTGATGACAGCTAACGAAAGATGGAGTGCCCTTGACTCCTGTGTCAATACCAGGAAAATGTGGCCACTATATGATAAGCGAAAGACCGAGAGAATCCTTCAAATGAACAAAAAGTCTTTGTCCTCTCTCACAGGTGTTATCACCGGACACAACATGCTGGGCTACCATGCAAAGAAATTGAGACTCAGCACAGACGAGCTCTGCAGAGGTTGCGGGGATGAGGAGGTGAGAGAGGATACCCCTCATTTCCTCTGTCACTGCCCCGCACTCTGTCACATAAGAAACAATGTCCTTGGCAGATATTTCTTCCAGGACTTAGAAGAACTCTCCGGCAAGTCTGTAAACGACTTGCGTAAGTTCATCAGCGCATCGGGATGGTATGTAAGCCCGCTAGGTTTTTCATAGGTCCCAAGTAAGGGAATCAACCTCCAGGGTATCACAAAGGGTCTACATAGACCTAAGTGTGACGGGAGCAGGACTCTCTTGCCCCGTCAACCCAGCAACCTAACCTAACCTAACCTATGGTTGAATTGTTAAGAACGCTCTACATATTTTGTTATATAACATTTAAAGGATTTAATCGAAAAAAACGAAGTTTTTAAAAAAAAATGCTCCCTAGCTCAAACTTTGGTTTTTCAATAAAATTGTTTTATTTAATAGTGGGCGTGTCAGTACGCGGATTTGAAAAATATTTAAACATAAGTATAAAGGGAACCTCAAACTTTGGCTTTTCAATAAAATTGTTTTTTTTTAATTGTGGGCCTGTCAGTGGGCGGATTTTAGAAATTTTATCTCCTGAGTAGTTTTAGGAGTCAAAGATCATAATATATAAAAAATTTCAGCTTTGTAGCTAAAAATTAGATTTTTTTTAATAAACTTGTTTTTTTGAGTTTGTGGGCGGATTTTAAAAATTATTTCGGACCCCTAGACAGTATATGGTTAAAATTTCAACTCTCTTGGTCCAGTTTAAAGGCCTAATTTTTGCCGACATAAGGACATATGGACGGACGGACGGGTGGACATGGCTAGATCAACATTACTATCGATGCTGATTATAAATATAGTAACTTTTAGGCGTCTACGGGCAATATTTAGGTGTGTTACAAACTATGCGTCAAAACTAATATAACCTTAAAAAACAATTTCGAAGGCCAGTCAATGAAAGGGCAACTAGGGCTTAACTTTGACCACTTACCTATTTAATCATAAATTCTTTAAAAAAATACAAATTAAATCAAAACAAATGGTATAGAATCACAGTCCCCTAAGAACATCTGCTTCCAATCATAAATACGATATAAGAATAATATCTAGCAACCTACCAAAGTTCAAAAGGTGATTTTACAGAAACAAAGGTGCCCAGCCAAGACAGCAGCAGCTTCCGAAATTTTGCCAAAATCAACAATTAAAATCAAACCGCAAAACATTATTAAAAATCTAGTTTGCTTTGTTTCAAATAAAAACATTAACATATTTTCCAGTATTCAATTCAATTCAATTCAATTTATTATTATTAAAATATCGTGGTTCATTACGAGTACCAACCAAGGAATAATTAATACCGCAAAGAACATCATGAGAGCTAGTAAAATACGGAAACACCTAAAGTAGGTATTGGGACCCTTGGGACTGGGAATTCTGAGCTAGAGCGAGAGGGAAGATATGAGGTTGGAGCTAGAGCGAGAGGTAAGATCTGACCTTGGAGTGACGCGCCGGCCGCCGGTGGTGGTTGTTAGTTTTTGTTATCAGTTTTGTGTGTTTAGAGTGAATAGCTTGGAGATATTGACTTCCATAGTAATTAAACGGTTGATGCGATAAAGAAACCCCATGGATATTGGAAGCAACGGTGAATAGTGAGTTCAAGATCGTCTTTGTTTATACGACTAAATTGTGTATTGTAGCGATCTTGAGCTCATTTGTTTGTTTAGGACATTGCATTGTATATGGTTTCTTAGTTTGATTAATGTTAGACATTACATGTGTATGGTTTCTTAGTTTGATTATTTAATGTTTTATTTGTTCAGGACAATACATTGTGGGGCGAGATAATATAATATTATCGGCGTCAGATATGGCTCGCTCCCCCTTAAGATTCGCTGACCATATTGCTCTGTGTTACTTTTATCTTACTGACCACATTGTTTGAGAAGAAATTGTGATATTTTCGGAGGTATTTTCATGTATAAAAGGCGAGTGTTGAAGGTACTAAGTAACAGTTTATTTCAAATTAGACATGCAAAGAACATGAATTTCCTTAACCAACTGGGTAAAGTAAAGCCCCTAGAGGGTCTGAAAATGGTAGAATTGGGGAAACGGAGTCGTATCTTGAAGGCGATGCGGTGTCAGACCAAGTATGGACCAAAGATCCTGGTAGAGCTGGAGGCGAAAAAGGTATTTTTGCCTCTCAGATTCAACGCAATGGAGGAGGACACCATTACCCAACTCCCCTTATATGAGATGGAAGTCATCAAAGCGGTTGGAAATTCCTTTGAGTTGGCGTTCCATCCTGTTGCAGAGGAAGACGATGAGGTGCAAGTTCCCTACTCACAACCATTTTTATAAAATAAAAAATAAATTAAAAAAAAAAAAAAAAAAGTGAAACAAAGAAATTAACTGTTCTTTTTCTTTTTTATAGGTTTATTCGACTTTTAAGTGCTTTGAGGTGGTTAAAGATTACCCAACCTTTGTGAAAAGATTCAATTTGCGTGGTCGTAAAATTGAATTCCGGATTAGGGATGTAGCAGACAACTTTGAACCATCTAGCTGGATTCAGAATGCAGTGAAAGGGATATTTAAAAAAGTGACTAACGATTTGGATCCTTCTGATATGGTGGGTATAACATTTACAGGGAAGAATTTCGAACACCATGGTCCTGGTTGGATGAGCTATAGAAAGGCATCCGATTTAAAGTGGAGCGAGGTATGGGATTTAATCACTAAAATTTTCCAAAGCAATTCCGAGGGCTTAAGCACGGATACTTTCCGTATAAATCTTACATCGATAAGGCCTCCTAAAGGACAAGGAAATGATCGAAATAAGAAATACAATTCTTTCGATGAAGAATGCAAAAAGCGGAGGGGAATCATTGTAATAAGAAACAAAGACAACCTATGTTTACCTCGTGCGTTAGTTGTTGCAATTGCCTTTATTGATAAAGACTCAGAATATGCAAAAATTCGGCGCAATATTGGTAAATCTCAAGATCTTCGAACGGCTAATCTAATAATTTTGACCGGTGTTAGTATACCTTCCGAAGGTTGTGGTATTCCAGAGCTTCGCACTTTTCAAAGTTATTTGAAGAATTATAAGATCACAGTCTACGAATATGAGCAAAAAGGACGAAGTATTATATTCGAAGACGATACATATAACAGTGATAAGAGAATAAATTTACTGTTTTACAAAGGTCACTTCAATGTTATAACATCTTTGACAGCGGCATTTGGTTGTGCTTATTTTTGCGAAATTTGTAGTGTACCATTCAATAATAAAACCGATCATAGATGTGTAAAGTCATGCCCTCAATGTCAGCAATCACCTATATGTCCTCAAAATCTATCCGAAATTGTATGTAAAGATTGCAATAGAAGTTTTAGAGGACAGGAATGTTTTGATAACCATAAGGCTTCGGGGTCAACAGGAAACCGAGCAATTTGTGAAACAGTTAAAAAATGTGTTGATTGTCTGAAAACATATAGAAGAGATAGAGAACATACTTGTAATGAATACTATTGTAAAAATTGTAATAAACACGTTTCCCAAGAACACTTGTGTTATATTCGATGCGACACTAGAAGACCAAAATTAGGCAATGTTCTCTATGTGTTTTATGATTTGGAGAGTCGTCAAGAAACGATTATTGCTGAAAAAGTGATAAAAGACTATGCTGTTCCAGTAAAACTTCATGAACCGAATTTATGTGTTTTCCAGCAAAGATGTGACCTTTGTTTGGATGAGAATAATCTACACTTCTGTCAGAAATGTAAATTCAGACTTAATATAAAAAAGGGTCAGAATGTTATATCCGAGTTCTTAGAGCACCTTTTGAACGCCCGAAAAAGTTTCACAAAAGTTATTGTTTTGGCTCATAATGGGCAGGCATATGATCACCAATTTATTTTAAACTATATCTTGCAAAATACAAAATTTCACCCCGAATTGATTATGAGGGGAACTAAAATAATACTCATGGGATTGGGGAATGTGAAATTCATAGACTCATTGAACTATTTTCCCATGGCTCTATCAGTTCTTCCAAAAGCTTTCGATTTACCGCAAGAGTTAAAAAAGGGGTATTTTCCGCATTTCTTTAATACCATCGAAAATGAAAACTATTTTGGTCCACTGCCGCCTGCAGAATATTACAATCCGGATGCCATGAAGATAAATGATCGGGATGTATTCTTTAAATGGTATGAAGAAAATAAACAAAGTGAATTTAATATGCAGCGAGACCTTGTTGCATACTGTGAAAGCGATGTACAGATCTTATCTGAAGCATGTATAAAATTCAGAAAATTTTTCCTTGAGCAGTGTAATGTGGAACCGTTTTTGGAAGCTGTGACTATAGCATCAGCATGCAACTTGGTGTACCGTCGTAATTTTCTTAAACCAAACACTATAGGCTTAATACCTAGAAATGGATACAGACAAACTGATAATCAGTCGATCCAGGCAATTAAATGGCTTATTTTGGAAGAAAGGAGACGGAATTGTTACATTCAACATGCAGCTAAGCAGCGAGAAGCGGTAGTATGTGGTGTGAAAGTTGACGGTTTTTGCAAGGAAACCAAAGAGGTGTTTGAGTTCCACGGTTGTTATTATCATGGCCACTCATGTTTGAAAACGTTTCGCGACATGCCTTTAAGCAAAGATCCGTGCGACACGTTAAATCTACGCTATGAAAAAACCATGGCTAAATCTACACGGCTAAGGCAGTTCGGGTACAAGGCAATTGAAATGTGGGCTTGTGAATTCGAGAAACAATTGAGTACTGATGATGTCAAATATTTAAAAACACATCCTTTAATACAACAAAGCCCATTAAATCATCGCGACGCATTTTATGGGGGCCGTACGGGGAACACATATAATTATTATAAATGTAAGGAAGGTGAAAAAATCAAGTACATAGATGTATGCTCCCTATACCCATGGGTTTGCAAATACGGGAAATATCCAGTGGATCACCCTAAAGTTCACACCACCGATTGTTCTCAAATCGACTTAAAAAACACGAATGGGATTATAAAATGTAAAATAATACCTCCAGAGCAATTATTACATCCGGTATTGCCTATTAAACAAAATAATAAGCTTATGTTTACATTGTGTAGAACATGCAGCAAACAAATGTCTCAAGACGAACGCTGCGCCCATACTGATGATGAAAGAGCTATACACGGAACCTGGATTATTGATGAGGTCTTAAAAGCAAAGGATAAAGGGTATAAGATAGTAGATATTTTCGAAATATGGGAATATTCTATGATTCAATATAATAAAATGGAAAAATCAGATGGCCTTTTCAGTCAAATGATGAATAAATTCATTAAAATGAAACAGGAAGCATCAGGGTGGCCAGATAAATGTGCTACAATGGAAGAGAAAAAGAAATATGTAGCTGACTTTTTGAGTAATGAAGATGTTAAACTCGATTTTGCACAAATTTGTGATAACCCTGGGAAGAGATCTTTTGCTAAGCTCATACTTAATTCATTTTGGGGTAAATTTGGACAAAGAGAAAATCAATCGAAAACATGTATAATTATTAGTCCATCAGAATTATTCCAAATGCTTACAAATCCAACTATTGAAGTCTGTCACATTCTACCTATAAATGAGGAAAATGTTATAGTAAGTTGGTTGTATAAAGAAGAAGAAGCGGAGACCTTATCAACTGTTAATGTGTGTATTGCAGCTTATACTACCACACAAGCTCGTCTGAAATTGTATAGTTACCTGGAAATATTAGGAGCTAGAGTCTTGTACTACGACACCGATTCTGTAATCTATGTAAGTCGTGAAGGAGAACCTGATCCACAGACTGGTGAATTTATAGGGGATATGACTGACGAGTTACAATGCTATGGGTATGGAAGTTATATTACTGAATTCGTAAGTGGAGGCCCCAAAAATTATTCCTACAAAGTCTTTAGTACAAAAGATGGCACTGAAAAAATCGTGTGTAAAGTAAAAGGAATCAATTTGAATTATTCAGCATCGAAGAAAGTAAATTTTGAGACAATCAAAGAAGCTGTACTTAATGCTGCGAATGCCGATGATATCCAAATTTTATCAAATAATATTCGCCGGACACGAGAGCACGAGGTCATAACAATTGCTGAAACAAAAACATACAAACCCAGGTCAGAAAAACGTAGATTTCTCGAAGACAATAGTTCCCTTCCATATGGTTATAAAAGACGTAAATAAAGAAAAAACATTTGTATTTAAAAAAGAAGAAATTGGTTTTTATTTAATTTCCAGATAAGAATTTGTCCAATAGGTATACATTTTGTAGGGCACAGCATTTGCTATGGAGCGAACATTTTATTTCACAAGGATAGAGTCGCTTCAATTCGTTGAAATTAGGACAGCCAACTTCTTCGATATTCATCACTTCAACATTTTCATCGCAAAGTAACTCCTTTATCCATTGAACTTTTTCAACTCCTTTGACGTACAAAATTGTATTTTTTATTTTCACGCGAAGGTATTTCCGAACTTTCTTAAATTCGGTGAAACCTCCATCCCAAACTAGGCCATGATGATTTTGGTAAAGCCATTGAACTTGTCTTCTTAATGCAGATGATAATTGGTCAGAGTTGAATGGTGGTTTGATGATGAAATGATGATGATGGCCATTGTGTAGTATTGCTATTTCTTTAGCGATAAACTTATTATTAGGTCCTTTGAAACCTTGTACGTCAAGTATAAAATACATGGTTTATGCATGAGTGTCTTTTCCCCACAAGAGTTAACTTTGAACTAAGAAATTAGATTTCTCGCGAAACTATTTGACTGAGTGGATTATAATTTACGAGGCGATCGTGTAACATTAAACAGTAGGCTGACGTATTTGCTGGGATTGGTTTTGTTCCTGTTGTTTTGAATTCAATGCGAATATCAACTGGACCATTTTTGATTATTTCACTCTGATGTCTGCAATCTATAACGAAAATTGTCGCTTGAGATTTAAATGTATCTCTTGGTAAGAGTGGTTCAGCAACTAGTCGGTTGTAGTAGGTTTTTTGAAAGTCGCAGTACATATTGTATAGTAAACTGTAATTATTTTTATCAAAGGATAAATTTAAATCTTCACAGGGGTAAGCGTCAGAATTTAAGTATGCCTTCACGTTTGTAATATCACAATGATCAAAATAAGTTGGATTTCCTTTTAGTAGATTACGTTTGTTAGTTTGCAATGCAAGGAGAATGTAGCGTGGCTTCTCCATTTGTGAGGTTGTCTTCACATTCCAAATATGATGATTGGTGCTGGGCAAAGTAGGATATTCATACAGATCCCAGTTACGAAAGGCAAGCTTCATAGTTTGACCATTATTAATAGGTTTGTAAAGTTTTAATTTGTAAGAATCAGACAGTGTAATATGAGGAATTTTCCATTGTATTTTAAGTAATTTTATCTTTGCTTTTTCATCATCGTCAGCAATTAATGAATTATCATCTGTGCGTGACCGTGTTAGAATCAAATCATGGCGTCCATTGGGTATTACTCTCTTATAGTCTTCAGCAAAACCCAGTAATTTATTTAGAGGTATACAAAAATTAAAGTAGAAACTATCCAGATTAATTGAAGAGTTGGGCGACCAAGATGCATTCAATAGCATATCGCTTTCGTTTTTGTTTAAAGAAATGTAGTTTTTAATAGTTGATGTTATGCCAACATTACGATTGCTATCAATTTCCACGCCATTTAATTCATAACGTATTTCGTCAAATAAGAAAGCTATTCCGTTGTTTACAAGTTTTGTTTTCGTAACTGCCGATCCATCAGATTTCGATACAGTACCTTCAATATAAATGTAACTTTCTGAAGGCAAAATATTAAGATTTTGATGTTGGACACAAATTTGTATAATGTCATTTTTCTCAAAGTTATTCAGATATGGTGAATAGGTGTGATAATTCAGTTTTGAGATACTCTCCTCAAACTTTGGTTCTTCGAAAATATTCAGCATGTTGTTAGGATTGATTTAATGTTTTAATTTATATCCCAGTGACAATAGAAATTGTTGATTTTCTATAGTAAGTTTTGATGTTCTCTTATCAGAAGATGATAGTATATTGCTAGAGTTAGTAGTGTTACCTGCTCTTTTATAACTTGAGGGGTAATTATATACTATCATTATTGTGGTTTCAAATGCAAGCGAATTGTTATGATTTCGTTTCGAAAGTTTATACGATTTCCGTCCTGATCCAAGAGATTCAATGTTATAGAACTTATCCTCTTAGCGTTCACTGGCAAATAGATGGCATTGTGTGGAACTTCAACTATTTTATATCCTGGACTAACGTTGACTGAAAATTCATGTAGTATATGAGCAGGTTGACTATTGATATATGTTTCGTCAATTAAATTACATTCAACTCG
Organism: Portevinia maculata; assembly: GCA_949715645.1. Taxonomy (NCBI): domain Eukaryota; kingdom Metazoa; phylum Arthropoda; class Insecta; order Diptera; family Syrphidae; genus Portevinia; species Portevinia maculata. Next base: position 80,285,214 of record OX454526.1, on the reverse strand, counting down.
TACAATATTCACTCTATTGATATTAACATACTGGTCAGATACATGCAGAATATTAGGAGCTAGTTTCTTCTTACTGAATCCTAAAAGAGAACCAATAGATCGGTCTTGTGTAAAATCGATTTCCACATTGCTGTACAGTTCACATTTCAAAGTATTATTATTGGCTTTTAATTTGATTATAACTTTTTCAACGCTATTCTCATTGTGTGTGTTCAGAACCTTTTGAATTATTTTATTAATATCCTCAATTTCATAAGAGCCCTCTGTAAATTCAGTATTGATTTCTCCATTACCACCACCACCACCACCATCACCACAATGAAATAAATTATTTAATTTATCCACATTAGGTATAGAATTATAGGTCTGCAGATCAACTAAGCCACATACATAATCAGAATTTAGGACAATTGGAGGAAAGTACTCTGCAGTGAGAGTAGATTGGTTTCCGCTTAAAGTGAGTGTTAACGACATAACTATTGGAATAGAAATGAAACACAATATATTGATTTTACTCTATTTATTTATATTTTGCTCAATTAGAAACTTTAAACATAGATGACCACATATAAATGTATTGAAATTTTGACAGCTGTTATAATTATAGTGAATATTTTCACCTAAATATCGTACAACCTCTATGGGTGGTCTTAAGTTACCAAAACTATCGAAATATTTGACAATATTTTTATTCTTAATGTATGCTACCCAATGTGTCCCTGGCCCACTCTCATTGTCCAAATTAATTACACCACATTCCTTGTTATCAGATCTTACTGGTAATTTATCACTCATGTAAACACCCCTGAAGCATGGTATATTCAATTTTCCAAATTTCATAATATCAATATTGGTGAGTGGACGATTAGGTAGCGAATTTAAAAGTTTTTTGAATCGTATGGTTTAAGGAAAAGTCCAAATCCTTTTTTATATGGCTGTAGATAAAGTCCGCTACCATGCTTAATTTTAATTCCTTCCATAGTCTGATTGTGACGTTTATTCTCTTCCAATTGTTTCTTGGCTACCTTTGATTCATTTATAGCTTTAACTACGCCCGCAGCTCCTCCAACTACTGATCCAATAGCCGATAGCCCAGCTAAAATAGGTAACAATGGTAAGAAACCACCAATTTTCGGTAGAGGTATTACTCGAGGAATTGTAATGCTCTTTCGTTTATTTTTAATGATCTTTTTAGCTGCTTGTAGAGCAGTTGTTGCAATTATGTTAGGATCTTCGTTTCTAGTGTCTCGAATAGCATTTCTAGCCTCCATAATGGCTTTTTTAAATAAATTATACTTTTTGCGTGGGTTTCTTTTCCTTCTCTTGGCTTTGCTGCAACCCATACCAAGTTTCGTTTTAGCTTTCATCATATTCGTTACTAATATACTATTTATTTTCTCTGCTATCGATGAGTCTTTTGCCTTTACTCTCTGCCAGGCCTTTTCAGTTAAAATTTTGTCTGCAATATGTCGTTCAGGTAGATTTTTATTGTTAGCATATGCAATATCGTGTTCGCGACAAGCTTCATCCAACTGATTAACTCCCCTATCTCCTCTAGCAAGGCGTTCTTTCAATTTAGTCCCTGGCCCACAGAAGTTATATGAGGGAAGATGTAATTCAATTGGTAATTTTTCGATTAAGGAATTCACTAATCCGTACCCTTTGAATGTATCTTTCCAACTGTTGGCTTTCACACTATAATTTATCATTTTATACGACTTTCTTGTTGTATATGTTGAACAATTATGAATTTCTCAACTATAAAACATGATCTTTTATATTGATTAGTTTCATTCAATAGCAGAATGAGGTTCATAAAACAACAACAACGAGATTTTATTAAAGTTAAGAACTTTGATAGTAAAATTAAAGTACGCAGGAAACATGGAGCAATATTTCCTAATAGTATTAGAGGAATAATTGTGGGTCCATCAAATTGTGGAAAAACCAATGTCATGTTGAGCATTCTCCTCGATCCAAATGGTTTAAAATTTGAAAATCTCTACATATACTCAAAGTCTCTGCATCAACCAAAGTATGCATACCTGAGAAAGCTAATAGAGTCCATCACGGGTATGGGATATAATGAGTTTTCAAATAATTGTGAAATTATTACGCCTTCTGAAGCAAATCGAAACTCAGTTTTTATATTCGATGATGTGGCTTGTGATAAGCAAAACAATATTCGAGAATATTTCTGCATGGGTCGACATAATGACGTGGATAGTTTCTACTTGTGTCAATCTTATACACATATACCAAAACACTTGATTCGAGACAATGCAAACTATTTAGTTATTTTTAAGCAAGACGAACTTAACCTGAAGCATATATACAACGATCATGTCAACTCTGACATGACATTCAATCAATTCAAGGAATTGTGTAAAAAATGCTGTAAAGATACATATGGGTTTTTGGTTATTAATAAAGATTTTAGATTGAATAAAGGCCGATATAATAATTCATTTAAAGAAACTGTATCTATATAAATCTATTCAGTCATAAATCAGCGGTTTAAATGATTACATACGATTAGAGCATTCGTCCCTGTATTCGACAATTATGGATGTTGATGAAAATTTACTTAAAGATTTAGTAAAAACTAAAAAAGCTTTAAAGAGAAAATATATGTTTCTTCAGTATGGAAAAACTACGAAGGATGCGGAACTTGAGACTACTTTTAAACCAATAGTTGAACCCTTAAAAGAAATCGTGAAAAATGTCAAAAGTGCTCATACTCAAAATGATACTGCTGCTGCAGATATTGCTTACAATAATATAGATATGAAAATAAAGAATCAACAACTACTACGACGACGTTTACAATACCCAGAAGAAGAAAAAAAATCCATCTTCTCATCTCCAGAATCAAATCAGACAACGAACAATGATAATTCATTTAGGACACCCTACGACAATAGCTTTGATCAAAGCACTCCAGTTAATCGATCATCCCCATCAGATTCGAATCGTGACAAAATCTATGGTCCACATTTCGACGTGGAATCAAATTCAACGAAATTAGGTAGATCAAGTTTTGTAATTAACGAACACAAGAATTTCGTCAATGATGATGAAATCTTCCATGGAACGAATGGCCTTTATGAATTAATATTTCGAAAAAACCCTAGAAAAGATCGATATACCAATGAAGACTTGGATCAATATCTAAAGATATTACAAAAAACAAAAGCACACTTGAAAAACTATGATAGTAACTTACAGGTTAAAGGCAACAGAGGTTATAAGTATAAACATATAATCCAACCTTTACTTCAGCACCTAACGCAGAGAGTCATAAAGAAAATTGGAAAAGCATACAATAGTAATTCAACTGATATGAGTTATTCAAATAAACCCGTCGAATATGTGTATTGGGATAACCCCAATGAACTCGTCAATAGATTAAGGCTTTTAATTGCATCTCAAAGAGCCGGCAATAATAATCTTCAAAATGAGGTTAACTCAATTGTAGAAGAATTACGTGAATCAGATATCATACACTAATAATCAATTCAATCCATTAAAAGCAAGCAAATCAGTATGGCCTCACACCTGAACCGACCGGATAGGAACCGACCGGATAGAAATCGCCCTGCATGGATTTAACCTCAACACTTGGTTCAGGAATTGGCCTATATAAAATCAATTCGCGTTGGAAACGAACATTATCTATATATTAGACATCGTTTAGAGAATAATCTTCATTATTAATAAAATGAGTGTTGACAAGTTCGGACGAAGCTCCAACCAATTTCATAGAACAACCGAGAGTTCGCGAGGACCTGCTGGCGTAGGATTTAGACTACTACCTAATGGTGATTTCGATATTCAGGGAAAATGTCTAAACAATGTTGGAAAACCTGTAAACCCAACACAGGCGGCAAATAAGGAATACGTAGATAGCAACATAGATGTTCAAGATAAAAACATGCTAAATCATCGACGGTATGTAGACAACAATTTCAACGCACTCATGGGGACTATAAATGATGAGGCACTGAAGCTACAAATCATCGAAGATAAACTGGGAAAAATGGGTGCGGATTTGCGGTCATACACCGATGAGCAAAATTTGAAGACTCTTGAATTATTAAACAAAATTAGAAAGTATATGTTGGATATTTTCGAGAAGTATAAAAATAGTGGTGAACCTATTAGAGAGGCAACAACTAGTTTTTCACCAATTTAGTACGCATTCGGAATTCGATTTGAAATCATGTCTGCAGTAAATACGTCTACGATCTTCGATGAGATGTTAACATTTCTAAAAACAAATAACCAAACTCTTCTTGAGGAACATTTCAATGAAATTATTGATTGCATTAGTTTTCTGAGGAACTTTGAAAACGTATCTTCCACCACCTCTGTTCATGGGTGTCATTTTATAAATTGCCCCTGGTCTGCAAATCTCTGTCAAGAAGGACCAGATACTTGCGCATGCTATATGGTTGAAAGCAGATTGATTAGAATTAAGAAATTGATGTTACTTTATCGACGATTGGTCAAATAAAATATCTAATAAAATACAAAACCTCTCCTTGTTTCTATTCACTCGTTTTTAGGATGAGTAAAAGAAAAGTTGTTGGTGAGCTGCACAAGCCAGCCCGAAGGAATTTCACCAGACGAAGAGTTATTATTAAGGGTTTTGATGATCTATGGCAAGCAGACTTGGTTGAAATGATACCATACAGTGATGAGAATGAGGGGTTCAACTATTTACTAACCGTAATTGATACTTTTTCAAAGTATGCTTGGGTCGTTCCTTTGAAACATAAGACTGCATCAGCTACAACACAAGCTATGAGAACAATTTTTACCAATTCAAATCGAGCACCTAAAAATTTGCAAACCGACGATGGTAAAGAATTCTTCAACAAGGCCTTCCAAAATTTGATGAATACCTACAAAATTAATCACTACTCAACGTACAGTACATTAAAAGCATCAATTGTTGAACGCTTTAACCGCACCCTTAAGGAGAAAATGTGGAAAGAATTCAGTTTCAATGGGAACTACAAATGGCTACCCATTTATAAGGATTTGCTGCATGCATATAATCACTCGGTACATAGAACAATAAAAAAACGTCCCGTTGATATAAATAAAAACAATGTCAAAGAATTACTATCAGGAGTTTATAAACGAATAAAAATTGCTGAGAAGGGAAAATACGAAGTTGGCAATAACGTTCGAATAAGCAAGTTTAAACATGCTTTCGAAAAAGGATACACACCAAACTGGACAACTGAAATATTCAAAATAAGAAAAGTTCAGATAACAAACCCTATTACATATCTAATTGAAGATTTTCAAGGTCAGCCTATTAGAGGGAGTTTCTATGCACACGAATTACAAAAGACGAATTTTCCCAACATATTTCTCGTGGAAAAGATTCTTGCAACAAAAGACGAAAAAGTATATGTCAAATGGTTGGGTTTCCCATCCACTAACAATTCATGGATTAATAAAAAACAATTAATTTAATGGTTTTTTTTTTTTTTTTTATTATTTTATGAAATGGTCATTATATATGCTTGTTTCATCGATTTGAGATTCACTAGTTCCATGTTGGGCTCATGCCTCAATTCCTGATTTGTAAAGAACTCGATTTCACCATTACTTAAAATCCTTTCCTGTTCATATTCTCGATACTCGAAGCATGAAATACTCAAAGATCGTAGCTTATAATTGCTATCATATGTGCAGCGAATAGCTAATTCCTTGTTGTCATCGAGTATTTCTTATTTCGATCATTTCCTTGTCCTTTAGGAGGCCTTATCGATGTAAGATTTATACGGAAAGTATCCGTGCTTAAGCCCTCGGAATTGCTTTGGAAAATTTTAGTGATTAAATCCCATACCTCGCTCCACTTTAAATCGGATGCCTTTCTATAGCTCATCCAACCAGGACCATGGTGTTCGAAATTCTTCCCTGTAAATGTTATACCCACCATATCAGAAGGATCCAAATCGTTAGTCACTTTTTTAAATATCCCTTTCACTGCATTCTGAATCCAGCTAGATGGTTCAAAGTTGTCTGCTACATCCCTAATCCGGAATTCAATTTTACGACCACGCAAATTGAATCTTTTCACAAAGGTTGGGTAATCTTTAACCACCTCAAAGCACTTAAAAGTCGAATAAACCAATAAAAAAGAAAAAGAACAGTTAATTTCTTTGTTTCACTTTTTTTTTTTTTTTTTTTTTTAATTTATTTTTTATTTTATAAAAATGGTTGTGAGTAGGGAACTTGCACCTCATCGTCTTCCTCTGCAACAGGATGGAACGCCAACTCAAAGGAATTTCCAACCGCTTTGATGACTTCCATCTCATATAAGGGGAGTTGGGTAATGATGTCCTCCTCCATTGCGTTGAATCTGAGAGGCAAAAATACCTTTTTCGCCTCCAGCTCTACCAGGATCCTTGGTCCATACTTGGTCTGACACCGCATCGCCTTCAAGATACGACTCCGTTTCCCCAATTCTACCATTTTCAGACCCTCTAGGGGCTTTACTTTACCCAGTTGGTTAAGGAAATTCATGTTCTTTGCATGTCTAATTTGAAATAAACTGTTACTTAGTACCTTCAACACTCGCCTTTTATACATGAAAATACCTCCGAAAATATCACAATTTCTTCTCAAACAATGTGGTCAGTAAGATAAAAGTAACACAGAGCAATATGGTCAGCGAATCTTAAGGGGGAGCGAGCCATATCTGACGCCGATAATATTATATTATCTCGCCCCACAATGTATTGTCCTGAACAAATAAAACATTAAATAATCAAACTAAGAAACCATACACATGTAATGTCTAACATTAATCAAACTAAGAAACCATATACAATGCAATGTCCTAAACAAACAAATGAGCTCAAGATCGCTACAATACACAATTTAGTCGTATAAACAAAGACGATCTTGAACTCACTATTCACCGTTGCTTCCAATATCCATGGGGTTTCTTTATCGCATCAACCGTTTAATTACTATGGAAGTCAATATCTCCAAGCTATTCACTCTAAACACACAAAACTGATAACAAAAACTAACAACCACCACCGGCGGCCGGCGCGTCACTCCAAGGTCAGATCTTACCTCTCGCTCTAGCTCCAACCTCATATCTTCCCTCTCGCTCTAGCTCAGAATTCCCAGTCCCAAGGGTCCCAATACCTACTACCTAAATTTAAATTACAAATTTGGGAATAGTAGGCAGGCGGAAGGATATAAGAGGAGAGCAAGAATGACTTAAGGAGTGAGAAGTGGAAAAGTATTGTGTTTTTAAAGCGAGTCGTATTCGAGATTGTTTTAATATTTATCGGCAAAGAGTTCCATTATTGTATTGCATAGATAAAAAACAGACGGGATTGTTTTAAATATCAAAAAAGAGACGGAATAAGACAAAAGGTTTTGGGAGAATGCTTAAAGTTGAGTTTGTCGTTTGAATAAGCAGGTGTCTTATCTATATATATAAAAATCAATCCATATTTGAGTTTGTTGCCGGTGTTTGGCCAAACGCGTTAAGTGATTCCAATGATTTTTTTTTCCATGAAAGGTGACGTCTGTACAAAGGATGTTTGGTATGTGCGATATCTGTATCTGCATCGGTGTGTGAATTATGGGCATTTGAGTGAGTACACATGCATATGTGCATATGCGTGTAAATTCCGATGCAGATACAGAGACCGCACATATAAAAAACCATCGTGCAGACGTCACCTATTTTGTTATCCGAACGCGCATATGAAAGAGGGAGACCAGACCAACGTTTCAAGCCTATTGTGGTGTTTGTGCGCACTTTCATTCTTGAGATGTTTTATTCAAATAACTCATTGAATTTTTTTGCATTTTTTTTTTTGTGAATCGGACATCGGAAAGTTGCTTTTCCCACATTGATAACAATCGGTGTGAAAGTGAATGAAAAGTGATTCTATCGGAGTTTTTTACTTTCGCTTTGTTGTTTGATAAGTAAGCTGACATAGGCGCCTGCCAGACAAAAAGCACCTACCCTAAGCGGAACGGGTTGAGCTCAAATCAGGCAATCTTCGGTATTGGCCTGAGAGTGTTTCTGTGAAGTTTGATCAAAATCGGTCTTCTTTTTTTAGGGGCAGCAACATAGGTACGCCAGATACCCGCTATAGACAATAATAAAGAAGTCTACTCGAACATATTGGCCAATAGAATTCTCGGGCACGGGCAAAGCCGGGCGGGTGCAGCTAGTTAGTTATAATAAAGGGTATTGCATTAGCGAATTGACACCTTCAAACTTTTAGTGTGGATGCACCCTTAAACCGATTACCGAACTGTTAATGTCAAAATATTCAGTAAACTCAACATTTTTATCGTTTTGATGTACACGAAGGAACAACGTTTACAAATAATTAAAATTGACTAACGAAATACCGAGTCGGTGGTCGCAACTTTAAGAGTGTTAACGCCAATTTTCGGCCGTAATTCTCGTCCCATTAGACAAGCAATTCATAGTCTAGTGAACAAATTTGAGTCAGGACAATCGCTGCTTGATATTGCCGTGCCAGTGAGCTGTGAGACTACGTTTTGACCGAAGTGTGGAGAGTATTGCTACCGTAGAGGCGTCCGTCGCAAACTAGCCAAATCGGTCAATTTCACGGCATTCTCAAAAATTGGGCCTCTCCCAGACCAAATTATGGTGAATTTTGCGTAAGGATCTTGGATAACACCCTAACAAGTTCAAGCTGATTCCAGAACTAAAGACACTTGATGATGGAAGAAAATGAAGAATTTCATCGCAAAATCATCTTCAGCAATGAAGCGCATATATATGAGAACCCTCATGTGCTGAAACAGCACTTCATCTGCAAAAAGGCACTGTTTGGTGCGGTTTTCATGCCGCTGGCGTCATTGGGCCGCTTTTTTTCGTCGACGAAAATGACCGTCACGTTACGGTTAATGGTATTTGCTACAAAGACATGTTGGAACGTTATTTCTTTGAGCAATTGCATGAATTGAACATCAGTGATATATGGTTCCAATAAGACGCTGCCACAAGCCACACAGCGGCTGCAACAATCGAGTATTTGCAGTTTCAGTTCGGTGAACATGTTATCTCGACAAACGGGCCCGTCTATTGGCCGCCGAGATCGTGTGATTCAACGTCTCTTCTTCTTCTTCTTCTTCTTCTTCTTAAGTATAGCGCTACAGCCCGGGTTGGACCTGGACCTCAATCAACACGCCTCTCCAGTTAGCCCGATCTGTGGCTAACCGCCTCCAGTTGCGCACTCCAAGTTGGTTGAGGTCCCCTTCCATTTGTGCTCGCCACCTAAGGCGAGTTCTTTCTCTACTGCGTTGTCCCTCCGGGTTGGAATCCAAGACTCTTCGGGCCGGAGCGTTGGTGTCCATTCGCTGTACATGTCCTAGCCATCTTAGTCGACTGATTCATACTTTTCTGACCAGGTCGATGTCGCTGTACAGCTCGTAGAGTTCGCTCTTAAATCTTCTCCTTCAAAGTCCGTCAACGCAATAGGGGCCGAAAATCACTCGAAGAATTTTGCGTTCGAAACTACCAAGAAGATCTTCATCTTGGGTGTGTGTGAATAGGGAAGGATATTGATTGACATTAACCTAGCGATGTGCAGTATTTGCAACTATCTCACACACATAAATTGTGCTTATTTTACCTCCTAGTGGTAACCACCGGGTACTGGTCTCGCCGTTCCGGGCTTGACTGGCTGAACTTATAAGTGCGAGTGTTGAGCACGAAGAAATAGCGACACTATAATGCTCTATCGGAATTGGTGCAGGGAAATAAGTCCACGGGAACTAAGTCCACTGAGCATTCCCGTAACTAATCCCATAAACAGTGCAATGCATATGCAACCCCCCTGCTTGGGGTCACTGTTTGATTTGGACTAGGTGCAAGATCACGTTACCTATATGACTCTGTCTCAGTTAAAAGTTAATTTCTCTTTTGTTAATAAAAATTGCAAAGTACCTACATGACTCTTTAATTTTATTTTGTTCTTAGTCGACAGTGAGAATTTACTTCACATTAAAAGGGAACTAAAACCACTGAGAGTTTTGGAATTTATTTCGCACTTTACATGGGAACTAAGTCCACTTCGCGAAAGTGGTTTTATTTCCCACTACGTGGGAACTAAGTCCTCCTGTCTGCTAGAATCTCAGAGGTCTTACATGAGCCCCTCAGAAAGAGGACGTACTGCGGATGAATTCACATGATTGGATCAACGGTGACGTCAACAGGCAACATGTCAGATACCTTAATGAGCTACCTCGACGTATTTGGCGCTAAGGTCATTAAAGATTTTCGATACTAGTCAGTGTGTTGAAAGAGAGATGGTGGCGGAAGAGCCCTTAATGGGTCAACGGCAGCTCTCAAATCTCCGAATCCGGTTACAGGCTCCGGAATTTTTCCGGCTGCTTTCCTCCAAGGGGTCGCAGAAAAGACCTGGCCCTCCAGGTTGGGGGTGGTGCGTGGGGTTAACTATCCACCCACGGAAAACACAACTGGTTACGGAGCAACCAAGAGCCTCGGATATGGACGGATTTAATGCCTCTAGAATTTTTTTATGGGGCTACATTAAATCATTGGGATATGCCAACAAGCCGGCGACGTAAGAGGAGCTCAGAGCCTATGTTGAAAGAGAAATATCGGCCGTATCGGGCGAAATATGCAGCCGAGTCCTCCGTGGTGGACATATGAACGAATTGGAATTCCATTCATAAATGCTTTGATAGTAATTCAAGCCAATACAATTTTTTTTGAGATATCCTATCATCCAGTTCTTAATGAAAGACCCTATATTATGTAAAATAATCCAATTTCTGGCATCGATATAGCGCTTAAAATTGATCCTAAGCAAGCTATTGATAGAATCTAATATATGGTCATACATACGTAAAGCATAAACATAACATACTGCTTCATTGAATGTTAACAGTTTCGGCATAAGTTACGGGGGCGACCGGCCCTATGGCTGGCTAGCATTCTCTCAGTTGAAACCAATACACAAAATCCGACACTACGATTTCAGTAGACAACAAAGTCACACAGCGTAAACTATTCCCTTCCATAACTAGCACAATTACGAAAGTGTAAATCATTGGATCAATGACAAGAAGACATGCACTATCTTCATTCCATGGAGCAAGCAGCATTAAAGGCAGAAATCCTTGGTGAGCCAAGGCTGCAATTGCAATTGTAACCTCAATAGATAGAATCCCACACATAGATGTAGCTACTCGCTCGCAACTCGCAAGGCAAAGATACAAACACTTTCGAATGCACGACAACAAAACCACGAGATGATGATTTCCTTTCGGGGAATTCGATATTCCAGTCTCGTGATGCTCAAATCAAACCGATAAATCGTAAATCTTTCACTTTAGCGGAGATTTTTCTTTCGCTCTGATGGGACGAAAACATCATTGCAAGGGGGAGTCGTATACACAAAAAACCGACACGGAAATAAAAGGGAAACAAAGCGATAAAAACCCAAAGACGGAAAAACTTCGGCAATGACACAAGGAAAGGAGCTTAGGAACCTACTACTGCAACAGTAGTAGCTGTGCGCATAAAATCCAGAAAGAGGTAACCAAGTGCGCTGACTTGTTTTTCTTCATTGCGATAAGATGTTTGTGCAAATCCAGGCCAATCTGAGGGGGGCGAGTGTGGCGCATCTTCCACACATGTCCGTTGACTGGGTAGATGTATCTCGGGCCCTAACTCATCATCGGCATCACTCTCCGTTGTGCCGTGGCTGTTTCCTTTCGGATTCCTTCTCCATTGGTCATCGTCTGAGAAGATGATGACCAATGCTGCCGTTGTTGTTAAGGTCTGGAAGTGGCAACGGATATAAATCAAATGCAGAAGTTCAGCCATCATCGGTCAGGAGCTGCGGCGGGCGGCAGCAGCTCACCAACTTCGTCCAGCACGAGCAACAGAATTACGTGGATGTTAAAAAATTGTGAAACGATTGGACGCAGAACAGCAAAGAAGTCCAATCAATTTTGACATACAGAACGATCTCGGGAGGCATTAAATCCATTTGAGGATAAAGTAAATGAAAATCATTCCTGGTGTACGCATTGTTAACTGTTTTTATTTGATTTTATTTTCTTGCTGAATTCAGTGGAAATAAGCCGCAACGGATTTTCGGATGCAATGAGAAATGTTACAAGGGGCATTGTTTGCGGTTTGGGATTTAGTCGTAATTTGAGGGTAATTTTATTGGGAGGGACCGCCTTTAGAGAGAATGCTTCTCAGCGTACCAGTACTAAGACAATTATATTTTTTGCCACCAAATTCGTTCAGAAAAACTGGGATATGAAGATGGTCAAAATGATTCTGTTGTTGGTGTGGGACACGTGGTTCAAGTGGACTAAATCAAAACAAGTTTTGCTTTAAATATGAAGCCTTTAATGCCAAGACTACGCAATTGACGACGTTTTTTGAAAGACTTCTTCGATAGTTCCACAAATTCAAATGGATGTATGACCGGCTTATTGAGCAAAATGTCGCAATGTATCTGCAGTGAACTCGGGTGTAGTTTAGTATATCCGCATATCAAATATTGCAAAGTCTACTTCCGTGAAATTTAGTAACCTATTCAGAGAATCTTGTGTGTTCAGCGACCGTTTCAATGATCGAGGAATCACCTGTTCAAATCAGCCCATTTCTCAGTAGCACATTGGGTTTTTCCACCGCCAATTTTTGATATACATCCAAGAATATAAATCGTCAAATTTGCAGTTCGGAAACAGCATGAAACTGTATGTCCTTTCCATTCTTGCCAAAAATATAACTTCGCACTCACATTATGATTGGAGAGGCTAGGTTTAAAGCCATACATGGACCGTTGGCTGCAAAAAAAAGAAGATTAAAGAGCCATTTGATAGCGCATGTACTAAATTCATTTTTCGGGACTTAGGTCCTACTTAAGTGGGTCATAAGTCCCGAAATCAATTAGGGTCTTATGACCCACTTATGTAAGTGGGACATTAGTCCCGAAAAATTAATTCGGGACTTATGTCCCACTATACATTTCCTAAATATACGCCTAAACAGAAACTAAGAAGACCACTCCAAATGCTATAACAAATAGTCAAATCGGTTTCGTTATCTCGATGTTGTTTTTGAGTATTATCTTGGAAAAAAATGCAGTTAGCTTGGTACAAGCAGTTGGGGAAAATGCAAATCATGTAATTTTGTATTCTTTATTAGTCGAGTTTGCATCGTGACAAAGAAAGTAAGCCAAGCAATTAAAAAAAATGATTTAATGCCATTTCTCAGTTCTTATGTCTACTTCTGAAATGGATGTTCGGCGATTTCTTTGATCAAATTCTCAAAAACATCGATTTAATGCCTTTTCTCAGCACTTATGTCCTTTCTGAATTCGATGTTTTTTAGAATTTGATCAAATAAAAATAAAGAAATCGAAACGAAACACTGAATTGCTGTCTTTGTTTCGAAAATCCTCGAAACATACTTTTACAGCTTTGTAATCACTGTAAGATGTGTAGTTGCTGTTTCACGAAGCTAAATGAAGAGGCGATTGCAAATAAAAATTAATTATTGTGTCCTTTCTGTCGTAAAATTATAAAAAAAACGGTTGTTTTATTTTTTTGTAAAACGACCAAGTTTTAACAGTTTGTTGTAAATGTTTGTTTAATTTGTTTCGATTTTTTTTTTCGTTAATTATGTTTTACCTATGAATTTATGAACGTTAATAAAATATAAAATATTTCCACCTGTTTGTTTCATTCGGGACTTGTGTCCCATTTTCAACGATAAAAATTCGGGACTTATGTCCCACTTAAGTGGGTTATAAGTTCCGAAAAATGAATTCGGGACTTATGTCCCTGCGCCCAAAAATTTAGTGCAGCTTATGAATAGTTGAATTTTAATTTTGGTAGGGGCGAATTTATTCAGCGTAATAAAAGCTATATGTCTTGAAAGTACTTAAAAACTAAGGCTTAAAACCATTTATGAGGATGGTGAGTGCTGGAGGAGGGCACATTTGAGGGAAGAGGTGCAGCGATTAAAATCAAAGAGGATTTGGTTATAATTTACCTTCTGCAACACACGGGATATCAGATCGTTCAAGCCGTACGACGTGCGACGGGTGGGAAGGAAGAAAAGAGGAGAGGATCTATAGGGCAATATAATTTAAAAGATAGGAACAATCAATGTAGAAAGTGAGAAGACGGTGTATAAGTAGAATGTCAGCGACATATCTTCTTTTTTCAAGGGTCTGAAGGTTTATTAAATTAAGGTGTTCATGATATGGCGGTAGCATAAGGTGATTATTCCACGGGAGCCCACGAAGAGCAAAACGGAGAAGTCGACGTTGAATGCTTTCGATTCTAGTAACGTGGACCAAGAAATATGGTGCCCACACTTCGCTAGCGTACTACAGAATAGGGCGGACGTAGGTAATGTAAAGAAATTTTGTTACGTATCGATTGGTAGATTCCTTAGACCGCCGTTTGACGAAACCAAGGGTCGAGTTAGCTTTATGGATTATTTTTTCAATATGTGACCTAAAGGTAAGCTCTCTGTCACACAGGACACAAAGGTCGCGGATGGTTAGAACGGTAACAATGCTCAATAAGTATCGTCTGGGTTGGAGGTACTGAGTCTTCTTACGTGAAAAAGTAAGAAATTCACATTTAGCAATATTCAGCTCCATAAACATTTTGTTGACACCAGACCGAAATTTTATTGAGGTCTTGTTGAAGAAGATTAGAAATGATTTTAAAGAATTTAGCGGCGTCGGCATAGAGGGCGATGGAGGAGAACTTAACGACGTTGTCAATATCATTTATTGCCAGAATAAAAATCGAAGGTCCGAGGTGGCTACCTTGGGGAACACCAGAGGTGGCCTTATAAGGCAAAGAGAGAACAGAGCGAAAACGAACGTTATAATATCGGTTCTCAAGGTAAGATGAAAACCAATTCAATATTATTGGATCGAAACTAAGGAAGGAGAGTTCAAAAAGAATCAAACGATGAGATATTTTATCAAAGGCCTTACCGAAGTCAGTAGCGATTAAATCCACTTCATTGCCACTTTCTAATACAGAAAGTGTGACGGAAACAAAGTCAACCAGGTTGTGGATCTACATTTGAGGAAATCGAACAACATACTTTAAGCAACCGTGGGTAAATGCGAGATCTTGGCATTTGGTCGATACTTTGATACGTCATTCTTTGGTCATTTTTTGTGAACTGGTGAAATGAAGGACGTTTTTAAGATACTAGGAAATTTTCCAAGAGATAGAGAACGTTTAAATAGATCAGCAATGAAAGGTGAAAGAACCACAGAAAATTTTTTAAGAAGGATGGCCAGAAGGCCGTCAGGGCAGGGTAAAAATTCATCATTAAGATGAAGAAGTTTGTGGCACACCATGGAATTTTCAAAGGTGGGTAAAATGAATGGGCCAACGGTATAGTTTTTCAGATAACTGAAGTAAGAGTGATCCGGTTGTGGACAGTCGTCAGCGAAGGACTGCTTGAACACGGTTGCAAAAGAGTTTGCGATTACAAATGGGTCCGTTGAGATTTCCTTTTATAATTAACTAGCTGACCATGATCGCCTTGCTTCGCCAGTCAGCCACTTCTCAAATTTAAAACAAAATACTTGCTGATAAAAACTGATAAAGAAAACGTCCAGAGTCTCCCTTCTCATTATATGGATATACTCTCAGCGTTATTCCCTCTCAATCTCAATTATATTTCATACCCTATCTTTCTCAATCCCATGCGCCACAAAAAAAAAAACAACACAAACTACAAAAGGTGCACAAAAAAAGAAAGAAAAAGCACACAGCACAAAGGGTACAGAGAGAGAGAGAAACAGATTTGTGCCGCACATACACACACATTTTTTCCACTCAACGCTTTGAAAATCCAACGATCTAGCTTCAATCGAACATTTTACTTTTTTTAATTGTATGAAATGTATAGTTTAATGCTTATTGTTCAATTTCAGGATAACCTACAAAGATGATTTATATCTTAAAATCTTTGTAGATACTCGTAATTGAACTTTATATTAAAACTCCTTTTTCATTTGGATGAGTCATTCCAAAGCTAGGAGCTAGAAAGCATTCGAGAGTTACAACTTTTCTTAGATATCAGCTTACATCTCTGCTTCCGGACAGCGGATGAAGGATTTTCCTATTCAAAACAAACAGTCAAATCTTTCATCTTTATAATATTAGTATAGACAAACTGAAAAAATTACCTTTGGTCCTTGATGAGGTTAGCTTGAGCATCAGAAAGATAGCGTTGATAGAGACAATAAAAAAGGTTATAGAACTGTTAGTACGAACCGAGATAATTCGATGGTAAGATCGAATCTTGAGATGGACGTATGTAGAAGCATATTACGTAGAGAGAACGGTTAACGATTGAGATTTTTACTACAACAAAATCCAGAAGAGGGGAGCTTGATATTCAGATGATGGAAAAGTTCAAGCTGTTATGAACTGCAATGAGAATGCCACGGCAGGGAAGTATGTCTTGAAGACAAGTGACGTTATCATCACGAAAGAAGTTAAAAGATGCTGGAAACAACTCTTGATTTAAGATATTAGGGGAAAAATTAGTTTCGGTGAGAACATAAATATCAAGAGGAAGAGTATGAGTACGACGGAAAACTGCGTGAGTTTTGGTGAGAAGTCTTCTTACGTGTTGATAATAGAAAGATAGAGACAATTTCAGATCTGAGGCGGTGAAAGGTGACTTAGGGACGAACAAAATTATTGTGATCAACTCGGTTATGTTGAAGATATGAGATACGTTTGGAGCTTATATGAGAAGCAAAAGCAGATAGATCCTTAGCTACAGTAGTAGAGGAAATGTCAAGGCTTTCATGGTATCGGTTGTAAATATTACGGAGTGCAGTGGGATCAGTTGGGAGGCCTTCTTTCTGAATTGATATCTGAATATTTGTCTTAGTCTTACAGTCATTGCAGATTTATTCAGGCTTGTCGTGCATGGAGGCAAGGTATAGGCGAACGTTTTCATAAAGTCTGTGATCTCGCAGCCGAGGCATAACGTAACCGACGTGGGGCTAACAAATTTTGATTTAAGTTTGACGGTTGGAGGAAGTAAAGGATCGATAAACGCACAGGATTCAGAGGTTGGGGTTGGCGTGTAAATATGGGAAGAATTCGTCATGGTAGCTGCTGAAGTCGACGGGGCAGGATTGTAAGTTGGCGGGGTTGGTAGAATCTCCTATTAGACCATGACGATGGCTTCTTTACCAGTCGATCATTTACGTAAACTAAGTCTACAAGTTGGGCCACATTGTATGACCCTTTACGCCTTGGCTATATCTTTGGAATAAAATAATTAATGTTTTTTTTGAAATCTTCATTTCGCCATTTTCCATCATATTTTAAAAATAATATCGCTCAAGTCGCTGGAGCCATTGTTGATTACAATTTGGGCTCTTTTTATGGCATTTTCCATGGTTTACTTTAGAACTTCGGGAGATAGGATCTTCACTTCTTGACGGATGTTCTCCTTGCAGGCTGCCATAGATTGTGACGTGTTCACGAGCGACTTTGAGTGGATGTAATATAATGGTTATTCTTGCATTACTCACTGATTTTCGGAATACCAAATTCTGTTTGTTCTAAAGGGGTGGAATGGGCCACATCACTCGTGATGATTTTGATGCCAAATTGTTGTTGGGATTCATGAGGGAGTGAATTTCTTCAAGTCTTTCACCTAGAATGGCTAATTGCATGGCACGGCATCTGTTTGATCTCGACGGAGCCTCCAGGACATTTTTAGCCACGGCATATATATACTCGGTCGAACGAGAGGTACGGACCACTGAGCCTTCCAGGGCTAAAGGCCGCATTGATCGACCAGTTCAAGCCTTGTGACCAAGAAAACGGACACGAAATGCGCATTGCAAAAAAATCACTGACGAATTGATCATCAATATTCAGGAGTATAGAGTTCCATTGCTTATTCACACAAATTCTAATTCTGTTTGCTCCACAAATGAAAAAACCGAATTGACATTCGATGCCGTATGTAAAGTCTATGTACATGTGCCGTGAAATGAGCGGAATCGCCGTCTTTTAAAATGCAGCCTAAAGCAAAACAACGCCGAATTTTAACGTCCGCCTTTTTTCGCGACAAAGTGTAATAACGCCGAACGTCCATTGAGAAATAAGGCCAAAGTATTTTTTTCTAAATTGCTTTTTTTCGCATTAATTTTCATGATGAATGAAATGGTTGATCATTTTTGACTTTATTCCAAACTATCTTTTGTTTTTTTTTGTTTTTTTTTTTATAAAAAAGGAAATCCAAATCCCAGAGCACTCCGACTCGGTAACGGTCCATTGTACTACGAGGTAGAAATCCTCCTTTTCGTGTAGAGGCTGGAAAATGGGTGGCGTATGTTGTTGTTTCCAATGGGGATTGGACCTGTACCACACGGGTCACAAGCCAACACACTAACCACTACACGGTCGCCACCCCTAAAGTAGCTTTGTGGGTTTAAAGCGTTTTTAACTCCGAACATCTTAACGATGCGTATACCGGCCGGCCTTAGTCTCATATGCAGGTGCGAGATTTAACCCTTTTTTCGGCATGGTTTAACTCGCTTACGTTTTCGAATCGGACGATGTTTGGGAGGCACGCTTTGCGGCTTATACGGATTTTACCCTTTTCTCAGTATGGTTTAACACGCTCACGCAACTTCGTGGCTCCGCTTAAGGTAGTTGCTAGTTGTTTCGCGCCTATGTAAGCTCTGTTTCGCATTTCAATGAGATTAACTTAAAAAGAGAATTTTAAAGGAAATTAAGCAATCTACGAAAACGTAGCTTTATGTCACTTTGCTTATGTCATTTCAAATAGAAAGTCTTTCCTAAACGTACTCAGAAAAACGCAGA
Source organism: Portevinia maculata (assembly GCA_949715645.1). Lineage (NCBI taxonomy): Eukaryota > Metazoa > Arthropoda > Insecta > Diptera > Syrphidae > Portevinia > Portevinia maculata. The sequence continues at coordinate 80,266,293 of OX454526.1, read as the reverse complement.
GGATCGTTGTGCGCTACTTCTGCTCTTATATTTTCGCAAACATTTCACCAAGTTACAAGTGTGTCATCATAAGCAGGCTGCAGGATGTCAAGCAGAAAAAATGCTTTCTTTGGGAGGAAAATAATGGAAATGGTTAATGTTTTGGATAAAGAAAACATCCGTTGGCCTTAGCAAAAATTTTTTTTAAATTTTAATCGCAACTAGGGTGACCAGATCCATATTGAAGAAAACGAGGACACCTTCGAAAAACTCAAAAAAATAAAAAATAAGACATATTTTATGGACGTCCAGTATAACGAATGCTCGATATAACGAATTTCCAATATAAGTACATATAACGAATCAAATTTTTTCCCATGAATGGTTTAAAAATTTTAAGCTCTATATAACAAATGCCTTGCAAATTCCTGTAGGCGCAAGTTCACTTTTGTCGGATATTGTCATTTTTTGTATGTGTCCTTACTTCTGCTAGTATCTGTTGAGTGTAGATATGCCGGTAGCAGCTCGCATCCACAAAGCGCTAGGCAAAGATCATAATAACGGTGTAGGTTTACTAAAGAAACCAAATGGCACCTACACGACGGACCGAGAAGATTCAATCAGAACGCTTCCTCAGGTTCACTTCCCAGGTTCGTCTATTCGCGACATAGGCGGTAACTCTAACGATGTGGACCCCAAGGTACATGTAGATAGTAGAGTAAACAGCTTATCTGGAAAAATGTTTAGTCCAGATACGGTTAGATGGGCAATTGGCTCATTCAAACTATTTAAAGCCCCAGGTGGTGACGGCATTTTTCCGGCCCTTATCCAGAGGGTTAGTGATGTCATACTGCCGATGGCTATTGCTTTATTTAGGGCTAGTTACAACTGGGGATACATTCCACTTTCCTGGAGACAGGTCAACGTGATTTTTATCCCCAAAAATGGCAATAGGCCAAGTGAACTGCCTAAATCATATAGACCCATCAGTCTAACATCCTTCTTTCTAAAAACCATGGAAAGACTTATAGATGTTCATATTAGGGAGCAGATAGTAACATCAAGCCCCCTGCACTCAAGTCAATTTGCGTACAGAAAGGGCAAATCCACTGAAGGTGCTCTTCACTGCCTTGTCAAAAAGGTAGAGGAGACTTTCAAGTCTAAGGAAACGGCACTTTGTGCCTTCTTGGACGTTGAGGGTGCCTTCGATAATACCGGATACGACTCGATTGCCAGGGCGGTCAGTAATAAAGGTATCGTAGTATCGACGAACCAATGGATCAGAGCCATGTTGGAAAGTCGTATAATTACCTCCTCCTCTGGAGGTAATTCGGTGTCTGTGACAGCAGCCAAAGGCTGTCCCCAAGGAGGAGTACTCTCTCCCCTCTTGTGGTCACTTGTCATCGACAATCTACTGGTCAGTCTACACAGACTGGGCTTTAACGCCATTGGTTATGCTGATGACCTGGCGATAATTATTAATGGTAAGCGTAGCGCAACCATTACTGATAGCATGCAAAAAGCATTGCTACATGTCTCAGAATGGTGTATTAAGGAAGGACTTTCCATCAACCCTCTTAAAACCATCCTGGTACCTTTTACGCGAAAAAGACTGGTTAACTTCGAACCGATCACCGTAAATGGTACACCCCTGAGCTACTCCAATGAGGTCAAATATCTGGGAGTCATCCTGGACAGGAAACTAAATTGGAACTCACACGTAAAGGCCGCCACTGAGCGTGCCACAAGAGCCATGTGGGCCTGCAGACGCCTATACGGCAGAACTTGGGGTCTAAACCCCAGAATGATATACTGGATGTACACCATGATGGTTAGACCCATCATCACGTACGCCTCCATCGTGTGGTGGCCAAAAGTACTTGAACGTACTACGGCTAACAGGCTCCAAAAGCTACAACGTGTTGCCTGTCTGGGAATAACTGGTGCCATGCGCACATGCCCTACGGTAGCACTTGAAGCCATAATTGGACTCTCACCACTACAAGCATTCATTCAGAAGACGGCTGCCAGATGCGCTATTAAGCTTCAGCTTGAATATAAGTATAACTCAAATGACCATGTGGGTCACCTGAAGATACTCAACTCTATCCAAAACTTGGATATGTTTTACACCATCCCTGACTTAATGGTAAGGGAATATAGTTTCGATAAACTATTTGAGGTAGAAATACTAGACCGTTCTAAATGGGTCTCGGGAGTTCCAGCTGTGGACCCAAAAAGTCTGGTATGGTACACCGACGGATCAAAAATGGAGTCTGGAGTTGGTGCTGGTGTCTTTGGACCCAACACCAAGGTCTCGATACCTATGGGGATGTGCCCCACAGTGTTCCAGGCGGAAATCCATGCCATTGAGATCTGCGCTATCTTAAACTCCAACAAAGGAATTAAGGGCGCAAAGACACATATCTTCTCAGACAGTCAGGCGGCACTTCAGGCACTGTCGTCCAACACAATAGACTCTCTGACTGTAAAAAACTGCTGCTGCGCCTTACAAAAGCTAGCTAAATACAACAAAGTTAAACTCGGATGGGTGCCTGGCCACCGAGGTTTTGTAGGGAATGAAGCTGCAGATAAGCTTGCCAGAGCTGGCTCTGTAGCCGCTTTTGTCGGTCCAGAACCGTACTGCAGTGTCAACTGGACTACTGCTCTAGGGCTTGTCAAAGATTGGGAGCAACAGACTCGCCTTGAACATTGGGTAAGCGCCCCTGGTCTGAGACAGTCTAAACGCTTGATTAAGCCCTACTCCTATAAGGAAATCCTTACTCTTAATAAGGAAAGCATTAGACTGCTGGTTGGCTTTCTCACTGGCCACTGCGGTCTGAGATATCATCTCAACAAGATGAACCTATGTCCAACGCCAGAATGTAGATTCTGCATGGAGGACGAGGAGACCTCAGAACACATACTCTGTGAATGCCCGGCTCTACATTGGTTGAGACGACGCCTTCTCCACAGAGAGATGTTATCACTGGCAGAGCTTCGCAACTCTACCACCAAAGACGTGCTGAGTTTCATTAGGGAAGTCAGTCGCCTTTTGGCGTAAAGACAACCTTGTGGCACAAAAGATCTTTTCAGGTCGCAGTGCCTGCCCTTGGGCAAGGGTTTATTAAAAAAAAAAAAAAAAAAAAAAAATCTGTTGAGTGTATCTATTTTTTTTTTGTTAATTCCTAGTAATGATCAGTTATGCTAATATATACATAAATGTAATTTTAAAGGAAAATTAACGGTTTCAGTTTGTTGGATTTTTTACTTTTTATTTTTACGCCTATCATTTCGCGAAGTATTTCCAGTGGTCGGTTGTGTTTGCCGTTTGTGAAAAAATGAAGTAAAATGTCCGATGAGAGTAATCGCTTTTCCTTGGGCGACAAAGTGAAAATTATAAACGAGTGTAAAAAAAGAGTGTCATTAAGGGAGATTTCTTTAAAATATGGATTACCAAAGTCTTCGATTTGTACCATCAAGAAAAATGAAGAAAAAAATTGCAGACATTGGATATTTCTAAAAGTGGTTTTAAATCGAGACTTTCCACGAGGACCGGTGAATTCCCAAAAATGAAACGAGCACTTTTTAGGTGGTTTCTAAAGAGGCACAATAACAACATTCCAGTGTGCGCGATAATTCTAAAATTAAAAGCTCAAGAATTTCTTAGGAAACTTTGTGAAGGATTATTTTGTGCCAGTGACGGTTGGCTATCAAAGTTTAAAAAAAGGTTTGAAATCCGAATTCTTGAGCAATCAGATGAGAAATAGAATCAGTTAACTGAGGGAGCTATATTCAACGCTAATGAAACGGGATTTTATTGGAAAATGTTGCCTGATAAAACGTATGTCCATTCAGGCGAAAACAGTACATCAGGGCGAAGGTTGCTAACAGAAAGACTGGAGTGTGCAAATGCTTCGGGCACAAAAAAATAAGACCGTGTATCATTGGAAAAAAACCTCGATCGTTTCGGAAGAAGGTGCTACCGGTGGATTGCTCCAACTCTAAAAGTGCATCGATAAACGTCAAGTTTTTTTAAGACTGGTTTTTCCATAGCTTCGTACCACAGGTATGTCAGCCAAAAGCAACATAACTGATTAAGTTTTCTATTAAAATAGATGTATATTCCTTTCAGGTAGAGGGATTTTTGGATACTCAGAACTTACCAAAAACAGCATTGCTTATCCTGCATAATGCACCGAGTCATCCACCAGCCAACGAACTTATAAAGAATACTGATGAAGGAAACATATGGGTAATCTTTATGCCACCGAACGTTACTCCTCTCATCCAACCGATAGACCAGAATGCTATTCCGCTAGTTAAATTACACTAAAAACATAGGGACGGGCTACAGTCCGCTTGGGCGAACTGTTGGATACCCTATTCTTATTCCTATCCCTCATAAGTGGGCGTGACAAAAGTCTAAGTATGGTTAAATTGTTAAGAACGCTCTACATATTTTGTTATATAACATTTAAAGGATTTTATCAAAAAAAAAACGCTCCTTAGCTCAAACTTGGGTGTTTCAATAAAATTGTTTTATTTAATTGTGGGCGTGTCAGTAGGCGGATTTAAAAAAAAATTAACACATGAGCATAAAGGGCCCCTAGAGAGTATATATTATAAATTTCAGCTCCCTAGCTCAAACTTTGGATTTTCAAAAAAATTGTTTTATTTATTTGTGGGCGTGTCAGTGGGCGGATTTTGAAAATATTTATACATGAGCTTAAAGGGCCCCTAGAGAGTATATATTAAAAATTTCAGCTCCCTAGCTCAAATTTTGGTTTTTCAATAAAATTGTTTTATTTTTTTGTGGGCGTGGCAGTGGGCGGATTTTGAAAATTTTATATCCCGAGCAGTTTTAGGAGTCATAGATCATATATAAAAAATTTCAGCTTCCTAGCTCAATTCGATTTTTTCCAAAATTTTGTTTTTTTGAGTTTGTGGGCGTGTCTGTGGGCGGATTTCAAAAATTCGTAAACTTGATTATTTCGGGACCCTAGAGAGTATATGGTTAAAATTTCAGCTCTCTAGGTCCAGTTTAAAGGCCTAATTTTTGCCGACGGACGGACGGACGGACGGACGGACGGACGGACGGACGGACGGACATGGCTAGATCGACATTACTATCGATGCTGATCATAAATATAGTAACTTTTAGGGGTCTACGGGCAATATTAAGGTATGTTACAAACTATGCGTCAAAATTAATATACCCCTAGAATAGGGTATAAAAAACAGTTTGCTTAGTAAAATTGTAGCTACTGGTTTAGAAAACATTATGTATTCCTTAAAACAATTTTGAAGATTTTGATGAAGGGAATAAAATTCCGTTGGCAGTATTGATGAATCAGGATGAAGTTTTATGTTTGAGACAAAAACTCAGTCTAGCTGACAAAGTTTTTCCGCAGGCAGTTTACAAATTTCAATTGTTATTTGTTAATAAAACTAAGGTTTTAAAATCTATTATAGTCTGAATTAACTGCTGATGATCTTGTTCAATGGAAAAGTATTGTTTGGGAAGAAGAAGTAAAACAGGAAGGTGATATAATTGTAAGTGAAACTGAGGACGAGAATAACCTTCCAGAGCTGCGCACTGATGAACAAATTAAACATTCAGAAGCAATGAATTGCTTCAATAAACGCATACAGTGGTCAGTTCAAAACAATATCGACTACTCAAAAATACTTTTATTAAGAGAAATGCTAGAGGAGGCGGTCTAAAAATGCTTGGAGAGAACCAAACGTCAAACTAATATTAAAGAATTCTTTTCCAAATCATATATTTTGTTTACTAAAAAGTTGTTAATTATTTTTATTTTCTTATGAACAAATATGTACATACAGTCACTGGCAAAATTATTTACACATTGCATTGCTCGCACTTTAACCAACCTATAAAGCTGTAGAACTTTTAAAATAGGAACTTATTGTTTATTAACTTTTCTTATTTTTAATGTTTGCAGTTTTTCCAAACCGTAAACAAAAAAATTAGTAAATTCCAACAAGTAACTGTTAAATTCATACAAAACTAAGTGGCACAATTATTTACACATCCATCCAACACAGGCAAAATTATTTACACAAACCCAGTTTTTTTTTCACCATATCTGGAAGCAAAAAAGAAAATATTTTTAAGTTTGAAGTTAACGGCTATTTAAAGTTACATTACTTAATAGGTTGTGTTTCCTCCTTTTGCCGCAATAACTTCTGTACGGCGTCTGGGCATTGAGTCTATTAAGCCTTGAGGTGGCTCTACTGGAGTGGCAGTAAAAGCCGTTATAAAGTCTTTCTTAATTTGATCTGCAGTTCTGCCAATGTTTTCAGTATTTTTTGGTTTTACTACGAGTATGTGCTAAAGATTTTCTATAACATCAAGGTCAGAACTTTGAGGGGGCCATTTTAAAACTTCTTGACCCATTTCTGCCAAATACTTTTTAATGTTCCAGGCGGTGTGTATCGGCGCATTGTCATGTTGAAGGATAAAATCGTTCCCCATATATCTTGAACCAGCAACCAGTGTAACATCATTTAAAATTTTCAAAAATTGAGACTGTTTTATGTTATCGGAGCACCTTACAAGCGGACCCACTCCACTATTTGATATGCAACCCCATTTCATTATCTTGCCTCATTTGGAATGTCGTGTGGGTTGAGTGACGGGTTGTTTCGCCTTCATTTTAGGGTTGAAATAATAAAACTTAAGCCCATAGGTAACGTCCAAGGAAACAAGCTGATTCATCCGTCCAAAGAATGCTTCTGGTGGTTTGTTGTTGTGATCCCTTGCAAATTGTATCCTAACTTGCTTGTTTTTGGGTGTTATACGAGTATGCGGCATTTTCAGATAACTTGGGCATTTATTCCGTTTTTTTAATCTTCGTCGCAATGTTCTCTCACTTATAATATGATTTTCGCTTTATGAGTACACTTTTAACACTTTCACATTGTTTACTTTTGAAAGAGCGAACAATTTTAGCATACTCCCTTTTTGATGTTATTTTGTTTCTGCCTCTAACAATTTTATTTTTTACACCTCCACATTCGTTAAACTTAGAATTTATATTATAAATTGTTTTTCGGCTGCAACCATATTTTTTAAAGAGTTGCACTGCCGAAACACCCCCTGGAATTCTGCAATAATGACCGCTCTTTTTTCAAGGGAAAGCTCAATTGTTTTTGCCATCTCGTACAACTTTTCTCTAGTATAGACCTAGCAAAACTGATCGCTATATTTGGACACCACGCCAAATATCGTTTAACTAAAGAAATTAAGAACCGTTACTTTCCAACCAATGCAGTTATTCGCACTTGTGTAAAAAAATTTGCCTGTGTTCGATGGATGTGTAAATAATTGTGCCACTTTGTTTTGTGTGATTTTAACAGTTACTTGTTGGAATTTGATAATTTTTTTTATTAACTGTTTAAACAAAACAAAAATTAAAAATGAGAAAAGTTAATAAACAATTTGTTCTTATTTTAAAAGTTCTCCAGCTTTATAGGTTGGTTAAAGTGCCAGCAATGCAATGTGTAAATAATTTTGCCAGTGACTGTATATTTCACTAGAAAAATCACTTGTTTTTAGGGTTCCGTAACCAAATGGCAAAATATGGAACCCTTATAGATTCGTCATGTCTGTCTGTCTGTCTGTCTGTCTGTCCGGAAATGTCACAGCCACTTTTTTCCGAAACTATAAGAGCTATACTGTTGAAACTTGGTAAGTAGATGTATTCTGTGAACCGCATTAAGATGTTCACATAAAAATAGAAAAAAACAATAAATTTTGGGGGTTCCCCATACTTAAAACTGAAACTCAATTTTTTTTTTTCATCAAACCCAGAAGTGTTGGGTATCTATGGATAGGTCGTCAAAAATGATATCGAGGTATCAAATATTATTTTTTTTTTGTAAACTGAATAGTATGCGCGAGAGACACTTCCAAAGTGGTAAAATGTTTGCCCCCCCCCCCCCCCCCTCTAACTTCTAAAATAAGGGAATGATAAAACTAAAAAAATATATGTTATACATTACCATGCAAACTTCCAACGAAAATTGGTTTGAACGAGACCCAGCAAGTAGTTTTTTTTTAATACGTCATAAATCGTAAACCGCAATTTACCTTTCATTAAATCAATTCAAATATATAAAAAAAAACATTTAATTTCATAAACATAAACCTTATGCGTAAACCGTGCACCATAATTTTCTAAAAATAAATCCGTAATAGGTGCCTAAGTAAATAATAATTATAATTCGCGCGGAACCCTTCATGAGCGAGTCCGACTCGCACTTGGCCGCTTTTTTATTTTATTCTAGTGTATTCAGCAAAAAAAAGACGATCGATATAACGAATTTTTCGTTATAACGAATGGCTGTGCATTATATAATTCGTTATACTGTACGTCCACCGTATACTTTATAAAAGGAATTAATTAAACAAATTAACTTTTCAGTGATAAGGAAGCTTAAGTAACGAGTATCATAAGTTGAACAATTTAAATTGTAGTTGAATAAGAAATTCCTTATTTCTTTTTACAAGACGTTGCAGTTCGTATAGATTTCTGATGTTTGCAGCCGCAGCTGAGCTACTCGTTATATATAGTTTTCATCGGTTTTATTCAGGTTGCTAAATATTAAAGTTTGTCTACTCTCCATGGGCTCTCAGTCAGTCTTTTTAAGTTTGAAGTTGGAATAATATTCAATAATTTCAGTGAAAACAAAGTTTGTATTCACAAATAAGCACAGAAATGCTTTGTTGTTTGTTATACGTATACAAAGTTCTGTCGATAGGAATTCACCTCAACAAGATTGTCCTTTTTGACATTAATGAAATTAAAAGTAATTTTATGATTCCCAACGATTTTGAGAGAGGATTAGGCACTTATTACGACCGTTCAGCCTAAAACTTTCTACTGCTCTAAATTGAATTATATTGTTATGGCGTTTTCGCTTCCCAGGAGAAAAGGTAAAACTGAAAAGAATCAAAAAAGAGGACCAAACGATTGTTTTTTTAAAGAAAGATAGTGGACAGACTTTTTTAAAGCCAATAGAGGACTATTGAAAGAGAACGTCTGGTCAGCCTAGAAGCAAGCCAAATGAAAAAGAGTTTATTTGTTTTAGATTATAATTATACTGGGAAAACACAAGCTGCCAAAATAAAGAGCACATTCGTGGCAAATGGCATTTTGGATCAAACATAATAGAGATAAAAAAAAACATTTCTTTGATTTTCGACATCCAGAAGCTAAAGCATTCCGATTTCAGGTCAGCACGTGAAAGCAAGAGCAATGGAAGTCGCAGAATAAATAAACTGCACCAATTTTAATCCATCTGAAGATGGCTGCATAAGTTGGGTAAAACGAACAACACACATTTTTAATGCATTGCGGTTGAATCTGATGATAAATGACCAGAAAACCAGCCATCTATGTTGCTTGGTTGCCAACCGGAAGATGTTTTCAACGCCGATGAAAGCGTTTTTTTAGTTTTGCAACAAAACCCTTTCTCTAAAATCTGAAAATCGCAAACAAATTAATTAAAAAATTTTTTTTTTTCAAAACGAAATAAGACCGAATCGGCGTTATTTCACAATACTAAAGCGAATTCAGCGTAATTTCGTTTTCGGACAGTGAAACAAGGCTGCATTTTACAATGCGTTATTTCACGGCCACCTTGTGCTTATGGGTTAATGATGACATACTATAATAACAGTTACAAAAAACTATAGCTTCGCACAAGAGTAAATCCAACCTGACCGAAAAGCAGAACGTCTGGCAACCGTAACTTCAATGGATGTTTATGCAAGATAAACAAATGTCCAAGGTTTAGTTGAAACGAATGTTATGTTCTCATACGTCAGTTCTTTAACGAATATGCCCCGAGCCGAGATATCTTTTTCAAATAATATAAAATAATAAATGGAAAAAGAAACATTCAAGATGTATATTCGTTCGTCTGCAAAGCCACCCTCCAAATCTTCTAAAAAGATATTTAATGCTGACTGACTTTAAAAGATGCTTCTTTCATTTTTACTGAAAATTATAATTATATTATTTTCTTTCTAAAATTATACAAAACAAAACGTGACTGATACATCAAACGTAACCACGCAATTCCAAAAAGTTTAAATACCTCCATCAGTCTCTTAAATTCCTTACAGGTAATGTAAGTATAACTACAGTAAAAAATAAAGCCTTCAGAAATCAAATTCAATTCTGTTCAAAGCATACATTGCACACGTCTGGTACTGGTATGTTTGCGGATACTCATATGTATGTTCATGGATACATTTTATATTTCTAACTCCCAAAACCAGAGGCAACTGAAACCCATGTATATGAAATATTCATATAGCTTAAGGACGAACAAAACATACAAAAAAGAAACCCATACACACAAACCGTTCGAGAATTGTCATCTTCTAAAATATTAAGCCAATTGAAATATGTCAACTCTGCACATTCTCGAGGATTATACTTGTCAATGAATGATATTTATTCTGTGCTCCTCTTCTGGGGCTGTACTCGATTGTGTTCTCGTTCTCTACGTGTATTCGGTTTCGGTACTCGTTGGAATCCGCCTTATGTATGTAATACGAATACGCTTTGGTTTTGTGGTTTTTTGCAATCGTGTGAATTTTTTAAATTTAGAAAAGAAAAAAATTCCAGCAATAAGTGCAGTCGTTTGTAATGCAATTTGGGGTAACACGAGAGCAAAGGATTTAGCAAAAAATTTGAGATATAGGTTTCAACCAAACCCGGTTGAGGTAGGAAAAATAGGGGAGAAAAGAAGACAAATGCCACAGACAGATTAGGAAAACTTGCAGACAATTTGCAAGAAAAACTCTCCATTATTAGAGATGGATTTTATTTCCGTAGTTTTTTCACCATGGTTATATTTTTATTGTACGAGGAGCAGTTACTCAAAATATGCCCTTCTGATTGTTTCTATGCTGTATCCCCAGGAGATACGAGTATGTATTTGTCATATGATTGAGTGAAATGCGACTTTCGAATTAAAATAGGTTTTTTTGTGGAAATTTCAGATTATCTGGAGATTTGTCATTTGTTCGGCAGAGAGCTGTAGGTATTGGGGAAAAACATGGATGGCCGATGAAAGGGAACATTTATTTTGCGATGGTTTCTGAGATTTGGATAATTCTTCGCATCGTTGCCTTGGAACTCTACACATTTCAACCAATATCCATAGGTTAGTCGTTAGGAAACTTATATATTAAGTGTACTGGTACTGGTGTTACTGAGACCAATTGATACTGGGAAACGCAGCTTGGTTTTGAAAGACCCTTCACAAGAATGTGCTTTCATTTCGACGACATGCTCTTAGTTTTAAATTATTCTGGTTAGCTTCGGGGTTCAATTTCAATTCAATTTAATTTATTTACAAATCATTAAGTAGATGTAAGACTTTGTCTTTAAAGAGTACTAACAAAATTAACATTTAGAGTTCCCTTACTATAAAAATTATATATTAAAACAGTTAATGAAATTACATGAACATTTAAAATAAAATAAAGATAATAGACAAAATATAAAGAATAGTGGGATAGATGAAGTAATAGTTAAAGACAGGATGATAAAGGGAAGAAAAATAGGAAAAAGACAATCTACTGCTGTTGAGAAAAATATTAAAAAATAGCTGTCCTGAATTCAGAGGCTCTCGATGCTCGTTTTATGACTTCGGGTAAAGAGTTCCATAGGCGAATGGCGTGAGCAAAGAACAGACGCGATGAGTTAGTGTAATTACAAGGCTGTATTATTACATTGAATACTCTTGACGACTGTGTGAATTGCAGTTTTTCGAATAGATACAATGGTGATTTTAAATAGATAAATTTATGCAAAAATATACAATTTCTGGCTTTCAAATACTGTTTGAGAGACCAACCAAGAATGTTATTCCGGTAAGCCGAAACATGATCATATCTTCGCAGTCCATGAACATAACGAATCATATGATTGAATGCAACGTTTAGTTTATTTTGTGAAATGGAATCAAGCTTACAGTAAACAACATCAGTGTAGGTTATTATGGGAAGTATCAGAGTTTTTATTAGTTTTAATTTTATATCACGGGGAACAAAGCTGGCACACGTCCATAGTTTCCGAAGGCAACGATAAATTCGACCAATGGTGTAATTTATGTGATCATTACCAGAGAGATCCCGATTTATTATAAATCCTAGGCTCTTGACTTTTTCAACACACTTAATTTCAATACCAGACAACATGATAGGAGGCAGATTTCCAGTTTCTTTAAAGTTTTTGGAAATTAAGATAGACTGGGTCTTAGCTGGATTTAGTGTTAGTCCATTATTAACTGTCCACAAATAAATAGCTGCGATACCTTCATTTATACGATGAAAAAGATCTCCGATTAATCCGACAGGCCTAGATAAATAAATCTGAACATCATCAGCATAGAGATGGAACGATACACTTTTACAATTACGAACTAAGTCACTAATAGAAATAGAAAAACGAATAGGCCCTAAAAATGAACCCTGCGGTACTTTATCATTCGAATAATTTTCTCCAACTAAAACTCTTCGTGACCTATTACTTAAATAACTTTTAATAAGCCTGACTGCCCTATCACTGAAACCAAAATAGTGGCGCAATTTACTACATAAGATTGTATGATTTACTCTGTGAATAGCCTTGGCGAAATCAAGTAAGCACAAAACTGTCAAATAATTGCGGTCATATTGGTGTCTTATATTGTCCAATATCTTGACCATTGCTGTGGTACAGCTATGTTGAGGCCTAAAGCCAGATTGAAAGGGAGAAAGCAAACTGTTTTCATTAACATGATGAACTATATGATTTGCTAGTAACTTCTCAAAGACTTTTGAAAGAGTCGGTAATATACTTATCGGTCGATAATCCGAAGGAAGCGAAGCGTGTTGTTTTTTGGCAACGGGGATTAGGTTAGGTTAGGTTAGGTTGAAGTGGCTGTCAGCTAAGGCCGACACACTTAGACCAAAATTAGGTCCATTGTGGTACCACACAGATCTGGGGATTACCTCACTGCTCGTTGAACCAATAGGAGCTTCTTATGAAGCGCAACAGGGCAACAGGGATTATCCGTGCAACTTTACAGCTGTCAGGGAAAATAGAGCAAGTAATGCAATGGTTAATTGTATGTGTCAGTGAGCTTAAGATGTAAGGCAAAATAATTTTAATAAAGCGAAGAGGTATACCATCCTCTCCCGTTGCATTTGACTTAAGCCCCATTACTGTCTCAAGCACATCGCTTTCATTGACAGCTACAAAGTCGCAGTTAAGGTTACAAAGAAGGTTGGGTTGCAAAGAAAATTGAGAGCTACTATCAGAACTTGTTAAAAATGAGCTGTTAAGAACATTCGGATCCAACCCGCACACACTATCTCCTTTTTTTCCAACTCCAATTTTACGCAAATTTTCCCACAGTTGTTTGGAGGGGAGTGAACTCTTTAGCTTAGTTGAAAAGTAATTACACTTTGCTCGACGTGTTACAAAGGTGGACTGATTACGAGCCTGACAGAAGACCTCCCAATTCCTTGGTGTAGGGCTACGTTTCCATTTGCAGTACAATTTTTTTCGGGTATTTATTGCGTCTAGGACATGGCGCGTGAACCAAGGACATTTAGTGTTTATCACTTGCATGATCCGCAACGGCACATGTTTATCAAAAAGTTCAACAATCTGTGAGTGAAGAAAGTTGAGATTATCATTCACATGTCCTTGATACCAGCAATGCTGCCATGGTTTTACATTTGCTTCTCTATGCAATAACTCTAAATTAATGTTCTTGAAATCCCTGTAACGATAGGTGTATGGAAGAGATACATGGGAAAAATCTATGTTATACGTACAAAACATTAAATCATGATCCGATATTTCATCAAGAGATAGCTGGTCAAAGAGAAGAACATTCGAAACATCGGAGACTATCAGAAGATCAAGCAAACTAGGGTTAGTGTTTGGTCCATAACGAGTTGGATAAGAGTTACTGATTACAAGCCCATAGGATAAAACTAAGGCTGAAAACACACCGGATAAAGCAAAACGTTTTTTTTGTTTCGTGAAACAAGAGAACATTGTTTCTTATGAGAGCGCACACACCAAAGAAAACAAAACAAAAACCTGTTTTTTGTTTCGAAGTGTTTCGGTGGTGGTTGTCGAAAATACATGCCATTGTATACGAGCACCACACACAGAATGCAACAAAACTGTTTCGATCCAGCGTCGTTGACGATAATTGCATACTTTCTTATGGGGCAACACACACCAAATGAAACGAAACATAAAAACAAAAGCAAAACAAGAAAATTTGCTTCGTTGCCGATAGCTTGAGCTATTGTTTTCTGCAAAACATTGTGGAGTTTTTCTTAATCCTTTTTTAAAGACGCATGACTTGATCCTATTCACTACGTGCAGTGGTACCTGATTTATTTTTAAAATGGTTTATGGCTGTTTTTCTGATTATTTTTGTTAATGATTACACCTAATTATGAACCTCTACAATTAGGTACCCTTCAGTCAAAAATATGAGTGTGTCCCTACTCATTATATGGATATACTCTGGTTTACTCTGTGCGCAAATTTTAACAAATATTTACGTAGATAGAGAAAATCTGATTTTTTTGAGGCTATCTATAATAAATTATAAAGATAAGGAACATGCTAAAAAGTTACTATTCATAAGTTACTATTCATAATATGGACGTTGATGGAGAAAAATTGATTTTCTTAATTGAGGCAAGAATCCCTATCTATAGTTATAAGGCTAAGGTACATGCTAATAAAGTTACTATTGATAAGCTGTGGATAGAAATAGTCTGAGTCCGACCACATGTTGAACAACACTAAAAGCAAGTCGCGAATTCAATTTTGTTTTATTTCAACACACACCAAATAAAGCAAGAAAACAAAACGTTTTGTTTTGTTACATTCTGTTTCGCTTGGTGTGTGTTGAAATGAAAAATGTTTTTTTGACTATCGAATCAAAAACGTTTTGCTTTATCCGGTGTGTTTTCAGCCTAAGTCATTAAGTTTCTGCGATAGAGAATCACGTTTGCAAAGATCAATACTGAAATCACCACATACAATCAGATGTTCATAAAGAGGGGCAAAATTTGCAACCGCACAGAAAAACGGATCTGGTGAGAAGCATCTGCTTGGATTATAAACACATGACACACTGCACTTAACGCAACCATCTAATATCTCCAACATTTAGTATTTCACGGTCGTTGCAAGCCCACCGATTTACCAATCACCTTGCATTTTAAAGTCGATTTGCAATAGATCGTAACCCCACCACCAGTAGTGTTAGTTAATCTATCATTGCAATACAGAACATAACCGAACATATCAAAAATATGATCATCGATTTCAGGCTTAAACCAAGTCTCACTCACACAGATAACATCTACTTGAGAGCCCTCAAAAATATATTTTAAATAATCTAATTTAGACAAGTTAAGTCTACGTACTACGGGGTTTTGGCTATAGACTCCGTATACACCAGCATGAAATGTTGGAGTGCTGCCAGACGCCTGGAATCGCAATGAGGGTGACGATTGGGTAATATAAACTGTTTTTATCTTTTTTTTATAAAAATTAATATTTGTCTATTTGTCCTCTATGCATTCGGGCACCGTTTCCAATTGAGTTGAATATGTGTGCAGTTGTTGTAAGCAATTGCGCGAAGGTTTGTGACATAGTAGCATGGTGGGCGTGTAGAAAACGTGAAATAAAGCAATTGCTTAAAATAACTTTGCGAATGATTTCTTCAATATAATTTTTTCTTAAATGGAGGCTTGTGGGCGGTTTTAAAAAAACTTAATACACGAGTTCAAATTTCGATTTTTTCGATATTTTTTTTTTTTGTTTTCAGATTGTGGGATTTTAAAAATGCTTGTACTTGATTATTTTCTAGCTCGAGTTTTTAGAGTTATAGTTACTTTTAGTGGTCTACGGGCAATATTAAGGTTTGTTACAAACTATGAGTCAAAATTAATATACACTTAGTTTAGGGTATAAATACGTCACTGAAGTCCGATAAAAGGATTTTTTTTAAAAATATCCCAAGAGACCGGGCAGTATTTTTGATTCAAGTTATTTTACCAAGAGGTTATTGGAACAGCAAAATCAGCTTCAAGATTCAAACACGGATGTTTTCGTAAAACGCCCTCCATATTGAAGTTTTATCAATTATATTTTTCAGCTTCCTGCCTTTATAGTCGTTAATCATATTATTCGCGCAGGCATCAGGTTCATCCAATTCCTAAGTGCAGAAGAGCTTATGGCTTTAATCTTTAAAAAACAAGCCACAAATAGCTTATGAATTAAATTAGCCAAAAAGAGCTTGCGATTTAAATATATTTTATTTTATTGTTATTATTATGCTTTATTTATCTACCGAGCTTATCTCTGACAGACTAGGATAACAGTTCAACATAAATTATATAAAATATTTAATAGTGTTATCATTTAGGACAACCAACGACCATACCACGTCGAGTTAATCGGTTCTCATCAGATCACCGTAATTAAACGACGTTGGGCGCGGTTAGTACATAGATGGGGGACCGTTTGAGAACAACCGCGTGTCGTTGGCCAGTCCCATCTACAGAGTTGAGGTAGATAATTATACGTGGTATCACAATGGACCTAAATTGGTCTAAGTGTGTCGGCTTCTGCCGACAGCCACAGAAACCTAACCTAACCTAACCTATCACTTAGGACATATTTATATTCAATAAAGATAATTTAAATTTCGATCTATCATCACATAAATCTATTTCAGTACAAAGAGAATTAATTTTTTTTATACACTTCGTTATTGGCTCATTAAGTCCATAATTGAAAGAATGTTCAGGGCTCCAAAAAAATGTGTTTCTTGTTCGAAGAATTCGTTCTGGCGCATAAAACATTGAAGTACATCAGCAGTGCATTTCTGTAACTTTTCGTTATAATACAGAAAGAAATATCACTTTTGTGTAACGAAAGGTTTATAACGAACAATTGTTTTAAAGTGTTTCTGTAACTAAGAAAAGTCACCTTTCGTTATGTTTGTGGTGAGTTGTTATCGATGTTATCGAAACTTTTCCTCCACTAAAATAAATGCATAAACATCTGTCACATCTGTCAATTTACACGTATATATTTGTTTTGTTTACTGCAATAAAGTTTTGTTTACTCTTATTTTTGTTATTCGTAAGTACAAATAATATATTATATACGTATGTGTGAATGTATCAATTTATTATCAATGTAATAATTTCTTAGTGAATCAAATTATGATAGCTGCTGCATTTTTTGCCTTATTGGAGGACCAAAGGAATATCTTACGCGTTCATCGGCGACATCTGAGGGATGCTACTGACCCATTTCATTTGCCGGAAGCTCGATTTGAAGAGCTATTCCGTTTTAAAAAAGATCCCGCAATAGCCTTATTACAAGAGCTAAGTCCTTATATGAAAAGTGGCGAAAGGCGTACATTTGTCCCAAAATCATTACGAATGACTGCAGCATTACATTACTATGCGACAGGATCATATTTGAGAGACGTAGGACAAGATTTTGTTTGCTCATTAAGCAAGACAATGGTGTGTCGTGCAGTAAAAGAAGTCACAAACATCATTGAAGGAAAATTAATGTGTAAATACATTAAATTTCGAACCACTTTGGAGGAACAAAACAAAATAAAACAAACGTAAGAAAATCATTATATAGGCTAGGTACATAAAAAAATATTGTCTATGTATTTATATTTTTACAGATTTTTTTTATCTGCGGGTTTTCCTGGGTGCATTGGTGCAATTGATTGCACCCATATTAAAAGTAAAAAGCCGGCCGCTGATGTTGAATGCTGCTACATAAACCGAAAGGGCTATTTTTCCAAAAATGTTCAACTTATTTGTGACTACAATTTGAATATACTGTCTGGGAACGCGCGTTATGGTGGCAGTACCCATGATGCTTTTATATGGGAGAATAGCAAATGTAAAGAGTTTTTGGAAAGGCAAAATGCCAGTGGTGTGAATTCAATTTGGCTTATTGGTGATTCTGGCTATCCACAACAACCACGGTTAATGACACCATTTCGAAATCCAGATACGATTGGCCAAAATAATTACAATGCTTGCCACATTCGGGCCCGAAATTGTGTTGAAAGGCTTAATGGAGTGTTGAAAAAAGTATTTGAATGCTTATCACATGAACGGGGTGTATTGGTTAAACCAGCATATGCAGGATCAATAATAAATGCGTGTTTAACCTTACATAAAAAAAGATTGAAAAAAATTTACCCATTGCAGACATAAATGTACCGTCAAATTTCAATATGGATGTCGACAATTTCGAAGAAAATCATGGAACTTGTAGTGTGCTAAATCAAGGCAGAAGATGTCGAGATAATATAGTACGAAATTATTTTAACTAACCTCGTGTAAACTAGGTATTAGTGTCCTACAATACTTATGTATGTATGAAGAAAAACATCAATTTACAATGTAAAAAGAGCAAAGTAGTATTGACGAAAATTCAAAAATTTATTTAAATAACAAAAAAAGGATTTCATTTCAACAAAAAAAAAACAATTAATTTTAAATAATAATAATAAAAAAATAGCTATGTATATTATTTTTCGCATAATATTTTAAGAGAAGCGTCAATGGATTGCACGGAGGCATAAATGTCTTTCGCTACGGACAGGAACTGATTAAAATCCTCCTGTCGTTTGCGCTCCTGCTCGGCAAGAATGTTTTTCACTTGGTCAAATGCACTGAAGAAAGTGGCAGTGCGTGGCATTCTGTCTGGTGTGGGTGATGGCACTTTAGTGGGTATGGTTGATGGCAGTTCAACATTTGGGGTTTTTTGAGGTGTATGCAACAAGTCATCAAGTGAATTTTGCAGTTCTTCCTCATTTGCAGTTTCATTCATCTAAATATGAAACTTTGTGATTAAAACTAAATATTTTTTCTTTTTTATACGAAGAAATTACCTCTTGGAACCCCGACTCCACAGTAACGCCATCGCCATCAACAAGTGCAGCTGGAAAAAAATCTAACACTTGCAGGTCCATACCGTCTAGCAGCGGTGGATCTTCAGAGGCAGGACGATTTCCAGTAGCGTTCTGGAAACGCATAATTGCGGCCTGCTGCTTCTTCACGCCAGACTTCCAGTCTGCCCAGCACTGCGAATTGAAATAAATATTAATGAATGCACATTTGTACAAACACTAAACACTTATAATATGCATATGTTTATATCTACTGAACGCAACTTTTTCCACTGGTCAGCAGTTTTACATGCTCCTCCGCATGCATTTAATTCCGCTGCCAGTTGCCCATACAGCATTAGCCGCCTTGCCGCTGTTTGGGCCACCAAATTGACCAGTACCAACATTTCGGTGGTTTTTCAAAAAATCTAATAGTTTTTGTTTTTGTTGTTTGGTTATTTTTCCACTTCTTACTTTTTTCTGTAAATATTTATTAATAATATAAACAATATAAACAAAATATCACAATTTGTCCAGCTTACCTCGCTCATCTTTATTTTGGAGCAAAATATCACTAAATTTTTTTTAGTGATATGATAACGAATGTCATAACGAAAGAAATAACGAAAATGATTTTCACCAGACTTACAGAAACACCACACATCGTTATACTAGTGAATTCGATATATCGTTCGTTATTATGCATAACGAAATGTTACAGAAACGCACTGCAGGACATACTAACGATGAGAGAAAACATCATGAATAAACAGCAAAACAATGAACATTTCGCTTTTTTCTAAGGTATCTAATCTAATCTAAGGAGAATAGTTAGTAACATTTTGTATTTACAAAAAATAGTAGCAAATGTCACATCATTACAAATTATTTATATATTGTGGGGTGAACAAAAGTATATAATCAAGAAAAACAAAACATTTTGTATTACAAGAAAATTAAGCACGACAGAAAATACATGTAAAACAGATCGGAGGAGGCAAATATCAGGTAAGCCTCAAGGAGCCAAAACTTAATCCGGTTAAGAAACGCGTATAAGGTTCTAATGATTCGTATTCGTTCAGGAAGTCTGTTAAAAAGTTTGCAAGATATAACTGTATATGAATTTCTAAAGCTTGTAGTGCGAAAAGGGGGTAAAGCAACAACATTTCTTAAGTTCCTTCGTAGGCTATAAGCATCGAGTATAGGACTTTGCGTATATCCACATCTAATAAAAAATATCTTCAGCGTTTTGTAGTAAAACAAGTGTCGTACCGGTAGGATTTGTGCATATCTAAACAATGCAGATGGCAATGGTGCGATGGTAGTGTATTCACTAAGTCAGTCGTTCCGCAACTCTTATCGAGATAGGGCGGCTAGTTAGTGTTCAACGGAAAAAAAAGGAAAGTTTAACCGTGATAAGTAGCGATTTAGTGAAGAGATTTTTATTCCAAAGTTGGCTTAGTAAGCTAAGCGTCCGACTCTGACGCCGGAGACTCGGGTTCGATTCTCGGCCAAAGTCTTTAATTTTATTTATTTTTTTTCTCGGAAATAAAGTGATAAAGTCAAAAAGACAAACAAAAAATAAAACAAAGTGCCGCGCATATCAGGCGATGGACCCCGAAAAATCGGAGGTCCCGCTTACGGGTGTGGGTGTGCCGTTGCGACGTGTGGTGCGAACACGTGAGCCGGCAAAAAAAACAGCAGCAACAACAGCAGTAACAAAAGCAGCAATAGCAGCAACAACAGCATCAGCAACAACACCAGCCACAAAAACAGCCTCAGTTTGTATGACAAGGGCAGCTTTAAGTGGCACAAAAAATAAATCAAGTCCAGGCGTAACAACAGCGGGTTTCGCGTTGCCCAGGCGGGTGTCCTCACCACCAGCAACAACAACATCAACAACAACTACAACTCCAATAGCAGCACCTAAAATTGTAGCTGGAAATGCAGCTACAGTAGCAGCTCTCGCTACAACGCCAGCAGAAGCTGTAAGCGAGGAGTATAGGACGGTGGAAAAACGGCGACGAAAGTTGAAACCGAAGCCGAATCTTTCAGCCAAGAGAAGGTTAAACTTGGCAGGCGATAGTGTGGCATCATCGGTGGCTGCAACGGATGATGACGGAGCAAACTCCAGCTCTTATGAGTATGACGGGGGAGTGGACCGGTACGTCGGGGAGGGAAACTCCTTCAAGGACTTACCGGTCGATGACGAGGAAGTCGTTCAAATGGACGAAGAAAAAGAGGACGATGAAGAGGCGCAGCTGGACAAGCTTATAAAAGAGCTACTGGAGAAGCGCGACCAGTTGCGCAGAAAGAAGCTGCAGCAACAGCAACAACAAGCTGTGCTCAAGCAGCAAGTTCAGCAACAACTTCAGGAGAAGCAACAACAACGACAACGACAACATCAGCAACAACAACACCAACAACAACAACGGCAACAACAACAACAGCAACAACAACAAGAACAATCAAAGCAGCAACAGCAGCAACAAAAGACA
The DNA here is from genome assembly GCA_949715645.1 of Portevinia maculata. Lineage (NCBI taxonomy): Eukaryota > Metazoa > Arthropoda > Insecta > Diptera > Syrphidae > Portevinia > Portevinia maculata. The sequence continues at coordinate 80,244,808 of OX454526.1, read as the reverse complement.
CAACCTAAGGTAAAAATTCCACCAATAAATGTGAGTAATTTTGAAATAGTAGATAGCATTAGGTTATGTAAACTTATCACGAAAAATTTCCATGTTAAAAGGCTTTCAGCCAACAAACACATAATTTTATGTGAAAAAATAGAGGAGTACCATAGGGTTCGTGCCGCCTTGGGAGAGGTTAAGACCGAGTACTTTACGTACACCCCAAGGGAGCAAAAACTTAAAACCGTTGTGTTGAAGGGAATTGATCCCTCAATAAAAACGGAGGAGCTAGAAAAAGAGCTCAAACTTTTTGAAAGCGACGACCTCAAGTTCGTGGGGGTCAAGCCGTTTTCTTCGGCTGTGGCAAGAGGTGGTAACCGTTACTTACCATTCTTCTTAGTACAGCTTACTCCCGACAGCAAAATTGACAGGCTGCGAAATATCCGCTTCCTGTACTACCACGCTGTAAGATGGGAGAAAATAAAAAGGTCGGATCGCATACTTCAATGTATGCGGTGCCAAAGGTTCGGGCACGCCGCAGCTAACTGCAACATGCAGTTCAGATGCGTGAAGTGCGATATGGACCACAAACATGGTGAATGTCCTCTGGGTAAGGATAGAGTTGAAGACCGGAGTGTCCTCTCTTGTGTGCTCTGCAGGAACTCTGGGCATCCCGCCAACTTCAGGGGTTGCCCAAAGTACCAGGAGTTGAAAAAAAGAGTCCAGGCCCGCAAACAGCAATCTGAAGATGATAGGCGTCAGAAGAGTCGTTCGTTCTCTAATTTTGTGGCACCCAACGTGTCCTTTGCCCAAATGGCAGCTGGACCGGGTCAAGCCCAAATAACATTAAATCAACCAAAGGTAGCCCAAAAGGCACCAGAAGTGGATCTGGACTTGAAATCGATCCTTCTGTCTCTGCACGGAAAAATCGATAAGTTCCAGAAACAATTAAATGAACAAGCGGCCCGAATTGACTTTATCTATTCGGAGTTGTTTGTAGGGTCTGGTGTGCCATAAATCAAATGGCTACGCTGGATGAGGGAAACTTAAAGATCCTTGCTGTGAATGTTAATTCACTAGTCAGGATCGAGAAAAGAACGTCACTTGCCAATTTGTTAAAAACCGAAAACCCGGATGTGCTTTTGGTTAGCGAAACTAAGCTAAATCAGAAGCACAAATTGGGATACAAAAATTATCATGTAGTAAGAAGAGACCGGCCTTTCTCCACTCAAGGAGGTGGGGTTGGAATCTTAATTCGAAAAGGCCTGCGCCATAGGGTTATATATAGCGGGGACGTGCGTAGGTTCCAGTTGTTGGAAGCATGCATCATATGCATTCCTCTCCATAGCCGGAGGAGAGTGTATGTGGTGTCGCTTTACGCACCTGCAGCACCTCCACCCAACCAATTTATGACAGAGCTCGAGACACTTTTTCGTAGTCTGCAGCTGAACTCGGAGGAGAATTATTACTTCTTGGCCGGAGATATTAATGCCAAACATGCGGCATGGGGAAATGTTACTACAAATCCCAGGGGCAACCAGTTTCACGACTGGTGGCGCCTCAATATGATTGAGTACAAACTCGAGTTGTACGCGACGGATATCCCTTCCTTCCCAAGAAGCGGTGCTTTCCTGGACTTGGCCTTAACGGACGCAAGACTTCAACTGACCAATATAGACCAATACACGCGGAACTGTTTGCGTGCGTTTGAGTACGATAGTGACCACTACGGACTCGCCGCCGCAATACGGATCCCGAACGAGCAAACGCTGCTGGAGGAGTACGAAGCAGTGTGTTCATTCGATTATCGGAGGGCACAATGGTCGCGCTTCTCCAGATTTTTAAAGCGAGATATACGTTCGAGTGGGATCGACCCACCGACAAACAGTAACATGACAAATGATGACATTGATCGGCATTTATTGCAAATGAACGACGCCATCAAACGAACTATGGAACGAACTATTCCTCGGGTAGGACGTTCCGACGACGACCAGACAGAAAAATACAGAAACCCTACAATCGACGCACTATACCGACAGAAAAGTAGACTGCTCTCGAGGCTTAAACGGCTGTACAGGCAATTTACTGATCGCGACGACCCGGAGGTAAGGATGCTGAAGTCAGAGATCCGAATCCTGAAACAACTGATAAAAGAAAATTACAGAAAATCTGTAAGTCTGTATTGGGGCAATAAAATTCGGGCTATTAAAACCTGTAGTCCGAATATGTTCCCACAGATAAATAAGTTGTTCAGGAGGAAAGATCACAATGATATTCCTTGTGTTCGAATCTCCCAGACTGCAGAGAACAGACAGACAATACTGACTGCTGGAATAAGTCCGGAAAGTGTCGCTTCAAACGACGATTTTTTCGTGGTCGAGGACCCACAGGAGAAAGTGGATTTGCTGGGCGCTTGTTTCGAGGCCGTGTATACGGTGAACAATCCTGTTCGCCGTAACCACGACATTGAGAATAGGGCTCTGGTGAGCCACTTCTATCTCCGCACCGAACTTGAGAATTGGCGATCTGAGAATAACGGATTCACCGTGTTCACTGATGAAAACCATGCTAATGCAGTTGTCGCCAATGGCCGAGATGCATCGCACTTGTTCGTGTCGAAGGATGATCTTCTGTGCATCTTCGAGTCACTAAAGAATAAAAAGTCGGCGGGGATGGATGGTGTCCCAAACGTCGTATTGAGACACCTGCCTTTGGAGGCTGTAGATATTTTCACCACGCTGTTTAACAATGCGCTGAATAATGCACATTATCCGGCGCATTGGAAGGTAGCTGTGGTACACCCTATCCCGAAAAAATGTAAAGATAGGACGAACCCTGCCAATCTCCGGTCAATTAGCTTGCTTCCGAATATTAGCAAGGTCTTTGAAAAGGTTGTAAATAGAGCCCTGTTAAAGTGGGTCGAGGACAATAACATAATCCCGGACAACCAGTTTGGTTTCAGGGCGAGGCATGACACTATTCATGCCGCGTCGAAACTGGTTTCCGACATTCAGTGGAATAAATGCAAAAACCAATGCACGGGTGCTTGTCTGGTTGATTTTGAGAAGGCTTTCGACTCCGTATGGTTAGAGGGACTTTTCTACAAGTTGACCAGGCGGGGGATGCACAAACCTTTGCTATATATAATTTATAATATGCTTATGGGAAAGAAGTTCGTTGTCAAATGTGGCAACGTGACTTCGAGCAGAGTCTTTGAAATTAAAAACGGTTTACAGCAGGGGGCGGTCAATTCTCCGATCCTGTTTAACATTTACACGAGTGATCTGGTGGGTTCACTCAGACATGCTATAGCGTATGCCGACGATTTGGTGGCATACAGATCAGGTCCGAAAATCGAGGTCATTAATATCCTTTTGCAGCGTGACTTCGATCAAATTAAGCGATATTGCGACGACTGGAAGTTGAAAATCAACTTTCAGAAGACGGAAACAATCTTGTTCAGAACTCCATTGGCTGGGGCCTCTAGGGATACCAGAAAAAACTGGAAGAAATTGGCCATTATTGGACAAAATGGGCAGCCATTGGCGGTGAGAAGCGTAGTTAGATATCTGGGTATCTGGCTTGACCAGTATCTGTATTTCGATAGACATATAGTTACTTGTCTTGCTGGGGCCAAGAAGGCTTATGCTCTGACAAGGAGACTGTTTCATAGCAGTCAACTTGACTCTAGGGTGAAGGTCATTTGCTACGTGGCCCTTATAAGGCCGATCATCGCTTATGGTTGTCCATTGTGGTTTAATATAGCGCCTAGTTATATGGAAAAGATTCGGGTTTTGGAGAGACAATGTCTTAGGACCTGTCTCCGGTTGTTCCGAACGCCCGAATCCAACTATATAAAATACTATCCCAACAAGGTCCTATACGATGGGGCTCAGTTGAATAGGATTGACAATTTCCTCATTAAGGTCACTCGAAGGCACGTTGCAAGGGCGATGGCCAGCGACAATAGTCTGATATTTGGGGCTTACTACCCCAATGAAATGTACATAGAGAGTACGCTCCGGTCTGGCTTTATCCCGCCAGAGGCATTTATCCATATTGATTCAAAAGGGCTGGTACAGACGAGGGATGGTATCCCGGTCTTATACCATCGCTACCGCAGCGCGAGAGATAAGCGGCTCCGCCATGACGGGGACGTCGCCAATGCTCATGAGCTCCTCCGTTTTAGTACCGCAATATCGGAGAGGGATATATTCGACACGGAAAAGCAATTCGCCGAATTTTGGTGGCTTGTTGAGGGGGGAGGGGTCAACATGCCCTCCCAGGACGGTGCGTTACTCTAGGTAACATCCTCTTAGCTTATAAGTTAGATTAAGTCAGCTAGGGCGTTTTTGGGAGAGGCCGGGCTCGCCAACGTGTGGTGGTGCTTCCGGGAGTTGACTGACGCTGTAAGGCTTCAGTCGGCTCACGGCGGCGCGTGTGCACGTTGACGACTGCCAGGCGCTCGGAAAGCAATTGGGATTTTGACCACTTGTTGCGCCAGGCAACGAGTGCTCAGAATCCTAATTATAGTTAGAATATGCTAAGTAGTTTAAGTAAGTAGAGTAGGTAGTTTGTAATTTGTTTTTTTATATAAAAATATAAAATTTGATAAAGATTCCGAGTTTTCTTAACAATTTTCTCGATGAAAACATAATTATGTAAGATTAGTTCGTAAAATAGTTTTTAGGCCGAAAGGCAATAATTATAAGATAGAGTTAAGTTTAGGGCGTCCGCATAAGGATCAATAATCTAGAATAAGTATCCTGTTAATTTTAAGTTAGATTTAATCATTTTTGTCTAGTATTTAAGTTGATATAAGCTAATAATTAATAAAAATGAATTTAAAAGTAAAGTGTATTCACTAAGTGATTGGCAGGTCGTGCGTTCGAATCCCGACCAGGGCCATGATTTTTATAAATTGAATACACACAACAAAAGCTGATCTCCCTAAAGCAATTTAGGCGCCACCTGTTGAGAAAAAAACTCCCATCGCACCAAATTTTTTTTCCTATCCTTCTATTCTTTCAGTAAGTAGCACCCAAAAATAGCCAATGAATTGCTGGGAGCTACTTGCGCAACAAACTTAATGCCTGCGCTGTGGTTTTACCATTATAAGGGTACTGTGTCACTACAGAAAAAAGAAATCCCTTTAGCGCACGCAAATTATAAAAAAAAAAACTCCATGGAGTGTGCCAGACGCATACAATTAAAAACCTTTCTTATTGCACATTTCTGCAGTATAGTAAGTTGCTGTATGTTATTGCGATAAGCACCTCCCAAACAGGTTATTCAATACTGCAGTTTTGAGTGAAATATCCCATGATAGATGATTTGTACGGTGTTATTAGAAAGGAATTTCTTGAGACGATTGAGGAAAGTAAGTACTGTTTTAGAATTAATATATGTTCGGTCCAGTCTAAGTGTTGGTCTATTGTAACACCTAGGTATTTGAAAGATTTAACCTTTTCTATTGCAAAGCAATTTGATTTGCATTCAACATCCGAATTAAAGGTAGGCAGGGAATCAGGTCTTGGACAAGTGTCATTAAGCAAAATATGCTTAACACAATTCGGTGCATGAAATATTATATCAAGTTCTGGTTTTTTAAAGAACAATAGCTTGGTCTTATTGCTAACAAGGAGCTTTTGTTCTGTGAACCACGACCTTAGTATATAAACATCATGATTAATTTCTGCAATTAGATTCAAGGGGCTATCTGAATCATAAGCAATCCCAAGATCATCTGCAAACGCTTTAACCTTTCCCACAAATGGTTGCTCCAAAAGACTATTAATAAATATTAAAAATAAAACAGGGCCGAGGACAGATCCTTGGGGCACACCTATATGAATGGACTTTGACCTGGTAAAAACATTACTTACTTTAACTCTCTGTGTTCTATTTTCTAATTAAGATTTAAACCATGTAAAGGTAAAGCTCCGAAAACCCATTCTGTACATTTTATCCAAAAGAATCCTGTGGTTAACCATATCGAACGCTTTCGTAATATCAACGAAAAGACCAGCACACTATTTTTTGGAATCTAAGCCTTTATGGATAAGGGAGCAAAAATCCAGAAGGGCACCTTCAGTAGTTCAGTATTTTCGACAGATATGGCAAGATCCTGCTCTTTACTATCTTTTTAAGAACTTTGGAAATTGAAGGCAATAAGGAAATTGGCCTATAATTATTTTTATCTGTTTTATCTCCCTTTTTGAAAAGGGGGATTACTACAGCGCGTTTTAATTCTTCAGGGAATATTCCAGAAAATATGCTTAAATTGAAGATGTGAGCCAGAATATCAGCAATATTATAAGAAATTTTTTTCAACACATAATTTGAAATACCATCATTACCAAATGAATGCGAGTTGTTGAGCGAGTTTATAGTTCTTATTATTTCATACCCTGATATCGGTTCAAAGAAAAAACTATTTCTACAAACGTTATTGCCCACCAGTGCTAAATCTGTGTCACAAACGCAATGATTATTCAGTTCGTTTGCAACTTCGGTAGGATCTTTAATATTAATGCCTACTTTTCTCAATACAATAGGGTTGCTCTTATTTGTTGTGCCATTTTTATACCCTATTCTAAGGGTATATTAATTTTGACGCATAGTTTGTAACATACCTTAATATTGCCCGTAGACCCCTAAAAGTTACTATATTTATGATCAGCATCGATAGTAATGTCGATCTAGCCATGTCCGTCTGTCGGCAAAAATTAGGCCTTTAAACTGAACCTAGAGAGCTGAAATTTTAACCATATACTCTCTAGGTTCCCGAAATAATCAAGTTTACGAATTTTTGAAATCCGCCCACAGACACGCCCACAAACTCAAAAAAACAAAATTTTAGAAAAAATCGAATTTTGAGCTAGAAAGCTGAAATTTTTTATACAAGGTGGCGCAAAAGTCATCATCCTATCGGAAGAAGCTATAATTTTTGCAAATCGCGGCAAATGTAAATTCTACTTTGACATTTGTGAAGTTAACTATACAGAAAAAACTTAAGACACCAATTAACATAATCCAAAAGCAGAACCAAAGTTTTTCATTCATAAAAAAAATTACAGCGAAAGAACATCGGGTGACAACTTTTGCGCCACCAGACAACTTTTGCGCCACCTTGTATATGATCTATGACTCCTAAAACTACTCGGGATAAAAAAAATTTCAAAATGCGCCCACTGACACGCCCACAAATAAATAAAACTATTTTTTTAAAAATCCAAAGTTTGAGCTAGGGAGCTGAAATTTATAATATATACTCTCTAGGGGCCCTTTATGCTCATGTGTAAATATTTTCAAAATCCGCCCACTGACACGCCCACAATTATTTTTTTTTTTTTGAAAATTCAAAGTTTGAGCTAGGGAGCTGAAATTTATAATATATACACTCTGGGGGCCCTTTATTTTCATGTGTTAATTTTTTTTAAATCCGCCTACTGACACGCCCACAATTAAATAAAACAATTTTACTGAAACACCCAACTTTGAGCTAGGAAGCGCTTTTTTTTGATAAAATCCTTTAAATGTTATATAACAAAATATGTAGGGCGTTCTTAACAATTCATTCATACTTAGACTTTCGTCACGCCCACTTATGAGGGATAGGAATAAGAATAGGGTATCCAACAGTTCGCCCAAGCGGACTGTAGCCCGTCCCTATGTTTATTTATAAGGCTGTTTATTACTTTCCATTCCTTTTTTATTGAGCCTTGTGCATTTCTCATTTGGTTATGATAATAGTTGTCACGGCTTGTTCTTATCTCGTTGTTGAAATATTAACATATCTTGCGAAAGCGAATTTTTAGGTATGAATTTTGCGGATGTTTATTACATTTTTTGCTCAGTTTAGGTTTTGATCTAATTTTATTCAATAGACTTATCCACGGCTTTAGTCTTATCATAGACCTTTTCTGGACAACAGACAAAGAACATGAGTTAATGTTACGCTTTAATTCGTTTAAGAATAAATCATACGCCCTGGAAACATTATTTTCAGCATAAACTTCATCAAAGGAGTCAAAACGCTATAAGCTGTTTAATTTAAAAAAAATCAGTTTTGCACAACAAATGTGGAGATGTTTGTTTAGTCTGCTTTGCATTGTGTAAGAGGGCATAGAATCTAGGTTCCATTTCATTTGCCTTATAACAAATCTTGTAAAGGACTTTTGTACCCTTTCCAGTAGTACTATACAATTTGCAAAATTTGGACACCAGACTATAGAGCAATATTCAAAAAAGGTCGTACTAAAGATATGTAGACAGACTTAAGAGCATATGCGTTTGAAAATTCAGCACATGTTCGCTTAAGAAATCCAAACATCGAGTTGCTTTGTTGACAACATAAACAATGTGAAACGAAAATGCAAGTTTCGTGTCAAAAATAACACCAAGGTCTTTTTTTTTTTTTTTTTTTTTTTTTATAAATTAATTTTACTAACATTCAAGAGATAGAATATAGTAATCATTCTGTAGCACAAGAGTGACTAGAGACGAATGATTCTTCAATTTATGTCATTATGTACAGGCACAAATGTATGGTAACTACACAGAAAAATTAGACATTTATTTATGTTCAAGGTAAGTCGATTAAGGTCACACCATTGAACTATTGTGTTTAAATCATTTTGGAGATTTTCACAATCAAAAATATTTTTTGCACGCATAAATATCTTTAGGTCATCGGCATACATCAAGTAGTTAGCATAATTTGGCAATAAAGGAATTTCATTAATAAAAAGATTAAAAAGTAAAGGCCCTAAGTGGCTGCCAGATGAGACTCCAGATGAGACCTCAATTAGTCTAGATTGAGAAGAACCAATCTTTAAATACTGCTTTCTGTTCAAAATTACATCAACTTGATATCCCAACTCTACAGAATCAAAAAGATATTTTGTAAACAGTGTTAAGTTCATTAATGTGGATCTACCGGATACAAATCCATGTTGTTGCAGTGATATTTGTTCCTTAATTGTAAAATAAAGTTTGTAACAATTGACTCGGGATACCTGAGAGCTTAGATATTAAACGATAGTTTTCAATTTTCTTCATATGGGTGTTATGAATGAATATTTCCATTCATATAAAAACACACCAGAAGCTAAGGATAAATTGAAAATTAATTTTAAATTAAAAGACAAAGACAAATTACATTGTTTAAGAACTTCAAAAGGAATACGATCAGGGCCAGCACTTTGGGAAGAGTTCATATGTTGTATGCCTTCCAAAACATCATCAAGAGAAAGATAGAGTGATCCCAAACAGGCATTAGAATCATTTATATTGATATCAAGTAATGAACTAAGATTCGTGTGATCAACAAAAACTGATTCAAAAAACTTTGCAAAAAAGCTCACAAGTTGAATCCAAGCTACAAGAAACAGTACCTTTGATTTACATATTTTGCAGAATACCACTAAGCTTTCTTTTATTGTTTAAAAATGTCCAAAAACGTTTAGTATTCTTTGAAATTTGCCACTCAGTGTTTATTACATATTGTTTATACAAAAAATTATTAAAAAATTCATATTCCCGACGCAATTGGCTAAAACGTTGCTTGTGCAAATCCGATGTTGACTTTTTAAATAATTGAAACGCTTTCTTTGTAGCATTCTTCAAATTACCTAATCTTTGGTTATGCCAATGCTATTTGAATGATTGTCTTTTTCTCATGAGAGGCACGAACTGAGAAACACCATAGTCGACGATACTTGCAAATGTATCATAGACTTCCTTAAGATGTAGACCAGAAAGAATACTCAACCAATCAACCGAATTATCTGAATTAGAATCTATTGCAGAAAGACTATTGCATTGTAAATCTAGACATAGACCAATGTGATGAATAGAGTTCCTCTTTATAGACATAAAGCTTCGCTGACTGAACAATTTAAATAATTATCTACAAATATTAAGTCAAGTATTCTATTTAATGAATTATGATAATAATTCTTTTGAAATATGTATATCAAATGCAGACATAGAATCAATAAGCATGAACTCACATTCCGTTTCATATTATATGGAATTAAACATTTATCTTCATCTGAATATGACCAATTTATATCACCTAAATTAAAATCGCCCAAAACGATGAGATGAATATTTTGTATATATAATATTTTTTAATTCATAAGTAAAAAGAGCTAATGGCTTAACGTTATTTTAATTTATAATCTCTCTACCTTGGTTCCAATTCACGTCTGACACAAGACTGGACCATTTATGCAAAGCATACATCATCTGCAAACGCATTTAGAAAAACACTTAAATTTGAGTGTAAAAAGCTAGTTTATGTTGATTAGTAGCGAATCGGACCTAGGACAGAGCCTTGGGTTACCCCCATAGTCAAGAATCATACGACTGCACAAGGGCATTTTTAAGAAAAAATGTACAATAACAAAAGAACCGAAAATCGTTTTGACCATATTTTGCACAACATGTAAGGTTAGGATATGTTATAGTGGCAGTCGGCAGAAGCCGGCACAATAAGACCAAAAAAGGGCCATTGTGAGACCAAAGATCTATCTTATTCCTACTCGTTGAACCAGTTGGAGCTTTAAGCTTGAAAGACTTTTAATGTCGATGCGTATGAGGTCGTTGAGACCATTGTAAAAGAAATATCCCAAATGGAGTTTTAGTCTTTGAGAGAGAGCAGTGCTTGTGCAGAGGAGGTGGAGAATAGTCTCCTCCTCCCACTCGTCCAAGCAGCTTCTGCGGAAGTCATTTGTATAGACGCCAAGCCTTGTTGCATGCTTGCCTGTGAGACATGTCCGGTGATTACACCAATTGTAGCACTAATCAAACACTTAGAGCGTTTCAGATCCAGCTTTGGCCAAATCTTTTTTTTTCAACAGACAAGTGAGGATAGTTTTCTCAATGGCCTCCTTCATAACCATGAGATTGCATGTAGCAATTGGAATGCCTAAGGGGCCTTTATCAGGTAGATGGGGCAGTATGGTTCCTTTCCTGGCGAGTTTATCAGCCCTACAATTCCCTGGAATATCTCTGTGTCCCGGCACCCAGAATAGGTGAATGTTGAATTACTCCGCCATCTCCACGAAAGATGATCGGCAGTCTAGGACTGCAATGGAGTTTGTAGAGACAGAATCCAGAGATTTTAGCACAGCTTGGCTATCTGAGAAGATTCGAATGTTCATAGCGGATATTACGTTCCTCTTCAACCACGATAGGACTTCGATTTCCGCCTGGATTACGCTGCAGTGATTAGGGAGACGAAAAGAGAGGCTGAGGTTCAACCTGTCGGAGAACACACCTCCGCCTACCCCCTCGTCGGTTTTGGATCCATCAGTGTAAAATGGGAACGATTAATCTTCGACAGGGGCCCTTCCTCCCAGAATGTTCTGGGCGGGATGTTGACTGTAAAGTTTTTGTCAAAACGGAGCGGAGGGGTGGTGTAGTCTATATTGCTAGGGAGGATTTCATTCTCGGACCACGGGAACGTTGTTTTAAGGAAGACAGCCACACTAGCATCTGCTTGCTTACTAAAGATGTTAAGGGCTGTCAGGTGGAACAGAAGGTCCATTGCAGCAGAGGCAGTAGTGCGCAGTGCACCACTCATACCCTGATCGTTGGATTTTGCTAAGCTTATCGCGATTTATCGCTTTGTCTAAGGTAGTCCACCAAACAACCACCCCATACATAAGTATCGGTCTTATTACCGAGATGTATAGCCAGTTGCTAATGCGGGGTTGAAGGCCCCATTTATTACCGATGGATTTTTTGCAAGAGAAGAGTACTACCGTAGCTTTCCAAACTCTTTCTTGTATGTTAGGTTTCCAACTAGGCTTTTATCCAGAATGAGACCCACGTATTTAGCTCAGAGATGACTAAGCCTGTGCCCCTTATTGATTGAGGGTCAATGTGTGGAATTTTATATTTCCTTATGCATAGAACAAGTTCGGTTTTGTGGGGGTTAACACCTAACCCACAACGATCTGCCCATTTCGTTGGCTTGTTAAGAGCGTTTTGTAGAAATTATTTCAGAGTGTTTAGGTGCTTCCAGAAGGCGGCAATTGCTACGTCGTACGCATAGGTAATCACCCTGCAGCCGTCCCTTTCCAGGCACATCAGCAGCTCGTTCACCACTTAGTTCCAGAGAAGGGGGGATAGGACTCCGCCTTGCGGGGTTCCTCTACTGACATATCTTCTGGCAGATCTCACACCCAGTTTTGAGTTTATAATCCGGCTTATGAGTAGCAGATTAATAAGCTCACCAAGTGAGTCAACTACTTTCAGAGCTTACAGTGCATTATGTGAAAAATTATTTTGCACATAATATACTTCGTTTGCATTTCATACTTTCTTTATTGGATGCATCTAGAATGTAATTTCATTGAAACACATCAAATTTGGTTCCAAATTCGTATTCGGACTCATCACCATCATGGTCGCAACTCTCGAATATTCCTTTGAAATGCGGTTGCTTTTTTGTTTTGTATATCTCTGTATTGATGCACAATGTCGCTGCGACTTTGACATCCATTTTTCGATGAAACATTTTGGATTCCAACTCTCAAGCGATTATTCAAATCATACGGCTACTCGAATGACTGCATGCACCGACAGGGATTCAGTGGGGCATTTACAATACAAACAAAGAAAAATTAAGTTTGGTGGACCCTTTTTTTGTATTGTAAGTTCTACACTGAATCGTCGTTTGTTTTGAGCATCCGCAATATATATAAACAGAATTGATTTTTGGTTCCATGAGAGTGGACGACAGTTCCGCTACGCTCAAAACCAATATATAGTGGAAAATAGGAATATGAACCGTATATAATCAACTTTAACTGATTGTGTCCTATTTTTAAGAAAATATCCATGAAGCCACGACTTTTTGCTCTTTCAACTTGGTCTAGTACAATGTGGTGGTTGACCAAATTACAAATGCTTGGGGATATTAATCAATAACCCAGCAGTATTCATTTTTCCAACGAGGTTTGACATTATTTGGTCCACACTGCTTTGTATTAAAAAAAAAACTAAACTTATGTGAAATAACAAACAAACCTATATTTACCAGCTATTCAAAGACTTTACTAAGTGGGAGAAGTAAGAAGGCTGTTATTGCATATTTCTACAAGAACACCCTTGAGCTCTTCTGGAAAAATCCTGGTTCAACTAATGAATTTAATTAAATCATTTTTAATTTATAATATTCTTTTATAATTAAAAGGGAAAGCTATGCAAGTGGATATCCATAGTGCAAGCATAAAAATACTCTTGCAATGTTGATTCTTTTACTTAATGTAGGTTGCTGTTCATTGCAACCTTTTATATAAGGTAGGCTGAGTTGCACAAGATTTCGTTGCAGTTTCCATACAATGTCAACGTAGTTTGCACGAATCCGATACAAAATAAACAGTTCCCTAACGCATCTTTCTGGCATATTACACTCCGTTCCACCTGTTTACGATCAGTAACTAAATCAACCTGTTAGATGCTTAAAAGGTAATAAAACAACACAATTTTTTTTGGAATAAATTTATTTTGGTTTTAATAAGATTATAATAATAGTTTTTAATAAGGTATACTACCTCCCGATCGCTGTATCACTTCAAGAAGCCTGCTATGAAGAGATTTGAACAGTTCCTCCAAGTAATTTAGTGAAATTTCGGCTCAGTCTTGTTTTATGGCTTCAATTATTTCTTCCGGATTTAAGTATTGCTTTCCTTCTTCGTAGATCTTTTTTGAAAGCCATCCCACAAGTTTTCCGTGATGTTCAGTTCCAATGAATATGGCGGCCATGCGAGTAGGTCTACATTTTGACTCCGAATCCAAGTTTTGCTTATTCCTGCGGTATGTATCGGTGCGTTGTCCTGTTGGAAAATCAATCGTTGTCCACCAAACAATTTGGAAAATGAGGAGCTCTTTCCAGTATAGATTTGTACGTGATTGCGGTCATTCTTGAGCTTTAAAAGTCAAGGTTTTTCAGTTCCGCAAAAGCTTACTGCTCCCCATACCATTACTCCACCTCCCTTGCTCTGTCTTCTATCCAATTTTATTTAAGCCTTCCTCAAATTACTGGAATAATAATTATATCCATCAGGTCAATCCAAATTAAACTGCTTTCATCTGAAAAGACAACGGTATGCCACTCTCGTCTTCACTGATGTGACTTATTGCAAAATCAACTCGCTGACTTGCGTGCTGCCAATTGTGGTTATTTTTTTTATTTTTTTTTGTGTTTAATATGGTTGGACTGATGTATCACGCGATAATCAGTTGATCTTCAAGCTTCAACTCCAGTTTCTGCCTTGATTTTACTTAGGGAAGGCTTGAATTTGATGCAGCTCTCAGTATCGCTCGTCGATTCTTAAGTGTTGTTGCTTTGATTATTCCTCCTTTACTGGTTTTTCATAGTTCTTTTTTTTACAACATAAACATAATCACCCCTATCGTGGAATCCTCCGGGGGGAATTATTCGCATAAAAAAAATATTTCAGTATCGTCAAATCCGCAAAGTGAACAGTTCACCGCATCGGTAATGTGAATGAGTTCCGCTGTATCGTCGTAAACTCTCGAATCGTGTTTTCTCCGAGCAAAATGGCATTTCTTACCCGCATCAAAATCATTGCGGATTTCATTCAAGCTTGGTTGCTGCACGTTTGGAGAATTTGATTTTTAAGAATGTAAGTGAATAAAATAAGAAAGAAATAAAAAAAAACAATTTGTATTTATTTACAAACAGGAAAAAAACTACAAACATACTCGTAGCTCAGCTTAGAGCAATGGTGAACTATATGAAGGAATCACCAGACATTGCCAAAAATATGAGCAAAAGGCCGCCAGAGCAGGTGAAAAAGTTTTGGGACTATCTTTGGCTGGAGTTAAACAAATATGGGCCACCAACAAAAGAAGTAAGCGAGTGGAAGAAGGTAAGCAAATATTCTAAAATCACATAGGTAACACATGGTAAGAACTGTTTTGTAAAATATTTCAGGTTTGGAGCTACCACAAATCGTATCTAAAAATGAAACTCGCTTACAACAACAAAGAGATGTCAGCAACTGATGGTGGACCTTATAAAATTCAACACCTGATGAGGAAGAAGTGGTTGCTCTCATTCCACTAAGAGAGTCAGCTAGGGGGTTAAAGGAGCTTCGTATTTTGGTCCCTCACATGAAGTACAACCGGCTGAAGTTTCTTTGGACGATATCCCAGACGAACCTATTGCTTCTTCAACAAAGAGGAGATATTTAGCGAAGGATGACTTTACTCCACAAGTTACCAAGAATAATTGTTCATCGAAAATCCAAGAAAAGAAGAAATCTTCCTTGGTTCTGCTGGAAGAGCAAGTGAACATTCAGGCAAAGCTGTATGCTGATATAGCGCCCTCTATATATGAGACAAAAGAGAATTTAGGAGAATTGAATTCCAATGCAAGGAGGATCTAAGGAGGTCTTGACAGAATTCAAGAACAACAGAAACAACACTTTGAGGATATGAAATATATAGCAAAGGAAAAGCTTAAAATGAAGCAGAGACTCTTGGAAATGGAACTCGAAAAGAGGTCACTGGCAATGAACAATATAGAGATGTCAGACTAATCGAGACTACCGATTTTTTTTTGTGAAACTTAATACTGAATGAATTAAATTGAATTAAGAAATGTTTATGTACATACCTACTGAGTACCTATGCTTTTTGTAATAAGCTAGAAGCAATCTTTTTTATACGTACCATTGTATTATGTGATATTAGTATTTAAATATAACTTTAGAACTCTTAAATGAGAATAAATGAATTAAGAAGTGTAAATACCCATGGTCTCTTTTTAAATAATTAAACTAATCACCATTTAAATTTTCTTTTTTCCTTTTTATTTTCCAATAAATGTTACAATGATCTCATTAATGCATTTCCAATTTCAGCAGCTAACTTCACTTTTGGTGAAATGGAAAAGGATTTCGTGTTTGGAGCCATTTCCATTTTTTAAGAACATATAAAAAAGCTGTTTTATTAAGCCGAACATTTTTAATAAACCTGTGAAATATTGAATTTTATTAAAACCAAAAATAATCTATCTAAAAACATACATTTCATCCGGAAGTTCCATAAAATCATCCACTGCTCCTCTTAACCTGTCCCGTATTCTTCTCTGGGAACACCTCGCTTCCCGTTCTTCCTCTTCTGATTCCAAAAATAGAGCTATCGAGTCCATTTTTCCATTTCCAAATAAAAGACAACCATTTGACAGTGAAACTACCTTTCCCAAAACATGTCGATAAGGAAACTTTTCCAGCGGATTCCACGATAGTAGTAGAAGGTGAAAGGGAATCGAATAGGTGAAGTGAAACTCAATTCCGACGGATTCCACGATTGGGGTGAATATAGCCTTCTTTTTATACCCTATTCTAGGGGTATATTAATTTTGACGCATAGTTTGTAACATACCTTAATATTGCCCGTAGACCCCTAAAAGTTACTATATTTATGATCAGCATCGATAGTAATGTCGATCTAGCCATGTCCGTCCGTCCGTCCGTCGGCAAAAATTAGGCCTTTAAACTGGACCTAGAGAGCTGAAATTTTAACCATATACTCTCTAGGGTCCCGAAATAATCAAGTTTAAGAATTTTTGAAATCCGCCCACAGACACGCCCACAAACTCAAAAAAACAAAATTTTGGAAAAAATCGAATTTTGAGCTAGAGAGCTGAAATTTTTTATATATGATCTATGGCTCCTAAAACTGCTCGGGATATAAAATTTTCAAAATCCGCCCACTGCCACGCCCACAAAAAAATAAAACAATTTTATTGAAAAACCAAAATTTGAGCTAGGGAGCTGAAATTTTTAATATATACTCTCTAGGGGCCCTTTAAGCTCATGTATAAATATTTTCAAAATCCGCCCACTGACACGCCCACAAATAAATAAAACATTTTTTTGAAAATCCAAAGTTTGAGCTAGGGAGCTGAAATTTATAATATATACTCTCTAGGGGCCCTTTAAGCTCATGTGTAAATATTTTCAAAATCCGCCCACTGACACGCCCACAAATAAATAAAACAATTTTTTTGAAAATCCAAAGTTTGAGCTAGGGAGCTGAAATTTATAATATATACTCTCTAGGGGCCCTTTATGCTCATGTGTTATTTTTTTTTTAAATCCGCCTACTGACACGCCCACAATTAAATAAAACAATTTTATTGAAACACCCAAGTTTGAGCTAGGGAGCGTTTTTTTTGATAAAATCCTTTAAATGTTATATAACAAAATATGTAGAGCGTTCTTAACAATTTAACCATACTTAGACTTTTGTCACGCCCACTTATGAGGGAGAGGAATAAGAATAGGGTATCCAACAGTTCGCCCAAGCGGACTGTAGCCCGTCCCTATGTTTTTATATTGCATTTGATTTTTTCTAGGCTCGGACGAATAATAGTAGGCTCGGACGAATAATAGGGGTAGGTGGAAAATCGTACATGAGACTCTTTTTCATTTAAGAAAAGAAAAAGAAAAAGAAAAGAAAACATAGGGACGGGCTACAGTCCGCTTGGGCGAACTGTTGGATACCCTATTCTTATTCCTATCCCTCATAAGTGGGCGTGACAAAAGTCTAAGTATGGTTAAATTGTTAAGAACGCTCTACATATTTTGTTATATAACATTTAAAGGATTTTATCAAAAAAAACGCTCCCTAGCTCAAACTTGGGTGTTTCAATAAAATTGTTTTATTTAATTGTGGGCGTGTCAGTAGGCGGATTTAAAAAAAAATTAACACATGAGCATAAAGGGCCCCTAGAGAGTATATATTATAAATTTCAGCTCCCTAGCTCAAACTTTGGATTTTCAAAAAAATTGTTTTATTTATTTGTGGGCGTGTCAGTGGGCGGATTTTGAAAATATTTATACATGAGCTTAAAGGGCCCCTAGAGAGTATATATTATAAATTTCAGCTCCCTAGCTCAAACTTTGGATTTTCAAAAAATTGTTTTATTTATTTGTGGGCGTGTCAGTGGGCGGATTTTGAAAATATTTATACATGAGCTTAAAGGGCCCCTAGAGAGTATATATTAAAAATTTCAGCTCCCTAGCTCAAATTTTGGTTTTTCAATAAAATTGTTTTATTTTTTTGTGGGCGTGGCAGTGATCGGATTTTGAAAATTTTATATCCCGAGCAGTTTTAGGAGTCATAGATCACATATAAAAAATTTCAGCTTCCTAGCTCAATATTCGATTTTTTCCAAAATTTAGTTTTTTTGAGTTTGTGGGCGTGTCTGTGGGCGGATTTCAAAAATTCGTAAACTTGATTATTTCGGGACCCTAGAGAGTATATGGTTAAAATTTCAGCTCTCTAGGTCCAGTTTAAAGGCCTAATTTTTGCCGACGGACGGACGGACGGACGGACGGACGGACGGACGGACATGGCTAGATCGACATTACTATCGATGCTGATCATAAATATAGTAACTTTTAGGGGTCTACGGGCAATATTAAGGTATGTTACAAACTATGCGTCAAAATTAATATACCCCTAGAATAGGGTATAAAAAACACCCTTCGAAACCTTCATACTACAACTTGGTTATTCCTATCTAGTAGTTTTATTTAAACTGCTAAATACGCATTTGGCAGGCAGGTTCCCAGTGGAGGTACCTGCTAATACCGTTATGATTTTAGATCGTTATGATATGAGATTTGTATGAGTTTAATATTGCGTACGTGTGGGATGGAGATTTATTCTCTGAAGAGTTCAAAACTTCAATGGGCGTTCAACAAGGATGTATTCTAAATGTACTACTTTTTATATCATACAAAGGTGGAAAAAGGTTCTGCGATGTAAAAATCCCGGCATTGACGTATGCGGATGATATCGTATTTCTGTCACTATCCAAGGAATGCAGCTAATGATAAACAGACTTAGTGCATATTGTAAATGCTGGAATCTCACTGTTAATCTTGAGAAATCAAAAGTCATGATATTTAGAAATGCAGGAGGTCGTTACTCACGTGTGGAAAAGAGGAAGTTAGACGGTGAAGAAATTGAAGTTGTATCCCGATACAAATATCTAGGTATCCTGTTAGCGCCTTCGTTATGTTTAAAACCGCACTTTGAAGAAAGATTAGCTGATGCTAAAAGAGCTATCTGTGTAATTTGGGAACGTTGCATTGGTTCAAAAACAACTTTGTGTCGCTAAGTGCAAAACAAACTTTGTTCCACTCGACTGCAGCCTCGATAATGCTCTACTTAGCTCAGATATGGGGTTACATATGCTACGATGAGGTGGACAAATTTGTTCGCTACTTCTTAAAGAGGATATTCCGGTTACCAAAAAAATGCCCCTAACTATATGCCATATATTAATATATGGCGGGGGTAAACAGAGGCTGCCCGCAAGGCGGCGTCCTGTCTCCACTGCTGTGGTGTATGCTGGTCGACTCTCTGTTGAACGCACTCAACAGTTCTAATATTTACGCTCAGGCGTACGCGGATGATGTTGCCGTGCTTTCTGTTGGATCATGCCTAGCGACTGTATGCGCCAAGGCGCAGGCGGCCCTTGACGTGATCGACGAATGGTGCACTAGGAATAAGCTATCGGTCAATCCTCTTAAAACTGAGGTTGTTCTCTTTACGAGAAGGAGGAAGCTGGTCGGGTTGACTCAGCCAGTGCTAAAAGGCGTCACAATCGAACACTCCAATGAAGCAAAGTATCTGGGAGTCATCCTGGATAGCAACCCTCTTTGGTCCAAACATGTTGAGCTGAAGACTGCCAAGGCGCTGTGTGTGTTCTGGCAGTGCAAAGGCATTTTCGGCAAGACATGGGGCTTATCACCGAAAAGAGTCCTATGGATTTATACGGCTATGATAAGACCATTCATAGCATACGCATCGGTTGTTTGGTGGAATAAGCTTTCACGTAAATACGTCACTGCTGCTTTTGCCAAACTCCAAAGGCAGGTATGTCTCGGCTGCACGGGGGCCTTCCCCAGCACGCCTGGCTCCGGCCTAGATGCACTATTGAACCTTCCGCCCCTTGATGTTTACATCATGGGCTGTACAATCAAGGCTATCTCACGTCTTACAAGAGGTGGCTTTTGGTATAATTCGCACTGGAGTTTTGATGAACTTGCGCAACGTTTGTCCTTCGACTCCTGTCTTATGGATATGCCGTCTGATGCGATGACACCGGAACTTCGGCTAAAGCGCAAATACGAGGTCGACTTTCCTCGCGTCCAGGACTGGCTCTGGCCGGACTCTGAACATAGAAGGGAATGCAGTCGAATCTTCACGGATGGCTCCAAAACCGATCAAGGATCTGGTGCTGGTGTCTTCGTGGAGAGCGATAACGTTAGACTTTTCTTTCCGTTAGGCAAATATGCGTCA
Source organism: Portevinia maculata (assembly GCA_949715645.1). Classification (NCBI taxonomy): domain Eukaryota; kingdom Metazoa; phylum Arthropoda; class Insecta; order Diptera; family Syrphidae; genus Portevinia; species Portevinia maculata. The sequence continues at coordinate 80,224,456 of OX454526.1, read as the reverse complement.
GTCTTCCAAACAGAGACTTATGCTATCCTAATGGCCATGGACTATGTTACGAGGAACAGGTGGAGGGGGCGAAGTATCTGCGTCTGTAGCGACAGTCAGGCTGCGCTTAAGGTCTTACTCAAACCCTTAACTACCTCCAAAATAGTACGTGAATGCAAGATATCTCTGAATTCGGTCGGAAGGCTGAATTCACTTAAACTTGTCTGGGTCCCGGGTCATAACGGGATCACGGGAAATGAGATCTCCGATAAACTTGCTAGACAAGGCTCAGAGGGGGACCTCTCAGGACCTGAACCAGTGATCTGTCTGCCTGCGTCCTCGGTCAGGGCTTCCATTGACGGTTGGGTTTCCTATGAATACAATCGCCGTTGGCATGACTCTCCAGGGTGCAGACAGACTAAGGAAATACTCCCCGACGTCTGTGGGAAATCCGCGGCATTCTTGTTGTCTCTCAACAGAAAAGACTGCAGACAGACTACTGGCGTTCTTACGGAACACTACGCTTTTGCCAAACACCTTAAGGTGCTAGGCCTAAGCGACACCACCAACTGCGAAGCCTGTGGAGAAAGCGCCGACACTGCGGAACATTTCCTCTGTGATTGTCCTGCTTTTGCTCGTATCAGGTGGCAGGTATTTGGTGCGGATATGGTGAGTGCTGTAAACCTAAGCTCCTTATCATTGAAGCGCCTTCTCGTTTTTCTTAGAAAAACGAGTAAATTCCCACAGTAAAATGTGGTGTGTCTGCCTGGTAGTACAATGGACCAGTATTGAGTCTGAGTGCTCCAGTGCAGAAAGACTCACACACCCCGACAAAAAAAAAAAAAAAAAAATATGCTATACATTGAAACCTCCCTTGCGCTTGTACACCTTCAAAATACACTTCAATTATGTTTTAAAAATATTAAAGATCAATGAATCCAGAATACCAAACGTAGAATTAAAAAGCATAACTAGAAAGAATGGCAACATTTGCGAGGAATGGCAAAAAGTAGCGGCCGAATGCTGAATGAATCTGACAGTTGAGGTGAACGAGCAACCGCATCTCTTAAGAAAACAATTTAACACAATTTTGGAGAATTGTGGCAGACCTACGTGGTCTGCCCCGGGTGGTAGCCCAACAGGGGGTGCCATCGCTAACCCAAAAATAACTCTTTGCACATAGAACAAAATAAAAACATAGGGGCGGGCTACAGTCCGCTTGGGCGAACTGTTGGATACCCTATTCTTATTCCTATATCTCATAAGTGGGCGTGACAAAAATTTAAAGGATTTTATCGAAAAAACTAAGCTTTTGTAAATAAAAACGCTCCCTAGCTCAAACTTTGGTTTTTCAATAAAATTGTTTTATTTAATTGTGGGCGTGTCAGTAGGCGGATTTAAAAAAAATTTAAGTATGAGCATAAAGGGCACCTAGAGAGTATATACTATAAATTTCAGCTCCCTAGCTCAAACTTTGGACTTTCAAAAAAAAAAAAAAAAAAATTGTGGGCGTGTCAGTAGGCGGATTTTGAAAATATTTACACATGAGCATAAAGGGCCCCTAGAGAGTATATATTCAAAATTTCAGCTCCCTAGCTCAAATTTTGGTTTTTCAAAAAAAATATTTTATTTAATTGTGGGCGTGTCAGTGGGCGGATTTTGAAAATTTTATGTCCTAATCAGTTTTATGGGCCATAGATCATATATAAAAAATTTCAGCTCTCTAGCTCAAAATTCGATTTTTTCCAAAATTTTGTTTTTTTGAGTTTGTGGGTTAAACTTGATTATTTCGGGACCCTAGAGAGTATATGGTTAAAATTTCAGCTCTCTAGGTCCAGTTTAAAGGCCTAATTTTTGCCGACGGATGGACGGACGGACGGACGGACGGACATGGCTAGATCGACATTACTATCGATGCTGATCATAAATATAGTAACTTTTAGGGGTCTACGGGCAATATTAAGGTATGTTACAAACTATGCGTCAAAATTAATATACCCCTAGAATAGGGTATAAACACAATTGTGTAAAACAAAGTTGATTTCTAAATAACCTAAACGAACAGTTTGTTTTATTTTTGCTGTCGGTTATTTGCATGCAATGAATCACAATATTTCGTCACCGGTTTTAATATGTGGTGGAAGCTCAACCCCAAGGTATTCGAGCACGAGGCATCTGATCGCCACCTAAGTTCGTTAGAAAAGTGGAAAACTTTGGAAATGGGCTTTAAGTTGCAAAACACAATCGACAACAATTTGCAAATGTCAATGGGTGCAGAAAAAAAGAAATGGCGTGATATTCTAAGTCGTCTTTTGGACGTGATATTGTTTCTTGCTCGTCAAAATCTATCTTTTCGAGGCCACAGAGAGGACTTGTCATCGGACAATAGGGGCAATTTCGTAGAATTGATGAAACTTATATCCAAATATGACCCAAAGGGAGCATTTGTTGAGAATCGAGCATTCGAAAGGTGATAAGAATAAGACACGAGTCAGCTCGTATTTGTCGAAGAATATTCAAAATGAATTTATAAGCCTTTTGGGGAAAGAAGTTAGGACGAAAATTGTGAAAGACATTCACCAAGCAAAGTACATACTTTGGCATAATATTTGACAGCATACCTGATGAATCATGAAGGAGTTCAAAAATTAATTCGGCAAATTAATCCAAAAGCTTTGTTTACGCCATGTGCAAACCACTCTTTAAACCTTTGTGGAGTTCAATCTTTGGGAAGCACACTAGGTGTGTCAGTCAAGAGACTTGTGGACACTAGATGGAGCGCTCATCACGAGGCTGTAAAGCCATTGAAGGAAAATTTTGTAAACATAGTTTCAACTCTCGAACTCCTTTGTGATCCTCAAAAGGAAAATTTGGATACAAGGGGTGCTGCGACCATTCTCTTATCTGCTGTATGCGACTTTACGTTTTGTGCTATCTTTCTTTCTGGTCCGATATTTTGGAAGAAGTTGATGCAGCACAGAAATACTTGCAGAAACCAGGATTCTCTTTAGAAAAAAGTTTAATAAAACTAAGGCACTTGCAAAAGTTTTTCTGCATGAAAATCGTGATAAAACCGTAGAAAAGGCAAATAGTTACATACGAGACGTTAGTCGAATAGTAGTCGAGAGTTAGACATTTCAATTGAAATGCGGGGAAGGGCAAAAAAAAGAAATTTATGCCTGGCGAAAAGGCTCAAGATGCTGGCTTGACTTTGGAAGAAGAAACGCGCAGAGCCATGCTAGAATGTCAAGACTATTTTTTCACTGAACTAATACATCGGTCTCAAGTCATGGAAGATATTGCGTCAGTTTTTTTTAGCTCTTCAGCCTAAAATATTGCTCCATGGAACGGAAGAAGAACTCCGTCCTGCTGTTCCAATTCTTACCTCAACATTTACAGAACTAGCAGACAACAGTATCATATTGGAAATCGGGCGGATACGGCGGCACATGGTAGCTGCAAAGATAAATTTAAAGGATGCTGAAATTTGGACAGCTTTTGACTTTTTAAGCTTTATCGTGAAGTGGGACTTTTCAGACTCGTTACTGAGTCTATCAATGGCGATGAAAATTAATTTAACGATTTGCGTCTCAGTGGCATCATGCGAACGAAGCTTTTCAAAGTTAAAATTAATTAAAAATTATCTAAGATCAACAATGAGCCGAAATAGGTTGTCTAATCTGGCTATACTTTCAATTGAAAAGGAGCACACAAAAACATAGATTTTGATATTTTAATCGAAACATTCAGTGCAATAAAAGCTCGAAAGCACCTTTAAATAAAATCTTTGTTAGTGTTTATGTTTTTCTCTTAAATTTTTTAGGGGGTGTAAGTTTACTTTACCGCCCCGGGTGCCACTGCCATTTAGTCCGCCCCTGGACCTACGTATGACCAATATGTTGACGGAGCTGAATCGTTACTAATTAGGAACTATTACAGCCAACTTAACCTTTTTCTAAATGAAAAAAACTATTTCCTTCACAGTTACTCAGCTGAAAACTCCGTCTTCAAAATGAGAGGTGAACTTGTCCATTTAAATTTTATGCCACTTCGATCAGATTTGGCAACACTTTGTGACCCCCGCAGCATGAAAAAGAGAGAAGATGTCTTCCACTTTCTTGGTGTTTGTCCAATTCTAAAAGAATTTCGATTATCAATGTTTGGAAAACATGTCTTATGAAGCAATAAATATTTTAAATGCAGAAAAAGGATGGGGTGTCCTATATAGAGAAAATATTATAAAAGGAAATTTTTAATACAAGAACTTTAGTTTATATTTTGTCAACCTGGTAGACCCATAGGCCAAACCCATTATGACTTAGGCTAAGCTTTCATTGTATCATATTTATAGAAATAAAAATCAATTTAACCAACTAACTAAACTACTACAGGCATTTTACCAGAAGTGGCATCGCTAAATCAAGTTTCTCGGAGGCAGAGATACTTTGAAGAAAACACGACTAATTGAACTTAAATTAATATATATTTTTCTTCTATGTGAGAACGTCGCTGTATGAAATGCTCTGGAAAAAAAACATTAGAATCTTTATTTAGGGTAAGGCCCCCCCCCCCCCCCCCGCCAACGCACATCACTGCCCCTTAAACTCCCCACAACCGTCGTTTTCCGTTTTAATAAACATTTTATTATTATTATTTATTTATTTTTTCACTTAATTCATGCTACTTAACAAATAGTGTTTTGCCGTTAATCGAATCTTCTTATACCCAATTTACTCAAACATAATAAATTGTTCACTTTTCCAAACAACGAAATGTAAAACAACAACTTTACAGATATAAGGAGTATCAACCGCAAAACCACCACTAGCTTTAGCTTCCATTCTTCTTTGGCCTATTCAAAGTTCAAATTCCTGAAATCGGCATTCCATTCCAGGTACAGGTACTCAAAAACCACAGCTCCAAGTGTAGATAAGTAAAATCCTTTCACTCGTAGTAATACCGTAATTCCAAAGTTAAGGTAGAACAAAAAAAAAAAACAAAAAGATTGTATGCATTTACGGCACACGGTACTTCATGGTTGGACAAGCTTTTCTTCGGTTAATAAGCCGAGGTCAAATAATTGCTTTCTTCCGTACCCACAGGACTCTTAAGCCAGGATGTGCCTACCTATACTTCTATTGAATCAGGGGATGTTCAGCTTTACCCCTTTTTTGTTTCGCCTTTCGTCCTCAATTAGTTGGTTCAGTTACTTTAGGTTACTTGGAAACTTGTGTCCCACTTCGAAGTTCTTTATATCACGCTCCCCTAAGCCGAAAATCCTGAATGCACCATTATTATTTATATTCCTGTTCGTGTGTGTGTCTTCCTGCATCAGAAAAAGTATAGGCACTCAACGTTAAATAAATTGAAAAATAATGGGCTTGGAATATTCTCAGCTGTACAAGTGTGGGTGTGTGCGGTGTATGTGCAATGTCCATTGGTAGAGGGTGTACCTGACCTTCCCTAAAATGTTGCTTGTTGACTTTTAAAGTGGCCACGTAATTGTATCTGCAACAGGGAGTTCTTTTAGCACTTTTGAGAGTACTGCACAATTTTTCTTTCACTTTCAACAGGATACATCGTGTTAATGAACTATGAAGTGGCTGCATAACGTATTTAGGGATATACGAGTAGCAAGGGTTAGCCAAAGGATGAATAACCTCCCCTGGTTGGTGTGTTCATATTCTTCTTAATAAACCGTAATTCTATTTATTAATCTTTTAATAGTGCTGGAACGTAGTTGGGGACCTCAATTTGGAAAACTCTTTGACATACATTCGGGTGGCTTTGATGGAAGCATGCTCATGTAGTGAAGGACGGAAGCTGGAATCTACTGGGCTGCTGGCAAATTAAGAAATCATAAATCCAGATTATTTCCTATAAAATTTTAAAAGTCAAAGTAAGAGTTATCGTGGAAATCTTATATCAGTGCAACTGACGCCTTTTCACTCGAAGTCTTCAAAAATTAGGGCGGAGGAGTGGTATTCAGAAGGAAATTTAAATGTATGTTCTTAAAACGAATACGCCGCTCATAAAAAGCTTGAATTCAGGCAATTCAGAAGGAGGCTAAACGTCGCTTTTTGTATTTTTTTTAAGGCGTTGGGTACGTATACAGTGCGAGTATCTGCATTGCGTGCCAAATTTATACACAATGTGGCTGCATATGCGGTGTTTGGATGAAAAATTAAAATAAATATGTTTGACACTTGGAAACAAAACAAAGGTGGTTGTAGAAGTCTGTGCTTTGTTTGGGAAGTGTTACTTGAATGGACCGTGCAGATGCTGAACCTTCCTGTACCCGTGTCCGTGTGTTGGTCTGTCAGACCGACAATCTACATTTTAGTTTTTTTTTCATTAAAGGAGAATGCTAGCGCAAACAGCTAACTACGAGTAGTTGCTTTGTGAATCGTCGCGAACTTTAATTCAGCGTATCGCTAGCGTTTATGCCAAAATCAAATATTTTCCCTAAATTTAATTTATTACTTTTAAACACATATTTGTGTATTCAAACAACTTTATTTCGACTAAGGCTTTCGTAAAAAATATGCCAAATATTCTCTAGAACTTTCGGTCACAAGGACCGTGTCCGAGTATATTTGTTATTTATTGGCGCGGGTGTAGGAAAGTTAATAGCAGAGGAAATCGCAGCAGCTCTAGGCGGCTGTGTCCAATAAACATATTCTCCAGCTCCTACGATTATGCTATGATCTTTTTTTAAATGAAACAGTGAGGCTTGCATTGGATGTAGAATGAAGATTAATCAAGAGCCGGAGTCTACCTACACTTGGGATACAATCATCATTTACGAGTACAATGATGTTCTAGCTATTAGCTCTAAAGATAAAGCCAATCTGCACACTTTGAAGCTAGCGTAACGCTCCCAAATTGTGCTTTATCTCCCCCTGTACTCGAGCGCGTAGAATATTCCATGCATGGGACCAATCCACTTCCGCACTCGTACAGTGGCTAGAGTACTTCAAAATCTTGACGTTCACAAATAAGCTGTTAGAGATGGTATTTCTCCTATCAATCTGAAGAGGTGTTCCTCCATCCTAACAAAAATATTGCGTAAGCTTTTCTATCTATCCTTTTCTTCAGGGCTCTTCCCGAGAATATGGAAAACAGCATTTGTCCAGGCGATTCTTCTTCTCCCTCCTCCTACTGACCAATTGCAATAACGTCCCTTCGTTCTAAGGTCATGGAAACGCTGATAAACCGTCAGCTCATGAGATATCTTTAATCCCGAAAACTTCTTAATAACCGGCAGTAGTTTTTGCATTAACAGGTCCAGTGGTGATTTGATGACTTATTTAACCGAAAAATGGAACGAATCTCTTCACCATGGCGGTGAAAGTAAGATCGTTGCGCACCAAGCTCTCTTTTCGAAAATGCGTGCATTTGCAATCGATGATACTTTTCTTGAATGGATTAGAAATTACCTTTCGGATGCTCAATTCCAGTTGTTTTGGGCGGTTTCAAGACTGCAACTAACCAAATAAATGGTGGTGTTCCTCAAGACTCTGTTTTGGCTCTAACTCTCTCTCTCATTTCAATAAATGATCTCCTGTCTATTGCCTCTAATCCAATCCATTCCTTCGCTGATGATATTACCCTCAGCTTCTCAAATTCGTTTATTGGATCACGCCCTTATCCTCGGGTGTTGAATTGGAACAGCACTGTATGTTAGTCTCATTAAATTCCGATCTTGACAGCATAACTCAGTGTTGTATAACTAATAGAGTGGTATTAAATGCTTCCAAAATGAAATGCTGCCTCTGTCATTAAAACAAAACCCAATACCTTGTCCATGAATGACACTTCCATTGCTAAAGCCGAACACTTTTCCGTTCTCGGTATGTGCATTAATGAAAACGTTCTTTGGAATGCCCTCATATTCCAAGAACGCTGCGAAATATCTACTGCTAACTTACTTAACGGGCTTCCGACCCGTGATGAGTCTCTGCCTCAGACACTGTAGCTTTCCATCCTCTGCGATCCCGGGCACGATGCTTCCGTTTTCCAGACCAAGCGCTCCTTCATCCGCTATGGATTGTTCTATAAAACGGAGGTTCGGTCTTCCTTGCCTTCTCGAACCAGGGGGCTGCGAGTCGAAGATCCTCTTGGCTAGATCATTATTTCCATTCGCTTAATGTGGCCGAGCCAATGTAGTCGACGTGCTTGAGCTTTTTGGATTTTGATGCATGCCTCGCATCGATTAGCACATGGTCGATTTGGTAATGGGTTCAATCATCTGGAGAGCGCCAGGTGGCTGTCTGGATTCGGAGCCTTGGAAAGCTGGTGCTGCGAAATGTCTACTCGCCTTTACTCGCCTCAAACTTGAGTGCAAAGCACATATCTGGGCCGGTGGCCAAATCACATTGTCTGACCGGACGGGGGATGAACAAACCTATGCTATATGTTGTCTATAATATGCTTATGGGAAAGAAGTTCGTTGTCAAATGTCGCAAAGTGACTTCGAGCAGAGTGTTTGAAATTAAAAACCTCTAAGGATACCAGAAAATACTGGAAGAAATTGGACATTATTGGACAAAATGGGCAACCTTTGGCGGTGAGAAGCGTAGTTAGATATCTGGGTATCTGGCTGGACCAGTATCTATATTTCAATAGACATATAGTTGCTTGTCTTTCTGGGGCCAAGAAGGCTTATGCTCTTACAAGGAGACTGTTTGACTCCAGAGAGTAGGTTATTTAGGTTAGGTTAGGTTTAGGTGGCTGTCGGCAGAAGCCGACACACTTAGACCAAATTAGGTCCATTGTGATATGTATTATCTACCTCAACTCTGTATATGGGACTTACTAAAGACACGCGGTTGTTCTCAAACGATCCCCCATCTACGTACTAACCGCGCCCAACGTCGTTTAATTGCATTGATCTGAAGGGACTAACTCGACGTGGTATGGTCATTTGGTACGTGGCACTTTTGAGGCCGATCAATGCTTATGGTTATCCATTGTGGTTATTAATATAGCGGCTAGTTATGGAAAAGATTCGGCTTCTGGAGCGACAATGTCTTAGGGCCTGTCACGGTTGTTCCCAACGCCTGAATCCAACTATATAAAATACTACCCCAACAATGTCCTATACGATGGGGCTCAGTTGAATAGGACTAACCATTTCCTCATTAATATGGCGATGGCCAGCGACAATGATGATCTTCTGGGCTTACTACCCCAATGAAATGTACATAGAGAGTACGCTCCGGTCTGGCTTTACAGACAAGTGATGGTGTCCCGGTATTAGACCATCGCTACGTCAGCGCGAGAGATAAGCGGTTCATCCACGGCGGGGACTTCGCCATTGCTCATGAGATCCTCCGTTTAAAACCGCAATAGCGGAGAGGGATGAGTTCGACACGGAAAAGCAATTTGATAAATTTTGGTGTCTTGTTGAGGGGGAGGGGTCAACATGCCCTCGCAGGGCGGTGAGCTACTCTAGGTAACATCCTCTTAGTTTATTAAGTTAGCTAGTGCGTTTCTGGGGGAGGCTGAGTTCGCCAACATGTGGTGGTGCTTAGTTAGAATACGTTAAGTAGTTTAAGTAAGTAGAGTAGCTAGTTTGTAATTTGTTTTTATATAAAACTAGCTGCCTGGCGAACTTCGTTCCGCCCAAATTCGTTAATGTAGGTAAGTAACGAAATTAATAATTCCGAGCTTTCGCTTCATGTAATCCGGTCAATTAAAATTCTTTACTCAAAAGTTATGTTAAAATTAAATACAATTCCAAAAACCGTAGCGATTTACTTGTCGGTCAACCTACCGCTTTTTCACTGAAGTGCTTTATCGTAAACAACATTTTTCGTTCCATTATCGGGTGCGTACACGTACAAAGCTCGAGGTTTGCCGACACGTGAGCACGCCACATGAGAAACATGGAAATTCAAGATTTATGCCACACACATCCAGCGATTGTCCTTGCGACTTATTAATTGTCATAGCAAAAGCGAGACGTACGGGAACTTGAAGACGCTTAAATACGAAAGGCAAATCGTTCTGAATAAGTGGAATCCGCGGAATAAGAACATCTTCGCCTTTAAATTTTCCAATCAAAATCGTTGCTTGAATAATATTTGAATTTAGATTCTTCACAACCAAACGCATACCGTTGCAAAGTTTAGGTGCATTTAGGTTGCGCAACAAAATTATTACTGTGCCGACTTTTAATTTCAAATTGTGTGGAGGCAAGCCTGAAACATTCAAAGAATTCAAACATTCCGTGGGATAGTTGTTGGCTTCGTTTTGCATCCATCACGGAGTCGACTGATTTGTATGAATGTAACTCACCAGCTATTTGAATTTGAATGACGAAATTCAAATGATCGACATTCTTGTTTTTCGCAGCCAAAATCGCTCTTACACTCAGCCAATCATGGTCAACATAATTCTGAGCGATATTCGGGAAAACATTCATGATTAGTTCTTCCGGTGTCGTTGTAAAGTTGCAAAAATTTTGTGGAAACTCAATCAGGCCGGTGTTTAAGTCTGCTGGAATCTCGCCATTGCCATCGCCAACAATTGCCTGGAGAACTCTGCAGCGGACTGGTCATTTTGTAAAGCAACTCGCATGTTCGTTTTCAAATGCAATTTCTTTACGTATTGCCATAAAGCAGACGCCTTCAAGCAAGCATTCAATTCATCTGCCGGAGTTGATCTCGGAATGACAGGCAGCGTTTGACGAAAATCGCCCGATAGCAAGATCATTGCGCCACCGAAATGTCGGTTATCATTACGTAAATCTTTCAAAGTACGATTCAGGGCCTTCAATGCGTGTTTGTGAGCCATTGTGCATTCGTCCCATATGATAATCTTACATTGCTGCAGTACTTTTGCCATCGCAGTGTTCTTTGAAATGTTACATGTAGCTTCTTCATCCACTTGCAGATTCAGTGGCAATTTCAATGCAGAATGAGCTGTTCGATCGCCTTCTAACAAAGTAGCCGCTATCCCAGAAGAGGCGAGTGCCAAGGCAATCGCAGATCTCGAACGAATCGTAGCTAAAATCAGTGAAATCAGGAATGTTTTTCCAGTTCCACCGGGCGCATCGAGGAAGAATATTCCGCCATTTTCGTTATCGACTGCTTGCATTAATTCATCGTACACTTTCTTTTGTTCTTGATTCAACATTGGCACATTTGTTCGAACAGCTTGACTCAATGCGATTCGATCGAAATCCATTTCTCGCCCCCAATTCTCGATTAAATGCGTCTTGCATTGCGCGATTTGGCTGTGGCATCCCCAATTTGCACAACAAATTGCCACTCATGAGCAGAAACATATACTCGATCAAAATCAAAGCTTTGTTGCGCATTTCATCTGACATCTCCAATTCATTATCTGATGTCACAGTGCGAATTCGATGCAAAATATCATCGGCCATCCCATATCAACCTTGTATTTATTCCACAAATCTTTAGGATTTGATGGAAAACGTGTCGAAATTATGATTGCGAAGAGTGTCCTGAGTTAATTCGCAGGCGCAGTGATAGTGGCATCGACCAGCGTCATGTCCCAATGATTGTCATTTTCGAGCAATTGCCTGCGTTGGCAGGCTTCTCTATAAGTAGTACACAACACACCGTCAACAGTCCGCAGCGCTTCGAACGAAGTAGGGCCACAAACATTGACCAAAAGCATTCTCAAATAGAAGCATTCGTCGTTTTTCGGGTGAACTGTGTATGTTCTACCAAGTGCATCACTTGCATAAACACCACGGAATCCGGGAACTACGTCACCTTGTTTCCGCCGCTGAAACTTTTTCGATGACGCATTCCATGAAGGATTCAAACAAATCAAAGTATCGACTCCGTTTCAAAAAGTAACTTTGTGTAACATAATAAACATAAACAAACTTATTAGATATATTTAAAAAAAATAATTCAAAATTGTTGACAACAACAATTTGCTTGGCAAATAATTAAAATAATTGACAACAACAATTGCTTTTAAAATTTTAAATATTTTTTTTTGTATTTGAAGTGTCAGTACTCGATTTCTACCCAGTTTATTTCTTTTCAAAGTGCATTAAATGAATTTATTGGAATGGCGGTTGCGCCTTCTTTCAAAAATTGATCATACTAATATATTAACCTTCTCTGCATGGTCTATTAACCAACAAAAAAAACTAAATCAAAATCGGACAGCCTACCGACTGCCACACACACATTTAGGAAGTTATTTTTAAATATATAGATATATAATTTGATAAAGATGTCGAGTTTTTAAAAATTTTCTCGATGATAACATGTAGGATTACTCCGGAAAATAGTTTTTAGGTAGGTAAAATTTTAAGGTTGTACTTAAGTTTAGAACGTCCACATAAGGACAATTAATAAACGGTCTTTCATTAGCGACTTGACAACTTCAAACTTTCAGTGTGAACGCACCGTTTAACCGATTACCGAACTGACAATGAAACCATATTCAGTAAAATCAACATTTTTACCAACGTGAAGTACACGAAGGAACAACGTCTACAAATAATTAAAATATACCACCGAAATTCCGAGTCGGTGGTCGCAGCTTTAATAGCGTTAACGCCAATTTTCGGCCGTAATTCTCGTCCCAGTAGACAAGCAATTTACTGCTTGAAGTTGCCGGGCCAAAGAGACTATGTTTTGCCAGAAGTGTGGAGAATGTTGCTGCCGTAGAGGCGTCCGTCGGAAACCAGCAAAATCAGTCAAAATGAAGAATTTCATCGCAAAATCATCTTCAGCATTTTTGGTTAAACGGCTTCGTCAACAAGCAAAATATGCGTCACTGGACAGGTGAGAACCTCATGTGCTTCATAAAACAGCACTTTATCCGCAAAAAGTCACTGTTTGGTGCGGTTTTCATGCCGGTGGCGTCTTTGAGCCGCTTTTTTTCGGCGATGAAAATGGCCGTCACGTTACGGTAAATGGTATTCGCTACAAAAACATGTTGGAACGTTATTTCTGTGAGCAATCGCATGAATTGGACATCTGTAATTTGTGGTTACAACAATACGATGCCCCAGGCCATACAACAATCTAGATATCAGTTCGGTGAACGTGTTATCTCGAGAAACGGAACCGTCTATTGGCCGCCGAGATCGTGTGATTTAACGCCTCGAGACTTTTTTTTCGGGGGCTACATTAAATCATTGGTCTATGCCAACAAAACGGGACGTGAGAGGTGCTCCGCGCCAAGTCATCGAAAATTCGGTTCAACTTATCGATCCCTGCATACGTTCGCGTGGTGGACATATGAACGAGGTCGAATTCCTTTCATTTAGGTTTTGATAGTAATTCAAGCCAATACATTTTTAAGATATCTCAAGTAGTTTGCATTTTATTTAAAGAAGAAGTTGTCAAGTCCTAAATGAAAGACCCTTTATAAATAGAATAAGTATCCTTTTAATTTTAAGTTAGATTTAATAATTTTTGTCTAGTATGTAAGTTGATATTTAATGAGCAATTAAAAAAAAGGTGTGAGCCACGCTGCGTTGATGTGTAAACATGTAGGCTCGTCAGTGTTGCATGTGGATATATCACAGAGGCTGTGGTTTTGATAAACAAGAGATTTGGGTATTGTATTGAAATAAAACCATGATATATATTTAATGTCAACGACAAAATTTATTTAATGTTTGACCGAACAAATAATTGGTTTGTGAAAGCTGAAGTAGGAGACGTACACCGTCGACTCAAGTGTGCCGATGTACCGGGAAAATATAGCATCGATTGTCGTTTAAGTGACATTCTTAAATCGGCCATCGGTTACCGAAGTACAAATCGATATTTTTCCTCTTACCTTCAACTGATGTACAACAAACTACAAGCTATACAACCTCAATTATTCAAAACAAATCTACTTCCACACAACTTCCCGGTGTTTCGTAAGGACATAATAATCTCTAAAATTGAACATACATAATTAATAAAAAAAAAACAACGAAACGCGGTTGTTCTCAAACGGTCATCCATCTACGTACTAACCTCGCCAAACGTCGTTTAATTGCGGTGATCTGTCGAGCAGCGATTAACTCACGTGGTAATGAAAAGCTGACGATGACGAAATCTGACGAAATCTGACGATGATGGTGATGCTAGATATTTCCAACTAGCCCCTACCGAGAAAAAATTTAAAAAAAATATATTTACACATCAACGAGAGCAAAAATGTTTACACATTAAAAATTAATTTAAAAGTTAAAAAAAGCCCAATCACATATTTGGAGCTACTCAACACAATACAAAAACGCGCAGGCATTTTAAGCCCCAATCTGCGGAAAAATTCCTACTGAGCTGAATTTTTGTATACACCTTTATTACGGCGTTGTAATGAGGATGTGAAAAATCGACATTGATATCGTGTCGGCTAAAAAAGTTATAAAGGTCAAAAGGTCATGAAAATCAGTTTTTCGCAAATATCCCGCGATCTATTGCTCGGACTTCAATAGAGGTCATTATAAAAAATTTTCGTCCTGAAATTATCTATAAAAATTGCATCATGCATTTTTCTGTAAAATAAACCGTTTTTGGATTAGAGCGCTGAGAAAGCGACTACAATGCAAGGCGCTTTTTATACCCTATTCTAGGGGTATATTAATTTTGACGCATAGTTTGTAACATACCTTAATATTGCCCGTAGACCCCTAAAAGTTACTATATTTATGATCAGCATCGATAGTAATGTCGATCTAGCCATGTCCGTCCGTCCGTCCGTCCGTCCGTCCGTCCGTCCGTCGGCAAAAATTAGGCCTTTAAACTGGACCTAGAGAGCTGAAATTTTAACCATATACTCTCTAGGGTCCCGAAATAATCAAGTTTAAGAATTTTTGAAATCCGCCCACAGACACGCCCACAAACTCAAAAAAACAAAATTTTGGAAAAAATCGAATTTTGAGCTAGAGAGCTGAAATTTTTTATATATGATCTATGGCCCATAAAACTGATTGGGACATAAATTTTTCAAAATCCGCCCACTGACACGCCCACAATTAAATAAAACAAATTTTGGGAAAAATTGAATTTTGAGCTAGAAAGCTGAAATTTTTTATATATGATCTTTGGCCCATAAAACTGCTTGGGACATAAAATTTTCAAAATCCGCCCACTGACACGCCCACAATTAAATAAAATATTTTTTTTGAAAAACCAAAATTTGAGCTAGGGAGCTGAAATTTTTAATATATACTCTCTAGGGGCCCTTTATGCTCATGTGTAAATATTTTCAAAATCCGCCTACTGACACGCCCACAATTATTTTTTATTTTTATTTTTGAAAGTCCAAAGTTTGAGCTAGGGAGCTGAAATTTATAGTATATACTCTCTAGGTGCCCTTTATGCTCATACTTAAATTTTTTTTAAATCCGCCTACTGACACGCCCACAATTAAATAAAACAATTTTATTGAAAAACCAACGTTTGAGCTAGGGAGCGTTTTTATTTACAAAAGCTTAGTTTTTTCGATAAAATTCTTTAAATTTTTGCCACGCCCACTTATGAGATATAGGAATAAGAATAGGGTATCCAACAGTTCGCCCAAGCGGACTGTAGCCCGCCCCTATGTTTTTTTTACATGGTTTCCCTCGTAGGCATAATCCATGATATGCAATAAGAGGTTTTTTCTATTTAAGAGTGACTAATTTATTATTTGAATACTGAAAAATACAAAAAAAAAAAAATAAACTTTTGTATATAATTGTTGTTTGTCATTCATTGTCGATATCTTCAGTTTCTATATAATTACCAGTGCTGTGATCAGGATTAAGGGGATGATTACCCTCTACTCAAATGCGTTCCTACTGGTCCGCCCATGGGGTCCATGGGTCGATGACATAGTCATTACTATTAGGGGCAACGATGCAAATGAAGTTACAACACGTATGGCCCAGACTGGTGCAAAAGGAAAAATCTTTCCATCAATCCATAGTCCGCCTGTGGGGTTCACCGGTTCGACCTCAGAAAATAACGGCAGTCCTCCCGCCACTGAGGCCATGAGTATTTTGGCCTGCCTCTCTTTCGCATTGCCCGTTGGTATATGGGAACGTTGATTGATATTGCCTTTTTGACAGGGTTTGTAGGATCCCTTCATATTTTCATATTTCATATTTCATATTTATTTATTCATAAGTAACAACATTTATGATAGACTTCCAAAATCTTTCAAGTTATAAATGTGAATTTTGTAAAAAAGTCTTTCGATTATTATACTTCATATTAACTGAAAATACGTGTATTGTTTTATATTAAAAAAAAGAAAAGAAAAAAAGTATGACTAAGGTAAACTAAATATAAACAAAGTATACAAATTCAAAGAAAGAAAAAAAAAAAAAAAAACAATTTAAAAGAAGTAAAAAGAAAACGAAAGAAAGAAAACGATTCCTATAAACTTAGGTAGTACTTTCTGTATCTATGTGCCTGCAATGTACCGAAAGAGAGTGTCACTAAAATTGTTTGCATCCTTGAGTCGTCTTAAACTGATTGGAAGTGCATTCCAGAGGCGAATGGCGTGAACAAAAAATTGGCGTTCCGTGAGCTGATGTAATACCCGGGGTGGAATCAAATTGGAGGAGCGTAGCGATTGTGCGAATTGAAGCTTATCATATAAATAGGGCGGCTGTTTGGTGATTATGATATTATGTAGATACTTGATAGTGCAGTATTGAAGATACTTGTTTAATGTACAATCAAGAATCTTTTTAGCGTAAGCGGAAACATGGTCGTATCTTTTCAATCCAAAAACATATCGAGTAATATTGTTAAATGCAACTTGAAATTTGCGCGTTATGAAGGCGTTGTTACAACAGAAGATTTCACAGCAGTATTTAATAAGTGGCACCAGCAGGGTTCTAGCCAGCATCAACCTTGTAGGTGTCGGTATGAAATTTTGCGAGAGTGACAGGTTCCTGAGACAGCCGTAGATTTTCCCAATAATGGTCAAAATATGGTTGTTCCAAAACAATGTTGTGCTGAACCAAATACCTAGATTTTTTACTTTCTTGACAAATTGAATTGGAAAATTTCCTAGGTTAATGCTAGGAACGCAAAATATATCCGGGCAATTTCTGCTAATTACTATGCATTTGGTTTTGTCAGCATTTAGCTTTAAACAATTGCGCTCGGACCAAGTTAGGATATTCTTGAGATCCTGATTGAGCTTATAGGCAGAATTAGTGATGAGACCGCGCTCACTGCTTATGTATAGTTGTACATCGTCTGTATACATATGTACTGACGAGTAATTTACAACAGTTGGGAGGTCATTAATAAAGATTGAGAAGAGCAGTGGGCCTAAGATGGATCCTTGAGGGACACCATTTGAAGTTGCTAAAAACTCGGATGGGACATCATTGATAAAGACGGCTTGCGTACGACCTGTAAGATATGATTTAATAAATTTCGCCGCAGAAGACGAGATCCCGAATTGTGTAATAAGTTTTTCAACAAGAAGCCCGTGATGAACTGTGTCAAATGCCTTGGAAAAGTCAAGTAGAGTCAGAAAAGTGGTGTAGTGTTTATCCATAGCTACCCGTATATCATCTGTCACTTTAAGCAGTGCTGAAGTACAACTGTGATGTGGCCAAAAGCCCGATTGATATACGTAGAGTAAATTATTTTGTCGAAGATATGCGGACAACTGATAGTGAACACATTTTTCTAGGACTTTGGATAGATACTCGTATGGTAGTATTGCGATAGGTCGATATTCTGCCGGGGCTCTACTTGTTGCTTTCTGTTTAAGGATTGGAATAATCTTAGCAGCTTTCCATGAAATTGGAAATGTTGATGTCGTTAAAATAGTGTTGAATATATGGGTCACTATTGGAAGAATATATGGCAAAATTATTTTTATGAAATAAGGATGGATTCCATCAACACCAACAGCTTTAGATTTAATTTTAAGCACAACTCTGACAACATCTGCTTGCTCAACTCTCGAAAATTCAAAGGAGCCATTTGATTCGATTAATTGAGCTGCGTTAGTGCTTGTCGATTGTATTTGAATTTTGACGAAATCACGATTTAGCTGGTTTGGATCAACCTTATCCAACCCTGGATCTATTTTACCACAAATACCTTGCTGCCGTAAGTTCCTCCATAGAAGCTTGCCAGGAAGTTTCTGATTAAAATGCTCACGGAAATAATTTCGCTTGGCTTCCCTGATTTTTGAGCAGTCAAAGTTTCTAAGAGATTTATAAATCAACCAAAATTCAGGAAGCCTGAAATACTTCCATTTTCTGAACGCAGCATCTCGTTCATTTTTCAGTTTGAGAATTTCAGCGGTAAACCAGACGTTGTTGCTGTATTTAACAAACTTAGTTCTATTAGGAACATGGCAATCAAACAACTGTGTAACTGTGTCTTGAAAGTAATCAACTTGGGCGTCGGTCGAAGTTTCAGATTATATTGGCAACCAGTTAACACACCGAAGGTCCCGTTCAATAAAATCAACATTTACGTGTTTGAAGTCCCTATACGAATATTTTAGTGGTTCTGTGCAGGTGGAGACAAAGTCAAAACATGCAAATATTAGATCATGTTTGGAAAACACCGGGGCAGAAACTTGACTGTAGAAAGCATTATGAATATCGCTTGATATAAATAAGTCCAGAAGAGTACTACTTGAATGAGTGAAATGCCCTTCCCTTCTTTGAACATGACAGTAACAACTGAGCCAGTCGCAATGACTGTAGTTAAATATTCAATATTACCATCACCTCTAGCAATACTAGCATTTTTTAATGTTTGTAGACCACGCCTAACTTCTACTACATCACCATCCGATAACAATTCATTCCATATATAACATGTATCATTCGTTATGAAAGCTGTTGAAGAGCATGAACTAAATAACGTCTTTAACACTCAAGAAATATTTTCAACTGAGCTAAACACAGTCCGACAGACAGTAGCAGGTATAAAGGGACGGGTCTCGGAACAATAAAATACAGAACATCTGCCAGTGGAGGTCGTTTGTATAATATATATATACGAGTAGTAGATTTTACTAAGTTCCAAAACCTCTATAATATAAGTATATTTTTCACAAAACGCCCAAGTAGGTATTAGATAGAAGTTTTTAAGACACTTAACAACATGAATAAAAAGAGTTTACGCCTTGGTGTACGGTATGCAATACCGTATGTGAGTGCATTCTAGTCGCTTTCTCAGCGCTCTACTCCAAAAACGGTTAATTTTACAGAAAAATGCAAGAGGCAATTTTTGTAGATAATTTTACGACAAACAATTTTTAGAATGACCTCTATTGATCTCCGAGCAATAGATCGCACGAAAAACAGATTTTCGTGACTTTTTGACCTATATAACTTTTTAACCCCGCACGATATCATTGTAGATTTTTCAGGTGTAAAGGTGTATACAAAAATTCAGCTCACTAAGAATTTATCCGCAGATAAACCTAAAATGACTGGGCTATTATGGACGATCGGGATATCGCGGAAAAGTTTGAATCTCTAAGGAATCGTCGCAATGTCTCCTGTCTATCGCTGTTATATTGCTTCAAACGAAATAGAAAGCTGTATTGCACCCTTCGAACATTTCAGCCGCAATACCAGCCATGCCAGGAAATCGCATCAGTTCACCCTTAAGCTTGTATTCGGTCGTACAGTAAAATACAACGATGCTATACAAAACGCTCCATTTTTCCATCACATTATAATTTACCAAACATTTAAAACCAACGTGCATCGGCATCTCTCCCTATCCTCTAATCCTAATTTCCTAAACGCCCGCGCTGGGTAGCTATTACATATTAAGGACACTGAAAAAAGTCCCTTTAGTGCGTGCACCTGCACATTATATAAAAACATAGGGACGGGCTACAGTCCGCTTGGGCGAACTGTTGGATACCCTATTCTTATTCCTATCCCTCATAAGTGGGCGTGACAAAAGTCTAAGTATGGTTGAATTGTTAAGAACGCTTTACATATTTTGTTATAAAGGGTGATTTTTTAAGAGCTTGAGAACTTTTTTTTAAAAAAAAACGCATAAAATTTGCAAAATCTCATCGATTCTTTATTTGAAACGTTAGATTGGTCCATGACATTTACTTTTTGAAGATAATTTCATTTAAATGTTGACCGCGGCTGCGTCTTAGGTGGTCCATTCGGAAAGTCCAATTTTGGGTAACTTTTTCGAGCATTTCGGCCGGAATAGCCCGAATTTCTTCGGAAATGTTGTCTTCCAAAGCTGGAATAGTTGCTGGCTTATTTGTGTAGACTTTAGACTTGACGTAGCCCCACAAAAAATAGTCTAAAGGCGTCAAATCGCATGATCTTGGTGGCCAACTTACCGGTCCATTCCTTGAGATGAATTGTTCTCCGAAGTTTTCCCTCAAAATGGCCATAGAATCGCGAGCTGTGTGGCATGTAGCGCCATCTTGTTGAAACCACATGTCAACCAAGTTCAGTTCTTCCATTTTTGGCAACAAAAAGTTTGTTAGCATTGAACGATAGCGATCGCCATTCACCGTAACGTTGCGTCCAACAGCATCTTTGAAAAAATACGGTCCAATGATTCCACCAGCGTACAAACCACACCAAACAGTGCATTTTTTGGGATGCATGGGCAGTTCTTGAACGGCTTCTGGTTGCTCTTCACTCCAAATGCGGCAATTGTGCTTATTTACGTAGCCATTCAACCAGAAATGAGCCTCATCGCTGAACAAAATTTGTCGATAAAAAAGCGGATTTTCTGCCAACTTTTCTAGGGCCCATTCACTGAAAATTCAAGCGTTGCTCGTTAGTAAGTCTATTCATGATGAAATGTCAAAGCATACTGAGCATCTTTCTCTTAGACACCATGTCTGAAATCCCGCGTGATCTGTCAAATACTAATGCATGAAAATCCTAACCTTAAAAAAATCACCCTATATAACATTTTAAGGATTTTATCAAAAAAAAAACGCTCCCTAGCTCAAACTTGGGTGTTTCAATAAAATTGTTTTATTTAATTGTGGGCGTGTCAGTAGGCGGATTTAAAAAAAATTAACACATGAGCATAAAGGGCCCCTAGAGAGTATATATTATAAATTTCAGCTCCCAAGCTCACTTTGAATTTTCAAAAAAAAAAAAAAAAAAAATTGTGGGCGTCCACTGGCACGGATTTTGAAAATATTTACACATGAGCATAAAAGGCACATAGAGAGTATATGTTATAAATTTCAGCTCCCTAGCTCAAACTTTGGATTTTCAAAAAAATTGTTTTATTTATTTGTGGGCGTATCAGTAGGCGGATTTTGAAAAAAATTTATCCCGAGCAGTTTTAGGAGTCATAGATCATATATAAAATAGATCAGCTCAAAATTCGATTTTTCCAAAATTTTGTTTTTTTGAGTTTGTGGGCGTGTCTGTGGGCGGATTTCAAAAATTCGTAAACTTGATTATTTCGGGACCATAGAGAGTATATGGTTAAAATTTCAGCTCTCTAGGTCCAGTTTAAAGGCCTAATTTTTGCCGACGGACGGACGGACACGGCTAGATCGACATTACTATCGATGCTGATCATAAATATAGTAACTTTTAGGTGTCTACGGGCAATATTAAGGTATGTTACAAACTATGCGTCAAAATTAATATATCCCTAGAATAGGGTATAAACATAGAGACGGGCTACAGTCCGCTTGGGCGAACTGTTGGATACCCTATTCTTATTCCTATCCCTCATAAGTGGGCGTGACAAAAGTCTAAGTATTTTTGAATTGTTAAGAACGCTTTACATATTTTGTTATATAACATTTAAAGGATTTTATCGAAAAAAAACGCTCCCTAGCTCAAACTTGGGTGTTTCAATAAAATTTGTTTTATTTAATTGGGGGCGTGTCAGTACGCGGATTTTGAAAATTTTATATCCTGAGGAGTTTTTGGAGTCATAGATCATAATTATATAAAAAATTTCAGCTTTCTAGCACAAAATTCGATTTTTTCCAAAATTTTGTTTTTTTTGAGTTTTGGGTCTGTGGGCGGATTTCAGAAATTCGTAAACTTGATTATTTCGGGACCCCAGAGAGTATATGGTTAAAATTTCAGCTCTCTAGGTCCAGTTTAAAGGCCTAATTTTTACCGACGGGCGGACATGGCTAGATCGACATTACTATCGATGGTTAGGTTAGGTTAGGTTGTAGTGGCTGTCGGTCGAGACCGACACACTTAGGCCAGTGACAGGCCCATTGTGATGCCACACGGATGTATCATCCTCCTACTCGTTGAACCATTTGGAGCTTCTGATGAAGCTTGACAGACTTTTTATGCCGGTGTTAATGAGATCGTTAAGATCATTGTAAAAGAAGGATCCTAAATGGAGTTTACGTCTTTGAGAAAGAGCAGGGCACGTGCAGAGAAGGTGGAGAACCGTCTCCTCCTCCTCCTCGTCCATACAGCTTCTGCAGAAGTCATTTGCATGGACGCCAAGCCTTGTTGCATGTCTGCCTATGAGACAGTGTCCGGTGATCACACCAATTATAGCACCAATGTGAAGTCTGTTTAGAGAAATCAAACACTTAGAGCGTTTCAGATCCAGCTTTGGCCAAATCTGCTTTGTCGCTAGACAAGTGTTGCCGCTTGTCCACCTAAGGTTACAGTTCTCAATGGTCTGTCTCATAAACATGAGTTTGCATGTAGCGATTGGGATGCCTAGTGAACCTTTATCAGGTAAAAGGGGCAGTGTGGTTCCTTTTCTGGCGAGTTCATCCGCCCTACAGTTCCCTGGAATGTCTGTATGTCCTGGCACCCAGCATAGGTGGATGTTAAAATGCTTCGCCATCTCCACTAGAGATGACCGACAGTCACGGACTACGATAGAGTTTGTGGACCCAGAATCCAGGGATTTTAATGCAGCTTGACTATCTGAGAAGATCCAGATATCCGTAACGGATATCACGTTCTTCTTCAGCCACGACAGGACTTCTTTAATAGCCAAGATTTCTGCCTGGAACACACTGCAGTGATCAGGGAGTCGAAAGGAGAGGCTGAGATTCAGCCTGTCAGAGAACACACCACCTCCTACCCCCTCGTCGGTTTTGGATCCATCGGTATAAAAATGGATCGATTTATTTTCGACGAGTGGCCCTTCCCAGAATGTTCTGGGAGGGATCTTGACCTTGAAGTTTTTGTCAAAAAGGGTCTGAGGGATGATGTAATCTATGTTACTGGGGAGGATTCTAAATTTTTTCAGAATAGAAGCGTGGCCGATTTCATTCTCGGACCATTGAAACGTTGTTTTGAGGCGGATAGCCGCACTAGCAGCCACTTGCTTGCTAAAGATGTCCAGGGGTGTCAGGTGAAACAGAATGTCCATTGCAGCAGAGGGGGTAGTGCGCAGTGCACCACTCATGCAGAGACAAGCTGTACGTTGGACTTTGCCTAGCTTATCGCGATTTATCGCTTTATCAAGGGCAGTCCACCAAACAACCACCCCGTACATAAGTATCGGTCTAATTACCGAGATGTATAGCCAGTTGGTAATGCGGGGTTGGAGCCCCCATTTGTTACCAATAGCTTTTTTGCAGGAGAAGAGTGCTGCTGTAGCTTTACGAACTCTTTCCTGAATGTTAGGTTTCCAGCTAAGCTTTCTATCCAGAATGAGACCCAAGTATTTTGCCTCGTCTGAAAAGACTAGACTTGTGCCCCTGATAGAGGGGGGATCAATGTATGGAACTTTATGTTTCCTAGTGAATAGAACAAGTTCGGTTTTGTGGGGGTTAACACCCAACCCACAACGATCTGCCCATGTAGTTAGCTTATTAAGAGCGTTTTGGAGAAGTTCTTTCAAGGTGTTTAGGTGCTTCCCTGAGGCGGCAATTGCAACGTCATCTGCATAGGCAATCACCCTGCAACCCTCCTTTTCTAGGCACATCAGCAGCTTGTTCACCACTAAGTTCCAAAGGAGGGGAGATAGGACTCCACCTTGTGGCGTGCCTCTACTGACAGATCTTCTGGCCGATGTCATACCCAGTTTCGAGTTTATAATCCGACTTGTGAGAAGTAGATTAATAAGCTCACCAAGTGAGTCATCCACCTTTAGATCTGACAGTGCATTTGCGATCGCGGATGTATTGACGTTATTAAAAGCACCCTCAATATCCAGGAATGCAACCATAGTGTACTCCTTATGGTGAAGGGAGTATTCGATTGAGCGTACTAACGTATGTAAGGCTGTTTCAACAGATTTGCCTTTGCAATATGCATGTTGAGCCGTAGACAAAAGTCTTGTATCTATGTTAGTACGTAGATGGATATCAATTAACCTTTCTAATGTTTTTAGAAGGAATGACGATAGGCTTATGGGTCTGAGATCCTTAGGATTTACATGGGAACATTTACCGGCTTTGGGTATGAATACGACCTTTACTTCTCTCCATAACAGCGGAATATATGCCATTTTTACACAGCTTTTCAGGATTATCTCAAGCAAAGGCGAGATGATATCCGAGGTGTTTTGCATTTCAGCTGGTATTATGCCATCTGGCCCCGCGGATTTGTATGGTTTGAAGCTGTGTATCGCCCAGAGCAGTTTGTCCCTAGTAATCAGACCTTTAAAGTTAGTCGTACGTGCAATTGACCTAGACAGGTTTATATTGCTAGTAACGTGGGAGCTACCTGGGAAATGTGTATCCAGTAGTAGATTGAGCGATTCTTCGCTGGAAGTGGTCCAGGAGCCGTCCGCCTTTTTTAAAAAGCTGGGCATACCTGGGTTGGTTGAGAGGATTTTTCTTAGCCTAGATGCCTCCGAAGATTCCTCTATTTTTCCACAGAAGAGTCTCCAAGACGAGCGTTTGGCTTTCCTCAGTTCCTTTTTGTAAGCATTGAGAGATGCTTTGTATGAAGCCCAGTCGGCTACAGCTTTTGTGGACTTGGCTTGGTTGAACAGTTTTCTACAACTGCTTCTCAGAGGTCCTAGTGCTGGGGTCCACCAAACCGGCTTCTTTTTGCCTCTAGGCCGTGTGAGCGGGCAGGCAGAGGTCAGAGCCTTATTGAGGGCCAAGGTGAGTACCCTGACCTTCTTATCTAGCTCTATGGTGTTCCGGGGAGGACTAAGGAGTTCAGATTTCATTGAACTTTTCAGCACTTCTCTATACTTGAGCCAGTCAGTTTTCCTATAATTTCTAAAAACTGGCTGGCTGGGGGGGTCATTGGCTAAGCTGAATTGAATGTAACGGTGGTCACTAAAAGAGTGTTCCGCCGAGACTTTCCAGTTTACAATTTCCTGATGGATTGAGTCGGAGACCAGAGTTATATCTAGAACCTCCTGTCTATCTTTTGTAATGAAGGTAGGTTCACTACCAGTGTTACACACAATGAGATTAGTATTAAGAATATAATCAAAAAGAGACTCACCTCTGTCGTTGATGTCAGAACTGCCCCATACTGAATGGTGCGCATTGGCATCACATCCAATAATGAGACCAGTTTTTTGATGTTCAGCTGCCGCGATCAGTCCCTCTAGGTTGACACCAGGCAAGGACCCTACGTGGTCATGGGCCAGATAAGCCGAGGCTATCCAATAGGTGCCTCGAACAGTCTCTAGACTCACGACGGTTGCATCACGGTCGCTGAAATTAGGGAGTAAAAATACATTTAAGCTACTTTTTGCAAGTATGCAAGTTCTAGGTTTACCTTTGTCAGTTGCATACAACAATTTGTATCCATGAGTCCGGAGTCCTCGAACCAGGTTGTTAACAATCCATGGCTCTTGGATCAGGACCATATCTTCTCCATCTCTAGAAAGACGGATAAGAAGGGAGGCCGAAGCCTTTTTGGAGTGGTGGAGGTTGATCTGTACTAATCGCAACATTGATCGTCGCAATCAGGCAGAGGAGTCTCCACCACGGTGTTGTTTGAATTTGAGTCAGAGTCAGAGGACGAGCCTAAGAGCTCGTCCTCGCTGAGAAGGACTTTGCTGAGGAGGTCTTCCGTGTCCATACTAGAGTTGGTGTTAGCAGTGGACGTAGAGGGCTGAGTGGGAGCAGCCACAGTTGGTTCATCATCTTCCATGGATGGAAGGGAGATTGATGCTCCAGGATCAGGGGTGTTGAGTCCTGTATCAGAGGGATGCGTAGGCTTATTAGCTTCTGGGTCATCCTTTTTGTACACCCGAAGTGTAATCTTATCCCAACCGAACTGGATTGCGCCGTTGGTCTTCGCCAAAGGAGCCAGGGATTCTTGGTTGATCACTATAATAGCTGATCTGAAGGATCCCCTATGCTCTTCCAGCTTCGCAACTTTCCAGTCGTGGGTTGGGAGTGAGGGATTGCCCAGTCTAATAACCGACAATACTTCTTCTGCGGAGGGGGGTTCAGCAGGGATCCAAGCACGAGCCCTCGGTCTGCTAGGGATGTCCTCCTTCGCAACAACCTCAAGCTTCGCTCCAGGCCAAACCTCCCCGAGTTTGCCTATGGCGATCTTATACAGATCCAACGATCTAATATTGTCGCAGGCGACGAGCCGGATATGCCCTTGGTGTAGTCCGGCATCCTCAGTTACTGGAGCTGGTCCAGGGTGGTCCTTCATGAAGGCCAGATAGAGGCTAAGTAGCTTGTTCCTCAGCTTATGCCATCGTTCGGGGGAAATTCTTCCCTCCGGATCACTGCGGTCGATCACCGCGACCACGATTTTGTCCTTTAGGACATCGCTGAAGGACTTTTGAGATTTGGGGGCAGAATGTGAGGTGGTGCTGGTGTTATGCACCTTGGGTTTTTTGGAAACCGAAGTGGTTTCTTCCACCGATCTCTGGCGCTTGGACGTGAAGTCCTTGTTAGCGCTCTTGTCCTTCTCTAGGAAGCCTTGGGCCCATTTTAATTTGGCGATCTGCTGTGGTGTTCTGTTGGTCTCCAGAATATCTCCAAAGACCTTCAGAGTCCTTATGGCATTTCGCCTGTCCTTGTAGTACGCCCTCGAGGGAGTGCGTTGTCGCGAACATCCACTACGAGACGTACTAGGATTTGTAAGGCTAGCAACGGAAGGGCCATGAAGTGCCACAATCCTACCGCTGCTAGGAATTGCTTTGCCTATATTAGGCTCACTGCTGCTGGCAGCAACTGGACCACGATTACTCACAGTCGCAGTGCTACTCTTTGTTGCAGGAGCCGCGTCAGTAGACAGCAAGGTCGCCGTACTACCGCCCGGTTTAGAAGAGATACCGGTCTCGATGTTTTTATTTTTGTTTTTGTTTTTGTTTTGTTTGTTCATATTTTGGACCCACGAGTAGCGGAGAAAGGAGGTCCGCCTGCACAGAGATCCGCAGTATGCAGGTAAGGCTGGTTAATCCGGAGATCGCCAGGTATCCGGATACTCCGTGGGCGACTGAGCTATTTTTTAAACTGGGCCCTCAGCCTGGCCGACTTTCGGCACGGGTCGTATCACACCTTAAGTCCAGCCCAGCGGATAATGAAAGGGAGAAGGAGTGAGAGAATCAGAGGGAGGAAATCAGGAGAGAGGAGACAGAGGGGTAGGGGAGAAAAAGGGGGAATTGGGACAGGACGGAATGTCCTTGGGCAGTTCTTAGTGGATGTATGAAACATCGTTAAGCCTCCACACCGGCACCATCAAAGGATGTTGCACTCGACAAGGTGACTACCCTTCGTGGAGGACATTACTATCGATGCTGATCATAAATATAGTAACTTTTAGGAGTCTACGGGCAATATTAAGGTATGTTACAAACTATGCGTCAAAATTAATATACACTTAGAATAGGGTATAAAAAAACCATTCGCAGCATTGTTTCTGCTCGGATAAAATTAGTTTTGTTTAAACCTCGATAATTGACAATTCTGATAGTATAACCTTAAGACATTTAGGTAATGCTTTTACCACCCAGTTGTATGCTTTTCAGTGTACATACTACCAAAAAGCGTTGCCATGTTATTTTTCTAAAACCCAACAGAAAAGAAACTGTAAGTTAAAGACATAGAAAAGTATCTAAAGGGTCCGCCATCTAACGTTTTTTTTTCAACTAGTGCTTATTTCGTGAATGGTAACACTTAGCTCATGTCTGATTTGACAGATAATTAGTTTTATCCTTCCGCTGAACGAATATGGTTGTGTATACGCTTGAATAACGCTGGGAAATATTGCGACATTACTTTGAAAATCATGGTAATGTTGCAGAATGTGTGCGAAAATTGCGAAAATTGAAAAAAGTGAAGGAAACTGGCATCCTCATCGATAAACCAAAGCGTGAATTCACCGTCGTTCTCAACAATTGAACATTTCGGAGACATCATTGAGACGAATTTTGCATAAAGACCTTGGTATGACGCTACTATAGGCTACTGCATGGCCAGCCGAGGCAGCCATTTGAATGAAATTATTTTCCATTATTAACCGGAAGGATTGTACTTTCAAATAAAAAAAGAAATTTGAGAAAATATTCAGTAGTTTTTTTTATAGCATTTTCAAAAAAAAAGTTATTTGGCGGACCCGTTATTTCAAAAAAAAAAAAAAAAATGGAAATTATACTTTTTCAGGAAAAACCCGTCCGCATTACATTTGCCGTGCGTCACATTAAAATTTGTGCACAGTTTATTTGTCAGTTAAATGTTCGGCTAAAACAAATAACATGCGGATTTTTTTCAAATCAATAAAAGGGTTCAAAAAATAAATTCACAAAATCACTACTTCTCTTCCATGTTCTTATTTTGAGATATCTGTTCCACCTACACATGGAGGATTGGTGTAATTGGAATGTGAATGGGCTAGGAATAGATAAATGAATGTTCAGCAATTTCCCTCCAATTAAAATCGAACAATGTCCCTTAGAATAAATAATCGTCCATCCTAAAAGGAAAGATTGCATTGCAAAACCCTCGACTAATGCGAGAAATCGATAACATCATCTCCTTAAACCTTAGGCATGTTTTTGAATACACCCACAATAGGTTTTGCTCTACTTCACATCGCTTAGTGTAGAACTGAGCGCACAGATAAGTATTTGATTTAATTTTTTTTTCACAAGTTTGTCTAATTTCATAACAAAATCAAGTTTGCCGTCTGCCGATTGATACTGTTCGTTCAAATTTAGAGAAACAAATGAAAATAAAAATAAATAAAACGATAGATATAAAAAATTCTTGGTTATATTCCGATGCCGGATAGAGCTGTATTGCAATTTGTACTTGAAAACGTTGAACACGTTTACTTCAGTAGGTTAGGTTAGGTTAGCGGGTTGTTGTAGCGGTACAGTTACACCGCAATTAGGTCATTGTGGTCCCATTGTGATGCCCTTTTGTGGAGGCGTTGGCCTCGTTGTTTCGCCTTTCCTCATTTTTGCAGATCTCTCCTTAGAAACTTGGAAATATATTAGATAGTAAGACATCACAAAGTTCTTGAATGTCGTGGGAGAAGTATCTTCCAAGAGAAAGTGAGGTGTGTCCTCATGGGTTTCTTCATCATCGTAGCGTCTACAGATGTTGTCATGCTTCAGAATTAATTTCATTGTGTGGTTGCTTAGAAAAGTATGACCAGTATGGGTACCGACCAGCTTAGACAGTGATTGTATGTCGTGCCGTAGGAGTTGGGTGGTCCTGCTCTTATCATACTTCGTCTATAATTTCGTAAAATGTCGCAAGTGGTTAGTGATTTCCACCTGCTGCTGGTTTTCATCTGGGTCTTCTATTCCACCCGTTCTCTGAGGTGGCAGAGTGGCGGTTTGATCGACTGAAATGAAGTGCATGATATTGTTGCAAAGTGGACCTTTTTCTTTCCAGTTCGTCACCCTTTCTCATTGCCGGCTATGTCCTTGTGTCCACGGATCCAGCAGAGGTCCGTATTGTGCTGTGCGACAAGAACTGTGAGCTCTTCGCGGCAGCGTCGAAAAAGGTTAGATTTAATTTCAGTAGCAGAATACGCTTTTATGGCTACATGGCTGTCAAGAAAAATGGTTATATTGTTTCGTGGTATTGTCATCGTTGACAGCTTGTAGCCAGCTTCTGCGATTGCCAGTCCTTCATCTTGGAAAACACTGCTATGATCAGGCGGGTTCATTTGACTCACATGGTGGCAACGGTGCGGTAGTAGTGTAATCGCTTACTGATTGAAAGGTCGTGCGTTCAAATCTCGGCCAAGTTCATTAATTTTAGTCAAATACATGAAAACTAAATGTCCCTAAGCAATTTAGACACCACCCGTGGAGAAAAACCCTACAACTGCACCCAAACACTTCTTTCCTATCTCTCTATTCTTTTTATACCCTATTCTAGGGGTATATTAATTTTGACGCATAGTTTGTAGCATACCTTAATATTGCCCGTAGACCCCTAAAAGTTACTATATTTATGATCAGCGTCGATAGTAATGTCGATCTAGCCATGTCCGTCCGTCCGTCCGTCCGTCCATCCGTCGGCAAAAATTAGGCTTTTAAACTGGGCCTAGAGAGCTGAAATTTTAACCATATACTCTCTAGGGTCCCGAAATAATCAAGTTTACGAATTTTTGAAATCCGCCCAGAGACACGCCCACAAACTCAAAAAAACTAAATTTTGGAAAAAATCGAATTTTGAGCTAGAAAGCTGAAATTTTTTTATATATGATCTATAGCTCCTAAAACTGCTCGGGATATAAAATTTTCAAAATCCGCCCACTTACACGCCCACAAATAAATAAAAACATTTTATTGAAAAACCAAAATTTGAGCTAGGGAGCTGAAATTTATAATATATACTCTCTAGGGGCCCTTTAAGCTCATGTGTAAATATTTTAAAAATCCGCCCACTGACACGCCCACAATTAATTTTTTTTTTTGAAAATCCAAAGTTTGAGCTAGGGAGCTGAAATTTATAATATATACTTTTTAGGGGCCCTTAATGCTCATACGTATTTTTTTTAAATCCGCCTACTGACACGCCCACAATGAAATAAAACAATTTTATTGAAAAACCCAAGTTTGAGCTAGGGAGCGTTTGTTCTTACAAAAGCTTCGTTTTTTTTAGATAAAATCTTTTAAATGTTATATAACAAAATATGTAGAGCGTTCTTAACTTATGAGGGATAGGAATAAGAATAGGGTATCCAACAGTTCGCCTAAGCGGACTGTAGCCCGTCCCTATGTATGTTTAATACTAAGTAGCACCGAGAAACCCCTTTAGTGTAAACAAATTATAAAAAAAAAAAATTCTTCAATGCTCGGAATAGAGCAATCAAAAGGTTTGTCAAAATCCAGGTAGGAGGCGTACAGAGCTCAGGTCGTTCCCTAAATAAATGTTCAAATGCGCTAAAGTACATGGGTAGTAGCTTTTTACTTATACGGCTATAATAAGACCATTTATAGCATACGCTTCGGTTGTTTGGCGGAATAAGCTTTTTTCGTAAATACGTTACTGCTACTTTCGCCAAACTCTAAAGGAAGGTATGTCTCGGCTGCTCGGGGGCCTTCCCCAGCACGCCTGGCTCCAGCCATTTTGAACCTCTCGCCCTTTGATGTTTACATCATGGGTTGCACAATCAAAGCTATCTCACGTTTAAGAAGAGGTTGCTTTTGGTATAACTCGCACTGGAGTTTTGATGTCCTTCGACTCCTGTCTTATGGATATGCCGTTCGATGCAATGACACCGGGACTTCGGCTGAAGCGCAACTACGAAGTCGACTTTGCTCGTGTTCAGGACTGGCTCTGGCCAGACTCTGAGACTGGAAGAAATGCAGTCGAATCTTCACGGATGGCTCCAAAACCGATCAAGGATCTGGTGCTGGTGTTTTCATGGAGAGCGACAACATTCGACTTTTCTTCTAGTTAAGCAAACATGCGTCAGTCTTCCAAACGGAGACTTATGCTATCCTAATGGCCATGGACTATGTTGCGAGGAACAGGTGGAGGGGGCGAAGTATCTGCGTCTGTAGCGACAGTCTGGCTGCGCTTAAAGCCTTGCTCAACCCCTTAACCATTTCCAAAATAGTTCGTGAATGCAAGATATTTCTAAATTCGGTTTGAAGGCTGAATTCATTTAGACTTGTCTGGGTCCCGGGTCATAACTAGATCACGGGAAATGAGATCTCCGATAGACAGGGCTCACAGGAGGACTTTTCAGGACCTGAACCAGCGATATGTCTGCCTGCGTTGTCTACAGGGCTTCCATTCACGGTTAGGTTTCATATGAACACAATCGCAGATGGCATGACTCTCCAGGGTGCAGACAGACTAAGCAAATTCTCCCCCGACGTCTGTAGGAAATCCGCGGCATTCTTGTTGTCTCTCAACAGAAAAGACTGCAGACAGACTAATGGCGTTCTTACGGACCACTATGCTTTTGCCAAAAACCTTAAGGTGCTAGGCCTAAGCGGTACCACCAACTGCGAAGCCTGTGGAGAAAGCGATGACACTGAGGAACACTTCCTCTGCGATTGTCCTGCTTTTACTCGTATCAGGTGGCGGGTGTTTGGTGCGGATATGGTGAGTGCTGTAAACCTAAGCTCCTTATCATTGAAGCGCCTCCTCGTTTTTCGTAGGAAAACGAAGAAATTCACACAGTAAAATGTGGTGTGTTTGCCTGGTAGTACAATGGACCAATATTGGGTGTAGAAATTCTCGCACCCCGACAAAAAAAAAATATAAAATTCAAAGAAGCTGTATTTACTTTTCATGCGATTTATGCTTGTTAACCTTTTAAATTCCTTTCTGAAAATTGCTCGTATTAAATATAAGACTGCTTATTGTAATTCTTGTTAATCTTGTTAATGCACTGTGTTTTTTTTAGTAGTTTCTTTACTATTTTCTAAAATGTACGAATTTATTGTCCAATTATTCAAACACATCTATTGTTCTTTGTTTTTAATGATTTTTTCTTTGTAAGTACTTCAAAAAGATATACTCTTACTTGTACTTCTTGAATATCAAAAAAAAAAAGAAATTTAAATTGAAAATGATATTTATGTACTCAAAATTTAAGTTTTTTTGTTGAATTTGATTTCTTCAATAAAAGTTTTTTTTTTTTAAATAATGGGCGTATCAATAAACAATATGTTCAAGCGATCATTATTGGCCCCTAGAGAGTATATTGCCTTATTTTTATCTTTCTAGCTCCAATTTAAGGGCCTAAAAATAGGCTAGATCGACATAACTTTCGATGCTGGTCACTAATATTAATTATTTTAGGGGTATACGAGCAATATTAAGGTATGTTACAAGCCGTGCGTCAAAATTATAATACTTTTAGAATAGGGTATACACATGTGGCAAACTAGAGTCCAATTTTTCAACTACCATCGTTTTCTAGAAATTATGAAAATCTTATAAAATCACGCAGTGTCCTATTTAGGTAATAATAACTTCTTCGCCTTCGTTGCCTTGCGCAACAAGTGGTCAAAATCCCAATTGCTCTCCGGACGCAGTGAGCGACGACAGCGTCAGTCACCTCCCGAAAGGAGCACCACATGTTGGCGAGCTCAGCCTCTCCCAAAAACGCCCTAGCTAACTTAATCTAACTTATAAACTAAGAGGAGGCTACATAGAGTAACGCACCGCCCTTGGATGGCATGTTGACCCCTCCACCCTCAACAAGCCACCAAAATTCGGGGAATTGCTTTTCCGTGTCGAAATTACCCCTCTCCGCTATTGCGCTACTAAAACGGAGGAGCTCATGAGCATTGGCGACGTCCCTGCCGCGGATGAGCCTCTTATCTCTCGCGCTACGTTAGCGGTGGTATAATACCGGGATACCATCCCTCGTCTGGACTAGCCCTTTTGCATCAATATCTATAAATAAATCCATAGGGATAAAGCCATACCGGAGCGTACTCTTTATGTACATTTCATTGGGGTTGTAAGCCCCAAAGATCAGGCTATTGTCGCTGGCCATCGCCCTTGCAACGTGCCTTCGAGTCACCTTAATGAAGAAATTGTCAATCCTATTCAAGTGAGCCCCATCGTATAGTGCATGAACGGCCCATGAAAGGCCTAAGACCCAGCCTCTCCAACCATTTGCTTGAGCGAAGTTGAAGGGACCTACAATTTTAAGTTAAATCCGAATGGCAAATTTGAGAAGCTTCTCATGACAATTGATACTCTTGGATGTTTGCTTAGCGTTCGGAAAAAGTGGGGCAGTGGAAGCAACTCTAGCTGTCTACTTGGGCCGGCCGAATTTGAACATTTCGAC
The DNA here is from genome assembly GCA_949715645.1 of Portevinia maculata. Classification (NCBI taxonomy): domain Eukaryota; kingdom Metazoa; phylum Arthropoda; class Insecta; order Diptera; family Syrphidae; genus Portevinia; species Portevinia maculata. The sequence goes on along the minus strand of OX454526.1, from coordinate 80,190,393 downwards.
TAGTTGTCCAACACACTTTCCACTGAGCCCATGCCCACTGTATAGTTCTACAATGACTCTTTTTGTCGACATGAAAAATGCATTAAACATGGTTGACCATGACCTGCTTTTTTAAAAAAAAAAGTATTTTAACAATGGGCTTACGTCTTATTTAAAAGGTAGATATCAAGGGGTTAGTTTCACAAAACTTAAGCGATTCTTGTATTTTTAAAAATGTGTACCGCAAGGTTCAGTAATTGGTCCATTCTTGTTTATTAATTTACGTTAACTCTATGTTCGAACTGAATCTAAATGGAGTGTTCTTTGCATTCGCAGACTACATAACTTTGATTGCTGGTTTGATACAGTATACGACAGTATTGCGAATATCTCGAAAGATATTGACACCTTGAGACTTTGGTTTAAGGAACATAAATTAGTCATTGGTTAAGACAAAATTCATGTCTTCAAAATATTAGATCATGCACAAGACGATTTTAATTCATGTTTCTATGCTTATGCATGATTTTAGGAAATACTGCTTACTCTTCATTCTTTCAGCTTCGCATTACCAAACACGTGCGTTCTCGAGCTAGATGCACCTATTTCTCGAAATGAATTGGAAAATACTAAAAAATATCTATTCTCAACTCTCTTAGGAAGATATTTGCTGGGATTTTATATGGAATGCTCTCCACCTGGATTGAAAGGACCAATCGACTCAGCACTTTTCAAGCAGGATTTCGCTCTGGATTCTCTATATTGGATTATATTTTTGCATTGATAAGAATTGCTAGGAACCACATCGAAAAAAACAAAAACTGTATGTCTGTTTCATGGACTTTAAAGCAGCGTTCGATACAGTAAATAGGCAGGCGTTGTTCTATAAATTGACGACTATTGGAGCATCTTAAAAATTTCTATTGCTATTTTTCAAATTCCTCTCGTCCTCCAGTGCGGCAGTATGGGATGGCTCTAAGTTATCAGAGTGGTTCGTTACCTCTGCAGGTGTCCCACAGGGATGCATTCTGAGCCCTCTGTTGTTCGCTCTTTTCATTGATGATGTGTCTTCTATTCTTCCTGGCGGTGTACTTTTTGCGGGAACTCTCATCAAAGTATTGCTTTGTATAAGTATTGCTGATGATGATGGTTTTGCTGGCGGGCAATCCTTTATCGCTGCAACTACAAATCAACAAACTGATGGCATACTGTGATACATGGGATCTTCACATTAATATACAAAAAACGAAGGCGATGATGTTTGAGAGCAGAAAATGTAGAAGACTCCCTGAAGAAGCTTGGCGACTTGTTAACGAGCAAATTGATACAGTGCTGGAATTTAAGTATTTGGGAGTATTATTCACGTTTAATCTAAATCTTTCAAAGCATGCTAAAGCAAAAAGCGGGGAGACTATGTTGGCGCTTAATTTGATGTGGCCAACATTTTTCGCTAAACGGAATATTGACTATTCATCCAAATTTGGAGTAATTCCCTTTGAAGAATTTGAGGCGGTTCAGAGAACTTTCTTCAAACGCATTTTTAGATTGCCGAATTCCACACCGAATTATGCAATACACGTAGAGTCTGGTCTACCACCAAGCTACATAAGGAATCTAAAAGCAAATTCTGACTATTGCTTTAGAGTGATGAGTAGAAGTGTCGCAAATATCCACAGAGTAATCATTTTTTTTTTTTTATAATAAGCGCGCACTAAAGGGATTTGTTGGGACCCTTATAATGTATTAGCTACACAGCGCGGGCGTTAAGGAAATTTGGGTGAGAGGAAAAGGAGAGATGCCGATGCACGTTGGTTTTGAATGTCTGTGGAAAAATGGAGCGGGGAAGAGCATACCACATTGTACGGCTGAGGAAAGATTATTTGAATTTCACTGTACGTCCGAACACAGGCTTGAGGCTGAACTGATAAGCATTCCTTGCATGGCGGGTATTGCGGTTGAAATGTTCAAGGGGAGGAATGCAACTGGCTATTTCGTTTTTTTTTTTTTTTTTTTTTTTTTTATAATTTGCGTGCGCTAAAGGGATTTCTTTTTTCTGTAGTGACACAGTACCCTTATAATGGTAAAACCACAGCGAAGGCATTTAGTTTGTTGCGCAAGTAGCTCCCAGCAATTCATTGCCTATTTTTGGGTGCAACTTACTGAAAGAATAGAAGGATAGGAAAGAAGTTTGGTGCGATGGGATTTTTTTTTTTAACAGGTGGCGCCTAAATTGCTTTAGGGAGATCAGTTTTTGTTGTGTGTATTCAATTTATAAAAATCATGGCCCTGGTCGGGATTCGAACGCACGACCTGCCAATCACTTTAGTGAGTACACTACCATCGCACCATTGCCACCTGCTAAGTTTGAGCACTTATGGTGGAAATAACGATAAAATAACGACAGGCAGGAGACATTACGACGATGACTAAGAGAGTCAATCGATCTCGCGATGTCTCGGTCGCCAATGAGTTTTATCGCGCGTTTTTGGATCCTGTCAAGTAGCTCCAAATAAGTTATTGGTGCACCGGACCAGATATGAGCGTTGTACTCGAGTTTCGGGCGAATAAACGCCTTATAAATTGTAGCCAGATCAGAAGGGGTGAAATATTTCTTACAACGCTTAAGGAAGCCTAGACATTTCGCGGCGTTCTTGGCGACATCGAATATGTGGTCATTCCAACGAAGGTTGTCATTAACACACATACCGAGAATGGAAAGTCTTTCGGTTTCAGCGATGTAAGTGCCATTCATAGATAATGGCAGTGTGTGTGGGTTTTGCTTTAATGACAGGAGACAGCATTGAGTTTTGGAAGCATTAAATTCCACTCTATTGGTTTTACCCCACTGAGTTATGCTGTTAAGATCGGAATTTAATGAGCTTAACATACGTTGCCGTTCCAGGTCCACACCCGAAGATGAGGGGCGTGACCCAAGAAACGAATATGAGAAGCTGAGGGTACTGTCATCAGCAAATGAATGGATTGGATTTGAAGTAACAGACAGTAGATCATTTATAAAAATGAGAAAGAGAGTCGGGGACAGAACAGAGCCTTGGGGGACACCTGCATTTATTTGGTGAGTTGCAGACTTGAAGCCGTTCAAAACAACTTGAATTGAACGGTCCGAAAGGTAATTTCTAATCCATTGAAGAAGAGTATCATCGATTCCAAATGCACGCATTTTCGTCAAGAGAGCTTGGTGCCAAACTCTGTCAAATGCTTTTGAAATATCAAGCGCAACGATCTTACTTTCACCACCTTGGTGAAGAGATTGGTTCCACTTTTCGGTTAGATATGTCATCAAATCACCGGTGGACCTGTTGCTGCGAAAATCATACTGCCGGTCATTAAGAAGTTTTCGCGATTCAATATATTTCATTAGCTGACGGTTTATCAGCGTTTCCATGACCTTAGAAAGAAGGGACGTAAGTGCAATTGGTCGGTAGGAGGAGGGAGAAGAAGATTCGCCTTTTTTTGGTACAGGCTGGACAAATAAATGCTATAAACCAATGCTTCACCCTTCAGAGAATGGAATCAGCTAGCCTTATCCCACGACCTCTCACTGTAGTGAACAGAAAGCAATGTTAATGACTGGTCTGATATATTTGCGAAAATTATCTCGAAAATAGATGACCAGATCTTCAACGAACACTTAACCCGTGCATCATCGTCAACTTCCATAACTATCTACCGAAATCATAATCATCGAATACTTACTGAAGACAGCTACTTTAATGTAAAGAATTCAGCATACAAAATAAGCATGGTATTCAAAGCGAGAATCGAAATCCTTAAAATAAATTTCATCCCTCATAGAGTCGATCTTCAACAAATTTGTTATCTGTGCAACAGAAGAGAGTTAGACGATATTTACCATTTTATTGCAGTTTGCCCGATCTTACAAGAGATTCGACGACTGTATTTTCAAGAAAGTTTTTTGTCCGTTAATTGTCTTTACGAAATATTAAATGGTGCTCGGGGTTGGACTACCCTGTATAGTTACTGCAAACAATCAAACATGCTCCAATATATCGTAATAGCTATTGAAAAACTACGTTTTATGCCTATTATTGCTTTTATGTTCCAAATCATATAAAATTGTTATCTTTTTGTGTTCCAAATCACTCCAAAATTGTAACCCCTATATGTTGCAAATCATTAAAATTGTTTAAACTCGCTTTACTCATCAATTTCTTATTTTTTTTGTCTCCATTTTTCTTTGCTCTATAAAAAAAAATTGTAACATTAATATTCACTTTTCACTTTCTTACTTTCATCTCATTTTTCTTTTTACTTTATTACTTTTGTTTTATAATGTTATTTCCGGCGGAAGAAATAATAACAATAATAATAATAATAATACTGCTTACCTGTTCATAGTTGTGGTAAAGAATATTTTGTTTGTAGTTCACCTTGTTCCAATAATTATTTATTTATTTATTTTTATTTATTTTATTTATTTAGTGATTTACTTATACTCAGTAAGATACAATATCTTATAAACTAGTGAAAGGCATACAATAGTTGAAGCGAGTATAAAAAGCTACATGAGTTACAAAACGAAGAATTCATGTTGATGAAAAAAAGAAATAATGAAAATTAAAGCATAAGCAATTATTTACACGAAAATATACAAAAAATCAATACAAATTTTTAAGAATTCAAGGAGAGATACGATTTTAATTCATTTTTAAGTTTAGTTGTGTTATTTAAACTTCGGAGAGAGTAGGGCAAGGAGTTCCACAACCGTGTGAGTGAATAAAAAACTGACGCTCAGAAGTTAAGCAAGAGTACCGAGGAGGGATCAATTGAGCAGATCTGCTTGAGGTGGGATATCTTATTTTTTCATATATATAACAAGAACAAGCATTTATATGTTGTTAATGCGTACATTCCATCGTATCGTCTGTGTTCCTTGTATTCGGAACTTTCTATGGCACTAGACCATATTTTTGACATATCTTGTTGTGAGAGCACTGTCTTACTTATAGGCGACTTCAATCTGCCACATATTGGATGGGTACCTTCTGAGGATGATTTTCATCTCATCCCATCCTTTGACTCTGCCCAACAAGAGGTCGCTTTACTGGACAACATCTTGTCTTTTGACTTACAGCAAACTAGCTGTATAAAAAATTTCAAAAGTCGAACTCTCGATCTTGTTTTTTCTTCTGACTCTGTTAGTACTGTGGTTCTGGAATCCCACTTCAGTATAACTAACATAGATAATAATCATCCACCATTGGATGTATTTATTGAATTAGGCGCACATTTGTACGAAAATAGTAATTCGTATGATCGTTCGCAATCTTTTGACTTTCGGAAAGTAAATTTTCAAAGGCTTTCTGATGAAATTTTCAGCTTTAATTTTAATCTTACTGCGTTTTCTAATATTGAAGATGCAGTAGTTTCCTTTTATTCTTTGATGGATAACTGCATGGAAAAGGTGATTCCTGTGAAATCCTCTAGGAATCTGAAAACGTCCCATCCTTGGTACACTAAAGAGCTCAAATCGATACGAAACAGACGTAATAGGGCTTGGAAGAACTATTTAAAAAAGTCTCTGCCATTCAGATCTTGAACTCTATTTCACATTGTTCAATGAATTCAAATCTTTATCCTGCAACTTGTATATTGACTATATAAGTAAAATGGAATGCTCTTTAAAATTGAACCCCAAACTTTTCTTGGGTTTTGTCAATTCTAAGAAAAAACCCGATGGTTATCCATCGCAACTTCCTTACAATAGCTCTACAACTGCTGATTCGTAAGTCGTTTAGGGTGACCCCTCTTCACATAGATGAGCAATATTTTAGTTATCTAAATAGCTGTTCCCAAATAAGTTTTAGTAGCTTCTCATTTGACTTGGAAACAATTTTAAAATTTATTTCTTCTCTGAAGAATGATTATTCATCAGGTCCTGATGGCATTGCACCGATCGTTCTTAAAAAATGTAGTCATGCAATTGCTCCATATCTTAAATATCTGTTTGAATTGTCCATTAGTACTGGTAAATTCCCTTATGTATGGAAAAGTGCTTTTATCACACCTGTATTTAAAAATGGCGAACGTGGTGATATCACTAATTATATGCCCATTTCAAAGCTTTCGTGTATCCCTAGGCTTTTTGAACAAATTGTTTGTGAATAGTTAATATTTCTTTGTCCCAATATAATTTGTAATGAACAGCATGGATTTGTAAGAAACAGATCCACTGTCACTAATCTGTTAAGTTTCTTTCTTGATAGTTCTAATGCCTTAGAGAATAAGGACGAAATGGATTGCATATACACTGACTTCTCTAAAGCTTTCGACCACCTGTCCCATGAAATAATCGAGTTTAAGCTCAGGGCTTTTGGTTTCCCACCAAGTTTCATAAAATGGGTTAATTCATACCTTAGATCAAGGGTTTATCAAGTCAAATTTAGAGGATCGCTATCTGTATCTTTTACAGCTGAGTCCGGAGTTCCCCAAGGTAGTCACCTCGGACCAATTCTATTAATACTAGCCATTAATGATGTTAAAGCAAGTATAAATCACAGTAATATCCTGATCTACGCTGATGATATGAAAATATTTAAATCTATCACTAGTCAGCAAGATAGAATTTTTCTTCAATCTGACATTAATAGCTTCGCCAATTGGTGTGATAAAAACGGTTTATCCCTGAACCCTACTAAATGTCAACATATGACATTCTCTAGAAAGAATATGCCGTCCACCTTTCAATAGTCTTTGTCTCAACATATTCTTTGTAATGTTGATAATTTTAAGGATCTTGGGGTTTATTTCGACCCCAAACTGGTTTTTGCTAAGCATATTAATTCTATTATTAATAAATCTAATTCTATGCTTGGCTTCGTAAAAAGGTGGGCCAAAGAACCATAAGTTTCTATGTCATTGTACAATTGTTTTGTCCGTCCGATTCTAGAGTATGCCTCTCAAGTTTGGACACCGTTCTACAACATTCATTCAAATCGAATAGAGACCATTCAACGTAAATTTATTCGATTTGCACTTAGAGGACTTCCATGGGATGATCCATTTAACCTTCATCCCTACAGTCAACGTATCAAGCTTCTTCAAATGTTACCCCTTTCTCAACGAAGGCTTAATAGCGATATCATTTTTTTACAGCAGCTTATATCCGGTCAAATAGATGCACCTGACTTGCTGTCATCTATTGGCTTTAATTTTCGGTGTGGTGCCCATAATTTACGTAGTGTTGATTTATTGTTTAGCCCCCATCATAGAACGAATTATGGGAGGCATGAGCCTATTAGTCGCATGAGTAGAATCTATAATATAAATGATCATGTGATTGACTTGCATGTTAGTAAAATTAAGGTGAAAAATATTTTGCGCAATAATACCTTAATTTCTTAATTTATTTGCATGATTTGTGTTTGTGTTAGTATTTTATAGGTACATAATTATTGTATTTTTAATTGTTTTGTTCTTACTAACACCTGCACTAAATGATGAGCCTGTGGGACGTCGTTCCGCAGCTCTCATCGAGATAGGTCGGCTAGTTAGTGTTCAGCGGGAAAAGGGATAGTGTATCGATTATAACAGCGATTTAGCCAAGTGTTTTTTAAGTCCAAAGTTGGCTTAGTAAGCTAGGCGTCCGACTTTGACGCCGGAGACTCGGGTTCGATTCTCGGCCGGTCTTCAATTTTTTAATTTTATTTTTTTATCGGAAATATAGTGATAGAGACACAAAAATAAACAAAAAAAAAGTGCCGCATTATCAGGCGATGGACCCCGGAAAATCGGTGGTCCCGCTTACGGGTGTGGGTGTGCCGTTGCGACGTGTGGTGCGAACACGTGAGCCGGCAAAAAAATTAGCAGCAACAACAGCAGCAACAACAGCAGCAGCAACAACAGCAGCAACAACAGCAGTAACAGCAGTAACGAAAGCTGCAACAGCAGTCACAAAAACAGCGGCAGCTTGTATGCCAAAGGCAGCTTTAAATGCCATGACACCAAGCCCAACAGCGTGTTCCGCGTTGCCCAGGCGGGGATCTTCGCAGGCAACACCAGCAACAAAAACATCAACAACAACAACAGCAACAACAACAACGCCAACAATAAAAGCTCTCGCTACAACGCCAGCAGTAACTGTAAGCGAGGAGTATAGGACAGTGGAAAAACGCCGGCGGAAGTTAGATCCGAAGCCGAACCTTTCAGCCAAAAGAAGGTTAAACTTGGCAGGCCATAGTGTGGCATCATCGGTGGCTGCATCCGATGATGACGGAGCACACTCCAGCTCTTATGAGTATGATGGAGGAGAGGGCCGGTACGTCGGAGAGGGAAACTCCTTCAAGGACTTACCGGTCGATGACGAAACAACAACAACAACAACAACAACAACAACAACAACAACAACAACAACAACAACAACAACAACAACAACAACAACAACAACAACAACAACAACAACAACAACAGCAATCAAAGCATCAGATAGAGGCGCAGCAACAGCATCAACAGCAATCGAAACAGCCACGGAAGAACAAAGTACCACCCATCAACGTGAGTAATTTCGACATTGTAGATAGTATTAGGATTTGTAAATTAATAACAAAAAATTTCCATGTGAAAAGGCTTTCTGCTAACAATCACATAATTATATGTGAAAAAATAGAGGAGTACCAGAGGGTGCGCGCCGCTTTGGGAGAGGTGAAAACCGAGTACTTCACGTACACCCCAAGGCAGCAAAAGTTAAAAACCGTGGTACTGAAGGGAATCGATCCCTCAATTAAAACGGAGGAGCTTGAAAGAGAGCTAAAGAATTTTGAAAGCGACGACCTCCATTTCGTGGGGGTCAAGCCGTTTTCCTCCGCTGTGGCAAGGGGTGGTAACCGTCACTTACCATTCTTCCTAGTCCAGCTTACTCCCGACAGCAAAATCGACAGGCTGCGAAATATCCGCTTCCTGTACTACCATGCTGTAAGGTGGGAGAAAATAAAGAGGTCAGATCGCATACTTCAATGTATGCGCTGCCAAAGGTTCGGGCACGTCGCAGCTAACTGCAACATGCAGTTTAGATGCGTGAAGTGCGATAAGGACCACATACATGGTGAATGCTCTCTAGGTAAGGAGAGAGTCGAAGACCGGAGTGTACTCTCCTGTGTGCTCTGCAGGAACTCTGGACATCCCGCCAACTTCAGGGGTTGTCCAAAGTACCAAGAATTGAAAAAGAGAGTCCAGGCCCGCAAACAGCAGTCTGAAGATGATAGGCGTCAGAAGAGTCGCTCGTTCGCAAATTTTGTGGCACCCAACGTGTCCTTTGCCCAAATGGCAGCTGGACCGGGTCAAGCCCACATGACATCAAACCAACCAATGGTAGCCCAAAAGGCACCAGAGGTGGATCTGGACTTAAAATCGATCCTTCTGTCTCTGCATGGAAAGATCGATAAGTTCCAGAAACAATTAAATGAACAAGCGGCCCGAATTGACTTTATATATTCGGAGCTGTTTGTGGGGTCTGGTGTGCCATAAGTCTAATGGCTGCGCTGGATGAGGGAAACTTAAAGATCCTTGCTGTGAATGTTAATTCACTAGTCAGGATCGAGAAAAGAACGTCACTTGCCAATTTGTTGAAAACCGAAAACCCGGATGTGCTTTTGGTTAGCGAAACTAAGCTAAATCAGAAGCACAAATTGGGATACAAAAACTATCATGTAATAAGAAGAGACCGGCCTCACTCCACTCAAGGTGGTGGGGTTGGAATCTTAATTCGAAAAGGCCTGCGCCATAGGGTTATATATGGCGGGGACGTGCGTAGGTTCCAGTTGTTGGAAGCATGCATCATATGCATTCCTCTCCATAGCCGGAGGAGAATGTATGTGGTGTCGCTTTACGCACCTGCAGCACTTCCACCCAACCAATTTATGACAGAGCTCGAGACACTTTTTCGTAGTCTGCAGCTGAACTCGGAGGAGAATTATTACTTCTTGGCCGGAGATATTAATGCCAAACATGCGGCATGGGGAAATGTTACTGCAAATCCCAGGGGCAACCAGTTTCACGACTGGTGGCGCCTCAATATGATTGAGTACAAACTCGAGTTGTACGCGACGGATATCCCTTCCTTCCCAAGAAGCGGTGCTTTCCTGGACTTGGCCTTAACGGACGCAAGACTTCAACTGACAAACATAGACCAATACACGCGGAACTGTTTACGTGCGTTTGAGTACGATAGTGACCACTACGGACTCGCCGCCGCAATACGGATCCCGAACGAGCAAACGCTGCTGGAGGAGTACGAAGCAGTGTGTTCATTCGATTATCGGAGGGCACAATGGTCGCGCTTCTCCAGATTTTTAAAGCGAGATTTACGTTCGAGTGGGATCGACCCACCGACAAACAGTAACATGACAAATGATGAAATTGATCGGCATTTATTGCAAATGAACGACGCCATCAAACGAACTATGAAACGAACTATTCCTCGGGTAGGACGTTCCGACGACGACCAGACAGAAAAGTACAGAAACCCTACAATCGACGCACTATACCGACAGAAAAGTAGACTGCTCTCGAGGCTTAAACGGCTGTACAGGCAATTTACTGATCGCGACGACCCGGAGGTAAGGATGCTGAAGTCAGAGATCCGAATCCTGAAACAGCTGATAAAAGAAAATTACAGAAAATCTGTAAGTCTGTATTGGGGCAATAAAATTCGGGCTATTAAAACCTGTAGTCCGAATATGTTCCCACAGATAAATAAGTTGTTCAGGAGGAAAGATCACAATGATATTCCTTGTGTTCGAATCTCCCAGACAGCAGAGAACAGACAGACAGTACTGACTGCTGGAATAAGTCCAGAAAGTGTCGCTTCAAACGACGATTTTTTCGTGGTCGAGGACCCACAGGAGAAAGTGGATTTGCTGGGCGCTTGTTTCGAGGCCGTGTATACGGTGAACAATCCTGTTCGCCGTAACCACGACATTGAGAATAGGGCTCTGGTGAGCCATTTCTATCTGCGCACCGAACTTGAGAATTGGCGATCTGAGAATAACGGTTTCACCGTGTTCACTGATGAAAACCATGCTAATGCAGTTGTCGCCAATGGCCGAGATGCATCGCACTTGTTCGTGTCGAAGAATGATCTTCTGTGCATCTTCGAGTCACTAAAGAATAAAAAGTCGGCGGGGATGGATGGTGTCCCAAACGTCGTATTGAGACACCTGCCTTTGGAGGCTGTAGATATTTTCACCACGCTGTTTAACAATGCGCTGAATAATGCACATTATCCGGCGCATTGGAAGGTAGCTGTGGTACACCCTATCCCGAAAAAATGTAAAGATAGGACGAACCCTGCCAATCTCCGGTCAATTAGCTTACTTCCGAATATTAGCAAGGTCTTTGAAAAGGTTGTCAATAGAGCCCTGTTAAAGTGGGTCGAGGACAATAACATAATCCCGGACAACCAGTTTGGTTTCAGGGCGAGGCATGACACTATTCATGCCGCGTCGAAACTGGTTTCCGACATTCAGTGGAATAAATGCAAGAACCAATGCACGGGTGCTTGTCTGGTTGATTTTGAGAAGGCTTTCGACACCGTATGGTTAGAGGGACTTTTCTATAAGTTGACCAGGCGGGGGATGCACAAACCTTTGCTATATGTAATTTATAATATGCTTATGGGAAAGAAGTTCGTAGTCAAATGTGGCAACGTGACTTCGAGCAGAGTCTTTCAAATTAAAAACGGTTTACAGCAGGGGGCGGTCAATTCTCCGATCCTGTTTAACATTTACACGAGTGATCTGGTGGGTTCACTCAGACATGCTATAGCGTATGCCGACGATTTGGTGGCATACAGATCAGGTTCTAAAATCGAGGTCATTAATATCCTTTTGCAGCGTGACTTCGATCAAATTAAGCGATATTGCGACGACTGGAAGTTGAAAATCAACTTTCAGAAGACGGAAACAATCTTGTTCAGAACTCCATTGGCTGGGGCCTCTAGGGATACCAGAAAAAACTGGAAGAAATTGGCCATTATTGGACAGGATGGGCAGCCATTGGCGGTGAGAAGCGTAGTTAGATATCTAGGTATCTGGCTTGACCAGTATCTATATTTCGATAGACATATAGTTGCTTGTCTTGCTGGGGCCAAGAAGGCTTATGCTTTGACAAGGAGACTGTTTCATAGCAGTCAACTTGACTCCAAAGTGAAGGTCATTTGCTACGTGGCCCTTATAAGGCCAATTATCGCTTATGGTTGTCCATTGTGGTTCAATATAGCGCCCAGCTATATGGAAAAGATTCGGGTTTTGGAGAGACAATGTCTTAGGACCTGTCTCCGATTGTTCCGAACGCCTGAATCCAACTATATAAAATACTATCCCAACAAGGTCCTATACGATGGGGCTCAGTTGAATAGGATTGACAATTTCCTCATTAAGGTCACTCGAAGGCACGTTGCAAGGGCGATGGCCAGCGACAATAGTCTGATATTTGGGGCTTACTACCCCAATGAAATGTACATTGAGAGTACACTCCGGTCTGGCTTTATCCCGCCAGAGGCATTTATCCATATTGATGCAAAAGGGCTGGTACAGACGAGGGATGGTATTCCGGTCTTATACCATCGCTACCGCAGCGCGAGAGATAAGCGGCTCCTCCATTACGGGGACGTCGCCAATGCTCATGAGCTCCTCCGTTTTAGTACCGCAATATCGGAGAGGGATAGATTCGACACGGAAAAGCAATTCGCCGAATTTTGGTGGCTTGTTGAGGGGGGAGGGGTCAACATGCCCTCCCAGGACGGTGCGTTACTCTAGGTAACTTCCTCTTAGCTTATAAGTTAGATTAAGTCAGCTAGGGCGTTTTTGGGAGAGGCCGGGCTCGCCAACGTGTGGTGGTGCTTCTGGGAGTTGACTGACGCTGTAAGGCTTCAGTCGGCTCACGGCGGCGCGTGTGCACGTTGACGACTGCCAGGCGCTCGGAAAGCAATTGGGATTTTGACCACTTGTTGCGCAAGGCAACGAGTGCTCAGAATCCTAATTATAGTTAGAATACGTTAAGTAGTTTAAGTAAGTAGAATAGGTAGTTTGTAATTTGTTTTATATAAAATCTCAATAATGAAACCGAGTTTTAATAAATTTTCTCGAGGAATATATATGTAAGATTAGTTCGTAAAATAGTTCGTAGGCCGAAAGGCAATAATTCTAAGATATAGTTAAGTTTAGAGCGTTCGCATAAGGACCAATAAATAAGAATAAGTATCCTGTTAATTTTAAGTTAGGTTTAATCATTTTTGTCTAGTATGTAAGTAGATATTTATCAATGAATAAAAAAAATGAATTTCAAAGTCAATGAGCCTGTGGGAGCACTTTTAGTGCCGGCAAATTTTTGCTCGTGATAGTTGCTTGCTTTAAGCACTCCACGACACAGAACTGATAGTGTACCTATGAAAAAAAAAAAAAAAAAATAAGTCGGTTGATGTGTTAAAAGTATGTCCGAAAACAGGCAAAGAGTTCGAAATTTGAGAAGATTGTCGAAAGTCATATTGTAAAGTTGGCTGGAGTATAGTGATATTCGATCAAATTTACGCAATCCGAACACATATCGCACATCTATATATTAATACGGAGTTGCCTATAACGTGTTTCCCCCCTTTTTTGCTATTATGCGTCACATAGATATGCTAACACTATATTTATTTGGGTAGGGGGCAATACACAGAAGTGCACAATACAAAAATTATCCACATATATAACACACACTATGAATTACAGCAGGTAAAATGAAGCGAATTGGATGAAATTACAACAACAACAACATTGCTGTGTGAGGAAATAATCTGCCAATCGGAACGGAAAAATTTTATATCATGAAGTTGTTTGAAAATGCTTGAAGTTACTTGAAGTTACTTGGACATGCTTGAAGTTATTTGAAAATGCTTAAAGGTACTTGAAAATGCTTGAATTAACTTGAAGTTACTTGAAAATGCTTGAAAATACTTGAAGTTACTTGAAAATGGTTGATGTTACTTGAAGTTACTTGAAAATGCTTGAAAATGAAATGTCGAAAAATTGCATTCTCCTATTAATATGTATAACAGTCGACTTTGTTTTTTTTCAACTTATAGAATAAATTGGTCGAATTTCGACTATGGGGCGACCCCTAGTACAATTAAATGCCACATTAAGTTTCCTCTTGGATGCATATCTACAGCTCGCAAAAATTTCACAAGCATATGTTAAGACTGGCATGGCTAGAATTTTAGCAAGTAAGACTCGTGTTTTAAAGGGAGTAAAGGATTGGGTCGCCCGCAACATTCGGATAACTCCATAAGTCTTGCCGATTGCAAGATTAATGTGGTTGTCCCAGGTTAAGAATCGATTAAAGGTCATCCCAAGGCTCTTGACGGATTCTTTATACTCAATAGGAGCATCTTGGAGTGTGAGGATAGGAAAATAAGCCAGTCTAGGCGCTTTCGCGAAATCACGATGCACTTAGTTTTATCTCGATTTAATATCAGTCCATTTTGTTGAGACCACTGCACTATATCGGCAAGATCATTATTTATCGATTGCGCGGCGTGCTCTATTAAACCCAGAGGGCAGCTTAATATGAGCTGAGCATCATCAGCGTACAAATGAATTGAGCTGTTTTTGATGACATTAAGAAGATCGTTGACTTATAGGGAGAAAAACAAAAGCCCTAGTATGGATCCCTGAGGGACACCACTTAGGCAGGGGGTTTGAAAGGGATTGATTAACTTCTACGGCTGGAAAGCTGTGAGTTAAGTATGACGATACTAACTTTATAGTACAAGGCTCGAAATTATATATATGAGACAATTTGCGGCACAAAAAAGAGTGGTCAACCAAATCAAACGCCTTGAAAAATCAAGAAGGACTAAGAAGGACACTTTGTCTTCGTCCAGAGCTTGCCTAATATCTTTAGACACACCTATCACAGCAGTGATACAACTGTGTTTTTGTCGGAAACCAGATTGCTTAGATGATAATAGGTTGGACATGGCGAGATGACGGCTAGTTTGCTTTTGGAGGATCCTTTCAAAGGATTTTGACAAAAAAGGGAGTATTGAAATCGGCCTGTACTCATCACGCTTGGAAGATTTTGGGATGGGGATAATTGTTGCTGATTTCAATTGCCTAGGAAAGATCCCTGTAGTCACCACAGTGTTAAAGATATGGGTAATAAAAGGTAGTAAAATAGGTAATACGATTTTAAGAAAAGATGGATGAATGTCATCAAGGCCAACAGCATTCGATTTGATAGATAGAATGCTTTCAAAAACATCAGCGCTGTTAAAAGCTGTGAAGCAGAAACTAGGACAGCAAGCGTAGGAACATTTATTGTTTCATCATTTAGTCCTTACATCATTATACGTACTTTGGGAAATCTTTCCTTTTCAAACACCAACGAGTCGTAAGATACAGCATTTATGTACTTTAGATACACATCTTAGGGAGTTGAAATCTAAAGCTTCCACAGCTTTGCTCAAGGAACTTCCCAGCGTTTATGCTTTAAAACATTAAATTTTTGGTATCGCTTCCATAGGGAATGCCAGATCACAACTCAATTCATATCTGAAGAGGAAATTTATGAGAAAGGATCACGATGAGGGACCATCATTAATCCTGCATCTGACCACACAAAGCTACAATATTAAATGCAATCCATGGTTGCAAAAAAATTGGTAATGAAATAACTGCCATAGACCTTGTTGCAGACTTTACTGCCACTGCTACCGATGATGAAGACGACGAACGACTCCACACAACAATGACTATTTTACGACTTCAATAATGATGATGAGGAGTCCATTCCGATTGCAATCGAACAATGTAACTAACAACTGCTGCACTGCAAGTGGGTACTATCAATTTCACGGTTCCGTAATCCAGATAAACATCAGACCCCGTGCAATCGAAACGGTGGGCGAGATGCTTCAATACACACAAAGTGAGCCCTCCGGCAGCGGGCGGCGTATATGGGGTGCAGTAATTCTTCTCAGGCCATAGCTTCGTTTACAGCTTCAGCTCCAGAATCTACGGCAAATGATGCATCATTGTGGGCTGCTTGATTTGCAGCTACCCAACAAATTGATGATTTCATTCGTTGCTATGCGATAAAATTGATTTTTGTTTAGTTTAAATTAATTGAGCGGGATACCGCATCTGTAATAGAGAAACAGAGCAACGGAGACAGCTGAAGATACGAGGGCTATGGCAGAGAACTGAACTTGTATCTTGGAATTCATTATCTCGATGCTGTTTGATTAAAATGAAAACATTTCTTGTAGGTGCTCAGTGCTGCGGACTGTTCCCATTCCATCGTATCATCATCATCAGCGTCTACGTCTATTTCACTTCTAATTATTCAAAGAGTCCTCGCTGCGAAAGGAAACGAGGATGCGAAAAAGAAAGCAGAAAATGCAAACAAGAAGTAAAACGATGAACAAGGACGCTGACGGCGATGTAGATGTCGTCGCCCCGGGAACGACGCATAATTTCGCCAAGATGCATCTTAATTGTCGTTTTGTTATCGCATCTTGAATTGAAATAGCTACTTAGCATTTGCGTGTTGTTTTCGCTTCTATTTTGTTGGTTTGTCTCATTTGAATGTCTCTCTTTGTTTCCCATTGTACTAATCGCGCATTTGGGTCGAGGAAGGGCGCGCAGGCTATGCGTTGTATATGCATTGCATATGACTGGTACTACGGTGCATTCAGGCAGGACATACACCTGGCAAAATATACTCTGCATTAAAAAATAACAAAGGCAGACAATTGGGAGTAGCTTCTGCATTTCTGGGTCATTTGATTCGGTGGCAAGATAGGCGTTAGAGCTGGGCCAACTGCCGTTGCAGTGATAGTACCAGTGGCATTGGAGCTGCAATTGCATCATGTCACGATAGTTGCGTGATAGAACGGAGATCAACATCAGGATACATCATTATGAGGAAGCTCACAGGCAAGTACATACAATGGTTCGGGATGCAATTGTTGAGGCATCTCTGATAGGTACTACCTAGGATGGTACAAGGACGTGTTAGTAGTCGATTTGCGTGGCCGAAGTTGCGTCTCGAATAGATGAGAGCAATCATTTGGAGTTAAATGGACTGAATGGGGTATCAGTGGTGTCTAGCTCCGCAGTTACATGCTGCCATCAGTGGATATTTCCAATTTTCGGGGGAGCAGATGAGGTGATGAGCAAGATAAAGCAGAACTTCAACAAAACAAAAATTAGCGAAACTCGTTTCCCGATTAGTGGTTATCTGTAGGGAGAATTGTTCTGATGATTAAGAGAAGGCAGATGTGTAATTGATGTTAGATTTCATCAGGCGTTCTGTGATAACGTAAGGCAGATTCAACTTAAATGGTGGACTGAATCAGTTTTTTATAGAATTTAAGTCGCATCGATATGCATAAGGTTAGGCTAGATTGAAGTGACATCGAACGACGCCGACACACTTAGACCAATCGAAGGTCCATTGTGCTACCACGTGGATCTATCTTCACCCTACTCGTAGAACCAGGTGGAATTTTTAATGTATCTTGAAGGACTTTTAATGACAATTTTTTTTTTTTCAAAAAAAAAATCCAAATCCCAGAAAACTCAGACTCGGTAACGGTCCATTGTACTACCAGGCAGAAAACCTAATTTTGGTGTAGTGGCTGGAGAATGGGTGGCGTATGTTGTTGTTCCCCATGGGGATTGAACCTGCACCGAACGGGTCACAGGCCAACACTCTAACCTCTATACCGTCGCCACCCTAATGTCAATGGTACCTAATAAGATCAATATCGTTTTAGAAGAAAGCTCTCAGATGGAGTTTTCATTTTTGAGAGAGAGCAGGACAGGCAAGAGAAGTAGGGGAATAGTTTCCTCCTCCACCTCGTTCATGTAGAGATTGGAATGCCTAAGGGACCTTTTTCAAGTAGAAGAGATAGTTGTGTTTCATGCTTGGCGAGTTCATCAGCCCTCTCAATTCAGCGGTACCCATCATAGGTGAATGTTGTATACTGCTCCGCGATCTCCGATAGTCGGTCGGCAGTGTAGGACTAGAACTAGAACTAGAATTCAGGGATTTCATCGCGACTTGACTATGTGAAAAGACTCAGATGTCCTTAACGGATATCATGTTTCTCTTCTACCACGAAATGACTTCTTTAGTCGCCATTATTTCCGCCTGGAACACACTGCAGTGATTTCGGTGACGAAAAGAGGAGCTGGAACTCAGCCCCTTAGAGAACACAACTTCACCAACCCCAACATCGGTTTTGGATCCATCTTTGTAAAAGTGAATCAATTCATCCTTCACGAGGGATTCATTCTCGGTCCAATGGAGAATTGATTTGGGGAAGACATAGCCGCACTAGTAGCTCTTTGCTTACTAAAGATGTCAAGGGGTCTCAGGTGAAATAGAATATGCATTGCAGCGGAGGGATTATTGTCCAGTGCTACCTTCTGCAAAGACACGCTGATCGTTGGACTTTGTTAAGTTTGTCGCGATTTGTCACTGTTCCAAAAGCAGTCCAATAGACAACCACACCGTACTTTAGTATCGTCCTTATTTCTTATACCCGAGATGTACAACCAGGATAGTAATGCGGGGTTGAACACCCCATTTGTTACCTATGGTGTTTTTGCAAGAGAAGAGTCCTGCCGTAACTTCCGAACTCTTTCTTGTATGTTAGGTTTCTTGCTTAGCTTATTATCCAAAATGAGACTCAAGTATTTTGCTTCTTCGGAAAAGACTAAGCTTATACCCTTGATAGAGGGAGGGTCCTGGTGAAGATTAACAAGTTCAGTTTTGACGGTGGTTGACACCCAACCTACTGCGGTCTGCCCATATACGAGTAGTTAGGTTTTTGAGAGCGTTTCGGAGAAGTTTTGTTTTTTTTTTTTTCTCAACAATGTTATAATAATGAATCTTAGCCTAGGAATGCATATGCTATAATATTAAAAGCATAGAGAAATTATAGTGGCAGTTGATATTTTTAATTAAAAAAAATAACAATAGTGTTAACTGTCACCTCAACAAAAACGGGCTTAACAAAATTTAAATAAAGGTGGGTGTTGAGGTACTTTCCTGATACGGCAATTTCAACGTAATTCCCATAGGCAATCACTCTGCAGCCTTCTCTTGCCAGTTTCGGCACGTTAACCACTACGTTTTAAGTAAGAGGGAAAGGACTCCTCCTTGCGGGGTTCCTCTGCTGACAGATCTGGCAGATGTCACGCCCAGTTTTAAGTTAATAATTCGGCGAGCAGCAGATTAATTAATTCAACATGTGAGCTATCTGCCTTCAGAAAAGACAGTGTTTTTGCGATCGGATCTTCAATGTCCAGGAACTCGACCATATTGTATTCATTATGGTGTACGGGATTATCAGATTGAACGAACTAACGTATGTAGAGCTGTTCTAAAAGATTTAGACAGGATGTAGACAGGAGTCTTGTATCTATGTAAGTATGAGGAGGGATATCGATCTTTCTAACGCTTTTAGAAAAAATTATGATAGGCGTATGGGTCTGAGATCCTTTGAATTGATATGAGAGCATGTACTGGCTTTGGGTATGGAAACCACTTTTACATCTCTCCATAACAGCGGAATGTAAACCAAATCTATGCACCTTTTCGGAGTTATCTCAGGCACAGGCAAGATGATATTCGAGGTGACTTTTAGCTCTGCTGGTATTGTGCCATTTGGTCGCGCGGATTAGTATGTCTTGAAGATATGTAACGCCTTAAGCTGTTGATCACTAGGGGATCAGACCCGTGTGGTTAGTTGTGTAAATTCAGAAACGTCAAACATTTGCGCAGTGATGCGGCATCACTGCTTATTTGCGATGCTGATGCGATGCAAAGTTTAAGCTGATGCGTTGCTGATTGAATATGGCGTTTGAGTTTTATAACGCATTGTTTAAATCAAACATTTAAAATGGAAGTTTTGCTAATAAAAGTTTTAGTCGATAACTTTGATCGTAAAGACGATAAATTTAGTTTTAATATGTGTGAAGCAAGAAGAAAGTATTCGAAACGCATACGGACTTTAATTAGCAGATTTAAAAGAAGGAAAATTCCTAAGATTAGGGACTATTTCAAAGTTCTAGAAGAATATCCAGACGATGTATTTCAAAATCATTTTAGAATGTGCCACTCCACCTTCGATGTAAGTCCACTAATGATTTAACTTTTCTAAATGAGAACCAAACCATGTTTCTAGGATTTGCGAAAATCATTAAATCCTTTTTGGACACTTTCTTATTCATCTTCTTATAGTATCTATCAATTAAAATGTTTGTTTACTTACTTTTCTTCCTCTTCGGACATTTTTCTTGCTTTTTTCCGGCGAATCAACAGCGCATCAGGTATTTCTGTGATGCTTTTTTTCGTTATGTTTGCGCATCAGTTTGATCAACTTTGCAATAATGAACACTTGACGTTGAAAGTGATGCCACTAGTTGCGTTAATGAGCATTTTGCAAAGCATCATGAGCATCATGATGCCAGTGATGCGTTACTGAATTTACACGTTGTTCCTGCATTTGACCTGGCTAGGTTCGTATGTATATCTGCTAAGCTTTCATCTTATTACGAACATCCAAGCACTCATTGCTGAGAAATCTTTACCAATGAAATTTTTGAGGCGCATCTCCAATTTGGTTCCATCACACATTTCAGTTAAGTTTTGGTTCATTAACTTCTTGTGAGCTGCAATTTCTTTGAAATAATGTTTTTATCCACTTTAAGTAGAAATTGCCCACAGTGCCCACATATCAAGTGAATTGCAATGGAAGTGTACTCAAATATGTAAATCGATTCCCTAATCAAATACAGTCGAACCTGGTTAAGTGGCATCTTATTGGACATTTCTTTTAGTCTCACTTATAGAGGTATTCCAGTTAGAGAGGTCTTCAAAATAAATTAAAATACAAAATGCATGTTTTAGCTATTAAGCTACAGAAACAGTTTTATTTAATAAAAACAAAGCAAATTTTCTTCCATGTGAAAAAAAAAATACAAATTTCATATATGACTATATGTAGATATTATACGTATCGTACTTAATTTAAAAAAATAAATCCATCCTTTAAGTCTGAATAATATCAAGGAACCAAAAAAATATTTACGATGTAAAAACTTAAAAAAAATAGGTCAGTTTACTCTGCTTTTTAGTGCTTATTTTTATTAGTTCTTTTTCCAGTTCATAGATTTTGTCAAAAACATTTTGGTCAGAATCAACAGACTCAAAATATTTGTGTAGTTTATCTAAAGAGTTTTTAGCATCCCTTTTTGTTACCTGTTCTTTTACTTCGAGACGCAATTCAGCTTCGTCATTATCATCGTCGTCAACTTGCACAGAAGAAGATGGACCGTATGCTTCAATAATGTCTTCCTCTGTTTGGTCTCCAGATATTATAACTTCACTGTCTACAGCAACGTAGTCATTAAAACTAGGCCGATCTTCCTGTTCTTTGTTGAAAAGTTTATTCCATTCATCCGCCGTTACCTCCGATTGAGCACTGTCTTCTAGCTCCTGCTCCTCCGTTGCTTCGTGTATTTCAGTTGTTTTAAACCCAGATTTTTTAAAGCAGTTCTTTATTGTGGTTTCATTAACGCAATACCAAGCTTTCCTGGCAAATCTCATCGCCTGGAGGATACTGATTTCAGGGCTTTCATTTTGTTCTATGGACTTAAGTATGTAATAGACGACTTCTTTTCGGTAATAGATCTTAAAATTGTTTATAACGACTTGATCTAAGGGCTGAAGTTTACTCGTAGTGTTAGCAGGTAAAAACAATACCTTTATGGCTTCCAGTTCTGGTAAGTTCATGTGGGCTGCACTGCACAGTTGTCAACAAATAGCATAACCTTTCTTTTTTTATTTTTAATTTTTTTATCATTTTTTTTTAAGCCAGTATGTAAAAATTTCGTTCGTCATCCATGTTTTTTTATTAGTTTTGTAATCCAACGGAAGAGTTTTTACACCTCTGAAACATCTTGGTTGCTTCGATCGGCCGATAAGAAGAATAGAAAGTATTTCAGTAGCAGACATATTGGCACATAAATGCACTGTAACGCGTTCTTTGCTGCATTTCCCACCATGACATTCCTGTCCTTTAAACATAAAAGTTTTATCTGGGAGGCACTTAAAAAATTAAGCAGTCTCATCTGCATTAAAAATGTCCTCAGCGGCATAACCACTTATAATGGATGGAAGATCTTCAATCCATCTGTTGCATAAACCCAAATCAACTGCACTGCTTTCTCCACACATTTTTTTAAAAACTAAATCATTTCTTTTTTTGAAGCCCTCCAACCAGCCATTACTTGCCCGGAATTGAGATATTTTTAGCCTCTTCGCGAACTGTTGAGCCTTTTCTTTAATGAGAGGTCCGTTTAATGGAAGATTTTTATTTAAGCACTGTTTTATCCAGACTAGAAGACATTCTTCAAGGTTAGGATGCTCAGGAGCGCGATTTCTTTTTAGTTTGCCGTGACCCTCACTACACTCGGATTCAATTTTCTCGCGATCTTTTAAAATTCTACATAAAGTTGATTTCGGCACGTTAAATTCCTTGCATATTTCGTCTCGCGATTTTCCATTATTGAACTCGTTCAAAAGTTTTAATTTTGCACTAATAGACATACAATGCAACTTTTGCTTAGACATTTTTAATTTTTATTCGACGCGTAAGCACGACAAACGAAGAACGAACTGCAGCTGGACGATACAAATTTGAAGTCAAGATAAAACGTGTCTGAACAAACACACGAAACATTTTTTTGCGAAAAAATAAGATTTTTCTTTGAATTCTGTCTCACTTACAGAGGTTAAAATAAATAAATTTTAAAGCCTGTTCCACTTACAGAGGAAAACTTATAAAATATTTGTTTCACTTATAGAGGTTCAAAAAGTTCCACTTATAGGGTTTTCTTGGTGAAAAATTAAGGTGCGACAGAATTAGGCCCACTTATAGAGGTATTCCGCTTAACCAGGTCCCAGTTAGACAGGTTCGACTGTAATCATCATTCATCTTAATGGTTAGGAAACATATTTGCAGCATTTTCATACCACACTGTTTTTCACTTCTCATCCCCTCATATAGTTTATTTTTAAGGAGCTGACTTGAAATTGAAGGCATGAAGGCATGACATTCACGGAAGCGTTTCAGGAACTGCATCCTGGAGCTCCAGTTTTCGAATACAAAATCAAAAATCAAAAACAAAAGTCGATGATCATGTCCACTCCACAGAGCCATGATCAAATGATTATTGTTTCCAAAAGTGCGGTGAATATGGTCTGCTTTCAACAGGATGATGCCACATTCATATTGCCAGCGAAACCATTGATGTCGCTTTCCATTGGCAAGAAAGAAGCACCCTATTTCGGATTTTATTTAGAACACTTTTGCAAATCCAGAATTTACACCTACTTGCATTAATACCAAAACTTTTGGCGTATTTTTGCTTCCTTGGAGAAGAAAGTTAAAATATTGGGTTTTGTGAAAAATAAAATTACTTAACAATAATTATAGTGTATTTATGATTCTGTTGAAAAAAGAACAATCAAATATTTTTGCTGTTGCTCGTTCCTGTGGAGGAGAAGATTCCAACATCAAACTATGTACCTACTTGTGTATACTGTACAAAAATTATCTTACAATAAATTAGTGTGTGCTTCTGTGGGATATAAAATTATTTAACAATAAATAAAGAGTGGTTTTGGTTCTGGAGAAATGAAAAAGAAATGGAATATTTGTTTGTCATCCAATTTGCAAATAAAAGAGCTGTCAAATATCACACACACAATTACAAAAAAAATCTCGCCTGCTTTCTATTGGGCACGAAAAATCTGAAATTGGAAGTAACCAATGGAAAACGACATAAGCTAATGAAGGAAGAGTTCGATGGCATAATTACCTACCAGAAATGCACACGTGGCATCTTTCCACAAAAATCTTGCAATTTGACACCGTTGGACTATTGCGATTACTTTTCGATTTTGTTAACTGTATTGAAGAAGAACGGCCGGATGATGCGGCCAGCCCACAAACTGCACCAAATAGTGCACTGATTGATGTCCATTGGATGTTTCTCGCTCCCAATACCACAATTTTAGGAGCGCTATCGATGATGGGGGTCTTAACTTCGATATTCGACCACACACTGCTGGACCATTGGCCGCCACCTTGACTAAGTTTATGTTAAATAAATCGCCCATTTTCGTCTTTGGACCAAAATTGATAAAAATTACAAATGTGCATTATCGATTTTTTTTTTTTAAAAAAAGCCAAAAGCCAATTCTGGAATAATTGTGAAGCTTTCATACGATTTTCGTGCAAAGCCGTTTAGTAGGTTTGCATACAAACTTGCAGGACAGTTATAAGATGTTAAATGTGTCGCTTGGATCATCTGAAGTTGTTTCATTCTTGCACGGAATTGAATTATTATCTATTATCTATAGCGTATGATCCTTTTAATCCTGATTATATGCTCGCTCTTAAAGAAGAAATTTAGACAAGTAAGAACGATTTCTATATTCAATCTGCATGTCAGCGCAGTAACCCTTAACATAAATAGTCATATTCATAGACTCGCCGTTAAGGAAGACCAACGAATACGAATTGTCTTAATAGCTCCAGTAATTGGGTTTCGCTGCGGTTAATAAGTATTTTACCTTTTTTATCCGCATGACATTGTGAAGCGGCCCATACAACTTGGTCGCTTCACTTTATTAGGTGTTTTGTGGCTACCTCAAAAGTCGAAAACTTACAGAGGATATTGAACTACAGTTTCGGTCTGAATTGGCTATTATTTGGATACTCTCAGCCTGCGACAAGACAAGCGGGAGTGTGCTTGTTTGTACCCCGTTTCAAACTCCACTGCATTTGTTCCATTCAAAATATGTTCTGTGCTACCTTGCATATATCCTCATATCCCGCTAATTCCAAGTTATTATTATAAATACATGCATGTAACCAAGAATGCAATTTTAAGTAAGCTACAGGTTTCTTGTAAAACGCATGCAAAGGAAACAGTTTTTTTAACTTTCTCGTATACTTTGGTATACTAAAGAGAAACATATTGCTATCATGCCGAAATTTTGAATTTAGACTGAGTTTGAAGTATGAAATTACGACTACAAAGAAGTCCTAAAAAGCGTGTCTCGCATTTTCGTCCGTCGGTTCGTCTGTGGCCGAGGCTCCAGCCGCAATGGGTGGACCGTGGACGTATCTACTTCAACTTTCGTATTTGGGGTGTGTAGGCTTATAACTCGTGGCTATTTTTGTTTATTCTATAATTTTAAATAACGGTACGTACCATACAAATGATTTTTTCAGCACCGATTTAAAAAAAAAAACAGCTCAAACAATTTTGATAATTTATAAAATATAAAATAATAATAAAATTGCAAGATATATGGGCTCCTCCTTGTGATCGCCAGTGTATGTAGGTAAAAGAGCTTTTGAATTTTTGAAATTCTCACTTTTCTCAAAAACGGCTTCAACGATTTTGATTAGTTTCGATACCTTGACTGCTTGGGTTGAGTGTCAGAAGATGATTTACTCAGCTTTTCTCAAAAGGCTCGATTAACGGTTTGTTAGGAACAATATCTCAAAATCGGTAATAATTTAGTTTAATAATTTTTTTTATTCATATAACAATTTTCTTGGAATTTTTGAAAATCCCTCTTTTCTCGCTCTAACTATTTCGATTATTTTGATGCTTTGAATACTTTGGTTGAGTCTTAAAATCAGTTTTTCCCAAAAGAACAGCTAAGCGAGCAAATGTTCTTTAGGAAGTCAATAGTATTCCAAAAATTGGAAACGTAACTTCAAAGGAATTTGAGATAATGTATTAGAATACAAATATTAAGAAGAAATCTGCATACTACTCAGATTTTCGTATTTTTTTTTTGTTTTCTTCTAAACATCACTTTTCTTACAAATGGCTCTAATGATTTTGAATATTTTTGGGGTTTTTAATACTTGGAATAAAGATAAGAACATGGTATACTGAGATGTTCGCGAAAGACTCGAATAACGGCATATTAGAAAAACGGCTATGTTTCAAAATCCGGTGAAGTTATTTAAAACAAAAAAAGCGGCCAAGTGCAAGTCGGACTTTTTTCTTATATTTGAGTTGATTGAATGAAAAGTTATTTGCGGTCTACGATTTATGACGTATTTAAAAAAAAACTACTTACTAGATCTCGTTCAAACCAATTTTCGGTGGAAGTTTGCATGGTAATGTACATCATATATTTTGTTTTAGTTTTATCATTCCATTATTTTAGAAGTTACAGTGGAAGGGGGGGGGGGGGGGGCACACATTTTACCACTTTGGAAGTGTCTCTCGCGCAACTATTCAGTTTAGAAAAAAAAGATATTAGAAATCTCAATATCATTTTTAAGGACCTTTATATAAATATAAATATAAATATAAAATCCATAGATACCCAACACGTATGGGTTTGATGAAAAATAATTTTTGAGTTTCAGTTCTATGTAAGTAGGGGGAACCCCCGAAATTTAGTGTTTTTTTTCTATTTTTGTGTGAAAATCTTAATGCGGTTCACAGAATATATCTACTTACCAAGTTTCAACAGTGTAGCTCTTATAGTTTCGGAAAAAAGTGGCTGCGACATTCCCGGACAGATAGACAGACAGACAGACAGACAGACAGACATGACGAATCTATAAGGGTTCCGTTTTTTGCCAATTGGCTACGGAACAAAATCAACAAAATCAATCAAACAAAGTTGGGGACATTATTACTTTGAAGTTGCATGTAAGTCGAGAAAAAAGACTTCGGACTATGTCATTGCGCCGTTAATTATGCCTTATTTTAGTACTTGGCCTTATTTCACTTTAGGTCAATGAATTCGGTCGGCCAATGGTTTAAATTTGGCTTTATTTCACGGCACCCTCCTACGTCATACCCCTATAAAATCCAACTATACTTAACCATTTGTAGCCTCTACTAAAATGACAACAATTGAATTTAACCCTCAATCCGTGTTTGTTAAGACTCGTGTTTATCGTGTTTGGGTGCACTGTGTGCCCCTGTACTATTTCCATAAAAAAATATATGGAACTTCAACAAAGAGTAACTTTATTTATTGAATAAATTATTAATAATTACTTAAAAAACTTAGGATAAATGCATTATAATTAAACTGGAGAATGCGTCTTGGAGCGTTTTGATGGTGGCTGTGTAGAAGATGTGGATGGTGCTGGTGACATGTCCATACACAATTTGTCATTATCCTCATGTTCTGCATTTCCAACATAGCAACCTTCACATACCCGTATGTAATGCTTGGAACACGTAGCGGTGTTACACAAATCACAAACTGCGGTGGTTTTTGTGTCTCCGTTTGATCCTTTGCGATCAACTTTACAATTTCAATGACGGTTTGTTGCCCAATGAAGGATTTGCTAAATTGTACATCCGATAAGCACAAATGCCTGCCACATCTATCATTTTGTGGAAAAGCGTCATGGGTCACCGATTAACTAAAACGCAAGTGTAGATACGGATCATTTGATCTAACGCATCAACTCCTCCCTTTGTAACATTACAGTCGATTATAATCTGAGGCTTTCTGGTCCCTTCATTGATTGTTTCATCAGCGTGTGCCGTTGACAATAGCATGACGTTTTCCTTTGTGTCAGAAATATAGCTTACTACACACATTGAATCTGAGAAGCAGAAAATAGAAGAATAAGCTTCTCTTCGTTTTATTTCATTTCGATCAGTAAACTGATTGCCGAAAGAATTGTGCCTCTAACAGTTGTTTTTTGCGAGCACAATACTTTTGCCAAGGGGATACGACGGTGTAGAAGTTAGTGTGTTGGCTTGTGACCAGTGCGGTGCAGGTTCAATCCCCATGGGGAACAACAACATAGGGCACCCCTTCTCCTGCCTCTACACCAAAAAGAGAATTTCTGCCTGGTAGTAAATGGACCGTTACCAAGTCTGAGTGCTCTGGGATTTGGATTTCCTCTTTATTCAAATAAAAAAAAGGGGATACTGGTAAAAAAATTGTCAATTGTTTTATTTTAACCCCTATCGAGGAACCGTTGAGATAATCGAAGGACCAAGTCGTGCGCAACATTCTTGACTCGCTGTTGTCCTGGCTGCATACCTAAATATATTTATCCAATGAGAGGATAATTTGTCGCTGAATCCACAGTCCAAAATATCTTTATCCCATATTTTCCTGGTTTACTGGGAATATACTGTCGGAAACTACATCTTCCACGTGTAGTTACCAACTGCTCGTCAATGGTCAACTCTTTAGATGGTCGGAAGAATAGAGTAAGATTATGCTGAAACAAACCCCAAACGTAACAAAGCGCAGCCAACTTATCTTCTTGCTGCCGACTTGGTCTAGTGCGTGAGTCATCAAATCTAATGAACCTTGTTATTTGCTCAAATCGTTCCAGGGACAGTGCGGCTCTGTAAAATGGCATGTGCGAAATATGAAAAAGATCCTTCGCCTCCACTGAAGATGATTTTTCAGCGCCAGGATATAAAAGAATTGCGATGTAGGCATATATTTCATCTTCATTTGTATTGTGCCAACATCTTGCTCTGACCAAATCTTTTAGCCGGTTTTGTTCATTTGCTCGTTTAGCCTTTCTGTTTGCCTGCAGGACAAAAGTTTCAACCATTTACGGCGATATGACACGCTTGAATGCATTCGCTTTATCTTCGAAAGCATCTAAACGATAAGGCCCATGATGTTTTCGTTAATTTTTTGCACTAGCTGTTCTTTGTTGTTCACTTTCGCTAGGTAGCGAGAGCGACCACCAGATTTGTTTAAATTTTTTGTTTCGAGCTACATACCTCGTCCCTCGGTTCGGTTCGATGGCTGAAAACTCCTCTTCCTCTTGCCCCTCTTCTTCCAAATGTTCTCCTCTGCCTTCCGTCAGCATTTCTTCAGCGATCTGTACGATTCGTAGGTCGGTCAACGCGGCCGGTTCATAATCAGGGTCGTCAACGTCGGAATAGTCTTCTCGTATTCATCACCGATATCCTCGTCTTCATCATTTTCTGGAATGCCGACAACTCGAGCGTTTTCTTGTGCCTGAGCAACAGGAATGTCGGAACCTCCAATATTTCCACGATTTTGTTCGTCACCATCGTCATCAAAAAAGTTGCCGAAATCACTCTCAAGGCGCTCCCGTTCTTCGGAAGACTACTCTCGCTGTGCTGATGTATTCAACAATCTCAAACAATTGTCAATTTTTCTGTCGAACCAAACCATCTAAGTACACATTATGCCTCTGATGTAAATCAGTTATTTACCTCGTTTATTTACAGCTCCTTGTCTTCGTTTTTCCTAAAAATCACCTTATTTATCCTACAAAATTACTGGCCTAAAATATAAGAGATTTGCATACAAAGTAATGTGGGGCATTGAGTGCACCATAACACGAAATCTCCTTTTTGTTTTTGAAATGTAACCGTACGTTAATGCACACAAGTACAAGTTTGATTATTTTATTTGTATGCACACAAGGCACTTACCTTTCAAACAAATCAGATGTAGATGGCGTCTGCCTACTAAAAGTTCGTTAAATTTAGATTTGAAAATTGGTTGGGGCACTCAGTGCACCAAACACGGATTTAGGGTTAAAGAAGTTATTTAACTTACCAATTTTCAAATTTTAAGTTATGATTTGTAGAAACATATCTGCATTATAAAGGGTCTTTCATTAGAGACTTGACAACTTCAAACTTTCAGTGTGAACGCATCCTTAAACTGATTACCGAACTGTTAATGTAAAAATATTCAGTAAAACAACATTAACCGTGGTGAAGTACACGAAGGAACAACGTTTACAAATAAATTAGTCGGTGGTCGCAACTTTAAGAGCGTTTACTCCAATTTTCGGCCGTTATTCTCGTTCCAGTAGACAAGCAATTCATAGGCGAGTGGAAATATTTGAGTCAGAATATTCGCTGCTTGATGATGCCGTACCAGTGAGACTACGTTTTACCCGAAGTGTGGAGAATATTGCTGCCGTAGAGAGGCCGTCAGAGGCCCGTGGCGGCAAAGCTGAATTAGGCCCACCAGCTTTAAAAAAAAATTTAGTTTTGCAAGGTGGCGCAAAAGTAATCCTCCTATCAGAAAATGCTATAAATTTTTGCAGGACCCGAAAATGAATCTTAAATCTGCAATTCGTGCATTAGAATCATTGAAATCATTCGTTGAATCCAAAAGACACGATTTTGATCAATACGTGAAAACAGCTAAAGAAATATGTAGTACTAACCAATATGTACAATTACGCACCAGAACAAGAAATGTGAGGTTGAATCCACTCGATTATATGAAAGCACAAGACGCAAATCTGTCACCAAAAGAGAAATTCAAAGTATCCGGTTTTATCCTAGTTATCGATCAGCTAATTGCTTCTCTTACTGAAAGATTGCATGCGTACGAAGCTGGGGTGGAATCGGCTAAGGTGATAGTTAATAGTTGACAATCAAAATCATACCTTTACAGCCACGTAAGGTGATTATCAAATTGACAATCACCTTTTTGCCATCAATTTCATGTGACAGCTATTTAGGTGTCGCTTTCATACATTTTTGTTATTTTCATAGGTATGCACCTCGGCTTCAACTCCAAATAAATTAAATGCTTTAGTGAAAAAAGAATATATATTAAATAAATTCAAATAAAAAAATGAAATTGGAAAATACGTGAAGTATTACAATGTTTACTTCATTAGAACTTTTCTACACAAATGAAGAAAATAATTACACAAAAATGTCCAACTATTAAGAAGAAACCTGAGAAATAAAGCAAATATCTTGGAACTTTCAAACCCGATGTAAGAATTCATAGAATTATAAATATTCATTGTTGAAAAACTTTCGCTTATCAAAAGAAGCGTTTGTGTTTGTTTTGGGACTGCTTGATTTACCTACTGGAATAAGGTCAACGCATGTTCCACCCATCCTTCAATTGGCTGCAACTTGAAAATCTTCTTGTGGGTGGTGGCTATCAAAGACAAGTTGGGTCTGACTGGGCTGCACCAATGGGTCAAAGTACGGTGGCTGAAATTACTGCTGCAGTCATTAAAAAAATGCAGTCAATACTTTGTCCATTTATGATAAAGTTTTTGCCTAAGGACTCAACAAAATCATATTTGAAATATAAATCATGAAAAATAAACACACATCAGCTGCTCGGAATGACAGCGTCGGCAAGGAAGTGACGTTTAAAGTGGTGCCAATAATCAATCATTTTTTAGTGATCGCTTTACACAGAGCATAGAGGAGTTGATAATCAAAAACGACAATCAAAAAGCGACAATCAACTATCACCTTAGCCGATTCCACCCCTGTACGTTCGCGATTTGGATTTCTCAATCCCATAGAGATGCAGCAGATGCATTTTTGAAAGTATACAAAGATAATTTAGAGCCTAGTCTTGGTAATGAGTTGATCAACTTATACAAAAAGGATTATAGAAAAGACCAATCTACCGAGCTATTTTACTACCACATCCTTGAAGATCACAATTTTAGAGCTACATTCCCAAATATTGAAATTGCACTCAGAATGTATTTGGTTTTGATGGTGTCTAATTGCACTGGAGAGTGCTCATTTTCGAAAATGAAAATTATAAAAAATAAACTTCGAACTACGATGGGACAAAACCGTCTATCAAAGCTATTCTTACTCAGCATTGAAAGCGATTTACTGTGGGAACTGGATTTCTGCGAAATCATCACGGATTTTTCGTCGAAAAAAGCTCGCAAGGTTCCATTTGTTAGCGCTTTAATATAATTTCATATAATTCTTGTTTTTCTCTATATTTATATATGTATGTATGTTTGTTAAGTTAATTTACTTGGATTCGCAATAAATTATTAAACACTTGACTGTTCATTTACAAAGCATCACTAAATGTTCGATTACTGAAGAAATGTACCTATCCAAGAAATCATTTGATCGATTTGTGAGAAAGTATGATCTCCTCCATTTCTATTTTGAATTTTAAATTTGCCTATACTTCTGACTTCATTTCAAACCAAAGCTGACGAATGCAGAGCTATCCCTATTACGGTTTAAATATCGCAGGCTGTACTACCGCTTTTTCCTACTTAGGTAAATACATACCTACACAAAAATATACAAACACCATACAAGAAAACAATTTCATATCAAAAGATATATAATTTCATCACATTGTCAAACATTTCCATAATACTTACCAATTCATTAAAATGTCAACAAACTAAAAAGCATGTAACTTAAGCCTTCCAAAGGGGTTTTGTCCAAATTAAAATGGCTAATTGTTAATTATTGATTAAAAGTTATTTGTTACCAGCATTACATTTATCAATAATTCTAAATAATTGTCATGGGACCGTGTGTAATCGAAATCCTCTCTGACCGAATTGCAAAAATCTACACGTGAGTACCTATTTAATAATTAATATGTTCCCACTAATTGAACGCATAAACATTTAAAATTTAGCAAAAAAGCCTTTGTTGTAGTTTTTATGTTAATTGATGGCATATTGCAATGCTTTTAATGCGATTAAGCATTGCCAAACTCTGACAGCACCGTTAACCATTCACCTATTTAATTCCATTTATATTACTTATGCCTTTATCCCAATTATAACCATTTCAAGGGTGGCATCCACCCAGCCCCCAACCCCTCCATGCATATAAACACACTTAATTAGTTGATAAATTGGAGAAATTAATGAGCAGAGTGGATTACGTAAAATTCTTAATTATTGCATTTAAACCCACCCGCCCATTTAGTGCCGGGGAAATACATATTTTGAATACAATTCCCAACTCTGCCATTTACCACCGCGTAAACTTAATGATAACTCACTGTTCAACGATGAGTACCGGCGTCTGGCAGTTTTCCTTCCGCTTCGCGTATTTCAGATTTTTAAATACAAAATCGAATGAAAAAAAAAATACGGCTCTTACTACACTACAAAAGTGTTCGCCGCCAGCGCCGGCCAATTTTTAGGAAATAAAAATTAAATTAAACCAGAACGGAAGCCAAAAATAAGTTTTTATCTTGTCTAGCCGATCAAATCGAGAATTTCGCGCCGTTAGCGAAAAATGGTGTTCGCTTTTTTTTGTGGGTCTCCTCATCATCAACACAACGCCAGCAAACGCAACGTGTGATTATGCCACGTTGATTCTGCCAGTAGCAGAGATGTGGTCATTGAGGAATTAATAAAGGATACAGCAATTATCCTTTGTGCGGTAACTCGGTGGCATATGCGTGGAACCTTAGCAGCTTTATTTTGTTTTAAAGTTGAACACTTTAGAATGCAGACAACTTGATAATGGTTTGCTATTACAGTCAGACTTTCCTGTTTAAAATTAAAAATAATAAATATTTTGGGATCCAGGATACCCACGCAGTGGTTGGCAACGAAACATAGGTACAATGCTTGTGTTCGTTTTAGCCCGCTTCCTATTTTTTTATGAAAATTATTTGCTTTTAAGATCAAATTAGCATTACTTCCGTTGAACAAGGTGAATTATTTAAGGATTGGAAATGAAGTGTTTACATTGAGTTTAAAATTCATGAGTGTTGTTGTTGTTAGAAATACGAGCGCCTTGGGAAGTTATTCTTCTTCCTACTATCGGTCCTTCCAGATCCAGACACAGTAGTAAGGGAATACTATACAAAATTGTGCATGCATTTTTCTGATCCAAACAATTCACGGAGCGTTTCACAATTGAAATATTTAAGTTCAAGTCTTGATTCAACATCTGGGTTACTATTACCTATTCGCATTTCGTATGAATAAAAGATAACTTCAAGCATTCTA
This sequence comes from Portevinia maculata, assembly GCA_949715645.1. Classification (NCBI taxonomy): domain Eukaryota; kingdom Metazoa; phylum Arthropoda; class Insecta; order Diptera; family Syrphidae; genus Portevinia; species Portevinia maculata. The sequence goes on along the minus strand of OX454526.1, from coordinate 80,156,573 downwards.
TGGTAAACAATGAAAAGTGCCTTTTAACGAAAAGAGTATGTTTCGTCCGCGTAAAATTGCGAGGGCGGTTCGATAAGTCAGTGACTTTGTTGAATGATGGTACTCGCATCTCATGGAGGACTTTTTTCTGAGATATTTGTTTCTTTCTGGACATGGACAAAAAAAACAAATAGATCTGACAAACGTTGAGCTTTTTACAGTTATCGAAATGACTTTTGTTTGTATTATTTTCTTTAAATTAAAAAAAAAAGAATTTCGTGCATTGATAAGGCATTACTTTTTGCACGGTGAAACCATTGAGTAGATTGATGAAAGGCTAAATAAATATTATGGAGACTACAGGATAATTTTTCGTCCTCTATACTTTGCGCATCGTTTGCCAGTGGCCCACCCACGCACTGTTTGATTCGAAAAAGTTAGCTCACATAGGCGCCTGCAGTCCCTTTAACCAAGGAACCGACTGAGCTCAGACTTTCAGGTAATCTTTGGTATTGGCCCAAGAGTGTTTGCGCAAAATCGGTTCAGCTTTGTTTGTTAATAAAACATATATTACTTTTTGTTCATTCGTCAACGACCTGATTGGTCATTACCAGTGCAGTTTTAGGCCCGGTAAGTCCACGGGCGATCAGATATTCACACTACGGCAGATCCTGGAGAAAACTCAAAAGTCCAAATCGATACCCACCATCTTTTTATCGATTTTAAGGCCGCATATGACAGCATCTATAGAGACGAGCTATACAGAGCCATGTCTAGTTTTGGCATCCCTGCCAAACTTGTCAGATTGTGCAGAATGACGATGGAGAACGCCCGCTGCTCCATAAAGGTCGGAAACTCACCGAGACCTTTGATGTCAAAAAAGGATTTAGACAAGGTGATGCGCTGTCATGTGACTTCTTCAATATCATACTTGAGAAAATTGTGCGAAACTCGCAAGCCAACACTAGAGGCACAATTTTCCAAAAGTCTGTGCAACTACTTGCATATGCTGACCACATTGACATAATTGGCAGTACACAGCGAGCTGTCACTGGTGCGTTTGCAAGTACTAGCACAAAAGCGGCAAAAATGGGTTTAGTGGTGAATGAGGGTAAAGCAAAATATATGCTGTCAACAAGAAGGGGCACACACCTACAGAATTTGAGCGAGGCAAGCTGTGATGACGACATTAAGCGTAGCGTAAGCGTTGGGTGAATGAAGGGCGGGAAAACTCAGCCATCTTCTGTGACCGAAAATGCGCCTTAAGCAGAAAGGAAAGCTCTTCACCGCAGTAGTGCGCCCGGCGCTCACAAACGGTTCACAATGTTTGACAGCGTACAACAAGTATGAGGGCAAATTAACGGCAACTGAGATGACGCAGGAGTAACAAAGATTTATCGAATGAAAAGTTCCAAGATCCGGGAAGCCTTCACGTCGAAGAACCTATCCCAAAAAAAAATGTATCGCGACCAGTTCAATTGTTACTATCATGTTCAAAGAAGAGATCCTGCGAACCCTGTCAAAAAGAACATATCAATCAACGTTTCCTTACAATCGTGAACGAGAGATACCTAAAAACGCCTGGATCACACAAATGCAGGATTTGATTGGCCTCAGTGACGAAGAGATCGAACCGTCGAACCAAATGCTGGTGGTGTATTTTTTACTTTTTTTAGTTTACTTTGTGACAAGCGCCCTAAAAAATATATATTCAATAAATGCACTGGATGCCTAGCTCTTATAAAAGCCTTTCTTACGTAATATACTTACATACGAGTATATATACTCCGTTGAAAACCGCAATTTTACTTACCTGCAATTACTACAATTCCTTTTTTTGATACCGTGCGTCGTTTCGTACAACAGGCAATATGTACTTGCTTGAAAATGATTAGAAACGCCCAATGGGTTTTATTTCAATATTAATAATAACCTCCCAATGAACAAAATCGGTGTGTTTCTGCATTCATTCGGATTATTCCGGATAATCCATTTCGTTGTTTCTTTATTGATTCTGGAATACTTGGAATGCATTCTTTTTATTCCTAGAGAAAGGTGGAATCAAGGGAATATTTTCTTGTTTGAAGATGCACTGGCTCAAAAAAAATTGAAGCAACAGCAAGCAATCAAATGGGGAGCATTTATTGCATATTTCCAGTGTTTTCTTATTTATATTTTCAATTTCCTTTTACAATTTCCAGGATCATATACATTTTTAAAATAGTCTTCTGGGAACATGAATTGCCGCAAAGATCATTATGAGAAGCCGATGTCCTGAGCAGCGTTGCCACTTGTTGTACATAAGGCTGTACCATACTGCATAGTTGCATGTTTTTTTGAACTTAGTTCATTCTAGGTTCTTCCTCTAAAGTACAACATTTTAACGTTTTTTATGTTTTGCCTTAACAAAAAATACATAAATAAATAACCAAATGTATATATTAAGCTTTTTCTGAGCGTCTTATGTTACTGTTTTGGATACTTCGTTAAGGAATGCAGAAGTGGACAAATAAATAAGGGCGAGTCGTTTTCGGGTTGGATCAAAATATAAGTGTTCACCTCTTGATTCATTTGGTATTATCGTTGTCAAAAATATTCATAGCTATCAAATTTTCAGTCAATCACAATATCATTTGCTGCGCCCTGATTACGAATTACGATTCTCGTTGCCTGCCAAAAGCAATTACAAGTTGCGAGTTCGATCGCAGGTATAGTAAGCCTAACCACACCATTTCACCATTCGTTTTGTTAAAATGGAAGGCGAGTGACAGTGAAGGAAACATTTTTGTTGAATACTTTGATTTTTGTTAAAATGTTTTTATTTTCAGTAATTTGGAACAACATAATTTGTTAAAATAGGAAAATAACACATTAAGTTGTTTGAATTTAAAAATATCAAAACAATATGTTTATTGATTTTGCACTGTTAATGTTATTATATACTCGTACGCGACGCTTGAAGGGTTTATTAAACATACCCATGTACTCGTATTATTTGCCTTCTCACAACAAGATTATCAAATTCTTCGTCAATATTTTGTACCATAACGCCCAAAAATATTTCCCCTGACCGACCCCAGAGATGACCTAATCAGCAGCCCTTGACCGACCGCACTGACACTCACAACTACCACACGAAGTCCAACCAACTACCCGGCCGATGTCACGTACCGATACCCGAATTGACCCTTAATGGCCCCGCTGACCTAATCCAGTGAGCCCCTGAATGACACCACTGTTTACCCAGCCATCATTATGTTCACCGACCACTCGACCCTGATCACTTAATTGACATAATTTACATTGGCTCGCTGCAGGACAACACACTAGTAGAGCATCGAAATTTGCAGTCGGGGAGTTGGTCTGATTTTTTGAATACCACCATCATAAGCTGCTGATTATCACCAGGGAAATCTTCGAAAATCAAGAACCAAATTTTAACGGGGAGTCGTAAGACATCCCGAAATATCCTGCGTGAACTGGGCATTACCGCTAAGGCCCGATCCTCCGTCGAGATTATGTTTGGTTTTGATAGTGAGACAGCACCCCGAAAAGATTGCTCAGATCCGATCGGACCAGGTATTATGGCTGTCCGATCCACCTCTTAGGAGGGTAGACATTACGAATTAAGGCGCGATCCACCCTGACCGATCTGAAGCAACCCGGTGAGGAGGACTGTCCGACTCTCTGAGTCATTATACGTCCCTACCCTGACTTGTTTCCTCCTTACCCAACCGAATCCCCGGTTCTCCCCCAAGCATTGGAACTAAGAGTATAAGAACATACGGAAACAATAAAAGGATTTATTTGTGGATCAGCGATTTTCGGTACTCCAAACCCAAAGTTTTGTCTTTTCTTTGGAAAACCCTGGCCTCCGACGATCTAACTCCGGCCATAGGCAAAAAAAAGACCATCACAATTTCTATGCCGAAAAACCAATTTTGTACACTTTTCAGGAGAGCATTTTTAAACTTCTGGAATAATATGAAGATTTTATTTTCAAATTTAAAATAAATATATATTCGCAATAGATTAAAGGATTATGTAAAGCGATCGATGTTTTTTGACTTAAGTCGTTTTACCGTTTCAAACATCAGTAGGTACATTTTGAATTTAAAGTCTAGATACGACATTTAACTAGATCAAAAACAAGTTGTTTTAAAAACTTCAGTCGGCTTTATTTTTTTTAGGCAAAACATCTAACAAAATATCCGATAATTTTTCGCGATATATTATCTTAAGTGCACATAAGCTGCAATCTTCAATATGTGTATATATTAATGTATATATCAATGAACATGAGCCGTTTTGTGTTAGGCAATGCTCTCTGTTATTGACTTAAACTATTGTTGCATGTTTGCTTGAACTGTGTCATTCAGCATTAATTAGTCAACTACGCCATCTAGTAGAAAGTGGCCATATTACCGATTTTGGCAGCATTGGAATAGCAGTTTGAGTAGCTGTGGTATAACTTGGTATGTTGTTCTCGAACCTTCTGAACTTAACGAACCTTCTCAACGAATCTGGAAATTTCGAGAGGTGTCACTAGGAGATATAAATAGATGTCGCAGGAGCACCTAAGACATTCGAGCTGTGAACCGCGATAAAGAAGGGCGATAGATGACAGTAGTGAAAAGTATAGAGAATATTGAATAAGAGAAGTGATTGTTTATTTAAAGTGATTAATTGTGAAAGTGAATTGTTGAATTAAATAAGTGAATTATTAGAATAATAATCAAGAAGTAAAAGACATTGAAAGAGAACTAATAAAGATTAATTAAATAGAATTACGTTTTATCTTTTCGAATCCTAGCCTGGATGCAACACTATTTTACAAATAGTTTATAACTTCCCCATTTTTTGTTTTTCTTTTAAAGGAGCAAGAAAAATATGTTTCAAATAACGTTAAACAGCTAAAACCACTTAAGTCCACTGAAGATGTTTCAGCTTTTGAGCACTGATTTAAATAACAATCGCTGTGATACTTTGAAATTTTTCATCAAACGTGAAGGTGGATGCGGTTCAAATGATGGAAAATTGTTCCATTTTTGCGTTGAAGTCAACTTTTTCATATCGTTGTTCTTATAATTGGTAATATGCATAGATTATAGATATCGTTACGGCAAAATCGTTTGTCGTGACTCTCGTCTCGTTCCTTACCCGGAAAAATATTGGTGATTTTGAATCAAATGATACCGGGGGCTTCAAGTGTGTTTCATAAAGAAATCAGAACACTCTGAGCATGCTCGGTTCTGAGCATGCCCTACTTGCCTCCGCTCTGTTCAGTGCTCTGCTGTGAACTTAAAATTAACATAGGAACGGGCTACAGTCCGCTTGGGTGAACTGTTGGATACCCCTAGGTCAAACTTTGGTTTTTAAAAAAGTTTTTTTTTAATGTGGGCGGATTTTAAAAATATTTACACATGACCATTAACAGCACCTAGAGAGTCTATATTATAAATTTCAGTTTCCTAGCTCAAATTTTGACTTTTTAATAAAATAGTTTTGTTTAATTGTGGGCGTGTCAGTGAGCGGATTTTAGAAATTGTATCTCCCGAGTAGTTTTAGGAGTCAAAGATCATACACTCTGTTCCAACTGAATAGGTACAAGCTTTTTCAAATCTATATGGCTCATTATTTCCACAAAATGTACATGAATCTATAAATTGATGCTGCTAACTATTTGTCTATAATTTTGCCAAAAGAAATAAGAAAGAATAATTCAAAAAGCACCGTTACTTTTTCTCTGGCTCTCTCGCAAAGCATTTCATACGGACAAATGCAGTTTTTTTTGTTGCGTCAACTCAATAGGTAGGTACATAGCCATTATCTTCATTGTTCATGTGTGTTCCGAGAAGATTAACCCGTTTAAACAATTTTTAAAGTTTTCTGAGTGAATTAATTTATTTAATTGTCATTTGTTTGTAAATTTGGAGAACGATGGGTAGAAAAAATCACTTAGCAGTGTTAAGAAGGCTAAGATCGATTTGCTTAAGGAACAAGGATTAACCGGGCGTGCTATAGCTACCAAAATTGGACGAAGCTTTAATTTGATCTATTCGTACTTGAGAAATAAAGAGTCGTACGGGAAAAATATGAAAGGAGGTTATAAAACGGCCACAACAGCGGCTGATAAAAGAGCAATTTTGCGAGGTGCGTTCAATTCCTGCGACTGAACTGCGAAAATAAAGCAAAAATCGGGCGTTAGTGCTAGTGTTTCGACGGTAAGAAGAGTGATAAACAGTGCCAATCATTTAAAACGGCTTAAAATTCAGAAAAAACACCGTTAAACCATCAGCGGAAGTGTATGCGTTTGGATTTTTCTAGGCACCATATGACTTCTCAAGAAGAACTTTCACGATGTGAGAAAGGAGGAACATTTTTTAGCCTGGCATCATAGTCGAGAGGGTGGTGTTATGGTGTGGGGAGCAGTTACCTACTAGAGATAGAACGCATACACTTCCGCTGATGGTTTAACGGTGGTTTTTCTGAATTTTAAGCCGTTTTAAATGATTGGCACTGTTGATCACTCTTCTTACCGTCGAAACACTAGCACTAACGCCCGATTTTTGCTTTATTTTCGCAGTTCAGTGGCAGGAATTGAACGCACCTCGCAAAATTGCTCTTTTATCAGCCGCTGTTGTGGCCGTTTTATAACCTCCTTTCATATTTTTCCCGTACGACTCTTTATTTCTCAAGTACGAATAGATAAAATTAAAGCTTCGTCCAATTTTGGTAGTTATAGCACGCCCGGTTAATCCTTGTTCCTTAAGTAAATCGATCTTAGCCTTCTTAACACTGCTAAGTGATTTTTTTCTACCCATCGTTCTCCAAATTTACAAACAAATGACAATTAAATAAATTAATTCACTCAGAAAACTTTGAAAATTGTTTAAACGGGTTAATCTTCTCGGAACACACATGAACAATGAAGATAATGGCTATAAGTTGACGCAAAAAAAAACTGCATTTGTCCGTATGAAATGCTTTGCGAGAGAGCCAGAGAAAAAGTAACGGTGCTTTTTGAATTATTCTTTCTTATTTCTTTTGGCAACATTATAGACAAATAGTTAGCAGCATCAATTTATAGATTCATGTACATTTTGTGGAAATAATGAGCCATATAGATTTGAAAAAGCTTGTACCTATTCAGTTGGAACGGAGTGTATATAAAATATATTAAAATTCAGCTTTCTAGTTCAAAATTCGATTTTTCGATAAATTTGTTTTTTTGAGTTTGTAGGCGTATTTCAAAAATTCTTAAACTTGATTATTTCGAGTCCCTAGAGAGTATATGCAGCTCTCTAGGTCCAGTTTAAAGGGCTAATTTTTGCCGACAGACGGACGGACGGACATGGATAGATCGATAGTAGTATCGATGCTGATCATAAATAAAGTAACTTTTAGGGGTCTACGGGCAATATCAAGGTATGTTACCAACTATGAGTCAAAATTAATATACCCTCAGAATAGGGCATTAAACGCCTAATGAGATGCTAACTATCGATTTAGAACTTGGGATTTTTCTTCAGTCTTCTTCGATTTCTCGTTTATTTGAATAAAAACGTTGGCTGTAGAGCCAATTGACAACGAAGTCTGGTATCGTCGCCGCAATTTTCCAGTACTGAACATCAGCCCCTACTCCCATAAGTCCACCCGTATAAGAATAACACTTTGTCTGGCCATTGTTAATGCCATAAGATGTGTCTCTCCGTTCAATAAGATTATAACATTGCAACTATTCGTTTCGGTACAATAAAACCCAGAGGACAATAATCTTTTTAACACAAACAGCTTATTTATAAACAGTTAAATCCAAAATGTTAAGTCTTCTCATGTGTATCCCACCCCAATCGATAGGAGTCGAGTCTCCTCCATCTCCATATCTGTGTGCTTGAGAACTCCCATTTGTCGCGGAACTATAAATTGACAGCTAAAATAACTTTAAAAATATTGAGTGCAGTACCTATATGGTTGGAAAATACTATCGTTCGTTTGAAGCGTAAACAAACCATGCAAGGGATTGGGATACGCTGCATTCGGCAGCATAACACAGCAAATATCTAAGGTACTTTGGAAGGACACATCCGATCTCTGAACGTGTGTATGTGTTGTGAAACTTCCGGTCATAAATCATTATTTTGTCAATGGAATTATTGCAACTTGTGTATCTGTAAAAGAATAGCGAAAAAGTAGCAAAACAGGAATAAAAACTATATTTCCACATGTGCCACCATAGATTCACCCCTTAAGCTCTTTATCTGTTAACTGAAATTTATAGCCCAGCTGAAGTTTACTTTTTTATATAAGAGCATAAAAAAGAATATATTTTTGAATTCATGGTAAGCGTATACAATTTGTATGAAATTTATTCAGCTATAGAATAAGTTTTATGTCAAATATGGTACAATAATAATATGTTGAATTATTTATGGGTGATGATGATGGTTAGTACGGTGGACTTTAATCCTGTGCTTATTAGTATGATATAGATATAAAATTACGTTTTAAGGACATTGAGTGCATTTTTTGAATTGAATTATTTTAGCGAATATAAGTCTTCTGGCAATGTTGAGCTCGTCATGTTTGTGAATGAAAATGTGTGAGTGGGTTTCAACAACAGAGAACAGAGTACTGCTGGTAAGTCCTGAAAGTGTCGCGACCGGCTCAGTTGGTACTATCATTTTCAGAGGAACGATTCTACGAACCCTGTGAAAAAGGCAATACCACCCAACGTTTCCATACAATCGCGAAAGAGAGGCAGGCCTAAAAACTCCTGGATCACACAAATGCAGCAACGCCAGCATTTCAGTGTCGAAGTCGGAAGGCCTGCCATTATTTTCTGAGGGCGAACTGCTGAAATCCGCAGGCGGACAGGTAGGGATGCAGTTAAGTGGGAGGGTTATTACCCCTTAAGTCCAGATCATAACTTCGTCATTAAAGAGAAAGAAGAATAAATAGCTGATCAAATATTGCAAACAATTTCCTTAAACCTCCGGTCTCAACAAATATATATATACGTCATACATTTCTCAGTAACTAGTTTTTAGTAAAAAACAACTATGGAGAAAAGGGCAAAGTTCAATCTATATAATACGGAGTTGCCTATATCGTGTTTCCACCCGTTTTTGCTATTATACGTCACATAGATATGCCAACACTATATATGTTTGGGTAGGGGACAATACATAGAAGTGCACAATACAAAAATTATCCACAATATAAAGGATTTTTCAATATGAGCGCTACAAAAGTTTTTTTTAAATAAAACAAAAACGGTTTTGGATATCAATGAAATTCTTTATTCCTGTGAAAGTACGTTCGATGCCATTATGTATGGAACTCGATTTCTTTTGCATGGCCACCACGGGCACTCTTGCAGAAGTCCAGACGCTGAACCCAATTTTCGACGGTTTTCAAGCATAATTCGGCCGATACTGCTGCAATTTCACGTTCGATATTCGTACGAAGTTCATCAATCGTCGCTGGCTTGTTGGCATAGGCCATAGACTTGACGTAGCCTCAGAGGAAATAGTCTAACAGCGTCAAATCGCAAGACCGAGGCGGCCAAACGACTGGACCATTTCGTGAGATAACACGGTTTCCAAACTTGGTTTCCAATAAATTGATTGTGGCATTCGCTGTGTGGCTTGTGGCGCCGTCCTGTTGGAACCACAAATCCTCCAAGTCCATATCATCCAATTGGGGCCACAACGACGTCACAGAAATGCCCAACGCTTGAGAACGACGTGTGAGAGACGCATTTGGGCTTTCTTCAATTGAAGCCTCAGCGGCAGCAATATTCTCGACACTACGGGCACTTCTTTGTCTCACTGGCACGGGAACATTTTGTACTGTGCTTGTGGATTCAAATTTTTCCACTAGACGTAGACGCTCAATTGTTGATCTGCTAGGACGATTATGACGACCATAAATTGAACGTAGCGCTCTTAACGTTAAGGCCACTGACTCCGAATTTCGGTAGTAAATTTTAATAATTTCGACTCGTTGTTGGCTCGTATGTCTTTCCATCATGAAATGGCAAACCTTACTGAAGAGAAATGTCAAAAGAGCGGCAAGAAATTCGGCGTCGTTTGCTGTTCCTGTCGCTCTACTTTTGTAGCGTCCCTGTTGAAAAACCCCTTTATACGAGGGCGGGTCAATAAGTCCGTGACTTTTGGAATAAAACACAGATTTTTTGATAAAATTTTTTTTTTATTTTTAACGTAGTCTCCCTTAAGCTCTATACACTTTGTCCAACGCTTCTCCAATTTTGTATCCCTTCCAAAAAAAATGATTTGTCGAGGTCCTCAAAATAGGCCTTTATTTGCGAGATGACTTCATCATTGGAGTCAAATCTTTTTCCACCAAGCCATTTCTTCAGGTTTGGGAACAAGAAGTAGTCGCTCGGAGCCAAATCTGGAGAATAGGGTGGATGAGGGAGCAATTCATAGCCCAATTCATGGATTTTTGCCATGGCAACTGCACATGTGTGCACCCTTGCATTGTCTTGGTGGAAAAGAACTTTTTTCTTGGCCAAATGAGGTCGGTTTTTTTTCAATTCGTCATTGAATCGGTCCAATAAGTTGGCATAATATTCCCCATTGATTGTTCTTCCCTTTTGAAGGTAGTCAATGTGGATTATCCCGCGTGCATCCCAAAAAACAGTCGCCATAACTTTATTGGCTGACAAACCCACCTTGGCCTTCTTTGGCGCCGATTCACCCTTAGAAACCCACTGTTTTGACTGTTGTTTGGTCTCTGGTGTGTTGTGATGGATCCATGTTTCGTCCACGGTTACAAAACGGCGCAAAAACTCCTCCATATTGCGATTAAACAACGCCAAACCTTCCTGTGAAGTTGTTACTCGATTACGTTTGTGGTCGACTGTGAGCAAATGCGGCACCCATCTTGCGGAAAGCTTTCTCATGCCCAAGTGATCATTCAAAATTGAAACCACTGAGCCATGCGAGATCCCTACGGCTTCCACAATCTCTCGCATTTTCAATCTTCGGTCGGCCAACACCATATCGTGAATTTTTTCGATTGTTTCGGGTGTAGAGACCTCAACTGGGCGTCCAGGACGTTCGGCAGCTTCAGTGCTTGTACGGCCACAACGAAATTCAGTAAACCACTTTTTTACCATTGAAATCGATGGTGCAGAGTCCCCACAGTATTTTTCAAGCTTAGCCTTGGTCTCGGTAATGGTTTTTTTTCGCAAGAAATAATGCTTAATAAGCACACGAAATTCACTTTTTTCCATTTTCTCCTCAAATTAGTGAGTAGTCTGATAAAAATAGCTGTCAAACACAAACTAACTGACGCAGCAAGTTTAAATTTTGACAGGAGTCAACTGACAGATGCCTTTTGACAGGAGCGGTGTTGCTATTTCAGTAAAGAGGTCAGAAATTCAAAAAGTCACGGACTTATTGACCCGCCCTCGTATACCACACTTTATGAATTACGGTAAAATGAAGCGAATTGGATGAAATTACAACAACAACAACATTGCTGTGTGAGGCCAATCGGAACGGAAAAATATTATATCATGTGAAATCAGAGAATGCAATGTCGAAAAATTTCATTTTCCGATTAATATGTATAACAGTCGACTTTGTTTTTTTTTCCTTGAAATTACTTGAAAATGCTTGAAATTACTTGAAAATGCTTGAAGTTACTTGAAAATGCTTGAAAATACTTGAGGTTACTTGAAGTTACCAACAACAACATTGCTGTGCATGTTATGCATTTGATAATGCTTGAACATACTTGAAGTTACTTGGACATGCTTGAAGTTACTTAAAAATGCTTGAAGTTACTTGAAAATGCTTGAAGTTACTTGAAGTTACCTGAAAATGCTTGAAGTTACTTTATGTTACTTGAAAATGCTTGAAGTTACTTGAAAACTTGAATGTGAAATCAGAGAATGCAATGTCGAAAAATTTCATTTTCCGATTAATATGTATAGATAACAGTCGACTTTGTTTTTTTTTCAACTTATAGAATAAATTGATCGAATTTTGACCATGGGGCGACCCCTAGTATTATTAATTGGTGAATGCGCAGAACATTTGAAACCATATAACTGTAATATGTCGGAACTAACTGAAATGTTTTAGTGATGAATTTTATCAATACAATAGGGCTTTGTACAGTATTTATTCAATTATTGTCAAAACTATATTACAAGTTTTAGTAAAATTTAATAATTATTTGAATTTATTAGCAAAAATAATGTTAGTTTTTCTTAGAGTTAATGCATTAATTTTATTTGTAACCTAGTGTATCGACGAGAGAAAAATAGACGGGCAATCAACTCGTTTGCTCCTTCAAAGCTGCAGGAGTGGACGGTATTCGGCCAATAATGCTTCAAAAGTCTGAGGAATCTACTATCCCAAGGCTGAGATGCATCTACTCAAGCTGTCTAAGGCTAATCTATGTTCCGCAGGCATAGCGAGAGGTGAGGGTAATATTTATCAAACCTACTAGTCTGTCCTCATTCCTGCTGAAAACATTGGAACGACTAATTGATCTGTATGTAAGAGATGCAATAAGCGACAACTACCTCTCGTATTCGCAGCACGCATACATGAAGGGCAAATCTTCAGATGCCGCACTACGTAGGGTAGTATCAGTAGCGGAAAGTTCATTAGAACACAAAGGAATACACTTTGAGCGCGTTTCTAGACATAGAGGGAGCCTTCAACAACATGGAGGCTGACGCGATTCTGCACAGCATAAGAAGGGCCCATCTGAATGGCAGTCTCTGCAAGTGGATTGGTCTTATGTTAGGCACACGACGGATTAAGTCTTACCTGGAAGACATGTGCATTGAGAGGAAAGTTAGCAGGGGAACACCGCAAGGTGCCGCTCTCCACTTATATGTCTACTGATAATAGACGAGCTATTTGGAGAGGGACGGCTTCACTGTGAGCGCTTATGCCGACGATGTAGCAATCTTAGTCCCAGGCAAATTCATCCCACTTCTCAGTGAACGACGCAGCTACGTACTCTTACTTGTTAACAAATGGGTTGCGGGCAGAGGGCTAAGGGTAAACCCAGCGAAGTGAGAAGTCCTGCTGTTCACAAGAAGAAGGGCAATACCTGTCTTTAAACCACCAAGTATGGGTGGAGTGGACCTGCAAATATCCAAGACAGCAAGGTACCTGGGCGTCATCATAGACTCCAAACTCATCTGGAAGAAAAACATAGAGGATCGGGTTAGGAAAGCGTATGTGGCACTATATGCATTCAGACGAACGTTCGGCAATATATGGAGATTCAAACCATATGTGGTTCACTGGTTGTACACAACGGTGGTGAGGCCCATTCTTACAAATGGCGCAGCGGAATGATGGAAGGTTACTGAAAAGAAGTGCTAACTCTGCATTGGGATAACGGGGTCCTTAAGGACTACATCCACTGCAGCTATGGAGGTTCTACTTAATCTGGCTATGGAGGTTCTACTCCACTGGACATTTACTGTAGCTGCAAGGCGGTTAAAACAGCCATCAGGCTCAGAGAATTGGGACTGTGGTCTTTTAAACCAAACGGGCATGCGTCCGTGAAGACACGATGGAGTGCATCGAAAAAGAAAGTAGCCACTGACTACTTACCCCACTTAACCAACGACCAAACCACGTCGAGTTAATCGGTTCTCGTCAGATCACCGTAATTAAACGACGTTGGGCGCGGTTAGTACGTAGATGGAGGACCGTTTGAGAACAACCGCGTGTCGTTGGCCAATCCCATCTACAGAGTTGAGGTAGATAATACATACGTGGTATCACAATGGACCTAAGTTGGTCTAATTGTGTCGGCTTCTGCCGACAGCCACATAAACCTAATCTAACCTAACTTACCCCACACCCTCGTCTTCAAAAGGAGATTCGATATCAGAATCCCCGAAAGAAGCGAATGGAGTAAAAAAATGTCCAGAGCCCAATGCGAGAACGTACGTCGCTTCATATGATCAAGTGGCTTTAGCTCTTGAGTCAGCTTGATCTTGTAAGGGTGTAGGCCAAGATCCTTATGCGAAATTCGCCATAATGTGGTCTGGGAGAACCCAATTCTGGAGAACGTCGTGAAATTGACTGATTCGGGCAAAACGTAGTCTCACTGGTACGGCAACATCAAGCAGCGAATATTGTGACTTAAATTTGTTCACTAGACTATGAATTGCTTGTCTACTGGGACGAGAATTACGGCCGAAAATTGGCGTTAACGCTCTTAAAGTTGCGACCACAGACGCGGAATTTCGGTACTTAATTTTAATTATTTCTAAACGTTATTCCTTCGTGTACTTCACCATGATGAACATTATGATTGATTTTACTGAATATTATGACATTGACAGTTCGGTTATCGGTTTAAAGGTGCGTTCAAACTGAAAGTTTGAAGTTGTCAAGTCGCTGAAAGGCCCTCTATATCGCCACGAATAAAGACTTATTATCAATGGCGATTATAAGATCTGATCCTCTGATCAATAGCTTTCGAGAGATTTCTTCGTTTCTTTTTCAAACGTTTGTTCAAATTACCAAATGCCACACCGACTTATGCGATACATGTGGAGTCTGGCATTGCCCTGATTTACATCCAGAATCTAAAAGCCCACTCAGAGTATATCACCAGAGTTATGAGGAGGAACAACTTGCACAAGACAATATTGGCGTCTCTCCTCCGAACTAATGCTTCCCCGTTCAAGGAATGGAACCAACTTGCGCTCTCCCATGAAGTAAGGCTAAATTTGAGTGATGCTAACGTTGATGAATAGAACGGTATGTTTTCTGATGTGATAGCTAAAAATGATGAAACGGAAGTATCTGCAATGTCTGGACCGTGCAAGCTCCTCGAACTCAAGACATATCTCCAAAATCTTAAGCCATTGTTTGGATAATAGCTACTTCTCTAATGTTCACTCTGCTTCTTCCATAGGTACCATTTTTAGGGATAGGGTTGAAATTCTCAACCTGAATTTCTTACCCCATAGAAACTCGACCTCTGATCTGTGTACTCTCTGTAACAGAAATGAGAGAGGGGATAATTACCATTTTCTCGCTGTTTGCCCTCTTGTGCAAGAAATCCGCAGGTTTTATTTCAATGTCAGCTCGTTTTCTATTAGTATGTGTACGGAAATCTTGAATGGCTCTTTTGGTTGGCCTATTTTACATCAGTACTGCAAGTATGCTCTCTCTTACCGAAATAGTTTCGAAAATTTTTAATCAATTTAATATTTTTAAAAGTTACAGACGGTTCGCCTTTTATTGAAGTAAAGTAAATATTGCGAATATGCTGATTCAGAGAACTTTCTTTTTTTTATGTTCTTCCACATTCTTTAAATTAATTAAATTTAACTTAAAACAAACTCTTAACTTTGTTTTAAGTATGTTTTTATCTTTATTTTTTGAAATGGTTCACCCTACAGACGGGCATAATCGCCATGTCTATGTAAATTCTATGAATTTTGTTAATTAATCTACGAGTATTATACTTTATCCAACAAAAATGGTCAGTACAGGCAAGATTACTTACATAAATCGGTCCCTCTTTAAAGCTCTCACAGGGTTACCGCAGTGTGTATAATAATTCGCCATAACTCAGAGAGCAATTCTATTAGGGCTACCATCTTCCAATTTAAAATAAAAATATTGCGGAACGAAATAAATTCCGTTTATTCTTTTCCTTTTCTGGTAAGATAATAATAGGCGCGTTTTTCTAAGGGTATCTCCAGTAGACCAACAAAATATATAAATTTCGTAACACAAAAAAAATTAAAACGAAAAATATATCACTGTAATCCAATTTATTCATTTCATATAAATATTGTAAAACATAAAATACTAATTTCTAATATCACTACTCAACTCATCCGAAGAGTAATTACTGCTACTGCTCTCGTTATTTAGGTCTATTATTAACCTTTCAACTGCTTCCTCGGCAAAAACGTCCATTTCCCACATATTTGGCTCAACAACCTGTTCAACGTGTTGGACACATCGATGCCATTTTTCCTTGTCAACCCTTGTAAGTGCTGTCGTTAGTAAGTCTCTTATTTCAGCCATTTTAAATGACTTGTTTTGGATTGCTACAAACCCTTTCACTTGAGCCCAAACCAATTCTATTGGATAAAGGTCACAGTGATAAGGCGGCAAGCGAAGCACTTTATGTCCCGCATTTTGATCCATTTCATCCACGACGTATGTTTCATACTTGGCTTTGTAAGGTTTAACGATGTCAAGCAACTCTGCTTTAACCATATCATTCTCGAAACTTATCGCATTAGACCTCAACCACTTTTTTATTTCAACTTTTCTCGTGGAAGTGGATATGCTTTATTTTATTTTCTGAAATGATAGGAAGCATTGTCCAAAACTATGACGGAGTTGGGTTCCAGGCGTATTAAAATATCTTTAAATCATTTCTCGTACACATCAGCGTTCATGTCCCCGTGGTAGTCTCCGGTTTTTCCCGAAATGAAGCATAAAATTCCAAAATCGACGAAACCTGTAGAACTTCCAATATGGGTTATAATTAATCTCTTTCCTTTTGCAGATGGTGATCGCAGTCCTGTTGACAATCCTTCATTAAACTCCTGTCGTGGTGTTGTCCAGGTCTCATCAGTAAAATAATTTTTTCTTTTCTCTTCTCTAATTTTTTTTACTTCGCGTAAATATCTTCGTCTCCAAGAAATAATGTCACTTCTTTCCAACAACAGATTCTTTCGCTGACGTTTGACGAATTTAAGTCCGAGATCTTTTTGTAATATTGTATGCAAAGTTGATCTGCTTATTTTTGTTATATTTGCATTTTTTTGTACTTAAAATAAAATCTTGTCCAGCGTTGGAAGGTCATTATCCATAAAAAAAACTGATGGACTATCCGCCTAATGGCACATTTGTCAAAATCATCGACCTTGCTCTTGATATCGGATTTATCTTTCTTCTTTGGTGGTGAATTGTGGCCTTTGATTGCTTTTCCCTTAAAAGCCTGTACACAGTTCGTTCCGTAACAGAAAAAATATTAGCTGCATTTCCTGCGGCTTCCGATTTACTTTTAAAAAGGCCATAGAATTTTTCAATTGCATCAACAATTTGTTGTTTCTTTTCTGCACTTAGATCCTTTGAAGACTTTGTAGCCATGTTTCTCTTTATAAACAATAAAGTAAGCCAATTGCTTAGATGCACTATCAGCGATTTAGATAACAACCATTGTTTCCGCCTTATAAACACAATCAGACAATTAGAATACAAAATTATATAACCACGACGCAATGTCAGATACCTAAACAGATGGTAAAAAAACTGCACTTGTGCAGCTGTACAATACAAATAAAATCAAATTAAAACCGAATGGCAACACCCCACGTAATAATTCGTTCTCAAAAGCACCAAAACCGAAAGTTCTTTGACAAAATCCATAGAAAAACCCTTAATGATATTCTTCATTGTAGAGATGGTAATACTCTTCTGATGTGCTTCAGTCACACACACTGCTTATTTTAGTGGATGATAATAGCAAGCGAACACAAGACTATCATGCTCATTCCCATTTCGGCTGGCTGTTTGGGAGACTGGTTGTGGTGGGTTGTATGCGAATTTTAGGAAAATTACAACAACAATTCCTTGGTATGACAGTGGTTTGGTTTTTATTTCAGTGGCAATTCTTGCGTTTGAGTGCCGTGAGAGTATCTACAGGCACTAGTGGTAGAAAAAAAGCTCCTCAATAAGGCCTGTACTGACAATTTTTGTTGGATAAAGTATAGATGTAAATAAAGAATTTGATGAAATGAAAAAAATTAAACATTGTAATTTTTAAGGGCAGTTTACGAATTTTCATTTCATTCATTTCTTCACATACCCTCCCAAAAACGCAAATTTTAACGAAATCGCACATCCTGCAAGTAGAAATTTAGTCGTAACAGCTATTTACTCAATTAGATAAAATTCTATACAAACATAGGGACGGGCCACAGTCCGCTTGTGCGAACTGTTGGATACCCTATTCTTATTCCTATCCCTCATAAGTGGGCATGACAAAAGTCTAAGTATAGTTGAATTGTTAAGAACGCTCTACATATTTTGTTATATAACATTTAAAGGATTTTATAAAAAAAAACGCTCCCTAGCTCAAACTTGGGTGTTTCAATAAAATTGTTTTATTTAATTGTGGGCGTGTCAGTAGGCGGATTTAAAAAAAATTAACACATGAAAATAAAGGGCCCCTAGAGAGTATATATTATAAATTTCAGCTCCCTAGCTCAAACTTTCAATTTTCAAAAAAAAAAAAAAATTAATTGTGGGCGTGTCAGTGGGCGGATTTTGAAAATATTTACACATCAGCATAAAGGGCCCATAGAGAGTATATATTATAAATTTCAGCTCCCTAGCTCAAACTTTGGATTTTCAAAAATTAATATACCCTTAGAATAGGGTATAAAAAAATTATTTTATTTATTTGTGGGCGTGTCAGTGGGCGGATTTTGAAATTATTTTATCCCGAGCAGTTTTAGGAGTCATAGAGCAAATATAAAAAATTTCAGCTTTCTAGCTCAAAATTCGATTTTTTCCAAAATTTTGTTTTTTTGAGTTTGTGGGCGTGTTTGTGGGCGGATTTCAAAAATTCGTAAACTTGATTATTTCGGGACTCTAGAGAGTATATGGTTAAAATTTCAGCTCTCTAGGTCCAGTTTAAAGGCCTAATTTTTGCCGATAGACGGACGGACGGACGGACATAGCTAGATCGACATTACTATCGATGCTGATCATAAATATAGTAACTTTTAGGGGTCTACGGGCAATATTAAGGTACGTTACAAATTATGCGTCAAAATTAATATACCCTTAGAATAGGGTATACAAATTTCGCAATAAAATTCGTCTTAAAGCTTATTTATTGCATATTTTCAGTCACAATGATGAAAAGATCTTTATTATTTTTGTTTTCACACAGTACCTACCTACGAAAGTAATTGAGTAAGAGAAACGCGCAGTATTTCTATCAGTTGTGTTTGTATTTGGGATCTTTGCTGCAGTCATCATTTCGTCAAATTATCCATCCAATTCTGTTGGTGGTACATATTGATTTGCAATTTGATGCAGCATAGCGCACGCAATGATAATTAATTTGATAGTTATTCCGTATTCCGTAGATTCCGTAGTCGTAAAAGCCATTAACGCTAATGTCACTTTCCACTGGTAACTTCAGATTTTGCACTCAGATTTCACATGAGAAACAAATATTTTTTTTCCTTTTTTCCCAGAACCAAACCCACACTTTTTATGTATTGTTAAATAATTTTATGGTAAATATCTGGCTTAGCAGTCACAGCTCCGATGACCTAGAATTGTTAGTATTTTGTTGAGGGGATTTGCCCAACATAGCACCTACCCAAACCTCGCACCTACTCCAAATACAGCAGTGACCCAAGGCAGGCGGGTTGCAGGGAGCAGCATACCCCCCATACGCATCCTCCTATTAATGGGATCTACCATAAGTATCACAAGAAGATCCCATAAACAGTGCTATTTACCCCAATATAGCATGTAGGGTACTCGTATATTAAGTTGCAAGGAATCTCTTTTTATAATTTCGCAGCTCCGTTTTTCAATGTTGTTATGATTTCTGCTCCCAATATATTTATATGAAAATGATCGGCGTAATCACCTCTAAAACATACAAAAATTCAAGGTCAACGGAGCTGTGACTGCTATACGTCTTCCGGACTGACATTATGTTAAAATAGAATTCTCAGTAAAACATATTTATTGCATATTTTCAGTCACAATGATGTAAATATCCCTGGGGTTTTTTTTTAAAACTCATACAAATTTAAAAGCGGATTATTTCACTAATCGGGGGGTGAATAAATCGAAAATAATGAGCTGTGTTATTAATGACGCAAATAGCTTAATGCCGGTTATAGCTAAAACTCCATTAGCTACTTATTAACGGAGGCTCAATAAATTTGGCCCGAAATGGTGGATTTTGACCCGTCAGCTAACATCGGATTAAAACTTATAAAATAAATAAATAGGTAGTTGTGGCAGCCTCGATTGATATCACTAATAGAGTGTGAATAAATCATATTTCCTTAAATCTATGAATTTGCCTTCTGTAATTGAGAATTTAAATTAAATTGAGAGTTAATAAATTACGCCCAATACTAGCCAGCTGAATGTAATAACTTTTGTTGGCAAAACTGTGTTTTGTGCCTAACCACTCTCCGGACTGATATAAGGCCACAGTTATAGCAATACGTTAAAAGTGGAAGACTAAACACATTGACACGAACACATCATAGGAATGATTTCTATATCATTTCCGTGAATTCACGGAGAAGTTGAACAGAAAAAATTTTCTGTTTGGAAAAATTAATGAATAATTCGTTTTCTATGCAATTGTATGCTCAATTTCTTAATAATTTGTGACATATTAGTTTAATAATTCATAAGCAATATTTTTAGACAAATATTGTGTCGATCTATTCATTTTACAATCCAGCCGGAGACTAAATTTGCGTTCATTGTTCATAGTATGGGGTTATCATACCTCTCAGCGGATAGTACGAAATGAAAATTTAACTTGAGAAAATGTGCCTCGAGCTGGTCGAGCTTTATTTTAGCGCACATACAAAATTCTCTCCAAAATTAACTCAACAAATGTTAGGTGTTAATGGGTAAGATTCAATCCCCGAACACCTCGCTCAGTAGTCCAACGCACTACCCACGAAGCAACTGACGCAAAGTAGGATACTGGGCTTAATAGTCAAAAACGTTGATCGAACCTTAGCGCACTCGCTAGCAATTGCGAATGCCATATCATATTTCCCACCCGAAAGGTATATTTTATATTAACACTGAACGCGAAGCGTGACCGTAGCATTTATCTATTTACTTCTATATGATTTTGGTTTAAAATGTCATAAAAAATATATATAAGGCATTAAAGGCCCATATAGAGCCTTAAACTTAGCTTCTTTAACCATTTGCTGGTGCGAAGTGGAAGGGACAATTTTAAGCCGAATCCGAACTGCAATTTGAGAAGCTTCTCGTGACAATTGATACTCTTGAATGCTTGTCAAACGTTTGCAAGAGGTTGTGCAATGGAAACACTGTTAGGTGTTACTTGGTGCGGCGGGATTTGTTCCTGAGACCTTGAGTAGTCTCACCTACTTACCTCTGCGCCACTGCGCCCACTTTAAAATTTCATACGACAAAATATTATCTCCACCGAATTTGTCCCAATGAAAATCCTTTCAATGATGATGGTTCCTCTTCTGCTGAGCCAACTGCCAAGTTTCCCCAATTTAGTCTCAGGTCTACTACTGTTGTTTTTTATCTCTTCTCTAAAATGCAATTTAAGAAATGCGTACACACATAGGAAATCCATTATAAAAGATATTATTTAAAGGTTGAATCCTTTTGTAAACAATTTTATTGACTATAATTTGAACTAGATTTTAAAGGCTATCGCAGGCAACCAAAAAACAAATTTTAAGGCACTTCTTGGCAAATATAAAACCAACAAACGTTAACCGTTCAAAAACTCTTCTAACGCTCTTTCAGTCCCATCGTTGTCCAGGTGAATTTCTTCCAGGGTCAGCACTCTATTGCTCTTCAACTCGATCTCTGTTTAAAACACAAACAATGTAATTGGACTGAAATCATTAAAAAATCAATTCTTACTCGTCACTGCACCTGTCTGCATATACTCTTCCATATCAATCCGAAATGCGTCTTCAAAAGCAGTCTGGCGTTCTTGGTGAAGTCGTCGAAGCTTTTCTTCATCGTGGCGGATTTTCTCTCTTTGTTCTGCAGCTTGCTTCTGTTGTTTGGCTTCTTGATCAGCTATAAGTTAAATAAAACAAATAAATAATAAAATCATTTCAACCATCTTTCCATACCCATTTCCTTTCGTTTGACATTTAAATCCCTTTGTATTAACGCCTCCTGTCTGTCCAGCATTTGGCATACGTTGACTAAATCAGCTATCTTGTCTTCTGCATCAAGACCCAACTCCTCGATTTCATTGAATTTGCCCAAACAAGCTTTCAAATTTGATTCTATTGCAGGAAGTCCAGAAAGGCACGTCATCAAGTCATTGATATTCACTTGCCTGGCCTTCACTCGATGCTGGATCCTATCAATACTGTCAGTTATATTTTTGGCCGCTTTGACGTTGGCCGCATTCGCTCTGTAAGTGCTCTTCCATGCATCTTCATACTTTTGTAAGATTTCTGAACCAGCAGCAACGTTGATATCTGAGGGGACCCCTAGTTCTGGATCGTTGTAGTTTTTAAAAGTGGGCGATTGAACACGAGGAAATTGCGCGGATATGTTTTCGGTGATGTGGATTCCTTCCTTGATTGCGTTGTTTAATTTTTTTTTAATGTTTCCAAACATTTTAGCGAATTAGAGATAACATTAATCTAATGTAATGTAAGTACAAATAGTAAAATAAAAGAAACAAACTAAGCAACAAACAAAAACACGTACATATTTTATTTGTTGACAGTTTCGACTGTGGAATGACGTTTGTTATCAGTTGAATTCCACAAATAAATACATGCCATCCAACTTTCAGGCAACGTTCAAAAATGTTTCGTATACAGCAAGTGACAGTTGACTCTACATGAGTGCGATTCAGATTCAGATTCTTTATTCAGTCTTTTTAAATATCGATTTTGACATTTGTTATCTGAGTATGTACCTACTTATAAAAAAGGAAAACTTATGAGGCTATAATGTATGGCTCTCTCTTTCAATTACTTTTTTTTCGATTGCCGACTTGGCTTTACTTTGACATTTTAACGCTGTGGACAGGGTTGGCAGAATGTCACAAACACAAGCAAAACTACATATGTTACGTCTGCTACGTAGGATGCGTAACAAATGTAGTTAACGTAGTCAACGTAGTACACTGTGTTTTAAACGTCACTTTACTGTCAGTCAGCTGTCAAACACTTTCGAATTCAACTGTCAGAACAGCTTTTATTCTGTCTTTTAGTGATTCTGTCATTTAATCGTGTGTTCAGTAGGAGGTACATACTTGTGTTTTATCTAAAAATAATATGTCTGGTGGCAGAAAACTGCATTATTGATGGGTAGAGGGAGGATTTATTCCCGTAAAACTTGAAAATGAAAGAATTGGTGCTTTTCCCGCCGTCTACAAAGTTAGTTTGTTTTTAGTTTTTGATAAATAGCTACGTCTGCTACTACATGAAGCAGACGAAACAAATGAGACCATGTAACAAACGTATAAGCTACACGTAGTTAATCATGTAGAAAATGTTAGGTAAACTACCAGGCCAACCCTGGCTGTGGAGCTATTGCTCAATAGAATAGCTATTATGCTGTCTCTTTCGACTCTGTGGTCGTGTTATGACTAGATATTCATATTACGATTATATACAATTTTACTACACTTATATAAAACTACGAGATGATAAGGGACAACCACTAGATCTGGGTATCTCGTTTTCTCATTTACTTTTGTTTTGTATGAATCGAGAGATTCTTTTTACGTTCACATTTTTGTTGAGAATACATATTTGTAGGTACTTTTCATTTCGATTTTTTTTTCTCTTTTTCTTTTGTTGATTATACGTGTTTACGTATATCGAGAATGATAATAATAGCAGATTGAAATTACATATGGATTTTTTTTGAATTCACTGATTTGGGACGCAAATTAGGTCATACAGTAATACGGTATAAATAAAGATTTGATATAAATAACAGGTACGTTTTCTTATTTAGATGAAAGGTCATTTTCATATAAAATTATATAGACTATATACATTGATTTGGAATACGAGAATAAGTATTTCGGAAGCCATACATTATTACAGTAAATACATTTAAATCATTTAACATAAGATTTCTTATTTGGATATAGGTACTATAAAATGATTAAAACTAGGACTCAGACAAGTTCTATTCACCAATTAATATGTTCGATAGGTGCGAATTTTTATAATTATAATATTTTTATTTTTTTGTAATTTACAGAAGCGGTTTTGGGGCTTTAGCCCCGGTTTTTGCCGCTATTAGCGTTTTGGTAAAATGGAATCGGGAGAGATGTCGAGATGTCGAGGTTTTAAGCGATCAAGCTGAATGGAGATAGATACAACGAGTCGTCTAAGTTTGTGTTTATTTGTGACGCGTATATATATTTTATTGTATCGCTTTCGTTATATTCCATTTTATTTAAAGATTTTGTCATTAAAGCGATTGCGTATTTAATCAGCGAAATGGTGTTTGACTCTTTGTAAAAATATGCATTTGAAAAGCGTTTGGTGCGTGATTGGAAGTTTTTATTTACACAGGTAGACAAGATTCTCCATTCGAGGCTTTCCAATTCCCTGGCCGTGTTTGGAGAAATTGAGAACCATACTGAGAACGCGTAAGTTAAGATTGGTCTTATCATTGTTTTATAGAATAAAAATGTAACCTTTTTGTTGAGAGATTTATGCTTCATTAATGGCATAAGCATGTATGAAATTTTCCGCGCCTTTATTTTGGTCAAATGAGCGTGTATGTTGAATTTGAAAAGATTGCTAAAATTAACCCCCAGGTATTTTATTTGGTTTTTGCATTGTATCCTGTTATTTCCCAAATTTAGAGTTAGGTCTTTGCTTTCTCTTACCACACCTTCTTTGCCCTTTCATTTCTGAAGCAAATGCATTCAGACTTTTGTTCATTTATCTTAATGCCATTTTTTATAGTAGGTACACTCTATAATCGAGTCTAGGTGTGTTTTAAGATACCAAGTGCATCTAATGGATAATCTGCACTAGCATATGCGAAGGTGTCGTCTGCATACAAGATAGCTTGTGAGTGTAGCGTGTTTTAGGCATAAAGAGTGTAGGGTAAGTCGAGGATAAAAAGGTTGTATAACCGTGGGCCGAGTATCGATCCCTGTGCAACTCCTCTATACATTTGCGTTGATGTTGATTTCGTTTCTTGTAATTGGACAAAGAATAATCTGTCCGACAGGAAGCTGATAAGAAGATTTGTTATGTGACGCGGGTAGTTAAGTTGTAATAACTTATAAATTAGACCATCCCTCCACACACTGTCAAATGCCTTTTCTACATTTAGCGAACAGGCCATCGTACACTTCTTGTTCCTAAGGTTGTTTGTGATGTCGCTGTGACCCTTAAGTAGGGCGTGCTCTGTCGAGTGTCCCTTCTTGAAACCGAATTGGAGGTCTGGAATAAATTCGATGTTTTCTTCGATATGACTACCTAATTTTTCAAGGATTATTCTTTAGAACACTTTACCCACGTTTGAAAGAAGTGAGATTGGCCTGTAGTTACTGATGTTATAATTATTGGGCTTTTTATACCCTATTCTAAGGGTATATTAATTTTGACGCATAGTTTGTAACATACCTTAATATTGCCCGTAGACCCCTAAAAGTTACTATATTTATGATCAGCATCGATAGTAATGTCGATCTAGCCATGTCAGTTTATCCGTCCGTCGGCAAAAATTAGGCTTTTAAACTGGACCTAGAGAGCTGAAATTTTAACCATATACTCTCTAGGGTCCCGAAATAATCAAGTTTAAGAATTTTTGAAATCCGCCCACAGACACGCACAAACTCAAAAAAACATTTTTTTCGAAAAAATCGAATTTTGAGCTAGAAAGCTGAAATTTTTTATATAGATATGATCTATGACTCCTAAAACTGCTCGGGAGATAAAATTGTCAAAATCCGCCCACTGACACGCCCACAATTAAATAAAACAATTTTATTGAAAAAGCAAAATTTGAGATAGGGGCTGAAATTTATAATATACGAGTATACTCTCTAGGGGCCCTTTAAGCTCATGTGTAAATATTTTCAAAATCCACCCACAAATTAAAAACATTTTTTTTTTTTTAAATTCAAAGTTTGAGCTAGGGAGCTGAAATTTATAATATATACTCTCTAGGGGCCCTCTATGCTCATGTGTTAATTTTTTTTAAATCCGCTTACTGACACGCCCACAATTAAATAAAATAATTTTATTGAAAAACCAAAGTTTGAGCTATGGAGAGTTTTTTTTACAAAAGCTTCGTTTTTGTTTGATAAAATCCTTTAAATAACAAAATATGTAGAGCGTTATTAACAATTCAAACATACTTAGGTTTTGTCTTGCCCACTATGAGGGATAGGAAAAAGAATACAACAGTTCGCCCAAGCGGACTGTAGCCCGCCCCTATGTTTAATTAGAGGGATTAGTCTCGCGTTTTTCCACACTCCTGGGAAGTAACCATTGTGTATATAATTGTTGTATAAAATTGTCAAGAAGTTAATAGCAGAAGGAGGAAGTTTTTTGATAATAAAATTAGATATATTATCTGGGACTGTCGACTTCTTAATGTTGATTCTTCGGATTATGTCGGAGATGTCTGAGGAGGAAGTGAAAATATGGGACACTGTATGGTTAAGAGCAGATTCAGTAGCATTGAAGAGAAATATATGCTGAGGTGTAGACCTTCTGGCCTGTTGCGTTACTATTTGTACTTCTCTTGTGAAGTTCATGTCCTCATTAGGAGTAACCGCTTTGTAAACTTCTGCAAAGTGATGTTTCTTTTGAAGCTGGGCCAATGGGTGTTCTTAAACGACTTGGTGCCAATTGGATCAGCCGTAGCAATCTCCAAATCGGAAATATTAAGGTTTAACGCTACCGGGAAGTGGTCCGAAAAGGATGGAAGTGTCTCTATTTTAAATTTTGGGCATAAAGTATTGATAAGGTTTGTAGATATAACAAAGTGGTCAAAGAAAGACCCCGATCTAGGAAACGTGGGGTTTTGGGCTGTAAGAATTGTAATGTCAGGTGCCACGGACGACAACCAGCTCTCAAGGTACCTATCGTTCTGATTGATTATTGAATCTCCCTGCCTGGTGTGCCTGGCGTTCAAGTCTCCTCCAATTATGCAGCCGTCAAAGGTATCTGCTTTGTGTTTGATTTTTGAGAGATCCTCACAAATCAATGATTGCGGACTGTTGGAAGGTAAGTAAATTGTTCCGAAGAGTATGTTTTTGCTAACCCCAGACCCTTTTTTTTTTCTTTTTTCTTATAATTTGCTTACGCTAAAGGGATTTTTTTTTCTGTTGTTACAGTACCCTTATAATGCTAAGAACACAGTGTAAGCTACTTGGTATTAGAAAGAATAGAGAGATAGGAAAGAAGTGTTTGGGTGCAGTTATAGGGTTTTTACTCCACGGGTGGTGTTTAAGTTACTTAGAGAGATTACGATTTCATGTATTCGGTATAAAGTAATGGACTTGGCCGGGATTCGAACGCACGACCTTCCATTCCGTAAGCGAATACACTACTACTGCACCATTGCCTTGATTGTGACAAAAGAAGATGGAAAGTGTAAGTTGGGGATCCTAACTTCATGGTATTTTATTGTTTTCTTTATCATTAGGGCGACGCCTTGGACATTGTCGTCTCTGAATATATTAAATGTATCGATTGATAGTTTATGTCGACCCGTCAGTCTGGTTTCTTGTATGCAGGCAATGAAGGTTTCATATGAGTGCGACTTGCACGAACGAATGATTAGGCAAAGTATGTAGAAAACCACTTTAAATGCATTTATAAACAGAAACTTGCAAATATTACTATTCCAAGAGTGGAACATGTGACTAGTTTATCAAAATATATTGAAAAAACAGTTTTCAGTACGGTTTAATTAACCAAATATCGAATTCCAAACTTTTTGCCGTGAAAAATAACACCCTTGCCGCGAGGTGTCAACATTTGGTCGCGTTCCACATAAAACATCTAAGGCCTTCTAGACACAGAGCTCCTCAAAAAAAACATAGAGAATGTGAATTCGGTTGGTAAATATCAAAAATGTATTTGTTCAATTACATTTTGACATGTCACGGGTCCACTTCCGGTGATAATGTTGTCATAGAACACTTCCATCAATATATAAGTCTATGGTTTCGCCAACAGTAGGTACCATGCTGTTGAAATTAAATTTCCTGCAAACCGTTTGCATGCACTTTTAGAAACAAAAAATCGTTGATCGAGCTTTGTAGCAGGCGTCAATAATAGTTATATTTGGATTTGGTTCATTTTTGTGTAAGTACGGCCTGGTGAGGCACACCGAACTGTGTATTTTTCATCGGTAGCTGGTGGATCACCTTTGGATTTCCATTGTTCCAAATGCGACTTTATTGCTGATCTATTAACAAACTGTAATATTCACAACTTACTGTTGTTCATTCAACAATAAGTACATCAACGAAGCTAGGCCAATGTTTATTTACGGAAAGCTTGACAGCCTAACTGTTGTTTTTTGTAAATATACGCTATCCTAAGGGTATATGTATAAGTTTTAACTGATAGCTTGCAAAACGCCTTAACATTGGTCGTATACCCCTAAAAATGACTATATTTGTGATCAGCATAGAAAGTTAATTCGATGTATGTAGGTATTATTGTATTCATGTCCGTCCGTCCGTGTGTCTGTAATTTTTAGACTCTAACATTTAAGGTAGAAAATTGCAATTTGGAACTCATAAAGTGTTTTTTTTCAAACGACATCTCAGATGCATTTTATTTAAGTTGTGTTTACAAAGCGAGTATTGTGTCTCAATCAGTAAAGACAGTAAGACCAGACTGGTTACTAGAGTATTACTAGTATCAACAAATAATATTCTACTTCATTTTGCTAGAGGGGAGCGCAAAGTCAGTCCCTTCCCAGTGAGAAATGGAGCGATTCAAAAGAACTGTATAAGCGCATAGTAAGAAGGTAGCAGCGCTTCCTCATGTCGCAGAGCTTCCTCATTACTAAAGATTACTATGAAGGTCTTACTTAATCGCCTTGTGGGGAGCCAGAAACATTACTATGAGGCTGTGCTTAATCTGTTCTGAGAAAGCCAGATGTAGGCACATGGGCAAAGATTATTACGAAGCTCTAATTTATTGCTTAGCTGTAAGCGCGGACGAATTTCATAAAATTAAAACTCTTCTAGGTGCATTTTTTTCGATCCACTGCTACATGACGGATCAAAAACTAGTGATGGGGTAGGAAGGCGTGTTTTCCCAGAAAGACTAAATATTAATTAAGGAAGAAAGGATTAAGGAAGTCTTTTCGTGGATGAAGTTAATGTGATATACACTAAGGACATCCGTATATTCTCGGACAGTCAAGCCGCAGTCAAGTCCCTGGACTCAGTCTCTTCAAACTCCATCGTGGCCATAGACGGCCGTTCATCACTTGAGGAGATGGCAGAGCAATTTAATATTCACCTCTGTTGATTGCCGGGGCATAGAGACATCCCAGGGAATTGTGGAACAGATGAACTCGCCAAAAAAGGAACGCATTACCTCTTTTACCTGATAAAGGCTTTCTAGATATGCCTACCGCTACTTGTAAACTTATGTTTAGGCTATCTCCAGTCGAGAGTACAAACCTTAGGTGGACAGGTAGTAATACGTGTCTAGCGACCAAGCATATCTGGCCAAAGCTGGATCTGCGACGCTCTATGCGTTTGATCTTAATTACAGGACACTGTAATAGGCAAGTCCGCATCAAGCTTTGGCGTATATTCAAATGACTTCTGTAGAAGTTCCTCTGTGCATGTCCTGCACTCTCTCATAAAAGAAATCTCTATCTAGGAGCCTTCCTCCATTATGAACTCAGTGACCTAGCTAACAAAGATGTAAGAAGTCTATCGCGCTTCATTAGAAGCTGAAAATGGTTTAGCGAGTAGAAGTCGAAGTTCCACCGATCCATGTGGCATCACAACGGGCCTCATTGGTCTAAGTGTGTTGGCTATTAGCTGACAGCCACCTCAACCTAACGTAAGCTAGGTACTTTTTTTCATGTGACATAGAGATTTATAGATACATTGTACAAAAATTCTTAATTTTCGAATTTGATATTTTGTTTTTTCCGTCTTGTTTTTTTCGTATTTAAAATAGTAATTTTACACAGAAACGAAATTCGTTATTTCAGCTAAATTCAACATTTCACCCGAAATGTTCATCTATTCGCCATACGTTCTCCATTGTTTAAAAATGTTTAATTTCAGCGAAATGTCTCGGAATTTGGAAGTTTGTTAAATCAATCAAACCAAAGTATTGGTTTTGTATTTAACACACGTCACTTGGCGCGTGGTGAATAAAAAACCAATTGAAAACAACAGCCGCCAAAATATTTATTCACATAAAGACAAAGATCGACCAAAAAATATATATAAAAAAACAAACAAAAAAAATAAATTCACAGAAATGGACTCAAATCAAGTAACTCAATGCAAAGTTGATTTTATTGGAGAATTAAATGTTTTGTTGCAACCATTTTTCTAATTTCAGAAGCAAAGAAAATGTTCAACGAAGTTTTGACCGTAGCTGTCACATGAAATGTTCTCCATTTAGTGTAAACAAGGAAATGAAATTTCGAAATAATGTGGAGAAATGTTGAATTTGTAAAATAATAGCAAAGTTTTTTCTGGCTTCCTTCCCAGTTCATCACCATAATAAAAGCAATAGTATATCTAATTGTACCACATACGAGTATTTTGTGAAATAAAATAGTAAGAATCTGTACTATGTACCTACTGCCATTGTTTATAAACTGTGAAAAAGCTACTATTATTGTTAAAAGTGTTGCCTACTTTAAGATGTTAATGCTTACCAAGTTAATTAAATGAATTGATTGCGTTTGATTTAAGTCCTGTTACGGTCACTGGCCGCAGAAGCACCCAGAGTCCCAGACCATTGGACTTTGTACTTTGAACTTTTGAACGGAGTAATGCAATTTAAAGCGATAGATGACAGTAGTGAAAAGTATAGAGAAAAGGAGAAAATACTGAATAAGAGATTTGATTGTTTATTAACTGTGTTGATTTGAAAGTGAATTGTTGTATTAAATAATTAAATAAGTAACTAGTATAATAATCCAGAACACAGACACTGATAGAGAACTGATACAGATTAATTAAACAGAATTCAGTTTTATCTCTTTGAAACCTAGCCTGCGTGTAACAATATTAACCAGTCTGTCAACCTAGATAAGTACAAATGTATCATTGTTCATATATGGGTATAGTATAGAAATTTATGAATGGGCTCAATATTTTATTAAATATTTTGTATAAAAGGTTATGTTATGTTAGAGATCAAACATCACGGAAAGTATTTTCAGCGAATTTAGAGATATTTCATTCCGAACAGCAAGCACCTGTAGTTATAGGCTGACTTATCAATTCTCCATTTCAATGTAAAAAAGCATTGGTCTACTGAGGATGCTTTATTTATATGCAGTGAAATATGTGCCGATTTAAATAACAACTATAGCACAGTGGCTTAATTTATTGACATGACTAAAGCTTTCGATACGTTTAATCATATTATTCTGTTGGATAAACTTGATACGGCTGGGTTTAGGGGTTTAGTGCACAACTGGTTTGCTTCATATCTAAAAGGAGAATCTCAAGGATTTAAGCTTCAAGGCATTTTTAACAGTGATGTTGAAATTTTTGTTGGTGTACCTCAGTGGTAAATTTCGGGTCCCGTTTTGTTTGTGATATATGTTAACTCCATTTTTCTTCAAAAGTTTATTAGCAGCGTTACAGTTTTTTTTCCGATGATATGGCATCGTCATACTCAAATAACTTTTTATGCGAATTAGCAGTTAACGTGCAGATTTTAAGGAAATAGTTCGCAAAACATCAGCTCCTATTGAATGAAAAAACAAAGTTTTTGTTTTGCAGTTGAAGGTCAACTGAGTCGATTGATTGTTATATACACTTCCACTCTACTGCATGCGAACAACTTTTCTTGGCTTCTCACACTTGGTAAAAACAATTACAAATTAAATATTCTGTGTACTGTCAACTGTTGATAGTTTTCAATATTTGGGAGTCTTCATTGACAAAAATATGAATTGGAAGCCATATTCAACAGAAATTAAAAAGTATACGATGGCCGTAACCCGAAACATGTACGAGGGCGGGTCAATAAGTCCGTGACTTTTGGAATAAAACACAGATTTTTTGATAAAAAAAAAAAATTATTTTGAACGTAGTCTCCCTTGAGCTCTATACACTTTGTTCTTCTCCAATTTTTTTATCCCTTCCAAAAAAAATGATTTGTCAAGGTCCTCAAAATAGGCCTTTGTTTGCGAGATGACTTCATCATTGGAGTCAAATTTTTTTCCACCAAGCCATTTCTTCAGGTTTGGTAACAAGAAGTAGTCGCTCGGAGCCAAATCTGGAGAATAGGGTGGATGAGGGAGCAATTCATAGCCCAATTCATGGATTTTTGCCATGGCGACTGCACATGCGTGCACCCTTGCATTGTCTTGGTGGAAGAGAACTTTTTTCTTGGCCAAATGAGGTCGGTTTTTTTTCAAATCGTCATTGAATCGGTCCAATAAGTTGGCATAATATTCCCCATTGATTGTTCTTCCCTTTTAAAGGTAGTCAATGTGGATTATCCCGCGTGCATCCCAAAAAACAGTCGCCATAACTTTATTGGCTGACAAACCCACCTTGGCCTTCTTTGGCGCCGATTCACCCTTAGAAACCCACTGTTTTGACTGTTGTTTGGTCTCTGGTGTGTTGTGATGGATCCATGTTTCGTCCACAGTTACAAAACGGGGCAAAAACTCCTCCATATTGCGATTAAACAACGCCAAACCTTCCTGTGAAGTTGTTACACGATTGCGTTTGTGGTCGACTGTGAGCAAACGCGGCACCCATCTTGCGGAAAGCTTTCTCATGCCCAAGTGATCATTCAAAATTGAAACCACTGAGCCATGCGAGATCCCTACGGCTTCCACAATCTCTCGCACTTTCAATCTTCGGTCGGCCAACACCATATCGTGAATTTTTTCGATTGTTTCGGGTGTAGAGACCTCAAGTGGGCGTCCAGGACGTTCGGCATCTTCAGTGCTTGTACGGCCACAACGAAATTCAGTAAACCACTTTTTTACCATTGAAATCGATGGTGCAGAGTCCCCATAGTATTTTTCAAGCTTAGCCTTGGTCTCGGTAATGGTTTTTTTTCGCAAGAAATAATGCTTAATAAGCACACGAAATTCACTTTTTTCCATTTTCTCCTCAAATTAGTGAGTAGTCTGATAAAAATAGCTGTCAAACATAAACTTACTGACGCAGCAAGTTTAAATTTTGACAGGAGTCAACTGACAGATGCCTGTTGACAGGAGCAGTGTTGCTGTTTCAGTAAAGAGGTCAGAAATTCAAAAAGTCACGGACTTATTGACCCGCCCTCGTATAACAAAAGGACATACACTAAATGAAGGTGATTCTGCACACTCCCTCATTGAACGACAAGTTAAGCGTCAGCTTAAGAGTGGGCCGATTTATTCACCCGATGGATTTATTTCAGCAATTAAGTCAGAAAAGAAAGAGGACGTCAAAATTTAGGCGGACTTTTGTTGTCAACAAGCTTTGTCACGAAGATTTTTATGATATTAAGGATCTGACGACAAAAATGGGTCCAATGAACATGGCAAATTTAAAACTACATGATGCAAAGGTTATCAGGGCTAACAGGGATAACCTCAATTTAATTTTGTACAAGTCTTCTTATGCTTATGACTTTCAGGAAGTCGTTGTAATAAAAATTAAGAAAATCGATTAAGTTTCTCTTCAAAAAGCTTATAACAAGAGGCCGGGACTTGCAGAAAAGAAAAAATGGATCTGTTGGACCTTTTAAACAAAAATCATATTCCAAAGTATTATAACAACTTTTATCAAAATCTTTAACATGTTTTTCCTAAATTTATTTAACTAAAATAAAACTTTTTTCGATTTTTTTCAAAATATTTATTATAAAAATACTAACATTTCCCTTTTCACTGAAAAAATATTAATTTGTTATAATAAAATAAATGCAAAATAAAAAGTTTTTTCCTTAAGACATGAATGAGCTTCTTAAACAAACAATTTATTGGTGGAAAAAAGTCATATTTCGACTTGTGACACATTCGAACTATATCTCAATCTTAATAACGTCACATGTGAAACTCTATGTTGTTTTTATATTTTTTGTAAGTATACAAAATTAAGAAAATTAAGTTTCGTTGCATTACATCCAACTGCAACTAATGGCTCTATCAAAAAAAAAAAATTAAGTCATAAAAATTAAGACAATTATAAAATTCAACGATGCATGTTTTAAATTTCGATATTATTAATACAATTTTTTTTGAACAATATGGTCTTAACATGTAGGGGAAAGGTGGCATGAAAAAGCCAGTTTCAGAAATAAATTCCTAAAAAATAGTACCACTTACTTTGTTAAATTAAAAACTTCATTAGTATTTAGTTCATTTATTATTCAATAAGTAAGTAAGAAAAAAGGAGTTAATAACACAAGTTAAATCCAACATTTTTCCATTTTAAAAAAAGATAAAAAGCAGCTCTTTCAAAACCATGAGGCAATGAAAGAGCCAGCCCTCGTTATGAAAGAGCCGAGTAAAGTTTTTGGGTTAAATAGAACATTAGAAACATTTATTGCAATAATAATTTCGAATTCCCTTGGTTCCGCATGATTCATGAGCCCATCCATCACATACACTCTGCTTCAACTGAATAAGCACAAACATTTTCTAAGCTACTTTGTCCATTTTTTCAAAACCTTGTGCCGTAATATAACATTTGATGATACAAACTGTTTGCAAATGATGTTGACAAAATAAATCGGAAAGAATATTTCAAAAAGTACCGCTATTTTTTTCCTGCTTCCCTTGCAAAGCATTCAATATGGAAAAATGCAGTTTTATTTTGCGTCAACTGAATAGACAGAAATGGTGGTTTCTTTTGAATTTTTAACCATTTCAGATGTTTGGTACTATTGATAACCCTTCGCACTGTTGAAACGCTTGCAGTAACACCGGCTTTCTGCTTTATTTTTGAGGCAGAGTCGCAGGAATTGGAAGCACATCTTAAAATTGCTCTTCGATCAACCGCTGTTGTTGCCGTTTTTTTGGCCTCCTTTCATGTTTTTTCCGTGCGAATCTCTGCTCCTTAAATAAGAATAGACCACACTAGAACTTCGTCCAATTTTGTCAGCGATAGAAGGCCCGGTTGGTCCTTGGTCTTTTAGTAAATCGATTTGAGCTCTTTCAACACTATTTAGAGATTTTGATCTACCCATTTTTCTTTGAAATACAATTAATCAAACAAAATTCAATAAAAGTACTTCAACTGTTGATCTAATGTGTCAATCTCCACAGAAAACTCATAACCAGCGAAAATAATGACTTTGTGTCTATTCAGTTGACGCAAAATAAAACTGCATTTTTCCATATTGAATGCTTTGCAAGGGAACCAGGAAAAAATAGCGGTACTTTTTGAAATATTCTTTCCGATTTATTTTGTCAACATCATTTGCAAACAGTTTGCATCATCAAATGTTATATTACGGCACAAGGTTTTGAAAAAATGGACAAAGTAGCTTAGAAAATGTTTGTGCTTATTCAGTTGAACCGAAGTGTACCTTGCATTTGTACCAATTCTGCTTGCTTTTGGTGTAGCTACCATTGCATACTACACAGTTGTTACCATTTTTTTTTTTGCATTTACGTCAACTTGTCTTGGGTTATCACTTAGTTCCGATAATAGCACTTCACTATCTGAATCTGATGAAGAGTACATTTTGTTGGTGTTTCTATGATCACAGCACAAGATCTTTTACGACTGTTGGGCTTTGTTTTCTTTCTGGGACCTGCCTTCGCGAAAGGACGTAAAAGTCCAGGTGTTATTGTGTTATATTGGGAAGTGCTTGGTTGTGGTAATGTTTCTCTTAACGGTTGCTGACTTGTAGTGCCGTCTGACGTAGGATCTGGTCTATCAGTGACATATGAGGTGAGACATTCGAAATATATTTGAGTTAAATGGATACTCCTGTTTTGGTAAAACCTTGAGCAACATTGTGAGGACTATGTAAATGCTGCTGAATACGCATGTTTAACCAACTACCCGACTTGGTATATCATCATTCTTTTTCCCAGGATTTGATAACATCCACTCTATCATAGCGATCCTGTATCGAATTTCAAATAGGCCATAGACCGTAACATCTAGTGGTTGCATTTTGTGGCTACAGGGTGGTGAAAATCGTAGCATTATTATATTATTTTCTCTTGCAAATTTAATAACTCTTAGATTAACATGTGAACTGTGATTATCCATTAAGATCAACGCTGGGCTTTCCTTAGAAGGCCTTACGGCACAAAATGTTCTAGCGCCTTCAGAAATAAGTCTTCATTCATCTATCCCGATGGATTAGAAAGCCCCAATGCCCCCGGTGAACCATTCACCAACATTATGTCTTTATAGTTTACCCGCGTAAAAACAAGAACGAGAGAGAGAAGCTGTGCTGCAACCTGTTTCATCAGCATTATATATCATATGTGGTGGAAATTGCTACTTGGCAAAAACAACTGTTAATTTATGAAAAAATAGTTCAACATTTGTCTTGTTAAAGCTAGTTGCTCTCGAAAGTGAGGTACTTTCAGGCTTCCTAATAGCCAAATCCTTTTCATTTTTCTGGACAAACGGAATAAGCTTGTGCATTTTCAAAAGCTAATTTTCAAGTCTGTTGTCGTGTTAGTCCATGACACATTTTAGATTCTGTTTTTAAGAAGTCTGCCAACAGCTTTTCTTGGCATGTAGTGAAAACACGCTTATTGCCTATATTGGCAGTATGAGAATAGGATTGCTCACCAAGCGTCTTAAATTTTTTAACTATTTTCGCCAAATTTTCTCTTGAAATATTTAAGGAAAACCCTGTTTGGTTTATGCTCTGTCCTTTTTCCACAACTACTTGCAGAGCTTCTTTTACAAGTTTCCTTGTCGGCCTTTCACATATTTTCTTATTCACACCTTTATTTGAATCCATCCTGAAAATGCAAATTACGCTATAATTCTAAAAACTAGTTTATAAGACCAAGCCCACAAAAAGATGTTTTCAAAGAGCCAGTTCAAAAAGTGATGAAAGAGCCGGCTTTTACATCACACCTCGGGCCAGTTCTTTCAAAACACATCCTGTTTCAATAAAAACTTGAAATTATTTTATTCCACGAGAAGATTTAAAGCAAATTGTTTTTGTGGACACGAGGTTAAATATATGGGAAAGCAACAGAAACTTACGCCTTGCATACACAGTTTACACAGAAAAATACAAAAAAATTTTGAACTTCCACAAAAAAAAAATGTTCGTGCACAAAAACAATTAAAGATACTCTGCTTCTTCGCGCATTTGACAGTAACTGACAAACTTCGGTAAATGACAGCTACTACGCGTTGCTATGAAACAAAAATTATTTTAAAAAATTGACTGCTTTGATTTAGGAAATACAAGAGGTGGCTCTTTTATGCCACCTCTCCCCTAAACATTTGTGGGTTATCTCTTTAACACCCAAATATCGGACAGCATACAGATAAAGCGCCAACATAATTTTTTTTGTCTGTTGTCCCACACAGTTAGTTATCCGAATAAAAAATGATCTCTGAATCCATTCTTGTTTTTTTTTGAAGATACTTAAGAACGCAAGTTCCCAGCTCGTTAACTCCTCGATACGCATTGGACTCGTCCCAAACAAAGCATTCGCAGCTAGTGACCTACTACCGTCAACGAACGTACGACTTGAATTTGCTCTGGTGTAATGGCTCTCAATTTTCGGGATGGAATTTATGTGATTCCTAATACAGTCCCTAATAGCTGGATCTAGACACCTATGGTTCCGATGCTTACCTCTCAAGTCTGGCTCAAGTAAAACATCAACCATTTTATTTTTATTTTCATGAACAGTTCGAATCGTCCGATCGTTGATACGAGTATCTAAGGTGTTTCTGAAAAATATTTTACAGACTCGAACTTTTTCAACATCAGACTTAGAAAAATAGTAAGCATTGTTGTTGCTTCTTGGAACTCGTGTTCCTTCTTCACGGGTGTCCCTGTATCTTGGAGCTATGACTGTCATAGAGTTCTTTATAAATTGCCTTTGCCTTTCTATGTTGCCTAGGCTCCAATAATTCTCTATTCACCCTTATATTTTTAGTTTTTGAGAGGGTTTGGTACACTTCACCGAGATTTCTCTTCTGCTTTAAAACATTTAAAACATAAGATGAGGAACTTCTAGGACTAGCAATGCTCTCAAACGAAGTATCACTTTCATCACTTTCAGGGGGCTTATATGGTTTGTCGGTGGCGAAGCTATAAAAGTACTCTTGAACCCATTATTTTAGTACAGGAGCACATTATAAGGATTGTTTGCAATAAAAACAGGATAAGCAGTAGCTGATGTCTTTTTTCAGTGGCTTGGTATTTTGCCTTTAAAACACCTTTATGTCTATTTAAGGTACTCAAAGTGTTCTTTTTGCGTACCTGTTATCTATATGTGGCGCTAAGACAGTGAGGAGTTCCAGAAACCTGCATAAAGATGGTAATAGACATGTATGAGGGAGTAAAGACAAGATAAGATGCCCTGTTGGCGTCACCGAAGAGTTCGCAATCAAGGTCGATGTTCACCAGGGAAGCGTCTTAAGTCCCTTGATATTTATTACAGTCCTTGATTATCTACTTGAAGGAAAAGAGATGGACCCCAAAGTGCATCAGTTATTTTTGCTGACTGTTGGAGCCATAATTAGCGAGGATCAAATGTCCCTGCAACGAGCACTTGATGTATAGCCATGGGTGGAAGTTTTGGAGGGAAATAGGTATCGTATTAGTCTGAAAAAACATTATACCTGTGCTGATCCACTCCGACCTATTCCAGACATTTATATGAATGGAAGAGTGATCCCCAAGTGCGAAAAGTTCGAAGATCTGAGATCTATGATCAATAGCGAAGCAAGCTGCGATGAGGACATTAAACATCGCGTAAACGTAGGGTTAATGAAAAAAGGGAAAACTCTGTCATTTTCTTTGAACGGAAAAAGTCGACGCTCACATACAATTCACAATGTTGGACAGCGTACAAAAAGTATGAGGGCAAATTAACGGCAGCTGAGATGAAGATGCTTCGTATGACAGCAGGAGTAACAAAGATTGATCGAATGAGAAGTTCCAAGATCCAAGAAAGCCTTCATGTCAAAGAACCCATCTCGATGAAAACGAGCAATTTAATGATGCACGATAATAAATTGATAATCATTAAATGACTGTTGAAGCACACGAATATAGTGACAAAGGCGGCCGAAATCATTCAACAGACTACGTGCTCTGACGTAGATAATTATTCTTAAATTTATTAATCTAACTTTCACTGCTTGAGATTTGACACTCGAAAAAATAGAATACCTTATAACTCTTGTTTTCTTTTCTTCATTAGGTATTCACAGATGGTCTATAAATACATTTCCTGGTGAATATATCCTCCGATCTGCTTAAGAACCAAAATCAGATTCTTTGATTTAGTAAACATTTTAGATCAGAGACATGACAAATCATGCCATAATCAAATTGGTGAAAGAGGAGCCACACCAGCAAGCATGTTTTTGTATTCCATTCAGGTTTATTATCTCAACTGTTCAATGTCACTATCACCTGAGTCTCTTTTTCACATCACATTTTTTTCTGTTTTCATATCATATGACATAATCAGGTATTTTGATTTGGAAGTATACTTTTTGCATCCAGAGAACATGCGGGCCTATTTTGTTGGTTTAAGTCAAGTACTGCATCAAACTTGTCGCCATACAAGTCAATTTAATATCGTGCTGTTGTTCTTACCACGTACATACATGAATCAATTTTGTCTACACAAAACAGTCGTGTTAAACTAATTAATCTATTTATCAGCAGATTGTGATAGATGTCATGAGTTATACGCTATTTTTAGTAGTGAGTCAGCTGTTCTGAAATTGTTTGCTTATTCAATATCTACGACAAAAGAAGTTCAAACAAAGGCCTATCTCTGTATTATTTGAGGTGCAAAGACAAATCTGCAGGCCATTAGTTTATAATACAGTGGGTGATCAAATTATTACGGCCACCTTAAAAAATATATTTTTTTCAGGATTTAGTGCAAATAAATGAATTATAAGACCTTTAAAATAGATTTATTTTATTTAAAAATGGATTTATCGGTAATAAGCTTTTAAAAAAATAATAAGTCTCAACACTAAGCAGTGCTTATTTTTTGGCAGCAATTTTTCAAAGTGGATGCCTCATTTTTTTATGGGGTAAGCTTTTCATTTCTTGAGCTTTTTAACGCTTTTTTTTTGAAAAATCCAAGGTTGCTGTTTCAGAATCGGTATTTATGATAGAAACAGGCTGTGTATTTACTTATTTTTAAGTTTGTGTGCATTCAGTTTGGGTGTGAAATTTCTTATAGAGCTCTTTTGGTAAGGACACCGTTCAAGCCATGGGTAGAAGAAAAGACCTTCCGCCGGCAAAAAATTCTGAAATCAAGACCCTGCTATTAAACACTGAGCATTCTCAGAGGAAAATAGCAGTAATTGCAGGAGTGGCAAAGTCCTCTGTGGACAAAATAAAAAAAAAAGTTGACGAAAATGCTGCCCTTTCGCCTATGAGAGCCGGAAGATCTGAGATTTGTGATAAGAATAGAAAGAAACCACGTAAGGTTCTAACAAATTTGATCCATGAGTCAGGAATTGAGATTTCAGATATGACAGTTCGACGTCGCCTAAAAGAAATGGGTTTTGCTTGCCGCCGTCCAGCAAAAGAAGCCACTCCTTACAAAGGCGATGGTGGAAAAACGCCTTAAATGGGCTAAGGCTCATAAGGACTGGACATCCGAAGACTGGTTAAAGGTGAGAACTTAATATGTCGGCTTTCAATAGATTTTTTTTTTATATTTTGGAGATATTTTAACGATTTTCGTGGCACGCATTTTTTTGTAGGTCTGCTTTTCCGATGAATCAACGGTTCAGATTTTGTCGGATAAGTCCGAGTTTGTTAGGAGGAGGGCAAACGAAAAATATAAAAGCGAATGCATAGTAGAACGTGTGAAACATCCTCTAAACATTATGGTTTGGTCAATCATCAGTGGGCAAGGAACTGGACATTGTTGAAGGAACCATGCTTCAAGACCAGTACATTCAGATCTTATCATCGAAAATGTTACCACAAGTGCAGGAATGGTTCCCAAATTGCAATTTTGTTTTTATGCATGACTCTGCACCTTGCCACAAGGCAAAAAGAGTGACTGCATTTTTACAGGAAAAAAATGTCGAGGTTCTGGAATGGCCGGGAAACTCTCCCGACCTTAACCCCATAGAAAATCTTTGGGAACTGATGAAGAGAGAAATAGGCAAGGAAAAAATTACAAATAAGCGAGCATTGATCGAACGTCTTATCGAAGTATGGCATAGGAGCGAAAATATTAAAACTAATTGCTTTAAATGCATCGAAAGTATGTCAAAAAGGGTTAAGGCTGTTATAGCAGCAAAAGGCAATGTAACAAAATACTAATTTTGTTCAGTTTTACTGTTCTCTTTCTTATTAAAACTACGTTATTTTATTAGCTTATAAGTCACTTCTAATATGAATAAATAAATAAAGCTTTAAAAATACAAATCACAAAAGTTATGTTGGTCTATCATTCAAAAAGTTATATTTTTCCATGTGGCCGTAATAATTTGATCACCCACTGTAAACTTATCGGCTGTGGTCCATTTTTTAAGTAAGTTGTATCATTGATTCATTGCAACGGTTGCAAATAAAAAAAAATGTTTGAAAGGCGACATTGCATCTAGGCAATTTTGAAATTCAGGTAAGCCCAGCGAAACATTTAATATCTTGAAACAATCCCACATGTGTTTTTGTTTTCTATTCGGGGTGCGAGGTTTTCTACACCGGAGCACTCACACGCAATACTTGTATATCGTACTGCAAGGAAAACACACGACTTTTACTGAGATTTCAACGTTTTTCTGAGAGAAACTAGTAGGCTGCTTCAATGGTGATGAGCGGCTTAGATTTCCAGCCCTCCCCATATCAACACCAAATACTTGCCACATGATACGAGCAAAAGCAAGATAATCACAGAGAAAATGTTCCGAAGTGTCATCGCTCTTCTCCACAGGCTTTGCAGTTGGTGGTTTTACTTAAATTTAGCACCTTAAGATGCTTGGCAAAAGCGTATTGGCCCATAAGAACGCCAGTAATTTGTCCAGTAACTTGTCTTTTCTGTTGAGAGACAACAAGAATGTCGCAGATTTTTTACAGACGTCGGGAAGTATTTGCTTAGTCTGTCTGCACCCTGTTCAGGTGCTGAGAAGTCCTCTTCTGAGCCTTTGTGAACAGCAAGTTCATCGGAGACCTTATTTCCTATGATCCCGTTATGACCCGGGACCCAGACAAAACTTAGTGAATTCGTCCCTCCGACCGAATTCAGTGTGATCTTGCATGCACTAACTATTTTGGGTTAAGGGCTTAAGAAAGCTCGGCTTCGCTCTCGCTACAGCCGCAAATACTCCGGCCCCTCCACCTGTTCCTCATAACATAGTTCACACCCAATAGGAAAGCATAGGTCTCCGTCTTGAAGACTGGTGCAAGTTTGTCTAACGAGAAGTAAAGTCTAATGTTGTCGCTCTCCACGAAAACACCAGCATCTTTGATTGGTTTTGGAGCCATCCGTGGAGGCTCGACTTAATTCATTTCCAGGTTCAAAGTCTGGCCATAGCCAGTCCTGAAAAGTGGACTTTGTAATTGCGCATCAGCAAAGTTCCGGTGTCATTGCATTGGACGGCATTTTTATAAGACAGGAGTCGTAGGAAACCGTCACGCAAGGTCATGAAGACTGCAACGCGAGTGATACCAAAAGCCACCTCTGCTTGAAAGTAAGCTAGCTTTGATTGTAAAGGGTTTTTCAACAGGGACGCTACAAAAGTAGAGCAACAGGGACAGCAAACGACGCCGAATTTCTTGCCGCTCTTTTGACATTTCTCTTCAGTAAGGTCTGCCATTTCATGATGGAAAGATATACGAGCCAACAACGAGTCGAAATTATTAAAATTTACTACAGAAATTCGGAGTCAGTGGCCTCAACGTTTCAGTTATTGGAAACCAAGTTTGGAAACCGTGTTATCTCACGAAATGGTCCAGTCGCTTGGCCGCCTCGGTCGTGCGATTTGACGCCGTTAGACTATTTCCTGTGGGGCTACGTCAAGTCTATGCCAACAAGCCAGCGACGATTGATGAACTTCGTACGAATATCGAACGTGAAATTGCAGCAGTATCGGCCGATTTATGCTTGAAAACCGTCGAAAATTGGGTTCAGCGTCTGGACTTCTGCAAGCGTGCCCGTGGTTGCCATGCAAAAGAAGTCGAGTTCCATACATAATGGCATCGAACGTACTTTCACAGGAATAAAGAATTTCATTGATATCCAAAACGGTTTTTGTTTTATTTAAAAAAAACTTTTGTAGCGCTCTTATTGAAAAACCCTTTACAACCCATGATGTAAAAAGCAAGAGGGGAGGTTCAAT
The DNA here is from genome assembly GCA_949715645.1 of Portevinia maculata. Taxonomy (NCBI): domain Eukaryota; kingdom Metazoa; phylum Arthropoda; class Insecta; order Diptera; family Syrphidae; genus Portevinia; species Portevinia maculata. Next base: position 80,113,148 of record OX454526.1, on the reverse strand, counting down.
AATACATCTAGGCTGGAGACAGACGTGCTGGTGAAGGCCCCCGTTCAGCCCAAAAATACCTTCCTTTGAAGCTTGGCGAAAGCAGTAGTATCGTATTCCCATGAAAGGTTATTCCATCAAACAACCGACGCATATGCTAACTGTTCATTTTAATACTAATTTGAGTTTCATCATTCATTGATATAGGCAACATATTTTATTGTATTCTTAATATTAGATTTAGTAATTTTGTTGCATATTTTTTGGATTTTTAACAAAAAAAAGAGCAAGAAAATCACTCAATTTTTAGCAGCTCCTATGCTATTATAATTTTATCGTTTTCCAGTAAAAGCTCAATAGCTTCTCCATACATCTGATTTTATATAATATTTTTGAAATAGTTTCTCAGTCTCAGCAAGACAATTTAAGAATAAAGTGGTCAGAAGGTGATACTTGAGTTTTTTATTGAGAGTTCTGCTCGGTACTGCAAATCCCCCCTATTTGCTTCCCTCTTCTGTTTCCCACCCAAAGATTCAGAAGAACCCAACGGAGTTCCGAACAGTTATTGGATGACGATATGGTGTTCTCGCCCGCATCACCCACCAGAAAACGGACACTTGTACGTACACAAACTTATCATAGCCGTGTAAATCCGTAGTACTCTTTTCGGTGAAAAGCCCCAAGTCTTGCCGAAATTGCCCTTGCACTGTCAGAAAACTGACAGCGCATTAGTAGCCTTAAGCTCAACATGCTTGGACCAACGATGTTTGCTATCCAGGATGACCCCAAAGAATTTACTTCATTTAGAGAGTGGGATTGTGACGCCATTTAGCACTGGCTGAGTCAACCCGATCAGCTTCCTCCTTCTCGTAAAGAGAACAACCTTAGTTTTGAGAGGATTGACCAAAAGTCCATCCCATTCGTCGATCACGTCTAGCGCATGATCCAACAGAAAGTACGGCAACATCATCTGCGTACGCCTGAGCGTAGACGTTAGAACAGCTGAGAGCGTCAACAGAAAGTCAAACAGCATGCACCACAGAGTGCAGACAGAATGATGCCTTCATAAATGTCTTCTACCTAGCTAAAGCTTTGACCTTTCGATAAAATACTTTTTTTTAAATTGTTAATTAATTCGCCGGTTAAAAAGGCAGATACCACCAGAAGCACCGAAAAAATGTGACAGTGTCACCCCAATGGAGCTGCGTGCTGCGTGCTACCGGTTTTCATGCTGACACGATGGAGGGTGCATCGCTATATTGTATTTCTTTTTAATTGGGCACATCGAGTGTAAATTACACTTTATAAATTAATAAATAAATAACCTTAAACATTATTTTGCCCGGCACAGATGTGACACAGGGACGCACGCAGTTATGCATGCATCGATGCACATAAAGCACATGTGCAGTAAGAAATTGTGTTCAATCAGTATGATTTTTGCCTGGCCTAAATATCACTGAACCACCAAACAGACTAAGATGTTTGTTATTGTCACAGAATTTCACAGCACTAAACGTCAAGCGGGAAAAGTTGTTCCAAATTGTGCTACAATCGGTGTATCTAAGATTAGAAATAGAAAAAACTTGCATCAAAAATTGGCATGCAGTAAGCAATGTGTCATTTTACATACAAAATCATCTTGCTGCACCGCTCTTGCTGCACATATGTTTCAGCCAATTTGCTCCTCGATTATCGGTCCCAACAGTAATAAAAAATAACAAGCATCAGAGAATCCTCCGAGACCGTGTGTGTCGTATTGCACCCCAATCCATAGTTTTCTGTACATCGCCAGTGGCGTAAAACACGCTTCGCAGCTCACCAATGCACTTCATAATCCATGTAGATCGCTTCCTCTAGGCTTCCTGGTTGATGGAACAGAGCGAACCTGTTACACCGCACTTAGGTCCATATGGAACCATTGTGATACCCTTGGTTGGCAGTGTTGGCATCGTTATTCTGGCCTTAATCCTCTATCCCAGGTTGTCTTTCCCTTCTCCAAGTTGTCCAGCTATTTGGATGTCCGTATAAATCTGTAAAGAATTGAAAGTGAGACATCAGACAGTTCTTGAATGTCTTGGAAGAAGTATCTTACAAGTGTTCTGTTCCTCAGTAGGCTTGGGTAGTGGCAGAGAAAGTGAGGTGTATCCTCATAGGTCTCCTCGTCATCCTTGAGATTTAGTTTCAAAGTGTGATTCATTAGCAAGTTGTGACCGGTAAGAGTTCCAAACAACTAAGATAATGATGTTCACTCACAACGTCATCGTTTTTTTGGTACGGTTCTTATCACATTTTGGCCCCGGTTTACGTGATATGTCACAAGTGGTTAATGATTCCACCTGTTGTTAGCTTTCATTCGGATCTTGTATTCAACTCTTTTTCTGAGATAACAGAGTGGTCGTTTGACCTAATGAAATGCCTGATCTTTTACCAAAATTTTGAATCACTTTTTCGCCTAATGATGGTTCAATAAGTGATATTTGCTCGATGATGTTGTCTTTGAGGTGTTGAACACTTTGAGGATTATCGGCATAAACTTTACTCTTCAAGAAACCCCATAACAAAAAATCCAGTGGTCTTAAATCGCACGATCGTGGTGGCCAATTCACGTCTGTTCTTCGGGAAATTGTGCCATTGCTAAACTTCTCTTTCAAAAGATAGATTGAGGTCGTTGCTGTGTGGCATGTTGCACCATCCTGTTGAAACCACATATTCTGCACATCAGTATCTTCCAATTGACTCCACAAAAAGTTTCTAATCATCGCTTGATATCGAGCTCCATCCACAGTAACAGCGTTCGAAAAAAAATGGACCAATTACGCCATCACACCAAAATCCACACCATACAGTATTTTTTTTTGGTTTCATTGGTCTTTCAACGATCCTCTAGGATTTACTTCAGCCCAAATGCGACAGTTTTGTTTGTTGGCATAACCGCTAATTTCAAAATGAGCCCCATCGGTGAGGATAATTTGCTTGAAAAAATTTTCATTTTTTTGTTGCTATATATCTATGGAACAATTAACGAATTGCCGATGCACTGCGTGGTCAGTTGGCTTTAATTCTTGTGTTAATTGTATTTTGTAAGCCTTTACATGCACAAAGATCTGTGCAAAATGTTACACAAAGTTGTTGGTTTGAGGTTTAATTGCTGTGAACGAAGACGAATTGACGTCCTTGGCTCTTCAGCAACAATAAGTGCTAACAGCTGCAATATTTCCATTCTAACGACGACTACGATGATAGCACATATAATAGGGTACATTGATAGCGCATGCTTACTTACTTAGGTGGCGCTACAGTTTGGGATGTACCTGAGCTTCAACCAATACGCCTCTCCAGTTAGCACGATCTTTGGCTAACTGCCTCCAGTTGCGCACTCCAAGGTGGTTGAGATCCCCTTCCACTTGCGCGTGCGACCTAAGGCGACGTCTTCCGCTACTGCGTTGTCCCTCCGGGTTGGAATCGAAGACTCTTCGGGCCGGAGCGTTGGTGTCCATTCGGTCTACATGTCCTAGCCATCTTAGTCGACTGATTCGCACTTTTTTGACCAGGTCGATGTCGTAGAGTTCGCTGTTAAATCTCCTCCTCCAAAGCCCGTCAACGCAAACGGGACCGAAAATCACTCGAATAATTTTGCGTTCGAAACGACCAAAGAGATCTTCATCCGCTTTGGCTAATATCCACGCTTCTGCGAAGTAGAGCAGTACTGGGATGATGAGGGTCTATCGCATGCAGAGTACAAAAATATGTCGCTTATTCAGGCGAATGGGATTTACTCCTGCATCCCCGTTTGTTCGAACTGGTTCGAATCGTGCATAAGACATGTTGTTCTTTCAAATTTGGTTGGAACAACAAATTGTTGGTTGCTTTTGCTTATTTCTCGCTGTTTTGTTTTTCATTATTTCGGTTTTTGTTTTCAAGCACCTAGTGTGTGGTTTATGTTTTTCAGATTCTGATTCTGATTCAATTGAAGGAATTTCTGTTCAAGGTTATTTACTTTTTTTAAACAACAGTGAGAGGGGATTAGCAGGAAAGTATATCTTGCAATAGCAACCTGGGATACTGAGGTCCCCGTGTCTCTCACTCTGGGGATGCTGGTTTATAGTGAGTTCACCGTGCCTCTCACTCTGCCGGAGTTGGTTCAATTTCGTGAATTTCTTGCATTTGTTTTCCTGGCAAAATTTGAATTTTTTGATTTTTACTGGTATAATTCTTTTTTTGAATTTTCCAAGCACAATGTTTCCGCAAGAGAGTAAAGAATTTCTTCGCGATGCTCAAAGCATTGGTTTTGCTTTTGCTTATCAAACCAGTTCAAATGTCTAAGGTTTGTTATTCTCATGCATTCCAATGCCATGCTCTCCCATATATATATTTCTTATATCGATCTCTTAAAATTGTATGTACGAGTATACATACTTTGAAATGGAGCTTACAAATATTAAAAAATTCACCAGTTGGTGCTAAGAGACTTCCAAAATCACTATTTTGGAAAAATTCTAAGCAGAAATGACAAATTCTGACGGATAGGTATGTTATTTGTCCATCACTTTTTAAAAATAATTGCCCACTTGTTTTTTAAAAGAATTATAAATGCCAGATAGCTATCCTGTTAAATGACGCAGTGCAGTCGTTTCCAATGAAATTCCATTTAGAATTTTTATTTCATTTATATCATTTTTTCGAACAAAGTATTATCAAACACAATTTCCACGCGTGCTTCAGGTAGGTATCTAAATTCAAGAATTCTACATCGCCATCATCACAATTACTATGAGAGAGAGCGATTAGATTTGAGGACAGAATTTTTGACATTAAACCATTAAATTCGTACATAGGGGGATTTTTTGTTGTTATGTACCACCTTACTGCGAATAATAGAAAATAAATTATCCAAAATATCTTGATGAGTTCTTTTTGTAAGTAAATACTCAACTTTCCCGAATAAACCATAATCATCTTCACTAAGTAATAAAACTCCGTTTATTGTCTGTATCATTCCTTTTACACAAAAGTTCCCTGATCTTAAGTAAGACTGGAATTGTTGAAGCTCATTATAAGCTGGATTTCGGACCTGAACTCCACGCTTTAAAATAGTTTTATCTTAATGAGACCCACTATCCACACAGTCGAAGCATTATTCATTTTGTGAACGCTTGTGTTGCTAGAGCCTTCGTTGCCGTACAATCTTTTTCGAGGAACCCAACGATAAAATGTGGATACGTGGGGACGTCTAAAACCCAATTTATCTCGAAGAAATTTATAAACGTTCTAAGATCTGTAAAAAATGTTTTGGGAAAGTTCTCTTGCGGCAACATTATATTTTTTGGACTTGGACAGCCCCAACAATATACCACAAAAAAATGTTTGAATGCTCTGAAATATGAAGTTGGTATGTACTTGAATTTGCGATGATAATCTAGTTGATATTTTGCCATTTCGTAGAGCGTTATGCGTCTTAGTTCTAGAGCGAAGTTTTCTTCTCAAGCTTTGAATTTTAAATCTGCAGCTTAATATATTTTTTTTTCAATTCAGAATTTGTTTTCTCCTCTTGTGCGCATTTTTCTTATAATTTGTTGCATCTCACGCAAGAACTATTTGAACTACTGGAGATCCTTCTCCGTTTTGGTAGCAAAGATGAAAGATTTTCTAAACTTAAGTCTAAATTTAAATTACAATTTAGATTTAAGGAGGGAACAGCGTCCTTTTTAAGTATTTTTCTGCCAATAAATTCCGAATAAAAATGTTTCACAAACAAAATATTTCCATTCGCTCTTAAAATCGCATGCCTGCCTCAACAAATTACTCAAAATTTCATTTGTCTCATTTGAAGGACATGCAAAAATGTCCAGATCGGGGAAATGTCTTCGATTTTTTTTACGAATCGTACAAGAAACGCCAGACTTACTTTTACGTGGATCATACAACGCTAAATATTTAAAAAGTATACCGCTGAATAAAATCGCTCAATCATAAACCAAAACCAGCCAAATCCCTCGAAAGTTGAGAATTTTATTGGCATTGAAAAAGTGGTCATTTTCTTTAACTCTTCATGCGATATCTATGTAACTTTATTATCCGTGATGATAGGGGTTACTTCTCTGATCTTGAACCTAACCAGTTTCTTCAAATTTATGAACGATAACTTTAATAGCACGGTTTGACGGAGCATTTTCTCTACCGTATTTTGAACGAAATTTTCTTTCAACTTCTGCAAAACATTCACCATATTTAAAATAAGTTTTAATAATAAAAACACATTGCTCAATCGTGACTGATACGTTTTAGCTAACGGGAATGTATTCACTTCATACCTGAAAAAACTTCGTTGTAATCTAATAGCTGTAAAAAAAGTGGCTGCCAATTTAAAATGATACGTCAAAATTGAACACCCTTTATATGAGCTGTAGTCCAAGACAAAATTAAACCACCTTGACTTCATTTGCGAATATACAATAATGCCCCAATGAAGAGGATTTTCGACTCACAGCCCCCATGTTCGAGACGACAATGAAAACCGAACCTCTGTTTTAAAAACCAAGACATCGCAGATGACAGAGCGCTTGGTCTGGACAACTGGAAGCACCGTGCCCAAAATCGCAGTGGATGAATATCTGGGGCAGCCTCGGCACGGTCGTGAGCCCGATAGGTAAGTGAGTATTTCAAATACGAAGCATCTTGCTAAAACAACCGAAGACATTGCATTATTTTATTCGACTGAATTACAGTCGAGGAATTTAATGCTTAATGCAGCAGCCTCTGTCCCAGAAAGTTCCAAGAGTAGTAGTAGTAGTAGTAAAATGTTTTTATTTTCAACTTAATATCAAAAAGTTTACATTTTTATTTTAAATTAGGTTTTTTCAATGCAAGTTAAAAACAAAAGACTTACGACAATGACAAAAGTCGTCTGTCGGGTAGTTAGATTATAATTGGATATATAAATAAGCTTGAAATCAAAGTTTTATGATCAAGAAAGAAATTACTGATTAAATTCTCTTACAAGTTGATTTCGATATGGTAATGCTACAGTGATATAATAAAAGAGTCTATCAAAATCTGCACTCGTTTCTCCATTGAGTACCTATATGAATAATTTCGGCTTCTGTTAACCAAGCTCTCCCAAAACAACTCAGCCTGAACTCGCTTAATTCCGGACATCTGCCTAAAAAGTGCTGGATGTTTCTTCTTCCCTTAAGTTGCACACAGTATATAGAGATGTTCCGTTCTCCACAAATCTATTTCCGGTAAGTTGAATTAAGCCGCATCTTGCCTTAAATATCCAGGTGATTTTGTTAATTTCGAACCCATCGGTGATGTAACCTTCCCCTCTAGAATGATCCAGAAATTTATAGACTGCTTTCCGATGTCCTCCGTAATTTTGCCTGTTGACCCTCCGATTTCAGCAGCCGCAGTAGATCTAAGCTCATTTGTATCCAAGCGCTATTTAGAAATTTTTGTTTTTATCCCAATGAAGCCCAATATGGTTTACTTCTTTGACCCAGAAAAATTGTTTCCTTAAGATAATTTTAGTTAGATGGTGTGGTAGTCGTCTTTCACTATATAAGAACATTGTTTTTGCTATATATCTCATGTGAAGATCAAGGTACTATACCCTTGTCCGTCTTTTGCTCCTGTCTCTAATGATAACGCATAGTTTGGTGTAAATGTAGGTAACTTTAAAATTAGTTTCAAAAAGTATCGTTGTAATCTATCAACTTCTTCGAACATTCCAAAACCACAGATCTGAGCGCCATAAGTTTGGATAGCTCTACAGACCGCTTGGGACAATTTCCACTTTGCGGCAAGACTGATATTTCTTGTTGCCAAAAAGTTATTCCACGTCGAGTTTATGCTGCTCTTTGCTGCACTGTTTCTCTTCTCCACATGCTTTGAAAATGGCATCTTCAGAGTCAGAGACACTCCTAGGTATGTATAATTTGAAACAATACGTATTCCTTGTCCATTTATTGTTTTCTTGTCACGATAGCCTCCCACCATTTCTAAACACCATAATTTCTGATTTACATAGGTTAACTTCTAGGCCCCATTTCACACAGTAAGTTTCAAGTCGCGTTATCATCTGCTGTAACACCTTGGCATCATCCGCCAAAATTACCATATCGTCTGCGTACAGCTGAATTCTTATGTTGATCCCGTCGATATAGAGTCCTCCTTCTAGAACTGCATGCAAGTCATTTATATATAGTGCGAAAAGCAACGGCGATAGCAAGCATCCCTGTTTAACTCCAAAAAGTGTCACAAAGTATTCGGAGAGCTCTTTTCCTGTCCATACCGCAGATTGAGCACATATTGGCATATATAGCTTCTATCAGGTTGACAAATTTGGACGAGACTCCCATTGCGTCTAGTTTATAGATAAGCAGTTTTCTGAAAATTTTATCAAATGCAGCTTTCAAGTCGACAAAAAATGCGTAGGTACACTTTCTTTTTTTCTGCCAGCTTCAGGTGAACGATTAAAGCTAGATTATAGATGTTATCCACAGTCGATTTTTTTTTTTTAAGGCCCGCCTGAAATTCTGTCAAGATACCATTTCTCTCCACCCATGCATACAGCCTCTCGTTGAGTATTCCCATCATAATCTTCGCAACACAGTTCAGTAAAGAGATACCCCTGTAGTTGCTGGGTTGATTTATATTACCTTTTTTGAATATGGGAACAATTATTGTTTTGCTAAAAGCTTCCTCTATTTTGCAGTCATTCAGCATCCTACTAAAGGAAAGAGCTAGTTCCTCCAGGTAGTCATACGGTCCAGAGTATTGATATTTGCATTTCCTTTATTGCAGAGTAACACATCTCATTTTGTTCCTGCAAAAGCAAGACCGATATGCAAGCAAAGAAGTATTAAACACCACTCAACGCAAAGCAATCATCATGACAAAACTAAAAAAACAAATACTTTCTTTACGTGTACCTAACAATTAGGTTTTTTTTAGTTTTTTTATTTTGAGATTTAACTCTCCGTTTTTTCTGGGTTTTTATTTTTTCTTTTGTTTTTTTTGTTTGTTTTTTTTTTGTTTGTTAATTAAAAATTATCAATAAGTATTTTAATTACAGGATGTTTGTTTTGTTTGTTTGTTTTGCTTTTTCGTGTTTCGAAAATATATATTTAAATATTAATGTTTGTTTTGTTTTATATATGTATACTATATGCATATACATACATATATATTTATGTATGCAATTAAAAATTAAAATTCACAATATAATCAATTCAAAAAACGATATAATGTTGGTTTCTGTTCTGGTTTTTTCCTTTTTAACATCGCTCATACAAAATTTTATTACATAATATCGATTCTGGTTGGTTTTAAAGTTTTAAATAATTCGAGTGAATTGCATTATGTTGTTCTGTTTCATATGAGAGCATGTATCATTTCGCAAACAAAATTGGAACATTTTTTTTTTTCAAAAATTAAAAAAGACAAAAATTACACAGAAAGTTAATTTTATAGTTTTCGTTGGAAATTTCTTGTCAGATTGTTTTAATATTTTCTGTTTTCGAATCGTTTTTGTTTGTTTCAAATTCATAATCATTCACTTTTGTTTTAAAATTCTCGGGATATTTTGTTGTTGTTGTTTTAACTATAAAATTTGTTTGATTTGCATTATTTCTCATTAAATATACATATATATGGAGATACTCATTGTAAGGTAGTTTTTAAAGGGCGATTTTTAAATAGAAACTTACAAAACTATTAAATTACTATAATTATAATAATAATTAATTTTTTTCTTTCTTTTTTGTAAAACTTTTTCTTTTTTTGTTTGAAATAATTTCATTAGAACTTAAATGTTAAAAGAGAAAAAAAAAAAATAATAATAATAATAAAATATATAATTAAACATTTAGAAACAATAACACTAAGAACTAGGTTAAAACTAGGAAAGTTATATTTTAAATTAAGGAGACAACGAGAACCGAATGGCAGACATTTTCTTTCTTTTTTTTCAAGTTTTCTTTGTAAAATTTTTGAAAAATTTCTTAAATTGTTTTTTTGTTTTTTATTTATTTAGATTTGAGTCGCGCTAATTGGCTTCTCTGTTAAGTCCTTTTTAAGGCAGGTGTGTGCATGTGTGTGTCTAGTGTCCACCAACAACTCCCAATTCCTTTTCTTTACTCTCTATTTTGTCCTTATTCTCTCACACACCGCATTCAATTTATGAATTAAAAAAAACAAAAACAAAAATTCTTTTTTACAAACAAAATAATAACGGAAAGCGTTCTTTCTACTAATCCTAATCTAGATACGTGTGTTTTGTCTTCATTTAGCGTAAGTTTTACAGAACAGAAAAATTGTAAAGAGAAAAAAGTTAACAAATTGTTTTTAAAAAAAACCCTATGTGATTGAAGAAAATCTGTTTTTGTTTCTTCTTTCAAAACGACAGCCTTTTTGATATTATTATTAAAAAATGTTTTTTTTTAACTGTTTTATGGGTTTTTTTTTTTTTTTTTTTGTTAAACACGATATTTCTACGAAGAGGGAGGGGAGAGGAGGGTGGGTTGGGAGGGAGAATTGGTTAGTTCAAGTACAGCTGGTTGTAATCCAGCTTGGCTATTTGAGGGGACAAGGACAAGTGGAAGTGGTTTTGCAGTTGTTGTTGGTGGTTATGATGTGGCTGTTGCTGACTGGAAGGATTGGTAGGAATTGGTTGCTGATGGTGCCGCTGTCGTTGGTGCTGCAGTCATCATGTGTCGCCGCGCGTTGACATCATATTCGTTTCTATGTCGCCTTCTTTGCTGTCTTCGGAGTCGTCACCGCTTGAGGTACTGCCGCGTCGGCGATAGTCATTGTTTGAATTGTTCCCGCCGCCGTTGCCGCCGAGCATATGATGATGCTGCTGAAGCTGATATTGCTTTTGAGTTTGTCCCATCACAACGCCACCGACGTTGCCAGTGACAATCAGACCTGTATGGGTGCTGCCACCGCCGGGTGACATTCTTGTGACTAGCAGATGCTCGTAGTTTTCCTTGATCCATTCACGGTAATCGATCACGTCATCTGTGATGCGAATTATCCGGCCGAGTATGGAGCGCTCGTTGCAGTCGCTCGCCCAGTTGTTGAGCGGAGACACCGCTTGCGAGAGCATCAAGTAGGCGTACTCGAATGCCTGCTTCACCTGCAACGCGCCGTACGAAGATCGGCCGATGTCGTTGCCCGCCGTCAGCGGGTCCTCGATGCAAAGTAGAGACGGCCTATGGCCATCCACCATTTCGCGCTGCAGGTCTTCCTTGGGGATGTAGCGGCCACCATTCTTAATGCTGATGCCGATCTTCATGTAGTTAAATTTGCGGCCGTACAGCTCGAAGAATTCAAGCAACAGCACGCCCAGATTCGCCGTATCCGATTGTATCTGTCGCGGGTGCAGCTGCAGGAAGCTAATGCACATTAGAATGAGCGAATATGAGGAAATGCCACCGGTAAACACCTCGTTCAGGTCACGCTGCAGCAGGAACTGCTTGAGGACGAGCACCAGCTTCGCTAGCAGCGGATACTGTTGCTTGTACTCCTTGATCAGTTCGGCGGACTGCACGCCTGACTGCATGTTGAACGAGATGTCTACTTTGACCTGCGATTCGCGGTCCGTCAACTTAATAATGGGCACCGACGCTTTGTCCAGCACCCGCACCGATGACGGCTCTGCGATACCACGTGCGATTAGCTCTGTCTCCAGCGTACGCAGCGGCAGCTTCTCCCACATTCCCAGGACGACCAGGTCAATGTCTGACGTAGGCAGGAACAATCCCGTCCGGAATGAACCGAATATCTCGACCACCGCTGCTGGCCAGATGGTATGGACGACGGCTTCGATGCGGAGGACGACCTCGTTGCGGATGGCATGTTCGGCGGGCGTGGGCAGGACATAGTGATAGAACTGTTCGATCTCCTCGTGCAGACCGATAACGCCACGTCCGTACACGTAGCTGGGAATGCGCCAAGGACAACCTCTGTACTTGCTGATCAGCTTCTCCACATGTCTGTTGAGGTTGTATGTCGATGCCTTGTTGTCGACAATGCGCCCGATTTTCCTGCGCGACGGATTGTAGTAGTTGCCTCTTTCGTTTGTGGAACGATCGCGCTGCTCGTTACCGGGCGTGTTCTGTTGCTGATCCAATATCTGGTGAAAGGCAGCATTGGTTGTATCACGGTCACGTTCTCTGCTCATCATAATCATGTTGCTGTTGTTCGTGTTGATGCTGTTACCGTTCTTGGTGTTCTGCTGTTGTTGTTGTTGTTGCTGTTGAAATTGCTGCTGCAAGTCAAGCAATTGGCTCATTTCATGGGCATTGGTCTCCCAGATTTTATACCATGTACGCAGAGCTGGTCCCTCCTGTTCCTCTTGAAACCAGCCAACAAAAGGATCCATCCACAGGGGACTTGCGATTGTGCTAAATGCACAGGGCAGAGATCTGGAACAAGTGACTGGCACAGGCACTGGAGCGATGCTGTAGGGTATCAGGGTGTTGTTTGTTTGGTTCCATTTGTACAAAATTACAGTTTCCATTACTTACCCGACAATTCGGTGTAATTATTCCAAATTACCGTCTCCTACACGCTCAACATTTTTATCGCAAAAAAAATCTTCTTTTTTTCTTGCTGCTTGCTCTCCTTCTTGTTCTTTCTATTTGCTGCTGTACTTCTATCTCTTCTCTTCTACTTTTGGTGAACTCCCAAAAAAAAATTAATTGAAATTTCTTTCGAGGTTTAGAAGATTGGATTGGGTTTTTATTATAGACCAACAATAAAGGCAATTTTTAAAACGTATTGTTGGTATTAAGAACGAATTAAAATTCGTTTTTATTTGCGAGATTTTTATATGAAAAAATGACCACGCTTGAACACTTCTTTTTTTTCTTCGACGATATACAAGAAAATCAGAGAGGTGAATTGATTTCAGCGAGAGGTTGACATTTGTAAAGTGGTGAGTTCTTTTCCCCGACAGGAGCAGTGCGTTAGAGGGAGACAAAGAGTTAAAACCAGTTTTTTTGGCTAGAAGCTACCGGTTGTAGGTTTTCTTACAATTAAAGCGTTTAAAATGTTAGACTTGTTGTACATTTGATTGTTCATACTCTGCTAAAAAAATGAATTAATTTATGGTTGGAACGCTAGCTCATGTTCCCCCCCCCAAACACCACCATAGGTATTGCACTGTTAATGGAATCTACTTGCGATTTCGCAACTAATCCCATAAACAGTGCAATGCATATGGAGGGGCATGTTGCCCCCCTGCAACCACCCCGCTGTTTGCGGTCACTGGTTGATTTGGTTTAGGTGCTAGGTTTTATTTTAGCACTTAGCCTTATTGCACTTTGTGTAAATAATTGTGGACTTATGGCCTACTTCCATTCAATATTGTGAAACTATGGCCCGAAATGTTGTGAACTTTTGACCCACCCGGGTGGGTTATTGACTATATTGATCTGTGGACCTATAACCCACTCAGGTGGGTCAAAAGTCCATTATGGACTTTTGGCTTGTGGACTTATGACGCTGCGCCTCCAGATCCCCAAGCTCCTATAGCATAGGACGTACTCCATCTGAAATCAATTTTGGTCTAACTTTCCGGTTACCTATTGAATTCATGTTTGGATAACAACACACAAATGAGGATGGTTGCGAACCTGAGATATCTAGAGAAATACGATGCGAACGTAACCACCAAAGGATTCGAAGAGGTAGATTTGGTATGGCTATTGAACTTTCAATGGCAAAAAGGCATGTCGTGCAGATAACAAGGCGCGTTATTTCTTGCAATCCTATATGCGCTTAGCAAATTTTCCATACAAAAACCCAATCCCATATAGGATTCTTAATCCCGGGTAATCATCAAGGCTTATGCCTTAGCCCAGATAAAAACTGTGCTACCAATCTATTATTGCTTTAAATGTTATCGAAATTGCTATCGATTGTGTTAAAAAGTTAACAATGTATTAATATTCTGTACAAAAAATAAAAGTGAAACCGTGACAATCGCGTTGTGGCAAAAAAATATTTTTGTTAAGTTGAAAAGTTTTCTAAACATATTGTTGCATGTTTGCTCAAACTGTGACATTCAGCATCAATTAGTCAAATTGCAGCGCCATCTAGTAGAAAGCCATATTACCGATTTTGGCAGCATTTGAATAGCAGTTTGAGTTGATGTGGAATAACTACTACATAATTATGTTGTTCTCGAACCTTCTAAACTCAACGAATCTGCAAATTTCGAGAGGTGTCACTAGGAGATATAAATAGATGTCGCAGGAGCACCCAAGACATTCTAGTTGTGAACCGTGATAAAGAAGTGCGATAGATGACCGTAGTGAAAAGTATAGAGAAAAAGTGGAAGTATTGAATAAGAGAAAAGTGATTGTTTATTTAAAGTGATTAATTGTGAAAATGTATTGTTGAATTAAATAAGTGAATTCCCTTCAAGTAAAATCGCTGACCCAACTTTTCCCGTCATTTTTGGATCCGCGATATATGAGGCGTTCCCGCACACATTGTAAATTGACTGTAACTACATTGCCAATAAGAAGAAGAGCGAGGGTCGAGTGTAGTTATTTGTAATGGCGGATTTGTTCATCTGTCACTGACACTGTCCCTGGCTGCAGCTGCAGATATAATTTTCTTGGAAAGGTAAACTAAAATTGAATTTATTATTCCACACAATTGTTTACCTAATTAAACTTTGTTTGAATTTAGAGTTATCAAAATCAAAAAAATAGCAACCGATGAAGGCGTTGGCCGAATTTCGAATGACTTTAATGGTACCGGCACAAATTCATGATGAAAGTAAGTAGCATACATTGATATAGATAATATACACATTTATTTGCTTCGTTGGAGAAATGGTAGCAGGTATAATGGAAAAATGTATTCTAAGAAATAAAATAAACATGAACAAACATTTTGATTTTTATTTTAACGATAATCGCCTAAATGTAACAGTATACATCTAAATACAACAATTAATTTACAAAAAAGTCAAAATGCCTGTAACTTGCTGCATCCAGAGCTGCTCAGTGCTCAAGCCATTCATTCAATACTGTGGATTGCAAATTCTCGTGTCTGCTCTTTGCAATTTATTTCAGGTATATTTGTACATTTAAAATAAAATAAAACCTTAGCGGTTGCAAAATATCTACTATTTAGGAAAAAGTGCGAATCTCTGTGCCTATTTGAACCCGGACTGGGTTCCTAGTTTGCACCTAGGATACGCCTGTAAATCGAACCCAACGCTTGCAGCTATTCGATTTACATACCGTCAACTTGTGACCGAAAAAGCGCTAAGAGAAATACAAATTTACTCTATGGTTTGTACAGACATGTATTTAGCTATTTTACTTACCCATAACAATAAAAATACACTTGTTACTTATTTACTTCGAATAAAAGTGGTTGTAAGCGCCCTGCAAGCTGAAAAAGTTTTAACTGGACCAGATGCTTTGGAAGAATTTTCGGAAGAGGATGATTCAGTAGAAGAGACTTCTCACAAATCAATTATTAATAAGCGTTTATGCTGTCTTGATAACGATTGTGAATAATTTTGTTAAATTTATTTGCAGGAAAAATTTCAAGTTCTTGTCCTAACGCTTATGAAACTTCGGCTCGATCTTCCTTTCACACTGTTGGGATATATGTTTGGAGTATCTAGTCAGTCTATGGAGAAAATTGCAGAAATTTTGCGCAAATCGAATGGAATCATCATTGTGATTGTTAACCCTAGAAAGATAATCATACTTTTTATGACGTAAAAGATAATCATACGTCTCAGAGACGTATGGAACGTTGGTAGTGTATTTAATGAAACCCATGAACTTTTTAAAAAAATATTAACGTTTTATTTATTTATGTAGTTCATATTAAGTAAAATAAATCAATGATTTAGTATAAATAAATATTAATTTAAGCAATAAAAACAAAAAAAGTTAAGCCCCATTACAAATCAACAAAAAACAACTTATATTTTAAAAGAACCTTAAAATTGACATTAAGTCATAATTGTTTGCCAAATTTTTTATTTTTCGGTTTAAAATAAGTCTACTAATAAGTCTTAGTAATTTTAAATTATATACGATTAAATTAAATGTAAGAATGGCGCAGGTCACACACGCCCCCAGAAGTCCGGCATAGCTATAACTTGTTACCACAGGTACTTACCATCGCGCCACGACCGTTAAGGTCTAGCTCCGACCACCGGCTGAGATAGTTTAAGCAACCAACCCAATGCGGTTTATAGTTAAAAGGATATAATATTTTTTCCGCGCGTCATACGTTTAGCAGACGTAGATTATCTTTCTAGGGTTAATGAAGTGAATATTAAAGTGTAAACAGCAGCTATTAAAGGGTAAAAAGTAACAAATTAAAGAGAAAAAACATGAAAAAGTATGTTAAAGCAAAAAAAGCAATAAAAACAGTGAAGATGTTGACCAAAAATTGGAACATAAATGATTGTTTATGTTAATTTCTTAACTTTTGATTTACTTTTTTTGTTATTTCTTTTTAACATATTTGCTTCAATAAAAAACCGAATTAATTAAAAAACTTTTTTCTTCATTAATACTTAATCTGCACTTTGCAAAGTTTAATTTACTACGGACTGACTTAAATTAACCAATACACAGCAGGTAAGCACTATTTTGTTCATGTACATTTCATAAGTGTCAGCTTTTTTCGAAAAACTTTCTATAGGTTGCGTGTTGGTAAGTATTAAATACTTTTGCCGCAACGTACCAATGACCCTCTCCACATGAACTCGTAGGTGAGCTAAGTTTTTAGACTCTTCAACCGAAAAGGGATCGAGTGGGAGCTTATCTTGAAGAAATACTGGCCTCTTTAGTTCTGCTCTTTTATGACTTACTGCTTCTTCTATTAAAAATCCCCTGTCTGATAAGACGATGTCTCCAGGTTGCAAGAAAGCTAAAAAATCAGATTTCCCCGATATAAATTTGTCGCTACTTCTATGCCAATGAGATATTTTATTGTCTCGGTACTTTTATAGGAGGAATATGTAACGGCTCTTGCAACAGGTTGACCTGAAAAGGAAAAGAATGAATCAACTTTTAGTGTTAAGCGACGTAATCGTTAAGCAAACTTCGTATTATTTCATATATGGTGATAATAACGTCAGTTAATAGTTGTTTTATTATTAAATTTGTATCTTACCGGATTTCGTAGCAATCTATCGTAACAGCAAGTCTATTTCCAAAAACACGTTTCAAGTACTTGGGTGTATAATGCACTCTAACATCTTTGTCGGGCCAGGAAGCCAAGCAGCTGAGTTCCGAACTTAGAACAAGAACGCAATAATAAAAGTTTTTAGAAGCTGTCTAACAGTCTGGAATGTTTTCTTCAATTTGCCTTGTAAATTGTTATTGATGATATAGTGTGACAAGTCAGTAAAATACTTGGTTTTGACATCACTATCTTTGAAGCAAGAAATTCCCATTTTTAATTCTGAAATTTCTTTTTTAAGTTCAGAAAATTCAAAATTGTTTCTTTCCAATGCTAACTCTTTCTTCCTCAACGCTGAAAATGCAATATCGATTTCCTTCATAACTAAACCAGTTTGGGTTCCAGCAAATAAATTTAACAAAATTATTCACTATTGTTATCAAGACAGCATAAACATTTATTACCAATTCATTTGTGAGAGGGCTCTTGCATCGGATTAATTGTGTCCATATTCTCCTGTAAAAACTCCTTCTTTTTTTGTGTTCATTTGACAGTGACGTTTTCGACATCACGGGAGAGTCAAGCTGAAAGTTGTCCATGTTGATCGTCTATATTGTTTCCATTGTAAAATTATTGACGAGCTTGCTCGGGACGTACAAGGTAAAGAGGGGAAATTCGTACCATGGACGCGCTAACAGTAAAATTAGCGCCATCTATTGGAAATCGTCAAATATCTGTATTTTTGGAGTTCGTCATGGAAAAAACGTTCCAGAAAAATTCTACCACTTTTGATGAGTAGTGCACTTGCATATAAATATTCACCGCAGCTGCAGTCAGGGCTCAATTCCGCCAGAGTGAGTTTTGCTGTGTAAACGAAAAAATGTGTACATTTTCTTGCTCATATTCCGCAAGAGGTCCACAATTTATTCACTGTGATTTTGACTGTGAGTTTAGGAATGTGAACGTGAAAACAAAACAATTAATTTGAAAATAAAACCGAACACTCCAATGATAAACATTATTCAGTTTACCGGCTTACAAAAGAGTATACATTCAACACATTGAAACTTATATAATGTTGCGGAACCTCATGAGTGAAAAAAAAACCGTGAGGGTGGGTTTTGTTGAGTGTGTACACGGTTCAGGTTCATGCCCCAGTGGAGGAAAGAGTTTTTCAACAATAATGAATGGAAAACTGACAAATAGGATTCTGATGATCGGTTGTGGCAAATAGTTAATCTGTGCTGTAACTCTAGCCACTACTTTACCTGGTCGCAATCACAAAATATACTATTATTCAATCATCCATTCAAAGATAAATTTTGACTTTTTTGAAAAGCATTTAAAGGGTCTTTCATTAGCGAATTGCCAACTTCAAACTTTCAGTCTGAACGCAATTTTACCCGATTACCAAACTATCAATGTCAAAATATTCAGTAAACCAACATTTTCATCATAGTTTTGCCCGAAGTGTGCAAAATATGGCTGCCGTATAGGCGTCCGTCGCAAACCAGCCAAATCAGTCAATTTCAAGGCGTTCTCAAAAATTAAGCCTCTTTCACACCACATTATGACAAATTTTGCGTTAGGATCTGGATATGAAGCGACGTACGTTCTCGAATTGGGCACTGGACATGATGGAAGAAAATGAAGAATTTCATTGCAAAATCATCTTCGGCGATAAAGCGCGTTTTTGGTTAAACGGCTTCTTCAATATGCAAAATATGCATTAATGGACATGTGAAAACCCTCATGTGCTTCATGAAACAGCACTTAATGCGCAAAAAGTCAGTGTTTGGAGCGGTTTTGATGCCGGTGGCGTCATTGGGCCGTTTTTTTTTCATCGATGATAATAACTGTCACGTTACGTAAATAGTATTTGCAACAGAGATATGTTGGAACGTTATTTCCTTGAGCAATTTCATGAATTATAAATCAGTGATATGTGGTTCCAACAAGACGGTGCCACAATCCACAAAGCGGGTGCAACAATCAAGTTATTGAAGTCCCAGTTCGGTGAAGGTATTATCTTGAGAAACGGACCCGTCTATTGGGGCAACATTTTATTCATAGAGGAGCTCAGAAACAATTGAATATTGAAAATAGTGGCCGTATCTGTCGAAATGTGCTGCCGAGTCATCACAAATTGGGTTCAACGTATCGACCGCTGCATACGTCCCCCGTGGTGGACATATGAACAAAGTCGAATTCCATTCATAAATGTTTTGATAGTAATTCAAGCCAATCTTTTTTTTGAGATATCTCAAATACCTTGCATAACGAAAATAAATGTTTTTGGCAGTTCATTTTATCAGGAAAACTTTCTTTTTGTATTATATAGGAGGACAATTTCAGTTTTGTGTAAACTATTTATATATTTATTTGTAGCTAACATCCTTTTAGCTTTTATGCAAAAGTTTCTAGGTATTTCCGGTTGAATAGTGTTAGTATTAAATAATCTTCCTCTTCTACTAAATGGTGAATAGCAAGAAAACTAAATTAATTGCCGGGCCTAATGACGCCGTTTTCTACTTATTTTTTCGCCGCTTAATCTGCTGCCAATTCGCTCAACATCTGTCAAAGTAACAAAGGGTGTCAGTGGCATAAAAATAAAAACATTCCTATTTGAAATGTTATAAAAATTAATAATGGCCAACGGCAACAAATTCCGATTACAAAACGGTTTCATTCTCTTTTCACAGACTTAATTTTTTAAATGACATCAGAAACTTTTCAGCAAACCTTTAAATGGATGGCTATAAATTAGAAAGGTAATTTCAAAAGTAAACCTAAACCAATCTTTTAAAGAATATTCTTATAATCAAGGATAACTTCCAGTTTGGCTGTCAAGGAAATAATTGCGGAAATCGAAAAGCAAAAACAACTCGAACTAACAGCCGCTAAAAAAAGTGAAGAACGTAAAATCCGTCCAAACAAACGTTTCCTTGGCCGGACCATAAATTCCGTGCTGCAGCATAATAGACGGCAGTATGCCGAGGAAAGACGTAATTCGTACAGAAAACTTCGGGAACTCGAAAGAAGGAGGCATCGATCTAGAAGTAGGTCAAGAAGTAAGGAACGGAGAAAAGACTTGGAAAGGGCTCCAACGCAGGCTGAAACTTTTCTTAATAAAGTGACACCAGAGCTGCCCATGTACTTTATGAACCTGAATAAAATAAATCAACTACTATGCAATCAACAAAAAGTTCCTAAAAAACACAAAAAGAAGAAGAAAAAAGGAAACATTCTTACCATAGACTTGACTAAGAAAAAGAAACACGCCAAGAAAAAGGAACGAAAAGCCCGCCTTAAAACAATCAAATCCAAGAAACGGAGGCGACGAAAGAAAAGCAGTGATACTAGCTCCTCGTCGAGTGATTGCAGCGTATCCCCTGTTAGCGAAAGCGAAAGTAGTGATCAAAGTGTCCAGTCGTCGACTCTTTTAATTGACTTAACATAAAACTCACTTTCTTTATTTTTATTAAACATGTGGGTCTTAGAATATTAGGGTTTTGTTTGCGTAATTTTCTTCCAGTGACAGCAATCTCTCCGTTGTATCCTCCAATATCCACCCATTTTGTTGTTAAAGAATTGCTTCCTTTATATTTCTTGTCCTGTACCAACCCACCCATTCACTCGATGTAACCACGGCTGTGTGCTTGAGTGAGTATAAGGTTAATGTAAGATGGAAGGGACGTCTCGTATAACAAGGGCTAAATGAAACCCGCAATAACTTAAAATAAAGTGGCGCCAGGGCTTTTAGTAGGGATAACATTTTCACGAACAGTTTTCTCGGATATACTTTCCTAGAGCCGTTCCTAAAAAAATGTACCCGGTACATACTACTGTCGAATAAGTTGGGAAGGCGGTCAGAGACTTCAACAAAAGAAAAGCGTTTATGCCGGACGACTTACCTTTGGAGTTCAGAAAAAGATGGGGGACTTGGGGCCAGATAGCTCATTATTCTGACCTTACCCGATAACAGGTGATTTAATGCTCAACCAAGTGGAAGGAAAAGACGACCCACGAGACTGATAATCAATAGTTTATCAAGCTGATGTCACATACCCGATTGCCGCTTGCGAAAAATAAAATGGCTATCTGATGGCCAGTGCGGATTAGGTAAGGGTAGGTTTAGGTGGCTGTCGGCAGAAGCCGACACACTTAGACCAATTTAGGTCCATTGTGCTACCACGTATAATTATCTACCTCAACTCTGTATATGGGACTGGCCAACGAGACGCGGTTGTTCTCAAACGGTCCCCCATCTATGTACTAACCGCGCCCAACGTCGTTTTAATTGCGATGATCTGACGAGAACCGATTAACTCGACGTGGTATGGTCGTTGGTGCCAGTGCGGATTAGTCGCAGGTAAATCAACAACAGATGCAATCCAAAGTATAAGAATCATAATGGAAAAACATCATGATTCCTTAAGGGATTTGCATATGGTATTAGTTGATTTGAAAAGGACTTTGATAGACAACCGAGGTCTATTATGTATGGCGTTAAGACAGCGAGGAGTTCCAGAAACCTACGAACAGATGATCATGGACATGTATGATGGAGTTAAGACAAGAGTAAGAGACCCCGTTGGGGTCCCCGAGGAGTTCGCAATCAAAGTCGGTGTAGACCAGGGAAGCGTCTTAGGTCCCTTGATATTTATTACAGTTCTTGATTATCTGCTTGAAGGAAAAGTGACGAACCCCAAAGCCCGTCAGTAATTCTTTGCTGACGATGGAGCCATCAAAAGCGGGGATCAAATGTCCCTGCAACGAGCACTTGATGTATGGGTGGAAGTTTTGGAGGGGAATGGGTATATTATTAGTCCGAAGAAAACAGTATACTTGTACTGGCCGTTATCTGATCCACTCCAACCTATTCCAGACATTTATATGAATGGAGGATTGATTCGTAAGTGCGAAAAGTTCGAATATCTGGGATCTATGATTCAAAGCAGGCTGTGATGACGACATTAAGGTTTTATGAAGTGGCCTGAAAACTCAGCCATCTTCTGTGATCGAAAAATGCCCCCTAGACTGAAAGGAAAGCTCTACACCGCAGTTGTGCGTCCGGCGCTCACATATGGTTTAAAATGTTGGACAACATACAAAAAGTATGATGACAAATTAACGGCAGCTGGGATGAAGATGATTCGCATGACAGCAGTAGAAACAAAGATTAATCGAATAAGAAGTTCCAAGATCCGAGGAAGCATTCACGTCAGAGAACCCATCTCGACAAAAATGGAGCGCGACGATACTGTCAAAGGAGAAATCATACGAATTCTGTCAAAAAGGCACTCTCAATCTACGTTCCAATACAAACGCGAAGGAGTTCCCAATTAATCTGGGTGTGCACCAGGTTTAGGTCGTCTGAAGTCCCTTGGTATTTATTACAGTCCTTGATACTCTGCTTAAAGGATGGGTATCGTGTTAATGATACCGTGATGACGATAATCATTGCGTGAGCGTTGGGCTCTACACAAGAGAGAGTACAAAAAGTATGAAGGCAAATTAACGGCAACTGAAATGAAGTTGCTTCTCATGGCAGCAGGAGAAGCAAAACTTGGTCGAATAACAAGTTCCAGGATCCGAGGAATTCTTCTCGTTAAAGAACCTATCTCAAAGAAAAGGAAGCTCAGTTGCTACCGTCATGTTAAAGGAGAGATTCCATGACTCGCGTCAAAAAGGCTTCATCAACGTTCCTATACTATAAGCGAAAAAGTCAAGAAAGTCGTTGCTTTAGTAGCATCTTGGATGCTTAAAGATAATTCCACAATTTGTTTCAAGACTTGGTGCGATGAGCTTTACCCAAGGTATAAGCACAATTGGTGCAATGACGCCAACCCCAAAAGCTTTTATTTGGGCCTACAATTTTGAAGCCGAAGTGAAAACTTAACACTAAAACAGACCAGCGAGTTCTTAGTACGGCTAGTTGCTTTAATTTTCGATAGACTTGTGGGTAATATTGACGACAGAGTCCACAAATCCAAATCTATGCACAACTAAATATGATTAGTTCAGTGGGTTATTGGAGCTCTCCGGCTCAAGGATACTGTCACTGATTTCCTGCTATAGCTTTTCGCTCGAGTTTTTGCGAAAGTGCCGAAAGCGCTTTAGTTATGAGGAGCTAGGACAATCGGTATTAGTTGAACCAGCAACCAGAGACTTCTACCCCTATCATTAATTCCGCAGCGGATTAGCGGTTTTGTTTATCGTAATCCTGATCATGTGGATGTCTTATGAACGAATTACGTGAGCAACGTGCGACCTTCCATTACAGTCTTATCAAACATCTTAAATGCTCAACTGTGGACGAGTTATATAAAAACACATTCGCATAATCTCAATCTGTGTGCACCGATGACCCAAAGTAACCCTTTCCTCAATAAAAACCTCTATAAAATATTTTCTACAATTTAATGCGACAGAAAAATTGCAATAAAGAACAAGAGAAGCAAATTTGTTTCAACACACAAAATCATTTGTCTTTTAATTAACAGCAAACAGTAACTACGCAATTAATACTTTTTACAAATTATTTCTCAGTTTATACTTTTCGATAATTCTTATGCATCTCAGGTTCAATAGAATATACGAATTGGAGAATCTCTTTGATGACTGGTTCTTCGCGAGAATCAATTGCCCGATTCATCTCATCCAGCTTAATTCGAGTATCACCATCGATTTTGGCAGCAACTCCTTCCCGTGAACCCATATGCTAATTTGTGAAAAAAAAAATCAATGATGACCCTGAACCAATAAAAAAGAAACATGGAACTCTCACCTTAGCTTCGAATTCCTTGAATTGCTTTTCCCGTTCCTGACGGTATTTCTCGATCTCCTCGGTAGCTTCATCCTTAGCTTGCTTTAACCTCCGTGCTTTACCTGTGGTGGAGAGAAAGACAATTAGAACCGTAAAGAAACTGAAAACGGAAAAATTTTCACGTCATGTGACTTTTAAGAACCACAGAAAATTTTGCAACTTTTTCTTTGCTTATTTTTATTTACGTTTTCTTGCTTCTGAGACTTTCTCAGCAGCTTTCTTTTCGGCTGCGAGCAATTGTTGAATTCCTTGAGTTTGGCTGGTCATTTTTAAGGGTTTTCCAACTACTTGATATTACTTATTAACGAACCGTTAAAGTGAGACGATCGAAATTACTCCGAGTAGATAAAATGAAAAACTGGAATGGTTGACGAATCCACCAATCACCACCCAAATGTACTGAAAAATGACAACTTTTTACCTAACTGGGAAAGCTCTCAATAGAGGGAGTCAGACCTAAGAAGTCACGCGCAGTGTCACGCGAACAACTTTTCATCGACTGTGTTCGATGAGTGTCAGCACTTTGTACGGAGTTTGGAGTGCTTTTGTGGGGTTGACTTTCGATGCATAGGGGAAGGCGGGGCATAATGATCACCCGGGGCAAAAAGGGCCCCCCTTTGTATTTTTATATTGAGTAAAGTGGCAACTTTGAAAAACAACCTAACTGCTCTGATATTTCACTCGCTATTTGGGAAAAACCCTTTTTTTAATTAAATTGGCAGTTGCTTTGTGATTTGAGCAAAACAAGTTTTTGCATAGAATTTATATTATTTTGAGGTGATTTAAAGTGTATTTTTTGGGAAACTGGTCAAGTGAATAATTGATTGTTTTTATTTCATATCAAGGTAAGTGAATATAGTTTATATAAATTAATTTGTTTTTTCATTAAGGTTACATTTTTAACTTATTTTTTCAATGTGTATTTAATAAGAGGTTTGGGGCAGAATGGGCGAGGCATAATAGGCATATGTGCCCATTATGCCCCATTTACTTTCTACTAATGTAATTTGCATTTCTATTCGTTTCTATCAGTATTTTATATTGTTTTAGATGGTTCGAAATTACGTGAGGAAGACCAAGAGGCAAGAATGGAGCAAAGACAGTATGCTACGAGCTTTTCAAGATGTGAAGTCGAAAAAAATGAGCTGTAAGGCTGCTGCTAGGAATTATGAAATTCCTCGAAGCACATTGCAAAGATTTATAAAAAAAAGCGGATCAAAACCCCGACCGTCCACTTCTTGTTACAAAAATGGGAAATTTTAAGCCCGTTTTTTCAGAGGACCAAGAAAAAGAGTTGGCAGAATATCTTAAAGACATGGAAGGGCGCTTATTTGGCTTTTCGATGAAAGAATTTCGTGAACTGGCGTATGTGTTGGCGGAAAAAAATGGGTTGGCCAATAACTTTGATGCTGTGGGGTGCATTGCTGGAAAAGACTGGGCAAACAATTTTTTAAAACGAAATGCAACAAATTCATTAAGAAAACCGGAAGCAACATCTGCGGCTCGGGCTATGGGGTTTAACCGCGTCGGTGTCGAAAATTGTTCACCATCTCAGATCGTAGCAGTTCCCAAAGCACCACAAAAGAAAAGAAGTTCTAAACGCCGAGGAAAAACAGCAGTCATAACGAGCTCTCCATACAAAAAGCAGTTAGAGGCCGAAATCACCAAGTCCAAAAAGAAAAAAAGAATCACCAAATTAAAAAAAACACAGGAAGGAAGAAAGTTCAGAGAGCGAAGAAGACGAGGAGTGCTTGTATTGCGGGTATTTATACTCCCAGTCCACAGAGGGATGGGTTTCCTGTAGAGCTTGTGGCAAGTGGGCTCATTGTTCTTGTGCTGGAGAGGATGATATTGATGATGAATCTACACACATATGCTCGCGTTGCAATCCAATTTAGGTCCGTGCCCATCATGCCCCACCTATGCCCATTGTGCCCCAGCAACGGGGCACAATGGCCAAATTGAATGATTTATTTAAAGTACAAAAAAAATACTAAATTATTTATTTTTAACAAACTGTATTATTTATTCGTATTCCTTAATAAACTTTCTTTCAAATAACAGTTCTTCTGATATCCCCAGACTATTTTTAGAGTTTTTATTAACAATAATCCTTAAAGGGACCGTTATGCCCCGCCTTCCCCTATGTATGTAGGTATAAGAAAATTATTTTGAATTTTCAAGGAGGTGCCATTAATATGAAAGTGCCCAATCACCGCGCCCGAATGAATAAAGTAAATTTCGTAAACTTCGGTAACGTGTCAAAATGGGTATGACCTTTGACAGTTCATTTACGACTTTCGTAAACTTTGAACGTTTAGGAAGGTTTAAAGACGCTGCATCAATATCGCCATTTTGTTATTTACCAAGTAGGTACATATATATTTTACGTCAAAACAAAAGCCACTAAAAAGTAAAAGCTAATTATTTAAAGACAAAAATCCTGAAAAAAATTGTTAAAGCAAACAAAGGCAATGTGTTCATGCAATACCGTAAAACCGTCGTTTGTATTTGTTTTTTTTTATAATTCATTTTTATTTTTTGTAAACTTATAACTAACTAACTTATAGCTAAACAAAAATTCATAAAACTAGCATATATGGAATAATCTTTGAACTACCTTACTGTCCCTATGCGGGTGCTCTACGGCAAGAAATAAAAATAAATAATACCTAGTGCCTTTCGGCTTAAGTAAAAGCGTCGTGCTCAGGGCGTTGTGTTCAATTGAGTAACTGCGACATTTCGTGAAACAAAAATGAATATTCGAACAAAATAATTTTGTTTTTTTTTCGGCAATTGTTCATTTCTGGAACAAACGTAGAGTTGTAAAACATAAGTAGATCCCATAAACAGTGCAATGTGTATAGAAAAAGTTGGCATGGGTTCCAAGAAATTTTGCATATATTCAACCTCGCACCTACTCCAAATCCAACAGTTACCCTCAGCAGAGGGTTACAGGGAAGCAGCATGCACCCGAACATATTGCATATTGAATACTATGTTGCTACTATGACAAATTACAAACCCCAAGGCGACATAGTGACAAATTGGCCTTATGACATTTTATCTAAGTGAAACATTGTGCCAAATGCTAACATTAGGTCTAGGTCCTTTCAAAAGCCTAATTCTTCTTATTCTTCCTAAAAGGCGGTGAGGCTATGATCAAGATTAAGGGATCATGACCCTCCTACTCAACTGCATACCTAATGGTTCGCCGTTCAAACGCGTTCAAAAGCCTTATTATGCCAAAAATTTATATTTGGCATAATATCGCCTGGCACAATGTCACGGCACCGAATTCATGGCCGTTCGCGACCAAGGAATTGTATCATATAAATGAAGTGTCAAACTTTAAGAATAATCCTTCGGACGCTGGTAATTCTCTTTCATCTGAATGGTTCTTTACTGCTCCCAACTTAAGAGTGGTAGGGAGCACGCATGAGGCATGACTTATGAGTCGTAGGCGAGTTCATAAACCTGCAATAATAAGCGTTGAATAGGTTTACTACGCTGGCTCATTTAAGATTGGTTGAAAAAAACAACTTATGTTGTTTTCAAATGGTAATCCGGAAGAACTCTCCGATGAAACAACCAAACACATTTAAATTGAGTTTAAGTTAATGCATTGTTTTATTTGTGAGACATCAAACACATACCCCTATTAATGACAACCGCATCAGAAAATGATGACGATTAAGTTGATAATGGTGGATTTACACGGTCACACAATCCTAACATTTAAGATTAAAGGGATGCTAAATACTAAATATCCGTGTGACTGAAAGGGACACCATTACCTAACATGCAAAAAAACGTGACACGTATTCAGGTCGGTCATCTTGTTTACGTGGTAGGAATTATGGGAAAGCTATGCATGTTGATATTTTTATAGCGATGGCTTACGAAATTTCGATTTCCTATAAAACAAAATGGGCGCTGCTATCATATGTTTTAATCGCCATAATACATTTTTGACATTTCTCTGCTTCACATCGCCGATTGTACCTACTCAAGATGGAAAACACTATTAATACGGCAGCCTTTACGAGATCCATGTTTTTATTTATTTTTTAATTCTACTACAACAAAACCGATGAAAATAAATTTGTTTGTTTACATGTGATCTGTCAAATCTCCATAATAATGTTATAGCAAGTTAAAGTAAGTGATCTCACTCTTACACCTTATTAGCATTGACTGCGGATAAACGGATCTCTCTTTTCGGTTTTGTTGCAAAAATGCGCGTGTGTGATGGTGTAAATCCACCATAAAGGGGATGATAGCAAATTAATACAAGCCATGGGATAATCCATTACCAAATTATTTGTTTGTTTTATTAAACTTGTTAATAATTATTTTCAGTGTGCCTCGCGAAAATTATCAAATTGAGCACAACAAAAATTGCATTTGAATATTTTGACATTTGCGGCGTTTGAATGTGTGATTAGTTCCGGCTTTGATTAGGAATTCAGCCACAAAATGTTCGTCTTTTCAGGAGAAGAACTGTCAAAAGTCTGTGAAACATTTTTAGAATACACTTTCCAATGGACTACATATGGAAAACAATATTTTCGTTTTAAAATCGATTTATGAGTGATCGGTGAGTACCGGCCTAGGTCTCTTTAAATCTGCCGAATTTGTTCAAATTCGATTTGGTTACATTTGAAAACTGTCATCTGTCAAAAAGAAAAAACCTCAGACCAGATAGAACGGTTAAACGTCTCCATCAACATTCTTCGCTGTTTTTTGGAAATCACCATTTCTATTTTAAATGATTATAAAAGAGCTAAGTAAATTTATTATTTTGGATGAAATAAGAACGAATGCAAACGTAAATATCACTTTGAAGTTTCTGCATTATTCCAATAATTCTTTGTCGTAATTTAGTCCTCAGAAATATATTTCTTAAGCCATCTTCTGGACAATGAGATGCTCACAATCGCAGACAATTGGCCAGGGAGGATTTATACTTCTGTTTTTATTTTTGATATTTTGAGCAAAAAGAAACCAGTAAGCTAGTAAATAGCCGAATGTTGGAAATTCAGTAAAGGTTATTCCTTTTTCAGGAAGCGAATTCTCAGTATTTTAAGACGCTGCTCCCGAATGTGCCTGTAAAACTAAGATCTAACGAAAAGACTATTATGGTCACAATGTTCGAGACGGGAGAGATCACCAACAATGTTATGTTCTTCTTTGATGGTAAGTTATTCGATTTTGTGTACTATGACTATTCACTACTCTCCACAGATGGCACAACAACCTTTCTGTACACGGGAGTGTTTACTGAAATAGGCTGTCTTTATGGAAACGAACTCTTCATGTCGTATGTTGAAAAGGGCATAGACAATGTCTATGTAGACACCACACGTTGCAAAGGAACGTCATACATCTTCACCGAAGATACAGTTGAGGAAATTAAACAAATATCCAAGTAAGTTTTCTCTGCCTTTCCTCATTGATTTGTTAATGGTTGACAATTGTTATTCCTTAGCTTACACCCAGACTCAAAATTAGCTATGATAGTACCTACATTTGGATATGAAAAACTTCTGGTCGAGCTGGCTAAGGAGTTTCCACAAGAAGTCTACCCAACAAAGAATCAACGACGAATTCTTTCGAAACTTGGCTACAAGGATTTATTGTCGAAAACAGTTGAATCACGGATTAGAATACATTTGCCGGGCATCACTCCTGAATTCATAGAATCGTGTAAACTGATGCAATTCGTTATAAAACGTGACTTCTAACAAGTTTTGTGTTTCAGGACTAAAGATGTCGTTACAGTTTACATAATTCAGGGCAAAGCTCCGACGACAACGAGTGTATGCGGAATGTATCTAAAACAATGGTCCCCTCTACCATCGCTGATGGATCTGCAGGCCTTGTTGGACATTATTAGACCAAACAATATATTCCCTATAAGAAAAATTCATCTTGAAGAAAACACCGCCTTACCAGCAAGTCTTAAGTGGTTCACGGCGAAAAGGAGAGCTGGCAGAGATGAAGTGCGTTCCAATGCAGACACCACTGAGTCGCATGAATCAGAGACTGATAACGATTCCATTTGCAGCATGGCTTCTTCAACTAGCACTAGATGTGGAGGGACAACGGAAATAGGGTAAGCTACGCGTTAAAGGTTGTGCGCTGTCAACAAAACGTATGTGATAGATAAAACCATCTGAATGGGAATTAATTTTTTCAGCCCCGTTTCACACGCTTCGACTCGAGAATTTGTACATCCAGCGTGTCGGTAAGTTTATTTGTATTTATCAATTCTTGTGCACTCCCTATGTGTCGTAGGGTAAATTTGGTAACAGCTCTGTGACATAGACGAACACATTTTGCATCACTGGAAAGGCATTGGGTAAATTCAGAAACGCATCACTGCAGTAGTGATGCAGCAGCTTCATCTCTGCATCGTGTTCAAAAATGCATCACTGGAAAGACATCACACAAGAAAGAAAGACATTTTTGCAGTGATGACGCTTCGATGCGAAAGTGGAAGAATCGGCAGTTTTCTTGATGCTTTTTTTTTTGTTGACGTTTACGCCTCAGTTTACGCAACTTTACAAAAAATGAACATAATGTTTTCCAGTGACCCAGAATGTTTGCGTTAATTAACGTGTAAGAGGTTGTTATGTGAATGAGCATCAACTGCGCAGTGATGCTTTTCCGAAATCACCCTATGTGTTACCTGATCCAATGATCGGTTTATTTTACTCTTGATTTTTGGGTCACCAATCGGAACGGAATTGTGTAATGTTACTGTCAAGAACTGTAATAGCATTGAAGTTGGGAGAATATCGCATTCTATTGTCCTCTTTTTCCAATTCATAAGATGCAAATATTTGTTTTTCAATAAATATAATATAATGTTCAACTTGCTAAAATTAAGTCTTTAATAAATTTGTTTACAGATCAAAGGAATTGCATTCGAATTCGGCTAAGGAATACAAAGAGAGTTCAGACAAGGTCCAATGTTCCAATGCCGACACCACTGAATACCATGAATCGGAGACTGATAACGATTCAATTTGCAGCATGGCTTCGTCAACTAGCACTAGATGTGGAGGGACAACAGAATTTGGGTAAGCTTACGCCTCATATGTTATGCGTTGCCAACTATGTGAATGTTTATTTTTGCAGAAACATTTCACAGGCTCCGACTCAAGAATTTGTGCATCCAGCATGTCGGTAAGTTTATTTTCAATGCCTATTCATGTGCTCTCCCTACATATCGTATTTGAATCACGCGTTCGTTGCTTTTTCGTTAGAACAGAAGGGATGAGTTAATTGGACGACAGCTTTAATCACAGCGGTTCACAATGTTGGGCAGCGAACAAAAAGTATGAGGGCACATTAACGGTAGCTGAAATGAAGAGGCTTCGCATGTCAGCAGGAGTAACAAAGATTGATCAAATAAGAAATTCCAAAATCCAAAGGACCTTTAGCGTCAAAGAACCTATCTGTCATGTTCAAAGGAGAGATTCTACGAACCCTGTCAAAAAGCCAATATCAATCAACGTTTCCATACCATCGCGAAGTCTAAAAACTCTTGGATTACACAAATGCAGCAACACCAGCATTTCTTTGGAATCAGTGACGAAGTGATTCAAAGTCGGGAGGCCTGCTGGTAACCCCACAGGCGGACCAGTAGGGATGTTGTTAAGTGGGAGGGTTAGAATCTCTAGCCCATATCATAACCTCGTCGTTAAAGAGAAAGAAGAAGGGTTTATTACATGGAGTTAGTTACCCCCTGTAATGTCTTAAAGATTTTTCGTAGAACGGAGTTTTTTCGTTGTATATAGGTTAGGTTAGGTTAAGGCGGCTGTTAGCTGAAAGCCAACACATATATCGGGAGTTTCGACCACTACTCGCTAAAACCATTTGGAGCTTCTAATAAAGCGCTATAGACTTCTAACATCTGTGTTAGCTAAGTCACTGAGTTCATTAAGGAAGAAGGCTTCTAAGTGGCTTCTTTTATGGAAGAGTGCAGGACATGTACAGAGGATATGAAATGTAGTCTCCTCCTTCTCCTCCCCCTCCCTGCAGCTTCTGCGGAACTTATTTGAATAGACGCCAAGCCTTGATGCATGCTTGCCTATTAGACAGTGTCCTGTGATGACACCTATGGCAGCGCGAATGTGCAGTCGGTTAAGCGAGATTAAACTCAAGAGCGTCACAGATCCAGCTTTGGTCAGATATGCTTAGTCGCTAGACAAGTATTACTACCTGTCCACCTGAGGCTTGTACTCTCGACTTCGTTGTATATGCTGTCGTCAAATCTCGCATCGAGGATTTAGGTAACGATGACGTGGTTCCATTTGTTGCTGGGTTATTTCTGGGTTTGGGTGGTCTCTAATATTTCCTATGAGTCTTCCTGAAAGTTCCATCCTAAATTCGTCGATCGGGTGTGTGATTCCTGCCTCGTAGTCTTCTTGTTGAGTGGTACTTTAATGCTGTCGGGTTTCTCCAAAGTCCTGTGCAGATTTAAAGTATTTTCCTTTTGAATAGCTGGATCTTTTTTATTGCGGATGTTGATATTGTAAGCCAGATGGGACAGCCGTAAGTTATCACTGATCTGATAAGCTGCTTATATACGAGCAGCTTGTTTTTTTTTCTAAGCCTATTGCGCTTCTTGAGCAGCGGGTGCAGTAGATACAGTGCAAATGTTGCCCTTTTGATATTTGATGTCAGCAGGCGAGTCGAATTCGAATCTTTCACTGAAGTCAATGCGCAGATATTGTGGTGATGTTCTAGTATGAATCACGACAACATCTGGAAGTTTCAGCTTGATGTTAGTGCGAAAATTAAATACTGTTTGTCGACGACTTTTTCACAGCTTTCTTCTCCGTGATTCTCATAATTTGTTGTCGCTTAAAAAAGGACTTCTTCGTGAATTCATTGGAATTTCAACAAACATTACTTCAACTTTAACGCGTAATTGTCTGCTTAATAACCTGATTCCGAGTGTGGGTAGGTACTTACTTAACTTTACTTAACAAGCTCCCGACCCGTGAAGAGTCTCTGACTGTGACCAGCAGCCTTCCATCCTCTGCGATGCACGCTGCTTCCAGTTTCCCAGACCAAGCGCACTGGACGCGATGGCTTGGTCTTTAAAACGGAGGTTCGGTCTTCCTTGCCTTCTCAAACCTAGAGTCGAAGATCGTCTTGGCTGGAGCATTATTGTCCATTGTGTAATAATTCTCCATGGGATCTCCACTAAAGTGTCATTTGTGGAGTTGATGTTTACTCCAAAGTAGGTGAACTCGTTAACTACCTCGAAGTTATTGCTATCAGCAGTGACGTTTTGTCCTAGGCGGTGGACAGATGTTTGTTTGTTTGTTAGTAGCATGTACTTGGTCTTGTCCTCATTTATGTATTTCAAGACCAACCGATTTCGCCTGTTCTTTAATCGCGGTGAAAGCCTCTATCCTGGCACGCTGTGAATGGCCGTTGATGTCGATATCGTCCGCATACTCCATTTGAGTAGCTGGTCGGATCTTTGAAGATAGTGCCTTCCGTGTTGGCACCTGCCCTGTGCACTAAGGTGGAAAACATTTGTAAACAGTGCCCCTTGAGCACCTGCATGTGAAGACAAGACCCGGCCGGTTTATGAGTCGAATGGATGTATAGAGCTTGAAACCCTAATAAAACGTAAAGTGGGTTACCCAAACCGAAAATGATACGAGTAAATGGACGTCATATTCGGAATCGGAAGCTTATTTCACAGTGTTTTTTGCGCCTGCTAGAAAACAAGCACTTACACTTCCCTCTTTTTTAGAATTTAACAAAATCTCTAAAAAGTTTTCTTTTTGTGTCTTAAAAACAACATTTTACCATATGAAAAAAAAATGGAAAACCTCTTAAAACAAACATTTATTCACCCTTGAGAGAACGAATATAAAAATTGCATTATTCTAAAGAAAACACCAACCGAAACCCGTCATAAAAAGACCTCTTTATCAATAATGTTCCATGGTTGAAGCATAAGTGAGTAATGCGAATTATGTATTTTCAAATTTCAATTATCGCTGCAAAATTGTGTGCCGATGGCGAACTGAAAAACATAATTTTTGTTTTAGAACTTATTATCAAATTGTGAACCGCATACCAGTATCTAGATAAGCTTAGATCACAATTAATTTCAGCAACAAGATCCAAGAGACTATACAGACCATACGAATAACCTATGTCATCTGCAAAACCAGTAGGTGAGCCTTTGAAGTTGAGTGCAAAGAGTGAGTTCATATAGATAAGGAATAAAATTGGACCTAGGATAGAGCGTTGCGGTACAACCAAATTAAAAAAAAATTTCGCCACTCAAAATCCTATCCATTTTAACTCTTTTTGACCTATTGTTAAGGTATGACTTAAACCAATCCAGAATAAAAACGCGGAATACAGCCTTTTCCAGTTTCCACTTCAAAATGTTATGGTTGACCATGTCAAAAGTTTTGGTAGTATCAATGAACAAATCAGCTGAACACTTTTTGCCATCAAGATAAGACATTGTTCGGGCACAAAACTGAAGTAAAGCATCTTTTTTTGGTTTACAATTCCGAAAGCCAAGCTGATTTGGACTAAAATAGTTGTAACTTTACAAGTTTTTCGGAATGCTTTCTTAAAACTGGAAGAATTGATGTGGGCCTGAAGTTGCACATTTCATAACAGAACCTTTTTTTAAACAATTGTATTACAGAAGGGATACCTACATTATACACAAGTGCAAAATCCCCACAGTAGATGACGATGATTGTACATGTACCGCTCATCGATTCATATAAATGCTTTTAGCGAACAAGTTTTACCGCTTATCGCGTCATTTCTTCATTGGCATTTGGCGGAGAAACATCAAATCGGCAGCAATGGAAATTAACGTAATAAAATCATAGAAGGGCAAAGAACATTTTTTTTATTAATGGGTATGACTACCATTTGCATTCAAGAACAAAAAAAAAACGAATTTAGATGGTCTTTTGCAAGTGTTGTCGACACCAAAAAAATTAATGAAAAGCAAGAACTTCAGAAATCTCCGTCGACCCACAATCATGACCCTGTAGAACATAAATTCAATATTTGTATTGCTGTTAACAACTTAAAGCACATGGCAAGTTCAACATCTTTTTAACCGTCGCAAATATCTCGGGAAAGTATTGTCGGATGCGAACCGGAATGTCGTGTGTACTTACCAAGTAAAGGCGCTCAAAAAAGGAAGGTAGGTCGAATTCGTCACATACATAAAACTCGTGCTGAACCGGCCGATTTAACATTAATTTATTATTCCCGAAGAGCTATTAACTAAAGAATGCGAACTTTTTGTTTTAAGCGAGAAATTATTTAATGGCGAAAAAATATATTTCTGGGAACTAAAACCTCACTAAAAGCTTTGGGTGAAAGTCAGTGTTGGCTAATGAATGGAGTATTTTATGTTGTTCCATCTATTATGCGTCAATTATTTAGTATGCATGGGCTTATAGACGGACAGGTTGTGTATCTGGTTGTTTGCCTTATGAGCAAAAAACTTCGCAGGCTTATAATGAGTTCTTTTATGAATTATTTCGCTCGGCGCTTGAAAGAAATATAAACTTATATCCGTTAAGAATCATTCTGATTTTGAAAGTACTATCTATTCGACAGCAAAACCTTATTCCCCTTCTGCCTATTTCCGAGGATGTTTGTTTCATTTCGGGCAAATAATTTGGAGGAGGGTACAAAAAGAAAGGCTTCAAAGGATATAGGCAATAATGAGACATTTAGTTTATACGTCATGATGCTGAAAAGCTTGGCATTTGTACCGCCAGAAGAAATACCAACTTACTTTTCTGAGCTAAGCTGAAGTTTTGATGATAATAATTTCAGAAAACTTTGTTCTTGGCGGCCAAACATCAATTCTTAGATACACTCGAATTATTGGGAATCTTTGTTTAAGGATTTCGTGATTGGGCATATTGACTTAGGGATTTTAATTTTGGAATTTTCGTACTCAATACATTACAGAAGCACATTTAAGCGCTTTAGGAAAAACCGCTGGTAAGGCGTAACAATAAAAACGTCCGTTAAGACATCCACTATTTTCTTCTTCCTCTAATGGCGGCGAGTCTATGATCAGGATTAAAGGTATCATGACCCTCCCACTTAACTGCATCCCTACTGGTCAGCCTGTGGGGTTCGTCGTTAAGACATTCACTATATAGCAGGCAATTTTATTTACAAATAGACTTGAGATACCATATGCGCCATTGGAATTAGTATTTTTTGAGCTTTGAAAATCTTTTAACATCTAAAGAGGAGTTAAGGGCTATTCATATTAGAGCGACCAATTACCCGCATCCGAACTATTGTTAAAGTTTGACATTTCTTTCACATGGCTGAATTTTTTGGTCGCGGACTGTGGCGAATTCCGACTGGAAAACTACAATCAAATTCTACATATATTTGGATTTATAGGAACGATTTTTCAAGTCGTCGGTAGGTCGAACGCGACGAAATGTTGTGGATTTTGACTAAACTGTAACAAATCGTGGCGAGGGTGTTGTTGTTCGAGGCAAAACGTTTTAATTTAACATTTAGGTAATGAAACTGTGCCGAATCCCGTTTTTTAAATTATTTTCGTGAACTAGGCGCATATCCTGCTCTTATTTTGAGATTCGAATAAATAGTCAAGTCGTTTGAATGTCTATTTTCGTTCGAATTATACTGGTTTTCCTTAAACAAATTTTCTATTCGACCGAATCTCAAAATACAAATTCTTCGTTCGAATTCGAATGTCAAAATCAGCATGAACATTTAATGAGTCTTTTTAAGGTCCAATTGTAGATCTCGGTCGCATCTTCTTTAACTTGTTGAAAGCTGCTCGAGCTTCTTCGATTCTGCATTAGATTTCCTGGAAGCTATCTGCCTTTTAGTTGAAATATGTAGGCAGGTAGGTGTGGCGGTTTGATAAAGACAAACCCAATTGGCACCGAGTGCCGCTTTGTTACCACAAACTCACGTAAACCTGGGTATTATCGTTTGGTGGGGGAGACTAAATCCAACCCGTGGAGTTCAGAAAAGTTATCAGTTCCTTGATACTTTTCTCGGAGACTTCTTCAAGTGTATTGAAAAAAGGGCTTCCCAATGTTCGTAGTCTGGTCTTAGCTAAAGCCGGACAAGTACATAAAAAGTGAATTAAGGTTTCTTTTTCAGTTGTCACTTTGCAACTTAAATTAAATTATGTACCCAAATATTTATTTTTTTCGCTTGTTTAAAACGTATGTATGTCTAACTTATTGCTAATTTCATTCATCGAATCTTGCGCTGCTCTTCTGGACTACAAAATTTGGGATGCATTCCGATAAAGCAACCGCTGCAGTCTTTCCCGTATACATTAGATAATGCAGATGCGAACGAAAAGTTATTTGGCCGTTCAAAACCTACATGATTAGATGTATAACTTGATCTAATAAGCGGATTATTTATGTATGCAAAGAACTGTGAAGGCCCTACCATCTTATTTCGAGTAAATCAGATTCATGTCATATAAAATGATATATGTATTGTAGTTGAGAGAATGTCGCGTTCTATTGTCCTTTTTTCTAATTCTTAAAATTGTTCAACTTACTAAAATTTAATCGTTAATATATTTCCTTTACAGATCAAAGGAATTGAATTTGAATTCGACTAAGGAATATAAGGAGAGTTCAGAAAAGATCGTTAAACCAGCAAAACAACAAGAAGCTATTGAACCGGCCGAAAAAGTCGTCTCGAAAAGTGCTACTAAAAATTACGACCTCACACCGAAGCGAAGAAGAATTGTTCGTCAACGTCAAAATCAAAATATAGAATTTGCAGACTCTGACGAGGATGAATAAAAAATAAAAATAATCATATTTAATGTCCTTTTACATGAGTGCGACTTGTGTATACGAACGAATAAACAACCTTGCGAACATTTTAATTTTTAGTGCATTTACAAACAAAAAGTTTCAAATTTTACTATTCTATTCTATTACCTACTATTTCAAGGTAATTAATTAGTTTCAAATTAAGTTCTGTTTCTAGCAATTAAGCTAACTTCATGTATTTAACCTTCAAGTCTCTCGGTGGCTTCGTTAGTTCATCAATATTGTTACATTAAGGCTGGGATTCGAAATGATAAAGGATATTTTGTTTAAATAGTAATCATTTATTTAATTCATCTTCTTCTCGATTACCTCAATAGTAGAGTACAAAACT
This sequence comes from Portevinia maculata, assembly GCA_949715645.1. NCBI lineage: Eukaryota > Metazoa > Arthropoda > Insecta > Diptera > Syrphidae > Portevinia > Portevinia maculata. Next base: position 80,074,945 of record OX454526.1, on the reverse strand, counting down.
TTATTTTGTTGTGTTCCAAATGTTAACAAACTTTTCTGGAGGGTAAACAAACCAAAATGACTGGCAGTAATATGCGGGAGAATCAAAGGAATCTGGAAATAAAAGAAAGTTTTTTTTTTTTTTTTTTTTATTAAAAATCAATGGTGCGTGCATCTTGTAATTTATATGTCTTAATATATTGCCAAAGACCTGGTAAGATTACTGGACGAGTATGCACTCCAAGCAAACGCGCCGAACTTGGGTCCGAATTAAAATGCAATGGCAGATTGTCAAACAGAAGGCGAATTGTACAATGAACGTTTATATCACCAGGTCGTTTCTCTTGGACGGCATCAGTTTCTTCAGTAATATACGTTCGAGGTTCATATAGGTCTTTGTCAAGTTCAATGACCAGCCACATCCAACTTCTTTGCATATTTAAATGAATCCATTTTCCTGAAAATAAATCGAGAAACTATTGATTATGATTCCTATGATTCTCCCGCCTATTACTGATAATTATTTTAGTTGTTTGACCTCCCCTTCTATTTATTTACATGCGAGAACTGGCATCTGTCAAAAAGGAAAAAGTCCTATTCAATTATTTCACAACAAGATTCACTTTCTCTTAATAATCAAAACAATGTACAATTACATAGTTCATTCGATGCCTTTTTATAGTCCATCGGTTTAGTGGGTTCCGGAAGAATCTAAATCGCTCCATGCCAGATCTTTTCAATTTGTAAGGGAAATTTGTATATAAATATTCACAACATTCTGGGGATTTAACATGATTAATATTTGAAAGCAGGTAACACTTTCAACAATTACAACTTAATTGTGTTTTTTCTCATACAACTTTGATACAACCGCATACATTTTCTAATCTTATAAGTTACTACCCGTCAAACGTTGTTCTGCCTAAAATAATTTATTGCTTCCAAGATTCGTTTTGAAATGTATTTCAATTCCGGTAGACATTTTTTTAATAAGAATGAAATGAAATTCATTACGTCATTTTAAACGCAAATTTTATTTCCGATTTAATAAATTCAATTTTGTTTCACATTATAATACAATGTTCGTCTGATCTTGGTTAATAATAATTTATTGTAAAGCCAACATGTGGACAATATTTTTTGTTTCTGTATTTTCAACGTATAGAAACAAATCGTTGGGCTTACCAACTCTGGATCAGGCTACATATAATTGACCATGTGCGAAGCATGCATTTTCCAAATCCAAGCCGCAGACTTGCACCGACTGGCCTTGAGATTTGTTGATTGTATTGCATATGCCAGACAAATTGGGAATTGTAAGCGTTTAAATGCAATGTGTGGTGTTGTTGCGGTGCATAATGCGTATATCACGTCGTTCGAATCTATCGCCAACCATTACTATTCCTACTACATTCACTGTTGCAGCATTAAAACGTCGCGCATGTTCGCTAATAGGTACCTTATCGGCTTTAATAACGATCATATAATTATCGTTTTGCAATTGATTGGAAACTTGCTTAAACAATCGGATGAGGTAATTTTTTTCTGCCAAAAAACTTTCTAAAACGGCAACGATAGCAAGTTCCTGAGTTACATGAATGTGATTGTACTCGCACCGGATATCGGACTGCTTTTCTTCGTCTCCCATAAAGTAAATTTGTAGAAATTTTGGTGATTCCGAGGGTAGAGGAAGTAAAGAGCCAATTTTGTGATAGACCTGGTCCTGTATCTTGAATGTTGAATTAAATGTGCGTCCTTGTCCATCCGTATTAGTAATGATATTGGCGGCGAAGGAAGTCATTTGAAAACAACTATCAAATTTCCTTATTTTTTTTTTAAATAATTTGGAATCTGCGGTGTTGCCATCCATTAAAGTTTTTAGTGGCTCCGGTGGTGGGTTCAATGTAGGTAAAACGACTTTGCCTGATGAACAACACATCCCTGTGGTTTCATTTTTGAATTTCAGAGTGTGGCAATAAGTCCATTCTTTATCCATGTCACCAATTGACATTTTTGAATGTGCGCAATATTCGAAGAATTTCCAAAAAAGCGACCCAAGCGCCATCTAGGGGGTCTAACATAAACCATCAGGAGCACCATACGAACATATGGTGTAAATATAACGTAGATGTCTTCAGTGGTTCAGCCGTGATAGTCGGTCACGCATACGCACGAACGTTTTTATATATTATGATAACATAACCTTTTTCAATCGTAATTCTTAAAAGTGTTGCTTACTTTTAGATGTTAATTCTTAGCGATCTCTTCACAATAGAGCATTGCTCATTCGATTGACAACACAATACCAAACATTCAGCCTTATTGCGAAGATCAATCGACAATTAATAATTGACTATTTTCAATGTGTGCTATTGTGAACGAACGACTCATTTGGTGTTTTTGTCAATCGCATTTTTTTAATTGACAAAATCCTTTAGAATCGTTCCTTCACAATAGCACACATTGAAAATGGTCAATTGCGATTGATCTTCGCAATAAGGCTCATTGTCGATCAAATCGACAAATAATGTCGCTTCGATTGGTAGTCGACAACCGCAATCGGAGCCTGAGATGTCAAAAAAAAATGTGTGTTTCTTTAGGTCCGTTCGTGTACTTTTATGTGCAGAAAAATGGAAACAGTCATGTCGCTTTTGTGCAAAAAGTTTGGCTTGAAAAGAAGCAATCGCAATTTTTGCTGGCAAATTTATAGGATTTCATCATTTGACACTTTTAATTTTCTTGCCGGCTGAAACTCTATGTGAAGGAAAATGAACGGAAGTATGTACATATTTCTTTCGTTCATCTTTTAACCATTTTCGTTTGCATATTAAATGTACGTGTTCAAAACTCATAATAAGCTGACTGGGCAGTCTGTGTAAAAAACTTAACACAGCCAAGGACAGACTGAGAGGAGGAAAAATAATGGAAAATGAAATCAAAAACAATTAAAGATACAATTAAAGAAGATGTTACCTAGAGTAAAGCACCGTCCTGGGAGGGCATGTTGACCCCTCCCCCTCAACAAGCCACCAAAATTCGGCGAATTGCTTTTCCGTGTCGAATCTATCCCTCTCCGATATTGCGGTACTAAAACGGAGGAGCTCATGAGCATTGGCGACGTCCCCGTCATGGAGGAGGCGCTTATCTCTCGCGCTGCGGTAGCGATGGTATAAGACCGGGATACCATCCCTCGTCTGTACCAGCCCTTTTGCATCAATATGGATAAATGCCTCTAGCGGGATAAAGCCAGACCGGAGCGTACTCTCTATGTACATTTCATTGGGGTAGTAAGCCCCGAATATCAGACTATTGTCGCTGGCCATCGCCCTTGCAACGTGCTTTCGAGTGACCTTAATGAGGAAATTGTCAATCCTATTCAACTGAACCCCATCGTGTAGGACTTGTTGGGATAGTATTTTATATAGTTGCATTCAGGCGTTCGGAACAACCGGAGACAGGTCCTAAGACATTGTCTCTCCAAAACCCGAATCTTTTCCATATAACTGGGCGCTATATTAAACCACAATGGACAACCATAAGCGATGATTGGCCTTATAAGGGCCACGTAGCAAATGACCTTCACTCTAGAGTCAAGTTGACTGCTATGAAACAGTCTCCTTGTCAGAGCATAAGCCTTCTTGGCCCCAGAAAGACTAGCAACTATATGTCTATCGAAATACAGATACTGGTCAAGCCAGATACCTAGATATCTAACTACGCTTCTCACCGCCAATGGCTGCCCATTTTGTCCAATAATGGCCAATTTCTTCCAGTTTTTTCTGGTATCCCTAGAGGCCCCAGCCAATGGAGTTCTGAACAAGATTGTTTCTGTCTTCTGAAAGTTGATTTTCAACTTCCAGTCGTCGCAATATCGCTTAATTTGATCGAAGTCACGCTGCAAAAGGATATTAATGACCTCGATTTTAGGACCTGATCTGTATGCCACCAAATCGTCGGCATACGCTATAGCATGTCTGAGTGATTCTACCAGATCACTCGTGTAAATGTTAAACAGGATCGGAGAATTGACCGCCCCCTGCTGTAAACCGTTTTTAATTTCAAAGACTCCGCTCGAAGTCACGTTGCCACATTTTTGACAACGAGCTTCTTTCCCATAAGCATATTATAAATTACATATAGCAAAGGTTTGTGCATCGCCCGCCTGGTCAACTTGTAGAAAAGTCCCTCTAACCATACGGTGTCGAAAGCCTTCTCAAAATCAACCAGACAAGCACCCGTGCATTGGTTCTTGCATTTATTCCACTGAATGTCGGAAACCAGTTTCGACGCGGCATGAATAGTGTCCTGCCTCGCCCTGAAACCAAACTGGTTGTCCGGAATTATGTTATTGTCCTCGGCCCACTTTAACAGGGCTCTATTGACAACTTTTTCAAAGACCTTGCTAATATTCGGAAGCAAGCTAATTGACCGGAGATTGGCAGGGTTCGTCCTATCTTTACATTTTTTCGGGATAGGGTGTATCACAGCTACCTTCCAATGCGCCGGATAATGTGCATTATTATAACAATATACTCTCTTTGGTCCCGAAATAATCAAGTTTACGAATTTTTGAAATCCGCCCACAGACACGCCCACAAACTCAAAAAAACAAATTTTTCGAAAAAATCGAATTTTGAGTTGGAAAGCTGAAATTTTTTATATATGATCTATGACTGCTCGGGAGATAAAATATTCAGAATCCGCCTGGCGGTGTCAGTGGACAATTAAATAAAACAATTTTATTGAAAAACCAAAATTTGAGCTAGGGAGCTGAAATTTATAATATATACTCTCTAGGGGACCCTTTATGCTCATGTGTAGATATTTTCAAAATCAGCCTACTGACACGCCCACAATTTGAAAAAAAAAACTTTTTTGAAAATCCAAAGTTTGAGCTAGGGAGCTGAAATTTATAATATATATGCTCATGTGTTATTTTTTTTTTTAAATCCGCCTGCTGACAAGCCCACAATTAAATAAAATAATTTTATTGAAAAACCAAAGTTTGACCTAGGGAGCGTTTTTTTTACAGAAGCTTCGTTTTTTTTGATAAAATCCTGTAAATGTTATATAACAAAATATGTAAAGCGATCTTAACAATGCAACCATACTTAGATTTTTGTCACGCCCACTTATGAGGGATAGGAATAAGAATAAGGTATCCAACAGTTCGCCCAAGCGGACTGTAGCCCGTCCCTATGTTTTCTTTTCACTTGATTACGAAAAGCAACTCAATCTACCTAAAATCATATTTTAAAACAAATATGAAGGCATTAAGAGAACCAGGGACCTTAGTTCAAAACAAAATTTTATAGCAACAACAACTAGGTATGGGTAAACAAATTAACTAAGGAGGAAATATGTCAAATTCGAGCTTACCAGGAACCAGGCAATTCTATCCGTTTTATAGCAGGTAGGATTCGAAATGGACCAACTGTTGTTCATAGCTATCTTAAGGACCCTGAGAAATTTGGAAAAAAAAAAACTGGAAAGGAAGGGTAAGCAAAGTAACAACAATTCAGGATCGACGGTCGATACTGAGAGCTGCTTCAAATTCAAGACTTTCCGTAAGTAAAATCAAGGCAAAAGCTGGAGTTGAAGATAGTGTTACATCCAGGCTAGGATTCGAAAAGATAAAACGTAATTCTATTTAATTAATCTTTATTAGTTCTCTTTCAATGTCTTTTACTTCTTGATTATTATTCTAATAATTCACTTATTTAATCCAACAATTCACTTTCACAATTAATCACTTTAAATAAACAATCACTTCTCTTATTCAATATTCTCTATACTTTTCACTACTGTCATCTATCGCCCTTCTTTATCGCGGTTCACAACTCGAATGTCTTGGGTGCTCCTGCGACATCTATTTGTGGCAGTCGTACCAGCGCCAACAATCCATCTATGAGCCATTAAAAGATACATGGCTCCTAACACCATTTAATTATTGGTTGCACGAAAATCTTTTTGACATTGTAGTCTGCTAGACAGATGTTTTTCAAAATTCAAATATGTATAATGTATATTCTAAAAGGAACTGCCTCTTCTAGATAGTTGCAAAAGCTTGTTATCACAATAATATAAAGTAAAATATTGGAATTAAAAGTAAAGTCAGTGAACATATACAAAAGGAATCTCTTTTATTTTAAATCCATAATTGGTGACCCCGACGACGATTTAACAAGTTAAATTAAAAAAAAAGCAAAAACAAGAATGCTGACGAACGACGAGGACAATGGCGACATGCCGAATAACGAGAATAAAATCGCCTTGGGAGCAGAGAACAAATTAAATACAAATGGTACAAGTCAGAACAACGTAGCCGTCGACACAGTGGGTATAGTCAAACTACCGCAGTTTCTATCGTCTGACCCTGAACTTTGGTTCACTCAAATTGATGGCTTACTCCACGTGAACAGAATAACGTCTGATTTGTCCAAGTTCTACACGGTGATCACGGCGTTGGACCCAGACACACTGCGTCAAGTTTCGGACGTGGCGAAGAACCCACCGGAAACAGGTAAATACACACAATTAAAAAAAATTCTTATTGCTCGATTCGACGAATCAAAAGAGAAGCAGCTTGTGAAACTTTTGACTGGGTTGGAGTTGTGCAACAAAAAACCAAGCCAGCTGCTGCGAGAGATGCGTGATTTAGCAGGCTCAAATGTATCTGAAGATGCCATGTCGACGTTGTGGCTACAACGAATGCCCAATAATGTCAGATGTATCCTTTCTGCGTGCAAATCTGTATGTTTAAATGATTTAGCTGAAATCGCTGATCGTATTCTCGACAATTCTCCATCTTCGTCTTACGTCATGGCAACTACAACGTCACAAAGTAGGCCAATTCATCATGATGCAGCTGGTTCTTCACAAGTTCATGCACTTGATGCAAGAGTTTTGGCTTTGGAAACCTCTTGGAGCCAAGTCATCAAGATCTTGAGTGAAATTTCTGTAAGCCTTGCCACAAACGACCAACGCTCTCGCAGCGACAACAGAGGACGCAGCAGAGTCCAGCAAAGAAGTCAGTCGCGCAGTACACAGAAGGTTTGTCGGTTTCACATAAGATTTGGGCTGGCTGCTAGGAGGTGTGAGCAACCATGCGAATTCGTCAGAACATCAACTTCCAACCAGACGGAAAACTAAACGCGCTGCCGTCAGTACTTGCAGTTGGCGGCAGCACAGATGACTCCAGCATATCAGAGCTTAGACTTCATATACGAGACCGCAACAGCAACATCAAATTTTTAATCGACTCAGGTTCTGCCGTTTCAGTTGTTCCAAAAGAAATTCTTAGCTATAGTCGAAATGCACTTCCACATGAAGTTCAACTTTTTGCAGCAAATGACACCATTATTCCGACCTTTGGCTACAAGCGAATGAAAGTTGATTTCGGGTTTCGGCGGTCGTTTACATGGAATTTCATCGTGGCCAGCGTAAAGTCAGCTATATTAGGCGCTGATTTCTTATCACATTTCGGACTTATTATAGTTTTAAAAGAAAAACAAATAATAGATCCCCTGACGTCACTGAAATCACAAGGCGGACTAGAACCAGCAATTCAGCAAAGTGTTTCGACAATTAGATCGTCTTCCAAGTGGTATAATGTAGTCAACCAGTACGTTGACATTACGGTACCAAACTCGTATCAGCTACCAACGTCAACACAAGTGTGCCATCGAATCGTCACTGAATGTCAACCGATTGCCGATCGCCCACGTCGCTATAGTGGAGAAAAATTAAAAGCTATACAGGACGAGTTCGAGACATTGCTTCAACTAGGCATAGTCCGTCCTTCGAGTAGCCCGTGGGCTAGTCCAGTTCACCTTGTCAAGAAAAAGACGGGCGATTGGAGAGCATGCGGAGACTATCGAAAGTTAAACGCTCAGACATGTCCAGATCGATATCCTGTGCCACACCTCGACGGAATTGGTGAAAAACTTCACAACAAACTATTGTTTTCAAAGATCGACATCAACAAAGCATACTACAATATACCGATGCATAAGGAGGACATTGTTAAAACCGCTGTTAGTACTCCAATGGGATTGTTTGAGTTTACGGTTATGCCATTTGGTTTAAAAAACGCCACCCAAACATTCCAGCGCTATATGGACTCCATTTTTCGACATATAGATTTCGTATTTTGTTACTTGGATGACATCTTAATTTTTTCTGAAGAAGAAAGTGAACATCAAGTTCATCTTCAAATTGTATTGTCAAAGCTTAAAGAGGCTGGCCTGTCTATCAACGCTTCAAAATGTGAATTCGGTGTCAGTGAATTAGTGTTTTTGGGATACAGCATATCTCCGCATGGAATGAAGCCACCACAGGAACGAGCAGAAGCTATATCCAAGTATCCAAAACCCATAACCATCTTGGAGCTACGACGTTTCATCGGACTTTTCAACTTTTACCGAAAATGCATTCCAGGCGCAGCGAAAATGCAAGCACCTCTAAACAGCGTTTTGAAAGACTCTAAAAGGAAAGATCAACGAAAGGTTTCCTGGACTTCTGAAATGGAAAACGCTTTCGAGGCATGTAAGTCAAGCATTGTTAATCAAACACTTATAACGTTTTTAGCACCTGATGCTCCGCTTTGTTTGACAACGGACGCTTCCGATACTGCTGTGTTAGTTCTAGATGTATGGAGACCGATCGGATTCTTTTCTGCCAAATTGAAATCAGCTCAAAAAAATTATAGCACATACGATAGAGAGTTATTGGCTATTTACTTATCGATTAAGCATTTTAGGCACATTTTAGAAGGACGAAATTTTGTAGTTAAGACGGATCATAGGCCTCTTACATTTGCCTTTAGCCAGAAGCCCGAAAAGGCGTCGCCGCGCCAACTGCGATATCTCAACTATATATCCGAGTTTACAACGCAAATGATTCATGTCTCAGGATCCAATAATTTAGCTGCAGACGCCTTGTCCAGAATTAGTGCAATTGACATGCCTACTTCCATTTCATTGGCGGAAATTCAAGCCGCTCAGGCATCGGATTCAGAATTGAGAGACCTCATGAGTGATACGACATCCCTACGACTTAAGAAACTGAATTTACAGCCTGGAATCCAAATTTATTGCGATATTTCAACATCACAGAATCGCCCATACATTCCAAAATCTCTTCGGCGCAAAATGTTCGATTCAGTTCATTCACTTTCACATCCTGGAACGAGATCTACCTTGAAACAGCTCCTGCAAAAGTATGCATGGCCTTCAATCAAGAAAAACATTTCCGAATGGGTTCGTTCCTGCCCAAGTTGTCAACGTGCAAAAGTTCAACGACACAGTCATCTGGTACCAAAATCATTTACAGCAGTCGACCAGCGGTTTGACCACGTACACATCGACTTAATTGTTCTCCCAGAGGACAAAGGTTATAAATACTGTCTGACGATGATTGATCGTTTCACACGCTGGCCAGAAATTGTGCCTGTGAAGGACATGACAGCTGATACCGTGGCAACGAGTTTTTACTCATCTTGGATAGCCAGGTTCGGTGCACCAAAGTCAATAACCACGGACCAGGGAACTCAGTTTGAGTCGGAGTTGTTTAAAGCATTGGCAGCCCTAGTTGGAGCACATAAGATTCGAACCACACCATACCACCCGGCTTCGAACGGAATGATTGAGCGCTGGCATCGCTCTCTTAAAACTGCCTTGATGTGCAACCCAGAAACACCATGGACAGAACTACTTCCCACGGCGATGCTCGGACTAAGAACGTGTTTTAAGGAAGACCTAGGTGCGTCTGCAGCAGAGATGTTATACGGTGTAACTCTTCGTCTACCTGGAGAATTCTTCACAGATGTCGAAATGCCACGTGATACAGACAAGTTCATCTCAAATTTTCGTGAATATATTCGATTGATACGACCTACTCCTGCATCACATCATATCAAAAAAAGCTCGTTTGTGCACAAGACCCTTCATTCATGTACACACGTATTTCTCAGATCGGAGCATGTAAAAAAACCATTGGAACCTCCGTACAAAGGACCATTCAGGATCGTCGAAAGGATAAGCGACAGAGTTTTTTCTATCGACATCAATGGATCTACTCAAAACGTTTCGATCGAAAGACTTAAGCCTGCATTCTTTCTTAATGACCCAGATGACAAGCAGCCAGAACTAAAAACCTACAGCAAGAAAAAGAAAGTGCATTTCGCAGACTGCAGTTGAAACCATCATCAGTCGTGACATGGTCACTAAGGAGGGAATAGCTGTGGCAGTCGTACCAGCGCCAACAATCCATCTATGAGCCATTAAAAGATACATGGCTCCTAACACCATTTAATTATTGGTTGCACGAAAATATTTTTGACATTGTAGTCTGCTAGACAGATGTTTTTCAAAATTCAAATATGTATAATGTATATTCTAAAAGGAACTGCCTCTTCTAGATAGTTGCAAAAGCTTGTTATCACAATAATATAAAGTAAAATATTGGAATTAAAAGTAAAGTCAGTGAACATATACAAAAGGAATCTCTTTTATTTTAAATCCATATATTTATATCTCCTAGTGACACCTCTCGAAATTTCCAGATTCGTTGAGAAGGTTCGTTAAGTTCAGAAGGTTCGAGAACAACATACCAAGTTATACCACAGCTACTCAAACTGCTATTCCAATGCTGCCAAAATCGGTAATATGGCCACTTTCTACTAGATGGCGTAGTTGACTAATTAATGACACAGTTCAAGCAAACATGCAACAATATCCCCCTCTTAAACTTGTTCGTCCCGAACAAGCACGTCAATATTTTCCCCATGGTAGCGATGGAGACGATCCACATGGACAACTTTCAGCTTGCCTCTTCCTCGCTGGATCCGGTAGACAACATCGTTGATGCGCTTCACTATCTTATAGGGTCCTTCCCAATCCTGCTGTAGTTTAGGTGACATACCTTTTCGGCGATGAGGGTTGTATAGCCATACCAGATCTCCTTCCTGGAATCCTGTGGTGGTCGCTTTTGTATCGTACCTCGTCTTCATGCGGTCGCTGGATATCCGAATCTTATCTCTAGTTTTCCGATGAATGTTTCTGATGATTTCTCTGAGATCCGCCACATAATCATCTTCATTCGTTGCTTCATCAGTCGGAGATCCAAACATCAATTCACTAGGTAACCGGATGGTTCGACCAAAAAGGATTTCGGATGGAGTATGTCCTGTTGTGTTATGAACTGCGCTTCGATAAGCTAATAGGAACATGGGGATGTGCTTGTCCCAGTCCCGCTTGCAGTCGCCAACAACCTTAGAAAGGTGTTCGTTTAAGGTTCTATTGAAGCGTTCCACCATTCCGTCCGATTGTGGATGAAGCGGGGTTGTTCTTGTCTTCTTAATCCCTAGTAGCTGGCATACTCCTTGAAAGATCTTCGACTCGAAGTTGCGACCTTGGTCCGAGTGCAATTCCATTGGTACGCCAAATCTGCTTACCCAGTTGTGGACAATCTGCTCTACCACGGTATTTTTTTTACAACATAAACAAATATGTAATAGCCGTCTTTCATACTGGATTTTGTTTTTCCCATATTGTCGAAGGATTTAAAAAATCAAGAAACTACCTGTTCGTAGTCAGGTGAGACAAAGTGTGTGTGTTAAGGGGCCCTTACATGGTCAATCGGTCGACATCATGCATCGTGTATGTGTGGATTGACGCTACCCCTTAAACAGTTCAATCGATTGACGTCAATTTTTTTATTTTTTGTGAGTTTTAGTGGTGTATGGATGTGCGATGAGTGAAACGGACGACTGTATTGCATATATTTTTCTTGCAATATATTCTTGAATTGTACTGGCGAGACGCACACAGAGATTCGCTGTCTTTAATGAAACTAATTTCATTAAAATACCAAAGAGTTGGTTCACTGAAATTATCAACACCGGATCCGCTTTTGTTTAATTCATTTAAACGTTTTAGCTCGCGCCGAAAATTCGTTCTCAACGTATTTATTTTTCTGGTTACATCCGCTTTTTGTGCATCAGGATACTTTTCTTTATACTTTTGCAGTAAAACTTAATATTGCTGCATTTTTTTGTTTCGGTCGCTATAATCTTTCCCTTTGACATCCCATAAACTAGGTAATAAAGGATACGTTTCAATTAATTCCAAAACAAATGCTCGGTCTTCATCGTCCTTCAGTTTTCCGCACATGTTTTTGCTTCTGCGACACAAAACACAATGAAGTAATTACGTCAATCCAACCCTTACACGTATCAATCGGCATGACGTTCATCATCATCATGCAAAATCAAACTTGCTTTAATTTTCGTCAATCAGACTTCACCAAATGTGTGTGACTCATACAGATACATTTTCACAAACACATGCTAGTGATTGATGTCATTCGATTGACCGTGTAAGGGCCCCTTTATATATGTATATATGCGCGTAACTATTCCAAACCTAAATCAACATGTAAAGCGAAGCGGAGATAAGTCGATAGGTAAATGCCGTGTTATTATCCACTACGGCTACAAGGTGCGTTTAGCTACATACATATTCGTATTAAACAATGACATCATTTCATAGGGCACCTAACTATACATATCTATGCTTGTTTTTATTTTTGATAGATCCACGGCGTTGTTCATCGTGTTCGTAGATAGTTAAACTATTTAGACACCTACATAATATATGTAGGTAGGTACACCTATCAGTTGCATTTACGAGTAGCATGCCAGAGTAACTATGTACATCCTAATCTTTTAGCGATTTCTAAATCCCACAGACTTAGGAAAATGAAATATAAAAAAAATGCGAAGGGGAGATTAATGTGTTTACAAAAAACCACTTTGATCCCTTGAATTAAAGTATCTAAAGGTAAGATTAGACTGTATGCCACGTTGCCATTTAATGACAATTTTTGACAGTTCTCGCTGTCAAAATAGGGCATGCAGTGAAATCGGCATATCTCAAATGACCTAATGACCAAATGACCACAAATGACCATGCTGATTTTGACAGATAAAAATGACAAAATTGCATGCAGTATAATCGGACAATAAGCACGAATGCCAGTATAATGACCTAATGATCATATGCAATTTATTGAAATTTGGTTATGGCATTGCTGTCATTTTTGTTATTTAATACTTCAATAATAATATTGCATGATAATAATAATATTTTTGGATAACATTTGCCGTAAATTGTTTTAATAATTACATTTTTATTGTACTTTTGTTCAGTGTTAATTAATGGTTTTCTTGTTATTTTTATGTGCATGGTTTAGTATTTGTTGTGTAATACCTAGGTATTACTTTAATGTTTCCGATTATCTGTTTTATTTATTTTGTTGAAAAAATAAGTTTCGCTTTAACATGTACGGCGTTACCAGAACTCACTCTGAAAATTATCAAATGCCTTTAATGACCAGCAGGGCAAACATTACCAAAATGGCCATTGTTGTCACGTAGTCTAATATACTACCTTGACAGCGCGGAACTTTTTGTCATTTGACAGATAATCTTGTCATTTGGCTGTGGTCATTTGAATGCCAAGTCGGCATACAAACTAATCTTACCTTAACAGAAATGAATGGAATATGAACTCCTATAAAGAAATGGCAATGGGTGGGTTCAATTCACTTGCCAAACGATGGTCACCTAAGTTTTTCGATCAATGTGGAAAGGTAAAATTGTAGGGACTAGCAGTTGCCTTGCAAATTGAACGCGCCCAATGTTAGGTCAAATGCACGGATGTGCTATAATATAAAATATAGTCGACTTCCACATTCCCATCCCCTAAAACCCGCAAATGGTGCATTTTTCTCTGGAAATTCTCTATCGGTGAAAATATGTGAAACATATAAAAGACATTACCTGACGTTTATTCACGGTGTGCTGTCCAGAGGTGGCGGAAATGCAGATTCGTCCGCAGTCACTGCTTTTACCTCTTAAATTTAATTCGCTCCTAACTGCACATTGAACAAAATGTAGGCCCATATACAAAAGTACTCTAACTGAGAATGTGCATGTGAGCTTCCAATTTGAATTCTATTTACAAAAAAAATACACAAGCAGTTAAAAGTCGTTTTACAGCTGATTTTTCGTATGGAGGCAAACTCTCGAAGTCGACTTTTTCTGTCTCTGTTGAAATATCACATCGACATTAGAAGGAGTTTGAATTATTATTTAACCTTGCAATTCAAACCCACGCAAGACCAGTGCAGAGGCCAATAACTTGTTTAAAATCTTCCTTCCCAAAAATTAGACATTGATCTCACCAAAAGACGAAACCACCAAGGCAGCATCTACGAGCACTTAGATACGATTTACGAGGGAATTCTGAAATACTTAAGCACATGCAGCAGTCAAATAACCCCTGAAGTTTTAATGGCATTGGGAAGAGGACATAGCTTTGGCATGACCATGGAAGTAGGTAAAACATACCTTATATAGCCTGCAAAACATCGCCTTTGCAAATAAGTAAACAAAACTTCGGCAAGATCCACCACTGTGAGAAAGTTCAATGTAAGAGGCTGTAATCAAAATCGAATGATATTTTCCGTCATTTCTCCAAGATGCCCCATATAGATAAGCACCAAATGCCAAATATCAGGCACCATACTGGAACGCTGTCAGAATATTAGGTTCCACATTCCGGTTAAATGCGACTAGATAAAGACTAGACTTTAGAGCATCGCAGCAGAGATACCGTTATTTCAAGGATTCAGTGGTCTATATAATATATTTTAGCTGCCTTCTGCCGGCACAGCAGCTAAGAGCTGAATGAGCTATTGCTCAGGGCGGCAGAATTATAGGGGCGGCAAATATCCCACTGATGCCAATAGAAAAAGAAACACCAGACACTGAGCGCACCGCAACATTTAAAGTCCGAAGATTCGTTGGTTCGTGTGCGTCGCGCGTTTTGTACTCTCTTGAACATTCGACGAGTAAGTGATGGGATGAGAACGCCACTTATCTGGTCGTGGGTTCAAAAGTTTAGACAAGAAGGGACAACGGTTAACCAAAATTCGTCGGGACCATCAACGTCAGGAGCGACGTGAAAATGTGGCTCAAGTTCGAAGCGAAATTATGAGCAATCCCCACAACAAGACGTGTTTTTCCGAATGATCGATGAGTTTTTGGTACCACACTGCAGCGGCTTCCCGGGTTTAACAAAGAATACAATTTCAGTAAAAAGGGGCCACGCACAGCTAGAGTTCCAGTGGGGAAGCTAAGGGTAATTGTTTACCAATAAATTTAACAGCAAGTACGGAGATATACTCTGGCTACCTCGGTCATACCGCACGACTTTTTTTTAGGGATACCTTAATTCGAGGGTTTAAAGCAACATTTCGTTTCCATTAAATGAACAGTTCGCGTCTTTTTTCATTGCTCCTTAAGGCTATGAATCATTATTAAAAAGAAGGCATCTGCTTAAAGCTATTAAATGCCGGTAGCGTAAAATTTTAATTTTATTGGACATTTTTGATTGTATGGTAAACCTGGATTCCAAATAATAGGAAATTCCGCTGTGCAATTATTCGATGTTCCATTCCGTTTTATTCCCATCGTCGGATCTATAAAGATCAAAATCAAAAGTCATAATAAAATACATCTTATACCACTTAGGAAGGATTTGCATAGATCTGCAGCCTGTAATAAGACAATTCGAACAACGAACACTTGCACAGCTGAATTTCCAATTTGATAGCTAACACCGGAGTTAACCATGCTCACCTACAATCATAAATTTACAAAAAAAATGTACGCTGTCGGTCGTTTTCGAACAGATGCAGTACATTTAATTTAACTACCAAACTGAAATCGAATAAAAAATGAAGGTTTGGTTTTTTAAAATTAAATATTGAGGCAAAATAGATTCAGGATTGAAACGATTGCCTTGTGGCACCTACAACACCAAATGGAAATCAGTGAGACTGGGAACTAATTTAAAGATAATACGAGTATACTGTGATCCTCACAATAATAGCAAATTATGTGTATGTGTTATAAAGTAGTACATATTTCAATTATTGATCTGTGTAGTAGTGTGGGCGAAAAAAAATATATTATTCTTTTTTATCAAGTTTTAGGTAAAGGTGAAAGTGCGGGGAGTTGCTTATTGGGAAGACAAAAAAGGGGTGAAAGAAGAATGAAAATCGGTTCATATCTCCCGGTCGCGCATGTGCTTTAAAGTTTGCCGAACTTCGGAAAAATTTATAATTCCACAATTTTTTAATTATAACATTGAACCTTGTATTCAAAATATGCTAGTTGTAAGGTTTTTTTTAATGTGTAAACATTTTTGCTCTCGTTGATGTATAAATATATTTTTTCTCGGTAGGTGCTAGTTGGAAATATCTAGCGTCACCGTCATCGTCAGATTTTCCCGTTAATTTTCATTACCACGTGAGTTAATCGCTGCTCGACAGATCACCGCAATTAAACGACGTTTGGCGCGGTTAGTACGTAGATGGGTGACCGTTTGAGAACAACCGCGTTTCGTTGTTTTTTTTTATTAATTATGTATGTTAAATTTTTTTAACTACGTTAGTTAATTAGTTACGGCGTTAGCTAGATAACAAATTAGGTAGCTGACGGGCAACTGTGCCTACATGTTTACACATCAACTATACCGTGAGTGCAGCGTGGCTCACACCTTTTTTTTCAAATTCTGTTCTACCGTTATTTGTAATTTTTTTTTGCAAAATTTCACTGACTTCGAAGGCAGTGCGCGACCGAAAGATGCTGATGTATTTCAATAATATTTGAAAATTATTTTCAATTGTTGTACATATGTATTTGTTCATTTGAGGTATTGCATTTTATTTAAAAATGTAAAAAATTATCGTAAAAATGTGAATATTTTAGAATTTTTAATCTTGAAATCAAAATAAAAAATAATTTCTATTTCTCAGAGAAAACGAGGGGAGAAAATTACACTTAAACACATTTACACTATCGTTAATCAACCTCCAAAACGCGTTTAACTATTGTAGCCTCTATACAACGTTGCATACGTCTTAGGAATAAGGTTTTTGCACTTAGAGCCTGCATAAAATTAAGCACTCCCCATAATACGTTTTAATATCTACGTTGAAATTCAAAAAAAAAAAAGTTGATTTATTCCGCCAAAGGCAAATTTTCCAACAGCCAATAACCGAACTTCATAGCGCTTACTCTATCTTGGGCCAACCATGACTTCATTATTCTCAATAAAGTAAATGTAGCATAGGCAACAACAACGCGTCATGGTTGGCTTGTGCGGACCGGTGAATATCAAAATATGCAACAGCTTTGAGTGGCTTTTTTTTACTTCCACTCAAGTTTTACACACTGCGACGACGCCGTCGCCGTTTAGTATGTCAGTGTTCGTCTCTCTATGAATTTTATTTTGGCGGCGTCGTATCTTACCTACTGTTTTCGTTGGTCGCTTTGGTTGCCATCGGTTTCAATCAAAACATTCAGTCATTTTCAACGGATTGTGTCGTTAACAACATTCGCGTATAGCCGCGCTCGTGAAACAATTAAGCAAGGTGGTTGTTATTTTTTGTTGCATTTGTAGTTTCATTTCGTTTTATTTTCTTTTGAAGTTGAAAGGTAAACAAGTTCGGTTTGGATTTTTTTTTCTTTTTCATTTTGTTTTGTTTTTCGTGTGATTTTGGCGTTACACGGTCAATTTGTGCGGTTTCCGTTTTTGCCAAAGAACGATAAAAAAAAGATCAACAATTTTCAATTCAAATTTTAAATCAAAGCAGATGATGTCATGTTCGGTTAATGACGTCATGTGATCTAATTCTCGGAAAATTAATCAAATGAAGTGAATAAAGGGTGAAAATCAAATCGATAGAAATTAATGTTATTGCGCGTCGCACTATGCACATATATGTACCTAATGTAAATGTCTATCGATATCTCCCAGCTAGAATCTTATCAGGTGTTGTAAAGCGATAACGTGTCCTCACCGTTCGGTTTCAAACGTGTCCAAAATAAGTCATTTTCATTCTCTTCCCCTTTTGTTTTTGGTTTCATCAAGTCCTTAACTGATCACAAGATCAGTTTATTAAAGTGTCAATTTTGTATTTTCAGTGAATCAATTAGCCAAAGGTGATCGCATTCTTTAAAAAAATAAAAATAAAATTGAAAGTTAACACGTTCGTGAATCGAACATTTCGGAATACAAGCCAGCAAGGTCCGCCAGCCTGCATACATAAATAATTTGCAGTTGAACACACAGGTAAATGGGGGCGAGGGTTGGTAATAGAGACTACTGATTAGATACAAAGTAACCGACCTTCATTCCGGTCGATTTGATATTGCGGGTGACTGACAGCAATAATGCCGTAATTTTTCTTTATGCTACCTATCCAAAATGAAATCGATTGCAACAATCTATGTATAGATTGACTTCGTATGAATAACTTAGTAAAAGTGTAAACTGAACCCAATCATCTGGTACCTACATACGTACGTACCTTATCGAGATATTTTGCTAGCGGTTTGGCATAACACATGAGCAAATAAACAAAATTCAAATAACGATCGTTTTCATACACTCGCTGACATTGAATTCAAGTTTCTGCGGTATAATATAGCGCGATCATGTGTCGCTGCGATATTTTTGGCGAAGTGAGTCAGCCCAATTAGATGGGGTTAATCAGAGAGGAGGATTTAAATTTGTAAAATCAGCAAATCAACACTTTCTCCTTGTATATTTTACTGTTGGCTTAGCGCACTGAGGAGAATGAAGTTAGGTTGAGTTTTATTCAATTTTTTTGAGTGTATTTTTATTTCTAATGGTTTCGATGGAAAACTTTCTAGGTATACCTATATATATAAATGTAACTGTTTGACATGACATTAATTCCCGGTGTGATGGATTTTGTCATACATACATCCGTTAATTGAAGATCAATGACTGCGTAAAATGAATTCATTGAAAAACAAAATGTACAAAAAGGCTAGGCTGGCCACCTACAGACCGGATGTATTGGATTGTGTGCTACACTATCTGTAACGGATACCACTATGATTGCTTCTAGTTGTCATTGAAATTGAAACAGCACAGCATCTAGGGTAGGTACCTACCCGGCCAGTCACTAGTGTCTGGCCACTTTGCGTTAAATGGTTGATAATCAGTAAATAAATCGTTATTTTCATGGGCGAAAAATTGTAGCATTAATTTTTGGCCTATCTAACGTGCTGGTAAAATTTAAAATTACTGACCGCAAAAAAAAGCTCAGTCTGTGTAGTGTAGTGTTAGTGGAGATATCGGCACGAGTACGATAACTAGGGCGCCAAGAATTGATAACGGTTTTTTGTAGAAGGGAAATGGGGTCTATCTCACCCCGCTTAAGAGGTACGGGCAATTTTAGAAAAAAATGACTTACATTGAAAAAAATTTATTAAAAAACAACGGCAACACTAACAATAAAGTACTACAACTAACTTTTTTAAATTCTTTTTATCAAAATTTTGAGTTTGCATGCGAATTTTTCAAAAACTATTGACATAACAAATTTTATTTGAATATAGGATTATAGAACAGATTTCTGGCTTTCAAAACCGGTATAGTACTGTATTGTTAGTGTTGCCGTTGTTTTTTTAAAAAAATTTTTTTTTAAAAATTGTCCCTACCTCCTAAAAGGGGGGAGATAGACCGCCCTCCCATATTAAATAAAGGTTGTTTTTGACTCTTGTATAAAAAACCATGAATTTTTGTCGCCCTAGTTGTTTTTTAAACATTAGCAATTCAATTTTTATTGAATGTTTTGTTTCTTTCTGGTTTAAATGAAGCAAAATACTTTTCTCTATCAGTCTTTAAATAATAATGTGTTTAATATTTAAGGATTTTGTTCGGAAGGTTACACTTGGCAGTTTCTAAAACGCCCTGTTTTAGTATCCGGTCATAGCGGTAGTTTGGTTTATTTCCCTATTTTCATATGAAATTAACCCAGAAACTGAAGGAAACGGTTCAAAGGCCTTATCGCGAGGTGATAAGATCAAAGCTAGCCTTGGATGATATTTGGCGCAACGATTTGAGCCACAGAAAAGCTGCTTCTAAGTACAATATCCAAAAGAGCAGGAAGGTACTTTTCAAGATAGGTTGCGTAGGAGTAGAGATAAGGTAGATGAGGATTGTATAAAAAAAGGGACCGAATATGATTTGCATCCTGAAGGGGAAAATGCGGCAACGAACAAGTGCATTGATGTGGCAAAATGTGACGTTCTCCTTAAAAAAACTTACCTTTTAATAATTTTTAATTTTGAACATAGAAAAACGTGAAAACCCATTTAAAAATGATCGCCTGGCTAGAACATGGCTAGGTTAGGTTAGGTTGGTGGGTTGATGAAGAAGTAGTATTTCCTCATATCCGCAGATGTTGACCCATTGTGATGCCCATAGGGGGGCTCACGTGTTTGTGGTATCTTCCTTCGTCTCGTTGGTGATGTCCATTTAGACCCTCTCCAGCCATCCGGTTTTTTGCTAAAAACCTGAAAAGATAAAAGAGAGGGATTTCGGAAAGTTCCGTCAGGTCTAAAGTTCTTTTTCTTTATTGACTGAGGCTTGGGCAGTCTCACAGAAAGTGGAGGGTATCCTCGTGAGTTTCTTCATCGACGCAGCCTGTACATAGGTCGTCATCTTTAAGATGCATTTTAATTTTATGGTTCTTTAGTTAATTGTGTCAATTTTTTAATTTAATTTGGTGAGGGCAGAAATAGGCCTCATTTATTTGGCTTACAACAAGCTAAAAGTATCATCTAATGAATAACTTAAAAACTAAGTAGCATTCCCACCAACAGTGAAATCACTCAGTCTTGGTTTGACGACTGGTCCACCTATTCAGGGCTCTTGGTAGAACCATTTCTTGCAAATTTATCGGCAATATCATTACCCTGTATACCCCTGTTTCCAGGCGCAGCAGAGTCTTGCATTATGTTGACCGGCAAGAACCTTCAGCTCTTCGCGACACAGTTTCACAGGTGCAATTTTATTTCGGCACCGGATGTTGGTTTTGCCGCAGCCTGGCTATCAATGAAAATGTTGATATCGTCACGTGGTATCGCCGCCATTGAGGCTAATTGCGCAGCAGTGTAAAGACAATGACGAGAACTTTCATCGATTGTTCCTTATCATACTGAATAAGTACGCTTATGGCTTATGATTTAATAGATTTATTTCTTCACTTCTTGAGACAGTTTTTGGATGATGAAGATCCAATTTTAATTAATAAAGTCTAAACCATACATTGCTAACTAACAGATTCTTTTCATTAAATTTAACAAGCGGTTAGGTACAACGTACAAGGTGACGGGCTAAATTTAATAAAAACAAAGTCCATCATGTCAGCTTTTTTACCTCAAAAAAAAAAAACAGCGATTGACAGGAGTGTAATTCACCACCTCTTCTGCTTTGATGCCATGTTGAGGAACAATTCATCTTTATTCCATAGCAGAGTTCTTATTATTGTCCTCAGATTATATTCCCTGCCGCAGCACTCCGTTTAAACAATGTGCCTACCCCTATTGATAAAAGCGATTATAAAAAAATAATTTAGTTTACAAAACGGACAACAACTAGGTAGTTCTGGCCTAATAATATCTTCGATTCAATGAACTTTGTAAACTAAAAGAAATTGCTTTCGAATCATTCCCTCGACTGCCTTGATCGTTGATTTATATCACTGAAAAGAATTGAAGCCAACTACGTAAAAGTGTTGCCATATTGTTTGCCACTTGAGACCATCCAGCTCCATTAAATCAACGCCGCAGCTTTCATTTATTTTAACTTCTGTTTCCCTTGGTTTATTTTCATTTCCAATAAAAATTGCATTAATTAGTTTTGGAGTTCCCTCAAGCGGAATTCAAACTTTAAATCGCTGTATACAGTAGTTATGAACCGGAACTCTATTCAACTCGCCTGTTCAACAACGGTGCTGCATAAAGCATACATTATGAATAGGAAACCAATATGGTTTGATCCTTAAAGTAACCTTTTTGCTTTGAAGAAAAGCAACACACTTTGTATACCTATATGTTTGCATGGATATGTATGTATATCTGACTAGACACTTAATGTAACGTAATGGCACCCTTCAACTTAACCCTCATGTAGATTGCATTTTCTGTCAACCGAATGCGACAGAAAGCGCCCTGCCACAACTTCATTCCCACTAGTGCGTTATGTTGGTTGTAGTTGTACCTACTCGTACTCATCTAATCCGTTTTCGTTTCTTCAAGTCACCGTACACGTATTGAATTTCAAAAGAGGATTGAGCTACGTATATTTCGCATTTGGGATGAACGGATTAAAAATGGTATTTGCCAGACACACAGTGTCTTTTCATCGTAGTTATATCTTTAAGTGAGTTTTTTGTATTCCCGTACCCTCAACTAACTAACACAATCAGTTGATGAAGTTGGTTCGCTATGAAAGCGAATGTAATTACAAAATATTCTAGAAAAGTCATTAACGTCTGTTGTGTTCTCAACGTATCTTTGCCCATTCATTTTCCTACTCATTCATGTACGCGTAAGACTTGCCAGCATTTAACAAAATATATATCTATACAGTCAACTCCGATTGTATAATTAACTAAAACAATCGGTCAACTGACTTACAAAATTTATCACGAGGCATTTTTTCCCAGTTTTCATATAAATTACTCCTTTTAAATTAAACCCTCCTAACCGAAAAAAATATTTCTACAAAAATTAATAGTTTACACTTAAACCTCCGCTTAAACCGCTCCGAGTTACTGAAATTAAATAAATGACAACGCCGATCCCAAATGAGCTACAAATGAGCCATCAATCAGCATCAGATGCTTGGCTTTGCAATTTAATGTTTCCAGACATAAAATTTCTGATGTCCTGCATGGAGAAAATCTGTAATCGTGCAAAAAATCCCTTTTTTTAAATTTTACCTATTCCATGTTTTCCCAAGTATCATAAAATCTATGGGTTTTTCTACAAACTTGTCGTAAGCTTTTATTTTTATTATTGTTACCTTTATTCAAAAAAATTATTAAAACGTTATGTTTATTACGCATTTTCTGGAGAAAATTGAACCGAAAGTCAAAAATTTAGCATGGGTAGGAAAAATGGAACAGGTTAAAAATTGGATATCTTAAGACTAAGTTAAGATATAAAATTTATTTAAATGCAATTACAAAGGCTAATATTTCTTCTAAAAAAAGAGGCCTAAACGAAATTTCCATCATTAGTACTAACAGCGCAATTACCGTTAACATGGGTCAGGGTACACCCAAGTAAGCCTTTTCTTAAATCCTCGATAAATGATATAAAAATTGGAGATAGGCCCTTACTGTAGAACTATTTTATCCTTAGAATATATCCATAAATCATGCCCTAAAATATTGTCTACAAATTAACGGACACCCTGTATACTCACTCCGGTTACGTGAATATTTATTTCAGCTATCCGACGTTCGCATAAGTGAAAAATAATTTGTGCCAAGTTGCAGTTTCAGTTAAGCGGAGTCGACTTTACACATTTAAATCTTGTATGAACAATGGCGACAATTTTTATGAATTACCATGGTTACCGTTAATCGCTATTATGAAACTGAGGAAACTTATAGAGGGTTTTTTTTTACAATGTACACACATTAATGGGATTTTTTAGTACCCTTATCATGCATTGACTACACAGCGCGGGCATTGAGGAAATTAGGATTAAAAGAAAAGGAGAGATGCCGATGCACGTTGGTTTTAACACTAATTGGCTTAGCACTTATGATGGAAATAACGATAAAATAACGAAAGGCAGGAGACATTACGACGATGACTAAGAGAGTCAATTTCAATTTGCGATGTCTCGATCGTTATAAGTGTTATCGCGCGTTTTTGGATCTTGTCAAATAGCTTCAAATAAATTATTGGTGCACCGGACCAGATATGAGCATTGTACTCGAGTTTCGGGCGAATAAACGCCTTATAAATTGTAGCCAGATCAGAAAGGGTGAAATATTTCTTACATCGCTTAAGGAAGCCTAGACATTTCGCGGCGTTCTTGGCGACATCGAACATGTAGTCATTTCAACGGAGGTTGTCATTAACACACATACTGAGAATGGAGTCTTTCGGTTTCAGCGATGCGGGTGCCATTTATGGATACTAGCAGTGTGTGTGGGTTTTGCTTTAATGACAGAAGACAGCATTGTGTTTTAGAAGCATTAAATTCCACTCTATTGGTTGAACCCCACTGAGTTATGCTGTTAAGATCGGAATTTAATGAGCTTAACATACGTTGCTGTTCCAGTTCCACACCCAAAGAAGAGGGGCGTGACCCAAGAAACGAATATGAGAAGCTGAGGGGACTGTCATCACTCCTCAGCAAAGGAATGAATTGGATTAGAAGTAACAGACACGAGATAATATATAAAAATGAGAAAGAAATTCTTGGACAGAACGGAGCCTTGGGGAACACCAGCATTTATTTGGTGAGTTCCAGACCTGAAACCGTCCAAAACAACTTGAATAGAACGGTCCAAAAGGTAGTTTCTAATCCATTGAAGAAAATTATAATCGATTCCAAATGCACGCATTTTCGACAAGAGAGCTTGATGCCAAACTCTGTCATATGACTTTGAAATATCAAGCGCAACGATCTTACTTTCACCACCTTGGTGGAGAGATTGGTTTCACTTTTTGGCTAGATATGTCATCAAATAACCGGCGGACCTGTTGCCCCGAAAACCGTACTGCCGGTTATTGAGAAGTTTTCGGAATTCAAGATATTTTATTAGCTGACGGTTGATCAGCGTTTCCATGACCTTAGAAAGAAGAAACGTAAGTGCATTTGGTCGGTAGGAGGAAGGAGAAGAAGACTCGTTTTTTTTGGTACAGGCTGGACAAATGCTGTTTTTCATCTCCTCGGAAAGTGCCCTAAAGAATAGGATAGATAGAAAAGCTTACGCAGTGGTTTTGCGTAGAAGAACGATGGGGGAAAAACCATCTGGATCAGCGGATTTGTGTATGTCAAGATCTCGAAGTACTCTAGCCACTGTACGAGTGCGAAAGTGGATTGGTTCCTTAGAGTATTCTACGCGTTCGAGTACAGCGGGAGATAAAAGCAGATTGACTTTATCCAAAGAGCTGACGGCTGGAATGTCGTTTTAAATGAGTGTCGGGGTGGATGACGAGGCCGAATTCTTGATGTTATTGACAAACGACCAAAAGTTTTTACTACCCGTGGGACTTTGTAGTATTTTTTGCCTCAGCTTTTGGTCGTAGGAGAATTTTACACGATTAATAAGGGCATTGCAGTCATTTCTGGCTCTCTTGAACTTTTTCCGGTTTTCCTCACATGGGTTGGCCTTTTTAGACCGAAAGCTTACCTCTTTTAACCTGATTGCCTCTTTGCAGCTTGAGTCACACCACGCGTTTACCTTGGGTTTGATACTTTTTCCGGATAAGGATAGAAAAAATGGAATTTTCGAATTTTGTATCCCGAATATCTAAAATATATTGAATAAAGAAACAGAACTGGAACGAATAGAATGGCAATCATTTGTTTCATGACCAGCGTTGCCACGCAAATCGAGAGCAGATGTAGTAAGTAAGCCAAAAATGTAGTATGTACATACCTACAATAAATATTTTTTTTCTATTTATTGAACTCACAGGTAATACTCCATAATAACATTACGAAAATATAATTTTAGTTCACAAAAACGATAATAACGATATCTTAGTAATGAAAAACAAATTAAGCTTTTTCTTAGCGGATGGCTAAGGGCTTATACATAAGGGTGTATATCATGGTTGTCAAAGATCAATTAATGATAAACGACAATAGTTATATTTCATTTGAAGTTTATGTTATTCAAATCTTTTTTCTCTGGTTCCATCGTTTTGCTTTAGTTCAAATTTAATTTTAACTTAATTTTTGTTTTAAATAAGTTTATGAAACGAGAGTAGTTCATGTTTATGAATTTTTAATCTTGATTTTGCTTATGCTCAAGCATTTTGTGACTTCTTTTTGTTCATAAGATTTCTGAAACTGAGGTTCCAGTGATTGTATTTATTGTTAACATTCAGGTGAGCCTAGCGAGCGACACATTTTACATCTTAAAATGCAAAATCGTGTCTTGACACGACTGGAGAACAACAGTGTCGTAAATGGTTGATCAAAGACTAATCAATTAAGGGAGCATACACTTGTCAAAATTGTAGAAAAAGACAGGCAGTAAAATTCCTGGATCACACAAATGCAGCAACACCAGCATTTGATTGGGCTCATTGTTGAAGAGATTCGAAACCAGGAGGTATGCCGATGTTTATTGAGGTCGAACCAGTGAACTGCACAGGCGAACCCGTAGGGATACAGTTAAGGGAGGTTATGATCCCTCTAATCCTGATCACAACCTCGTCGTAAAGGAAGAAGAAGATATCATTATTTTATTTTCCTCAAAAAACAATTCTATTGAAGACATTTCGATTCAAAAATGTTGTTTTACAAACAAAAACAGCGAATGAGTTCTCAAAATTTATTTCTCAACGATGATTTTGTGATTGATTGAAAATTTGATAGCTATCAATATTTTTGGCAACGATAATACCAAATTAATCAACAGGTGAACATTTCTTTTTTGAGCTGATGTGCCAGTAATCACAATAGTCCGGAATATTACATACCGGAAAAACTTGTTTCTATTTATTTGTCCATCGCTAGATTTCTCAAGGAAGTACCTACCACTTTAATATAAGACTTGCTCAGAAAAGGCTTAGTATATTTTTTATTACTGAAATATTGTTATTGTTTTTGTGAATTAAATTTTATTTTTGTTTTGCTATTTATTTATGAATTTTTTTGGGAATGTTCAATAAATAAAAACGAAACAAGTAAAAAATAAAAAATGTTAAAATGTTCCTAAACCACAAGGTAATAACTAATAAGGTATGAAGTTCAAATAACATATAAACTATGTGAAATGGTACTTCATAATGTAGCATAAGTGGCAGCATTGTTCATGACATCGTCTTCTCTTAAACATCAATAAGGCATTTCATGTTCCCAGGAAACGATTTTAAAAAATGTTTGATCCTGGAAATTGTAAAAATAAATTGAAAATATAAATAAAAAATTTTATAAACTTAAACAAAATATTTTAATATAAAAAAGACAATGAATTTGCAAATTTGATTGCTTGCTGTTGCTTGCATTTTTTGTTTATCAAGTGCATCTGTCAAATGAGAGAATATTCCTTAGATACCACCTTGCTCTAGGAATAGAAAGAATGCATTCCAAGTATTCCAGAATGAATAAAGAAAAAACGAAATGGATTATCCGGAATACTCCATTGAATAATAACGCAAATGGCTCATTCAGAATATTCCGAATGTTCCCAATGAATGAAGAAACGCATTGATAATGAAATATAGGCCAAAGTTGTCTTGTTATTTTAAAAATGAGTGTTCTGAACGACTCTCCATTGCACATGCACATGGCATGGATCCTATGAGCTTGCTCATTATAATTTTTTTTTAGTGAAGGTTTAAAATCGCAAAAGTCACAATGGGGTTAGAAACCCAGTGGGTGGGATTCTAACCGCACTAAAAACACCTCCTAATCATGACCATTCTAAAAAGATGGACCAATAGCTGTGTTTTATTATCCATGCGGATCTGGATCTGGATCAATTTAATACGTAAAACAAAAACAACACAGGATCTTGCTATTTATCGTGATCATTAATCGTGATCCAAAATGTAATTACAAAACTCACTACCTGTTTTTTCGTGGCGTTGCTTATTTAAATTATAGGAAATTATAGGAACACAATAATATTGCCAGACCAAAATATGAAACACTATTAATAACACAAAAAATCAATTAGCATATTTTCATATTCGAATAATTTACCACTGCGACTTTTGAGACGTTTTGCTTCGTAATATAATACACAAAAATTAATGGAAATATTAGCAGTACAATACTGTTAATATGTTGCATATTTGAACATAACATTTGAACATAGTTTCTGAAAAAAAAATATTGAGTGCAAAATGTATGTTGATTTGTATTCAAATGGCAACACCCCCAACACAACAAGCGATCATATTGTGACGTCACATTGTACCCTATATTTGCAATATGGCTGAGTGCCAAACCAAACTTGAAATACCTGGTATCGTCTGTTACGTGTTAAAAACAACTGTTGCCACAACTTGCCACTGATGATCCAGATCGTTTTATTATCAGATCGGATCCGTATCAAGATCATTGGGATAATAAAACGCGGCTAATGTCATAGTTTCAACGTTCAGTTGCGTTTGAGAAGGTATTCTAATTAAAATACGGGATCTCATCTATTTTCAAATATGAGTTCGTCAGGTTTAGTTCTTCTTAATCTACGAATATTATATCGTATATTTAGGACGTCTGCTATTTCAGGATTAATCTGCATCCGCAGACGATCGCTGTGACGAATTGGGTACTTTTTAATTACTTCCGTTACAAGATCAATCTGCAAATCACGATGCAAGTCGTTATTTCTAATATATATTCGTTTTCTTTGTACAACGCCATAATTAGACACCATAATGTCCAAAACGGTTTTAGTATCTGATTATAAAATAGGATTTTGTTATCAGTGGACATTTCCGAATTACGTCTACTTTCTTTTAATCGGCCCTTACACGTTCAATCGAATGACATCAATCACTAGCATGTGTTTGTGAAAATGTATCTGTATGAGTCACACACATTTGGTGAAGTCTGATTGACGAAAATCAAAGCAAGTTTGATTTTGCATGATGAACGTCATGCTGATTGATCTGTGTAAGGGTTGGATTGACGTAATTACTTCATTGTGTCTTGTGTCACGGAAGCGAAAACATGTCTGACGCCAGCGGAAAATTGAAGGACGATGAAGACCGAGCATTTTGTATCGCAATTAATTGAAAGGTATCGGTCATTGCCGAGTTTATGCAACAATATGAAGTTTTACTGCAAAAGTATAAAGAAAAGTATCCTGATGCACAAAAAGCACATTTTTTCTCGAATTTTCTTTCTTTTCCCTCTTTATGCAATATATGCAATACAATCGTCCGTTTCACTCATCTCACATCCGTACACCACGAAAACTCACAAAAACTAACAATTTCACGTCAATCGAGTGAACTGTGTAAGGGGTAGCGTCAATCCACACATACACGATGCATGATGTGAACCGATTGACCGTGTAAGGGCCGCTTTACACATATTCCTTCCATTTCAGTTTAGCATCTAGATTCATACCCAAATACTTAGCTGTATTAGAATAAGGAACTACTTGATTATTAATAACCACAGGAACATTCGTTATTTTTTTATTTGTAAAGTTTATATGAGTGGACTTTAATTCGCCATGGTTGCGTCCAATCACATATCTCGTTAACTGCATTTTGTACCGTTTTTGTTGCCCTAGCCACGCATCTATCAGTTGGTAGACGGGCAGTGTCGTCTGCGAATGTGGCTATCATCGTATCATACCCGTGTGGTATATCACTAGTATATAATAAATATAGGGTGGGCCCTAGAACACTTCCCTGTGGAACGCCTTCTTGTAATTCATTGCGTTCAGAATACACTGTGCCATAGCAAACTCTAAAGAATCTATTTGCTATATAAGATTTAAGTATCTCATAGTACTGTCTAGGTAGATCACTATGAAGTTTTTACTCTAAATTCTTATGCCAAACTGTATCTAAAGCCTGTGCAATATCTAGGAATAACGAAGAACAAACATTTTTTTCTTCTAGTGCTTTTTCTATAACATTAGTTATACGATGCACTTGGTCTATGGTCGAATGTTTATTTCTATACCCAAATTGATAGGTGGGAATAAGCCTTCTTTGCTCTATGATTCTAGTCTTCTAAGGAGCAGTTTTTCGAAAAGTTTTGATAGTATGTACTGGCAAAAGTGAGACTGGTCTGTATGAGGCGACTTCTGATAGGGGCTTACCTTGTTTAGGTATAACTATAATTTCTGCTATCTTTCATGGATATGGAACATATCTTTGTTTAAAGCAAGCATTAATTATAAGCTTGAGTTTTAAGAATGCTATGAATGTTCCTTCAGGATTTGGGCAGTTATTAGATCATAATCTGGTGATTTTCTATTAGATAGGTTGTGAATATTTGTGCGGATCTCTTTAGACATAAGGGATTACTTCTTCACCTATTCTATCAGAGAATTCAAGGCGTTAATTTACCACGCTAGGTGGAAAAGGTTTAAAAACGTCTGTCAAATGCTCATAAAAGAGTTTGGTTTTTTTCCATCAAGTGTTTTTTACGGGGGAGCTTGCGCTTGAGGTCTCTTTTAATGTTAGGCAGCCTTGAAAATGGAGTAGTCTGTGACTTTATCAGCCGTTACGTTAAGTCGATAGTTTTTTATTGATCTATTTTTGAATTCACCGATACTTTTTTTTAAGTTTGTTTAGGGTATTAAATATAGTCTTATCGCCTGGATATTTTGTCATTTGCCATTTCATGCGAGCTCTTCTCTTTTCTAATATTAGTTCCCTAATTTCTGTGTGATATTTTACCGATGCTTGCTTTTTATGTTGGTAGGTCGGTGTACTCTGTTCTGTTCTGTTCTGTTCTCTTCTGTTGTATGTCGTTAATGAATTGTTCCATTTCGATATCAATATGGCTTGTTGTGTAATTCTTTATATTTAATTTCTTTTAATTTACGCCAGTTCGTTCTTTCGTTTGTAAGTCTTACGTTTTTTATCTGGTCTATAGACATGCCGTCGGCCGTTAGAATTACGAGTGTATGATCCGACGATAAATCGTCACTGTTTTCAACTTTTACTTCTTTTCTATTGATTAGTTTCGTTATAAAAAAGTCAATTAAGTCTGTTATTTTTGCTGGATCGGATGGCCAATAAGTAGGCCATCCAGTCGAAATAAACTCGCAGTTAAAATTTCGCACTGCTTTGTAAAGCTTCCTGCCTTTTGTCGTTACTAATCTTGATCCAATGACAAAGTTATTGCCTAGATTTCAAAATTGGTTGGGCAGTATATAGCAGCTACGAGTATATTGAATTGTTTGCTTTTAGTCAAAATTTTTATTGTCGATACTTGCATGGTTTGTTTTTCTTTTTTTGGCAGTTCATAAGGTTTCAAAATACTTTTTACATTTACAGCACTACCTCCACTGGCACTTTGTTCCCTGTTTGAAGTGGGTTAGTGAACAACTATTTGTTGGACGTTTTCCTTCACATTTAACGCATGCAAAATCTCTTTTACAATAGATTTGCGTAAGCCCAAAGGTTTGTACGAAGTGGCTCAATTTTAACAACAATACTCATTATTGATTTAATAGCATATACACTTCAATATCATTTTTGTTAGCTCATTCGTGATTTCTCTATAAGTGTCACTGTCATCGACATTTATTTTCCAATTATTGTTGCTATATGATGTGAGCTTTCATGTTTTCTTTGTTTTTGTTCAATGATTCTTTTTAACTCACCAAATCTGTCTACTCCAGAAATCATTATTGGTAGTAATTAATGGCTGTCTTTTCAAGCCAATGGGACTTTTTGAAGCCTTTTATCATTTTGTTTAACTTGTTGAGTTGCGTGTTTTACTATAACCAAACCACCATGATTTCTTACAGATGTTTCAGGACTTTATTCTGCCTTACGTTTTTTAGTTGCCCTTTTGCTTTTCTTCAATTGTCCTTCTGTCTTCAAAGCAAGCTCCTCTTCGTCTGTGAGGTATTCTTTTTTTCAGTTGCTGGATTGTTTGGATTCTTCGGACAGTACGGTCCAACATGGTAACTTTCATTTCTAGATTTTGTATCTGCTTTTGCAAGCTTATAACATTTTCTTCTAGATTTTTTTCTTGCTTTAACCCTTTGTATCGCAATGTGTCCAAATTAAACAAAAATTGATTTACATTTGGTATTATATATAATAATCTCATAAATGAAAATGCAATGATTTAAATTTTTTGAATTTTATTTATAAAAAAAGCTTGTTGCATATGTGCAACATTGCGTCATAAGGTTTTTATTTACTCTAAATGAAAGTTTTTAAAACAATTATTGGTTTTGTTGTAGCAGAGTCCAACGCTACATGTTTGACACGATGTTTGTGGGAATCCTTTGTAGTTCGGATATTTGCACCTCATCCGTTTGTCAGCCAATACAGGCCAATGTCTAATTTGATCTTGTCGAACTGGTTTTGGGGGAATATGCTGCGTGGGTCCTTTATGCTTTTTGGCTTGTATTTCTTCCTCCAAAGCACTCTTGCGTTTTCTGGTCTCTGGAGGTTTAGTGCCTACTTTGCACAGAACTTCAGCAATTTCAAGGCGAAAATCAGCCGAGTTTGTAATCTTCTCATTCGACGAAATGTCTTTTCGCACGCGCTTATATAATAGCCAAGCGTTAGCTATTGTCAAATCAAGCAGATGGTAAAACATTCTCACTTGCCATCTTTTACTTCGCAGCAAAATTTTCTATCTCCTCATAATGCTGTCAACTAAGTCAACGCCACCCATGTGTCTGTTATATTCTCCAACGACAAACGGTCGGTCAATGGAGATATATCTTTTGTTACGTTTGTCATATCTTTGGACTTTTGTCTCGCCGGCAAATGTTGACGCTAAGTTGACAATTTTGTTATCGCGCCAAGACGTAACAGAAATATCGACTCTGTTTACGTTAGCAACATATTAAACAGAAGACCCACGAGGCTGTTTTTTTTTTAAATTTTCTCATCCGGTAGTTTGGAATTCGGTATACGATTTCATCTTACTGTTCCCAAGCAGATAATGTCTTCCTTTGCCATATATTCCAATAATGGAATCGAAGTAAAATAATTGTCGAAGTAAAGCCGAAAATTCTGATGCCTAGGAATTATTCTTGCTAACCGCATAACAACGTTAGATGAGGCTCCGGGGTCTGGTTCTCCTGAATTGACAACATTTTCTTTGCCGTTTCAGGTTCTACCATATAAGCAAATCCAGATACACCACTCAGTACTTGCAATTTGTAACCCCATTTATGAGGTTTATTAGGGTTGTACCGCTTCAGATTGTCCTTGGACTTGGTGGAACAAATTTGTTCATCAACACAAAGATATTGTTCAAATGGGACCTTTCTAAATGACTCATTTAATTTTTGAATAACAGGCTTTATTTTGAAGATTCTGTCACTCTTCGCACCATCTTCACTATTATCGTCATGTTTTCCAACATTTCCGTGATATCTTGCTGAAGTAATCTCCGCGATGCCATTCTAAAACATAAAATTGAAATCCAAATGTCAGTTACAAAGTAGCTTTAGATAAGGTCTCATATCACAATGTTGCATAAGTGCAACAAACAAAAAACCTTCATTTTCTACTCTGTTAGCAATATTTTTCCAAAGTGTTTCACAGAAATAGAAAATATTCATACATACTTGGTTAGTAAATCACGTTAGTTTCCACAAACACTATTTTTAATTATATAAAACAAAATTCCCAAATTGCAAAACTCACGTAATTGTGGGCTGAATAGTAAAGAATGAACAAAAGGGGAAACCCCCGTATAAAAGCCTTTTCTGTCAATCATGAGTGTGTATTTCATGAAAAGAAGAGAAGTAAATATGCTAAAACTCTTAAATTGCTCTCTTAAATGATATCGATTCATTTAAAAGAAACTTTTGCAGTATGTTGCATTTCCGCTACATGGCGATACAAAGGGTTAAGTTCAGCTTGCCATTCGTTGTAATAGCTGTTCGCTTTTAATTTCGCTTGTGAATCTGTTTTATGTTCACTCTCAAATATACTGGTTTCAATTTCAGATTTTTTTTTCTATTTTTGGAATACTTACAACAATAGCGCAATCTTTAGACATAAGGTTTTTTGGCGCAATCGTTTTCGGTGGAGTTCTTGGCGTAATTGAACTCCTTCTGGAGCTTTGTCGAAGAAGCAATAAATGGTCCCTCCAGAATCTATGGGACCGACCTCCGAGGAGGGTGGATTTTCCAGTTTACCTTGACTGCCACCTGGGGTTGTTTTGTTCATTGCCACTATTGGAACTGAGTCAGTTTACCAGGTAGTTCAGTACGTACTACACATTAACCCCCTGCCAAGAGGACCGGGTCATTTGTTTTAGTTTTTGCCGTTTTTGCGAAGTTTTCGTCTCCGCTTTGGTGGATTTTAGTCGCCTCTTACGACAGGCATGCCTACCTCGGGAATATTCTGATCCCTTACTCGATGGGGATATTATAAAAATAAAAATTAAATTTAACTTCAAATCATTACATTTTTTGGATGATATAAATGATCTCTTAATCAAGCCAAAAGAGCTAAAAACTATTCCGATGTGTGATTTGTTGACCAAATTAAATTTTAATGCTTTATTGTGTTCTTCGGCTGTTTGGTCATTTAGTTTTTTTGTAAAATGAAAGATTAATTCATTTACTTTCCCAACGTTTCGGCGGGGGTTGCCACCTTCCTCAGGGGAATCTTTATTACATACACAACAAATAAATAAATAAAAGTAAACATTAAGTCAACCAAACAACTATTGGTTATAGATAAAACTTACAAATTAAGTTTAAAAAAGAAATTAAATAAAATAAAATAAAATAAAACCCTCAGCTATATTATCACTTCGACTTGTTGAAGTTTTGTCCTTGGCTGTGTGTCCGTTATTGTTTTGGTATGAGGCAGCAGTAGACAGCGGAGATGTTCTGTGTGTCCTGTTTCCTGTTCATGTTGTTTTTGTTGTTTAAGATATGCAGGGTTTCCAGGGTGAGGCGTTTTGATTTGTGTTTTTCTGTTTGTAAAATTTGTGTGTTGTCGAAGTCCGGTCTATGGTTTGTGTCAATGGTATGGCTGGCTAACGCTGTTTTGTTGGGGTTGCCTGATTTAATGTCGGATTTGTGATTTGATATACGCTGTTTGAGGAATTGCTATGTCGTCCCAACGTAGCATAGATTACAAGGTTCATAATCTTTTCCTTTGCAATTAATTTTGTATACTACGTCGGTCCGTTTTCCTTTTTCCGTTCTTACTGTAAGCTTGGAGAACAGTGTCGCAAGAGTCTGATTGGACTTGTACGCCAAATTGATACCCTTAGTGGTGGCGATGATCTTTTTTAGACTCTCAGCAATTCTTGGGACATAGACTACTCCTCTGTATGTCCCAGATTCTTTCATGTTCTCTTCTTGCGGAACTGTTCTGCGGCGGTGTCGGAGGAACAGGCTCCGAATAACCTCTCCGGGAAAACTGTTGTCCTTCAAAATGCGTGTGACAATTTTTTCGTTTGCGTTGTGGAACTTTTCGTCACTCAGTGCAAAGACCTTTCTGATTAGGTTGCCAGCAGTGTTAATTATGACATGTTTCGGTTGATTTGACCGAAAGTTGACTAATCTTCCCGATGCTGTTTTTTTCCGGTACCAATTGAAGGAGAGATGTTCGTTTTCGCGATGAACTTTGACATCCAAAAACGCTAACGACCTGTTTGTTTCTTTTTCCACAGTGAATTGAATTCTGGGGTTGAATGCATTGAGGCATAGCAGCAGAGTGTCGATGTTACGGTAATCAATGACCGCGAAGAGGTCGTCCACGTACTTAACAATAAGCCGTGGTTTCGTAGTCAGTTTGAAACATTCATCTAACAGATGGTCCAAAACTAGATCGGCTATGGTTGGAGAAAGTGGATTGCCCATTGGTAAACCGTCGATCTGTCTATAAACCTTGTCCTTATGTTGCAGGTAGTTGCTTTCTTTAAGGCAAAAGTTTAAAATTTCCAGGAATTTATTTTGGCTGAGAGACGTGCTGTTCTTTATAATATCCCACTTCATTTTTATTGTGCTGACCGCTAGTTGGATGGGTACGTTGGTAAAAAGGGATACTACATCATATGACACTAAAACTTCATGCTCGCGAGTTTCGAAATTTTTGGCCTTTGCTACAAACTCTAAAGAATTTTTCACAGAGTATGTTGAATTTTGGGTCGCAGACTGTAGCAGCTTTCCAACATATTGACTAAGCTGGTAGCAAGCCAAGTTCATACAAGATGTGATCGGTCGGAGGGGAACCTCTGGCTTGTGGATCTTAGGAAGACCGTGGATTGATGGTATTTTAGCTGTGTAAGTTGTCATCTTCCCTTTCTCTCTGTCATCTATGAGTTTGTTGTTATGCAGCCATTTCACCAACGTATTATTTTTGGTTTGCAATGTTGTTGTTGGGTTGGTTCTTTCTTGTCGGTATGTAGAGCGGTCTGACAGTAGTTCAGTCATTTTAGCGTCGTATTCTTCCCTCTCCATTGCAATGGTAATATTTCCCTTGTCAGCCGGGAGAATTAGGACATCTTTGTTTTTCTTGAGGAAAGTTAGTGTTTCTTTGTGGACTTTTGTTATGTATTTGTCCAATTGACTACATTTGTTGTTTCGTTTGAAAGAGTTCAGCATGTTGCAATATTGAGCTCTTGCTATCTCCTGCTCTCTCTCACACTATTCCCCAATTTATGGACAAAAAAACATCTCAAACTGTCTGCGAATTTATTTTTAATGCACCTGGCAGTTCCTTTCAGAGCGTAAATAAAACTAGAGAAAAGTACACAGTAATTGTGAAGTACTAACTTATGTTTCAGGGAGCAGTTTATTCACAGTGTAAAGTAAAATTGCACATTCTATAAGCCTTAATTTTAATGAGTATTTGTTTAGGATTGAATGATGTTACTTTATTGAAAACGGAAATGACAAAAACATCAGAAAAACAAATTTTTGTTTATGGAAAAAAAGAAGAAATATTTAATTTTAAATTTATAATATTTTCTTCCACCTGTGTAGACTTGTTGACGTAAGCATAACATTTGTAAGAGTTTTTCCGTAACAAAAATTCCGATAAAAACATATAAAACTAAAAAGACATTAGGAGCATCACCATTTGGCCCAGACTAACAAACAGGTGTTACATATCTGCGGGATTATATTTAGAACATAAGAAAACGTATTTTACAGAATTCACACATTGTTGTCAAAATGAAAAAAAAAATAAAAGCGCATCGGAAAGAACCTATTTAGTTCTATACATAGCTTGAAGTAATAACAACAATGGTTTGAACTTCATACATACGAGTATATGTTTATTTACTAAAATAAATCTACCGTGGAAAGACTGGATTGGTTTGCACCATATTAGCATTCCTAGTGACTTACTCTATATATTATAAACAGCTTCCGACGAAGAGTTTTACTTTCACAGGGGCACATGTATCCACTCCCCTTTCGTGTTTGTCGCATTAAGGTCAGGAGTTGTGAACGCATTTGCTTCGCCAAACTGATTTTACAGCTTTCCGATGTGGTGGGAAAACGAGAGCAGGGCGAGAGCTGTCCTTTGGTTCTCGCTATAACATCGTCTGCAATTCACAATGAAAAGTGGATCGTCGCCGAGTTTTTTGACATTGAATATTGTCAAAAATTCATATTGTCATATACGCTGATGATGCATGCATCATTGTCATAGTAGAAATAGATCAACGTTTGACA
The DNA here is from genome assembly GCA_949715645.1 of Portevinia maculata. Taxonomy (NCBI): domain Eukaryota; kingdom Metazoa; phylum Arthropoda; class Insecta; order Diptera; family Syrphidae; genus Portevinia; species Portevinia maculata. Next base: position 80,037,491 of record OX454526.1, on the reverse strand, counting down.
ACCAGCGGCAAGTTTTAGAACTAATGCTTTTTAATGGGATGCAACACATTAGCACCTCAACCCCAACTTCGACTTCAACGTTAGACCTAAATCCTAAATTCAAAGTTGAAGTTCAAATCCCACCAACCTTGCGGCGATGTTTTGAGTTTTACCAACATGCAAATGCTTATATTTTGAGCGAATTTTCTCTCTTGCTTGTATTTTGACATAATTTTCTCTTTTGTTTACAAACATTTTTTGTTCCCCTCTCAAAGTTGAATTTTTCAATGTGTTTTACTCGACTTCAAACGCTGAAGTGCTCGCTCCTGTCAGAGTCGAAGTCGAAGTTAAAGTGTTGATCTGTTTCTACCATCAGCGATACTAAAGGCACAACCATATTTTAAGCAAAGGAGCGAATACACGATGCTGTGTACTTACGGAAGCCCATAATAGCCACTATGCTCCGTTTCGTTTAGTTTTGTTCACTTTCACGAACTTAAGTGAGAGCGATTAAAATGGCTCATCGCACAAATTTCAAATTTCAAATTTGACAGTTGTGGTGTGTATCCCACTTTTTTGTTGCTATGGAAACAAAAAACAAAACTCACCCTTTTTCGCATCGAAGCTGCTATGATGGAAACAACGCTCGCATGTACATCTTTTTTTCCAGCAATTTTCGTATTTGTTATGTGTCTTTCAAAATTCAAGAGATGCCCGGAGAAATTTGAAGAGACATTCGCAGTAGAATGACCAAGTAAATTGGTTCGCGCTACAACAGCTCTTTGCTGCCGGAAGCAATTATGGGCACTGTTCGTTTCAAAGATGCTTCTGGTAGCAGTTTTGACACTAGCTTAATCACCCATAAGTTCATTATGGTTGGCCCTTAACTTACCTACTATTTGTGAGCGTATGAAAGTGTGACTTAGCATTGGTGGGGGTTGGTGCCGTGACGAGACTCTCAGTCAACCCTACTAAGCCTGAGATGATGCTGCTCACACAACTAGGAGAAGATTATCTCGTGTGAAGTTTCCTTGTTTCCTGGGCACTCAACTAACTTTATCAAGCTAAGTTAAGTTTTTGGGAATTATAATAGAACCCAAAACTTATCTTTACGGAGCATAAGAAGGCTAGAACCTTCAAGCCTACTTATTTTCTCTGGGGCAGTGACTTAGGATGTTTAGCGTAGTCTTGGGAATTAAGTCCTAGGTTGGTTCACTGAATATACACGTCCATCATTAGACCATACCACGGCTGGTGCAGCTGTTTGGTGGTCCATAGTTCACATCCTATATAGATACATATACATATCTGACTAAGCTGGAACACCTTGCGTGTTTATGTATTACATGTGCGATGCTAGGAACTTTCACTGCTGCTGTTAACATCCTTTGCACTTTGTTGAAACCGAGGCCAGAAAATCTCTATACTACAACATGCGGTATTGGTACCTAGACGGCAGGTCAATTCTGTGGAAAGAGCCAAAGGTGCAGGGCTTTATGTGATGGCATACTTGGCCATCGAGGGAAGCACTTGAATCTGTATGTTCAAAAATGATTTTCGAGCACCACTATCGAATTTCTCCCCAGACATAGCAACGGATCGCATTTCTTGTCGATGGGGCACATGACGTTGATCTTCCAGCCGTCGAGAATTTTTTTTTCCGCTTACACTTGGCTGATGATTTCGTTCATGCGACCTACCAAAACATCACCTCCGTAAAACACCACCTGATTCGTTCCCGTCAGTACTGGCGGCCTAAGTCTTCCTTAAGCTTTTGTTTGGCTAGTGCAACCCTTTTTATATTTCCATTGAATAAACATGTATTCTCGTCTCGCCCTTTTGATCACTCTCTACATGATGCTTAGTCCGAGGTATAAGTGGTATTTATACCAAGGGCTGGCAAGACCTCACACGCAACTAAGATCTAAGGCTAATGAGCCTGATCTTTTCTACTGAAAACTCTTGAGCGAATCCTAGACATATTGATCAAGGATTCAGTGGATTGTACCAGCTATCCAAATCACAACACGCCTATCAAAAAGCCAAATCAGTTGAGACAGCGCTCCACACGATAATGTACCCCATCAAAAAACCGCTCTGTATAAAGGAATTCACCCTGGTGGGATTCCCTGATATAGCCCTCAACAGCGTTGAAACAAATTCCATTATACATGCCCTTTGAAGGGTCAACATCTGCGAATCAGCCTGCTCTTTTGTGGAACAAATACTAGTACTGGTCTCAATGTCAATCCGACGAAGATTGAGGTGGGCCTTTTTAATAGGAAAAACAAAATTACACATTTCGCACTCCTCATCTTACGATAACCACTTAAGGATCAACTTTAAGACTCTCTAACAGTGCTAGTTATCTAGGACTTAAGTTGGCCCGGAAGCTGAACTGAAAGAAAATGTCAACAAACGTATCAAGAAACCCATCGTTGCCCTATACGGTGGCGTGAAATAACGCCAAACGAAATAAGGCCAAATGTATGCATTCGTTTTGCTTTATTTCATTTTGTAAAAGTGGATTAAGGCCAATTTGGCATACTCCAACCTCTAACCTACTCTAAATATAACAGTGACCACAAGCAGGGGTATGCAATGAGCCAGCATGCGAATTGAATCTGACTGCAAACTAAAGCTAGCATGGAGCTTTGAGCACCTGCATGTGTGTCGAAGAAGTGTCCAGAGTTTTAAACCCTTTTACCCATGAAGCGGGCTACCCAGGTACTGTTATCTGTTGAACTATTTCATATATAACAAGCTTTTGAAACACGACGCGTAGCCGCGCTCTGAATACCTACACGGCTAAAGGCCGGCCGGTGTATGAGTTGAAGATGTGTCCAGAGTTTTGAGGAGGAAGCTGCACTGATAACAATAACTGTGTCACGCTTCGCATTTGGGTTTCTCTGGACACCTCTTCGACTCATACATCGGCGGGCCTCGGACTCACATGCCGATGCTCAGAGCGCCGCTTCCCGGCGTGTTTTACCAGCTATTATAAAAAAGTTCCGAAGCAGTTGGCCTTTTTTCACTTTGGATTAGTGAATTCGTTTGGCCTTATTTCACTTTCACAAGTTGAAATAAGGCCAATCGTTACAATTTGGCGTTATTTCACTTTCAAAAAGCTTTATTTCACGCCACCGCCCTATACACCTGCAAAAGGTAGGCTCATTATGGGGCCTACAAACGCATACTTTGTTAAGAATCATCCAGACAGTATAAAGGACACACATACAAAATTTCCCAAAAAAATGCCGAGCAGCCTGTGAGTTTATTAAGGACACACAAACATTGACGGCCGAATAAGGCCTAAAACCTAGCTTCTCCAACCATTTGTCTGCGCGAAGCTGTATTTTTGAAACGATTGCAAGGTAACGTTAATTTAACGCCGATTTTTAACGGCAAGCTCTGAGAAGCTTCTCATGACAGTTCATACTTTTGGATGTTTGTCAAACTTTCGCAAGTGTATACAACCCAAAAAAAGTGCAACTTACGCTATCCTGATTGTGACTACTTTGTAATTTTGTTTAATTGAAGTTAATGGTTTTAGTCTGTGGCTTTATCTACAGCATTGTAAGATCGTCATTCAGTTTCCCAACTTTTTTCCTGACTGAACAATAATGCTCTTAATCTCAACAACAATGCAAACAGAAAAAGATATTGCATAACTACCTAGTCCGATACACTTCCATTTTACACCGTACGCGTTAAGTGGCTGGAACAATTTTTAGTAATGACGACCTTGATCTTTTTTTTTATTTTTAATGCGCCGCGATTCCATTAATAAATTAAACACACGTCACGAGCACTTTCAAAACCATAAAATTGATGTGTCGAGGTTACAATCGAAAGTACATAATGAATTCTACAAACAACCGCGTTAACATACAAACAATAATCAAGAGCAAGTAAATTGATCTCTTTCATTAGTCAGATAGATACTTTAGGAATATCAAAGAGACTTTCTTCAATTATTCTGTTTACTGGCTTCTATAGGGGTTTCAGTATTGATTGTATTAAAAAAATTGTAGGTAGGTACATACATTATTGTATTCTTTCCCTTGGAATATGGATCCGTTCATAAATTTGCAAAAAAAAACACAATAATAAAGAAAACCTGAAAACCTTCAATCGATTTCAAGGTATGAAGATGTATATTTGACAGCTCAGTGAACGAATTAATTTATTATTTTTATACCCTATTCTAAGGGTATATTAATTTTGACGCATAGTTTGTAACATACCTTAATATTGCCCGTAGACCCCTAAAAGTTACTATATTTATGATCAGCATCGATAGTAATGTCGACAGACAGACACGCCCACAAACTCAAAAAGAAACAAAATTTTGGAAAAAATCGAATTTTGAGATAGAAAGCTGAAATTTTTTATATATGATCTATGACTTCTATAACTGCTCGGGATATAACATTTTCAAAATCCGCCCACAATTAAATAAAACAATTTTATGGAAAAACCAAAATTTGAGCTAGGGAGCTGAAATTTATAATATATACTCTCTAGGAGCCCTTTAAGCTCATGTGTAAATATTTTCAAAATCCGCCTACTGACACGCCCACAATTTACAATTTTTTTTTTTTTTGGAAAATCCAAAGTTTGAGCTAGGGAGCTGAAATTTATAACATATACTCTCTAGGGGCCCTTTATGCTCATGTATTAATTTTTTTTAAATCCGCTTACTGATACGCCCACAATTAAATAAAATAATTTTATTGAAAAACCAAAGTTTGAGCTAGGGAGAATTTTTTTTACAAAAGCTTAATTTTTTTTGATAAAATCCTGTAAATGTTATATAACAAAATATGTAGAGCGTTCTTAACAATTCAACCATACTTAGACTTTTGTCACGCCCACTTATGAGGGATAGGAATAAGAATAGGGTATCCAACAGTTCGCTCAAGCGGACTTTAGCCCGTCCCTATGTTTTTTTTTTTAATTTGCACGCACAAAGGGGATTTTTATTAACCTTACTTACTTTTAGGGTGGCGCTACAGTCCGTGGTGGACCTGGGCCTCAACCAACAAGCGTCTCCAGCCAGCACGATCTTTGGCCAGCTGTGTCCAGTTTCGCACGCAAAGTTGGTTAAGGTCCCCTTCCACTTGCGTGCGCCACGTGAGTCGCGGAGACTTCCTCTTTTGCGCCGTCCCTCGGGTGTACTCGTATATTGGAAGATCTTCCGAGCCGGAGCATTTACGTCCATTCCCTCTACATGACCCAGCCACCTCGTTCGTTGGACCTTCACTCTTCTGGTTAAGTCGATATCGCTGTTCAGCGTACAGTTCGTCGTTGTATCTCCTACATTCACCGTCTGCAGACGGGACCAAAAATTACCCGAAGAATTTTCCTCTCAAAACAACCAAGAGTGACCTCATCCGCTTTTGCTAGAGTCCATGCCTCAGCACCGTAGAGAAGGACAGGGATTATTAAGGTCTTATAAAGGGTCACTTTAGTTGTTCGAGAGAGGGCTTTGCTACTCAATTGCTTTCTTAGCCCAAACAAAGAGCGATTGGCAAGAGTTATTCTTAGTTTAATCTGTCCGAGACGTCGGTGTTGGGTGTCCTTTCTTGATGGCAGCATATACTATGTCTTGCCCTCATTGATCGCCAAACCCATCATCGCCTTCGTCTCAATACTCACGAACGCGCCAGTGACATCCTCGCTGCGTTCTGCCGATCATGTCGATGTCGTCGGCGTAGCCGAGTAGATGGGGGGACTTTTAAAAGATAGTGCCTCTGGTCTTAGCATTTGAGTTTTGCACTATTCTTTCAAGAACGATGTTAAAGAAGTCACATGACAGCGCATCGCCTTTCCTAATTCTTTTTTTGACATCGAAGGTCTCGGTGAGTTCTTTACCGACCTTGATGGAGCAGCCTGCATTCTCCATTTTCATCCTGCACAAACAGACGAGCAGGGATGTCAAAACTAGACATTGCTCTGTATAACTCGTCTCTATAAATGCTGCCATAGGTGACCTTAAAATCGATGAAAAGGTGGTGGGTATCGATTTGGACTTCCTATGTTTTTATTTACCGTTATAATAATACTACAAAAGGTTGCATAGCACATTTTTTTTTTGCAAAAGAGACACTATATGCCTCGTTCTTGAGACCGATACTTACACGATACAGACACACCTGGCAGACCGGCGGGTAAGCTAAACAAAGACCAACGATCAGCCTGTTTGTGCATACTGCACACAACTCTCTCTGCCGCACTGGACATCCTTCTTCATCTGACACCACGCGACATTTTCAGCAGACAATTAGCAGCCACATAAGGACATTTCCGACACTTCACTTTACTGAACTCATTCAGAACTCTGCCAGGAAACATAGACTACACCTTACCCCAATTGTAGTTTGGTAAGAGGCGTCTTCTCGGATATATTAAATCTTAGTCTCTCCTTCCACCTTTCTTATTATTGGATCGTTTTTTTTAACGGAAATCATGGAAATAAAAGTAGTACTATCGTGGCTTAAGAGGAACGTGAACATGCGTATCCTGTCGGATAGCCAAGCTGCGATAAAATCTCTGGAAGGAGTCTCTATAAACTCCCTCGTATTTTAATTTTCAAAGATAAAGCGATCCACTTCTACACCGATGGATCAAAAACTAGTGACGGGGTTGGTCTTCCTAATCACTGTAGCGTATTCCAAGCGGAGATTATGGCGATAAAAGAAGCCCTGACGTGGCTGAAGAGAAATGTGATATCCACAAAGGATATCCGTATCTTCTCGGATAGTCAAGCCGCGATCAAGTCCGTGGATTCAGTATCTTTAAATTCCATTGCAGCCCTCGACTGCCGTTCATGTCTTAAGGAGATGGCGGAGCAGTTTAACATTCACCTCTGTTGGGTGCCGTGGCATAGAGATATTCCAGGAAACTGCAGGGCTGATGATCTCGCCAAAAAGGGAACCAAACTCCCCCTTTTACCTGAAAAGGGTTCTCTGGGTATCCCAATTGCTACCTGCAAACTTTTATTCAAGCTATTTGCAATCGAGAGAACAAACCTTAGGTGGACAAGTAGTAATACATGTCTAGCGACTAAGCACATCTGGTCAAGCTGGACCTGCGACGCTCTAAGAGTCTGATCTCACTAAACCGACTGCATATTAGCTCCACTATAGGTGCCATTACAGGGCACTGTCTGATAGGCAAGCACGCATCGAGACTTGGCGTTTATTCGAACGATTTATGTAGAAGTTGCTTGGACGAGGAGGAGGAGGAGACTACACGTCACCTTCTCTGCACATGTCCTGCTCTCTCCCATAATAGAAATCTGTATCTGGGAGATTTCTTGCTTAATGATCTTAACGACTTGGCTAATGCTGACGTTAGAAGTCTATCGCGCTTCATAAGAAGCTCTAAATGGTTTAACTATTAGTGCGGAAACCCCTCGATCCGTGTGGCATCACAATGGACCTAACCCTGGTCTAAGTGTGTCGGCCTTGCGCTGACAGCCACTTTAACCTAACCTAACCTGGATGCCGGGGCATATAAACATTCCGGCTCGGCTCTTTTTCCAATTGTAATTAAAATTCAGCTAAAGGAGTTAAACCAGCAAGCTACACCTTCTAGTTTTAATAAGCTGAAGTGGTCGGAGAACAATGCAACCCTCTATAGAAGCCTCCTTTCTCGGCACTTACTATCTCTGCCCCAACAATCCGCAGTCTCGTCTGAGTTCCTTCCTTCGCGGGGGTCAGTCACCTTGACGTGTGTACCATCATTGCATTCGATGGTGCCGGTGCGAAGGCTTATGGCGCAGCTTCAACGGGCTATGCTGTCTAAGGGCCACCCATGACAGACAGGCTGCTGACGAGCGTCAACCAAGTATTGACCCGGACTCTACGTCCCCCTCTCCTCTTTTCTCTCTCAAAGCGCAGTTAAGTGTACCACTATGCGGCCTTTACAGGACAATACGTCCTTCCAAATTCCCCTCCTTTACCACCTGGGCTGGACGTAAGGTGTCATACGACCCGTGCCGAGAGTCAACCTGGCTGAGGGCCCAGTCATCAAATAGCTCAGTCGCGTACGGAGTATCCGGAAACCTGGCGCCCTCCGGATTAACTAGCCTTATCTGCACAATGCGGATCTCTGTGCAGATGGACCTCTTTTCTCCGCTACTCGTGGGACTTAATATGAAACCTAACAAAACAAAACAAACAAAAACGAAACAAAAAAATTTTACTAGTAGTGGGGAAACCCCTCGATCCGTGTGGCATCACAATGGACCTAATCCTGGTCTAAGTGTGTCGGCCTTCTGCTGACAGCCACTTCAACCTAACCTAACCTAACCTCGTCTGAAGTGGTATGTGAAAGTATAGAACGGGTTATAAAGACCGCAGCCCCTTTTGCGTTGAAGAGTACACACACTTTTGTAGCTAAAAATGTATGGTTTGATAAGGATTGCAGAAATCTCCGTAAACTTTCGTTCGTTTACTTAAAACTGTTTAGAACGACCAATTCTCAATTTTTCAAAAACATCTATCTTCGCGTTAATAATGATTTTAAAAAAATGTGCTCAGTTAAGAAAATCACCTATTTAATAAACGTGGCTAAGAAATTGGAAAACTGCACAAACTCAAAGATATTTTGGGAGACAGTGCGCAATCTTGGTGGGCGCAATCAGGGTATGAAGTTCTCTTTAGAAGCTGAGACGTTAGCAGCTCATTTTAAAACTCTACTCTCAGCTGATGAAGACCTTCATACCTTTGATTACGCGCTACCTGATACTAGAGTCAACGAGCTGGATTTAGAATTCTCATTGCCCGAATTGGAAGTAACGCTCCAAAGATTGAAAAACAGCAAGGCTCCTGGCCTAGACGGCATACCAGTCGAGTTTTATAAAAACAGCACTATTGATTTTAAAAACTACCTCGTGTCTTTCTATAACAAAGTGTACAATGATGGATGTGTCCCTAACAGTTTCAACGAATCTGTAATTTTTGCCATTTTTAAAAAAGGTGATGCTAACGCTGCGGAAAATTATAGAGGTATTTCAATTTTAAATTCAATAAGAAAAACTTTCACTGCAATCCTATATGAAAGGCTCTCAAAATGGATTGAGGATAACAGTCTTTTGAGCATCTTTCAAGCCGGTTTCCGCCCAGGTTTTTCAACCATGGATCATATCTTGGCCATTTCAAGCATTGCTCAACAATTTGTAGATAGAAAAAAGAAACTATATACTTGCTTTGTTGATTTTAAAGCTGCATTCGATAAAGTCAATAGACAAGCTTTAATATACAAACTTTCTTGCATTGGTTTGTCAAGAAAGTTTCTCGAAGTGTATGCAAGTCTTATTTCGTCAACAAATGCAAGGGTATGGGACGGTTTCACATTTTCAAATCGATTTGATACAATTACAGGTGTTCCTCAGGGTTGTATCCTCAGCCCATTATTATTTGCCCTGTTCATAGATGATGTCTGCGAGCTTCTTCCGGGTGGAGTTAATTTTGCTAACATTATAACCAAAGTCCTGTTGTACGCGGACGATCGAGTTATGCTTGCTGATAATCCTTTCACGCTTCAATTGCAAATAAACCGTCTAAGTTCATTTTGCGAGTCTTGGGGCTTGCAAATTAATACCCAAAAAACTAAGATTGTTATATTTGAAAAGAGACAATCAAGAAGGCGAGCGGAAGAAAAATGGTCTCTAAACAATACACACATTGAGGTTTTACAAGAGTTTAAATATTTGGGTGTCCTCTTGACCTACAATTTAAGCTATCTAAAGCACTCCAAAGAAAAAAGCAACGAAGCTAAATTGGCTCTTAATATAATGTGGCCAAAGTTTTTTTCGAACCAAAATGTTGATATAACGTCCAAGTACAAAGTTTTCAACGCGACAGTAAATGCATGCATGGCATATGGCGTCCAACCCGTCGGATACACACACTTCGAAGCTTTTGAAACTGTACAAAGGAACTTTTTTAAGAGGATATTTCGTTTGCCTAACTCAACACCCAACTACGCCATATATGTAGAGTCAGGAATAGTCCCTATATATATACAAAATTTGAAGGCAAATGCGAACTTCATTACTAGAGTGATGAAAAGAAGTGAAACTTGTCTTCACAAAATCATCTTAAGAAAATTACTTCGAGTGAATGCTTCCCCGTTTAAAAACTGGAACGAACTAGCTTTATCTTACGAAACAAGTTTAAACTTAACAGAAACTAATGTGACCGATTGGCAGGCTCAGTTTTCTGATGTGATTGCTAAGGTGGATCACAAAATGTTTCTGGATAACCTTTCCAGAGCATCTTCATCTACTTCAAGAGCTATTTATAGTCATTTAAACCATGAACTGCCCTCGGAAGTCTCTTACTTTAGTAATGAATTTTCAGCCGCGGTTATAAGTATTATTTTTAAAGCAAGAGTTGAAATTTTAAATTTGAACTTTATACCTCATCGATCAGACTTGCCCCAGCTATGTGATCTATGTAACGGAAGAGTGAATGAAGATATATACCATTTCGTTGCGGCTTGTCCTATTCTACAAGAAATTCGCCGGTTGCATTTTCGGGAAAGTTTTATATCTTTGGACAAACTTTTTGAAATTTTAAATGGAGCAATGGGCTGGCTCAGCCTCTTTAAATATTGCCAACATGCTCTTTCTTACCGTAACAGTTTCACATATTAAACTTAGTCGATTACCCACTTATTGCAGTTTTGACCAAATTTTATACCTAACTATTTATTGTTTTCTTGCTGATCATACTAAATTTGATAATATCTCTTTTGTGTTTCAAATCACGTTAAAATTGATAATATTGTATAAACAGCTATTTCTAACCAAATTGTGTATTATTTTGTGTTTCAAATCACGTTAAAATTGATAAAATTTTGTATAAACAGCTAATCAAATTAACCAAATTGTATAATATTTTGTGTTTCAAATCACGTTAAAATTGATAGCATTGTTTTATATAATAATATTTCTTCATATCTTTTGTTAAACATTTTTTCTTTTTTCCTTTTCTTTATATTTTAAAATGTTTGCTTTTTATTATTTCTTTTATTTTTAAATCATATTATGAAATGTCATCTCAGCCAGACGGCAGTATTGCCATGTCCTTATTCTTAAGTATACCAATTTGTAAACTTTATGATGAAAAAATAAAGAATCTATCTATCTATCTATCTCTCTAAACATTCCGGACAACTGCAGAAGCTGGATCTGCGACGCTGTTAGTGTTTTATCTTGCTAAACCGACTGCATATTAGCTCCGTTGTATGTGTTATCACTGGGAACTGTCTCATTGGCAGGCACGCATCAAGACTTGGCGTATATTCAAACGAGTTTTTGGGAAGCTTCATGGACAAAGAGGAAATGGAGACTACACTACACCTACTCTGTACATGCCCTGGTCTCTTCCATAAAAGAAAAATCCATCTGGGAGTCTTCCTACTTAATGATCTTTACGACTTAGCTTGAATGTTAGATGTCTATCTCCCTTCATCAGAAGCTTCACGAGAAGGGCGAAAAAGTTACCCTAGATCCACGTGGTATCACAATGGACCTCATTTTGGTCTAAGGTCTTGGCTGACAGTCACCTTACCTACACAGCGCAGCCCAGAAGAGGAATCGGGACCAGAGAGAGGGGATACCGATGAACGTTGGTTTTGAATGTTTTCAATCAAAATTATCAATTATTGAATTTTTGTGGGCACACATTTCCGAAAATTGAAACTGGCAAAAACCTTTGTATGTCGAGTTTTTAAGGAGGACATTTTCTTTATATATTTGTATAATTGTTTTAAGGGATTTTTAAGGATTTCATCACAAAAAAAAAACAAAATTTTTGTCATGAGCGTCGAGAAGGGGGCATGGCAGACATCTTTGTGTGAGTGGAATATTCATATATATTTACTGAAGAACGGTGCCGTGACTGAATTTTAAAATAAATAACTTTTATTGAAAACCCAATAAGCACTGATTTCCGTTTTGTTACCACAAACCCACGTGAACCTGGGTATTAGCGTTTGTTGATGAGAAAGGTATTAGTTCCTTAATGGTTTTCTCAGAGACTTTTTCAACAGTATCGAAGAAAGGTTTCCTAATGTTCGTTGTTTGGTACTAGCTAGTGCCGGATAGGCGCGTAAGTAGTGGATTAAGGCTTCTTTTTCAGTTGCAACATTGTAACTGAGGCAGTAGGTTTTGTGTGGGATGCATAGTCTCCTTAAGGCCAGTTGTCCCGTGATAATCGCTGTTAATCTGACGAATATCTTTTCGCGTTCTACATGGGGGGTATATTGTGTTTGCCTTGTTGTAATTTGGCCACATCTTTCGGGATATGACCCATGTTGCCAGCATTCTTCATCTGAGGTTTGCTTTCGAGAGGTGTTCTGTTTGCCTTTACGACCATGGACATTATGTGTTTTCCAGGCACATTATATCTGCTTGGAATTGGATTTTCAGGCCCGGAAGCCAGTCTGAAACGTGCCGACAAGTGTATTGTAGGACGGCTTCAGACGCTCACACAATACTTCTAAACTATTCCAAAGCTGCACTGGATTGCGGCAAAGAGATGCGCCATCACGTGAATTCTTTAATCTTATTCTGAAGCAGATAGTGCGCAGGATAGGTGTCAACACGGTTGTCACTATCTACAACAGATCGATCTCAGGGTGCCGTGGTAGAAGCATAATTAGAGGCATAATTGGTTGCCCTTGAAGTAAACGAGGACAAAACGAAGTAGGTACTTGCTTTTAACAAACAAACATCTGTCCACCGACTAAAGACAAAAGGACACCGTTGAAAACAGCAACTTTGAGGTGGTAAGGGAGTTGGCCTATCTCGGAGTGGACCAAGTGTAATCTCTTCAACTCGCTGATACTTCCAGTTCTGCTTTATGATGCTGAGTGCTGGACGTTAGGCAGGATAGTTAAACTAATATTCGTTTTTTTTGAAAGAAATATACTTCGTTGGATATTTTGCGAACAGATGAGAATATACAACCGCGAACTATATGAACTTCACCAAGATGTACATAGATGTTGTCCGAAAAATATTGTTGGTGCATTTTTAAAGTGTTTACCTAGGCAAATAAAAGTAAAAAACGGAAGAAGATATTTTCCTTGATAATTTGGTAGGAATTCAATTTTAAATAAAACGACAACGGTTGACATGAAATAAGTTTTTACTTTATTTTACAATTTGGACAGTGCACTTATGTTCGGCACAAGCAATTGTTCAAATGCCCACAACGTCTTTGTTTACATTGACACACTTGATCGCTTCAATGTTTTATCACCCTGTCCAACATTTGTGGCTGTATGCCGGGGATAGCTTAACGCCATTGACTTGTGCTTTGACGTAGCCTCAAAGAACGTAATCTTGGGGTGTGAAAGTACATAACATAGGCGACTAATTCACAAATCCTCTTAGTGAGATGATCCGATCGCTAGACTTGAACATAACGTCAATTCTGTTTGTTTAGAAAGCCATACATTCAAAAATGCGACTCGTCTGAGAATATAATTTTTTTAAGCGCTCAGCATACTCCCGTCGCAATCTGTGATCGTTTGACTTCAACTCTTACGTCGATACTATTTTGCTAAGATGTTGGCCCAAACGCTCCAATTGTTGCGATCGTTGTGAACTCGGCAAGTTTGGATCATCGGCAATTCTGTCCGCTGCAGCTCCGATATTATACTCTCTTCGCGCTATTCGTTGTCTTGTTGGTGTCTTTTTGTCCTGTAAAGTTAACTGACGCTCAAAAATGTCCCAGAAAGTCGTATAACCTGCTCAGAGTGGTGACGGCGAGCTTATTCTTTAGGGTCTTAAGGCGTCAAACGCTGCATGATTTAATAATACTGAATAATTTGACACTTGGAAGTAAAATATATCAGGTACAGAGACATCTCAATTGAAAAAAAAACCATCTCCCCTTTTTAATGGTCGAATGAATAACAACAGGTGTGTTTATTTTCATATTCTATATAGGCTTATATTAAAAAACCGCTCGTCTGCGTTTGGCAGCACTATGCTAATTGATATTTTGACATTTCAACAGCAGGTGCCTAACTTCACGCTTAATTTAATAATTTTCGTTTTCACACGCAGCATTTTGAAGTCTAAAGAGTAATCTGCAGTATTTTTTTTCAAATATACAACAAAATGAAAGACAGAAACAACATTCTACATTAAAGTTTTTTTTTCTACTGTGCTGCAATTTATATTTGCGTGCAAGGTTGCACTTCAGAAAAGGCAACATCCCTTCTCTTGTTCGTAATATATCTTGCGTTTTGCAATATTTAAAGAAAACATTTAAATAGAATGTACCAAATTAATTTTCTTAGCTTCCATTTGATAATTTTTCTTGCAGTCACGGTTGTTGCAAATACAAATGATGTATACTCACCTACATGTCGTTTTTGACATTTTCAACGACATTTTTCGAAAACAATCCGAATAAATTAATTTGGTTGCACAGTTTTTATCCAGGCTAAGGAAAAATGCCTGGATAAATTTTACTTTACGGGTACCAATTTAAAAAAAAATGTATTGGAAGTTGTTAGATAAATCAACCCCAAAGTTGAAATTGTAACTATATACTCTCTAGGGGCCCAAAAGAATTAACTTAAAAAAATTTTAAAATCCGCCCACAATGTCAATAAAACAAATCTATCAAAAAAAATGTTTTAAGCTAGAAAGCTGACATTTTTACAATCCGCCCAGTTAAAAAAAAACAGTTTTAACGAAATGTCAAAGTTTGAGCACTGGCCCACAATTTAAAAACAACATTTTTTTCAAAAAATCAAAGTTTAAGTTGGGAAGCTGAAATTTGGAATTTATACTCTCTAGAGACTCTTAATATAAATATTTTTAAAACTCGCGCACTAACACGCCCACTTTTTAAAAATAACCATTTTATTGAGGATATCATTTGCAAAGTATGTGGTTGAAGTCGTTTTAAACAATTCCTTTAAATTAAGCTTTCTGCCTTCTAACTTTACAAAAACTTTGTTTTTCCAATAAAATTCTTTTTTTTTTAGATTTTTGGCACGCCAAATTTATGAGGGTTAGGAATAGGGTATCCAACACCAACAGCTTTTCAAGTAGTTCATTGTTTGATCTTGGGAAATTCCAGCGGTCGTTTCTTATTAATCCTTTAATTTGATGACTTACTGTTGGGAAAATATATACCTGTTCACAGGCAGTAAAAGTGTCTGAGTATAAAATTTCCAACAGGAATAAGGACTGAAAATCGATTGCAAAATGTATGGCCTCATCCTTGTGATCGCCAGTGTATGTATCAAAATTAATATACCTTGTCAGCCCAAAAGACCTGAGACCTATTAGTCTATCATCATTCCTCCTTAAAACGCTGGAGCGACTGATTGATATCCATCTCCGTACCATAAATACGCAACTTCTGTCTGCGTCTCAACATGCGTACTGTAAAGGTAAGTCAGTTGAAACCGCCCTTCACTCTCTGGTACGCACTATTAAATACTCCCTTCATCACAAGGCGTACCCTATGGTTGCTTTCCTAGATATAGAAGGCGCCTTTAACAATGTGAGCATATCTGCAATCGCAAATGCACTGACAGCACTGAATGTGGATGGTTCGCTTGGTGAATTGATCAATCTGCTGCTCACAAGTCGGATTATCAACTCAAAACTGGGCGTTTCATCCGCCAGGAGGTCTGTCAGTAGAGGCACGCCGCTACTACTGATATACCTGGAAGGGGGTGGGCTGCAGGGTGATTGCATATGCGGATGACATTACTATAGCCGTCTCCGGAAATTACCTCAATACTATAAAGGAACTCATGCAAAACGCTCTCAACAAGCTAAAGAAATGGGCTAATCGCTGTGGCTTGGGTATCAACCCCCACAAAACAGAATTAATCCTCTTCTCCAGGAAACATAAAATCCCGCACATTGACCCACCCTCTATTGGTGGTATAAGCATAGTATTTTCTGACGAAGCTAAGTTCTTGGGTCTTATCTTCGATAGGAAGTTAAGCTGGGAAACCCAACATACAAGAAAGAGTAAAAAAAGCCACAGTAGCACTTTTCTCTTGCAAAAAAGCCATTGGCAACAAGTGGGGTCTACAACCCCGCATAACTCATTGGCTATGTGTATCGGTCGTAAGACCGATGCTTACATACGGGGGGCTGTCTGGTGGACTGCCCTATAGGTAAAGCTATATAAACTGTGTTAAGCTGGGCAAAGTCTAATGCATAGCAGGTTTATGCATAAGCGGACCACCCCCTCAACATCACTAGATATTCTGCTACATGTGTTACCCCTCGACATTTTCAGTAGGCAAACAGCAGCCTGTTCTGATGTCCGCCTTAAGGCTACCTCGCAGTGGGTTAACAATAATATTGGCCACACCATCATTCTGGACTCATTTGAGTCTCTACCAGGAAACATAGACTACACCATACCCCAATTACAGTTCGGAAAGAACTATTCCTTCCAGATCATTTTGGGAGGACGCTGAATTTGAGGAAGATAAAGCGATCCACTTCTACACCGATGGATCAAAAACTAGTGACGGGGTTGGTGGCGGCGTTTTCTCCGAAAGGCTAAATCTAAGTCTCTCTTTCCGTCTTCCTAATCACTGTAGCGTATTCCAGGCGGAGATTATGGCGATAAAAGAAGCCCTGACGTGGCTGAAGTGAAATGTGATATCCACAAAGGACATCCGTATCTTCTCGGACAGTCAAGCCGCGATCAAGTCCTTGGATTCAGTATCTTGAAATTCCATTGTAGCCCTCGACTGCCGTTCATCTCTTAAGGAGATTTTTTTTTTTTTTTTTAAATTCTGGCTCGCCAAGGCGATTTATAAGGGGGGGTACTTCGACCTAAAAGATCTTTTGTACCGTATGGGAAAGAAAAGTTTAAACTAGTAGAATTTCCACTTTCCGTGTAAAGCGGACAATTTTACCAGTAGAAGAATTCTTTATGTCCTCGGGGCTCATTTGCTCCCTGAAAAAGATCTTCTTTCTAATTCCATTAAGGGCTGGACATTCACATAAAATGTGTTCAGCTGACTCGTCCTCTTCAATACAGAGTCGGCACTCAGAAGAGTCTGATATTCTCATTTTGTGTAGATGATATCTTAACCCATGGTGACCAGTAAGGTAACCTACTAGGTTTTTGATATCATGACTGCTTAAGTTTAGACATTTGCTGGCATTTTTATTGAAGGGCCGAATGGCTCGTTTGGCCTGTCTTAGACCTGGGATGCTTTCCCAAAGATAGATACATTTTCTATGTTCCCAGCTTTTAATTGCTGCCATTGCTGCTGATCTAGGAGTGCAGTAGAAAGGTTCGGGACCTATGAAAGGTGTTTCTGAACTTTTTCTGGCCAGTTCGTCGGCCTTTTCGTTACCTTCTACCCCGACATGACCCGGAACCCACCATAATTTGGTCTTGTTTCTTATTCCGAGTGTTTGTAGGGTATTGAAGCAGAACATGACTGATTTGGAGTCAATGGTATACGAGCTAAGGGCGTTTATAGCTGCTTGACTATCCGTGAAAATATGGATGGTTGCACCTTTTATGCCAGATAAAATAATGTGGCTGGCGCATTCTTGAATGGCGTGGAGCTCCGCTTGAAATACGCTGGGACTTTTTCCCATGGGTATCGTAAAGCGTTTGTGTGGTCCGTATATTCCCGCTCCTACCCCCGTTTCCATTTTAGAACCATCCGTATACTACTGTATGCCGTTGTGGCTGTTTGGTAGGTTATTACTAACCCATGCTTCTCTCTTGGGGATCTCCGTGGAGAACCGTTTGTTGAAGCATAGTGTTTTTTGAATGCGGTCTGTGACCGCGCAGTTCATGTTAAGTTCTGGCAGTTCATCGAGAAGGGTCTTTAGTTCCGGGTGATCAATAAGACTTATTTCGTTTAACTGTATTAGACTTATTGCACTGCGGATCGCCACTTTTTGAATGTATATGTGGAGAGGTGTAATTCCTGTTATTGCCTCTTAAGGAGATGGCGGAGCAGTTTAACATTCACCTCTTTTGGGTGCCGGGGCATAGAGATATTCCAGGAAACTGCAGGGCTGATGAACTCGCCAAAAAGGGAACCAAACTACCTCTTTTACCTGAAAAGGGTTCTCTGGGTACCTCAATCGCTACCTGCAAACTTTTGTTCAAGCTATCTGCAATCGAGAGAACAAACCTTAGGGGACAAGTAGTAATACGTGTCCAGCGACTAAGCACATCTGGCCAAAGCTGGACCTGCGACGCTCTAAGAGTCTGATCTCACTAAACCGACTGCATATTAGCTCCACTATAAGTGCCATTACAGGGCACTGTCTGATAGGCAAGCACGCATCGAGGCTTGGCGTTTATTTAAACGATTTCTGCAGAAGTTGCTCGGACGAGGAGGAGGAGGAGACTATACTTCTCCTTCTCTGCACATGTCCTGCTCTCTCCCATAATAGAAACCTTCATCTGGGAGATTTCTTGCTTAATGACGCTGACGTTAAAAGTCTATCGCGCTTCATAAGAAGCTCTAAATGGTTTAACTAAGTAGCGGGAGAAACCCCTCGACCCGTGTGGCATCACAATGGACCTAACTTTGGTCTAAGTGCGTCGGCCTTACGCTGACAGCCACTTTAACCTAACCTAACCTAACCTAATATACCTTTGCTAGTAACAGTTGCTCTGCTAAATTTTTGAATCATCTTCTTAGCAGTGCTATGCTTTGTCGTATCAGTGTATTCTTGGAGAAAATATATATCTGACAATGATGCTGTTTGTTAGTCAAAGAGATAAACGTAGTTAAAAATTATGCTTGCTTATGCTTTTCTTGGAGTTTTGGTTATTTATTCTGCAGTTAATGGCCAAGACCAGTTTCTCTTTTTTAATAGGCTGGAACATATTCCTCACTTTATCTTTGAACTTAACTGCGCTGCACAAACACGTTTTAACATTTTGCTAAATGATCTGAATCTGAACTATTACAACCTAAACCAAATAACAGGGTTAAAAGTCTTGTGATAGACCAAATGCCTCAGTGAATAAATTTTGTTGTTGATTTCAGTTTTCATTGGAAATTCATCAAAGTTGAACGAATAATTCGTCTATTTATAACACCATCGACGTGGGTAAATAATAAATTTAAATTCCATGCAACTAGACCCGTGTCTTTCCAATGAAGTAAATTGCTAAAAATGTTAATAATATCACGGCTTCAAGCTGTTCTGACTCGCTGTAATTACAACGTCCGATTCTACACCAAGGAAGTGAGTCATCATCTATGAATACAATATGATTCTTAAGGTGACAGTTTGCATTAGCGAAAGTGTTGAAATGAGTACCCAGTACGACAAAATGCAATATTGCATGTACTTGTTTTTATTTAACCTCCACTCGAGGTTAAGTCATTTACATATTTCAAAAAGAAAACATAATCTTTTCTCTCGCCGCATTCAAAAGATCTTCTCCTGGAATATTTCCAACAACACAAAAAAAAAACATATTTGCTTTGCATCCACTCGAATCGGCAATGTAGAAATTCTCAAGTGATATTAGAAAACAAATTGCCAAACCATGATCCAGGCATGGTGCAAGCAAAATCCAAAGAAGCATCTGAAACTTTTTTTTCAACGTGCGATTTTAGATTCTATCTCTCAGCCCAGTGGTAGGACAACAGACAACAGAGTATCTGAGTGATAATTTTAGATCTGAACTACTTTCCGTCATATTGCTATGCAAGTAGAGATATGATTTAGAAATCATAGGAAATTTGTGTTTTTGTGGTTATTTCAAGTGTATCTAGTGCGGAAAAAGAAGTAAGGCACATAGCAAACATTTGAATTGCTAGGAAGTATACTTTTTTTTATAGTTTTCTGGTAATTTATGATGCCGAAAGTGCTGATATTATGTATACAAATGTTGGTGAATTATTTAGGAAAGTTGTTTTATGTTACTTTGGATGATTAGGAAATATCATACATAATTCTTTATTACTTTTTTCAAGGGCCGGACGAGAATTTATACATATAAATAAAATCATAAAACATTCATTATTTGAACTTTTTTGTGATTTGCATTTAGGTCGAAATGTTTATTTTTTCTAAATGTTTTGTAAGTTTGTTTTGGTTTATGGCGATAAAACTTAACCGCTTCAGGGGTGGAAGTTCTGTAAGCTGATAGTTGGTGATCTGATCACCATTGTGATAGTTGCTTTTGATTTAAACAAATTGTTTGCTCTCTGTAAGTCGAACACAGATTACTTGTCTGAAGTTGGCATCTCTCGTTGTCTCTTGTTTTCAAGCGCTCGTATTATATGTTTAATGAATCTGAGCTGCAGAGAAATATACAGGAACTATCCGCAAAGTGCAGAGTTTAGTGTTCCATGAGTAAAAATGTTGCCTCAAAGTATTCTATATTCTGTGACTTTCTGTTCAATGTAGCCTGTTCCGATCAGTTCACAAGAGTTCCTACATCTGGAATTAAGCAAGTAGTAATTAACCATTTTTTTTTTAAATAATCGTGCGCTAAAAGGGGTTTCTTTTCTGTAATTGATACAGTGGTACCTTTAAAGTGTGTATACACAGCCCAGGCATTTTGCAATTCAACACCTACAAATGCAATGTCATTGTGGACGTATTTCATTGCCTATTATTAGGTGGTAGAACTAGGAAGAAGCGGAATGATAGGAGAGATAGGGTTTTTTCTCCACGGGTGGCGTCTAAATAACTTAGGGAGTATTATGTTGAAGTTTTGAATTCAAGTTTAATCCGCAGAAACTTATAAATACCATGATTAAAAGCGCACAATACAAGAGCAAGCATTCGATGCACATTTATTGATTCTTTTTCTGCGGATTTTTGCTTCATGGACATTTTTTTTTGTTTTCTGTTTTTTTTTTATAATGTACACGCACTAAAGGTAATTTGTATACCCTATTCTAGGGGTATATTAATTTTGACGCATAGTTTGTAACATACCTTAATATTGCCCGTAGACCCCTAAAAGTTACTATATTTATGATCAGCATCGATAGTAATGTCGATCTAGCCATGTCCGTCCGTCCGTCCGTCCGTCGGCAAAAATTAGGCCTTTAAACTGGACCTAGAGAGCTGAAATTTTAACCATATACTCTCTAGGGTCCCGAAATAATCAAGTTTACGAATTTTTGAAATCCGCCCACAGACACGCCCACAAACACAAAAAAACAAAATTTTGGAAAAAATCGAATTTTGAGCTAGGAAGCTGAAATTTTTTATATATGATCTATGACCCCTAAAACTGCTCGGGATATAAAATTTTCAAAATCCGCCCACTGCCACGCCCACAAAAAAATAAAACAATTTTATTGAAAAACCAAAATTTGAGCTAGGGAGCTGAAATTTTTAATATATACTCTCTAGGGGCGCTTTAAGCTCATGTATAAATATTTTCAAAATCCGCCCACTGACACGCCCACAAATAAATAAAACAATTTTTTTGAAAATCCAAAGTTTGAGCTAGGGAGCTGAAATTTATAATATATGCTCTCTATGGGCCCTTTATGCTCATGTGTAAATATTTTCAAAATCCGCCTACTGGCACGCCCACAATTATTATTTTTTTTTTTTTTGAAAATTCAAAGTGAGCTGGGAGCTGAAATTTATAATATATACCCTCTAGGGGCTCTTTATGCTCATGTGTTAATTTTTTTTAAATCCGCCTACCGACACGCCCACAATTAAATAAAACAATTTTATTGAAACACCCAAGTTTGAGCTAGGGAGCGTTTTTTTTTGATAAAATCCTTTAAATGTTGTATAACAAAATATGTAGAGCGTTCTTAACAATTCAACCATACTTAGACTTTTTTCACGCCCACTTATGAGGGATAGGAATAAGAATAGGGTATCCAACAGTTCGCCTAAGCGGACTGTAGCCCGTCCCTATGTTTTTATCATGTATTGGCTACACAGCGCGGGCGTTAAGGAAATTAAGATTAGAAAAAAAGGAGAGATGACGATGCACGTTGGTTTTAAATGTTTGTAGGTTATAATGTGAAGGAAAAATAGAGCGTGGAAGAGTATTCCAGAGGAGACATTACGACGATGACTAAGAGGGTCAATCGATCCCGCGATGTCTCGGTCGCCAATTAGTTTTATCGCGCGTTTTTGGATCCTGTCAAGTAGGTCCAAATAAATTATTGGTGCACTATACCAGATATGAGCGTTGTACTCGAGTTCCGGGCGAATAATTGCCTTATAAATTGTAGCCAGATCAGAAGCGGTGAAATATTTCTTATATCGCTTAAGGAAGCCTAGACATTTCGCAGCGTTCTTGGCGACACCGGATATGTGGTCATTCCAACGGAAGTTGTCATTACCACACATACCGAGAACGGAAAGTCTTTCGGTTTCAGCGATGCAGGTGCCATTTATGGATAATGGTCGGGATTTGAACACGCAACCTTCCGATTAGCAAGTGAATACAACAACACTTCACTGTTGCCACCCGCAAAAGCGTGAAATTTTAAATTTTAAATAATATTTGTGTCAACTGATTTATTTGTTTGGTACTTGAGGTTAAGTATTTCTTCTTTTTTTTCTCATTAACGATGAGGTTATGATCTGGACTAAAGGGATCATAACGCCTTAACTTCACTGCATCCCCACGCGGACCGTATGGGATTTTCCGGTTTGACCTCAAAAAATATCGGCAGATTTCCCGACTTCGATTCACTTCGTTACTGAGGCCAATCGAATGCTGCTGTTGCTGCATTTATGTGATCCAGGAGTTCTAAGGTTTTTGGACATGTAGTCTCCTCGAGTCTTGGAATTTCTATTGTACGTCTTCGTTTTATATATTTATGTCTTCTTTCCAGGAGTTAAGGGATCATAACCCCACCATTTTACTGTATCCCCACTGGTTCGCTTGCAAGGTCCGATCACATCACTTCATATTTATACCCTATTCTAGGGGTATATTAATTTTGACGCATAGTTTGTAACATACCTTAATATTGCCCGTAGACCCCTAAAAGTTACTATATAGTATAGTAATGTCGATCTAGCCATGTCCGTCCGTCCGTCCGTCCGTCCGTCCGTCCGTCCGTCGGCAAAAATTAGGCCTTTAAACTGGACCTAGAGAGCTGAAATTTTAACCATATACTCTCTAGGGTCCCAAAATAATCAAGTTTACGAATTTTTGAAATCCGCCCATAGACACGCCCACAAACTCAAAAAAACAAAATTTTGGAAAAAATCGAATTTTGAGCTAGGAAGCTGAAATTTTTTATATATGATCTATGACTCCTAAAACTGCTCGGGATATAAAATTTTCAAAATCCGCCCACTGCCACGCCCACAAAAAAATAAAACAATTTTATTGAAAAACCAAAATTTGAGCTAGGGAGCTGAAATTTTTAATATATACTCTCTAGGGGCCCTTTAAGCTCATGTATAAATATTTTCAAAATCCGCCCACTGACACGCCCACAAATAAATAAAACAATTTTTTTGAAAATCCAAAGTTTGAGCTAGGGAGCTGAAATTTATAATATATACTCTCTAGGGGCCCTTTAAGCTCATGTATAAATATTTTCAAAATCCGCCCACTGACACGCCCACAAATAAATAAAACAATTTTTTTGAAAATCCAAAGTTTGAGCTAGGGAGCTGAAATTTATAATATATACTCTCTAGGGGCCCTTTATGCTCATGTGTTAATTTTTTTTTAAATCCGCCTACTGACACGCCCACAATTAAATAAAACAATTTTATTGAAACACCCAAGTTTGAGCTAGGGAGCGTTTTTTTTGATAAAATCCTTTAAATGTTATATAACAAAATATGTAGAGCGTTCTTAACAATTTAACCATACTTAGACTTTTGTCACGCCCACTTAAGAGGGATAGGAATAAGAATAGGGTATCCAACAGTTCGCCCAAGCGGACTGTAGCCCGTCCCTATGTTTTTTTTTCTATTTCGATACATAATGCTACGATTATTGATTTGATTACTGTTTGATTTTAGTCGTATCGTATGTGGGCACAGTGGCTGAGTGGTTGGTTTGTTGGACTACGGATCGCAAGGTTTGGGGGGGCCAAGAAAAATCTTAAGTTTTTTTGCCCCACCGATTGCGACAAACACCCAAGAGTACCAATTGTCATGAAAAGCATCACAAATTTGCCGTTGGCTTAAAATTGTAGCTGCCTTCCACTTCGCAGAATCCAGTGTTTGGATGATGTTTATATTTCTTAATCGTATGCACCGTTGATCTTCATATGTGTTATATCTCGCAAGGCTCACATGCCTAGATGCTATTTCCGTAGCTTTTTACGATAAGCGCTTTTTTTTGGGGTCGCAGTGATAATAATTAGCCCGTCCTTGCACGAAAAATAGTAAATATTCGCATATTTATTAAAAATACAGGAGAACAACATGTACGAAGTGCAGCTTAGGATGAAATCTGCATCAGGCCAAACCTTATCAAACCAGGAAGTACATTAGAATTAAGGGATCATAACCCTCCCACTGAACTGCATCTCTACTGGTTCGCTGGTTCGACCCCAGAATATAAAGGCAGATTTCCCGATTTCGAATCACTTCGTCGCTGAGGTCAATCGAATGCTGGTATTGCTGCATTTGTGTGATCCAGGAGTATTTAGGCCTTCCTCTATTTCGCGTTTGTATTGGAAGGTGAATTGATATTGCCTTTTTGACCTCCTTTGAACATGACAGTACCAACTTTGCCGAACTCTATTTTTTTCGAGACAGGTTCTTTGACGTTGTCATCAAAGCTTGCTTTGCTTTTGACCATAGATCCCAAATATTTGAACTTTTCACACTTGGGAATAATATGTTTGGTTGGAGTGGATCAGAAAACGGGCAGCACAAGTATTCTGTTCTTTCGGACTAATAGCCATTCCCCTCCAAAACTTCAACCCATACATCAAGTGCTCGTTGCAGGGAATCGTCGCCAATAACGGCTCCATCGTTTTTTTTTTTTTTTTTTTTTATAATTTGCGTGCGCTAAAGGGATTTTTTTTTCTGTAGTGACACAGTACCCTTATAATGGTAAAACCACAGCGCAGGCATTTAGTTTGTTGTGTAAGTAGCTCCCAGCAATTCATTGCCTATTTTTGGGTGCTACTTACTGAAAGAATAGAAGGATAGGAAAGGAGTTTGGTGCTATGGGATTTTTTTTTCTCAACAGGTGGCGCCTAAATTGCTTTAGGGAGATCTGTTTTTGTTGTGTGTATTCAATTTATAAAAATTATGGCCCTGGCCGGGATTCGAACGCACGACCTGCCAATCCCTTTAGTGAATACACTACCATCGCACCATTGCCACCTGCAATGTATCGTCAGCAAAGAATAACTGATGCACTTTGGGGTCCGTCACTTTTTCTTCAAGCAGATAATCAAGGACTATAAGAAATATCAAGTAACTTAAGACGCTTCCCTGGTGTACACCAATTTTGATTGCGAACTCCTCGGTGACGTCAGCGGGGCATCGTACTCTTGCCTTCACTCCCTCATACATATCCATGATCATTTGTACGTAGGTTTCTGGAACTCCTCGTTGTCCACCAGTTCCACCAATAACAGATCCCTTGGTTGTCTATCAAAGGCCTTTTCAAAATCTACCAACACCATACGGAAATCCCTTCAGGAATCACGATATTTTTCCATCATGATCCTTATACTTTGGATTGCATCTGTGGATAATTTACCTGCCACAAACCAGCACTGGTCTTCAGATAGCTGTATTTTCCCGCATTCGGCTATCTAATAGCCGCTCAAAGATCTTCATGGTGTTTGACATCAGCTTGATTGAATGGTAATTGTCGCAGTCTCGCGTATTGCTTTTTCTCCTCTCTCCCTCCATATGTTAGGCATTGGATCACCTCTCATTTAGAGATGAGAATCATGAGCGACTTGGACCCAATGTCGCCCATATTTTTCCGGAACTCAGAGGGTATCTTGTCCACTCCAACTGCTTTTCGTTTTTTGGAGTCATTGACCGCCTTCATAACTTCTTCGACAGTTGTAATATATAATATATCCGAGGAATTGTTCATTTAGAAGTCCTTCATAATACTGTTGCCATCTGTGTAGTATTTTTTCGTCATTCACAAGAACAGGCGGATTTTCCAAAAAACATGGCCAAAATTATTTTTTTGTGTTTGGTAGCTAATTATTGTAAAAATTCATCATAAAAAGATAGTAGTAAACAAAAAACATTTTTTTAGTAAACTTTGTACAATTTTATTATACATATTAAAAAAACTACAAAAAAATCACGAAAAAATAAAGAATTTAAATTGTATGAAAAAGATAATAAAAGCTAATGAAAATAATAAAATTTTAAATTTTATTTGAATAAGTAAGAAATAAAATTAAAAAAATGTTTCATTGCTAATAATGTAAAAATAGAGTAAAATATTTTCACTAATTTTAAGGCTCTTGTTGTGAATCTGAAACAAACTCTGTTTCCTCGATTTCTGGTTCTTTTAGGAACTGCAAAACTTCAGAAGGATAGGATTTAACATTTTTATGATTAATTTTTCTTAAACTACCAATGTATGGATCAGAAGAAACTAAAAGGTTATGGAAAATATCTTCCATATTTTGTTGCCTTGAAAACTTTCTTGAAAAACTTTCTCGAAAACGCTTGATGTCCTTGTTTCGGGCTTCTTGAGCTTCCTCTCCAAGCTGTCCAATTGGAAGAATAGCAAAATTTTGTGCACTGTTTTTGGCATATTGTACCACGGATAAAGGTGCACAAACTTCTTTGCTGTATCAATACAGTACTCCTTAAATTCATTTATTTTTATCGGGTAGCCACTAGATATTGTCAGTAGCACTATCCGAAAGCGATTAATTATGTCTTGATCTACGTTGGTTATTTGGGATGAAGTGGCAGAGTCTTCAAAAAATCGGCGAGCAGTGTTCCTATCATTTGTGCTGCCATAACCTGGTTTCGGTTTGTCGACTAATAAACCCATTTGTCTTCGAAATGCTTCCTGAATCCTTTTCTTGTTGTCTTTAACTTTTTTTTTATTTTCTTCACCACGTACTTGCCATTGTCTTATGACCAATTTATATGACACATGAATTAGACATTCAAAAGACCGAATCCACGCATGTAAGGATGATAACCCAAACCTCAGTTTAGACTTGTCTTCAACCTGTTTGGTCAGAACTATATCCATTTTATTAAAATCTTTTACAGTAATCCCACACAGATAACACCTTTGTGTTGACGAATTTTCGGTTACTGCATTGCAGACCTTTCCATCTATCATAGTTAGTAGCATTTTATGTTTAACCGAAACATTTCTGTCTAAAAGACTTATAACGGTTTCACTCAATGAAGATATTTGGCTTTCAATATATTCCACTTCTCTTACCGTTATATCTGTTGTTTCGTGGACAAATTGAATTCGGATTGGTCTATAAAGTCTTGTAGATGATGGACGAGGATTTTGCCACAATATTATTTTGTTGTTTGAGCTAGGGTCACCTGATAATAATTGAATAGGAACAAAAGAGGTTAAGAAAATACTGGCATCTGAAATGTTAGGGTCTGTAAAACGCTGCTTATATTCGCTCATGCCTGAGCTTCCATCGCAACCCCATTTGGAAATAAGGTGAAGGTTACGCATTTCATTACAATGTAAACTATCTATAACCTCTTTGATGCCTTGGAACAAACGCAGAACTGTGTGATCAAGTAAATTTTGCAGGTGCGATTCTGCGGCTGACTCGGTTATATTCAAGTTCTGTGGATAAAATTTTTTTTTTGCTTCGGTAACAGCTTCATAGCTGGGATAAATATTGGTTTTGTGTTCTTTTGCCGCATCCCTTATTACATTGTATTGGAACTTGGTTAATTTGGCCTCAACAAGTATTGATAAAGCCTGATCTGCGGTATATGGAATAATTTCATTGTCCATTTTTTTATAAGCTTTTTGGTACTTCTCCGAGCGCGTAGGAGTTGAAAAAACTATGTTTTTTTTATCACAGAAGCAGAATCTAATTTTCCTTGTTCCCGAAGTTGCATTTGAGCAGCATAGCATAACTCTTCGGGTTCAAATTCAGAACGCAAAACTTCAGTTTTTCTCCTCTTGGATCTTTCACTTAGCTCTGCAAAATCAGTTTGTGGCCGCCCAACAAATCCATGGGCTCGGCGTGGAAACGAAATTTCAAGCTCCAACCAGGTTTTATTCTTATTTTTAAAAGCATCGTAATTTCTTGAGGAGGCTAACCATCGACTTTTATATTCATATACAAACTTAGTTAACATTAACACGTCGAGTTAATCGGTTCTCGTCAGATCACCGTAATTAAACGACGTTGGGCGCGGTTAGTACGTAGATGGGGGACCGCTTGAGAACAACCGCGTGTCGTTGGCCAGTCCCATCTACAGAGTTGAGGTAGATAAAAAATACGTGGTATCACAATGGACCTAAATTGGTCTAAGTGTGTCGGCTTTAGCCGACAGCCACATAAACCTAACCTAACCTAGTTAACATTTTCTTTGTTTCCTCTGAGGCATCAATGTTAGTGAAACTTCTTACTTTTTCTGCCAAAAAAATAATTTTTTCTTTAAATTCATGAGATGGACAACTTCTCAAGAATTCAGTAAGCTGATTTCTTGACAGAAAAATAAAATTTGATTGTGAGCCTGTAGCAAAAAAGCAAAAAAAAAAAAAAAACAAAAAAAATCATATAGGCTACCCTTTATTTTCAGTAATTGCAAAAGCTTTACTTGACGATATCTTGCAACATCGCAAAATATCGCAACTTTTTGTGGTGATTCCTTAATAAGCATATATTAAGCTAAATTTTAAGCTATTTAATATTGCCAGACTCCCCCGGAAAACAAAACTTTTTCTTTATGAAACAAAAAACTACGATTTTTTTGTTTGTCTCAAAAGTACTTATTTTGGACACCTTTTAAATCTACATAGCACTTAAAATTACATAAAAAGTTTGAATTAGAACTATTCTACTTACCACTAGCAACAGATTCCATAATAATTTGTTTTAATAAGTTCTCACAGAAAATTAAAAAAAAAACAATGCAAATCAACCACTCACCAAACACCAAACTTGGTACTGCACGTGATTCACAAATGCATACACTTTAGAAGCATCAACTAAAGAAACGGTAGCAAAAAAAAAATAGAGGGATTATTCAGATAATATGCTCATGTAATATGTAAACAACTTGGCATGCAAAAAAAGCAACGAATTAGAATTTTTTTTTTTTTTAGTTTTGGCCAAGTTTTTTGGAAAATCCGCCTGTGTGAGCCGTTGAGCAATGAGCATTGTTGATGAACTTTGGCGAACGGATTTTCTGGGCATTTCTCCTTCTCATTATCTGTGAGAAATGAAAGCATAAGACTCGAAGCTGTTATTTTCTATTCTCCCTTGATCTTACAGTTTTCCTTCACTTGTGCTGTTGTATTCTGTTTTGATCTAGTTCATTCACTAGACGCAGCTATTTCCATTCAATTTCAATGGCAATCAATTTATTATTTTTGATTATTAAAATTCGATTTTAGTTGGTATTTTTTCCGTAAATAACACAGAATTGAATAAAATTACATTTAAAAATCAAAATTGATACGGAAATGGACTTTAATATGGTATAAATTCAGTGATTGGTTTGGCTAAAATTGTTTATGACTCGAGTGGTAATGTCGGCTAGAGGACTTGAGCCCATTAGAGTAGACCAGCCAGAAAGAATATAAGTTTGAGATACATATTGTACCAATACCAATAGGGTGCCCAAAATGCAATTGATAAATGAGTACATATTCGGGAGATTCCTTCTTAAACTGTTTCTTAAGAAATTTCAAAATATCGTTATTTTGAAATGAAGCGCGATATCGATTTATGTATATTCGACACACATTTATGTATAGTTTCAAATTTCCTCAACGCCTGGGTGTTAAATATTTGTAAAAAGGTGAACAAAGCACAAACTAAAAATAGTTAAACACTTGAAAGTTCTAGCTCAAGCAAGTGACTCTAGCGCCATAGTGACCTACATTCAAAATACATTACTCCATTGAAGAATCTACAAAGTATTCATATTGAAACACAAAACTTGTACCATAGTAACACACAAACCTGTGAATCATATGACGAGATTTACTTCATGACACCTGAATAGCTATTACACGAAAACAATTGCAAAGAAGCGACTATCGCAACGATTATCAGCTTTCGGAGAGCAAATAACATGATTTGGATTATAAACTATCGCAAATACCGTGCAATCAGGTTGCAATAAGTAAAGTGTACCGTCTCAAATTCACTATCGCCTTATTAAGATGTTCTACGAGTATTTAACATGTTGGATTATTTTTTCTTTCCCAAAGATTTTCTCTTCAAATCTGGAATCGTCTGAACAATAGTTGGCATTACTTTTTCTTGTAACTTCAGATGTTGTTGTCAAATTAGGTGACATCGACATCTATGAAGTGCAATTTCCTGCCGAGAGTCATGTCACATGTCGCATCATACTGTTGAAACCAATATATTCATCGTGTTTGTTCGTCGGCATCGTCATGAAGAAGAATTAAAGTGGGAGGTATCTTAGGTATTCATTCGATACCAAATTAAGTTAATCTGACGTGAGGACCATTTTAAATCCAAAAACAAAGTTGGTGTACTGCCAAAGCGATCGTACATAGTTCAAATGAACAAACTACAACCTCGATTTTACAAAGAAAACACAAATTTAAATGCAAATGTCTGTCCTGTTGACAGCTTCAAGTATGACAGAAAGTATAAAGCCTGTTCAACATTAGGCGTTTTTCTTTTTTAGCCCCGAGCGGGGAACAGAGCGGGGCCCGATCGATCAGAGCTCGCTCCGAACTGAACGTAACCTGAGCGCTCCGAGCTAATTAAGAAACAGAATTGAACATTTTTTTTTATTAATTTTCAATAGTCAGGTTTTGCTTCTGAAATTGGTGTTTGTCAAGGATTGTTCCATTTAAATTATAATTTCTAGTAAATAAACTATGGAAAAAGCACAAATAATGAATGAAGTCAGCCGCGCTCAGCTTTTCGCTCGATGTGCTCGGTCATTTTTAATCGAGCTCATCGAGCGAGCCCTGAGCTAGCTCAGAGATAAAAAAGAAACACAAAAAAAGCTAAAAAAGTAACACAGTTCTTTTTTTGACAGCTCAGTGCCCCGCTCGGAGCTAAAAAAGAAAAACGCCTATTGCAGCGATTATTTCGAGCGGTCGTTGTTTCTTTGATTTATATTTTTAATATCTATGTACATTGGAGCCCCGTTAATCCGGACGGGCACTCATGACGTCTCTAGTTCTTTTCCATTGCAACTACATTCAGTTCAGTTGACAACTATATGCCCGGCAGAACACATGCCCTTTTCGAACGCGTGAACACATTCAAAAATAAGTTAACTGCGATTCGTATTGTCGTGTACTATCGTGAAAAGACAAAGTATTTGGAAAATGCCGCCATTGCGTAAACATACAACATTGACCATACAAAATAAACTAGAAGTGATTGAAATGTTGGAACGTGGTGTCAGTTAACACGTACCTAAATTTAGAAAATATTGGCATTGGAAAATCAACTGTTGATGATATACAAACAAAACAGCAACAAATTTTGAAGTTTGCCATACTGAACGCGGACCAGGGAAGAGGCAGGCACTGCGAAAGCCTGAGAACCCAAATGTTGAGAACGCGATTTTTACTTGGTTTGTTCAGCAAAGACAGCTTAACGTCCCGATTTTGGGAGAAGTTCTAATAGAAAAAGCACATTTTTTTCGTGAAAGTATAACCAATTGTAAGAATTTTGGAGCTACTTGACAGGATCCAAAAACGCGCGATAAAACTCATTGGGGACCGAGACATCGCAAGATCGATTGACTCTCTTACTCATCCTCGTAATGTCTCCTGCCTTTCGTTATTTTATCGTTATTTCCACCATAAGTGCTCAAACCAAATAACCAGTTCATTTCTCCCCTTGAACATTTCAACCGCAATACCCGCCATTTGTTAAAGCAAAGCTTATAGCAAATAAATATATCTATCTATCTATCTATCTATCTATCTATCTATCTATCTATCTACCTGCCATGCAAGGAATGCTCATCAGTTCACCCTCAAACCTGTGTTCGGATGTACAGTGAAGTTCAAAGAATCTTTCCTCAACCGAACAATACGAATGTGGAATACTCTTCCACGCTCTATTTGTCCTTTACGTTATAACCTACAAACATTCAAAACCAACTTGCATCGGCATCTCTCCTTTTCGTCTCACCCTAATTTCCTTAACGCCCGCGCTGTGTAGCTATTACATTATAAGGGTCCCAACAAATCTCTTTAGTGCGTGCATATTATAAAAAAAATAAAATTTTTTTGCGAGTTTAACCGGACAAGACATAAGTAAATCAGGCAGAGAAACTGAAGCTAAAGGAAGAAAAATATTAAAAGACCTTATAACTTTCGCAGAGGATGGAGGGCTGCATTGTCTCGGGCAGAGACTCTTCACGGGTCGGGAGCCCGTGAAGTAAGTTAAGTATAACATTCAAGCCTTGTGCAAATCCGGAGAACATAAACTTCGTCTTCTGGTGATTGGAAAAGCAAAAAAACCACTTGCCACCAATTGGTTTAACTACTCTCCCAGTATCCTATGAAATTTGATCACAGATGGAAAATAAAACTTAATGAAGGGAAAACGCAAGCTATCTATTTGGATTCAAACTCACATTTAAGGACCACATAAACAAAACAATAAAAAAACTAGGGATAGCAATAAAAATGTTGTACCCATTTATAAGTAGGCAATCCCTACTATCCACTGACAACAAAATTATCTTGCACAAAGTAATCTTCCAAGCAATCATGCTATACGGGTGTCAGGTTTGGGGCGATTCTGCAAGATGTCATATAAAAAAATTGCAAGTGTCCCAAAAAACTTTTTGAAAATGATGCTAAACTTACCTTGGCACCACTCAACCCTTGATATTCATGAAAGGGCGAATGTTGAATTGATTGCTAATAGAATCGATAAACTAAATATAGCGTTCAAAACTAGATGCAGCTTTGCCGACAATCCCCTCGTAAATAACTTGAATACTTTAAGTTGAGCACTTTGTCGCTCCAATGTACTTATTTTTCGCTTGTTATATATGTTATGTTAGGTGTTATTTACATGTTAAATTATTTACTTATTGTCTATTAACTTACTGGTTTATGTACGTAGATACATTTTTTTCCTTTTACCCAAAGTAAATAAATAACTTTGTTTGTAACTATTTATTCCTCTTCACTCTATCGAAAGTTCACGCAATCTAGTCATTTATTTGTAAGAGTTTAAATTTAAGTAATATCCTTTTTTTTACTTATTTATTTATTTATTTATTATTTAGTTTTTTTTTTCTTATTATTATTGATTACTAAGTTATTATTTATTAATTATCTATTTATTATTTATTTATTACCTATATATAATTTGTTTTTCTATTCTTTATTTATTTTCTTTATTCATTGCTCCCGTATTACTTTATTATTTATTATTACTTATTTACTTGCTTGTTTATTTATTTATTTATTTATCTATCTATATTTATTTATTTATTGTATGTAGCTATACACAATAGTTTTTTTTCTCAATTATATTGAAGGTTTTGTTCGTATTTTCTTCAAATGTATATTTCTCAGAAAAAATTGATTCACAAAAATTTAAATAATGTTCCAGAAGAAAGACACAAGTATCAAATCTCTGTAAAATGTGCGGTAACAAATATAATGTAAATAATTCAAACGAAATAAATGTATCTATCTATCAGTATCCTATGAAGGTCAAAAAAATGCTTGGGTCGTAAGATCAATCATTTTCTAGTGGTTTAAAAAAGATTTTATTCCAAGTTTCAGGAATCACCAACAAGAAAAGTAACAAACAGTCCGCAGAGGCTTTCGACACATGCTTGCAGTGGGCGGAGGAGAATAACATTCGTGTTAGCAATCTAGAAGAACAAGCTGTCCCTTTAAAGGACAACGACCCTGGGCATCCATCAGAAGAAGAACTGCAAAGTGAAGATGGGAAAATCTTCAGCCTTATTTTACCACCAAAATGCACTGCGTTGATACAACCAATGGACCAAAACGTAATCCAAAACATCAAACTCCGTTACAGAAAGTCATTACTATCTCAAATTTTAGCAGATGATAACACTGAAGATATCATGGAGAAACTTGAGAAGTTTAAGATGAAAGATGTTGTTTTTGAGTTATCTGCTGCTTGGGAAAACGTGTCTCGAAATCTTATACAAAAATCTTGGACTAAACTGCTCTCAGATCCCAATATGACTGCTGATGCAGAGTTCTATTCCAAAGGATATCTGGATATGAACATCTTAGTCAGGAAGGGGCTCGAGAATGGGCAGAAGGTGGTGCAGATGAAGACTTGAAAGGACAAGATATGCTTACAGATGAGGATATAATTTCACTAGAATTGCAAAACAACAATGAAGAACTAGAAGAGGAAATCATACCAACAAAGAAAAGTAACAAACAGTCCGCAGAGGCTTTCGACACATGCTTGCAGTAGGCGGAGGAGAATAACATGCGTACTCGAAGCATTGTTCTGCTTGGAAGAATGCGTTTTGAAGCATTTTCTCAAAAATTAGCTTGCAGTTCTCAGAATTCTATGACGGACTATGTAGTATCTACAGGTGGCGACGGTGTAGAGGTTAGTGTGTTGGCTTGTGACCCGTGCGGTGCAGGTTCAATCCCCATGGGGAACAACAACATACGCCACCCAATCACATGCCTCTACACCAAAAGGAGGATTTCTGCCTGGTAGTACAATGGACCGTTACCGAGTCTGAGTGCTCTGGGATTTGGATTTCCTTTTTAAAAAAATGAAAAAAAAAAAATTTAGTATCTAAGTCGTAGAACAAACATTTAAATATTATGTTGGTTTTATAAATTATGTAGTATGTAGTCGATTACATTGATGTGTTTATGTGTAATAATAAAAGACAATGTTACTTTAATTGGGGTTTCGTTTTGGTTTATAAATCGGCATTTTTCTCGCACATTGTCTAATTCGGACACTCCGTTCATACGGAACCACGCTTGTTTTTAGGGGTCCGAATTAACGAGGCTGCACTGTACGTTGTAGCTCTATATATCTAATCTGCCACTGTATTTAAAGGAATTATCACCTCTCTTTCTCAACGGCGAAGCATTCGCAATTTACTACCTCCTTAACTTACTTACTTACTTAGGGTGGCGCTACAGTCCGGGGTGGACCTGGGCCTCAACCAACAAGAGTCTCCAGCCAGCACGATCTTTGGTTAGCTGTCTCCAGTTTCGCACGCTAAGTTGGTTAAGGTCCCCTTCCACCTGAGTCGCGGTCTTCCTTTACTGCGCCGTCCCTCAGGTGTGCATTCGAGATCTTCCGGGCCGGAGCGTTTACGTCCATTCGCTCTACATGACCCGGCCACCTCAGGTTGGACCTTCACTCTTCTAGCTAAGTCGATGTCGCTGTACAACGACGTCTATGCAGACGGGACCAAAAATTACTCGAAGAATTTTCCTCTCGAAACAACCAAGAGTGACCTCATCCGCTTTTGCTGGAGTCCATGCCTCTGCACCATAAAGAAGGACTGGGGTTATTAAGGTCTTATAAAGTGTCACTTTAGTTGTTCGAGAGAGGGCTTTGCTACTTAATTGCTTTCTTAGCCCAAAGAAACAGCGATTGGCAAGAGTTATTCTTCGTTTAATCTCAGCGCTGGTGTCATTGCCCGAGTTCATTGCGGAGCCTAGGTAGACAAAGTCTTGAACCACTTCAAAGTTATATCTGTCTATAGTGAAATTCTGTCCGAGACGTCGGTGTTGGGTGTCCTTTCTTGATGACAGCATATTCGTTGTCTTGCCCTCATTGATCGCCAAACAATACTCACGAACGCGCCACCCGCTGCCCTCTGCCGATTATGTTGATGTCGTCGGCGTAGGCATTTGAGTTTTGCACTATTCTTTCAAAAACGATGTTGAAGAAGTCACATGACAGCGCATCGCCTTGTCTAAATCCTTTTTTGACATCGAAGGTCTCGGTGAGTTCTTTACCGACCGTGATGGAACAACGTGCATTCTCCATTGTCATCCTGCAAAAACGGATGAGTTTGGCAGGTATGCCAAAACTAGACATTGCTCTGTATAGCTCGTCTCTATAAATGCTGTCATAGGCGGCCTTAAAATCGATGAAAAGGTGGTGGGTATCGATTTTAACTTCCTTGGTTTTCTCCAAGATATGCCGCAGTGTGAATATTTGGTCGATGGTAGACTTTCCTGGCCTGAAGCCACACTGATAGGGACCAATCAGGTTGTTGACGAAAGGCTTCAGGCGTTTATACAGCACGGCGGATAAGAGCTTGTAGGCGATGTCAAAAAGACTAATACCTCTGTAGTTGGTGCAGTTCAGAGGGTCTCCTTTCTTGAGGATTGGGCAAACAATGCTGAGGTTCATTCTGCCTGACAGCGGGATTTAGTTCGTCATCGCCGTTAAACAGTCTGCAGAAGTAGTTCTTCGATATCCTCAGCATCGACTGCGATTCTACTATGATGTTCCCTTGTTCGTCCTTGCAGGCTTCGGTTCGGGCTCTGTAGCCTTGGCTGGTTCTTTTTACCCTTTGGTAAAACTTCCGAAACTCATTCCTGCTGTAACATCTCTCTATTTCCTCGATCGCGCGCTTCTCGTGCTCTTTCTTTTTTCTCCTGCGAAGCCGGTGTTCGTCTCTTCTTTTCTACGCGTAGAGCTCGCGAGCAGCCCTGGTCCTTCTTTGCAGCGCCGCTTTGTATGCCTCTTGTTTTGCTGCATGTGCTTGCCGGCACTCGTCGTCAAACCAGAGGTTTCGTTGTGGTGGCCGAGTGAAACCAAGCATATCAGAGGCTAGTCTTCAATACTTGATGCTTGCCGCATGGAACCTCTTGAGAGAGACTCGATCGGAGAAGGATCTGGTAATCTATTGCGATTTAAGCCGTCCGACGTCAAACTTCCTCACAGTATTTACTTGTCTTGGCGGTGTTCGGGATATTCGAAGCTAAAAGTAGTCAATATTGGCCCCTGTGAACGTTCGGACATCCATTATACTGGAGGAGTGCCTTTGTCCATCGTAATGTGGTCAATCTGGTTGACGGTTGATTGATAGGGAGATCTCCATGTGCCTTTATAAATATCTGTTCACAAGTTGGGTAATATACAGAAAACTTATGAAGGCAAGGGTACGGCAGCTGAGAGAAGGTGCCTTACATGACAGTAGAACTAGACGTAACAAAGAAAGAAAGGCTTATTTTAAAAGAATTATTGCATGTATATACAACATGACATACAACATATCCAAAGCAGCCCTTCTGTGGATCTTAACGACAGCTATCCCCAGTATTGCTGGCGATACAATGTTGTTGTTGTTTAACGTGTAAATTCGAGCCCTTCTGTGGATACATTTCTCAAAGAAACGAACCTAATGGTTCTAACACCACAGCAGCAGTGTTGGAAAAAAGCATGACAGATGGCTATGTTATTTGGGATCATTTTATTAACAGCCACTGTCAAAGGGATGCAATGGTTCCAACACACCAGCAGCAGTGTTGGAAAAATGTATAGACGGTGGCTATGTTTTTCAGGAACGTTCTTTGATGCAACTGTGGATACATTTTACTAAAAAAACAGACCTTTTATCAAATCATTCAACATTTATATACCATCGCGGTGTAACGCAGGTCTTATAACACATGGCAAACACATAATTGCCCAAGTAACTTCCTTCCGGAAATTCAAAATGTATTTCTTTGTCACTAACTGTCAGAAAAAGGTGGAGCTCCCTTTATTTCCTTTTTTGTAGTTCCAAAAGAACGATAAAAAAAAGTGCGAACTTACTCACTAGAAACGATTAGATAAGACCAAAAACAATTTGCAAAACATTAAGTTACTTCACACGATTGCAGCAAAACGCCAAAAATGAGGGGCGAACGAAATTTATCGTCAATTTTTCATCCAATCTCTAACCACACACTTACTCAAGTAGTTAGGCGAACCTTGAAGGCAGTTTACTGCGCTTGTAGGTACTTACGTTTTATTAAATTCGTCACGCAGAATAAAAAAATAAATCGGAAGCCCGATTCATTATGAAATAACAACACGACTCCAAAGTGAGAAATGTGAAATATCCAAGCAAAGTGAGGTGACATCATTCATCAGGGGGTACTATTTTGCCAAATTAGATTTAATGGCTTTGTTTGCAGGGGCTAATTCAAAAGAAGTATCTGAGTCGACATTGAAGACATTTTCTCAAAAAGCTAATATGTATTTCAATTTGAAACGAGTTCATTATATTTCTCTTTTATTTGTTGACCTAGATCACAAAACTTAAAAAGTTCTTGTTAATCCATAATGCCATTGCTCAAATAAGAGCAAGGAAATCGTTGTCATTTGGTGAAAAAGCCGCCAATGATACTGAATTTTGCATCGAATATCAAATCGACCGCACAAAACAGAGTGTGAAGTGACTTATGCTGGATGTGGTTAGGCTAGTGCCTCTATACTCTACATACGAGTAGAAACTTATTATCAAGATTGTTGTGACTGTTTAGAGA
Organism: Portevinia maculata; assembly: GCA_949715645.1. Classification (NCBI taxonomy): domain Eukaryota; kingdom Metazoa; phylum Arthropoda; class Insecta; order Diptera; family Syrphidae; genus Portevinia; species Portevinia maculata. Next base: position 79,998,897 of record OX454526.1, on the reverse strand, counting down.
TGACGAGGAATCTTGTCAGATAATTGTGTTGTGTACTTCTGAAATTGCTGAAAGTATGTTTTGTTATTACAAAAAAAAAACCTGTTTAAACTTATGATATCAGTATGGTGGGGAATATTAAAAATACCACAATAACACAAATTCATGTTCATCATGTACTTGTCGTACCTACTCGTGAGGAAAGTTGACGATCATGTCATATTACCGACATTGTTAAGCATTAAGTAGCAACTCCTATTTGTTCGGCGCAACCACAACCTTTTATCTGCTCATCGACCTTGAAAATTGGCGATCCGAAAATAACTATATTCAATGACAAAAACCAAGATGATACACACCTTACTTGTTCATGTCAAAAACTATCTTCTATACATCTTCGATTCACTTACCCAAAAAGTCAGTGGGGTGGATGGTATACCAGACATTTTATAGAGTTAGCTGCCTCTATATCGGGCTGATGATATTTTTGCCACGCTGTAAATAATGTGCTGAATGATGTACGTTATCCGGCGAAATGGAATAAAGTCACGGTACACCACCTTTCTCGGAAAAGGAGAAATGATAGGATAAATCAGGCATATCTTCGATCAATTAGATTAGTACATCCGAATGCTTGCAAGGTCCTTGAGAAAGTGTCGATAAAGTACTGTTGAAGTCGGTTTAGGACCATAACGTTCCATAACTTTATCTAATTCTCTTAATTAAGTCAAAAATTAACAAAATTTTGTTAGTTGTTGGTCGATGTAAACCTTAATTCTTGTCCACAGCTTTCTATCCTTAGCGTCGTCCTCCCAATCACAGTTAAGTTGAATTAAATTGTCAGCGAATCTTTTACTTGGTTGTCCATCTTTGGCCCTGATGCCGTATACATGTCCTTCACAGCTCATTTTCAGTGGTTTCATTCTTTTGTCTGTGTCAGTTATATGTGGAGTCTATCGATTTTGATTTTGTTTTGTATTTGCCTTATACTCGTATTAAGCATCTACAAGAGGGCGATCCCTTGTCTTGCAAGAACTATCAAGGCATTTTTGCTTACTTAACGGTCTCCCGACCCGTCAAGTGTATCTGCCTGAAACACTGCAGCCTTCCATCCTCTGTAATCCCGGGCACGCTGCTTTCAGTTGCCCAGACCAAATGATCTTGCATCCGCGATGGCTTGGTCTTTAAAACGGAAGTTCGGTCTTCCTTGCCTTCTCGAACTTGGGGGCTGGAGTGGAAGATAATCTTGGCTGGAGCATTATTGCCAATTCGCTCAATATGGCCGAGCCAATGTAGTCGACGTGATTTAGCTTTTTGGACTGCAAAATACGAACTTTCAAAATTGAATATTGCATATTAGTGGAGTGTCTGGGGCGTTAAAAACATGAAAACCTCTGATTTCCGTTACAGTGAATGAAATTTTATAATTCAAAGTGGAATGTTTAGCTTATAATATGTACTCGTATATACAAAAAAGTTTACCTATCAAAAAATTGTGATCTCGATTAAAAAAAAAATAATGAAATATTTATAATTTTGATAGTTTAAATGATACAATACCTCATAATACTCGTATTAGGCTGTAGAACATTTTTCTACACCAAAATTAAGTTAATTTCAATATTCATACAGAGATAGTAATTAGGAAAAAGAAATAAATGAAAGAAAATGAAAGAAAAAAAAATTAACAAGAAATCATTTGTTTATTTAAACAATTTACATTTTTGTCTATTTAAGTATTTTCTTCAACTTCACTTATTTCAATGATTGGCGGAGTATTAAAACAAGTATATTCGCTGCACTGTAGACTTGCTACACTGCAGTACAAGCTACTCTTTCGACATCCACAAGCAGCTACACAACCCTTTTTGCAGCTACAAAACAACATTTTGCAATAAATTATCTGGAGCTGGTGATTGATTCATTGTTATTGGGAAAAGCATGTTATTAAAATACTTCAAGCCCCAATTTTCAATGTCTACGTTTCCGATATCTACATTTCCTAACCATAACTGGATTTGTAGATATCGTTGGCTTAATAAGAAAACCTCGTAACTCCAAAATTTGAAATTTTACAGGAGGAACGAAAGTTTCTTACCAAGCCCAGCTTTTTAGTTAACGATATTATTTTATATCCTAAATTAGTAAAAAAATCGCAAGTATTGGACAAAAACTGTTTTTTTCAATACGACTACGTCCATTTATTTTACTGGAGTTACGAGGTTTTTGTCATTCTACCCTTGGAGTTATGAGGTTTGATGCTAAACAATACTTGTTTCTGACTTCTTAACAAATTTTATCGAAAACTAGTAGTAATTTAGTAGCTAGCAGGTAAAAATGATTTATTTAGTAAATTTTCACATTATAATAAATTAGTACAAGAATTTTATTAGTTCTGATGCGGAATGTTTTCGTAAAACTCTTGAAAATCCTTGGGTAATGACATTTTAAAGCGTTGCAAATCATCATACATACTTCCTTTTCGTGATTTTGATTTCCGCGCTTTTTCATACCACTTGTATACCTTTGGATAGTGGAGTTACGAGTTTTGATTTTTATAAGCAGGAGTTATGAGGTTTGCTCTTAAGTAATTTGCCGGAGTAACGAGGTTTTTTAGGAACCTTGACTACATTGGAGTTACGAGATATAATAAAAATGATTTTCATGAGATTTAAAGTTACTGAGGAGCTACGAGGTTTTCTATAACAGTGCGCCTAGCGAAGTTCTATAAGATAGCATCAAAAAGTAATTTTTACCAAAAATTGAGTTACGAGGTTTTCTTATTAAGCCGAGCTGTAGGAGGTAATTATGACAAAAGAACACTTGTTTTTTTGGCTGTTCCTTTTACAAAGAAATTGAACTTCAATGATTTCAAATCTTTAATTTACGGGAAAAGAAGAGACTGTTGACTCTACTGGCTACAAAGGCCTTAGGGTCTGTGGCGGTTTAGTTATCGTGTGTAGCATGGATAGATGATCTTGGAAGGTGAAACTGAAGTAAGTTTCTTATAGTATCCTCGGGTTACGTCGTGTAGGTACCATCTGTTTCTTTTGTAAACCCACACAGTTTGTATGCTATTTACCCAGAGCTTTATAGATACGCGTTGCGACTGGCATCTCTGCTATGTCTCCGGTGCATTTAGTCCATGTTGCTCGATCTTCGATCTTCTCAATTCTGAGTTATATTCTGTGAGAGCGATCCTGTCATGGTCCCACAATTTTATTTATTTGGCTCGATGAAGAGCTTCCTAACATTCTTCCCGAGCTTAGCAAGTTGGTCCTTCCAACAGGAAACCTTACGTTTCTTCATACTGGTTTTACTGACACAACTACTATCGTAGGAGGTTAGCATCACTTTGTTGAGCTAGAACGCTGCTTTATCCAGGTCTCACGTGGACTCACTTGACTTTTGGGAGGACAAGTCTTCGATGCATTTTCGAGTCCGTCGACTTAGAATCGTAGTTATTCGAAGCCTGTGTCAGTTTGCCAGATATGTCAAACCTTCGGAAAACGTATACCATGAACGTAAGTTGAGTCTCCGCCTGGATTTGCGTTGCGGAAGATGAACCCAATTTTTCACAGATAATGCAGCTGTACTCATTAGTTATACTACTGGTCCTTGATTCATCCATTGTTAGAAAACTGTGATAGAAAACAATTGAATACATTAAATGATTAATTTATTACATTACGGCAGCTGCCGTTGCCGTTCTCCCATCTCCACAATCTACCACCTGTCCAAGGTCGTTATGACCCTTCATACGCTCCAACATTTCAAGAAAATATTATTTTATGTCTATTTAGGTATTATTTAACGTATAGATACGAAAAAAAAAATATTTTAAATAAAATTACATGCTTAAGTATTAATTTTTTATAGTTTTTGTTTAAATAATAAAAAAATCAAAAGCACAAAAAAAAATTTGGTAAACTTTACACTTTTTACCTAGTACAAAAAAGAAAAACCCCCCTCGACCATAATTAAATTCATTCACTGTAACAAAAGTCTGAGGTCAAAACCCCCAGACACGCCACTATATAAAGAGGTTTAATGACTAAATATTAAATGAATATACTTTTTATGGCTCTAAAAAACAGGGGTTTTATTTTATCTTTCGAAAGTTCTAGTTTGTATCAACAGTTTTCTTTGTTCAAAGTCGAACAGTGAGGGAACAGCGCGGAATAGTAGGAGGTTTCTCGGCTTCTTCGAGTAAATTTGGTAGTTCAGCGGCACAGACTACAGGGCACTGGTCAAATTCTTCAGGGAGATTGGATATTTTGCGAGGGAAAGTGTTAAGGTTCCTCCTTTTGAAGCTTAGATTCAATGGGTTCCCCAGTGATCGCGATGTGCCTTTTTTGGTGCCAAGTGCTGTTTGCGATTGCATACCCCTTTTTAACCTCACCTAACTTAATACTTTTTATTTTAATTAAACATTTGTCAAAAATGAATCCTTATACCAGTATCATACGAGTACCTTATTTGATCAAAATGTTCGCGGCGCTCTAATCATTGATAACTTTTTTTTTTGTTGAGAATCACAAAAAGCTCCATACAAATTTTCAGATTTCCCGGAAGTTCGAAGTTCGGCATTTTTGCCTATTTTGACTGAACTATAGCTAATGTCGTTCTTTTACAATATTTTCTTTAGAGCAACCAAATCATTAAATGCTATTTTTGTTGCTCTTTTCCATTCCACTCAATATTTATTTATTATTTATTTATTTATTTATTTCATCAAAAAGCTTAGCTTACAGACTACGAATTTAAATTTATATATAATACATTAAGTTTAATGGAAAAGATAAAAATATACTTTTGACATTAGTTTGAAAGCAATCTAAATAAAATGCTCTTGAATCGTTCTCTCGAAATATGAAAATCCATAAGTCTGCTTACCACATTGAACGAATTAAGGCATCTGGTAATTGGCTCATTCCGACCATAGTTTGTTCTATGCCCCGGTTGGTAAAAGAAGTGACTATCCCTCAAGACCCTTCCCCTAGCATTAATTGCAAACATGAACAAAAGTGCACAACTATCGATATGTGAACACAGTATTTCTCTCGCAAACATTGTGTCATGTACATTCCTTCTAGCTTTAAGTGTCATTAAACCTAATCTAGCTTTATAAGAGGGCTGAAAATCCCAACGCATTTTAAAGAAGACATATTTTGTAAATCGCCTTTGCACTCTTTCAATACGGTCCGAATGTTTCGCGTTTCTTTTGATGAACCCAACAAGAGAATTAGCCTTAGCGACTATATACTAGTGATGGAAATGAATGCTATTTTTGATTAATTTAATTAGCATGCGATTTTTTAATACTTAGCATGTGAAATGTTAATGCTAAATTAATATGAAATATCATTAAAAAGTAAAGTGAAGATTTTTTTCATACAAATTTAATATTTACACACAACGCTGCAACGAGTCTTCAAATTGGTTACAGATGTCCTGTAAAAGTGTAGTTTTGAACAGTGATTACAACTAGCCGCCTTATCAGTCCCATCCACTTTAGGAAAGAAATTCCAAATTGCATTGGAAGATCGCATTCGGGAAGCCATCGCAATTTGTTTATTTTACTTTAAAAAGGGAAACGAAAATTGAAACTTTTTTTGAGACTAATTAAAAGCGAACTTACGAATCTCTCTGGTAAAAAAAAGTACGATCACAAGAAATAAAAAAATGAACAACCCGTTTCAATATAGGAAATTAGCAGATATATTAATATAATACGTGAATCGCATTATTCGCATTATTTCCCTAAAGATAATGCTATTTCATTTCGCATTAGCATCGTCAAAAAATATTCATTTGCTAACAAAACGACAACAATTCGCAAATGTATCTTCTCTTTCATAACAAAATGTTTTGCTAAAATGAGAAGAAAAGCATAGTTTTCCGTTTTTATCCAATCGAAAGAATTATGCAGATGCAGCTAGAGCAGTGGAATAATTCAAAACAGAAATATACGTAAGGAGTAAGTGTGTACGCAATATTCATAATGTGTGTTCTCGTTTTGAAAACTCTACTTCCTTCTTTCGCTGGGTGTACCTGTGCAGTTGGGAGCTCCTTTTATCTTCTTGTTCTATATCTTTCTCACTTCTGTCTTCTTGTTTTATCTGGATCACATCATTTTGTCATTGGTTGTTTTGTTTGACATTTACAGAGGCAGATACACACTGTACACAAGAACCGCATACTGCAGAAAAATAGCTTAGCATTTCACCAAATTTAGCAAGTTATTTTCATACTGCTAACGCGAACAAAAATTTCATCGTGGATTAATTTTGCTAATGCTAACCATCTCATAACTACTATATACTCCATATGAGTAACAAAGGTTAGTTTCGTATCAAGGAATACACCAAGATCTTTAATTTTGTCAACTTTAGGTATGCGAATATTTCGTTTGAGATCTTATGAACGAGATAGCACAGCATTTTCGAGTGTTTAACTTTAAGCAATTGTTGACGCACCATCTTGATAAATTGGTCAGGTCCGTCTGGACCTTTAAGCAGTCATTTAAGCAATTAATTTTTAAGAATATTTTGAGGTCGTCAGATTACATTAAATAGCGGCAAAATTGCAGCTGTTGAACAATATCATCAATAAATATTATAAAAAGGAGCGGCCCAAGATGACTACCTTGAGGAACTCCAGAGTAGCAAGATATTTATCTTGAATAATTGTTATCAAGACAGACTTTCTGAAACCTTCGAATCAAAAATGATGAAAACCACTTCAGCATAGCAGAGTGAAATCCAAATTGCTTTAGCTTTCTTATCAGAAGTACATGGTTTACAGAGTCGAATGATTTACTAAAATCCGTATATACATACAGCGTCAACTTGACGTCCGCCTTCAACAGTATTTATAACAATAGATGTGAAGTGGACCAGATTAGATGTGGTCGAGCGACCCGAAACAAAACCATGTTGGAACTCTGATATGTTGCCCTTAATATGAAAATTTATTTTCTTTTTAACTATACATTCAAAAAGCTTTGGTATAGCAGAAAGTTTGCAAATACTTCTATAGTTTTCTACGTCATTTAGATTTAAAAATCGGCACCAAAAATGAGACCTTCCAGTCATCCAGGAATAAACCCGATGATAGTGATAGATTAAATATCAATAGTAAGGGTTTGCAAATAGACCTGCAATATTTTTTTTAAATTATTGCAGGAATGCCATCAGCGCCAGGTTTAGGATTAGGTTTTAGGCTACAGACAGCAGACTCAATATCCTGAATCTCTAGTGCTAGTTGACCAAAATCAATTTTAGGAAATGAATATGATTCCGGCAAATTAGGCATAAAAGATTTCGAAAAAACCGATTTAAAGAATTGTGCAAATAGTTCGACATCCTTAGCGTCATTGGACACATTTCTTTTATAAAACATTTCTTTAGGCAAACACTTCGAGCGCCTTTTTTGATTTATAAAAGACCAAACCGACTTCGAATCTCGTTTCAAATTGTTTTCAACATTAATAATGAAAATGTTGTGCAAAAATGTATTTAAGCAAGTAAAATCCTTCCTTAGTTTGCTAAAAATCACTGTTTCCCGATTTTTTAAATTGCTTATAGGCTTTGTTTTTTAAGTTTCTTAAGTGCAAGAGTTGTCTGTTATACCAAGGGGGGTTGGATCTACATTTCCTCACAGAGCATGGAACAAACATGGAAAAGCCGGCCCTAAGTAGAGAAATAAAGTTGTTATACACTTCGCTTCAACTGAATAAGCACAAACATTTTCTAAGCTACGTTGTCCATTTTTTCAAAACCTTATGCCGTAATATATCATTTGATGATGCAAACTGTTTGAGTATGATGTTGACAAAATAAATCGGAAAGAATATTTCAAAAAGTACCGCTATTTTTTTCCTGGTTCCCTTGCAAAGCATTCAATATGGGAAAATGCAGTTTTATTTTGCGTCAACTGAATAGACACAAAGTCATTATTTTCGCTGGTTATGAGTTTTCTGTGGAGATTGACACATTAGATCAACAGTTGAAGTACTTTTATTGAATTTTGTTTGATTAATTGTATTTCAAAGAAAAATGGGTAGATCAAAATCTCTAAATAGTGTTGAAAGAGCTCAAATCGATTTACTAAAAGACCAAGGACCAACCGGGCCTTCTATCGCTGACAAAATTGGACGAAGTTCTAGTATGGTCTATTCTTATTTAAGGAGCAAAGATTCGCACGGAAAAAACATGAAAGGAGGCCAAAAAACGGCAACAACAGCGGTTGATCGAAGAGCAATTTTAAGTTGTGCTTCCAATTCCTGCGACTCTGCGGCAAAAATAAAGCAGAAAGCCGGTGTTACTGCAAGCGTTTCAACAGTGCGAAGGGTTATCAATAGTACCAAACATCTGAAATGGTTAAAAATTCAAAAGAATCAAATTTTTTTGTTAAATATTGATCTTTTGTTGTTAATTTATCAAAAAAAAAAAAAAATATGTAATGCTTTTTCTTTAATTAAAACTCTTTACATAGGTAAAAAAAATTCTCGAATTAACTTTTTTTTTCGAGATATGGTCTTTTGATAACATCATGACATAATCTCGAATGCAAAAAATCTCGAAAAAAACAAATTTTTTATCTAGAATGCGAAAATCTCGAATGCACAAAAATCTCGAAAGACGATATCTCGAAAAAAATCTCGAAAAAAAAGTTAATTCGAGATTATTTTCTTACCTATTTAAAGAGTTTAAACTTAAAGAAAACGCACTACATATTTAGTTTATTTAGTAATTTATTTATTTTTTTGGTAAGTTAAGAACAAAAAATCAATATTCAACAAAAAAAAAAACCTTATAAAAAATGGTAAAAATGAAAAATAAGGTAAATAAGGTGTCGTGAAATAAAGCGAAATAACACTGAATTTCCAAAGGCCTTGTTTCGCTTTTAATTTATTTACACAATCAGATAAAGATTCCTAACTGTTTTCAGATTTGCACCCCTAAAAACCTCGCACCTACTTCAAATCAAACAGTGACCCCAAGCAGGGGGTTGGAGGGGGCAGCATGCCCCCCATAGGCATTGCACTGTTTATGGGATGAGTTGCGAAATATCAAGTAGAATAAAGTCGATCTCCGAAATCTTATTCGATATTATAACTCTTTTGTACTACTACATAATTGGAAATAAAGTCGAGAATAGAAATCGATGACTTTCGACATTACTTCCGATTTCTTATGGAAATAAAGTCGATCGACATTATTTCCATTTTCTTTATTTCACGGCACCGGTAAATAAATCCATCGATTTCGATTTAAATATTTCCTTTATTTGTAATGATTTCATTTACTTTCATTTTAATTGTTTTTATTTGCACTCACGTTGTTATAACATACAACACTAATTTCAGGTACCTTTTTTACAATTGCATGGGCAGTTTGCTACCCAATTGTGGATGTTAAAGAGTAGTAAATAATCTTGAATGAATATATTAATTTTTGAGACAATGGTTCAAAAAATAATTTATTTATTCGAGATTTTGGCATTCGAAATTTTTTTTTCTAGATTTTTGTATTTCGAGATTATCCTTTCGAGATTTTTTCAATTCTAGATTTTTGTTTTCGAGATTTTTGTTTTCTGGATTATTGCTTTCGAGATTTCGTGGTAAACCCCTTTCGAGATTGGTCTCTCGAGATTTTTGTTTATTCGAGATTCTTGTATGTTTGAGATTTTTGCATTTTAGATTAGAAATTTGTTTTTTCGAGATTTTTTGCATCCGAGATTTTTGTCATTCGAGATTACGTCATGATCCCATATCAATTGATGGTAGTTGCCAGATGGCACAATATAAATTGGCAGAAGCCTGGCATTTTAGCTGCAAGTGTATTATTACACGAAAATAGTTTTAATTTTTTAAATAATGCAATCCTTACAGTCCTTTTTGATATCATGTCTGACATAACGAATGTCTAAAAATTCTTAAAAAATTGGTGCAAGATTGTGACAGTAGAATTTTCATTGAAAAATATGATAAAACAAATATTCGTCATAAGCTATTAAAATAAGAACAAGGCTCCGTTATAATTCCGTACTGAACGAGCGAATGAATTTGAAAATGTGAATCTTTATCCAAAGAAACCAGTACATGCATTCGTTGTTTGGGTAGTAAGCCCCACAAATAAGGCCATTAGCCGTAGTGATCGCTCTTGCAATGTGACCCCGAATCAGCTTTATCAAAAAGTTATCGATCCTGTTTATTTGGGCTCCGTTGTATATGACCTTGTTGGAATAATACAGTGTGTACTCTGACTCTGGTATTTTTTTTTTTTTTAGACACTGCCTCTCAAACACCCGAATCTTTTAAATTTGAGATGGTGCAACGTTAAACCACACCGGACATCGGTAGGCAATCATCGGCCTGATGAGGGCCGTGTAGCAAATCACTTTAACCCTGCTATCCAGCCGGCTGAAAAAACGATGTTCCGGGCTAAACCATGCGAAGAAAAGGGTTAAATCCTTTTAACCCGCGAAGCGAGCTACCCAAACACTGCAAAATTAGATTTGCAATGGAAAGTGACATAAATCCAAATTGGCCTAATGTCGCTATATCAAAGTGTCAGGATCCAAATTATATAATTTGGCTTTCACATCTCACATAGTGACAAGAGGACAAATTTAGCAATTTGGCAATGGTACGCCTGTGCGGTTTTCCATGGGCTATCTACCTGACTATTAAAGCTTAATTTTACCCTAAAATAAAAGAGACGAGCCATTTGGTTATAGATCCATTTGTCTAGATCTTACCACATAGTTGAAGAGACAAAAAATATCTCTTCTGTGGAAGACCAGGCAAGTAATGAGAGTTTACTATGCAATTTATAATACTTTTTATCTAGGTCTTCCATTTAGAATGCTTAAATACCTCAAATACTCTCGCATGATACATAACTCGTAGAACAGAACTTCAATTAAGATTAAATTTGATTAGTAAAGATGAGGAGATTCGATTCCTGTCTTATAACAGGAAATCAATTACATATCTGCCACAAACATTAAATGCGCCAGCCCCCTCTGTTTAAAAATTTGTATTAAATAAAAAGTGAAAACATACTCATGGTAAACCACAATTCCACCCAGCTATTTTTACCATTTCTTTCCAATGCAAATTCATTGCGGTCGGGGATTTAAATTTCGCCCCACATACAACTCGTCTATCACCATCGTTTAACGAAGTGGATTATGTATGTATGTGCATATAATATCCTCGACCCTAATGACGTGTGTTGGTTGGAATTGTTTTTACATCATTTATAAAGGGACAACGCAAACGCACATTGAAAGTAAGCAAGGCTGGTTTTCCGCTGCAGCATCTGCCACTCTCGTTGCAGAATCAAACTACATACATGGGGGAGTCACATCACATATTCATTGTCATGACTTGTACACTCTTTTGATGTTCCGATTGGGGTTGGAGACTCTTCTTTGTTTTAGATACTTGAAACATCTTTTGTTTTACAATAAATGGAACTGCGCGGATTGTAGTCTAATATTCTCTATCATACAGAGTAAAAAGACATCTTGCCGTCTTCCTTACTTGCATCGACCCATATAGGGCTTTAACCCCAGTCACTTGTAGCATTTTCCAAACAATTCGTTTTAACTTTCAGGTCAACAGCACAAACTACTAAAATTGCAATCACCACTCCTGCCAAGAATTCTAGTCCACAGAGCTTGCACAAAGTTTTTTTTTTGTAAATAATGCAACCACCCTTAAGTTGTTGGGTGCAGAAAGAGTTCCGTATTTGGCTTCACAGGTTGGCATGTTGCATGTCAAATTTTTATGAGTCCAACTTACTCATGCATAAGTCGTTATAACACCATTATAAATCAGAGCCTATTACGTGAAGAGGAGTTTGGGCCTTCGTAATCCTGAACTCGATGGTGTTCCCACAGCGATTCTTCATGCAGCTTATTCTTACACCCACAGTTGCTAAAACTTCCCACTGAATAGAGGGAAACTTCTTTTCTTGAGGAAACCGATGAAACATTTTAGCAATTAATAAACGCTTACACAATCATCAAACTGAATCAGCACACAATTAAGAATTCTAAATCGCATTATAAATTAAGTCTCCCCGTTTAAGATACATTTATCTAAAAGTATAAATGCGCTATGCGCCACCAAGCGTAGTGGAAGTAATCTATTTATAATCGAACAACTGGAAGTTGCATTCGGAATTATCGCATGACTGTGGGAGTGACTGACTGACTCATAATCAGTCTGAGTCCGCACTGGGTCACTGGGCACACCGCACACCAGCAAACAGTAGGAAGCTAGAGGGTGTGTTGCATGTTACAAACGAAATAAGGTTAAGTGAAGCGTCACGCACGCAAAGCTCTTCCGTGAATAACAATTGTAGGGCAATGCTGATAGCTCTTGACAGCTTTATTTACGTTTTGCAAAATTGGTTCAGACTAAGATTAAGACCAGTTTTGAATAAATTAGGATGCTAACGGTATTGCCGTCGGGAATAAATAAAGCAATTAAAAGTGAATAAAATTATGACACAAAAAGATTGATTACGATTTCGTTGGGCACATTTAACTATTAAATTTGATTGAAAGTAAAAAGTGAAGCAACCGCATAAATGGTTTACTAGAGTATATAACTTTGCTGCGAAACATTTACTACGTAATAAATAATGGCAATGTTGAGGTGGAGTTTCTGAAAAATTATATCAATTAACCTCTTCTAAAATACAATCCCAGACTTTGACTTTGCAGTGGCCTCAAGGTCTACGGCTGAGGGGGAATTAATTAATGCGGATTTTGGTTATTAGGCAATTGGTTGGTATTTCCATTCCGTGGACTTTCATTTTGCCCTACATCACAAAATTGATTCTAATAAAAAATTGTTCGATGCTTAGATTTGTTCTGTAATAAGAGCGCGGGCTCTAATAAGGCCGCCGCCACTGATGGCTTACCAGCGGAGCTATTCAAATACGGAGTTGATGAGCCTTATTGCGAAGATCAATCGACAGTTGATAATTGACTATTTTCAATGTGTACTATTGTGAAAGAACGATTCTAAAGGATTTTGTCAATCGCAGTCAATTAAGTCAATAGCACACATTGAAAATAGTCAATTATCAAATGTCGATTGATCTTCGCAAAAAGGCTCGATGTTTTGGTAGGGCGCATGCACCAAATCATCAACCAAGTATGGGTGGAAGGAAGCATACGCGATGAATGGACTATCAGCTCCATATGCCCCAAGAAAGGCGATCTTATGTCTTGCGAGAACTATCGAGGCATATCCCTGCTAAATGTCGCATATAACATCCTATCAAACGTACTGTGTGAATGTCTCAAGCCGTTCTGCAACACACTAATCGGTACGTAGGTACAAATGCGGCTTTCGGCCTGCAGATCGACAATGGACCAAATTTTCACATTAAGGCAAATCAAGTCGAGACCCACCACCTTTTTTCATCGACTTTAAAGCCGAATATGAAAGCATTTATCATCAGGAGCTCTACGTGGCGATGGCCGAATTCGGAATCGCGGCAAAACTGAACCAGTTGTGTCGCGTGGAAGCATCTTTTCCGAATTATCCCAAACTTTTACCGGATTTCGGCAAGGAGATGCGCTTACATGTGACTTCTTCAATCTTGTTCTGGAGAAAAGGTAGGTGTCAACACGGAAGGCACTAACTAGGCTAATGGGGTATGCGGACGATATCGACATCATAGAGGCTTTCACGGCGATTGAAGAACAGGCGAAATTGATTGGTCTTGAAGTAAATGAGGACAAGACCAAGTACATGCTATCAACCAACAAATAAGCATCTGTCGAGGTAGTTAAGGAGTTCATCTATACCTAGGAGTAAACATCAACTAAACGAATGACACCTTAGTATAGATCCGACGGAGATTTAGGAAACCGCTGCTACTTCGGTTTAGCAAAACAAATGGGTTCAAAACTCCCCATTCGAAGAACAAAATGCATGCTCTATCGAACCTTAATCCTGACACTTTTCTTTACGGTGTAGATTTCCTTAACCCTGCCGACGTATGTATGCTCAGTCTTTTTAACCAAGTTAGTCCCGGATATCCACAGAGACTCTATTCAGAGAATTTATCCTCGTCTGGACAGAACCTAAATTCAGTCTCCGAACACAAACTTAATTTGTTAAGATGGTACCACAAGCCGCAATGGCTTGACAGAAAGCTCGCCAGATTCCCGATGCTAGACTTATCTTATATTTATAAGAATTTCCTGATAGGAGTAAGGCGTGCTAAACTTGGACTATTTATTAATCGCTGAGCAGTAGTCCATTTGACACTGCAATAAGGTTCTGATCTTAAAACGCGGATTCTGAGCCATCCCAAGCTAGTTAATCCACATATTCGTTGCCTGCAAATCCCTGTCTGCCTAGGCATCGTAACGACACTTGAATGGCATAGAGTCAAATGAACTAGAAGTGCGGCTTGACTGTCTGAGAAGATATTCTGGCGCCGTTAATACCGTTTTAGGTTAATCGTTTTCTAGGTTTATTCTGACGCAGATGCTAATGACATGGACTTAAACCTGAAACATATTAGGAAACATCCCCATAAATACAGGGATTTAACAAAACATATCTGTGTTTGGAATTGAGCCATGTATTTTCAGGTGTCCCACTAGGTCACCTAATAAAGATTTGCAAGGGTGAAATCCCAACTATAGCCTCTAGTGTAGCCGTATTGTAGACCTTTAATGCATCTGATAACTGTTATGCGGAGGCAGACAATTCCTTGTAGTTTCTGGAGTTTGGTTGCCGTTGTCTTTTTAACATTCCGTCCTCACACATATTTATTATAACGCGCTCCTCACACTGGGGTATCACATACCCCACCCCAAAAGTATTAAAAAAAAATGTCAATTTATATCTATATGTATATACATATTATGTTTTTTTATTCATATTTTTATTTCATCTAAACAAAATTCAATACGATGAATAACATAAAATATTAAAATATGTACTTAAAAAAAATAATTTCGAAATTAGGTTACTGTTAAATTAATGTATTCATCGGCATTTAATATTTGACTATTTTGCATATTAATCAAAGCGTCTTCACAGAAACACTTTTGAGTGTCTGTACTTATTTTATTTAATCATGTACATAGAGTAACTGAACTATCGCCCGATCTTGAATATAACTACTCATGTATATTTGACAAACGTTTCTTGCTGAAATAAAGAATTCTTTCCACAAGTAACTTTCAATCAAGACGTTTCTTTTTCACAGGTTATGGGCCCAGACCCAAGTTCACTGTACAGTAATATAAAATAAGAAGTAATCATCTATAGTTTTTTTTTGCGAATAATTTTTTTTTGCAAATCGATTTTGCGATTACTTTGATTTATTTTGGAAATATTGCTGGATATCTGCTGTTGGTTTGCCGCTGTTATTGGATTTTATTGGACTGCTACCGGTTGTCTGTTGCTGTTGACAGAATGGAAGGGGATTTATATAAAATTGAAAAGCTTAACACTGCAGATCAGTGGGCAGTATGGAAGTTCCAGGTAAGGGTTATGCTCAGTGCAAGTGACCTGTATGAGATTGTTAGTGGAGCAAGTTTGTAGCCACAGCCTGCTGGTTTGGACACTTCAAAAGTGGTGGTATGGGAGAAAAATGACAAAAAAGCGCAAAAGGTAATTGTGATGAGCGTTGGCTCTCAACCGCTTGTTCATATTATGAACTGCGAAACTTCGTATGCGATGTGGGTAAAGCTGTAATCAATCTATGAGCAAAAAGCTTTAACTAATATTCATTTTCTGCAGCAGAAATTCTACAGTTTTCTTAAAGATCCAGCGGATGATATAGCCACACATATCTCCAAACTGGAGTCTCTCATTCATCAGCTTAAGGAATGTGGTGAGTCTATATCGCAAAATATGCTGATCACAAAAATTTTGATGACACCGCCTTCGGAATATAATCATTTTTATACCGCATGGGAATCGACGGCAATGAGTGAGAAAACTTTAGAAATGTTAACTGCGCGCTTAGTAATGGAAGAGTCTCGGCTAGCTGTACAAAGCAGCAACAGATAAAAGGCGTGCTTAGAAAGTGTTGAATCTTCAAGTGCGTTGCTTGCAAAAAGAAATATGCGATTTCAGAAATCAAATACGAATTTAAATCAGAACAAAGGGAGGCTCGGGAAATGCTTTTTGTGCAAGAAACCTGGGCACTGGAAAAGGAACTGCCCCATGAGATCCACCACGTCAAGTGTATCACAAGCAGAACAAAAGTGTGACGCATTTATATGCACTGTTGTTGCGAAAATGGATGTTAACTGTGATGATTGGTTTTTAGATTCAGGTGCCAGCGATCACATGACTTTTAGACGCGATTGGTTTACTGATTATAAGTCATTCGACACTCCTCAATATGTTCGCATTGGTAATGTTAAGACAATTGACGCTGTTGGGTATTATCTTACAATAATCAATAATAATTATCTTGTAATAATTACAATGGGTTCCCAAGATACTTTCAAATGTTTTATTCGTTCCAGAAATTCACATTCATTTGTTTTCATCAAATAAAGCGCTTGACAAAAATCTTCATTTAGTGTCAGATAGTAACAAAAATGTGAGTTGCTGCAAGATGGATGTACTGTGGCAGTGGGAGTTCGAAGGGGTTCACTATTCAAAATGCTGTTTATGGTTGAAGAAGTGAAAGCTGCGAACGTTAATATTAAACTTGACTCGATCAGAGTTTGGAATGAATGCCTCGGCCATCAAAATCTTACCTACGTTCGGAATTTTCTGAAAGATGAAAGAACAGGACATAAAGTATTTGGATGAGGAAAAGTTCTTTGCGCTCATGGAAAATCCCATCGCTTACCTTTCAGGCGGAGTGACAGTAAAGCCAAGTGTGTTGGTGAGTTAGTTCATGCAGATCTTTGCGGCCCCATGCAAAATACTTCACTGGGAGGTTCAAAGTATTTTCTTCTTTTTAAAGATGATTACTCAAAGTATAGAACAGTGTTTTTCTTAAAACAAAAGGATGAGGTTTTTGGGTTTCTTAAATTCTTCCTAAAGACAATTAGAATGGAAACATGTTCAATGCTTCAAACGATTCGCACAGATAATGGAACGGAGTTTATTAACGCCGAATTAAAATCATTTTTGCATGCTAAGTGCGTTCGACATCAAACTTCGGTTCCGTATTCCCCGCAACAAAACGGAAAGGCAGAAAGGGAAATGAGGACCATCGTTGAGGCTGCTAGAACAATGATCCATGCATGCAGTCTACCACTTATACTATGGGCAGAGGCCGTGAACATGGCTGTTCATGTTCTAAATCGCACAGCACCAACAAATATAGCCGGAAAGAATCCAGTTCATTTGTGGTTCAAGGAACCACCACCAAATCCTAACTTCTCGGACATGCAAATATTTGGAGCTGAGTGTTATGCCCATGTACCCTCAAAAAAACGGAAAAAGTTGGATGCAAAGTCGCGTTCAGGAATCTTTGTGGGATATGCCGAAAACACAAAAGGGTATCGCATTTTTTTCCCAGAGACGAATAAGATTGAGATAAGCCGGGATGTTATCTTCAAAAATACGGCAACTCAAGTCGGAAATGGTGCGATCATAGGTAGATTTGATGAGAAGTCCAACGGCGAAATTTCTGAGGTGGAGGAACTGGAACGGGTCAAGAAAGAATACTTGCCCTCAGACGAAAACGACTGCAAGAACAGCAAAATCACCACTTTTGAAAACCAGACCCAAGACAGTGCAGTTCCAGCTGAAACGGAATCCAGTTCGGTTGCACAACCTACCGAGTCCATTAAACAACGACTTCGAAGTGCACAGAGAATGAATGAAGGAGCATTGGTAGTGAGCAGGTATGTATCGAATACGTTCGAAGACGCTTTAAAGTCAAATGATGCCGACAAGTGGCAAGCGGCTATGAATGAGGAAATAGAAGCATTGCAAAAGAATGGTACTTGGGAACTGGTACAATTACCTTCGATCAGAAAAGTCATCGATAGCAAAAGGGTGTTTAAGATCAAAAATTCGGTCAGCAACGAACCCAACAGATATAAGGCAAGACTTGTAGTGAGGGGGTTCACGCAAGAAGCTGGGATTGATTATGATGAGGTCTTTAGTTCAGTTGCGCGTTTCAGTTCAATAAGGGCAATACTTGCAGTCGCAGCGCAGAGAAAAAATGGTTATTAAGGAAATCGACATTAAAACCGTTTTCCTTAATGGAGAACTGCACGAAGATATTTATATGCACCAGCCAAAAGGTTTTAATGACGGAAGTGGGATGGTATGCTTACTCAAGAAGAGCCTATATGGACTGAAGCAGGCATCAAGATGTTGGAACATAAAGTTCACTCAATTTGTACGTTCCTTCGAATTGATACCTTCGGAAGCCGATCCCAGTGTGTTTGTTGGAAAACGTATCCTTGTTGTTATCTATGTCGACGATGGACTGATAGTGGCAGACGAAGAAGAGGACGCAGACCAGTTGATTTCTTTTTTTAAAAGGGTTTTTGAAGTCAAGGAGTCTCCAGCGGAATATTTCCTAGGACTAAAAATCGATTGTAGAGCTGATGGTTCGATTTTTCTTTCGCAAGGCGGCTACGTAGATCGAATCTTGGAAAGATTCAGCATGTTTGATGCTAACCCAGTCTCAACACCAGC
Organism: Portevinia maculata; assembly: GCA_949715645.1. NCBI lineage: Eukaryota > Metazoa > Arthropoda > Insecta > Diptera > Syrphidae > Portevinia > Portevinia maculata. Next base: position 79,980,242 of record OX454526.1, on the reverse strand, counting down.
AGATTGTTCAATCGCCAATCGGTATTGCAGCGAGGATCAAGATGCGGAATGTAAATTTCCATATCGTGAGGCAGTTGGATCCTTGATGTATCTGGCCGCTAGAAGCAGACCCGATATATCTTATGCTCTTGAGATTGTCAGTCGTCACTTGGAGCGTATCTTAAGATACGTAAAGGGAACAAAAATGAATGGTATACTTTTTGAATCGATCATTAAATGCAAATTGTGTTGTTATAGCGATGCTGATTATGCCGGTGATCCAGAGACAAGGCGGTCTACAAGCGGCTACATTGTTGTATTTGGCCGATCGCCGATATCTTGGATGTCACAACGCCAATCATGTGTCTCACTCTCGACAATGGAGGCGGAATATATAGCAGCGTCGCATGCAGCCAAAGAAATAGTGTGGCTAAAGCGGTTATTCGACGAAATATCACCTGGGTGTGAATAACTAAGCCTTCTACTCGACAACCAAAGTGCTATTAGGCTCATTCGTAATCCGGAGTATCATAAGAGAAGCAAACACATTGAAATAAAATTTCACTTTATTCGTGAGAATTTTGCTGAAGGAGCATTTCAACTTCTATACGTCCCGAGTGAAGATCAGATTGCCGACATATTCACTAAGGCTTTAGCGAAAGGCAGATTTGAGAACTTAAGAAACAAAATGGGAATTTTTAGTTTGTAATTATATGAAACAAAAAAACTTAATGAATGCAGATGAAAGTGGGAGTGTTAAATTAATGTATTCATCAGCATTTAATATTTGACTATTTTGCATATTAATCAAAGCTTCTTCACAGAAACACTTTTGAGTCTCTGTACTTATTTTATTTAATCATGTACATAGAGTAACTGAACTATCGCCCGATCTTGAATATAACTACTCATGTATATTTGACAAACGTTTCTTGCTGAAATAAAGAATTCTTTCCACAAGTAACTTTCAATCAAGACGTTTCTTTTTTACAGTTACAAAAAGAAGTTAATATATATAACTTAATTTGTGCGGTTTTTTTCTTCAAAGTTTGAACGTTTATTTAAGAAAAACATGCACAATAGTATTATTCAAAGTATTGCCCATCTGAAGCTATGACTTTTTCCCATCTTTCTGGCAATTTGTGGATCCCATCCCAAAAGATCTGCGCCGGCTTGGCAGCCAATTTTTGATATTCTGCTCTGATGTGAACCGTATTTCAGTGAGGGCGTTCTGCATCGACCGTAACAAATGGTAGTCAGCTACTGCTCTCTTCAAACGGATTAATTGTGTTCGGTAGCGTTGTCCATTGATGGTTTCACCCGTTTTAGCAGCTCATAATACAGCACCCCCATTCTGATCCCACCAAATACAGAGCATTACCTTCGCGCCATGGATATCCGTCTTTGCCGTTGAATTGGCTGGTTGGCTGGGTTTCACATATGATTTTTTGCGCTTGGGGTTGTCGTAATGGATCCATTTTTCATCACCAGTATCAATCCGATGCAAAAATGACTTCCTTTTGTGGCGTTACAGCAGCATTTCGGGCATTCAAACCCGCCTTTCGACGTCTCTCGGCTTGAGTTCATGTGGAACTCAATTTCCTTGCTTTTGAATATATCCAGCTGCTTTTAAACGTTTTCAAATGGCTGCTTGAGTGACAGCCAAAGATTCTGCGAGCTCTTCTTGTGTTTGGCAACAATCTTCATAGAGTAATGCTTCCAGTTCTCCGTCTTCAATCTTTTTTGGCTGCCCAGAACGTTTATCGTCTTCCAAGCCGAGATCACCACTTTTAAATCGTGCAAACCACTTTTGGCACGTTCTCTTAGCTAGAGCATGTTCACCATAAACTTCCACCAAAATACGATGACTTTCGGCAGCAGTTTTCTTCGTATTAAAGTAATGAAGAAGAACTCGTTGCAAAAACACTTTTCAGGCACAAAGTTCGACATATTTCAGTAAAGAAAAATTATTGTTGTTTACCCTTCAAATGAATGACATATACTGAAATGACGTACAATGACATTAGCTTTCCAACGCATGTTCCAATGGAATAATAACAATGGAATAATACAAGTTACGCCATCTCTTAGCAAACCGCACGAATTAAGTTATAGACCTCAATAGTTGTCAACTAAAATCAGTCAAATTCATAAAAAAGTTTAAAATAATAGTTTTAAAAACTGTCGCATTACGCTTTCTAATACTCTTTCTTCAAAGTTTACTCCAATGTATTGTTTTAACAGTGGGATAAATATTTGCTTTTTTAAACACAAAAATTCAAATTTTTTTCACTGCATTCTATGCATTGCAGTGAGTGATCAGTGATGATCCTCGCACATGGGAAGTCGGCATGTCACGTTTTCAGTTTTTTTTTTTTCGATTACAGAGGTTACACAGTTTTTAATGTTCATTTTCAAGATTCGAAGCTGGTTCATTTTTGGCTTCATTCCTTCAGCATCAAGGAAAAGCCTTTCAATGGGTTCGTCTCGAAGAAAAGCTCTTTTGCTGTAAAACTATAATTAATATTGTCATCTACAGTAACTTCCTTTATGGCTGAACAAACCCCACACTTGTTTTATTAATTTTTAGTCCAAAATAACTAAAATAGAAAACATCTCACTAAAATAATGTATTAACAAATTCTAAAAAATACTAACACGCACTGCACACTGAGGTATAATGATACCCAAGCTAAAACTTCGAAGCACGAACACCCTCGCCTGCTACTGCAGAAAGTTTAAAATTAAATTTACATAGGAAAACATTTTAACGGGACCTGCACACTTTTGAAATCTATGTGGGGTATCTTATACCCCAGTGTGTGGTTGGAAGGTTAAGATCTTTCGGCCACCAGACAATGGCCGCGTATCTGATAAAAGTCTCGACCGTCATGATATACAGACAGTGTATCGTTTTGGAACTCAAGCACCAAGTTCAGCCATACAGACGTCTGCTGGCCCAATGTTACATGTAAGATAATATCCAACGTATCAAGTACGCTGAGACAAATTCTGGAAAAGACCAACGAATTTAATCCAATTTGTCCGCATATGATCGTCATGAGCTCTATTTTTCGATGGCCGGTTGCGTGATCCCGGCAAAACGGATACAGTTGTGCCACGTGACACTTTAAACACAATTTACATTGTTCAATTTGGAGGTAGCTTTTCCGAAAAAGAGAGTAACGTATCAACTTTGAGGTAGTTAGATAGTTGAACTACCTCGGAGATTGAATTAGCTCTAAGAATGACAGCATACTAGAGGAAAATTTACGATAGGAAACTGCTGCTAGTTGGCTTCGCCTTCAAAACTCCTAACCCGCAACCTTAGACTAGGGATGAGCGATGTAGGCAAATCATCGATGTTCACATTGATGTCGACATCGATGGCTGAACATCGATGATCGATAATAATCGAACTCAAAACATCGATGTTCGTTAACATCGATGTTATAGAATGAATTTATAGAATGCCGACTATTAGGGTAATAAAAACAAAGTACTTGAATTTATTTCATCAATTAGCTCTCGTATTTATTAATAAGTAGTTAAAAAAAACAGTAGGTTATTAAAGAGGTAAATATAATATTTGGGATATTATATACATACAGCAAAAATAAACACATGTATCTACATCATATATCCCAAAACTTTTTGTCTATTGACTGCAAAAATAATATTTTTGCAAGAAGCTTTTTCTTTAGTCTATTGCGTTATTGACAGAGAGCATATCCCGAAAAAAAATATTCAAAATTTGCAAATAAAAGTACGTTCTCTTTTGTCAACATTGAAGGCCGATGTTTTGTTCTTAACTTCGATTATGCAATGTTTTGCTTACTTAAACATCGATGTTTAGTCTCTTAACATCGATGTTTTGTGAACATCGATGATTATCGATCATCCCTACCTTAGACCAAGTGCTCTACAAAACACTGATTCTGCCAGTTCTGCGTTATGGCAGTGAATGCTGTACAAAAAGCAGGAACGATTTCGGGTATTTGGCTCTGCGCTCAAGGAGATCGAATGAATGACAAAATAAACCACACCGATTGGCTCAGCGACATCGATAGTATTGACAATAAAACTCTTTTGAGAGGATCTTTGATTCCCAGCCTCCAGAAAGATCGATACTACGTTTGAATGACTTAGCCATGGCGGATGCCAGACCGCTTGTGAAATCAAGCATATCCAAAATAATCAAATTGACCGCAGCATCCATAAATGTTTAAATGAAAATTATAAAAAAACAACGATTTCGACACGTCCATGCGTGTATGGAAATATCGAAGACCTATCTAATATTTAGCCTTATAGCGAAAATTGCAAACCTTTCTATTTGGGCATTTGTAGTTCAAGTCGTTTTATTGTTTTCAAGCTACAACAAGTGTCATGTCAAGCAAGGCAAGGCATATCCATGTATAGCTAAATAATACTACACACATCATTAAATCGACATAACAATTTGCTAATTAAGGTGTTCCAAAATGAAGTCAACCCCTCAAACAAAAATACGTTTCCCATTTGTTAACAAATCCCAAAAGCACAGAAGACTTTTGCCCCTATATACAAATGAGCTCACATAACCAATCCCAAAAGACGAAATCACCCCCAACTTATAGGTGAAACCATCCAACTGCAATGAAGCATGCGAAGTTGATGATTTCAAAGTATTCAGTCTTCGGAATAGTGCCATCAGCGGATGTTGTAAGCATTTTACTTTCCTCCAGTCAAAACAGGGGCTTGCGGAGTGTATTGCAGTAACTTGATCAATACAAACTATGTATCTGAAAGTTAAAACAATGACATGTGGAATACGTTCAGGTTTTATTCACCTGATTGCGCACGCTATGACTGTTCATGTGTACACGCTAGCGATTAAATTTGGATGTTACGAGTATACTTTCCTCTGCTTAGAATGCATAAAATCTACGAGTAGAGAAAAGTGAGTTTTACAAATAGGAGTGACACTTTGGAAGTTGTTAAAACGATTGGGAAGTATATCCCTTATTTGAGTTTATAGTTCTAAATATCAGATTTGGCATTGGGGCGACCGAAAGTTCATTTTGATTTGGGTTAAGGGGGCGGATAATAACAGCGCCGGAAATACATACATATTCAATTGAAGGGCCATTAGAACCCATGAATGGGCGCACACTTGAAAGAGTGAAACTGTTTTTTTAACAGTCATTTGTGTTTGGAAATGCAGTACTATTTAACTGTTAATGTTAATGTGATTTCACTTGTAAGTATATGTCATTGAATGACTAATGAGTATCGTGAGCGTACTTTTGTTTGGAAATAACATTGACTTGCTGAGTCAGTTGTAACGATAATAAAACTTAAAAATAGCTGGAATCCTTTCATTTATCGCAGCAAAATTTGTGTTTCTTCCAATGGTATTTCGTTTATCAAAGAAAACAAAAGCAAGCAATGTTTTATATTACTATGTATGTACTAGATATGCAAATAATGTTTCAAGGCTATGTTGAGGCAATAACAAAAGATTGAAGTCTATTTGATGACACATCTGCACTCGAGTCATAGCCCATTAGTATCTAATAATGATGTCAACAGAATGTTTGTCATTTATGCGTTGGAAATTAAGTAAAATATGTACATATGATCAATACTACACAAAAAAATGATTTTTCCCATAAGTAAGAACACTTTCCTGTGTTTATTTCATGCATGCAAATAAAATAGATTTTCTTCCGCCGAATGAGATTGTATCATCAAGGTAAACAAAACACACAAACTTTGGAGCTTCTGACCCCCAACAAATTGTACCTAGAGAGTAGATCTTAAAAAAAATTAGGGAAAACAAGTGGGTGAGTGCGACCCAGGAGGTCCATGCGATAAACTTCCCAGCGTGATTTGAATATGATATTAATAATAAAAATTAAGAGTACCTACAGCGATAAATAGATTTGAAGTAGAAAACATGCATATACTTTTTCCATTTCAGCGCGTCTTCTAGTAATAATATAAATAAAAAATAATATAGGAGATTAAGCGAAAACTCAATAAAATCAATATAATTCGATTCATCTCCTCATTCATTTTAAATATTGATCATGTATAGTTTTTTTCTGTTATTATTTTCTTGAAGTTATCTATAAAAAAAATTGAGTAGATCTGTGATAAAAGCTTAAGGGAAATACAGTCAAAATCGGTTATAACGACTTTCAAGGGACTGACGAATTTGGTCGTTATAAGCGATAGGTCGCTATAACCGATATCAAGCTATGTATATACCTTTTTTTCCCTAATTTTTCTTTGAATTTGAACCATAAAATAATAAGAATACACATTTACAAATAAACGTTTACTGTTTTTTTAAAAAAAAAAAAAGTGGAAATATCTAATTGCTTAGTGCAGATTTTTCTTTTTTGACTCATTTTCCAAAAAGAAGGTACAACTTTTAGCCTCACAATTTTAAATTAAACTTCTACAACCACTTGTCACACTGAAAAATTTGCACTGAGTAAAACTTCCCTAACGTAGAACAAACTCAATAAACGCAAAAGCAAAAAAATAAAGTCTACAAACGGTAACTGTAGCATATCCCAGATTCGAAGAACTTAGATACATCGCATCTACAGAGAATCAGTTTACCGTTCTAGAAAAAAAATCAGTTGCGCCAACAGCTGCGTCCATTTTAGTCGTTAAAACCGATATTAAATTTAAAGAAAGAGTAAAATCGGTCTTTGTAAGCGATATGTCGTTATAAGCGATGTCGTTATAAGCGATGTCGTTATAAGCGATTGTCGTTCAATGGAATTACAATGGCGCTGATTCGGGACATACGAATTTGGTCGTTGTAACCGATACGTCGTTATAACCGATGTCGTTATAAGCGATTTTGACTGTATCTGATATTTCCAAGTATGGATTGCACCAGAATAAATAATATTTGATAAATCTTTCTCATGAAATGCTTATATCCATTTTGTTCAGTCTTTTTGTTTGAACAAAAAAACAGTTGCACCGAATTTAGTGGAATTTTGTTCATATTGAGGGCAATACGCTTCGATTAGCTTCAGAACCGAATCGATATAATTTTTTCAACGCGAGGTAGTTCCATTACCGAAAAAAATTGTTGTTATAGCGCGAACCAATTCACTTGGCCATTCTACTGCGGAGGTTTCTTAAAATTTCTCTACTCATCTCATTTTCAAATATGCAAAAAATACGAAAATTGGTGAAAAAAACAGAGATAAAATGTGAAGGGTCTTTCATTAAAGACTTGACAAGTTCTTTTTTAAATAAAATGCAAACTACTTGAGATATCATAAAAAAATGCATTGGATTGAATAACTATCAAATCATTTATGAATGGAAGTCGACTTCGTTTATATGTCCACCACGGAAACGTATGCAGCGGCCGATACGTTGAACCCAATTTTCGATGACTCGGCCGCACATTTCGATCGATACGGCCCCTATTTCTCGTTCAATATTGGCTCTCAGCTCCTCTTACGCCGCCGGCTTGTTGGCATAGACCAATGATTTAATAAAGCCCCATACAATAAAGTCTAGGGGCGTCAAATCGCACGATCTCGGCGGCCAATAGACGTGTCCGTTTCTCGAGATAACACGTTCAGGGAAGTGAGACTTCAATAACTCGATTGTTGCACCCGATGTATGGCTTGTAACACCGTCTTGTTGGAAAAAAAGAAATAACGCTCCAACATGTCTCTGTAGCGAATACCATTTACCGTAACGTGACGGTCATTTTCATTGACAAAAAAACGGCCGAACGACGCCACCGGCATAAAAATCGCACCAAACAATGACTTTGCGGAGGAAGTGCTGTTTCATGAAGCACATGAGGGTTCTCACCTGTCCAGTAACGCATATTTTGCTTATTGACGAGCCCGTTTATACAAAAATGCGGTTCATCGCTGAAGATGATTTTGCCCTGAAATTCTTCATGTTCTTCCATCATGCCCAGAGCCCAATTCGAGAACGTACGTCGCTTTATATGATAAAGTGGCTTTAGTTCTTGAGTCAGCTTGATCTTGTAAGGGTGTAGGCCAAGATCCTTACGCGAAATTCGCCATAACGTGGTCTGGAAGAGGCCCAATTCTTGAGAACGCAGTGAAATTGAGTGATATGGCTGGTTTGCGACGGACGCCTCTTCGGCAGCAATATTCTCCACACTTTGGGCAAAACGTAGTACCTACTACTGGCAACATCAAGCAGCGAATATTCTGATCAAATTTTTTCACTAGACTATGAATTGCTTGTCTACTGGGACGAGAATTACGGCCGAAAATTGGCGAAGATTATTTGAAAAGCGACGCGCTTATAGTTGGTATTGTCATGTTCCAAAGAGAAATCCTACGAACCCACTCAAAACATTAATATAAAAAAATGTTTCAATATGTAGAATCGCAAACGGGATGTAGTCGGACGGTTACCTATGATCCTTTTGATTCCGTTGAACAAAAAGTGGTTATAATTGTGATCTTCTAGCATAACATGTGGTTTTGCTTTACTCCACATTTATATTGTTTGTTGCCAGATCCTGGTTTAAGAACTGGATTTGTTGTCATATTTTGCGAGGTCAGGTGCTTGTAGTTATAGGTCTTTTATTCCGATGTCAGTGCTAAAAAAACAAGCGAATAAAGCCACAGCGTTGGGTATTCCAACGTGCACCATCCCTTTCCATCGCTGCTGCTTTTGCTTGGCTATTGCAGCTGCCGTACGATTTTCGTGTGTGTTCTTGTAATGGTTGGGTAGAGCCGAAGTCTGAAGGATAGATTGTCGTGAGCTGTTAATTTTGTTGGTGGTACGGTAAATTGTTTTTGAAATCTAACGAACATCTTCATTTCAAGGCTTTTGCTTAGGTAGCGTCGGAGTTTGTGTTTTCATTTATGTTTGTCTTCTATAATGTCAGTTACATTCGTGGCTTGAAGAAGTTTTTTGTGTCATAATACGCACATGCTTTCCACAACAAACCAGCTGTGTTGGCAAGTAATGAAACCCAGATTAGCGTTGGCTCTGATTTAACACATTGCCTGGGTACAGCTTAGTGCCATTATTCTTTCCCCATCGCTCGCTACTAACTTCAGCCTCAATACAATGTTCCAATCCGAAATTTAATTTCATTTGGCTCAAGTTTCATGTCAGTAGGCAATTAATCCACTACTGTTTTATTTACAGAAGCCCCAATTTGGACAGACTTTCAACCTATAATGAGTTGGTTGCGCTGTCTGATTCCATCAAAGAGATAAATATTAGGCATTAACGGCGCATAGAGGGCCTAAAACCTAGCTTCACCAAACACTTTCTTTACGAAGTGGAAGGGACCTACAACTTTAAGCCGAATCCGAACGGCAAATTTGAGAAGCTTCTCATGACGATTGATACTCTTGGATGTTTGTCAAACGTTCGCAAGAGGTAGGGCAGTGAACAAAAAAACTCAAGATGTTACTTCGCCCCAGCGGGAATTACACCGGGGACCTTTCGTTTAGTAGTCCGACACACTAACCATTGAGCCACTGCGCCCGACATCACAAGAACTAAAATCGTCATTGCGGGCGATTTAAATACACACAATTCATATTGGCTTCTACATTCTGGACAGACAACATCCGAAGGAAGGTATGTCGACATTTTTGCTGAGGTTAACAATTTCACTCAGCTCACCCGGAAAAAGTACGATATAAACGTATTACCACCTCTAGGTTCGTCAGACCATTGTATCATATCAGCGAATTCCTCGTACTCCAACCACATAGTTTAAGAACAAACTAAACCGTTTCTTTAAGATTATTAACTGGTCGCTGTGCTTCCTCGACAGCGAAGTGGATGCTACTGCTGATATGATAACAAACATAATTTCACTGGGAATGAAATGTTTTTTCCCTAACCGGATAAAAAGAATCAAACCCGAGGTAAAGGCTTGGTGTGGCTCGAGCTGCAAAGAGACTATCAGGTTAAAAGAGGCAAACTTTCGGTCATTTAAGGAGAACCAGAAAAAGTTTAAACGAGCCAGAAATGACTGCAATGCCCTGATTAATCGTGTCAAATTCTCCTACGACCAAAAGCTGAGGCAAAAAAATACTACAAATTTACACGGGTAGTACAAACTTTTGGTCGTTTGTTTAAAACATCATGGATTCGGCCTCGTCCTCTATCTCGTTCAAGCTCTTTAGATAAAGCCAATCTGCTGGCTGCTTACTTTGCAGCTAGCTCAACGCTCCCATATTGTGCTTTATCTCCCCAATGTAAGAAATATTTCACTTTTGATCTGGCTACACTTTATAAGGCGTTTATCCGCCCGAAACGCTCATATCTGGTCTGGTACAATAAAGTTCAAAGAATCTTTCCGCAGCCGTACAACACAAATTTGGAATACCCTTCCACGCTATATTTTTCCTTCACATTATAACCTACAAACATTCAAAACGAAAGTGCATCGGCATCTCTCATTTTCTTCTAAAATAATTAACGCCCGCTCTCTGCAGCTATTACATGATAAGGGTACTAAAAAAATCCCTACATTATACTTTATAAAAAAAAGCAAAATTCGATATAGAAGATATAAGAGTGTTGTCATCAGGAAAATATCTTATTGTTTGTCAAATCATTAGTCTTCACTATGGAGGAGATAAACTTGGGTCATGAAATTTGATAAATTGTCGAGCCGAAATCACGGCTACAATGGACTCACATTCATAATAATCCATATTCTTCTATTTATCTTTACACACTAGGTACTACAATTGTTTAGTATCAATTAATTCCGCTTTTTTTTTTGTTGCATTATAAGCGAGGCGCCAGATTGCAATTGATAGAATGATGTCATTTCACATGACATTTGTTACATCGTCTCGAGTCCTTGATTGTTATTTTTAAAACCTCTGATCACCGCTCCTATGCGATGATTGAAATCAATTCTCTTTTCAAAAATATTCCTCTCATTGTGACTGTATGCAAAGGTTAATTAAATTAAAACAATTATCAACGAAACTAGTTGTTAAAAAATTGAACAGTTTGTTTTCGCATATTTGCATTAATTGGAGAAATTGAGTTATTGGTCATGGCCACCGATTTTAGCTGCGATGATGTTTCATTAGCAGACCTATATGAGATCCCAATGCATTTCATAGCAACAGTTGTATCCTTTTCCCTCGGTTTTTAATCAAAGACAGCTTGTCGCATCGAAAGTTTTAATTTACAATTTCCGGTTCTTCATCCTTTTTGTTTTTACAATTCTTTCTGGAGCTTGTGCATATACATCATTCTGGCCGGTTAGCAGGGGCAGACTAATCCTATTAACCAAACGATAAATAACTGTCATGGCTTCAAATATCAAATATCCTATGTCACAGGGTCGTTGAATGCTCACACACCTAGCAGAGGACATTATGTACATATGCCAACGAAAAGCAATCTACCTGCATATTCATAGGGGTCAATGTGATACCCATACATACATATTATGTAAAGCCCAGTCGTCGCGTGAAGGTGTAGCATTTATTTCGGCTGAGTACGTTTGTTAGCCATTAAACGGAAATACATTTAAAGGGTGGCGGCGGGCTAACTGCGTTATCATTTTTGTTTTATTAACAACTTTTGGTGGTGCTGGTGGGGCAAAAGTAAATTAGACGAGGAAGTCTCTTTTGTCAGTGCCACCATTGTATCCCTTTTTAAAGGCAGTACGAAATGATATAGCAACCTTTACAAGGTGTGTTTAATATTACCATTATTGTGGAATCTATACGATAGGAATGTGCAAATGAACAATTAATGGATGTCTGATTTGAAATATGACCTTGTTGGCTGCGGTGTGGGTAACAAAAGCGAGGAGTTAATTAGGGTGGTGAATTTATTGGCCTATTTGTCGTAAATTTATGATGGGTATGTACATTTTCATTAAGTGCTACGTACTTAACTTAAGGTACGAGGGCGGGTCAATAAGTCCGTGACTTTTGGAATAAAACACAGATTTTTTGATAAAAAAATAATTTTATTTTTAACGTAGTCTCCCTTGAGCTCTATAAACTTTGTCCAACGCTTCTCCAATTTTTTATCCCTTCCAAAAAAAAATGATTTGTCGAGGTCCTCAAAATATGCCTTTATTTGCGAGATGACTTCATCATTGGAGTCAAATCTTTTTCCACCAAGCCATTTCTTCAGGTTTGGGAACAAGAAGTAGTCGTTCGGAGCCAAATCTGGAGAATAGGGTGGATGAGGGAGCAATTCATAGCCCAATTCATGGTTTTTTGCCATGGCAACTGCACATGTGTGCACCCTTGCATTGTCTTGGTGGAAAAGAACTTTTTTCTTGGCCAAATGAGGTCGGTTTTTTTTCAAATCGTCATTGAATCGGTCCAATAAGTTGGCATAATATTCCCCATTGATTGTTCTTCCCTTTTGAAGGTAGTCAATGTGGATTATCCCGCGTGCATCCCAAAAAACAGTCGCCATAACTTTATTGGCTGACAAACCCACCTTGGCCTTCTTTGGCGCCGATTCACCCTTAGAAACCCACTGTTTTGACTGTTGTTTGGTCTCTGGTGTGTTGTGATGGATCCATGTTTGGTCCACGGTTACAAAACGGCGCAAAAACTCCTCCATATTGCGATTAAACAACGCCAAACCTTCCTGTGAAGTTGTTACACGATTGCGTTTGTGGTCGACTGTGAGCAAACGCGGCACCCATCTTGCGGAAAGCTTTCTCATGCCCAAGTGATCATTCAAAATTGAAACCACTGAGCCATGCGAGATCCCTACGGCTTCCACAATCTCTCGCACTTTCAATCTTCGGTCGGCCAACACCATATCGTGAATTTTTTCGATTGTTTCGGGTGTAGAGACCTCAACTGGGCGTCCAGGACGTTCGGCATCTTCAGTGCTTGTACGGCTACAACGAAATTCAGTAAACCACTTTTTTACCATTGAAATCGATGGTGCAGAGTCCCCATAGTATTTTTCAAGCTTAGCCTTGGTCTCGGTAATGGTTTTTTTTCGCAAGAAATAATGCTTAATAAGCACACGAAATTCACTTTTTTCCATTTTCTCCTCAAATTAGTGAGTAGTCTGATAAAAATAGCTGTCAAACACAAACTAACTGACGCAGGAAGTTTAAATTTTGACAGGAGTTAACTGACAGATGCCTGTTGACAGGAGCAGTGTTGCTGTTTCAGTAAAGAGGTCAGAAATTCAAAAAGTCACGGACTTATTGACCCGCCCTCGTACTATTACATGGTCAACAAAAATGGTCAATGCGTTGACTTTCAGTCGAAAAGATGACGTCAGAAAGTGTACAAGTCGTGTTATCGTCAACGCCTGGCTGCGTTTGAATTTATCCGATTGTGTCCAAAAACTTATTTATTTATTTATTTAAGTAGATATTTGAAGGCTTGCACAGTTAGATATAAATACAATAAGATTTAGTTACATGAGAATTATATAAAACAAGTTACAACAAATTGCAAAAATTTTAAATTTACAAGGAACAAGTAAAATTAACTGGCAGACAAGAAAGATCTTAGTTCAATAGAAAATCTCTTATTCAATCCTATTTCTTTAATTTGTCTAGTCCTAATGGATGCACAAAACGTCAAGCGGTTAAAAAGGTTGCGGGGTTGACGTGTATAAATTATATTATGTAACATTAAAATGGTACGGTACTGTAAAAGTCTATCAAACGTAATATTACAGAACCGGTAAGAAAAAAGTGAAATGTGGTCGTATCTTCGAAGGGGAGGGCTGCAGGGTGATTGCCTATGCCCATAGGCTATGCGGATGATGTTACTATAGCCGTCTCAGGAAAACACCTCAATACCATAAAGGAACTCCTGCAAAACGCTCTTAACAAGCTAACGAGATGGGCTAATCGGTGTGGACTGGACGTTAACCCCCACGAAACCGAGTTGGTCCTCTTTTCCAGGAAATATAAAATCCTACATATTGACCCTCCCTCTATTAGCGGTACAAGCTTAACTTTCTCTGACGAAGCAACATTTTTGGGCCTAACCTTCGATAGGAAGTTAAGCTGAAAACCCAATATACATACACGAAAGAGTCAAGAAAGCTACAGTAGCACTTTTCTCTTGCAAAAAAGCCATTGGCAACAAGTGGGGTATACAACCCCGCATTACGCATTGGCTATATACAGCGGTTGTTAGACCAATTCTTACTTACGGGGTGGTCGTCTGGTGGACTGCCCTGGATAAAGCTATAAACCGCGACAAGCTCGGCAAAGTCCGGCGTTCAGCGTGTCTGTGCATTAGCGGAGCACTCCGCACAACCCCCTCCGCAGCACTGGACATTCTGTTACACCTGATACCCCTCGACATCTTTAGCATGCAAACAGCGGCTTGTTCCGCTGTCCGCTTAAAAGCTACCTCACAGTGGACCAACAAGAATATTGGCCACTCCATTATTTTGGACTCCTTTAAGTCTCTACCCAGAAACATAGACTACACCATACCCCGCTTGCAGTTCGGAAAAAACTTCCAAATCACCATTCCTTCCAGATCATTCTGGGATGATGATGCATTTGCGGAAGATAAATCGATCCACTACACCTACGGATCTAAAACCAGCGATGGGCTAGATGGGGCGTTTTCTCAGAAAAGCTAAATCTTAGCCTCTCTTTCCGTCTTCCAGATTATTGTAGCGTGTTCCAGTCGGAAATTTTAGCGATAAAAGGAATGTGATATCCTCAAAGGATATCCGTATCTTCTCAGATAGTCAGGCCGCGATTAAGTCCCTGGACTCAGTCTCTTCAAATTCCATCGTAGCCCAAGATTGCCGCTCATCTCTTTCGGAGATGGCAGATCAGTTCAACATTCACCTCTGTTGGGTGCCGGGACATAGAGACATTCCAGTTAACTGTAGGGCAGACGATCTCACCAAAAAAGGAACCACATTACCTCTTTTACCTGATAAAGGTTCTTTAGGAATACCAATCGCTACATACAATCTCTTGTTCAAGCTATCCGCAATCGAGAGAACAAACCTTAGGTGGACATGTAGCAACACATGTCTAGCGACTAAGCGGATCTGGCCAAAGCTGGATCTGCGACGCTCTAAGTGTCTACTCTCATTAAACCGACTGCATATTAGCTCCACTATAGGTGTTATCACAGGACACCGCTTAATAGGCAGGCACGCATCCAGACTTGGCGTGCACTCAAACGACTTCTGCAGAAGCTGCATGGACGAGGAGGAGGAGGAGACTATACTTCACCCCCTCTGCACATGTCCTGCGCACTCCCACAAAAGAAATCTCAATCTAGGGGACTTCTTGTTCAATGATACAAGCGACTTAGCCAACACTGGCGTTAGAAGTATTTCGCCCTTCATAAGAAGCTCCTATTGGTTCAACGAGCAGTGAGGGAATGCCCAGATGTGTGTGGTACCACAATGGACCTAACATTGGTCTAGGTGTGTTGGCCTTAGCTGAGAGCCACGTCAACCTAACCTAACCTAACGTATCTTCGAAAACCGAAGATATATCGAGCTGTGTAGATGTAGGCGACATTAAGTTTCCGGCTACTAATGGAGTCACACTTTCCAAAAACTTCGCAACCGTATGTTAAGGTTGGCATACGAGTAATTAAGGTCTTCGCTTAGAGGATCCGCGTTTTCATGGGAGTGAAGTATTGAGTCGTCCAAAGAAAAATTAGAGTTGATGCTTCGTGTCGAATTGTTCATACGTTACCATCGAAAACCCATCCGCTATTTTTGACATCTTACTACTTTTGACTACAAAAGCGTTCCCCTATTTGTTCGTAAGTTTCTCAGCCTGTGAGAGAAATTATTCCCACCACTGCTATTTTGACATTCATAAGAGTTCTTACTACAAAAGTAAGGGAACAGACAAACAAGTAAGGGAATTGACTATTTTCGATGATCGTGTGGATAATCGATTTGTCAAAGCTTTTGAGACGCGTTGATGGATTTTTCCTGACAGCTCGTTAACGTGTTGACCATATCTCTGTGTTTTTTTTAGCATAATAATGTCGTTATATCCTTATTGAAAAACCCACTATCTTGTCATCTATTTTAAAGACGTATATGATAGCATTCATCATCAGAAGGTCTACGTGGCGATGGCTGAATTCGGAAACCCGCCAAAACTGATCCACTTATGTCGCGTCACGCTGGAAAACATGCGGTGCAATGTGTAGTATAGAAACAGCTCTTCTGAACTGTGCCAAACCTGCACCGGATTCCGGCACGGAGACATCCTATCATGTGACTTCTCCAATCTTGGTTTGCAGATAGCACACAGGGCAGGTTACAACATGGAAGGCACTATATTTTACAGATCCGTCCAAATACTGGGATACGCGGACGATATCGACATCATCGGCCGATTTCAGTGTGCCGTGTTAGGTCCCTCGTTCGAGACGACAAGGAAGACCGAGCCTCCGTTTTAAAGACCAAGCCTGGACAACTGGAACCAGCGTGCTCGGTATCGCGGAGAATGGAAGGCTGTTATGTCACAGGCAAAGACTCTCAACGGGTTGGAAGCCCGTTAGGTAAGTGAGATATGGAAAAACCCCTAATTTCATGAATGAAATCTGAAGAATCATGAGGTTTAGAATTCCCCAAAAATGTCAACGTTACAACAGTGGCGTTTTTTTTTATAATTAACGCGCACTAAAGGGATTTTTGGTACCCTTATAATTTAGATACGTTTACAGTTACCTAGTGCGGGCATTAAGGAAATAGTTGTAAAGATGACTGGCTGAAACCGATACACACTGGTTTTAAATATTTGTAATTTAAATAGGAAAAACAGTGCGGGGAAGAGCCTTTCGCATTCGTAGTGAACGGCCAAGGAAGGATTATTTGTATATCACTGTACGTCAAAAAACTGGCTTAAGGCTGATGCGCGTTCCTAAGGGTGGAATGCAGCTGGCTATTTCGTTTGAGCACTTCTGGTGGAAATATTGATAACACAGCGATAGACAGGAGACATAAAGCCGATGACTAAGAGAGTCAAACATTTTCGCGATATCTCGATCACCAATAAGTTTTATCGCCCGTTTTTGTTTACTGTCGAGTAGCTCCAAATATCTTATTGGGGCCCATATATGGGCGTTGTACTCAAGTTTGGGGAAATAAACGCCTTATAAATTGTAGCCAGATCAGATGGGGTTAAATATTTCTTGCACCGCTTAAGGAAGCCTAAGCATTTCGCAGCGTTCTTGGCGACTTCGATTCATTCCAACGAAGGCTGTCTTTAACACACATACCGAGAATGGAAAGTCATTCGTTTTCAGCGATGCAAATGCCATTCATGGATAATGGCAAAGTATTATGATTTTGCTTTAATGACAGAAGACAGCATTGCGTTTTGGAAACATTAAGTTCCCCTCTATTTGTTTCACCCCACTGTGTTATGCTGTCTAGATTTTAATTAAGTGAGCTAAACATTTGTTGCCGTTCCAGTTTCACACGCGAGGATGAGGGGCGTGATCCAAGAAACGAATAGGAGAGGCGAGGGTACTGTTATCAGGGATGGTTTAGAATGGATTAGAAGTAACAGACAGGAGATCGTTTATAAAAATGAGAAAGAGGGTCGGGGACATAACGGCGCCTTGAGGAAGACCAGCATTTATTTAGTGAATTACAGACTTGTAACCAGGGTTCGTAAAATATCGCTCGCGAACGATAAAATAAGGATCTTTATCGTTCTTTATCGATGTTCTCACGGACCATAAAAAATAAAAGTTCGCGAACGATAAAATTTTCGATCTTTAAAAATGTATAGTTCTCTCACGAACGAACTGTATCCTTTTTTGTCTGTATCTCTCGTTCGTGAGAGATCGGAAAAAAGAAATTCAGGTAGAATATGGTTCGCTCCCGATAAGGATCCATAAAGATCCATAAAACAAATCATTCTCTATCAAGTATCCGTTCAGTACGGTTGTGAAGCGATTTATATTTTCAATGGTTATTATTTTGGTTGAAATGGGGAAAATAAAGACATTTAAGTTAAATTAATATGTTTCTTATAATGAAGAAGCTGACAAATCAACTTGCTTACTTTGTGAGAGAAAATTGAGCATTGAAAAACATTGAGCTGCAAAGAGGTTCTTTTAGGAAAACTTGCACAAGTAGTGCTGGCAGTGCCATCAACTAAAGTCTCTGTTGAACGGGCTTTTAGCGCTCTACAAGTTTTTTTTGACAAAAAACAGAAACAAATTATCCAAAGAAACAATAAATTATGTTTTGTTAATTAAACTAATTGCAAATTTATTCCAAAATCTTAATATGTAATAAAAGTACTTTTCACTTATGTTCTTTCAATATTAAAATAGGGTAATATAATTTTCATGTAAAATGACTTAGTTTTTTCTTATGAGAACTATTCGCAAACGAATAGTTCGCACGTGATAAATTCGCGAACGAACTATATTTTACAGATCGCAACAGATTTGATTCGATCACGAATCATATTTTATCGTTCTGCGAACCTTGCTTATAACCGTCCAACACAACTTGAATTCAACGGTAAGAAATGTAGTTTCTTATCCATTGAAAATAAGTATCACCGATTCCAAAAGCACGCATTTTCGACAAAAGAGCTTCATGCGAAACTCTATCAAATACTTACTTACTTACTAAGGTGGCCATACAGTCCGCGGTGTACCTGGGCCTCAACCAATACGCCTCTCCAGTTAGCACGATCTTTGGCTAACTGCCTCCAGTTGCGCACTCCAAGTTGGTTGAGATCCCCTTCGACTTGCGCGCGAGTTAACCACCCAATAAATTATGGTTATAATTACGGTCAGCCGTCAGCCACTCCAAATCAATTATGGATCCATGCAGTGCAGCTGAATAAACAACCAACAATCAATGTGGATACAAAGGAATGTGTCAAGCCAGCACTTGCTGTAATGCAGAAAAAACATCAAGATTACGCCGCTTGGATATTCACCGAACCACCACCCAGACTTGACTTCAGTTTTCATCTTCAACAACAGCAGTTCACTAAGAATTAGAATCTAGAATGTAACTTTGTATTTTTGAATTTAAATAAAGTTTTTTTTTACCGAAGTCAAAGTGTAAATAAATTAATTCGCGCCACCTAAGGCGAGGTCTTCCTCTACTGAGTTGTCCCTCCGGTTTGGAATCGAAGACTCTTCGGGCCGGAGCGTTGGTGTCCATTCGCTCTACATGTCCTAGCCATCTTAGTCGCCTGTTTCGCACTTTTTTGACCAGGTCGATGTTGCTGTACAGTTCGTAGAGTTCGCTGTTAAATCTCCTCCTCCAAAGCCCGTCAACTCAAACGGGACCGAAAATCACTCCAGGAATTTTGCGTTCGAAACGACCAAGGAGATCTTCATCCGCTTCTCTATCAAATGCCTTTGAATTATCAAGCGCAACGATCTTACTTTCACCACCCTGGTGAAGAGACTAGTTCCACTTTTCGGTTAGACATCTCATCAAATCACCAGTGGACCTGTTGCTACGAAAACCATACTGCCGGTCATAAAGAAGTTTTCGGGACTCAAGATATTTCATTAGCTGACACGCGTCGAAATACAGATGCAATTAAACCAGCAATAACAATAGGTCGAACCATCAGAGGGTGACGATCCCTTTCATTCTAACCGTAACCTCACCGTAAAGCAAAAGAAGTTAATTGCATTTTTCGAGGACTCAAATGAAAACGGTGACGCTAATGCAAATCGCCATCCATAAATAGATTTTCGTCAGTTAAACTAAACACATTTAAATATCTTGCCCCTGCCTCAGTTTACTGAATATCTCAACAATTACATAGGTACGTACCTCATACCTATTAAATTGAGCTCTTCCATGATTGTCAACATTCCGAACAAGAACGTTGAAAGGTACTCGTATGAAGAACCAAACAAATAAAATAAAATCACAAGCCATTCCCATAAATCATAAGGAATTTCGCAACCCTTGCTGCAGAAATTGTAATTTATATTCTTGTGTAAAATTAACTCCTTCATTAGAACTGACGGTACGTGACTTTAGGGTCTCCTACCCTTAATACATTCATTGCTCAAAAAAGTTCTTACAAATTATTTCTACCCGTTTGTGCCAGGCACTGTGTCACTTATTCCCTTTCGTTTCGTGCCCCATGACTTTTGTATTGCATTCGTATAAAACTTTCATCAAATAGTATTCAAACTCATAACACGACTAGGACAACATTCCCTTATACATGCAAACAAAAAATATAAATATTTTTAGACATGCATGTGTACTAACTTTCCCCTCTTTTTTATTTCTGCAGGTTATCAGTCGTTCAGTGAAAGTTGGTTAACGTTTTCAAGGTCGAATACCTAGGAAACCAGGACACAGCAATACCAATACCAATACAAACAACAACAACTTACCAATACAAACAACAACAACTATAATGTCGTCAGTAAATATGCGACCCCCACCTCCTCCGCCAAAGCCAAATAAAATGAACGGCAATCGGTCTGCGAACGGCAGCATAAGCAGTCTTAGCGAAATTCAGAACGGCAATGGTCGTAGTCCTTGCCACACGCCGCCACAAACAGACAGAGAACAAGTCGTGATGACACCGAAAGGTAAGACAGCCAACAGTACAATAATCCTTATCGAAAGGAAACTGGTCGACGAGATCAACGACCGGGTTCATGTTGCTGGCGGGGATCACACTGGAATTATTATCAACAAGGACACAAAGAATGGCCAAAAGAGTGCCAGTGTACCCTCACAAATTTCGCTCGAATTCCGTGTGTTTCTGGTCAGTGCAAATAGCGGCAATCACTCACAGGAATCGAGGACGTTGCGATTTTGGTTCCGTGACTGGTTGAAGGATGCTGAGAAACATGCACACATAGCACAAGATTTCTTCAGAGAATTGGTCAGTCCAAAGGAATTTCCCCGAGGTAGGTAGTTCAGCATGAAAAGTCCTTATTCACTCTAATCTGGATTTAAATTGACAGACTATGTGGGATTCATTAAGAAGATAATGAAACTGCTGCAACGTGGCTACGATGAGATACAATCACTTGAGATTGAACTGAAGATCCTCGCGGAAACATCAGCTCCTCCATCCAGACCACGTAAGTAGAATTTGTGATTTTATCGTAATTTTGTATCTTCTTCTATTATTTTTATATCTATTTCTATTCATCGTTATCCTTTTGGAATTTTTGGTGCGTTTTTAGCTAGAGATGGTTACATTATCTATTGTTATGGTGATTGCAATAAAAAGTACGAGGAGGCCCTTTTGGCACAAAACCAAACAGGTGATGGCAATGACCTGATGAAGGCCATTTGGTTGGATATCTATAACGAAAGCACACTAACAAGAAAATAATAATATTACATTTTATGTTTCCCTCTTGGTTTTTTTTTCTTTTGTTGAGACTTGTTTTTGTTGGTTTAACAATAAAAAAAAAAGTTCGTTTCAAAACTCGAATTCAGAGGATATTGCATGCCAGGTAACAATTATTGAAACAAAAAAGGAGTGGTTTTACCTTTGCTTCCTTTCCATATTTATGAAATTATCGATAAAATAAAAATGAAAATAAATAATGGAAATATAAACGTACAAAATACTAATGAGCCTCTTTATTACTAATTGCCTTTGTTGTTTCTTTCAATTATTTTATTCATAAGTTAGTATTAACGAAGACATGGTTGCTGCTGGGTTAAATTATTATTTTGACAGCACAGCGATTTTTAATAGTTAAAAAAATGCAGACGATGTTTAACGTCACGTTCCAAGTAACATTAGTTAACATAAAGCGAACAACTTTGCCATATGCCTTTATAGGTACGGCATCATTCAAATGCATTTGGATTTCGCTTACGAGCGACATTTTTCTGGAAGAATACAATTAACAACAATTCAAGTGTAAAAGCCGCACCTATCTGCAAGGATTTCTTTCATGTTGCAAGATTTGTTCTTCATTATGTTAGCTACTCTTCGAACTTGTAAGCTTTGGTAATGATATAAACGCGAGAATGTGGCACCTATTTACTGCTTCGATAGTTGTGAAAAGAAGTGCTTTGATGTTGTTGAACTTATCGTGTCTTACGCAACACAGCAATTCGACCTTTAAGCTCGGATCTGCCTGCTGTTTTCGAAGCTGCATGTTGGCGCAGCGAGCCTCTATAACCCTTATACCTGTCTAGCAATTGCGGCAGTTGCCAGATGCAGTTCCAAGTTGCTTGTGTCCCTTTCAGGATTGTATAGGAACGTTTCTTGATTTTTCCTTTTTGATTGTAGGATATCTCCTTTGAACGTGACAGTACCAACTGAGCCGGGTGCGCTTCATTTTCTTTTTAACGTGAGGGTCGCCTCGGATGTTTGAACTTTTCGATCAAGCTTTGTTTCTCTTGCTGTCATGCGAAGTATCTTCATCTCACCTGCCCTTAATTTGGGATTATACTTTTTGTACGCTGGCCAACATTGTGAAGCGTATGTGAGCTCCGTGTACAATTCTGAGGTGTATAGCTTTCCTTGCAGCTCAACGGTAGTTTTTCGATCACAGCTGATGACCGAATTTTCCCGGCACTTCATCCATCCTACGCTTACGCGATGATTGATGTCGTTATGACAGGTTGCTTCGCTATTGACCATAGATCCCAAATATGAGGACGTTTAGCATTTAGAAATCACTTTTCCATTTATACTAAGGTCTGCAATAGCTCGGGTAGAAAAAAAGGCGTTGTCTTTTTTCGAATTGTACGATACCCATTCCCCTCCACATCATCCACCCATATATCACGTGCTCGTTGCACGTGCATACTCTGGAGCCCGTCACTTTTCCTTCAAGCAGACTAATGACTCTTCCCTGGTGTCCACTGATTTTGATTAGGAACGCCACGGTGACCAAGCCGGGCATCTCACTCTTGTTAAAAAAAATAAATAAATAAATATAAGGCACTAACGGGCCAACGACCTTGTTCTATTGAATTTTATCACGCCGAATCAATCGGTTCTTGTTCGATAACCGCAATTAAACGAAGTTGAAAATACCGCGTGTCGTTGGCACCTCTTGCGAACGTCTGACAAACATCCAAGAGTATCAAATTGTCATGAGAAAGCTTCTCAAATTTGCAGTTCGGATTCGGCCTAAAAACTGTAGGTCCCCTCCACTTCGCATGAAAGTGGCTGGAGAAGCCTTAAGGCCTAATATGTATGTATGTAACGGGCCATACAGGGCCTTAAATCCGGCTTCTCCAACCATTCAATTGTGCGAAATGGAAGGGACCTACAATTTTTAAGCCGAATCCGAAGGGCAAATTTGAGATGCTTTTCATGACGATTGATACTCTTGGATGTTTGTCATGCTATTTATCTATTGTTATGCGTTGGACTACTGACAGAGTGTTCTCAAATTCAAATCACACCGGTAAAACCAGTAAAACCTAGTTTGTTTGTTCACTGGCCCAAGTCTTGCGAAAGCCTGACAAACATCCAAAAGTCTACGTTGATTTTAGATCCCTTCAATTAGCTAAAAAAATATAGCTCCGCACACGCAATTGGTTGGAGAAGCTAGGTATTAGGCCCTTAATGCCATATATATTTTTCTTCGGCGAACCCCACAGGCGAGCCAGTAGGGATGCAGTTAAGTGGGAGGGTTATGATGGCTTTCATCCTGATCATATCCTTACCGTCATTTAAGGAGAATAAGAAGACATGTTTTTTTAAACATCAGCTATGGAAAATAATTTTTCCGAGTATATTGAATGTTAACAAATTTTGTTACCAAAATGGATAAAACAATAAAGTAAAAAATTGGTTAACTCGTTCGGAGACTGCTAAAAAATAAAGAAAAAGGCTTCGTTCTCTCATTGTTTCTTTCTTTACGAACTGTTTTTTGAAAGGGAATGGCTAGCACTTTAAGCAGTTTTTCATTTATTCCAGTAGATTTGAGTAACCTCAGAAAGTAAAGTAAGCGAACTAATACTACTGGTTTTTACTCGAAGTTACTCAAAGGAAACTAAAATAGGTGACGCAAATTGCTAGCCAGTCCAGTCCGCATTGAGTCAATTCCGATGTTATTCAATTCTGATAAAATTCAATAGAACACCTCCGCTACTGCTAATAAACTCGATGGCTGGAAACTAATTTATAATCAGTTCACGTCACTTGACTGTCAGTGGAAGTTCCAGTTTAGTTGCCCAGTTTCCCCATGACGAGGTTGTTTTTTCTGTATGGTTGCATTTCTCTTGATTTCGATTATTACTCGGAAGAAAGTACCGATTTAAATCACTTTCAAGAAGGCTGCTATGCATAACTGAATCAGTAACTGCTTAGTGACTTCAGTCACAAATCAGTAACGTTTCTTTTGAGTAGCTTTGTGTCTGGAGGGCCTTATCATGCAAACATTTCATCACATCCTCTGAACCAAATCAATTGTTCAATTACCTTAAATGCTCGTTAAACTTAATTATAAAATGTATTTTCTTTTGTAGCTTTTTTAAGTTGATAAATCACGAACGGAATAGATATGTAAATACGAAATTGGAACCGATAATAATACAGATTACCAGTCACCATTTTAAAATGTGTACCATTTCGGGGACGAGTAGAAGAGAATCTGGGCTGTTGGGTTGCAAAAAGCTTTGGTCTCATTTTCATTAGTGGTTAATGAACTTGGTATCTGAATATAAAGTCGGATCTTACATGCATTTGGATATTTGTGCTGAATTTTAAGATGTTGCGCTCATGTCGGTACTCGGGCAATGTAAATAGATGGTACTGAATTCAGTGTAATAGGAAGGACTTTTCATATTGTGAATTTTTTTAAAATTGTGTTGCTGTAGTTCTTGCTCTTTATATGACGCAAAGCCGGAGGATTTTCATACACCTCGATATACTTGCCTTCTCGAACCTAGGGCTGGGAGTCGAAGATCCTCTTAGCTAAAACATTATAGTCCATTCGATTGATATGCCCTCCTCGCACACCAGGACCAAATATCCGACGGAGTATTTTTCTTTCGAAAGAACCCAATATTAGATCCGCTTTCCTACTTATCGTCCAGCACTATGCGCAATAAAGAAGACATGGCCGGATTAAGGTTCGAGAGAGCTTGCATTTTGTCTTTCGATTCAGGAATTTGAACCCGCTTTGTTTTGCCAAACCGAAGTAGGAGCGGTTCCCTAAGGTAATTCTCCGTCGGATCTCTACTAAGGTGTCATTCGTGGAGTTCATGTTTACTCCACGGTAGATTAACTCCTTAACTACTTACTTACTTACTTGGCGGGCTCTCGACCCGTGGAGAGTCTCTGCCTGAGACACTGCCGCCTTCCATTCTCCGCGATCCCGGGCATTCTGGTTCCAGTTTTCTAGACCAAGCGCTTTGGCTTGGTCTTCAAAACGGAGGTTCGGTCCTTACTTGTCATCTCCAACCTGGGGGCTGGGAGGCGAGGATCCTCTTCGCTGGAGCATTATTGTCCATTCGCTCGATGTGGCCGAGCCAATGTAGTCGTCTTGGTACAGCTCACAGAGTTCGCGGTTATATCTTCTCCTCCATTCGCAGAACTGGCAGTATCAGTGTTTTGTAGAGGTTACACTTGGTCCTCCGAGTTAGGAGTTTTGAACCCATTTGTTTCGCCAAACCGAATTAGCAACGGTTTCCTAGGGTAATTTCCCGTCGAATCTCCACTAAGGTGTCGTTTATGGAGTTGATGTTTACTCCGAGGTTGGTGAAGTCGAAGTTATTGCTATCAACAGTGACGTTTTGTCCTAGTCACTGGAGAAATGTTTGTTTGTTGAAAGCAAGTACTTCATTTTGTCCTCGTTGACTTCAAGGCCAGCCAATTTTGCCTGTTCTTGAATCGCCATGAAAGCCTCTAACACGGCACGTTGAGATCTGCCGATGATGTCGATATCGTCCGCGTATCCTACTAGTTAGACGGATCTGTTGAGGATAGTGCATTCCGTGTTGACACCTGCCCTGCGAATTAAAAAATCACTTTCACATTTTTTGTTTTAAAAAAGTTCTTTATTTTTTCCCTACACTTTTACACTTAGAATTCTACTTAGGAACTAACCGGACTTCTCCGTTTGGATTATACTTAAGAACTGATTTGGATCTCCTCCTCAAGTCCCCAACAAGTGGTTTCATTTTATGATCTGCTGAGTCAAGTGCATTATGACTTCAGCTTGAAATTTATGTTTATTGTTTCGGTTTGTTGTTTCAGGTTGCTGTGGCTGGGCATTGAATGTTCCATTGTAAAATTGTATATTGTGTGATTGTTCGATATAGATTGTAACATTGTATATTGTGTGATTGTTCGATATAGATCGTAACATTAACTCCCCTCTTTCTTTAAGAAGAGCGTCCCGCCTCTTCTGTCATTTCCGTTGTGAGTTCCTCCACTTTTCGTAGGAGTCCTTGGAATCTCAGCTCCTCTAATTCCGTAGATGGAATTTTGTTTCTCGATTTCATCTTGAGGTAAAAAATTAAAAAGCTTGCAACCGCTACAATCACCGTTACTAGTGTGATGGATATGATGACAGGATTGCTCAAAGCTCCAAGCTGTAGTGGACTGATAAGATCAATATTATTAAATTTCAATTTGTCATTGTAGGATTCAAAATATTGACTAATTTCGTAATTGTCAATGCTGTATGTTTTTAAATAGTTTTGTATTGTTGCAGTGGGGTTCTCATATATTCTATTATCGATTGTTGTTGTATTTTGAAAATTAATTAGGTATACTCCATTTATAGTTGCATTGTTTACCACATGTTGTCCAGATATAAGGATTGATCCATCTTTAATAATTTCTAATTCTAAATTCTTTTCCCTTATTTTATTACATATAGCTTTCTTATTATTTAATAAATTGGATAAACATGTTTCATTTGTTATTCTCTTACAAAATGCATATCTTAATTCTAATTTACAATCTTGTACGAGTATATTAATATAGTTCTGATTACATTCAGCAATTTCATTATTAATGATAAGTCTACCATCATTCTGGCTTATGGCCCTTGTTTCATAGAGTTTACAGTTTTTTTCAATTATCGGATATTTAATTAATATAACAATTATATCTTTGTTTTGTAATATTTTGAATTAAGAAACATCAATCAGGTCTGTAATTGTCATACTACCATGCTCATGTTTAGTTATTTCTTTAATGTCTTTTAGATTTAATATTGAAGGATTTAATATTCCCAACTTGGCTAGGGTAATCGTGTGTACAATGTTTTGTAATTATATTATTATTAACTTGTTTCTTTCCCTGACTATTCTCAGATGCGTGTTAGTTTCTATTGTGTTTAGGGATTCAGATAGCTCGTGTATTGCATTAAATATTTCTGAGTTTGTAACAAATTGTTTGTTATTATTCGTGATTAATTCAGTTAGTATATTGTTTATTAAAATCGCGTCGTCGTGATCGGGTGAACCTGAAATCCACTTCCAAACTTTACCTATTTCATTAATGCCTCTTTTATTTCCTATTTCTTTTAGTTGTCCTAGAAGGGTTTTAACTATATTTATGTCCACATCTCTGTTCGGGCCTAGTAAGTCGTTGTCATTGTTTTCTTCTATTGAATGTTTAAAAAAATTATTATTATTTGATATTTTATCCTCAGTATCCTCAATAAGTTTTTCAAAGTATGTTAGGTTGGTTATATGGAAGAGCTCCTTATAGCTGGTATAGATAGCTGCATCTTCATTTTCTATTAGTAAATAATTCTCTCTCGTGTAATCAATAATATCGGCTGCTGCCATGATGAGTAATAATATAAATATAAGATGTGACATCATTCCTGAAAGATATTTTTTATATTGTCTTTGTGAACTATTCTATTTTTCGATATTATCCTAACTCTATTTTTTTTTTGTTTTTTGAATCTTGGTTTAAGCTTGTTTCTGACTCCAACTATTTTTTCATAAACTGTCTCGTTTGGTTTATATGTCTTAACATACCTGTTTTCATTGTTTCTGGCTAACATTTTTTCTTGTGCTAATAATAATTTTGGTACTAGATTCCAATGTTTTTTTATACCCTATACTAAGGGTATATTAATTTTGACGCATAGTTTGTAACATACCTTAATATTGCCCGTAGACCCCTAAAAGTTACTATATTTATGATCAGCATCGATAGTAATGTCGATCTAGCCATGTCCGTCCGTCCGTCCGTCCGTCCGTCCGTCTGTCGGCAAAAATTAGGCCTTTAAACTGGACCTAGAGAGCTGAAATTTTAACCATATACTCTCTAGGGTCCCGAAATAATCAAGTTTACGAATTTTTGAAATCCGCCCACAGACACGCCCACAAACTCAAAAAAATCAAATTTTGGGAAAAATCGAATTTTGAGCTAGAAAGCTGAAGTATATACATATATGATCTATGACTCCTAAAACTGCTCGGGATAAAAAATTTTCAAAATCCGCCCACTGACACGCCCACAAATAAATAAAATAATTTTTTTATACCCTATTCTAAGGGTATATTAATTTTTGAAAATCCACAGTTCCTGCTAGGGAGCTGAAATTTATAGTATATACTCTCTATGGGCCCTTTATGCTCATGTGTAAATATTTTCAAAATCCCCCTGACACGCCCACAATTAATTTTTTTTTTTTTTTAAATTCAAAGTTTGAGCTAGGGAGCTGAAATTTATAATATATACTCTCTAGGGGCCCTTTATTCTCATGTGTTAATTTTTTTAAATCCGCCTACTGACACGCCCACAATTAAATAAAACAATTTTATTGAAACACCCAAGTTTGAGCTAGTGAGGGTTTTTTTTTTTTTTGATAAAATCCTTTAAATGTTATATAACAAAATATGTAGAGCGTTCTTAACAATTCAACCATACTTAGACTTTTGTCACGCCCACTTATGAGGGATAGGAATAAGAATAGGGTATCCAACAGTTGGACGGACATGGCTAGATCGACATTACTATCGATGCTGATCATAAATATAGTAACTTTTAGGGGTCTACGGGCAATATTAAGGTATGTTACAAACTATGCGTCAAAATTAATATACCCTTAGAATAGGGTATAAAAAGGAAACCGAACAAAAGGCAGTCGCCACCGCGCAGAGGGTTTTAAGTCGACTTCTATTTCCCTTGTCGAATGTCAGGCGAATATAACGGGGTGAGAGAGAAGGAAGTTGAAAGTGCACGGTGATGCTGCAATTTGGCTAGTCAGCTGGGAGTGGGTTCGTTCACGATCGCTGTAGACCGAACTAATTGTTGCTGAAAATTAAAAACGGGAAATGGGCGCCACGCAGTCTTTAAAAAGGAAGATTGCGAAACCTTTATTGGAGATTTGGGAAATAGTGAAATAAAAGAATAGTGTTATTTCCCTAATGGGGAATTCAACAATTTATTAAGTTTAAAACAAAATAACAAACGGTGGCCACTAGTTATATTGAAAAATATCACAGAGCTGGGGAGCTCTCAAGATCGCTTTACACCGTAGATGTTTAGGGCGCGACTTAGTTTCTCCTCTGTTCGGCACAAACGAGGAGCCTGAACGTAAGGTTCTAAAAGAGCAAACACAAGAAACAATAACAAAAGGAAATTAAACCAAATTAGATTTTTTTACGGTAATGTTGCACCTTACGAATTTTGGTCCGGAGGACACCTTGAAACTACCTTACGGTTCGAAAATTAACGGGTAAAAATTGTCCGTTTGGAAACGGGGTTGGGACGCGTTATGTAACGGGTCGCTTAACGACCAGATAAAGAGACGAATCGAAAGCTAACTCAATCGAACTTTTCAATGACTACCGACATAAAACAATTAAAACTTTCACACAATCACTCTACTTATCTGTTTATTCCTTCTCTGTAGGAGGTGGCTTCCTGCCCGGATTCCTCCTCCGATATCCTCTCTAATTCTTTTCTAGGTCCTTTTTTCCTGTTTTTAACTTCCTAGGTTGTGCTTTTTTTGGTTTTTTTTTCTGTTTTAACTTCACTATTTTTTTTCCTCTATTTCTTCACTTTGCTTACTGTGACCACACACACGTTATTATCTCACAGGCGGGCAACCAATGAATGAGGTAGCCGCACTGCCAGATTATATCCAATCACACACACACATGCAGACATACCGATCAGGGGCGAATTCAGCCATCTTTTTTTTCTGTAGAGCGCTTTTTCTCAGCTGGTTGTAATCAGATGTCAGTTTTTACTTTAATATTGTTCTTTATGATTTTTTAAATCCTTTTCTTATTATCTTTAGTTAAAAATTCGACGTTCTTGCCGCTCTGTCATTTTTGGCGGGAGAAGTCCTGGTAATATTAGTGCTGATTTCGCCCCCACATCTTGCCAATGTGGTAGTTGTCAGAGCGAAGGGAATCACATCCAGCGCTCCGACAACTTCTCCTTCGGCTAGATTCACAACCATACCTGATTCATTCAAAATAGGGTTCTCACTCTGTTTGTTTGTAAAACCCTAGTGATTGCTTGGGTCTGCTTTTGTATCCCCGGCCAAACATATTTTCAGTAAACTCCCTAAACCGCCCTAGAAGACAAAGAATAAACATCTGATTAGAGAGGGGGGGGGGGGGGGGAGAGACTAAAGGAACCCAGGTAGTTTTAAACTGTCCTTTACACTTCATACTTAAATTAAGACACTGCTTGTACAAAGAGTTTGCAAACAAATAATAATTAAGTTAAGGTGGGCCCGGGGCCAGGGCCATGTAGGGTGGCAGAGTGTCCCATGTAGGGTGGTTAGAGTTGGGACTGTCAGTCCTTCAGAGATTCCCGACCGTCCGTCTGGGCTCTACGGTGAACCTGCTTTCGTAGTCTTCCAAGATATGGCGGAAGAGCTGGATAAAACTTATCCAGGAATTCCCCACGGTACCATCGCTCGAGTCAGACAACGGAAAAAAGGTGTGATGGCGAAAAATAAATGGAAGAGGTTGGTGATTGGGGGGGGGGTGGAGAGGACCGTTTTGTTTGTTAATTTTAACGCAACACTATCTTGTTGGGTTAATAGCATTGGTTACGAAGTTCTGTGATCTTCCTAGGGCATCTGCTATAAATTATTAGGTTTTACCTTTGTATATACATTCCTATAGTAGCGCCAATCCAGTAGTACCAGTATCCTAATAGGTGTCGCTACTCATACCAAATCGAGAATTAGTTGGCTGAGAGCTTTTGTGCCTTTGATAATTTTATTAATAATAAAAAAGCATTCGTTGAGATTTTTGTTCGTTCAATCATTCAATATTATAGTTCGTCGTTCGTCGAAGAGAAAAGAGAAAGAAAGATGAAAGAAACGAAGAAACAAACTGCTTTGTCTCTCATTATCGAATCATTCTGATATTATGTAAGTATTTATTTTTCTTTGTAAAAGCCAAATACTTTTTGAAGATTTGCGTTGTGCGTCGCTTCGGCAAATAGTATGTAGCATGGATAGAGGGAGATCATGGAAAAATTAGAAATCTGGCTTTGTCGTCTGCGAGTAGAATGTATGATGGAAGAGGCGATTCGTTTGAAAAGAAAAATTGAATAAAAGCTGATTTCGGTAGGTATTTGAATTATGAAATAATGGATTTTTAGACTTTAGCTATTTTCGCTGTATCTCGTCCAAAAATGTACCGATTTATATCATTTCTTCAGTATTTGATTCGGAAATATTCAATTTGTGTTGTATCAGCCGTTATTCAAGGAAATAGTTGTTGGATAGGTGTATTTATCTAATTGATGACCTATATTAATATTGAGGCAGGTCACCTGTCGTTTTGCAGTTTTTTGTAATATATTCGTGGTCAGCATCGATAGTAATGTGTATCTACTATGTCCGTCCGTCAGTCCGCCCACCCGTCGGCACAAATGAATGCCTTTACACTGGAGCTAGAAAGCTGAAATTTTAGCAATGATCTCTAGGGGCCCGAAATAATAATTTTTAAGAATTTTTAAAATCCGCCCACAATTTTAAAAGAACAAATTTGTGAGCTAGAAAGTTGAAATGTTGAATATATGTTATTGTCTTAAGGCGCCCAAAATGCTGTGGGAGTTAACTAACATTGCATCGTCGCATCTTCAAGTAGCATGTATGATGATAGGGGGATGATGGAAGGGACGAAAAGTTTTGAAATGAAAAATTTTATAAAATCAAATTTCAGTCTTTTTATCTTATCCTCAAATAAGAAATTATGAGTTGATCGCTTTTTAGACTGTTACTATATCTTGGAGCTGGTCGAACGTCTGCCATTCCTAAAGAATTTGAAGATGAAATAGCTCGAAGCCTAATAGCACGTTGAATGAAGAACAAGAAATGGGAGTTCCTTCTGACAGAATAGAAATGCCAGAAGTAGGCGGGAAAGTACATCTGCCTATGCAGTGACCAACTTAGAAAATCACTACAGCGCCCTCCAACCAGCGTTTGTCGTAAAAGTATAGGTACTAAGTGGGGAAATCACATCTATGCAATTTAAACATCCAGATGAGATGAGCCCAGCGACACATTTAACATCTTGGTCAGGGACGATTGAACCTCGCTAATCCATCGCCAGCAAAGAATAACTGATACCAATTAGGGTCCGTCACTTTTTCTTCAAGCAGATAATCAAGGGCAATATGATTAGACTTAGGACGCTTCCATGGTGTACACCTCTTTGATTGCGAAATCCTCGGTGACGCCAACTATACATCTTACTCTTGTCTTTACTCGCTCATACAAGTATACATGTCCATGACCATCCGACGTAGATTTCTGGAACTCCTCGTTGTCTTAGCGCTACCCATAACAGATCCGTTGGTTGTTTATTACAGGACTATCCAAAATCAACCAACACCATATGCAAATCCTTCAAAGAATCACTATGTTTTTCCATCATGATCATTATACTTTGGATTGCATCTGTGGTTGATTTACCTGCGACAAACCCGCACTGGTCTTCAGATAGTCGTACTATTTTACGGATTCGGCTATTTAATAACCCCTGAACGATCTTCGTGGTGTGTGACATCAGCTTGATTGAACGGTATTTATCAGTCTCGCATATCGCCTTTTTCTTTGTACAAAATAAGAAGAAAACTCTCCCTCCACGGGTTATTCATTGGATCGCCACTCATCAGTTTGCAGATGAGAATCATGAGCCATTTGAACCCGATGTCTGCCATCTTTTTCCAGAACTCAGAGGGTTTCTTGTTCGGCAAAACTGCTTTTCGAGTTCTTTGATCGCATTCATAACTTCTTCAACAGCAATGTCGTGTACTTCTTCAGTGTTAGAAACGGCTCTCGGAAAATATATCCCATGAAATTGGTTAATTAGTAGTTTTTCGTCATCCACAAGAAGCATTAAGCATTGTTGATGAACGGATTTCCTGGGCATTCCTCCTTCTCTCAGCGGCAAATTTTGAAAATAGTTGTTTTTCTGTTCAAGCTGCTTTGTTGGAGTTCGTGGACAGACTTCTGACACCTTTTTGTCACTAATCACTGCTTTAGCTTCATCTGCCCACCACCATGTTTCTTTGCCGTATTGACAACTTTGTTGATGATGCGATGGAGATAATTTTGCATATTTGCAATAAATGCATGACTTTTTTTGTCCAGGTTGTACCATTTGATTCTCACAAACACTTTATTGTCAGGAGGAGGCGGTTTTGTTGGGCGATTGCCTCTTCCAGGATCACTTTGCTATCTTTAACCCGAGGCTTCATGAAACGTGCTACCATTATGGCAATCAATCTGGGATTCGTTTCCGCCACTGCTGTAAGTGACCAGGTGACGGCTTTGTTTGAGAACGATAAGACCTTATGACTTGCACATTCTCAGGATATCTTTACCGTATCCCAGTCCTTCATGACAGTTTTCATACTCTTCGTTTGACTAACCGATCGTACCGTTCAAATCTCCGCCAACAAACAAAAGTCCCGTATTAGAATATCTTGAAAGCGTTTGTGCTAACGTCCAAGAAACGCGCCCGATTTCCGGTGTTTTGCGGGATGATATTTTCCTGGCATAGACTCACAAAAATTAAAACTCTGGACACGTCTTCGACCCACAAAAAAGGATATTCTGAAGGTTGGATATATTTTAACCGTGGATATTATAAAAAAGAATATAAACTACAGTAATTATTACTAATTTTTGGATTTGAAGTGGCCAACCGCTAGTGCCGGTTCCCTACCTACTCCACACACACATCAAAGCAAACAACTTAGAGCATTCTTCAATAGAATTCGCTTTAACATCTCGAAATGATTGCATACCTTCTATATGATTTGTGATACCGATTATGAATGAATACTATACCCCCTTTCTTTGATGAATGCTACGGCCTCCTTGCAATATGCCATAACCATAACCTACCCCAAACTTCCATTGAAAACAACAAATAATTTATAAACCATATACCGCACCCTCTCACCCACACATCATATCCCCATCATGAGAAGTATAAAAAAAAAATTCAATAAACAAACGACAAACTACACACTTATGAAAATTTTCAAATATAACGGCGCTGGTCGGAAAAATGTTACTTTTGTTTTGTTCATCACTTCAATTACTTTCGTTTAATATAGCTTTCGTTTTGACGAAAACTTTCATAAGAACTTAAAGCTCCATCTAAATTAATTAAGGACACAAACCTGTTTTCATTATTGATCGATTGAAGCGCCAAAGCTTCTGCGGGATACATGTACAACATAATTATTCGATTTCTTGGCGCTACTATAGGAATGTATATACAAAGGTTTTACCCTCATCCCTTAACCGCTGAACTATTTTCCTTTCTTCCGCAGAGCAGTGGACTTTTCGACCCATCTTAAAATATGATTTAACAAAAAACTTAAACAAAAATTGTGATAAAGTGATCAAAAAACAGACTCACCTTAAAGTTGATCACTTTTTGTTTATAACACTTTTGCAACAAGTCGCAAAATTAAAACAATTTAATTAAGCACACTTATTTTTATGCGCAACTCTTAAAACGTGCAAAATGGTATTGCAACGAATATTAATAAAATAATTAACAGTACACTTAGTAAATGCAATAAGCTTGGCCTCATACTAACAGAACTAAGCATTTCGTAATAAAAATGTGTATTGTTGCAATTATTGTTGGCAAAACCACTGTTATTTAGCAACAAGAACTAGTAACGAAGCACTTCACACCTATATTTTTGACCAGCTGTGTTTATGTTGGCAATATTTAATAATAGTGGCTATACTACAAGTATTCAAAATTTATTGTCAATGGATAACTATTCCCTTCAAAAAGGTATTACCACCAATAGCTTACTTTAAAAACGAACGACTTTAATGATTAGTTTTCTTACTTATGAGCGCATTAACTTCTCATAACATTCGACGTCGATTTTATGCTTTAAAATTACAGGAAATATTATCCGTTCTCTTGTAGCCTATCTTCGCAGTCTCATTTTCCCCTATAAACACCTGATGTGTGATTTAACATGACGAATATTGCTAAGAGCTCTAGATGTGCATGTACATATCTTCGTTACTCCTGATAAAGTGCATTCAAGTATGTAATTGCAAGAGGTAGTCTCATCCCTTATTTTCCTTGGGTAATGCTGCTCTGCGCATATAATGATGTTCATTTTAATTTTCTTTAATGGGAGACATAACGCGCACCACGTACATATTAAAATAATATGTAAATAATGTGTCTTTGAAGCAAATAAGAAAAATATTAATTTCTTTAAGCCAATTAAAATACATAACCAAGCTCTCTCTATTTTTTTTCCAGACACTAAACTTTACCTCACTCGCAATTTCAAATTGAATTTTTTCCCCTTTTCTTTTTATTTGGTTTGTGCAATGCTTAAATGTGAGCGTCTAATGCATTTGAGTTAACTAACCTGAGTTGTGCTCCTCCAAACCAAACCGCCGCCGCCGCCATCATAAACTAATTTGAATCCCCCATCATGCAGGCATAGCCCGCAATAATACATCATTGTCTTGTTGCCTTATTTAACTTTCCTCCATTCCTTTTTTATTTATTTTTGTTTGTTTATGTTGTGATGAACTTATTGTTTATTTTAATGAACGGGTTATATGATACCAGACAACGTCAGGCTTCCCTGTGCAAGCAATTATTACTTCAATTTAAATAAAATTATTTTCATTTTGTTTCTTAGTGTCTATGGAAGAGTCGCAATTCGAGTCACCACCACTGACACCGGAAAAGGTGCTTGAATTGATTGAGCAGGCCTATCCGAATCCCATCACTCCGGAGGATTTGGCCAAGTATGTTGGGATTGTTTTTTTTAAGTATTGTTAATAATTTCTTCTCATCTTTCGCAGGGATTACGGATGGGAAGAACAAGACGTTATACAAGTATTTATTTCACTTAAAAGTCGTGGTTTAATCAAGTCTATGGAATACAATTCTTATACAAGGATCCATCATGAGGATAAGGAAATAAAGGTGAGTTTGGGATGGACAAACTATCCGTTGCGGTAAGTCGGTGTATCGTAAATAGGAAGGGGAATAATAAGAACACTTGCTAAGGTTCAAACAAGAAAGCTCGGTAGAAATATTGGCAGTTGCTAACACGGACTTATCCAGTTAATAAAAAGCCGTATAGGTTTTGAGATTCAATGCAAACTTGAATAGAATATGCAAGGGTGTCAGAAAGTAATTAAAGGCTCGTTAAGGGGGTATCAAATGTATAGGATGTAAATTTATTCAAAAAAAAGGGGGAATACAATTTTTAGAGATCAATCTAGTCTTCTACTTTAACGGCAATGTGTATGTGTCTCCCTGACAACAGAAAGGCACCGGCCATTCCCATTCAATCACTAAAGCTCAAACTATCAGAAAATGCACTGGTAGAAGCTAGCAATATATAGATTAGCAGCAGCATATGTTCGTGCTCTAAATAGATATGAACAAAGTGCGATCCACTCTCCTCTCCATAAGCAGGAAAAATATAAGCTCGGTAGTTGGAGCTATCACTGACCATTGCCTTATAGGCAGACGCGCCACCAGAATGGGAGTGAGTACCCTCCAACGACTTCTGCAGAAGCTGCATGGACGTTGAGGAAGAGAAAACCAGCACACACCTCCTAGCCAATATAAGGGAACAAAGCCTTGGCTTTGAAGATCTAAGCGATCTTAGCGAAACAGCTGTGTTGTGGTGAGATCCCCTGCTGGTTGCTGATGGCTCCGATTAAGAAATAAATTAAATAAATATTAGGCATTAACGGCCTACACAGGGCCTAAAACCTAGCTCCTCCAACCACTTTCTTTGCAAAGTGGAAGGAACGTACAATTTTAAGCCGAATCCGAACGGCCAATTTGAGAAGCTTCTCATGACAATTGTTTCTCTTGGATGTTTGTCAGACGTTCACAAGAGGTGGGGCAGTGGAACAAAACTCTAGATATTACTTGGCCCGGCGGGAATTGAACCGGGGACCTTTCGATTAGTAGTCCGACACACTATTCATTGAGCCACTGCGCCCATGGCTCCGATTACAGAGAAATACACGGTATATCAATTTCGTTATAATTCTTTATTATGTTCTTGAGAGGTCTTACCACGTTGGAGGTTTACAAAAGAAGAAGGAAACTTGTATTAGGCTAACAATATGGCTGAGTGGGTTCCGTATATTACAAAGTTGCTGTTGAGCGACATCTAAGTGTTAAATGATGTATGCAGATACTAAATCAGAGATGGTTTCCTATTCTAGTACAATTTGTCCCTTTTCTACTGCAACAGTCATCCCAAGTCGCACTCCACCCACGATGCGCGTGACATATAGAGGTTCGTATGCCTCAGCCACTATCCTTAAGAACCAAAATTCGACTATGAAGCTTTTCCATCCCGGCATCCTCTGCATGGATTTAAATAACATTTTTCAGGGATCGACTGAAGCAGTCACCCGACTCGGTATTACCTGCAAGAAAATAGAGGGTAGTTTCTGGAGTTCGACTGAAACAGTGCGCTCATAAGCAAAAGGGGTTCGTACTAAAACAGTCACCCCAGGTAGCCCTCCCTCCGCTGAGCAGTGAATCGGGATTAGTCTGGGGTTTGTTCTGATATTCGGATCCTAACACATGGTCTCTGGAATCGGGTTGTGTGCGACCGCACTAGTCATTCCTTAAGATATGCAGCTATAGTAGCCACACGCCGGTCCCTCACCAGGGATTTTTTAGCAACAGGCTAGGATTCAACTGAGATCAGTCATTATAACCTGAACTCCTGCCAAAGAAAGATCACTGCGTGAGGTTAGACTGCAACAAGCACTTTAATCAGCTCCACACTTAGGGCTAGATAAGATACAGGAGGTTGGACTGAAGCAATACGGTATGTTATTTTCCCGCCGAGCAGAAAAATGGGACCAGAACTGGTGGCTCCACTCTGCTGCTCTCCAGGAGTATTGAAGTCGTGTGTGCATTGTTTCTACGCTGTATTATAAAACTTCCCTCTTAGGAGTTATATCCACATAATTACCACCTCACACGAGGCAAACAGTTTCCCAGCAAGCCGAGCGAACGCCGGCAGACCCACCCTCCGTGGTAACACAATGGTCCGACGTAACGGTCTAAGCGAGCTTGAGCTTCGTGAACAGGCAACCACCTTACCTAACCTTAACGGCAATGTTATGATGTGGCTTTGATTGACCATAACTCTC
This sequence comes from Portevinia maculata, assembly GCA_949715645.1. Lineage (NCBI taxonomy): Eukaryota > Metazoa > Arthropoda > Insecta > Diptera > Syrphidae > Portevinia > Portevinia maculata. The sequence goes on along the minus strand of OX454526.1, from coordinate 79,941,714 downwards.
GAACTTAATTGCAGGTTCGCCGGTTCAACCTTGAAAAAATATTGGCAGACCTCCCGTCACTGAGGCCAATCATTTGTTTCATTTTAGTTTTCAGGCCTTCAGTTTCTTGTTTTTACGATTTTAATACGTAAAGTTTTTGCAAAAAAAACGTCCTTTAAGAGTAGGTATGACAGAAAACTATATAAAAAGGAATTGTTCGACTTTATCTATATACTTTTCAAAGAATAGGACTTTTATTTATAATGCAGATGGCAATGGTGCAATGATAGTGTATTCACTAAGTGATTGGCAGGTCATGCTTTCGAATCCCGACCAGCGCCATAATTTTTAAAAATTGAACACACACAACAAATTAAGGCGCCGCCTGTGGAGAAAAAATAACATCGTACCATAACTTCTTTCCTATCCTTCTATTCTTTCATGCAGTACGTATGCACCTAAAAACAGGCAATGAATCATTTGCTGGGTGCTGCTTGCGGCAACGAACGACAAATGCCTGTGCTGTGGTTACATTATAAGGGTAACTGTATCAATTGGAGAAAAAAGAAAATGATTTCTTCAATTAAACTTTTAAATAGTGGGCTCGTCAGTGGGCGGATTTTAAAAAATCTCAACACGAGCGTTTAGGGCCCTTCAAAGACAATAAACTATAAATTTCAGGATTCTAGCAAATTTAGATTTTTTCGATAAATTTGTTTTTTTTGGGATGTCAGTGAGTCATTTAAAAAAAATCGTACATTTGATTTTTTTCGAGCCTCTAGAGAATATGTGGCTTTCAGCTTTCTAGCTTGAGGTTTAGGGCCTTATGTTTGCAAACGGATGGAATAGATTGACATTACTATCGATGCTAATTACGAATATATATTTTTTTTTAAATTCTGGCTCGCCAAGGCGATTTATAAGGGGGGTACTTCGACCTAAAAGATCTTTTGTACCGTATGGGCCAGAAAAGTTTAAACTAGTAGAATTTCCACTTTCCGTGTTAAGCGGACAATTTTACCAGTAGAAGAATTCTTTATGTCCTCGGGGCTCATTTGCTCCCTGAAAAAGATCTTCTTTCTTATTCCATTAAGGGCTGGACATTCACATAAAATGTGTTCAGCTGACTCGTCCTCTTCAAGACAGAGTCGGTACTCAGGAGAGTCTGATATTCTCATTTTGTGTAGATGATATCTTAACCCATGGTGACCAGTAAGGTAACCTACTAGGTTTTTGATATCATGACTGCTTAAGTTTAGACATTTGCTGGCATTTTTATTGAAGGGCCGAATGGCTCGTTTGGCCTGTCTTAGACCTGGGATGCTTTCCCAAAGATAGATACATTTTCTATGTTCCCAGCTTTGAATTGCTGCCGTTGCTGCTGATCTAGGAGTGCAGCAGAAAGGTTCGGGACCTATGAAAGGTGTTTCTGAACCTTTTCTGGCCAGTTCGTCGGCCTTTTCGTTACCTTCTACCCCGACATGACCCGGAACCCACCATAATTTGGTTTTGTTTCTTATTCCGAGTGTTTGTAGGGTATTGAAGCAGTACATGACTGATTTGGAGTCAATGGTATACGAGCTAAGGCCGTTTATAGCTGCTTGACTATCCGTGAAAATATGGATGTTTGCACCTTTTATGCCAGATAGAATAGTGTGGCTGGCGCATTCTTGAATGGCGTGGAGTTCTGCTTGAAATACGCTGCGACTTTTTCCCATGGGTATCGTAAAGCGTTTGTGTGGTCCGTATATTCCCGCTCCTACCACCGTTTCCATTTTAGAACCATCCGTATACCACTTTATGCCGTTGTGGCTGTTTGGTGGGTTATTACTAACCCATGCTTCTCTCTTGGGGATCTCCGTCGAGAACCATTTGTTGAAGCATAGTGTTTTTTGAATGCGGTCTGTGACCGCGCAGTTCATGTTAAGTTCTGGCATTTCATCGAGAAGGGTCTTTAGTTCCGGATGATCGTTAAGACTTATCTCGTTTAACTGTATTAGACTTATTGCACTGCGGATCGCCACTTTTTGAATGTATATGTGGAGATGTGTAATTCCTGTTATTGCCTCTATGGAAGCTGTTGGACAGGTTCGCATGGCTCCGGAGATACCAAGGCACGCAAGCCGTTGTACCTTTTTGAGCTTCTCTATTGCGACCTTTTGTGTGGATTTTGTCCACCATACTATGGAGGCGTATGTTATAATGGGTCTTATCATCACTGTGTAGATCCAGTGGACGATCTTTGGAGAGATTCCCCAGGTTCTGCCATATGTGCGACGACAGGCCCATAAAGCTCTATTAGCTTTAGTGATTTTGTTATTTATGTGAGAGTTCCAGTTAAGTCTCTTGTCTTGGATTACTCCAAGATACTTGACTTCGTCGGAGTACTCTACGACCGTGTCGTTTATTGCGATTAGGCCTAGGTCTAATTTCCTCCTTTTAGTGAAAGGAACGATGACGGCTTTACTGGGATTTATGGAGAGATTTTCCTTAATGCACCAGTCTTTTGCTGTCTTTAGAGCATTTTTCATTTTTGATGTGACTCCAATTGAGTCTTTGCCCCTGACTATGATGACAATATCATCGGCGTACCCAATTGTAGTGTAGCCCAAATTGCTCAACTTGTGTAGCAGGTCATCGATGACCAATGACCACAAGAGGGGTGAAAGTATTCCCCCTTGTGGGCAGCCCCTTACGGCTGTTACTGATACTGAGGTCGTACCTGACGAGGCAGTTATCTTGCGACTTTCCAGCATCGCTTTGATCCAATTAATAGTTGGTTTGTCTATGTTTCTATGGTACAAAGCATTTGATATGGATTCATATCCAGTGTTGTCAAAAGCACCCTCTATGTCCAGAAAGGCACAAAGTGCGATCTCTTTGCAACGGTAGGCGTTTTTTTTATCTCTGTAGTTAGTCTTAACAGAGCGCCTTCCGTGGATTTACCCTTTTGGTACGCATATTGGTGAGGGTGCAGAGGCATGCTTTTTGATATGCATTCTCTAATGTGAACGTCAATAATCCTTTCCATTGTTTTCAGGAAAAAACGATGTCAAGCTTATCGGACGATATGATTTAGGTAATTCGCTTGGCTTGTTTCCCGGTTTGGGTATAAATACTACGTTTACCTCCCTCCAGGTAACTGGTATATACCCCCAGTTGAAGCTGAACCTAAATAAGGCAATCATGGATGGTAATAAAAATTCTATTCCATTTTGAATGAGGGCTGGAAAAATACCGTCTGTTCCTGATGCCTTGAATGGTTTAAATGAGTTAATCGCCCATTTAACCTTATCCGGAGTAAAAAGTGTTCCGGATAAACTATTAATTCTGCTGAGGTTTCTTGGAATTGAGACCTCCGCTGTATGGTCGTCTGTTATGACCATCGTGTGAGAACCTGAGAAGTGAGCCTGAAGCAAAGTTTTCAGCGTTTCTTCCCTGTCGCGTGTGATTAAACCATCTGATTTGATTAACAATCCCATGCTTTTTGCTTGATCCTTTGACAGAGCCCTTTGGAGGCGTGCCACCTCTGAAAGTTTTTCGATTTTCTCACAGTTTGCACGCCATGAGGCTCTTTTGGATCTGCGCAACTCTAAGTTGTATATGGTCAGTATGGATTTATATTGTTCCCATGTGCCGGTGCGTTTGGCTTTGTTAAAAAGCTTTCTCACTCTCTTTCGAATAGACTCAAGGTTATCGTTCCACCATGGTACGCATCTCGAATCGGATGTGCATATGATCCGATAGAGATGCCTTCTAATAACGACTCACCTCTAGTGTTAGTATCTCGGCTGCCCCAAATCGTGTTATGTGCGTTTGCATCGCAGCCGATTATGATGTGTACTTTTTGGTCCTCACAGTACCGGACAAGTTCCTGGACTGGTAGGGGAGGAACTACATCAGTGTCTCCAGCAAAGTACGCCGATGCGCACACAAATTTGTGTAGCTGTCGGCCTTTGTGGCGTTCTATTAGAACTGCCACCACCTAGTTGTGAAACCTGGAATGAGAGAAAATTTTATATCTTTCTTAATAGAAATGGCCGCCGGTGGTCTGAAAGGACCTTTGGCGAAAATGATCTCTCTATTTTTACAGTTTAATCCAGATATCTTACCATTGTTTGCCCATGGTTCCTGGATTAGACAAATAGCGATGTTCCCTTCGGCACATCGCTGGCTAAAGGTGTCCGAGGCACCCATAGCCCTGTGCAGGTTAGCCTGCAGCACGCTTAGACGGGATATCATTATTTTCGTGCGAATTCAGGGTTACGTACTCTGTTAGGCTTATTGTCACCTCTCCTTCGTACGACACCCTGTTGAGGGAGACCACTTTGTCTACCTCTCGGACTTTTGTTTTTGTGTCCGTCTTGCGCCCATGCCTTCTTACGATCCATACCTAGTTTAGGCCTGAACCGTTGTTGGCTTTCTTTGGCGGTGCTGTGCGCACTATTGGCCTTTTCGGCTGCGCTTGGTCTTGCGCTTGTGGCTTCTCTTTCTAGCACTGGTGTTGATGTGCTGGAAGCTGCTGCCTTCGCGGCAGTACTGCTACTGGTCCCAATTGGATCAGTTGCGGTGCTGCCGTGAGCTTTGGTGATGTGCTTTAGAGGATCTTTCGGGCCCTGTTTGGCCGTCTTATCAGCACTTTTTAATATGAGTTTGATCTGTCCAAATCGGAACGAAACCATCCCCTTTAGCTCCACAAGTCTCCTCATGGAGCTGTCATTGATTGCAAAGACCATATGAGCGATGTCTCTCTCATCCGATCTTTGCAAAACTCTCCACGTTCTCGTGTTTAGTTCTCTGTTTTCGGCGTCTAATAAGGCCAGGATCCTTTCGCTAGCTACCCCTCTGATGACATGTGGTTTTGGAAAATGTTCCTCTCCCACAAGCATTACCTCTAACCCGCATTTCTCCTTAAGCTTCGCGAAGGTTGTCTCCATCCACTTTGCAGTAATTGCGTCCGCACATACTATCATAAGCCATCCGGCTTTGAAAGTAGTACCGCGGAATGCTGGTTTGACCTCCTCGTCACGTTTTTCAATCGTGATGTCCATAATCCTCTCTTGTATCAAACCCGTTTGTTCGTTGGAGAGAGGATTACGATCGATGTCCACTGGTACAACCCCCAGTCTGACATAGCTCGTTATATTGCTATACGAGACTTTGTCGACAGTTGTCTTCCCAGTGCGACTTCGCTTCGCTTCGGATTGAGGCGGGGTATTATCCTCGGATCGCGTTCGCTTCACCTCGGGACCCTTGTTGACCATAGTTTGCTTCGCATAGATTCGGGCCTGCTCAATGGTGCTCCCCTTCTTCTGCGCGCGCCTAAATCTGCGCTGTTCCGATGGTGTGAATCTGACGTACTCAGACTCAGTCCGTGCCACATTGCCAACTGTCTTAGTTACGTCCTCTGTATCGGGATGTCTTTCATCCGATAATATGCTGTTGCATATGGTGCTAGCTTCTGAAATAGAGTCACTGAGTTGAGACAAGTTCTCTTCAGGTTCCCCCATTTCAGAGTCGATGATTACAGACTCTATGCCATTGACAGATGTTGTGTCGTCATCGACAGGGTGTTCTAAAACATCCCTAGTTGATGATGCAATCTTAGAGGCATCATTCTCTATTTGGTTTTTTTGTTTTGGATCAATTTTGATTCCCACGAGTATTCGGGATATTGTGTCGCCCGTGGTCTACCCGTCTAACCACAGGAAGGCTATCTTAAAATCGGACGTCGCCTGGTATCCGAAGTTTGCAAACTAGAGACTAAGCACCCTCTTAGCCATGCATCTCTCGGCGCTTGCTACCTTTAGATTAGGGGTTTGTTGGGGAAGTAGGACTTAGGGATTTGAGGGAGGGGGATAGGGGGTAATTGGGGAGAAAGAGAAAGCGGAGAAGGTGGGAAGGGGGGGGGGGGGGTGGACATGGAGTCCTGGTCAGTTCTTAGTTGACGCTCATCAGACGGCCTGTCCCTTACCAGAATAGCCCGATGACTCTTTACGCCGTAAGCCTCCGCACCGGCACCATCGAATTTGCGTTCCATGATGGTGCACACGTCAAGGTGACTGACCCCGCAAGGAGGAATATATAATAACTAAAAGTTAAAAGGGTCTAAAGGCAATATTAAGGTATGTTACAAACTATGAGTCCACATTCATATACCTACCCTTAGAACAGGGTATATTAAGAAACGTTATTTCATTGGTTTTCCCCTTGCGATTTAGAAACTTTTCAGACGATCATCGTCCAAGTGATCATAGTGAACAAGATCGTCATCGGTTTGCTTCTCGTAACTCTACCAACATTGTGTCGTCTATCGTCAATCGCATAAGAATCTAAATAAGAAATCTGGTCCGAATCCAGTTGGAATCATACCTACTCCTAATCAACTATAAACGGCGTTGTCGCCACTCTTTTGCGAAACAGCTGATTTTCGGTGACACGAAAATGTGTTTTTATGCGTATATTCATGAAAGCAAGTCTCAATTTTAATATTTCCGTACACTTCCTAATTTTTTCTTTCCGAATCAATTTTCCTTTTTATCCCTTGTACGCGAATTAGTATAAATGGTTTCGGGGTGATAGATTGGTTATGTCCGAACCTTTTTAATGTCTTAACTAACCCGGGTGGCATTGGTGCGATGGTAGTGTATTCACTAACTGGTTGGCAGGTCATGCGTTCTAATCCGTGCCAGGGCCATGATATTTAATTGAATTCATATAATAAGAGATTTCCCTAAGCAATATAGGCGCCACCCGGGGAGAAAAAATACTACAAAAGCACCAAAAACTTCTTTCCGAAGTAAGTAGCACCTAAAATCATGCAATACAATACTTCATTGCTAGGTGCTGCTTACTGTTCAACAAAAAATGCGAGCGCTGTGTTTCGACACTATATGGGCACTGTACATATACAGAAAAAACAAAACCCCACTTTTGAAAGACACTAGTGAAGCTAGTAGTGTGGGACCCGCAACCCACTAAAACCACCTCCCTTTTTATTCACGACTGAGTTAAAACTCATTTAGCAAATTCTACTTTAATTTGTTTAAAAACGGTTGGTGGGATATAGCCCAATGGCTAGTCCCCAAGATATTTAACTTTACTTTATTTTCTTATTTCGCGTCTATTGGCGTTAAACTATCCCGATTTAGTTAATAATAAGCTACTAGGATTGAGGATGGGCGGTTTAAAAAGGAAAGGAAAAAGGGGTCGTTATATTTGTATTCTATATATTACGTAACCAAATCGTTTGGCTTCAATCTCTTAAGCCTTCTTAATGTGTTGTCGTTTTCTTCCACCATGTACTGTATAGCAGTATTCACATGTTCGTGGATTATGTCATAATGCTTAACCGCATATTTTCTTAGAATATCTTTGACATACTCTCTCATGGAGCATTAACACTACCTCTTAGTATTTTGTTAAAGTATAAAGTTTGAATCATTTTTAGATTTGATTTTTTCGTACAACCCCAAAGCTGAATTCCATATGTCCATACGGGTCTTAGGGCTTATAAATCAGGAGTTTGTTCTCAATTAAAAGTTGGGAGCTCCTTCCTATTAACCAATGCATATTTCTTAGTTTAATGCCTAGCTCTTCTTTTTTCTTTTTAACATTCTCTTTCCACTTAAGTTTAGCATCTAGAGTCATACCTAAGTATTTGGCCGTTTTCGCATACGGTACTTCTATTCCATCTATATTAACTCTTACCGTATTTATTTTCCTATTGGTAAAGTTAATATGAACGGATTTTTTCTCATGGAGTTTTATTCTCCATTTTTTCGTCCATTCACTAATAGACCTTATGGATCTTTGTATTTTGTGTGTCATCAGCAAAAGTGGCAAGGCTAGCTTCTTCTTGTTCAGGCAAATCTCTTGTATACAAAAGGTGCAAGATTGGCCCCAGGACATTGCCCTGTGGTACACCTGCCGTTATCGGTTTCAAGTCCGAGTATTCATTTTCATATCTTACACCGAAATACCTGTCTGAAATATATGATTTAAGAATGCAGTAGAACTCGGCAGGAAGATCTGCTTTCAATTTACATTCTAATCCTTGATGCCAAACTTTATCAAATGCTTGGGCTACATCTTAAAAAATGCCCGAACAAACTTTTTTGGTTTCCAGTGCCTTTTCTATAATACTCGCAATTCTATGCACTTGTTGAATAGTCGAGTGTTTCTCTCTAAACCCAAATTGATGGACTGGGACTAAATGCCTGTCCTCTATTATTGGTTTGAGTCTCTTTAGGAATAATTTTTCAAATAGCTTTGAAATTATTGGTAGTAAAGAAATCGGTCTGTAGGATTTCTTTTCGTTTGGTGATTTTTCCGGTTTCAGAATCATTATCACTTCTGCTACCTTCCATTGACTAGGGGCATACTTAAGTCTAAAAGCTGCATTAATTACGAGTATATGTAATAGTTTTCGCATAGCTTTTTCAGATAATTCTTTTAATATTTGCCCTGTTATCAGGTCATAACCTGGTGATTTTTTGCATTTAAGTGGTGCTTAATTTCGTTCTGTAACTCTTGCAGTGTTATTATACCCTATTCTAGGGGTATATTAATTTTGACGCATAGTTTGTAACATACCTTAATATTGCCCGTAGACCCCTAAAAGTTACTATATTTATGATCAGCATCGATAGTAATGTCGATCTAGCCATGTCCGTCCGTCCGTCCGTCGGAAAAAATTAGGCCTTTAAACTGGACCTAGAGAGCTAAAATTTTAACCATATACTCTCTAGGGTCCCGAAATAATCAAGTTTACGAATTTTTGAAATCCGCCCACAGACACGCCCACAAACTCAAAAAAACAAAATTTTGGAAAAAATCGAACTTTGAGCTAGAAAGCTGAATTTTTTTATATATGATCTATGACTCCTAAAACTGCTCGGGATAAAAAATTTTCAAAACTGACACGCCCACAAATAAATAAAACAATTTTTTTGAAAATCCAAAGTTTGAGCTAGGGAGCTGAAATTTATAATATATACTCTCTATGGGCCCTTTATGCTCATGTGTAAATATTTTCAAAATCCGCCCACTGGCACGTCCACAATTATTTTTTTTTTGAAAATTCAAAGTGAGATAGGGAGCTGAAATTTATAATATATACTCTCTACGGGCCCTTTATGCTCATGTGTTAATTTTTTTTAAATCCGCCTACTGACACGCCCACAATTAAATAAAACAATTTTATTGAAACACCCAAGTTTGAGCTAGGGAGCGTTTTTTTTGATAAAATCCTTTAAATGTTATATAACAAAATATGTAGAGCGTTCTTAACAATTCAACCATACTTAGACTTTTGTCACGCCCACTTATGAGGAATAGGAATAAGAATAGGGTATCCAACAGTTCGCCCAAGCGGACTGTAGCCCGTCCCTATGTTTTTTTCTATGGTTTTGTGATCGTTTTTTTCAACCACAGTCAAATCTTCTTCCGTAGTTTGTCTAGGAAATGGTTGAAATGTTTCCTCAAGATGATCAGCAAATAGATTTGCCTTTTCCTTGGCATTTTTCGCCCAAGACCCGTTATCCTGCTTGATAGGTGGGGCTTGTTTTATTGTTTTTTTCAGGCCTTTCACCGCCTTCCAAAGCGAGGAATGGCTATGGAGATATTTACCGAGGGACTCGTTTTTGACTTTTTGTATCAGCATCTTTAGTTCATAACATAGTGCGTTATAGACTGTTTTATTCTCAGATGTTCGTACTCTTTGCCAGATTTTTCGTGCTTTTATTTTTCTTTGTAGGAGTTTTTTTTACTTCGTTAGGGTAATTAATATCCACTCTGTTTCTTCTTTGGCAGATAGGGGTGCTTTGCCATGCCGCTCGCTGTATGTTTCTATTAAACAGCTCAACTTCTTCTTCTAGTTGAAATGGGTTCTTTATTGGCACTTGTAGATTAATGTAATCATCTAACAGTGTTGTCTAAAGAACATCCAATTTGTCTTATGATTTACAAGTCGAGGTATGTTTTCTACCTCAATTATTTGGTCGCTGATTGTCATAAGAACAGGCGAGTGATCTGATGAAAGATCATCTTTATTTTCTATTTTAATATAGTTGTCGGATATACCCTTTCCAACTAAAAAATCTATTAGGTCCGGGATTTTACTCATATCTGTTGGCCAGTATGTTGGCGTCCCGCTTGAGTGAAAGTCGCAATTCATTGTACGCCCAGCTGCATACAGTTCTCTTCCTTTTGTATTCGTTAATCTTGAGCCCCAAAATGTATTTTTGGCATTAAAATCACCTCCGACCATGAAGTAATTTCTCAGTGTTTGGAAAAAGTTGGCATAGTCTTCTTTTTTTAGGTTTTGTCGTGGTGGGCATAATATATAGCTGATATTTTTATTTCCCCTTTTCTTGACAGGTGAATGTTTATAGTTACCGCTTGCATCCTTTCTTCTTCAATCTTTGAGTGAAAATCGTGTTTTATTGTTTCTTTCACTAGTAACGCCGATCCGCCTCTTGCTTTATTAGATGGATGAACTGCGGAATAGCAACAATAACCTTTTATTTTTGCCGGTCTGCTGAGGTGGCTTTCCGTTATTAAACATATATCTATGTTCGTAGTATTAATGAAAACTTCTAGCTCAGAAAGATGCTGCGCTAGCCCGTTTGCATTCCAATTAAGTATTTTAAGTGTATTATTCATATTGGATTCTTAGGCGCTTTATACCTAATATACTTTTCAAGTTGCTTAAACTTCTCAAATATATTAGTAGTCGTTGCTTTTTGGTCTTCCAGTTTTTTGTTTAGATTATCTACTCTATTTAGAATTTCTTGAGGTAGCTGGTTCGGATTAATCTCTTTAATCAGTTCGTTTTGAGTTGAGGGTATATTAGCATGCGTTGCCTTACTAATAATCTTAGTACGTTGTGTTGGTTTTGCACTCTCTTTGAGAGATTGTTTCTTAGGTGTAGTTGCAGGTATTTGTTGTTTAATAATATCTGCAAACGTTGTTTTCTTGGGTGTATCTTGTGTATTGATACCTGATCTTTTTTGGATTGGTTTTACTTTTTTTTATTTGGCTTACGTTTTCTAAAGTCTTTTTACTTCGTTGATTTGGAATTCGTTTTTTATGTCTTATGTTTTGTAGTGCTATAGCCACCTCACAGCCTCTATAGCTTGCGGGGTGTTGTTCTCCTTAAAGGCTCAACTTTTACTCTCATGTTGAGAATTGAATTTATTTTATATATGTTTTCCGCTTTCTCATTGCTATCAAAAGTGAGCATGAATAGCGGTAGAGGTCTTTTGATGATTGTTTCAGTACCTTTATCATCCCTTTGCTTTTCTTTTCAAAACCCCACTGACAACATCAGCGGATACATATATTTGTTTGCCATTAAAAAATCGCAAAAGGAAAAATCTATGAAATTAAATTTTATATTTATAATAAATTGCATTTATTTTATTTTGAAGCATTTAAAGCAAAGATCTGAAGTCATTTAAAAACAATGAAAACTGCTTTAATCGTCTGCAAAACATGTAAATCGATGCGAGACAGTACCCCATTAACTATCGCGCAAATACTATCGTCTTGATGATGGTTATGTGACACAGAAAATGATTCGTCGAAACGATGACTTTGAGACCACAGCCATTTTTAAGGTTACACGAAGCAAAACCATAGTCAAACCGATATTGTCAGGCAATCATCGTCTAACGTAATGAGACCCCTGACCTTTATCCTTTTCGGACCAGGGGGTATTATGACAACTACAGTACTAAACAAAAACTTTCTGTGTGCAATGACATCTAAAAGATCTTTTGTAAAATTTAAAAAAAAAAAATGTGGCGAAAAAAGATCACCAGGAAAATTTTTTCGCCTTAACGGTGCTACATACTCTGAAGTCCAAACAGTGGAACTTAACAAAAGATGTTTAACGCATTTATTTATTTTTTTCTAGTCCAAACATTTGCACATAATAAGTGAAGTAAAGATTTGTGAAAACTAAAGTTGCGTGGCGACGAATTGAGAGGGTAGGGTTTTGACAATCAAGTGACAAATTTCTAGGCGTTGCTTTACAGAGCATCTATTCATTACCAAAGCAGTTAGTAGAATATTCATCCAGTTGAACAAATAAAATATATTTACTTCTCTAAATATATCTACTAAAATAATTCTTTTTGCAGGTCGTCAAGCAAATGCCAACAATTGCATCAAATAAGCAACCGACAATCGCTATTATTACCGCTCAGTACTGCGAGAAATTGGCCGTTGATTCCATGTTGGAGAACAAGGAGACATTTGTTCGTTATACCACAGTCGGTAAGTACTCAATCTCTAAATTTCATGTCTTTAAAAAAGTAAAACTCTTTGTACTAATTGTATTTGAAAAAAAATGAATAAAATTTAGGTTTCGTATTTTACTAATCAATGAAAACATTTTTCTCTCTTTAATCGCCCCCATTGATATAACTTATTCAAATTCTTCACGGCCCTTGATTTAGACCCCTCTGTGAATTCACTTAAGAAAAATAAAAAGAAACGAAAATTTGGTAAGAAGTAAATTTGCAAAAAGCAAAGCTAACACAAAATCACTTAAGTGCGCTCTGGGTGGCAGACAATTTCCTTTGTGTGCTTGTGGTGATGGTATTGGTTTCAAAAAAAAATTGTTTCATTTGTTGATTGATTTGTGTTTTGTCGATTTGTGTTTTGTCCCATAGCATATCCGCACCCATTTTAATTGAGCACCCCACATACTAATTGGCGTTTTAAACTGTTTAATTTGTACCTTTTGGTTTTATACAACACTGTTAAAACAAGTTTAGTACAACGTTTTGAGATAGGACATTTGCTAGTGAAAGCCAGATCGAGTTTAAAGAAAAATGGTTTTGTCCTCTCATCTGTGCTGATCTAATTCATTTTTTTGAAGCTTGTTTTGTATATTGTGAAATGTCCTGTTTAACTTCCACTTCTCAATAAGTAGGACTTGTGGAATGAATTGAAACAGAATATACATTTGTAATGTGAAAAGCGGCTGTGCGAATAAATGTCCAAAATCCTAAAATGAGCATTCGACCAAAATTATTGGATACCAGTCGTGATGCAAAAAAGTCAAACAATAATGAACATTTTCCTTTAAGAACAGGTGATAGTCTATGCGATAGAAAGGGGAAAAACAAATGTAATGAATAATTGTCTCCAAAAAAAACACCCCAATGAAAAATTCCTCCAAATGAGACATAAAATAATTCCAAAAATGATGCTATAATTCCACTACGAAGTTATACTCCTAACACGAATTGCAAAATAAATCCCAATTTGTATTGAAAATCGTGAAATTCAAAAATAATAATTTCCGACAGTTGAAATTAATGCCAAACATATTCTAAAATTATAAAAAACAGTTTCACATTGACAGATTTACTAATTTTTTAAAAAAAATAATAATAAAATCCCGAACAAAATATTCGGCGGGATGTGCCAGTGGTCGGCGGGATGTCAAACTTTGACATTTCCTGAAAAATTCATTGCAACGATTCATCAGAAACGAAAAAAATGGGTTTTGGAAGCACTGTTTATCCCCGCTAAAGTTAGCGTATATAGGATAAGTTGTTGTTGTATTTTACATGCAAATTTCAAATTATCCCTATATCCGCGTGCAAAGAAACACGGTTATTATTATAAATTTCAGTTTCCTAGCTCAAACTTTGACTTTTCAGTAAAATTGTTTTATTTAATTGTGGGCGTGTCTGTGGGCGGATTTTAAAAATGTTATCTTCCGAGAAGTTTTAGGAGTCAAAGATCATATGTAAAAAAGCTAAAAATTGGATTTTTTTTTTTTTTTTTTTTTTTTTTTTTTGAGTTTGTGGGCTGTGAGCGGGTTTTAAAAATTCTCAAACTTGATTATTTCGGGCCCCTAGAGAGAATATGGTTGAAATTTCAGCTCTCTAGGTCCAGTTTAAAGGCCTAATTTTTGCCGACAGACGGACGGACATGGCTAGATCGACATTACTATCGATGCTGATCATAAATATAGTAATTTTTAGGTGTCTACGGCAATATTAAGGTATGTTACGAACTTCGCGTCAAAATTAAAATACCCTTAAAATAGGATATAGAAAGCAACACTTAATTTAATTCAGTCGGGTCGTGATATTAAAAAAAGAAGACATTTCGTTCACCTGTGTGAAGTAAACCTGTCACGTTCAAAAGATAGATTCTACGAACCCCGTCAAAAACAATATCAATCAATCAATCTTCCCATACCATCGCGAAAGAGAGGCAGACCTAAAAACTCCTGGATTTCACAAATGCAACAACACCAGCATTTGATTGGCCTCTGTGACGATTCGATGTCAAACCGGAGAACCCTACAGGCGGACCAGTAGGAATGCATTGGAGTGGGAGGGTTATATTGTTATATAACATAACTTCGTCGTTCAAAAGAAAGAAAGACATTTTGTTAACCTTCGATCTGGAAGGAACACGCGGGATCTTTGGGGTTGCCACTCTAACGGATTTTAAAATAAATACATTCAATTGTTGTAAGTCAAAGCAATTAAAAATGAAAACCCTAAAGTGGGAAAATGCCTAAAAATACTTTTACGAAATAGCCCTAGCTGCCCATGCAGGGACGCCAGATTAGGGATGGCAATTCAGAATTTCATTGCAGCGCTAAAAAAACGCTTGTCGTAAAAGGCGAAGGGGAGAGATTACATCTTGACAATTTAACACATCATAGGAGGCCAGCGACACATTAAAAATCTTGAAACTGTCTCGCAAGTGTACATGCGAATCCGTGAGTTGAGACGACTGGAGATCACCAGTGTCGTAAAAGGGAGATAAAACTCATGTCGAAATCGTTCAAAAAATAGACAGGCCTAAAAACTCCTGGGTCACACAAATGCAACACCACCAGTATTTGATTGGCCTCAGTTATAAAGTGAACAGAAACCGGGAGGTCTGCCAGTATTCATTAAAGTCGACCCGGCGAACCCTACAGTCGGACCAGTAGAAATTCAGTAAATGGGAGGGTTATGATACATGTCATGCTGATTATAGCACCGCCGTGAAGGAAGAAGAAAAAAGAAAGCCCCGCGAAACCCGGTACTCATTTCTGATCGTGAGTCAAATATCTATTCATACATGTATGTATTTAGCGATTTGTCATTTTGATCTATTTGCGGATATTCATTAATGTTGAGCGTTTACACGTTTTTTTTCTAAGGAGAGTTGTAAGGAAGCGCCCAACAATTTTTGGGCGTTCACTTGGACTTTTCGCGATTTTTTGCATAGCGATTTAGACATACATCTTCGAATTGACATTTTGGGCATTAATAATAGAAAGGCATACTCGCCCAAACAAAATTAAATATTCGCCCAAATTTTGTTTCTGTCAGTCCTTCATTTTCTAATTCTGGGCAACTGTTTTTGTTTTGGTGTTCATTCGCACAGCCGTAAAAAGCATTCATGGGAGCATATTCATTAATTTCATAAAAAAATCAAATCACCCTGTAGATATTTAATAAACTTAGCACTCTTACCGTACCACTTGTTAAAGGACAGTTATTTTTTTGAATATTGTACAATATCTTCAAGTTCATTTACGGTGCCAATTTATTGCAGATTTCCGCAGAATCTATCTTTATCTCTAGTTTAGGACTTCGATCCTATATTGCCGCAAAGTTAACAGATTCGCTCGTTACGTATATCGATTTGACAAAAAGTGTAAATAAGTATGTTCCAAATCCATTTTCATTTAACATTCATTTTTTGATATCGACATTCCCCCCTCTGTATAGTTTATCTGTTAACCCTTCTAGCACCCAACTATAATTTTTATTCAAAATTAATTTTTGGTATATATTTTTTCAACCACAAAACAGAGCACCATCACCTTGTTATCACTGAAATCTGTGTTCAATTTAATTTCTCAATAACACTAATCTCTAATTCAATTGTGCGTTCCTTTAGGTGAGTCGAACGTGTACACTCTTGGTAACATAGGTGCGCATCGTATTGTCAGCACCAAACTGCCATCGGTGGGTAGTACCCGTGAAGCTATGACCGCCACCGGGAACACAACAACCCGACTTTTGGGTACATTCCAGAAAGTAGATTACGTTTTCATTGTTGGCGTCGCTGGAGGTGTTCCACATTACACGGATTACAGAAAGCACGTCCGGTTGGGCGATGTTGTTATCTCCTATGTTGACAAAAATAGGGCGTTATTGGGAAGGTAAGAAATCCTCTAAGATCACACTGACAACTAATCAATTGAATTTTTGACAGAGGTGCTAACAACCGGTCCGAAAAGCCATATGTGTATGTCTATAGCAGTGGAGAAGACCTAAAGACATATTTCCCACAAAATGATAGCTTGCAACAAATTGCCGAAAGTCTGCAGGCGAATATGGAAGAAAAACGTCCTTGGGAGGACTACCTTAAAGATGGCCTAAAGAGCCTGTCCACGAAAACAGACAGTGACTTCAATCGTCCAGCTTCCAACACAGATAAGCTCTTTATGAACATCGGTAACAATGAGGTTATTGAGGTTGCACATCCGGTAGTTGGTGGTGATGCAGTCGATTGTGTGATTCCTTCTAGGCTTCACCTGGGACCGATTGGCTGTGGACGTGATTTGGTACGTAACGACGGTCTACGTACGACCTTCGTTAAAAATCACAGCCTTCTAGCGACAGATGTAGAAATGAGCTCTGTGCTGGACAGTATCATCGGAAATTGTCGAGAAAGTTTCATTCTAGTTAAAGGTGAGTTTTTGTCTGTAAAACTTCCAAATTTTTCATTTATGAGTATCTTTCTTGTTTTTTAGGCATCTCTGATTACAAAGACGGTATGTCGACACGTAAATGGCAGAACTATGCATCGCTGGCTGCAGCTTCTGTGATGAAGTCCATCATCTGTGGCATGGATGCACCCACCAATGTCTAAGTGAATCAAATTTTGAGCATAGAATATTTTTTATTATCGTTATTACGCGTAGATTTTGCATTTACAATAATAATTATCGTAAAAATGAATTTATTTACACAACTTTTTTTACTATGAGTAACTAAACCAAAAAAGGCTTAATTAATAAAAAATAAAAACAAAATAAATTTTAAATTGAAGTAGAAGTGATTTTGTTGCATTTGAACGAGTAGAATTCATATGGTTTTTGTTGAGTTTTGTTTTTTTTCTGTTTCTTGTTTATGTACATACAAGTATTTTAATTATCA
Organism: Portevinia maculata; assembly: GCA_949715645.1. Taxonomy (NCBI): domain Eukaryota; kingdom Metazoa; phylum Arthropoda; class Insecta; order Diptera; family Syrphidae; genus Portevinia; species Portevinia maculata. The sequence continues at coordinate 79,924,537 of OX454526.1, read as the reverse complement.
TTTTTTATAAAATTACTAATTAATATACTTTAAAATACAATTTATATTTACAACGTTTTTCTCTGTCTAATTCTAATTTATGAACACTATCCAAAGTAGGGTTGGTTATAATACGTCGATACATCGAAAATAACGATGTTTAGTATTCGATTGCATCGAATCAATCATCGAAAGCATCCGATGTTTAACGATGCATCGATGTATTTCATTCGATGCATCGAAGCATGAAATGTACACATACACAGTACCGAATTTCAAATTTAATACGTTCTTTATGCTCACTTCTCTTTGATTGAATTAATGAAGGATATGAGAAATTATAACGTAATTTGTAATAAGCTATTTTCGCCAACCAAACACATAAACAACAACACATCTAAGACGAGGGAACACGACGCGACGACCGAGACCGATGTTCGCACCACAGACACAGATACACAGACAGACTATACTGTCAGTTCTATTAAAGCAAGCTCATTCTTGGAGAAATCAGGAAACGGATGGGTGCTATTGAACAAGGTTCTTCCTTAGCTATAGCTACCTTGTTGGACCCGCGGTTCAAAAAGCTTCATTTTAAAGACCCCATAGCTTGTGCCCACGCAATCCAAAAAATTAAGGAGTTGATGACGAAGGACCTTCTTAATGAAAATCCAGTAGAATCTGATTCGGATAGTTCCGGCAAAGTATGGGAAGATTTCAGCCTTTGGATCGACCATCACAAACTCGTTTACAGAAATTTGGGAGGCGAACATAAGCGAAGAAAGTGTTTGTGATGAGCTTTCCGTCTAATTAAGGGCACCTGTTGGTCGTCTTAGTGAATATCCCTTGGAAATTTTATCCGACTACAAGCTCCAATTTCCACATCTTTTTAAAGTTGCTTTTAAATATTTAACTATGGTACCCAGCTCAGTTCCTTCAGAAAGGCTTTTTTCGAAAGCTTCCCAGGTATTGAGTCAGCAAAATAATAAAATCCAAGGAAAGCGGATAAACAAAGTATTGTTTATGCAAAGTTTGGAGCGGAAGTATTGGGATTTGCAATTTTAATAAAACTCAGTTAAATTAAAAACCTTGGATAGGTAACGTCTTATTTTTAAATTCTTATATTTAGGTCATATAATACAATACGTCGATGTTCTTAATCGATGCATCGAAAACATCGATGTTTTCAATCAATGCATCGATAATAATCGATGTAACGTTTCGAGGCATTACATCGAATAAAACATCGATGTATTTTCTGAATGAACATCCCTAATCCAAAGCTACACAAATACTATCGTTACGCTAGATAACATCATTGCTTCCGGAGCCATAAAACAGATCTTGCAGGATTAAGGTCCGGTAAAAGAATTTTGTACTTAGAGTCCAGAGTTTTAAACTGCTTTGCTTCGCCAAACGCAGCAGCAGCAGTTTCTTAGGTTAACTCTACGTCGGATCTCTTGGGTGTCATTCGTGGAGTGTATGGCTACTGCAAGTATTAATAAACTCCTTAACAGACCTCGATGGTATTGCCATCAACAGTAGACCGGGGAGCCTTTGCCATGATTTAGGAAATTTGACCGTACGCTTAGGTTTTTAATCTTTCCAAAAATTGTTTATACTTGAAAGTTGAGGTTCCTTACTATCTTTGTTTTGTAAGTAATTTGTACCTCATATCATTTCATTTTAATTTTTCAAAATTATAAAAAAAAAAAGAATGGCAAATGTGTACTATGGGGGATGATATGCCTTTGCCAGGTACCTTAATTCCAGAAATAAGAAAATAGAAAAACCTTTTTAGTTAAAAAAGAAACATAACAATTTATTCATTTCATAAAAAAAACTTAGGTTGTTATAGTTCAGTCTACAAGTTTCGTTTTAAGTCAAATTTGATTTCAGTTTTTGTACTTATTTATACATAAATTATATGTAATTCCATTTTCATTCACAGCACAAAAGTTAATTTAATAATAAAAAAAAATAACAGTAAATTAAATATTAATTAGTTAATAAACAAAACAAAAAGCTAACAAAATATAAATAAGAAATCATAAATAATAAATAAAAATAAATTATTTAATGTTAAAATTTTTTTATTCAACATTGAAAATGAATGTGGAGGCAGCCCGCGATGTTCCAGGTGGATGATATGGTTCAGGTAGCTTAAGAATAATTTGATGACGTTCAATGAGATACCGGCCTTAGCGTCAAAGATCGATGAGTGCTCGTCGCTCATGAAGTCAGATGAGACTACCTCTTCCTCAGTGTATTCGAGGATTCCCTTGAGTGGACCTTCAGCGGCTTCCTTGACCTTCTGCTTGATTTGGTCGTATGTGGCTGGTTTGCCTAGACGGACAGTCAAATCAACAACGGATACGTTGGCGTTGTAAGTGTTTTTTTTGGCCAAAAGTGGATTGTTTTTTACGCAAGAAATCAATTTTGTACAAGTTTCCAATTTTAAAAATCATCTGTCCAACGTAAAACATTTTATCGAACTTAACGAGGACAAAAGACAAATTTTCTAAAACATCATTTTCGCTTATCCGATAATAATCTAAATCATTGAAGCTTTGTTCTTCTCCACTGTCATCTTGGGTAGTATCGTCTTTATCTGGCGTTGCTGTTAAATTTTTTAACTTTTTCTTTCGGGATACACCAATTTTGAGGTCACGAGCAACTTGAAGCTTAGGTAGTGGTCGGATTTGTTCGGATGTTTTCACTGTGTTTACTACTGGGGTTTGAATAATTTCAGTTGGAGAATCGGAATCGCCTGTAATATGGATGTCTTCTGATGTTACAGTAATTTTCAAGGAAGACTAGGGAATTATAGGGCCAAATCCCTGTTGAAGAAAACCCTTTTGTAATATTTTCTGGACTGAACGCCTTTAGATGTGGCAAGTTTGACAAAGACGGTATGTCGACGGTACACGGAAACATCCAACGGCTGTAATTTGTGGGAAGTGTGTGGTGGAAACGTTAATAGATTCATTCCGTTCGCCTTGCAGAACTGAATCGCTTCAAGGCTGCAGTGCGAAACATGATTATCTAAGAGAATCAATATTTGATTATCGGTGGAGCATTTGGCGTGGGTTTGAATGTGCTTTAAAACATCGATGAAACCTTCGGAAGACATCCACCCACTTTTGATGCACAAGGCGATACTTCCTGTAGTGCACCATGTAAAAACCGATTTTCAAACGATTTTTAACCCTTGGTAGCACAAAAACAGGTGGAATCGACATTCCGCCTGCGTTGATTATTCGAACCATTGTAACAAGGCTTCCGCGTTCAGCTGATGCTATTTGGGGCACTGTTCATTGTCCTTTAGTAGCTATGACCTAAGATTAAAAGAATAAGAGTAGCAATGCGATAATTAAAAAAAGAACAGCAGATTTTTCATAGAGCACTGTACCTTAGGCGAAGGAAGGACAGTTGTAATTCCTGTCTCATCTAAGTTGTAAATGTTTTGTGGTGCAAACGAAAATCGCAAGTAAAGCCTTGAGGGATTTTTAAAAATTTCATCGACAGCATTTCTGGTGAAGGCAGTGGCACGTGATAGACTTGTGTTTTCAGGTTTCCTTAAATTAAGGCGTGGATTCCGTTTCATGTACGATTGTATCCAATCAGCTCCGGCGGCTTTATTTTCAGTCCAAGAAGGAGGCACACTTATATTATTTACTTTGGCGAAATCAAAAGCAAAGCGCCGTGCCATAGCATATGTAAAACCATATTTTAAATTCGAACTTTCTTCTTCTTGTGAAACAGTGAACACATGGTTGCTCGCAAATTTGAAGTGACAAACTTTGGAAACAGGTGTATCACTTTCTTTAAAGAGATCTTTAGCGATACGCCATTTCTTGCAGCGTTCCCTTAGGGTAGTTCTTTTAAACCCAAAAAATGTAGCCGCTGCGCTAATGGACATAGTTTTTCTTACTTCCATGTCAACGGCTTGCATCATTTTGTCTTCATTGATCTCGTCGCGGTTTGATTTCTTGACACAAAAACGCGGCATCTTTCGATCTGAAAATCATTCACTCATCAACTCAGTCATTGCCAGTGGTAAGGGCATTTTATGGGGTGCTTTTGCCAATGGCAAAGCCTCCACACAAACACATGGCAAAGGCACCCCAGAAGCTACTTTATGAATTTTTTTTTTTTAACTCTTTAAGATCGCACACTAGTTATACAAATCACTTTTTTAAAGACAATTAATGTTTTATAAAATGGAAAATTGGCGCGAAAAGTTTGTAAAAAAATTAGACCACTTGACTTTTTTGAAAATATTCACCTTCGATTTTTTGTTCCCGGTACCTGGGAAATAAAGAAAAATGTCCTGCCACTCTCGCGTTTGACTGAGAACTGTCAAACTTTGTGGAGTTTCTACCTAGAGATGTGCAATAAAAATCGATTTTTCGATATTTTTAATTTTCTTCGATCTATAAGAAAAATCGAAAAACAAAGCCTCCCCACTGGCAAAGGGTCCCCGGTCTACCCTACTCTGTGTTGTCCTCTTGTACTCTGTCTTACCCTCGAACAGTTCATTTTGCTTTTCTTCAGTTGCCGTAATAACCTCTATAACGGAACACGGAAACTGCGGATGATGTCGCAACCGATGCCCACGTACACCGTCACAGCTGGACCAGTTTTGCCGGGATTCTAAGTTCGGCAATCGCCATGTAGAGCTCCTGACGATATATGATATTGTAGATTGCAGAGTGAAACTCGGCACCATCTAGTCGAGAGCTATATAGAGATTTTTAAAAGCAGACGGTTGCTCAGTTTGAATAGCTAGGAACAATATTATAGCATCACTTGTCGAACTATCTCTAACACACGAACCGTCGAGAATAGTCGGAAACTTTCGGTGAGTGTCCCAAGAGCGCCAAAGAGATTGTACTTTTGAACAGCGATGAAGTAGTGCGATTGCAAGCGATGGATGACAGTAGTGAACTGAATTAGAGATTTAATTGTTGATTAATTGTGATGAAGTATGAAGTGAATTGTTGTATGAAATAAGTGAATTAACAGAATACAATAGAACAACGTTATTAAAAGCTAATAAAGACATATTAAATAGAACACTGTCTTATTTTTTCGAATCCTAGTCTGGATGTAACACTATCATATGCGTCCGTAAAGTCGATGAAAAGCTGGCGAGGTTCTACTTTGTTCATTGAACTTTTTTTTAACGATTTGACTCAGTGTGAAAGAAACACACTGGTACGTGAAAATAAGTGTGTTGCAGAACGGCTTGAGCTGTTTACACAGTACATCAGATAGGATAGTGTATGCGCCATAAGCAAGGTTATGCATTGATAGAGTATGTAAGTTGTAAGGATAGATGTACATAGGATCGGCCTTTTAAAAAATGGGAAATATGGAGCTGATACAATTATCGGTCAGGCTTACTTCCAATCATATTTGATAAGTTGGTGCATACACCAACCCACTTCCGTATCGGAAAAGCTCGGCTAGTAAACCATCAGAAAAGCTTGTTTTTCTTTGTATATTGCAGCATACAGGTGAATTCAGCGCCATCTACTAGAGAGCTACATAACGATATTTTGAAGCAGATGGTTGCTCAGTTTGAATAGCGACGAACAATTACGCCGCTCGGACTCCCTTTTCTCGAACCTTCTTGTATACGAACCATCGAGAATATTCTAGGACTTTCGAAGAGCAGTATTTCAAAGCTGCCTTTGAAGCTATGAAACAATTACAGCATTTTTTATTCTCGAGCCTTAAACGGACCGTCAACAATATTCAGGCACTTTCGATATGTATCACTGGGATATGTAAAATAAGTTCGCACATTCTGCATAGATGTCGCAGGAGCATCTTTAATACCCGAACCGTCGAGATAGTCTGGCACTTCCGATATCGTCATCTAGTCGAGAGCTGTATAACTTACTATATTTGAAAGCGAGGTTCAACGTTTGAACAGATATAAACTACTAGCGGATCAGGCGAACTTCGCCTCGCCCCAACTTAACACCTTCAGATAAACTCCAGAGTGATAAAAAAACACAGATATGTATTTCATGAACGGGGAACGGAATCCGTTTGAATTGGTTAAGAACTTCTAATTTGAATTTGCTCTTGACGATCGTCACTTGAATCACATTGTTCATCAGTTTCTTGACGGACAACTGCGTACCGTTGCACAATTTCGGGTGATTCAGATAACGCAACATGATTATGATGGATCCCACCTTCAGCTGTAAGTTATGCGACGCAGTTCCTGGCACGTCAAGCGAGTTCAAAAATTCCGTCGGATAGTTGGTCGCTCCATCCTCGTCGGTCACGCTGTCAGCGGATTTGTACGAATGCAGTTCTCCACCGATTTGACTTTGAATAATGAAATTCAAGCCGGGAACGATATCAATACAGTCGAAACATCAACAGAAATTTGATCATTTTCAAGCGCCATAAGTTGCAATGCGGCTCTCGTGTTCGTGGTCAATTTCAACTTCTTGGCATGCCGCCACAAAGACGACGATTTCAGGCATGCATCAAGTTCATCGGCAGCAGTAGATTTTGGGATGACGGGAAGCGTTTGACGAAAATCGTGTATCGAACTATTTGGCGCTGGCGTTCGCAATGTCGACAAGCAAGCTGCCGCACATGTCTTCGATCAGATCAGTTGATTGAAATCAAGTGATGTCAAGGATAATTTTGTTCACAACTAAATAATTGTGATTATTAACATATTTATTTGGATTAATATTACGAGTATGTTGATAAAACTCCTTCGGTAATAATGCATTAATTTCGAACAAATTTGATTACCATAAAAAAAGCTTATAGTGAGTCAATCTGAAAAGATAGACATATGCTGCCGCGGACTTTTTTTTTAGAACTTTTAAAGGGGAACAATTCCATCATACATGATGATTGCGTAACTTAAACCGTTTACGCAGCGCACGCAACGGAAGCTTTCAAAAAGGAATAATGGTCGCAGCGTGATGTTATAAAGCCTAAAGCCTTCTTCGCTAAACGAACTATTCAACACAAAAAGAATTTTTCATTCAACCAAACAAACAAGCAAACTTTCCAGCTAATATAATAATAATAATATAAAATAAATAAATATCTATAAGTAATAAATATAAATAAATAAAATAAAAAATAAATATAAATTTTTCATCCAAAAAAGCATCGCCTTCTAGTGAGATCTATATAACGATATTGGAAAGTTGCTCAATTTGAATATCTATAACACAATTTGTAGCATCTTTTACTACCGAACTTTCTAATACATGAACACGTCAAAAAAATATGGTAAAAAAAAGTATCAAAATTCTTTGGGGATTGGGGATTTTTTTTCTCACATAATTTGGGCTACTTACAACTTAATTTAATTTTTCAAATTCCGTCGCGTTGTATGTCAATTTCCACAAGACCCGAAGTTTGCGATAGTTAGAATCAAATTTGTGGAAATGTGATATATTAATAGGTACCGCGTGGACAGTACTGAAAAGCAAAGAGAAAAGAAGGAAATACTGAATTAGAGATTTGATTGTTGATTAATTGTGATAAAGAGAATTGAAATAAGTGAGTTAAATAGATAACAACGATACTGAAAGAGAACTAATAAAGATTAATTAATACCTCATACCGAGATACTCTTTTAAGAAAACAGTATCGAACAGTGTTCCGGGATTTGGCGATTCCCGGATTTTTGTTTTCGGGGATTTGTTTTCTCACATAATTTGGCTGATTTTACACAATGGCCCTCAGGTCCTCAGTGCCTACATACCAGACGCCCATTGCGAAGCTGCTGTATTAGTACAACTACTATTGCCAGGGTTTTCGGTGACAACGTTTCCGACGCTGTTTCGAAGACTTTGCGTTCCGGTCTTAAGGCCAGTTGCTTGGCTTTCTTATATACATAAAATGTAAGTATTTTTTGAAACAAAACAGCAGCTATCAACAGATTTTAATACTGCATTTGCTTATTATCCGCAGAATTATTTTATTAAATTCTAATTAGCGAGCGAATTCAAAGTTATGTGGATTTAAAGTGAAGTGCTTATTGCTAAACGTTTTTCTTTGCATTATGTGGCTGAAGATTTAAACACCACAATTCCTTCTTGTTCAGAATTTAAAGCAGACAATCAAATGATGGTATGCTTACTAATCAACGCACCAATGAAAACAAAATGCGAAACTTCGCGCAGTCTTTTATTATTAAAAACCATAATGAGGGTCGCTGAACACTCTGATTCATTAATATCTACACGTTGTTATACACCTACTTTCGCAGCGTGGTTTTGATCAAATGTAGGTACTGCGATGGTTGAAGTTTAAAAATTAACATTCAAAAGCTGGAAACGATCTCTGTTTGAACTTCAGCGTTTTCTAAATAGAGATTTCATTTTGAATAGGCAGAAATTTTTCTATTTTGTAAAAACTCCGCCACTTATAAAAGTCGAAAGATACACCATTTAGCAACGTATGAAAATTGTTAGAATTCGCTACAAAATAAATTTCATATTTCGCTATCGGTTCAGAGATCTGAGCTAGTTAGGGACGTGAAGAACCGAAATTGTACCCGTCGCGAAAGAGCTACTGAAAATAGCGAAAGCGGGTGGAAAAACCAGGTGTGGAATCGGCTACTTTGATACTCATAAGTGATAGTATCGATTTTCAGTGAAACAATTTATGTATCACTTTCAAATGGAGACAAAATTTAAACGTCCAAACCAAAACCACAAAAAAAACAAATACATTTTAGTTGTTATTGTATCTTAAATTCGGCGTAACACGAAAGACTATCACCTATCACCGTAGCCGATTCCACCCCAGGTTTGTAAACTCCACTCCAGTTTCACGCTGGTTTCAGGAATAGGGCATATTATAAGGCCTCCCAATAAGGAAGTGATCTTTATGCAGTTAGCCTGCCGACCATCAGAGCGTCGTATCATTGCGAATGGGATATTGAATTTGCATAAAATAGCAAATAGCAAAAGCAATTAAGCAAACTTCCATCTGCAAGGCTTCTTTAATATTCAAATTTGTCGTTTTTATTTTTATTTGATAGTTCTCTATATCCACACCGCATAACTGCTTGTGGTGGTTTAGGGCAGAAGGCAGGTCTTTTTTCTTCAAAAATGAAGCGAACCATGATCAATTGATTTATATGCTCTTTGGAACTTAAAGGTATAGATGTAAGCTATGTTTATTTCGAACAAGATGGCGCTAAAAGCCGAACAAGTAGAGAAACCATTAGGTTCTCTTTTGCGCGGTACTCTTGTTGACTGATGTATAGGCACCCACACCTATTAAAAATGTTGTAGCACAGAAACCAGAAAACAAGTTTCCACAATTTTGTGAGTATTGTCTAATGTGTAGCATGCAGACCATACATGCAGAGTCGACTGTAAAAGTCTTTTCGCTAAACCACAATCACGCCTTATTGCGTGCATTGCTTTCGAAAAGTCCAAGGACCTTATGAGCGCTTTGATCTCAACAAAAAATTCAAATATTTTCAAAGACTCGTTTCTTTAACCAAGAAAAAGCTTGATGACTGAAACACAAGCAAGCTTTGGAGTTTCGCTCCATTGATTTCCTATGGTTCAACTGGATGCGTTTATTAACGCGAACCTCTAAGGCATGATTGTGTTTCAGGTATTCAGTTCACAAACTTCAAATAAAGTGAAAAGGTAGAACTATATTAGTCGGAGCGAAACGTACCTACAGCGCCCCCGAGACAAGCGATTACAAGGACTTTGTATTGTGTGCCCGTAAAAGCGGATTGCTCCGTTTCGTCCAGTTTTGTTTACTTAGCTAGTTTTTTTTTTGTGCGAAAACACAGGCAGTTGCATCTGTTCTGACACTTTTATAATGGGCTCTTTAAGCAATTGATTGATCGGAAAGGAATAAATCGTTCAAATTTGACAGCTCCAGTTTTCGTCAGTCTTTTATATTTGGGTCATAAGAGTGATTGAAATGTCAAACGAAATGTTATTGGTGTGCGGTGCGAATGCTTAAATAAGTTTTTAGTTTTCTAGTTCAGAACAGAACAGAAACAGAGTGTGAGCACGTAGAGCATGCTCTGTGTACTCTGAACGTTCTGATTTGTTTATGAAGCACATTTAACAGCAAAGCTATCACCAAATTGTATTGCTTTCAACGCCAGAAAAAAAAAATACCCGATCATCTTTTCATTTTTTGATTTTTGTTTCCCTCCTCAGTGTGTCACAGCCAATGTGCTCAGTTTTTTACTCAGACTGCTCGGTCAATTTATTCCGAGCTCATAGAGTGCACTCTGATCAAGCTCTGAACGGAAAAATGTATATTTTGAACGCTCTGATGTCGGATGTGTCTGAGGAACAAAAGGAACACGAACATCATTTTTGGCAACTCAGGCTATGCTCGGAACTTCAAAACTTTCTGTAGTAATATCAGTTTTTGATGGGGTGTAAATATCGGAGAGGACAAGGTAAAATAAAATGTTCGTTTTCTTTCATCTTAACGAGGAACCTTAAAAATCTAGTCTTTCTTGGTTATAGTGCTCGGTATAAACTAGGCAATAGATGACTCATGACTAATTCAAAAAGATCGCACCAGATATGATATATTGATTCGAAACTTCGACGCACTTTTCTACAATAGAATTTAATTTGAATGTGCTGGTTATTAATACCTACTTTTTTTTATTAACTCCACAAACACATTCAGAAACCGGCGAAAGGCAAATACACTCGTGTTATTAATTATTATCTCTTATACCACTCACTCCCTACAAAAAGACTCTGTATAAAAAACAAGATCAAGGTTGCCATGACTTCTCCAAGTAGTTCGTTTTCTAAAACTTTGAATTTGCACATCGGTGGGAACGTGGAATAAACATTTCAAAGCGTAGCTTGTTGAACAAAATTAAGTCGCGTTTGCTTTATCGTGTTGAGCTATAAAAGTTAAATACATACGCCGCTTTATTTTTATTAACTCTACAAACACATTCAGAAACCGGCGAAAGGCAAATGCACTCGTGTTATTAATTATTATCTTTTATACTACTCACTCCCTACAAAAAGACTCCGTCAGCCATATCAGGGTTACCAAGATTCCTCCAAGTTGTTCGCTTTCTAAAACTTTGAATTTGCACGTGTCGGTGGAACGTGGAATAAACATTTCAAAGCGTAGTCTACTTAACAAAATTGAGTTGCGTTTGCTTTATCGTGTTGCGCTATCAAAGTAAAGTTAAATACATACACCCAAAACGTGTCTCACACGACGCGACTGGGAACTTAGGTTCAGCGCATTCCGAGACACGTGTAACGTGATATGAAGCATGTCCCAATAAGCGACAATAGATTACTGCCAAGAGCTTTCCTTAGATCGCGGGTCTCGTGTTGCATTACAGTTATGAACACGTGAATTGCTTAGATGAAGAAGTTCATGCGAGTATAAAGAATTTCACGTTTCAGAATAGGCCATTTAGGTATATGGATTTGCGGAGTTCGCAATCTGATAGTTATAATAAAGAAGAACTGTTGCAGTATTCCTTGATAAGTAAAAAAATTAAATCTTCAAAAAACCGCTATTTTTAAAAAAGGAAAAAGCCAGATGACAAATTACTAGGCAGGTAAACAATTACTACCACTGTTTCTGTCGCTCATTGATTGATTTCATATACAAAATGCATACAATAAAAATGGAGCAAAGGTTTTTTTTTTATAATGTACTCTCACTAAAGGCATTTTTGAATACTCATTTAATGTAAAAGCTACACAGCGCGGGCGTTAAGGAAATTAGGGTTAGAAGATACAGAGGCTATACGAATTTCGCACCCGCTTATAAAGGATCTTTCATTATCGACTTGACAACTTCGAACTTTCAGTGTGAACGCACCTTAAGTCGATTACCAAACACTCAATATCGAAATATTCAGTAAAATCAACTTTTCATCATGGTGAAGTGCACAAAGGAAGAACGTTTATAAATGATTAAAATTTGCTACTGAAATTCTGAGTCGGTGGTCGCAACTTTAAGAGCGTTAACGACAATTTTCGGCCGTAATTCTCGTCCCAGTAGACAAGCAATTCATAGTCTAGTGAAAACTTTTGAGTCATAATATTCGCTGCTTGATGTTGCCGTGCCAGTGAGACTACGTTTTGCCCGATGTGTGGAGAATATTGCTACCGTAGATCCGTCGCAAACCAGCCAAATCAGTCAATTTCACGGCGTTCTCAAGAATTGGACCTCTCCCAGACCACATTACATTATGGCGACTTTTGCTAAAGGATCTTGGCCAATACCGTTACAAGATCAAGCTGACTTAAGAACTTACTAAAGCCACTTGATCATATGAAGCGACGTACGTTTTCGAATTTTGCTCTGGACATGATGGAATTTCATCGCAAAATCATCTTCAGCGATGAATCGCATTTTTGGGGCTACATTAAATCATTGGTCTATGCGAAAAGGCCTCAGAACCAATTTTGAACGAGAAATAGCGGCCGTATCGGTTGAAGTCATTGAAAATTGGGTTCAACATATCGACGGCTGCATACGTTACCGTGGTGGACATATGAATGAAGTCGAATTTATAAATGTTTTGATAGTAATACAAGCCAATATTTTTTTTTAGATATCTCAAGTAGTTTGCATTTTATTTAAAAAAGAAGTTGTCAAGTCCTTAATGAAAGCCCCTTTATATATGTAGGATACTATTACTAAGCGAAGACAATAAACTTATACTACTGAAAATAATATTTCAATCTTTTGTATGCGAGACCTGTTGGGAGAAAAATTGCAAAATCGTCCTTGAAAAATGTCCAGATTTGTCAAAATAAGCTTCATATATCTGAAAAGAACAAACACGTCGTGCAACACTGTCGACCGTAAGTGAAAAAACGTTTTTGTGCTCCTACTCTTGGTTTCGTTTGTATTTAATTTTGACAAAGCGACGTTACAACGCTGTGTTAATAAATAAATAGTTAAATAGTCTGAAGTATTCGTTTTTAGTCCCCGTCACTGCTGCCAAGGTTTTGTAAAACAAAAAGCAAAAATGAATCTGAGGCAGTTTTTGTTGCAATTTGAAAATTATAATATAGGTACAAAGGAAAACAAATTTATATTTTTTTCATATAATAGCCCAGAAATCGCTTCCGAAATTTGAGAAATCAAACATCGAACTTGTCGATTGGTAACGTGACATGGTAACCCATAATTTCCATCCAATGTTATATTAATAGGTATTCTATATGAACTGAGAAGAGTCGCACTCGCCCGCACATCCCGAGTTAAACTCAGTTTGTTCAGTAGTTGTTTATTTGCCGAATAAAAAGGTTCGTTCCTGTTTACGGTTCTTCGCTTCAAGCACATAACCGCCACGTGGGCGACTTGTTTATAAGAATAGTGATACATACTTAATGGAAAAAATCCCAGTGTGAATTAACAGTGTTCCACAAAGTGCTAAGCATTCCAAAAGGGAAAAGTTTTAACTATATACCACCGGTAAATTGGGTTGTTAACTTTATATTGGATTACATAGTTTAAGGGAAAAGGTGAGCTATGACGATGTACATAGATGTTTTTCTACTGTTACACATTTTTCTATGCGAAAACATGATTCTTGTCGTACAACTTGTGGCAGATACTTATTTACTCGAAAGTCCAACCAGTTTTTTAACCATAATATTTGTTAAAGTGACGCTCTTTCCCTGATACAATTTATGTGATTGAATTTAATCATGTTTCATCTATCTATACATTATACTATGTATTTGTAAAAACATATATAAAGTGAGTGAATATGAAAATATAAAAAAAATTAAAAAGATTTCGGCTCATACTCATACTCAGGCTCACTCCTTATCATGCCGGAATGAAGTGTGAAGACAAAATGATAACCGTTTTTGTATTCTTTTAGTTCCACTCCTTTCCTTAAGCATAATAAAGAGTGCTAGTTCAAGTTCAAACCTTGAGAACTAAGAAAATAGTGGACATATCCATAGTTAACATAAGAGTAGCTATTTATTTATAAATAATGTACATATTTACTCTTCATCTTAATCAATGGCTTTTGGGTAAGTGAGATACACATAAACATAATCGCTCTCTCATACATGCGAAGGTTGTGCCGGCTCTTTGGAGTGAATTGTGCAGATGATTTCTCAATTATGGGCAGCGTGTTGCCACTTTGTGATAAATTTCTCGCAGCAGATTTTTTTTAAATATTGCAGTAAATCGAGTGTGGCGGTATTTCAGTATTTTTTCTGGTTTGAAATGGCCCAAAAAACAAATATAATATTTTTTCCTTGAGGAAATGAAAATTTTTTTGTAAGAAAGTCTGGTGTATTTAAAGTACGGGATAGGTGGATCGCTTCGCTCGCTAAAGGGATTTTAACCCTTTTTTCCGTAGGGTTTAGCCGCTTACGCGACTTTGTCGCTCCGCTAAGGATATGTCAAGAACTGTCAGGCAGGTGCCTGGAGCTAAACTTTATATATATTTACTCGGGGGTATTTAGTAGTATACTCGTAATATTGTCTACTTAGAAACTTTTGGACTTTTCTAGTGAAAATTAAAAAATTTGAAAATAAAAAAAAAGAAAGAAAAGTTTCCTCAACAAAATTCTTTTACAAAGCATCTTAGAATAATCCATATTAAATAAAGAAAATAAAAAAATAAACATTACTAATGCGCATAAGGGAAACCTGAGCCAAAACTTTAAAACCCAGTTTAAAAGAAAATAGCAAAATGTAGAGATGGTAGCAAAAGGTAGCAAAAGAACACATTTGTTTCGAAAACTTATCAGTGAAAACTAAAATCTTTACCAAATGTTTGCCATATTTGAGAAAGATGTATGTATTCCTATAAAATATGATGATTCCGTATAGGGATGGGCTAAAAATATCACTGCACTCTTGCAATACCCTTGGTACATACTGCTCGTATGGAAGGGCGAAAACTTGGCATCTTAAACCTTTTAGTCTGCTGGAATTTGTTTTGTTCGAGAATCATTTCCAAAACATTTAGACGAAAATGAGATGTGATCGTTTAAGGGAAAGCAATTCATTATGTATTTTGGAGAACATAATACTAAAATGCGAATATACTTTGCAACAAAGTGGCAGCACTGTTGTGGGTCATGGTTGTTCCGAGTCGTAATTGTATCTCGTTTTATTTTTGTTTACATTTTTTGTTATCAGCAGCGGTGTTCTTTCTCACTGGTTACTGTATGTTGTATGTAGGATCTAGGATAAACCATTATGTTTGTCATGTAGTATGTGTGCCGATTGCTAAAGATGTGGTAATTTTGGTCACAGTCATTAAGGGGCCCTTACATGGTCAATCGGTCGACATCATGCATCGTGTATGTGTGGATTGACGCTACCCCTTACACAGTTCAATCGATTGACGTGAAATTTTTAGTTTTTGTGAGTTTTCGTGGTGTGCCGATGTACGATAAGGGAAACGGATGATTGTATTACATATATTGCTCTTGCAATATATTCTTGAATTGTACTGCGAGATGCACACGGAGATTCGCTGTCTTTAATGAAACTAATTTCATTAAAATACCAAAGAGTTGGTTCACTGAAATTATGAACACCGGATCCGCTATTGTTTAATTCATTTAAACGTTTTAGCTCGCGCCGAAAATTCGTTCTCAACGTGTTTATTTTTCTGGTGACATTCATTTTTTGTGCATCAGGATACTTTTCTTTATAATCTTTCACTTTGACATCCCATAAACTCGGAAATAACCGATACGTTTCAATTAATTCCGATACAAATGCTCGGTCTTCATCGTCCTTCAGTTTTCCGCACATGTTTTCGCTTCCGCGACACAAAACACAATGAGGCAATTACGTCAATCCAACCCTTACACGTATCAATCGGCATGACGTTCATCATGCAAAATCAAACTTGCTTTGATTTTCGTCAATCAGACTTCACCAAATGTGTGTGACTCATACAGATACATTTTCACAAACACATGCTAGTGATTCATGTCATTCGATTGACCATGTAAGGGCCCCTTTATATAGGTGAGCAGCTATTTTAGTGCACCCTTCAAAGTATTATACTTACACACTCGTGGGTTATGGTTAGATATTTAACATTTAAACTAGACATTTGGCGCGTTCAATTTGCAAGTCAACTGCAAGTTCACTACTAATTAAATGTCTATTACTTGCCAAACGATGGTCACGTGAGTTATTTGATCAATGAGAAAAGGTAAAATAGTAGTCACTAGTAGTTGACTTGTAAATTGAACGCGCCCATTGATACCTTCCATCGTTATCGATGGTAAAAATTAAAAATTGGAACAAAAATGTCACCTGGAGATTAAAAGGGACCTCAGGCTGAACTTTACTTAAAGGGAACTCCAATAATGTGGTGTGGTTTGTTATAACTTTAGATTATAATTTCTTAGTTTGGCTCCAATTTATACTGGAGGAAATTATACCTTTACCCAAATCATCTTTAGCCAGTAGTTCTGGGTATCGGCCCGGCCTATTACAATTCTGCCTTTTCTTAATGAGGCTTTCGAAACAATTGTAAGCAACCAAATTGAAATGACCCTTAAAAGTTAAGCTTTAATTACAAAATTTCAGTCGGGATTTCTAGCTAGACACATTTGCACTACGGCCTTATTAAAAGAATGTGAAGACATACGCGAAGGTTTAGATAAAAATATGAAGGCAATAGTTGTTTTTTTTTTTAGATTTTTCGAAGGCATGCGATTGTGTAAACCATTCAATATTGATTAAAAAATTTAACGCGCAGTTTGCGTTAAGTAGGACTCTTTGTGGTCTTATGTCTGTCTAATCGTTCGCAGTACGTTTTTTGGGAAAAGTAGGTACGATTACTAGGGCGCCAAGAATTGATAAAGGTTTTTTTATAGAAGGGTCAAAAACAAGCATTTTTTACTATCGTGGGGAGGGGGAGGGTCGAAGTATTTTAGTTGCAAACCGTCACGTTTTTCACCATCGATATAACATGGGTATACTTTTTTTACGTCTAGTAAAAATTCCATAATTTGGGAGCCCAAGTCGTCCTTATATTTTTTTTTCAAGGCAGTTTTTTCGATAAAAGAAAAGTGCCATATATTGGTGAAGGACCACCTTCGTTGTTTTGCGGCATAAAATGTTTTTTTTTTCAGAAGCTTGTTCTGGTTCTCCAGATCATTAATGGTGTTGGTTGCATTGGTCTTGTTAACATATTCGCCTTTGCTGTGGTTCGTTACTTCATTAGTATCTAGAACCAGAGAACATTTTCTCAACACCTATGTACTGGCGTGCGCTGTCAGTAGGTAAAAATACGACCGGTTTTGGGGTTAACATATTTGTGGATATAAGGCCACAAATCTTCCTTACATTTCGAGTTCACTTTAGAGAAGCGCCCGACCTTATCTTCTTTGCAAAACAATCCCAACACTACGGAGGTCATCTAAGTAGATATACCTTGAACATTGCAGCTGCGTTATATAGGTATGTAGGACACAAACATACATACATATTAATAAATCATATAGATTTGCTGCAGTCGTACAGTAGTACCTTGGTAATGTGAATTCTTCATGATGCATTACATTTTCATATGTTAAAATTTTAAATGTGCAACTTTGAGCTACGTATATGTACATTTAACTATTTAGTTGACATTAGATATACCTATAGGATAAATTTATGATGTACGTATTTATGTAAGCAAGCAAAAAACAAAAATCTCATGAAAAAGTGGTTTTAGTAAGGGTTTACCACGAAATCTCGAAAGCAATAATCCAGAAAACAAAAATCTCGAAAGTAAAAATCTCGAAAACAAAAATCTAGAATTGAAAAAATCTCGAAAGCATAATCTCGAAAAATACAAAAATCTTCAATGAATATATTAATTTTTGAGAAAATTAAAATTTTAATATATTCATTCGAGATTATTTACTACTCTTTTTAACATCCACGATTCACTAGCAAGCTGCCCATGCAACTGTAAAAAAGGTACCTACCTCAAATTAGTGTTGTTTGGGATCGTGTTTTATCACAACGCGAGTGCAAATAAATACAATTACAAACAAAGGAAATATTCAAATCGAAATCGATGGATTTATTTACCGGTGCCGTGAAATAAATTAGATAGAAATAATGTCGATCAACTTTATTTCCATAAGAAATCGGAAGTAATGTCGAAATTCACCATTTTATATTCTCGACTTTATTTCCATTTATGTAGTAGAACAAAAGAGTAATAATATCAAATAAGATTTCGGAGATCGACTTTATTCTACTTGATATTTCGCAACTCATCCCATAAACAGTGCAATTGCTGAATAAACTAAATATGTAATGAATTTTCTTAAAGTTTAAACTCTTTAAATAGGTAAGAAAAAAATTTCGAATTAACTTTTTTTTCGAGATTTTTTTCGAGATATCGTCTTTCGAGATTTTTGTCCATTCGAGATTTTTGCATTCTAGATTAAAAATTTGTTTTTTTTTTCGAGATTTTTGTCATTCGAGATTACGTCATGATGCCTTTAGTAATTTTCAATTTTCTCAAAAACTAGAAGACATAAAACCATTCGGTTTTTTGTGTTCGATTCAGATTTGATAGTTACATTGACCACAAACAGCCAATTTAGCACTTCATTTCACAATTTAAAAAAAAAAATGGTCTTAACTTTTTTTTTTCATTTATTTTATCAAAATGTTGAGTTTGCATGCGAATTTTTCAAAAACTATTGCCATTAATAATTTAATTTTAGGTTTATAGAACAGATTTATGGCTTTCAAAACCGGTATAGAACTTTATTGTAAGTGTTGCCGTTGTTTTTTAATATTTTTTCAACTTAAGTCCTTTTGTCTAAAATTGCCCTACCTCCTAAACGGCGAGATAGTAAAAAATGCTTGTTTTTGACCCTTCTCTAGAAAACCTCTATCAATTTTTGGCGACCTAGTTATCGTACTCTCCCCAAAGGTATGACCGCGCCACTTTTTTTTTGTAACTCAGTGTATTTTTACTTATTTTTCCTAAACCTTTTTTATTTTTATTTTCTTTTTCCTTTCGTTTTCTATTTTATTTTATCAAATTTGTTTACATGTTTAGTTGCCACATTTAGACGATCATTTCAGTTTCAGTTTCAGCTGAGCTATCAGTTCAACTGATGTCTAAATGCAAAAATTGAAGCGTTTAACTAAAACTGAAACTGATGGAATTCCCTTTAGTATCTTAAATTTAAATAAGAAAAAGCCAATTGTAAGATAAATCTTAATATTTGCACACACTAAAAGTTCCTTTCTCTTACAAGTACAAAAATTATTAATTGAATAAATAAATGAATAAAGAAATAAGAAACATGTAGTAGGTCTTTAGTAACAAACAAAATTGCAAGGCAAAGTTGGTGGACCGATTTTGACAAACTTCACAGAAACACTCTCAGGCCAATACCAAAGATTTCTTGATTTGCGCCTGAATGGCTCGATAGTTAAAAGGACTGCAATTTTTTCTCCGCATGGCTTAGCCCGCCCACGCAACTTCGTTGCTCCGCTAAGGGTACGTGCTAGTTGTTTGGCTTACTTTTTCAAATCAAACAGCAACACGAAAGAAAACAACTTCGATATAATCACTTTTCATCCACTTTCACAAAAATTGTTATCATCGAGATTACCGATGCGACGCACGCAGAGAAAAGACGATGAGTAATATACAAACAGATGTCAAAGTTTTTAATAATTTTATCTCGCAACGCCATCTTAATCATTGCTATATCATTCTAATCATTCTTAATATAAAATTCAAATACAAAACACTATATCGCTTTTTCTCGATTTTCCCAATTTCCCTCACACGCTTTCTTGGACTATAAAGTCTAAGTATGGTTGAGTTGTTAAGAACGCTCTACATATTCTGTTATATAACATTTACAGGATTTAATCGAAAAAAACGAAGCTTGCTTTTGTAAAAAAAACGCTCCATAGCTCAAACTTTGGTTTTTCAATAAAATGTTTTTTTATAATTGTGGGCGTGTCAGTAGGTAAATTTGAAAAATATTTAAACATAAGTATAAAGGGCAGCTAGAGAGTCTATATTATAAATTTCAGCTCCCTAGCTCTAACTTTGGTTTTTCAAAACATTTCAGCTCTCTTTGACTTTTTCATAAAATTGTTTTATTTAATTGTGGGCGTGTCAGTGGACGGATTTTAAAAATTTTATCTCCCGATCAGTTTTAGGAGCCAAAGATATATAAAAAATTCAGTTCTCTAGCTCAAAATTCGATAAATTAGTTTTTTTTTGAGTTTGTGGGCGTGTATGTGAGCGGATTTCAAAAAATCTTAAACTTCATTATTTCGGGTCCCTAGAGAGTAGGTATATGGTTAAAATTTCAGCTCTCTAATTCCAGTCTAAAGGCCTAATTTTTGCCGACGGACGGGCGGGCATGGCTAGATCGACATTACTATCGATGCTGATCATAAATATAGTAACTTTTGGGAGTTTACGGGCAAAATTAAGTTATGTTAGAAACTATGAATCAAAATTAATATACCCTTAGAATAGGGTATAAAAATGAGCCAAATCGATCTAGCCCTTCTTAAGTGATGTGCTTACCAACGGACAGCATTTTTCATTTTTATTATATGGATTTGTGGTTGACATTTTTTTTTTGTTTACATAACATTTATAAATAATAGTCATTCCACGTATCAACGAATAATGACAGTATTTGTGCCTAAAATATTTTCAGTCGATTCATAAGTGCCATTTAGTATAGACATTTCGTTGTTTTTTGTCTGCATTCTCATTTCACAAATGACAATATAACAAGTATTATTGATGCACCCAAAACACACGATTCTATTCATTGTCAATAAACATTGAAGAAAATCAAATCATTTCTGATTTTCATCAATAGGCGTTTTTTTTTAGCTCAGAGCTGAGCACTGAACAGAGCGTGAGCAGGTAGAGCATGCTCTGAACCGAGCGTGCTCAGAGCGTTCTGATTTGTTTATGAAACACACTTTACCGCTCAGCTATCATTTGTTAGAAATCATTTTTGTTTTTAAATAAAAATTATTTTATAAAATTGTATTATTTCTACGCCAGAAAAACAACCCCCGACCGTATTCTTGATTGTTTTTGAATTCGTCTTCCTTTATTTTCTCTCCTCTTAGTCTGTCCTTGGCTGTGTTCATTTTGTTTACTCACAGACTGCTCAGTTAATTTATTCTGAGCTGATTGAGAGCGCTCTGATCAACAGTTTGAACGAAAAAGAAACACAATCTTTTTTTTTGATAACTCAGGCTCTGATCTGAACTTAAAAAGAAAAACGATTAATGCAGATGCAGGTGTACCTACTGATTTCGTTCTAAAAGCTGTTTTTGACCTTAGCTCGTTAACAGATAGGTTGAATCTAATCGTTTGTATGGGTGCGGCCGGCGCCTCCCTCTTTGCAGAAAGGTTTTGCCTTGTGTGTTGTCTGGCTAGTTCATACACCTGCAGTAACTATCGCAGTGACCGAGAACACAACACTGGAGATTTCATATAATGACCAATATATAAGCTATCCCGCGTATAGGTCACTGGCTTTCCAAAGATGCCAATAAGAGGGAGGTGAAGCACAGTCTCTTAGGCAGCTGTCGGAGTGGACATTAAGGCTCATGTAACGCTAATGCAGGCTGACCATTGAACTCGGCCGTGCATTTTTTTGATAATTTTTCTGATTATCGCCAAGTAGAATAAACGAAAAATAGACTTCCTTGAGCAGCAGTAATGTTTTAGTCGATCTTGCAGTACGTTGTGGTCCATGCTTGGGCCTATCACCTACAGACCCTCTTTCTTCGAAATCATTCACTACACGATAAATAGTGCGTTTTGTTGGCACGTTGTTTCTCCCAAAAATTTCACGTAACTTTTTCATCGTCACAGTAATCGATGATTGATTTTGATGAAATGTTTTAACGATTAAAACACGTTGGTTTATCGAATATTTTTCCATAATAAATTTGCCACGTGTCTACTTCACGACTGCCAAATATGAACTGTCAAGACTAATGTTTACCAAAATGGGGGCAAAACAAAGTAGTATACCTTCCCGGCGGACACCCTGTGCATACTCTCTGGAGCCGATTAGGGACGAAAATCGAGGTATGCCTGTACAGCCCATAGATCGTCGCCTTTCTTATACGGTCCTGCTTGATTAAATGATCTAAAGGGCTCATTGTTGAGCATGGGGTGCGTAACTTTCCTAGTGAATATAACCAGTATGGTTTTCGCTAGATTAACGTTGAGAACAGCGCTGTAAGACCATGTGGATGGATAGTTTCCTTAGAGCTGATTTCATAATTTGTATTTGTATTTGTATTTGTATTTATTTATATCAATAATTTGCTGTGCAACAAGAACAACATTCTTTAAGAGTGCACAGTTAACATATGGATATACAAGGCGACATATTTTACGTTTATGGAAAAAATAATAATAATAATAATAATAATAAAGACAAATATGGGAACATTTTAAGTAAAACTAAAAATAAAATAAATAATATGGACATTCGTATTAAAAAGAAAAGTTAAGCTACGTTAAACGGGAAAAACATCAATGAAGAGTACTAAGATAAGAAAAGACTAAAAACAAAAAACTCCTGTGCTTGACCTTGGTTCTTATATTAAGGGGAAGTTGATTAAAAAGGCGAATGGCATGAATGAAAAATTGCCTACATGAAATCGTGCAAGTGTAAACATTAGGCCTGATACCACTAGAACGAAGAGACTGAGAGAAAACGATTTTACTATACAGATAAGCCGGTTGTTTTTCGTTTAAAATTTTGAATACCATTGCGCAAGCTCTAAAATTTAAAAATTGGTCAAGACTGCATCCTAATATTTGTCGAGAGTGGCTCGATACATGATCGTATCTACGTAGATTGAATACAAATCGTGCGATTGAGTTGAAAGCAACGTTTAGCCTACGCCTAGAGTTAGCATCTGTGCTAACAAACAACTCACAGCCATACATGATTAGTGGTACGATCAAAGCCTTTACCAATTTGAGTTTGACAGTAGTAGGTAAGTTGTCCCGACAAACTGATAGACCCCGCAGAGCACCATAAATTTTCGATATCACAGAGTTAATGTGGTCACTCCAAGTGAGATTATTGTTGAAAATAATGCCAAGGGTTTTAATCTTAGACACCATTTCTACTTGAATACCATTTAATAAAATTGGGGGTAGTCGAGACGAAAGTAAATGCTTGTAAATTTGGATAGACTTTGTTTTCGAGGGATTTAGGAGAAGCCTGTTATCAGAAGACCACTTGACTCTAGAAGCGAGGTCCTCGTTCATTCTTTCCACAGCGTCGTCCATCAAACCAATTGGAAAATGAATATAAATTTGTACATCGTCAGCATACATATGAAAACGACAATTTTTAATCACAAGTGGTAGGTCATTAATGAACATAGAGAATAACAAAGGACCGATTATTGAGCCTTGGGGCACACCACAGTGAACAGGTAAGGCAGACGATAAGGACTGATTGTGGAAGTCGGATTGAACTCTTTTAGTTAAGTAAGACAGTATTAACTTTACAGAAAGGTTGGAAAAATTAAAGTTAGACAGAAGTTTATTACAAAGTATATCAGGACGAACGGAATCGAATGCTTTCGAAAAATCAACCAACTTTACCAAAGTTACTTCATCCTGGTCTATAGCTTCCCGTATATCGTCTGTGACTTTAAGCAAAGCGGTTACGCAGCTGTACCAGAGCGGAAACCAGACTGCATAGGCGTTAACAAGTTTTTTGAGTCAAGATAATGTTTAATTTGAGCACAAATAATTGATTCAAACGCCTTAGATAGAAAAGGTAGAATGGCAATGGGTCGATATTCTGTTCCGTTTCTATTTTTGGGGATTGGAATTATTTTAGCTTGTTTCCAAAGCTGTGGATAGGTGAAAGTCATAAGGATGGTATTGAAAATATACGTCACATATTTAAGGATATACGGTCAAATATTTTTTAAGAATTTTGGTGAGATGTTGTCCATGCCCACACTGTTAGATTTTATGGACCGAATCGCCATTTCAACGGTAAACGGATCAACAACATCAAACAGAAAAGCAATGTTAAAGGTATTTACAATGACATTTTCGGACAGGGACAAAGGGACATCAGAAAACACAGGTAATTTGATAAAAGTCCTATTCAGTTCTTCAATATCGATAACATTATTAGATTGCATGTTAGTATTATTGCACACTCCGATTTTTTTTATTTGCTTCCAAAGGAAAGACGAAGAACGGTTTGAATTAAATTTATTATTATAATACAAGGACTTAGCTGTTTTAATCATCAGATTTACTCTATTTCTCATCCTTTTAAATTCGGTCAACATTTGTGGTAGTTGAAATCTTCTCCACCGGCGATAGAGGTTGTCTCTTGCACTCATCGCGGCTTTAATTTCCACAGAAAGCCAAGGACATGGGCCTTGCTTTGAAACAAATGATTTAATGGGTACATACTTAGAAAAAAGATACGTTATAAGTTCATTTAGGATCTCAACTTGATAATTTACATCTGGTGTACAAAAAACATAGTCCCAGTTCAGAGAAATACATTCCCTTATAAGGGTCACATGATCAATCCTCTTAAAGTCATAATATTGTATAATTTCTTCATTAAAGGAAACGTCAGTTGGTATGTCAAGGTCTCTGATTGTATGGGGGAAATTTCCCTAAAAATGCTATAGCAATATTGTCCCCATTGACTTTAATTTTTTTTTTATTTTATCAGTGCAATAAGAATAGGCAAGGGACAAATTCGTTGCAAAAAATACTTGCTTCAGAAACTATTAGAACATTATTAAAACTGTTTGCAAGTTAATAGATACATAGCAGATTAAATGCACTTTCACGTTCACTTATTATGAGATTTTTCGATTAGTTCCCTAAAAAACAACAATAAAAAATATTTAGGTTAGGTATATATTTGATTTCTATTACGCTTGTTCACAAGTTTCTTTTTTTATAATTTTTATACCCTATTCTAGGGGTATATTAATTTTGACGCATAGTTTGTAACATACGAGGGCGGGTCAATAAGTCCGTGACTTTTTGAATTTCTGACCTCTTTACTGAAACGGCAACACTGCTCCTGTCAACAGGCATCTGTCAGTTGACTCCTGTCAAAATTTAAACTTGCTGCGTCAGTTAGTTTGTGTTTGACAGCTATTTTTATCAGACTACTCACTAATTTGAGGAGAAAATGGAAAAAAGTGAATTTCGTGTGCTTATTAAGCATTATTTCTTGCGAAAAAAAACCATTACCGAGACCAAGGCTAAGCTTGAAAAATACTATGGGGACTCTGCACCATCGATTTCAATGATAAAAAAGTGATTTACTGAATTTCGTTGTGGCCGTACAAGCACTGAAGATGACGATTTGAAAAAAAACCGACCTCATTTGGCCAAGAAAAAAGTTCTTTTCCACCAAGACAATGCAAGGGTGCACACATGTGCAGTTGCCATGGCAAAAATCCATGAATTGGGCTATGAATTGCTCCCTCGTCCACCCTATTCTCCAGATTTGGTTCCGAGCGACTACTTCTTGTTCCCAAACCTGAAGAAATGGATTGGTGGAAAAAGATTTGACTCCAATGATGAAGTCATCTCGCAAACAAAGGCCTATTTTGAGGACCTCGACAAATCATTTTTTTTGGAAGGGATAAAAAAATTGGAGAAGCGTTGGACAAAGTGTATAGAGCTCAAGGGAGACTACGTTAAAAATATTTTTTTTTTTTTATCAAAAAATCTGTATTTTATTCCAAAAGTCACGGACTTATTGACCCGCCCTCGTACCTTAATATTGCCCGTAGACCCCTAAAAGTTACTATATTTATGATCAGCATCGATAGTAATGTCGATCTAGCCATGTCCGTCCGTCCGTCGGCAAAAATTAGGCCTTTAAATTGGACCTAGAGAGCTGAAATTTTAACCATATACTCTCTAGGGTCCCGAAATAATCAAGTTTACGAATTTTTGAAATCCGCCCACAGACACGCCCACAAACTCAAAAAAAAACAAAATTTTGGGAAAAATCGAATTTTGAGCTAGAAAGCTGAAATTTATTATAGATGATCTATGACTCCTAAAACTGCTCGGGATAAATTTTTTTTCAAAATCCGCCTACTGACACGCCCACAAATAAATAAAACAATTTTTTTGAAAATCCAAAGTTTGAGCTAGGGAGCTGAAATTTATAATATATACTCTCTATGGGCCCTTTATGCTCATGTGTAAATATTTTCAAAATCCGCCCACTGCCACGCCCACAATTTTTTTTTTTTTTGGAAAATTCAAAGTGAGCTGGGGAGCTGAAATTTAAAATATATACTCTCTAGGGGCCCTTTATGCTCATGTGTTAATTTTTTTTAAATCCGCCTACTGACACGCCCACAATTAAATAAAACAATTTTATTGAAACACCCAAGTTTGAGCTAGGGAGCGTTTTTTTTGATAAAATCCTTTAAATGTTATATAACAAAATATGTAAAGCGTTCTTAACAATTCAACCATACTTAGACTTTTGTCACGCCCACTTATGAGGGATAGGAATAAGAATAGGGTATCCAACAGTTCGCCCAAGCGGACCTCTTACCCCTCGCTTAGTAGTCCAGCCAATATTTTTGAAAGCGGCTACTTTTTACCGCAAATGCCCGCGCATGATATTCCCCATTGTTTTCTAATCAATTTTTTCCCATTTTAAACATTCGCACGTTTTTTATTGAACCACCCACGGATTGCAATATTAATTGTTTCCACCTTTGGAACGAAAGTCTTCACCACTAAGGCTTAGAGCCTTATTGCGAAAATCAATCGACAGTTGATAATTGACTATTTTCAATGTGTGCTATTGTGAACGAATAATTCTAAAGGATTTTGTCAATCGCAGTCAATTAAAAAAATGCGATTGACAAAAATACCAAATGAATCGTTCGTTCACAATAGCACACATTAAAAATAGTCAATTATCAATTGTCGATTGATCTTCGCAATAAGGCTCTTAAACTTATGTTTGTGCTCCTCTTTGAATTATTCACTTATGTGCCTTTACTATCACAATCGGCAATCCGATGAGTGTAAATAAAAATGATCATATTACGATTGACTGTTGGCTTATGGCCATATGCATCCGGTCAATCTCCATAATACCGCCCTTATGCTGAATCAAATGAGTGAGATCAAAATTAATGTGAAGCTTAGATTTGTTGTCACTTTCCCTCATATGAAACGAAAATTTAAATTGACTTACTTCACATCAAACTTGTTATTATTTGTTTATTATTGTTTTTGTTGAAATAAGCGATGTGACGATTGAGAGAATTATAGGAACGAATCAAAAAACTGCTGATATACATGATCAGCAAACTTACGATTACTGCCAAATGACTGTCGAATTACTAGACAGCGATATGATATGTTATTAACAATAATATACACAAACATTAATTACAGGCGATAGGAAATTGCAAGAATATAAACCCCGAAGAAGAGTCATAAAATATGCAGCATTTATACGGGAGATTATGAGAGAAAATGTAGCGTGGGCGGCAGTGGTTACTGCGTTGGACTACTGAGCGAGGGGTTTCGAATCCCACCCAGGAACACTTAACATTTGGTTCATTACTTCACCTCTTGAGGTGTTCAGGCAGCATTTCTAGCAACTTTTCAATGGGTATCATGTAGAGAGAGTGATAGGGCGAGAAGAGAACCCACGTCCAGTCAACGAAGAATCGATTCCCCCACCCAGTATTAACTAGGTTAGCTGTAATAAAGCTAAAGAACAACAAGGCTGCCGGTTCCGATGGTTTACCAGCTGAGCTTTTAAAATAACGAGGTGATTTTTTTTTGGGACGCATGCACCAAATCATCCACTTAGTATGGGTGGAAGAAAGCATGTCCCATGACTGACCATATGCCCCATCTACAAAAAGGCGACCCTATATCTGCAAGAACTATTGAGCCATATCCCTGCTAAATGTCGTATATAAGATCCTATCCAACGTACTGATCCTATTCAACGTACTGTGTGAACGCGTAAAGCCGTGAAACACACTAATCGTGAAGTACCCGGCAGATCGACAATACATCAAATCTTTACACTGGACTCTGGAAAGACCAATGAATTTCAAGTCGAGACGCACCATCTTTTCATCGTTCTAATTGCGATTGAAAAACTGGCAACATTGGTTGGCCTTGAAGACAACGAGGACAAAACAAACTTGCTTTCAACAAACCAGGTCTTCCTTGCCTTCTCGAACCAGGGCGGCTGGGAGTCGAAGATCCTCTTGGCTGGAGCATTATTTCCCATTCTCTCAATTTGGCCGAGCCAACGTAGTCAACGTGACTTAGCTTTTTGCACTACAACCACATCTTGGTACAGCTCATAGAGTTCGCGGTTATATCTTCTCCTCCATTCGCTCTCCTCGAACACAGGACCAAATATCCGACGGAGTATTTTTCTTTTAAAAAAAACCTAATATTAGCTCCCCTTTTCTACTTATCGTCCAGCACTCTTCACCATAAAGAAGGTCTGGTAGGATTAATGGTAAGGATTTTGTCCTTCGAGTGAGGAGTTTTGAACCCATTTGTTTCGCTAAACCGAAGTAGCAGCGGTTGCCTAAGGTGTGATTCTCCGCAGGAATTCCACTTAGGTGTCATTCGTGGAGTTCATATTTACGAGTACTATCTAATAGGTAGATTCGTGGAGTTGATATTTACTCCTAGGTAGATGAACTACTGAACTACCTCGAAGCTATTGCTATCAACACTGACGTTTTGTGTAAATTCAGTAACGCATCACTGGCATCATGATGCTCATGATGCTTTGCAAAATGTTCATTAACGAAACTATTGGCATCACTTTCAACGTCAAGTGTTCATTATTGCAAAGTTGATCAAACTGATGCGCAAACATAACGAAAAAAAGCATCACAGAAATACCTGATGCGCTGTTGATTCGCCGGAAAAAAGCAAGAAAAATGTCGGAAGAGGAAGAAAAGTAAGTAAACAAACATTTTAATTGATAGATACTATAAGAAGATGTATAAGAAGGTGTCCAAAAAGGATTTAATGATTTTCGCAAATCCTAGAAACATGGTTTGGTTTTCATTTAGAAAAGTTAAATCATTAGTGGACTTACATCGAAGGTGGAGTGGCACATTCTAAAATGATTTTGAAATACATCGTCTGGATATTCTTCTAGAACTTTGAAATAGTCCCTAAGCTTAGGAATTTTCCTTCTTTTAAATCTGCTAATTAAAGTCCGTATGCGTTTCGAATACTTTCTTCTTGCTTCACACATAATAAATTTATCGTCTTTACGATCAAAGTTATCGACTAAAACTTATTAGCAAAACTTCCATTTTAAATGTTTGATTTAAACAATGCGTTCTAAAACTCAAACGCCATATTCAATCAACAACGCATCAGCTTAAACTTTGCATCGCATCAGCATCGCAAATAAGCAGTGATGCCGCATCACTGCGCAAATGTTTGACGTTTCTGAATTTACACTACGTTCTAGGCGGCGGGCAGATGTTTGTTTGTTTGTTGATAGCATGTACTTGGTCTTGTCCCCATTTACTTCAAGGCCAACCAATTTCGCCTGTTCTTCAATCGCCGGGAAAGCCTCTAACACGGCACGCTGGGACCGGCCGATGTCGCGATGATGTCGATATCGTCCGCATACCCCAGAAGCTGGACGGATCTATTGAAGATCGGGCATGCTTTCTTTCACCCATACTTGGTTGATGATTTGGTGCATGCGCCCTACCAAAACATGACCTTCGTATTTGAATAGCTCCACTGGGAAAGCACCAGAGCCGGTGGTCTTATTGTTCTTTAGCTTTTTTATAGCTAAGCCAACCTCTTCTATACTGGGTGATGAAATTCTTTCTTCATTGACAGAACGTGAGTTCTCTTCTTGCCCTTTCACTCTCTCTACATGATGCCCATTTAGCAGCTTTTGGAAATGCTGCTTAAATACATCAACTATACCCTGCGCTTTGGTGACTAGGTTTCCGCCGCTGTTTCGAAGAGTCTGCGTTCCTTAAGGCCAGCAGCCAGTTTCTTCGCTTCTTTGTAAAATCTCCAGATATTGTTTCGATCGCGAGACTCTTTGATTTCCTTGAGCTGGGAGACTGCATACGCCATATTCTTTCTACGCAGGATTTTTTTCTCCAGCCTTCTCTTTGCTCGATACACTTCCCTCGCTGCTCTTGTTTTGCGCTGCAGCGTTTTCAAATATGCATCTTCTGTCACTTTCTTCCGATAAGCGCATACATCATCATACCACCGGCTTTTTTTCTGGGGTGGCTGGTTATCTACGGTGGTTTCGGCTACCTCCTTGATGATGTCACGATATCGATTTCACATATTGTTGGCGCTTGTGGGTGGTTAATGCCTAGAGGGGAGTCTCTCGATCATCCGCTCTCTGTATACTCTGGCTACTCCAAGTGCGCTAAGGCGTCCAACGTCGAATTTCTTCTTTTGGGCAGTTCGCATGTTCGTCTCTTTGGGCAGTCGAGCTCTTAATTAAGCCGCTACAAGGAAATGGTCAGAGTCGACGCTTTCCACTCGGAATGTGTGCACGTTTATGTTGGATGCGTGCCTCGCACCGATTAGCACATGGTTGGCGGTTGGACCATCTGGAGAGCGATAGGTTGCTGTGTGGATCCTGAGCCTTGGAAATACAAAACACATACAATCTTTGAATTTTGGAAGAATTCAAATAATTTTTTTTTTAATTTTATCATGCGATAAATTAGGCTTAAACTAAAGAAGATAGGAAAATCCAAAGATTTTGTTAAAAACGCCTCCAAAAAGTATGAGTGTCAAAAAACCATTGTATGGGCGAATTGAAAGACTTTGTCTTCATACCTTGCGAAGAAAACGGCCTTTAATTCAATAGACTTCTTTCATTAAACGGTTTATTTTAAAATAAGGTGCGAATTGAATTAAAATCGCCTAAGCCGAATCTGGCATCGAAAGAATCCTTCAAAAATGTTTCGTCGAAATCCGTTCAGCCGTTTTAACGTGTAACGGACAAATATACAAACTTTATAATTTTATTATATTGTTACACTTTTTAATCTTGTAGTGGCAACCAAGCCGAATGAACGAAAATGATCAGAACCTTAAAGATGCCCCAATAAAAAGGAAAAAATAGAAAATAACGATCTCGTTAACTTCAAAATATTTTTTATTTAAAACCTCCAGGCTCCCGAGAGTTTTTTTTTTTGATGAGAAAGTTTAAGTTTTTAAAATTAATGAAGCCTAGCTCTGTGTAGATTTGCGTCGCCAAAAAAAAAAATGGCCAGCGGTTTTAAAATCCAATTCGCCAAGAAGAACGTCATTCACTTCCCTCGCTCCTTTTATTATTTTCCAACTCTCCACAAGAATTTCCCTTCCAGCGTCTAGTCATCCACTTCGCGGTGTCCCATTTCCTCGTTAAGCTGACTTCATTTGATATCTTTGCTCGTGATTTGACATTTTTCGTAAAATCGTGAGCGCGTGTTAGTTTAGAAATAGGTGTGTTCCATTAAATTGCCCTTCCGGAGATCGATTGAAGTTTTTTGTTAAGAATGATATATATTCCATTTATTTCCTTCTGGAGATCGACGTAGCCATTTTCATTACAATATGTATAGATCATAATATATATATTAGTAAATACTCGTAAACGTTTGTATAAATACTTTGTTACGCAGTATATAAAAATATACAGTAAGCATTATAGTTTTAAATTTAGTGCAAACGTAACCTATGATATCATACTTAACAACGTTATTGTTATAAAATAAATAGCCATATGGGTTAAAATAATAATATAAAGCAGCTGTTATAATTGTTTAAAAGAAAAATTCCAGTTGTGAGTAGGTATTAAATCAATTTTATAGGTTTTGCGCAAACTAACGTTTCACTTTCAGCTAAATTTTAAATGACAAAATTACATGTATTTTTAATAAACTAAAATGATGAATGTGAGGAAATATACACTAAAGAATCTCGTCTATTGCTTGTTCCAATCAAGTTTACACTTTCCGAGGTTTGGTTTCAGGGTGTTGGCAAAGCTATCTAGGTACATATTTCTTTAGCAGTTTTGACAATTTTTTTTGTTTTGCGTATACAGACACAAATTGTGCTTTGTTTTTAAAAAAGTAACTATGCGGTTATCATCAAATTAAAAACGAATATGATTTAAAGTTGCGGAAATAATTTAGTCATTATCACATCTTAAAAGATTATCTTATGATTGTATTTCATTAACAAATTCGAATTGTCACCCCACATCAGAAGAATTATTTGAGAATTTTTTGAAGTTGCGTTCAACACTAATTTAAGATAAATTGTACTTAAGTTATAGAACGTTAACTATTTATTCATAGATTTATCATTAAATAGTGTTAGCATAGATTAAGTTGGAATGAAATGAATAAAAAAACTCTATCTATCTATCTATCTATCTATAAAAATGCAATAAACAGGCAATAAAATATGAGCAGTAAAAAGAAGTGAAAAAGGAAAGTAACAAATGGAAGTTCGATAAATATTTAAGCAATGTTATTGATTAGTCACAGTTAAGTGAATTTAATGGTAAGTTAAATAAGTAATAGTCAGTCCAACTAGTAAATAATCAGTCAAATAAATAAATGGGAAGTAACGCGGGTTCAGTTACTAAATAAGAATCGATCTGAAATCGATCTTAAAAATGTTATTGATAACTACCCACCAACGTATTCGTGGAGGAGCTCCAACTGGTTCAACGAATAGGAAGAAGATAGATCCGTGTGGTATCACAATGGACCTTTTCATTGGTTTAAGTGTGTCGGCCTCTGCCAACTGCCACTATACCCTAACCTAACCTAACCTAACCTTCGACGCCGGTGCTCTCCACTAGTGCCAACCAGCGGATTCGCATGCACACTTGGGAGAGAGTTTCAAGATGTTATATGCTAGGTCCACCTGGATGTTAGAATAATTAGCAGGACCAAATATCCGACGGAGTTTTTTTCTTTCGAAATAACCCAGTACAAGCTCTCCTTTTCTGCTTGTCGTCCAGCACTCGGCGCCATAAAGCAGAATTGGAAGTATCGGTGTTTTCTAGATCTTACACTTGGTCCTCCGGTTTTGCACCCATTTGTTTGGCCAAACCTAAGTAGCAACGGTTATCTATGTTAATTTTTCGTTGGATCTTCACTAAGGCGTCATTCGTGGAGTTTATGTTTACTCCGAGGTAGGTGAACTACCTTACTACTTCGAAGTTGCTGCTATCAACAGTGACGTTTTATCATATTCGGTAGACACATGTTTTTTGTTTGTTTGTCGAAAGCAAGTACCTCGTTTTGTCCGGGTTGCGTTCGATATCCCGCTTTTTATAATCCCGATTCTTAAAATCCCGCTATTAGATAGATAGATAGATAGATAGTTTTGATTTATTGTTTCATTCATTCATTTGTTACATTCTCTTTCTATACATAAATCTTTGAAGCATGGCTTAAGCCGTCTGCCCGATTGACATTAAATGTTTTCGACAAATAAATAAATAGTTTGATTTGTATAAAGTTAATTTGCTTGATAAAGAATTAGAAAAAATTATAACTAGGATTAATTTGTGTATTCAATTGTTTCTAACTTAAAATTCTTCATTTATAATTTGATTTCTATAAGTTATTGCTGTTTTATAGAAGTTAAAAAGTATATTTGTATCTCTTTCGCAGTTGAGGAGTGCTATGACTTCAACCCCAGATAGAACGTTGCTGCCAAAATAACTTCTTCGAATTTCTTTAAGAACAGGACACCTACCAATAAAGTGCATGACATCTTCTCTTTCCGACAGGTTGCAAAGACTGCAGTAAATCGGTAGATCGGAACGGTGTGGGACATAATTTAGTCTAATGAGCTCTCCTCTTATTTTAAATATTATTGTTATCTTATCTTGATTGTTAGCGTTGTTGAAGTAGTTTTTTTCACATAGATTATGATTCAGAATATTATATATCGCACGATGTACTGAGGAAGCAGCCTTATTAATACAATCTTCTCTGTATTGCGTATCCACCTTTGAAATGAGTTCGTAAAGCGTTTCCTTTGAAGACCTGCCATCGGTTTCCACAAGATTAATTTCTATTCCATAGTAGCTCGCGAGATCCTCCAATTTTCTATGCCAAAGAATTTTTTTATCTATTATTTTCCTGGCAATTCTTTTTGTTAGTCTTTGTTCTGGTAGCTCTAGTACTTTCAATATGAAATCTACATGAAGTTTTAGTGTTTTCACATATAATGGTGACAATCCTGTCTCAATTATTAGCATGTAATCTGGCGTTGTACTTGGTAGCCGGAAACATCTTTTAATGTAGTACCTTAAGAGTTTTTCTACCGTTTCGTGATGATTATACCCCCAGGATTGGGCTGCATACAGCATAATGGATTCTGCGACTCCAGTAAACACTTTATATTTCACGTTATGATCAATTAGTTTATTTGAAAAACATCTCTTCCACGTAGCACATATTGCAGTTTTTGCTTTTATTAGCCTGTCTTTCAGGTGGGGTTCCATATTTAGATTACTGGTAAATGTCACACCAAGATATCTATAGGTTTTGACGACTTCGATGGGTACTCTGTTAAAATGCCATTTCTCATTTCTGCATATTCTTCCAGATCCTTTTTTAAATATAAGTACTTTCGATTTTTCTAAGTTTACAGTAAGATTCCATGTTTGGCAGTACACATAAAGCCGGTTAATCATTAGTTGAAGTGCTTCTGGTGAATGTGCGAATAGGACAACGTCATCTGCGAATAAAAGACCCTTTATCAACATCCCGGCCATATCAATGCCTCCTGGAAGAAAGTCTATAAGGTCGTTGATATAAATAGAGAAGAGATTTGGACTTAACGCACATCCTTGTCTCACTCCCATTTTAATTTCGAA
This sequence comes from Portevinia maculata, assembly GCA_949715645.1. Classification (NCBI taxonomy): domain Eukaryota; kingdom Metazoa; phylum Arthropoda; class Insecta; order Diptera; family Syrphidae; genus Portevinia; species Portevinia maculata. Next base: position 79,889,618 of record OX454526.1, on the reverse strand, counting down.
CCATTCTGAAGCTTCAGTTCCACTCCATACTGCCGATTGGTTTCCCTCGTACATGTTTGCTAGCAGTTTCCCAAATTTGTAACTTATTCCAGAGTTATAGAGTTTGTAAAATAGTGTTCTTCGATCGATTGTGTCAAAAGCTGCCTTGAAATCAACGAAAAAAACAAATAATTTCTTATTCTGCTCAATATATGTGCCAGCGATGTTTTGCAATATAAAGATATTGTCTATGGTGGAATAACCAATACGAAAACCAGCTTGATTTTCTTGAATAAGTTTTTTGTTTTCCATCCATTGAGTCAATCGGTTATTTAAAAGTTTAGTGAACACCTTATAGCACGAATTTAGAAGGGATATTCCTCTGTAATTCACCGGATCGTCTATATTCCCTTTTTTATGAACAGGTAAGATCAATGCCTCCTTGAACTGTTGTGGTATATTGCCTGTGTCAAATATTTCATTAAAGGATATTGTTAATTTAGTCTTGAGGTTAGCTGACGAGTATTTGAATAGTTCTATAGGGATTCCATCTGGACCTGGTGATTTTCTGTCTTTGAGACTTTCGAGTGCTCTCAAAACTTCATCATAAGTGAAAGGCGAATCCAAAATATCATTCGACGTAGATGGAATTGCATAGTGAATTGGAAATGAGTTCGGTATTGGATTTAGTATAGCTTTAAAATGGTCCATTAATAAACTCATACTCAATTGTACACTTATTTGTGGTTCTTTGCCGTTGAATTTGTTTATCGCACTCCAAAATTCTTTTGTGTTCATGCAGCATGTAAGCTTAAGAGCCTCATTTTTAAGAAATTCTCGCTTTTTTGCTTTACATATCCTCTTGAAATCTGCATTTGTTAGGATATAAAGACTTTTGAAATAGCTATTTTCAGTCATGCGAAAAACTTTAAGCCATCCGAAGGATTTTCGCCTTGCTTTTTCGCATTCTTCGTCGAACCATTTCTCTTTGAATACCAACCTTTTTTTATGGGTCTGTCTGCTTGACGGGTATGATCTTCTGACTACATTTTCAATTTCGGAAATACTTAGTTGTTCATCTGTGATTAAAATACGATCCAGATTAGTTTGATATTCCATTGCGTTTGAGTTTTTCCACCTTACTTTACGGGGGGCCTGGATAGATCTTGTTTCAAGTTGTTCAATTGGTACAGTTCCAAATTCTGTTATGATTGGCAAGTGATCTGAGTATTGCTCACACAAAACTTCAAAGTCGTCTATCATGGAGATCCATGTACCCCTTATCAAACAGTAGTCAACGACTGAGCAACCTTGTTGCCCTACAAATGTGTACTCTCCATATTTATCCGAGCAGCTAACGCCATTCATAATTCGGAATCCAAATGTATCACACATATCTAACAGTTTTGCACCCCTTGAGTTTGTAGTGGAGTCTTTGGAATCTCTTACTTTTCCTGCAAATCGATTCTCTCTTCCCTCTACCTTTCCAATTCTGGCATTGAGATCACCAATAACCATTATGTTATCGTAGTTGCAGCGCTCAAGAACTCTGTTTAGTTTATCAAAGTCCGCTTCCCAATGGTTACAATTAATATATGTTGGCAGTATAATAAATTTCGTTGAGTCCACGATTATTTTCAACACTTTGGCCTCATCTATACCTTCAAATTCGCAGAATATGTTGCTGAGTTTTTTTTTAAATCCGAAGAATCTATTATAATCCCGCTTTTTTAAAATCCCGTCTATTAAAATCCCGCCTCTTATAATCCCGTTTTTTATAATCCCGTTTCTTATTATCCCGCTTTTACAATCAAAAGTATTTGCTTTATTTTAAAAATCGCGCGATTTTTTAAAATAAAGCAACTACTTTTGATTGTACAAGGTGGCGCAAAAGTAATCCTCCTATCAGAAAATGCTATACATTTTGCGATTGGCCCCTAATGTCAGTTCTGTTTTGACATTTGTGTAGTAAACACATGCGAAATACACGTTAATAAACAATGTTACGCTACACTGCTCCAGAACGCGGAATGTTGGTGACTATTTATTTGAGCAATAATCGGTCGGTGACTTTGGCACAACGTGAATTTCGTCGCAGATTTCCTACCCGTCCAACGCCTACTGGTGAAACACTGCGATGTTTAGCCGCTCGCCTCGAAGAGACTGGCACAACACGAGATGCTGCCAAGCGTGGCAGACCCCGGAGTAGCCGTTCTGCAGAGAATATTGCTGCTGTAGCCGAAAATGTCATGGAAGCGCCGTCGACATCGACCAGACGGTTACTGTGAATGGTGAGCGCTACAGAGCAATGATCAACGAGTTCTTTTTGCCGCAACTTGATGAATTGGGATTGGAAAACATGTGGTTCCAACAGGATGGTGCAACGGCACACACTGCACGTGCCACAACCGATATGCTGAAGGATGCATTTCCCGGGCGCCTAATCTCCCGTTTTGGCGATTTGCACTGGCCAGCAAGATCGCCTGATTTGACCGCTCCAGACTTCTTTTTGTGGGGCTTTTTGAAGTCGCGAGTTTATGTCAACAAGCCTCAGACTCTTGCAGCTCTTAAAGACAATATCCGTCAACAATGTGAGGACCTATCGCCGGAAGTTTTGGCCAAAGTGATGGAAAATGCCATAAAAAGGGCTCAAATGACAATCAACTGTGGCGGCGGCCATTTACATGACATCATATTCTCGACTTGATGTAAAAAAAATTAAAAGACCAAATAAAAATAATCCACAAGAAGAATCAAAGTTTTTCATTTTTTTTTTAAATTACAGCCCAAAAACATCGGAAGGTTATTTTTGCGCCACCTTGTAAAAGCGGGATAATAAGAAAATTAAAATAAATTAAGCGATGAGTGTTTTTTTGTAATGCAGTTTATTTTAACATTTATCATTGTTAGAGGAAGTAACAAAATAAGAAATAAAACATAGGGACGGGTCTAAGTATGATTGAATTGTTAAGAACGCTCTACATATTTTGTTATATAATATTTAAAGGATTTTATCGAAAAAAAACGTTGGTTTTTCAATAAAATTGTTTTATTTAATTGTGGGCGTGTCAGTAGGCGGATTTTAAAAAAATTAACACATGAGCATAAAGGGCCCCTAGAGAGTATATATTATTTCAGCTCCCTAGCTCAAATTTTGGTTTTTCAATAAAATTGTTTTATTTAATTGTGGGCGACACGCGGATTTTGAAAATTTTATCTTCCGAGCAGTTTTAGGAGTCATAGATCATATATAAAAAATTTCAGCTCTCTAGCTCAAAATTCGATTTTTTCCAAATTTTTTTTTTGAGTTTGTGGGCGTTTCTGTGGGCGGATTTCAAAAATTCGTAAACTTGATTATTTCGGGACCCTAGAGAGTATATGGTTAAAATTTCAGCTCTCTAGGCCCAGTTTAAAGGCCTAATTTTTGGCAACAGACGGACGGACGGACGGACATGGGTAGATCGACATTACTATCGATGCTGATCAGATCATAAATATAGTAACTATTAGGGGTCTGCGGGCAATATTAAGGTATGTTACAAACTATGCGTCAAAATTAATATACCCTTAGAATAGGGTATAAAAATATCAAAATAAATTTTTAAGTAATAAATATGACAATCTTCAATAATTAAAAAAAAATAAATAAAGTAATGGTATATGATATTCTGCAAAAGGGAACAAAAAAATACTTCAAACCATTAACAACATTTTTTATTTTATAAGTTCAAGTGTATTATAAGCAATGCAACGCAAAAAACCTGTTTTACTCATTTTTTTCTATTCCTCATTAATTTGTTCACAGCGCATGACTTTATAACATTAGTTTTTTTTATATAATTTTTCTTGTCCATTTCGTAATTTTGGTATTTCAGTTTGGACCACAATTGCTTCCTTTCTCAAATCTGCAATGAGTTTATACAAGCCAGCACTTTTTCGTCCAACCAAAACTTTCAGTCTGCGATGCCACGCTTCAGCATTATTTTGTTTACTCGGGAATTGTTTTTCTGCACTGTCATACACAGACCAAAAGTTAGGAGAGTACTGCACTTGTCTACTTCCATTACGAATGTTTTGTAAAAAACGGGATTAGCGGGATTTGGGGGGTTTTAAAAAGCGGGATTATAATAGATCAGGATTTTGAACAAGCGGGATTTTAAAAGAAGGGATTTTAAAAAAACAGTATTTTAGTAGACGGGATTTTAAAACTTTTTTTTTCGGGATTTTTGAAAAGCGGGATTCCGATACGCTCCCGTTTTGTCCTCGTTGACTTCAAGGCGAACCAATTTTAACTGGGAGCAGTACACGCGTTTACAAATTGCTGGATTATTCAAGAGGGACAAGTTACTGTATAGATATATTCGAACTAAACTAAATCACCTGAACATTTAAGCCAAGTTACGATATTTATACCCTAATCTAAGGGTTTATTAAATTTGACTCATAGCTTTTAACATACCTTAATGTTGCACGTAAGCCATAAAAGTTACTTTATTTTGTCCGTTCGTCCGTCGGAAAAAATTAGGCCCTAAAACTGGAGCTAGAAAGCTGAAATTTGGCACGTATACTCTCTAGGGCCCAAAATAGTCGAGTGCTAGAATTTTTAGAACCCGCACACTGACGAGCCTACAATTTAAAAAAAAACTTTTTTTTATTGAAAAATCAAGTTTTGAGCTAAGAAGCTGAAATTTGGAATATACTCTCTAGAGACTCGAAATGCTCATTATGTAGTTATTTTTTTAAAATCCATAAAGTTATTTTAGAAAAACGGATTTTTTTTTTGAAGAAACAATTGAAAATAAAAATGCTTTTCTTCGCAAAGTATGAAGATAAACTCGGCTTGAACAATTCCTTCATTCAAACTGGGACGTTTTCCTACAAAAACTTTTTTCGATAAAATCCTTTAAAAAACTGCTTAAAGCAAGGACCTATCACGAAGAGAAATCTGCCGGCACATTAAGTGCCCCCACAGGTTAATCATTTAGTGCAGGTGTTTGTTAGTACAAATACAAATATTACTAATTATGTACATACCTATACAACTACTAACACAGATACAATGAAATACAAATAAGACAATTTATCTATTCCGCCAAAAGTCTTAAAGCTTTATTTTAGAAACATGCAAGTCATGATTGGCTGCAGGAAATAACCCCCCCAAATGAAAAATGAAATAACTCCCCAAAATTTGTATGGAGGTGGGGATTTATTTCATATAAAATAAGCCCCCAAAATTGGGGACTTATTTCATGGGTTTTTGGGTACTTATTTCATACTTCAATTGGGGGGTTATTTCATAGTGAAATAAGTCCCCAAATTCAACTATGAAATAAGTCCCCAAATTTGGGGACTCAAAGTGCAATAAGGTCAAGTGCTAAAATAAAACCTCGCACCTACTCCAACTCAAACAGTGACCCCAAGCAAGGGGGTTGCAGGGGGGCAGCATGCCCCCGATACGCATTGCACTGTTTATGGGATAGCCTTATTGCACTTTGGGTAAATGAATTCGTATGGCCTTATTTCACTTTCAGAAAGCCATAATGAGTCATTACACCTTGAACACTTGAAATCCATGTTGGGGAATTATTTCATACCATTTTGGGGACTTATTTCATCTTCAATTTGGGGAATAATTTCACAGTGAAATTATTCCACAATTTTGGCGAGTAATTTCATTTTTCATTTGGGGGGTTATTTCCTGGAGCCGTCATGATCATTTAAATTTTAGATTCTACTCATGCTACTAATAGCCTCATTCCTGCCATAGGGAGTTTGTTCTATGGTAAGGGCTAAACAATAAGTCAACACTACGTTAATTATGGGCTTCACCACGGAAATTAAAGCCAATAGAAGACAGCAAATCAGGCGCATCTTAATGACCAGATATAAACTGCTGCAGAATAATGATATCTCTGTCGAGAAAGGGCTGTCATTTGAAGAAGCTTCATGGGTTGACTTTAAGGAGGACGGTTAAATAGATCATCCCATGGAAATTTACGTTGAATGATCTCTTTTTTCGTTTTGAATGAATGTTGTAGATCGGTGTCCAAACTTGTGATGCATACTCAAGATGTGGACGAACAAAGCAATTGTACAAAGATAAAGAAACGTTAGGGTCATTAAATTCTTTAGACTAACGTTTTACCAGGCTCGGCAAAGAATTGGACTTATTAACAATAAAATTAATATGAGTATGTTGAGATAATGAATATTAAAAGGTGGAGTGTATGTTTTTTCTTGAAAATGACATTCGTTGAATTTAGTAGGATTTAGGAACAGTCCGCTTTTGTTACACCATGTGACGAAGCCTATTAATGTCGGTTTAAAGAAGATTGCTGATTCATGACAGAAATATATAGAATTTTCATATCATTAGCGTATCACTTCTTAGGCAGATATCCCAGTTTAAAAGAATTCAGGCAGAGTTGATTTGGGAAAGCTCGGTTAATAGAACCCGAAGTTACTCGCCAAGTCAATGGGGAAAACAGCACCGAACCGGCTGATTTAGCAACGTCAAGTGGTAATAACAAAGGCATGTGCTTCCTGAGTCATATTTTTCAGCATTTTCGAACAGTATTTGAGACTTTTGTGGGTGCAGTGGCTCGGTTGTAATGCGTCAAACGTTAATTAAAAAATTGATGATGAAAAAATATAGATGTCAGGCTCAAATCACACCGGGGTCCAGTAAGACCTAATTTTTTTCCCGCCCCACCTCTTGCGAAATTCAACAAACATCCAAGACTATCAATTGTCTTAAGAAGCCTAGCGAATTTTCCTTTCAGAGTCGGCGTAAAGATGCAAGTCCCTTCCTTTCGTGTGGAACTTCGCACACACAAATGGTGGAAGAATTAAGGCTTTGCATGCCTAATAATTGTGTTTTTATTTAGGGAATTAATAAAAATGTTATGTACATTTGCGAATTCCGCATAAACTATCCGATTTACTTTAAAATATGTAATAACAAATTCATTTCTCACATTAACGAAAAAAAATCCATAAATAGTGAAAACAAACACCGGCACAATAACCCGCCCCCCACCCACTTATTTTACAGTTTTGGTAGATATTTGTTTCATGATAACTACTGTTCTCAGACGAGAGCAGAATAACCTCAGAAGGTTATTATGCGTGTATGCAGACGACGATTAGAGTTTTAGAGTTTTACTCCATAGTGCCATAGCCGCAACAGTGGGATATCAGGGAGGCTCGACAATGGTATGGGGATGCATAAGTTACGAGGGTCGTACCGAACTCGTGGTTTTCGATAGAGGAAATGTCAATGCTCAGAGATACGCGAAGGAAATTCTCCAAGACACGTCATAGTTTTCGCGCCATTTATTGGAGACAATTTTATTCTTATGCAAGTTAACGCACGTTGTCATGTCGCCAGATCAGTCACAGAATATCTTGAAGCGATCGGTATTCAAACTTTACTTTGGTTATCACGCAAGCCGGATGTGAATCATATAGAACTCATATGGGACAGTCTTAAACTACCGGTTCGGGCAAGGATAGCAGCACCACCAATTATACGCCGAACTCAAGACAGCTGTTGCAGAGGAATGGTACAATATCCCCCAGTCAGATACACATACATACATATTCGGCCGTAACGGCCCATACAGGGCACAATGGGGCAGAATGGCCCAATCGGTGGCAATAAATCAAAAAATGAAATTGCTCGTATGGAGCCATTGTTATTTTTTTTAATAGTCAAATACCCCACTGTTAATATTGTAAAAGTTTTAAACCGTTATCATAAACAGAATTTGCATTACATGCATCGGCGCAAGCCATTCTTGTTATCAGATTACTGGAGTTTGTTGTGAAGAAAATTGTTAGGTGTTTTTAATTGCTCAAAAAAAAATTACGGTTGTATAAAATTAAAATTTTCGGTATGGAGCCTTCAAGTTCTGGTATGTGTTAAGCTATTTAAGAGATTTTTTTGTGAGAAAGTGCTTTAAATGATATAAAACGGTGATTATCAAAAAAAAAACTTTAAAATGCCTGATTGTTTTGCTTCTTTGTGCAAACATTGATCGATTTAGTTGTGTTCCGAGGGCTTCCAAGCAAATTTTTTTTTTGTTTCTGGTAGCTAGTCATGTCCTTTTTAAGGAATTGTAAAAAATTTTTGCGGATTTTTGCGGTTTTCATTAAAAAGTTTGTTTTGAAAAATGTGCTTTCTGACAAAAAAAAAAAAAAAATTTGTTTGTTTATTTCTAAGATTTTTTTTAAACCTTAGGTATAAGCTCAAATACGATTTTTATAACCCGGAGGGAGCTTGTAAATATAATTCGGACAGCAGAGAACAATAATTTACAAGCCCAGTTTGTTTTTCTGAGAGAGGAGTTAAAAAAGCGAACTCGAAACTTCGACAACATAGGCTTAAATAAAACACTATCCTATTTTAAATCCGAGTATAAATCTCGATGGGAAAAGGCTTTTAGAAAATTCGAGACTTTTTCAAAAACAAATAGTTCTTGGCTTGAAATATCTATTGCTTTTCTTTGTTGCCCTGAAGAAAGGTCTAAGCGTGGTCGACCAAGTATTTCGTTTGATGAAAGTACTGAACGTACAAAAAGATTGAAAACAGAGAAATTGAGGGAGTCAACATCAATTTCTATGTTGAGTTATGCCACTCAAATGAGCTTGAGAGCAGTAGGAAAGGTAAATGCTTCTGAAGTATTGAAAGATATAACAACAACAACTCCTGACCGAGCAAAAAAATACTGGAAATCATATAAAAAGTCTCTTGAAGCAAAAAGTTTTAAAATGTCAGGCGAAGAAGCATTAGGGGTTGCTGTTGAAGCGCAACTATCTCGGCATCAATATAATGTCATAAGAATGAGTGCACCAGAAAAATTTCCTGCATATAAAGTCATACAAGCTGCAAAAAAAGAATGCTATCCACCTCCCGAATACATAAGAGTTACCGAAACATTAGTAGAGGTTACACTACAGGCCCTGCTAGATCTTACCACAAAGCGTTTGTTGGAATCGCAGAAGGAAGTTATTAGTCTACTTACAAAAATCGAAATCGAAAACCTGTGTTTGTTTTGCAAGTGGGGATTTGACGGAAGTTCAGGACACAGCTCCTACAAACAAGCTTTCCATGGCCTTGAAGCTACTGATTCTTCGGTTTTTATTACATGTGTTGTTCCTCTTAGACTTTGTTCAAATTCCACAGTTGTATGGCAAAATCCACGACCAGGTTCCACAAGATACTGCAGGCCATTAAAAATAGAGTTTGTAAAGGAATCTACAGAAATATCTATTGCAGAAAAAAACAGAGTTGAAAACGAAGTGAAAAATTTGCAAAAGACAACCATGTTAATTGAGGAAAGACAGTTACAAGTTAGTCATACTCTCCTTTTTACAATGATTGACGGAAAAGTTTGTAACGCTATTACGGAGACGTCATCAACACAAAAGTGTTTCATATGTGGTGCTTCTTCTAAAAGTTTTAATGATATAGACAGTATGCTGACAAGGGAAATTAAAACAGAAAACTTGCAGTTTGGCCTGTCCGTTCTTCATGGATGGATAAGGTTTTTCGAAAACTTACTGCACTTATCCTATAAATTGCCTCTTAAGAAATGGCAAGCTCGAGGGGATGACAAAATAATTGTTGCGGAGAATAAAAAGAGAATACAAAAAGAGTTTAAAGATCGTTGTGGTTTGATTATAGATAAACCAAAGCCCGGATTCGGGAACTCTAATGATGGTAATACTGCAAGACGTTTCTTTCAAAATGCTGAAATTTCCGCAGAAATTACAAATATTGATGTTCAACTCATAAAAAAGCTGCATACTATTATGATTGTTGTGGCTAGTGGCTATGAAATTGATGTTGAGAAGTTCAGGAGTTTTGCAATTGATACTGCCAGATATTATGTAGGAAAGTATCCCTGGTACTATATGTCACCAACCCTTCATAAGTATTTCATTCATGGACCGGAAATAATAACCCACGCTCTGTTACCAATTGGTCAACTAACTGAGGAAGCACAAGAATCGAGAAACAAGGACTTCAAAAATTTTAGGGAGCATCATTCTCGGAAAACAAGCAGAGAAAATACAAACCGAGATATTTTCAACTCTTTTTTGTTAAGTTCTGATCCCATAATCACAGGCATGAGGAAACTTCCCGAAAAAAACAACAACACCTGCCAATTGAAGCATTGGGTTTGCTTAAAGCTCCACTTGTGGAAAACGACAATGATTCTGAGGCCGAGGAAGATGACAGTGGTGAAGAAAGCGATGATTTTGTTTTGAATTAATGGATACTCAATTATGTAAATTTAATTTGTTATTTTTAAATTAAAAATTTCTTTATTGTTCGGTTATTACTGGAAAAAAATTTTGTGTACTTATTTTTAACAGAGGACATAAGGAGAAAAGATGTGCTAGGTAATTTTTTTTTTTTTTTTTGAAGTGCAAAAAAGTGGGCGTTTTGGTGGGCGTGGTCGTTGTTGGGCTCAAAAATATCAAAAGATTGGTTATATAAACATTTCCAGAAATTTTTAGGTTCCTAGTTCTATTTTCTGATTTAATGCCACCGATAGGGCCGTTCTGCCCCAGTGTGCAGGGCCTAGAACCTAGCTTCTCTAACCACTTTCATGCGAAGTGGAGGGGACCTACAGTTTTACGCCGAATCCCAACGGCAAATTTGAGCAGCTTCTCATGACAATTTATACTCTTGGATGTTTGGCAGACGTTCGCAAGACACCCCCAGTCAGATATTCAAGACAAAATGGATGGACTTCCAAAAAAGCTCCAAGAAGTCATTCCAGCTCCAGGAGGAAATACGATGAGAAAAATGATTGAATTCATGTTTCTTAATTTTTAGATTTGTTTTTAGTTCTTATTACCTTCACATTGCTTACAATAAACTCTACAAAAAAGATTTTTTGTCATGTAAAAATATCTACTAAAACCGTAATATCACTGTGGGCGGTTAACTGTGCCTGTGTGTGTATATGTAGATAGCTAGATTTCAAGCTGCAAAAAAGTAACAATGATAAACAATTTAATGAGAACCATAAAAGTCATTTGCTCAAAATATTAACTAGCCTGTGGACCCTGTGGTACCCGGCGTTGCACGGGTCTTGTATTGACAAGCCATAAGAAGTTAGAGCTAAAACTCATGTAGGGGCCGCTGACGTCGTTCAATTTTTACATCCGAAAAGAGGAAACCCTTGAAAAATATTTGTTTAAAATTCGAGCTCAATTTGGAAAGAATTTTGAGTTAAAAGACATGTGGGGGCGCGATAGTCGGTTGATTTCACCATTAGTGCTCAAACGTAATAGCCTAATCCCCAAGATCATTTAAACAGTAATACCCATCATGCAAGGGTTGCGTATCAGTTCTAACTTAAGCCTATATTAAGCCTATATACGTACAGTGAAGTACGAGCCGTACAACACGAATGTGTAATGCTCTTCCACGCTCTCTTTTTCCTTCACATAAAAAAACATTCAAAATCAGCGTGCATCGGCAGCTCTGCCTAACTTCTAATTCTAATTGATTAAGAAATAAATAAATAAATAAATATTAGGCATAAACGGCCCAGACAGGGCCTAAAACCTAGCTTCTCCAACCACTGTCTTGAGCGATGTGGAAGGGGCCTACAATTTTAAGCCGAATCCAAACGGCAAATTTGAGAACTTCTCATGACATTTGATGTTTGTCAGACGTTCGCAATAGGTGGGGCAGTGGGAAGAAAACTCTAGCTGTTACTTGGCACCGGCGGGGATTGAATCAGTGACCTTTCGACTAGTAGTCCGACACACTAACTACTGATAATAAAGGGTACTAAAAAATCCCTTTAACGCCCGTACATAATAAAATTCCATATAACCCTTAAAATTGCTAATTTCAAATATTAGTTTTAAGACACTTGCTCTAGTAATACGTATATTTTTTTTGTATGTCTTCCACAGCACCACCACAAATAATTAGTTTAATACCATGACGCCCGACTGCTACCTAGTTCTTGAAGACTCCACAGTTCTGCCAGGCCATGCCTTCGGTGGACGTCAACAACGAGATGGTGAGGTTGTCTTCCAGACAGGAATGGTTGGCTACCCGGAATCCATGACGGATCGTTCGTATCGTGGACAAATTCTGGTCCTCACCTATCCTTTGGTGGGTAACTATGGTGTACCAAGTACTGATGAAATCGATGCACATGGCATACTTAAGCATTTTGAATGGACCGATGGAATTACCATATCCGCATTGGTTGTTGGAGAAATCTGTGATACCCCTTCACATTGGCGTGCAAAAAAAACTCTTTCCAATTGGATGGAGAGTGAGGGGGTCCCCGGCATAAGTGGCATTGATACACGTGCACTGACAAAGAAAATTCGTGATAGTGGAACAATTTTGGGACGCATTGTGTATGAAATGCCCGCAAATCCAAGAAACATTGTATTCCAAGATCCAAACAAGAGGAACCTCGTATCAGAGTGCTCCGTAAAGACCCCCATGGTGTTTAATGAGTCTGGATCGCCGAGAATTTGTGCTGTCGATTGTGGACTTAAACTGAATCAGATTCGATGCTTCGTAGCACGTGGAGCTAGAGTTGACTTGGTTCCATGGAACCACAAACTGAATGCGGATGAGTTCGATGGGTTGTTCTTAAGCAATGGACCAGGTGATCCAGTTGTGTGCAAGGACACTGTCGCTCAGATAAGGAAGATCGTAGATGATGGAAGGACACCGATTTTTGGAATTTGTTTGGGCCATCAGTTGCTGTCGACCGCTGTAGGTTGTAAGACTTATAAGATGAAGTATGGCAATCGAGGTCACAATCTACCGTGCATTCATCATGGAACTGGTCGGTGCTTCATGACATCCCAGAATCATGGTTTTGCCGTTGACAGTAACAGTTTGCCTCGTGATTGGGAGCCTTTGTTCACAAATGCCAATGACCAGACTAATGAGGGAATAATCCACAAAGAGAAGCCATACTTTTCGGTGCAGTTCCATCCGGAACATACTGCAGGACCTGAGGACTTAGAGCTGCTCTTTGATATTTTCTTAGATGAAGTGCGTGAATCCGGTAAGTCGGGTGTTAGTCTTCGTGAAAAGCTGATCGCGAAGTTGGCTTATATCCCTCCCGTGGGTTCCATTCCTGAGGAAAGGCCGCGAAAGGTGCTTATCCTCGGCTCTGGAGGTCTATCAATTGGCCAGGCGGGCGAGTTCGATTACTCAGGATCGCAAGCCATAAAAGCGATGAAGGAGGAGAAAATTCAAACAATTCTGATTAATCCTAACATTGCGACTGTGCAAACATCCAAAGGACTTGCTGATAAGTGCTATTTTCTGCCGTTGACGCCGGAGTACGTAGAGCAGGTGATCAATGCTGAAAGACCAAATGGCGTCCTACTGACATTTGGAGGTCAAACAGCGCTGAACTGCGGTGTAGAGCTGGAGAAGGCCGGAGTGTTTTCCAAGTATAACGTGAAGATTTTAGGAACTCCGATCAAGTCGATTATTGAAACTGAGGATAGAAAGATTTTTGCCGATCGTGTGAATGAAATCGGGGAGAAGGTGGCGCCATCTGAAGCTGTGTACTCGGTTGAAGAAGCCATTATGGCGGCTGAACGTCTGGGCTATCCAGTGATGGCTCGCGCAGCTTTCTCCCTTGGAGGATTGGGTTCCGGATTCGCTGACAATAAGGAGGAGTTGAGCAACCTGGCAAAACAGGCATTGGCACATTCCAGTCAATTAGTCATCGACAAATCGCTGAAGGGCTGGAAGGAAGTGGAATACGAAGTGGTGCGCGATGCCTATGACAACTGCATTACTGTTTGCAACATGGAGAACCTGGATCCTCTTGGAATACACACCGGCGAGAGCATAGTGGTGGCACCATCCCAAACCCTCTCTAACAAGGAGTACAACATGTTAAGAACGACAGCCATCAAGGTCATACGTCATTTTGGCGTCGTAGGCGAGTGCAATATTCAGTATGCCCTCAATCCCTTCTCCGAGCAGTACTACATCATTGAGGTTAATGCACGACTGTCTAGGAGCTCTGCTTTAGCTAGTAAGGCCACAGGATATCCCTTGGCTTACGTGGCAGCAAAGCTTTCTCTAGGTGTTGCCCTACCAACGATCAAGAATTCAGTAACTGGAGTGACGACAGCGTGCTTTGAACCAAGTCTAGATTACTGTGTCGTGAAGATACCACGCTGGGATTTGGCTAAATTTATCCGTGTCAGCAAAAACATAGGAAGTTCTATGAAAAGTGTCGGTGAGGTCATGGCCATTGGCAGGAGTTTCGAGGAGGCATTCCAGAAAGCATTGCGAATGGTTGATGGAGAAGTAAACGGCTTTGATCCTTATCTCCAACCCGTCAAGGATGAGGAGCTCACAGAGCCAACAGATAAGAGGCCATTTGTTTTAGCCGCTGCCCTGAAGGCGAATTATTCGATTAATAAATTGCACGACTTGACCAAGATTGATCTCTGGTTTCTCAGTAAGATGAAGAACATCATCGACTTATTGGGCGTTCTCGAACTCAATGGCACAAACCTCACTAATGAGTTGATGGTGCATGCAAAGCAGATGGGTTGTTCTGACAAACAAATCGCAGCTGCCACCAACAGCACGGACTTAGCTGTTCGGCGACTGCGTCAAGAAATGGGCATCACCCCGTTTGTTAAACAGATCGATACGGTAGCCGGAGAATGGCCCGCTGCCACAAATTATCTCTACCACACATACAATGCATCCGAACATGACCTGGAGTTTCCGGGCAATTTTACGATAGTCGTTGGATCTGGAGTGTATCGTATTGGATCCTCGGTTGAGTTTGATTGGTGTGCTGTTGGGTGCTTGCGTGAGCTACGTAATCTTGGGAAACCGACAATCATGGTAAACTACAATCCGGAAACCGTTTCCACTGACTATGACATGTGCGATCGATTGTATTTTGAGGAGATATCTTTCGAGGTAGTCATGGATATATATGAGATGGAAAAATCTGATGGAATCATTTTGTCGATGGGCGGACAACTGCCTAACAACATAGCCATGGACCTGCATCGTCAGCAAGCAAAGGTACTTGGAACATCCCCCGAATCCATTGATAGTGCCGAAAATCGATTCAAGTTCTCTCGCATGTTGGACCGGAAGGGGATTCTCCAACCACGTTGGAAGGAGCTGACTAACCTGCAATCTGCCATCGATTTCTGTCAAGAGGTCGGCTATCCATGCTTGGTGAGACCTTCGTACGTACTTTCGGGAGCGGCCATGAATGTGGCATATTCGAACAAGGATTTGGAGACCTACTTGAATGCAGCTTCCTTGGTGAGCAAGGAACACCCAGTGGTTATCTCAAAATTCCTGACAGAAGCCAAGGAAATCGATGTGGATGCTGTTGCAGCTGATGGAGAGATTTTATGCATGGCAGTTTCCGAGCATGTGGAAAACGCTGGTGTGCATTCGGGTGATGCCACATTGGTAACTCCACCACAGGACTTAAATGCCGAGACGCTCGAGAACATAAAGCGCATTACAAGGGATCTAGCCAGTTTGCTAGACGTCACTGGACCATTTAACATGCAGCTGATAGCTAAGAACAACGAACTGAAGGTGATTGAGTGTAATGTGAGGGTGTCACGGTCTTTCCCGTTTGTCTCCAAGACGCTGAATCATGACTTCGTTGCCACGGCCACAAGGGCGATCATTGGAATGACTGTGGATCCCGTTGATGTTTTGCATGGAGTCGGCAAGGTGGGTGTAAAGGTGGCACAATTCAGTTTTGCCCGCTTAGCTGGGGCCGATGTCCAGTTGGGTGTTGAAATGGCATCGACTGGAGAAGTTGCTTGCTTCGGAGACAACCGTTATGAGGCGTATTTGAAGGCGATGATGTCAACCGGATTTCAGATACCAAAGAAGGCGATTTTACTGTCAATTGGTAGCTTTAAGGTATGTGAAGGTCGATTTTGTGTTGATCGATACTGACTGATGATATGTTTTGTTTCAGCACAAAATGGAATTGCTTCCGTCGATCAGGGAATTGGCCAAAATGGGCTACAAGCTGTACGCATCCATGGGAACGGGAGATTTCTATGTTGAGCATGGTGTGGATGTAAGTATGCAGTACTTTACCAAATCCAATTTGCTCTAGATGATGACTATTTTTTTTGCCGGATGTAGGCGAGTTTAACCTATGATTTTTCTCACTGTAAGATATCTGGTAGTCGGTCCTTTATGTTATAGGTGTATTCACACGAGTTTTGCTATTTGATTAAATACTTTGCCTTTATCTGACTCCTACATTTTCCTTCTTGTATTTCAGGTTAAATCGGTGCAATGGACCTTTGACAAATTGGCTCCAGAAGATACCAGTAGTGAGCTGCGTCACTTGGCTGAGTTTTTAGCAAACAAACAGTTTGATATGATCATTAATCTACCAATGCGTGGTGGCGGAGCAAGACGGTAGTTTTAATCACAATCATTATCAAAACCACTCAGACTTTAATGAAAATTTTGTTATTGCAGCGTTTCATCGTTCATGACTCACGGATATCGAACTCGCCGTTTAGCTGTCGACTATTCGATTTCTTTGGTAACAGATGTCAAATGCACAAAACTTCTTGTCGAAGCCATGACTCGAATTGGTCGTGCACCTGTAATGAAGACCCATACTGATTGTATAACTTCAAGACGAATAGTAACGCTACCAGGCTTCATTGATGTTCATACACATCTTCGGGAACCTGGTGCAACGCACAAAGAAGACTTTGCAAGTGGTACAGCGGCGGCCTTAGCCGGTGGAGTCACGCTAATCTGTGCGATGCCTAATACAACGCCTTCAATAACGGATCGAGCATCTTTCAATCTGTTTCAGGAACTTGCCAGAAGCAGCGCACGCTGCGATTATGCGCTATATGTGGGCGCTTCAGACAACAATTGGGGACAAATCTCGGAGCTGGCCCCTCAAGCTGCTGCTCTAAAAATGTACCTCAATGACACTTTCAGTACTTTGAAGATGACCGATATGACTGTCTGGGAGAAGCATCTTCAGAATTGGCCCAAACGCAGTCTGATTGTATGTCACGCAGAAAAGCAGACCATGGCCGCCATGATTTTGCTTGCACACATGATGGACCGTTGCATACACATCTGTCACATAGCCCGCAAGGAGGAGATCATGATAATTCGGGCGGCCAAAGAGAAAGGCATACGCGTCACTTGCGAGGTTTGCCCACATCATTTATTTTTATCGACAAATGACGTAGAGAGGATTGGTGCTGGGCGTGCTGAAGTGAGGCCAGTTCTTTGTTCTCCTGAAGATCAACAGGCATTGTGGGATAACATGGACTACATCGATATATTTGCCACTGACCATGCGCCACATACGGCAGAGGAGAAGAGCTCAGAAAACCCGCCACCAGGTTTTCCGGGACTTGAGACAATTCTTCCACTTTTGCTAGAGGCTGTAAACGAAGGTCGCATTACGATGGACGACATCAAGAACAAATTCTACCGAAATCCCAAAAGAATTTTTAATCTACCTGACCAACCAAAGACCTATGTCGAAGTGGACCTGGACGAGGAGTGGACAATCAGGAAGGAGAAAATGCATTCCAAGGCGAAGTGGACGCCATTCGATGGGATGAAGGTGAAAGGACGCGTTCATAGGGTCGTATTGCGCGGTGAAGTCGCATTTATAGATGGAGAAGTACTAGTCCAGCCCGGTTTCGGGTTGAATGTGAGAACACAGTACGCGAGAAAGTCCCTATTGCATCAATCGATGGAGTCCTTGGACTATAATCATTCGTCCGAGGCTTTAGATGTGATCACCAAAGTGGACGCCCTAAATCGAAGCACTGACCTCGTTACTGATACGCAAACAAACGAAGCATTCTCAAAACTACTGGCCGAGCCTGTGCCAAAACTTGCAGTTCACTTTGCGGGAAATCCCAATTTTTTGAGGCCAATTTCGCCAATTGCTCGTATTCGCTATGATTCTACAGGAAACACGACGCTCAAAGAGCTCATCCAGAAGACAAGTAGTGGAACGGCGAATCCCACCGCACACGGGTTACTCGGCAAACACATTCTCACGGTTGATATGTTCAGCAAAGAGCAGCTCAATGACATCTTCAATTTGGCACAGATTTTCAAGGGTCGCGTCGCCAAAGATCGCCCACTAGAAGACATTCTGAAAGGCAAGATTATGGCGTCTATATTCTACGAGGTCAGTACGAGAACAAGTTGCAGTTTCGCCGCCGCTATGCAGCGTCTGGGCGGCCGTGTGATCTATATGGATCAGACGAGCTCCTCAGTGAAAAAGGGGGAGACTCTGGAAGATAGTGTGGCGGTGATGGCGGGATACTCGGATGTCCTTGTCTTGAGGCATCCCGAGCCAGGAGCAGTAAGCGTACGTTTTCTGAAATATCCACCATTTGAAGGTACCTTAAGTTTTTATTTAACAGAGAGCAGCGCAACACTGCCGCAAGGCCATGATCAACGCCGGAGATGGTGTTGGTGAACACCCCACTCAGGCTCTGCTGGACATTTTCACTATCCGCGAAGAAATTGGTACCGTTAATGGTCTTACAATCACAATGGTCGGTGATTTGAAACACGGCAGAACCGTTCATTCGCTAGCCCGCCTCTTGACATTGTACAATGTGACCTTGCAGTACGTAAGCCCCGACAATTTGGGTATGCCAGACCACATTGTGCGCTATGTCAGTTCAAAGGGTATTAACCAGACAACAATGAGCAGTATTGAGGAAGCGTTACCCACCACAGATGTTTTATATATGACAAGGATTCAGAAGGAACGCTTTGTTTCGGAGAAAGACTACGATAAAGTGAGTACAATTAGATGACGAATTAGAAAAAAAGATTAGTGTCGTATGTGTTTCTATTTCAGTGCTGCGGGCAGTTTATTGTGACACCAAAACTTATGACTAAAGCTAACCGGCGTATGATTGTAATGCATCCGCTGCCAAGAGTGTTTGAAATAAGCAAAGATTTTGATTCTGATCCAAGGGCGGCTTATTTTAGACAGGCCGAATATGGAATGTACATTCGTATGGCTCTGCTGGCAATGGTGCTCGGAAGAAACTGATTGTTTTTTGGATACTTCATTTTTATACGACTTTTAGTTTTGCAACAAGTTCTAGATGTTAAGTAATTAAATTTGATTTGACATATATACGATGATCGAGCCTTGTCTGTTGGAAGGGTGAGGGAAGTTGACTTTGGGTTGGTTGTGTGGTTGTTGGCGTGGACTATTCGTTTGTCAGAACGGCAAACCCCACAGGCGGGCCAGTAGGGGTGCAGTAAAGTGGGAGTGGTATGATCGTCCATTAGTCTAAGAAGGAGAAGAAGATGAAGAAAAAAGTTTATTATGGTCGTCAGGGAGCGGACTTCATCTATTCAAATGCGGGTTAAAATCCGTTGGATTTATAAGTTATTTCAGGTAAACAATTTGGACGAAAAAAATAGCTGGACGCGAATAGAACTAAAAATATTGCATTATTTGCAAGGTATATTTAATTGCTTAGTGGATCATTGACTCATTTATTTAAGATTTCGAGCTAGATTTGCCCAATGGGGCTAGAAGTCTGTTCCCCGATGGGTGGTTTGAATAAAACCCCCACGTTCTCAGAGCAAATAACCTAGGTATTAAAAACTGAGCAGGTGCTTGATGAAATGCCTCATTGTGAGTTTCCGCATGAATAACATTTTAAGCCGAGAAGTACGCACCTGCTACCTCGCAAGGAGTAGGGGCTCTCATACATCATACCTCTATTATATTTGACACTAACGATACTAAACCGCTACTACTCAAATAACGAGAAGAGTCGGCCAACTAAAACGCCACTTCATCTGTCGCTATGTGGAAGGTGAGTCACAGTAAAGGAAACATTTTTGTTGAATACTTTTAAGTTGCTTCGATTTCTAATAAAATGATTTTATTGTCAAAAAAAACAATTTGTTAAAATAGAAAGGAAACACAAGCAGTTGTTTGAATCTAAAAATATCAAAAACAAAATGTTTATTGACACTGCAATGTTGAGAAAACGTCGGGTTCCATTGGTTATAAATTATATTTCATCAAATTAAAGATAAACCATTTTGCTTTTTTATTTACATGTAAGATATAAGTTAATTAGCAAACACGAAGTTGAAGTGTTTATATGATATAGCAGCGCCAATCTAAATAGTAAATACATGAAGATCGTCACTATTGTTTTCCAACGATGGCATCGTTTTCCATTCATTGTGTAGTGGATGATACTCTTGAAATTCGTTTTTACCATGAACTATAAAGCGATTCCCAACAACGACACAAGAATGAAATGCAGATTTAATACTTGGGAATATTGGAATAGTTCTGGGCTCCATGTCGTATCTTTTAATGCTGTCTCGCGCTAATGTTACGAAGTAATCGGTGGACAAATCGTGAATCGTGCCCAAGCCGAAGAAAGAGTTAGGAGTTGAGCTATAGCTCCATATATTAATCGAAGGGTCATAAATACCAATACTGGAGCTTTGATTGTTAATTGGTTTTATAACACATATGGTATTCAACTTGATACCCGCCAGAGAGATGTTGCCTGAGAATTCCATTGGTTCAACATCTTGCCATTGCCTTTCCAATTCTTCTAATTTTTCAACAGAGTAAATGGCGCAACTAATATTAAACTTACCCCTCGCGTATCCCCCAATTACATACACTTGTCCCATCAAAGTTACCAGCTTGCAATCATACCTTGCCCTATGCAATGGAGATAGTTGTGTCCATTTCAAAGTTCTTAAATCTAAGCAGTCAACACGATTTGTAACATCCCCTGATGGCAGTTCACCACCAGCAACAATTAATTTACCCCCCACGGTTGCATAACCAAAGCGAGTACGTTTTTCCGGGAGACCTGGCCAATCTCTATAGATCCACTCCTCTCCTCCAGGCATGTACACCCCGACTTTTAAGTTGTCTTTGTCCCATCCACTAACGGCGAACATAATATCCTTACAGTTTCTTAATTGTGTTTGCTGTTCGGGTAATATTGGTAAACGCGAGTTCGGCATCAAGTGCCATTTGATTGCTTTCATAACCAATTTTTGGCTTTCATAGGACTTGCAAACAGGCTCAACAGTATTCATAATAAAATCTGGAGTCATAAAAGGAAAGCGAACGTTATTTAGCAAAACGTCAATAAATTTTTCACGGTTAGGCTGATCATATTCCACCCAGGACATTATACTGCTAAAAACTTCCTCCTCGGAGGGTACATATAGTTCGTTACTAGACAGGAATTTACTTAGCTGATTGTGATCAACCATGAAGAACTTATTTTTGTTCCGCACTTCCATGAAATGATGACACACAAATGCCTCACCGGCTTTCTGAAGCGTTTCATTGTTACATTGCTCTGCGAACAATGTTATGTCTAAACAGTTGGATAAATCTATATGCATGGTTATAAAGTCACAGCAAATCTCTTCCAGCGACGTCAGTTCAAAAAGATGAGCGGTTTTAAGAAAATCCTTGACACTGTATGTCGCAAGGTCAATCCAGCCAGTGTAAATAAAATTTTTAATTAATGTCAGAGTGTGCCCACTTATATTTTTCAATTTGACTTCCTTAGATTCGGCTTCTGGACAAGATCCATCGAACATTGATGAAAAGTATGTACTTGCTGCAGAGAGCACTAATCGGTGGGCTTCCACTTTAAAGCCATCTTCCGCGATCAGCGTCACATCGCTGAACTGATTGGTTTGAAAAAGTAATTCCATATTCTTGTACAATCCGGTTAAATATGAGTCGCATTTTCCATGGTTTTTTTGGGTTTGTATCTTTTGGCTATAATTTGGAGCCATTTCTCATGTATCTTGCACTAAATCAACAAATAAATAAAATCGTTAATTTATTTACAAATGCAAATTGAAATTCTGTGAATATTACATAAAATGCAGCCACTGGATGTAGTATTGAAGAGTTCTTCTAAAATTGTTGTACCTTGCAGGATCACAACAGTTTTAATGGTATAGAACCAAAATTTCAAAACAATATAATATCGAAGTATCTCGCGAAAAAGAAATAAAATTTGCAATTATGGTAACGCACCACGCACGTCCACTTGCTGAATGACTTATCTGTTCTGAAATCTGATTAAACGCTAGAACGGGACGGGATCAGGAATGAGAAATTGTAGGCACAAGTGTGTGCACAGATATTTATCCACAGTAAAACAATTAATTTATTTAATATATGTACATTTAATTATTGAATATTATAAACACGATAAAAACAATGAAGCGACTAACTCGAAGAACAAACACGAATCAACCTCCATTTTCTTTTCTCTCACGACCGTTTGTTATTGTTTTGTAATTTCTCGTTGTTGTTCGTTGCGACATCTATGATTAGTGTGTGGCTCCACGGAATGCTTCCTCGCGTAGCCAAAGTATTTCGAGGTCGCCACATGACTCCCCCTCCAGTGACGAAGTTACGATGAACTTTCAAATGTTACTTTTTTTTTTACAGCTGTTTTATTTTTATCCAATTGATTTTTGTTTTTCAAATTCTTCAGTGAAGTTGGATTTTTGTTGACATCTGGATGAACGTCTGGGATAAAATCGACAGAGATGTGAGCTGGTTTCAAACGGTCTACCGAAACATTTAATTTTCTGCCATCTGCATTAATTGTGAAGAGTCGATTACTGATTCGGTGGATTATTGGATGTGGACCTGTGTATGGTTGTTGCAGTGGTTTCTTCACAGCATCGCAGCGTAGGAACACGTGTGTACATCTGTTTAAATCTGGTGACACAAACATTTTTTCTTTTGCATGGTTTGCAGTTGCTGTAGGACGGAATTTGCGCATCGCTTCTCGGTGTTTCTCAACGAAAATCTGAGGATCTGGAACAAAGTTATTATTCGTAAAGAACTCACCAGGAACTCTGAGATAAGTTCCATAAAGCATCTCTGCTGCGGAGGCCTTGATGTCCTCTTTGTATGCCGTTCGCAATCCCAACAACACTGTCGGAAGAGCATCAGTCCAGTTCGTTTTTTCATGGCACATCAGGGCGGCTTTCAGTGAACGATGCCAACGTTCAACAAGTCCATTTGAGGCTGGGTGGTAGGGTGATGTTCGTATCCTCACCGTTCCAATCATGTTGATCAGTGCGTTGAACAGTGCAGACTCAAATTGAGTTCCCTGGTCGGTGGTTAATGTTGTTGGCGAACCGAAACGAGCAACCCAGTGCGTATAAAACGCCGTGGCCACTGTGTCCGCATACATGTCCTGTAGAGGTACTGCTTCCACCCATCTACTGAAGCGATCGATCATAGTTAGGCAATACCTATTGCCTTTGCAGAGTGGCAGCACAATGAGGTCTATGTGGACATGCTGGAAACGGTGCTCTGGAACTGCAATTGAATCCGGGATAAGCCTCGTATGTCGATGAACTTTGGATCGTTGGCATTGGATGCAAGTGCGTGACCACTCCAATGCGTCTTTCCTGATGTTTGGCCAAACGTACTTCTCTCTGAGTTGTCGACTGGTTGTTCTTCCGCTTGGATGAGAAAGACCATGGATGGATTCAAAGGCCTTCCGTCGCAGGGAAGCTGGTAGATATGGTCGAATCATATTGTCGGAAACATCGCAGTAAATTTTAATTTCAGGTTCCAAAGTGAGTTTCTTTAACTTGAGCGATGAATTTTGTTGCTTCAGGATTGATTGAAGTTCCACATCGAGTAGCTGAGATAAATGAAGTTCTCTCAGATCAAATTGGATTGGCATGGTTATCGAATTGAGTCGCGATAATGCATCTGCTACTGAGTTGTCGTCGCCGGGTAGGTAAACAATGTCCGTAGTATACTGCGATATGTAGTCTAATTGCCTTAGACGACGTTGCGGGGCCTTGTCCGAATTCTGCTGGAACGCATATATGAGCGGCTTGTGATCCGTTTGCACGACAAAGTGTCGACCGTCCAAGATGTGTTGGAAGAATCGGATAGCTAGGTATATTGCCAGCAACTCGCGATCATATGTGCTGTAGCGACTTTGTGCAGGTGACAGTTTGCATGAAAACAGTCCGATCGGTTGATATTGGTTATTTTGTTTTTGTTCCAATTTGGCACCAACTGCGATATCAGAAGCATCCGTTGTTAGGACAAGTGTAGACTTCGGATCGATGTGGTTGAGTAGTGTAGCATGCTTGATACTGTCCTTGCATACATCGAAAGCTTCTTCCGCCAAAGGAGTCCAGGGAACGGGTCGTTTGTCGTTTTTCTTGGAGTCCCTGATGAGTCCATTCAACGGTGCTTGAATATGGGCACAATTAGGGATGTATCGTCGGTAGTAGTTAACGACTCCAAGAAAACGACGTAGTTCCATGATGTTGGATGGCTTTGGATAGTTCGATATGGCCTCAACTCTGGCTTCAGGTGGTCTGCATCCGGCTTGGTTGATTGTATGTCCAAGGTACGTAACCTCAGACTTCCCAAAAATGCACTTCTTGATGTTGATGATAAGTCTATGTTCGTGGAGACGTTGTAGAACTATACGGACGTGTTGGCGATGTTCTTCCTCTGAGTCGGAGGCAATGAGGATGTCGTCAACGTAGCAAAAAACGAAATCTAGTCCACGTAGGACCATATCCATGTGCCTTTGGAAAGTCTGAGTTGCGTTTTTGAGTCCGAATGGCATGACTACAAACTCAAACAAACCAAAAGGCGTGGTCACCGCAGTTTTTTGGATGTCGTCAGGTGTCATCGGGATCTGGTAGTATGCCTTGTCTAGATCCAGTATCGAGAAGCAGTTTTTGTTGTTCAACTGTTCAGTAAAGTCCATGATGTGAGGAATGGGGTAGCTATCTGGTTGTGTTATGGAATTCAGACGACGGTAGTCACCGCAGCATCTCCAACCGCCAGTCTTTTTTTCAACAAGATGAATGGGGCTAGCCCAAGGACTGCTGGATAGACGGCAGTAACCCTTCTTTTGAAAATCCTCGAATTCAGCCTTGGCCTGTTTCAGCTTGTCGCCGGAGAGTCGTCGTGGTCGTTCGGACACTGGTTGGCCCGTGGTTACGATGCAGTGTTGCACGATGTTGACTCCTGATTTTGGATCAGGTGCGTTGTTGTTGGCCAGAACGAATTCGTTGACGAGATTTATGTATGGTTCAGGACCACTGATAGTCAGAAGTTTTGACAAATCACTGGTATGAATCTCGCCTTGCACCGTTAATGATGTTGTTTTGTCTATGACACGTCTGGCTTTCAAGTCAATGACAAGTCCGTAGTGTGCGAGCAAGTCTGCGCCAATTATTGCTGTTTTAACATCTGCAATAACGAACGGCCAAGTGATAGCTCGCCGGAGACCAAGGTTGAGTGTGATGATCTTCTCGCCGTAGGTGTGAATCGGTGAGTTATTCGCTGCCAGGAGTGTTATTTCCCCTCTGTTGTTTTTGCAGTCCCTGGAACGAGGTAAGACACATATAGTTGATCCAGAGTCGAGCAAAAACTTTTGGTTTGTCTCCTTGTCGAAGATGTAGAGGCGGTGTTCCTTGTGGAATCTTTGACTGTTGCCGTCCGCCTCTGAGGACAACAGCTCACTTAGTTTTTTGCTTTGTAGCTGCATGGTTTCTTACACTTCCGGGCATCGCTGCCGAATTTCTCATGGAAGAAACACATTCCGTTAGGAGTTGATGCTCTTGAGAGCGATCTGTTATTCCTTGACTGTGGTCGAGACCTGCCATGGCTGTGACTGGTTTTCAGTGATTGCATAGCCGTCATTAGAGTTGACAGAGTGGACTCGATGGAATTTAGTCTTCTGTTCAGATCACTTTCAGCGTTGGTGGATTGTGGTATAGGGTCATCTTCATGAACATCAGTGGAGAAAACAGCGTGGGCGGATGTGTTATCAACGATTTTGTCTGCGATTTCAGACAACGCAGTGAGGTCGATTCCGTGACTGGCAGAAAGTATTTCACGCACATGACTGGGCATTCGTGCCATCCATAGAGTGGACAACATGTCGTCTGGAACATTTGAACCAGCCAGTCTTCGCATTTCCCTGAGGAGACTTGATGGACGTCTGTCGCCAAGTTCAAGGGTCGTCATCAATCTGTTCAGTTGCCTCTCCTTAGACTCGGTGAACCTAGATATGACTTGTTTTTTAAAAGCAATGTACTTATCTGTGTCCGGTGGTTTCTGCACTAAGTCTGATACCTCATTCAGCACTTCTGGGTCCAGTCCAGCGATGATGGCGTTGAATCGGCTGTTGTCGCTGATGATCCGATTATTGTGGAATTGCGCTTCCACCTGTACAAACCATAGCGCTGGATTAATTTTCCAGAACGGAGGAATCCTCAGGTTTTTGAGAGCATTGATTTCCTGGATCTCCGCATCGGATGGAGTTGGTGGTCCTGAGGAAACGCCTGCATTCGTCCTTGTGTTTTGTTCGCCTTGCATACTTATAAATATATGTATGTACAAGTGCAGGAGATAAAGTGCGTAGTTGGTTCGGCTGTTGCCAATTAAATAAATTTTTAATTGTTGTGGATCACGTCGGGGTCACCACTGTAGGCACAAGTGTGTGCACAGATATTTATCCACAGTAAAACAATTAATTTATTTAATATATGTACATTTAATTATTGAATATTATAAACACGATAAAAACAATGAAGCGACTAACTCGAAGAACAAACACGAATCAACCTCCATTTTCTTTTCTCTCACGACCGTTTGTTATTGTTTTGTAATTTCTCGTTGTTGTTCGTTGCGACATCTATGATTAGTGTGTGGCTCCACGGAATGCTTCCTCGCGTAGCCAAAGTATTTCGAGGTCGCCACAAAATTTTGACCCTCTAGTCTTCATATGCATTTCCTAGCAGGGATGGAAAAGTCGATACAATTGTATCGAACTCAATACAAATGAATTTGTTCAAGTACAAAAGTGCAATTTCACTTGATTCGATGCAATTTATCAATCTGCATCTTTTCAATATTAATTTTGCAATCCGTATTTAAAAAAGAAAATCGAATTAATAAACGATCGACAGATGTATTTGTTTAAAGTTTTACACATAGCGTTGACTGTATACAATTTTGTACGACCCACCACTCTAAACGCATTATTCCAGCTTTCATTCCCAAATGAATATTTGGGTATATTTGGAACACAAATGTGCAAAATGAGGGCATTAAGCTTGAAGACCAGAGATGACAAGGTAAACTACCTCACGTTATCTTCAATATATATAAACTAATTTCCACGATAAACTACTTTTAACTACGGGTACTACTTGTCTAACAAATTGATTGTCCTGTCAATGTCAGTGACGTTAAGATGTTAAGTTGACAGTTTAAAAACTACACATGACATAGGTTTACTACATCTGCTACAGTTATCTACGTTTTCTACGATAATTATATAATTTCCCCCAAAAAATAGCATTTCAGCCATCTATCATAGAAGAGGTGTAAAAACTATAAACTGCAGCTGTGTAAAAACTAAATTATTATTGTTTGTAAGGTTTTGCTACGATGTTTATTTATTTTTATTTGTTTATATTTTTGAAAATAAAGAGTTTGGATTCGCTGGATTCGAATGTTGTGAAACCAAATGTTTCGTCAAGGATCGTTGAGTGAAACTGTTTGCCTTCTGTGAGGTGGTGATTGTATGGATATAACTTCTTAGAGGAAAGTTGGAGACTGCAGAGTAGAAGCAGTACACATACGATTCCAATAGCCCTGGAGAGGAGCAGAGTGGAGTCGAACCGCAGTTGTGGTGCCATTTTTCTGTTCGGTGGGAAGATAAAATACCGAGGGTTACTGCTTCAGTCTAAACCCCCTGAATCGGGTGCTAAGTGCGGAGTGCTCAATGATGTGGTAAAAACTTTTGGTCGTTCGATTAAAACATCAATAATTCGGCCTTATCATCTGTCCCGACACTCATTTACAATAGGTCTGTTCGCGAACTTATATGCAAACGTAAATTTATATAAACGCGTTCGCGTAATGAAAACTGTCAAATGATGAAATCCTACTATGAGTTTGCTAGCAAAAAAACAGCTGTTGCTTCTTTTCAAGCCAAACTAAGACGTTTTTCGCCTTTTTACACAAAAGCGTTCGCGTACTTTTCTTCGAAATGAGAGGATTCTCTCTCGATTTTGGAGATTTGACACTTATCATTTTTCTACACATAAAGTATGCGAACGGACCTAATGATATTCCAGCTGTCAGCTCTTAAGATAAAGCCAATCAGCTTGCTTTTAACTTTGCAGCTATCTCAACGCTCCCTGATTGTGCTTTATCTCCCCCTTTACTCGAGCGCATAGAACACTCCATGGGACAAATTCATTTTCGCATTCGTACAGTGGCAAGAGTATACTTAGAGATCTTGATATACACAAATCCGCTGGTTCAGATATCATTGGATATAGGGGCATATCGTTCTAGGGAGGTGTTCTTCTACGCTGGCAAAGCTACTGCTTAAGCTTTCCTATCGATCCTATCATTCAGGGCTCTTTCCGAGAAGCTGGAAAATAGCATTTGTCCAGGTTGTCCCAAAAAAGGCGAATCTTCTTCTCCCCCTTCCTACCGACCAATTACACTTACACGTCCCTTCTTTCCAAGATCATGAAAACGCTGATTAAACGTCCGATTATGATATATCTTGAATCCCCTCAACTTCTTAATGACCGGCATTATGGTTTCGCAGCAACAGGTCAACGACTGATTTGATGACTTATCTAACCGAAATATGGAACCAATCCCTTTACCAGCGTGGTGATAGTAAGATAGTTCCGCTTTTTTTTATAATTTGCGTACGCTAAAGGGGTTTTTCCGTTAATGCTACAGTACGCTTTTTGTGCTATGAACACAGCGCAAGCATTTGTGAACAGCAAACAGTAATGGCCTTATTTCATTGCATTCTTTTCGGTGCTACTTACCTTAGAAAGAATAGAGAGATAGGAAAGAAGTGTTTTGTTGCAGTTGTATGGTTTTTTCCACGAGTGTTGCCTAAGTTGTTTAGGGACATCAAGTCTTACATACATATTTGAAATAATATAATGGATTTGGTCTGGAACGCACGACCAGACGACCTTCCAATCACTAAGCGAATACACTACTACCGCACCGAATACACTACTACTGCACTGTTGCCACCCGCTTGATATTTTAAAGGCATTAAACAACAAAGTTTTGCATCAAGTTTTCTTGTCAAAATGCGTTGTGTTTTGCAAGATGTTTTGAACAGTTACAAGTTCGCAACTCACCAAATAAATGCTGGGCTTCCCCAAGGCGCCGTTTTGTCTCCGAACCTTTTCCCCATTTTTATAAATGATCTCCTGTCTGTAACTTCTAATCCAATTCATTCCTTCGCTGATGACAGCACCCTCAGCTTTTCATATTCGTTTCCTGGTTCACGCACCTCTTCTTGGGACGTGGAACTGCAACGGCAGCGTATGTTAAGCACATTGATTTCCTATCTTGACAGCATAGTTCAATGGCGTACAACCAATAGGGTGGAATTTAATGCTTCTAAAACACAAGTCTGCCATTATCCAAGAATGGCACTGGCATCACTTTCCTTTGTAATGACCAATATTCGATGTGCCAAGAACGCTGCGAAATTTCTAGGCCTCCTAAAGCGATTCAAGAAATATTTCACTCCATCTGATGTGGCTACAATTTATAAGGCGTTTATTCTCCCCAAACTTGAGTAAAACGGTCATATCTGGGCTGGTGCTCCAATAACATATTTGGAGCTGCTATGTAGAATACAAAAACACGCGATGAAACTCATTGGCGATCTAGATATCACGAAATCGCTTGACTCTTTGAGCCATCGGCATCGTCGTAATGTCTCCTGCCTACCATTGTTTTATTGATATTTCCACCAAAAGTGCTCTAATGAAATAGCCAGCTGAATTACACCTTACTTTACTTTACTTTTGGTGGCGCTTACAGTCCGGGGTGGAGCACGGCCTCAACAAACAAGCCCCTCCAACCAACTCGGTCCCTCGCTAGTTGCCTCCAGTTACGCACATCAATTTGGTTGAGGTTGTTCTCCCTCAGGGGTGGATTCGAAGACTCTTCGGGCTGGTGCTTTGTTGTCTATACGCTCCACGTGTCCCAGCCATCTCAGCCGTTGTGTTTTGAGCTTTTTCACCAGGTCAGAATCGCTGTATAGTCCGTACCTATAGTTCGTCATTGAATCTTCTTCTCCACACTCCATCGTCACAAACTGGACCGAATATCACTCGAAGAATCTTTCTCTCAAAGCATCCCAGAAGGTTTTCATCGACATTTGACAGGGTCCATGCTTTTGCACCATACAGCAGGACCGGGAATATTAAGGTCTTATATAATATCTCCTTGGTTCTATGAGATAGGGCTTTACTTCTTAGATGCCTTCTTAGCCCGAAGAAACAGCGATTGGCAAGAGTGATTCTTCGCTTGATCTCTGCGTCGATGACATTTTGCGAAGTTATAGTGGAGCCCAGGTAGACAAAGTCTTTAACTGCTTCGAAGTTGTATATGTAAATCGTGACGTTTTGTTC
This sequence comes from Portevinia maculata, assembly GCA_949715645.1. Classification (NCBI taxonomy): domain Eukaryota; kingdom Metazoa; phylum Arthropoda; class Insecta; order Diptera; family Syrphidae; genus Portevinia; species Portevinia maculata. The sequence continues at coordinate 79,859,080 of OX454526.1, read as the reverse complement.
GAGTCGCCGATGTTGAGTATCCTTTCTCGTTGACAGCATATATTTCGTTTTATCCTCATTAACAGCCAGACCCATCTTCGCCGCCTCCGTTTCGATGCTTGTAAATGCGCTACTGACAGCTCGCCGCGTTCTCCCAATAATGTCAATATCATCAGCATAGGCAAGTAGTTGAACGCCTTATCTCAAACCTTTTTCGACATCAAATGGCTCGGTGTTGTTTTTGCCGACTTTGACGTAGCAGCGAGATTTCTTCGGACAAGTTTCGCGGGGATGCCAAAACTTGACATGGCTTTGTATAATTCGTCCCTATATACACTATCATAGGCGACCTTAAAGTCGATAGATAGATGGTGTGTATCGATCTGAAATTACTGGGTTTTTTCCAAGATCTGTCGGAGTATGGAAATTTGGTCGATGGTTGACTTTCCTGGCCTCAAACCACACTAATATGGGCCGATCAGGTTGTTGGCGAAAGGTTTTAGGCGTTCACACAATACAGCCGACTGTAGTTGTCGCAGTTCAGAGTATGCCCTTTCTCGTGGATGGGGCACACGATGCTGAGGTTTCATTCGTCGGGCATGCTTTCATCCGACCAAATTTTACAGATGAGGTGTTGCATCCTCCTCCCGCTGCTTTGAAAAGCTCGTCCGGAAGGCCATCAGATGCAGCCGCTTTGTTGGACTTAAGTTTGGATATTGTTATCCTCACTTCGTGTAGGTCGGCCGGACGGAAGTTTTAGCTATCATCGTCCAAGCTGAACAGATCATTCTGCCTGACAGCGGGTTGTTGGCTGTCTCCGCCGTTTAACAGTCTGCAGAAGTGTTCTTTCCAAGTCCTCAGCACCGACTGTGAATCTACTACTTTATTCCCATACTCATCTCTGCAGGCTTCAGTTCGGGCCTTGTATCCTTGGGTGGATCGTTTTACTCTTTGGTAGAACTTTCGAAGATTGCCTCTGCAGTAGCGTCCTCCAATTGATTCGATCACTCGCTTCTCGTGCCCCTTTTTTTTTCTTCTAAGAAGTCGGTGTTCCTCCCTTCTTTTTTGCCTGTAGAGCTCTCAGCCGCTTTGGTTCTTGTCCGCAGCATTAACTGATAGGCCTGATTCTTAGCTGCATGCACCCGGCGGCATTCCTCATCAAACTAAGGGTTTCGTTGTGGTCGCCTAGTGAAACCCAGCACTCCTGATGTCACGCTGGCAGTGGTGCCACTGGTCATCGGTACTTGATGCTGGTGAACCTGAGGATTGGCTTGCTGATAGGTTTAGGGAGACGCGGTCGGCAAAGATTTTGGCGGTCTCTTGCGATAGTAACCTTGCAACGTCAAATCTACTTACAGCATCCTTTCGGTGTTGTGGAGTGTTGGATATCCGCATCCGTACTTTGGTTACTACCAAGTAATGGTCCGAGTCTAAGTTGGCCGCTCGGAACGTTCGGACATCCAAGATACTGGAGGCATGTCTGGCGTCGATAGCAACATGATAAAGTTGGTTGACGGTTTGTCGATCTAGAGGCCGCCAAGTCTCCTTGTATGTTGAGGTGTGGGAATCATTTGCTGGTAATGAAGACATTTCGCCGAGCCTCAAAGTCGATTAGCCTGAGTCCGTTTCCGGAGGTGTTGTCGTGCAGGCTGTGCTTTCCGACTGTAGAGCCAAAGATGCCCTCCATTTCGATTTTGGCGTTGAAGTCGCCAAGAACTATCTTGACGTCGTACTTCGGGCACTTATCAAACGTCTTCTCAAGAAGATCGTACAATGATTCTTTGGCTGTTTCGTCTTTCTCCTCCGCCCCGACAGAGGAGCACAGATCAGCGTGATATTTTTAAATTTGGCCCTGACGCGAATTTTTACTAGGCGACCGCTAACATTGCGAAATCCCAAGACTTCTTGCCTAAGTCTTCCTCTAATCACAAATCCACATCCAAATAGCCGCTGACTCCGCTCTCTGCGGCAATCACCGAAGTAGATGTCACAGTTTTTCGTCCTTCTTGTGCCTTCTCCATCCCATCGCACTTCCTGGATGGCCGTAATGTCGGATTTGTACCTATCCAGGGTCTCCACAAGTTATCTGTTACACCCCTAGCACATTTTAACTGCAATACTTGCCATGCCAGGAAAGCGCATCAGTTCACAATTAAGCCTACTTTCGGACGTAGAGTGAAATACAAATAATCGTTCCCTAGCCGTACAACACGAATTAGTGCTCCTAGATCCCTATCTAGCAGGGAGTTGGACTGAAGAAGTCAACCTCGGTGTGTTATCTTCCCGCCGAGCAGAAAATAGGACCAGGACTAAGGTTCGACTGTAACAGTCACTTCACCCTGCTCCTCTCCAGGGGTATTGGGATCGCGTGTGCACTGCTTCTACTCTGCATTTTCCAACTTCTCTTCTCGGAGTTATATCCACATACTCACCTCACAAAATGCAAACTGATGTCGTTTTCGATTGGTCTCACTCAATTATCTACTCCTTCTGGATTCCAATGGAACATCGAAAATCGTCTCCCGCTCAATTGTTTGTGTGTTGGTGAAGTGTCAGATTTCTTGTTTTTCTTTCAAACCAAAAATAAAACCAACGAAGATGGCTGAAGGAATAAATTTAATGGATTATAATGTATTTCGCAGAGAGAATGGGCACATTGTGCATTTCGACGGCAATGTTTTATTAGAACATAATACAAGTAAGTATATTACACATTAAAAAAAAAAAAACCTTGATATATTTTCTTCAAAGGTCGCCAGACTATTTGCGTGCGGCTAGATGAAGTTGACTCCTTCTATAATATTAATTTAGTCGAAGGAACAGTGCCTCAAAATGTACTTTCCCATGCCCAAAGAGATGAAACCCCTTCAACCAATTGTACGGTCGAACCATTTGATGCTGCCTTAAAACCATCCGGTAAGCCTGCAAATATTTATTTATTTATTTTAATATGGTGTGACTATTTCGCAGATGTTTTTAAATGGACAGACGGCCAAACAAGGTTCATGTTGTCTTTGTACGAAGAAAACATGGACCAAATCGGTCCGATGAAAAAATTTTGTACGAAGAAAAATATGTGGGACTTCGTTACAAAGAAGTGCTCAAAGGAATTCCAGGTAATGTTAACAGCTGATCAAGTAACCGGGCGGTACAAAACGGTTATAAGGAGTGCAAAAAAGCAATTCAAAATAATAAAACCAGCGGAGCCGTTAGGAAAGATTCGCCATACTGCCACATACTGAGCAAAATTATTTTGGCTGACGACTCCCTTCTTCCAGAGGTATGTGCGGGGCCAAACCGCATTGACCGAAAATCCAATGAATCAACGATATACGACGAAGAATCACCGTGCACAAGCACAAGCTTGTCAGAAAAGGAGAATTCATGCGAAAGCTTAAACATGACACCAAAAAAGAGGCCAAAACCGCTGCAAGAGAAGCTGGTGGATAAGTGCCTTCTACAAAAGCGTCAACAGTATGAGGAAAAAGAAAAAAACAAACAAATCCGACACCAAGAAAAAATGCTCAAAATTGAAGACCTTGGGGCAAAGATTATAGAGGCACTTAAAAGAAAATAAAGTTGTATTTTTTATGAAGTTCTTATTTTAGTTTTATTTTATTATATAGGAACAAAAGAAATTATAGTTCTACAAATTTTCAGCTATGGTGTCTCTTTTTATCGCTCCCAAGCGCTGTAAAATTGCATCACGCTGTTGTTCACGGTCGTTGGTTATATTGGGTACAGATCCACATGGTAACGATGAATTTGTGGCGACTAAATCAACTTCTTCTGTCCAAACATCTCCTTGGGTAATACACAAGTTGTGTAAAACGCAACACGATATTATAAATTTGGAAGACCTTTCAACGGTGGAAAAATCCAGCCTCATGAGTTGCCTGAATCTTGTCTTCAGCAACGAAAAAGAATTTTCAATTTTTACCCTAGTTTGACTCAGTGTTTTGTTGATTTTTTTTTTCTTTCCTGTAAGATTTCCGCAGTCCCTGTATGGAGTCAGAAGATATTCCCTTAAAGGGTAAGCAGCATCGCCCAATAAGTGATAATCAGTTCCACAATGTGCTGGCAAATCTTTACTGATGAAGGAAAGTTGGAATATCCTTGCATCGTGGATTCGGCTTGGAGAACCGACAAACACATCCACAAACTTCTTTTCAGCATCGCAAATTCCCTGCATAGTCAGCGATAAAAGATCGTGGCGGTTGATATATGTCGATCTGATTTTATTGGCAGGTTTTCTAATGTAGATATAGCAGCCGTCGATGCACCCCAACACATTCTTAAATCCAGCTATCTGAGTAAAGAACACCAAGAACTTTAGATCGAAACCTTGAGCAACACAACACTAACTTCTTCGAATTTTCTTGAAATTTGTAGCTTTTCTTCGTCAGTTTGTGGAAACTTGATGTAGTTGGGTGATATTTTAAAAAAAAAAATCCAGGGTGTTCGATAAAATCCGATGAGCTGAGGAAATGGATATATTAAAGATATTCGCAACTTCCCTATACGAATCTTTGTTTCCCGCGAACCTAAGAACAAAATATATTATTATGCAAATATATGTTAAAAATTGTAAGTACCTACCATAGAAATACGTAGATTTGAATGCTGCCCGGTATCTCTCTTCTGCCTCCACCACTTTCCTTCTTTTTGTAAAATTCCGATCTTTGGAATTCGTCAATCAGGTTCTCCGCAATTTTCCTTCTCAATCTGAAATGTTCCCGAAACTCTCACGCAACTTTTATCTTTCTGCTTTTTTTATTAAAAAATTATATTCATACCTCCATTTCCGAATATTTGTTGATTTCATCAATAAAGTTTAAAACTCTATTTTTGCGTGTTCTTCCATTTGCAAGGAGAAAGAGATCCCCATCCTCATCCTCTGATGAACTCGAAGAAGATGAAGATAGCAATACGCTAAGCAATTCCATAATTTGTTATTATTATATTCACTGAATAAATTTGAATAAAATTGCTTGCTTTAACCATATGATTTTGACAAGTAGTCGAATGTCTGCGTTTAGATGTGTTGGTGTATTTGAGTGGATTCCGAAATGAAATCATGAGGCAAAAATCAGCCAAAAATAGTACTCCGAGTGGTCCAATGGAACATTTTGAGAGTGCTTTTTTCTGTCCGGAACACGAAAGAAGCACTCCGAGTGGACCAATCGAAAACGACATGAGTTTCCCATCAAGCCGATGTAACGGTCTAAGTTAGCTTGAGCCTCATGCCCAGGCAGTCACATTTTCTAACCTAACCTTATGTCGACTTCGAATTGCATGTTTGTCAGACTTCCGCAAGTATCTATGTATGTATAGTAAGGGAATTTTTCAAACTATGGCTTGACGTTCATTAAATTGTATGTTCTCTGTTGGGACTATCCTTGACAGTAAATTCACGCGGTATACGGTTTATTTAAAATGTGCAGATTTTCATTTGAGCAACAACAAATTGTGTTTTTTTAAGTACGGCCGTTTGAGTATACAAAGGAAAAACTGGAACTGCGGATATATGTACGCTGTGACTGGCCTTCATTGCGCCAACTGGAGTCTTTCGATATGGTCCACATTTGTATTGGGAAGTTTTTGAGATACCTTAAGGTCAAAAACTGTCTTACAACGCCGCTTCCATGACTCATTCCCTTCCCTTCTAAATTATTTTGCTGACATATAAAAAAATCCCCCTAAAAAAATGTATATTTCTATAGATGCAAAAGAATCTGCGACCGTTACTAGCATTCCGTTCTTTGTCTGAAGTTTGTGTCGACAGATAAGGTACTTCAAGATTTCAGATATCTCACCGCAGCAAGCATGTTTACCAACAGTTAAGTTAATTAAAATTACATTTACGTCAATTGTTTTTATTTCTTTATTGGTTACTAATACAAATTATTATTTATTTACAATATGAGGTATATTTACAGGAATGTGAACACCTTTGTAGACCTATAGCTCCGATGTTTCCGAATCATCGATACCGTTCACCAGAATAATGCTATTAGGGTTGTTTTGCGACATCTGTCTGATAAGGGCACAATTACCCTCGAAAGTTGTTGGAGCCTTTATCGAGGAGGCTGATATTACCGTGCCTGGGAGCCGCATTGCCAGGTCTTCAATGCCATCGGTCTTTCCATTGTCAAAATGGTAAATTATAGTGGGAGTATGGGGTTTGCCTTCAACTTGGTTAACAGTGGAGCTTGCTATATCTAAATGGGAGAGTTTGCCATTTATGGGTGAAGTTCCTTTGGAGTTGATTAGTTGATGCTTGCGTTGGGGACTTTCGTGAAAATGAAGTCCGTTCGAGGGGCTAACCGGAATTCCGTAGCTAGTGATCGCAGTGGGGCCTTTCCTCTGAATTGGTGACGCATTTGGAGAGTTAAATTTGTGGTTTACTGTAACTGGCTGGGAGCTGTAGCTACCATTTTTGTACATGTGACTATTTGAAGGCATGCTTTGCTCATTGTAATCTGTTTCCGAGTCTGATGTGTTGCTGGGGCACTTGAATTTCTTTTGAGATTTCGAATGTTTGACATTGCGCCTGGCATGACCATTTACCTTGTCCTGAGGACTGCGAATGATAATCTTTTCCGAATCTGGCTTGGGCCATGCTTCTTCGTCGTCGAAGCGAAAAATCTGCGTTGGTGTGTGAGCTTCATCAAAAAATTTGATGGATTTTTGTTGTTCTCCGGGACTATATACATCTTCGTCAGCGTGATTGATTTTAAACGAATCTTGCCTATGAACATCAGCGATTGTCAGCAACGAAGGCTTAGCCTCGAAAGGATTTACAAATTTAATAGATCGCCTTGGCTCAACGTCCACTTGCGGCGAATCCGATTTTCCTCGAGATATCTGTCGAGTGTAAGGGTTGCATTTTGGTTCCTTTATCTCCATATCCTTTAAGTGGAAAGACTTAACAGGTTCCAGACTTGTACGGATTGGCAGGGCGGGCGGTGGGATGTTACTCTCTGTGTTCCGGAGTATAGCGATTTGCTTTTCGATAGTCTCTATTTGGGAAATGAACTCAATCGCACCCATGTCGCAGCCGTAGTTGCTGTAGAATTTGCACAGCCTCTTGGCTTGGTTTAAATATATCCGGGCTAAGTAGATCGAGCGGTTCTCAGTGCCACCGATACAGGTCTCCCCCATTCGGATGAGGTTTTCAAGAATTATCTCCAGTATGTTGGTTCTGCGTAAGTTCTCCACGCCCTGGTTGTAGTCCTTTTTCTTTTCAGAGTCTTTAAGGTTTTTGGCGAACACATACTATGAAAAGAATGAAATGACTTTGAGGTTATAAGTAAATGAAAGCGAACTCACCTCTAAGTCGATGGAATCCACAGACCGCCTGTTCTTCTCGTAATCCTGTTTTCGGTGCATTTCGATGTTGTGCTTTAACTTGAGTGTTCCTCGTCTTAGCTTTCCCCTGCCTTTGTCCTTCTGATGTGAGTACCCAATCATACCCTGCATTTCGGTATCTTCTTCCGGTTGGTAGGACGTCCCACAATCATCCATTATCACAATACTTTTGGCGTTTCTTGATAGAGTCTTCAGCTTTAGGTAGTTATTCTCCACCAGGTTATTGTAGATCTTTTTGAAGTCTATCCTCGGAATGAAATCATCGACAAAGTGAAGGTTGCGCAGGGCCACTATCAAATGCATCACCGGGTTTGCCACAATCTCTGCCAAAGCATCGTGTAACCGCATTAGAGAGTACTCCGGGATGCTTTCGAAAAGATTGCGTCCTTGAACGAAAAAATCTGGTAGATTTTTTTTTCGAAGTCGAATCATAAAGTTTTTTATAAAGCGTAGGAGGACATCGCCTAAGAACTCTTCGGGCCAGGTCACATAGTTCTCCTCACATTCCCAAAACAAATGCATGCGCAAGTGGTCAATGGTGAACATAAGAGTGTTGTCCTTTTCATATGGTTCCACGAAAGCCTTCACCAGCGCCTTGGTAATCATGAACACTTTTATTTGTGTATTGGTCAAGGTCATCTCCAGGAAGCGTTCCGCCTTGGGGAAGATTATCTTCCACTCGATCTCGCGGTAGGGATTCTTTTTCCGTTTTGGCGCATATCCTAGTGGTATGACATGGAAGCCGAAGGTCTCGATCCTTTTTATCATTTCCTGGGTTGGCCACTGGAATTGCTTTCGCGTAAGAGGATTAGTGCGCATTTTGCGATCACGTCTCTTAAACTGAAATGCACAATCAGGCCAGTTCTGGGCGTTATGCGCGACATGTATCGCCGGAATGATCTCATAATTATGAGTGTGAATGGATGCTCCGCGGTATGTTCCATTTTCGAAGTCTTCCGGGGTTAGGCCAAGCTTTGGCGCAAGCTTCTTCCGCAGCAAGTCGCCAAAGTATCGCATAAATTCTTTCGAGTTCAGATACTTTGTCTGGGGTATTTTAAACTTTTGGCAATTTGAAGGATCATTACCATTCAACTCATAGTCCTCCTCTTCTTCTTCATCTCCTTCTTCATCGTCCTGAATTTCTATAAAGTCATGTAAATTGGCTATGCAAGACTCTGGAAGAACCTTGGTATCGACTATTGCTTTCTCGTTGATGTTGGTCATTGTCAATTCTGTCAGAGGATGATGAGAATTGAGGTGAGTAATGTAAGCATAATCATATTCAGGTCCCGATGTATAGCCACTGCTGCTCGATTGACGAATATCACTTTTCCTCTGACTTGACGATGAGATTGTACTTTCGCTTGGAAAGTAAATGCCTTCGTCGTTGAAAATAGACTCCTGTGAAGCTACTGCCTTTGATATGTGATCAATTGGAGTTTCCCGGAGTTTTAGGCGAACGTAACCTTTCCATTTGATGTCTTGCAGAACTGAGGCGTACGACTCATTGCATGGTGTGGTTTTATAGAAATCTGTCTCCATGTCCACCTTGCAGATAGGCGATAAAGAGTCGTAGTTTGCTTCATTTGGCCTGGCGATGTCTATATTCTCGAAAACCACGAACATAGTTTGTGGCTGCAGAGGTTGCATTTGATGTTTATCCACGCCATGACTGAAAGAGTACAAAATTGTAAATAGAGAGTGGACCATAAATGTTATGTATCTAAATGTTTTGAATTTACATTGGCTTGTATTTTACACGTCTGTCCACAGCTGCATCTAGAGCGTTCGCCATGAGAACAGAATGCTCCTCGAATTTTTGATTGAGTTGGCTTTCTTTCTGGTTATATATGTATTCGTAAGCTGCATAGATTTCCCTGAAAATGGAGAAATTTGGGAATTTTGAAAAGTGTTAATTTTTAACTCTTGAAATAATGTGAATAACTCTTGAAGTAATGCAATATAACCCGGGGAAAATGTAACAAAGTTAAATTGTCAGAGAGCTTCCTTTCTGAGTTCACATTTTGCCCAGCTGACATGAGGACCAGCTTAGAATGTAGATGCGATATATAAACAGGACCATGAGGGAATAGCTTGTCTAACGATTCATATGCAATACTTACTTTACGGGCTTCCTTCGTGAGGAGTCTCTGCCGCAGACAACGCAACCTTTTATCCTCTGCAGTCCGGGGCGCGCTGCTTCCAGTCGACTACACTAATCGCTCTATCATCCGGAACGGCTGGAGAATGGGAATCGAATCTTGCCTGGAGCATTATTGTGCATTCGCTCGATGTAGCTGAGCCAATGTACTCGTAGTTGACGTTTTGCAGTTTTTAGGACGAAATTTGTTTCCTCTAATTTGTTATAATTAGTACGCGCTAAATGGGGTTTGGGTACCCTTATAATAAAGTAACACAGCGCGGGCATTACTGAAGTGAGGGAGCTCAAGGATAGATGCCGATACGCGTTGGTTTTGAATGTTTGTAAATTGCAATGCAAAGGAAGAACAGAGTTTGGTAGAACGTTCCACATTCATGTGGTTCGGTTTTTTTTTTATAATTCGCTTACGCTAAAGGGGCTTTGTTTTTTCTGTATATGTACAGTACCCTTATAGTGTTAAACACAGCGCATGCATTTTTGTTGAACAGTAAGCTGCAACATAGCAATGTAGTATTGTATTGCATGATTTCAGGTGCTACTTACTATTCGAAAGAATAGGAGTATAGAAGAGAAGCTTTTGGTGCTTAGTATTTTTTTGTCGACGGGTGGCGCCTAAATTCCTTAGGGAGATCTCTATTTATGTAAATTCAAATAAAAATCATGGCCCTGGCCGGGATTCGAACGCACGACCTGGCAATCAGTTAGTGAATACTCTACCAATGCCACCCGCGTAACCCTTTCGATCCGGATGGGACATAGAACAAAGGTGTTTTTATACCTTGGATGTCCCATCTGGATCGAAAGGGTTAAGGAAAGGCTCCGTGGATTTCCCTGTATGCCCGAAAAGAGGCTTGATGGTGAGCTGAATGATGCGCCCTCCTACCACCTCGGGTATTGCGGTTGAAATGTACTAGGCGTGGAATGCAACAGGCTATATTTGAGCACTTATGCTATAAATACCGATAAAAAATAAAGGTCACGAAACCTTGCGACGATGACGATCATATATCAAGCATTGACATATGCACAGGCTGCATCGAAAAAAGTAGATAATGTCGCAAAAACGAAAACTACAACCAAAACTAAATTAAATAATAATATGGAAACGTTCATGGAAAAAATCCTAAGTAGAATAGAAAGCATGGATAAAAGCAATAAAGCTATATTAGAAAGAATCTCGCTCCTCGAGAAAAAAAGCAGCAATAACAAGGCTGCACAAAAAAGAAGAACATGATGGATAGGTTAAAAATCCTGGAATGGAATGCTAATGGTATAGAGAACCGTAAGGATGAAATCCAAGTAGTCCTCGACATGAATCAAATAGATATATGTCTTGTCTCTGAGACGCACTTAAAATTCAATACAAACTTTAAACTGCAAGGGTACGAATTATATCACTCCCCACATCCCCATAATTCAGCAAAATGCGGGGCTGCAGTTATAGTAAAGAATACGATCGATCACCATATAGAAGCCAAGTTCCAATCATGCGCGAGGCAAGGAATTTCTATTAATATTCGAACGAAAACTGGACAAACTATATCAGTTGCATCAATTTACTGTTCTCCCAGTTACAATCTAAAGAAAAATGACTTTTTAGGCCTCTTCCGAATATTTAACAATAGATTTATTGCAGGGGGAGATTTTAATGCCAAAAACAAGTATTGGGGATCTAGATTGACAAATACAAGAGGAAGAGAACTTTATGAAGCAATAAACGAAATTAACGGCAAGTATCACTCAACGGGAAAACCTACGTATTGGCCAACAGATAGAAACAAAATCCCTGATCTTGTCGACTTCTTCGTAACAAAGAATATCTCGACTAACAATATGAAGGTAGAAGAAGGACCAGATCTTGACTCAGATCACTCCACAATACTTTTAACACTTGGCGATAAGATCACTGTTAAAGAAAATAGCGCAAGGCTAGGAAATAAGCTGACTGATTGGAGCTACTTCAGACAGCATCTAGAGGATAGTATTCAGCTCTTAGAAACAATAGAAACAGAAGATCAATTAGAAGATGCTGTTCAAATATTAACTGTCAATATCCAAAGAGCTACATGGGCTGCAACACCTAAAACGAAAACTAAAATCCAACAAAACTCGTATCCAAAAGTAATATGTGATATAATTACGGAAAAGAGACGAGCTAGAAAACGTTGGCAACAAACAAGAGCGCCCAGAGACAAAACAATACTGAATAATCTAAACAGCCAGCTTAAAAGATCGATAAGAGAATTTAAAAATGAGTCTCTTAAAAAATACCTTACCAATCTTACAAATGATGCTAATACCGAGTACTCACTCTGGAAGGCAACAAAGAAAATGAAAAGGCCAATTGCTCACATTCCACCAGTTAAAAACAGTGAAGTTAACTGGGCAAAAAACAACCAAGAAAAAGCTAATTTCTTTGCTGAATATCTTGAAGGCGTCTTTCAACCATATGAAGATAAAGACTGTCAAGAAAGCGTAGAATTGTGCGAAGAGGAAAGTCACATCCAACCGGTAACGGCTAAAGAAATTGCCAATGAAATAAAAAAAGGCATTAGTACTAAAAAAGCCCCGGGATTTGATTTAATATCAGGGGAAATCCTTAAACAATTCCCAAAAAAAAGGCCTAAAGAAACTAGCACAGATCATAAATGCTGTATTCAGGATAAGGTATGTACCTAGCATGTGGAAAGTCGCGGAGGTGATTATGATACCAAAACCAGGCAAACTGCCTAGTGAAGTCACCTCCTATCGCCCTATATCTATACTACCTATGTTGTCCAAGTTATTTGAAAAGATGTTGATTAAACGTCTGAACAAAATAATCGAAGAAAAATCGCTAATCCCAAACCATCAATTTGGTTTTAGAAATGAACACTCCACGATCGATCAGGTGCATAGAATAACAGATAAAATCGAAAAAGCATTTGAAGGAAAAAAGATGCTCTACTATATTTCTCGATGTAGCACAAGCTTTCGACAAAGTATGGCACAAAGGACTGATCTACAAATTGCAAAAGCATCTACCAAAACAATTTTCAGAAATTTTAGAGTCCTATATATTAGAGAGATTCTTTAGAATTAAACAAGGAAATGACTACTCCACATTAAGAGAAATAAAAGCTGGTGTACCACAAGGAAGTGTGTTAGGTCCTGTATTATATCTCTTATTTACTAGCGACTTGCCGAACAGTGATGAAACAACTGTGGCAACATTTGCAGATGATACAGCTGTACTTGCTGTGGGAGAAACAGTTGAAGTAGCGACAAAAAAACTACAGAAGGCAGTGGACAATATAACAAAATGGACAAAAAATTGGCAAATTAAACTAAATGACCTAAAATCGGTCCATATAAATTTTACAAATAAAAATGTTCAGCACATACCAGTGTTCATAAATGATAAAGAAGTAGATTACGCAAACACAGCCAAATATCTAGGCATGACAATAGACGCAAAACTGCGCTGGAAAGCACATGTAAAGAAAAAAAGAGAAGAACTAAATATGCGCTACAGTAAAATGTATTGGCTTATAGGGAAATACTCTTGTTTGTCAAATTACAATAAATTACTGCTTTATAAGCAAATTCTAAAGCCAGTATTGACCTACGGGCTCCAGCTATGGGCATGCACATGCAAAACAAATCTACAGAAAATTCAAACATTTCAAAACAAAGTTCTACGGAATATAGTACTCGTAAATGCACCATGGTACATAAGAAACGCTGATCTGCATAGAGATCTAGAAATAGAAATGATTGAAGATGAAGTCAAAAAAGTAGCTAATAGACATAAACTTAGGCTTCTCAATCACGTCAGCTCAGAAATGAAGGAACTATTAAATACTAGCAATATGACTAGGAGGTTAAGAAGAATTAAACCTTTTGAACTAGCTACATAGCTCGAAAAATAAAACAAAAACAGTATTAAATCCTCTATGGACAAATACTTAGAATATGAATTGTAACATTAGAAAGACAAATTGCTGATTGGTTTAACTACTAGGTGCAATAATTGGAAAGCTGGCTAATCCCCGCCCTGCGACAATGAAATACCAAGAAGGTTGTACCGCAGGGAAAACGGGAAGACGGGAGAAGGGGTTAGTGGGTAGAAATCACCACACTGTTACTGAGTACGGGCTCGGTTTCGTCTTTAGAAGATTACCACCTCCCAGCGTAAAAAAAAAAAAATTTATCAAGCAATTTCGCAATATATCGATCGCCAATGAGTTTTATAGCTCAAACATGTGATTGGTGCAGCAGTCCAGATATGAGTGTTGTACTCAAGTTTGGGGTGGATAAACGTCTTGTACATTCTAGCCAGATTAGAAGGGGTGAAATATTCTTGCATCGCTTGGAAAGCCTGGATTTTTTTCAGGGTTCTTGGCGACATCGAATATACATGCATTCCAATGTAAGTTGTCGTTAACACTCATAACGAGACTGGAACGTCTTTCGGTTTTAGCGATGCAAACGCCATTCATGGATAATGGCAGGCTGTTGAGGTTTCGCTTTTATGACAGAAGACAGCATTGTGTTTTGGAAGCATTAAGTTCGACACTATTGGTTGTACCCCACTGAACTCTGCGGTCAAGGTTTTCGGAATTCAATGAAATACAGTTCTACACCCAAAGATCATTATTTATGAAAATGAAAAAGAGGGTCGAAGACGAAACAGAGCCCTGGGAAACACCAGCGTTTATTCGGTGGGTTGTAGACACCTGAAGTTCCTAATAGTTCCTAATACATTGCAGAAGAGTATCATCGATTCCAGTTGCACACATTTTTGACAAAAGACCTTTGGCCGAAACTCTGTCAAATGCCTTTGAAATATCTAGCGCAACGATCTTACTTTCACCAGTGGTGAACAGATTGGTTCCACATTTCGGTTAGATAAGTAATCAAATCACAGAGAGGATTCATCACACACTGAGGAACCCAAATGACAACATCGCAAAGAAGGCCTTCAAATGGAATCCTCTGGGTGTACGGCTGGTTGGAAAACCAAGAACAACGTGACGATCAATAGTCTTAGCAGCAGCAGCGACGCAGAGGTATACGTGACCACAGCTGAAATATTTAGGCGCAGACCGGGCAAGGTGGAGGAGATTTGTTGCCGCCCTATGCCCCGCCCGGGGTTAAGGAAACCTGATGATGATGGATGATGATGCTTTGGGTAAGATCTTATATGCGGCACAAAGCAGGGATATGACTCGATAGTTTTTGGAAAGGATACGATCGCCTTTCTTGTAGATAGGGCGAATGTGCAAAGTAATTTTGTTTGGCACGAATCAAAGAGAACTCTCCCAAAAACGTTCCTAACTATTAACAATTGCACGACATTAAATTTGAAGAAATTTACCAAAAATAAACTAAAAGCGGTTTAGACGTTGACAGTGGACAGGAGACAGTTGACAAAGTCAGCCTTTGAGTTGTGAAAAAGTTATCTTATTCTTTACACAAACGAAAGGGCGTCAGCCGAAATTGTGATTGCAACCGTTCAGTTGATCTGACGTCAAACACCGCGAAGTTCCTTAAGCGGGTATTTGACTGACGATGGCGATTATACCGCTGGATTTGTCGTGGATAAATCACCTAAAGATACAATCCGAGGTATAAGGATTTTAATGAAAAAAACATAGTGATTTCCTAAAGAATTAGCATATAATGCTGGCTCATTTTGACCCATCATAAGCGAGTATTCTTGATGTTTGGGGGATGTTTTGGAACGGAATGAATATCATATTATTAAAAATAGGGCAAAAAGGATTACGAATAACGATTCTCGTTTATCGTTACTGTCAAAAAGTAACTTCAATTTACGAAATCTGTCGCAGGTATGTTAGCTTAACCACACCATTTTAGCTGTCGTTATGTAAAAATTAAAGGCGAAGATAACTTATTTGTTGAAATCTTTTTGGTTGTTTTGATTTTCAATAAAATGTTTTTACTTTCATATATTTGGAAGCACAAACAGTTTGTGAAAATAAAACGGAAACACATTCAGTTGTTTGAATTCAAAAAATCTTCATTGATATTGCGCTTAGGGTTGATTCGAAACCAGGTCAGTACCGATATCAGTACTTATTACAGTATTCGCAACAGGGTATCGATACCCATGGAGTATCGAATCAAAAGTATCGATACTTACTCGTATCGAAAGAAATGAGTACTTACTTTTTTCAAACACAACAACAACTATGTGATGAATTTTATGTGGATTACTTCAAGTTTAGACGGGAATTAATTAACACAAATACGTTTATTTTTTTTATTGATAAAAAGGAAATCCAAATCCCAGAGCGCTCAGACTCGGTAACGGTCCATTGTACTACCAGGCAGATATCCTCCTTTTGGTGTAGAGGCTGGAGAATAGGTGGCGTATGTTGTTGTTATCCATGGGGATTGAACCTGCACAGCACGGGTCACAAGCCAACACACTAACCTCTATACCATCGCCACCCTAATATGTTTACCTACTATATTCTTTATTCATTTGAGAATTTAAATTACATATGTTCGTAATTAAAAAAAATCATTTCCAGGAATTCCATTTAGAAAAATCAGCTTTTCCAAATGTTTGGCGCTAAGCCGATTTCTACTCTTGGAGATGATATTCCCTGCTTTAGAAAAAAGTCGTTCGCAAGGAACTGACGACGCGACGACGACTAAAAACATTCTGGCATGTTTGTAAAGCGATGGGAAGACATATCTCACGTGTTTTGGTGTTTTGGTTATAGATATATGAGAAGACAAGCTACTAACCCACACGTGAACGTGGTGTACCGTGTACTATGTAGTAATACAGACACACACCCATACAGATAAAGGGCAAGTGTGTTTTTGCATAAAGAATAATAATAATATTTTTGATTCATTCGTTACGATACGAGTACTTCCATTCGATACGAGTACTTTCATTCGATACCTGCTTTAATTGCATCAGAAAGGTATCGATACTAATTTTACTTGTATCGAAACAAGAGTATCGAGTATGTACTCGTATTTACTTGGATCGATACAACCCTAATTGCACTGTTTATGCTATTATATACTCGAATAGACAAATGCCTAATTTGCCTTCTCAGAATACGATTATCAATTTCTTCGTCACTATTTAAACAATAATCGTTGAGTTATTGCATTTTCAAATAACAAATCTTTAATCATTTCATGTTTTGGCCTTATTTGTGACAGTTGTCATTAAACGTGAAGGTGGATGCGTTTAAAAACGATGCAAAATTGTGCCTCATTTACAATGGAGACTTTTTCTTGTCGTTGTTCTCGTTATTCGTAGCAGGCATAGGTCATATGTATGGTTACGGCAAAATCGTTCGTCGTGACTCTCGTCTCGTAATTCGTAATCAGAGCCCAGTTCATAACCTTGGCGATAAAAAAAGAAGAAGAATCAATAGCGCGTGCACATCTGAAGGCAGCTTCCTGATTGAGACCGCGAACTACCGGCTAAGGACAATATTTTTATCATGTGCCTAAAAATAACGTTGGTTTTTTATTTCGGCCGGATTTTTATTATTAGTTGTTTAATGTCGATATAAGTACCAGATAACTTCTCTTCAATCAGAACACAATTAAATTCTTATCGGCAATTATTCTGATACCAAACAAAGTATGTATAACAAAAAAAAAAAATATTTAACGATGCCAACTGAGTACTGATAAATAATGTCAAATCATCATCATTAAGAAGTTTACATGCTACAAAAAACGAACATACGTCCAATTGTCAGGTGTTAACGAGCATTTTGATGAATTTGAATTATATAATGAGTGGAGGCATAACACGTATCAAATAAGTACCAAAAAATGAGAGCACATAATTAATTAAATTAAATTTTCCACTAAAAGGGCAAGGAAAAAAAATTATATTTTCCCGTGCTAAATATGTGATTTTAAATTTTTGATGCTCGTGCCGTTATACTGCAATTAGTAAAAAAAAAATAAAAAATAATGTACCCCAACAAATTGGGCGGTTTTTGTAGTTAATAACTAAAGATGAATTATTTTCGAATCGATTAAAATTTATTGGAAGCGTGTAGTTCTAGAATCGATGCCAAGGGAGGGGAGTAGAAGACGATCCTGCATAGAAAGAAGAGGGCGTGTGCAGTCTACAAACTCAAGGAGATTAAAGAGTCTCGCGATCGAAACAAAATCCGGAGGTTTAATAAAGGGCCCAGCAAATGGCTGCTGGCTTTAAGACCGGAACGAAAGCTCTTCGAAACAGAGAAGAAAACGTAGTCACCGAATCACAGAGAATAGTAGAGGTGATTAAACAGCATTTCCAGCAGCATCATGCAGATAGAGTTATAGGGCAAGAAGAGAACCCACGTCTAGTCAATGAAGAAGAGGTTGGCATACATAGCTGTAAAAGCAAAAGAACAACAAGACCGCCGGCTCTGAGGGTTCACCAGTAGAGCTCTTCAAATACGGTTGTGATGTTTTGGTAGGGTGCATGCACCCAATCATTTACCAAGTATGGGCAAAAGAAAGCATTTCCGATAACTGGACTATCAGTTCCATATGCCCCATCTGCAAGAAAGGCGATCATACGTCTTGCAACAACTATCGGGGAATATCGCTGCTAAATGCCGCATATATGATCCCATCCAACGTACTATGTGAATGTCTGAAACCGTTCCGCACCACACTACTCGGCACGTACCAATGTGGCATCCGGGCCGGCAGATTAACCATATACCAAATCTCCACACTTATGCAATTATTGGAAAAGACCAACGGGTTTCAAGTCGTTGTCCATCATCTTTTCATCGACATTAAAGACGCATATGGTAACATTCATCGTCAGCAGATCTACGTGGCAATGACCGAATTCGGGATCTCAGTAAAACTGATCCAGTTGTGTCGCGTGGTGCTGGAAAACAAGTAAATAGCTTTTCGGACTATTCCAAACGTGACTCCGAGCACACTGCTTTCAGTTGTATGTTTTGGCTTGGTCTTTTAAATGGAGTTTCCTTGTCGTCTCGAGCTTAGGGGTTGGGTGCCGAAGATCCTCTTTGCTGGAGTATTATTGTTCATTCGCTCGATATGGGGAGCCAATGAAGTCGACGTGTTGTAGCTTGTTGGATTAAATCCACATCTTGGCGTAGCTCATACACTTTGCGGTTGTATCTTAACAACCATTCGCCATTCTAGCACACAGGACCAAATATCCGACGGAGTATATTTATTTCGAAGGAACCCAATATAAGCTCTTCTTTCTGGCTTATCGTCCAGCACTCGGAACCGTATGCAAAAACTGGTGGTATCAGTGTTTTGTAGAGCTTGATCTTGGTCCAGGCTAAGAGTTTGAACCAATTTGATTTGCAAACCGAAGTAGCGACGGTTTTGTCGTTTGTTTGTTTCTTCGTCGAATCTCCACTAAGGTGTTAGTCGTGGAGTTATTGTTTACTCCGAGGTAGGTGCTGCTATCAACAATGACGTTTTGTATATGTTGGTGGACAGATGTTTTTTTTTTTTTATAATTCGCGTATAAAGGGGTTTTTCCGGAATTGCCACAGTACCCTTATAGTGTAAGAAACACAACGCAGACATTTTTTGTTTTGTTATTGAAAGCAGTACCTGTTTGTTGAAGTCATGCATCTTGGCGATCGAGATATCGCAAAATCGCTTGGCTCGCCTCGCCATTGACGCAATGTCTCATGCCAATAACTAATTTATTGATATTTCCACGATAAATTCTCAAGTAGTCAGTTGCATTCCACCCCTTGAACATTTCAACCGTAATTCCCGCCCAGCAATGAATCCACATCGCCCGCTTAGGCGAACTGTTGGATACCCTATTCCTACTCCTATCTCTCATACAGTGGGGGTGGCAAAAGTCTAAGGATTGGTGAATTGTTAAGAACGCTCAACATATTTTGTTACACAACATTTAAAGGATTTTATCGAAAAAACTAAGATTTTGTAAAAAAAACCGCCCCTTAAAAGTGGGCAAGGCAGAAATCTTTATGGAAATGAACTGTTCAAAACGACTTTGTCTATATACTGCGAATAATAGGACTTTCGTTTACAATGATTTCTTCAGTAAAAGGTTTTTTTTTTTAAATAGTGGGCGTGTCAGTGGGCGGATTTAAAAAAATATTTAAACTAAGCATTAAGTGTCTCTAAAGAATATACATATATTCGAGATTTCAGCTCCCTTGGTCAAACTTTTACTTTTCGATAAAACTGTTTTATTTAATTGTGGGCGTGTCACTGGGCGGATTTTAAAAAGATAATATATATCAGGTCTCTAGCTCAAAGTTCAATTTTTATCATGCATTTGTTCGTGTGATTATGTTGTAAAACATATTTTTCTTTCCTAATTACCTAGTTAACTAGTTCAAAAGGTTTAACTCTACGTAATCTACTAATTAAATTGTTGTTATTAAGTAGTTGAACTACTTCTAAATTAGCATGGTTGCAAAGCTTAACATCATGTCTTCTTGCGACCTTCCGAACCTCGTCCTCTACCATTTCAATTTTTAGATCCCTATGTAGATCAGCATTACGTATGTACCACGGCGCATTAACAGTATTGCGTAATACTTTGTTTTGAAAGCATTGTATGCTTTGAAGATTTGTCTTTCTTGTGCACCCCCATAACTGGAGGCCATATGTCCAAATTGGTTTTAATATTTGCTTGTAGAGAAGCAGTTTGTTGTAGATTGAGAGGCATGAATTCCTCCATTTTATGTATCGTATATTTAGTTCATCTCGTTTTTTTTGACATGTGTTTTCCAACGCAACTTTGCGTCCAAAGTCAAGCCTAAATACTTAGCTGAGTTCGAAAGCAGAACTACTTTATTATTTATGTACACAGGTATGTGTTGTACGTTTTTATTCGTAAAGTTATCATGAACCGAATTTAGTTCATTTAATTTTATTTGCCATTTTTTGGTCCATTTGGATATATCATTTACTGTCCTTTGCAGTTTTTCTGTAACTTCCTGTGCGGTTTTTCCTAGTGCAAGTACAGCAGTATCATCTGCAAAAGTGGCAACAGTAGTTTCGTCATTTTGTGGTAGGTCGTTCGTGTATAGGAGGAACAGTACTGGTCCCAACACACTACCTTGCGGTACTCCAGCTTTGATGTGTTTCAATTCGGAGTACTCATTCTCTTGCTTAATTCTAAATAATCGTTGCATTACATACGACTCTAGTATTTCATGATACTCTTTTGGAAGATATTTTTGTAGCTTACGGATTAATCCTTTGTGCCAGACTTTATCAAAAGTCTGTGTTACATCAAGGAAGATGGCAGAGCATATTTGTTTTTCTTCTAAAGCTTTTTCTATTATATCAGTTATTCTGTGGACCTGATCTATTGTTGAGTATTTATTTCTAAATCCAAACTGATGGTTTGGGATCAGTGTCTTTTCTTCTAGAATCGGATGGAGTCATTTTAGGAGCATTTTTTCGAATAGCTTTGACAGGATTGGCAGCAATGATATCGGCCGATATGACGTTACTTCACTGGGCAATTTTCCCGGCTTAGGTACCATGATAACTTCCGCAACCTTCCATATGCGCGGAACATACCTTAGTCTGAACGCAGCATTTATTATCTGTGCTATTTTTTTCATACCTTTCTTAGGCAGTTTTTTTCAGAATTTCACCCGTTATTAGATCAAATCCCGGGGCTTTTTTCGGGTTGATCTTTTCTTTTATTTCTTTGGCTATTTCCCTAGAGGTTACTGCTGGAATCGATCTCTCGTCTTCGCACATTTCTTCCGTTTTTTGGGAAATATCATTATGGTCGTATGGCTTGAAAACGTTTTCAAGATGTTCCGCAAATAGATCCGCCTTTTGTTTGTTTGTTTTAGCCCAGTTATCACTGCTGTTTTCCACTGGCGGAATGTATGCCGTTGGTCTTTTAATTTTTTTTGTAGCCTTCCACAGTGAGGATTCTGTACTAGCATCGTTTGTCAGATTTGTAAGGTATCTTTCCACCGATGCGTTTTTAAATTCTGCTATCCTTTTTCTGAGCTTATTGTTAAAGCTATTAAGTCTACTTTTATCGCTTGGAGCTCTTGAAAGTTGCCATCGCTTGCGAGCTCGTCTCTTTTCTGATATAATGTCGCAAATTTCGTTGGGATACACGTTTCTTTTTACTTTGCTATTTAATTCAGGCGTGCAGCCCATGCACCCTTTTGTATAGCTAGGGTGAAGGACTGTACTTCACTTTCTAATTGCTCTATTATATTAATTGTTGTGGATAGTTCGATGCGTTCATCTATTAAAATATCTGAAATATGTCCAGTCAGTTAGTTTGTTTACTAGACGTGGGTTGTGTTCCTTCATTATAATTTTATTGTCAAGTGTTAGCAGCACAGATGAGTGATCTGAGTCAAGATCTGGCCCTTCCTTAACTTGGGTAGTATTTGAGGAAATATTCTTAGTTAAGAAGAAGTCGACAACATTCGGGATTTTGTTCCTATCTGTGGGCCAGTAAGTAGGATTTCCCGTTGAATGGTAGTTAACATTGTTTTTTTTAATATATTCAAGGAGTTCTCTTCCTCTTGTATTTGTTAATCTTGATCCCCAAGATATGTTCTTAGCATTGAAATCTCCGCCTACTATGAATTTATTTTCGAATTTACGGAAGAGGCTTTCAAAATTGTTTTGTTTCAGCCTGTAGCTAGGAGAACAATATGCCGCTGCTACCGTTATCTGGCCGCTACTTGTTTTTATGTTTACGAATTTCGCTGGTATTTCACACGACTGATATTCTTCATCCTCTTCGTGACTAATATCTTCCTTAATTATAACTGCGGCCCCTTCTCTTGCTGTACTTTGAGGATGTGGGGTTTGGTATGTCTTGTATCCGCGAAGTTCGTATTTTGTTCCAATTTTAAAATGTGTCTCGGAGACTAAACATATGTCAATTTTTTTTATGTCGAGAGTAGCTTGCAATTCGTCTTTACGATTCTCGAGACCATTGGCATTCCATAATAAGATTTGTATGTTTTTAGCCATTATGATCTTTTAGGTACAGTTCTTTTATTACTGTTTTGTTTTTCAAGGGGAGATATTCTTTCCAGAATTTTCTTATTATTCTTTTCCATGTCTCCCATTCTGTTAAGGATTCTTTGCATGATATCCTCCATAGCATTTATGAGAGGCTTGGGGTTTCCGACTGGTTTTACAACGTTTTTCGAAGCAACCTGTGCATATGTTTTCTGTGGACCGGTTATGAGGCTTAAGTTTTCATTTTCGCTTAAGGGTAGATTTCCTTTAGCTCCTTTAGATTTCGGTCTCAAGTCTTTTTTGTTTCTTTTTTCTCCGTTTTTGGTTGCGTCTTTTTGAACAGGATTTTGCATTTTCTTTTGCTTGTTGTCTTTTACCTGCTGTATCTCTTTTGCAACTACACACCCTCTGTAGTTAGCTGGGTGTCTTTCGCTACAATTGGCGCATTTAGGGGCAGCATTTTTTTCCCTTATGCAGTCTTTTGTATGGTGGTCTCCTGCACATTTAACGCATTTCGGGTTTGAGTTGCAGTATTTGTGAGTGTGACCATGCTTTTGGCAGTTCTTACATTGAGGAACTAGCTTTGATTTCCGCAAAGGATGAATTTGAACTTTCATTCCTAAGATATCTTTAATTTCATAAATTTTTTTGATGTCTTCATCTTGCTCAAAAGTAAGCATGAACATCGGGAGCGGTGCTTTACTCTAAGTACAAGAGCATGTTGACAACTTCAAGTATTTTGAAGTTTTTCTTTATAAGGTCATTTGCAATGCGTTCAGGTGTGCATGAGTAGTGTAGTTTCTTTGCAACAACCTTTATTGGTCTTGTTTGTTTATTTTCAAACGAGTACCATTGAACTTTTTTCTGGTTTTAGCAATTTTGTTAAGTTTCTGTAGGATTCTTCGTTATCCACATTAATTTTAACATCATTGCTATTTAGGAGAGTTGTATTAGCTTTTATATAAAAAATTTCAGCTTTCTAGCTAAAAATTCGATTTTTTTCGATAAATTTGTTTTTTTTTTCAGTTTGTGGGCTTGTCTGTATGCGGATTTCAAAACTTTCTTAAACTTGATTTTTTCGGGCACCTAGAGAGTATATGGTTAAAATTTCAGCTCTCTAGGTCCAGTTTAAAAGAATAATTTTTGCCGACAGAGTGACGGACGGACGGACATGGCTAGATCGACATTACTATCGATGCTGATCATAAATATAGTAACTTTTAGGGGTCTACGGGCAATATAAGGTATGTTACAAACTATGAGTCAAAATTAATATACCCTTAGGGTATAAAAATGAGTCAATATTACATGCAAAATGTGTTTTACGGTGCTAAAGTTGGGTCCCTGGGTTTTGTCGTTTCGACCACAATAAACATCGGCAGGCTTCGTGGTTTCAGATCACTTCATCACTTAAGGAAATCAAATGCTGGTGTTGTTGCATTTGTCTGATGATCCAGGCCTGCCTCTTTTTTATGATTTCGACACGTGCATGCTTTCCTGTCCTCCTTCCTGAGCTGCACGATTGGAACAGTGTGCGGTAGATTGGAAGGCCGGGTGGTGCCATCGGATCTGCCGGGATCTTCTTTAGAGACTATCGGATAAGTCTATCTGCAGCCTTGGATAGACAAACAACTGTTTTTCAGGCAGAAATCTTTGCAATTGCCACTGCCGCTAATATCCTTATAAGAAAAATGGTAAAAGGTTCAACCTTACAGATCTGCTCAGATGGCCAAGCCGCAATCAAAACTTGCTCGGCTGGCATTCTCACCTCAATCCCTAGTATCCCTCTCATCTATTAACAAACGAAATATAACTGAGATTCTACGTCAAAAGCATTCCGAATTCTGGCATGACCTTGCTTGATGCAGGCATTCAAAAAACTTCTCAACGGTTCAAAAATCAGAAGAGCTTAGTATTTGCCTGGACTGAATAAAAAATACCTTGAAATCCTTGGTTGGTCTCGTCACTGGTTTCAGCCCCTCAGAGAACATCTAAAAACTATCTAGCTCAGGCCTATGTGAGTGTTGCCTTGGGGCTGATTAAACGGCATATTGTTTCACCGGTGAATGCTCTGCGTTCGTCAAAACCATTCTCAATACTCCAGGTAGATGAGTTAGGAGAGATAGACCTTGCTAGTAACCTTCGCTTTGCCAACGCCATTGGCACGATCTCCGATACTGATTCGCTAGTAAGCAGCGGAGAGGAATAAATTCGATACGGAAAAGCAATTTTGGAAAAGCAATTCGCCGAATTTTGGTGGCTTGTTGAGGGGAAAGGGGTCAACATGCCGTCCCAGGACTGTGGGTTACTAATTTAGATTAAGTTAACTAGGGCGTTTCTGGGAGAGGCCGGGCTAACCAACTTGTGGTGTTGGTTCCGGTAGGTGGCTGATGCTGTAAGGCTTCAGTAGGCTCACCGCGGCGCGTGTGCAGGTTGACGACTGCCAGGGGCTCGGAAAGCCATTGGCATTTTGAACACTTGTTGCGTAGGGCACAGAGCGCTCAAAATCCTTATTAAAGTAAGAATACGTTTAGTAGTTTGAGTAAGTGGAATAAGTAATTGGTAATTTGTTTTATATAAAATATACAATCTAAATAATGATGCCGAGCTTTATTTAATTTTCTCAACGATTTCGTAAAATAGTTCTTAGGCCGAAAGGCAATAATTATAAGGTTATAGTTAAGTTAGGAGCGTCCGCATAAGGACTAATAATTAAGAATAGGTATCCTTCCAATTTTCAGTTAGATTTAATCATTTTGGTTTAGTATGTAAGTTGATATTTAACCTATATATTCTATATATTTAATCTATATATGTCAAAATCAATCCATATTTGTGTTTGCTGCCGGTGTTTGGCCAAACGCGTTAACCGATTCCAATGAATTTTTTTTCCATGAAAGGTGACGTCTGTACGAAGGTTTTTTATGTATGTGTGATGTCTGTATCTGCATCGGTGTGTGAATTAGGGGCATCGGCGTGTAAATACCGATGCAGATACAGACACCGCACATGTAAAAAACCAACGTACAGACGTCACCTATTTTGTTATCCGAACGCGCATATGAAAGAGGGAGATCACACGCACGTTTCAAGTCTATTGTGGTGTTTGTGCGCATTTTCATTCTTGAGAATGTTTTATTCAAATAACTCTTATGGATTTTTTTTTTGTGAATCGGACATCGGAAAGTTGCTTTTCCCACATTTTTACTTTCGCTTTGTTGTTTGATTCGCACAAGTAAGCTGACACAGGCGCCTGCCAGACAACAAGCACCTACCCTAAGCGGAACATCGAAATTGCGTGAGCGCCCTAAGCCATGCGGAGAAAAACGTGCAGTCCCTTTCACCGGTTGAGCTCAAATCAGGCAATCTTCGGTATTGGCCTGAGAGTGTTTCTGTGAAGTTTGTTCAAAATCGGTCTTCCCTTTTTAGGCGCAGCAACATACGCCGGATACCCGCTATAGACAATAATAAGGAAGTCTACTCGAACATATTCGCCAATAGAATTCTCGGGCATGGGCAAAACCGCGCGGGTGCGGATAGTAATCAATAAAAAACGAATTCACTAGTAAAAGTAAAAGTATTATGTAACCGCTGAAAAAAACCGATGTGCCCAGAGAGGAAGAGCTGCATCCCACGAAGAGTAAAAGATGGAGCCTACGTTACCCCGTACTTTTTTGTTCTTTCCAGTATTAGTTATTGTTTTTTTTTATTTTTTTTTATAATAAACATATATAAAACCATCAATTTCAAATGTCTATTTGCTTTCTCATTAATTTATTATCAATAGTTGGCATTCCACCACTATGAGTATGCATCTCAAGTGGTCATTTCTTTCCCATTCATAGTGCCAATCTCACAACTTACCGTTCAAAGTTTCCGAAAAACTGCAACGTAAACGATGTCTGATTCAAGATAAATCCACACAAGTCATTGTCAAGCTGGTATTTCAAATTCTGTTCGATTTTAATGTCATACTCGTGCTGATTAAGATCATAATTGGGAGGAATATGCTCAATAGCTGCTCGCGAATTTGATTTCAGGTATTTCTGAAGTTTCTGTTTCTTTTTGATGTTTTTTTCTTGAATTTTGCGAAGATTCTTTTGTTCCTTTTCCTTTTTCTTGAGTTTTTGATCTCGAAGTATCTCCTTCAGCTGTAACTCCTCCAGAGGATTGTTCGGAGTTTTTGGCTTGGATTTTGAACTACCCATTGTTTTGAAAGTTTGGAAACCAGAACCGATAATTTTCCGTATTTCGACCACAGCGTCGGGTGCGCTATATAAAAACAACCGACACAGCGCCTTTTGCGTACAAGTCTACCGACCGATGTTTAGAGACTAATGTCTAAACTTACCCGTTGCGGAAAAGAACCGTCTCATTTACAAATTGATAAAATGATGACACTCTTGATTACACGTTCGATAACAAATACCATTATCGATGAGCGAACTAGAGGGATGTGATTGCTGCGAATGCATTTTTTTATAGATACTTGAGTTCTGATAGAGTTTTTCATTGATAATGGTCAAATGGAAGATAAAATCATACACTTTTTATTTACTGTTTTCGATTGGCTCATTGAATTGATTTCCTGGTTGCCTTTGTGATGTCCGGCGTAATTCGCGTATTCCTTAAGTCGTATCTATATTATCTCCCTCGTGCTGTCATGCTCAGGAGGTAACACTGCCAGTTTTTGTTGTAACAGTTATTGCTACTATTAACTGTATTTTAACTGTACGTAATAATTTTTCTAAGCTCAAGAACTTAAAAAGTAAACATTAACAGCCCATATAGGGCCTAAGACCTAGCTTCTTCAGCCATTGCAAAGTGGAAGGGACCTACCATTTAAATCCGAATCGAAACGGCAAATTAGAGAAGCTTCTCATTACAATTGATACTATGTTTATCAGACGTTGGCAAGAGGTGGAGCAGTGGAAAAAAAGTTTAGATGTTAGTTGGACCCGGCGGGATTTGAACTTGAGACCTATAGATTAGTAAACCTTTGCGCCAGTGCGCCTACTAGAACTTATTTGGTTTTAAAAGGGCAAGGGATTTAAAGTGATGGATATTGATTTGGAATTAAGTTATTTATCGTCAACCCTATTGCAACAATTGTCTTTTGTCTTTTGTCTTTTGACTTACAGCAAACTAGCTGTATAAAAAATTTCAGAAATCGAACTCCCGATCTTGTTTTCTCTTCTGACGCTGTTAGTACTGTGGTTCTGGAATCCCACTTCAGTATAACTAACATAGATAACAATCATCCACCCTTGGATGTATTTATTGAACTAGGCGCACATTTGTACGAAAATAGTAATTCGTATGACCGTTCGCAATCTTTTGACTTTCGGAAAGCAAATTTTCAAAGGCTTTCTGATGAAATTAACAGCTTTAATTTTAATCTTACTGCGTTATCCCATATTGAAGATGCAGTAGGTTCTTTTTATTCTTTGATGGATAACTGCATGAAAAAAGTGATTCCTGTGAAATCCTCTAGGAATCTGAAAACCCATCCCATCCCTGGTACACTAAAGAGCTCAAATCGATACGAAACAGACGTAATAGGGCTTGGAAGAACTATTTAAAAAGTCTCTGCCACTCAGATCTTGAACTCTATTTTACATTATTCAATAAATTCAAATCTTTATCCTGCAACTTATATATTGACTATATAAGTAAAATGGAATGCTCTTTAAAATGGAACCCCAAACTTTTCTGGGGTTTTGTCAATTCCAAGAAAAAAAACGATGGTTATCCATCGAAGCTTACTTACAATACTTTAACAACTGCTGATTCGCTAGACGCAAGCAATATGTTTGCAGATCATTTCAGTAAGTCATTTAGGGAGACCCCTCTTCACATTGATGATCAATCTTTTAGTTATCTAACTAGCTGTTCCCAAATAAGTTTTAGTAGTATCTCATTCGATTTGGAAACAATTTTAAAATGTATTTCTTCTCTGAAGAATGACTATTCATCATGTCCCGATGGCATTGCACCGATTGTTCTTAAAAAATGCAGCCATGCAATTGCTCCATATCTTAAGTATCTGTATGAATTGTCCATTAGTACAGGCAAATTCCCTAATCTATGGAAAAGTGCTTTTATCACACCTGTATTTAAAAAAGGCGAACGTGGTGATATCACTAATTATAGGCCCATCTCAAAGCTTTCGTGTGTCCCTAAGCTTTTTGAACAAATTGTTTGTGAAAAGTTAATATTTCTTTGTCGCGATATAATTTGTAATCAACAGCATGGATTTGTAAAAAACAGATCCACTGTCACTAATCTATTAAGTTTCTTGCATGATTGTTCTAAAGCCTTAGAGAATAAGGACGAAATGGATTGCATATACACTGACTTCTCTAAGGCTTTTGACCAGCTGTCCCATGAAATAATCGAATTTAAGCCCAGGGCTTTTGGTTTCCCACCATGTTTCATAAAATGGGTTAATTCATACCTTAGATCGAGGGTTTACCAAGTGAAATTTAGAGGATCGCTATCTGTATATTTCACAGCTCAGTCTGGAGTTTCCCAAGGAAGTCACCTCGGACCAATTCTATTTATACTTGCCATTACTGATGTTAAGGCATGTATAAATTACAGTAATATCCTGATCTACGCTGATGA
This sequence comes from Portevinia maculata, assembly GCA_949715645.1. NCBI lineage: Eukaryota > Metazoa > Arthropoda > Insecta > Diptera > Syrphidae > Portevinia > Portevinia maculata. Next base: position 79,829,958 of record OX454526.1, on the reverse strand, counting down.
TATGAAAATATATAAATCTATCACTAGTCAGCAAGACAGAATTTTTCTTCAATCTGACATTAATAGCTTCTGGTGTAATAAAAACGGGTGTAATAAAAACGGTTTATCCCTGAACCCTACTAAATGTCAACATATGACATTCTCTAGAAAGAATATCCCTTCCACCTTTCAATATTCTCTGTCTCAACATATTCTTGTTAATGTTGATAATTTTAAGGATTTTGGGGTTTATTTCGACCCCAAACTGGTTTTTGCTACTGATATTAATTCTATCATTAATAAATCTAATTCTATGCTGGGCTTCGTAAAAAGGTGGTCCAACGAATTTAATGACCCTTACGTTTCTATGTCCTTGTACAATTGTTTTGTCCGTCCGAATCTAGAGTATGCCTCTCAAGTTTGGACACTGTTCTACAACATTCATTCAAATCGAATAGAGGCCATTCAACGTAAATTTATTCGATTTGCACTTAGAGGACTTCCATGGGATGATCCATTTAACCTTCCTCCTTACAGTCAACGTATCAAGCTTCTTCAAATGTTACCCCTTTCTCAACGAAGGCTTAATAGCGATTTCATTTTTTTTACAGCAGCTTATATCCGGTCAAATAGATGCACTTGACTTGCTGTTGTCTATTGGCTTTAGTTTTCGTGGTGGTGCCCATAATTTACGCAGTGTTGAATTATTGTTTAGCCCACATCTTAGAACGAATTATGGGACGCATGAGCCTATTAGTCGCATGAGTAGAATCTATAATCTAAATGATCATGTGATTGACTTGCATGTTAGTAAAATTAAGCTGAAAAATATTTTGCGTAATAATGCTTTAATGTCTTAAATTGTTTGCATGATTTTGTGTTTGTGTTAGTATTTTATAGGTATGTACATAATTATTGTAGCTTTAATTGTTTTGTCCTTACTAGCACTTGCACTTAATGATGAGCCTGTGAGAGCACTTTTAGTGCCGGCAAATTTCTGCTCGTGATAGTTGCTTGCTTTAAGCACTCCACGACACAGAGCTGATAGTGTATTTAAAAAAAAAAAAAACTTTTTCAAGGGGAGTCGGACAGAATCCTGAAAAACGTAATCCCGAAAAGCCACAATCCCGAAAAACTAAAATCCCGAAAACCCACAATCCCGAAAATCCAAAATTCCGAAAGACCAAAATCCCGAAAATGAAACTAAAAATTTTATTGTACCAACAAAAAAATTTGGCATAAACAAAATAAAAAACTTCAAATAAATAAAACATAACAAAAACAGTTCAAGTCTTACAAAAACATATCAAAAACGATCAATGACAAAATAATATAATACAAGTTCTAGTTTATATTGTACGCAATTATTCTGAGATAACTTATTTCAGAAGGCTTTCGCTGCTCACACTCCCAGTAAAATGTATCCTTTTATTTTTGTAGCCGTCAATAAGCAGTTTATCACGACACAAAATGTCACTGATAATATAAAGTTTTTAATTTTAAAGGCATGCACGATACTCACTTTGTATTACGATGTTCACTGTCTAACAAAAATCTAGTCGGTCAGCTATCACACTATTTGAGCTTAGCTCAACTGAATGCACATTGCGAATTCCAAAACATTACAACGCAAACAATTGCAAAATATTATTACGGTAAATGGAATGGACAAACACTTGTCTATTTTATATTCAAAATTAAATAAAGAATCCCGAAAAATAATATTTCGGGATTTTGGATTTTCGGGATTTTAGTTTTCGGGATTGTGTCCCCAACCCTTTTTCAAGAGCTATTGAATGAAAATGAAAAAGCTGTTGGCGCAAGGGAAACAGTTTAAGAAAATATTTATACTCCATAAGGCTTAATGGATATCCATAAAAGTCTTGTATTTTCACCTAAAGAGGAAGAAGAGTTCTTGTATCTGAAATCCAACTGACACAAGAGTCATCGATGATCTTTTATTACCTATACACAGAAATATTTATTTCCTTCACTCCATCTGTACCTATATATGATAATTGATGAATGATAAGATATCACATTGTTTGTGGGCTGATGTCGTATGATAGAATATAAATACTCGTAGTTCTGATAAATGCGCTATCATAATTACTCAGTTTTAACTTCATCGCGTCAGTAATTTCGTTTTTTTTTAATAAGCCCTCAGGCAAGACTTTTTGGCTTTCCTTGCCTCTTGAATTAATAAATACTCTTTTACAATTGTACGCTTGACTAATTAATACGAATGTTTTTAATTGAATACAACACTTCAATATCTAAATCCTATAATTAAGACTCAGATTAAATTTTGAAGAACTACTTTTGCAGACTGTTAAAGTCGATTGTTCCGACTGAAGTGCACAGGCCATATTTGAACTGACGTACTTACTTACTTACCGACCCGTGAAGAGTCTCGTGCCTGAGACACTGCAGCCTTCCACCCTTTGCGATCCCGGGTACGTAGGTTCCAGTTATCCAGACCAAGCACTCTGGCATCCGCGAGGGTCTTTACAACAGAGATTCGGTCTTCCTTGCCTTCTCGAACCTAGGGCTAGGAGTCGAAGATCCCCTTGGCTGGAACATTACTGTCCATTCGCTCCATGTGGGTGAGCCAATGTAGTCGATTTGATTAAGCTTTTTGGACAACATCCACACCTTGGTACAGTTCATAGAGTTCGCGGTTGTATCTTCCCCTCCATCTGCTCGCCTGGCACACAGGACCAATAATCCGACAGAGTGTTTTTCTTTTGAAGGAACCCAATATAGGCCCCCGTTTCTTACTTATCATTCAGCACTGGGCACCATGAAGCAGAATTGGGAGGATGGAAGTTCGACAAAACATGAATTTTCTCCTTCGAATCAGGAGTTTTTAACCTATTTGTTTTGCCAACCAGAAGTAGCAAGGGTTTTCTAGGTAATTCTACCTCGGATTTCCACTTAGGTGTCATGCTCTTGCTGTCTCTCAACAGAAAAGACTGCAGGCAAGTTACTGGCGGTCTCTTCCCATGAATTTGTTTTTTTGAGATGATGGGCCAGTCGCCGCTTAGAATAGGGGATACAAGAAATGAAGCGCAATTGAGTAGGTCAAATTTTAAATGCCTTAATCTAAAGGCTCTTTCATTAAGGACTTGACAACTTTTTTTTTAAATAAAATGCAAACCACTTGAGATATCTCAAAAAAAAGTTTATTGGCTTGAGTTACTATCAAAACATTTATGATTGAAATTCGACTTCGTTGATATGTCCACCAGGAGAACATATGCAGCGGTCGATACGTTGAACCCAATTTTCGATGACTCGGCCGCACATTTCGACCGATACGGCCGCTATTTTTCGTTCAATATTGGCTCTAAGCTCCTCTAACGTCGCCGGCTTGTTCAAATAGACCAATGATTTAATGTAACCTCATAAAAAAGTCTAGAGGCGTTAAATCACACGATCTCTGCGGCCAATAGACGGGTCCGTTTCTAGAGATAACACGTTCACCGAACTGAGACTTGAATAACTCGATTGTTGCAAACGCTGTGTGGCTTCTGGCACCGTCTTGTTGGAACCACATTTTTTTTTCATAGAGTTTTTAATATTACTCTCAAGCCATAGTAATATTAACGTTACTCTCAGCAAGCTGAGAGTTACCTATCCTGGTTAAAAGCACGAGACTAGGAACCAGAACTAGTCTCGGACGAATAATAGGGGTAGGTGTAAAATCGAACATGCAACTCTTCTCACTTAAGATAAGAAAACAAAAACCACCTCCCTTCGAAACCTTCATACTACAACTAGGTTATTCCTATCTAGTAGTTTTATTTAAACTGTAAAATACGCGTTTGGCAGGCAGCTTCCCAGTGGAGGCACCTGCTAATACCGGTAGCATGGTGTTATTGCAATGACCGCGAAGGTGTGTCTGTTGCTTGCGAGCAAAATGCTTTATTTCATCTTCGACGGTAGCCATACTTAGGTCTCTGTGGATATCAGTGTTTCTGATAAACCATGGTGCATTTACTATTTTTCTTAGCTCATGAGGGTTCTCACCTGTCAAGCAATGCATTTGCTTATTGACGAAGCTGTTTAACCAAAAAGGCGCTTCATCCCTGAAGGTGATTTTGCGATGAAATTCTTCATTTCCGTCCATCATGTCCAGAGCGTCGCTTGATATGATCAAGTGACTTTAGTTCTTAAGTCAGCTTGATCTTGTTAGCTGAATGCCAAGATCCTTACGCAAATGTGGTCTGGGAGAGGCCCAATTCTTGAGAACGCCGTGAAATTGACTGATTTGGCTGGTTTGCGACGGACGCCTCTACGGCAGCAATATTCTCCACACTTCGGGCAAAACGTAGTCTCACTGGCACGGCAGTATCTAGCAGCGAGTATAGTAAATTTTAATTATTTGTAAACGTTGTATCTTCGTGTACTTCACCATAACGAAATTGCTGAATATTTTGACATTGACAGCTCGGTAACCGGTTTAAGGGTGCGTTCACACTGAAAGTTTGAAGCTGTTAAGTCGCTAATGAAAGACCCTTTATAATTTGCATATAGGGAAAACTGAAAACATCGCCGCAGGGTTGGTGGAATTTGCATTTCAACTTTGAATTTATGATTTAGGTCTAACATTGAATTCGAAGTTGAGTTTGAGGTTGTAATGTGTTCCATCCCATTAAAAAGCATTGGTCAAAAAAGGTGCGTCGGAGTTGAAGTGTTGATCTTTTTCTACCACAAGATTTAATGTCGTAGAATTTCACAGCACGAAATTTCAGAGCGGAAAAAATGTACCAAATTGTGCTGATCTACTACAATCGATGCAGCGAGATTAGAAATCCAGACAATTTGAAACAAGAATTCATATGCAGTAAGCAATGTGTCATTTCACATACAAAATCATCTTTTTTGCACGGTTCTTGCTGCATATCTGTTTCAGACATAAATCTTTTAGAACTCCGTCTTATCACTTTGAATGGATTTATCTATATATTGTAGATAGCAGAGGATTTTTAAAATATTGGATAAGCTAAACACAGCCCTGTATGAGCCCGTTAATGCCATATTTATATATTTATTTTATTATATTCGTTACGATATTATACTAATAACGAAACTCGGATTGACACCAACACAATGTTTAGGTTTGAGCTTCCTAGGACTGCTAGTTTGTGAGCTTTGCGGACTATACATATATACAGATTTTGAATCTTTCTACTGTTATATTGGAAATTATCAGTCGATTATTTGTTTTTTTCTGATTGTCTCTGATTTTCAACAAAAAAAAAGAAAACAATAATAAGATTTTAAGATTCGCTTAAAAAACTTTATTTATACAAAATCAAATACAATGCGTATACTCGTATATAATGTATATATTTTTATTTTCATATATAACTTAAAACTATTTTAACTGAGATTTAACAAGTAATATAGTTTTGTATATCAAGTTACTTTGTCTTAAATTTAAAACATTATCTATATTTGTGGATACTTAAATAACAGAAATACTTTGTACGCATAAAACAAACTCACTCATGCGCTATCTCTTAAACACTGATCAGTCTTAGGTATTGCCTCTTTTAGGAAAAGCATTCTTAGTGCAGTTTAAAACTTTTGTATGAATTGTTTGTCCTTGTCGTCGGCGGGTCCAAGTCTCATTTCGCTTGCAACAAATGCATGGTTTAGGTTTGCAAGGTTATTTGAAATAACCGATACGGACAGAAGTCGAGGGCTGGTATCCTCCATGCTGATGCTTTTTGTGAAAAGTGGTAGAATGGATGATCGCTGACTGCCCATTTCAGGAATTTCACTAATTCCCGGAGATGGTGGTGAATGTTTGCGTGAATCTTGTCTAAAGAAGAAGGTTAAAAACGTTTTGATTAGTTCGTTAAGTTTGGTTCATTTAGTAACAAAAATTATTCAATTCTTGATTATTTTTCGTACTCGACATGTACTAACATAATCAACTAATAATAATAAAATAATAAATTAATTTGTTGACAAAAACGAATAAAATTACCTTTCTTTGTTTTTGCAACCGATTAGAATTATCAAAATTCCCAATATAACAATAGCCGCAAGCATTCCTGACAGGCCGGCTACAAGAGTCATTACTTCATGAGGTTCACCATCGGATGTAACCTTTGGAACTAAAAATTAACAAAATAGAACGACATTGAAAAATTAAAACTCAAATTGTTGGCAACGGGAAATGGTTATGAAATAAAATTATTTATATTTGTTTCAATAATAAACTTGTAATTTTCAGTTCGTTAAAAAATAAGAAGACCTTTTTGATGGGATATACATACGAGTACATGTTTTCCTTCGAATCGAAATTAACGCTTAAAATATAATGGCACACTATTTTGTTTCTTCTTTATGGGATTTGTTAGTAAGCTCAACCATTTCAGTAAAAGGATTGAAATATAGCTCAGCTGTAGAACTGGGAACTAATTCTTAAAATAAATGTTTCTTCCCAATATTATCTTTCTCTACAACCTTGGCTGAAAACTTGCTAGACCTGAACTATGGAACTCGGATATCCACATCAGTGTTAGGTTAGGTTAAAACAGGGGTATGCAGTTCGGCCCATCGCGATCCCTAGGGAACCAATTGAAACCAAAACTTCCAAAGGAGAAAAACCTAAAATACTTTTCCTAGACAAAACATGCAATCTTCCTGCAGAATTTTACCAGCCTCCTGTGGTCTGTGCCGCTCTGCTCCCGTAATTCCTCGAAGAAATATTCTCCTACAAACCTCCTACGATTCCGTGCAATACCCTCGCACTCACACAGTATGTGCGTTATGTCATCCTCGGCTTGTAGATCACCACAGAACCTGCATGTATCCACATCTACCAGACTAAGTCGCATAGCATGCTTCCTTAGGAGACAGTGCCCCTACATAATCCCAAGTATTGTTCTAAGCTGTTCCCTGCTCAATTTGAGAATTTTCTGAGATCTTTCCTTGTCCAAATGAGGCCAAAGTGCTCTAAACACCCTATGCCTCTCTAAATTTTGCCATCTAAGGTCAGCCATTTTTTAGATTTTCTCATTGATTATTCCACCAAGGTTTAATGCTCAGGGACACAATAGACCAATAGGTCGCAGTGTAATATACCCTAACCAAATATTATTATTATTAAGGTTTAATGCTCACACCTCCACTATTCTCCTCTTCCCCTCTCTTTCTTGCTAGCTCCTAGGCTTGCTCATTCCCCTCTATACCGCTGTGTCCCGGTACCCAGCACAGTCTTAGTCGATTCTGTCTGCATACTGCTTTTAGCATTGTGCGACAGTTTCTGACTGTCTCAGAATTGATGTTAACAGATTCTAGTGCCTTAAGTGTCGCCTGACTTTCAATGTAGATGGCGATATCCCTTCCCAACATTGACCCCATCTGCACTTTCTCTGCCGCCCTTAGAACAGACAGAGCTTCCGATTGGAAGACACTGCTAGTGTCTGGGAGTCGTATAGACTCTCTCAGGTCTGGATAAACAGAAAACATGCCAGAACCCGTTCCCAACCGTTCCCTCCACTGTCTTAGAGCCATCAGTGTAGATAGCAACCTCATTTGCTACTGTGACTGCATCTTTTCGCCACTCTTCGTTTCCCGGGTGTGACACCTCATAGGAAATGTCAAAATCGACCAAGTGGCTAATTTCATCTGTCCGTATAGGATTTCCGGGTAGCATGCCGAAAACTTCATTCTTTAATCTGGCCCAAATTTGGGAGGCGCAGAGCCGTATTACCAGCAAGTTGTTTTATTTTTAAATCTAGCGGGATAAGGTGCACATTAGTGTTAATGCCATCAAATTCTAGGCATTTCGAATAGTTAAATGGCCACCACTACATTCATTGGACTCAAAGCAGAAGATAACACCGAAATATATCTCTTTTTGCGAATAGAGTCCTGACTCCTTCCGTGATCAATTGGAATGAGCCGAAATTAGAACCCAAGATGAGTAGATTCCGTTAGTTGAACCTTCTGAAATGCCATCACTTTGCATAATGCAAAAGAATCCATAGTAACACACAAATCTTATATAGTTCAAGTAAATCCCAAAGTCAAATGGGTTTGCCGAGCGAAGGTTTAGGTAGCTTAACATTTTATTTGGAAATGCAAAGCAGATAAAATTAGTTTATGAATAGCACTTGTTGAAGATAGAAATACTCCAATCAAAACGGCTTATGCTGAATTTCCACATGTCATTTAATTGACAAAGTTTGACAGCTCTTGTTTACAGCGCTGAGCGATACCATTGCCCATTCATTTCCACTTGTGTCAATTACTGACCCAAAATCGCTTGTAGTTCATTCGCAATCAATTTTGAACAAATGCTTTTGTCAGTTCAATAAAATCTATTTGCACTTGCCCGGCCAATTTGGAGCCGTCATCTCATTGTCAATGAACATCACTCACTGTCTGACTTTGAGCGAGTTTTAATTCTGTAGCTTTGTATTTAAAGGGAAAAATTTAATCATTTTGTGTTTTAAAAAAGATGAAAAGTGAATAAATTTGATTTAATTTCAGTTGGACCATGTCGAATAGAATGATGAAAAATAATTGTTTCTATTTCATTAGAGATGGAGTCGGACAGAGTCCTGAAATCCAAAATTGTGAAAATCCACACTTCCAGTTCGTATGATGTTCATTCAACCATTCTAAAAAAAATCCCGCCATTTTTCAACTTCCTCGTGTCCCTTGATTGACAAACAATTGAACACGATGCCAATCAATTTTCACTGTCAATTAAAGATAATGCTTATAATAAAACCAGTTTTAAATAAAAATAATAAACAAAATACATTTTTTTTTCATAGAGTTTTTAATATTACTCTCAAGCCATAGTAATATTAACGTTACTCTCAGCAAGCTGAGAGTTACCTATCCTGGTTAAAAGCACGAGACTAGGAACCAGAACTAGTCTCGGACGAATAATAGGGGTAGGTGTAAAATCGAACATGCAACTCTTCTCACTTAAGATAAGAAAACAAAAACCACCTCCCTTCGAAACCTTCATACTACAACTAGGTTATTCCTATCTAGTAGTTTTATTTAAACTGTAAAATACGCGTTTGGCAGGCAGCTTCCCAGTGGAGGCACCTGCTAATACCGGTAGCATGGTGTTATTGCAATGACCGCGAAGGTGTGTCTGTTGCTTGCGGGCAAAATGCTTTATTTCATCTTCGACGGTAGCCATAATTAGGTCTCTGTGGATATCAGTGTTTCTGATAAACCATGGTGCATTTACTATTTTTCTTAGCACTTTGTTTTCAAAAGTTTGTAGAATGTTGATATTACTCGATTTGGTACAACCCCAAAGTTGTATACCGTATGTCCAAACTGGTTTTAGTACTTGCTTGTATAAAAGCAGCTTGTTCTGCATGCTTAGTTTGGAAAATCTACCAACACCAAGCAGCCAGTGAATTTGTTTGCATCGAATGGCGAGCTCTTCGCGTTTCTTCTTGACGTGCGGTTTCTATTTTAATTTCGCATCGAGTTTCATTTCCAAATATTTTGCCTCCTTTGCGTACGGAATTCGTACCGAATCAATGAAAATGGGTAAGTTGTCTACATTTCTATAAGTAAAATCACATGCGTTGAATTGTCCTCGTTGAGAGCAATACGCCAAGTCTTTGTCCAATCACAAATTTTGTCAATAGAACGTTGGAGATTATTAGTTGCTGATTCAACGGTATTACTGACCGCTAATATAGCTGTATAGTCTGCAAACGTTGCTACTGTTGTGCCTTCTTCTTGCGGAATATCACTAGTGAATATTAGAAATAGGATCGGTCCAAGAACGCTTCCTTGGGGAACTCCTGCCGCGATTTCTTTAAATTCAGAGTAATCATTTCCGTGTTTTACACGAAAGAGTCTGTCTGAAAAGTAACAACTAAAGATATCAGATAACTGTTTCGGGAAAGCTGGTCTTAGCTTATGTTTCAAGCCCGTATGCCATACTTTATCAAAGGCCTGAGAGACGTCAAAAAAACACTAGAACATATTTTTTTCTCCTCTAGGGCTTTTTCAATTACATTGGTTATTCTATAAACCTGGGCGATTGTAGAATGCTTAGCTTAGTCCTGAATCCGAATTGGTGATCAGGTATTAATCGGCTTTCTTCGATAATCGGATGTAGGCGCTTTAACAAAAAAATTTCAAATACCTTCGACATTATCGGTAAGAGCGATATTGGCCTATATGATTTTTTGTCATTTAGTGGTTTACCGGGCTTTGGAACCATTATAACTCCAGCTACCTTCCATTGTCCTGGAACCTACAATATCCTGAACGATGCATTTATAAGATAGGCAAACTTGATAAGCTTTCCTAGGTAACTCTTTAAGAACCTGTCCTGGAATTAAGTCATATCCAGGAGCTTTGCTTAATTTTAGTTTCTCTATTTCGAAGCGTAGTTCGGGTAGCGATACACTTTTTATTCTATAATAATTGTCAGGTGCCACGGTTAGGACAGGAAATTCGAGAAACGCTTGACCATCAGATGGTTTAAATGTTTCTTCCAGATGTTCGGCAAATATTTCGGCTTTTTCCTTGTCACTCTTCGCCCATTCTCCATTGATTTTCCTGATGGGTGGCGCTTGCGTTTTTGGTTTTTTAATGCCTTTCATGGCTTTCCAGAGCGAGTAATTTGTACTTTTATCCGCAAATAGGCTTCCAAGATATGTAGAAATTTAACGATTTTTAAAGTCTTGAATTTCTCTCTTAAGTTTACTACAAAGGTAGTTAAGAGTGGTTTTATCATGTGGAGCGCGAGATTGTTGCCATCTTTTGCGCGCTCTCCTTTTCTTCTTTAACAATTTAGTGATTTCCAAGGGATATTTTATTTTTGTGGTTATTTTCCGTGTATGGGGAGTATTTTTCCAGGCTGAGCATTGTATGACGTTAATAAATTGATCGACTGCGTCTTCAAGTTCGTGGGGTGTTCGAAGAGACACTTTGAGATCGATTTTACGTTCACAGTATTTTTTAAAGGATTCCCAGTTTGTTTTCATGTTAGTTAGTCTGGGCGGACCTTCTTTTTTTCGTAGACAGCCGTTAATTGTCAAAATGACCGTTGAATGATCAGAAGAAAGATCGAAGCATTCCTCAACTACAATAGAGTTTCCCGACAACCCTTTCGTGATGAAAAAATCGATGAGGTCTGGTGTTTTTTCCGTATCCGAGGGCCAGTACGTCGGTTTACCTGAGGAATGGAAGTCAACTCCCAATTCCATACCGGCTTCGTAAAGAACGCTACCTTTTACTGAGATGCATCTCGAGCCCCAGAAGGTATGTTTTGCGTTAAAGTCACCTCCGATGACGAAATTTCGTCCGAGTGAGTCAAAGATACTTATAAAATCGTTTCTTTCCATTGTTGCAAAATCATATTTTATGTGTTTAATTTGTACGCTTACCGTGCTTAATTGCAGTTTGTCAAGCTCAATTGTTGCACTAATTGAGTGTTCAATAGTATTTTTGATCAACAAGGATGCCCTGATCTGTAAGTCTGTATTGGGGCAATAAAATTCGGGCTATTAAAACCTGTAGTCCGAATATGTTCCCACAGATAAATAAGTTGTTCAGGAGGAAAGATCACAATGATATTCCTTGTGTTCGAATCTCTCAGACAGCAGAGAACAGACAGACAGTACTGACTGCTGGAATAAGTCCAGAAAGTGTCGCTTCAAACGACAATTTTTTCGTGGTCGAGGACCCACAGGAGAAAGTGGATTTGCTGGGCGCTTGTTTCGAGGCCGTGTATACGGTGAACAATCCTGTTCGCCGTAACCACGACATTGAGAATAGGGCTCTGGTGAGCCACTACTATCTGCGCACCGAACTTGAGAATTGGCGATTTGAGAATAACGGATTCACCGTATTCACTGATGAAAACCATGCTAATGCAGTTGTCGCCAATGGCCGAGATGCATCGCACTTGTTCGTGTCGAAGGATGATCTTCTGTGCATCTTCGAGTCGCTAAAGAATAAAAAGTCGGCGGGGATGGATGGTGTCCTAAATGTCATATTGAGACACCTGCCTCTGGAGGCTGTAGATATTTTCACCACGCTGTTTAACAATGCGCTGAATGATGCACATTATCCGGCGCATTGGAAGGTAGCTGTGATACACCCTATCCCGAAAAAAGGTAAAGATAGGACGAACCCTGCCAATCTCCGGTCAATTAGCTTGCTTCCGAATATTAGCAAGGTCTTTGAAAAAGTTGTCAATAGAGCCCTGTTAAAGTGGGTCGAGGACAATAACATAATTCCGGACAACCAGTTTGGTTTCAGGGCGAGGCATGACACTATTCATGCCGCGTCGAAACTGGTTTCCGACATTCAGTGGAATAAATGCAAGAACCAATGCACGGGTGCTTGTCTGGTTGATTTTGAGAAGGCTTTCGACACCGTATGGTTAGAGGGACTTTTCTACAAGTTGACCAGGCGGGGGATGCACAAACCTTTGCTATATATAATTTATAATATGCTTATGGGAAAGAAGCTCGTTGTCAAAAATGTGGCAACGTGACTTCGAGCAGAGTCTTTGAAATTAAAAACGGTTTACAGCAGGGGGCGGTCAATTCTCCGATCCTGTTTAACATTTACACGAGTGATCTGGTTGGTTCACTCAGAAATGCTATAGCATATGCCGACGATTTGGTGGCATACAGATCAGGTCCTAAAATCGAGGTCATTAATATCCTTTTGCAGCGTGACTTCGATCAAATTAAGCGATATTGCGACGACTGGAAGTTGAAAATCAACTTTCAGAAGACAGAAACAATCTTGTTCAGAACTCCATTGGCTGGGGCCTCTAGGGATACCAGAAAAAACTGGAAGAAATTGGCCATTATTGGACAAAATGGGCAGCCATTGGCGTTGAGAAGCGTAGTTAGATATCTAGGTATCTGGCTTGACCAGTATCTGTATTTCGATAGACATATAGTTGCTAGTCTTTCTGGGGCCAAGAAGGCTTATGCTCTGACAAGGAGACTGTTTCATAGCAGTCAACTTGACTCTAGAGTGAAGGTCATTTGCTACGTGGCCCTTATAAGGCCAATCATCGATTATGGTTGTCCATTGTGGTTTAATATAGCGCCCAGTTATATGGAAAAGATTCGGGTTTTGGAGAGACAATGTCTTAGGACCTGTCTCCGGTTGTTCCGAACGCCTGAATCCAACTATATAAAATACTATCCCAACAAGTCCTATACGATGGGGCTCAGTTGAATAGGATTGACAATTTCCTCATTAAGGTGACTCGAAGGCACGTTGCAAGGGCGATGGCCAGCGACAATAGTCTGATATTCGGGGCTTACTACCCCAATGAAATGTACATAGAGAGTACGCTCCGGTCTGGCTTTATCCCGCTAGAGGCATTTATCCATATTGATGCAAAAGGGCTGGTACAGACGAGGGATGGTATCCCGGTCTTATACCATCGCTACCGCAGCACGAGAGATAAGCGGCTCCTCCATGACGGGGACGTCGCCAATGCTCATGAGCCCCTCCGTTTTAGTACCGCAATATCGGAGAGGGATAGATTCGACACGGAAAAGCAATTCGCCGAATTTTGGTGGCTTGTTGAGGGGGGAGGGGTCAACATGCCCTCCCAGGACGGTGCGTTACTCTAGGTAACATCCTCTTAGCTTATAAGTTAGATTAAGTCAGCTAGGGCGTTTTTGGGAGAGGCCGGGCTCGCCAACGTGTGGTGGTGCTTCCGGGAGTTGACTGACGCTGTAAGGCTTCAGTCGGCTCACGGCGGCGCGTGTGCACGTTGACGACTGCCAGGCGCTCGGAATTGGGATTTTGACCACTTGTTGCGCCAGGCAACGAGTGCTCAGAATCCTAATTATAGTTATAATATGCTAAGTAGTTTAAGTAAGTAGAGTAGGTAGTTTGTAATTTGTTTTTTTATATAAAAATATAAAATTTGATAAAGATTCCGAGTTTTCTTAACAATTTTCTCGATGAAAACAAAATTATGTAAGATTAGTTCGTAAAATAGTTCGTAGGCCGAAAGGCAATAATTATAAGATAGAGTTAAGTTTAGGGCGTCCGCATAAGGATCAATAATCTAGAATAAGTATCCTGTTAATTTTAAGTTAGATTTAATCATTTTTGTCTAGTATTTAAGTTGATATAAGCTAATAATTAATAAAAATGAATTTAAAAGTAAAAAAGCCGTTCGCATTCCATGTCACTAATTTAACTAAGTCTGTCATATTTATATTATTGCACGTGTACTTCGAATTTGATTTTCGAGCTTGTCGAGTTTTTCAAACATACGTTTATTAATTTGGCTCTGTTCTTCTAGCCTGGCAAGAATTGCAGAGAAAACCTGGGAGACTGAATCAGATATTTTATTTGTTTGTTCGCGTCCTTGCAACGCAGCTTCAGCGTATGTTTGTGGAACAGCGTTCGGCGACTTTTTTCTAAACAATTTTCCTTCTCTTGGTTGTTGTATTTTGACTATTTCTTTAGCCTTTTTTCGTCCTTCATCGGTTTTATTGTTGCCCTTTTCAGGCTTGTTTTTGGTTTTATTTGCGATTGGTAGCGTAGTTTTCTTTATTTTGTCGCTCCTATTTTGAAGTTCTTTAGCTACTTCGCATCCGTGATAATTTGCCGGATGTTTTCCATTGCAATTTATGCATGTTGGTAGGTCTTGTCTACTTAGAGCGCATTCCTTCGATAAATGTTTACCGGCACATTTTACGCAACGCGGCTCTTTTTGGCAATATGTGTGCGTGTGATTGTAGCCTTAGCAACGCTTACACTGAGGAATCTGACGAGTCCTTTGGCGCATCGGTTCAATTTTAACCACTATGTTTAGGATAGTTTTAATGTTGTATATTTTTTCGATGTTTTCAGACTTTTCGAAACTAAGCATAAATAGCGGAAGTCCGCGCAAAATAAGGTGAATTATGTTATGACCACAGGAATGAAAGATGACCAGGTCGATGTTGCCTTACATCTGATGAAGTTCGCGGTTAAATCCCCTCATCGAAAGCCCATAAACTATATCACTATATGAAACCAATTTCAATCCACTTGGTTTTTTACCCAATTGCAAATTAAAACATAGAAAATGCAAATACGTTGGTGTCATTTACAGTGTGGCGCACGAATCGTGCTACAAAAACAAAACGTAATAACTTTTTTTTCTGTGTTAATAATCGGCTTTTTTTTATCTTTAGTTAGCAGGTTACTATTAAGACTTATTAAAATGAATGCTTGGGATACCAAAAAGAGAATTTGGATAGTGCAGCGGTACCATGCTTTCCAGCACTCCACCGAGTAGATGGGGCTGGTAAAAACGTTTGCCGGTTCTGGAAGCATCGCACGAAGATCGTATCATCGAGATCCCTATGCTTAGGTTCAAGACACAATCGCGGCTGTAGCAGCGTCAATTCAGCAAATCAAGGCGTTTCGACTCGAAACTTATCGGCGCAATTTGGAGTTAGCAGACGGTCATTACAACAGATAATTGATGATGACTTAAACTTGTTTCCATACAAAGCCCAAATTGCAAGCAATTAAAACCCTCTGGATTTGCCTATTCCCTGGAATTTTGCCGAAAAATGATTGAAATGACGGAAGACGACAACAGCTTGATAAATTGCTTGTTTATGTCTGATGAGGCTCATTTTGATTTAAGCGAATGTAAATAAGCAAAATTTACGTATAGGGAGTGAATCTAATCCAGAAATACTCCATGAGACAGTACTGCACCCATAACGAGTCACTGTGTGGTGCGCAGTTTCATCAAGGTGCATTGTTGGGCCATACCTCTTTGAAAACGGTGTAACAGTAACTGTCAATGGGACCGTTATTAAAGATGTTGAAGGAGTTTTTTTTTACCCAGAACTGCGCCGAAGAAGTATCCGATTCAACAGCATTGGGTTCCAGAAATATGAAGCAACTGCACACATAGCCAGAGCGGTTATGGCGGAGCTCCAACGAAACTTCGCAAGCAAATTAATATCTAGAAACTCCACTTTCCGCTGGCCCAAAAAGTCACCTGACCTGACTGCACCAGACTTTTTTTTTTGGGTTTATGTCAAGCAAGAGATGTAAAAAACGAAACCAAGGAATTTGAATGAATTGAAGGAGTCCATTAACACATTGACTGCTAAAGCAACTTTGTAAAAATTTCTTGGGGTGCCAACACAAAATATTTCGTTATTTACATTTTTGCACAAGTACAACAGCAAATAGACACATATTACCTTTTCGCAATGCATCATGGACGTCCAGGACGAATTAAGTCCTATGAAAGCCATGGCACCTCAAGAAATTTCAATGCAAATTTGTTTACACCGGATTAACCCTGAATATAGACCAATCGCAATACTACCGTTTTTATCCAAAGCATTTGAAAAGGCGATTCTAAAGCAGATGCAAGCACACCTTAGTCACAACAACCTGTTGAGTTCCGCCCAATCCGGCTTCCGTGCAAAAAGAAGTTGTAAGACTGCACTGTTACCAGTTGCCGACGACATTCGCAAAGGGCTGGACGCCAACTGCCCTACGTTTTTGACGTTGTTGGACTTCTCAAAAGCATTCGATACGGTGGACAATTCTCTTCTCTGTAAGAAACTGTTGCATAGTTTTCGATTTTCTCATCTGTCAGTCAAACTCTTACATTCCTACTTAACGGGTCGTCAGCAATCTGTGGCTGTAGGAAATCTAGTGTCATCATTCCTCGGGGTACCTGCCGGTGTCCCACAGGGTTCCATTCTCGGTCCCTTATTATTTACACTTTATGTAAACGAGCTCCCCCAACTCATAAAACATTGTACTGCCCACATGTTCGCTGACGATGTTCAATTATTTAAGTGCTGTCCGTTGGATATGATAAGTAGTACCATTGAGTTAATCAACGAAGATCTAGAAGTCATTCAGCAGTGGGCTCTCAAAGACCCTTTGTATCTACAAGCGTCAATTAGATGCATCCACTTTTCCGCCAATTTTGTTAGGACAGTCACCCATTGAATATGTTCATAGGGCCAAAAATCTGGGGATAGTCTTCAATGATACGCTCACTTGGACCGATCATGTTGCAGCTAGAATTGGAAAGGTGTATAGTGGTCTCCGACTTCTGTGGTCCACACAAAGTTCTCTACCCACTAAAACTAAGATGTTACTCGCTAAATCCCTGTTATTACCTATCCTAATGTATGGTTGCGAGGTTTTTTGCTATGTTGACTACAACACTAGGCGCAAGTTGAATGTCATTTACAATAACCTAGCAAGATACTTCTTTAAAAAACGATATAACGACCACATATCTAGTTACTCTCTGCAGATAATGGGCCTTACTCTCGACAACCTGATTAAGTTTAGAACACTTATCCTCTTGCACGGTATTATGCAGACCCAACAGCCGGAGTACTTGCATAGCAGACTAAGTTTCGCTAGCTCACATAGAACAGCTATATTGATAAGGCCCAGATTCAATTGCCTTCAATCTGAGCGCACATTCTTTGTCCATGCCACTCTCCTATGGAACTCATTACCCATTGCATTAAGGAGAACCACAAACACAAGCATATTCAAAAATAAACGTTTTAAACACTTGGCCAGTGATGTGTGAAAATAATAATAGATTTATAAATATAATAATATGTATATAATATTAGATTTATAAATATAATATACATATACCTGGAAGATTGCAAAAATAGTCCCCATTCTAAAAAAAGCGGGAACTTCACAATTGTCCCCTGAATTCAGACTCATATCCATTTTGCCGTTTTTATCAAAAGTTATGGAGAGACTTATCCATCATCAGATGTCATCTTATTTACAGCGTAATGCCCTACTATGTAGGTACCAATCTGGCTTTAGGTTGCAACACAGTTGTACTTCTGCGCTGTTAAAAGTGTCAGATGACATAAGGTCATCTCTAGATAAAGATCATATCACTTTTCTGACTTTGTTGGATTTCTCTAAAGCTTTTGACACTGTGAGTCACTCTCAACTTGTCTTTAAACTTAGAACTTCTTTCAATTTCTCAATGAGCGCTGCAAAATTGATTTCCTCTTACTTGTCAGGCAGGAGTCAAGCTGTCGTAGTAAATGATAGAATGTCAGATTTCATACCAACTTTTATGGGGGTACCACAGGGATTTATCTTGGGTCCTCTACTGTTTTCAGTTTTCATTAATGATCTGCCTGGTTGTTTAACTCACTCTTCAGTTCATATGTATGCGGACGATGTTCAAATGTATTTAAGCTGTAAGTACGGACTTATTGAGGATGCAGTTACTAAACTAAATGAAGATCTTGATAGTATTAACCTTTGGTCCGAAAGAAATTGCTTACAGCTAAATCCTAAGAAATCGAAATGCTTGGTTATATCCAAAAATGCCGTGGATACAGTTTGTTTACCAATTGTTAGTTTAGGCAATGATATAATTGAATTTACTAATAAAGCCAAGAATCTGGGGATTTGGTTTAACTCTCGATTAAGATGGGATGATCATGTTGGTACCGTTATAGGAAAGATATATGGGTGTTTAAGAAATTTGTCTATGTCACAACACTTTACGCCCCTAAGCACAAGATTGATGCTTGCTAAAGCCGTAATTGTTCCAATTATTAGTTTTGGTTGCGAAGTTTATTGTAACTGTTCGGCGGAAACCAAGAGAAAACTTGATATTGCATTTAACAACGTTACTCGTTACGTTTATGAACTGAGGCGCTATGATCACATATCGACATTCAAAAAGAAAATTCTTGGATGTACTTTGGATATGTACTTAGAATATTGTACTTTAAAATATTTGCATAAAATCATTGTAACTAAACAACCTGCTTATCTGTATGAAAAACTTCGTTTTTCTAATTCATCACGATCTCTGAGCTTAATTCCTCCGCGCACTACCTGTGTAACTACTGATAGGCAATTTTTTATTCATGCTATTCGCTTCCTCTCGGTATTAGACGACTTTGTTTTGTGGGTGGTTTTGCTGATTCTCTCTTCACATATTTGGCTGGCAATAATAGGATAAATGGATCGTAGGGTCTAGGATAGGTTTATTTTCATAAATTTATAATATTCAATTGCACACTAAATGTAAACACCTTTTTTTTTTTTTTTTTTTTGTTTCCTTGTTTTTATAATCAATTTATTTAAAATAATTTCATTTTGATCACATCTACGCTTTATAGATACTTAGTTGTAATCTTTTGTATATGGTTGTTTAATTAAATAAATAAATATCTAAAAAATATCTATATGTATGTCACTAAATGCTATTAACTTATGTAATCAATGTATCTATATTTATGTTTTCCATTTAATGTATGTAATTAGTTCTAATCTACTTACCGCTAAAGCTCTTAAAGCTATATTTGTAAAGCCCTCACTAATTATGAGATTTAATCTCACTGTGAAACTATTATCTTGGTAAATAAATATGAAATAAATATGAAAATATGAAATATCATATTTGATAGCCAGATTTTTTGATTTGATTTGTTTTTATATGTTTTCTTTTTTACTTTTCAGATATATATGTAATACCTATCAGCTTGAATTTATATACTTTATACTTATATCTGACTCCTAAAGTTTACTTTTTTATGAATTATATTTTTAATTTGACCTAGGCTCCTCTAATGTGATAAATTATTTATTTTTGTTATTACATAAAAATTTGTATTTGTATTTGTATTTTTTGTATTTTATTATCATCATAGCTTGATTTTAAGATTAACATCTTGTTTATAACAAAGCTTAGAATTGGACATATGCATATAATATTTATAACAAAAAAAGAAGTAACGATTGTAAATAATAAAGTTAATTCAAACGAAAAAAGCTTAATATAAAGTACAAGGTTAACAATATTTAAAGAATATGTACAATGTTTAAATAAAAAAGAGAAAACGGTGAGGAAAAAAGGAGGGTATAACAAGAAAAGAAAAAAAAAGAATAAAAGAAAAAAGAATTAAAAAGAAAATTAAAGTTTATAATGAATTATCTTTCACTATCATGTTTTTTTTTTTTCAAATTACAACAACTATTTTCAGTTTTTTCACCATAAAACCTTAAGTTTTCGAAATTTCCCCAAACCAGAAAAGTCTATCTCAACGTACGGTGCCAAGCATTTTATCCTCATACCGGATTTGTTCTAGTGGCTTTCATTTTTGCATGCCTATAGCCCGAAATGAAACCATACCTGGATATTATATTTGATAGTCTTGGTACCTACCGAACAACCACTGGCTATTACATATGAAAGCCATGGCAGTCAATGTGTTAAAACAATAATTGAGGCGATCCCGACTTCTACCCTTTAGGCCGCAATGAATAATTTTCTAATCCAGTGTCGCATATGCGTGGGGATGAGCATGGAGGTCATCTACGGTCTATCGTCTTCAAAAACGATTAGTTATATAAAATAAAATTGTATTTTCTATTCAATAAAACAAAATGAATGAAATACATTGATTGAAAAAAAAGTTATTAACTTCCCAGTGGAAGTTCTTGTTTGAATTTCTTATTGTAGCACAATTGGGGCGACACCCTGTACATCAAAGTTATCACCCACTGAATTGCACTGTCTGACTATAGAGCATTATGTAAGCCAAATGTATACAAGAAGGGTTCTGTTATTTATAAACCTGACGCAATTCGTATGCGTGTTTCATTAAAAGTGCATGTCAATCCCTGTTTACAAATATCAACTTCAACATTACATATTCATATTTTTTTAACTGATTTAAGATATACATTAACTGCACGAGTGCATGTGTTTGTAAGAAGGCAGGTACTTCCGCATCACAATAACCAATCCAAGTGTACCCTGTTGGCCTTGCTTAAATATAAAAAATTAAAAATACCGTAAAAAGTCACAAGCACTCTTGTAACACACACCACATCAAAATGTATCTTCCAATTAAATACGAAACAAGTAACTCGTGCCAAGTTGAAGTTCATAAATGGTGCAGTTTTCAATCAACTTGATGAGTAAGCGATCAATGACTGACTGGCTTTGGTTTCTTAAAAGTGTTCGAGATATAAATGGAGGCAAGCTGAGAAACATGTCCAAGGACATCAGCCTTCCAAATCTGTTACACGCGTTCTAGTTGTAGGTCTATAAACAAGTTTCCTGCCTCGATGTGGATAAATGGTCCAGGTGCAGCTTTATTCTCTTCCGTTTCATTTCACTTCCTGCTGAAAGGAATCGAGGTACCATGCCGGATATAAAAGAGACACATGATTAGCTGTCTGGTGCTTGCGGATTCTACATTTTAATCTGATGCTTTTGTGTCAAATTCTATTTATAGAATTCAGACATATTATTTGTCGAACTAATATATTTGCAGACTGTCACTATTTTCTGCATAGTTTAACGAACGAACAACTTCAAGTTTTGTTGAAAAAAACAACGAAAAACAAAGCTTTTATGAATGGCGACAGATAGTCTGTGCTGTGTGGTTCTGAATCTACGTGAGTCGTGAATCTACGAGTAGTTAAACGCAAAGAGCTTTAGCATTGGACATTTTAATTAATTCGCGGGAACAAATTTATTTGTTGCTGGATAATGTCATGCTGTTTTACAGTTACCACTTGTGTTGCACAATGAAGGCATGTGGATTGGTTCTTGACTTATTTTGCATCTTGCGATTGACATTGTCCATTCACCTCAAGGACGTTTTGAATGTGTAATAAATTTTGAAGAGCACTGCATATGGATTTGATATCATGTTTTAACTTTCTCGTAGACGTGAGTATATTAAACCCAAAGATATAGCAATCGTGGTGAAATTTCGAACACAAACTGAGTATGAGGAATCATATTAGGTTAGGTTAGGTTAGGGTTAGGTGGCTGTCGGCAGAAACCGATACACTTAGACCAATTTAGATCCATTGTGAAACTACGTAGATAATTATCTACCTCAACTCTGTAGATGGGACTGGCCAATGACACGCGGTTGTTCTCACACGGTCCCCCATCTACGTACTAACCGCGTCCAACGTCTTTTAATTACGGTGATCTGACGAGAACCGATTAACTCGACGTGGTATGGTCGTTGGTTAGGAATGATATTACGAATATAAAAAAGTTCAAAAAGTGTGTCACGCAGTTCCTTCCGTTGATCCATCTGCCTGTATGTGACCAAGGCTCCTGCCAAAATGGGTGGACTGGTTATCTTCAACTTCTTGTTTGAGTCTTTTCGGCTCACATATAGCGTCCATTTTGTTATTGGTTTTGCTGTTTTGAATACTTGGTGTGAGTGAATGAAGATGACTTACTCAGTTTTCCAGAAAAGACTCGGTTAACGGGCAAACCGGCTCAGAAAACGACGTATCTGAGATTCACTTCACTTATGCGTTTCACTTTCACCTCCCATATATGTATATCGTAGAAAACGCCGTATAAACTGTGTTACCGATCGGGTATTCAAGTCAACAAGAAAGCACTTCTGTCACATTTCAGTACAATGCTGTTATACCTCCTCTTCTCCTTCTTCCCTTAATGGCGGTGATGCTATTACAGTATAATCTCGATAATTCGTACCCCGTTAATTCGTAAACCCCTCTTATTCGAAATAAACTGCAGGTCCCTTGAAAAAAATCCCGGTTATTCGTAAAAAACAGTGCATTTCGGCCCCCTCGGTAATTCGCAATAATTTCCATATGCAAGTCATATAAAACGTCTTATAATTCGTAAGTCTCTGTTGATAACCCCGTTTATTCGAAAAAAAGTCTCATTCCTCATCATCTATACTCTGAATCACGTTTGTTGCAATTATGTTTATGTTTAATCACAAAGAAAGGACTTGGAGTAACAAAGGGGATTTTCTCACCCTTGCAAATGCGTGCAGCTGCAGGTAATGGTAGCTGTTTCTGTTTCAATGTAAGCACGTGCATTCACAGACTTTCTTCCAAAAACGGTTACCGTTATGCTAACGTAAATTTCCTATGACATTGCAGACTTCTAACCGTATACATAAGTGTCTGTCCATGTGAAAAAAATATTTTGAAAAAAGGAAGAAAAAGGGAGAAAGCAACACAGATCAACTCACCACCACCTGATTTCATTTCCAGCATTTAGGTAAATGAAAGTTGTAGTGTTATATATTTTATTTCTTCCGCTATATTTAAATAAATTTTCACTTTCGTTTTTTATTAAAGAAATGATGAACTCAATACGCCTCGATTAAGCTGCTTTGAAGTTTGTATGAGGAATTTCACTTCCAACGATGTGGTAAAAAACCCACTCCCCTCACCGACTAATAAAACTTTCATTTCAAAAGTATTCTACGATACCTGTGGCCTTTTTCACCAAACTACAAATTACAACCACAAATTTGCATTTGTGAATCACAATTACAAATTTGTAATCTGGTTTTCCGTTTCACCAAATACAAATATATGAGCCCACAAATTTGTGATTAGACAAAAAAAAATGTAAGAATAAAAATGTTGATTACAAGTGCAAAAATTCGCATTGCACCGGGTTTTTGGGCAATGTGTAATCCACAAGTGTTTTGTCACAAATTTGTGGAATATCGTCGCGCAATCACGAAAATAAAATGAATAAGCAAAATAAGATTTGTTTTGTCTCTTTGATTAGAGAAACGAAGGATGTTTTATTTGGCAAATTTTGTAATGCGTTAACGCACGAGGTGAAAGTAAACACGCTTGGAAAGATATTCAAATTTCATTATCCTCTCAAGGTATTTTGCATGGAATGGATTGGAAATATGTTCGGGCTTGGTATCTTCGGTAGGTACATACATATAAATTTAATTTTTGAATTTTTTTTTATACTTTAGCTCAAACTTGATAACGCTGGTTCTGAAAGTGGCACTAGTTGCATTTTAAGCGATCTCGGTAATATCATTATTGATATTATCGGTAAAGAATCGCCAACAGTTCAAGTCATAGTTAATGAGTAGTCTTCAGTACATACTGAAGAGGTACTGTCACCTAGTCTAAGAGCCCACCGTATGATGTCCTAAGGCATCGAAACCAAGGATGAGTTGCATATGAAATGAAAGTTTAGTCGAGAGGTATGCAAAATTATTAAAAGGTTGTCGGGAATTTTTGCCCATGACTTAAGAAACGAAGCTACTTCCGGTACGTTATTTTTTTAACTTTTCATAGGATAAAGGAAAAGAATAAATGAGTAACCATTCCAAAGACCACATAAATAGTCTTGAAGACATTGGGTTGGCAGTACCAATCCGCCCATTTACCCCTGACAACTCAACTTTTAACTACGCATATTTTTCGATTGACTATAGGCATAAAGACCAATGTTGGTATGGGTATCAAATAAAAGCTGAGATCTTACCATTTACAAATATATAGGGTTGTCTTTGATAATTTGGCCACATGTATAGACAACCCATGATTTTAGGTATTTTCCTCATAATTGATACCGCAAATGGCAATTATTATGTGTGTGTATTTCTCGTTTTTAAATGAAGCCACGCTTGGGTATGCATGTGGCATACTTTAAAATAATATTTATTTTCAAGATATGAGTGATATTACAAAATTACTTCAAGGAATAGTTCATTTTTATTGGCAGAAATCAGTAAACTTTCAAGTTTAAACAATTAAATACATACTTAATTCTAACTTAATTTTTAACTAAGTAGTTTAACACACTTAACAAAAATGTATACATTTTCCATTCTTCCCTAGTCTAACTCAGAATCTGAATCGCCAAAAGTCTCATTTAATAGGTCATCGTTATCATATGTGTCTATTTGCAGAATATCATTTAATGGTGTTGGATTTCTTAAAAACAATAGCGGTTCAAGCCGTTCTTTTAATACCCATCCACATTCTTGCGCGTTCATTATACTGCAGGTGGAATTTGTACTCGTAGCATTCTGCTACATTACGTTTACATAAACAGTACGCAGAATGTTTTCTTTTAAAGAATTCCAGCATGGAGGAATGAGCCTGGAATCAAAACCTTTAATATTCTTTTTGAATAATTTCTCATTTGTTCGAGTAAAGTTTTTGAAATATAACATACCTTGCAACATTAACACTATTACAGCTTTTAACTCCATACATCAGTGAGGTATACTCTTGTAATAGATTCATTTTTGCATCGTCATCAATATCCCTCACATCATTCAGTGAAGCAAACACATCCTGAAATCGTCTAGTTTTTGAAGAAGTAGCAACGGTTTTGCTTTGCCTTTACGAAAGAAACTTGATGTATAATCACAACCAGTATAAGAGTGAAAAGCAGCTAACGCGAGACATAAATTTCGGCCAAGAATTGCTGCTAAGGCAACGCAGTTAATACAATCATGGCCTATGTTTTTTGAAGAAGCATTCCGTCCTCCAGTCCATGGGTCACGAATTTTGAGGCCCTAAAATCTTGCGTAGGGCACAGTGGTTCAGTGTGTTGGACTAATAGTCTATGGGTCTTTATTTCAAATCCCGCCGGGCCAAGTAAAACCTAGTTTTTTTCCACTGCCCCAGCTCTTGCGAATGTCTGATAAACATCTAAGAGTATCAATTGTCTTTAGAGGCTTCTCAAATTTGCCGTTCGGATTCGGCTTAAAATTGCAGGGCCTTTCACTTTGCACAAACAAA
Organism: Portevinia maculata; assembly: GCA_949715645.1. NCBI lineage: Eukaryota > Metazoa > Arthropoda > Insecta > Diptera > Syrphidae > Portevinia > Portevinia maculata. The sequence continues at coordinate 79,804,404 of OX454526.1, read as the reverse complement.
TGGTTGAAGGAGCTAAGTTTAAGACACTATATGGGAAGCCGAATTGATCAGAGGTTGGGATTTCTAAAATTTTCCCATTGACACGCCTACTTAAAAATAAATGTTTTATCGAAGAATTCCATGCAAAATCTTAAGAATTCTTCCATACAAAGTTGCTTGCCAGGCCCATTTTTGGGGGTCATTTTTGACATAAACACTATTTATACCCTATTCTAAGGGTATATTAATTTTGACGCAAAGTTTCTAACATACCTTAATATTGCCCGTAGACCCCTAAAAGTTACTATATTTATGATCAGCATCGATAGTAATGTCGATCTAGACATGTCCGTCCGGCCGCCTGTCGGCAAAAATTAGGCCTTTAAACTGGACCTAGAAAGCTGAAATTTTAACCATATACTCTCTAGGGTCCCGAAATAATCAAGCTTACGAATTTTTGAAATCCGCCCACAGACACGCCCACAAACTCCAAAAAACAAAGTTTTGGAAAAAATCGAATTTTGAGCTAGAAAGCTGAAACTTTTTATATATGATCTATCACTCCTAAAACTGCTCGGGATAAAAAAAAATTCAAAATCCGCCAACTGACACGCCCACAAATAAATAAAACAATTTTTTTTGAAAATCCAAAGTTTGAGCTAGGGAGCTGAAATTTATAATATATACTCTCTATGGGCCCTTTATGCTCATGTGTAAATATTTTCAAAATCCGCATACTGACACGCCCATAATTAATTATTTTTTTTTTTAATTCAAAGTTTGAGCTAGCGAGCTGAAATTTATAATATATACTCTCTAGTAGCCCTTTATTCTCATGTGTTAATTTTTTTTAAATCCGCCTACTGACACGCCCACAATTAAATAAAACAATTTTATTGAAACACCCAAGTTTGAGCTAGGGAGCGTTTTTTTTTGATAAAATCCTTTAAATGTTATATAACAAAATATGTAGAGCGTTCTTAACAATTCAACCATACTTAGACTTTTGTCACGCCCACTTATGAGGGATAGGAATAAGAATAGGGTATCCAACAGTTCGCCCAAGCGGACTGTAGCCCGTCCCTATGTTTTTTTTTTTTGATTTAATCCTCAACAAAAGTAAAAAACAGATATAAGAAAATATTAAATTGATCATAATATTCCCGCCTCACTGCATCCCGTAGGATCTCTCCTTTAAACATGTGCTAATTTAACCAAATAGGTAGGTTGGTGGATTTTCGTCCTTCAAATATTAGTATCTACCATCAGTTTCAGTTTATTGAGTACAAGTAGACTCAGACTTTAACTGAAGTAGGATACTTATGAATATGATAATGTTGAATAATCAACAATACTATATAAAATATATGATGAGGAAGAAAGAAAGACAAAGAAAGAAAGAAAGCGGAAAGAAAAAAAAAGAAATGGAAGCAAAGAGTAGATTAGAAAAGAAGAGATTAATAAGGAGGAGAAAGAACGCATTTGAAAAAATCGTACTATTGCTAGTGTAAAGTTAGAAGCTCTCGTTAATCTTTTAATTTCAATAGGCAGCGAGTACCTTAACCGTGTGAAAAAAATAGTTTATTTAAATACTTACTTATGTGTACTTATACATCATGACAACTAAATGTATGCAAAATTAACCTAAAACAATAAATTTGAAGATCCATAATACCAATATAATATAAAAACATACACTACAATAATATAGTTTAATTTATAATATATATATAGTCTTCATAATATTTATATACAATTTTTGAAATATGCAAATACTCAGAGTAGGTATTTTTGCTTAGTTAAAAATAAGAATAGGTAACAAAATTACAGGGACTAGTTTTTATTTTGTTTAAACTTATTATTTTCTTGCCTTTGGCACATAATCCTTTCACTAAAACACGCATAGAAAGCCCATGAATTATTAATTTAAAGTTTACCTATGTTCTGAGTAATGTTAGTATTACAAATTTTTACTCACTTGAGTCTTCAATAATGTATCGCTTATTATACGGTGACTTTAAGTAGTTGTCCATGTTCAAAACTGTTGCAGTAGCTACCGAGGTTGTTGCGATATTAAATTCGGTCTTTAATATTTACTGCGGGTCTCCCAAATTAATGGACAGCCTCAAAACTGAAATTAAAAACAAAAAAAAAAAATTTGTTGCGTCTGATTATGTAGAAAATAATATATTAGACATATGGAATACTTTTTCGGTTTCTTTCAATCTTTAGAAGTATCGTTTTTGATATCAAAATCCCATTTACGCCAATGCTTAGATATTTGTAGGATACCAACGACAAAGCCCTAGAAACAATCAAATTGGTTAAAATATGGTCGATTTGGGATTCTTCTACTTTCCCTAACGACGAGGTTATGATCAGAGTTAAAGAGAGCATAACACTCCAAATAAACTGCATCCCTACTATTCCGCTTGTGGGGCGGTTAGACCAGATTAAACCTCGACCGGCTTCCTGGTTTCGGATCACTGAGGCCAATCAAATGCTGATGCTATTGCATTGATGTGATTATTGTTCGATTTACCTGTTACGACAACAGTGATCTCCAGTCGTGTTTATTGAGTTTCAGCCTACCCTTCTTTATTATTATTTTATTTATATTATTACTAACAGACCCGCTGAAAAAATGCATGCATACTTTCTATTTAAAAGGTATTCATCTCTCTATCTACTAATTATTTTTATTATTTATTAATATTATGGGTATTGATATCATAATATTATATTCATTGAAGTTGATTACACACTTGTTACACTTCAGGATGTTTAGTAAGTTTGTGCTCAATGAATATAGCCAATATTCTATAGGGGAAGGATAAGATATTTCTCTTTTTTTTGTGTTTGCTCTTTGATAAACATTTTATTTTAACGTAAACAGTGTGTGTTCGATGAGCAGCCAATATTCAATATGGGAGTGATAAGATATCTCTCTTTTTTCGTGTCTTTAATACATATTTATTTCGCTTTAAGAGGGTGTTAGGAAAGTTGTTTGTAATAAACTTATCAACTTTTCTTAATTTATTGTGTTGAAATTCATAAATTTAGTAACACAGAAATGAAATGAAGAATTTTATGTACTTAACACATTAATGTAAAAAAATGACGTTGAAGAAGAAGTGATTAAAACATAATAGTAAAAAATAGGGATTTATTTGTAACCAGAAATAATCCTTACAAAAAATAGAGGATTGACATAATATGTCAGCAAAAAAATATTATATATTATTCAAGCAAAATATAACAAAACCGACTTATATCAGAATACCCTTTATCAAACAAAATACTTAAAAATGAACGCTGCAGTGAATAATTCTTTCAACTGAAGAGGAGTGAGTAAAGCACTTCAGTAAAATCAATGACGCATTTTTTTCAACTCTACTAAATATCTATACAGTGCTGATCGAAATAATAAGTAAAATTAACAAAAATGACGTAAAGTTCGTAATGAAAAAATTGAAATGTTTATTTTGCTTTGCGATATTTTAGATTCCATTAATACATGCTTAGACTGCCTTAACAAGATCAAGTTACTTTCTATTTTGATCTTGTCAATGCACAGATTTGCATGCAAATGGATATGCGGGCTTAGGATGCTCAATATATCGCTAGGCTCACATGAATGGTAAAATTGGCTAGATGTGATTTCACCCCTTCGTCGCCTTTTACGACAAACCTTTTTTTGCGGGTGGTGTAGTGATATTATTGGTGCTGGGAAATAACTTCACGGCAATATCTTCACCTCGAGTGGGAAATAATTTCACTTTTTAAATTGAAGTTATTGCCCACTAAAAGTGGAAATAATTTTTCTTCGCATCTTATGATAATGTATGAATCGTCATGACCGGTGATTCATTCTTGCACTGTTCGCGACATAGAGCCGGACTCAAAAATACTATGGTACCTGTTGTTGGGCGAAATGAAAGTAGGCCATAATGCAAAAAGGTCAAAAAAATGAAGCTAAAATGGTCCCATTCCATTTAAGCAAAATTGCAATGCAAATTAGCATCAAATTGTTACTACGAAATTTGACCAAAATGAGAAATTACTCCAAAATTATGCGTGGCAAAAAAAAAATTGTTAAATTAAGGCGTATTTAAATTTGTTTGGGGTCATTTTGCATCTTTTGGCCGATTGTTCATTGTAAGTTTATGTTCAAATGTATCCATATCCAATCATTATCAATATTTATCAAAAAATTCTCAAATTATAGGTGGGGAATAACTTCAAATAAGAAAAGTGAAATTATTTCCAACTTACGGTGAAGTTATTACCCATGTGAAGCTATTGCCCGTGAAGATGTTTCTATGCACCGATATTCCCACATCGCAACCTAGACTTAAAGGTTGAACTTATCGCTAAGAATATGCCTTTCTCCAAGAAACTTCGGATTTCCTCCGCAAGGCCTCAGTAAGGGGGTTGTTTATTTGTTATGGCGGAATTGCAAGATGACTCTCCTTTGAGATTATCAATTTGTTTGTTGTTTCTGTTGCTCTGGGAAGTACTCCCTTCAATGGCTTTGAAGTGTGAGCCGTTACCAAATGTTCCCTAAGTCTAATTATTCAAGTCGTGGGAAAAAAGTGATCTGATGGGCAGAGGGACTCGATTTCTTCGTCTTGTTACAGTCGCGGTTTGTTTGAGTGAAGTGACCCATGTATCAATTGATTTCCGGTTTGGGATAAGCCCCAATGGGCTACATTAAAGCGATTACTGCACGCGCGCTGGGTTGCGATCACAGAACATCCGTTCGAAAAGTAGACCTTAATGACAAATGCACGCCCCATTGGAAGGAAGCAACATTTCCGAACCACGCCTGTCGAATGAGAGGAATCCAGCCCAGCTCAGGACAAAATTAGCACATGGGCGCCAATCATCCTTTTTACGTTTAATCCCTTGATTGTGGTTTTTTTATTTGTTTGACATTTATAAATCGGGGGGGGGGGGGGGGGGGGGGGGGGGCAATGTAATAGAGTTTCTTATTTATAATAAATTGCATTGATTACATTCTGCAGCATTTAAACCAAAGATCTAATTTACTTTAAAAAACGATGACAACTGCTTCACCTGTCTGCAAAATAAGTAAATCGATGCGCAGCGATACCTCATTAGCTATCTCGCAAATGCTATCGTCTTGACTCGATGGTGTTTTGACGTTTCATAAGTTATGTGAAGCAACGACAGCCATTTCAAAGGTTACACGAAGCAAAACCATAGTGAAAAAGAATTCGCCTTACATGATGTGACCCAGGATTGCTTCAGTTTTCTGTTCTGCTAGATCAAGGCCAGCAGTCTCCAGCCAGGCTCTCATTTCAACTTACGTACGTGCGTACCTTCGTGGACAATTTTTCGCTCACGGTATGATTACCTCGTTCTGGTGCTAATCGACGCTGATTTACTTAAAGAAACTACACTGAATTCGCTCTAGCCGTTTTTTTGTTATAACAAAAAGACTGATAGAATTATAATTCATAATTCCATAATTATGGAAATGAATTCGGTCCAGCAGTTTTTTTTTGTTTAAACAAAAAGACTCGAACAAATGTATTTCAAGAGTTTTATCCAATCTAATTTGTTCTAGTGCCATAACCATTCGAAATATCAGATATTTTAGTTGAGTTTTTATCAAAGAGCAACTTATATTTTTTTATAATTGTAATAGAATAGGTAAAAAACAACAAATTATCAATATTATTATCAACAATGTGTTTTTCAAATGTTTTTGTGTGCGTGTGTGTGTTCGTACGTGTCTGAACAATTTTTCGTTTTATTTATACAACTGGGAAACGTTGTAGTTTATTTCTCGATGATGCATTTACATAATTGCATTGTTGAATATGTAATTATTTACTATTTGTTATAATAAGGAACGAGGGGTAAAAACCCGGTATGGGGCGAAAAGGCTTTGCTGCAAAAATATTTGCCGACCAGTGAGATTGAAGATGAATGATGGTTACTTCGTCTGAAATCTATTTCTATTGCAGTTCGCTTGATGTTTGGGTATGGGTAAAGCTTAATTTTCCTACTGGTTCGCCGGTCAAAAAATAATTTCACTGAAATGGAGTGACAATTTAATGTATGTAATGGAACCAAGTTGGAGATGCTCCACAAAAGTTTGATGCAGGCCACTTTTGTCACTGGTGGATGAAAAAGATGTTGTTAACTTCTCCGAAGGTACAGCTTTAGGGAAAACAGGGTACATTTTCTTATCAACCTACCAACAAAACGACTTAATACGCTTAAGCGTGCGCACGAGGAAGAAAATGACTAATTTGTCCCAAAGTTATGATGGTAGAATTAGGCGGGTAATACAAAATAATGTGACCAAACCGCTGGGTGACTGCTTTTTCGATTGAAAATCAAGTACCTGGTATTTTTGTTTTTCGAGTCAAGCCGGATAGTTCTGATAGAGACAATTTTTGGGCAATACAATTCTAGGACACGATAAAGCCATGCAGGTACAGCTAGTATTAATAATGATCAATTAACTGATATTGTATTTTATTGAGTTCTCGCTCGCCCTCCTTTATTATTTTTATACCCTATTCTAGGGGTATATTAATTTTGACGCATAGTTTGTAACATACCTTAATATTGCCCGTAGACCCCTAAAAGTTACTATATTTATGATCAGCATCGATAGTAATGTCGATCTAGCCATGTCCGTCCGTCCGTCCGTCCGTCGGCAAAAATTAGGCCTTTAAACTGGACCTAGAGAGCTGAAATTTTAACCATATACTCTCTAGGGTCCCGAAATAATCAAGTTTACGAATTTTTGAAATCCGCCCACAGACTCAAAAAAACAAAATTTTGGAAAAAATCGAATTTTGAGCTAGGAAGCTGAAATTTTTTATATATGATCTATGACTCCTAAAACTGCTCGGGATATAAAATTTTCAAAATCCGCCCACTGCCACGCCCACAAAAAAATAAAACAATTTTATTGAAAAACCAAAATTTGAGCTAGGGAGCTGAAATTTTTAATATATACTCTCTAGGGGCCCTTTAAGCTCATGTATAAATATTTTCAAAATCCGCCCACTGACACGCCCACAAATAAATAAAACAATTTTTTTGAAAATCCAAAGTTTGAGCTAGGGAGCTGAAATTTATAATATATACTCTCTAGGGGCCCTTTATGATTATGTGTACATTTTTTTTTAAATCCGCCTACTGACACGCCCACAATTAAATAAAACAATTTTATTGAAACACCCAAGTTTGAGCTAGGGAGCGTTTTTTTTGATAAAATCCTTTAAATGTTATATAACAAAATATGTAGAGCGTTCTTAACAATTTAACCATACTTAGACTATTGTCACGCCCACTTATGAGGGATAGGAATAAGAATAGGGTATCCAACAGTTCGCCCAAGCGGACTGTAGCCCGTCCCTATGTTTTATTTATATTATAACTAGCAGACTCGCTAACCCGTGCAAAGACGGGCTAACAATATTACAAACAGAGCTTGTCATAAAAGGCGACTAAGGAGTAGAATCACATCTCGGCAATTCAAAAATGCAAGTGAGCCTAGCGACACATTTAAGATCTTAAAGCTCTCCCGCAAGTGTGCATGCAAGTCCGTGGGCTGCCACTACTGGTGGCCACCGGTGTTCTTTAAGTTCGATCAAACAATAATCAGTAATGAGAGCATGCGCGTGTCGAAATATAAAAAAGGACACAGACGGATCAAGAGGGATGCAGTAAAGTGCGCGGGTTATGATTCCCTTGATCCTGATCATAACCTCACCGATAAGGAAAAAGAAGAAGATAACTAGCAAACATGCTGAAAAAGTGCATGCATATTATCTATTTTAAACCTATTTATCCCCTTGCTCCTAATTTGTATGATTGATATCACATTCATATCACGCTGCAAAGTTGATAGTGGATGTCCTGGTTCTCACTTAACTTACTTGTTAATTTTGTTTATTTATTCTTTTACGGGGTTTGTCTTCATACGTAGTAACCTGTTCTCATTAATTTAAATTGGTATAATTGTAAAACGGACTCCACCTATATTTGCAGGCATCTTGGGGCGTTTTAATTGCGCTTTAGACCTGCCTTTCCAAAGATATCGAATTAAAGAGTTTGTAAAAGTTCCCCAGTGGAAAAAGAAAAAGAAAATGCAAAAAACGTTACACTGGTTTATTCGTACTTTCCAAGATAGTTGAAAATGTTTAAGCCTCCATTGAGCGTTTTTATTTTTTTTTGCTTAAGGGCCGGTAAACTCATATGCAGGGGAGGACAAATAATATCGCTTACAGTGTCCCGATAAACAGCTTCTGTCGTACATAGGGAAAAATCACACATGGGCAATTTAATTTAAGCATTCACGGCACACATTTACCACCTTAAAATTGTCCCGAAAGTGCACATGCAATTCCCCGGGTTTGTGCGAATGGATATCACAGTTGTCAAAAAAAAGAACGGACGTCCCCAAATTGGTTAAGGAAGTCGGGCTTATAAACTCCTGGTTGGATTCAACATTACCCGCATCTGATCGGCCTCAGCGACAAAGTGATCTGAAACCTGGACGCCTGCCGATACTTTTTGAGGTCAAACCAACGAACTCCACATGCGAATCATTAAGCAATTAGTGTTGCCGCAAAAAAACGCGATGACAAAAGAGCAGTGGCCTATTTCACCAACTTACCAATTTGTATTTACAAGAATTTTTTAACAAAATTTGTGATTTTGTTGATTTATGTCGTTTCACCAAACTGTGAGTATTACAAATTTGTAGTTGTATTCTACAAAGGGAAATTTTCGTTTCACCAAAAGTTATTTATAGTTGTAATTTACAAGTTACAAATTTGTGAAAAGTTGACTTATTTGTGAGTTTGCGGTTCACCAAAGAAAATTATTTTCAAAATTTGTGTAGTATGTGAGAATATTTTGCAACTGAAAGTTGACGTGTTCCTCCTACAAGTTTTGTTTCATATTGAAAGTAGTCGAAAAAATGTCTTTGCAACGAAGGCATAGTAGTAGCGATAGTAGCGAAAGCTACGATCATGTTTTAATTTTAAGAAAAAAATGTAATTTCAGAGTTATTTAATTTTAATGAAAAATTTCGACTGACTCGATGCAAGTCAGAGAAAATAATTGCAAATTATAAATTTCGAATTGAAGCCTCATTTTCTTCAATCGAAGAATATACGCTTCGTCAGTTAGAATTTTGTTGTTGCGCTTGGGCTTTTTTGATGATACTTGAGGTCTGATTGAATTAAAAAATACGTACATATATTTTTAAAAAAAAATTGTGAGAAACAAGCATTTGCATTTACCTTATTTCGTCTTCAATATCCCCCACGTTTGCGGACTGGGGTTTCAGTACCTCTTCAGTAGGTACTTACTGAAGAGGACTCATCAACTATGCCTTGAACTGTTGGCGATTCTTTACCGATAATATCAAAAATGATGTTATCGAGATCGGTTAAAATGCGACTAGTAGACTAATTCAAAGAAGACTGGTTCTGAAGTTGGTTCAGAACCAGTCTTCTTTGAATTATCAAGTTTAAGCTAAAATATAAAAAAAAAATTTATATGTACATACCTATATATTATGTATTTACCAAAGTAGCCCGTTTTTAATTTTGCCACGCAATATCTCGAAAATATTTCCAATCCTTTCCATTTTGAATTAAGAGGATAATGAAATTAAAATATCTTCCCCGCGTTTACTTCACCCAAATAAAACCTATTTCTTTTCTCTAATCAAGGAGACAAAAAAAATCTTATTTTGCTCATTCATTTTTTTCCGGCATTGCACGACGATATTCCACAAATTTGTGAGAAAACACTTGTGGATTACACATTGCACAAAAACCCGGTGCAAAAGGAATTTTTACACTTGTAAACAACATGTTTATTCTTCCAATTTTTTTTTTAATCACAAATTTGTGGGTTCATATATTTTTGTATTTGGGGAAACAGAAAACCAGATTACAAATTTGTAATTGTGATTCACAAGTACAAATATGTGGTTGTAATTTGTAGTTTGGTGAAATAGGCCCCAGGTGTTCCCATTCTCGAATCGTCTTAAGATTCACCACGTCAACTACTAAGGTTCTATAAGCCTGATACCAATTTTGAGCCTCTTTAAGGGCACCAACAATGTAAGCATAACGATTTTTAAAATCTTTCAAAAAAGATTATTTTCGACAAAGGTGGTAGAATTGCATCAAATTGGGTTCACAAAATATTTAATCCGTGCCTGTTTTCGTCACCTGCATCAAACGTGTCTTGTAAAACTTTACTAACAGCCAATTCCGTTGATTTCGGGACCATATGCTCGGAATCGTCTCTGCGCTGCAAGTATGCATTAGAAGATTCAAGATGACCGTATTTTCAATGGCCGAAGCAATGGACGTATCTGTATACTCAGATGAAAATTATTTAGGGGAAAGCGTTAAATAATATTATTGAATTACGAGTATTAAGTGTATTTTGTCGTCCGCGTTACGGACAAAGGAACATGCTGAGGACTAGACGGCAAAGTGCTGAAGGTAAACATCATTTAGAATAATTGTATTTTCTTCAAGGCAGGTCGAAGATGGACAAATCTATCAAATTGCGTCAATTTCAGAAAGATTTTGCCACCAAACAACATTCCAGAAAACGGAACCTCAAATACAGAACATGTACAGATGGTCAAATTATTGGTAAAATAAAATAAGTACATTGCTCTCTGGCCGACAGGCAAGCACGCAACCAAACTTGTCCTCACTTACATATAATACCAATTGCCGAATCTGCGGTGAGGCGAGAGTCAAACTTTTATTAAATGTTCCTTTCAGATGTCTGGCATTGGCCAGACCTAGACATCGCGGATTGGCAAACCGTTTTTTGACGACTTCTTGAAAGTCTCAGACACAAGACTAACTTCATTGATTTCGTCAACTCCAATGGCTAGTTCGAAATTCACCTCCAATGTTTCACAAATATATACTATACATTTACATAGTGGTATCAAAACGGCGGGCGCGCGCTCAAGCTCTAATTATTTGTTTCTTGGCAGGTAGTAAAGTGCCATGACTTTTCATAATTCTAAATAGAATGAAAGAGTCGCGAGATTTGGCTCATTTTTATACCCTATTTTAAGGGTATATTAATTTTGACGCATAGTTTGCAACATACCTTAATATTGCCCGTAGACCCCTAAAAGTTACTATATTTATGATCAGCATCGATAGTAATGTCTATCTAGCCATGTCCGTCCGTCCGTCCGTCCGTCCGTCCGTCTGCCGGCAAAAATTAGGCCTTTAAACTGGACCTAGAGAGCTGAAATTTTAACCATATACTCTCTAGGGTCCCGAAGTAATCAAGTTTACGATTTTTTGAAATCCGCCCACAGACTCAAACTCAAAAAAAAACAAAATTTTGGAAAAAATCGAATTTTGAGCTAGAAAGCTGAAATTTTTTATATATGATCTATGACTCCTAAAACTGCTCGGAATAAAAAAATTTCAAAATCCGCCCACTGGCACGCCCACAAATAAATAAAATAATTTTTGTATACAATATTCTAAGGGTATATTATTTTTTGAAAATCAAAAGTTTGAGCTAGGGAGCTGAAATTTATAATATATACTCTCTATGGGCCCTTTATGCTCATGTGTAAATATTTTCAAAATCCGCCCACTGACACGCCCACAATTAATTTTTTATTTTTTTTGAAAATTCAAAGTTTGAGCTAGGGAGCTGAAATTTATAATATATACTCTCTAGGGGCCCTTTATTCTCATGTGTTAATTTTTTTTTAAATCCGCCTACTGACACGCCCACAATTAAATAAAACAATTTTATTGAAACACCCAAGTTTGAGCTAGGGAGCGTTTTTTTTTGATAAAATCCTTTAAATGTTATATAACAAAATATGAAGAGCGTTCTTATCAATTCAACCATACTTAGACTTTTCTCACGCCCACTTATGAGGGATAGGAATAAGAATAGGGTATCCAACAGATCGCCCAAGCGGACTGTAGCCCGTCCCTATGTTTTTTACAAAATTTGATGGAATAAGAATGGATTCTACTACACTGAAATAATATCGCCTTGAGATTTTTTTTTTTTTACTAATCAAGCTCATGTGCAAGTTGAGGACCTAATAGATTTGACGCAGATCGGGGCAATATCCTTAATTGCTGACATGCAAACACAAACCATCGATGCCATTAAACATATTATGGGTTTTAAATTATAACTAAAACTATTCGGAAGAAAACCCAAAACCACCGGCAGAAATGGAATACAAATTACCAAATGATTAGGTTAATTCTATGAATTAATCGGAGACTGACTGATTTATGAGGGACGATTTTGATGACTAGACTTCTTGATAAGTAACTTATGCAGGCAACTAAATCACTGCCACGTGTTTGTTTATTTGAAGCACGTGAAAAGCACCAAACGGCGACTTCAAATTATATTATAGCCCTCAATTTTACGAAATTAAAAAAAAACAAAAGTATATAAAAACTACAGGCCACGGTTGTGGCTACTTATAAATATGTTATTGAACTCAATTACCATTTGTGTTGTGGAAATTGTTTTGATATACTCGTAGCTATATGAAGAAGTGCACAATTTAATTTCTCGATATCTCAATGAGTGGTGCTTCAAATAGTTAGTATTTGTAGATTCAATTAGAATGATGAAATGATTGCAGTTGATATTGCCGCACGTAGAGGTGTGCATATTTAATTTGATCTAGATTTTGTTGTAGATTGTTGTAGATCAGTCAGTCATAAATCGGAAATTAATGTGTAGACTTGCTGACGTCTAAATATGCAGATTTCAATGGCACAATAATACAAGAATAAAATGAGAATTAAAGTGAAAATTAGCTGAGCTGAAAACGTTGTATGGTGGAATTGTTAAATCGACTTTATCTACATACTTTGCAAAGAATAAGTGTTTTATTTCCATTGATTTATTTTTTTAAGTAGCTGGCTTATCACTTTATCAGTTAGCGAGTTTTACAAATCTTAAAAAATCAAATATTCCAAATTTCAGCTTCCTAAGTAAAATTTCGATTTTTTGAGATTATGGGACGGATTTTAAAAATTCTAACACTTGATCGGACTCTTGACTCTTGCGTCTGACAAACATCTAAGAGCTTCAATTTTCATGAGAAGCTTCTCAAATTTGCCTTTCGGATTCGGAAAATTGTAGGTCCCTTCCACTTCGCTAAAGCGAATGGTTGGAGAAACTAAGTTCCTCTATGGGCCGTTAATGCCTAATATTTATTTATATTACACTTGATGGGCCCTAGAGAATTTATGTTCCAAATCTCAGCATTCTTGCTCAAGTTTTAGGGTTTAAAAATTGCCGACGAATGGACGGACATGGCAACATCGACATTACTATCGATGCTGATCACAAATATAGTAACTTTAAGGCAAACCTTCCGAAAAGAACTGGGAGCGTTATAAGCCTAAATTTCTCAAAGGTTCCCTCCCGCGGTACGGTTGGATCCAAAACAGATAAAGGAGTTGAAGTGTTGGATACGGAGCGACCACTTATACCTCCACAACGCGAAAAAGAAGAAAACCAACTCCGTAATCAGGGAGAATCTTAACGGAATCCCCATCAACAAGTTCATTTACATTCGCTCAGACAGCAGAGCGACTGCTTGCTATTAACGAATTTGAAATCACCTCAAAATTAGTCTGGGACTTCCTCAAGCTAGTCACGCCATTAGCCGGCACCGATAAAGTTTACATAATTTGAGTGCCTGGCCATAGCGGCTTTGATGGTAATGAAAAATCAGACGAGCTAGCCAGAAAAGGATCTGCAACATCGTTCATGATGCCAAGACATTCTGTGGTGTGCCCATTAGCTTTGTGAAAAGCTGCATTAATGAATGGTTGGAAAAACTAACAAATCATTGCCGGAAAAATACTAAAGTAACAGACAGGCCAAACAATTCCTACCAATCCGTTATGCAGAAGTCATTTATATAGACGCCAAGCCTTGTTGCATGCTTGTCTATAAGATGATCCGGTGATTACACAAACTCCAGCACCAATTTGCAGTCTGTTCTGAAAGATCAAATACTTAGAGCGTTTCAGATCTAGCTTTGGCCGAATCTGTTTTGTCGCTGAGGAAGTGTTGCCTGTACCATTCTCGGACCAATGGAACATTCTTTTAAGGCGGACAGAGAAGAGTGCTAAGGTAGCTTTTCTAACATTTTCTTGTATGTTAGGTTTCCAGCTAAGCCTTTTATCCAGAATGAGATCCAAGTATTAACTTCATCAGAGAAGACTTAGCCTGTGCCCCTGATTGAGGGAGGGTCAATGTGTGGTATTTTATATTTCCTAGTGGATTGAACAAGTTCGGTTTTGTGGGGGTTGACACCTAACACACAACGATCTGCTCATGTCGTTAGCTTGTTGAGATCGTTTTGGAGTAGTTCTTTCAGGGTATTTAGGTGCTTCTCTGATTCGGCAATTGCAACGTCATCTGCATAGGCAATCACCGTGCATAGGCAATCACCCCAGGCACATAAGCAGCTCGTCCACCAGCAAGTTCCAGAGAAGGGGGGAGAGGACTCCGCCTTGCTGAGTTCCTCTACTGACAGATCTTCTGGCAGATGGCACTCCCAGTTTTGAGTTTATAATTCGGCTTGTGAGCAGGAGATTAATTTCTTTCTAAAGTTTTTAGAAGGAATGACGATAGGCTATTGGGTCTGAGATCCTAAGCTTTCTCCTTACAGTCAACGTGCTTCTTCAAATGATATCCCATTCTCACCGAAGGCTATTAACGATATCATCTTTTTACAGCAGCTCATATCCGGTCATATAGATGCACCTGATTTGCTGTTTTCTATTGGCTTTTATTTCCGTGGTGGTTTCCATAACTTGAGTAGTGTTGATTTATTGTTAAGCCCTCATCTCATCATTGAACGAATTATGGGAGGCATAAGCCTATTAGTCGTATGAGTAGAATCTGTAATCGAAATAATCATGTGATTGACTTGCATGTAAGTAATTTTAGGCTTAACAATATTTTGCGTACTTATGCCTTAGTGTCTTTATTTGCATGATTTTTGTCTGTGCTAGTATTGTTTAGCTACATAATTATTATTATATTTGTTTATACCCTATTCTAAGGGTATATTAATTTTGACGCGAAGTTACGACCTTAATATTGCCCGTAAACCCCTAAAAGTAACTATATTTATGATCATCATCGATAGTAATGTCGATCTAGCAATGTCCGTCCATCCGTCCGTCTGTCGGCAAAAATTAGGCATTTAAACTGGATCTAGAGAGCTGACATGTTAACCATATACTCTCTAGGGACCTGGAATAATCAATGTCCGTCCGTTCGTCTGTCGGCAAAAATTAGGCCTTTAAACTGGACCTAGAGAGCTGAAATGTTAACCATATATACTCTCTAGGGACCCGAATTAATCAAGTTTAAGAATTTTTGAAATCCGCCCGCAGACACTCCCACGAACTCAAAAAAACAAATTTATCGAAAAACATAGGGACGGGTTACAGTCCGCTTGGGCGAACTGTTGGATACCCTATTCTTATTACTATCCCTCATAAGTGGGCGTGACAAAAGTCTAAGTATGGTTGAATTGTTAAGAACGCTCTACATATTTTGTTATATAACATTTAAAGGATTTTATCAAAAAAAAATGCTCCCTAGGTCAAACTTGGGTGTTTCAATAAAATTGTTTTATTTAATTGTGGGCGTGTCAGTAGGCGGATTTAAAAAATTAACACATGAGCATAAAGGGCCCCTAGAGAGTATATATTATAAATTTCAGCTCCATAGCTCAAACTTTGAATTTTAAAAAAAAAAAAATTAATTGTGGGCGTGCCAGTGGGCGGATTTTGAAAATATTTGCACATGAGCATAAAGGGCCCATAGAGAGTATATATTATAAATTTCAGCTCCCTAGCTCAAACTTGGGATTTTCAAAAAAATTGTTTTATTTATTTGTGGGCGGATTTTGAAAATTTTTTTAGGAGGCATAGATCATATATAAAAAATTTCAGCTTTCTAGCTCAAAATTCGATTTTTCCCAAAATTTTGTTTTTTTGAGTTTGTGGGCGTGTCTGTGGGCGGATTTCAAAAATTCGTAAACTTGATTATTTCGGGACCCTAGAGAGTATATGGTTAAAATTTCAGCTCTCTAGGTCCAGTTTAAAGTCCTAATTTTTGCCGACAGACGGACGGACGGACATGGCTAGATCGACATTACTATCGATGCTAATCATAAATATAGTAACTTTTAGGGGTTTACGGGCAATATTAAGGTATGTTACAAACTATGCGTCAAAATTAATATACCCTTAGAATAGGGTATAAAAATGGAATGGCGCCTGCCAGACAACAAGCACCTACCCTAAACGGAACAACGAAGTTGTGTGAGCGGCCTAAGCCATGCGGAGAAAATCGTGCAGTCCCTTTCACCGGTTGAGCTCAAATCAGGCAATCTTCGGTATTGGCCTGAGAGTGTTTCTGTGAACTTTGGTCAAAATCGGTCTTCTTTTTTTAGGCGCAGCAACATACGCCGGATACCCGCTATAGACAATTATAAGGAAGTCTACTCGAACATATTGGCCAATAGAATTCTCGGGCCCGGGCAAAGCCGGGCAGGTGCAGCTAGTTTTTTTTATAAATGATGTTTGACTCCTAAAACTGTTCGGGAGATAAAATTACTAAAATCCGCCCACTTACACGCCCACAATTAAATAAAACAATTTTATTGAAAATCCAAAGTTTGTGCTAGAAAATTTATAATATAGACTCTCTAGGGGCCTTTATACTTATGTTTAAATATTTTTTTAAATCCGCCTACTGACACGCGCACAATTAAATAAAACAAATTTATTGAAAAACCAAAGTATAAGCAAGGAATTACAAAAGCTTTGTTTTTCGATTAAATCCTTTAAATGTTATATAGCAAAATATGTAGACCGTTCTTAACAATTCAACCATACTTAGACTTTTGTCAATCCCACTTATGTGGGATAGGAATAAGTATAGGGTATCCAACAGTTTGCCCAAGCGGACTGTAGCCCGGCCCTATGTTTTCTTTTGCGTTGAGGCCTTATTGAGTTTTGGAGCAAATTATGAAATAGAGGAAAATTTCAAACCTGAGGTGCATGCAGAATTCACATGTGTTCTTGTTTATACAATGGTGTGTGTTTTATTTCCACTGCATGAAAAATGCTGCACATTTATTTTAGGCAGAAATGTTTTAGAGGGGAATGTATATAGTATAAGTCCAAAAAAATATGGGGTAGGTTCCTGAATCCTGTGCTACCCGTTCTCTGATCTACCCCGACATATAAGTCAGTAGGCTGATTTTAAAAATCTGTGATCGACATAACTTTCGACGCTGATTACAAATATAATAACTTTTAGGGGTCTAAAAGAACAAAATTTAAGAAATAAAATAGAAGGCTTAGGGCCTTAAACCTAGCTTCTCTAATTATTTTATTGCGCGAAGTGGAAACGACGTACAATTTTAAGCCAAACAAAACAAACACAATATCAGTGACCTCCTGGTTGCGTCATTACTCAATAAATAAATAATGCAATATTTTTGAAATTCCGAGTATGTTTTTGAACATATAAATACAATTTGTCCGTAATTGCATTGTAACTTAATTTTTGTATATTTTTGAATGAGATTTTTTTTTTTTTTGTTATAAGTTGATTGCGTGTGCGTGCACTTTCACGGAAATGCTTGCGCATCAAGACATTAGGCAATCGAACGGAAAAATATATTGATAACAATTGGAATAAACTATTTGTAATTCATATGAATATGATGAAATAAGGGTCAAATGTATTCGCAAAAGGTATAATTCGTTTCTTATCAATAAAATGTAAATAACTTAGAATTTTCAACTGTCTATGTTACGAGCAATGTATGTAATGTCTTGCGGTCAGATTATTATACCCTTTACAGAGGTATATCATTGAATGCTTAGGGATTGTATAGAATGCCTAGTCATCCTATAAAGACTGCGGCAACGTTTAAAGTAAGAATTTAGTGCTCATTATTCATTTTTCGAATTCATGCAATCTTTGCATTTAAATATTGTAATTATTTTAAGATAGGCAATTATTTTGAGTCGTGCAGGACTGTCATCATGTAACTTTACGACCGATTGTTGTTAGAACGATACTAGTGTATGAGATCCTAATCAGTTTGCCTAACGCAACTCTACCGATCGGGTGGTGTCGGCTGTCGTTAATCATGTAATGGATCCAATAAAAATTAATTAATTTGGAATTATACAAAATGCTTAACTATTGATCGCCTGGACTGACGATGGTAACAGCCACTCTTTTGCGAATCAACTGATTTATGGTGAAAACAAAATGTGCCTTCGAAACAAAATGTGTTTTCTGCAGGGTTCTCAATAATCGTTCGCAAACTTACAGATACGGATTTTTTCGCACACGATTCGAAAAAAAAAATCTCAAACGGATAGAATTTTTAAATTTTTAGGATCTCAGGATACTTTACCGTTCGCAAACCCAAATTTTATTTTACAGGAACTAACACATTATACACGGGAATTTTTTTTCTTTTTGTTTCGCTAGCGAACGAAAGAAATTGTTTCGCTTTCCGATCTTTAGTTTACGGACATTTTTACGACGAAAGCAATTTTCGTTCGTCCTAAACGGTGTTCAAATTTGATGTATCATTTTAAATTGGCCGCGACTTTTTTTTACAGCTATTGCATTATCCGACGTTTTTCAGGTATGAAGTAAATACATTCCCGTTAGCTAAAATGGATCGGTACACTATTGAGCACCGTGTTTGAATTATTATTAAAACTTATTTTAAATATGGTGAAAGTTTTGCAGAAGTTGAAAGAAAATTTCGTTCAAAATACGGTAGAGGAACTGCCCCGTCAAACTGTGCTATTAAACTTATCGTTCATAAATTTAGAGAGACTGATTCGTTTATAGATCAGAGAAGTAAAGCCTATCATTGTAGTGGTCGTTCGAGTGGAAATATTGCAGCTTTTAGCAGAGGTATTTCTGAAGAGCCAAGGATGCCAATTCGTCGTCGTTAACAGCAATTAAACCCCAAACCAATAACTTTGTTAAACATTTTCCATAAGGATCTGCATGTAAAGGCTTACAAAATACATTTAACACAAGAATTTAAGTCACCTGAGCACGCATCGCGTCGGCAATTTGTAAATTGGGTCATTGAGAAACAAAAACAAAATTACGATTTTTTTAAGCAAATAATTTTCACCGATGAGGCTCATAAACAAAACTGTCGCATTTGGGCTGCAGTTTGAAAGACCAATGAAACCAAAAAAATTAACTGTATGGTGTGGATTTCGGTGTGGTGGCGTACGTAATTGGTCCATTTTTCTTCGAAGATGAAAATGGCAATGCAGTAACTGTGGATGGAGCTCGATATCAAGCCATGATTAGAAACTTTTTGTTTAGTCAATTGGAAGATATTGATGTGCAGAATATGTGGTTTCAACAGGATGGTGCAACATGCCACACAGCAACGAACTCAATCGATCTTTTGAAAGGGAAGTTTAACAGTCGCATAATTTCCCGAAGAACAGATTACTGGATTTTTTTCTTATGGGGTTTCGTAAAGAGTAAAGTCTATGCCGATAATCCTCAAACTGTCCAAAACCTCAAAGACAACACCATCGAGCAAATATCACTTATTGAACCATCATTATGCGAAAAAGTGATTCAAAATTTTGGTAAAAGGTTGACAGTCTGTTGAGCTAGCAGAGAAGGTCACTTAATTTCCAATAAAAATAAATACAGTCAATATGTCTTTCACTCAAAGTTTAAAATGATACCTTAAATTTGAACACCCTTTATAATCGTTCAATTTGTTCTGTGTCAACTTCTAAAACCAATTGGCCTTTTCCTAGCTTACTCTCATCCTCTTCTTCCTTTCTTTAACGATGAGCTTATGCTCTGGACTAATGAGATCACAACCCTCCTACTTCACTGGTCCGCCTGTGGTGTTTGCCGTTTTGACCTCAAAACGTATCGGCAGGCCTCCTGATTTCGAATCACTTCGTCAATGCGGCCAATCAAATGCTGGTGTTGTTGCAGTTGTGTGATCCGGGAGTTTTTAGGCTTGCCTCTCTTTCGCGTTTGTATGGGAACATTATTGTCCTTCTGCAGGGGTCCAAAGGATCTCTCCATTGAACATGACAGTACCAACTAAACCGTGGCTAACCCACATGTTTGACATTAGCAGTGTTTTATGAACGAAAGTTAGATTACATTAAAACAGAACGGCAAAAGTGAGTGAAAACTGCCAAAACAAGTTAGAAGAGAAAACTACAGCTTCGAGTCTTATGTTATTCCATAAACTTTAAATTCCAAAAATATTATCTTCAGTATTTTCTAGTAATCTTCCGGTTATAATTGAGCATTGTACCCTCAATGTTTAGGCCTGATCCCGATTTGATATCAATTTGAATTTGTACCATGTTATTCTCTTGAATAATATTATAAATATGCGGATATTTGCTTCATCATCTTTTTCCTCTTTCTGAGGGTGAAGTTGCGATCAGAATTTAAGATATCGCTACCCTCCCACCATACAGCTCCGCTTGTAAGGTTTGCCGGTTCACATCAATTAACATCGGCAGGCTTCCCGGATTCGAATCACATCTTTACTGAAGATAATCCAATGCTGGTGTTATAGCGTTTGTATCATCGCCTTTGACGAAAAACGCTGTTTTTTGTGGGACTTTGTAGCGATAGTTTTAACCCGTCCCTTAACGGGAAACTAATAAATTAGATACCTTCATCCATCTCATAATTTTCATTTTAAAATTTGGCACTTTTCACTCACTTGCTCTACCTGTTGTACTTAACTGATCTTAACAGCTTTACCAACAGTAAGTGACAGAATAATTAACCTTTTTTAAAACACATATTTACTCATGGTAAACCAAACCTCGCACTTGTCTGATCTTTTCTCTACTTTAATGCGATGAAAAAACCAATGAATGAGAGTTTATTATTTGTAACATCATATTTCAATAACTTTTCCGCAACATTTAAATGGAGGATCGAAATTCAATTGTTCATTAGAAAAAGAATAACCAATTTTTATTTGTCTGGAAAAAAATACCTCAATTCGTCTAGATATACAACCTTATTCTTATAATAAAGGGTGCATATAGTCTATGTAGTGTAGTGCCTGTATAAGGAAATCAAAATTATTTTTTATTTTTATATTTAGTATTTTAGCAGTGAGGATTCCCAAAAGAATTATAAATTAAATTTGTATGTGAAAAATAAATAATTGAGGCAGTGATAGGAGATAATTATTGTGTTGGTGGCGGAGACAAGTTAGAGTGTGTGCACGAGTGTTCACCTTGTAATAATAGCTTCCGTAGGGCTTTGGTGAACAAATGAAGTGTGTTTATTTGTTTGTTGACTAAAGAAAAGGGCATTCATTATTGGTACTGAAAACCTTATTATTTTGTTTGCATATGTTACACAATCGAATCAACGTATATCAGCAGAATATTTTTATATTTTTTTTTCACAAACAGCTCATTTGTGTTTATCAGGTTGGGCAGCTAAATGTAATAGATTTCCTCTTATTGGGACTTCATCTGTCACAAACTCTGTATAACTAATATGGGTTGAAAAATGTTTTATGAATAAGGAATTATGCAACAACGTATAAAAGCTCCATTCATACTTGGAAACTGCATAAATATGCAACTGTTTAGAGGTGTTATAGCGCATTCTAATAAAGAAGGCTGTTAGTGTTTAGTCACAATCCCGAAAACCCAAATTCCGAAAATTCAAAGTCCTGGAAACCTAAAATCCTGACAATCAAAAATTCTAAAGTATCACAGGTAGATCCCAGTAATCGGTATGGGGGCCATACTGCACCCCTATGCTTGGGGTCACTGTTGGATTTAGAGTAGGTGCGAAGTTGAATATATGCAAATTTAAACGACAAATTTTTTGATGTATATAATTTTTCGGGATTTAATTTTACGTAAAGTTGATGGTAGTGATTTCAAATGCAACGTGAAGCATTGCTATCGATAACGATATCGAATCAAAACCAATATGATCAGCCTAGGTAACGCCCTGCAGGTGAAATATAAAAATAGAAAGCTTTGAACAGATCTTTTGCTCATGATCTGGAAGGAGTGCCCAAGATCTGCGGGCCTATCCCTACAACGGGCTTAAATACAAGGTCGATAACCTTTCCATAGTTTTTTGGTTCAATTACACGTGCAGTGCGTCATCGTACTTGATTGTGAAAATTAAAATTGACTCAAAAACAGAAAAGTTAAGTTACTTCTATGTAAGTAATAGGGTGATTATAAAATATCCTAAGGGTATATAACTTTCGACTTAAAGTTTGTGATATGCCTTAGTATTGCTTGCAGACCCCTAAGAATTACTATATTTGTATTTGACGATATAGCAATGTCCGTCCACCCGTGTCCGTTGTCAATTTTGAGGGCCTATAATTCGAGCTAGAAAGCGGAAATGCTAGGATCCTAAAATTCTTCAATGCAAAGATATTTAAAATCCACCGCGCTATATAAATATAATAAATAAAACATATTATTATCAATGGAAATGAAAGTCCTATTCTTGTGTGTAATGTAATGTTAATAAAGTCGTTCTTCACAATTCTTCCATACAAGTTTGTTTGCCACGCTCACTCTTAAGGGGCGCTTTTGGATGCAACTTCCTTAACGGGAACACGAAAATTAAAAATCGAATGATGTATAAATGTTTGTTATGATTTCAATATATGTTTGGCACCAATTTGAGCTGGTGAAAATTAATATTTACGAGTTTCACGATTTTCTATACAAATTTCAAGAATTTGAGTGACATCTGCTTGAACAAGAAAATATTGCTTTGTCTATTATACAAAAATGTCTATGTTCAAGAAATTGCATAATACCCAACCCCTCACCTATTCCAGAACCCGATCAGAAGGTTGCAGGGAAGCAGCATTGCCCCATGTACACATGGACTAGTAATTGCACTTGCACGCATTTTCTGAACTACCCTAAATAGAATTTTTTTTTGACAGATTGAAGTAAAAATTAAGTGAGGCTTGTAAAACACTTTTTCTTGTATTTTTACACATTTCCCATAGAAACGTTGTTTTCAAGACTTTTTCTACCGAATTCCCGTAAAGAAAATTAAGGAATTTGATATCCTGAATTCCGCCCAAGTGCACTGTAGCCTTTCCTTATGTTTCTTTACCCTACTTTATGAAATGAAAGCAAATACCCAAGCAAATAAAAACTTTGCATGGCGGTAATCTTAATTTATAATAGTTACCCAGACATTATATAACGTTAAATATAACACGAGAACGGCAAAGTAAGATTTTATTGAATTAAAAAAATAGTAATAATCGCAAACCCTACACTAATAAATCGTTTATCTGTTTTTAATGCGTAAGACGGTTCTCATCAGTAATAAAAATATAACTCGCATCATTGAAAATTTAATGTTTTAACTTTAAGACAATTTATTATTGGTATATAAACGACGCTTATATGTATTAATAAAAACAATAAGAAAAGGGTGCATACCGCATGAATTTTCGGATACCCTATTCCTGTCCCCCAAACAGTGGACATGACAAGAATTTTAGTACAGGTGAATTATTAAGAAGGATAAGGCTTACATATTTTTTTATAGGTACATAATTCTATTTTGTACGATTTTTAAAGGATTTTATTGGAAAATTAATGTTAAGTAAAAAAGGCCCCAAAAAAGTGGGCAGATAACTTTGTATAGCAGAATTGTTGAAAACAACTTTTTCTCCGTTCTTTGCGAAGAATATGCCTTTCATTTCCAATGATTCCTTTAATAAAAGTTTTTTTTTAATACAGGGAGTGTCGGGGAGCGAATTGAAAAAAAAAATTCTCCCACTTGATTATTTCATAGTATATATTTCAAATTTCAGCTATCTAGCTCGAGTTTTAGGGCTTAAAAACTGCCGACAGACGGAGGGACGGACTTGGCTAGATCGACATTATTATCGATACTGATAGTGATCACAACTAAAGTTACATAGTTATGTTAAAAGTGGTCTTCGAGCAATATTAATGTATGTTACAAACGATGAGTTATCCCTTTAGAATAGGGTATAAATTGTGTACTGAATCCACTGACTGACTTAGGGTCCACATGGGGAACCACAACATATGCTGCCCATTAAAGAAGAGAAACGAATAACACTTTGTTTCTCCAAATTCTACACCAAAAAGATTATTTCTGCCTGGTAGTACAATGGACCGTTACCGAGTCTGAGTGCTCTGGGATTTAGATTTCCTTTTTAAAAAAACAAAAAAAAACAAAAAACAAAAAAGAACATACTTAGCCACGCACAGCCCGAACGCTCATCGTAGCTATAAAACTTGCTTGCCATAGGCCTAGATATTTTTCATAAATAAACAGATCATATGTATATGAAACTTATTGTTTGATTCCGATACCTTATTAAAACAGACATGTTATCTATTTTCGGTGCCACAAACGCGAGCTACTAAGATATTTTATTCGAAGACTTTGCTAAAGATGTTTAAGTCATTTTCATATTTTTTTACGTTTTAGTTAATGCCAGAATTTTTTTTAAACATTTGTGCCAAATGTGTGCTGATGGATTTCATTTGATTAACACTAGTAGGCCCAAATGTATTACTTTGTGCAAACTATATATTGAAATATACCTAAAATAACAATCAAATGAAAACAAATAAAATATTAAGAAAATTTAGCAAATTATCTGGGCAGTAGTCTTCAAATAAAAGATTATTGACCGGGTTATTAATTTATTTTATTCCTTCACTGATCAATAGAATTATCGAGACAGTCATCGATTTTGAAAAAAGGAACGCACTGTCCCAGCTCCGAAAGTTACCCACCATTTCATATTTTGTGTAATAAGTCAAAACAAATTAAAGAATGAAAATACTCACCCTTTTCAACACAATCACCTTTTTTAATTTCCGTTTTTCAATAAAGAATTAAATAAAATGAATTCACAATCCATAATTTGCACCAATCACAATTAAAATCATAATTTATTTTAAAAGGATTCATTCACAGTAATTCGTTTATAAAACACACACGCTCTAGTTATTTAAAAAATATAAATGTACGATTAAAATGCTTATAAGAGTTGTAATTTCTTTGAAATGGTTTTTTTTTCGTAACCGTTCCTATTCAACTAAGAAGCAAACTTATAACTTTTATGAGTCGCAATAGGACTCCTTCAGAAATTTGACAGACAAATCACAAGCAAAACTATATAAAATTTAACTGTAAGCATAACATTTTACACAGTAGCACAAGTGATCGTGATCGACACAACACGATACAGTCCGCTACTCCTTGTGTCGCGGAGGAGGAAGATTATTTCAATGATGTTACTTTCAATATAACATCAACTTTTATATAAACAGGAACAATGAGACAAACGAGAAAAACTGTATCTACTAACCGATAAGACACAGATACGAGTACCAGAATGAAGTTCAATTGCTAGTGAGTAGGTAGTTAGCAGTCTAACTCTAGTGATGAATAGTACCGCTACAGTGCCTCACATATGCTTTTGGTTTCTCAATCTGAATATAAATTTAAAGCAACTGAGAGTCACAGCCGAGCTGGTGGCGATGAAAAAGCTCAATTGTAGCTTATTAAAAACATGCAATCCAATTGATCTGGAGTGGGAGAAGACAGAAGCTTGGCAGGCAGCCTACTACCGTATGATCGAGTGTCAACACTTGAAACTGATGGTCCTGAGAATCTCCGACGCTTCAAATCTGTATCATGGTCAAGTGGGTATGTGTGTGGCTGGACTTCTAGGCCTTTCAAATTACATATACTTTCATAATCGGTTAAACTAAAATACGGTTTTTATGGTTAAATGGATTTCATAATTGAATAAAAGGCCGTTCTATAGAACAGGGCGCCGCGCCAGCCGGTGATAAAATGTGATTACTATTCACAGGGCATTTGTTAGGCTAGGAAATTATTAATGTTTTCACATTCGAATAAGATGACACGAAAATGATAATAATGTAGGTAGCACAATTAACCCCGCGTTTCTTACAGATAAACTGCGAGAATAAGATAATTTGTTTGGAAAACACCAACAGCTACATGCTTGGGTGGGTGTTCGATACAATCGTTACAGAATTCAATTAACACGCGACGCAATTTAAAACGATTTGTGCGAATAATAACAATGCTAGCAATTGGCATCCAGATGGGGCGCACGTTTGGCATAGCTATTCCAAATAAGTGTAAATACTTTTAATCGCTTTAGATTCGCCATGAATTTTGAGGTATATACAAAATTAGACACGTTCTTGATTTTGTATTCCGCTAGAATTGGACTTGAATTATTTTTTTGAGGGTTAAGCGTAGATTATTTGCACAGGACGTGCTTTTCGCTGAAGTTCTTTTGATAGCCTATTTGTATGCTTTGATTGTCAAAACGAAAACAAGTGAGGAAATTAACCCCAAAAGATTACGATTATTAACTTCCCAGTACTAGGTAAGTTATTGTGATTGGTCCGAAAATGAAAATCGTGATTGACAACATATTTTAAAATTTGAGGGTCCACAATATGTTTTTTCCCATTTTAAAGAAGATGTATGTGTAGTATGCGTGTGTGCGTGCTTACGTAAGTACGTTCGCGAACATTTTTTTCGTTCATGGTACCTATGTCGCGTATAAAACATGATAACGCTTTCGTTAGCCTCTTACCTTAAAAGAATAAAGTTGCACCTTTGGACAAGTGGTTTTGAAATAGCGCAGGCTTTAATATATGATTTTTGGCATTTTCAGTCAAACAAGTGTACACTGAACCTGGAAGTTAAATTCTAAAATACGGCTTGGATTAAAAATCTAATTATAGCACCGTGTTAGGTGAGAAAACTGGAACTTATATGTTTAAAGTTGACCCCTATAGGACCAGTAGTTTGGAAGTGGCAGGGGTTCAATAGTTTTTTGGTAAAGTAAAATTTGAGGATATGCGTCAGATCAGTAAGTAGCATATGTCAAAGTTTTGACGTTCGATAGCAAAAGTTATCGGAATACAAACGTAGAAAATGGTGTTTGGAAGCACTTATCCATATCCGCTTAAGGACTAAGCGGCGATAGTTATCCCCGCCAAGTAAGTGTATATATGCTAAGTTGTTGTTGTATTTAACATACAAATGTGAATAAGCGTATATAGAACGCACCCTTAAACTGAGGTATGCAGAACAACGTTTACAAATAATTAAAAATCTTTTACCGAAATTCCGAGTTGGTGGTCGCAACTTTAAGAGCGTTAACGCCAATTTTCGGACGTAATTCTTGTCCCAGTAGACCAGCAATTCATAGTGTAGTGAACAAATTTGAGTCAGAATGCCCGCCGGAGGTATGGAGAATATTGCTGCCGTTGAGACGTCCGTCACAAATCAGCCAAATTCGTCCAATTCACGGCGGTCTCAAGAATTGGGCCTCTCCCAGACCACATTATGGCGAATATTGCGTAAGAACTAAAGCCACTTGATCATATCAAGCGACGTACGTTCTCGAATTAGGCTCTGGACATGATGGAAGAAAATGAAGAATTTCATCGCTGGACAATAGCGTTACTGGACAGGTGAGAACCCTCATGTGCTTCAAGAAACAGCACTTCATCCGCAAAAAGTCACTCTTTGGTGCGGCTTTCATACCGATGGCGTCATTGGGCCGTTTTTCTTTCGTCGATGAAAATAACCGTCACGGTAAATGGTATTCGCTACAGAAATATGTTGTAAAGTTATTTCTTTGAACAATTGCATGAATTGGACATCAGTGATACGTGGTTCAAACAAGACGGTGCCACAAGAGACACAGCGGGTGCAACAATCGAGTTATTGAAGTCTCAGTTCGGTGAACGTGTTATCTCGAGATACGGCCCGTCTATTGGCCTCTAGACTTTTTGTATGGGGCTACATTAAATCATTGGTCTATGCCAACAAGCCGGCGACGTTAGAGGAGCTCAGAGCCAATATTGAACGAGAAACAGCGGCCGTATTGGTCGAAATGTGCGGCCGAGTCATCGAAAATTGGTTTCAACGTATCGACCGCTGCATACGTTGCCATGGTGGACATATAAACGAAGTCGAATTCCATTCATAAATATTTCGATAGTCATTCAAGCCAATAATATATAATTTTTTTTGAGATATCTCAAGTAGTTTGCATTTTATTTAAAAAAAAAAGTTGTCAAGTCCTTAATGAATGACTCTGTATTAAAGCCGGATGCATATGATAGCATTCATCGTTAAGAGCCATACATGGCGATTTCCGTATTCACGATAAGTAATGTTTTTGAGTTGGTGAAGTAGTTCGCATTGCTGTTGGTCATCATCAAGCGTCTTCTCGCACAGCTCTAGTAATTTCAATCGACTAATTTGAGTGCCTCGAATAGATCAGTGATGTGAAGACTTGAACTCGCATTCGATCGGCAAGGTTAGCTGAAATCGCCGTTCTAGCGAAAAATGTGACGGAAAACTCAGGTGCATCCATTTCGAGACAATCACAGTTTCACATAAAGATGCTGGCCTTAATGCTTATAAAGTCCAGGTAACACAAGAATTGAAGTCAGTAGACCACGCAAATCGCCGTAATTTCGCTGACTGGGTGCTGCAAATGGATGAACAACACCATAATTTTTTACACAAATTTATTCTAAGTGATGAGGCTCTTTACACCCTATTCTAAGGGTATATTAATTTTGACTCATAGTTTGTAACATACCTTAATATTGCCCGTAGACCTCCAAAAGTTACTATATTTATGATCAGCATCGATAGTAATGTCGATCTAGCCATATCCGTCCGTCCACCCGTCGGCAAAAATTAGAATTTTGAGCTAGAAAGCTGATATTTTTTAAATATGATCTTTGACTCCTAAAACTGCTCGGTAGATAAAATTTCTAAAAAAAAAAAAATACTTTTTTAAAAAAAAAAAAAAACCAAAGTTTGAGCTATTGAGCTGAAATTTATAATATAGACTCTCTAGGTGTCTGATAGGAATAAGAATAGGGTATCCAACAGTTCGCCCAAGCGGACTGCAGCCCGTCCCTAAGTTTTTAATTGGTCTGGGTACGTAAATAAACAAAGCTGTTGCAGCTGGGGCTTGGAAAACCCAACAAAAATGGTAGAACAATCTCTTCATCCGCAACCAGTGACAGTAAGGCGCGATTTTTGGGCTGGCGGTGTCAATGGGCCATATTTGTTTGAAAATGATGCTGGTGCGACCGATGTGAATGAATTGTGTTACCAAACGATGTTGAGACTTTTGTTTGTTTGAAATTGATACCGTGTACGTTTTCGCAAATAATTGAACAAAACGAAGTTCTTTGACATTGCCCGCAATTTTAAGTGAAATATTTTTTTTCCTTAAGAGGAAAAGATGAATTTGATTTCACTTGAAAACCAAAAAAAATGCGTTCTTACGTTCTTCAGGATTGTGAGCACAAGTCCAAGCAAAATGAAGTAAGTATAAATCGGGTTTCCATAAGCGAATTGAAGCCGTTCTAAAGGGTGTTCAAATTTGAGGTATCATTTTAGATTTTGAATGAAAGACATAAATTGTGTGAAATCTGTATTAATTTTAACTGGAAATTAATGTAAATTGGTTCCCGTTAATAATGCGAAAGAATGTCGTCCAAGTGACCTCTTCTGCTAGCTCGGCAGACTGTCAACCTTTTATCAAAATTTTGAATGACTTTTTCGCATAACGATGGTGCAATAAGCGATATTTGCTCGATGATGTTGAACAGATTGAGAATCATCGGCATAAACTTTGCTCTTAAAGAAACCCCATTAGAAAAAATCCAGTGGTGTTAAATCGCATGATCTTGGTGGTTAAACTTCTCTTTCAAAAGATCGATTGGGTTCGTTGCTGTGTGGCATGTTGCACCATCCTGTCAAAATCACATATTCTGCGCATCAATATCTTCCAATTGGCTCCACAAAAAGTTTCTAATCATCGCTTGATATCGAGCCCCATCCACAGTAACTGCATTACCATTTTCAGTTTCGAAGGTGGCGCACCACACCAAAATACTCACCATACAGTAACTTTTTTTGGTTTCATTGGCCTTTCAAATTCAAACAATTATCTAGGATTTTCTTCATCCCGAATGCTTTGTTTATTGACATAACCGCCAATTTCAAAATGAGCCTCATCGGTGAAGTTAATTTGCTTGAAAAAATTGTTATTTTGTTGTTGCTTCTCTATGGAACAATTAAGGAATTTCCGACGCACTGCGTGGTCAGTTGACTTTAATTCTTGTGTTAACTGCATTTTGTAAGCCTTTACATGCAGATCTTTGTGCAAAATGTTACACAAAGCTGTTGGTTTGAGGTTTAATTGCTGTGAACGACGACGAATTGACGTCCTTGGCTCTTCAGCAGAACTTCTAAGAACTAATAGCTGAAATATTTCCACTCGACCGACCATTACGATGATAGGCTTTACTTCCCTGATCTTGAACCGAACCAGTTTCTTCAAATTTTTGAACGATAAGTTTAATAGCAAGAAAGAGACCCTCTAAATTTCGCCAATTATAGAGGCATCAGTCTACTGAATACTGCATATAAGATCATGTCTGCTGTACTGTGTGAACGCCTGAAACCATTGGTCAACCACATTCGCAACGACCACTGCGGTTTTAGGCTCGGTAAGTCCACGGGCGATCAGATATTCACACTACGGCAGATCCTGGAAAAAGCCCAAGAAGTCCAAATCGATTCTCACCATCTTTTTATCGATTTTAAGGCCGCATATGACAGCATCTATAGAGATGAGCTATATAGAGCCATGTCTAGTTTTGGCATCCCTGCTAAACTTGTCAGATTGTGCAGAATGACAATGGAGAACTCTCGCTGCTCCATAAAGGTCGAAAACAATCTCACCGAGACTTTTTATGTCAAAAAAGGATTGAGACAAGGTGATGCGCTGTCATATGTGACTTCTTCAACATCATACTTGAGAAAATTGTGCGAAATTCGTAAGCCAACACTAGAGGCACACATAATTGGCAGAACACAGCGAGCTGTCACTGGTGCGTTTGCAAGTATTAGCACAGAAGCGGCAAAAATGGGTTTAGTGGTGAATGAGGGCAAAACAAAATATATGCGGTCAACAAGAAGGGACACACAACATCGACAAATCGGACAGAACATCACTATAGACAGCTATAATTTTGAGGTAGTTAGAGACTTTGTTTACCTCAATACCACAGCTGAAATCAAACGAAGAATTACACTTGTCAACCGCTGTTTCTTTGACCTAAGTTGGCAATTGATTAAGTCAAGAAAAAAAACCTAAGGAGACTCTATATAAGACCCTCATCATCCCAATCCTGCTCTGCGGCGCAGAAGCATGGACATTAGCAAAAGCGAATGAAGATCTTCTTAGTCGTTTCGAACGCAAAATTGACGGGCTTTGGAGGATGAGATTTAACAGCGAACTCTACGAGCTGTACAGCGACATCGACCTGTCATAAAAGTACTTATCAGTCCACTAAGACAGCTAGGACATATAGAGCGAATGGACACCAACGCTCCCTCCTGAAGAGTCTTCGATTCCAACCCGGAGGGAAAACGCAGTAGAGGAAGACTTCGCCTTAGGTGGCGCACCCAAGTGGAAGGGCACCTCAACCAACTTGGAGTGCGCAACTAGAGACAGTTAGCCAAAGATCGTGCTAACTGGAGAGGCGTATTGGTTGAGGCCCAGGTCCACCCCGCACTGTAGCGCCACCGAAGTAAGTAAGTTTAATAGCAGCATTTGCTCTACAGTATTTTGAACGAAATTTTCTTTTAACTTCTGCAAAACTTTCCCCATATTTAAAATAAGTTTTAATAATTAAAACACGTTGCTCAATAGTTTACCGATCCATTTTAGCTAAAGGGAATGTAATTACTTCATACCTGAAAAAACTTAGGTGTAATCTAATGTCTACCGGATATGCTCATATGGCAGCTGACAGCGGAACTGTGGATAATCGTGGTTCCTCCGTCAGTACTTGCGAGTAAAGTAAAAATCTTTCCAGCAGAAGACGAGCTCCTTAGTTCGTCCTCTGTATTGGAAGACATGTCCAGCAAGGATCTTCTGAGTGAGGATGAGCTTCTCAGCTCGTCCTCTGAATTGGAGGACCTCAACAACACAGTGGTGGGGCTTTCTCTACAGGATTGTAGCAACAATGCTGCAGATCATACAGATTAACCCCCAACACTCCATTAAGGCTTCGGCCGCTCTTATTCTCCGGTTAACAAAAACTTGAGAAGATTTAGTCTTGCTCCAAGAGCCCTGGGTTGTCAACAACCTGGTTCGTGGACTTAAGACCCCTGGATACTACCCACTATATGTGTCCGACAAAGGTAAACCTAGATCGTGCATATTGGTGAAGAGTAGTCTTAATGCATATTTACTCCCTAATTTCAGCGATCAAGATACGACGGCTGTCAAACTAGAGACCGCTGGTGGCATATACTGGTTGGCATTAGCGTATCCACGACAAAATGGGACCTCTCCCTGGTGGTAACCTGGAGAGCTTTATCGCGGAAGCAGAGAGGCGGAAAGCTGCACTCATCGTCGGATGCGACTCCAACGCGCATCACACTGCATGGGGCAGCACTGATATTAACAACAGAGGTGAGTCGCTTTATGAATATATTTTAAGTACTAATCTCATTGTGTGCAACACGGGTAATGAACCCACCTTCATAACTAAAAACCGACAAGAAGTCTTAGACATTACTCTTGTCTCCGTAAACATCTACAAAATGATATCGAGTTGGAAAGTTTCGGCTGACCATTCTTTCTCCCACCACCGATATCTCACTTTTAACCTTGACAACGCTGACACCACTCGCCATTCCGAAACCCTCGGAAAACAGACTGGCCCAACAACAGAGATAATATGCGTGGTGGACTTATTACCGCTGAACTATTAAGTCCCCCTTGCAATCCTAGCGAGCTTGACGACAAGGTTAATAAGGGCTTTTCATCTAGCGATGGCTGCATCCTGCCCCCTAATACTACCCAGGGGGAAAAAGAAGCCTCACTGGTGGTTACCTGAATTAGGACCACTGAGAAATGATTGCAGGAGACTTTTCAATCGCGCCAAAAGCTCAAGATCCAACACTGACTGGGACTCCTATAAGGCATCCCTCAAAGCATGTAAAAAAGAACTTAGGAGGGCCAAAAGATCATCGTGGAGACTCTTCTGTGGCAAAATAGAACAATCTTTGGAGGCATCAAGGCTAAGAAAAAAATCCTTGCTTCAAATCCAATTATGCCCAGCTGCCTAAAGAAAGCAGACGGCTCGTGGACTACATCTAGCGAGGAATCGCTCAATCTGCTACTTGATACACACTTCCCAGGTAGCTCTAACATAACTGATCATAGCAACCTAAACAGGTCGCCTATGTTTTAACAAATTCTCAGAGTCTGATAACTAGGGACAAACTCCTTTGGGCGCTACAAAGCTTCAAACCCTTCAAGTCTGCAGGACCTGACGGCATAATACCAGCCGAACTTCAGACGACTTCGGACATCATCCTTCCAACACTGGAGATGATTCTGACAAGTTGCTTAAAGCTGATTGACATTCCTCAGGCTTGGAGAGAAGTAAAAGTGGTTTTCATTCCCAAAGCAGGCAAATACTCCCATGTTAGTCCCAAAGACATCAGACCTATCAGTCTATCATCTTTCCTCCTCAAAACGCTGGAGCGTCTGATTGATATCCATCTTCGTATGAACATAAACCCGCAACTGATGTCTGCGGCCCAACATGCGTACAATAAGGGTAAATCGGTGGAAAACGCCCTTCACTCCTTGGTACGCACTATCGAATACTCCCTTTTCCACAAGTAATACACTATGGTTGCTTTCCTAGACATAGAACGCGCTCTCAACAACGTAAATACATCTGCAATCGCAAATGCACTGACAGAACTGAATGTGAATGGCTCGCTTGGGGAACTGATCAATCTTTTGCTCTCAAGCAGGATTATCAATTCGAAACTGGGCGATTCATCCGCTAGGAGGTCTGTCAGTAGGGGTACGCCACAAGGTGGTGTCCTTTCCCCCCTTCTATGGAACTTGGTGGTGAATAAACTACTGACATGCCTGGAGGGGGAGGGTTGCATGGTGATTGCCTATGCGGATGACGTTGCTATTGCCGTCTCAGGGAAATACCTCAACACCCTAAAGGAACTACTTCAAAAAGCTCTCAATAAGCTGACAAGTTGGGCAAGAAGATGTGGGCTGGGGGTTAACCCTCATAAAACCGAACTTGTCCTCTTCTCCAGGAAATATAAAATCCCTCATATCGACCCTCCTTCCATTAACGGTACAAGCTTAACATTTTCCGATGAAGCTAAATTCCTGGGTCTTATCCTCTATAGGAAGTTAAGCTGGAAACCCAACTTACGAGAAAGAGTAAAAAAAGCGACAGTAGCACTTTTCTCTTGCAAAAAAGCCATCGGTAATAAGTGGGGTCTACAGCCCCGCATATCTCACTGGCTATACGTATCGGTAGTGAGACTGATTCTGACATACGCCAGTTGTCTGGTGGTCTAAGCTAAGCAAGGTGCAACGTACAGCTTGTCTGTGTATCAGCGGAGCACTCCGTACGACTCCCTCCGCCGCACTGGACATCTTACTGCATCTGACACCCCTGGATATTTTCAGCAGGCAGATGGCTGCTCCGCTGTCTGCTTAAAAGCCACCTCACAGTGGATCAAAACGAATATTGGCCACTCCATCATTTTGGACTCACTTGGGTCCGTACCAAGTAACATTGACTACACTACACCCCAACTACAGTTCGAAAAGAATTTCCAAATCACTATCCCCACCAGATCATTCTGGGAGGATGTTGGTTGCACGGATGTTAAATCGATCCACTTTTATACCGACGGATCAAAAACTAGCGAGGGGGTAGGTGGGGGTGTTTACTCAGAAAGACTAAATATCAGTCTCTCCTTCCGTCTTCCTGATCATTGTAGCGTGTTCCAGGCGGAAATCATGGCGGCTAAGGAAGTCCTGTCGTGGCTGAAGAGAAATGTGATATCCGCTAAGGATATCTGCATTTTCTCGGATAGTAAAATCCCTGGACTCAGTCTCTCCCAATTCCATCGTAGCCTTAGAATGCCGTTCATCTCTGCAGGAGATGGCAGAGCAGTTCAATATTCACCTTTGTTGGGTGCCGCGGCATAGAGACATCCCAGGGAATTGTAGGGCAGACGAACTCGCCAAAAACTGAACCGCATTACCTCTTCTATCTGAGAAAGGTTTTATAGGTATGCCTATCGCTACTTGCAAACTTA
Source organism: Portevinia maculata (assembly GCA_949715645.1). Taxonomy (NCBI): domain Eukaryota; kingdom Metazoa; phylum Arthropoda; class Insecta; order Diptera; family Syrphidae; genus Portevinia; species Portevinia maculata. The sequence continues at coordinate 79,769,031 of OX454526.1, read as the reverse complement.
TGTTCAAGCTATCCGCAGTCGAGAGTACAAACCTCAGGTGGACACGTAGTGATACATGTCTAGCGACTAAGCAAATCTGGCCAAAGCTGGATCTGCGACGCTCTTTGAGTTTGATCTCACTCAACAGACTGCACATTGGCTCCGTCATAGGTGTCATCACAGGACACTGTCTAATAGGCAGGCATGCATCAAGGCTTGGCGTTTACTCAAATGACTTCTGCAGAAGCCGCAGGGATGAGGAGGAAGAGGAGACTACGTCGCATCTCCTCTGCATATGTCCTGCACTCTCCCATAAAAGATATCTCTGCCTAGGAGCCTTCTTCGTCAACGAACTCAGTGACTTAGCTAACACAGATGTTAGAAGTCTATCGCGCTTCACTAGAAGCTCCAAATGGTTTTAGCGAGTAGGGGTCGAAACTCCCGATCCATGTGGCATCACAACGGACCTCATTGGTCTAAGTGTGCTGGCTTTCAGCTAGCAGCCACTTCAACCTAACCTAACCTAACCATATGTATAATTGTAATCTGGTGAATGACACTATATAAAGTCATTCGATTTGTTGTATAGGGTTCATTACTAGGTAATTTCCGCCAAGTTAGATGGCACGGATGATACAAATGATATAGCTGCTGTTATGAAAGTAATGAGTAGTACTTACTTACTTAACTGGCTCCCGACCCGTGAAGAGTCTCTACTTGAGAGTAATGATTGCAAATTATTATTTCCGATTGGCTATCGATGTATAAATAATTACGCAAACAATGGCAGTGTTTAAGCATCGCGATCTACTTTTTATCAATTGGTATTGAATTACTTTGATGATTTAGTAGTCTGATCTAGTAGGTGTGCGTCAATTTTGAAATATGAGTCAATCAATAGCTGCTTTTATTTAATTAGAGAAGATCTATATGGATCGTCCTCTTACTTGTAAGACAACAACTCTACGAAATTCTGTGTTCTATTGAGCTAAATTTTCGTCAATCAAAAATCTAATTTCGAATCTCACAGCCAGAGTTATACCTTAACGATTAAGCCATTGAAATATTATGAAAATAGTTGCAACTATTTGTACCTTTAGTAAATTAATAATAAATAAAATAAACGGTAGTTAAAGGTCCATTTCATTCCATATTCCATTTTTATCCATCAATTGTCGCAATTAAGTTTTCAAAATATCTTTCCAAGACAAAGAAGAATTTGAACAAGGAAGGAAACTCTGATATATCTTCTTGCCTACGAAAAAAGGAAAAAAGCGGCCAAGTGCGAGTCGGACTCGCAAATGAAGGGTGCCGCTGCTACGGAGTAACATCATATAAAAGTTCTTGAACTTCACTTTGATCGATAGATAAGTGGCGGTTTACGATTTTTGACGTATTAAAAAAAAAAATACTTACTACATCTCGTTCAAACCAATTTTCGGTGGAAGTTTGCATGGTAATGTACATCATATATTTTTATCATTTTTTTTCATCATTACACATTTTACCACTTTGGAAGTGTCTCTCGCGCAAACTAAATATAATCTAAAATGATTTTAGAAACCTCAATGTCATTTTTGAAGACCTTATCCATAGATACCCCACACGTATGTGTTTGATGAAGGGTGGCGACGGTGTAGAGGTTAGTGTGTTGGCTTGTGACCCGTGCGGTGCAGGTTCAATCCCCATGGGGAACAAAAACAAACGCCACCCAATCACATGCCTCTACACCAAAAGGAGGATTTCTGCCTGGTAGTACAATGGAACGTTAGTGGAGTCTGAGTGCTCTGGGATTTGGATTTCCTTTCTTTAAAAAAAAAAAAAAAAAAAAAAAAAAAAAAAATGTGTTTGATGAAAACTAATTTTTGAGTTTCAGTTCTAAGTATGGGGAACCCTCAAAATTTATTGTTTTTTTTTTCTATTTTTGTGTGAAAATCTTAATGCTATTCACACAGAATACATCTACTTACCAAGTTTCAACAGTATAGTTCTTATAGTTTCGGCTGTGACATGCCCGGACAGACAGACAGACATGACGAATCTATAAAGGTTCGGTTTTTTGCCATTTGGTTACGGAACCCTAAAAAGTAGTGCTTTATGAGACATTATATTATGGACATTATGTGGCGCATTTGCAAGCATCGAAACTAAGGCGGCGAAGAAGGGTCTGGCTGTTAATGAGGACAAAACGAACTATATGCTGTCAACGAGAAAGGACTCTCAACATCGGCGACTCGGACAAAACGTCACGATGGACAGATACAACTTCGAAGTAGTTAAAGACTTCTCATAGAACCAAGGAGATATTGTATAAGACCTTAATATTCCCGGTCCTGCTGTATGGTGCAGAAGCATGGACCCTGTCAAAAGCGGATGAAAACCTTCTGGGATGCTTTGAGAGAAAGATTCTTCGAGTGACATCGGTCCAGTTTGTGATGATGGAGTGTGGAGAAGAAGATTTAACGACGAACTATACGGGCTATACAGCGACGCTGACCTCGTCAAAAAGCTAAAAATGCAACGGCTGAGATGGCTGGGACACGTGGAGCGTATGGACAACAACGCACCAGCACGGCGATTCTTCGAATCCACCCCTGAGGGTCAACGCAGCAGAGGAAGACCCCACCTTATATGGCGCGCACAAGTGGAGAATAAACTCAAAAAACTTGGTGTGGGTAACTGAAAGCAGCTAGCGAGGGACCGAGCTGGTTGGAGGGGCTTCTTGGTTGAGGCCGTGGTCCAAGTAAGTGCTTTATGAGCAACGTGCTAAAAGATCTTGTAGCAGATGGAGTCCTAGTAAGGTTTTGTTTTAGTAAATGGAATGAAATATTCTTATAAAGGGTCTTTCATTAAGGGCTTGACAACTTTTTTTTTTAAATAAAATGCAAACTACTTCAGATATGTCAAAAAAAAAAATTATTGGCTTGAATTACTATCAAAACATTTATGCATGGAATTCGACTTTGTTCGTAATTATGTCCACCAAGGGAACGTATGCAGGCGTCGATACGTTGAACCCAATTTTCGATGACTCGGCCGCACATTTCGACCGATACGGTCGCTATTTCTCGTTCAATATTGGCTCTGAGCTCCTCTAACGTCACCGGCTTGTTGGAATAGACCAATGAATTAATGTAGCCACATAAAAAAACATTTAGAGGCGTTAATTCACACGATATCGGCGGCCAATAGACGGTCAAGGTAACACGTTCACCGAACTGAGACTTCGATAACTCGATTGTCGCACCCGCTGTGTGGCTTGTGGCACCGTCCTTTTGGAACCACATATCACAGATATCCAATTCATGCAATTGTTCAAAGAAATAACGTTCCAACATGTCTCTGTAGCGAATACCATTTACCTCAACCTGACGGTCATTTTCATCGACGAAAAAAAACGGCTCAATGACGCCACCGGCATGAAAACCGCACCAAACATTGACTTTTTGCGGATGAAGTGCAAACGAGGGTTCTCATCTGTCCAGTAACGCATATTTTGCTTATTGACGAAGCTGTTTAACTAAAAATGCGCTTAATTGGTGAGGTTGATTTTGCGATGCGATTTTTAATTTTCTTCTATCATGTCCAGAGCCCAATTCGAGAACGTATGTTGCTTCATATGATCAAGTGGCTTTAGTTGGTGAGTCAGATTGCTCTTGTAAGGGTGTTGGCCCGTTACGCAAAGTTGGCTATAATTTGGTCTAGGAGAGGCATTATTCTTAAGAACGCCGTGAAATTGATTGATTTGGCTGGTTTGGGACGGACGCCTCTACGGCAGCAATATTCTCCAAATTTCGGACAAAACGTAGTCTCACTGGCACGACAACATCAAGCAGCGTTAACGGTCTTAAAGTTGCGACCACCGACTCGGAATATGGTATGTAGTAAATTTTAATTATTTGTAAACGTTGTTCCACCGTGTACTTTACTATGATGAAAATGTTGATTTTACTGAATATTTGGACATTGACACTTTGGTAATCGGTTTAAGGATGCGTTCACACTGAAAGTTTGAAGTTGGCAAGTCGCTAATGAAACACCCTTTAAATTTACTAAATGTAGAGTAAAAAATCAAACATTTGATGAGATCGTTCAAGGACAATAACAATGGGATAGGAGAATCCGTCAGCAATGCGCAGTTGCATGAAATAATGAAGGAGTTGTTTGGAACGCGACCTGTGTTCCAAAATACGCACACAGTAAACTTTCATAGAATGCCTGTTAATGGCCTGACAACCTGTTTAAAGGATGTTGAAGAAGAATAGGATAATTGTGATGGTAAGAAATAATTTTTCGAATTAAATTCAGCATATTAGTTGCTGTGGATGTTGTAGAGCCAACAGCAATTTACTTCCAGAGAGCCAAGACCAACACCGGCACAGCATTCAGCATTAATTCCAGAAACATCACAAAAAAAATACTGTGTCACGAACTTCAATATGTGAATGTGTATGTGACACAAAAATTACAAAACAAATGAATCTTGCGAATTGTGAGGGTCTTGTGAGTCTTGTGACCTTCTCACAAGGAGATTACAATTTCGATTGTTTTTGTGAGCCTCCCAATCACAAGTTGTGAGGGCGCGGAAGAAAACGAAAACGTCACAAATCGCCTTGTTAGGTTTTTGTGACTCTTGTGAGGTCTCAATGAGGTTTGGAATAATCGGGGTGTAAGTTAATAGTATACGTACGTCGTACATTTATTACAGCTTAAATGTTATCTTTTTGCTTTATATGTCAAAAGGTGATCAGCGGTGCCAAACTTGCAAAGTGAAAGTATTTGATGAATCGGATTGTTTTATTTTCATGAGATGATCAATGTAGATCAGTAGCTAATATTAACATTAACTATCACTTTTTTAGTTTATTTCGTCATAGGAAACAGTAAATATTACTGTATTACTGTATTATTGAAAGAATCTATCTCAGTTGTAATGAAAGGACTTACTGTATGATTTCTTATCATATGCTTGTGTAATGAAGTTTTATTCGTGTGTCGCAAAGTTCATAAAGTATGTGCAACAGATAACGAGGAAGGCAATCTTGCATTTGTTTCTTGCCTAGTAGAGAATTCTCAGACAATCAGAAAAAAACAAAAAAAAATGCATTAAAGGCCCAAATGGTGGGCCTTGGCGTGATTTGAATCTGAGACCAGTACTTTAGTAGTCATGCACTAATTACTGAAAATGTCAGGTTCCTTCACTTCGCACACGCCTTCGCATGGCCTTAAATCATTAAATTTTTTCAATTAAAAAACTCCTCGAATTTTTCAAATCCTTTCAGCAGAGGCCGGAAAGAGATAATAAAAGTATGGGCCATTTTATAGGTGTACGTCATACAAGGATGATCAACAAACAAAATGAAGCTAATTACTTACATATGTACGTAAATGTTTTGATGGAAAGATGTGAGATCGACACTGGTCCATGACTGCAAAATATAGCGGTTGAACATCCTGAAGGGTGTCCAATTAAGACACCTATTTGAAATTTGCGAAAAAAAATCATTGTTTATTTGAAAAGTTCTGATGTTTTTATTCAAATAATGAGTGTAGAATGGAGCTTATATATCGAACAAGCGTTTCAGCAAATCGGAGGAGATGTGCTGTCTTCAAATACGCGACTAAGCCATTTCCTGCCATCCTAATGCATTATCATTTTGTTGCGAAGCCGTTCATGGCCTACTGGCTTTCAGCGAAGGCTCCATTTGCGCGAAAAGTCCATGATTTAAATTGGATACAAAACAAAACTTGGTTTTAATAAGCAATTTAGGCATCACTTGTGGAGAAAAACCCTACAATTGTACCATAAACTTCTATCGTATCTTTCTATTATTTCGATTAGTATGTAGAAGCTTGCAATGCGCCACTTGCTTGGTAGGTGTTGCTTACTGTCCAACAAAAACTGTCTGCGCTATGTTCCAACACTATTAGGATACTGTAACAAACATATACAGACAATTATACCCCTCACTATATTCGCCCCTTCCTCACGATTTTTGAACCAATCAAGATCTCTTAAATCCTTTTTATTCCTTCTAAAAAGAACGAGTTTACCATTTACAGCTTTCCCCACTACTTTGCGACCCCTTAACACTTTTTCAACATTTATCTGAGGAGCAACCGCACTGCTCGAGGCATCGACGAAGAATGCCACAATCCATACAATATACAATATTTTTTATTAATACTCAAAGGGTGTTACATTGGCTACTAATACTATTTATAATTATTAAATAACGTCTTAAGTCTAATTATTTTTATCTGTGATCACAAAAGGGGCCTCTATTGGTTACATTTGTTTTTACATTTTTTAACTCGAAAGTTCCTTAAGTCGAACATTTTGTTTATTTAAGATGTGCGATTTTCAAGTGGGCTTGAGTACTGCTGACGGTCGTTTTCCTATAAACACTGTTGCCATTCTTCTCTGTGATTCTCAAGAATGCATGTATCTTAAAGAAAAGAATTTGAACGGGAATTCATTGAAATTTCAATGAACATTACTTCAGCGTTAACCCTCAATTGTCTAGGAAATAACCTGATCTCGAGTGTGGGTAGGTATATGAGTTGAATTGTTGTATATTCCAATGAAGAATGGCACTATTCCTCAAAGAAAAAGATGGACATCATATTTGGAATTGGCAAAATCTCTTACAGAAAGATTTGTTCGTCTCTAAAAAAACTAATTTAAGAATAGTAATTTTATTTATTCACCTTTTCTCTCAACTGTCATTGCCAAACATTTTAACCATTTCCCTCATTTTTTGTTAATTGAACAAAACCTCCTACAAAATTGCATGCTCTTAAGAAATTCACCTTATTGACCACTACCCGTCCATTGAAATAAGCAAAATCTCTTAATGTAGTTTTTTGTTCGTTCTTAGAAGAACGCTTTTAAATTGAAACAACTAAAAACCTCCTTTATAAGAATCGCCCTAAAAAGAACAATTGGATCCAACCACCAGTCGGTCCATCAACGAGTAATACGAGCAATTTGAAAATATCCTTATAATAATATGCTAGGCTGAATTTGGGCGAAATTCAATGTTCCCCTTTAATTAACAGATTAATTGTTTCCACTAGATTCTGCGGGCGAATGGGTTGCGTGTAGTCGGGTGCGGTGAGTGATATGCGGACAACCCTGGCTTCAAATGTTGAATCACCTGAATAATTTTAAGTCAAAACTTGTTTATGGTAACCGCAAAATCCAGGACATTCTCGAAACGTTGCCGCGAAAATCGCACCATTTCGTTTGTGGATACTCCCAATTTCGTTGCGTTGCGTTGTGCGCCCGTTTAATTCTTCATGACTTCATGTCAATGTTCACACAGCTGTCAAACAAAATGGCGCCGAATTCTAAATAGGCAGTCGTAATGGGACATGAACAAAATCTCGAAGGGCTATGCGAAATCTGATCGGCATGTTTCCTCCAATTGTTATAAAACATGTAAAAGTACCCACAAAATATTATTGAAATAATATCAATAATAACAATTTAGGGCTTAGGGTTATTTAAATGAATACATACCTATATGTACGTAAAATCAAAATATAGATACGTATTTTGAAATTCTGGATACACACACTTTTGTGAAAATTTATAAGTAAATTCAAAAAAAAAAAAAATAAATAAAGTGAACGACTGGATCGCACGACTTCTCACCGGCCATTTTCCAAACTCGCAAAATCAAAAACAAAAGAGCTGTAACAATGTACATAGATTATATGCAGACAGCTATATTTGATTTCTCCTAATTGCATTAATAAATGCAGTTTGATTAATATTTAGTATTTTTATTTTCACTTTAAAATGCACCTGGTGAGTATCTGCGTTGTCTTTTGGTTAAAGCTGAGTATGCCACTTACTAACCTTTATTCCGAGTACTAAAACACCAACACACATCAATATCATTATAGCCGTTTTTGAGAAATGTGAAGTTTTTGAAAACTTTAGAAACTGTTTTAGATATGAATTAAGACTTTATGCAACAAAATCTTTAAAGAATTTCAGTATGCAAATTTGTTCAAGATGTAGTATTAGCGTTAATGTCAATTTTCTTTGAAATTGCTTCACACGTTTTTGAGATAATGTGCTGTTATTCGATTTATTTATATAAATTAAAACTTTATAAAATATTAAATTTGTTCAAAAATATTGAATATCCTCCTTATTCAATATTTTCGAAATCTAAAAACCGGTTTTTAAGATATTTTTGTTGTATAAATAAGCCACTATTCAAAATGACCAAAGTGAACAAAATCGTTAAAGCCGTTGCTGAGAAAGTACAATTTTCCAAAATTCAACAAAATTGTTATATGAATAAAAAAAAATTAAAAACAAATATTTCCAACATTTTAGTATGCAAATTCGTTTGATATACATATAAGTATTAGTTGGCGTGTTAATATGTATAGACTGAGTACGCCATTTTGTTACACTCACCTTGATTGTTATATGTTTAAAAAAATATCAAAATCGTTTGAGCCGTTTTTGAGTAAATCGGTGTTGTACAAATCATTTGATTGGTAGGTAACGTTGCTCAAAATGATATAGTGAAACAAAACAAATGGCCGTGAGATATAAGCCTACGCGAATACGAATTTAGTTCATAACTAGCTTTTTTCATTCTAGATTTCAGTCCTTCTAGTCAATACAAATGAAAATCGTTTAAGTGATTTTTGTGAAAATTTAAGTTTTTAAAAATTTCAGAAACGTTATATGAATTAAAGCTTCATAAACAACTTGTATGCAAATTTTTCCAAAATAGTAATAACAGCTAAAATATCAAATTTCTTTGAAACCACTTCACGATTTGATATTCGTTTTTCTAAGGTGCCGTTATTCGAACATTTCGCAAAAAATCAGAGTAGCTATGCCATATTCGTACATTAACTCCAAGCATTAAACACCTTAAAAATTATTTAAATTAGAGCTGTTACAAAAGTGAAGTTTCTTCAAAATTTTACAAACAGTAGTTATAAAACAATATTCCAAAAATCTGAATAAACTGATTTGTTCTAAATTTGTTTTTAAATAGATGAATAGCTAAATATTAAATTTATTTGAAATCACTTAAACCGTTTTTGAGATATGAGAGTCTGGGGAAAAAACTGATCAAAATTTTTTTTTTAGATTTTTTGTAAAGTACCGTTATTTTTACTATATTGGCGAAAACTGGGTAACCGCCATTTTCTTATGCTCACCTCAATTACGATCAAATCGTTAGAACTATCTTATGAGAAAATCGGTGTTGTTAAAACCAGTTCTTTGGAAACTGTTTAATTAAAATGAGAACTCCAAACACGAAGTTTAAAGTAAATCCGTTGACCTATTGTGGCTGGGGACTCGGTCACATGCGTGCAGACAGAAAGACGGACCGACGCGACTGATGGATTCCTATACAGTCGCAATATACATACACATACTCAGATTGGTTTCGAAATTTCAGCACGATTGCAATATCTCACTCTCTAGTATACCTACTAAAGTATACATTTTTACAGCCGAATTAATAAAAATTACTTAATTTGCTTCTAATTCACAAATTAACTATTTACAATGTTTATTAAAAGCTAATTCACGGGTCATTAATTAAAAATCATATCCATGCTTAAGCTAATTGTCGTTAAGTAATAAATGGTATAGAAATTGGGAATAGTTAAGTAATAAATTATATGGAGATACCACATCCAACATCAAATTTGGTTCAAATATTCGCTCTCAGTTATCAAAACTGCTGTCAGTCATATTTTAACTTAACTGCTCGTTAATTAACCCACTTCGGTGAATTAGTTTTTAATAAGATTTCTCATATAATTCATTGATTACAAATAATTCACGATTGATTTGCGTTTATTAATTTAGCTATTAGATTATTTACTCGTACTTCACTATGAGTTCAAATTGCATGAACCACGTGTCCAAGTTCCACTTTCAATGAGAGACATGTCCAAAGACAGTGAGAACCAAAGACATGTTCACGAAGTTGAAGCTTCTATGTGACGTGATGCTAGATGATCAACACGCAAAAGACTAGTTGAGTTTAATAAAAATGACACCCATGTTAGATTCAATTAGTATTGGAACTTGGGTTATTAAACGGCATTTCTTTCTGGCCTTCCAGGAAACCTAAATTGACTCGTAGGATTTTTTCTGTGGATCCCTACCTTAAAATTCATTTTCCAGACAAAGTGGTTGCTTTTGCGAGCGAAATGTGAGAGCGAGTTTTTCGAATCAGTGAATACTTTTGTCTACCTTCGCGTTGACACACGGCAACGTAACGAAGCATTACGTGATGTTTTTATGAATTTAATTCTGAAGTTGAAACGGGTATAAACATATAAATGGATAATCTGTAAAGATCATTGGCGATTCTAAAATTATTATATCTTTCTTCTTCTTTAACGCCGAGGTTATGATCAGGATTAAAGAGATCACAACCCTGTTAATGCCTCCATATTGGTCTGCCTGTGAAGGCCGACATTCAGTGTTTTTAGGAAAACGTGGAAGCAAATGACAGAGTCCATCTCCGGGTGAAATGAAAGCAATTGAGCATTTTCCTCAACTTAAGGCTGTAAAAGATGTGCAGGCATCAATCGGCCTGACTGGATTTTCTAGGATTTTTAATAGGGGCTATTCGGTAATGGTGAGATCATTGTCAGATTTTACTAATACGGACTTTTCTTTTCAATTTTCTTCCGTACGTCTTTAATGGCCTGAAGCAAGCCCTAATCAATAACCCTATTCAAGCTGTTTACATGCAGAACACTTACACTGAGGTGCAAACAGATGCGTTTCAATAAAGCTTTGGGGCCTTGCTATCTACTGCAAGGTGAGGACATCGATTTCCACTCTCTTTACTGATACAGCTGCATAAAACAGCGCAAGTGAACAAAAAATGTACAGCTATGTGCTTTTAGGTTTTGCGTTTTCAAACAGAATCAAGATGGAGCCCTTAAACAAGAGCGAATCTTACTGAGAGCTTTTACAACAATTATTACAATAAAACATAGGGACGGGCTACAGTCCGCTTGGGCGAACTGTTGGATACCCTATTCTTATTCCTATCTCTCATAAGTGGGCGTGACAACAGTCTAAGTATGGTTGAATTGTTAAGAACGCTCCCGAACGCGAAAAAAACGCTCCCTGGTTCAAACTTGGGTGTTTCAATAAAATTGTTTTATTTAATTGTGGGCGTGTCAGTAGGCGGATTTAAAAAAAATTAACACATGAGCATAAAGGGCCCCTAGATATATATATATATATTATAAATTTCAGCTCCCTAGCTCAAACTTTGAATTTTCAAAAAAAAAAAAAATTAATTGTGGGCGTGCCAGTGGGCGGATTTTGAAAATATTTACACATGAGCATAAAGGGCCCATAGAGAGTATATATTATAAATTTCAGCTCCCTAGCTCAAACTTTGGATTTTCAAAAAAATTGTTTTATTTATTTGTGGGCGTGTCAGTGGGCGGATTTTGAAAAAAATTTATCCCGAGCAGTTTTAGGAGTCATAGATCATTCAGCTATCTAGCTCAAAATTCGATTTTTTCCAAAATTTTGTTTTTTTGAGTTTGTGGGGTGTCTGTGGGCGGATTTCAAAAATTCGTAAACTTGATTATTTCGAGACCCTAGAGAGTATATGGTTAAAATTTCCGCTCTCTAGGTCCAGTTTAAAGGCCTAATTTTTGCCGACAGACGGACCTTGTCCTTTCTTTGGAAAGAAGCTTCATGATCAGAGCCAACTGATGTGAGCAATTTAGTCCGTACCCGATTCTATGTGACCATGTATCAGTTTCACTCCATGCTTTCATCGGAGTCGGAGCAGGAGATCGGGTGCTATAAACGTAAACTATTCAAATACTATATTTACCTAATTTATATTATTATCGGCTATATCTATTTAACTCAATTATGTAAAATTTAATGATGTGAAAATAAAACAAAGTACTTAAATTTCCACTAAAAATAAATAAACACACTTAATACTCGTAATTAAAATCAATCCTTCCATTAAATTTTGCCCTCCATCACAAAAATTGTCGGAAACTACATAATCGAACATAATGCTAATGCAGTTAAATTAGTGTTTACGTTTTCTGTACTTTACTTCAGCAGTTCGTGTTTAATTACATTCTGCAAACGCATTTTGACGCAAATGAAAATGGCCAACGTACAGTTGAGCTTCGACGAGCAGCAAGAATGGCACATGTACATGCAGATATGCTATTAATCTATGGCAGCCAGAACTTTTAGTACGCATAAGGAAGTCACAATCACAAGAACACCAGTTAATTTTATCAGTCAACTACATATTATATACTAAAGCAGAGTATAAATGAAGCATGATTATTGTTTAATGTTCCTTGTATGACACCGGCGATCTTTAGTAGTGTTACCCCACAGATTTGCATGCATACTTGTGGAAAAGTTGTAAGATGCTAAAATCTCCCAGATTTCTCCATTCAATCGTTTTCTACGGGGGCGTAATGTCTGATCGCTCAAAGCAGTACCTAACGCCCAAATTGAAAAATGGCATAACGCCAAAATAAGATTGCCCAAAAGTGAGAAAACAAATGGCTAAAAAAAATCCAATTCAAAGGACTCATTTCCCAAAATGATTAAGTCTATAATTATGTATGGTCCGTAATTCAAAAACCAAATGTATGTACTTCAAAAGTATCTCGAAAATTTACTTTTGCAGAATTCCTTATGTTAAAAATTCTGTTTTGTTGTATCATTTTGCTGAAATCCGGAAAAGTTCTTCGATATTCAATTAAAGTGTGCTACGAGCAATTGAAATATAAAAAAAAAACTATTAACAGATCTTCGACCCACGATCGGGAAGGAGTACCCGGGAACTGCGGGGCTAATCTTGTTTTCCCATGTTTTCGTTTTCGAGCTTTTGCCGTTAATATTACGCCAAAATGATTGTGTTTTCTCTGTTTTTATAAGTAAATTAATAAATAACACAACTGTTGCAAACAGCCATTATTTTCTGTTATAGTGATGGATGTTTTAAAAACATTTTTTGAATTGGAATTAAAATCAAAAGTTTGCATTTTGTATAAATATGTATTTTTATTACGCATAAAGAAAAATAAAAGTGACGTTAGACCTGCGGACGAACGTGACGTATGCGAATATTCTGTATGGAAAGTCTAAATTTGCGTACAACTTTTTTTGTTTATCCATGGCAATAAATTTGTCAATTTTCAAGAATTTTTAAGCATGAACGTGACCTTCTCTCATTGAAAAAATATAAGCGTTACCAGAGTTTATTTAGTTTTTATTTATGTGCTAGGCGCCATCTGATTCTTTTAAGAGATTATACATTTTCCAAGTAAATATCAAATGTCAAATAAGACAGCAGCAATTCTGATTTCAACATTTTTGAGCAACAATCTTAGTTGCAGGGCGCTACTGTGACATACGAGAACGCAATTAAATTGTCCAGTTGCATTCAAACGTCAAATGATAATAATGCAGTTTTACATTTTGTATAGAATATTTATGACTTTTAATTTCTTCGGTGCATTTAACTATTAAATTTTATTTGAAAACTGCTGTTTGTGGCACTAATCAAAATTCAATTGTCAATTTATTCTTATTCTGCCTATTTGAATTTGTTACGCCGACAATGATTATTATCAGATATTTAATTTAATCTGTCACTCAATTCTTTTGTTTAACAGTGATGATTTATTTTTAATTGCATTGAGCGTTTGAATTTATTTCTCCTGTATAAGATAGTTCTACTAATTTGCCTCAAAAATGCATTAGTTGTGGAAAACATCTTCGCACGTCTCTGTGTGTAATCGGACTTCCCCAAGTTAATAGGTTTAGATAACAGTAATTACTACATGTTGGTCTACGTTTTTTTTTTATCTTTTCACCTGTTAAACAATAGAAATGAATTCATATGTACATACGTACCTACATGGCTGTCTAATGACAGATGAAGTGCCGTGTTGTCACAAATGCGCTTAATGTACCCAACATATCAGCGCAAATATCGTGCAGTTACACAGTTTGACGTCCCACGCTGGTACGAAATTTCGCGTGTTCCCTTATTTTGTTCTCTAACTGTTTACTATATGCGTGGTTGTAATAAATCACGTGTTGTTAGGAACTTCACTTGTTAGAGGTGATTAAATAGTTGAAGAAGCGCATAAACAAATGATTGATGGTACCCTACGCGCCTAACGCTCACTTTCACTTAAAACAAAAATTAATTTTATTTATTCACGGCAAATCATATATTTTTTTATTGTTATTTTCAATTAGCATGCTTAAGACTATGACGCATCGTGGTCATATTTACTCCGATTGCGGTTTTTGCAATGCATTGGCACATACAGACTTGATCAAAATGTAATAAGTAATATTTTGTGGAGAAATAAATAAATAAACGTTTCTTAAATAAAAAAATCTTTTCGCAACTGATAAATAGATTTTGGTTTTTCTTCTAAGAAAAATGAGGGTGCCGAGAAGGCAATTTATTTTTAGAAATGCTTTTTTAAGAAAAACATTTCGCATTAAAAGCACAAAAGTCTTTAGTGAAGGGGATGTTATTGTTTATAACAAATACAAAATGAGCTTAAGAAAAAAAAGAGAAAAAATGTTTTGCATACGCCTCTTAATATAAACAAAGTTATATTTAGAATAATTTTGTTTATTTTGGTTGCAGTGCACATGACCCAGGTTTCTAAGGCAGATGCATCAGTTCATTGGCATCTCTTGACAAAAGGTTGTATTAGCTTAAATCAATGAAAAAGTTGACATTCAAGCCAAACGATATGCAGTTCTTAGGCCGTGTCGTTGTATATAGACTTTATATAAGGTCCGTTCGCGTACTTTAAGTGTAGAAAAATGAAAACTGCCAAATCTCCAAAATCGAGAGAGAATCCTCTCATTTCAAAGAAAAAGTACGCGAACGCTTTTGTGTAAAAAAAATGAAAAACGTCTAAGTTTTGCTTGAAAAGAAGCAACCGCTGTTTTTTTTTTGCTGGCAAACTCATAGGATTACATCATTTGATAGTTTTCATTTTCTTACCAGCCGAAATTCTGTGTGAAGGAAAATGAACGAAAGTAAATTTTTCTTTCGTTCATCTTTTTATCATTTTCTCAGTACGCGAACGCGTTTGTGTAGTTTTGCACGAAAGTTATATAAATTTATGTTTGCATATTAGTTCGCGAACGGACCTATAGTCTACGAGTATATACAAAGGCCTTGTGTCAATTGGGTTGAAACTTTAATCCACTGGCTTATTTTTGTAGTTACACAGTAGTGAATGAAATTTTAGATTTTTGATACATAATTCCTCATTAATTTCCCCCAAGAATTGAAAACTTATACCACTTTATATTTTGTTTTTACGAAAATGTTTTCAGACAGATTTATTGAGAGAAGTCTTACCAATAACTATGTTTGTGTAAGTGTATTAAGACCAAACATCACAAATAGTTGAAATTAAATATATTTAACAAACAAGGTAGCTGGAAAATGCAAAAATATAATTTCACCAAACAATCTTTTACAGAAACTCCATTTTATTTAATTTTACATGATTTTGCCAATATAAGTATCATTGTCTATTAAAAAAATATTCAAACTGTTTTTTTTACATATAATTCCAATTTGGGTAGTTTCTAAACCGTATGCGAACACTAGTTTTGTGAATTTAACCAAGCTCTTCCCACCTCTCACACTATGTCACAAATGTCATTCCAACAGATAATTCGGATTGCAATATTCAAAAAGCAATCAATCCTGCCGTGAACAATAATTTCAGTATTTTAAAATCCGGGGAAAAATCAACAGGCAGTACTCGCTTCCAGCACACATATTAGTTTTGACGAGAGCTTCGATCGTACCCAGATGCCGTTCCGTGAGGGACACATTTTGTCGATAATTGTCCCGCATTAGGGAAAATGCGCCAAGAACATCTAAGTTGCGTTTAAAACATTTTAGGGCAGGTAATGCAAAATGCAATGAACATTGCAGCAAGTATATACTATAATAAAATATAAAATTGAATTTTGCTTTTTTGAATTAGAATTGAATATTACTTGTTTAACAAGACTTGTTGCATTATGGTAAATTTTCCTGTTTGGAAGAAAAATTATTAAAACAATTCGCAAATAGATTTGTTCAGTGGCCATCCCGATTTGTTCAAATATAAAAACTGACTGCTGTCAAATACATCCAGCTCCAGAGCAGGCTAAAATTGTGAAGTCTATATTCACCGCACTAATGTCACAATTTAACCAATGGATACAATTCAGCCTTAAAGTCAAAATTTCACAAATCTTTTGTCGCAGATAGCCAACGTTTCTGAAACCATTTTGTCATTATGAACTTAAAGATGCTTCTAAAGAGTGTCGCTACAGGAGTGCATTTAATATGGCGCCATTTTCGGCTGCTTTTCTTTGATAGCCAAATCATTATAACAGTTCGCGGAACAATTAACCAATTCTAAAAATTTACTGCTATTTGACGCAAATAAAACATTATTTCACACTTGGTGAAAGTTTGACGATTCGCAAACTACGCTCATTTATTTTTTTGGTAATCAAAATGTATCTATCAACGGTGAACATAATAATCGAACAAATTCGAGAAGATTGGGTCGTTTACGATCGACACGTGATCGTTCAGGTCGTTCAGTAGAAAACATCGCGGCTGCATCAGAAAAGTATCTTGTCTACATTTCAATTATTTTTACGAATCATGAAATTTCTTTGAAAACGACATTAATAATGCACATTTTTGCATATTTTTATAATAAATGCATGCATATTAAAAAAATAAAATGAATGAAAAGTGAACAACATCTTTTTTGATATTATTTTTTTTTTTGCAGTACTTTATTGTTTAATGTTATTTTATTCGAATGAAAGATTGTATTTATTATTTAAGATTGGAAAAATATTTTTTTTCAATTGAAAAGAAAAGAAGATACAAGGTCAGATAGAGTCAACTCCGCTTTGAAAAACCGGTTAAATGAAAGAATATTATAACTGCAGAAATTTTTAGTTTATACTCGTAGATACTTAAATAAGTCCGCATAACTGAAATAAAATAACAGACTATGTAATGTACGCCCATCACTTTATTTACACGAACTTGTTATACGCTATTCTAAGGATATATTAATTTTGATGCGAAGTTTGTAACATACCTTAATATTGCCCGTAGACCCCTAAAAGTTACTATATTTATGATCAGCATCGATAGTAATGTCGATCTTGCCATATCCGTCAGTCTGTTGGCAAAAATTAGGCCTTTAAACTAGACCTAGAGAGCTGAAATTTTAACCATATACTCTCTAGGGGCCCAAAATAATCAAGTTTAAGAATTTTTGGAATCCGCCCACAGACACGCTTTGATCTTTAACTATTAAAACTGCTCGGGAGATAAAATTTCTAAAATCCGCCGACTACACGCCCACAATTAAATAAAGCTATTTTATTGAAAAGTCAAAGTTTGAGCTAGTAAACTGAAATTAATACTTATGTTTAAATATTTTTTAAATTCGCCTACTGACACGCCCACAATTAAATAAAACAATTTTATTGGAAAACAAAAGTTTGAGCTAGGGAGAGTTTTTTTTACAAAATCTTCGTTTTCTTGGATTAAATCCTTCAAATGTTATTTAACAAAATTCAATAATACTTAGACTTTTGTCACGCGCACTTATGAGAGATAGGAATAAGAATAGGGTATCCAACAGCTCACCCAAGCGGACTTTAGCCCGACCCTATGTATTTTTTTTATGTAGATTCTTTGAATTAAATATTTTCCTTGTGTTAAACTTGTTGCGATTGGTAATCCTTGGACTTTCAGCTTGGTTAAATGAAAAAAAGTTTTAAGAACTTTGGTTAAGTGAACATTATTTATATTACCGCTTAAGTGAACAAATAATTGAGGCATATCGCCGTTCAGCTGAGTCAATGGTATATAGTTTGGAATTCATATTTTAAGTGCATGTCTTCCATTTTCAGGGCCATATTGTGGCGTATTATTTGCGTTTTAAAGAGAAAATTAAAAAAAAAGATATTAATTCCACTTGTGCGAACTGGAAGCGACGTACAATTTTAAGCCGAATTCGAACTATAAACTTGAGAAACTATTCATGACAATTGTTACTATTGGATGTTTGTCAGATGTTCGCAAGAGGGGTTTCAATTTGTTTGGTGTATACATATCCGAGCCCTTATAATGATGGAATCACTATCAAGGTTGTGGTCGTTTTCGTTAACGGTTTTTACAATTATTCCAAAACCGATTTCTTCACTGTTTCAAAATAATTTGGCAGAGCTTTACGATATGGCTTTATGGTATTAAACCTGCATCTCCGGTTGGTATCTCGAGTAACCGTAAAATGGTAAAATTATCGTCGACATATGTAAGTCCGTTTAGTCAGCCCATCCATGGCCTCAGTGCACTCGTCTCGAAAAAGATTTACGTGATGGTTATTCACAAATTGGGAACATGTCTGTGAGCAACTAGTCCCAAACTTCATGAATTGTAATATATACACAATCACTGCAATCCCCGGAGGTGTGGTTATTAACTCTTCAATTTATTCGCCTTGATAGAGCGACTCGGTCTTCCTAGATCATCGATTGAATAAACAACCTTAAAACATTGTCGTTTCCGACTAATGACACCAGAAACAGAGATGTAGATCCGTTTGAATGGAGTCCTGCGATCAAGAAACCTGTTTAGTCCACTGAACAGTCAGGTCATTTGCTTTCGAAGTTCAGATCATCAATATAGATCCTGTTTGAGCAATTTCAAGCATCGAGAGCGCCGAACGTGTCCACAATCTTTGTATCCTTCGCACAAATTCGTATGGGGCGACTCTGTACCGAACAGAGACTGACGTCGGAATACACGAAGTTTGTGTTGTTTTCGGGCACTCTTACAGCAAAGTGCAGGTGCAACAGGTTGCAGCATTAGCACTTGACGCAGAACATCCAATCACCTCTCCACAAGCAGAAAAAATATAAGCTCGGTAGTTGGAGCTATCACTGGCCAGTACCTTATAGGCAGACACACCTCTAGAATGGGAATATCCTCCAATGATTTCTGTAGAAGCTGCAGGGTCTTTGAGGGGGATTAAACCATCGCATAGCTTCCGTGTAACTGCCCTGCACTAGCCAATACAAGGAAATAATTCCTTGGCAGCTATTTTTTTGAAGATCTAAGGGATCTTAGCGAAACAGATGTTTGCTGTATAAGCAAATTCGTCACTAAATTCAAATGGTGAAACAAACTTGAGGCTAATCCCAACTTCGTATGTGGCAACCACCCCTTCATGACCCCTTTCCTTGGACTAGCGCGGCTTGAGGTTCTTACTGCAACAATCATCCCGAGCCCCACTACACGGTTGCCTCAGTCACTATCCTCAAGAACCACAAAGGGGTTCCCACTAAAACAGTCACTCCAGGTAACAGTCCCACCCCACTGCGATCGTAACACATGGTCTCTGTAATCGGGCTGTGCGCGACCGCTCTAGTCACTTCTTAAGATATGCAACCATAGTAGCCACAACCGGTCCCTCACCAGGGATTTCGAGAAACAGACTGGGATTCGACTGAGATCAGTCATCTCATCCTGTACTCCTGCCAAAGAAAGAGGACCGCGTGAGGTTCGACTGCAACAGTCACTTCATTCAGCACTCCACACTTAGGGCCACATAAGATATAGGGGCCGATATAGATATAGGTCGCTGAACAGAAAAATCGGACCTGACCTGGGGTTCGACTGAAACAGTCACTCCACTCTGCTCCTCTTCAAGGGTATTGGAATTGTGTGCGTACTACTTCTACTCTGCACTCTCCAACCCGTATAATCACCACACAGAAGGCAAATGGTTTCCCAGCGACGCAAGCGAACGTCACGAGTCACTTTCGTGGTTTACACCTAATTTCTCCAAAGGCAAATAAAACAAATAATGAAAGTCGGTTGATCAAATAAACAAGATTGTCGTGGTAGAATAAAATAATGTTCTCTCGCGAACCCAAGTTCCAAATATGTCAGTAATAAAAATTGATGATCAATTTCCACTTGTCAGAGACACCAGACACCAAAGAAAAACATAGGGACGGGCTACACTCCGCTTGATCGAACTGGATACCCTATTCTTATTTCTATATTTATATATACAAGGTGGCGCAAAAGTAATCCTCCTATCAGAAAATGCTATAAATTTTGCGATTGGCCCCTAATGTCAGTTCTGTTTTGACATTTGTGTAGTAAACACATGCGAAATACACGTTAATAAACAATGTTACGCTACACTGCTCCAGAACGCGGAATATTGGTGACTATTTATTTGAGCAATAATCGGTCGGTGACCAAAAAACATCGGAAGGTTATTTTTGCGCCACCTTGTATATATTATATCAGCTCCCTAGCCCAAACTTTGGTTTTCCAAAAAAAAACAATTTTTTTAAATTGTGGGCGTGTCAGTGGCGGATTTTGAAAATATTTACACATGAGCATTAAAGGACCCCTAGAGAGTATATATTTTAAATTTCAGCCCCTAGCTCAAACTTTGGTTTTTCAATAAAATTGTTTTATTTAATTGTGGGCGTGTCAGTGGGCGGATTTTAGAAATTTTATCTCACGAACAGTTTTAGGAGTCCAAGAACATAAATAAAACATTTTAGCTTTCTAGCTCAAAATTCGATTTTTTCGATAAATTAATTTTTTTGAGTTTGTGGGCGTGTCTGTGGGCGGATTTCAAAAATTCTTAAACTTGATTATTTCGGGCCCCTAGAGAGTATATAGCTCTCTAGGTCCAGTTTGAAGGCCTAATTTTTGCTGACAGACGGAAGGACGGACGAGCGGACATGGTTAAATCGACTTTAATATCGATGCTGATCATAAATATAGTAACTTTTAGGGGTCCACGGACAATATTAAAGTATGTTACAAACTATGAGTCAAAATTAATATACCCTTAGAATAGGGTATAAAATGCAAATAATGACAACAAACGACATTATTGAAAACAATCTTCTAGTAGCCAATAGAGGAGACGAACCAACATTCGTAGTTAGAAATAGGAGGGAAGTTATAGATATAACGTTATTTAACAACTCCAGCACCCTTACTATTGATAAATGGAATGTTCCGAGTGTGCATTCCTTCTCTGATCATAGATTGATTGAGTTCATTGTAGGGAACTGCTGTGAACCTCCACAGAAATCCAAAAAAAGCCGACTGGGTTCTTTTTAGAAAGGAGATCTAGAAAAAAGTAAAGATATTTTACAAGAAGGCAATCTTAATTGCCCGACCGACATCGACCTGAAAGCCGATAAATTAGTTTCTGTTTTCAAAGAGGCTTTCGTAAGGGCATGCCCGGCCGTAAAACGTGTTGCGGAATATTTTCACGCAACAAATTTCACCTTCTGTCTTTCACTTCCCTCCCCGTACCCTTCTTCTATTGGGTGGCATCTGCGAGGTCATAGGAAAGTGGAGGGCAACCAAGGTCCCATCAGCCTTTGGGCCACTTTCCCCGAACCTCGAAGGTACCACCCCCACAGGTACCCAACCCCGATGTACGAACCGGAGAAACCACAGTTGAGAGAGAAGAGGCCTGAAGATCAAGCAGAAATGGGTAAAGAAGGACGAAAACCCCAACGATACGGCACAATATCAGCCGTTAAAAAGGGCCCACGCAATAGTAACGCACCAGTCATGCGAAATGGGCCCAACGTTGTCTGCACACCAGCAACCGTGCGAGACAAATGGCAATGCGGCAAAATACACGGCCGTATCCTGAGTGCCCTCCAACAATACGGAGAGGCAGCAGATAAGTGTGGGTGGACTGCCTAGCCTATACATTTACATCTGCGTAAGAACCACCACTTACACGGTGGGGTGTTAGGTTCGATGAGGGGGAAGAAGACGCTCTTCCTTTCTACTCCGTCGTAGGAGCACCGAAGGAGCAGCAGAGGAGTGTAGGCGGACGGCCAAGACAAAAGACACTCCCGCAGAAGACGTGACAACACTAGCAAACACTGAAGAGGAACGCGAGACACACAATAGATTGGTCAACAAAACACAACACAACTGAAACAACGTACAACATAAACAAAAGGAGAATTCCTGTATAACTAAACAGAATGTAAGGAATGACCCGCTATTGGCAAGACCCTTACATCCTATCTGAACAGGATTCCACCATACAAGAGTAAAATTCGCGGCTTTCTAAAATTTATGATAACTCACTTTGCTTTGTTTTGGGTTCTATGGGGATTTTTGCACTACTCCACGCGCTGGGAGGGTTTAATTACAACGTCGTCCTGAAATTTCTTCTCCTGATAGGGGTCATCGTTTTAGAGATCCAAGTACTCCTTTTCCACCGATTTAAGGGTAATTTTAATAATTTTGAATGCATATTGGTTTGTTTACTTTTACTTTGGCAAAACCTCGACGAGAAATGTCAAACGTAGATTAGCTTTTGATTTGATGAAAAGATTGTTCCAGGTCGGTCAAGCAGCCCAATAACCCGACTTTCCAGTGGTGGATCGTGGGTATAAGAGTGAATGGATTGAGTGGATGGAATAATAGCGAGGGGGTAACGTTCAAACTCACGCACACCATTGCGAATAAGCTCCGGTGCCGCTGAATGTGGTCTGCCGTTGGCTCGCTGGAACGAATGAAGGTAGTGGGATATGGCGGACAACCACCAACACATAGGCGGACGTCCATTGCACGCCATGAGTGGGATTCCACTACCAATGGGTGTGCGAGTGTGTGAAAGATGAGAGTTGGCCGAACTGGAACAATGAAAGTTCTGGAAGATCACTTCTTGGTCGACCGGCTAATGAGATAGTTTGTTTTTTTTGGTTGCGACAGGAGTTTTGTCGAAGTACAAAGAAAAAAAAATTAGCGAAAGAAGAAATTAAAGCGAAGTTGGTTTTTTGAAGAAAAGTGAAAGAAAAAGATTAAAGTAGAGACTTGACAATTAAAGTGGAAGAGGAAGTTACAGCAGAAGGAGGAAAAATAGCAGAACAGAATTACAGAAGACAGGATTAAGGAGTGGGATCCCAACACAAAGTTAAGTCGAGTGTATTTGCCAGTGCATACCCTTTTTTGTGATTCGGTTGTGTTAGGTGCATTATAGTTTAATAGTCTGGTAGGGTTCTGCCGCGAATTTATCCCGCGAAACGATCGGGACACGCGACCCATTAATCCATTTTGGTATTCCGGGCGACGCCATAGCGGGTCACGCCGGTCACCTTTATTTGCCCTTCAGGCCATAATAACTTTAACCTTTTTGCCATCGGATTTTCCGCTATCTTTAATTTTTTTTGACTTCCAGTAATAAAGTGACCACGCTCCAATGGAGCTTTATAACGTTGTTTAAAACCTTTGTGTCTTCCTTTTTTTGGAAATTACCTTTTTATTTCAGTGGTTCTGTACCAAGGTTTCACAATTTTCCACAAAATTGTGTGGGGCCCATTTTTTTCGCTCTTCGAAAAGTGTTCAACAGCGTAAGCTAACATTCCAGGTTTTTTTGATTTCGTTCTAAACGAACCCACCACAGGCTGAGTTACCGGGAAATTGCATTCTATGCGATTCTTGTTGCACTTCTTGGTATACGACGATCCGTGGTTTTGACGTTTATTTTCGGTTTTGGAAGTTCGGTATTTTATCTCGGCGGTAGCGACCGCAATTAGTTCAATTAATTTAGGTAATAACATTTATTGCGGTTAATCCCTACTATCGGAAAAAGTGCAACAAACGAACGAATAAAATATCACCCCCTTGGTGGAACAAGAAACTGACCGAAATTAGGAATGAAACAAGGAAACTTCTTAATACGGCAAACAGGACTAAACTAGACTCTGACTGGGAAATATACAAAGCCAGTCAGAGAAGCTTCAAAAATGAAATTCAGAGATCCAAGCGCCAATCATGGAAAAACTTCTGTGACGAATTAACGGGCACTACGGAAACCGCGAGATTAAGGAAAGTTCTAACCAGAGAACCACTAACTCTGGGATCCCTCAAGAAACCGGAAGGAAACTGGACCGAGTCCTGTTCAGAGTCCTTAAACCTACTACTGAACACACACTTTCCAGGCTGCACCACTCAGCCTTGTTTCGATGTACGCACTAACATTACTGGGGAAACGATCCTCCCTGGTCATCATTCGATGATCCTTTTTTTTTTTTTTTTTTTACGCTGGGAGGTGGTAATCTACCAAAGACGAAACCGAGCCCGTACTCAGTAACAGTGTGGTGATTTCTACCCACTAACCCCTTCTCCCGTCTTCCCGTTTTCCCTGCGGTACAACCTTCTTGGTATTTCATTGTCGCAGGGCGGAGATTAGCCAGCTTTCCAATTATTGCACCTAGTAGTTAAACCAATCAGCAATTTGTCTTTCTAATTTTACAATTCATATTCTAAGTATTTGTCCATAGAGGATTTAATACTGTTTTTGTTTTATTTTTCGAGCTATGTAGCTAGTTCAAAAGGTTTAATTCTTCTTAACCTCCTAGTCATATTGCTAGTATTTAATAGTTCCTTCATTTCTGAGCTGACGTGATTGAGAAGCCTAAGTTTATGTCTATTAGCTACTTTTTTGACTTCATCTTCAATCATTTCTATTTCTAGATCTCTATGCAGATCAGCGTTTCTTATGTACCATGGTGCATTTACGAGTACTATATTCCGTAGAACTTTGTTTTGAAATGTTTGAATTTTCTGTAGATTTGTTTTGCATGTGCATGCCCATAGCTGGAGCCCGTAGGTCAATACTGGCTTTAGAATTTGCTTATAAAGCAGTAATTTATTGTAATTTGACAAACAAGAGTATTTCCCTATAAGCCAATACATTTTACTGTAGCGCATATTTAGTTCTTCTCTTTTTTTCTTTACATGTGCTTTCCAGCGCAGTTTTGCGTCTAGTGTCATGCCTAGATATTTGGCTGTGTTTGCGTAATCTACTTCTTTATCATTTATGAACACTGGTATGTGCTGAACATTTTTATTTGTAAAATTTATATGGACCGATTTTAGGTCATTTAGTTTAATTTGCCAATTTTTTGTCCATTTTGTTATATTGTCCACTGCCTTCTGTAGTTTTTTTGTCGCTACTTCAACTGTTTCTCCCACAGCAAGTACAGCTGTATCATCTGCAAATGTTGCCACAGTTGTTTCATCACTGTTCGGCAAGTCGCTAGTAAATAAGAGATATAATACAGGACTTCCTTGTGGTACACCAGCTTTTATTTCTCTTAATGTGGAGTAGTCATTTCCTTGTTTAATTCTAAAGAATCTCTCTAATATATAGGACTCTAAAATTTCTGAAAATTGTTTTGGCAGATGCTTTTGCAATTTGTAGATCAGTCCTTTGTGCCATACTTTGTCGAAAGCTTGTGCTACATCGAGAAATATAGTAGAGCATATCTTTTTTTCTTCAAATGCTTTTTCGATTTTATCTGTTATTCTATGCACCTGATCGATCGTGGAGTGTTCATTTCTAAAACCAAATTGATGGTTTGGGATTAGCGATTTTTCTTCGATTATTTTGTTCAGACGTTTAATCAACATCTTTTCAAATAACTTGGACAACATAGGTAGTATAGATATAGGGCGATAGGAGGTGACTTCACTAGGCAGTTTGCCTGGTTTTGGTATCATAATCACCTCCGCGACTTTCCACATGCTAGGTACATACCTTATCCTGAATACAGCATTTATGATCTGTGCTAGTTTCTTTAGGCCTTTTTTTGGGAATTGTTTAAGGATTTCCCCTGATATTAAATCAAATCCCGGGGCTTTTTTAGTACTGATGCCTTTTTTTATTTCATTGGCAATTTCTTTAGCCGTTACCGGTTCGATGTGACTTTCCTCTTCGCACAATTCTACGCTTTCTTGACAGTCTTTATCTTCATATGGTTGAAAGACGCCTTCAAGATATTCAGCAAAGAAATTAGCTTTTTCTTGGTTGTTTTTTGCCCAGTTACCTTCACTGTTTTTAACTGGTGGAATGTGAGCAATTGACCTTTTCATTTTCTTTGTTGCCTTCCAGAGTGAGTACTCGGTATTAGCATCATTTGTAAGATTGGTAAGGTATTTTTTAAGAGACTCATTTTTAAATTCTCTTATCGATCTTTTAAGCTGGCTGTTTAGATTATTCAGTATTGTTTTGTCTCTGGGCGCTCTTGTTTGTTGCCAACGTTTTCTAGCTCGTCTCTTTTCCGTAATTATATCACATATTACTTTTGGATACGAGTTTTGTTGGATTTTAGTTTTCGTTTTAGGTGTTGCAGCCCATGTAGCTCTTTGGATATTGACAGTTAATATTTGAACAGCATCTTCTAATTGATCTTCTGTTTCTATTGTTTCTAAGAGCTGAATACTATCCTCTAGATGCAGTCTGAAGTAGCTCCAATCAGTCAGCTTATTTCCTAGCCTTGCGCTATTTTCTTTAACAGTGATCTTATCGCCAAGTGTTAAAAGTATTGTGGAGTGATCTGAGTCAAGATCTGGTCCTTCTTCTACCTTCATATTGTTAGTCGAGATATTCTTTGTTACGAAGAAGTCGACAAGATCAGAGATTTTGTTTCTATCTGTTGGCCAATACGTAGGTTTTCCCGTTGAGTGATACTTGCCGTTAATTTCGTTTATTGCTTCATAAAGTTCTCTTCCTCTTGTATTTGTCAATCTAGATCCCCAATACTTGTTTTTGGCATTAAAATCTCCCCCTGCAATAAATCTATTGTTAAATATTCGGAAGAGGCCTAAAAAGTCATTTTTCTTTAGATTGTAACTGGGAGAACAGTAAATTGATGCAACTGATATAGTTTGTCCACTTTTCGTTCGAATGTTAATAGAAATTCCTTGCATCGCGCATGATTGGAACTTGGCTTCTATATGGTGATCGATCGTATTCTTTACTATAACTGCAGCCCCGCATTTTGCTGAATTATGGGGATGTGGGGAGTGATATAATTCGTACCCTTGCAGTTTAAAGTTTGTATTGAATTTTAAGTGCGTCTCAGAGACAAGACATATATCTATTTGATTCATGTCGAGGACTACTTAGATTTCATCCTTACGGTTCTCTATACCATTAGCATTCCATTCCAGGATTTTTAACCTATCCATCATGTTCTTCTTTTTTGTGCAGCCTTGTTATTGCTGCTTTTTTTCTTGAGGAGCGAGATTCTTTCTAATATAGCTTTATTGCTTTTATCCATGCTTTCTATTCTACTTAGGATTTTTTCCATGAACGTTTCCATATTATTATTTAATTTAGTTTTTTTTGTAGTTTTCGTTTTTGCGACATTATCTACTTTTTTCGATGCAGCTTGTGCATATGTCAATACTGTACCCGCTCCTGTTTTTGGTACTAATGTCTTTTTGATATTTTTATCGGCTATGGGTACTTCTTTTGGCGCTCGCATCTGCAAGTCCTTTATGTCTTTAGGTGCGTCCATTTTTGTATTTGTCATAGCTTGTTTATGCTTTTTGTCTTTTGCTAATTGAATCTGTTTAGCAACTAAGCAGCCTCTATAGTTGGCTGGATGCTTTTCGTTGCAGTTAGCGCATTTTGTTGGTTTGTCTTTTTTCTTCATACAATCTTTAGTATGGTGGTTTCCTGCACACTTTACGCATCTTGGATTAGAGCTGCAGTATTTATTCGTATGTCCATACTTTTGACAATTCTTGCACTGTGGTACAAGTTTTGATTTCCTTACGGCATGAATCTCTACTTTCATTCCAAGGATGTCTTTAATATCGTACTCGATATTTTCGTCGTGCTCAAAAGTTAGCATAAACATTGGAAGCGGTACTTTGCTTTTAGATTTTAGCATATTGACAACTTCTAATATCTTTAGGTTTTTCCTTCTTAGATCTGTAACTACACTCTCTGGCGAGCATGAGAAGTGTAGTTTCTTTACAACAACCTTAATTGGCCTAGTTTGTTTATTCTCATAAGAGTACCAATGCACCTTTTTTTGGTTAAGTATTTTGGTAAGTCTTCTATAAGAATCTTCTTCATCTACATTTATTTTAATGTCATTACCATTTATTAGCATTGTATTAGCTTTAATTTTATTTTCCTCCAATAACTTAACTAAGCTTTCATACTTTGTAATTTCCAGAGCAATAATTGGAGGAGGTTTGACTGACTTTTGAATTTTATTTTCTTTATTTGGAACATAATTCGTAGCTTGATAGCTTTCTTCCGGAGATGAGATCTTTGGGGATGTGCTCATTTTCCGTTTTTTATTTTTGTTCCCGTTTTTGGGTTTTTCTTTCTGTCTCTTCCTCAACAGTTGAGAACTCAACTACTTTAATTATTTCTTTTTCTTTGTTTTGGCTGTTGATCTGATTTTTCAACGTTTGCAACTCCTGCTTTAAACTATTAATTTCTTGGATTAATGTCTCGTTTAGTTGCTTAAACCCATCTCTTTCCTTGCAGACTTCTGAATATTCGATTATCCTACAGAAATACTTTGGCCATGTACCAACTACGGACTACATCACGCCGTACTTAGACTTCACAAGACCTTTCTCGAGTGTCTATCCCAGCAGGGAAGAATGGAGAAGCGGACTCGTCCCCGACACACAAGCCATAGCCGTATTTACGGACGGCTCAAAAATGGCAACGGGGGTGGAGTCAGGCGTCTTTTCCGCACCTCTGGGTATATCACAATCGGTACGCTTACCCGAACACAGCAGCGTCTTCCAAGCAGAGGTCCTGGTAGTGACAACAGCAGCCCGTGAGCCTGCGGTAAGGGCAATACCACCCGATGGTATTACCTTCTATATCGACAGCCAGGCAGCAATAAAAACCTTAACTGCAGCAGAAATAAAATCAAAGCTTGTGAAATGCTGTCGCGAAGAACTCAAGGTTCTTGGTACCCAGCATAAGGTATCGCTCTGCTGGGTCCCGGGACATGAAGGCATTCCGGGCAACGAGAAAGCGGACGAATTAGCAAGGCAAGGTTCGGAAGCTGTGTCAGAACAAGCTGATCCCTCTGTACTCATTCCGCCTTGCTCACTCAGGCTTGAAGCAGGGAAAAAGGCAATAAGAGAGGCGAACCTAAGATGGTCGGCACTAGATACTTGCCACACCGCTATGGCCAACCTACAATGAGGCCAGAACCGAGAGTCTAATGAAAAAGGATAGAACATCACTATCCACCCTCGTAGTTATTTTAACGGGGTACAACACTGCGGTACCATATGAAGAAATTACGCTTGACGGAGGAAGAACTCTGTAGAAGCTGTGGCGACGAGGAAGCTCTGGAGAACACTACTCACTTCCTGTGTCTCTGCCCGGGTCTCCAACACATCGATACAGATTCCTGGGGAGACACTTCTTCCACGACCTAGACGAGCTCTCTAGCACACCGATTGACAAAATAATGAAGTTCATCAAATCTACAGAATAGTTTGTATCGAACAGCACAGCGAGTAATTAATCTCAGCTGTTTATAGACAGGGTTAAAAATGAGTAAGGGACTACCCTCCTCCCCCGATGCACATCACAATGGGTCAGCATTGACCTGAGTGTGGCACTATGCCAGCCCACCTACCTAACCTAACCTAATGACAAGAAAGGTCGCCGGAAGAGATGCAATGCCAGGCATCATTGACCAACCGCATACGTTTAAATGTTTTTTTTAATGGCGAGAGCCACTGGTGTTTTGCATTTTTATTTCCTCATAGGCGACCAGACTAGACACAAAGTCGTGTGTGAGTATTTCGAGGCGTGCTTGGTGTACAAAAGCGACAATGATTGTAATTATTGTAATTATTGAAATAATGAATGGGGTTGGTTTATGACGACATGGTTTTGTTAAGGTACTGTACATGTACATAAACAGGTGTTTTAGCTCAGTTGATCAATTTTAAATAGTTTTGTGCATGTAATGGACCTACACGAGTTGGGGGAAATTTAGTCTGTCTTTTTGGGTGTATCTTCACCCTCTGGGTGCGACCCGCAAGGTTCACACAACTAACTTCCCAGTGAGAAGAAATACAATTTTTTTTTTAATTAATTATTATTATTTATTAACTTCCCAGTGGAAGTTCTTGTAATGGGGCCGATTGTGTGAATCGCGGATTTTGACATATCTCCACAATTCAAGGTCACCAGAATCCAAATTCAATGTTTTAATAGAGATGTCTGTCCGTGTGTATGTACGTATGTGCGTATGTACGTATGTGCGTATGTACGTATGTGCGTTCGAAATTATCTCTCGCCACGATTATCTGGAGAACCAAAAATGATATTGACATGGGACCGGGTTTATTCGAAGCGTAATTACGTAGCTCAGAACTGATTAAGTTTTCAGCGAAATCGGTCTAGCCATTTTTTTTTAGTAAATAAATAACAAAAATAATTTGTCTTTATTTGTACTATTTATTTTCATTTGTCATTGAGTAAATCATTAATACATTGTGCTCCGTTATTTCGTTACATGTAAATTTACAGGACTCCGTGTTCATAACAATGGTTGCATTAATATATTTCACACTTCGCTGTTATTAACAACATTTAATTTCCATGAACGATATTAAAGAGCATTTTTTAATAATAAATAATTCTTAACCACATCTTATGGTTAACCACATTTCAAAATTTCCCACTAATTGCATAAATCATATTGATCCCACTGAGAAGTTAGTCGTCTGGACCTTTCGGGTCGCACCCAGACCACTTTTTTTATTATTATTAATATTATGATTATTGTTATCCGTAATAAAAGCTCTGGTAGAAGACGGTACCCCCCTGCCTCGTCGTCCTCTTCTATCTCCTCTGACTCTTCAACCTCCTCTTCCACCTCCTCCTCCTCTTCCTCCTCACATTTCTCCTCCTCTTCCTCCTCCTCTTCTTCTTCTTCCTCCTCTTCCTCTGCCTCTGTCTCCACCTCTACCAGTCTTTCTTACAAAGCCACCACCTCCGCCCTTGGGTACATCTTTTTTAGAGGTGGCCCTGCTAATGGGGCCGATTTTGTGAATCGCGAATTTTGACATATCTTCACGTTTCAAGGTCATCAGAATCCAAATCGAACGTTTTTGTAGAGGTGTCTGTCCGTGTGTATGTACGTATGTGCGTTCGGAATTATTTTTTGCCACGATTATCTGGAGAACCAAAGATGATGTTGACATGGATATTCGAAGCGTAAATACGTAACTCAGAACTGATTAAGTTTTCAGCGAAATCTGTCCAGCCGTTTTTTGTTAATAAATAAATAACTAAAAAAATAAAGGCAAACTAGCTGAATTTTGAAATTGATGATTTGTACTATTTATTATCTTCCCAGTGGAAGTTGTTGTAATGGGGCCGATTTTGTGAATCGCGGATTTTGACATATCTCCACGTTTCAATGTTAGAATCCAGATCCAACGTTTTTATAGAGATGTCTGTGTGTGTGTATGTACGTATGTGCGTATGTGCGTAAGTGCGATCGGAATTATATTTCGAAACGATTATCTCGAGAACCAAAAATGGCATTGACATGGGACCGGATTTATTCGAAGCGTAATAACGTAACTCTGAACTGATTAAGTTTCCAGCAAAATCGGTTCAGCCGTTTTTTGTTAGTAAAGAAATAACTTAAAGAATTTGCCTCTATTGGTACTATTTATTGTCATTTGTCATTGAGTAAATCATTAATACATTGTGCTCCGTTATTTCGTATACATATAAATTTACAGGTCTCGGTGTTCATAACAATGGTTGCATTAATATATATCACACTTCGCTCTTATTAACAACATTTAATTTCCATGAACAATATTAAAGAGTATTTTTAACTTCCCAGTGGAAGTTCTTGTAATGGGGCCAATTTTGTGAATCGCGGATTTTGACATATCTCCACGTTTCAAGGTCACCAGAATCCAAATTCAACGTTTTTATAGAGATGTCTGTCCGTGTGTATGTAAGTGTGTGCGTATGAACGGAATTTTTTTTCCCCACGATTATCTGGAGAACCAAACATGATATTGACATGGGACCGAGTTTATTCGCAGCGTAATTACGTAACTCAGAACTGATTAAGTTTCCAGCAAAATCGGTCCAGTCGTTTTTTGTTAGTAAATAAATAACTAAAATAATTTGGCTTTATTTGTACTATTTATCGTCATTTGTCAAGGAGCAAATCATTATTACAACGTGATCCGTTATTTCGTATACATGTAAATTTACAGGTCTCCTTGTGGTTGCATTAATATATATCACACTTCGCTGTTATTAACAACAACTAATTTCCGTGAACAATATTAAAGAACATTTTTTAGTATTAAATAATTTTTAACCATATCTTATGGTTAACCACATTTCAAAATTTCCCACTAATCGCATAAATCATATTGATCCCACTGGAAAGTTAGTCGTGTGGACCTTGCGGGTCGCACCCTACCACTTTTCACTTTTAGGGGTGTGGTGGCTACCACCAATTCTTCCTCTAGCTGTATAATAATCATAATAATAATAATAATAATAATAAAGGTGCAGGGCAATAACTTCACGGGCAATAACTTCACATGGGCAATAACTTCACCTTGAGTGGGCAATAATTTCACTTTTTTTTTGTGAACTTATTGCCCACCATAGGTGAGCAATAACTCCACCGTAAATTTTGTGAACTTATTTTCCACCTACAATTTGAGAATTTGTCTATTATAACTAATGACCCTTGCACCCACTCCAAATCAAACAGTGACCCCAAGCAGGGGGGTTGCAGGGGGGCAGCATATGCATTGCACTGTTTATTTGATTAGTTGCGAAATCCCAAGTAGATTCCATAAACAGTGCTATGCCTTTAGGGGTGGCATGCTGCCCCCCTGCAACCCCCCTGCTTGGGGTCACTGTTTGGTTTGGTGTAGGTGCGAGGTAAGGTTCTTGAATTATCATAAAATGTAAAGAGAAATTATTTGCCACCTATGGTGGGCAATAAGTTCACAAAAAAAAAGTGAAATTATTGCCCACTCAAGGTGAAGTTATTGCCCGTGAAGTTATTTCCCTGCACCAATAATAAATAGTACCTACAAATCATCAATTTCAAAATTCAGTTAGTTAACTTCCCACTGGAAGTTCTTGTAATGGGCCCAATTTTGTGAATCGCGGATTTTGACATATCTACACGTTTCAAGGTCACCAGAATCCAAATCCAACGTTTTTATAGAGGTGTATGTAAGTATGTGCGTATGTTCGTATGTGCGTTCGAAATTATTTTTCGCTGCGATTATCTCAAGAACAAAAGATGATATTGACATGCGACCAGGTTTGTTCGAAGCGTAATTACGTAACTCAGAACTGATTAAGTTTCCAGCGAAATCGGACCAGCCGTTTTTTGTTAGTAAATAAATAACTAAAATAATTCGCCTTTATTTGTACTATTTATTGTCATTTGTTATTGAGCAAATCATTATTACATTGTGCTCCGTTATTTCGCATAAATATAAATTTACTCGGTGTTCATAACAATGGTTGCATTAATATATGTATGTATATAACACTTTGCTGTTATTAACAGCACTTAATTTCCATGAACAATATTAAAGAGCATTTTTTAATATTAAATAATTCTTAACCATATCTTGTGGTTAACCACATTTCAAAATTTCCCACTAATCGCATAAATCATATTGATCCCAGTGGGAAGTTAGTCGTGTGGACCTTTCGGGTCGCACCCAGACCACTTTTTTGACTTTATTTTTTTTGTTATTTATTTACTAACAAAAAACGACTGGAACGATTTTGCTGGAAACGTAATCAGTTCTGAGTTACGTAATTACGTTTCGAATAAACCCTGTCCCATGCCAATATCATCTTTGGTTCTCGAGATAATCGTGGCGAAAGATAATTCCGAACGCACATACGTACATACACACGGACAGGAATCTTTATAAAAACGTTAGATTTGGATTCTGGTGACCTTGAAACGTAAAGATATGTCAAAATCCGCGATTCACAAAATCGGTCCCATTACAACAACTTCCACTGGAAAGTTAAAAATACTATCCACTTAGCTCGATGTGACCGGGTCAATGTAGTCGTCGTGCTTTGGCTTTCTGCACGAGAAGTCGATAAAATGATGCTGGTCTCGATTTGAAATTTATTGGTGTTTTCCAGGACTTGCTTAAGTGTGAAGGTTTGGTCTATTTTCGATTCGCCGGGCCAGAACGGCTTCATAAGTTCACACGGTTCGTTGGTTAGTGTGTTCCAGAACGGCTTCATACGTTCACACGGTTGAATATGATCTTATTTCCGACATTTAACAGGGATATTCTGCCATAGTTCCTGCAAGACATATGATAGCATTTCTCCACCCATCGGGCATGCTTTCTTCCACCTATATGTGGTTGATGATTTGTTGTATGTACCCTACCAAAATATTACCTTTGTATTTGTAGAGCTCCGCTGGTAAACCATCAGTGCCGGCGGTCTTGATTTTTTTAGAGCAATGAAAACCTCCTCAACATTGGATGGTAGAACAGGTTCTTTATGGCCTGGCCGATTGTTGTTTTCTCTACATGATATCCATTTAAAAGCTGCTAGACATGCAGCTAAAGCTTATCTTCTATTTTTCTATGCTCCGGGGAATAGGTTTCATTCTCTGTTTCGAAGAGCCTTCGTTCCGGTCTTTAAGCAGCCAGTTGCTGGGCCTTTATAAAACCTCCGGACTGTGTTTCGATCGCGATACCCTTCAAGCTCC
Organism: Portevinia maculata; assembly: GCA_949715645.1. Classification (NCBI taxonomy): domain Eukaryota; kingdom Metazoa; phylum Arthropoda; class Insecta; order Diptera; family Syrphidae; genus Portevinia; species Portevinia maculata. The sequence continues at coordinate 79,734,341 of OX454526.1, read as the reverse complement.
AAGAGCTAGGATACTGCATATGTTCCTTTTCATTTTACGCTGAATTTCCTTCCCCTACATTTTCCTGACTCGATACCTTTTCCTTGCTGCCGCTTCGATAATGTCGCCATATCGGTTCCACATTTTGTTGGCATCTTTGGCTAACGACAAAATACATGAGCTGGTTCCTCATGGAAAAATGTACCTAGACGATAGCCATCTTCGTTCGGGCAAGAACCGATCATGCAACGACAAAGTGCGATGCCGTTTCATCCACTTTAGGACGCATTCCACTAGTGTCGATGTCGTAGGAGACTAAATTTAGGAGCCGTCCATACCATGAATACTACAAGTGCAGAGAATTTCTGCCAAGGGCCCAGCTTCTTAAATCTTTCGTATGTGCAATATTTATTGGTTCAATGCTTTTTGAATCGATGCTTTGTTGGGGCTTTCTCTTCCTCTATGGCTTTCACTACGCACTTATGGCCACTTCTTTCATAATTAACTAGCTGCACCTGTGCGGCTTTGCCCGTGCCCGAGAATTCTATTGGCCAATATGTTCGAGTAGACTTCCTTATAATTGTCTATAGCGGGTATCCGGCGTATGTTGCTGCGCCTAAAATAAGAAGACCGATTTTGACCAAAGTTCACAGAAACACTCTCAGGCCAATACCGAAGATTGCCTGATTTGAGCTCAACCGGTGAAAGGGACTGCACGTTTTTCTCCGCAAGGCTTAGGCCGCTCACACAACTTCGTTGTTCCGTTTAGGGTAGGTGCTTGTTGTCTGGCAGGCGCCTATGTCACCTTACTTCTGCGAATCAAACAACAAAGCGAAAATAAAAAACTTCGATTGAATTACTTTTCATTCACTTCCGCACCGATTGTTATCAATGTTGGAAAAGCAACTTTCCGATGTCCGATTCACAAAAAAATGCAAAAAATTTCAATAAGAGTTATTTGAATAAAATATTGAACACACGATATCTCAAGAATGAAAGTGCGCACAAATTCCACAATAAGCTTGAAACGTTCGTGTGGTCTCCCTCTTTCATATGCTTGTTCGGATAACAAAATAAGTGACGTCTGTACGGTCTCTGTATCTGCGTCGTAATTTACACGCATACGCACATATGCATGTTTACTCACTCAAATGCCCATATCTCACACACCGATGCAGATATAGCCAAACATAACAACCTTCGTGCAGACGTCGCCTTTCATGGAAAAAAAAATCATTGGAATCGGTTAACGCGTTTGGCCAAACACCGGCAACAAACACAAATATGGATTGATTTTTATATATAGAAAATATTACACACAAACACTTTTTGTTATTTCACTTAAATTTGTTTTTTTTTCAAAGCACATGATACCTACTAATGAAACACACAGTGTATAAATACATTGCCATTTTTTTTTCTTTTTTAAGAAACACATAATTTACACACCGATGCAGATACAGACATCGCACATACATAACATCCTTCGTACAGACGTCACCTTTCTTTAAAAAAAAATTCATTGGAATCGGTTAACGCGTTTGGCCAAACACCGGCAACAAACGCAAATATGGATTGATTTTTATATACATATATATATAAATAGATATAGATATATTCTCATATCAATTTTAATTCACAAAAACTCAAAAAATCGCAATGAAGAAATCCGAATCCGACTGCGCCACCAAACATGAAACAAAATTGGCTTCTCCATTGATCGATAATAGATGGCGTTACGTTGCGTGTCTATCTGACAGTTCAATTGTGATACGATATGTTACATTCAAATGTGATTCTTTATTTGGTTGTTGCCAAAATAAATAAATACAAAATGAAAAAAAAAAAAAATTAAAAAAAATCGAAAAAAACCTGTCGTAACACGCTGGGTGGTCAAAATAATCCATTTTGAAATTTAGATTTTTTTTCTTCTAAAACCCGTGCTGAGAAAATACCTTTCCAACAAAGTATAAATCATCAAAATCGGATCGGCCAATCTCGAGTTATGCGGTTACATCGCTTCGGACACTTTCTTTTATATTATATACTCGTACATTTTGAAAAATTGGTTATTACGAACTGCAGACTTTTGTCATTTAAAAAAGTACGACAATTTTATCAAAATATAAACACATCGTATATGGTCAATAGTGCAATAAGCAATGCAACACTAACCGAACTTAGGGAAGAAATAAGGAAACTTAAGCCTAAGAAAGCTCCTGGATTCGACCTAATCACGGGAGAGGTTCTTAAAGTTCTACCTAGAGAAGCTTTAATTAGGCTTCTGTTTATTATTAACGCCGCGCTTAGACCAGAATATTTTCCCAGTCAATGAACCGCCGAATGAAAAAACGTCTTAAAGACTAATTTCGCTTAAAGGCTCAAAGCTTACATTACGACAAATTCTGCAGAGCAATATTTTGGAGAATTACCTAACTAATAGATAATTCCGTGTCAAATGTGGAAACAAATATTCAGATTTTAAGGAAATAATGGCTGGGGTGCCGCAAGGATGCGTCCTTGGTCCAGTTTTATACTTATTATACACTCGTGATATACCACACGTAAAATGCACGGAGATAGCTACATTTGCCGACGGCACTGCTATCCTGGCAGTAGGTAAAACGTTCGAAGAGACTACGGAAAAACTGAAAAGAAGCTCTGGATAAAGTTTTGCGAATCGCACTCAACGAGGCCAAATCTGTTCATGTAAATTTTACTTACAAGAAAATATAGAATTTACCGATCTGTTCAAACTCGGTTCAAATTCCGATTGGAAACGAGGCTAAGTATCTTGGAATGCTTGAAAACTTGATGCAAGACTTAAATGGAAAGCGCATGTAAAAAAAAACGCAAAGAACTAGATAATAAATATAGAGAAGGGTATGGGTTACTCGGAAAATATTCCGAGCTTAATATAGAGAACAAACTGCTTTTATATAAGCAAGTACTAAAACCAGTGTGGACATGTGGTATAAAACTCTGGGGTTGTACCCATAGCTGGTACCTGTATTGACCACGTATTTGAGCATTATCATTGTGCTGCTGCAAATCTTGACCTTAATATCTCTGATCACTGTATGACTGCGATTTTGCTCCCAATCATGTCAAGAAAGGAAATCAAAAAACATTCTCCGCGTAGTCTGATAAAAATTATTTTCAATACCTTTTATTTATAATTAGCGTGCGCTAAAGGGATTTTTTTATTTTTCTGTAATTGATACAGTACCCTTTTAATGTTGCCACAGCGCAGGCATATTCGTTGCTGCAAGCAGCACCCAGCAAATGATTCATTGCCTGTTTTTGGGTGCTGCTTACTACTTAAAGAATAGGAGGATTTTTTGGTGTGATAGGGTTTTGCGCTGTATGAATAGTTCATTGCGCTTTATTGATTGGGATGAGGTTTATGATGAAGCTAATGCATCTATGGCTTACGATTTATTTACTAAAATTTAAAAAAAACTCCAAATCCGCTCTAAGTTACGTCTCGCTACAAAAAAGATCAGAGATAAGACTCAAACCCTTGATGAACTCTTCTCTCCTTAAAAAAATTAAAAAAATAAATATTAGGCATTAACGACCCATACAGTGCCTAAAACCTAGCTTCTCCAACCACTTTCTTTTTGAAATGGAAGGGACCTACAATTTTACGCCGAATCCGAACGGCAAATTTGAGCAGCTTCTCATGACAAATGATAATGGATGTTTGTCAGACGTACGCAAGGGGTGGGGCAGTGGAAAAAACTCAAAATGTTACTTGGCCCCGGCGGAAATTGAACCGGGGACCTTTTGATTAGTATTCCGACACACTAACCATTGAGCCACTGCGCCCTTTAAAAAAATTAAGCTGAACAATAAACTACGAATAAAATGAAGCAATAATAAAATACATAGTCAAATTTAGAATGTTGAAGTATCTTAATTATGAAAAGTTTTTTTAATTCAAGCCAGTTTGGATTTAGATCAGCCCTATGCTCTTTTGAAATTTTGTTCCTTTATACACAAATGATTAGATGGCAAAAGATTTTGCAGTGGGCTTTTTATACCCTATTCTAAGGGTATATTAATTTTGACGCATAGTTTGTAACATACCTTAAGGCTGGGTGGCTGGGGGTATACGTTTGTTCAACCCGATTTGTCTTGCAGGGCTTATGAGATAATTCATCGAATTAAACGGTTTTCGATTGAAAATAAATAGACGCACTGCACTATTGAATTAGAATTTCATTTTTTGACTCTGGTTTTGCTTAAAGTCCGAAAAACCCTCTTTTTTGTGGTGTTTTTTGCTTATACCGGGTGGGGCAACCCCTAGATGAAACTTTTTTATTTTTTTTATGATTTCATTTTATTGCCAATGAATCAATTTGTGCCGTCATTGGAGCACATTTTTGATTTTTTTTGTTTAACTCTTAAGAATTGAAAGTTAAAATGACTAAAAGTAAATAATCTTTGTAGAGAAACAAGGAACTATTTCTTTTATCTGTAAACAGGAGAATGCTCTTCAAACATCTGTTTATCTGTTCAATGAATAAAAATTACATATTTGGTTCACAAAATAGTTAAATTCACATTTTGAAAAGTTTACTATTTTATTGAATTTTTAATTTTGTTTCAGAACTCACGCACACATATACCAAAATATCCATAATAGTTCACGAAATATCCGACACGGCGCTATTTGCTTTCTCTATAATTTTACTCTCTACTGAGAGAATCTGTAATTTGCAGATATCCCAAAAACCAGTTTATTTCGGTTGGCCGGAATTCATGCATTATTGTTGATTGATAAAGTCAAGCGAATGAAGCGACAATAAGAAAAATGTAGATATGCGAATGCGAAGGACATTGATAAGAGAGTGGGTGTAGATGTGGAGGGGCTGATTATATTTTGTTATTGTATCTTTCATGTAGGAACGTTGCTCCCAATATTTTATTCTTCTGTATTTCGTGCGCATAGTCATACGTATAATATTTGGTTTTATCAATTGTGAAATAAAGTGCTTAGTACAGAGTTTAGATACTAAAAACAAATTATAGAATGCCGAAAGTGTTAAATAAGAAAAGATATTCATTTGGGGGGAAAAAAAGAAAGTATTTTTTCAAAATTGAAAGTAAAGGGTAAGCGTTTAGACTTCAAAGAGAATCGAATTTTAGGGACGTGATTGAGCAAAACGTTGCATTAGAAAGGAAAATGGGAATGCCTGTTTTGCTTTTCCCAGTTTTGTCAGAAATTTTCAATCCAATCGTTTTTGATTGAGGAGCCTGCAACTAAAATCAACTTTTCTTTGTGGATGACATGTTGTTTGTTTATTTTGTATGCAAGAGTTACTAAGACTGATTCCTATTTTGATCTTATGTTTCCTGTCTTTCAGATAGGAAGCGAGCCAATCATAGATACAGCCACGAAAGCCTGCATTATGCATTTTGTTTAAAAGAATTGTGTGATCAACCATGTCGAAGGCTTTAATTATATCTACAAACATAGGGACGGGCTACAGTCCGCTTGGGCGAACTGTTGGATACCCTATTCTTATTCCTATCCCTCATAAGTGGGCGTGACAAAAGTCTAAGTATAGTTGAATTGTTAAGAACGCTCTACATATTTTGTTATATAACATTTAAAGGATTTTATCAGAAAAACCGCTCCCTAGCTCAAACTTGGGTGTTTCAATAAAATTGTTTTATTTATTTGTGGGCGTGTCAGTACTCGGATTTAAAAAAAATTAACACATGAGCATAAAGGGCCCCTAGAGAGTATACATTATTAATTTCAGCTCCCTAGCTCAAACTTTGAATTTTCAAAAAAAAAATAAAATTGTGGGCGTGTCAGTGGGCGGATTTTGAAAATATATACACATGAACATAAAGGGCCCATAGAGAGTATATATTATAAATTTCAGCTCCCTAGCTCAAACTTTGGATTTTCAAAAAAATTGTTTTATTTATTTGTGGGCGTGTCAGTGGGCGGATTTTGAAAAATGTTTATCCCGAGCAGTTTTAGGAGTAATAGATCATATATAAAAAATTTCAGCCTTCTAGCTCAAAATTCGATTTTTTCCAAAATTTTGTTTTTTTGAGTTTGTGGGCGTGTCTGTGGGCGGATTTCAAAAATTCGTAAAGTTGATTATTTCGGGACCCTAGAGAGTATATGGTTAAAATTTCAGCTCTCTAGGTCCAGTTTAAAGGCCTAATTTTTGCCGACGGACGGACATGACTAGATCGACATTACTATCGATGCTGATCATAAATATAGTAACTTTTAGGGGTCTACGGGCAATATTAAGGGTGGGTGTCCCTCATCTACGAACTCCGAGCTCATGTAAACATGTTTACATGTATTAGTGCACGGAATTTCAAATAGCCGAGCACACCCTCCCCCTTCTTGATCACAATTGTGACTGAAGTCTGCAAAACGAAAATTCGCTCATAAAAATCTGCACAACAAATCATAAAGAAGAACAAAAAACAAATAAAAGGACAAGCTGGCTGTTGGGGGCTGCTGGCCGTGTTTTGCAAACGCTGTAAAGCTGTATAGGTACCTACGTACGAACTGAAACCGAGAGTGTGTGTAATATTCATTTCCTGCAAAAATCCTGCAATTATTTATTTTTCAGCCTTCCTACCGAATTCAGAGATATCTTGCATTGACGTACTATTTTGGAGGTAGTTAAGGGTTTGAGTAAGGCCTTAAGCGCAGCCTGACTGTCGCTACAGACGCAGATACTTCGCCCCCTCCACGTGTTCCTCGTAACATAGTCCATGGCCATTAGGATAGCATAAGTCTCTGTTTGGAAGACTGACGCATATTTGCCTAACGGAAAGAAAAGTCTAACGTTATCGCTCTCCACGAAGACACCAGCACCAGATCCTTGATCGGTTTTGGAGCCATCCGTGAAGATTCGACTGCATTCCCTTCCAGGTCCAGAGTCCGGCCAGAGCCAGTCCTGGACGCGAGGAAAGTCGATCTCGTAGTTGCGCTTTAGCCGAAGTTCCGGTGTGTTGGTGTGTGTACTCTCATAAGAAACAATGTTCTCTTGTTTCACGAAACAAAAAAACACAATAATTTAGAACAATTTTATAAGCGTCATTAGGCTTGGTAAATAAGCCATCGGCTGTGCAATGTCAAAATGCTTTTGCAAGCCAGTCAGCTACTTCCCGAAGTTAGGTTGTGTAAGCACGCAACCATTTTCCATGGCTCAATTTTCTAAATTATTTAAATAAAATTCCATATCCTGGAACTAACAGCAGCAGTCATACTGGTTTAAGGAATTAGTCACGTGTTTGTATTTATTCCTCCGGACTTCTTATTTTTCGTATTATTCGCAATGGATTTAAAAATCTCACATCGTCCTTTTGTAGGGGAGACAAACATTATTATTTATAAAGATTTAATTAAATTTAATTAGGGATTTGTCTTTTATATTAACGCAACGGTGATGTGCATGCGTGCGGAGTTCTTGTGGCGGCATTACATTTCGGTAGCTTATAGAAAGACACTAAAAACTTTGTATAGAAAAGATAATACATTTTATGCATACAATAGGTTTCTGAATTTCAACCTTTCATTTGGCATCAAGAATATGCTTCTTCTTCCTTTAATTTCTGACAGTGAGGCTATGATCAGGAGGACTAAAGGGATCATAACCTTCCCACTTAACTGCATCCCTTCTGGTTCGCCTGTGGCGTTCGCCGGTTCGACCTCAGAAAATAACGGCAGGACTCCCGATCTTGAATCCCTTTTTCAGTGAGGCCATCAAATGCTGGTGTTGCTGCATTTGTGAGATAAAGGGAAGTATAAGTCCTGCCTCTCTTCGCAATATTTTTGGAGATAGGTTCTTTGATGTGAAGTTTTCCGCGGGCCTTTGAACTTCTTATTCGATCAATCTTTCATACTCACGCTGTCATGTAAAGCATCTTCATCTCAGCTGGCGTTAATTTGCCCTCAAACTTTTTGTACGCTGTCCAGCATTGTGAACCGTATGTGAGCGCCGGGCGCACAACTTCGGTGTAGAGCCTTACTTTCCTGTCTGGAATAGGTCGGAATGGATCAGAGTGGATCAGAGGCAGCACAAGTCTTCTGTTTTTTCGGACTAATACGATACATATTCCCCTTCAAAACTTGCACCCATACATAAAGTGATCGTTGCAAGGACGTTTGATCCTCGCTGATGATGCATCGTCAGCAAAGAATAACTAAAGCATTTTGCAGGCCGTTACCTTTCCTTCAGGCTGGAATAAAGACCAAGGACTGTAAAAAATATAAAGGGACTAAAGACGATTTCCTAATGTACACCGACTGTGATTGCGAACTCCTCGGTGAATCAAGAGGGGCATCGTACTCTTGTTACTCGCTCATACATTTCCATGATCATCTATAAGTAGGTTTCTGAAACTCCTCGGTGTCTTAGCGCCACCCATAATATATTCCTTGTTTGTCTATCAAAAATGTCTTTTAAAAATCAACCAACACCATATTGTAAGAACATTCTTACAACACCCAAATACTCGACACCACATAAGTAATGCATTTAAATTAAAAACACTACCGCTACTCACTCAATTCAATTATCATTGTGTGGAAAATTTTCTTGCATTTCGTATGTATGCTTTGGCGTTGGGTAGTACGTACTGGACAATGGAAAAAAATAAATATCAATCATACGACAGATTGACATGTTGCCCACACAAAATCCTACCGGCCTGCCGTCTAATGCTCTGCTGGCGGCGTCTCCATTTGGCGAAGCTGTAGAATTTTCCACGCGAACATATCACGCCAAATTAACTTGTCAGATAATCATTTGAAGTGCTTTGCAATTACAGTTAATTGCCATAGATTTTTCTTTGCTCTCCCGATAATGTGCCAGAGTATTATGTGTACGAGAAATAAAGTAATGTGCTAATCATTGTGGTCTAGAAGTCTTGAAAGGATGCAACTGTTGATTTAAATTAAAATTAAGAAAAATTACTTCCGTTAAATTATAAGCGTTGGTGATTGTGATTTCTACACAATACTCAATAGAGTATTTACCATGGGTTGACCCGACTTTAGATCAGCGGTTTCGTAAAAGAAAAATTAAATGATAAAATCAGTAATGGGAGCATGAATGTGCCGAAATTCTTAAACAAAGCGCAGGCCGAAAAACTCCTGGATGACATAAATGCAACAACACCCGCATTTAAATGGCCTCATTTACAAAGTGAACCGAAACCGTAAAGCCTGGCAAAGTTCGTTGAGGGTGAATGGGCGAAGTCCACAGGCGAATCAGTTGGGATGCCTTTAATTTTTATAAATGATCTCCTGTCTGTTACTTCTAATCCAATCCATTCCTTTGCTGATGACAGTACGTCAGTACCCTCAGCTTCTCATATTCGTTTCTTGGTTCACGCCCCTCATCTTCGGGTGTGGAACTGGAACGGCAACGTATTTTAAGCTCATTCAATTCCGATCTTGACAGCATAACTCAGTGGGGTACAACCAATAGAGTGGAATTTAATGCTTCCAAAACACAATGCTGGCTCCACAAACCCACAAACACTGTCATTATCCCTGAATGGCACTTGCATCGCTGAAAGCGAAAAACTTTCCATTCTCGGTATGTGTGTTAATGACAACCGACATATTCGATGTCGCCAAAAACGCAGCGATATGTTTAGGCTTCCTTAAGCGATGCAAGAAATATTTCACTCCTTCTGATCTGGCTACAATTTATAAGGCGTTTATTCGCCCGAAACTCGAGTACAATGCTCATATCTGGTCCGGTGCACCAATAACTCATTTGGAGCTACTTGACAGGATCCAGTAACGCGCGATATCTTAGTCATCGTCGTAATGTCTCCTGCCTTTCGTTATTTTATCGTTATTACCACCATAATTGCTAAAACAAAATAGCCAGTTGCATTCCTCCACTTGAACATTTCAACCGCAAAATCCGCCATCCAAGGAATGCTCATCAGTTCACCCTCAAGCCCGTGTTCGGACGTACAGTGAAGTTCAAAGAATCTTTCCACAGCCGTACAACACAAATGTGGAATACTCTTCCACGCATCGTTATTCCTTTACATTATAACCTACAATCATTCAAAACCAACGTGCATCGGCATCTCTCCTTTTCTTCTCACTCTAATTTCCTTAAAGCCCATATTATATAAAATAAGAAAAAAAGGGAGGATTTTGATCTCTTTAATTCTGTTCATAGCCCCACCGTAAAAGAAGGAGACATCAATCGAGTGTTTCTTTCTTGCTATTGAAATTTGATATTTAAAGAAAGCTATTTGATATTTGATATTTAAAGTTAAAACTAACACCCCGATTCTCCCGTTGTGAGACAACTTGCTTTGATTCGATAACATTTGGCGTATTCTCCCGATAATTTCCTCACAAAAGGAAGCTAACAAAAAAAAATTACAGAGAAAGGTGAATTTTCGATTATGATTTGTGACAGCTGTATGGAACAAGAATGTTCCTTATATCCGCCAACTGGTTAAAAATGTCGCGTGGTGGATTTAAAATGTAGTACCATGTAGCGTATCTATCTACTAGAAAACGAGGAAAAACATCATAAACAGCATAAAAATCCGAATTCGGTAATGACGCCAAACGTCAAATCACAGATTAAGGGTTGACGAAGATTTGGTTGTGCAACAAGTAACAAACCCAACAACGTCACAAACATGGATAGTTGGCTTACGCTGAATTCCTTACGTGAATTATTCGAATTTATTCTACGAGAATACTAAAGGGCATTATAAAATTTTGTAGAAAAATTGCAAAACCGTATGATGGTTACTAGTCGGCTGTATGGGAAGACGAAACCGTTTTTTTCACTACGCTATAACAATTCCTTTGGAACAAAACTAAACGAAAAAGAATGAAATGCTATATTGCAAACTAAATTGACACAAGTGACCGTATAGGGGCACGGATTTTGCGTCAAGTAAAATTAGGCCGCCATGATTCTGTATGGGCCCTCAAAATTCATTTTAAACATAAGGACGGGCTAAAGTCCGCTTTGGCGAACTGTTGGATACCCCATTCTTATTCCTATCCCTCATAAGTGGGCGTGACAAAAGTCTAAGTATGATTGAATTGTTAAGAACGCCCAACATATTTTGTTATATAACATTTAAAGGATTTAATCGAAAAAAACGAAGCTTTTGTAAGAAAAACGTTCGGGCCTCTAGAGAATATATGGTTAAAATGTCAGCTCTCTAGGTCCAGTTTGAAGGCCTAATTTTTGAAGACAGACGGACTAGACGGCTAGATCGACATTACTATCGATGCTGATCATAAATATAGTAACTTTTAGGGGTCCACGCGCAATATTAAGGTATGTTACAAACTTCGTCTCAAAATTAATATACCCTAAGAAAAAGGTATAAAAATGATATATGGCCACAATGGTGAACTGACATAACAACGTGAGTTCGGTCTAATTTAATTTTTCGATCGTGATCGCTGAAGCGGCACCTTGAGCATTCAATTATTAGAATAGGTATATTGTTTTTGTGACTCGAAGAGGTGTCCAGAGTTTTAATGTTTGTGACTCGAAGAGGTGTCCAGAGTTTTAAACCCTTTTATACGCGAAGCGGGCCACCCAGAAAGTGTCATCTGTTGAACTATTTCATACCTTATGAGTTTTGAAACACGACGCGTAGCGGAGCATTGAGCACCTGCAGGAGAGACCGAAGGCCGGCCGGTGTATAAGTCGAAGAGGTGTATAGAGTTTTAACCCTATTTTTGGACTTAATATCTTGAAAGTGACATAAGCCCATAATGGCCTTATGACGCTATCGTAAAGCGACATTAAGCCATACGTTAATGGTATTATGTCGTGTTGAACCTTTTTTCATTAGACTTCATTTCATGGCACTAGTAAACAAATTTTAGCAAACCGTTTCGACATGATTTTGGCAACGGTTAAAATTCATTTAAAAAAATTATACTACCCCACGCGGTTTTGTTTAATTTTTCGAACGTGGCTTAAATTCATATCGTCTAATGAATTTAGCCCACGCGGTGTAGAATTCTATTAGATCACTACTTAACAATAATTACTAACCGAATCGCACAACTTTTCACTACACAAATTGTCACTCTACTTGCCTTTTTTTTCGAGGAATAAGGACCTCATAATTTCCCGTCAATCTTTTTTCCTCCTCCTTCCTTGTCTACTCTTCAAATTCTTTTGTCACTTCCTCTTATTTTTCACTTTCCTTCACACTCGCTACGCTTTTCTTTCACATTATACTGAAATTCCCCCTGTATTCTTTATTTTTCCAAAATCAAAACTTCTAAACCGAACTGACTATTTAGCTGGTCAACCAAGAAGGGTTTGGGGACACAATCCCGAAAATCAAAAATCCCGAAAACCCAAAATCCCGAAAACCCAAAATCCAGAAAAACCAAAATCCCGAAAAGCTAAAATACCGAAAAAAGAATCCCGAAAACGCAAACCCGAAAAATTATATAAAATGAAAAATTTGCGCAAAATTTTCACTTTATATAATTTTTCGGGTTTGCGTTTTCGAGATTCTTTATTTTATTTTGAATGTATAATAGACAAGTGTTTGTCCATTCCATTTCCCGTTATAATGTTTTGCAATTGTTTGCGTTGTAATGTTTTGCAATTAGCAATGTGCATTCAGTTGTGCTGATTTCAAATAGTGTGATAGCTGACCGACTAGATTTTTGTTAGACAGTGAACATTTATAATTAAAAACTTTATATTATCAGTGACATTTTGCGTTTGAAGTTTTAAGTAGGAATGAACCAACAAACAGCGTGAGAAACTGCTTATTGACGGCTACAGTTACCATGTCAACAAAAAATGCAAGGATACATTTTACTATGAGTGTGAGCAGCGAAAATGTTCTGAAATAAGTTATCTCAGAGGAATTGCGTACAACATGAACTTGTATTAAATATTGTTTTGTCATGGATCGTTTTTGATATGTTTTTGTAAGACTTGAACTGTTTTTTTTATGTTTTATTTATTTGAAGTTTTTTATTTTTTTTATTTTGTAAAATAAATTTGCCAAATTTTTTTGTTGCTACAATAAAATTTGTAGTTTAATTTTCGGGATTTTGGTCTTTCAGAATTTTGGATTTTCGGGATTGTGGGTTTTCGGGATTTTAGGTTTTCGGGATTGTGGCTTTTCGGGATTTTGGATTTTCGGGATTACGTTTTTCGGGATTCTGTCCGACTCCCACCAAGAAGTAATCTTCCAACTTTTCCTTTGTTTCAGCTCGGCTTGTATTCAGCTCTCAGCTCTTCATTCATTCGTTGGTTATGGGATCCCACTCCTGACGTGCCATGTACGTCCACACATGGATGACTTATTTTGACCAAACTTCACAGAAACATTCTCAGGCCAAAACCAAAGATTGCCTGATTTGAGCTAAACCGGTTAGGTAGTTAGTTAGGTTAAGGTGGCTGTCAGCTAACAGCCAACACGCTTAGACTACAGTGAGGTCCGTTGTGAGGCCACGTGAATCAGGGGTTTCTTCATCTACCCGATAAAACATTTGGAGCTTCTACTGAAGCGCGATAGACTCCTAGCATCTGTGCCAGCTAAGTCGCTGAGTTCATAAGGGAAGATGCCTCCTAGATAGAGATTTCTTTTATGGGAGACTGCAAGACATGTACAGAGAAGGTGAAGTGTAGACTCCTCCTCCTCCTCGTCCTTGCAGCTTCTAGAGAAGTCATTTGAATAGACGCCAAGCCTTGATGCGTGCTTGCCTATTAGACATTGTCCTGTAATCGCACCTATAGAGCCAATGTGCAGTCGGTTATTTGAGATCAAACACATAGAGCATCGCAGATCCAGCTTTGGCCGGATATGCTTATGTAGGTAGTTAAAAAGACCCACTCATGGCCTAGGCCGCTCACAAAACTTCGTTGATCCGCTAAGGGAAGATGCTAATTATCTGGCAGGCGCCTTTTTGTGTGTTTATGGCTAAGCGAATTCGCGTCTAGCGATCAATTACGTGCGTACATGTGGCGGTGTTTATGGCGCAGCGATTAAGTGAAAAAGGAATTGAAAGACTGCAAGCGAATGCGAGCGACGAGAATGCAATCAAAATACTTTGAAACAATGTTTTCGGAATCATCGGCATTTAGATTACCACAATTAAATACTAGTTAGAAATTCTAGAGCAGAAGTGGAAAAAGAATGATGTCTTTAAAGTTTGCTGCAAGTGTTCGGCTCTTTTTCTTCTTCCTTAATGGCAGTGAGGCTATGATCCGCCAGGAATATTGTTTCTTTTGTAAAAAGTAAGCGCCTAAGCCCGACAGACACCAGTTAATTTTTTGTAACCTGAAACTGATCAATTTAACTTGGGCGAACTATGGCTCCAGCGGGTTAGCGCTACGTTCCGCACAAGTCGTGTACGTACTAATCAATCCCTTCCGCACTTCGGTTCAAAAACCGCTAAATCGATCGTTTAGAATTTAGATGACATTGCTTGGCTGAAGGCCGGCGCTAATTTGATTTCTCGTTTAAGATCGATGTTCCGTTAACAATCCTGAAACAGGCACAATTATAGTTTATCTTTTTGTAGAGATAGTGTCCTTAACTATGTGTAGGTGCTCGAAAATTGGGTTAACAGTATGGTTGGTTGGAACCGGCCCTCGATGAGGATGCACTTAGACCATAGGTAGGTCCATTGAAAAGGTATTCACCCAGTGTAGCCTTCCTAATGTTGGCAAGTGCAGGACACGTGCAAAGGAAGTGACTGATAGTCTCCTTTTCCTCCTCGTCCCTACAGCTTCTGCAGAAGTCATTGTAGGGAATGTCAAGCTTTTGAGCATGTCTTCCTATAGCACAGTGCCCGATGAGGGCGTTTACTAATTTTCAGAGGGTTTCTCTCTTATGCCTCAGAAGTCCGATGGACCTGGGTTTATTTAATGTCGGCCAGAGTAGCCTTGCGGTGTTGCACTGGTCGAGTTGGTGCCAAGGACGGTTGGCTTCGCTCACCGCATTGGTGTTTATGAGGTGTTTAACATGAGACGTTGGCGCCTCGATGTCGGTGACGCTTATGCTATTTAAACCAGAAGAGCCTCGTCGAGCCGTCAGCTTCACAATTCAATGGTATGTCACAGTGACCCGGCACCCAGCAAAGGGTGAGGCTATACTGACCGGCTATCTCGTTAAGAGATGCTCGGCAATCTTTTACTGCCTTGGATCTCGTTGTGCTGGATGCAAGGGATTTAATGGCCGCCTGACTGTCGATGTATATAACAATATCTGATTTCGATATCGTATTAATCGACAGTCAGTTAGCGGCTTGGCGGACGGGCGGTGAATTCGGCCTGAAAAACGCTGCAGTATTCTGGAAGGTTAAAGGAGAGGTGAATGTCCAGATCTTCAGAGACAACTCCGGCACCGACTTCGTCCTCCGTTTTGGACCCAACCGAAAAATTGACAGCGATTCGTGGTGTAGGACACGACGTTGTGTCCACTCGGTTCTGTCTATGATTAGATGTTGGTAGCCCAGGTTGAAATTGTATTCATTGGGCAGGTGGTCGGTGGCTTTAGGAAGATGTCGATACATCGATAGTGTATTGGTATGTCCAGTGTGTCCAGCTGAGTCATGCAACTGGTTGAGTTTTGTCCAGCAAGGTAAGGTTGGACTTCTTCTCCAAGGCGGGCCACCAGATCAGTACTCCATAGAGGGGAATAGGTTTAACTACCGACATGTATATCCACTGCATTAGTTTTTGGTTGTAGGCCGCACGTGGTGCCGGGTTAACAGTATACACTGCTCCAATGCTAGCAGAAGCAACCAATGAAATAAAATTATATGGGATGACTAATCGGAAGGCTTACTATTTTCCATAAAGTAGGTATCAAACTTCAAAAAATATTGACAACTTATAGCTATTCTTAATACAAAGATATTAGTCAAGCATAGGAAATTAAATTTTTGATTCATTTAATCCGTTTTTTATATTTTAATAAAATGTTTTTTTCAGTGAAAATTTGCACGGTTTGCCTATTTGTATGCAGAAAACGAGCTCCACCAGAGAAGAGACATAGCAATAATATATAAAAATCTAGTTATAATACAAATTGCTCGTTTAAAGGAATAAGATTAGTTGGCTGCTTTCCAATAATAATAGGCGCCTTATTACGTTGCCACTGCTAAAACACAAATGAAATGCAAATGAAATCCTCTAATCTTAGAAGAAAGGTATAATTTTTGCAAATTTACGCCAGTCTTAAAAACAAACCAAAATATTATAGATTTATATGATTTTACTTACTAAATCTGCCTCAAATTTAGGGTCAGATTTGATTTTTCTATCATTTCTATTTTTTAACACTTTAACTTTTGCAACCACAATGCACACAAGTTTTAACTGAACTGAACTGCAATCAAATCGTCAGCAAATAAAAAACGAAATATAAATTTCCTGATAAACAGTTAGGTATGTCTGCGAAATGTACAGAACACCTGAGTTAAGACATATTATAAGGCGTAAGTAAGGATACCCAAAAAAACACACACATGTGCCTTAGTTATCACTTATTATATGGCTTAGGTAAGGAAATCAAACAGTTAGGTTGGCGCCATGAACTGACTTGTTTCTGAACACCTTATATTATTTCTTATCATAATGCTTAAGTAAGGAAACGAATTATTTAATTCTTGAAATCAGTCATAAATAAGAGACAATACTTGTAATCTTATTTATACCTTATAATACGGCTTATCAAAACCTTATTATATGGCTTATTTAAGACTTTTTATGGTTTTGCAATCAGGGTTATACTTTTCCTTTACCTTATTTATCCCTTAGCCTTATAATTTGTACTCGATTTTCTGCTGGGTATATTAAGTACTGTGTAAGATATAAAAGAGGAAGACTTTTTTTTCGGAAATGGGTACAGGGTGCTCTGTTAAATAAAGACAAACATTAATTTGTCATACATTTCTACTAAACATTAAATAAGAACTACATGTGTGTTACTAAGATATTTTTGATTGTTGTTGGCTTTTTTGATAATCCTATTAGATTTTAATGTGATACACTCGAACACGTACATAAAATTTTATAAGAAATTCGTTGTTTTGATTTTTACAGCAAAAGTAATCAAATTCATTCTTTAATATATTATACATTTTCATTTCAAAATTATTACAAAAGTACAAAGTTGGAAAACGAGAAATAAATTGTTGCTCCAGGCTCTCTATTGCATCTAAAAACTCTTGGGCGTGTTAAATGGTGCAGGAAAATAACTTCACGGGCAATAACTTCACATGGGCAATAACTTCACCTCGAGTGGGCAATAACTTCACCTTTTTTTTGTGAAATAACTTCACAGTAAATTTTGTGAAGTTATTTCCCACCAATAATTTGAGAATTTGTCTATTAATATAACTAAAGACCCTTGCACCCACTCCAAATCAAACAGTGACCCCAAGCAGGGGGGTATGCAGTGCACTGTGTATGGGATTAGTTGCGAAAGCAAGTAGATTCCATAAACAGTTCATGCATGCTGCCCCCCCGCAAACCATCTGCTTGGGTCACTATTTGATTTGGAGTAGGTGCGAGCATTGAATAACTACAAATAGAAACGGCACCGAAGCAAACATCCGCTACGCGGTCCATACGTCGCTGTAATCGCTTGTGCGGGTTTGTGAAATGGATTGGATAAAAACTAAAATTTATAATATCCCAACAAAAATATCACTGGATGGGTAATTTTTTGTTATTAACCAGTTTAAGGTAGGATACTTCATACTTATCGTTGCTGTCGTTACGCTTCGATTGTTTTTTTTTCCTTTTTACTTTTGGAATTTTTGTTAGAGTTTTATTGGAGTGTTTTTTTTATACCCTATTCTAGGGGTATATTAATTTTGACGCATAGTTTGTAACATACCTTAATATTGCCCGTAGACCCCTAAAAGTTACTATATTTATGATCAGCATCGATAGTAATGTCGATCTAGCCATGTCCGTCCGTCCGTCTGTCCGTCCGTCCGTCCGTCCGTCCGTCGGCAAAAATTAGACCTTTAAACTGGACCTAGAGAGCTGAAATTTTAACCATATACTCACTAGGGTCCCGAAATAATCAAGTTTACGAATTTTTGAAATCCGCCCACAGACACGCCCACAAACTCAAAAAAAACAAAATTTTGGAAAAAATCGAATTTTGAGCTAGGAAGCTGACATTTTTTATATATGATCTATGACTCCTAAAACTGCTCGGGATATAAAATTTTCAAAATCCGCCCACTGCCACGCCCACAAAAAAATAAAACAATTTTATTGAAAAACCAAAATTTGAGCTAGGGAGCTGAAATTTATAATATATACTCTCTATGGGCCCTTTATGCTTATGTGTAAATATTTTCAAAATCCGCCCACTGGCACGCCCACAATTATTATTATTTTTTTTTTTTGAAAATTCAAAGTGAGCTAGGGAGCTGAAATTTATAATATATACTCTCTAGGGGCGCTTTATGCTCATGTGTTAATTTTTTTAAATCCGCCTACTGACACGCCCACAATTAAATAAAACAATTTTATTGAAACACCCAAGTTTGAGCTAGGGAGCGTTTTTTTTGATAAAATCCTTTAAATGTTATATAACAAAATATGTAAAGCGTTCTTAACAATTCAACCATACTTAGACTTTTGTCACGCCCACTTATGAGGGATAGGAATAAGAATAGGGTATCCAACAGTTCGCCCAAGCGGACTGTAGCCCGTCCCTATGTTTTTTAGTTGCTACTGGTTTTACTGATAAACGATATTTTGACAATGGTGTTATTTCTGATTGCACTACCATTGCGCTACCTAGGTATCCGATTTGAAAATGTTGTTTATAGCTAGATATTATTTAGTTTTTTAAGGTACCTATGTAATGTAGGTGCATAGGAAAGGTAGATATGTATGTTTATAATGTACATACCTATGTAGGTGCATGCATCATTGTGCAATTTCTTTTTACTCTACCATTAATAATCACACAAGATCAGATAAAATTAAAATGTATAGGAAATCAATATGTACCTAGTACATACCTAGGTACGATTACCTGATTTCAAATTGTTATTTTGAAGTTAAACATGGCCAAATAAATGAAAATTGAGCTGAGAACCTTTTGTGATAATTGTGCTTATATTTTTATATAGCAAAAGTAAAATTTTTAATTTTATTTTGATAGGTAGGTATTTAAAAAATAAATAAAATAATAAATACAAAGTTCAAATTCATTTATATAATTCTAAGAAACGCATAAAAATAAAACAACACTATTAACAAATATGTATGCGCAGTACTTATAACACTGTTACATCAAATAGTCAAATTTAGAAAAAGAGACAAAAATGTGTCAAAATGAAAGAAACTAAAACCCTGGATTACTGTTGACTTACTTAAAAAAATTGAATACAAGAACAAACTCTACAAACTCTAAACGTACTAAATGCGAATGTTTATCCAATGTCGTGTCATCCTCTGAAAGCTTCTTTTTTGAACCCATAACATCTTTCGAACTATATACGAGTAATATCATACGCTCTCTAAAAAATTCGAATTCAGCTACAACTGATTGTCTATCAAACAATTTTGTTAAAAAAATAGCTTTCAACATTTGTGATATCTTATGCGTTATTTATAATAAGAGCATTATTAATGGTGTTTTCTCTTTAAAATGGCATGAGAAATATATCCCGAAAAATAATCTGTTGTCATATCTTTCATAGTTGGAACTGTCTCTGATATTGTCAAACTCGCAAGCATTGGAATCTTCATTGAATTCGGTGTCGCCATGACAGATAATATCAACATCACCTATGTAGTATATACATTAGGTACGTAATCAAAGGTAGAAAATATATTTGATGGATACACAAAATAAGACACATATTAAGACAAAAACTATGACACAAACATTCTTACTTTGCAATACCGGAACTATCTTCGATTCTAGTGCATCATCTTCATATACTACATCTGTAATTATATAACTACCATCCGGATCGAAGAACTCTATGATTATATTCAATTTATAAGTAATACAAATTATGTCTCAGTAAACGTACTTTCAACATCGGCCATATTTAAAAGAACTGATGAATCTGATGTTTCATATGAAGTTGTATTAGGAGCAATTGTCTTATAGAAAACTGTTTAAATCTGTATGTAGGCGAAATGCAGATGGATTTCTTTCATATGATCCTCTGTTATATAGTATTCTCTAGACAATCAGTATTTAAGTAAGATGTTATTAGGTACTGCTGTTGTTCCCCTTTTATATAGTCCCACAACAGTGTTCCATTTATCGTTTGACAAAGATCGTTAAAACAATACACCGGACCTTGTTTTGCCCCTTTTCCATGACGATATCCATCTAACTGAATTCTGTAAGTTTGATA
Source organism: Portevinia maculata (assembly GCA_949715645.1). Lineage (NCBI taxonomy): Eukaryota > Metazoa > Arthropoda > Insecta > Diptera > Syrphidae > Portevinia > Portevinia maculata. Next base: position 79,713,973 of record OX454526.1, on the reverse strand, counting down.
TGATGCCCATTTGGTTTTCTGATATAGCACATTTAACAGGATTACTTGAAAATTTGTTATTACTATTCAAATTATCAAACATCTGCTTCAGTTTAAAAAAAAAATTTGCTGTGGACAAAGCTGTTACTTTTTCTTTATCATCAAAGATATCATCAAGAATTCATTTTTTCATTTTTTATCCGGGTTGATATGAGCTTCTGTGAGCTTATGCATCGATCTAATCAAGCCGTTATCAGCATAAACTAATTTTCGAAGTACTGACCAGGATATAGTATCATTGCCAACTGAAATATTGGCGACTAATAAATTATTTCGCACACTTTTTATTAGATGGACAGCGTCATAGAGGCAAACGATTTTTCTGTCTATTACTGTAATATAGGGGGCCTCAATTGTGACCCCTAATTTATAGTACGCACTTCTGTTTGGAGCTCCGTTGATTCAATAATCTTCACCAATATATTAATCTGTTAAATTTAGTTAAGTTCCGCTACACAAAACTTTGTGAACAGACATCAGGCAAAAATATTGTCAATGTTCATTGATATGTGTGGTGGCTATTTTTCATCAATCAACGGCGATTGTCGGTTGGCAATAAAAATCTTGAAACACCGTAGCTTTTTTTGTTCTTGCACTCCACGTAATCACAGAACACCATTTTTAAATAATTAACGCGTAGCACTGTGTATCGCAAGGACACTAGCAAACACTATAAATGAAATGCCGAAGGAATCCAGAACGTAAGAAAATAAACTTGGCTATGCTGATTTTAACTGTATCTGTAATTGAATTGTTTATTTCAGAAACAACACAAGTCTGATTTTTTCAATTTTCTTTTTTTTTGCAAAATTCTAATTTTTATATAGTTATTCATCTTTTCGAGAAAAACTGCACATGTCAGACCCCTCAAAGTACGAAAACTGAGAGTACTATTTCAGTGTTTTGAAGAGAAACAACATAAGTCATTGACTTATGCTGTTTCTCCACAAAAAAAAATTACTTTGTACACATAACGTACTACATGCAAAATCTTCAAATCCCATGACCTGTACAGGAAACGTTCTACTTAAGACAATTTACTGTAAGCGTATTTTGTATACACGATCTTCGGGACAACACCGCAACTTTTTTCGTTTACCATGAAGGGATCGCTGGAAAGGGTCCAAATGAAGTCTGCTCTTTTTATACCCTATTCTAAGGGTATATTAATTTTGACGCGTAGTTTGTAACATACCTTAATATTGCCCGTAGACCCCTAAAAGTTACTATATTTATGATCAGCATCGATAGTAATGTCGATCTACCCATGTCCGTCCGTCCGTCTGTCCGTCCGTCCGTCCGTCCGTCCGTCTGCAAAAATTAGGCCTTTAAACTGGGCCTAGAGAGCTGAAATTTTAACCATATATGTACTCTCTAGGGTCCCGAAATAATCAACTTTACGAATTTTTGAAATCCGCCCACAGGCCCACAAACTCAAAAAAACAAAATTTTGGAAAAAATCGAATTTTGAGCTAGAACGCAGACATTTTTTATATATGATCTATGACTCCTAAAACTGCTCGGGATATAAAATTTTCAAAATCTGCCCACTGACACGCCCACAATTAAATAAAACAATTTTATTGAAAAACCAAAATTTGAGCTAGGGAGCTGAAATTTATAATATATACTCTCTATGGGCCCTTTATGCTTATGTGTAAATATTTTCAAAATCCGCCCACTGGCACGCCCACAATTATTATTATTTTTTTTTTTTGAAAATTCAAAGTGAGCTAGGGAGCTGAAATTTATAATATATACTCTCTAGGGGCGCTTTATGCTCATGTGTTAATTTTTTTAAATCCGCCTACTGACACGCCCACAATTAAATAAAACAATTTTATTGAAACACCCAAGTTTGAGCTAGGGAGCGTTTTTTTTGATAAAATCCTTTAAATGTTATATAACAAAATATGTAAAGCGTTCTTAACAATTCAACCATACTTAGACTTTTGTCACGCCCACTTATGAGGGATAGGAATAAGAATAGGGTATCCAACAGTTCGCCCAAGCGGACTGTAGCCCGTCCCTATGTTTTTTAGTTGCTACTGGTTTTACTGATAAACGATATTTTGACAATGGTGTTATTTCTGATTGCACTACCATTGCGCTACCTAGGTATCCGATTTGAAAATGTTGTTTATAGCTAGATATTATTTAGTTTTTTAAGGTACCTATGTAATGTAGGTGCATAGGAAAGGTAGATATGTATGTTTATAATGTACATACCTATGTAGGTGCATGCATCATTGTGCAATTTCTTTTTACTCTACCATTAATAATCACACAAGATCAGATAAAATTAAAATGTATAGGAAATCAATATGTACCTAGTACATACCTAGGTACGATTACCTGATTTCAAATTGTTATTTTGAAGTTAAACATGGCCAAATAAATGAAAATTGAGCTGAGAACCTTTTGTGATAATTGTGCTTATATTTTTATATAGCAAAAGTAAAATTTTTAATTTTATTTTGATAGGTAGGTATTTAAAAAATAAATAAAATAATAAATACAAAGTTCAAATTCATTTATATAATTCTAAGAAACGCATAAAAATAAAACAACACTATTAACAAATATGTATGCGCAGTACTTATAACACTGTTACATCAAATAGTCAAATTTAGAAAAAGAGACAAAAATGTGTCAAAATGAAAGAAACTAAAACCCTGGATTACTGTTGACTTACTTAAAAAAATTGAATACAAGAACAAACTCTACAAACTCTAAACGTACTAAATGCGAATGTTTATCCAATGTCGTGTCATCCTCTGAAAGCTTCTTTTTTGAACCCATAACATCTTTCGAACTATATACGAGTAATATCATACGCTCTCTAAAAAATTCGAATTCAGCTACAACTGATTGTCTATCAAACAATTTTGTTAAAAAAATAGCTTTCAACATTTGTGATATCTTATGCGTTATTTATAATAAGAGCATTATTAATGGTGTTTTCTCTTTAAAATGGCATGAGAAATATATCCCGAAAAATAATCTGTTGTCATATCTTTCATAGTTGGAACTGTCTCTGATATTGTCAAACTCGCAAGCATTGGAATCTTCATTGAATTCGGTGTCGCCATGACAGATAATATCAACATCACCTATGTAGTATATACATTAGGTACGTAATCAAAGGTAGAAAATATATTTGATGGATACACAAAATAAGACACATATTAAGACAAAAACTATGACACAAACATTCTTACTTTGCAATACCGGAACTATCTTCGATTCTAGTGCATCATCTTCATATACTACATCTGTAATTATATAACTACCATCCGGATCGAAGAACTCTATGATTATATTCAATTTATAAGTAATACAAATTATGTCTCAGTAAACGTACTTTCAACATCGGCCATATTTAAAAGAACTGATGAATCTGATGTTTCATATGAAGTTGTATTAGGAGCAATTGTCTTATAGAAAACTGTTTAAATCTGTATGTAGGCGAAATGCAGATGGATTTCTTTCATATGATCCTCTGTTATATAGTATTCTCTAGACAATCAGTATTTAAGTAAGATGTTATTAGGTACTGCTGTTGTTCCCCTTTTATATAGTCCCACAACAGTGTTCCATTTATCGTTTGACAAAGATCGTTAAAACAATACACCGGACCTTGTTTTGCCCCTTTTCCATGACGATATCCATCTAACTGAATTCTGTAAGTTTGATATGATGCCCATTTGGTTTTCTGATATAGCACATTTAACAGGATTACTTGAAAATTTGTTATTACTATTCAAATTATCAAACATCTGCTTCAGTTTAAAAAAAAAATTTGCTGTGGACAAAGCTGTTACTTTTTCTTTATCATCAAAGATATCATCAAGAATTCATTTTTTCATTTTTTATCCGGGTTGATATGAGCTTCTGTGAGCTTATGCATCGATCTAATCAAGCCGTTATCAGCATAAACTAATTTTCGAAGTACTGACCAGGATATAGTATCATTGCCAACTGAAATATTGGCGACTAATAAATTATTTCGCACACTTTTTATTAGATGGACAGCGTCATAGAGGCAAACGATTTTTCTGTCTATTACTGTAATATAGGGGGCCTCAATTGTGACCCCTAATTTATAGTACGCACTTCTGTTTGGAGCTCCGTTGATTCAATAATCTTCACCAATATATTAATCTGTTAAATTTAGTTAAGTTCCGCTACACAAAACTTTGTGAACAGACATCAGGCAAAAATATTGTCAATGTTCATTGATATGTGTGGTGGCTATTTTTCATCAATCAACGGCGATTGTCGGTTGGCAATAAAAATCTTGAAACACCGTAGCTTTTTTTGTTCTTGCACTCCACGTAATCACAGAACACCATTTTTAAATAATTAACGCGTAGCACTGTGTATCGCAAGGACACTAGCAAACACTATAAATGAAATGCCGAAGGAATCCAGAACGTAAGAAAATAAACTTGGCTATGCTGATTTTAACTGTATCTGTAATTGAATTGTTTATTTCAGAAACAACACAAGTCTGATTTTTTCAATTTTCTTTTTTTTTGCAAAATTCTAATTTTTATATAGTTATTCATCTTTTCGAGAAAAACTGCACATGTCAGACCCCTCAAAGTACGAAAACTGAGAGTACTATTTCAGTGTTTTGAAGAGAAACAACATAAGTCATTGACTTATGCTGTTTCTCCACAAAAAAAAATTACTTTGTACACATAACGTACTACATGCAAAATCTTCAAATCCCATGACCTGTACAGGAAACGTTCTACTTAAGACAATTTACTGTAAGCGTATTTTGTATACACGATCTTCGGGACAACACCGCAACTTTTTTCGTTTACCATGAAGGGATCGCTGGAAAGGGTCCAAATGAAGTCTGCTCTTTTTATACCCTATTCTAAGGGTATATTAATTTTGACGCGTAGTTTGTAACATACCTTAATATTGCCCGTAGACCCCTAAAAGTTACTATATTTATGATCAGCATCGATAGTAATGTCGATCTACCCATGTCCGTCCGTCCGTCCGTCTGCAAAAATTAGGCCTTTAAACTGGGCCTAGAGAGCTGAAATTTTAACCATATATGTACTCTCTAGGGTCCCGAAATAATCAACTTTACGAATTTTTGAAATCCGCCCACAGGCCCACAAACTCAAAAAAACAAAATTTTGGAAAAAATCGAATTTTGAGCTAGAACGCAGACATTTTTTATATATGATCTATGACTCCTAAAACTGCTCGGGATATAAAATTTTCAAAATCTGCCCACTGACACGCCCACAATTAAATAAAACAATTTTATTGAAAAACCAAAATTTGAGCTAGGGAGCGTTTTTTTACAAAAGCTTCGTTTTTTGATAAAATCCTTTAAATGTTATATAACAAAATATGTAGAGCGTTCTTAACAATTCAACCATACTAAGACTTTTGTCACACCCACTTATGAGGAATAGGAATAAGAATAGGGTAACCAACAGTTCGCCCAAGCGGACTGTAGCCCGTCCCTATGTTTCAAATCAATTTTTTGAAAGTAAAATGAAGGACGTCCAGGAGTTGCATATTTTTTACGATGGCAGTGGTGGTCAAAATAAAAATCACACAATGATAAGGTTTTTGTCATCTTTAGTATCCTTAAAAAAGTTCAAGAATATCGAACAGTATTTTCCTATACGATACAATGTGATAGAGACTTCGTCTTAAAACGTAAAATTAAAAAAAGGGATAAAATTTACACTGTTCAAGAATATGCCGATTTGATACTATCTTCTTCAGTATCAACAAAATTCACAGTCATTTTACCAAAAACTATAGACATTATCGACTATAAAATCTGGTGGCCACGCTTTTATAAAAGAAACATGTTTTCAATGGAGTCTATTGGAAGACAGGTGGCCAGAGAAAATAAGTATACGTTTACTATTAATAAATTTTCTCATTTTTTCCACTCTACCGCAAACCCTTGCTTATCCTATCCCTCTGGGAAGGTGGCAATCAATATTAAGAAGAGGAATGACATAAAAAACTAAGATCGTATCTACCAGGAGACATTAACATTCAAGAATATTATAATGAAATCTTTGCTTGGCCAACTTGTGAAAAAGATTCTTATCCAATTAATACAGATCAACAGTATTTCTTTATATTTTTTTTAAATGTTTTCTTATTTAAAGCTTATAATAAATAATAAAAAAAATATAAACAAAAGTTTTTAATCCAATCCAGATCAATACTATTTTCTCTACTTTTTTGTAAACCTTTTTTTCTTGTTTAAAGCTTATAATAAATAATAAAATAAATAAAAACTAAAGTTTCAATAGTTTCTTATCCAATCGATACAAATCAATATTATTTTCCTTATATTTTTGTAATCATTTTTTCTTGCTTAAAGCTTATAATAAATAATAAAAACAAAAAAAAGCAAAAGCTCTTATCGAAAAAGTTCGTTTACTTCAGAAACGACATAAGTCAAGCAACATTTTTGCGGTTTTAAGTGCATCTTTAGCCAAATTATAACTTGGTATACTCACAACTTGTAGTGTTGTGGAATTTGTTCGCATAAAACAGTTCTTTGTTGCTCCTGAAAAGTTAATGCTCATTGACTTATGTATGTTGTTTCTGAAATAAACGATTCAATTGTTGTCATCGCTACCTATTCATAAGAAAAATAAACATGGGAATATTTTGGGAAATTAATTTTACCTAAAGCACGAATCGAGAAAAGATGATATATGCATACACTAACTTAATACAAATTTTCGCCGCAATGAAGGTCCGTATGTCGCTTCAAAATGAGCGGTGTCCACTTCTATTTGTAGTTATTCAATGGTGCGAGGTATGGTTCTTGATTTATCATAAAATGTTAAGAGAATTTATTTCCCACAAAAAAGTGAAGATATTGCTCACCTATTGTGGGCAATTACTTCACAAAAATGAAGTTATTGCCCACTCGAGGTGAAGTTATTGCCCATATGAAGTTATTTAATACACTATCAGCTCAGTGTCGTGGAGTGCTTAAAGCAAGCAACTATCACGAGCAGAAATTGCCGGCACTAAAAGTGCTCTCACTGGCTCATCATTTAGTGCAGGTGTTAGTAAGGACAAAACAATTAAAAATACAATAATTATGTACCTATAAAATACGAGTACCTATAAAATACGAGTGCCCGAATTGCCCGTGAAGTTATTTCCCTGCACCGTGTTAAATACGCACCCTCATATAAATGTAAATATGGAGGAAATACTAGGTTTCTGACTTGATTTCAGCGTACACTTGTGTTTTTGACAGTTTTTTTTTAATATAGCCTGCAAAATAATAAAACGCATTGTCGCCACCGAAATCAACAGTATTATAGTCAGATTCAGTTTTGAAAATGTTTTTCACATTGTCCTTCTTTTTGGGTGATTGTAACTGCATTTCAACGTCGGGAAGCTCTAAATTCACAGTTGGCTCGCAGTTTTCATGGGTTATATCCTCCATATACTTTGCTGAAAATGATTTTTTAAATGAACAAATGAATTGAAATGGAGTCAGTAACTTTGTATTTCCTCCTCGGTTGCGTAAAACCGCGAAGGTATTTTCCAGACAATCTTGATTAAGGTTTCTCGTTAAAAGGAATACCATCTGCCCTTTTTTTTTAATACACTATCAGTTCTGCGTCGTGGAGTGCTTAAAGCAAGCAACTATCACGAGCAGAAATTTGCCGGCACTAAAAGTGATCCCACAGGCTCATCATTTAGTGTTAGTAAGGACAAAACAATTAAAAATACAATAAGTATGTATCTATAAAATACTAGGTTAGGTTAGGTTAGGGTTATGTGGCTGTCGGCAGAAACCGACACACTTAGACCAATTTAGGTTCATTGTGATACCACGTATATTATCTACCTCAACTCTGTAGATGGGACTGGCCAACGACACGCGGTTGTTCTCAAACGGTCCCCCATCTACGTACTAACCGCGCCCAACGTCGTTTAATTACGGTGATCTGACGAGAACCTTACTTTTAAATTCATTTTTATTAATTATTAGCTTATATCAACTTAAATACTAGACAAAAATGATTAAATCTAACTTAAAATTAACAGGATACTTATTCTAGATTATTGATCCTTATGCGGACGCCCTAAACTTAACTATATCTTATAATTATTGCCTTTCGGCCTAAAAACTATTTACGAACTAGTCTTACATATGTATTCGTCGAGAAAATCTAATAAAACTCGATATCATTATTAAGATTTTATATTTTTTATATAAAACAAACTACAAACTACCTATTCTACTTACTTAAACTACTTAATGTATTCTAACTATAATTAGGATTCTGATCACTCGTTGCATTACGAAACAAGTGGTCAAAATCCCAATTGCTTCCCGAGCGCCTGGCAGTCGTCAACGTGCACACGCGCTGCCGTGAGCTGACTGATGCCTTACAGAATCAATCACCTCCCGGAAGCACCACCACAAATTGGCGAGCCCGGCCTCTCCCAGAAACGCCCTAGCTAACTTAATCTAACTTATAAACTAAGAGGATGTTACCTAGAGTAACGCACCGTCTTGGGAGGGCATGTTGACCCCTACCCCCTCAAAAAGCCAGAAAAATTCGGCAAATTGTTTTTTCGTATCGAATTTATCCCTCTCCGCTATTGCGGTACTAAAACGAAGGAGCTCATGAGCATTGGCGACGTCCTCGCCGCGGATGAGCCGCTTATCTCTCGCGCTGCGGTAGCGGTGGTATAATACCGGGATACCATCCCTCGTCTGTACCAGCCCTTTTGCATCAATATGGATAAATGCCTCCGGCGGGATAAAGCCAGACCGGAGCGTACTCTCTATGTACATTTCATTGGGGTAGTAAGCCCCAAAGATCAGACTATTGCCGCTGGCCATCGCCCTTGCAACGTGCCTTCGAGTCACCTTAATGAGGAAATTGTCAATCCTATTCAACTGAGCCCCATCGTATAGGACCTTGTGGGGATAGTATTTTATATAGTTGGATTCAGGCGTTCGGAACAACCGGAGATAGGTCCTAAGACATTGTCTCTCCAAAACCCGAATCTTTTCCATATAACTAGGCGCTATATTAAACCACAATGGACAACCATAAGCGATGATCGGCCTTATAAGGGCCACGTAGCAAATGACCTTCACTCTAGAGTCAAGTTGACTGCTATGAAACAGTCTCCTTGTCAGAGCATAAGCCTTCTTGGCCCCAGCAAGACAAGCAACTATATGCCTATCGAAATACAGATACTGGTCAAGCCAGATACCTAGATATCTAACTACGCTTCTCACCGCCAATGGCTGCCCATTTTGTCCAATAATGGCTAATTTCTTCCAGTTTTTTCTGGTATCCCTAGAGGCCCCAGCCAATGGAGTTCTGAACAAGATTGTTTCCGTCTTCTGAAAGTTGATTTTCAACTTCCAGTCGTCGCAATATCGCTTAATTTGATCGAAGTCACGCTGCAAAAGGATATTAATGACCTCGATTTTAGGACCTGATCTGTATGCCACCAAATCGTCGGCATACGCTATAGCATGTCTGAGTGAACCAACCAGATCACTCGTGTAAATGTTAAACAGGATCGGAGAATTGACCGCCCCCTGCTGTAAACCGTTTTTAATTTCAAAGACTCTGCTCGAAGTCACGTTGCCACATTTGACAACGAACTTCTTTCCCATAAGCATATTATAAATTACATATAGCAAAGGTTTGTGCATCCCCCGCCTGGTCAACTTGTAGAAAAGTCCCTCTAACCATACGGTGTCGAAAGCCTTCTCAAAATCAACCAGACAAGCACCCGTGCATTGGTTCTTGCATTTATTCCACTGAATGTCGGAAACCAGTTTCGACGCGGCATGAATAGTGTCATGCCTCGCCCTGAAACCAAACTGGTTGTCCGGAGATCTGACGAGAACCGATTAACTCGACGTGGTATGGTCGTTGGTTAAAATACTAACACAAACACAAATCATGCAAATAAATTAAGACATTAAGGTATTATTTAAAACTATTTTTCAGCTTAATTTTACTACTTGCAAGTCAATCACATGATCATTTATATTATAGATTCTACTCATGCGACTAATAGGCTCATGCCTCCCATAATTCGTTCTATGATGGGGGCTAAACAATAAATCAACACTACGTAAATTATGGACACCACACCGAAAATTAAAGCCAATAGATGACAGCAAGTCAGGTGCATCTATTTGATCGGATATAAGCTGCTGTAAAAAAATGATATCGCTATTAATCCTTCGTTGAGAAAGGGGTAACATTTGAAGAAGCTTAATACGCTGACTGTAAGGAGGAAGGTTAAAAGGATCATCCCATGGAAGTCCTCTAAGTGCAAATCGAATAAATTTACGTTGAATTGCCTCTATTCGATTTGAATGAATGTTGTAGAACGGCGTCCAAACTTGTGAAGCATACTCTAGAATCGGACGGACAAAACAATTGTACAATGACATAGTAACGTATGGGTCATTAAATTCTTTCGCCCACCTTTTTACGAAGCCCAGCATAGAATTAGATTTATTAACAATAAAATTGATATGCTTGGCAAAAACCAGTTTGGGATCGAAATAAACCCCAAGATCCTTAAAATTATCAACATTACAAAGAATATGTTGAGACAAAGAATATTGAAAGGTGGAAGGTATATTCTTTCTAGAGAATGTCATATGTTGACATTTAGTAGGGTTCAGGGATAAACCATTTTTATCACACCAATTGGCGAAGCTATTAATAGGTCCGTTCGCGTACTTTATGTGTAGGAAAATGAAAAGTGTCAAATCTCCAAAATCGAGAGAGAATCCTCTCATTTCTAAGAAAAGTACGCGAACGCTTTTGTGTAAAAACTTCTTAGTTTGGCTTGAAAAGAAGCAACAGCTGTTTTTTTTTGCTGGCAAACTCATACGATTTCATCATTTGACAGTTTTCATTTTCTAACCAGCTGAAATTCTGTGTGAAGAAAAATGAACGAAAGTACATTTTTCTTTCGTTCATCTTTTCACCATTTTCTCAGTATGCGAACGCGTTTGGGTAGTTTTGCACGAAAGTTTAAATAAATTTACGTTTGCATATTAGTTCGCGAACGGACCTAATGTCAGATAGAAGAAAAATTCTATCTTGCTGACTAGTGATAGATTTAAATATTTTCATATCATCAGCGTAGATCAGGATATTACTGTGATTTATACATGCTTTAACATCATTAATGGCTAGTATAAATAGAATTGCTCCGAGGTGACTACCTTGTTGAACTCCAGACTGAGCTGTAAAAGATACAGATAGCGATCCTCTAAATTTGACTTGATAAACCCTTGATCTAAGGTATGAATTAACTCATTTTATGAAACTTGGTGGGAAACCAAAAGCCCTGAGCTTAAACTCGATTATTTCATGGGACAGCTGGTCGAAAGCTTTAGAGAAGTCAGTGTATATGCAATCCATTTCGTCCTTATTCTCTAAGGCATTAGAACAATCATGCAAGCAACTTAACAGCTTAGTGACAGCGGATCTGTTTCTTACAAATCCATGCTGTTCATTACAAATTAAATTGCGACTAAGAAATATTAACTTTTCGCAAACAATTTGTTCAAAAAGCTTAGGGATATACGAAAGCTTTGAAATAGGCCTATAATTAGTGATATCACCACGTTCGCCTTTTTTAAATACAGGTGTGATAAAAGCACTTTCCAATAGATAAGGGAATTTACCAGTACTAATGCACAATTCAAACAGATATTTAAGATATGGTGCAATTGCATGAGTACATTTTTTAAGAACAATCGGTGCAATGCCATCAGGACCTGATGAATAATCATTCTTCAGAGAAGAAATAAATTTTAAAATTGTTTCCAAGTCAAATGAGAAGCTACTAAAACTTATTTGGGAACAGCTAGTTAGATAACTAAAATATTGCTCATCAATGTGAAGAGGGGTCACCCTAAACGACTTACTGAAATAATCTGCAAACATATTGCTTGTATCTAGCGAATCAGCAGTTGTAGAGCTATTGTAAGTAAGTTTCGATGGATAACCATCGGTTTTTTTCTTAGAATTAACAAATCCCCAAAAAAGTTTGGGGTCCCATTTTAGAGAGCATTCCATTTTAATTATTTAGTCAATATATAAGTTGCAGGATAAAGATTTGAAGTCATTGAATAATGTGAGATAGAGTTCAAGATCTGAATGGCAAAGACTTTTTAAATAGTTCTTCCAAGCCCTATTACGTCTGTTTCGTATCGATTTGAGCTCTTTAGTATACCAGGGATGGGACGTTTTCATATTCCTAGAGGATTTGACAGGATCACTTTTTTCATGCAGTTATCCATCAAAGAATAAAAAGCACCGACTGCATCTTCAATATCAGATAACGCAGTAAGATTAAAATTAAGGCTATTAATTTCATCAGAAAGCCTTTGAAAATTTGCTTTCCGAAAGTCAAAAGATTGCGAACATTCATACGAATTACTGTTTTCGTACAGATGTGCGCCCAGTTCAATAAATACATCCAAGGGTGGATGATTGTCATCTATGTTAGTTATACTGAAGTGGGATTCCAGAACAACAGTACTAACAGAGTCAGAAGAAAAAACAAGATCGAGAGTTCGATTTTTGAAATTTTTTATACAGCTTGTTTGCTGTAAGTCAAGAGACAAAATGTTGTCTAATAAAGCGAGCTCTTGTTGGGCAGAGTCAAAGGATGGAATGAGATGAGAATCATCCTCAGAAGGTACCCATCCAATATGTGGCAGATTAAAGTCGCCTATAAGTAAAACAGTGCTGTCACAACAAGATATGTCAAAAATATGGTCAAGTGCCATAGAAAGTTCAATGGGCATGGTTAGGTTAGGTTTATGTGGCTGTCGGCAGAAGCCGACACACTTAGACCAATTTAGGTCTATTGTGATACCACGTATATTATCTACCCCAACTCTGTAGATGGGACTGGGCAACGACACGTGGTTGTTTTTAAACGGTCCCCCATTAATGGGCGTACTCTCTATTTCCTTTGGTGTGACTCCTGAGTTTTCTCCTTTAATTTCATAAATTTTGCCTATTGAAAACAAAAATTCAATGTAATTTTTCCTTCGATCTTCGTTCATACCTTCTTTTATATTGAAAACATTCTTTAAAATGTCTAAGATTGGCGTAGCCGTAAATTTTAAGCGAAGCTTCGACATGGAGTACGTGTCTTCTGTGAAATGTCTTTCGCAAACTTTCTAATCCGCCGACAATTTTTTTTCTATTAAATGTGATTTGTTGATGGAACTTAACCACATAACTCTTCTGAAAATATTTTTATTTTTTTTTGCGTTTGCTCAACAGCCTCGCCGTTATACGAAGAGAATTGGCATCAAAACTTCAAGAACAAAAAACCGCCCGCGAATCGATCGAGGAGATGCTTGGATTGAAAAAACAATTGAAATATCACGTAAAGGAATATAAGCTAATCGTAAACATTAAAATTGTATACCAAGAGAAGATAGGTATTTTTTTGTAAGAACTGCAAAATGCAAGACAAATAGTTAACGGTGAACCAACTCCAGAACAAGAAGAACGTCTGAAAATTCAAGAAGAAGCTCTCAACAAGTTAGATGCTCCAAGAGAAGAAGTGTAATTGCAGAACTGGATGTAAAAGGAAACGATGCAAATGCAAATTGAACAACAAGAGTTGTACATCCATTTGCAAATGCGGCAGACAGTGTGCAAATGGTATTGCCCCACGAATAGTTACCGGTGAACCAACTCCAAAACAAGAAGAACGTCTGAAGATTCAAGAAGAAGCTCTCAACAAGTTAGATGCTCCAAGAGAGGAAGTGCAAGAGCAAGGGGCTATCAAGTGCAAATGCAGAACTGGATGTAAATGGAAACGATGCAATATGCATTAGCGTGGAGCGAATTTTGAAGTTTTTTAATATTTTTTTTTAACGCCTATCCTATGATATCAAAAATTTTAAGCAAAACAAAAATTGCTTTAGGGTCCTATAAAAAACAAATTGCAGTTTTCTTTTTATTTAAGTTTTTTCGTTTTTATAATATTCAATTATTATTTTATTCATATAATAACAATAAGTTAAAGAACAAAAGAAAATAAAATATATATTTTAATTTATATTAATGATGATGTTAATGTTATTCATTAACCCTTTCGATCCGGATGGGGCATCCAAGCTATAAAAACATCTTTGTTCTATTTCCCATCCGGATCGAAAGGGTTAAAAAGCAATATTAATTTTGAAATCATATATGCCATATACCTGAAAATTTCAAACAAAAATATTTTTTTGAACGACTGTGAACGACTAAATCTATCATAACCTTCTATTGTTATATTTTTTTTAAGGAATGTTGGTTTAAGGATTTAATTAAATCGGTATTCATTCTAGAATTGACAAATTATTAAAGCATATATTTGTTTTAAACAAAAAGTTGTATTTACTAATAAAGAATCGTTTTGTAGGGTCTGAACAAATTCTTTCTTTATATTGAATTTTGGCAATTTTTTTCTGGATGCGATTTTGGCTTTTATAAATCCATCTCTTGAATCGCTTCCACGTACCGAAGCACACGCTTCTGTCACCAGCTTAGATGTGTCAACAGCTTGGGTATGACAGGGATATTTAGATAATTCGATATTGTCAGGAACACTTGCAACCATAGCCAGTAAGTATGAAAATATTAACCAATGTTAAATATTTTTTTTTATATGCTTGTAGTGTGATTCAGTACAAGTACACGAAACTGAAATCCATTACATAACATGGAATCTCCCCCGTATAGCATTGAACGTGTCGTATGACATTCATTAGCTATCAGCAGTGATTCATGTTATGTGAGGGTTCAGCTCAGTTCATGTGCTTGTCATTGTTTACAACTTCATTCTTTGCTTCCTCCATTCCTAATGTGGGCCAGATGGGTCAAGTTACCATTGTGAACATTTGAGGCATTAATCGTAGGGACCCAATTTATATTGAGTAATTGTAAGTGTAATTTGTATTGCTTAGAGATGTAATTATTAGTTGTAAGAATTTGTATAAATAGCAAGTAAGAACAGAATAAAGTTAGTCTAGAATCAACTCTTGGCTCATCATTAACTGCGGCAGTAATTTGACACCTTGTAAAGCGAGCTGCGCTTTAAACAGCATAGAAGAGCGTGCTACGCTACATATAGCTTAGGTGGTAGGCTCCGGCAAGAAATCTTAAATAACATGACATGGCGATCCTGCCAAACTGTTGTTGAAATTCGAAGAATTCCAACAGGGAGGGGACCAAAATGAATATATTTGCCTCATAAACAAAGCTGAAAATTAAATTTGTGAATTGATTCGCTCGGAAAGTATAAAGACGATCCGAACATATTTGCCTCACTAATAAAATAGTTAAAAATTAACAAATGCAATACACGCAAGCAATGTACGAAAAAACGTACCTAGACGCGATATTATGAGTTTGAAGCAGTACGATGAAGTCAAAAACGAATAGAAGAAGAGGCGGTGACGGCGAAGATGATGACTCCAACAGAGACAGACAAATGAAGAAGAGATGGAAGTGAACATAAAGGGTGATTTTTTAAGAGCTTGAGAACTTTTTTTAAAAAAAAAACGCATAAAATTTGCAAAATCTCATCGATTCTTTATTTGAAACGTTAGATTGGTCCATGACATTTACTTTTTGAAGATAATTTCATTTAAATGTTGACCGCGGCTGCGTCTTAGGTGGTCCATTCGGAAAGTCCAATTTTGGGTAACTTTTTCGAGCATTTCGGCCGGAATAGCCCGAATTTCTTCGGAAATGTTGTCTTCCAAAGCTGGAATAGTTGCTGGCTTATTTGTGTAGAATTTAGACTTGACGTAGCCCCACAAAAAATAGTCTAAAGGCGTCAAATCGCATGATCTTGGTGGCCAACTTACCGGTCCATTCCTTGAGATGAATTGTTCTCCGAAGTTTTCCCTCAAAATGGCCATAGAATCGCGAGCTGTGTGGCATGTAGCGCCATCTTGTTGAAACCACATGTCAACCAAGTTCAGTTCTTCCATTTTTGGCAACAAAAAGTTTGTTAGCATTGAACGATAGCGATCGCCATTCACCGTAACGTTGCGTCCAACAGCATCTTTGAAAAAATACGGTCCAATGATTCCACCAGCGTACAAACCACACCAAACAGTGCATTTTTTGGGATGCATGGGCAGTTCTTGAACGGCTTCTGGTTGCTCTTCACTCCAAATGCGGCAATTGTGCTTATTTACGTAGCCATTCAACCAGAAATGAGCCTCATCGCTGAACAAAATTTGTCGATAAAAAAGCGGATTTTCTGCCAACTTTTCTAGGGCCCATTCACTGAAAATTCGACGTTGTGGCAGATCGTTCGGCTTCAGTTCTTGCACGAGCTGTATTTTATACGGTTTTACACCAAGATCTTTGCGTAAAATCTTCCATGTGGTCGAATAACACAAACCCAATTGCTGCGAACGGCGACGAATCGACATTTCACGGTCTTCAGCAACACTCTCAGAAACAGACGCAATATTCTCTTCTGTACGCACTGTACGCATTCGTGTGGTTGGTTTAATGTCCAATAAAGTAAACTGAGTGCGAAACTTGGTCACAATCGCATTAATTGTTTGCTCACTTGGTCGATTATGTAGACCATAAATCGGACGTAAAGCGCGAAACACATTTCGAACCGAACACTGATTTTGGTAATAAAATTCTATGATTTGCAAGCGTTGCTCGTTAGTAAGTCTATTCATGATGAAATGTCAAAGCATACTGAGCATCTTTCTTTTTGACACCATGTCTGAAATCCCGCGTGATCTGTCAAATACTAATGCATGAAAATCCTAACCTTCAAAAAATCACCCTTTACAAGAAGATGCAGAAAGACCTCCAAGCCGTATGTTTAAAAATAAGGGACTTTTATTAATAAATGCAAACAAATATTTTTTTAGCTATTTTTTTATATTGTAAATGTAATCTTAATTTTAAGCATTTTGTAATTGACTAATGTATAGAACGATGATTTTAATTTTTGTTTGAATAATCATTACTAATACAAAAAAATATGTTAGGAAGCAGGTTATTCGCAATAGAATAAACCATGTCTAATAAAATTATTATAATCAATTATGAAACAGTTTGAGTATATAATAAAGTTACTAAAGAACCTAAAAAAAATCCAACTAGGGAATACTCTGATGAATTTATAGCGGAGAAAAAACAAGAAATCCAAGAGATTTGGGATGAAATTTGTAATAATCCAGACATCGAGCATATACACGAAATAAAAACAAAATTCGATCAGATAGTAGAACAAATCTATACTTTGCTTAGACCAAAAATTACAGATCTACCAAATATAAAGTTAGCATCTGAAAACAGTGAAATGGCAAAATTTGAGGTACTAGTAGCTGCCAAGCTCATAACAGAATTTAGTGGAGATTCTAAACAACTGTCAAACTTTTTAGGACTAATTGAATTTTATTATGACACATTAGAAGATGAAACTGAAAAGAACAAATTAATAAAATTTGTAATAGCGACAAAACTGACTGACCAGGTAAGAAACAGGCTACTTACACTAGAGAGCCAACCTGAAAAATTGACAGAATTTAAGAATATTTTGACAGAGTTCTATAAGCCAAAAATTAACCCACTAAAAATATACAATGACTTAGCCAGACTACAGCAAGGGATTCAAGAAGTTAACCGATTTGCAGAAAAGATAGAAATACTAGTTTCGCAGTTAAATGAGATCCAAATAGCAGAACAGGGACAATGCAACAAAAAGGTAATAGTAAGTCTAAATGACCAGTTAGGACTTAATACTTTTAAAAATGGACTAAATGAAGCAAGCAGACAAGTAGTGCAGGCATCAAGGGTTACGACTTTCAATGAAGCCGTATAAATAGCCATTGAAGTAGAAGCTTCTTCCAATCAAAACACTGTAATGAGCTTCAGAACCAATTTTAGAGGTAGGTACCAACACAATCATGGTAATTATTGACCAAGATTTACAAACCCTAGAGACGCCAATAATAACAACAGCCAAGATTACCATGAGGAAAACAATAGAGGTAGAGGTGTTACAAGAGGGTACCACAACAACAATAGAGGTATTACAAGAGGGTACCATAATAACAATACTAGGTCGGGAAACAGAGGTGTCCCCGGTCAGCAGAATCGGGGGAACCAAAGAAGGTATTAAATTTCCATGGGGAATACGACACAAATTTCGTTAGCATACACATAAAGAATTTAGGAAAGACTTTGACACAGGTGCAGATATTTCAGTTTGTAAGGAATATCTGGTGAAAGAAATAAACAAGTACTCAGCATGTCAAATAAATGGCATAACAAACAAAGCAATATTCTCGAAAGGTGTATCAGAGTTAACACTTGTCATGTGGTAAATGAAGACATAAATATAACAACGGACGGAATACTAGGAAGAGATTTTCTCAAATTATTTCAGACCCTATTTGTTTGGGAGAAAATTTATAGTTTACACGGATCACAGACCATTAGTAAGTTTATTCACGCACAAGAGTCCTTCATCTAAACTGACAAGAATAAGCGTAGATTTGATGGTCTACGATTTCGAAATAGTATTCAAGAAAGGAAAAATAAACCAAAACGCTGATGCGCTGTCAAGGATAAAAATTGATTCGGAGATCCTAAAGGAGATGATACCAAACCACACCATTGACGTACTAACAAGAGCAATGAAGAAAAATAAAGACGAGAAACCAGTTGAAAATTGTGCTAAAGCCTTGGATTCAAATATGGGGACTGATCATCTTCATATTTGTGACTGTACATCAATATCGGACATAAGGCGACTAATGAAAATAGACTTCAAAGAAAGTAAAAGTAACGTTACAGAAAGAAGGAGAAATAAAATTAAAATAGCAGCAAACACTGTGATTGTAGAATTTAGCGATAAATCTTTATCAGAGATAAAATTGATTCTGAGGAAGCTAATATTCAATATAAACAATGCAGGTGTTACAAAATTAGAGCTACCAAGAGATAGCCAAATATTTGAATATGTATGCATACAAGAATTTAAAGAACTATTTAATAAGCTGCAGGAAAATATAAAAGAAGATAAATGTCTGGACATAATATTATTTGAACCTCCAAAACAAATAAGACATGAAAAAGAAATGCACAAATTGATAGAAGATCATCATAATTCAAAGCTGGGAGGGCATTGTGGTATAAGGAGATGAGTCAATAAACTAAAGCAAAGATATGTGTGGAAAAATATGAACAAAATGGTAAAAAGATACATAAATAATTGCAAGACCTGCAATGAAGTTAAGGTAACAAGATATACTAGAGAGAATATGGTAATGACTGACACACTGAGTACACCATTTGAGACAATCACTGTAGATACGGTAGGACCTCTGAGACCATCGAATGGTTACATGTACATTCTGACCGTACAATGTGAGCTAACAAAATTTGTGGAAGCTTTCCCAATGGAAACTAAAAAGCAACTACAATTGCGAAAACTATAGTTGAGAAATTTATTTTAAAATATGGATGCTTTAAGAGACTTAAGACAGATAAAGGAACAGAATTCACAAATGAATTACTGAAGAACATATGCAAACTCTTAAATATAGAGAAAATAGTTTCAACCCCTTTTCATCATGAGACGTTAGGATCAGTTGAAAGAAACCATAGCGTCTTCATTGAATATATTATGAGCTTAGGTAACAAAGATAACTGGGAAGAGTGGCTACCTTATTATACATATTGTTACAATTCAATGCCACATAGTAGTACTTCATACTCACCATTTGAACTTATATTTGGTAAATTATGTACATTACCTTGTGAAATCTTAACAAATAAAGAGACAATATACAACATAGACAATTATCTGAACGAATTAAAATGTAAATTAAGATATTCGCATGAACAAGCTAAGAATAATCTGATACATGAGAAAATTAAAAGACAAAAAAGTCAAAAGAATGTAAATAAATCTAATTTTAAGGTAGGAGATTATGGTGTACTTAAAAACTCAAAACAAAAGAAAATTTGACAAACCTTTTAAAGGACCCTTTAGAATAATTGTACAAAATGGCGTCAATAGAACAATACAACTAGAAAATAAGGAATATGAAATACATAATAATAATTTAATTAAAGCTAGACAGAATTAAGATCAGATAAAATAATTAACAATACATAGATATAAGACTACCTGTAAAGCAAACTTACACTAAGCTAAATGACATTTATTTAAATTTTAAGAAATGTAAACAAATATCATTTAATTTTTGAGGGAAGGATGTAGTGTGATTCAGTGCAAGTACACGAAACGTGAAATCCATTACATAACATGGAATCTCCCCCGTATAGCATTGAACGTGTCGTATGACATTCATTGGCTATCAGCAGTGATTCATGTTATGTGAGGGTTCACCTCAGTTCATGTGCTTGTCATTGTTTACAACTTCATTATTTGCTTCCTCCGTTCCTAATGTGGGCCAGATGGGTCAAGTTACCATTGTGAACATTTGAGGCATTAATCGTAGGGACCCAATTTATATTGAGTAATTGTAAGTGTAATTTTTATTGCTTAGAGATGTAATTATTAGTTGTAAGAATTTGTATAAATAGCAAGTAAGAACAGAATAAAGTTAGTCTAGAATCAGCTCTTGACTCATCATTAACTGCGGCAGTAATTTTCCACCTTGTAAAGCGAGCTGCGCTTTAAACAGCATAGAAGAGCGTGCTACGCTACATATAGCTTAAGTGGTAGGCTCCGGCAAGAAATCTAGAACAAAACATTACATGCTAAAGGATATCCATTCTATTTATCTTCCTCCTATATATCCTCCAGGATATACAAGCTAAATGAGGCATTCAAACTGAGATGTAATATCTCCAACAATCCGCTATTCAATCAACTTATTTCATCGTGATATATAAAATATTTTGTGTTCACTAAATACCGATATATTTTCATTTCTTATTTATCTGTTTGTTTTTGTTAACTTACTAATATTTATTTAACTCTTCAAATAATTACCTTTGGATTTATGTATGCATCTATTTATTTGTTTATTTATTTATTTATTATAATATATATTTACTATTTGTTTATTTATTTATTTGTTATAATTATATACTATTTGTTTATTTATTTATTTGTTATAATATATACTATTCGTTTATTTATTAATTATGATATATTTATCTATTTGTTTATTTATTTTATTATTTATTTTATTTATTTATTTACTTATTTATTTTTTTTAATATCATTATTATTTTTATTTATTTATTTTATTTTTTTTCTTTAATTTGAGGTTTTTCTCATGATTTTCCTCATTAATCATAAAATTTTCATATTTATTTGTGTTTTAAAAAAAAATAAAATAATGATTCAGTTGAAAGACAAAAAACAAAAATGTCAAATCTCTGCAACTATATAATGTAAATTGGGCGACAACGCATTTTTATTTCATGAAGCAAGAATAAACTATCTATCTATCTATCTATTTATCTTTGCTGAAAGCAGGTAGCGCAGGTAAACTTTTGCCGAGCCCTTTGTATGTGAGTTTTATTATTCGTAGCTTATTTCAATTTTTCTCCGCGCACAACCGTACTCTTCGAACCACTGATAGAAACTGATGACCCACATGCGCTGATGATTTTTATTACTTTATTTTCTATTGGATAAGCAAAAAGACGACTGTACCAACGATACGCGGTATTCCCGAGCGGTCCTTCATCTAAGTACTAACCACGCCCTACGTCGTTTAATTGCGGTGATCGAACGAGAACCGATTGACTCGACGTGGTATAGTCGTTGGCGAAATTTATACTAATTTTTTATAAAAAGTTACAAAAATACAACGCATTGCGATGCAAACCAACGCATCGCATCCCAACGCCTTTCTTCGCATACCAAGGCATCTCAACGTATGTTGCGGTCAAATTGCCTGCAACAAGGGCCATTTTCTTTTCCCTTGACCCTCCTTGCAAACTCCCTCTTCTCTTGGTCTGCGTTCCCATGGTCTGAAGAAGTGGAGGGGCAACCATGGTCCCATCAGCCATTCGTTCACGTCTCTGGAGCCTTGGGAAGCAACCACCACAGGTGGCTTGAAGGGCAGGAGGCCCAAACCAAAGCACTCTGCAACCAGACGGAATCTGAATGGAATACTGGGTCCAGAGCGGCGGGTTGTACAAAATTGAATACAGTCGACGCCATAGATATGTAAAACAAACAGATATTCATGTTATTTTTTTTTTTTAGATACAGATTGCAAAAAAATTCAAAATATTGATAAATTGTATCAAAAAAAAGCAAATTGTATTTGAACAAAAGGATTTGTATTGAATACGATACAATTGTATCGACTTTTCCATGCGTGGTGGCTGGTCTCAATTTAGTAGTGCCGGAACTTCAATGTTCAATGCGAGAATGTGTGTATTTCAATTATTGGATGAGTGCATTCAGTATGCCACAGCCCAGCTGAGGCTTGGCCGCTGATTGTTTGAAATGGCTATACATATTAAGGATAATTCTGCCTGGTTTTCCTTTATCCGAGTTTGATATGTTTTGTTTAGAAAATAAATTTAAAATTCACAATAAAATACGAAAACTATGAATTTGAAGTGATTGAGACTTTTGAAGTATAGGTACAACAAACCTAAAATAAAAAAAATTAAAAAAAATCATGTGTAGCTATCATACCGCAAAATGAATTCTTGAGTAAAAGCTTACTTACTTAAAATCATCCATTATAAAACATTAATTAATCTTTTTCTTCAGAGTAATACAAAACTCGTTGGCATCCAATGTAGAAAAAGACAGTGAAGAAATTTGTTTCAATTTAATGGTGTTTGGCCATTCAGTTGGACTCGGGTTAGGTTAGGTTAGGCCAAAGGCATACTGAGCCCAACGTCTCATAGAAAGAGACATTAATAAAAAAGTTAGGGATCTAGTTTACGTAACCGGAAAAGTTCTCCCCGGAAAAAATTTCCCTGCAAAAATTTCTCCGTAAAAATCTTCTTTTGAAAAAAGCGTCCCGGAAATAATATACTTTCTTCCGGAAAAAATCTCCTGCAATGAGGCACTATATTTGATTTTGAGAGGAGCTCGTTCAAGTAGATATTTTCCGAGAAATTTTTGCGGGGGATATTTTCCGGGGAGATCGATTTCGGAAATCACGAGTTTGTAGGTAAAACTAATAAATTGTCAAAAATGATGTTTTTTTTTTAAATTTCGGTCTTCTTCCTGAAGCTCAACGACTTCTCGACTTAGTTTCTTCCAGTATTTTATATCACGAGTGTTCGCTAAAGCCAATTATATAAATGAAACATGTATTTCGATTTATATGTCAACTGCCAAATGTCTGACGGTTTTTACTACAGGAAATTTTACAAAGTAAAAATGAGTACGATTTTCAGTGGAAGGGAAATATCTTGCTGCCACGATGTCAGTTATTTTTACCAATTTTATGAGAAAAAGCACGGCATTGGATAAACGTAAGTTAAAAATTTTATAAATTTGCACGAATTCGTAAGCAAGGGAACGGACCTATTGTAAAACCGAACGAACATTTCCACAAATTTAAACTGGGTTAGGTAAACTTAAGTTTAAACGATTACTGCGAAACTGGACATTAGGGTATTAATGCAACGTCGTCAAACCTTCGTGGACGTCGAAAACTTCTAAAGTTTACGACGTAGTAAATGAACTGTATAAGTTTGTATGAGAAATCATTCCCAACAAGGTGGTAAACTTTCGACACGAGTTTGGTGTGTAAATCAAGATGTTATTAGTGGAGAACTTGTTCAACCAATCAGCGTTCGAGCTGCATCCAGACTGTGGCATACTTAATACACCATCTGTCACACTCCATAGATGAAACAAAGGCGCGTATCCAACAGATGATATCTTTATCATCATTTACGCAGGCAGTTGTTAGGGTTTTTCATGTAACGTTTGTCGTAATCTTACACTCTTACTATGATGGTAAACTAACAACGTTGTTGCGACAACGTGTTGCGACCTACTCACAGAGTTATAACAATATAGATTGTTTTTGTTAGCCTCGAGAATAGGAGAACCTTCGAAAATCAAGTTCACCTCGCCTTGTGAGGTTTTTGTGACTTGTGCTGTAAGATCTGAGGGAGGTTTGGGAGAATTGGGGTATAAAGCCTTTTTCTAGAACGTTTCTTGCTTCGAGAGAAGAAATCGTTGCAATATTCTCGCACATTCCATACACTGAGCTAAGATATGCTATATACTAACGAATCTTATGGGCAAGAGGAATTTCCGGCAGTTCTGCTGGTGTTTGCATATATATATATGATGTATATGTAAGATTAGTTCGTAGAACTGTTTATACGCCGAAAGGCAATAATTAAAAGGTTAAAGTTATGTCCGCTTCACTTCTACCTACTACCTACTACAGATGCGAAACAAACATGAAATGACTTGTTCGAAATCTATTCAAAATACGGTGCGTATGATAATTTAAAAAAAAAAAAAAAATTAGGCATTAACGGCCCATATAGGGCCCAAAAGCTAGCTTCTCCAACCACTTTCTTGAGCGAAGTGGAAGGGACCTACAATTTTAAGCCGAATCCGAACAGCAAATTTGAGAAGCTCCTCATCACAATTGATACTGTTGGATATTTGTCAGACGTTCGCACAGGGGCAGTGAAAAAAACGCAAGATGTTACTTGGCCCCGGCGGGAACTGAACCGGGGACCTTTCGATTAGTAGTCCGCCGCACTTTTGACTTTTAAATTAATGTTTAGTAGTTATTGAATTTCAACTTATATGCTAGACAAAAATGATTAAATCGAACTTAAAATTAACAAAATACTTATTCCAGATTATCGTTCCTTATGCGGACGCCCTAAATTTAACTATATCTTATAATTATTGCCTTTCGGCCTAAAAACTATTTTACGAATTAATCTTACATATGCATTCATCGAGAAAATTAAATAAAACTCGGTATCATTATTGAGATTTTATATTTATTATATAAAACAAATTACAAACTACCTATTCTACTTTCTTAAACTACTAAACGTATTCTAACTATAATTAGGATTCTGAGCACTCGTTGCCTTGCGCAACAAGTGGTCAAATTCCCCTTTCCGAGCGCTTGGCAGTCGTCAACGTGCACACGCGCTGCCGTAAGCCGACTGAAGCCTTACAGGATCAATTACCTCCCGGAAGCACCACCACAACAGCCCGGCCTCTCCCAGAAACGCCCTGGCTTACTTAGTCTAACATATAAACTAAAAGTATGTTACCTAGAGTAACGCACCGTCTTGGGACGGCATGTTGGCCTCAGCCCCCTCAAAAAGCCACCAAAATTCGGTAAATTGCTTTTCCTTATCGAAGTAGTCCGACGCACTAACCACTGAGCCACAGCGCCCGACATGTGATAATTTTATTTGTGCGAAAAATGATAGGTTGTTTCAATGTTTGGCTTCGCCAAAGTCTTCGGTCTTTTTTCGTGGAAATTTTAGCCGAATATGGCCGAAGCCAATGTTCGGTCGGACTCTAGATAGGTATAAGTTAAAAAAGAATCAAAATTTATTTAAAACTAAGAGCGAAAAAAGAGAGTCTTGTGTGGCACTTGCGAGAATAGAAATAGATGCAGCGATCTTGCTATCGGGTAATTTCCCGTGTACCATAGGAAAAGGCGAACTTCTCGAGATTCGGAAAATCTGTGACGTTCCTTCATTGATTATCAAATCGGTTGGTTCTATCAACGACATCCTCAAGGACAAGGCAATTGTGATCGTGATTTTGACTTTCATGAGGCACAGCCCCGAACTACCTCCAATTACTTGCGGTAGCGGTTGTTATCCTCATCGTTTAGGATTATCAGATATCGTGTTATTCCACGAACTTGCGATAAACAGACTTAGGATATAATGCAAAGCTTATCATTGTTACAAGGGATCAATCAGGCCGAGATCTCGTATCCGTATCCCGTCCGATTCTCCTCTGCGGATGAAAAAGTCCAAATCATACCTCTCAGCAAACCCTCATATTAGAAACACAACTTTAAAGTCGCGGAGCAGATTGTTTCTGGTGCTAGTGCCCTCAAAATAAATATTATTAATAATTCATTTTTAATTTGTATTGATAAAAATAAATAAATAAAAAAATAAATAATAAAGTCGTGAAACAGAAAGAGCATAAGGGATCCTACGTACGCGCTTTTGTTGGCCCTAATTCAGAATCCCTTGCTTCTCTACTAGAGATTTTGGAATTCGTTTTCATAACGGTTGTAATACCTTGACAAACACTAATATAGGAAGTTTATTACGCCTTATTAGAAGCTCTTACTGGTTCCACGAGTAGGAAAATATGTAACTATCTTAAATTAAAGAGGTATCACAAAGAACCTCAAACATATTCGTTTTAGTGTGACCATTTTTGCCGAAAACCATTCTAGCCAAACCTATTTTAATCCAACCGTAGTTATTGCGTTGCAAGTGTATTCGGTATAGTACGTCGTTGAGCGCGCTTTTTTATCGAATGTTATGATCTGTGCCCGAATGTAAATTTCGAATTTAATAAGCATTTACATTTTTGAATATTTTTTGTTTCCACGTGGACAATAATACGAGCCAAAAGAATCGACGAAAATGCCTGAAACCAAAAAGAGTATGTTTCCCTGGTATAACTTCCACTGGACCATTAATCGATTTGCATTTGCCTACAAAACTGTATTGTTTTTTTTCACTACGGTCTAATATGTCTAACATAGAAAAACCTAATACGGCTGCAGAAAATTAAGATCCAGATATCCGTTCGACAATCAGCTGCTACAAATTGTGAATATAAATAACTGAAAATTGTGAACATAAATTTGACACAAAACGCCAAGAAAATATCCATTAACATAAAATGCATGATCTTCAAATTTACCTGAACTTGAAAAAGCGTCACCATTTATCACTGTGAAAGCATTAATCGTGCCATAATAGTGCCTTAAATGTCATAATAGCCGCGGTTCCGAAACCAGCGCACACGATATTACATCACGATTGCGACGCTAAGCTGAGTCAAGACATCACCGGCATAGTATGATACTCAGCCATCACTTGCAATTCGAACAACGTAATACGAGTTTACCGGCTATTTCATTATTATGCGATCCAGGACCGCCGTAAGCGGGTGTGCAAGGCGTGAAATGCGCGGGCGCCACGTCAGGGGGCCGCCCTTTCTTCGCAGTTCCGTCATACTAATTCTCTTCAGCTTTATATAAATAAGCCATGTTAACAAAAATACGCTGATGAAAATTGACTTAAACAATTGAAATGTTGAAAAATGCGCGTAAACAACATTATTTTTTGTTAAAAGATGTAAACTATCATTTATTTCTGTCAGTCTGCATAAAAACGGTTTTAAAAACTCGTATTTTTCCAATCAATTTATTTTGATTCCCACAACTATAATATTTACATGATATGGACAACATTTTTGCACAAGCTATTCAAATTTTGCTGTTTAAGCTTTTTCTCAACCATGTACTTTTGATTTCCATAATATACTTCTATTTCTACATCCTCTTTAAGTCATTTATGTTGGACAGTAGGATTTTGCCTAGAACCATTAATAAAGTTACCAAATAGGTAAAAGATACCGCTGTACATGGAACTGCCGCCTGGTTCTTTTTTAAAGAGAGTGATTGCGAGATTTACAAACAAGATTTAAGAATGTACAAGTGTGTCTGCGATAGATGGTAGCTAGGAAAAGCACCCTTGATGATAAACAACAATCTGTCATCTGTCAATTATTTAAGGCTATCTGTAGATTCAACAATATTTCTCACCCAAACGAAGAACTACGGAATTTGCAGTTCATATTGAAGAAAAAGAAACTTTGCAAAAATGTTTGAATGTTATTGTTAAAAACCAACCTTTTATTTTTATGCTTTTAAATAATAACAGATGACCAATCTATAAAATATTTTTTTTATTATTTTTGCTAAAAAACGATTTATTGAATGTACAGAGCTAACTTGTAAGTATAAATGTCAATCAAGCCCAATTAAGAAAAAAATATTATGGGATGGGGCGACAAAGATGGTTTTGCACGCGGGAGTTATGTTAGAGATAACAACCAACAGCCACACACACATGTCAACCAGATGGCGACGAAATACCCTCACTATCAACAGACCGAACAAACATCCCAAGTATCTTTCTGAAACAACAAGGAATGACACAAGCAACAAGATAACACTCGTTATCTATTTTTAGGTATCATAAAGCAGTATCGATACCTCATATCGACGAAGCATATATATAGGAACATTTTTGTTCCTTAAGTCAGTTATAATTGTATCGTAGACAAATACCACATGTTAGCTCCTAAGGTACTTTAATAAATAAAAGTATATTGTTTATCTAATGAAAAGGCCCTTAGTAATTTATTTGGCGCAGTCGGTAGGATACTTCTCAGATCTATACCCGCATATTGTAATGAGAGAAAGTATCCAGTGATCAAGTTTATTTCTAAATTAATTTGCAACCTAATTGAAATTCATTGAAAGTGTTAAAGTGTTCAGGGGTAAATTAGTGACCCAATACACGAAATCCATAGAGGAAATTGACACACCGGATCGTCACAGTTTGGAGAAATACGAAATCTTCGAACGACCCGATCAATCCAGAAATTTCACCCATTCTCAGAAACAGAGAAACAAAAAGCCAACGGAAATGGCACAGCCAGCAGCAGATCAGGCTATTACTCTAGGAAGACTAGAGAAAATCTCCATATTCTCCGGAAGACCAGAAGAAGACGTGATTGCCTTCATAGAGTACATAGATTATATATACTCTTACATAACGGAAGGAAACCGAACGCTAGCTACCCTCATCATTCGGAACCGAATCCAAGGGAACGCAATAAATACGCTTCAAAGGTTATTACAGCCCACACAATTAATGCCAATCAATTACAATTTAAATGCCAATCAGGCATCTATTATCATTGCCCAAAATATTAAAGATATAACAAAGGCATACGAATTAATTATAAGATATAAAAACCTAAGTGATAAACCTATAGAAACCCTCCCTAATCCCAAATCAATCATTTCAAATCAATCCCAGACGCAGCATCATAATAATAATTATTATCCTCAATATATGCAACAATTTCATCAAGGAAGTGATATAGGAATGAATAGCACTCAGACAAGGGCAAATAATAACAATGCACTTAGAACTAATTATCAAGTTAGGGCACCTTCTAATCAGCATAGGCAAAATAACTATATCAATCCTAGATCTAATACTTCAGGACAGTTTAGGAACAATAGACCAGAGCCCATGGATGTCAATAATGTAGACGTAGAACAACATGAAGTAAATTTTACTTTGATAGAGGAAAGCGAAACACTTCCCATAATAAGTACTACTATAAACAATAGAAAACTAAAAATTCTAATAGACAGAGATTCGACTACAAGTATACTAGATGAATCTGAACTATTAGAAATACCCCGAAATCGTTTACGGATACCAACTCAAATAAAAGTTGCTAATAATGCAAATAGTTTTATTAAAGAAGAAATTATAACCAAAGTGCCTGTTGAATTGAACGAACATGGAGCGACAATGACATGGAAGTTGATGAACATAAAAAATAAAAAAATCGATGGAATAATAGGCCAGAACCTATTAAAGCCCATCAAAGCAAAGATAGACTTAGGAGAAGGATTCATAGAAATAAATAATAGGAAAACTTATTTCGAAAATTATAGGACTAAAACTAATGAATGTCCATATGAATTCGAAGAGATCCATACACTTAATTATTGCAACTCAACTGAAATGAACCAATTAATTAGTGAAGATTTGAATATAGAAGAAATAAACGTTTTAGACTCTGTCCAACCCACAATTCATTCTCAAATGACCATTTTTCGATTAAAGACACCATCGTTAATATCTACAGTCAACAGATTGTACTAAATAATAAAGAAGGAATAAAAATAATAAAAATACCACAATTAAAAAGAAAGAATATCTATAGGCATAGAGGAAGTGGGAAAGCCCGATTCTAATGAACAATTAGTAAAGTATATAGATAAACACGCAACAGTTACAGCAAAAATTAATAGAATTATTCGGAACACGGATCAAGTTCTTCAAATGTAAATACTCGTACCTAGCAAAGGATATAATAACAAAAGAAGAGGCGGTTCAACAGATTAAACTGTACCATAAGAAAGAAACTGGACACTCTGGCATAGAAGAGAATTACAGAGGATTGAAATCAAAAATCTATTTCAAAAATCTTAGAGAACTAGTTAATGATGTGATAAATGCATGCAATATTTAATACAATAGACACCCCATTAGGAGATATATTCAAACCAGAAAACAAACCACTAAAAACCACCCTACTACTTCCTCACACCCATACCCAACAAAGAAGAATTACAATTTGAAAGTGAATTTGTGATTAGAATTAATGAAAGCAACTAGCTATGTTTAAAAAACAAAAAATAAAAAAAAATAAAAAATAAAGCTATATTTATAAACAAAATAAAGAAATTAGACAACTAAAAATATTTGTAAACTTCTCAGAAAAATTATAAATTGTACAAAAAATAAAAATGTTATAGTAGGATTAATGAAAGGAGTAGCACTTGCAATAAATAACGATGTTAAAATAAATAATAATTGAAATAAAAGAAATGTTTTGATCACTTTTGAAAACTGTACACTAGAAATTAATAATCAAACATTTTTTAACAAATACGCAACTGTAAACCAACCAATCCCTATAGATATGGATTATCCATATAACATAACGAATATAAAATTAAAAAATACTGATTTAAATATAAATAATATAAACGAAATAGAAGAAAAATTCCATTCACACAAAAACATAAACCTTAGTATGCATGGAATTACTTTAATTATAGTTGTAATAATTTCAATTTTTTTAATATACTTGTTTCGGGAGAAACAAAAGACAAAGGAGGGAGGAGTTATGTTAGAGATAACAGCCAACAGCCAACACACATGTCAACCAGATGGCGACGAAATACCCTCACTATCAACAGACCGAACAAACATCCCAAGTATCTTTCTGAAACAACAAGGAATGACACAAGCAACAAGATAACACTCGTTATCTATTTTTAGGTATCATAAAGCAGTATCGTTACCTCATATCGACGAAGCATATATATAGGAACATTTTTGTTCCTTAAGTCAGTTATAATTGTATCGTAGACAAATACCACATGTTAGCTCCTAAGGTACTTTAATAAATAAAAGTATATTGTTTATCTAATAAAAAGGCCCTTAGTAATTTATTTCGGGCGCTTAGGCGACTAGCGGCGGGCCTGACACGGGCGATCTGTCGTCGTCTGCATCTAGTATTATTTAATTTCCTGGCTTTTACCCTGTGCATTTGGTTATAATTAGTAGCTAGATGATAATTATTGACAATTGATAAATTGTTTACAAAGTGTACAAGTTACGTTCTCGTTGCATGAACGACAGAGAAAGGGAAGACGTTCCATTCATCTCGTATCAAATGAAATTCTGAGCCCAAGTTAGGTGGTGTTATATGAAAAATACAACGTTTGTAGTATTTAAAGTAGATTATCAAAAATAAATTTGTTTAGATTGGTTTTAGACGAGATTTGCCGTGGTGAAGTTCAGGCGGATCATCTTAATTTTTTTATTTTGCTGAAGTTGGTTAGGTAATGCCACATTATTTGACAGCAAATTATTATGAAGTGGATTCGATTTCGTTTCATAAGACATCAATACTTCCGATCGTGATGGAAAATCGTGAAGGTAGTGATTAAGTTACGGATTTCCAACTTTCATAAATATTAGGGATTGGTAGAATATGAATATTGTTGAGAGCTGAAAGCAACAAACCAGCAAAGTAGGGACAAATATTTTAAGGTTATGGGAACTGATATCTTAACTACCAGAGAAAAAGTGATTCAGACCCTTTACATTCCCGATCAAGAGAAACCTTGAATTGTTTCTAAAACCGGAAAAAGGTCAATAGACGTGTTTTATTATGGCTTGTAGCATAACAACAACACAACGCGATCTTGCTTTGGATCAGAATCAATTGCGATGATCTAAGCAATAGTTTCAGCTATTTCTCAATAGGCTGCAGTTTCTACTGTGAATGTTCGTAATAGTTAACGATTATCAAGCATTCATGTTACCAGATAATAACATGAAATATTAATTTGCAAACCAATTATAGTAATTCGAAAATCAATTTTCGAATAACTTAATTTTCTGGTCATAGAGATTTTAAACTAATAACAAACTTTAAATTTCCGGAAAGTTATGAGTGAATAAAATTAATTTTAAATGAATTTATTGAATACTAGTCAAAACTAGTATATTAAATAAACATTAACAAGAGCTGAGGAAGGCTTCCCGTCAAGGAACCTATCTCGAAAATAATTAAGCGCAATCAGCTCACTTGATACTGTCATGTTTTAAGCAGAGATCCTGCGAGCCCGCCATAAAGGCAATATTAATCCATGTTCTATACAATCGCGAATGGAAGGCAGCCATTAAGACTCCTGGATCACACAAATGCAACAACACCAGCATTTGATTGGGCTCGATGATGAAGTGATATAAAATCCGGAGGCTTGTTCATACTTTTTGAGGTCAAACCAGCGAACCACACAGGCGGAGCAGTGAACGACAGTCCTATATCAATTGGTTAACTCTGTAATGCAACACGTCATAAATAAATACAAAATGGAATCATTTATAAAATCTCCTTAATAAAACAAACGTTTAAATATAAAAATGTTGCATATAAACTCGTGCAACACATAAAAATATTAAAAAACTACAGTGCGTCTGATAATTTGGCCAGGGAATGTAGGAGCGTTATGACCCATTAAGTTCAGATCGTAACCCCGTCGTTAAAGAATAGAAGAAATTAAATAAGCGTTAATATTTTTACCGCAAGTGTGCGTGCAAATCTGTAGGTTGGCATGACTGGGGATCACCGGGGTCATATGATTAAGGTGTTTGGCAAAAGCGTAATGGCCCATAAGTACGCCAGTAGTCTGCCTGCAGTTTCTGTTGAGAGACAACAAGAATGCCGCAAATTTTTTACAGGCGTCGGGGAGAATTTGTTTAGTCTGTCTGCACCCTGGAGAGTCATGCGATCGGTGATTGTGTTCATATGAAACCCAACCGTCAAATAGGAGGGTACGGATCCATTTAATCCTGATCATGGCTTTTTTCAGGGTTCAAGGCTTTCTACACTGGAGCACTCAGACTAAATATTGGTCCATTGTACAACCACGAAGACACCCAACTTTTACTGTATAAATTTACTCTTAAGGCTTTATTACAGGATTACCACAAAC
Source organism: Portevinia maculata (assembly GCA_949715645.1). NCBI lineage: Eukaryota > Metazoa > Arthropoda > Insecta > Diptera > Syrphidae > Portevinia > Portevinia maculata. Next base: position 79,680,519 of record OX454526.1, on the reverse strand, counting down.
GTTAACTACAGAAAATTATACTTATACTTCCAGTTGATTGGCAGGGCGCGCGTTCAAAGCCCATGATTTGAAAATTGAATACAGAAGAATGCAGATCTCCCTAAAGCAACTAAAAGCAACAAAACTTCTATCTTATCCTTCACTTTTTCAAACATGTACTAAGTAGCACCGGAAAACAGACAATGAACCATTTGATGGGTGCTGCTTGCACAAACAACAAAACATGTCTGCGCTGTGTCTTACACTATAAGGGTACCTACTGTAATAATTAGCAAAAAAACCTATAAAAAATTATATAAAAAAAACGCGACAAAATTTATACACATACTGTGTTTTTAATCGTGAGTTTGAAATAAAAATCGGACACTCAAATGATGAACCTAATTCAGGTTACGGGCTTACAATATACAGGGCGGCACTTTTTTTTAATCAATATATTTAATTGTTTTTTATTGTTTAGAAAACTCAATTTTAATTAAAAAACTAATTGTTTTTGAAGATGATAAAGCGTAAATGACCTCCATGCTCATTGTTCATCCACGCATATGCGGCACGATCAGAAAATTATTGATTGCGGCCTGAAGGGTTGAAGTCGGGATCGCCTCAATTATTATACCCTATTCTAGGGGTATATTAATTTTGACGCATAGTTTGTAACATACCTTAATATTGCCCGTAGACCCCCAAAAGTTACTATATTTATGATCAGCATCGATAGTAATGTCGATCTAGCCATGTCCGTCCGTCCGTCCGTCCGTCGGCAAAAATTAGGCCTTTAAACTGGACCTAGAGAGCTGAAATTTTAACCATATACTCTCTAGGGTCCCGAAATAATCAAGTTTACGAATTTTTGAAATCCACCCACAGACACGCCCACAAACTCAAAAAAACAAAATTTTGGAAAAAATCTAATTTTGAGCTAGGAAGCTGAAATTTTTTATATATGATCTATGACTCCTAAAACTGCTCGGGATATAAAATTTCCAAAATCCGCCCACTGCCACGCCCACAAAAAAATAAAACAATTTTATTGAAAAACCAAAATTTGAGCTAGGGAGCTGAAATTTTTAATATATACTCTCTAGGGGCCCTTTAAGCTCATGTATAAATATTTTCAAAATCTGCCCACTGACACGCCCACAAATAAATAAAACAATTTTTTTGAAAATCCAAAGTTTGAGCTAGGGATCTGAAATTTATAATATATACTCTCTAGGGGCCCTTTATGCTCATGTGTTATTTTTTTTTTAAATCCGCCTACTGACACGCCCACAATTAAATAAAACAATTTTATTGAAACACCCAAGTTTGAGCTAGGGAGCTTTTTTTTTGATAAAATCCTTTAAATGTTATATAACAAAATATGTAGAGCGTTCTTAACAATTTAACCATACTTAGACTTTGTCACGCCCACTTATGAGGGATAGGAATAAGAATAGGGTATCCAACAGTTCGCCCAAGCGGACTGTAGCCCGTCCCTATGTTTTTTTTAATGGAAAGCTGCAATTCAGTTAAATTCCTTGTTTTCGTTTTGTACACCTCGACCTCTTGCTTGACATAACCCCATAAAAAAAGGTGCAGTTAGGTCAGGTAACCTTGGGGGCCAGCGGAAAGTGGAGTTTCTGGATATTTATTTGTTTGGGAATTTCCGTTGGAGCTCCGCCATAGCCGGTGTGGCTGTGTGTGTAGTTGCTCCATCTTGCTAGAAACAAATGCGGTTGAAACGGATACTTCTTCGGCGCAGTTCTGGGTAAAAAAAACTCCTTCAATATCTTTAAATAACGGTTCCAATTGACAGTTATGTTGCACCGTTTTCTTCAGAAAAATATGGCCCCATAATGCACCTTGATGAAACTGCGCACTATAGAGTGACTCGTTCTGGGTGCAGTACCGTCTCATGGAGTATTTCTGGATTAGATTTACTCCATATACGTCAATTTTGCTTATTTACATTGCCGTTAAGATCAAAATGAGCCTCATCAGACATAAACAAGAAATTTATCAAGCAGTTGTCTTCTTTTGTCATTTCAATAATTCCTTGCCAAAAAACCAGGCGAATAGGCAAATCCAGAAAGTTTTACTTGCTTTCAATTTGGACTTTATACGGAAACAAGTTTAAGTCATCATGAATTATCCGTTGTAATGACCGTCTGCTAACTCCAATTTGCGCCGATAAGTTCCTAGTCGAAATGCTTGGAATTGCCTGAATTGACAATGCCGCACCCGCAATTGTGTCTTGAACCCGAACATAGGGATCTCGATATTACGGTCGTCGTGCGATGCTTCCAGATTCAGCAAACATGTTTAGTACCAGTCTCATAATGGTCCATCTACTCGGGGGAGAGCCGTCAGTCTCCTGCCTAAATTCCTTTTGGACGGAAATGAAGGACTGCAACGCATGGTATCGCTGCACTATCCAAATCCTCTTTTCGGTATCCCAAGCATTCTTTTAATAAATCTAAATAGTAACCTACCAAATAAAAAATAACTCGATTACTCACAGAGAAAAAAAGTTATTATGTTTTGTTTTTGTAGCACGATTCGTGCGCCAACCTTTACATGCAGCGCAAATTCACAGCCCGCTGCGGAATCTCATAAGCCGCAATTAGTGTAAACGAGTCGAGAGGGTTTTGTTAAAAGTGTATATGGGAAAAAATCTCACTCTTGCGGAATTTGGCCTCAGACCAAGCGATCTTGCGTCCCCGAAGGCTTGGTCTTTAAAATGGAGGTTCGGTCTTCCTTGTCCTCTCGAGCCCGGAGGCTGGCATTCGAAAATCCTTTTCGCTTTATCATTATTGTCTATTGCCTAAATGTGGACGATCCATATCCATAGTAGCCAACGCAACAAGGAAATCATTTACCACTCAGGTGTCTCACAAGGTAGTCATTGGGACTTCTCCTATTCATACTGTTTGTTAATGATCTTCCGTCGAGAATACGATATTCTAATTGTTTGCACTATTCAGACGACCTTAAATTGTTCAGGTCTATTAAATCCAGATTGGATTATCAGGAACTGCAATTTGACGTCGATGAAGTCTCATCATGATGTGATGAGAACTGTTTGTATTTAAATGTAGCTAAATGTAAAAGTAGTACATTTACTAGATCGAGTGGACCGTTTATTTTGGAATATTTTATTGCTGGCTCACCGCTTGAGCTGATGAACAACCAACTCGGTGTTATCTTTGATTCAAAGATTAACTTTCAAATGCAGCTAGACTACTTGATCAGGACATAGAAAATCTATTTCTGCAGACTGTAAAACGGAGAAGACGACTCAAATTACGCTGTCAGGCAGAACGAACCATTCAGCCTGGACGATGAAAGCGAAAGAAGTGAGGATAACGATATCCAAACTTAAGTCCAACAAAGCTGCTGGGCCAGACGACTTAAATGCCGAGCTTTTTAAGGCAGCGGGAGGTGACCTGATGGAGAGCATACGCCTATCATTTGTCAACGACCTGATTGGTCCCTACCAGTGCGGTTTTAGGCCTGGAAGGTCCACGGCCGATCACACTACGGCAGATCCTGGAGAAAACCCAAGAAGTCCAAATCGATACCCACCATCTTTTTATCGATTTTAAAGCCGCATATGATAGCATCTATAGAAACGAGCTATACAGAGCCATGTCTAGTTTTGGCATCCCTGCCTAACTTGTCAGATTGTGCAGAATGAGGATGGAGAACGCCCGCTGCTCCATAAACGTGGGAAACAATCTCTCTTTGATGTCAAAAAAGGATTTTGACAAGGTGATGCACTGTCATGTGACTTCTTCAACATCATACTTGAGAAAATTGTGTGAAACTCTGAAGCCAACACTAGACGGCACAATTTTTCAAAAGTCTGTGCAACTACTTGCATATGCTGACGACATTGACAAAATTGGCAAAACACAGCGAGCTGTCACTGGGGCAAAATAAAGTATATGCTGTCAACAAAAAGGGACACACATCATCGACGAATCGGCCAGAACGTCACGATACACAACTATAATTTTGAGGTAGTTAGAGACTTTGCCTACCTCGGTTCTGCTATTAATTCTGATAATAGGTCCGTTCACGTACTTTATGCGTAGAAAAATGAAAACTGTCAAATCTCCAAAATCGAGAGAGAATCCTCTCATTTCAAAGAAAAGTACGCGAACCGTTTTGTGTAAAAAGATGAAAAACTTCTTAGTTTGGCTTGAAAAGAAGCAACCGCTGTTTTTTGTGCTGGCAAACTCAGAGGATTTCATCTTTTGACAGTTCATTTCATTTTTCACCAGCTGAAATTCTGTGTGAAGAAAAATGAACGAAAGTACATAGGAGGAGATTTAACAGCGAACTCTACGAGCTGTACAGCGACATCGACCTGGTCAAAAAAGTGAGAATCAGTCGACTAAGACAGCTAGGACATGTAGAGCGAATGGACACCAACGCTCCGACCCGAAGAGTCGTCGATTTCAACCCGGAGGGACAACGCAGTAGAGGAAGACCTCTCCTTAGGTGGCGCGCCCAAGTGGAAGGGCATCTCAACCAACTTGGATGCGTAACTAGGGGCAGTTAGCCAAAGATCGTGCTAACTGGAGAGCCCAGGTCCACCCCGGACTGTAGCGCCACCTAAGTAAGTAAGTAAGACGACTTGATTTCAAAAGTCATCAAATTACTTGGATTCCTAATGCGCAGCTCTAAACCGTTTTCTGTCCCGTATACTCTGAAAGCATTGTACATTTCTTTGATAGGATCAACCCTAGAGAATGGGTGTTTTAATAAACGCAGAGAATCTGCGCTTGTACAATCGAATTTCTTTCTTTATGCCATGTTGAATGCACTCACAATGCAGAATGGCTGCAGTCAACGTGAAGGCCCTACATCAATTTTAATGTAAATGGTGTTCAACGTCAAAGAAAAATGGCAGCCAACCAAATTTTGTTGAACTTGATTTTTGATTTGCTTACAGAAAAGGGAAATAACATCTTAATTGTCACAAATAACTCCTAACCTGAACAAAAAAACAGAAAAAAAATTATAATGATAGGACTTATAAATGAATATCGCTTGCTGCCGAAAAATCCCTTCTTTATGAAGGCGATTTCAGAGTATCCTGGATGTATTCATAGTCATTTCATTATGTAGGGATAAACATTCAATGTAAGCTTTTTTCTATTAATAATACAAAATAAACATATGTAATGTTAATTCCAATAGTTTGTTGAAAACGAGTTGAAAATATTGTGGTGATTGTAGATGAATATTCAAATTTCGTGCTCTTTACTCTTTCTGCAGCCAAAAAATTATGGCTGCACAATCTGCCCGAAGCCGACGATAGAATGACGTTTATGAACGGTAGGTACTGCAGTTAGGCTAAGTTAGTTCGATTAAAAATCTGACTTAATGAACATGCATATTGTAGTTCTAAGTTAGGCAGACGTTTATGAAAACAAACAAAATTTACAAAATTTGCGCTCAGAGAACTCAATTGGGCAGATGCCTTCTGATAAATCTAAAGTTCCATTGAAGTAAGAAGGAAATATTATCTAATAATGCTCGTTAGGGATACTTTCTGTAATCGCATTGATGTGGATGATCTGATCCCATTTCCAGATCCAATTCTGAGTTAATTCTCTTTCTCAAAATATTGATTTTTTTCTTAGTAGGGATATTTTCAAAGCACTGGTATTAAGTTCATTGCAACATTAACGCATATATTTTTCTTGTAAATATTTTAATGTTAGTAAATTTATTATCAGAAGCTTTCCTTGACATAAGCTGAATTCTGGATTCTGTCAAATTTGATGCAGTGAAGTCACGTGACGCTAGAAAACACAAGCTGCAATGTGCAACCTCTTCTGAAACATTTGAAACTCGCACTTGATTTCGGCTATCATCTGACTTCTTCAATCTCTAAAGTATATAGTACGCAGTATCATGGAAGAAATTATCTTTAACAGATTTCACCGAACTATATTCCCTGTTTTAAGGTGTGAATGCAGTTTAAGAAACTAGATTCCCACCCAACCCACAGGTTCGAGACAAAGAGATAGAGCTTTCATTTTACTTTTTGTGTTTACTTTAAATTTATTCAAACTCGAGTTCCGATGTGAATGTGGAGCTTATGTCAATCTGATTGCCGTCTCTAAAAAAAAATCGAAAAAAACAATGACAACGAGAAAAACTGTAGAAGCTGCCCTTAACTGCTTGACGCCACTTATTTGTTGTGTAAGATCTAAAGTGCATTTATATATAAATTTCAAATAGTTGTTAATGCATTTTCTTAGATTTTGGAATTAGTTGCAATTACAAAGATTTCATCTCAACACGAAAGTATTTGTATCCAAGCTCGTGAGATTTCAGCGGCAGCACAGTTTTTTCTTTTGCTCATCAGTACTGTCATTGTGCCTGACCTTGTATTCTGTGTGATGTTCAGCTTAGATTTTAAAAACCCGATTCGCCCTCTTGTAAGCTGAAGTTAACTTTTATAGAAAAGGGACCAGCTAACGTTGTTTATTTTAATCAGGGGTTCTTGTATCAAGTCTGCGCAGCAGTAATCTGTATTTGTGCGGCGATTTGCCTCAGCAATGGAATAACGTACTGCGGCAATGAAGCTCAAGAACAATTTTTTTCAGCAGTCGTTCTAGCCATCATATCTGGGATTATTCATTTTGTGTATGCTTTGGCTGTTCTGTGGCAAATGCCAAATTCTGAAATGTTCTCTTTCACATTTAATAAAGGCAAATAATGAGTGAGAAAATGAATGACTGGATTGCGGTGCTAATTAGAATCATCTTAGGCGTTGAGAATAATTTTTACTTTGTGTCTTGGAATATTTGAAGTCGGAAGTGGTATTTTGCAACTTTAACCTGTTAACTCAATTTTTGAACCTTTGTAATAATAGAGTTCCAAAAAACCCAAGTACTGAACAAGAGATCGATGAAGCAGTTGTGTCTCTAACTGAGGTGCTCTCAAAATCCTTCGAAAAATCCTGCCCAGCAAGCGGAACTCCAAGATCGCGGAGCTTATGCAAGCGTCAAGATCTAGATGGAACCTCGCAAAAGAGGGACTAATCGAATGGACGACCTACAAGCAGAGCGTTAAACTTCTCAAAAAGGAGAAAAGATTCGCCAAGAAAAATTCGTTGAGAAACTTCTGCGAATCGATCGAATCTACGACTGAGGCGTCGCGACTAAGGAAAGTCCTGGCTAAAGCACCGATACCTATGTCCTCGCTTAGAAATATCGACGGTAGCTGGACTGAGTCACACGAGCAGACGCTGGCCGTTTTGACAGAAACCCACTTCCCAGGATACGCCGACGTGCCTAGAGTAAACGATGCAGTTACACAGGGTACGAGGAAGGGGATGAATGAAAACATAATCGACGCAGTAATCGACGAAAGGAAAATAGCCTGCGCGATCAACTCACTCGCCCCTTTCAAAGCACCAGGAATAGATAATATTCGACCCATAATGCTTCAGGAGTCTGAGGACGCCATTATCCCAAGGCTGAAATGCATTTACACGTGCTGCTTAAGGCTATGCTATGCTCCCAAGGCCTTCAATAACATCGCAGCTGACGCAATCTTGAGCGGCCTTAGAAGGGCCTACGTCAATAACAGTCTATGTGACTGGATTGGCCTTATGCTAGGTACGCGACGGATTAAGTCCTACCTAGGGGACGTAGAACGAAAAGTCAGCAGAGGCACACCACAAGGAGGCGTCCTCTCTCCGCTCATATGGATCCTAGTTATGGACGAAATCATAAAGACATTAGAGCGGGAAGGCTTCATCGTGAGAGCATACGCCGACGATGTAGCAATCCTGGTCCCGGGTAAATGCATCCCAGTCCTCAGTGAGCGACTCAACTACGCACTCCTACTGGTCCGCAAATGGGTTGCGGAAAAAGGACTCGGAGTAAACCCATCCAACACAGAAATCCTGCTGTTCACAAGAAAAAGGTCAATACCAGCCTTTGAACTACCAGCTATGAATGGAGTGGACCTGCAAGTATCAAAGACAGCAAGGTTTTTTTTTTTTTTTTTTTTTTTTTTTTTTTGTCGGGATGTGTGAAACTTTCTGCACTGGAGCACTCAGACTCAATACTGGTCCATTGTACTGCCAGGCAGACACACCACATTTTACTGTGGAAATTTACTCGTTTTTCTGGGAAAAACGAGAAGGCGCTTCAATGATAAGGAGCTTAGGTTTACAGCACTCACCATATCCGCACCAAATACCTGCCACCTGATACGAGCAAAAGCAGGACAGTCACAGAGGAAATGTTCCGCAGTGTCGTCGCTTTCTCCACAGGCTTCGCAGTAGGTGGTGTCGCTTAGGCCTAGCACCTTAAGGTGCTTGGCAAAAACGTAGTGTCCCGTAAGAACGCCAGTAGTCTGTCTGCAGTCTTTTCTGTTGAGAGACAACAAGAATGCCGCGGATTTCCCACAGACGTCGGGGAGCATTTGCTTAGTCTGTCTGCACCCTGGAGAGTCATGCCAACGGCGATTGTGTTCATAGGAAACCCAACCGTCAATGGAAGCCCTGACCGAGGACGCAGGCAGACAGATCGCTGGTTCAGGTCCTGAGAGGTCCCCCTCTGAGCCTTGTCTAGCAAGTTCATCGGAGATCTCATTTCCCGTGATCCCGTTATGACCCGGGACCCAGACAAGTTTAAGTGAATTCAAACTTCCGACCGAATTCAGAGATATCTTGCATTCACGTACTATTTTGGAGGTAGTTAAGGGTTTGAGTAGGGCCTTAAGCGCAGCCTGACTGTCGCTACAGACGCAGATACTTCGCCCCCTCCACCTGTTCCTCGTAACATAGTCCATGGCCATTAGGATAGCATAAGTCTCTGTTTGGAAGACTGACGCGTATTTGCCTAACGGAAAGAAAAGTCTAACGTTATCGCTCTCCACGAAGACACCAGCACCAGATCCTTGATCGGTTTTGGAGCCATCCGTAAAGATTCGACTGCATTCCCTTCCAGGTTCAGAGTCCGGCCAGAGCCAGTCCTGGACGCGAGGAAAATCGACCTCGTATTTGCGCTTTAGCCGAAGTTCCGGTGTCATCGCATCAGACGGCATATCCATAAGACAGGAGTCGAAGGACAACCGTTGCGCAAGTTCATCAAAACTCCAGTGCGAGTTATACCAAAAGCCACCTCTTGTAAGACGCGAGATAGCCTTGATTGTACATCCCATGATGTAAACATCAAGGGGCGGAAGGTTCAATAGTGCATCTAGGCCGGAGCCAGGCGTGCTGGGGAAGGCCCCCGTGCAGCCGAGACATACCTGCCTTTGGAGTTTGGCAAAAGCAGCAGTGACGTATTTACGTGAAAGCTTATTCCACCAAACAACCGATGCGTATGCTATAAATGGTCTTATCATAGCCGTATAAATCCATAGGACTCTTTTCGGTGATAAGCCCCATGTCTTGCCGAAAATGCCTTTGCACTGCCAGAAAATAGACAGCGCCTTGGCAGTCTTCAGCTCAACATGTTTGGACCAAAGAAGTTTGCTATCCAGGATGACTCCCAAATACTTTGCTTCATTGGAGAGTTGGATTGTGACGCCTTTTAGCACTGGCTGAGTCAACCCGACCAGCTTCCTCCTTCTCGTGAAGAGAACAACCTCAGTTTTAAGAGGATTGACCGAGAGCCCATTCCTAGTGCACCATTCGTCGATCACGTCAAGGGCCGCCTGCGCCTTGGCGCATACAGTCGCTAGGCATGATCCAACAGAAAGCACGGCAACATCATCCGCGTACGCCTGAGCGTAAATATTAGAACTGTTGAACAGAGAGTCGACCAGCATACACCACAGCAGTGGAGACATGACGCCGCCTTGCGGGCAGTCTCTGTTTACCCCCGCCATAACATAGCGGCCACAATCCGCATCCGCAACCAACGTTCTATTCATTAGCATTGCTTTAATCCACAACACCAATGGTTCGTCTACTCCGTGTTGTCTGGCGGAGCTGCACATGCTATCAAAAGTCGCATTGTCAAAAGCACCCTCAATATCGATGAAAATGCCCATCGCGTATTCTTTTCTGTCAAGCGCGCCTTCAATTCTACCAACTAGATTTTGGAGCGCAGTCTCGCAGGATTTTCCGCGTTGATAGGCATGTTGCATCGGAGATAGTGGGTGCAATCGCAAAGCACCTTTGCGCACGTGAAGCTCGACCAGCCTTTCCAAGCTTTTCAGCAAGAAAGAAGTCAGACTGATTGGTCTGAAGCTCTTGGCGAGCGAGTAGTCGCTTCTGCCAATTTTTGGTATGAATGCCACTCTAACTGTACGCCAGGGTGTTGGAATGTATGCCAGTGCTAGGACAGCGGTGAAGATTTTCTTCATAGTCGGTAGCAGCTGGTTTGTACATTGTTGCAGCATGGCTGGGTATATTCCGTCCGTACCAGGCGACTTGAAGCCGTCAAAAGACGCAAATGCGTATTTAATGGCCTCGTCCGTCACCACGGCCTTCGCAATATACCAGCTACGCCGAGTTGTTTGTCTTGGCTCACTCATAGTCTCGGTAATCGGGGCTGGTTGTGAACCAATTGTAATCTGGTTACCCGGAAAGTGAGACTCCAGCAGATAACTAAGAGTTTCCGCTTTCGTCTCAGTGAAGGTGCCATCAAGTTTTCTAAGTGAGTCCAGTTTGGCTGGTTTGCCCTTTTTCAGAACTTTAACCAACCTACTAGTTTCACCCAGCTTTTCAATCTTTTCGCAGAAATTCTTATAAGAAGCACTTTTCGATACCCGAATTAGCCTCTTATATTCCTTCTGCTTCGATCGGTAGAGATTCCAGTCTGTCTCTAAATCAGTCTTGAGTGACCTATTTAGAAGCTTTCTAGCTTCTCTACGAATTCTTTGCAGTTCCGAGCTCCACCAGGGAACCGGCGTTCTGCCAGGGGGTTTACTTACTGGACACGTCAGTTCGAAACAGCTAGTAATGGCACTATTCAGGTTTTGAACAGCATCCTCTACCTTTTGTCTCGTCCTGAGTTTGGTTGGAGTTTTGAGAGTTTTTCCCATTTCCTCCCTGAAGCGTATCCAGTTGGTTTTTCTTGGATTCCTCCTCTCCTGCAAAGTCATGGCTTCGCATTCGATTTGGAATTCGATATATCTATGATCTGAGAGGGATGCCTCCGAAGAGACCCTCCAGTTAGTAACCGTCTTAAAGTATCTATTTGATAAAGTTAGGTCGATCACTTCCTGTCTTCTTGACGTCACAAAAGTTGGTTGCGAGCCAACATTGTTGATAGTAAGATCAGATGATAGAATGAAATCCAGGAGATGGTTTCCTCGCATGTTGCATTTGCTGCTGCCCCAAACAGTGTTTTGAGCATTGGCATCACAGCATATAACTAGGCCCATCTTCCTGGTGTCGCAATAGTCAATGAGTTCAGCAATTGCCCTCGGTGGTGGAGGCACTACTGAATCATAGGGGAGGTAAGCTGACGCCACGACGAAGGTCGTCCAGTCTCCATTCGTTTCGTAGCTAATGGCTGCAGCAACCAAATCTTGGCCACAAAATTGTCCAAGCTTAGTCACTGAGAGAAGGTTCGACACAGCAAGACAAGCCCTTGGTCTCTCGGACCGCTCGTCACAGAGTATCGTGGTGCCACGGACACCTTCAAGGCCACAGATGCGATTTTTCCACACCCATGGCTCCTGTATGGATGTTATGTGGGCTTTTGTGCTCAACACGGAAAGCTTCTTACTGATAAGAGCAGTAGCAGCCTTGGAATGTTGAAGATTGATCTGAGTAAATTCAATCATTGGTATAAACTAGGGGTTTTCGTCCGTTACTCGCACTCACTTGGAAATAAAGCGGAATTGAATCCTTCCAAGGTGCAAATAAGGACGCATCCCATACCCGGACCTGATAGTCTCGACAGAACTTTTATCTAAACCAACAACGAGAGTAGATCCTTCCTTATCATCCTTGTTTCTACTCTCCCTGTGGGAATGAACAGTCCAGTCGCTAGTATCAAGCCCAGGATTCTGGGTGTGTAGGCGCGCTAGCACATCCGCCGTCTTCCTAAGTTTCCCTGGGATCCAGCAGATGGCTCGCGTTTTTTTGGGGGGTCTGGAAACCTCGAAAGTTGTGGTTCCCAGAGGGGGAATTTTCGGCACCGTCTTATTAAGCCATTCAAAGGTTTGCTGTGTTGAGCACTTCACCGTAAAGGTTCTGTTCTTCAGTTCACTGCCCTCCATTTGAATGCATTCATTGGATGCTTTTGCCAGCTCCCACAGGTGATCTTCACAGTGTTTGCACTCTGCGTCGGTCATGCTGTTGTCTTCGCCAGCCTTTCTGATGAGTAACACCAGAGAAGAGGTAACGGCTTTCTTGTAAGATACCGTCTTTTTCTTGCTGACAGATGTTCCCGCGACAGCCATTTTCTGCCTACTGCCGCCGCGAGCATTTCTGCTTGCAGCAGCTGTTTCACTCAGGTTTTGGGCGCGGGGACCTCCATCAGCTGGAGGTGTTCTAGTGGAAGGGCACGCAGAAGGTGCGCGCGTAGTTCCACCGACAGGAGTGCTAGAGGCCTTCTTCCTCCGTTTTTTCCTGTTCGAGCCATTGGAAGAGGAGGCAGCGTTGGTTTCAGTCAGCTGGCTGGTTTCGGTTGGGGTAACCTCTGCCGACCTGCATCTCTTTGCCGTCGCCGCCGGGGAAGGGCAGTTCTCAGCGCTTGCGCCTTCAACTGGCGGTGCAGTTTCTTTGCGCCGCACGATAGCCGCCTTTCTCCTTTTCCTCTTTCGCTGGCTCTTAGATGGACGCTGACCAGTGGACGCCGCCTCTGTGGCCCGTTTCACCTGTTCGGTTTCGCAGGCCTCGTCGGCAGCATCACACCTATCGGCTGTCTGTCTATTGGTCTGAAGATTAAGCGTATCAGGTTGAACCTCTCCGCCACTTTCTTCATGTTTCCAGCCCAGTCTACGGAACGTGTCGGAGATAGAGCTGCAGGAATCTTCGGAAGCAAACTTTTTCGCAGCTCGAAGGTCAACGCCTGTACAGGCGGGGGGTAAATGTATGTCGGTTGGGGCCTCCAGAATCCGTGCCCCGACCGTGGTCGAAAAGACCACGGGTGGATTTTCGCCCATGCGAGTACCACCTGGAGTATTCAAATTATTACGTTGTTCCTGCATACTTGTTTTTTGGTTTGGTTCGCGATAGAGCTTTGACGGTGTATAAGACGCCGCTATGACTCTAAAACCTCGGATCACGAACGTATCGTACCGAGGTCCCCCTATCCACCACCTGGGGACGCGCCTGGTGGGTAACCAACCCGACAGGAGACAGCAAGGTACTTGGGGTTTATACTAGATTCCAAACTCAACTGGAAGGAATACATAGAAGATCGGGTGGAAAAGGCATACGTGGCACTATATGCCTGTAGAAGGACATTTTGCAATACATGGGGATTCAAACCACATGTGGTACACTGGCTGTACACAGCGGTGGTAAGAACCTTTTTAACCCTCTAGCAGGATTGCCCGCCTCTATCAAAAATGAGCGAGGAAGAAATCGAGGAAATGATGAACTCAATTCCAACGGATTGTGAGTCTGATAATGATAGTGACTCCGTCGGCGATTTCGATGATGAGAACATGGTAGATGATCCAGATTATCGTCTATCACCGGAAGATGAAGAACAGATTGACGATTATGTCGCTCAGCTAGTCTTCCACTTTTCTAAACACAGCTTTAAATCTCAGTGACATTGTTTTACCAGCAGGTAAGTTCATACCGCCTTCCTTCTTGATTAAACAACAACAACATGAGGTACATTTTCTAGAAGATGAGCCGTCATCTCTGGTAGATACTCGTACCTTCAAATGCATCGCCTGCTCCAGTTGAACATCCGGGGGACCGGATGCGCAACGTCAACCTTGGCGGAAATTGACCCAAAATCTGCAGAGTTTGGTAAAATAACTTGGCGAAAAAGAGAAATGCAACTGCATAAGAACGAGGTGGTATTTCGTGGAGATGACAGATGCCCTGAACGGTTTCTTGAGTTCAAAACACCATTTCAATGTTTTTTTGACGGCGACCTAATAGGAAACATCTGTCAATACACCAATTTAAATGCTCGGAGCCAAGATGTCAATACGAAGTTCTTGGTGAGTAACGTCAACATTAGGCAATACATTGGCATATTGATTTATATGTCAGTGTATCGCTACCCAAGCGTGGAAGCGTACTGGGCAGAACACTCGTTTGAAGCTATTCGCCTTACTATGACTTCAAGGCAATTTTATGATATTCGGAAGTACATTCGCTTCAACGACTTTTCGCTTATGAAAGACCGCAAAGAGCCCGACCACGATCCACTCTTCAAAATTAGACCGGTTTACAATCATTTAAACAAAATGTTCGATTCGATTCCTAAGCCAGCGCGGTTGTGTATCGTTGAGCAGATGGTGTCAACAAAGATGATAAGTTCTTTCAGGCAGTATATGCCCAATAAACCACACAAATGGGGGATGAAGCTTTTATGTGTTATGTGACTCTGCTGGCTTCTCCTATCGGTTTGAAGTTTATTGCGGCGAAAACGACAATGTGGTTCTCCCGAATGCTCCTGATTTAGGAGCAACTGGTAATGTCGTCATCCGCCTGACACAAACTGTTGCCGACTTTAAGAACCATGTCTTGTATTTCGACAACTTTTATACATCGCTTCCACTCATGGTTTATCTAAGAGGTCGATGTATTTATGCGTTAGGCACAGTTCGTGCAAATCGAATAAATAACTGCAAGCTGTCAACTGACGCAGTACTTCAACCCAAAGAAAGAGGTTATATGGAGGAGTTCATGGCCACTGCTTTCGGTGTAGACATATCGTCGGTCCTATGGAAGGATACAAAAAATGTTCGCCTGATATCAACATATGTTGGTATTAAACCATTCCGAACAGCAAATCCAGTAACCAGACTAGAAAAAATACAGCGGTTCGATCGGAAAAATAGAAATATGATAGAAGTTGGATGTCCACGCATTATTAGAGAGTACAACTACCATATGGGAGGCGTAGATCTTATGGACGGTTTAATCGGAAGATACAACATCCGCCTTAAGACAAAAAGCGCTTCACTGAAATTATTTTATCATTTCATTGATATGGCAATAGTGAATGCGTATTTGCTTCATAGACGCATTCATACTGGGGGAGGCACTGCAGAGCTACCGAAATTTCGCGATCAAGTTGCGAATGCTTTGTGCAACTATCAGCAAAAGCCAGAAAAGCGATCAGTGGGAAGACCTTCCAAAGAATCTCCAAATTCAAGACCATCTGGCTTCAAAAAATCTTATGGATTGGGATTGGATGCCCGATACGATGATGTCGGCCATATGCCCGACCAATTAGATCGTGCAAGGTAAATTTGTGCCTATCAGCGACAAAGAAATGTTACCAAATTTACCATACTAAACCTTGAATATTTTATTAACCTTTCTTTATTTCTTAAATTAATCTACCTTGTTTATATTTGTAGCTTTGTATCTTTCCTGTATCTCTTACCCTAATAAAATAAACAAACGAAAAAAAAAATTACACTATCTTCTTTGTACTGGTGTACTGGACTACCCGCCTTTGGCGGTCTATCTATTTTCTTACCTGCAACTCATACCATTGGTCAGATCCAATTTTCGACTTAACTTTTGTAGTCTAGGCATTTAAATCACTTAAGCATAATTTATTCATAAAAAAATAAAATTGTCCTGCTAGAGGGTTCATATAGCGCAGCTGTATGGTGGAAGGCTACCGAGAAGAAATGCCATCTCTCAAGCCTTACCAAAATTCAAATGACGGCTTGCATTGAGATAACAGGGTCACTAAGAACTACACCCACTGCAGCCATATAGGTTATACTGAACCTCACACCTCTGGACATATACTGCAGTGGCATAGCGGTTAAAACAGCCGTTAGACTCAGGGAGTAGGGACTGTGGTCTTGAAAGCAGCGTCTTTCAGGCAGAGACAGCTGCGGACACTCAGGCTGCCAAGGAAGTGAAGAGGGGCAAACCGGCCGACAAGCAGATCACTATATACTCTGACAGCCAAGTGGCCATAATGGCCATGGAGTCAGTAGTTGTCAAATCAAGGGCTGTGTTACAGTGCAGAAAACACCTAGACAAGACATCAATCGCCAATTCAGTGACCCTATGCTAAGTACCAGGGCACAAGGACATCTCGGGCAACGAAGAAGCAGAAAAGCTGGCAAGATGCGGATCGGAGATGGATGCATCTCTGGCTCTGAAATCTATATAAGCTCCGGTCGGTGCACTGACACGGAAAATCTATGTTGAATCCATAAGTAGAACAAACCTACCTTGGAACAGCCTCGAAATATGCAGATACTCGAGGGAGCTTTGGCCAGCGGTAAACAAAAGGAAATCGAAGGTCATGATCGGGCTGAACCGCAAAGACATACGCACACTGACGGGGGTCCTCACAGGACACTGCGCAGTTTGCCTACACGCGGAGCGGCTGGGCATAATGTGCAACGATTACTGCAGGAGCTGTAGAGACGCCGAAGAGATAGAATCTATTCGTCACCTACTATGTGAATGCCCTGCCCTTAGAACAAATAGATTCAAGATTCTTGGCAGCTACTTCTTTGAGGAGCTGGAGGATCTGACCGATATTGAGCTGAGGAAACTCCTGAGATTTACATATAGATCCAGGTGGTTCTAATACAGTGGATCACTGAGCTGTAACAGCGGCTTACTTTTTGTTTCTTTGCAGGTTCTCAAAATTTTGGAAATCCCAACAATGGACACAATGGACCCAAACTGATGGTCTAATTGAGCCGTGATACCAGTCACAAGGTCACCTACCTACCTACCTACCTACCTTCTCTGAGTGAAATGTGTCACTACAAAATAACCTACGCATCCCGTACTGCTAAATCAACCACAATTTCTTCGCTGGGAGTCATTTTTTACTTGTGTTTAATTTCCTACTTCTGTCAAAATATTGATGGAGATATAAGATAAATATTTCTCAACCGTCATTTGATCCGAAACTGTTTACTATCTCTGCGTTCGATTGGGTAGCTCAGGCAATTTTAATTGATCACTCAATGTGATATGAATATGATCTAAGGAGTGTATTTTTTTTCATTTTCCCAACGAATTGAAGGTACCTACTTTGTTGTTAAAATTCCTTTGCAGTTTCCTACAGAGACTACGTCTACAAGCGTGATTATGACCAATCAACGTTATCCAAATAGGCAATTAAATGTAAATACCAAAGTTTCTCACTTGTGTTTGCAAAAATCTTGAAAAACATTGCTTACACAATTAACCTAATTTGACTTCAAATTAAAATTATCAACAACAGAGTGAAAAACTTAAACAACTAAGTCCCTGCATTCCGTTTTAAGTTTAAGGTACTCTTCATTGCAAATTAAAAAATTATCGAATTTATCAGTACATCAAATATTACTGCAGCAAAATATATTACGTGGATCAATTAGATTCTCCTTATTACATAAACTGTATGCATGCAACACCGTTAACATCATAAGACTGTCAAAATCTGTATGACCTTTGACAGTTCATTCATCACGTCATAATATGACGGTGCTTACGAAGTTGTATGAATACCTTTAAACGCTCCTTCTGTTCTGACACAAAATAAGACTTTTCATGATATGTAACTCCTTGGTTGGTTGGTTGATTGAAACCAGCCGTCGATGAGGATGCAGTTCAGTTAGACCAGAAGTAGGTCCAATGTGCTGGCGATGTATAAGGTGGGTGGTTCGCCCTCTTACTCAGGGAGCCGTTTGCTCCTCTGAATGAAGGAGCTAATCCTTGCTATGCAGGCGTTGTTAAGATCGTTTAGATCATTGAAAAGGTAGTCACCCAATGTAGCCTTCCTAATGTTGGCGAATGCAGGACACGTGCAAAGGAAGTGACTACGTCCTTAAACCTTCGACTTCTTCTTTCTCTTTATCAACGTTGTTATCGGAAACATAATGGATGAAATAGATGTGCTTGCTGCACAGTGGGGCGGAATTTTTTTTTCCAATATTTTTTTTTCCTGTGTTAAAAATTGTTGACCCATGTTCTTAAATGTTTAAATTCCAAATTTCAGTCTACGTCAACATCTTCAGGTGGCGCACTAGACTTGTACTTTGAAGTATGAGCGAAAAAAGGTATCTCAAAACGGTCGAAATAAAATGCATTAAAATATTTGTTTTTTGTTTTTATTAAATATATATTGTAGGTATAAATATATAACATAACAGTAAATAGAATCTGAAATATGTAAGTTTAATTTGTTTCCATCGCAAGTTGTTGGACTTTCGGTATGGTTGAAATATTGCGATTTTGTTTCAAAAAAAGGTAATTCTTGCCTGGATGTGATCTTTGCTCTAATGTAGCCATCTCTTGCCTCTTGTCCACAAACAGATAATGAAGCTTCGGTAACAAGCTTAACGCATCGTTCTACTGCTTGTGTGTGGCTAGGGAACTTCTGCAAAAACATTAAATTGTCCTTGTCTGGAGGAGGTTGACAACAAAGAGAGGTTGGAGCTAGCGACGGAACAGCTGTCGCTGACATCAAGGTTCATGCCCTCCATGCCAGCATCCGTTCCAACGCTCTCCCCAACCCATACTCCAAGATTGGCGAAAGGGTTCAGAAGAAGATTTTCTTCTTCTTCCGTCAGTCGTTCCGGTTGGGGATCGGTATTTATAGAGTCAGTGGTGCCCGATCCTTGCACCATAGTCTCTTTTGTTTTGTTTTGTTTGTTTGGTTTGTTAGTTTTGTTCATTTTTAAATCCCACGAGTAAGGGGGAAGGAAGGTCCATCTGCACTCACCCCCTGTATGCAGATAAGGGGAATTAGGGTTAAAACTGGAGGTCCCCAGGTATCCAGAGTTTGCACTAGCGACTGAGCACTCCCTCAGCCATGCAGGTCCCGGCGCGTCGAACCTTACCTTGGATTTGATGCCTTTTAGTTTTCCATCCCCTCTTTGTCGATTAACAACAGAGAGGGAAGTACTTAAGCCCCACCACCACTACAAGGTAGGCAATCAATCGGGGGGAGACTCTCTAATGAAGAAGTAGAAGCAGCGATTGAAAACTTTGAAGCATCAGTTAGCAGTGCACTCAACCAACAAAAGAAACCCAGGACATCGAAAGATAGGTACAGCCATCTCCCACCCCACATCCAAAACTTGTACCACCGTAGGCAGCGTTTCCGAAAACGACTACAAAGAATAAGAGATCGTGAATGCAACACGGTCAACAGCAGCTACCAGATAGTCCTGAGCGAACTAAAATACACTGACATCATGTTCAGAAATGCAGTACAACACCTCAATAACATCCAAATGCAAACTCGGCTGCAAAATATCAAACCCGGTCCGGATACATTTAAACTAATAAATCGAATCATCGGAAAATGCGCCAAGATGCCGGAGACACTGATCACCAACCAGGGCACAGCAACAAGCTCAGTGGATAAAGCCAATGCACTTGCAGATTACTTTGAAGGGAACTTCACTCCTTCTCCCCCAAATGACGCAAAGTTCAAAGCGGAAATCGATTCAACAGTAGAAAATGTTGAGCGATGGTCCAGCCAAACATCAAGTTTTAGCGAAACAAATCGAGCCGATGACCCGACAGAGAATGTGTCCTTATCCACCCCAGAAGAAATCGCGGAAATCATCCATGGCACTCATTCCAAGAAATCATTAGGCCCTGATCAAATTTCAAATTTTGTGCTGAAGAAGATGCCGCACGGCGTCATAATTCTATTGGCCATACTGCTAAATAACTGCATCAGTAGCTGCAACTTCCCCGCAAAATGGAAAACTGCAAGGATAATAGCAATTCCTAAGAGGGGCGATCACAACAGCGTCATGGGATATAGACCAATTTCACATCTCAGTAGTGTGAGTAAAATCTTGGAGGATCTCATACTGCGGAGAGTGAAGGCAGTCACTAATGCACTGAACATCCTACCTGATATACAGTTTGGATTTCGCGAGAAGCACTCAACCCTGCACCCTTTGATGAAACTCCACCATGAGGTTACAATGGCCCTCAACAACCACCAAGTCACTGTCGCATGCTTCCTGGATGTGGAGAAGGCATTTGACTCCGTTTGGATACAAGGACTTATTCATAAACTTACCCAGCTCAATTTCGCTACTAATATTATTAAAATTATTTACAGATTTCTCCACTCTAGGTCATTCTTTATCCAAGTCGGTAATAGCCGGTCAGGAACGAGACCTATCAGAGCCGGTGTAGCTCAATGCTCTAAGCTAGGACCACTGCTCTTCAACATTTACACGTCCGACCAACCACGTCTCGAGCGAACCACACAAAGCTGCTTATTCGCAGATGACTCCGTCACATACAGCAGTTCCTTGTCCCCAGCAATAGCCGCATCAAGAGTCGAAGACCACGTCAGACTCATCTTTTCCTACTATCGAAAATGGGGAATTCGGATAAACACCAGCAAATCCGAACTGTTACGCATACGAAGTCCAATCACTGGAAGAACCCGAGGCAGGTCAGTCTCTAATTGTCGCAACGTTGTCATCAGATTACCAGATGGCTCGACACTTTCAACTAAAAACCATGTGAAGTACCTTGGAGTCCATCTGAACGAGAGGTTCCGATTTAACCCTCACTCAAAGGCAGTGCTGAAGAAGGCCACATTCGCATTCCATCGAATCTACCCATTGATGAGGAAACAAAATGGTCTCAGCAAAAAAACAAAACTGCTGTTATACAAGCAACTGATAAGGCCAGTTATAACATATGCCTTCCCAATTTGGTACACTTCGAGAGGAAAATGCTGAGGATTTGCACTGGACTCCAATTTGCAGCCGTCTTTACGAAGAAGCCAATATGAAGCTCTTGGAAAGATACATGGTAGAATTATATCAAAATCTGCTAGAGAATATCACAACTCATCCAAATCCATTGGTAAGAAGATTAAGCGAGAGCCAATTCATACCGGAACATCGATATCTTGGCGTCATGGCGCTGCCAAACGAAGGAATTTTCCCGATAGACAACAACTGGATTAGCTATCCCGCTTGGGCGAACTGTTGGATACCCTATTCTCATTCCTATCCCTCATAAGTGGGCGTGACAAAAGTCTAAGTATGGTTGAATTGTTAAGAACGCTCTACATATTTTGATATATAACATTTATAGGATTTTATCGAAAAAAACGCTCCCTAGCTCAAACTTGGGTGTTTCAATAAAATTGTTTTATTTAATTGTGGGCGTGTCAGTAGGCGGATTTAAAAAATATTTACACATGAGCATAAAGGGCCCCTAGAGAGTATATATTATAAATTTCAGCTCCCTAGCTCAAACTTTGGATTTTCAAAAAAGTTTTTTTTAAATTGTGGGCGTGTAAGTAGGCGGATTTTGAAAATATGAAATTTTAACCATATACTCTATAGGGTCCCGAAATAATCAAGTTTACGAATTTTTGAAATCCGCCGACAGACACGCCCACAAACTCAAAAATCCTTTAAATGGTATATATCAAAATATGTAGCGCGTTCTTAATAATTCAACCATACTTAGACTTTTGTCACGCCCACTTATGAGGGATAGGAATCAGAATAGGGTATCCAACAGTTCGCCCAAGCGGACTGTAGCCCGTCCCTATGTTTTTTTTATTTATTTTCAAGATGCAAAACCATATGTTATTATAGACCTTCGAAGTCATTTGGCTTATCTGCATTAGATTATTTTTAAGATTTAATTCTAACAAAAGGTTACTTACTATTATTTATAAGTGTCTCATTGCAACTAAAAAAAAATTTTACATTTTTATAATTCATATTTAAATTAAATTTTCAATTATGTTAATGTTATTAAATGTACATTAGATTTGAAATAGTTCATTTAATTTAAGTTTAAAAATAAATTATAGCTTCTAAGAAAAATTGTTTTAATCTTTGTTTCCTGACATTAATTTGGTTGATGTTTCTCAAGTGTTGAGGAAGGTTATTTTGTACAATCGGGCCTTCTTTTGCCATACTCATTTATAATCGATGGAAGCTGATACATTCTTTCGACTTGCTTATTTTACCAAACTGATGACTTATTGGAGTGCGGAATCCTACATCGTTATCGCACTTCAGTGCCACGCTCATATTAAATATCTGCCTAATTTTCAGTACCTTAATGCGAGATCCATTTCCTCTTGACATCAATTCAATCGCACTTTGTTGTATGTTTTGCAGTTTTTCGATATGTGTTTGCGCTGCACCTCCCCATGCCAGTACACCGTGACGTAGCATCGATTTTACACTGTGTTACAAAAAAGTGGCGCACCTTGAAATTTTGCGATAACTTTAAGTTATTTAAAAAAAAACGCTTCTTTTCATTATTTTGTTGTTTACTTATATTATAGTAAGTAATTCATGTATAAAAAAAAGAAAAGAAAAAAAGAAAAACAAAAAGAACCATAATTCAAACAAGCTTCAAAAATATTTTTTTTTCTATTATTTTTTGTTTGTTTTTTTTTAAAAAGGTCTACGTTGCTTTAACCCTAGAAAGATAATCTACGTCTGCGAGACGTATAACGCGCGGAAAAAATGTTATATCCTTTTAACTATATACAGCATTGGGTTAGTTGCTTAAACTAACTCAGTCGGTGGTCGGAGCTAGCCCGTAACGGTCGTGGAGCGATGGTAAGTACCTGCGGTAACAAGTTATAGCTATGCCGGACTTCTGGGGGCGTGTGTGATCTGTGCCATTCTTACATTTAATTTAATCGTATATAATTTAAAATTACTAAGACTTATTAGTAGACTTATTTTAAACCGAAAAATGAAAATTTGGCAAACAATTATGACATAATGTCAATTTTAAGGTTTCTTTAAAATATAAGTTGTTTTTTGTTGATTTGTAATGGGGCTTAAGTTTTTTGTTTTTATTGTTTAAATTAATATTTATTTATACTAAATCATTGATTTATTTAACTTAATATGAACTACATAAATAAATAAAACGTTAATATTTTTTTAAAAAGTTCATGGGTTTCATTAAATACACTACCAAAGTTCCATACGTCTCTGTGACATATGATTATCTTTTACGTCATAAAAAATATGATTATCTTTCTAGGGTTAATAATGGGTATTGCCTCCGCGAGCTTGTAAAGCCGTAAAGCCGTTATTCGCTGGGGCATACGTCGGATAAGGTCTGTAATAAATATATCGTCCAAATTGTCCCATTCTTCCATCAAAGCGGTTCTCAGGCCCCTGAGTGTCTCTGGAAGGGCAGGTCGCATCCTTATCTTTCTCCCTAGTACGTCCCAAACGTGTTCGATGAGATTCATGTCCGGACTCATTGCAGGCCAAATCATTGTGTCGATTTCTACCTCTTGCAAATTATACGCAGTAACGCATCTGGCCACGTGCGGTCGAGCATTGTCCTGCATCAGCAAGAAGTTTTCTCCAATGAATGGTGCGAAGGGAACCACATATTTCTCCAGGATGTTGCTGATGTAGTAGCTGGAGTTCACCGATCCTTCCACAACGCACAGCTCGGTTTTTCCGGACATTGAAATTCCTGCCCATACCATGACGGAACCTCCCCAAAAATGTTCCCGCTGTGCTACTGTTGCTGCACAGTATCTCTCACCTGATCGTCGCCACACTCTGCTGCGTCCATCTGGTGAGCGTAGGCAAAATCTGGACTCATCAGTAAATAAAACTCTCCCCCAATCGGCCTCGGTCCAATCCTGATGTAGGCGCGCAAACTCCATCCGACGTTGCCTATGCTGTACCGTTAGTCTCGGTACACGAGCAGGTCTCCTTGCTCTCAGGCTATTTCCCATCAATCGTCGCCTCACCGTTTGAGCATTTACAGATGTGCCTCTAACGGTTCGTAGCCTGTGAGACAGCTCAACCGCTGTTTGGTGACGATCCCGTACGCTTTTGAGTACCAAATATCGGTCATCCCTGGAAGATGTTATTCTGGGGCGACCTGAACCTGGACGCCGGTTGAAGGAGTTTGTTGCCCTGTACCTTTTAATTGCTCTTCTTAAGGTCGTTTCCGGTTTTCCAATTATGTTGGCGGCATACCGGACACTTTGCCCATCCTCAACCAAAGCCAGCCCCCTGGCGACTTCTTCAGCCGTTATTTGCATATTTTCTTGCACAAAAATCACTAAAAACTAATACATAATCAAATTAAAACACATTTATAACAATAAACTTATTAAAATTCTTACGGGATCACGGAAGCTAAAATTGGTATATCTTACGTCTAGTAAGAAAAAAACGATTTCAATGCGGTTTTCCTCAGTGCGAAGCACGTATCACAAAGAAAATGAAAAGAGATTATGCAAACATGCACAAAATTATTCCACTTAATCAATAAACTACAAAAAAAAGCCCCGCAAAAACATAGCGGTATACTACTAAAATGATAACAAAACATGAAAATATGTGGGTGCGCCACTTTTTTTGTAACTCAGTGTATAAGTGCGTGATACACTTGTTTTTGTACACCAATCGAGGCTTTGTATTGAAGACAAGCTAGTTTAAACAGGGACCCTCTCAGCTTCTTTCGTAGTGCCAGTCAATAGGTTCGTTCGCGTACTTTATGTGTAGAAAAATGGAAAGTGTCAAATCTGCAAAATCGAGAGAGAATCCTCTCATTTCTAAGAAAAGCACGCGAACGCTTTTGTGTAAAAAGGTGAAAAACGTTTTAGTTTGGCTTGAAAAGAAGCAACAGCTGTTTTTTTTTTGCTGGCAAACTCATAGGATTTCATCATTTGACAGTTTTCATTTTCTTACCAGCTGAAATTCTGTGAAGAAAAATGAACGAAAGTACATTTTTCTTTCGTTCATCTTTTTACCATTTTCTCAGTACGCGAACGCATTTGTGTAGTTTTGCACGAAGGTTTATATAAATTTGCGTTTGCATATTAGTTCGCGAACGGACCTAATGATAATACCAAGATACTTGTATGTACCCACGACCTTAATTGGCTCAGATTCAGACACACTATCCCATTTAAAAGTTTTAAGGACGATTTGTGACGCTGAATACATGGGCTTCGAATGTGCATAAGTTTTGCGCTTTTTTTTCATTTAGTACAAGCCCGTTATCGTGACACCATTTCGAAACTTCTTCGAATTCCTCCTGCATCACCGTTGTAGCGTCTTCCAATGACTAACGACACAACAATTGTCGTATCATCAGCATATGCGAAAGGTACACCAAGCTTCGAGCCAAGCTTCGAGCCAAGCTTCGAGCCAAGCTTCGAGCCTTGCGGTACTTCATACTGAACTTTATGTGCAACACTACAGCAGTTCTTGATTTTTAATCGGAAGGTTCTGTCTGCAAGGTAGTTAGTTAAGCAATCCACCAGCCTTCCTCTAATTCCTACTCTGTATAAAGCGTTGTTGAAATTCGAAAACAGAACGAGGACATGTTGTCTCATGCTGAGGGCCGTATTGACTACATTCGCGAAATCACCAAGTAGTTTGTTTGTGCTTTTCCCTTTTGGAAACCGTATTGGCTTTTGCAGATCAAATTATGCTTTTTTGCAAAGTCCCGTATACGATCCGAAACGATTTGCTCCATGACTTCTTAGCTTCAAAGATCAAATCATTTGTGAGCAACTAGCTCTTTTTATGCGAGGCCTTCCAGACACAGGCTAGATTTTGAGTACACATTTTATTTCATCCATAAGTTTAATGGGAATCTTTTTAATTTTGTTGTCCTATATGCACTCTTCTTAAAGTTTTTCCTAAAAATATACAAAGGATGTCATTGGACCTTAGCAGTAACAATAATGTGGAGCTTGCATTAGCGTCCTTTCAAATTTCATACAAGTTGAACCGATACATTTAATTTAGTTTAGTAATTTTGTTGAACTAAAAGAGAACACTTCAAATGTAACACAATTGGAAGAACTTCTTTACCTAATTTAGTTCCAGAGAAAATTCTACGAACAAAAGATCGAATCCTGGTTTATTGACCTAGTCTACAAGAGTGAATCTAAATATAGATCAGGGTATTGTAATTTGTTCCCAAAACAGAACATATGTTGTATTTTCATTTATTTTTGCAGATACAAATGCACTCCGGGGCCATTGCATCCAAGAAAACTCCTGCATCTATTTTTAACCGACTGCTGTGAGGGATGCCTTTGGCTTCCCGGAGATCTTTTATCTTTAGTACAAAATCTCATTCTGAATTAGTTTTCGTTGGAGTAGCATCGGTTTCGTAAGTCTCGTTTAAAAATATATCTGAAATGGCTTCATTTGGTATTCGAGGGCTGAGCCAAAATGGAGGAATTAACATTTGTTGTTGTAGGATTTGTACTTGCGTTAATTTTGGGTTTCTTACCTCAAAGGCTGGAATTTTAAAGATGTTGGAACTTTTGATAGCTTCAATATGTGAAGGACTCCTTATTCGATATGGTATACCCGCAGCGGATTCTATAGGTCAAGCATTGACGAGTTTTCTTACGACCACTGCATATTGCTTTACGACAACAGTAATACTCATGGCTTGCTATTGTTTCTCGGATAAGTCATATAATCTCATTCGACAATCCTTATTTGTAAGAATAGCTATTTATAGTGAGGATCTACTAATGAACTTTCATCTTTCTATAGGAAACTTTATTCAATGCTGTTGCATGTGGAATGTATTGCAGCTCTGCCAGTTATATGGGCTTCGCGTGTGTCGTTTGGTTGCACCCACAGTTTCTGATAAGGCCAGGGTTTTGGGCATATCCAACAATGACAGCAGCATATGTGAGTGTAAGGTTTCTTTGCTCTATCCAAATATAAATATGTCCTTTGTTCTAGTATTTAGGGTATGCCGCTGCAATGATTCATGCACTTGATGCATTTCTCGCATTTAAACATTATAGAGGATACCGATGATGTGTGATATTATATGGTATTTATATGAGAGTATGTCTCGGCGTCATTTTAAAAATGTTAATGTTCCTATAGTAAGCAAATAATAAAGTATAGAGCAATGATGTGTGTGCGTGAAAAACAAACTTTAAAATCTTGCTATATTTTAACAAATTCACACAGTCAAAAAAGGTCCAGCGAAATTTTCAGAGTTTCGATAGCAAATTCGTCAAGCACTTCATTTATGCAACAATACAGCAATGTTAGATTTAGGAACCAATGCTTCATGGCGTTCTCCGAAGTGATAAACTTGATGACTGGCAATCTGTAGCATTATTTGCGACATAACTTTTCGTATAGTTTACTTTAACCTTTATCGTGTGCGGTCACATTTTCTTGTTGCTCTTCAAGTTTTTACTTCCTTCAATTGTCATTCCATACTTTTCATATTCCTCTGACGACGCGTTGTTTACCTTACAGTTTTATGTACCTGAACTGCTCCAAATCAACTTTCCCAAATTGTTCGACGCATCATAATTCTTTCCTTTTTGTCGCGCTTGTTCAATTTTTAAAACATGGAAAAACTGTGCGCAAACAAAAATTGTGTCGAAAGGAAGACTGGAGTTGCTAGACTGCAATGGCCTTTGTGGGAAATATTTTCATCTCCTCTGTACCGGGATTGGTAAAAGACCTGCAATGTACATCAAAGACTTTATGACCAATTTCCTTTTCTTCTGCCATGAGGGTAAACTTATTTCAGTATCGCATATAATGCTCGCCATCAAGTGTCACAATGGACGCGTTCAATTTGCGTGGCAGCGAGTTCCGTAGTAGTTAAACCTCTATCACTTCCCAAACGATGGTCACGGGAGTTATCCGATAAATGAGGAAGGGTAAAATAATAGGGACTAGCAGTTGCCTTGTTAATGGAACGCGCCCTATGAATTTACGAACGCAATGCTAAAAAATATGCATCTCTCGCTAATTTTTTTTTAGTCAATTGGCTAGATGAGGTTACCAAAACCATCGACGATTTAAGCACGCTGTCGAATGCGCGAGTGAAGAAACTAAGTTCAAATTTAAATGCTTTGAGGAGCAACTTAATACAATAAACGAAAAACTCACCTCGGACGAAATTCTCGGCTCCCCTCTCATCTCTTAACTCCCCTTACACTATATTAACTATTGCCTACCGATTGGCTATTTATTGGGAGGTCACTTCGCTTCCGAGCAAAACCAGCGAAATATTTTTCAGAGATTTTTCGTCAAAGGAACCGTTCAACTCTTAATGCTCAGGGAAGACGATTTCTTGTTCTTTGGTGACGAGATTATGATCTGAGCTAGAAGCATCAAAACTCTACTACTTCGATCCATTAGTACTCGTTCGCCTTGTGGTTCACCAATTAAATCTCAAAAAGGATCGGCGGGCCGCTTTCGAATCCCTTAGTCAATGATGTCAACCAAATGCTGTTGTTGTTGTTGTTGAATTCGTGCGATCCCGGAGTTTTCAGGCCTGACTCTATTTCGGGATTGTATCGGAACGTTTAATGGTTTTGCCTTTTTGACGGGGTTCGTAGGATCTCTCCTTGAACAAGACAGAACCAAATGAAGCCGTTCTGCAACTACCACGTCTTAGAGTGACTTCCGTCCCGGCAAATCGACAATACACCAAATCTTCATGCTAAGACAATTCCTGGAAAAGACCAATGAATTTCAAGTCGATACCCACCATCTTTTCAATCGACTTTAAACCCACTATGATAGCATTCATCGCCAGCAGCTCTATTTGGCGATGGCCGAATTCGGGATTCACAATATGACAAATGAATGGGCCCGAAAAGTAGGTTTTACAACCATTGTCTTGTTCGAATTGGACAGGGACCTACAATTTGAAGACGAACATTACTTATCTCCTGCGTGATTTGAACCTGAGGCCCTTAGATACGTAGTCCAACATATTATCCACTGAACCATTGCACCCGCTCTCGAGAGAGAATCTTAGACCTCTTGATCAAAGGTTCGGTGGATAGTACCTTGCTATCCAAGTCTTAACTGACAAATCAGTTGAGACAGCCCTCCACTCGATAATACTCGTATATCCCATTCTCTGTTTAAATAAATTCACCCTGGTGGCCTCGCTTGATATAGAGGTAGCCTTCAACAACGTTGAAACAAATTCGATTGCCCATGCCCTTCAAAGTACTCTGGAACCATGTTCTCGATGAAATCCTTTTGAAAACAGAAAACACCGGCTGCACGGTAGTTACTTACGCGGACTATGTTGCTATCTCCCCATCAGGCAAGTACGCACAAACTCTTACCGACGGCTGAAACAACATTTTATGTCGCCCGCTTGAAGGATTAACGAGATTTTAATCTTTTCTAAGCATGATTAAGCCCTAAGGGTAGGTACTTGTTGTCTGCCAGGCGTCTGTGTCAGCTTACTTTTCGAGTCAAACAGCGTTTGGTTAGCCCGGTTCGCGTATTAAAGAGATTTAACCCTTTTCTCCGCATGATTTAGCCCGCTTGCGAAACTTCGCTCAGCTAAGGGTACATGCTAGTTGCCTGGCAGGCGCCTCAGGCGGATATGTTAACAGCAATGACGCTTTGATTTTTCTTTCCGCTCCGCTTCCAATGAAAATATACAAGTATATCATTCACATCTAGGCTATTTACTTGAGAGCATTTGGGTTCCTGTTATGTTGTTTTATAACAAATGCATCATAATTTCGGTGGTCCTTATTGCACCAATTTATTAAACAAATAAATGGTTAGCCCAACCTAAGTGCGAATACGTGAGTATGACTAATGTATCATAGCCTATTTTCGTAATTTAAAAAGGAAAAGTACAAACCCTGATAAATTGTTTTTTTGAAGAAATCAGCCGACGTGACACTGACTCACCAAGGACAATAACTCACCCATAGATGAAAACCGCAACTAAACGTGCTTCCATAAACAATAAAGTTCAATAAAACCATCAATTCGTTCTCAATAATGTTCAAAAAGTGTTTTTATTTTTAAATATCCAACGGAGCAGCCCAGGCACTCTGTACAAAGACACATTGCTTTCATAACATAAATACAATAAAAATTAGTACACAGTCGCATCAGCAAAGTGTTAGTATCACGTAAAACTAAAAAATACTAATAAAACTAATCTTGTGCTAACTAAAAATGATTAATAAATAGACAATGACATAGGACTAGTAATTTCGACAAATTCGTATTTGGTTGGCATTTCTATGTTCTTCATTCATCTTTTTTGTGATTTCTGAAGGCAGATTTAAGTTTTCTGAAAAAGTAATCAATTTAGTAGATTGTATTGGTAAAAAGGAAGGAGAGTAACCCACCTCAAGTCCTTGTAGGCACAGCTTGACTCGTATTCTGACTTGAGCATCGCAATTCGCACCCACCGAGGTCGTTTATGGATTAATATGTGAATTATGAACTTGAGACCGAGTAGGAGATGTTCAAAAATGATAAACGACAGATTTGGGATGGTCGGGATCTGATTGGCAACAAATTCTCTGAAATCGAGTGAAATAGTCATGCACTTAGAAGGTAGGTATTTTCAGCAACTTACCTGACTGTTGGCTGAAGATATAACAATCCACAATTGCTAAGAATCGATAAAACCGAAAGTATTTCAAATGCTGACTCCCATGCACCGATATGTTTCGCTCTACGTGCAAACGGCCGTTTGAATATATTGGACAGCTGCAAGGTGGAACATATTAAAAGAGAGATTAATGTTTACAAAAATTAAATGTACCTTAAAGACATCAATATACAGGGCAAATACATTATTAAGAAGAGCTCCCATCGCTGCAAAAGGAGCCACCGCAGCAAACAGAACAACATAACCAAACTGAATGCACATCTGTAGGTAGTCCTCATAAGTTGTTTGATACTCATCTAGCGCGGCTTCATATATTGTCTGAAAAACAAAACAACAAAATTAACCAATTTAAACTTTCCTGCAGTTGAGCTTATATTAACCTGTTCATATCGTCCCCAATCCTTAATATTGGCCCTCGTGTCGTCGTCCATTTCTTTGGAAATATATTTTGCGAATTTCTGCCGAATCACCGCCATCAGAGGAATTCCGATCTCTTGAAGCATGCAGAAGACCTGGAAGGACTCAAAACCATAAGTCCACCATCAAATGATGATTGAAATTTTAAAACTAACCTGAAAAATAATCAACTGCATCATTAGTTGATATTTTAACTGCTTTAGATCCTGCAGAACAAAGGCTATGTAGAACATAGCAAAGAAATTGTTGACAATTTCGAAGAGCACTAATTTATTGACACGATGACTATCATATTGGCTGCGCGTCCGATGATTCTCCAAGTCAGTTAAGAACGTTGCGAGCTTCTCGTAAGCCCAGGAAAATATAGATATGAGAACGGATTGAACTATGACTGGGACGTAAAGTAATAGCGAATCGGCTCCTAGGTGGCGGAGAAAGTAAATTTTGATGATTCGGTACAATATATAATGTTAATAACGACAAAGTATTTGAAAAATTTCAAGAAGCGGTAATTTGGGTGCAGCCTGGATTCAGATCTGGATCACGACAATCAAAGAAAATGTAACTCCTAATGAACTAGGTTCTGGAATAATGTTCCGAATGCGATTACTTGGATATGATAAATAAATCGATTTCGAGAGAGAATTTTGGATATGAAATGGCACAATGAATACGGAATCTATTCAATGCAAATCATTTGACATTGTACTTCAAACTCTGTGGTTTTTTTTGGGCCCTGATTAAGAATTACGAGAAGAGATTCACGACTTACGATTTTGCCGTTACGACACATATGACCTTTGCATATTAAATATAACGAGAACAACGACATGACAAAGTTGTCATTCTAAATGCAAACAATCATTTTGAACTGCATCCACCTCGTTGCGTCCAAATTCAATCAGAAAAGACGACGGTATGCCACTCACGACTCCACCTGATGTTAGTTATTGCAAAGACTTTTGCGTGCTGCGTTTAGTGATTTATTTCTTTGTAATTTGTTGGTGTCTAATATGGTTGGCCTGCTGTATCGCGTGATGAACAGTTGATCTACTAGCTTCAACTTCGTGCCTTGATTTTGCTTATGGAAAGTTTTGAATTTAAAGCAGCTCTCAGTATCACCCGTCGATACTGACTTTTTGTTGCCTTGCTTACCCTTCTTATTCAGTTTTTTCATTGTTCTCAGGGTCCTTAAGATAGCTATGAACAGCAGTTGGTCCTCTTCCAATCTTACCAGCTATAAAACATATATACCCCTATTGCGAGTGTCAATCGACAATTGATAATTGACTATTTTCAATGTGTGCTATTGTGAACGAATCATTTTCATTGATGTTCTTGTCAATCGCATTTTTTCAATTGACAGCGATTGACAAAATCCTTTAGAATCGTTCGTTCACAATAGCACACATTGAAAATAGTCAGCCTTATTGCGAAGATCAATCGACAGTTGATAATTGACTATTTTCAATGTGTGCTATTGTGAACGAACGATTCTAAAGGATTTTGTCAATCGCAGTCAATTAAAAAAGTGCGATTGACAAAAATACCAAATGAATTGTTCGTTCACAATAGCACACATTGAAAATAGTCAATTATCAATTGTCGATTGATCTTCGCAATAAGGCTGAATAAATTATCAACTGTCGATTGATCTTCGCAATATGGCTCATTATCAGCCTTATTGCGAAGATCAATCGACAATTGAAAATTGACTATTTTCAATGTGTGCTATTGTGAAGGAACGATTCATTTGGTATTTTTGTCAATCGCATTTTTTTAATTGACTGCGATTGACAAAATGCTTTAGAATCGTTCGTTCACAATAGCACACATTGTAAATAGTCAATTATTAACTGTCGATTGATCTTCGCAATAGGGCTCTATGTTCTAAACTAAGGTCCCTGATACTCTTAGTGCCTTTATCAGCCTTATTGCGAAGATCAATCGACAATTGATAATTGACTATTTTCAATCAGGCTTATTGCGAAGATCAATGGACAATTGATAATTGACTAATTTCAATGTGTGCTATTGTGAACGAACGATTCATTTGGTATTTCTGTCAAATTAAAAAAAATAATTGACTGCGATTGACAAAATCCTTTAGAGTCGTTCGTTCACAATAGCACACATTGAAAATAGTCAATTATCAACTGTCGATTGATCTTCGCAATAAGGCTCAATGTGTGCTATTGCGAACGAACGATTCATTTGGTATTTTTGTCAATCGAATTTTTTAATTGATTGCGATTGACAAAATCCTTTAGAATCGTTCGTTCACAATAGCACACATTGAAAATAGTCAATTATCAACTGTCTATTGATCTTCGCAATAAGACTCTATATTTGAATTGAATTGTGATAACAGATAGATTTAGTTACTATTTGTAATCCAGTGAAAATAAAACTAATTTTATGACCTTATTGGGAAAAGCATCATACAAATTGAATTTATCTATTTAATCCCATTATTTTTTTACAACATAAACACAATGTATCTTTCTATCATATTGCATTTGGTGTTTCCCAGGTTATCGAAGGATTTAAAACAAGTCGTAATATTCAATGAAGAAACTACATGTTCGTAATCAAGTGAAAAGGAGTGTATGTGTTTGTTGGTATTGTTTCAAGACACAAATGTAACTTTTTAAAATTATTTTTGTATCTTTATATTTACAAATTGAGATAAATAGACTTCGAAGCGGCCGAACCGATAGAGCTTGAATTTTTGGATAATATTTGGTATCGGCCCGGGAGTGTTTTTGTTTGGTCAAAATTGATCCAGCAGTACAGGACACATTAATCCGAGACCTCTCTTTTCTACCTAGAGACGGATTGCATCGGGTTCCTTCCAAATGTAGTAGATGCCATTGTGACGCTTCTGTTATCTTTCCATATAACTACACAATCCTTCCATCAGCTCGAACTCTTTGATCAGCTTCTTCATTGATCTCAGTTTTAAATTCTAGTCTTCCGGCGATTTGTTAAAATGTTCTCGTTCCATTTATTTTAAAGTCTTTTAATCGTTTGAGTAAAGGTATAGAAGTAAGATAGCGATAAAAAAAACAAGCGAGTTCCCTGGCAAAGTTCTCATTAATCGCAGAACTTCACTTGTATACAATCCTAACGATCTGTCTCCGAGGGGTCAGAGCCCCTTGGTAAACCACACATAGAATGAGAGCCAGGTCGCACATTTGTGCGGATCAATGCGGATAGAATGAGAGCCAGGTAACATAATTGTGCTGGTGCAGTTTTAAATGCGTAACTTTTCCGCAATAAAACTTTTTTTTTTACATAGAGGGTGTGTCAGTGGGTGGATTTTAAAAACATTTAAACATGAACGGTGCCTTGGAGAATTCGTATTTCAAATGTCAGCTTCCTAGTTCAAACTTTGATTTTTCTATAAAACTATTTTTTGTTTTAAATTGTGGGCGTGTCAGTGGACGGATTACGTTGTTGGTCACAGTGGCTCAGAGGTTAGTGTGTCGGACTACTAATCGAAAGGTCCCCGGTTCAATTCCCGTCGGGGCCACATGCAAAGTTTTTTTTCCACTGCCCCACCTTTTGCGAACGTCTGACAAACATCCAAGAGTATCAATTGACATGAGAAGCTTCTCAAATTTGCCATCAGATTCGGCTTAAAATTTTAGGCCCCTTCCACTTCGCACAAGAAAGTGGTTGGAGAAACTAGGTTTTAGATCCTGTATGTGTTGTGTTAATGGCTGGTATTTATTTATTTTTAACTTTTGCGTTGCAGCATTTAAAATGTTTGTAATTTTTTCGGACCACAAGAGCAAGCGTTTTGGCATCCGCGATGGCTTGGTCTTTACAACGGAGGTTCGGTCTTCCTTGCCTTCTCGAACCAGGGGGCTGGGAATCGAAGATCCTCTTGGGTGGAGCATTATTTTCCATTCGCTCAATGTAGTCGACGTGATATAGCTTTTTGGACTACATCCACATCTTGGTACAGCTCATAGAGTACGCGGTTGTATCTTCTCCTCCATTCGCTTCACACAGGACCAAATATACGATGTAGTATTTTTCTTTCAAAAGAACCCAATATTAGCTCCGGCATTGGTCCTCCGCCTTGGTCTTCTCGACTTAAATCACTTCGTATAGCCATATTTGTCCTTCGAAACATGTAAGATCCATGAGAGGCATCAGAAAGTTTTTGAATATGTTGGAAGAAGTATCTTCCAAGCGTTCTGTTCATCAAGTGACAGACGCTCGGACAGTGACATGCTTTCATGGGATTCCTCAACACGACAGCCTCTTACAAATATCGTCAACTTTAAGATTTAGTTTCATTGCGTGGTTCCTTGACCAACCAAATTATGCAATGATTGTCTATCGTATCTATGGGCCTGCTCTTATCATATTTTGGCCGAAGATTCCGTGATGTGTCACAAGTGGTAAGTGAGGGACCTGTATTCTACGCGCTCTATGAAGTTCACTCTGAGTACACTTCAGTCGATCAAACCAACCACAGATTGGTGGTTTGAAAAGCGAAGTGTCTCCTCATGATCACTCCCAAACCCTTGTTTGCCAGTTCGTCACCCAACTCATTGTCGGTTATCTCCCTGTGTCTAGAAACCAAGCAGAGATCCAATTTGTGTCATGTTCCAAGAACCTCTAAGCTCGTTTATTTTTATCTATTTTCTGTAACAGAAAACTTTATGGCCGCCTGGCTGTAAAAAAAATTTAATATCATGGTGTTACCATCATTGATACAATGTAGGCAGCTTCTGCGATTGCCAAGACTTCAGCTTGGAAAACACTGCTATGAAGCGTTGTATGTTTAGTTCCTCCGAGTACAATCCGGCACCCGTTCCGCAGTCTATCTTTGATCCATTTGTGTTGTTGCGTATAAATTTTCTTTTTGCGGTGTTGTTATGGTATCTTATTCTTCCCTGATCAGAAAGGAGCAAGAAAAGGGTTTCCCAAAGCCAGCTTAGGAGACATGTTAATAAAATAAATATTAGGCATTAGAGAATTACTTAAGGATTTTGTCCCCATTTTTTATCGACGATCATGTTAGTTGCTGTCAGTTTTGAAAATCAAACTCGATCTTAGATCTGAACCTATAGCCCACTTAACCCAACAGATTATTCGATCTAGAACAATATATTAATGAAGGCGTGTTTGTTTCGGATTATTTTGATAGTTCCAGCTGTAAGTGTTTTTAATTTTAAACAGAACACAGTAATATATAAAGCAATTTGGGAAATCTGATTTATAAAAGAAGTAGCATTAGTAGATAGAAGGAAGGAATGATGACAAGAGAATAAAGTAGAGGTGTGGGACAATCATTATTTGACATCTCAAAAAGTTTTCTTAATGTTAAAATTGATGCGTCAAGAACAATAGGCACCCATATTACCAAATGCATTGAATACGAACGCCCATTCAAGTTACTGACGCTTCAATTTTACTGCGCACTTACGCACATGTATATTACCTTATTCGAAAAGCAAAAAGCGTTTCTCATTCTCATTGATTAGGTTTGCAGCTTCACACATTTACAATCTACGGATAAATAGCTTCAGTTAGTAGTTAGCCTCACAAAAAAACTCAATCAGTTCCACGCATCGCTCTACTTACCGAAATCCTGCAACACTTCATCTTCGATTTGAAACTGATACAAAGCAAAATATCCAGCGCCTACAATGCAAAAGAACACCACTGGATACGATACGCCGTACATTTGCATGTACGTTAGTTCCATCGGATATTGTAGATTCATTTTGCCAGTGATGGGATCGGGCTTCAATTCACCTCTGTACGCTGTACGCGGTATATCTAAGCTAGTCATGTTGATCGTACCCCAGCGATACGATAGGCCAGAACATTTTCTCTTCCATAATTCTAGGAACACCTGCAACAACAATTAAAACAGTGAAAGCCAGATACACATACTTACAGTTGTCCAAATGACATAGAAGCCACAAACAACTGGCAGGTTCAGTTCCCAGGCAAATTGTAACAACCCAAGCAAACTTGGGAATACCAAGGCTTTTGTGTAAAATTCAATAAATGCAAAATACAGTCCAATGCTACTTCCAAAGTAGTCACGAATATCTTCAATTGGCAGCTTCAATCCAAACTTATACGAGAATTTATTCAGGAACTCCTGTAAGCATAATGAAAATGTTAAGTATTACATACAATGATGGTCTTCAATGTGAAATAAACTGAATAACTAATCGGTTGCATTTCCCGTTATGTTCGAAGATGGCTTTGTGCCATAGATACTATATGATTAAAATGTGTATTTTTGGATAAGATGTGATTACCAAAGAAAAACAGTATTCATCCACGAACTACAAACAAAGCATGAACAAAAATATTCGTCTTTTTTCCCCCCAAAGCCTTGAAAGTCACAAAATCAAGTTGAAAAATGTTTCACATGGCCACATGGTTGTATTGTTTTGTCCTAACTCATTCCGACAGTTTTCACTTAATTTTGCTTTTCGTTTCACTTCCTGACCATTAAACAAAACGTACACAGTCCTAATTTGTTAGCGGTGCACATCGCCTTACAAGTGTCTGCAATGTTTACAAAATTTAACGGTAGATAGAGAGAACATTTTCAATTACAAATCAATTTATGAATTTTGAAATTCCTCTCGCATCGTCATGTAATAGGTGTAACATGTCGTGTTTCTCGCGAATTTCCTAAGATAAAATTGAGGTCATCGCTCTGATAATAAAGGTACGCACACCTTACAAATGTTTGCAGCGCCGACATAGCGACACAGTTGTGTCTGGCGTGCTCTTGTAAGGTGGAACTTGTTTGGCTGCCTGCCAAAATCTATTTCAAACAAAAAATATTACCAAACACAAAACTCTTGCCGCCCGATCGAAATAGATTAGTTTGTTTTCCAATTTTGGAAGAGAAACCACACAAAAAATTTTAAATCGACTTACGATATCATGCAACGGAAAGAAATTTTGTATGCTTCCATTGCGGATGTACGGCATCAATGAGGGCTTGATCGCGTCCTTAATCAGAACGGGCGGTTCACAGCTGCGCAGAAGGTCACGTTTTTGCATATTTCCAACCAGGTAGTCCGATAACGTGTAGTAGTTAAATTTCCTCATGCTCCCGGTCACAGTTATCTTGCTGATTTCCGCTGCATCAGCCAAACGGAGAAGTTTATCGGTTGAAGCCGAAAGATAAAGATATTTCTCCGTTTTGCTGTAAAACCACATTGTATTTCTGTGTTATATATCAATGAAGGTTTCAACTCACCTTACCACCTCCAGGGTGGTAATTATGCCAAACTCTTGGATGATTTTCTCGACATCTACGCATTTTGAAATTCTTGCCTTCTCTGAAAAAATTATCACAAGGAATGTCTGGAAGAAAAATACAAATTTCCATATTCGTTCGCAAAGCAAACTGACTATAATTACCTTTCTACCATCCTTGAAAGGTTGAATTTTCTTCTCAACGCGTCTAAGCCTAAGACTTATGACCAGCTTTGAGCGCCGAGGATTCACCTGAGTTTTATATCATCAGATTTTTAAATCTACAAAAAAAAATCAAAATCACTTACCTTGGTACTGCTAATTTCATTGGGAACGCTCTTCTGCCTTTGTAGACTGCACGGATTATTGAGACTCCACTGC
Organism: Portevinia maculata; assembly: GCA_949715645.1. NCBI lineage: Eukaryota > Metazoa > Arthropoda > Insecta > Diptera > Syrphidae > Portevinia > Portevinia maculata. The sequence goes on along the minus strand of OX454526.1, from coordinate 79,641,986 downwards.
CGACCAAATAAACGATTCTCAATGATATTTTTTGGGGGATTTATCAGGGAGCAAAGAGCACCTATATGTATATGAAGTTACGAAATATTTACGTTTAGTTTTGCAGTAGATGGAAAGAAGTTATGTTATTACCGTTGCACTCTTCAGCCATTCCAAACTACAGAAATATTTATTTGCGTCAAGAAAAAAGAAATGTGTCTCGAAGATGTCACCAAAGCAGCTGACTTTTTGCCAAGTAAACAAATCGGTTTTGTTTGAACAGGAATGTTATAAGCGCGGACTCGTTTAAAAGATTAACACACAAACCGTGTGTTTCTTTATTTTTTCCGGATAAAGAATAGATAAGACAGAATATTAGATTTTTTTATCCGAAATATCCAGAATGGAATGAATAAAGAAACAAAAATGGACCGAATAGAATGACAGCCATTTGTCTATTGACCAGCGCTGCCACTTAGTTCAATAACAAGTACAACATTTACTACTTACAATTAATATATTTTTTCTATTACTGAACTTACATGTGAGGTAATACTCCACTACAGCACTAAAATAAAAACATATATAATAAAACAAATATGAGAAGAGAAACCTTAAGAAAATACAATTTAAGTTCACAAAAACAATAATAATAACGATATCTCAGTAATACAAATTACATTAAATTAATTAAACACCCTTATTATCGTTGTCAAAAATCAATTATTGATAAACGACAAAATTTATTAATTGATCGATATTTTGGTACTATGAATGTCAACCAACAAATTATTCTTCCATTGTGAACACTGACAGGCAAAATGCGATAGAGCACGTGCGTAAAGCTATCTATTTCTGGAGCGCCGCATTTCTTTCTTAAACGTCAAGAAAAAATTGAAGCATACAATTTCAGTAATTTGCAGAAATTGTATGAAAAATTATTGAGATTGTTAATAAAGTGTATATTTAGGTGAAATCAAAGTGAAATTTTCTCCTTATTGAGGAAAAACCTGAGAAAGTATGTCAAGGCAAACAAAATATATAAAAACAGTGAACATGTTGACCAAATGACTTGTGCAGCTCCTGATGCAGCAATTTAAAGGCATTTTCATTTTTTTGTACAATTTTGTTATTAATTAATTGTTTTTGTTCGTTTATACTTAGTAGTATTAAAAATATGTATATAGCAAATTCGTTCAACCTAATTTGTTTCCAAAAAAAAAAAACATTTTTGCCAAAAGTTCATTTTTATTTCTCGTACACAATTCTACAATATTTTTTACGTTTTACTGTTCAAAAATATTGTTAAGGTATTCCTTCTTAATTTTATAGCGCAAATAATTTGATTATTCAATTAATCGGCTGAGTACTACTATTGGGAAAACGTATTAAAATTTAATTTTATTTTGTTGTTAGTTGTTTTGTTTCAGCTCATGCTTTTGTGACTAGTTTTTGTTCATAAGATTTATGGAAGTGAAGTTCCAGTGATTGTATCTATTCAATACATATTATTTTATTTTCCAAAAAAGCAATTCTACTCACATTTTGTTTTAAAAATGTTGTTTTACAAAAAAAAACAGCGAATGAATTCTCTAAATTTATTTGTCAGTGACGAATTTGTGATTGACTGAACATTTTAAAGCTATCAATATTTTCGACAACCAAAACAATATGTAGCGGAAAACGACTTGTCCCTATTTAAGTCTCCACAGCTGCGTTTCTTAACGAAGTACCCAATACAGTAATATACAACTTTCGCTCAGATAAAGCATAATATATTATTTATTACTAAGGTATTGTTATTATTTGTATGAATAACATTATATTCTCGTGTTGTTATTATGTTAAATATGTTGAATCGAAGGAAAAAAGTAAAACATTAAATATGTTGTCCTTTCGAGTAAGGATTTAGTACAAGTTCAAAAAACATGCACCTTTTTATGTAGCATAAGTGGCAGCACTGCTCATGAAATCAACTTGTCACCAACTACCAACATCTATGCGGCATTTCATGCCCACAAAAGACCATTTTAAAAATGTATATTTGATTCTGGAAAGGATATTAAAAATATATAATAAAAAATAATTAACTTAAAACAACACACATAAAAATATAAAAAAAGACAATAAATTTGTAATAAATGCTCACCCATTTGATTGTTTGCTGTTGCTTCTATTTTTTTTTTGATCAAGTGCATCTGTCAAACGAGGGAATATTCTTTTTATTCCACCTTTCTCTAGGAATAAAAAGAATGCATTCCATTTATTCCAGAATGAATAAAGAAACACCGAAATGGATTATCCGGAATATTCCATTGAATAAAGAAACGTAAATGGCTCACTCGGAATATTTCGAATATTCAGAATGATAAAGAAACAGGGGCATGTGTGGAGGTGGGTATGTGTAAGCAGATCTATTTCCTGTGCCGATTCGAAGTGATTTTGCCATTTTTGTTTCGCTGACTGAAGTAAAAATGAGTGAGGGGTTGATAAAGGCACTTTTCAAGATGTGGATCTAGCTTATACTTTCAGTTTAAAATTTGTTTTACAGAAAATTATTTAACTAATAAACAATACTACAAAAACAAAATCATGATATTACTCAAGATTTTCAGATAGATACCCTAAAGTTTCATTACTAAATCGTTGTAGAAAAGTTGATTATTGAAAAGTGCATAGATATGTACCCTTCACTCCGTGAATATTATTGAGCCTGGGTGGATTGGAAGATTGGTGAATGGTGGTTTAGGCTAAAGGGGATAATGTAGCACTGCGCTGTTACCGTTTGTGGGCAATTATTAATTTTTTTGCGCTGTTGCCGTTGCCTTTGGCTTTATTATTAAGCTAGCCATTATAGGTAATAAAATAATCAATAAGGACATTTTGACTGCATACATACGAGGGCGAGTCAATAAGTCCGTGACTTTTTGAATTTCTGACCTCTTTACTGAAACGGCAACACTGCTCCTGTCAACAGGCATCTGTCAGTTGACTCCTGTCAAAATTTAAACTTGCTGCGTCAGTTAGTTTGTGTTTGAAAGCTATTTTTATCAGACTACTCACTAATTTGAGGAGAAAATGGAAAAAGTGATTTCGTGTGCTTAGTAAGCATTATTTCTTGCGAAAAAAAACCATTACCGAGATCAAGGCTAAGCTTGAAAATACTATGGGGACTCTGCACCATCGATTTCAATGGTAAAAAAGTGGTTTACTGAATTTCGTTGTGGCCGTACAAGCACTGAGGATGCCGAACGTCCTGGACGCCCAGTAGAGGTCTCTACACCCGAAATAATCGAAAAAATTCACGATATGGTGTTGGCCGACCGAAGATTGAAAGTGCGAGAGATTGTGGAAGCCGTAGGGATCTCGCATGGCTCAGTGGTTTCAATTTTAATGATCACTTGGGCATGAGAAAGCTTTCCGCAAGATGGGTGCCGCGTTTTGCTCACAGTCGACCACAAACGCAATCGTATAACAACTTCACAGGAAGGTTTGGCGTTGTTTAATCGCAATATGGAGGAGTTTTTGCGCCGTTTTGTAACCGTGGACGAAACATGGATCCATCACAACACACCAGAGACCAAACAACAGTCAAAACAGTGGGTTTTTAAGGGTGAATCGGCGCCAAAGAAGGCCAAGGTGGGTTTGTCAGCCAATTAAAGTTATGGCGACTGTTTTTTTGGGATGCACGCGGGATAATCCACATTGACTACCTTCAAAGGGAAGAACAATCAATGAGGGAATATTATGCCAACTTATTGGACCGATTCAATGACGATTTGAAAAAAACCGACCTCATTTGGCAAGAAAAAGTTCTTTTCCACCAAGACAATGCAAGGGGTGCACACATGTGCAGTTGCCATGGCAAAAAACCATGAATTGGGCTATGAAATGCTCCCTCATCCACCCTATTCTCCAGATTTGGCTCCGAGTGACTACTTCTTGTTCCAAACCTGACGAAATGGCTTGGTGGAAAAAGATTTGACATCCAATGATGAAGTCATCTCGCAAATAAAGGCCTATTTTGAGGACCTCGACAAATCATTTTTTTTGGAAGGGATAAAAAATTGGAGAAGCGTTGGACAAAGTTTATAGAGCTCAAGGGAGACTACGTTGAAAAATAAAATTATTTTTTTATCAAAAAATCTGTGTTTTATTCCAAAAGTCACGGACTTATTGACCCGCCCTCGTACTTTCTACTAGTTACAGAAAATGCGTACAATAAGAGAAATCATGTAAAAATAAATTCTAATAACAACTTGAGAAAAAGGCTGCCTAGGTAAGGTACGCAGTACATTTTAAATGGTGTTGTCGTTTTTTCATAATGCTTTTTTTAAAGGCGTATTGACTTGACCCAGGTATGTAAACAAATATAATAATTGAAAATACTAGATAAAATACGTGGGCAATGAAAGAACACATGTTCCGCGTTTTCCGAAACTGTTTTACAATGTGGACAGTTTGGATGGATTCATATCCGCGTTTAAAGAGATATTCTCTGTAACAGCCATGATCCGTCAAGAACTGAGTCAGGTAGAAGTTTGTTTCGCCATGACTTCGTTTAATCCATGCGTCGATCACTGGTATGAGACGATATGACCATCTTCCCTTTAAGGATTCGTTCCAACGTTCTTGCCAGATTGCGATACTGCGATTTCTTTCGAGTTTCCTTGTTTCGGGAATCTAACGGGCCATTTCGGACTCGCTCGGTTCTTAAAGTTTTTGTTTCTTCAGCAAGTATGTCGATAGGTAGCATTGAGATACGACTAGTACAGCATCGTTCGAACAGTTCGAAAATGCACAGGCGACTCTTAATGCGCTAAGGCGGTGAACGGATTTGATTCCCCGCACATAAGACTTAACTTTCACGGCGTTCGACCATATTTCTACTGCGTACATGAGTATTGAGCCGGCAGCTCTTGCAAGAAGCATTCTTTTATTCTGCCTTGGTCCTCCGATGTTACTCATCAACCTTGAAAGTGCACTAACAGTTTTTGAAGACTTGTTTGCATATGTACTCTAGGTGATTTTGAAGCTTAGACGAGCATCATAATCATTCCGAGGTATTTAATGAACGGTTGGGAAACAACTAGATGCTCTCCTACTCTAAACGTTATCGTTTCCCTTACTTTTCTACTCGTAATAAGCACTGCTTCTGTCTTATGTTCTGCGAGTTGCAGGCCCGCGCTAGCTAGCCATCTTCGTACAGTAGCGACTGTCTCGTTGCAGTTCAGTTCGACATCTTCTATAGTTTTCGCCACAACAACCACGGCGATGTCGTCTGCGAAGCCGATAATTGACGATTCTCTTGGAATCTCCAGGCGAAGAATATCGTCATACATGACGTTCCACAGCAAGGGACCTAGGACAGAGCCTTGTAGTACACCGCCATCAACTTCGTACTCTTTAACTCCCTCATCAGAGTCATAGAGGAGGACTCTATTCGCAAAGTAGTTCTTTATAATTTTACGGAGATAGTCTGGTATTTCAATCCGGTAAAGACAGTTTATAATGCGTTGCCAATTCGCCGAATTAAACGCGTTTTTTACGTCTAAGGTTATAACGGCGCAATACTTTTTGGTGCCTCCTTTCCAACGCCTTCCCTCTATAGCGGCCTGTGCTCTCGTTATTACCGCGTTAATTGCGTCTACGGTAGATCTTGACTTACGAAAACCGTATTGGTGTTCCGAGAGGCCTCCTGCAGTTTCAATTGCTGGCTGGAGCCTATTGTAAATTATCCGCTCAAGGATTTTACCAATCGTGTCTAATAAACAAATAGGACGATAAGATGATGGTTCGTTTGGATTTCCCTTACCTTTTGGAAGTAAGACAAGTCTTTGGCGTTTCCAAGGCTCAGGAAAAATGCTTTCCTGAAGACACGCGTTAAACATTTCGGCAAATAAGTCGGGTCGCGTTTTGATTGCTATCTTAAGGGCTTTATTTGGAATACCGTCCACTCCCGAAGCCTTTCGATCGCGTACCTTTTTACATGCTTCGAATAATTCTTCTCGTGTTATGATGGGAATAGGCTCGTTCTCGTGAACCCTTAGACTACTTTGACTACCTGTCGCCTGTCCTTCTTGGCGAGGAAATAGTGTCTCAACTATTTGTCGTAACAATACTGGGCATGTTGGCGATTGCATGCGGGGACCTCTAAGCTTCATCGAAACGATTTTGTAAGCTTTACCCCATACGTCGTTATTGAGTTCTTCGCATAGATTTCTAAAGCAAAGACGCTTCCTAGATTTAATTGCTTTTTTTAGGCGGATTCTCGCTTCTCGATGTGCGCTGCGTAAGAGTTGCAATTGTTGGTCATTGGCGTTATGAGTCCGGGAGCGCTGGTAAATTCTTCGTGTCCGATGGCACGCCGATCTAAGTTCCGCGATTTCGGGAGTCCACCAATACACTGGAGGTCGATGTTTTCCCGTTCCTAACTTAGACATTGACGTATTACAGGCGTTAACAACTAGCCGTGATACCTGTTCTACGAATTCCGTTGCACTTCTGGGTTCAATTATCGCCTCACTGACAACGAAGCTTAAAAGATCTTCATTTAGAGTGTTGACATTCCACTTCGATCGCTTCAGCGTCGTCCGGTTAGTAATGTTTGTCGATACAGTGCTCGCGCTGAATAAAATAGCGTTGTGGTCACTATGCGTGTAATGGTCGCTCACGCGCCAGCTACCATCACTTAGCAGCCTACTGCTTGCAAAAGTGATATCGATGATAGATCCCGATCTAGCTGTACTAAAAGTGTTCGTTCTTCCGCTGTTAGCTAAAATAATATCTAAACAAGAGAATGCTTCTAGTAGAACAGTCCCTCTACGATTCGTATATGAACTGCCCCATTCCGAGGCCCATGCGTTAAAATCCCCTGCGATTATGACGGGACTCTTACCGGTTACGTCGGCAACAAGTCTGTCCAAAATCATCTCAAAAATGTCAATAGTAACGCTAGGTGGAATATAACAGCTGTATATATAAATACCGTTTATCTTAGCCCATATGAAGAATTTCTCCGGCACATCCGAGCGTTCCTGAATGGAGACGTCTCCGCAAACCCAGATTGCAGATGTTTTCGTCTTGTCGGCAACCCAGTTATTGCCCGATAGATTCCTATATTGTTCACAGAGAATCGCTACGTCAACTTTCTGTTCACGAACAGTTTGTTGTAGGAGGTCTTGAGCCGCTTCACAGTGATTTAAATTAAGCTGTAGTAGGTTCATATTTTTTTCGAAATAATTTCCACCGCTTTCTTGTATTCAGGACATCTTCTACTACCAGTTATATGTCCAAATTCAACATTTTTCGCTTCGCAAAGCAGGCATTTTGGTCTGGCTTTGCAGTCTTTTAATTTATGACCTTTTTCTCCGCATCTGACACACAGATCCGTTCGGTCGTTTGGGCTTTTGCATGCCCTTGCGAAGTGTCCGAACTCGAGGCATCTAAAGCAACGCTTGGGTACAGTCTTTGCCCGTATTCGGCAGTAGACCCAACAGATTCGCACTTTTCCCATTTTTAGCAGCCTGTTCGCCGTCTCCGTTGGTAGGCTTATGGTGGCTGTTTGTGTTCCACCATAGGCTTTTCTAACGTTTTTGATCATCGCGACTTTAAGTTCGAAATTTATTTGATCTGTTAAAGCAGCACAGATCTCCTCTTTCGACGTCACTTCGTCTATATCTTTGCATTGAAGCAAGACCTCTTGTGTAAGGGACCAAACGTTACCATTCTCTCCCAGCGCTTCCTTAATTTTGTTTTTAAAGACTGCGGTTGAAGGATTTGCAGTATTTTTTAGCGACAGTAAAAGGTCACCGCTTGCTGTTTTACGGATTCGGCTAACATTAGTCCCTACTTCCTTTAGCGCCGGATCCGCCTTCAGTTTCCGGAGTAGGTCAGCGTACGATATTTCGCTAGTCTTCTTGATTAGTATCGCATCTGGACGCTGTGGTTTTTTTCACATCTGCTGCACGCTTCTTTTTCGCAACCTTCACCCATTCTTGCGCTGCCTTAGCTTCCGAGTTTGGTGTCGGTTTCGGCGTATTCGGCTTGTCCGTTTGTTTCTGCTTCTCTGAAGCTTGCTTAGACGGGCCTTTAAAAATGTTACCGCTTGTTTTTTTCGGCGAATTTATCCGCGTCTTTTTTGGAGCAGGAGCTTTAGGTGGTTGCTCCTCGGACCGGTTACCATTCATATCCGCATCCCTATTTCTTTTCACAGATCGGATAGACGGTCTGTTCTTGTCGATCGTGGGGATTTCTTGGAACATCTCTTCTCGGCCCGTATTTTCGTCAGCCGGGGCTATATCCGTTTGCGAGGATGCTGTCGCATGGGTTTTTTCCGCATTAAGTCTAAGGACTTTTATCTGTTCACGGAGTTCAGATATCTCATTTCGTAAATCGGCGACCTCGGATTCCGCCTCCCTGAAAACGGACTTTATGAGCGTACCCATTTTCTTAATTTCTCCATGGACGTTATGCTTGTCCCGATAGAAATCGATCAGACCGTCGATTTTAACGCCAAAAGTTGGAGCATTTTATTATTCTCGTGTTTGTCACTGGTATTTTGAGCGCCGTGAGCAGTGACAGTCGCATTTATTGCGTCAACTCTTGCCGATGACGTCGTTTCCGAATGTGAGCGCGTATTGTTTCTCAAGGAAGTCACTTTAGTCACTTTAGTTGGCGAACGTGCACATCGAGTGCTCCTTCCAAATGGGTCAACAACCGGATCCACTTCGCTTAGCTCTTTTCTTGTAGCATTACTACCTACAGCATCCAAGTTTACCAATACTGTAGCAGGTGCTTTAGCACTATTAGTTTTCAAAATTTTGCAGTCATTGTATCTCGACGACTTTGAGCCTGCTTTCAAAGTCGTCGAGAGATATAGAGGTAGGTATGCAGAATTACATTGGTCGGGGTTTTTTGACCAGGGACTAAGGGAGCTCGATGTTTAATTCTTTGCGTTAGTGCAATATATGTGAGTGAAAGGATTGCAATCCAAGGAAATCCTACTAGGTATAAAACGTTATGTGAAGAGATACTGTAGAGACAAGGAAATAACGCCTATAAAATAGTTTGAAGAACAGATTATTCATTCAGTACCTATTTACCCATTGAAAAGTGAGAAGTGTGTGTAACTATATACATACGAGTAGTTACGAGTGATTTTTATATTGAAGAAAGACACATAGAACTAAAGAAAAGGATCTTAAAATAACAACCTTTAGTGAAAAAAAATGGGAAAAAGAAAGTTATGCTACAAGTCAAAGGGAAAAAGTACACTAGCAGCCAACAGGAGACGTGTATTGCAAAATAAGTAAGTTAATCTGCCTTTGAGTGGGCTAACATCAACTGTCCGGGTTTTATAGGATAAATCTACTTTTTCAAACATTTTTTTATATTGTATGTTTTTTTTTATTTATTTAGTTTAACGAAGTCAAGACAAAATCCTAAAAATACTCAGATTGTCAATGGAAGCCAGCATCAAGTTTCAGAAGCTGAAGGTGGTCTTAAAACTAATGAACATTTTGAGTTGAAAGGCCTAATATCAGAATCGGAAAGCCTAGAACGTCTGATAATGGAAAGAGAGACATCTGCGATCGATTGATTTGATTGTTTGCTGTTGCTTCTATTTGTTTTTGATCAAGTGCTCTAGGAATAAAAATAACGCATTCTATTTATTCCAGAATGAATAAAGAAACACCGAAATGGATTATCCGGAATATTCCATTGAATAAAGAAACGTTAATGGCTCACTCGGAATATTCCGAATATTCAGAATGAATAAAGAAACACACGGAAAAAGAAGTACAGGTGGAATCTAGAAACAGATAAGCACATTAACGCCGTTATCGCCATTGACAAACACACTGCTCGTTTAAGAACGAACCAAGGCATTATGCTTGAAAAACAATCACGATTTGATGCGTGCATTATTTACGTTCACGTTCAAAATCTTTACGTGCTTTGACATTCGACTCAACCATAGCTATTAGGTCCGTTCGCGTACTTTATGTGTAGAAAAATGAAAAGTGTCAAATCTCCAAAATCGAGAGAGAATCCTCTCATTTCTAAGAAAAGTACGCGAACGCTTTTGTGTAAAAACTTCTTAGTTTGGCTTGAAAAGAAGCAACAGCTGTTTTTTTTTTTTTGCTGGCAAACTCATAGGATTTCATCATTTGACAGTTTGCATTTTCTTACCAGCTGAAATTCTGTGTGAAGAAAAATGAACGAAAGTACATTTTTCTTTTGTTCATCTTTTTACCATTTTCTCAGTACGCGAACGCGTTTGTGTAGTTTTACACGAAAGTTTATATAAATTTACGTTTGCATTTTTTTTTTAAATTTAATTGTTTACATTTGAAGTTAGTGAACTTTTAGAGCTCCATCTCTTGAAATCATTGTGGAGAAAATCAATCGAGCCCGGGCGTGACTATTTTGTATGTATTGATGCACAAGTTTTATTTAATATGAATTTGTTTCAGATATCTAACACAGGGAGTTCCAAAGCAAGTACTAGCTTGGATGTTTCGCATGGGATAGGTATTCTATGGGATCATCTAATGCCAATTTATTTGTCGCTACAAACCGAAGAAGGTTCGAGGAGAATCTCAATGGATTTTGAGATGATACGAAATTTACTAAATTGTGTCGCCGCTATTGATGGAAAACACATAAATATTCGCTGTCCCCCTGGAGCTGGATCTGACTCAATATTTTAATTTTAAATGTCATTATTCCGTAGTTATTCTCGCTTCATGCAGGTTTTTTCGCGAAGTGGCGAATACATACTTAGAATTTTGTTGACATCTACGACGAAAACGACAATAAAGCAAGTGAAGGACTTTGGTATCTTGAGGTAACACCACTTTCTCAGTGTAGGCAAATAGGCTCTCATAGCTCATCCAAAGTTGCCTTTTTAATGAACCAACAAAATAAATAGAAATATTTATATGCTAATAAAATTTAATAAAATAAACAGATTATTTTTTTAATTATTAAATTTAATAGGAACAATAATATTATATATTTTAATTAATAATTAAATAGAGAGTTTACAGCCCCCAAAAAAGGTAACTTAAAATATCACTTAGGCTTATCGGCCAATATTTTTGAGTAAAGCCGCATCTTAACTTGTTCTGACGGCTTAATCCTTTCCGGCATGATTTTTCATAAATTCTGCATCGTTGTAACGGATGTCATTGCTGTACTGAGACATCCAGAAAGATTTTGAAGTCATCATCGGTAGCTGCTTCATCCAAACTATCGAAAAGAAAGATAAACAGATAAAATATCTAATGCGCATGTGGATTATCGTTGTGGACCAACTCGTGGAATATGTGTATCTGCTTAACATATTTGTCGGGCACTGCCAAAAGGATTGGCCTATATTGGTTCATTGGGTCTGGTAATACCCTGACTGTGAGCAGTTATAGCAGCGGGGTTTATCAGGAAGGGCCGCGGTCTTAATTGGACCGAAGGCACTGGATGTGGCACTTCTCAGGTTCTGACTGGCTGCGATGGCCGGATGCATCTTTGATGCACGTCCACCTCTTACTTGATTTTTTGGGCAAATATTTTTTTTTATATTGATCCAGAGCGCGCTCCTGAATGAAATTACCGGTTATTTGGAGTAAGAGCTGTCAAGCTGAACTTGAACAGAAACAGATTGAAAGGAGGGAAAATAATTAAAATGGCTGTTTATCTGGCGTTAACTGTAACAGGATTCAATAAAATGTTTTTTATTTAATAAATAAACATGATTGCTAATCATATGACATTGAAGTGCTCAAGTGAGTTTCATAAATAAATCGGAGCGCTCTGAGCTTACTCTGCTCGGAGCATACTCGACGTGTTCAGGCTCTGATCAGTGCTCTGCTCAGAGCTTAAAAAGAAAAACGCCTTACCTAAGTAATTTTAGTGAAATAGAGTGACCATTTAATGTATGTATTGGAACAAAGTTGTAGAACCACAAAAGTTTAATTGAGGCCGCTTTTTCACTGGTTGTTGAAAAGGATTTGTTAAACTTCCCTGAAGGTGTTTTGCAATGACACAATCGATATAATTATGTAGGTTTCGGTTGTTATTCATACATAATTTTGGGATGTGTATCTACATTTTTTAATAAAAGGTATGACATGGTATAGGAGGTTATAAATAACTAAGTCAAACATGGCTTGAGTTGAACTTATGTGAAATGTGTATAAATTAGCGAGCTGTATATGATGTGACCTGGTTTAGATGTTGCCCATACATCATTCTGTCCGCAATAAAAAGAAAGAGGAACAAAAAGAAGATACGTATATACCTAAGTTTGATGGCTGGGCTGTGTGAGTCTGCCTTGAAGATATTTTAGTCTTTAATTGAAATGTCTGGCGGCTGATCCTCCAAAGGATTAATTATTCAGAACATTGTCTCGTCTTTTAGTATTGACGAATTAAGTTGTGGGCATGGAAAAGAGGAGGAGTTATAGTCACACACAAATACCAGCAGCCGTACTTCGTTACAAGTTTGCCCCACCACGAACGTTAAATCAAATGATGGACTTGATGGCGGAGTGTGCATGAATAGGGTAGACTCTGATTGGCATCAACATGGCGGTTCCCAGTTCGTTTCAACTATCTCATACACATCAATTGTGCTAACTTTACCTCCCCGTGGTAAGTTAAGTACCAGGTACTGGTATCGCTCATCCGGTCTTGACTTGCTAAACTTATAATCGCGAGTGTTGAACACGAAGAAAATAGCAACATTAAGATCAGAGTATATCCATTAATGAGTAGGGACACTCTCCACGTGTTTCTTATTAGTTTACAATTTGCAGTACACATACACGAGAAATAGACGGCACTAAAAGTGCTCTAGTAAAAGAGGGATGGAAGAGTAGTTGAACTATTTCAAAATGTGGTACAGGGTGTGACGTAAAAAAACAGCAAAATCAATTTGTAATATTTCTTATTGAACATTTTATATCTAATATATATTCACATGTGTGCTACACTTAAATATCTTTGTTTGTTGGTACATTTTTTGTTATTTTTATTGAACTGTTTTAGAATAAAGTAAACCCGTACTCGGACGTAAAATTTGATAAGAAATTCCTTATTTTGATTTTTGCAACAATTGTAATGAAATTCATTTTTCAAAAAGTTAAAAATATTCCCCTCAAAATTATTTAGGTAGTACATATTTGGAAAACAAGAAATAAATTTTTGTTCTGTAAGCGATATGCATGTGCATATGACCTTAGATTGTGAGATATATATGCATCTGCATGCGCCTTTAGTTTTTAAGGAGAGTTCAGTGTATCATTGGAAAATAGAGTTTGAGTTTGAGTTTCTTCTTGGAAGAAGACTAACTAAAAAGAAGAGCGAACGAGAAGTAAAATAAAAATCTGGTATTATCGTTGAAAATTGAGTCTGTTATAACTCAGAAGTGGGATATACCAATAAAACAATTAAAATTGAAAGTGAACAAACCGATATTTTATCGATTCCTGCCGAAATTGCGGACAATTCGACGAAATACAAAATGGTGATCGTGACAAAGGAAATGATGCTCATGGCATTACAATCTGCAGAAATTATCGTGCCACCGACTGCAACAATGAAGCAAATTAAAGGCTTATATTTCCAGCTACCGTCAGCTGGTGCCACTGCCGACCTGTCTGATATATCCGACACTGAGGAAAAGGTGCATAACCAACAAATGGAGGCGGTCAACGTGTCTTCTACCGCCACTGATGCAATATCTTCTAAAACAGATGCCGCTAATGCAACCGCTGTACCACCGACGTTGGCCACCGATGAAACCATTGATCAACAACTGCAGCGATTACGCAAACAACGTGATCTTTTGTTGCTGCAAAACGAAATTGAGGCACTTTCACGGCAAACACTTCAGCCAAACCTGCAGCAAAACCGATTAGCTGACGTCAGTGCAATTGAATCCATGGTGCCGAAATTTTCTGCCGACAACTTTTACGAAGTCCAAAAATGGTTTGAGGATTTAGAAGATGCTTGCACAATTCTTCAGTTTGATGAACGCTTACGCTTTGTCGCCTGCCGCCGTATGCTTGAGGGAACTGCAAAAATCTTTGTACGCACGATTTCCGCTTTTCAATATTCCGAATTGAAATCTGCACTTATGCGAGAGTTTGGCAGAAGACGCACTGTACAAGAAGTGTATGCTCAGTTGAGCAGACGCCGTTTGAAGTCTGATGAGAAAATTCATCGTTACATTATCGAAATGCAAGAAATTGCAATGCGGTCGAACATACCCGAAGCCGAACTTGTCGATTTTATCATTGAAGGCATCGGGGATACATCCGCGAATGCCAGTTTATTGTATTCAGCATCCACCATTGCTGAACTGAAGCAAAACGTGGAACGTTATGAACGCAAACGCTTGCGACCTTCAGTATCTGCGGCCAATCGAAATGTGTCAACTGCTGTACGATCCGCCATCACAACTTCAGGCAAAACTGGATCAACATGTGCCACTTATTCAACCAATCAATCCGAGCTACCCCGATGTTACAACTGCTCAAAGTTTGGCCACTACCAGAGCCAATGCCCACAACCAAAACGACCACCGAACTCGTGCTTCAAATGCGCATCTACAGAACATGCGTACCGTCATTGCCCCAACCGTGCCACTGCTGCTATTGTTTCCGCCGTCGAACCAGATGAGAAGGACGTTCTCGCTGAATCTATTGAATCTTTAAGAATGGTAAGTGTTGCTTTTCGGAATGAGTGTGAACACAGTGAGTTTAAGGAGTTTTTTTGCCTTTTCGATTCCGGTAGTCCTAGAAGTTTCATTCGATGTGCTGAGGTACCTTACACTTACACCAAACTGAAGCCAAACATCAGTTACCGCAGCATTGGGAATCACCCACTTAAGCAATTAGGGTCAGTTCAATGTGACATCAGATTCTTAGATCAAAATATCAACCATGAGTTAATAGTACTTCCAACTGAAGATATGCCTTATGCAATCTTATTGGGTCGAGATTTTTTAAAAAAAGCAAAGATCCAACTGTGTAGAATGAAATATAAGTATGGCAAAGATCGTTTAATTGAATTAAATAAAAATGTAAAAAACTTAAGTTTAGATTCGAAACTCACTGATGTTCTTCACTCACTTGGTTTAATTAATCATTGCTTCAGTCATAACACAGTTCAAGATGAAAAATCGCTTAAATTGTTAAAAACACTGCCTTTTGCAAGTACCTCTGATCCGTTTGCGGTCAATGATGCTAATGATGAGTTTCTGGAACTATGTGCTATTAATATTGAAAACCCCTTTTCTGGTGTTATGGAAGGTTCACTTGACATCAATCCGTCCCTTTCGGCTGAGTGTATTTCAGAGATTCAAAATATTATTGCAAAGTCATATTACAATCTTCCTTCAGACAAAGTGCAAAATTTAAATACTAATATGAGGATCAACGTAACGCATGACACACCGATTTTCTGCCGACCTCGCCGCTTATCACACTATGGAAAAATAGAAATTAGAAAAATAATACAGTCCCTCCTTGAAGAGAACATTATTCGAGAAAGTAATTCACCTTACGCTTCTGCCATCGTACCGGTTGAAAAGAAAAACGGTGAAATTCGTCTATGCATAGATTATAGGCCTTTAAATAAAATTACCATACGTGACAATTATCCACTGCCGTTGATGGAAGAGTGTATTGAGCATTTGGGAGGCAAACATTTCTTTTCGGTAATTGATTTGAAAAATGGCTTTCATCACGTTAAAATGCACCCTGATTCAATCAAGTATACTTCTTTTGTTACGCCTGACGGTCAATATGAATATCTGTTTATGCCCTTCGGCTTACGCAATGGGCCTCCTGAATTTCAACGCTTCATTAACTTAATTCTGAGGAAGTTCATTAACGCTGGACAATTAGTCATTTATATGGACGACATATTAATTGCATCAGAAGATTACCAAAGCCATTTACAAACCTTACGTGATGTTTTATGTACCTTACGTCAAAATGGTTTACGTCTTCAGCTCAAAAAATGTAAATTCGCATATACCGAATTGGAATATTTGGGCCACTTAGCAAATTCAGCAGGCATCGCACCTAAACGAGCACATATGAAAGCCATTTCGGATTATCCTGAACCAACTAATCGTAAGGAATTAGAGCGATGTCTTGGGCTCTTTTCTTACTTCAGACGTTTTGTTCCTAATTTTTCCACAATTGCAGCACCAATGAGTAAACTCTTAAGAAAGGATACCCCCTATGTTTTTAATTCCGAATGCAAACAAGCCTTTTGCAACTTACGTGGAAAATTATTAGAAGCCCCTATCCTGTCCATCTATAGCCCCTATGCCGAAACCGAACTTCATTGTGATGCCAGTTCCCTAGGCTTTGGTTCAGTACTTATGCAAAAGCAAACCGACGGAAAACTTCATCCAGTGTCATTTTTCTCGAAAACCACTTCAGCCTCTGAATCAAAATTATATAGTTATGAACTTGAAACATTGGCCATCGTTTATGCGCTTAAGAGATTCCACACTTATTTGATTAGAATTCCATTTAAATTAGTAACTGATTGCAATTCCTTAGCACTTACGTTGCAAAATCAAAGTTATTCGGCCAA
Source organism: Portevinia maculata (assembly GCA_949715645.1). Lineage (NCBI taxonomy): Eukaryota > Metazoa > Arthropoda > Insecta > Diptera > Syrphidae > Portevinia > Portevinia maculata. The sequence goes on along the minus strand of OX454526.1, from coordinate 79,625,391 downwards.
AATAGCGAGGTGGGCATTAATGTTGGAAAAATATGATTACACTATCATTCATCGCCCAGGGGCCACTATGGCTCATGTTGATGCACTTAGTCGTTCTGGGGTCATAGGTTATATCGACAATGCGGATCTTGATTTTCATCTCCAAATCACTCAAAACCGTGACCCCTACATTCTTAATATACGGGATAAATTAGAAGAGATTGCATTAAAAGACTTCGAATTAAAAGACGGATTAGTCTTTCACAAATCACCTGCCGGTCATCTTCAGCTTTGTGTCCCTTCTGAAATGATTAACAATGTTATACGCATAACCCATGAAAAAATAGGCCATTTAGCGACCGATAAGTGTTGTAGCAAAATCAAAAAACATTACTGGTTTCCGCATATAAAAGCGCGTGTTAAGAATTTCGTGTCCAATTGTTTATAGTGCATTTATTATTCCGCATCACCCTATGAAAACAATGCGAATCTTCATTCTATACCTAAGAAACCGGAACCTTTTGATACAATTCATGTTGACCACTTGGGTCCACTTCCGTCAATTAATTCAAAGAAAAAATACCTGTTGGCTGTTATTGACGCATTTACCAAACACGTTAAGCTTTTTCCGACGGCAACTACAAATGCACGTGAATTGTGTTCAGCGTTGAAAAATTATTATTTCCCATTTTATAGTAGACCGAGACGAATAATTAGCGACCGCGGAACCTGTTTCACTTCCTCCGAATTTGAAGAATTTGTAAACTTCAATAATATCAAATATGTAAAAAATGCTACGGCTTCGCCACGTGCAAATGGCCAAATTGAACGCATTAATCGTGTCCTAAGCCCTATGCTAAGTAAACTTTCCGAACCACTTAGCCATTCAGACTGGGTAAGCCAGCTCCCTAAAATAGAATATGCTCTAAATAATTCCGTCCAATCTTCCACGAAAAAGAGCCCTTCGGTACTTCTGTTCGGTGTTGAGCAACGTGGCCCCATGGTTGATGAACTTACGGAATACCTTGATGAAATTGATGATACGTCTGAGATTGACCTGCCGAAAGTGAGGGAAGAAGCATATGAAAACATTTGTAAAGCACAGGAAGCAAGCGCTAGACAATTCGCATCGCATCATAGACCTGCAAGGACCTTTGCAGTGGGTAATTATGTCGTAATCAAGAATGTAGACACTACAATAGGCACAAACAAAAAACTTATTCAGCGATTCCGAGGTCCATATGTCATTCATAAATGTTTACCCAATGATCGTTATGTCATTCGAGACATTGATGGGTGTCAAATAACTCAATTACCTTACGACGGTGTACTTGAAGCATCAAAATTAAAATTATGGTTAAAACCATCCCTTGATTATATGACTGAGGCCCCTAAAGCAACACTTCTGAAATTAGATATAACACCTATGTATCCTAAAATTTGATAATGATTGTAACATAAAATGAAGTCGAGTTCCTTGTCAGAACGGCCGAGTTGTAAGCGATATGCATGTGCATATGCCCTTAGATTGTGAGATATATATGCATCTGCATGCTCCTTTAGTTTTTAAGGAGAGTTCATTGTATCATTGGAAAATAGAGTTTGAGTTTGAGTTTCTTCTTGGAAGAAGACTAACTAAAAAGAAGAGCGAACGAGAAGTAAAATAAAAATCTGGTATTATCGTTGAAAATTGAGTCTGTTATAGTTCAAGATTCCCTAACGAGTCTAAAAATTCTTGATTGGGCCGTGTCAATTTCGCATCTTCATATTCTTTAAAATCTGTAAAAAGGGAGGAAACGTTAAGTTGCGAACTCAATTTTAACTCACACTTGTGATTTAGGCGGTATTTTTTTAAAATATAACCTGCGAAATAGTAGAATGCATTATCAATACCAAAGTTCACAGTTTTATAATCAGATTCAGTGTTGCCGACCGTTTTAAGCGCATCGTTGACTTGACATACATGTCTTTCGAGAAATTTCTTTCGCAGATCCTACAATCCATCGACAATTTTTCATGTATTAAGTGTTGTTTGTTTATGCAGTTCAACCACTTCGCTTTTCTAAAAAAAAAAATTAAGAAATACAACACAGATTTATATTCGTTCTTGCCCGATCTATAACTTATTTTGCTTACCTCTCACTATTATCCGGTATTTTGAAATATTTAACTCCAACATTTTCTTTCTCCTCTCGCCTACATGCCAAACTTTTAAAATAATGTTTTCCCATTATTTTATTTAGAGTTTTTAAACTATGCAAACTTGCACTTCAACTTCACTATTTCACTATTTTTAATTGTTTGCCACACGCACTGACACGGAACACCCTTTCTTTCGTCAATTGATGCTAATGAACGACTGATAACAATCTAATTCCGGCCCACCTTTAAAAATACGTGCGAAAAAAATGTAAACAATCCCCTCTACCACCCTCTACAACCAACCTAAGTAATTAGTATGACCATCTGCTATGAAATATATTACCTAAAAAGTGCTGGCAATAAAACTTCAAATCGTAAAAAATGGTTATTAACGAAGTCGTAGCAAAGCAAAAGGGTTGAATTTCGTGATATAGAATGAAACATTTATTTTTCATGTCCATAACAAAGACCATTTAATCAATAACCAATGGCAAAAAATACAAATATTACCAATTCTACTAAAGCAAAGCTGGTTACCTGATCATATTAATTCATACCTGCATGGTTGAGAGAGAATACTAATTTACTGACAGTCATTCCGGCCCGCCTTTAAAAATGCTTTAGTGTCCCTACTCATTAATGGATATACTCTGATAGGGCTTTTTACCAAGCTATCTCTTTCTGAAGTGCCGCATCCCTTTCTTAAACGTCAAACGTCAAAAGCAAATTGAATGTAAACAATGTCAGTGTCAAAAGAGCAAAAAAAAAACAAACAAACAGCTGAATGAAATGAATATATCATTGGATTGTTAATAAAGTGTATATTTAAGTGAAAACAGAAGCAATTGAAGATTAAAAAGTACCAGCTTATAGAGAAAAAACGTGAGAAAGTAAATTAAAGTAAAAAGTTGCTTCGAAACAGAAATATTTTTTTGCCACAAGGCTATTGTCACGGTTTCACTTTTATTTTTTGTACAGAATCTTAATGTATTGTTATCTTTTGAGTATTCCAAAATAGTGTTTGGACACTCCTTTTTAGTTCTGGAAATTTGTTTTTGTTATAATTCACTTTAATATAAAATTATTACGAGATCTTTGCAACAAAAACATTTTTTGCCACAACTACGATATTCTCACTTTTTCACTTTTATTTTTTGAACACAATCACATTTTAATGTTAACTTTTTAATTATCCAAAACGTGGTTTGGATACTACTTCTTAGTTCCGTAAATTTTTTTTTGTTAAAATTGGCTTTGTTATAATTTTTTAGTAACTATTCGCGAAGAACTTATTTCCCGCCATGCAAATTCGCCATTGTTTTCATTCATTTCATTCACCTGTTTGTTTGTTTTTTTTTTCTCTTTTGACACTGACACTGTCGTTTTTTTTTTCTTTTTTGACACTGACATTGTCGTGACAAGCACTATTACAATGCCCGGTCGAAATTGACTTGTCTGGTCGAGTCTCAGAAGCACAGACTACCTATCACCTCAGAAGACTTACATTAGCTCCTCAGAAAGAGGACGCACGGTGGAAGAATTCATAGTCAGAATGACAGATTTTTTTTTTTTTTTTTTTTTTTTTTTTTTGTCGGGATGTGTGAAACTTTCTGCACTGGAGCACTCAGACTCAATACTGGTCCATTGTACTGCCAGGCAGACACACCACATTTTACTGTGGGAATTTACTCGTTTTTCTAAGAAAAACGAGAAGGCGCTTCAATGATAAGGAGCTTAGGTTTACAGCACTCACCATATCCGCACCAAATACCTGCCACCTGATACGAGCAAAAGCAAAACAATCACAGAGGAAATGTTCCGCAGTGTCGTCGCTTTCTCCACAGGCTTCGCAGTTGGTGGTGTCGCTTAGGCCTAGCACCGTAAGGTGTTTGGCAAAAGCGTAGTGTCCCGTTAGAACGCCAGTAGTCTGTCTGCAGTCTTTTCTGTTGAGAGACAACAAGAATGCCGCGAATTTCCCACAGACGTCGGGGAGCATTTGCTTAGTCTGTCTGCACCCTGGAGAGTCATGCCAACGGCGATTGTGTTCATAGGAAACCCAACCGTCAATGGAAGCCCTGACCGAGGACGCAGGCAGACAGATCGCTGGTTCAGGTCCTGAGAGGTCCCCCTCTGAGCCTTGTCTAGCAAGTTCATCGGAGATCTCGTTTCCCGTGATCCCGTTATGACCCGGGACCCAGACAAGTTTAAGTGAATTCAGCCTTCCGACCGAATTCAGAGATATCTTGCATTCACGTACTATTTTGGAGGTAGTTAAGGGTTTGAGTAAGGCCTTAAGCGCAGCCTGACTGTCGCTACAGACGCAGATACTTCGCCCCCTCCACCTGTTCCTCGTAACATAGTCCATGGCCATTAGGATAGCATAAGTCTCTGTTTGGAAGACTGACGCATGTTTGCCTAACGGAAAGAAAAGTCTAACGCTATCGCTCTCCACGAAGACACCAGCACCAGATCCTTGATCGGTTTTGGAGTTATCCGTAAAGATTCGACTGCATTCCCTTCCAGGTTCAGAGTCCGGCCAGAGCCAGTCCTGGACGCGAGGAAAGTCGACCTCGTATTTACGCTTTAGCCGAAGTTCCGGTGTCATCGCATCAGACGGCATATCCATTAAGACGGGAGTCGAAGGACAACCGTTGCGCAAGTTCATCAAAACTCCAGTGCGAGTTATACCAAAAGCCACCTCTTGTAAGACGTGAGATAGCCTTGATTGTACATCCCATGATGTAAACATCAAGGGGCGGAAGGTTCAATAGTGCATCTAGGCCGGAGCCAGGCGTGCTGGGGAAGGCCCCCGTGCAGCCGGGACATACCTGCCTTTGGAGTTTGGCAAAAGCAGCAGTGACGTATTTACGTGAAAGCTTATTCCACCAAACAACCGATGCGTATGCTATAAATGGTCTTATCATAGCCGTATAAATCCATAGGACTCTTTTCGGTGATAAGCCCCATGTCTTGCCGAAAATGCCTTTGCACTGCCAGAAAATAGACAGCGCCTTGGCAGTCTTCAGCTCAACATGTTTGGACCAAAGAAGTTTGCTATCCAGGATGACTCCCAGATACTTTGCTTCATTGGAGAGTTGGATTGTGACGCCTTTTAGCACTGGCTGAGTCAACCCGACCAGCTTCCTCCTTCTCGTAAAGAGAACAACCTCAGTTTTAAGAGGATTGACCGAGAGCCCATTCCTAGTGCACCATTCGTCGATCACGTCAAGGGCCGCCTGCGCCTTGGCGCATACAGTCGCTAGGCATGATCCAACAGAAAGCACGGCAACATCATCCGCGTACGCCTGAGCGTAAATATTAGAACTGTTGAGTGCGTTCAACAGAGACTCGACCAGCATACACCACAGCAGTGGAGACATGACGCCGCCTTGCGGGCAGCCTCTGTTTACCCCCGCCATAACATAGCGGCCACAATCCGCATCCGCAACCAACGTTCTATTCATTAGCATTGCTTTAATCCACAACACCAATGGTTCGTCTACTCCGTGTTGTCTGGCGGAGCTGCACATGCTATCAAAAGTCGCATTGTCAAAAGCACCCTCAATATTGATGAAAATGCCCATCGCGTATTCTTTTCTGTCAAGCGCGCCTTCAATTCTACCAACTAGATTTTGGAGCGCAGTCTCGCAGGATTTTCCGCGTTGATAGGCATGTTGCATCGGAGATAGTGGGTGCAATCGCAAAGCACCTTTGCGCACGTGAAGCTCGACCAGCCTTTCCAAGCTTTTCAGCAAGAAAGAAGTCAGACTGATTGGTCTGAAGCTCTTGGCGAGCGAGTAGTCACTTCTGTTGGTTTACAATGAACACACCCCATTAAATACCGGACCTTTCTTGTACAACTTACAACTTACTTCGCTTACAACACACACACTTGTTGATTGTCTTCTTTCTTTCTCCAAACACGGTGTGGTTGTTTTTGCGTCTTTCTTATTATTCTGAATAAATACTTTTTACTTTCTTAAATCAATCCGAACTTTATTTATTCATCTGCTAACAGGGTTATGGGCCCAGTAGTAAAAGTTAAAAGTGGATTAGAGTATTTTAAAGACATTTTAAAAACCTGTTGTTCCGCTGTATATGCGAAGAAGTTTTTTGTGTGGAAACTTTGTTAATCGTGTTTTGGAAAATGGCGGATGAAAAATTTTCAATCCCGAAATTAAATAATACAAATTGGACAGTTTGGAAATTTAGAGTGGAAAGTTTCCTGTCTCGAGAAGATCTATGGAAAGTAGTTGAGGATGATCTCCCAGACGAAAATTCGAGGACAGATGTGTGGAGGAAGGAAGACAGGAAGGCGAAAGGTACAATTATTCTTTTTCTCAGCGATAACCAATTGCCTTTGGTGAAGAACTGTCGACATGCAAAAGATGTCTGGACTACACTTCAGAATACTCACGAAAAAATTTCGAGATCTGTTCGTGTGTCACTTCTCAAGAAGTTGTGCTCAACAAGATTACAAGAAGGAGGAAATGTTGAGAAGCATCTGTTTGATGTCGAGGAGTTATTCGATCGTTTGGCTGCTGCTGGACATGTGTTTGATAAAGACACAAAAATCTGTTTGATCTTGCAAAGCCTGCCAGATTCATTTGAGCATTTGGTTTCGGCGCTAGACAGTCGTTCGAATGACGACATGACATTAGAATTCATCAAGTCAAAATTAATCGACGAGTACCATCGAAGGCTGGAGCGGGCTGGTGAGTCTTTTAAGCAGGAAAAGGCAATGAAAACCGAATCGAATCGCAGTGTGGAAACTAGAACTTGTTTCCATTGCAAAAAGCCGGGACATCTACGTTCAAGTTGTCGTTCTTATTTGGCAAACAAAAGGGGCAGTGGAAGAAAAAGAAATCCTAGTACAAAGGTCACAGAGGAAACAAATATAGCGTTTGCTGCAGGTCGTGATAAACCAGGGCTTTGGTTAATCGACAGTGGTGCGAGTTCGCACATGACAAATGATAAACATTTTTTCAATTCCTTAAATGAATCTGACGGTGCAAGCATTGTTTTGGCTGACGGAAAACAAATATCATCAGCTGGTCGCGGAGAAGGTGTAATTGTTGGCGTTGACGACAATAAAAGACGTGTCAGAGTCACACTTCAAGATGTTTTATTTGTGCCGGATTTAGGAGGAAGTCTAATGTCAGTGAGCAAGCTGGCCGAAAATGGTTTTTCTGCTAGGTTTGATAAATATACCTGTAGCATAAATAATTCTGAGGGAAAAGTTGTTTTACTGGGTAATCGATGTGGAAATCTTTACCATCTTCAAGTTCTGGAACAGTCATCAAAAGCTTTAGAAGGAAAACATCATGTTAATTGTCAACATCAATGGCATAGACGTTTGGGTCATCGAGATACTGCGGTGTTAGAGCGGATGATGAAGGAACAGTTGGTTTCTGGATTAGATGTACGAAACTGTGGGCTGCAAGTTGTTTGCGAGTGCTGTTTAAAAGGAAAACTTACTCGAACACCATTTCCTGGAATAGTTCATCAAAAATCGAACAAATTATTGGATATAGTACATACTGATTTATGTGGCCCTATGAGAGCACCAACACCAGCTGGAAATAGGTACCTGATGACTATGATAGATGATTTTAGCCGTTATACAGTGGTTTATCTATTGAAACACAAATGGGAAGCAGCAGACAGAATAAAACAGTACGTTCGTCAAGTTCAAAATCAGTTTGGACGAAAACCAGTCGTCATACGATCTGATGGAGGAGGAGAATACGACAATAATAATCTACGAGATTTTTACATTGCTGAAGGTATCAAGCCGCAGTTCACTACTGCATATTCTCCCCAACAAAACGGTGTTGCTGAACGCAAAAACAGATCTCTCATCGAAATGACAAAGTGCATGTTAATAGACGCTGGGTTGGAGAAACGATATTGGGGTGAAGCTGTGCTTACGGCAACTTATATTCAAAATCGTTTGCCATCAAAGTCAGTGGATAAAACTCCGTTTGAACTCTGGTAAAGGGTGATTTTTTAAGAGCTTGAGAACTTTTTTTAAAAAAAAAACGCATATTTGAAACGTTAGATTGGTCCATGACATTTACTTTTTGAAGATAATTTCATTTAAATGTTGACCGCGGCTGCGTCTTAGGTGGTCCATTCGGAAAGTCCAATTTTGGGTAACTTTTTCGAGCATTTCGGCCGGAATAGCCCGAATTTCTTCGGAAATGTTATCTTCCAAAGCTGGAATAGTTGCTGGCTTATTTGTGTAGACTTTAGACTTGACGTAGCCCCACAAAAAATAGTCTAAAGGCGTCAAATCGCATGATCTTGGTGGCCAACTTACCGGTCCATTCCTTGAGATGAATTGTTCTCCGAAGTTTTCCCTCAAAATGGCCATAGAATCGCGAGCTGTGTGGCATGTAGCGCCATCTTGTTGAAACCACATGTCAACCAAGTTCAGTTCTTCCATTTTTGGCAACAAAAAGTTTGTTAGCATTGAAGGATAGCGATCGCCATTCACCGTAACGTTGCGTCCAACAGCATCTTTGAAAAAATACGGTCCAATGATTCCACCAGCGTACAAACCACACCAAACAGTGCATTTTTTGGGATGCATGGGCAGTTCTTGAACGGCTTCTGGTTGCTCTTCACTCCAAATGCGGCAATTGTGCTTATTTACGTAGCCATTCAACCAAAAATGAGCCTCATCGCTGAACAAAATTTGTCGATAAAAAAGCGGATTTTCTGCCAACTTTTCTAGGGCCCATTCACTGAAAATTCAAGCGTTGCTCGTTAGTAAGTCTATTCATGATGAAATGTCAAAGCATACTGAGCATCTTTCTCTTTGACACCATGTCTGAAATCCCGCTTGATCTGTCAAATACTAATGCATGAAAATCCTAACCTTAAAAAAATCACCCTATATAAGAGGAAACCATCTCTGAAGCATATACGGAGGTTTGGCTGCGAAGCTTATGTGCATATACCGGATGTTAGACGTGATAAACTGGACTGCAAAGCTAACAAGCTAATATTTGTCGGATACTCTGATCAACATAAAGGGTATCGTTTTCTTGATCGTTCAACTATGAAGATTACCATCAGTCGAGATGCTCATTTCCTAGAAAGTGAAACACGGACAGCTGATATCGGTGTTCCAGACTCTAATATGGATATTGTGTCTGATGAAGTTCAAATCCGTTCTATCCCTGAAGGGGAAGTGATTCCAACGGAAAGTTTTGATGTTTCTGTTGATGACGAGAGTTCGCGAGAGGACGAATTTTTCGGATTTGAAGAAGAATTGCCATCCGAGGATGAGGAAGAGCGAACTACGACAAGGCGTTCCGAGCGAACTACTCGTGGAGTACCACCAATTCATCTTAATGAGTACGTAGTAGGCAGTGCATCTCTAGTTTTGGATGAACCGAAGGACTACAAGGAAGCAGTTCAAGTACCTGAATGGAGAGAAGCAATGAACGAGGAGATGAAGTCACAACGACGTAATCATACGTGGGATCTCGTAAAACTTCCAGAAGGCAGAAAGGTTGTCGGCTCGAAATGGGTCTATAAAATAAAAAGAAACGAGCAGAACGAAATCACAAGGCATAAGGCCCGAATTGTCGCGCAAGGATACACGCAAAAGTATGGTGTAGATTACGACGAAGTCTTTGCTCCTGTCACGAAATTAACAACTCTAAGAACTTTTTTGGCTGTTGCTGCAAAGCATGGAATGCTGGTTAAACATTTCGACGTCAAAACTGCCTATCTTCATGGAGTTGTCGAAGAGGAGATTTTTATGAGACAACCACCTGGCTATGAAATTTCCGGAAAAGAAGGGTTAGTCTGCCGATTAAATAAGAGTATTTATGGACTTAAGCAATCGGCACGCTGCTGGAACCAGACATTACATAACTTTTTGTTGAAGCTGCATTTTAAGGCATCGGCTGCGGATCCATGTTTGTACATCAAAGATACCGGAGGCAAGAAGGTATTTCTACTTGTTTATGTAGATGACTTGCTGGTGGGAAGCATGGATGAAGGTGAGATTATTACGATTTATAACGAACTTCAAAGAAAATTCGAAATAGTCAACCTGGGAGAAGTGCGGTATTTTCTGGGAATGGAAATATATCGAAAGGACAACGTTTTTGAAATACATCTGAAAAATTACATTAAAAAGCTACTTAAAAGTTTTGGTATGGAGAACGCTAAGGTTTCTAACTCACCGATGGACCCTGGTTATATGAAAGCTGAAGATAAGACCGCTTCATTAGACAGCAGCACAATATATCGAAGTCTAGTCGGCGCATTGTTGTATTTGGCTGTGAATGCTAGACCTGACATATCGGCAAGCACTGCTATTTTAGGCAGAAAATTTCAAAATCCTACGGAAGCTGATTGGATTGCTGCAAAAAGGATCTTACGTTACCTAAAAGGGACTATCGACTACAAAATATGCATCGGCGGTGCTGAGGAGTGGAAACTAGTTGGTTATTCGGATGCAGACTGGGCTGGTGATCAAGCTACTAGGAGATCAACGTCTGGATACGTGTTTTTATTTGGAGAGTCTCCAATTTCGTGGGCTAGTCGACGACAAGAATGCGTTACACTTTCATCGATGGAAGCTGAGTACGTGGCCCTCAGTGACGCCTGTCAAGAGGTAATATGGCTACGAAAACTACTGCGAGATTTTGGCGAGATTCAGCGCGAACCGACATTGATCAACGAGGACAACCAGAGCTGCATAGCATTTGTTAATACTGAACGTATCAGTAGGCGATCAAAGCACATAGAAACTAAGGAGCGTTTTGTTCAAGATCTCTGTGCAAATAATGAGATCGAATTGAAATATTGTTCAACAAACGAGATGATGGCAGACATTTTCACCAAACCTCTGGGACCGATCAAACAAAGGAGCTTCTGTAAGCTGCTCAAACTTGATGGGAGTTAGGCGATTGTTCATTGAGGAGGAGTGTTGGTTTACAATGAACACACCCCATTAAATACCGGACCTTTCTTGTACAACTTACAACTTACTTCGCTTACAACACACACACTTGTTGATTGTCTTCTTTCTTTCTCCAAACACGGTGTGGTTGTTTTTGCGTCTTTCTTATTATTCTGAATAAATACTTTTTACTTTCTTAAATCAATCCGAACTTTATTTATTCATCTGCTAACAACTTCTGCCAATTTTTGGTATGAATGCCACTCTAACTGTACGCCAGGGTGTTGGAATGTATGCCAGTGCTAGGACAGCGGTGAAGATTTTCTTCATAGTCGGTAGCAGCTGGTTTGTACATTGTTGCAGCATGGCTGGGTATATTCCGTCCGTACCAGGCGACTTGAAGCCGTCAAAAGACGCAAATGCGTATTTAATGGCCTCGTCCGTCACCACGGCCTTCGCAATATACCAGCTACGCCGAGTTGTTTGTCTTGGCTCACTCATAGTCTCGGTAATCGGGGCTGGTTGTGAACCAATTGTAATCTGGTTACCTGGAAAGTGAGACTCCAGCAGATAACTAAGAGTTTCCGCTTTCGTCTCAGTGAAGGTGCCATCAAGTTTTCTAAGTGAGTCCAGTTTGGCTGGTTTGCCCTTTTTCAGAACTTTAACCAACCTACTAGTTTCACCCAGCTTTTCAATCTTTTCGCAGAAATTCTTATAAGAAGCACTTTTCGATACCCGAATTAGCCTCTTATATTCCTTCTGCTTCGATCGGTAGAGATTCCAGTCTGTCTCCAAATCAGTCTTGAGTGACCTATTTAGAAGCTTTCTAGCTTCTCTACGAATTCTTTGCAGTTCCGAGCTCCACCAGGGAACCGGTGTTCTGCCAGGGGGTTTGCTTACTGGGCACGTCAGTTCAAAACAGCTAGTAATGGCACTATTCAGGTCTTGAACAGCTTCCTCTACCTTTTGTCTCGTCCTGAGTTTGGTTGGAGTTTTGAGAGTTTTCCCTAATTCCTCCATGAAGCGTATCCAGTTGGTTTTTCTCGGATTCCTCCTCTCCTGCAAAGTGATGGCTTCGCATCCGATTTGGTATTCGATATATCTATGGTCTGAGAGGGACACCTCCGAAGAGACCCTCCAGTTAGTAACCGCCTTAAAGTATCTATTTGATAAAGTTAGGTCGATCACTTCCTGTCTTCTTGACGTCACAAAAGTTGGTTGCGAGCCAACATTGTTGATAGTAAGATCAGATGATAGAATGAAATCCAGGAGATGGTTTCCTCGCATGTTGCATTTGCTGCTGCCCCAAACAGTGTTTTGAGCATTGGCATCACAGCATATAACTAGGCCCATCTTCCTGGTGTCGCAATAGTCAATGAGTTCAGCAATTACCCTCGGTGGTGGAGGCACTACCGAATCATAGGGGAGATAAGCTGACGCCACGATGAAGGTCTTCCAACTTCCATTCGTTTCGTAGCTAATGGCTGCAGCAACCAAATCTTGGCCACAAAATTGTCCAAGCTTAGTCGCTGAGAAAAGGTTCGACACAGCAAGACAAGCCCTTGGTCTCTCGGACCGCTCGTCACAGAGTGTCGTAGTGCCACGAACACCTCCAAGGCCACAGATGCGATTTTTCCACACCCATGGCTCCTGTATGGATGTTATGTGGGCTTTTGTATTCAACACAGAAAGCTTCTTACTGATGAGTGCAGTAGCAGCCTTGGAGTGTTGAAGGTTAATCTGAGTAAATCCAATCATTGGAAATACATCAGCTGGAAGTGTTCTAGTGGAAGGGCACGCAGAAGGTGCGCGCGCAGTTCCACCGACAGGAGTGCTTGAGGTCTTCTTCCTCCGTTTTTTCCTGTTCGAGCTATTGGAAGGGGAGGCAGCGTTGGTTTCTGTCAGCTGGCTGGTTTCGGTTGGGGTAACCTCTGCCGACCTGCATCTCTTTGCCGTCGCCGCCGGGGAAGGGCAGTTCTCAGCGCTTGCGCCTTCAACTGGCGGTGCAGTTTCTTTGCGCCGCACGATAGCCGCCTTTCTCCTTTTCCTCTTTCGCTGGCTCTTAGATGGACGCTGACCAGTGGACGCCGCCTCTGTGGCCCGTTTCACCTGTTCGGTTTCGCAGGCCTCGTCGGCAGCATCACACCTATCGGCTGTCTGTCTATTGGTCTGAAGATTAAGCGTATCAGGTTGAACCTCTCCGCCACTTTCTTCATGTTTCCAGCCCAGTCTACCGAACGTGTCGGAGATAGAGCTGCAGGAATCTTCGGAAGCAAACCTTTTCGCAACTCGAAGGTCAACGCCTGTACAGGCGGGCGGTATATGTATGTCGGTTGGGGACAGAATGACAGATACCTACATGAGCTACTTCAGCATACATATTTAGAGCTAAGTTCATTAAGGATTTTCAAGACTAAGTCAGGGTGTTAAAGTTGATGAGCCCTTAATGGGTCAACGGCAACGTTCATGTTCCCGAAGTGGAACGGGTCCTGCAGTTTGGGGGTTGTGCCGTCGGGGCAACTTCGCTACCACGTAAAAAAAAAGTTAGTTATAGAAAGACACCAGCCTCGGCTATGGACACCCCTCTGTAAACACAGCCTACACGACAACAGACAACGGCTGACCAACCAGAAGAATCTGCGAACCTTAGCACGACTGGAGTAGCCAGTGTTTATAGAGAGCGCTTGAGCGAGAGATTTTCCGCTGTGCACTCACCACCCACAGACGCCAACAATATATGGAACCGATATCGTGAAATCATTAAGAGGCCGAGAGCACCGTAGGTTACCAGCTACCCCAGAGAAAAAGCTCGCGGTATGATGATGAGTGCGCTCACCGAAAAATGGCGACTAAACGTGCACATGTACAAACGCTGCAACACAAAACAAGAGCAGCAAGAGAAGAGTATCGAGCCAGGAAAAGGGAGGAGAAGATCCTGCGTAGAAAGAAGAGGGCATACGCAATCTCCCAGCTCAAGGTGACCGAAGAGTCTCGAGATCGAAATAACATCCGGAGGTTTTTTAAAAAGGCCAAGCAACTGTCTGCTGGCTTTAAGACCGGAACAAAGTCTCTTCGAAACAGCAATTGTGCTCTTCGAAAAATTTCCAGGAGGTGTTAAATGGGCATAATGTAGAGAGACTGATAGCAAGAAGAGAACCTACGTCCAGTGAACGAAGAGCCACCAAGCAACTGTCTGCTGGCTTTAAGACCGGAACGAAGTCTCTTCGAAAGCATTTGTGCTCTTCGAAGCAGAATTTCCAGGAGGTGTTAAATGGGCATAATGTAGAGAGACTGATAGCAAGAAGAGAACCTACGTCCAGTCAACGAAGAGCCGCTTCACCCACACACTTTTGAAGACGTCTGTAGAGAGCTGTAAAAAAGCTAAGGAACAACAAAGCTGCCGGCTCTTATGGTTTACCAGGTGAGCTTTTTAAATACGGAGGTGATGTTTTGATAGGACACATGCACCAAATCATCAATTAAGTATGGGCGGGAAAGAATGCCCGATGGTTGGACTATCAGTTCCATATCCCCATCTACAAGAAAGGCTATTCTATGTCTTGCAAGAAATATCGAGGCATATCCCTGCTAAATGTCGCATATAAGATCCTATCAAACGTACTATGTGAACGTCTAAAGCCGTTCTGATAAACACTAATCAGCACGTACCAGTGTGGCTTCCGGCCCGGCAGATCGACAATAGACCAAATCTTCCCACTAAGGCAAATCCTGGAAAAGACAAATGAATTTCAAGTCGAGGCCCACCATCTTTTCATCGACTTTTAATCCATATATGATAGCATTAATCGCCAGAAGCTCTACCTTGCTATGGCCGAATTCGGGACCCTGGCGAAACTGATAAAGTTGTTTCGCGTGACGCCGGAAAACACGCGGTGCAATTTACAGTATGGCGAAAATTCTTCCGAACTATTCCAAACCTGTACCGGATTTTGGCAAGGAGATGCGCTGTCATGTGACTTCTTCAATCTTGTTTTGGAGCAGATACTGCGTAGGGAAGGTGTCAATACGGAAGGCACTATCTTCAACAGATCCGTCCAACTATACTGGAAAACGCGGACGATATCGATATCATCGGCAGATCTCAGCGTGCATTGCTAGAGGAGAAGATATAACCTCTGTTGGTTTACAATGAACACACCCCATTAAATACCGGACCTTTCTTGTACAACTTACAACTTACTTCGCTTACAACACACACACTTGTTGATTGTCTTTTTTCTTTCTCCAAACATGGTGTGGTTGTTTTTGCGTCTTTCTTATTATTCTGAATAAATACTTTTTACTTTCTTAAATCAATCCGAACTTTATTTATTCATCTGCTAACAGGGTTATGGGCCCAGTAGTAAAAGTTAAAAGTGGATTAGAGTATTTTAAAGACATTTTAAAAACCTGTTGTTCCGCTGTATATGCGAAGAAGTTTTTTGTGTGGAAACTTTGTTAATCGTGTTTTGGAAAATGGCGGATGAAAAATTTTTAATCCCGAAATTAAATAATACAAATTGGACAGTTTGGAAATTTAGAGTGGAAAGTTTCCTGTCTCGAGAAGATCTATGGAAAGTAGTTGAGGATGATCTCCCAGACGAAAATTCGAGGACAGATGTGTGGAGGAAGGAAGACAGGAAGGCGAAAGGTACAATTATTCTTTTTCTCAGCGATAACCAATTGCCTTTGGTGAAGAACTGTCGACATGCAAAAGATGTCTGGACTACACTTCAGAATACTCACGAAAAAATTTCGAGATCTGTTCGTGTGTCACTTCTCAAGAAGTTGTGCTCAACAAGATTACAAGAAGGAGGAAATGTTGAGAAGCATCTGTTTGATGTCGAGGAGTTATTCGATCGTTTGGCTGCTGCTGGACATGTGTTTGATAAAGACACAAAAATCTGTTTGATCTTGCAAAGCCTGCCAGATTCATTTGAGCATTTGGTTTCGGCGCTAGACAGTCGTTCGAATGACGACATGACATTAGAATTCATCAAGTCAAAATTAATCGACGAGTACCATCGAAGGCTGGAGCGGGATGGTGAGTCTTTTAAGCAGGAAAAGGCAATGAAAACCGAATCGAATCGCAGTGTGGAAACTAGAACTTGTTTCCATTGCAAAAAGCCGGGACATCTACGTTCAAGTTGTCGTTCTTATTTGGCAAACAAAAAGGGCAGTGGAAGAAAAAGAAATCCTAGTACAAAGGTCACAGAGGAAACAAATATAGCGTTTGCTGCAGGTCGTGATAAACCAGGGCTTTGGTTAATCGACAGTGGTGCGAGTTCGCACATGACAAATGATAAACATTTTTTCAATTCCTTAAATGAATCTGACGGTGCAAGCATTGTTTTGGCTGACGGAAAACAAATATCATCAGCTGGTCGCGGAGAAGGTGTAATTGTTGGCGTTGACGACAATAAAAGACGTGTCAGAGTCACACTTCAAGATGTTTTATTTGTGCCGGATTTAGGAGGAAGTCTAATGTCAGTGAGCAAGCTGGCCGAAAATGGTTTTTCTGCTAGGTTTGATAAATATACCTGTAGCATAAATAATTCTGAGGGAAAAGTTGTTTTACTGGGTAATCGATGTGGAAATCTTTACCATCTTCAAGTTCTGGAACAGTCATCAAAAGCTTTAGAAGGAAAACATCATGTTAATTGTCAACATCAATGGCATAGACGTTTGGGTCATCGAGATACTGCGGTGTTAGAGCGGATGATGAAGGAACAGTTGGTTTCTGGATTAGATGTACGAAACTGTGGGCTGCAAGTTGTTTGCGAGTGCTGTTTAAAAGGAAAACTTACTCGAACACCATTTCCTGGAATAGTTCATCAAAAATCGAACAAATTATTGGATATAGTACATACCGATTTATGTGGCCCTATGAGAGCACCAACACCAGCTGGAAATAGGTACCTGATGACTATGATAGATGATTTTAGCCGTTATACAGTGGTTTATCTATTGAAACACAAATGGGAAGCAGCAGACAGAATAAAACAGTACGTTCGTCAAGTTCAAAATCAGTTTGGACGAAAACCAGTCGTCATACGATCTGATGGAGGAGGAGAATACGACAATAATAATCTACGAGATTTTTACATTGCTGAAGGTATCAAGCCGCAGTTCACTACTGCATATTCTCCCCAACAAAACGGTGTTGCTGAACGCAAAAACAGATCTCTCATCGAAATGACAAAGTGCATGTTAATAGACGCTGGGTTGGAGAAAAGATATTGGGGTGAAGCTGTGCTTACGGCAACTTATATTCAAAATCGTTTGCCATCAAAGTCAGTGGATAAAACTCCGTTTGAACTCTGGTATAAGAGGAAACCATCTCTGAAGCATATACGGAGGTTTGGCTGCGAAGCTTATGTGCATATACCGGATGTTAGACGTGATAAACTGGACTGCAAAGCTAACAAGCTAATATTTGTCGGATACTCTGATCAACATAAAGGGTATCGTTTTCTTGATCGTTCAACTATGAAGATTACCATCAGTCGAGATGTTCATTTCCTAGAAAGTGAAACACGGACAGCTGATATCGGTGTTCCAGACTCTAATATGGATATTGTGTCTGATGAAGTTCAAATCCGTTCTATCCCTGAAGGGGAAGTGATTCCAACGGAAAGTTTTGATGTTTCTGTTGATGACGAGAGTTCGCGAGAGGACGAATTTTTCGGATTTGAAGAAGAATTGCCATCCGAGGATGAGGAAGAGCGAACTACGACAAGGCGTTCCGAGCGAACTACTCGTGGAGTACCACCAATTCATCTTAATGAGTACGTAGTAGGCAGTGCATCTCTAGTTTTGGATGAACCGAAGGACTACAAGGAAGCAGTTCAAGTACCTGAATGGAGAGAAGCAATGAACGAGGAGATGAAGTCACAACGACGTAATCATACGTGGGATCTCGTAAAACTTCCAGAAGGCAGAAAGGTTGTCGGCTCGAAATGGGTCTATAAAATAAAAAGAAACGAGCAGAACGAAATCACAAGGCATAAGGCCCGAATTGTCGCGCAAAGATACACGCAAAAGTATGGTGTAGATTACGACGAAGTCTTTGCTCCTGTCACGAAATTAACAACTCTAAGAACTTTTTTGGCTGTTGCTGCAAAGCATGGAATGCTGGTCAAACATTTCGACGTCAAAACTGCCTATCTTCATGGAGTTGTCGAAGAGGAGATTTTTATGAGACAACCACCTGGCTATGAAATTTCCGGAAAAGAAGGGTTAGTCTGCCGATTAAATAAGAGTATTTATGGACTTAAGCAATCGGCACGCTGCTGGAACCAGACATTACATAATTTTTTGTTGAAGCTGCATTTTAAGGCATCGGCTGCGGATCCATGTTTGTACATCAAAGATACCGGAGGCAAGAAGGTATTTCTACTTGTTTATGTAGATGACTTGCTGGTGGGAAGCATGGATGAAGGTGAGATTATTACGATTTATAACGAACTTCAAAGAAAATTCGAAATAGTCAACCTGGGAGAAGTGCGGTATTTTCTGGGAATGGAAATATATCGAAAGGACAACGTTTTTGAAATACATCTGAAAAATTACATTAAAAAGCTACTTAAAAGTTTTGGTATGGAGAACGCTAAGGTTTCTAACTCACCGATGGACCCTGGTTATATGAAAGCTGAAGATAAGACCGCTTCATTAGACAGCAGCACAATATATCGAAGTCTAGTCGGCGCATTGTTGTATTTGGCTGTGAATGCTAGACCTGACATATCGGCAAGCACTGCTATTTTAGGCAGAAAATTTCAAAATCTTACGGAAGCTGATTGGATTGCTGCAAAAAGGATCTTACGTTACCTAAAAGGGACTATCGACTACAAAATATGCATCGGCGGTGCTGAGGAGTGGAAACTAGTTGGTTATTCGGATGCAGACTGGGCTGGTGATCAAGCTACTAGGAGATCAACGTCTGGATACGTGTTTTTATTTGGAGAGTCTCCAATTTCGTGGGCTAGTCGACGACAAGAATGCGTTACACTTTCATCGATGGAAGCTGAGTACGTGGCCCTCAGTGACGCCTGTCAAGAGGTAATATGGCTACGAAAACTACTGCGAGATTTTGGCGAGATTCAGCGCGAACCGACATTGATCAACGAGGACAACCAGAGCTGCATAGCATTTGTTAATACTGAACGTATCAGTAGGCGATCAAAGCACATAGAAACTAAGGAGCGTTTTGTTCAAGATCTCTGTGCAAATAATGAGATCGAATTGAAATATTGTTCAACAAACGAGATGATGGCAGACATTTTCACCAAACCTCTGGGACCGATCAAACAAAGGAGCTTCTGTAAGCTGCTCAAACTTGATGGGAGTTAGGCGATTGTTCATTGAGGAGGAGTGTTGGTTTACAATGAACACACCCCATTAAATACCGGACCTTTCTTGTACAACTTACAACTTACTTCGCTTACAACACACACACTTGTTGATTGTCTTTTTTCTTTCTCCAAACATGGTGTGGTTGTTTTTGCGTCTTTCTTATTATTCTGAATAAATACTTTTTACTTTCTTAAATCAATCCGAACTTTATTTATTCATCTGCTAACAACCTCGAACTCTATGAGCTGTACTAAGATCTGAATGTAGTCCAAAAAGTTAAAATACGTTGACTACAATTGCTCGGCCACATCCAGCGAATGGACAGTATTGCTCCAGCGAAGAGGATCTTCGACTTCCAGTCCCCAGGTCCGAGACGATAAGGAAACCGAACCTCCGTTTTAAAGACCAAGCCATCGCGGATGAGAGAGAGCTTGGTCTGGACAACTGGAAGCAGAGTGTCCGGGATCGCGGAGCATGGAAGGCTGCAGTGTCCCAGGCAGAGACTCTCCACGGGTCGGGAGCCCGTTGGGTAACTAAGTAGGACTTTTCTCACATGCCAAAATGAAAACAGCCAAATTGTATTGAATGAGTTGTTTCTGCATACAATAAAACGCTCGGTTCATAGAAGACTAGTTCAGAAATTGCATTTTTTTTAAATATTAAACCGCTCGCTCCTGACACTGTATAAAAGCACTTCAATTTACTTAAAGCATTAAACATTAGTAACAATAATAACATCAGTTAGTTGTTAAGATCCGAAGATAAAATAAGAATAATGACAAACGCAAAAGAACAGAAAAAAAATCATATTGAAAACCTAATCAGCTCTACATCAGATTTCGTTTTCATTTGGTTGATTGCAAACTGGAGCGTCATTCATTCCTCCTTTTTGTGATTTTTAAAGGCAGATTTTAATTTTCTGAAAGTCGATAAGTTAAGTTGATTATGCCGAAGAGAAAGAAAAGCTTTCAGAGTACACACCGTAAATCCTTGTAGGCCAAACTTGAATCATAATCTGATTTCAGCATAGCAATTCGCACCCAACGAGGTCGTTTGTGAATCACTTTGTGGATGGTGAATTTAAGGCCGAGTAGAAGGTGCTCGAAAATGATAAACGACATATCCGGGGTAGTTGGAAAGAGATTAGCAACAAATCCTCTGTGATTGAAAAAGAAACAGTTATAGATTCATGTAATCAAAATAAGAAGACATGCCATTGTTTGTACTAACCTGACTGTTGGTTGAAGATATAGGAGTCCGCAGTTGCTGAGTATTGACAGGACGGAGAGTATTTCGAAGCCCGATTGCCAGGCACCTATATTTTTAGAACGACGTGCAAAAGGACGCTTGTAGATGTTGCACAACTAGAAGGGGGGTCGTTAAAGTTAAAAATATCCTATGTAGATTGAGGTTACCTTAAACAAATCAATGTGCAGGGCAAATATGTTATTTAGCAGAGCTCCTATCGCCGCAAATGGAGCCACTGCTGCGAACAAAACAACGTAACCGAACTGAATGCACATCTGCAGGTAGTCCTCGTAGGTACTTTGGTATTTATCTAGGCCAGCTTCATAGAATGCCTCAAATGATAAAAGGACACTGGAGTTCTGATTGACTCTTATACAAACCTAAACCAAACCTGCTCATAACGAACTATGTCTATTATTTTAGCTTTTTTGGCTTCATCCATTTCCTTGGCGATATATTTGGTAAATTTTTGTCTTAGCACAGCCAATACGGGTATTCCAATCTCTTGAGCCATGCAGACAACCTAAAATTTCATAGAAACGAACATTTTTCGGATTTTCGATTTTTTCATAAGGTAAGGGTTACCTCGAAGATAATCAACTGCATCATTAATTGATATTTTAACTGTTTTAGATCGCGCAAAACGAAAGCAATGTAGAAGAGCGAAAAAAAATTATTCACAATTTCGAAAAGCATTAGTTTATTGACCCGATGACGATCGTATTGACTACGCGTGCGATGATTCTCCACTTCAGTCAGAAACGTCGCTAGCTTCTCGTAAGCCCAGGAGAAGATTGCGATGAGAATTGACTGAACTATCACGGGGATGTAAAGTAGCAACGAATTGGGTCCTAGGAAATTAAGAAAACAATTCACGAGCGACTAAGATAGCCAACTATTGTTCTACTTACCAAAATCCTGCAAAACCTCAGCTTCAATTTGAAACTGATAAAGCGCGAAATATCCGGCGGCAAGTATGCACAGGAAAACAACCGGATACGAAAGGCAATACATTTGCAAGTAGGTAAATCTCATCGGGTATTGTAAAGACATTTTACCGGTGATAGGATCGGGTTTCAGTACACCATGGTAGGCTGTTCTTGGTTTGTCTAAGCTGGTCATATCGATCGTGCCCCAACAGTATGACAGATGCGAACATTTTCTTTCCCACATCTCTAGAAAGATCTTAAACAAAATCATATACATTTGTTTTTTTGCAAGAACTCTCGAGGATAGTGTTTTCGTACCGTTGTCCAAATAACATAGAAACTACAAACTACGGATAGATTCAATTTAAAAGCAAACTGCCACAAGCCAAACATACTCGGAAAGATCAGCGCTTTCGTGTAGAATTCAATAAATGCAAAGTATAGGCCGATGCTGGCACCATAGTAATCGTGAATCGCTTCAATTTGTTGTTTCGCTCCTAATTTGTATTGAAATTTTTCCAAGTATTCCTGCGATAAAAAAAAAATGGAAAAATTATAATAAGACCCTTAGGCGTTTTTTTTTAATTTGTTTCGTTTATGTGTGCGCCAGCGAGGAGTCCGAGGTTTGAATCCCACCCTGGAACACCCAACATTTTTTGCTACACCTCTTACGAAAGTCTGACAAGAGTATCAAATTTTTCAAACCTGACGTGCGGAGTCGAGCGTATTATTGTAGGTCCCTTCCATTCGTGCCAGAAATACAACTGCGCACACATAAATAGTTAATGCCTAAAATTAATTTATTCATGCCTCATACAGACGTATGATCTAACTAATCAAAGTATCTGGAAATTGGCACGAAAACTTAACATTTTATTAAACCTAATCTAAACTAAACCTAATCTAAAATTAAACATGATCTAAATGATCATGTGATTGACTTGCATGTTAGTAAAATTAAGCTAAAAAATATTTTGCGTAATAATGCTTTAATGTCTTAAATTTTTTGCATTATTTTGTGTCTGTGTTAGTATTTTGTAGGTACATAATTATTGTATTTTTAATTGTTTTGTCCTTACTAACACCTGCACTAAATGATGAGCCTGTGAGAGCACTTTTTGTGCCGGCAATTTCTGCTCGTGATAGTTGCTTGCTTTAAGCACTCCACGACACAGAGCTGATAGTGTATTAAAAAAAAAACCGATCGGCTCTATTGCGCCTCAGATAAGTCTTCAAAAGAAGATTTGCGAACAAAACATATTGGCGGGTATTGAGGAAAATAAATACCGATATGTTCCTTGAATGTACTCAAATAAGATGTGTTTGCTTGATTCATTGGAGTTAATGTTAATTCCGAGGTAGATGAACTGATTTATTTCCTTGAACTTGTTACTATCAGCAGTGAGTTTTAAAGGTGGTGGACAGATTTTTGTTTGCTGACTGCACGTACCCGAATTTATCCAGGTTAACTTTAAGGCCAACCAATTTCTCCTGTTCTCTAATCATTATGAAAGACTCTACAAAGGTATGGGGGAAAAGGCCAATAATATCAATAACATCCGCTACCACAGTAGCTCTACAGCCCCGTGCAGGGACGGGCTAAGAATATCACTGCAGCAGCCTCCAAAAACAGCGCTTGTCATAAGAGCCGCCTATGAGAGCAATAATCTCAGGGCAATTTTAACAATCAAATGAGCCTAGAGACACGTTTCACATCGTGAAAGTCTCCCACAAGTGTGTAAGCCTAAGCAGTAGGGAGACAGTAAAGTGGAAACGTTATGGTCCCTTTAATCCTAATCATAAAACTTCGACGTTTAAGAATATGATGATGACCACAGTAGCTAGACAGATCTGTTGAAGACAGTGCCTTTCGTGTTGAAAGCCGACCTGCGCGATTTCTATTCAAGAATAAGATTGAACAAATAATAATGCCTCTCAATAATATTATGTATTACACATCACAAGATCAACTGAAACTTTAAAATTAACCCTTAACATGAAGGGCAGTTGTGTACCTCCCTCAGCTACTTACAATATCATGCAAAGGGAAGAAGTGCTCTATAGCTCCATTTCGTATGTACGACATCAGCGAGGGCTTGATTGCGTCCTTAATCAGTACCGATGGCTCACTATTCAGTAGGATATCATGCTTTGTCATATTCCCAATCAAATAGTCGCTAATACTGAAATAATTAAACTTCCTCATGCTTCCGGTGATTGTCATTTTGCTGAGTTCCGCCTCATCTGCCAACCGCAGTAGGGTATCAATTGACGCTGACAGATACAAGTATTTCTCCGTTTTACTGAAATACTTTGCAATTTAACCCACCGATATGTACTAAGTTTTTGTCAACTCACCTAACTATTTCCAGAGTTGTGAGGATACCAAGTTCCTGAACGACTTTCTCCACATCCTCGCATCTAGAGATTTTGGCTTTGTCAGAGAAAATAATTACCATGTACGTCTGCAAGTCAATCGTCTGTTTAAGGTCACCAAATGATCTCACTTCACTTTCCTTCCTATTGTTGTTTTCTGAGAAGCTCTTCATTCTAACGAGTGTTTTTAGCTTAAGACTCTGCTGCCGACGGAACACGCTGTTCGCAATAATATTCTGCGGTCGATTAATCGGCGAAGAACGAGCGCCTGTAAGAATTATTTTAAAATGTTTACACTTGCGACAGATAAATAAAAACAAATCGTACCCTTGCTCGGTTCGGCCATTGTAAAGGTTTTTTCTAAAAATATACCAAGACAGTTGGTAAATTTACCAACATAGTAAGTGAGCGCTAATTGGGATAATTATTATGAGCAAGATCAGAAAATAAAGATTTTTTCCGTTTTTAGTTCTAATTGGAGACAAACCAACTTTACATAGATTAGGAGATGCAGGGCTCAATAAACTCACATCGCCAGAACAACAAAACTTTTTGCAACAAAAATAGTTTTCCAAATAAACAACACAAAATGGGTAGGGTTTCACCTACAATTTAAAACTCTCTATTGTCTATCGCTAGTTTCTAAAAAGTTTTCACGGAAGGAGACTAAAGTACAAAATTTGAGGTCACTTTAAAAGTATTAGAACTGACCTTGTTCAAGGAAATATGATCCCAAATAAATATGGGTCGAACTAGTTCGGGCGAACTCAGCGTCACCGGTTCTGAATAATTATTCCGATTTAGTGAACCAAATTCACAAACAGCTGAGTTTAAAGGTAAACAAACCCAGCTGACTTCATATTGACGAAATATGTCACTATTATTGTGCAAACGGTTGATGTGTTTTGTAATAGAATGGGTACATTCGTTTAGTACCTATTCATTGGAAGCCCTATTTATAAATGGGTTAGTGCCTGCGTACATGCGACTTATTTTTGGATGAAAACCTGCGGGTTCATTCAAGTTTAACCTATTGAATACAAAAAAAAATAGTAGAAAAGGGGGGCTCCTAGAATTGACGCCTGAATTGTTTTTGGAAAAAAACTCCAGAACATTTTTGTGATTTCAATTTCAGAAAAAATTAGAACTTTGTTTTTAAAATATGCCAAAAATATTGAAAATTACGCTAGACAGATGTGGAAAAAGGACCAGAAAGTAAAATGGAAAAGGCAAGAACATCTACTACATGTTATGGAATAATTTGAAGTAATTTGTTCCTAGGAAATTGAATTTTTTTCCAAAAAAAAAAATATTAGTATTTGCTAACCGTATTACAAGAATTTCATCTTTTTCTCCCCATGGTCTTTGTATATACAGTTCTATAGTAGTCTCATTAACACGAATTTGAAAACGTTTAACTCGACAGAGGCGGGAGAAAAAGTAGTGGCGTTTGAAGGTGTGTGTCTTAAATTTTGCTGTCTCTCTTTATCGAATCATTCTGATATTATGTTAGTATTTATTTTTCTGTGTAGCAGCCGAATACTTTTGATGATTTGTATTGTTGCGTCGCTTCGGAAAATAGTATGTAGGATGAGATGAGAGGGATATGATGGAAAAATTAGAAATCTGGCTTTGTCGTCTGCGAGTAGAATGTATGATGAAAGAGGCGATCCGTTTGAAAGGAAATAAAAGCTAATTTCGGTATTTTCCATCAAATAAGGAATTATGAATTTGTGAATTTTTAGACTTTTGCTATTTTCGCTGTATGTTCAAAAATGTACCGATTTATATCATTTCTTCAGTATTTGATTCGGAAATATTCAATTTGTGTTGTATTAGCCGTTATTCAAAGAAATAGTTGTTGGATAGGTATATTTATCTATTAGCGAATTGATGACCTACATTAATATTGAGGCAGGTCACCTGTCGTTTTGCATTTTTTTGTAATATATTCGTGGTCAGCATCGATAGTTATGTGCATCTACTATGTCCGTCCGTCCGTCCGTCCACCCGTCGGCAAAAATTAAGGCCTTTACACTGGAGCTAGAAATCTGAAATTTAAACCATATACTCTCTAGGGGCCCGAAATAATAAATTTTAAGAATTTTTAAAATCCGCCCACTGACACGCCCACAATTTCAAAAGAACAAATTTGTGAGCTAGAAAGCTGAAATGTTGAATATATTGCCTTAAGGCGCCCGAAATGCTGTGGGGTAACATCGCATCGTCCCCTCTGCAAGTAGCATGTATGATGAGAAGGGGATGATGGAAGGGACGAACAGTTTTGAAATTAAAAATTTAATAAAATCTAATTTCAGTCTTTTTCCTCAAATAAGAAATTATGAGTTTATCGCTTTTTAAACTGTTACTATTTTGGCTATATCTTGTCAAAAAATGATCCGATTTGTATCATTTCTTTTGTAGGTAATGGATTCAGAAATATGTAATCTAATTTATAAAGAAATGGCATGTTACTTTTTGTCACTATTGCGCCATGCTGCACCACCACTTATGGGTTAATAGGGTTCTACTTATACGATCAATATTTATTTTAAATGCCAAAGAAACACTTCTGCCGTCCCTAAAGAATTTGAAGTTGAAATAGCTCGAAGCTTAATAGCACGTTGAATGAAGAACAAGAAATCCGAGTTCCTTCTGAGAGAATAGAAATGCCAGAAATAGGCGGGGGAGTACATCTGCCCATGCAGGGACCAGCTTAAAAAACCACTACAGCGCCCTCCAACCAGCGTTTGTCGTAAAAGTATAGGTACTAAGGGGGGAAATCATATCAATGCAATTTAAATATCCAGGTGAGCCCAGCGATACATTTAACATCTTGCTCGTTGCAGGGACGTTTGAACCTCGCTAATCCATCGCCAGCAAAGAATAACTGATACCAATTAGGGTCCTTCACTTTTCCTTCAAGCAGATAATCAAGGGCAATTTATGATTGGGCTTAAGACACTTCCCTGGTATAAACCTCTTTGATTGCAAAATCCTCGGTGACGCCAACGATATATCTTACTCTTGTCTTTACTCCCTCATACATGTATACATGTCCATGACCATCCGTACGTAGATTTCTGGAACTCCTCGTTGTCTTAGCGCTACCCATAACAGATCCGTTGGTTGTTTATTACAGGACTTTCCATGGGTGGCGACGGTGTAGAGGTTAGTGTGTTGGCTTGTGACCCGTGCGGTGCAGGTTCAATCCCCATGGGGAACAACAACATACGCCACCCAATCACATGCCTCTACACCAAAAGGAGGATTTCTGCCTGGTAGTACAATGGAACGTTACCGAGTCTGAGTGCTCTGGGATTTGGATTTCCTTTTTTATAAAAAAAAAAAAAAAAAAAAAAAAAAAAAAAAAAAAAAAACAGGACTTTCCAAAATCAACCAACACCATATGCAAATACTTCAAAGAATCACGATGTTTTTCAATCATGATCATTATACTTTGGATCGCATCTGGGGTTGATTTACCTGCCACAAACCCGCACTGGTCTTCAGATAGCCATACTATTTTCCGCATTCTGCTATTTAATACCCCCTGAACGATCTTCTTGGTATGTGACATCAGCTTGATTGAACGGTATTTATCAGTCTCGCTTATCGCCTTTTTCTTTGTACAAAATAAGAAGAAAATTCTCCCTCCACGGGTTCGGCATTGGATCGACACTCATCAGTTTGGAGATGAGAATCATGAGCCATTTCGACCCGATGACTGTCATCTTTTTCCAGAACTCAGAGGGTCCGGCCCAACTGCTTTTCGATTTTTGAAGTCTTCCTAACTTCTTCGACAGTAAGGTCTTGTACTTCTTCAGTGTTAGAAACGGCTCTCGGAAAATATATCCGAGGAAATTGTTCAATTAGAAGTTTTTCGTCATCCACAAGAAGCAGCCCTTGAGCATTGTTGATGATCTTTGGTAAACGGATTTCCTGGGTATTCCTCCTTCTCTCGGCCGCAAATTTTGAAAATGGTTGTGTTCCTTTATGGATGCGAAGTGGATCAGTTTTGGAGACTAATTATTTAAATACTGTAAAAGGTTTTCTGGATGTTCTTAAAGTGAAAAAAAACCTTCAAGGTAATTCCTATAACAGCTTGCAGAAGTATCTTAAGATGGAAAACAATGTCGCGCCGGAACCTTAAATGTTTTGCATTATTTACCTTAGTCTTTGTATATAGACCATTTCCTGTTCAAGCTGCTTTGTCGGAGTTTGGGGACATCCTGGTTTCTATCAGCAGCCGAAGAGGAATTTTCATCTAACTACCGATACAGACCCTCCACAAACTTTACCTTTTGAGCGCACTTTCTCTTTGCGAGCCTCCTGCAAAGTCTGTATTCCAATTCGAGGCGACCTTCTTCATCTCCATTATTAGTGCAGTACTTTGACTAAGCTTTGAATGACACTTTTTTGTCACTAATCACTGCTTTAGCTTCATCTGCCCACCACCATGTTTCTTTGCCGTATTGACAACTTTGTTGATGATGCGATGGAGATAATTTTGCATAGTTCCAATAAATGCTTGACTTTTTTTTGGTCCAGAATGTACGATTTGATTCTCACAAACACTTTTGTTTGTTTAGTTCTGTTCGTGGCCGAATATATGCCTAGCCATGCGCTTGATGAAGTTCAATACTTTAAATTTTGTGCATATGGGTGCCTACCTATAAACATTCTTTATTGTACCTATAACCTTACTATCAGAGTTTTAAGCCCTTTACCCAGCTAAGCGATCCACCCAGGTACTTTCATGGGAGCAGGGGAGATTTTTTTGCAGAGAAAATTTTGCAAATTGATATTTTCCTGGGATAGACTCACAAAAATTAAAACTCTGGACACTTCTTCGACTCACAAAAAAGGATATTCTGAAGGTGGGATATTTTAACCGTGGATATTATAAAAAAGAATATAAACTACAGAATGTAATTATTACTATTTTTTTTGAGTTGAAGTGGCCAACCGCTAGTGCCGCTTCCCTACCTACTCCACACACCCATCAACGCAAACAACTTAAAGCATTCTTCAATAGAATTCGCTTTAACGTCTCGAAATGATTGCATATCTTCTTATGCAGTGTTTAAATATTTTTCTAGCCTTTATGCAAAAATCCGTATTCAAGTATCCAAATGCAGAGTTTGTGTCGATTAAAGTATCAAAAACATAGGGACGGGCTACAGTCCGCTTGGGTGAACTGTTGGATACCCTATTCTTATTCCCATCCCTCAAAAGTGGGCGTGACAAAAGTCTAAGTATGGTTGGATTGTTAAGAACGCTCTACATATTTTGTTATATAACATTTAAAGGATTTTATCGAAAACAACGCTCCCTAGCTCAAACTTGGGTGTTTCAATAAAATTGTTTTATTTAATTGTGGGCGTGTCAGTAAGCGGATTTAAAAAAAATAACACATGAGCATAAAGG
Organism: Portevinia maculata; assembly: GCA_949715645.1. Classification (NCBI taxonomy): domain Eukaryota; kingdom Metazoa; phylum Arthropoda; class Insecta; order Diptera; family Syrphidae; genus Portevinia; species Portevinia maculata. The sequence continues at coordinate 79,596,006 of OX454526.1, read as the reverse complement.
GCCCCTAGAGAGTATATATTATAAATTGCCGCTCCCTAGCTCAAACTTTGAATTTTCAAAAAAGTTTTTGTTTTTTTAAATTGTGGGCGTGTCAGTGGGCGGATTTTGAAAATATTTACACATGAGCATAAAGGGGCCCCCTAGAGAGTATATATTATAAATTTCAGCTCCCTAGCTCAAAATTTGGATTTTCAAAAAAAGTTTTTTTTAAATTGTGGGCGTCAGTAGGCGGATTTTGAAAATATTTACACATGAGGTTAAAGGGCCCCTAGAGAGTATATATTATAAATTTCAGCTCCCTAGCTCAAATTTTGGATTTTCAATAAAATTGTTTTATTTATTTGTGGGCGTGTCAGTGGGCGGATTTTGAAAAATTTTTTTATCCCGAGCAGTTTTAGGAGTGATAGATCATATATAAAAAATTTCAGCTTTTTAGCTCAAAATTCGATTTTTTCCAAAATTTTGTTTTTTGGAGTTTGTGGGCGGATTTCAAAAATTCGTAAACTTGATTATTTCGGGACCCTAGAGAGTATATGGTTAAATTTTCAGCTTTCTAGGTCCGGTTTAAAGGCCTAATTTTTGCCGACAGACGGACGGACGGACATGGCTAGATCGACATTACTATCGATGCTGATCATAAATATAGTAACTTTTAGGGGTCTACGGGCAATATTAAGGTATGTTAGAAACTATGCGTCAAAATTAATATACCCTTAGAATAGGGTATAAATAGTGTTTATGTCAAAAATGACCCCCAAAAATGGGCCTGGCAAGCAACTTTGTATGGAAGAATTCTTAAGATTTTGCATGGAATTCTTCGATAAAACATTTATTTTTAAGTAGGCGTGTCAATATGCAAATTTTAGAAATCCCAACCTCTGATCAATTCGGCTTCCCATATAGTGTCTTAAACTTAGCTTTTTCAACCATTTGTTCAGTATATGGTTAAAATTTCAGCTCTCTAGGCACAGTTTAAAGGCCTAATTTTTGCCGACGGACGGACGGACATGGCTAGATCGACATTACTATCGATGCTGATCATAAATATAGTAACTTTTAGGGGTCTACGGGCAATATTAAGGTATGTTACAAACTATGCGTCAAAATTAATATACCCTTAGAATAGGGTATAAAGAATACATTAATCAATTACATTTACATAACTGCCCAAACCAGTTGATTGTGAAAATGAAAAAAATTCAGCTTATATATTGCAATCGCAATATGCACAAACATAATATGATTTTGGATACCGATTATGAATGAATACCTACCCCTTTTCCTTGATGAATGCTACGGCCTCCTTGCAATATGCCATAACCTACCCCAAACTTCCATTAAAAACAACAAATAATTTACCAACCATATCCCGCACCCCTCTCACACACACATCATATCCCCATCATGAGAAGTAAACAAAATAAATTCGATAAATGAGGAGAATGGAAGACAACAAAAATAACTACGAATACGCATATTCAAAGGCATACTAGCATTTTGTAGATATAGCTTTTTTTAATGACTCACTTGTGTCGTATGGTGGTGTAGTCGTCGTATAAAGCCATGGTTAATCGCACTCTAGCATTGTATATACACTTTATAGTAGTGCCATCATGTCGAATTTTTTGTTTTAGCCGACTAAATGCAGATGGCGTTATGAATTGAGCTAGAATGTTTGTGTCTAAACTTTTGCTGTCATCTTCATTTTAAATACACACTTTGAAAACGAAGAAAGCAAGACCAAATAAACCGGTTTGTCTCTCTCGAATCTTTCCGCCGAACGAATTTCATTCCATTGTGTATGCATTTTTTTTTTCATTGTAAGAAGGAGCATAGGAGTAGGCAGCGCAGGTAGCATGTTCATGTACGTATGCTTTGCAAGTAGCAGAGGTTGATGATGGAAACCAAGTAAGTTCAACAATGAGCTTTAAGCATAACAAAAGTGGTTTCAAAAGAAGCCGGTCTTGACAGACGCATGATACAATAACTTAAAAAAATTCAGCATAATGTGGATAGTAATTTTAAAATAAGAAAATTCAGAAGAATTATATGGATAATTCTTTATATTTGTTAAAATATAAAAACGATACAAATAATAATGTCAGCAATAAAAATAAATCAAAATTAAAAACAGCTAAAATTCACACACTTAAAAAAAAAAAAGTGAAAAGTTTTGTTAAAATATTAGTTCTTTATAATTATTTGTATTCTAATGCTATTCGACGATCTTTTTTGATAAACTCTGCCAATACCCTTTCATAGAAGTTTGGTCTATTTTTAATTTTAAGAAGAAGTCTTCTTTCTATCGATATGAGGGCTAAATCAGAGAGCCTATCCTCGCCCTGTGAGTTTCTTAAATAAGTATGAATTCTTTTTAAAGCAGAAAAAGACCTCTCAACGGAGGCGACGGAAATGGGAAGTGTTAAAAGTAAACTACTTAAGTTTAAGACTTGAGGGAACACTTCTTTCAATGCTTCACTATTCAAATGGTTGTGAAGGTCGAGAACCTCAAACTGCCGAAGTGACGACGAAGAATATAAAACATTAAGTTCATTTTTTAATGCCGTGAAGTCAAAAATTCTAGGAAAAAACTTAATTAGGGAAGATATTTTTACATCTGGACTGGAACGAGAAAAAGTGTCATACTTCAAATTATTTAGTAAATCCAAAAAATGTAAGATTACTAAATGATTTATATCTGGCATTTATTTGGCTAACTATATTGTCTTTAATTTCAACAAAAAGGCGCTTATAATTCGTCTTCAAATCGAAGTCAAGCAACCTGCGTTTACGTGGAGGTTCGATGCAATCATTTACGCTGTCATAAATAACTTCAAACATATTTAAAAAGTCAGAGCTTATCCATGACTCAAAATGTTCGATTTCTTGCTTGGCATAACTAACGTCTGTTTGTTTTTTTTTGAATTAAATTAAATAATACATCGGTCTTTGCAAATATTTCAGAAAGGGTATGAAGCAAAAAACAGAATTCCTTGCTCTCTAATTTATTTAATAAACTTTCTGCCATCGAAAGTGTGTCAGTATCCCATTCCCTAGAGTCATTAATTATTTTACTAAAAGTTTCAATTATATCTATTCTACAGTTAAAGATTACGTTTATTATTCTTGAATGATAATGCCATCGAGTTTCCGATACTCCTGGCATGCGTCGATTGGAAATTTGTTTTAAAAGATTGGACCGCTTTGTGGATTTATTAAAAAATCGAACGATGCTATTAGTATAGCCAAAAAATAGTTTAAGTTCTGCTATGTTTTCTAGAGATCGGGATAGTACTAAATTTAAAACATGTGCATAACAAGGAATAAAATTTGCCATCGGGCATTCATCAAGGACCTTCTTTTGAACACCACCCCCCTCGCCGGACATAACTGCGGCACCATCGTAGGATTGTCCTATTAACTTTTCCTTGCAGTCGTATGTTTCAAGAATTTTAAATATATGATTGGATAACTCATTTGCATTACGACTTGCGCTAACGTCAAAAAATCCAAGAAATCTTTCTTGTATACCATCCTCTGACAAGTACCGAAATATGGCACTCAGTTGTTCCCTATGACTCAAATCTGGTGTTTCGTCGATCATAATCGACACGAACCGAGCATCCTTGATTTCCGTTTTAATTTCGGATTTAATAACCGCCGCGATACTATGTATCAAATCGTTTTGAATATCGTTGGATAAACCTGAAAAAATTGGATTGTGTGTACTTGAACACTGCTCTAAATGGGATTCCAATAAAGTGTCATATTTAGATAAAAAATAAACCGCTTCGACATAATTGCCACGATTATCTGAACTAGACCTTTCATCATGACCGCGAAATGCTAACTCCTGTCTGCCTAATAAAATGACCGTGTCAATAAAACGTTCCATTAGTTTCCGATTTTTATCTACTTTTTTATTATGAACAACGAAAGAATTTCCTAAAGAAGTTTCAATGCGATTCGTGCCGAATTCGTGTAGGGATAAACAACAACGAATATGTTTTTCTGTCTTAATATGTTTTTTCGAAGAATTAACTAAATTATTTATATCAGTGAAACCCGTTCGGCTCCAAACACTGGCGGAGTTTGAAAAAAGAAGACAAGGAAAACAAAACATTTTATTAAGCTTGCAACTCCCAGTTAGCCACTTATATTTTTGGTATAAGGAAACATTAAAATGTGTCACAAAACCATCTCTCCTTTGGTAATTAATATTTATAAAAGGCATAGAGCGCCCTACGTCTATAACTTTTTTTTATCAAGAAAAGATAGCTTACTAAAACTATTTGAATCCTCCAGGAGGAAATCAGTTAAACAGCAATCTACACTAATCAAAGACATTTCCAAAAAAAATCTAAAACTGCACTAAAATTAAGAAGCTAAAATGTTTTTATCAGTAAGTTGGTAATAAAAGAAACTAAAAAATTACACATTAACCTTCACTTTCACTTTCACATCTAAATTTTCACTATTTTAATTTAAGATTTTATCAAATTGGCTTTACAAAACACTAGATTTTTTCAAGTTATTGCACTTGTGCAACGCAGTCTGTCAATAAATTCCAACTGATTCTAAATTAAAATTTGAATTCCTGCTTAAAAAAAAAAACAAGTGTCGGTATTTTATTTGACATGAACTTCTCTTAAGCGATATGCTGAATTTACTCTTCTGACAAATTGCCATAATATTCTACCATATTTTATTTCATAAGACAAAAGTATAACAATAAATTTGTAAAAACATCGAAGCATTAACTATCACAAGAGAGAAAAATGAAAGCTCAACTTCTTACATCAACACGCATATCAATATCAACATCAAATTCAAAATCAAGAATCAACCCACATAACACATTCAGATATTATGTCATAAGAAAAAAGAAATAAGTCAAAGAACACCGTGTTATTAGACACAATGTTGCAAAAAAAACGAGTCAAACGTAGCACCGATTCCGATTGAAACGCAATGCTAATCGCAAAAGGGAGAATGAAATGAAACAATTCCAAGTATTCAGCGTGAGATTTGGTTTATAAGACGAAATGTAGCGTCTTTTTCTTTGAATATAAAAGCGGGTGTTGAACAAAGAGGATCGGAACCGCAATGCTTGTAGAAGAAAGGGATATAAAACAAGTAAATAAGACGGAAAAATATTTTTTATTCTATTATAGAGAGCAGCGGTAGTTGAAAACTTTTTACTAAGAGTATTTTTGTGACTCTTCGTTGGTTTGTTGTTTGTGATTTGTGGATTGTGGAATGTGGTTGAATCTTGATTCTTGAATGAAGTATGAAGATACAGACGAGAGGTAGAATGAAAATATTAAACTTATTCGATAGCTTATGTGTGAGTGTGTGTGTAGATTTTATTTTATAATTAAAATACGGGACGGGTTTCATTTTTCATATATTTATTTGGCAGATAGTGCTTACTTTTGGTGGATTTTTAAAAGGGAAGACGGTAGGAATCGTGTTATATGGACGCCACGCCACTGCCTCCTACTCATATTCCCAGCACGAGAATGGTTAGAACTAGACTATCATGATTTGTTGCGGGCGAATGCGCACTGGTGGCGTATCGTCGTTTACGCACGGTTGCACTACTATAAGGTTTATATACAATGGTGGCGTATCGTCGTTTACGCACGGTTGCACTACTATAAGGTTTATATACAATGACTCTAGCAACATAGTTGCGCCGCTGGCATAAAAAAAAAAAATTCAGATTTTGTGGGGACAATTTATTGGGTAATTTTTCCCAAAAAAAATTCCACCGTAATTTCTGGGAAACATGGGCTGAATTATTTGTATGTTCAAATCGATGAATTTGTATGGCGGGAGACTAGTTTTGCTTATAATAAAGCGAATTATTACAAAAACAAAGTTACAAAATCAAGAAGGAGTATCCAAACACTATTTTCAAATATTAAAGAGTTAATAATATAATTGGGTTGTGTACAAAAAATAAAAGTGAAAAGTTGACAATCGCTGCATCACGAGCTACAATATGGATTAAAAGTTAATTCACGGCTTATCGAATAAAAATCATGTCCACGCATTAGCTAATTGTCGTTTAGTAATAAATGGTATAGAAATTGCGAATAGGTAAGTAATAAATTGCATGGAGATACCACATCCAATATCCCAATGGGTTTGTGGAGAACAAATGAAAAGACTAATAAAAGAGTTCGCTTCTGGTTACAATTCACGTTTATTAAATATTAATATATAATAAATTAAATACTAAAATCATAAAAGTTTGAAAGAACGGGGGGAGCAGACGACCGATCGGTTTGAAGATTAACGTGACTATGACTTCACTACTCTAAATCAAAGCTGAAAGCATTTAACGGAAATTGGCATACGTACATAGGTACTGTATATAAATGTAATAGATATGGGATGATATCGACATATATAGATAATACCATAGTGGTTAATACTTAGTAGTTAAAGCAAAGTAAGAATGAAAGATGATACATGGTATGAGTCGCCACACTACTCCCCTTCTAGTTAACAAGTTAACGAATAAAAAAAAAATACTTTAAATCTTCAATTTTAATTATTGATACCTATTCGGGATTTTAACTCTTCTCCCCGATCGAGTTGCGAAACTAGATTGCTGTTTAGTGGTAGTCATCTTCATAGGCTTTGGTGTTTGATGTTTTTGTCCGGATTTGGTGAGGCTGTTGCTTTTGGAAGATCGCCTTTGTGCAGGAACGCTGTTTTTAAACGATCGATCGAAATTTTCGCTGTCCGGTTATGTAATTTGATTTTAAAATATTTTTCGTTCCTTTCCAGCACTTCATAAGGAGCCTCGTAAGGGTGCTGGAGCGGCGATTTTACCGCGTCGTTTCGAACGTATACATGTGACGCCGTCCCAAAATTTGGCTGGAGGAAAACCTTGCTGTCGTCATGAGCAGACGCTGCTGTAGAAGATACTTTTGCCGTGGAAAGTTTTAAACCTTTTACAAACTCTGACTCAATATATGTTGTCTGCCGGGAACCGAAGAACTCGCCAGGAAGCCTTACGGTAGTGCCGTAAAGCATTTCGGCGGACGTTGACTTTAAATCCTCTTTGTATGTCGATCTTAAACCAAGCAGTACCGATGGCAAAACTTCACACCAGTCTTGCGTTTGGTAACAACGAATGGCAGTTTTAAGTGCACGATGCTAACGCTCTATCGTTCCATTCGCCTGAGGGTGGTAGGGAGTTGTCTTTAAATCCGAAGAACTCGCCAGGAAGCCTTACGGTAGTGCCGTAAAGCATTTCGGCGGACGTTGACTTTAAATCCTCTTTGTATGTCGATCTTAAACCAAGCAGTACCGATGGCAAAACTTCACACCAGTCTTGCGTTTGGTAACAACGAATGGCAGTTTTAAGTGCACGATGCTAACGCTCTATCATTCCATTCGCCTGAGGGTGGTAGGGAGTTGTCTTTAAATGTTCAATTCCAAGTAGGCGAGTTAATTCCCTGAACATTGTACTATCGAACTGCCTGCCTAAGTCCGTCGTAATCTGCCGTGGAATCCCATACCACGAAATCCATCCCGATACCAGTGCCCTTGATACGGTTTCGGCCGTGATATCCGCAATTAGGAAAGCCTCTGGCCAGCGGGAAAATCTGTCGATGCATGTAAGCAGATATCGATTTCCTTGTGATGATGGTAGTGGACCGACGAGATCCACATTAATGTGGTCGAATAGACCTTCCGGCTGTGTATACGTTGCCAATGGTGAACTGTGTAGTGTACCCACACAGACTACAACCCAAGATCATATTACCCCAACAAACGAAGGCAACATGCGGAAACAAAACGAACAAGAAGTGACCTAATGGCCACACAGAATACACAATCCCATAATCGAATTACCATTTGCAAAACACATAATCAGTGATCTAGATGACAATGCATTGCACACTGCACTGGCATTGCCCCACTCGAGTGAATGTTATGTAAACAAAGCGACAATGCGATAATTCATTATGACACAAGTGCCAGTCCTTCATTCACTACTTCCAAATTGCCAAATGTTAGTTGAAGGAGTAATCCGACTCTTTCTTTTATTTTAGGTCATACGTCGATACTGATTTGAGAATGCTAAGAGGGAATAAAATTAGTATATAAGTAGAACATTTTGTAAATAAAGATTAGATTCAATTAGACTAAAGATCGACTTGTTTCTCACTTCTATGGCACTTTATGGCGTATTGAGCCTGCCTTTCTCTCAGCCTTTTTCCACTGACATAACACTACTAACGGTGTACCGTACGTAGTATACAGGTTCTACTAGCACAGTTTCAGACGTACTTTACATGGCGATCCTGCACCACGATCCTGCAAACCGAACCAGATCCTGCCGAACTGCTGCTGAATTTCTAGGAAATCCAACAGGCAACAGACCAGAAAAAAAAAATAAAACAATTGAATACTCATTGTATTTATAATGACAACCAAAACGGGAACGAGAAGATAAAACAACAGATGACGGAAGAATATGTGCCGCAGGAAGAATGTAAACACTGATGAAAACATGCCTGCACCCGAAGACATACAACTATTACCAAACCGAGTAGAGGACGAACACCTAAGGAAGCAACCGCCTTCCAAACAAAGACGAACAAAAATGAAGGAATCAGAAGACGAGGAAAACGTAAATGAAGCCGACGAAAAGGGCGAGAAAGAACTTTCTGGTTATGTCGCGATGAAAAACCTGCGACTCCACATAAATATGTAGAATTTAAAATCAAAGATCAAGTTAGAAAACAGTATAATCATTTCCCTACTTTAAAACTATAAAGAAAATATTTTTAGGAAATCTTAAAGGAGTAAAAAAGGTACTCTCAAGAAATGTCATATACTGTCAACTTTTGAAAATTAAGTAATAATACTTAGTAATACATTATCGTTTAAGTCAGCAATAAGAAAACAGATACAAAAAAAAATATTGTTAAGGTTCAGATTAAATAAAAAGAGTTAGTATGGAAAACAATTTGTTGAAATGAGGAAAATAATTTGTAAAGCTAATATGTACATAGGACATATTTAGAAAAACATTGTTTTCGAATTCCAAAGAAATTTTAGAAACAATTAAAATGGTAGCTTTTAACATTGAAACTGAAATGAAAGTCATCCAAAACTTCACGAGATCGTATAGAGAACTAGGTTCGCTTTGAAAAATAATAGAAATAATATATAAGACATTAAAGGACACAGAAAAACAACATGCCGGTTACAACGTTTATGAGAACTCTTGATGTTGCAGTCTAAAGCACCACAATAGAAACCTAATTAATGTATTTGAGAGACTAAGACAGTACAATTTAAAACTAAATGCTAGCAAGTGTCATTTCCTTAAATCAGAAGTTGTATACTTAGGACACCTAATAACAAGTAATGGTATAAAGACAGACCCGGTCAAATACAAGACCATAGAAAACTACCCAACACCTAAAAACACTGATGAAGTCAGAAGATTCGTTGCATTTTGCAATTACTATAGAAGGTTTATTCCAAATTTTGCCGAAATTGCAAAAAGCTTAAATTCGCTCCTCAAGAAGAACCAACCTTTTATCTGGTCAAACGAATGCGAGACAGCATTCACCGAGTTGAAGCAGAAGCTAATAAACCAATATTGCAATATCCGAGTTTTGACAAACCGTTCATACTAACAACAGACGCATCAGATTTTGCACTAGGTGCAGTACTTTCGCAAGGCGAAATAGGTCACGATTTACCAATTTCATACGCTAGCAAGTCACTCCAAAAACATGACATAAATAAACCGATAATAGAGAAAGAGTTACTAGCAATCCACTGGGGAATTAATGTTTTCAAACCCTACCTATATGGAAGAAAATGTATGGTCATAACAGACCACAGACCATTAGTATCTCTATTTGCACACAAAAACCCATCCTCCAAAATGACAAGAATCAGATTAGACCTATCAGACTATGACTTTGAAATAGTCTACTAACAGGGGAAAATGAACACAAATACGATGCCCTATCAAGAATAAAGATTGACAGTGACATTTTGAAATCCATGATGGTAGAGAGCAATAATAAAGATAATATTAGCCGCAGTGATACTGACTCCAAGGAGCAGATCATGGCAATTACAAGGGGTATGGCACAAGAGATTGCCAACAATAATAATATCACGGAGAACTAAACATCTCAACAGAAGATTGATCACCTTCACATGTGGGATTGTACGTCCACATCCGACGTCAGAAAATATGAATATTAGAATGAAGAAAATAAAAAGTAGCAGTACTACTATTGAAATTACTAAAGATAACGTTATCGTAAGATGCAGCGATAATCCAGCGAAACACGTTTCGACTCTGGAGAAGCTTGTATAAAATTTAAAAAAGATTCCTGAAAAAGAAGTAGCGCTAAATAATGAAGATAAAATATTTGAATACATATATGCCTCTGAACCTTGTTTTTTTGGCAACATGGCCAAGAGCGTATAAAAGCAGCGATGTCCTTCCGCATCCCTGGCCATACATAACGCTCGCTGATCACTCGTGCCGTACCTCTTACTCCTGGCCTTGGGTGTGTTAAACCGTGCAGAGACTTCAAGACTATCGGACGCAAGGTTTTTGGTACAAGTCGTCGTATTTTGCTCGTGGACACATCACAATAGATAGGTGATCTGGATTCTGGAAGACTAAGCAATTTGACGGTTAGTGAATTCGAAGCAAAATTACCTGCCGTGACATCTTCTTGGAACTGATCGTCTGTGAGCTGCTCCGCAGCTATGGCGTCCAATCCGGTAGCTTGTGAGCTAACCTCTTCCACTCGTGACAGCGCATCAGCTACGTTATTCTCTGCGCCTTTCACGAAACGAATGTTTGTGCTGAACTGGGCGATGAAATCAAGTTGTCGAACTTGTCGTGGCGAAGACTTCTCCGCTTTTTGCTTTTTGATAGGTTTGTGATCCGTTTTTATGCTGAATTTCCTGCCCTCAATCAAATGTCGAAAGTGCTTCACGCCCAAAAAAATCGCCAAGTGCTCGCGGCCGAATGTGCTGTATCGTTTTTGAATTTCAGTAAGCTTTTTGGAAAAAAAAACCTAGCGGTTGTGAAAATCCGTCGGCGATTTGGTGAAGCACGGCACCAACTGCTGTGTCGGAGGCGTCTGCACTTAACAAAAGAGACGCGTCGGTCGCTGAGTGCGCTAAGAGCGTTGCGTTGGCCAGATCCTGTTTGCATCGTTCGAATGCGCTTTCTGTTTCATCGGTCCATATGACGGGCGTCATATCGTTCTTCTTGTTGCCTTTTACAAGGTTTTGAAGAACAATCTGGTTACGGAGTGTATCAGGTAAAAAACGGCGATAATTGTTGATCATCGCCAGAAACCTCCTCAATTCTTTTGCTTTTGTCGGCTTTTCCAAATCCTGAATAACTTTCACCTTTTCCTCTAGTGGCTTGATTCCTTCGTTGCTGATTCCATGGCCTAGGAATTTTATTTCGTCCTTTCCTAGTGCACACTTGGAAGCATTGATGGTAAGGTTATGATAGCTCAACCTGCTCAAGACCTCTCGAAGATGAGCTTCGTGTTCGTGTTCGTCGCGCGATGCGACACAAATGTCGTCCAGATAGGAAAATGCGAAATCTTGTAAACCTCGCAGTACCTCGTGCATGTGACGCTGAAAAGTTTGCGCTGCGTTACGTAACCCGAACGTCATATAAGTATCGAAATTCGAAGCGGCCGAACGGTGTGATTATGGCCGTCTTCGGAATATCGGAAGGTTCGATGGAGATCTGGTGGTATGCCCTCTGGAGATCGATCGTCGAGAATATTTTTCGTCCATGGAGGATGTTCGAAACGTCTTGGATGAAGGGTATGGGGTAACGATCGGGTTTCGTTATAGCGTTCAGAGCCCTGTAGTCCCCGCATGGCCTCCATTCTCCATTTGCCTTGCGAACGAGGAGCAGAGGACTTGCCCAATTGCTTTTGGAGGGTTGGCAAATTTCCTACTGCATTAAATAACGAAACTCTTCTTGAGCTCCCTTAAGTTTAGCAGCATCCAATCTTCGTGGCCGGGCGAACACAGGAGGACCAGTCGTGTCTATGTGAAATGTGATGAGTCGTCATAGTATCGGCTGTTGGTGTTGAACTCAGTAAGGTGTTTGTACTCTGTAAAAACAACAGCAAATGGATTATCACTGTTAAAAGTACTAATTCTTACTCGGTTTTCTGTGACGGCCACCGCTTGAGCTCCAACGTGCATGCTGCTGTCGATTAGCTGGTTACTTTTCAAGTCAATCAAGAGCCCGAAATGCTTAATGAAGTTGGCCCCAATGATGGGCCGGGATACATCTGCTATCACAAACGTCCAAGTGTAGGCACGCAGAAGTCCCAGTCAATCGTCAAGCGCCTGTTTCCAAATGTTTTAATCTCGCTGCCGTTCGCGGCAAACAGTGTTGATTTTGAAGGTGAAAAACGGTCGTTGTAGGATAGAGAAAACACACAAATATCGGCTCCACTGTCGATTAAAAATGTTTGCCTCGATGATTTGTCGTGAACAACTAATCTGCAAATGCATTGGCCGACGCTTTGTTCACTTTTGTTGTCGCCGACCAACGTGTCACAATTTTAGTTGAAGCTGCAAGGTTCGCGACAATTTCTGGCTTTCGATCCGAACTGCTGATGAAACCAACAATAGTCCTCGTTAGCCTGGGACCGATTACGATAGGAGTTACGCGATTGATTGCGGCTGCTACTGCGGCTACGCCGAATTTTGTTTTGTTTTTAGTTTGTCGCATTATTTCGTTTAATTGACAAGAGATTTGCTGAATTTGATGTTGGAGTGACAGCTCTGTAGTTGCTGGCGAGGATGATTCGGTTCTCCGCTGTGGAGAGTTGACGGTCATGATGTTTTTAAAGTCTCCAACTTCCATAACTTTGTCTGCCAGTTTGGCAAGCGCTGGAAGCTCCTGATTTGATGCTTGCAAAATTGCGCGCACTTGGGCTGGGAGTCTTTGCAACCACAATGATTTTAGAAAGTCGGCATTAATCTGTGTTCCGGCCAAACTGCGAAGTTCATTGAGCAACTGCGTAGGTCGTTTGTCCCCCAGGTCCACTTCAGAGAGAAGCTTCTTGATCTTTCGCTGATCAGAATCGCCAAACTGTTCGATGATTACTATTTTTAAGTTTGCGTACCTGTCACTCGCCGCTGGTGAGAGCACGGTGTCCGAGATTTGGGTTAGCACCTTTGATTCGATAGCACTAACGATGGTATTAAACCTACCCGAATCGCGATAAATTCGCGCTATATCGAACTGTGCCTCGATTTGGGCGAACCATATTTCTGACTTTTCATGCCAAAACGGAGGAATTTTTACCGCAATTCTAGAAAATGTTTCGAGAGAATCGGCGTCGTGGTTGCCCGTGTGTGTTCTCCCGTTACCTGCAATACTGCCACCGCTACCGCCCGAATTATCATGCTTCTCATCATCCGACATGATTGCGAATTTAAACTGCGATTTAATTAGTTTTTATTTGTGTTCGGAGGTCTTTAACAAATGAAACATGAAACGTGATTTTCTTAGCCTGCGGTAAAGTCAACTTTTCTCATAGTCTTTGACAAAATAAACCGATCACGTCGGGGTCAGGGTCACCAATTGTGGAGAACAAGAGAAAAGACTAATAAAAGAGTTCGCTTCTGGTTACAATTCACGTTTATTAAATATTAAGACTTAAATACTAAAATCATAAAAGTTTGAAAGAACGGGGTGAGCGGACGGCCGATCGGAGTTAAAGCAAAGTAAAAATGAAAGATGATACATGGTATGAGTCGCCACAGGTTCAAAGATTCGCTGCTAGTTGTTAAAAAAGCTGACAGTTATAGTTTAACTTAATTACTTGTTAATTCGCCTACAGAGAATTTGTTGGTTGCATGTTTATCAACGTCAATTAACTTCGAAAAAAGTTAGTTATTAAGATTTCTCATTTAATTCATTGATTAAATATAATTCACCCTTAATATTGGTTTATTAATTCGGCTGTTTATTAACTGTGGCATAGTTTCTCCATACGATTTCTGCAAATCAACGGCATTGTGTGATACAATTAAGTTTTGAATCTCATAATTTTTTTTAGTGAATGGTATTGAGAAGGCTCTCTTATATTTCGCCAACATTCATGCATTTCTGATGCATTAAAAATGAGAGAAATATGCAGTATCATACCAGCATTATCAATCAGTTTTTGCGATTTATGTATTAACATTTTTGAGAAGTGTTTATTCAGAGCACCGCAGAAATTCAAACATTTACGAAATGCATAAAATTACACTTAAACAACCTTATTCATTAGAATTCGCTATTATACCTGTGAACAGTTGAGTAATTACGCAGTGCGTAAGTATTTACGAAGCTTTTATACATCGTTGCATAAACCCGTATTAGTTAACCCATATTAGTTAAGGTTAGATTATACTGTATGCCAAGTTGGCATTTAATGACCATTTTTGACAGTTTTCGCTGTCAAAATAGGGTCATGCAGTGTAATTGGCATATCTCAAATGACCTAATGACCAAATGACTACAAATGACCATGGTGATTTTGACAGATAAAAATGACCAAATTGCAAGCAATGTAATCGGACAATAAGCTAGAATGCCAGTATAATGACCATATGCAATTTGTTGAAATTTGGTTGTCATTTTTGTCATCTGAAAATTGTCATCTTTTCCAAGCGTACAGTTATTTAATTCTACAATAATAAAATGTTTGCATGATAATAACAATACTTTTGGATAACATTGTCGTAAATTGCTTTAATAAAATTATGCGAAAACTAGTTTCAAGCAATTAAAAAACAAATCAAATGAAATTATGCCTAGGTACTATTTTCCTGTTTCCGACTATCTGTTTTATTTATTTTGTATGAAAAATTAAGTTTCGCTTTAACATGTACGGCGTTACCACAACACACTCTGAAAATATAATAATAAATGCCTTTAATGACCAGCAGGGCAAAAATGACCAAACGGGTTATTGTGGTCACGTAGTCTAATATACTACCTTGACAGCGCTGAACTTTTGGTCATTTGACAGATAATCTGGTCATTTGGCTGTGGTCATTTGAATGCACATTTGGCATGCAGTCTAATCTTACCTTTACATATAGTGTTGTCAGATAAAGAATCGAAAAGAAAAAATCTACTACATTTAGCTTCCCAAACTAATGAACACAACTCAACATAGGTGTGAAAATGTTCTGCTGATATTTTAAGATTTGATTAATTATGAAATAATTCATATTTTCTATTGAGCTTATAAATAAAAAAAAATCAATTATTCACCAATATCCTACAGGAGCTATTATTACAAGCTGAACACGAGCACATAAAGCCTAACTTTTCTCTGCCACTATTAATAATTATCTCCTATCTCTGCCTAATTAACTATTTTTCACATGCAAATTTGATTTACAATTCTTTTGGGAACCGTCACTGCTGAAATACTGAGCATCATTGAATCAAAATACAAAATAATTTGGATTTTTCAGAGGAAAGGAGAAAAGGTGAACCTTCAAACGCGTTCAGCTTATGTAGCCTCTAATCAACGTTGAGTAAGTTTTATGAATAAAGTTTTGCGTTCAGAGGCATATTAGAGCCTGCATAACTTTATGCACTTCTTTATATACTTTTATGAAGATTTACTTATAAATAAATAAATAAAACGTTCGTCCCGCGCGCGGGTTGGACGGGGATTGAGGGCGTGGGCATAATAAAAATAATAACAAGGAAGAAAGTGAATACACTTAATAATTTTTAAGCACCTACCATTTCTAATTAACACAGCATCAACCACATTTTTCCTTTAATGAATGAAATACAAGATTTAATTAAGATAAAAAATTCAAAAAAATGTTTAACGACGACTATTAGTCAATTTTAATATTCGTATTTACAAAAAACAAATCAAGAATCAACCCACATAACACATTCAGATATTATGTCATAAGAAAAAAGAAATAAGTCAAAGAACACCGTGTTATTAGACACAATGTTGCAAAAAAAACGAGTCAAACGTAGCACCTGCATTCCTGCAACATGTTGATATCTTCCGATTGAAACGCAATGCTAATCGCAAAAGGGAGAATGAAATGAAACAATTCCAAGTATTCAGCGTGAGATTTGGTTTATAAGACGAAATGTAGCGTCTTTTTCTTTGAATATAAAAGCGGGTGTTGAACAAAGAGGATCGGAACCGCAATGCTTGTAGAAGAAAGGGATATAAAACAAGTAAATAAGACGGAAAAATATTTTTTATTCTATTATAGAGAGCAGCGGTAGTTGAAAACTTTTTACTAAGAGTATTTTTGTGACTCTTCGTTGGTTTGTTGTTTGTGATTTGTGGATTGTGGAATGTGGTTGAATCTTGATTCTTGAATGAAGTATGAAGATACAGACGAGAGGTAGAATGAAAATATTAAACTTATTCGATAGCTTATGTGTGAGTGTGTGTGTAGATTTTATTTTATAATTAAAATACGGGACGGGTTTCATTTTTCATATATTTATTTGGCAGATAGTGCTTACTTTTGGTGGATTTTTAAAAGGGAAGACGGTAGGAATCGTGTTATATGGACGCCACGCCACTGCCTCCTACTCATATTCCCAGCACGAGAATGGTTAGAACTAGACTATCATGATTTGTTGCGGGCGAATGCGCACTGGTGGCGTATCGTCGTTTACGCACGGTTGCACTACTATAAGGTTTATATACAATGGTGGCGTATCGTCGTTTACGCACGGTTGCACTACTATAAGGTTTATATACAATGACTCTAGCAACATAGTTGCGCCGCTGGCATAAAAAAAAAAAATTCAGATTTTGTGGGGACAATTTATTGGGTAATTTTTCCCAAAAAAAATTCCACCGTAATTTCTGGGAAACATGGGCTGAATTATTTGTATGTTCAAATCGATGAATTTGTATGGCGGGAGACTAGTTTTGCTTATAATAAAGCGAATTATTACAAAAACAAAGTTACAAAATCAAGAAGGAGTATCCAAACACTATTTTCAAATATTAAAGAGTTAATAATATAATTGGGTTGTGTACAAAAAATAAAAGTGAAAAGTTGACAATCGCTGCATCACGAGCTACAATATGGATTAAAAGTTAATTCACGGCTTATCGAATAAAAATCATGTCCACGCATTAGCTAATTGTCGTTTAGTAATAAATGGTATAGAAATTGCGAATAGGTAAGTAATAAATTGCATGGAGATACCACATCCAATATCCCAATG
Source organism: Portevinia maculata (assembly GCA_949715645.1). Taxonomy (NCBI): domain Eukaryota; kingdom Metazoa; phylum Arthropoda; class Insecta; order Diptera; family Syrphidae; genus Portevinia; species Portevinia maculata. Next base: position 79,578,719 of record OX454526.1, on the reverse strand, counting down.
GGTTTGTGGAGAACAAATGAAAAGACTAATAAAAGAGTTCGCTTCTGGTTACAATTCACGTTTATTAAATATTAATATATAATAAATTAAATACTAAAATCATAAAAGTTTGAAAGAACGGGGGGAGCAGACGACCGATCGGTTTGAAGATTAACGTGACTATGACTTCACTACTCTAAATCAAAGCTGAAAGCATTTAACGGAAATTGGCATACGTACATAGGTACTGTATATAAATGTAATAGATATGGGATGATATCGACATATATAGATAATACCATAGTGGTTAATACTTAGTAGTTAAAGCAAAGTAAGAATGAAAGATGATACATGGTATGAGTCGCCACACTACTCCCCTTCTAGTTAACAAGTTAACGAATAAAAAAAAAATACTTTAAATCTTCAATTTTAATTATTGATACCTATTCGGGATTTTAACTCTTCTCCCCGATCGAGTTGCGAAACTAGATTGCTGTTTAGTGGTAGTCATCTTCATAGGCTTTGGTGTTTGATGTTTTTGTCCGGATTTGGTGAGGCTGTTGCTTTTGGAAGATCGCCTTTGTGCAGGAACGCTGTTTTTAAACGATCGATCGAAATTTTCGCTGTCCGGTTATGTAATTTGATTTTAAAATATTTTTCGTTCCTTTCCAGCACTTCATAAGGAGCCTCGTAAGGGTGCTGGAGCGGCGATTTTACCGCGTCGTTTCGAACGTATACATGTGACGCCGTCCCAAAATTTGGCTGGAGGAAAACCTTGCTGTCGTCATGAGCAGACGCTGCTGTAGAAGATACTTTTGCCGTGGAAAGTTTTAAACCTTTTACAAACTCTGACTCAATATATGTTGTCTGCCGGGAACCGAAGAACTCGCCAGGAAGCCTTACGGTAGTGCCGTAAAGCATTTCGGCGGACGTTGACTTTAAATCCTCTTTGTATGTCGATCTTAAACCAAGCAGTACCGATGGCAAAACTTCACACCAGTCTTGCGTTTGGTAACAACGAATGGCAGTTTTAAGTGCACGATGCTAACGCTCTATCGTTCCATTCGCCTGAGGGTGGTAGGGAGTTGTCTTTAAATCCGAAGAACTCGCCAGGAAGCCTTACGGTAGTGCCGTAAAGCATTTCGGCGGACGTTGACTTTAAATCCTCTTTGTATGTCGATCTTAAACCAAGCAGTACCGATGGCAAAACTTCACACCAGTCTTGCGTTTGGTAACAACGAATGGCAGTTTTAAGTGCACGATGCTAACGCTCTATCATTCCATTCGCCTGAGGGTGGTAGGGAGTTGTCTTTAAATGTTCAATTCCAAGTAGGCGAGTTAATTCCCTGAACATTGTACTATCGAACTGCCTGCCTAAGTCCGTCGTAATCTGCCGTGGAATCCCATACCACGAAATCCATCCCGATACCAGTGCCCTTGATACGGTTTCGGCCGTGATATCCGCAATTAGGAAAGCCTCTGGCCAGCGGGAAAATCTGTCGATGCATGTTAGCAGATATCGATTTCCTTGTGATGATGGTAGTGGACCGACGAGATCCACATTAATGTGGTCGAATAGACCTTCCGGCTGTGTATACGTTGCCAATGGTGAACTGTGTAGTGTACCCACACAGACTACAACCCAAGATCATATTACCCCAACAAACGAAGGCAACATGCGGAAACAAAACGAACAAGAAGTGACCTAATGGCCACACAGAATACACAATCCCATAATCGAATTACCATTTGCAAAACACATAATCAGTGATCTAGATGACAATGCATTGCACACTGCACTGGCATTGCCCCACTCGAGTGAATGTTATGTAAACAAAGCGACAATGCGATAATTCATTATGACACAAGTGCCAGTCCTTCATTCACTACTTCCAAATTGCCAAATGTTAGTTGAAGGAGTAATCCGACTCTTTCTTTTATTTTAGGTCATACGTCGATACTGATTTGAGAATGCTAAGAGGGAATAAAATTAGTATATAAGTAGAACATTTTGTAAATAAAGATTAGATTCAATTAGACTAAAGATCGACTTGTTTCTCACTTCTATGGCACTTTATGGCGTATTGAGCCTGCCTTTCTCTCAGCCTTTTTCCACTGACATAACACTACTAACGGTGTACCGTACGTAGTATACAGGTTCTACTAGCACAGTTTCAGACGTACTTTACATGGCGATCCTGCACCACGATCCTGCAAACCGAACCAGATCCTGCCGAACTGCTGCTGAATTTCTAGGAAATCCAACAGGCAACAGACCAGAAAAAAAAAATAAAACAATTGAATACTCATTGTATTTATAATGACAACCAAAACGGGAACGAGAAGATAAAACAACAGATGACGGAAGAATATGTGCCGCAGGAAGAATGTAAACACTGATGAAAACATGCCTGCACCCGAAGACATACAACTATTACCAAACCGAGTAGAGGACGAACACCTAAGGAAGCAACCGCCTTCCAAACAAAGACGAACAAAAATGAAGGAATCAGAAGACGAGGAAAACGTAAATGAAGCCGACGAAAAGGGCGAGAAAGAACTTTCTGGTTATGTCGCGATGAAAAACCTGCGACTCCACATAAATATGTAGAATTTAAAATCAAAGATCAAGTTAGAAAACAGTATAATCATTTCCCTACTTTAAAACTATAAAGAAAATATTTTTAGGAAATCTTAAAGGAGTAAAAAAGGTACTCTCAAGAAATGTCATATACTGTCAACTTTTGAAAATTAAGTAATAATACTTAGTAATACATTATCGTTTAAGTCAGCAATAAGAAAACAGATACAAAAAAAAATATTGTTAAGGTTCAGATTAAATAAAAAGAGTTAGTATGGAAAACAATTTGTTGAAATGAGGAAAATAATTTGTAAAGCTAATATGTACATAGGACATATTTAGAAAAACATTGTTTTCGAATTCCAAAGAAATTTTAGAAACAATTAAAATGGTAGCTTTTAACATTGAAACTGAAATGAAAGTCATCCAAAACTTCACGAGATCGTATAGAGAACTAGGTTCGCTTTGAAAAATAATAGAAATAATATATAAGACATTAAAGGACACAGAAAAACAACATGCCGGTTACAACGTTTATGAGAACTCTTGATGTTGCAGTCTAAAGCACCACAATAGAAACCTAATTAATGTATTTGAGAGACTAAGACAGTACAATTTAAAACTAAATGCTAGCAAGTGTCATTTCCTTAAATCAGAAGTTGTATACTTAGGACACCTAATAACAAGTAATGGTATAAAGACAGACCCGGTCAAATACAAGACCATAGAAAACTACCCAACACCTAAAAACACTGATGAAGTCAGAAGATTCGTTGCATTTTGCAATTACTATAGAAGGTTTATTCCAAATTTTGCCGAAATTGCAAAAAGCTTAAATTCGCTCCTCAAGAAGAACCAACCTTTTATCTGGTCAAACGAATGCGAGACAGCATTCACCGAGTTGAAGCAGAAGCTAATAAACCAATATTGCAATATCCGAGTTTTGACAAACCGTTCATACTAACAACAGACGCATCAGATTTTGCACTAGGTGCAGTACTTTCGCAAGGCGAAATAGGTCACGATTTACCAATTTCATACGCTAGCAAGTCACTCCAAAAACATGACATAAATAAACCGATAATAGAGAAAGAGTTACTAGCAATCCACTGGGGAATTAATGTTTTCAAACCCTACCTATATGGAAGAAAATGTATGGTCATAACAGACCACAGACCATTAGTATCTCTATTTGCACACAAAAACCCATCCTCCAAAATGACAAGAATCAGATTAGACCTATCAGACTATGACTTTGAAATAGTCTACTAACAGGGGAAAATGAACACAAATACGATGCCCTATCAAGAATAAAGATTGACAGTGACATTTTGAAATCCATGATGGTAGAGAGCAATAATAAAGATAATATTAGCCGCAGTGATACTGACTCCAAGGAGCAGATCATGGCAATTACAAGGGGTATGGCACAAGAGATTGCCAACAATAATAATATCACGGAGAACTAAACATCTCAACAGAAGATTGATCACCTTCACATGTGGGATTGTACGTCCACATCCGACGTCAGAAAATATGAATATTAGAATGAAGAAAATAAAAAGTAGCAGTACTACTATTGAAATTACTAAAGATAACGTTATCGTAAGATGCAGCGATAATCCAGCGAAACACGTTTCGACTCTGGAGAAGCTTGTATAAAATTTAAAAAAGATTCCTGAAAAAGAAGTAGCGCTAAATAATGAAGATAAAATATTTGAATACATATATGCCTCTGAACCTTGTTTTTTTGGCAACATGGCCAAGAGCGTATAAAAGCAGCGATGTCCTTCCGCATCCCTGGCCATACATAACGCTCGCTGATCACTCGTGCCGTACCTCTTACTCCTGGCCTTGGGTGTGTTAAACCGTGCAGAGACTTCAAGACTATCGGACGCAAGGTTTTTGGTACAAGTCGTCGTATTTTGCTCGTGGACACATCACAATAGATAGGTGATCTGGATTCTGGAAGACTAAGCAATTTGACGGTTAGTGAATTCGAAGCAAAATTACCTGCCGTGACATCTTCTTGGAACTGATCGTCTGTGAGCTGCTCCGCAGCTATGGCGTCCAATCCGGTAGCTTGTGAGCTAACCTCTTCCACTCGTGACAGCGCATCAGCTACGTTATTCTCTGCGCCTTTCACGAAACGAATGTTTGTGCTGAACTGGGCGATGAAATCAAGTTGTCGAACTTGTCGTGGCGAAGACTTCTCCGCTTTTTGCTTTTTGATAGGTTTGTGATCCGTTTTTATGCTGAATTTCCTGCCCTCAATCAAATGTCGAAAGTGCTTCACGCCCAAAAAAATCGCCAAGTGCTCGCGGCCGAATGTGCTGTATCGTTTTTGAATTTCAGTAAGCTTTTTGGAAAAAAAAACCTAGCGGTTGTGAAAATCCGTCGGCGATTTGGTGAAGCACGGCACCAACTGCTGTGTCGGAGGCGTCTGCACTTAACAAAAGAGACGCGTCGGTCGCTGAGTGCGCTAAGAGCGTTGCGTTGGCCAGATCCTGTTTGCATCGTTCGAATGCGCTTTCTGTTTCATCGGTCCATATGACGGGCGTCATATCGTTCTTCTTGTTGCCTTTTACAAGGTTTTGAAGAACAATCTGGTTACGGAGTGTATCAGGTAAAAAACGGCGATAATTGTTGATCATCGCCAGAAACCTCCTCAATTCTTTTGCTTTTGTCGGCTTTTCCAAATCCTGAATAACTTTCACCTTTTCCTCTAGTGGCTTGATTCCTTCGTTGCTGATTCCATGGCCTAGGAATTTTATTTCGTCCTTTCCTAGTGCACACTTGGAAGCATTGATGGTAAGGTTATGATAGCTCAACCTGCTCAAGACCTCTCGAAGATGAGCTTCGTGTTCGTGTTCGTCGCGCGATGCGACACAAATGTCGTCCAGATAGGAAAATGCGAAATCTTGTAAACCTCGCAGTACCTCGTGCATGTGACGCTGAAAAGTTTGCGCTGCGTTACGTAACCCGAACGTCATATAAGTATCGAAATTCGAAGCGGCCGAACGGTGTGATTATGGCCGTCTTCGGAATATCGGAAGGTTCGATGGAGATCTGGTGGTATGCCCTCTGGAGATCGATCGTCGAGAATATTTTTCGTCCATGGAGGATGTTCGAAACGTCTTGGATGAAGGGTATGGGGTAACGATCGGGTTTCGTTATAGCGTTCAGAGCCCTGTAGTCCCCGCATGGCCTCCATTCTCCATTTGCCTTGCGAACGAGGAGCAGAGGACTTGCCCAATTGCTTTTGGAGGGTTGGCAAATTTCCTACTGCATTAAATAACGAAACTCTTCTTGAGCTCCCTTAAGTTTAGCAGCATCCAATCTTCGTGGCCGGGCGAACACAGGAGGACCAGTCGTGTCTATGTGAAATGTGATGAGTCGTCATAGTATCGGCTGTTGGTGTTGAACTCAGTAAGGTGTTTGTACTCTGTAAAAACAACAGCAAATGGATTATCACTGTTAAAAGTACTAATTCTTACTCGGTTTTCTGTGACGGCCACCGCTTGAGCTCCAACGTGCATGCTGCTGTCGATTAGCTGGTTACTTTTCAAGTCAATCAAGAGCCCGAAATGCTTAATGAAGTTGGCCCCAATGATGGGCCGGGATACATCTGCTATCACAAACGTCCAAGTGTAGGCACGCAGAAGTCCCAGTCAATCGTCAAGCGCCTGTTTCCAAATGTTTTAATCTCGCTGCCGTTCGCGGCAAACAGTGTTGATTTTGAAGGTGAAAAACGGTCGTTGTAGGATAGAGAAAACACACAAATATCGGCTCCACTGTCGATTAAAAATGTTTGCCTCGATGATTTGTCGTGAACAACTAATCTGCAAATGCATTGGCCGACGCTTTGTTCACTTTTGTTGTCGCCGACCAACGTGTCACAATTTTAGTTGAAGCTGCAAGGTTCGCGACAATTTCTGGCTTTCGATCCGAACTGCTGATGAAACCAACAATAGTCCTCGTTAGCCTGGGACCGATTACGATAGGAGTTACGCGATTGATTGCGGCTGCTACTGCGGCTACGCCGAATTTTGTTTTGTTTTTAGTTTGTCGCATTATTTCGTTTAATTGACAAGAGATTTGCTGAATTTGATGTTGGAGTGACAGCTCTGTAGTTGCTGGCGAGGATGATTCGGTTCTCCGCTGTGGAGAGTTGACGGTCATGATGTTTTTAAAGTCTCCAACTTCCATAACTTTGTCTGCCAGTTTGGCAAGCGCTGGAAGCTCCTGATTTGATGCTTGCAAAATTGCGCGCACTTGGGCTGGGAGTCTTTGCAACCACAATGATTTTAGAAAGTCGGCATTAATCTGTGTTCCGGCCAAACTGCGAAGTTCATTGAGCAACTGCGTAGGTCGTTTGTCCCCCAGGTCCACTTCAGAGAGAAGCTTCTTGATCTTTCGCTGATCAGAATCGCCAAACTGTTCGATGATTACTCTTTTTAAGTTTGCGTACCTGTCACTCGCCGCTGGTGAGAGCACGGTGTCCGAGATTTGGGTTAGCACCTTTGATTCGATAGCACTAACGATGGTATTAAACCTACCCGAATCGCGATAAATTCGCGCTATATCGAACTGTGCCTCGATTTGGGCGAACCATATTTCTGACTTTTCATGCCAAAACGGAGGAATTTTTACCGCAATTCTAGAAAATGTTTCGAGAGAATCGGCGTCGTGGTTGCCCGTGTGTGTTCTCCCGTTACCTGCAATACTGCCACCGCTACCGCCCGAATTGTCATGCTTCTCATCATCCGACATGATTGCGAATTTAAACTGCGATTTAATTAGTTTTTATTTGTGTTCGGAGGTCTTTAACAAATGAAACATGAAACGTGATTTTCTTAGCCTGCGGTAAAGTCAACTTTTCTCATAGTCTTTGACAAAATAAACCGATCACGTCGGGGTCAGGGTCACCAATTGTGGAGAACAAGAGAAAAGACTAATAAAAGAGTTCGCTTCTGGTTACAATTCACGTTTATTAAATATTAAGACTTAAATACTAAAATCATAAAAGTTTGAAAGAACGGGGTGAGCGGACGGCCGATCGGAGTTAAAGCAAAGTAAAAATGAAAGATGATACATGGTATGAGTCGCCACAGGTTCAAAGATTCGCTGCTAGTTGTTAAAAAAGCTGACAGTTATAGTTTAACTTAATTACTTGTTAATTCGCCTACAGAGAATTTGTTGGTTGCATGTTTATCAACGTCAATTAACTTCGAAAAAAGTTAGTTATTAAGATTTCTCATTTAATTCATTGATTAAATATAATTCACCCTTAATATTGGTTTATTAATTCGGCTGTTTATTAACTGTGGCATAGTTTCTCCATACGATTTCTGCAAATCAACGGCATTGTGTGATACAATTAAGTTTTGAATCTCATAATTTTTTTTAGTGAATGGTATTGAGAAGGCTCTCTTATATTTCGCCAACATTCATGCATTTCTGATGCATTAAAAATGAGAGAAATATGCAGTATCATACCAGCATTATCAATCAGTTTTTGCGATTTATGTATTAACATTTTTGAGAAGTGTTTATTCAGAGCACCGCAGAAATTCAAACATTTACGAAATGCATAAAATTACACTTAAACAACCTTATTCATTAGAATTCGCTATTATACCTGTGAACAGTTGAGTAATTACGCAGTGCGTAAGTATTTACGAAGCTTTTATACATCGTTGCATAAACCCGTATTAGTTAACCCATATTAGTTAAGGTTAGATTATACTGTATGCCAAGTTGGCATTTAATGACCATTTTTGACAGTTTTCGCTGTCAAAATAGGGTCATGCAGTGTAATTGGCATATCTCAAATGACCTAATGACCAAATGACTACAAATGACCATGGTGATTTTGACAGATAAAAATGACCAAATTGCAAGCAATGTAATCGGACAATAAGCTAGAATGCCAGTATAATGACCATATGCAATTTGTTGAAATTTGGTTGTCATTTTTGTCATCTGAAAATTGTCATCTTTTCCAAGCGTACAGTTATTTAATTCTACAATAATAAAATGTTTGCATGATAATAACAATACTTTTGGATAACATTGTCGTAAATTGCTTTAATAAAATTATGCGAAAACTAGTTTCAAGCAATTAAAAAACAAATCAAATGAAATTATGCCTAGGTACTATTTTCCTGTTTCCGACTATCTGTTTTATTTATTTTGTATGAAAAATTAAGTTTCGCTTTAACATGTACGGCGTTACCACAACACACTCTGAAAATATAATAATAAATGCCTTTAATGACCAGCAGGGCAAAAATGACCAAACGGGTTATTGTGGTCACGTAGTCTAATATACTACCTTGACAGCGCTGAACTTTTGGTCATTTGACAGATAATCTGGTCATTTGGCTGTGGTCATTTGAATGCACATTTGGCATGCAGTCTAATCTTACCTTTACATATAGTGTTGTCAGATAAAGAATCGAAAAGAAAAAATCTACTACATTTAGCTTCCCAAACTAATGAACACAACTCAACATAGGTGTGAAAATGTTCTGCTGATATTTTAAGATTTGATTAATTATGAAATAATTCATATTTTCTATTGAGCTTATAAATAAAAAAAAATCAATTATTCACCAATATCCTACAGGAGCTATTATTACAAGCTGAACACGAGCACATAAAGCCTAACTTTTCTCTGCCACTATTAATAATTATCTCCTATCTCTGCCTAATTAACTATTTTTCACATGCAAATTTGATTTACAATTCTTTTGGGAACCGTCACTGCTGAAATACTGAGCATCATTGAATCAAAATACAAAATAATTTGGATTTTTCAGAGGAAAGGAGAAAAGGTGAACCTTCAAACGCGTTCAGCTTATGTAGCCTCTAATCAACGTTGAGTAAGTTTTATGAATAAAGTTTTGCGTTCAGAGGCATATTAGAGCCTGCATAACTTTATGCACTTCTTTATATACTTTTATGAAGATTTACTTATAAATAAATAAATAAAACGTTCGTCCCGCGCGCGGGTTGGACGGGGATTGAGGGCGTGGGCATAATAAAAATAATAACAAGGAAGAAAGTGAATACACTTAATACTTTTTAAGCACCTACCATTTCTAATTAACACAGCATCAACCACATTTTTCCTTTAATGAATGAAATACAAGATTTAATTAAGATAAAAAATTCAAAAAAATGTTTAACGACGACTATTAGTCAATTTTAATATTCGTATTTACAAAAAACAAATATTAAAGTGTATTGCAAGCCGTTTAGGGAATAAAACAAAAATAAATATGTATTATAATTTAATTTTAAGTTTATGAAAAAAATAATGTTTAATTATGTGGTTAAAAAACAATATATAAATAACAGTCAACAACTCCCAATCTACTACAATTTAATTTTGGTCGCTGTCGTTTTGACGAGTACAAATATGTCGTAAGTGATGCAGGTCTGATCGGGTTCGTGCTAGAAAAAGTGAATTGATAACAATATTCTGTTCCGTATATCAATTAAAAACACGTCAAATAATGCTTTTAAGAGTTAGAACTAAGTAAACTTTTTGTTTTCTCGGTGTACGGTAACATTTCAAATCGTTTACATTACCATCCGCAACAAGAAACCCTGACCCTGTCTAAATATAACCTCAAAATTGAAATCAATTGAAAGTCTAGAAGTGGTTCCAGAAATGCTCCTACAAAAACATAAAAATAAAAAGCCAAACAAATCGACATCAATTGGAAATTGTACATAAATTAAAGACAACAAAAAATCACTTGTATATCGGGCATCTAAACACTCAAAATAACGCCGAGAATTCAGATTAGCGTGAAGCCCGACGATGCTCAGAGCTATTCTTCCTGCTCGATGTGATGGAAGGATCCTTCCATTTAGAATGTCAACTTCACAAAAGGTACTGCTAAATCATATCTAATCAGATAGAAAATTGTTATATCACGGTCGTTGAGTTAACAAATCTAGAAAATAAGGCCATTAGACAGCAGCCGGGCTCCTCTTAAAATGTATTATACAACTCTAGTAGTTCGTGTGGGGCTAGGTGGTATTATCATTTGATCCTTTTTTTTTTGTTATCAGTGTTTACCGTTTTGCCTGCGAGCGTTCTTGTTAAGAGAGACTTTTGTTTGCGTCATTTCTAATCCATTTCCTTTTTTCTAGATTGCAGTTGTCTCTCTGACAGCAGGTGTTGCGCTTCTCGGAGTTCTTGCACGTTTTCTGCGCCGTCGAAAATCACCCCGCCCTCCTAGGCGACCGCGGAAGCAAGGTGGCCGTCGTACACGCAACAGCATGCGCAGCCCGAACGACCTAATGTCAGTAGATGGATCAAAGGTGTCTGCTCGATCAGGCAGTCCTGTTGGTTCCACAGTGACCTTTTCCGACCGTCTCTCGTTGGCTTCGGGCTCAATTGACTCTACAGTAGCGGTTGCAAATCAACAGCTCACCGCACAACAGCTCGGGGTCATGGGCATGGAGGCCCTCGATACTGTCATAAATCACTGGGAGGATGCTCTGGCAGCACACTACTCCCCCGGTGGCATTCCAGCTGCCTTGACCACAGCCGAGGAATCAGAATTCTGTCGAGAAATTCAAAATCTCCTCGACATGGCGTACAAGCTTCAAGATGAAAGTGAATTGCTCTTCCTCGACCAAAGATCGGTTTTATTCCGCGACGAACCAACAATCGAAGAGGAAGATGAACAAATGGCCTCGGCGCGCAGCCGAAAGTCCACCATGAGCCGCACTGGCTCCGATCCAAACTTTGATTCGGCAGAAAGCTTTGCCTCTGCGCTGGACCAAGTCGCAGATTTGAGGGAGTTTGAGGAGTTCACCGAGGCATTCGCAGAGTTCGAACAGTTTCCGTTGTATCAAAGTGCTCTTAAACAGTCAGAGGAACAGCCGATTCCCTATCGAAACATTCGCACAGAACTGGTGCACTGTGCCACCGATTCCGAGTACTTGGCGAAGCTTCATTGCATACGACTGGCTTTCCAATATCTATTTAAGGTGAGTTTAAGTTGTTTCCCATCAGGATCGGTAAGCAATTTCTCCTCATTTTAGGACCCCAAAGTGGGACAATGGGTAGCTGATACCGGGCGACAGATACTCACAGATCTTCTCTGCCTCGGAGACAAGGACACAAAGGATTTTCTTGTCGGCTACGAAGATATGATTAACTACTTACAAGACGAAAATAACTGGGACTATGTCGAAAAGGAGTTGGCGGCTCGCAATGTCAAAGCCATGACATTTTACGACATTTGCATAGACTATATTATCTTGGACGCCTTCCGTGATCTAGACGCGCCCCCAGCCAGCGTCACAGCTGTGGTGCAAAACCGTTTCCTATCGAATGGATTCAAAGAGACTGTAAGTTCAATAAATCGAGGTTCATTGTTTAAATTCTTATTCAATCCATGATTTTAGGCCCTGACCACAGCAGTTTGGTCTGTTTTAAAGGCGAAGCGGCGGATGCTTAAATTTCCCAATGGATTCATGTCGCACTTCTACATTATTTCAGAGCAACTGTCGCCGCTGCTAGCCTGGGGCTTCTTCGGACCTAACGAGAATCTGCGAAATATCTGTCATTACTTCCGCGAGGAGATAATGGGCTTCCTAACAGACATCTTTAATTTCCAGCGGAGTCGTTACACGACTGTCGAGGAGCTGGCCGAAGATGTGATGAAGCACATGCGGACGAGAGTGGACAACATTGGAGTAAAGTTCTGCCAGTAGGACAATAAGCGATTGTGTGCACATGCAACCGGAGACATTGGATTTAGCGGATTAACCAGAAAGATAACCCATGGTGTGCCCTCGGTGCTTAAATTGTCTCTCGGTGCTTAATTCTCCAAAAATTTAACTGATTTCTAGACACCAGGCGTATTTAATTTTAATTTTAATTTGTTGACAGTGTTACGGTAGAGGTATCTCGCATATATTTGGAAAATATTATTAGGAAACATTGATAGAATTGTTTTTATTTTAAAATTCGTATGTTTTCTATTTGAATTCTAAGTTGTTATATGGAAGAAGTATTCTTTAACTTGTAAGATTATTACAAAATAAAAGAATAAGTAAAAAAGTGTTCATAGTGTGATTTGATGGACATTTCGAGGCTCACCAGGGTGAAGATAACCATGTAAGGTTACAACTTGCACTCACGAATTTATATGGAAGACTTCCAAATAAGTTAGTAGCACGTTTTTTAACGTGCATTCAAAATGTTCAGAAAAAAAAAATGAAGGGAAATGGTAGTAAAAAAACTGTCAATTAAAATCAGCTGATTTGCTGACTATCTGTAAACATTTCGAAATTGAATAGCGTATTCACATATCCATCAGATTGCAGTAGTTCAATGTTTCTGCACGAGGGAGGAAATTAACAAATGTTGGTCATTAACAGCCCATACAGGGCTAAAATTTAGCTCCTATAATTATTAACGTGTGGGAGTGCAATTTACGTAGGTACATTTTTACGCCGATCCCGAAAAGTTGTAAATTTGAGAAGCTCCTAATGACAATAGATACTCTTGGATAGCAGTGGGAAACAAAAAACTACTGGTCCTGAGCCTGAGACCACTCCATCAGTAGTCGAACATACTAACCACTGAGCAACTGCTCTCATTCCCAGAGAGGCAGAAAGGAGACCTAAACTTGAAGTGCGTAATCACAACAGTGCACTTCTTTTGAAAGTTTATACAGCGGCAAGAGCGTCAGAAGGACTATACATAACAATAGTACCAAAAAGAGTAGCTCATCAAAGCAGGATCTTTCACATAACGAGAGGTTTTTCTTATTTAAGATTTGTAGTTATTTCGTTTTTCAAAAGATGGTTTCACGTATGTGCTAGATAAGTTTGCGAGACGAAGAAGCAGTGTACACCAACAATTTTAAATTAGCAGCAAATGAATGGGAAAAGGAGATGGAAAAAGGCAACATCGTTTTGGCAATTTTTCTGGATTTACAAAGAGCATTTGAAACCATAGTTAGAAAAATATTAACACGAAAATTTTACAAATATGGCGTCAGAGGAAAAGAACTAGATTGGTTTAATAGCAATTTGTCGATGCAAACACAGATTGTTTAAATAAATGAAGCGTTTTCAAGTCCACATGAAATATCTATTGGAGTTCTCCAAGGATCAGTTTTAAGTGTATTACTTTTCCTTATTTATATAAATGATTGTGGTGAAGCTCTATCGATTTGCAAAATTTGTCTTTTTGCAGATGATACCCTCATATACATCAGTGGCAAGGACATTAGTGTCTTAGAGACTCAATTACAAAGAGAAATGGAAGGAATATACAATTGGCAATGTAAAAATCGAATGAAACTGTTACAAAAACTAAGTGCATGCGTGTTAGCCGTAATGATTTAAGTGTAAATGTTACAATAAATGGAGTAAATATTGAATGTGTAAAAGAAATTAAATATTTGGGTGTTTATATTGAGAGTAAATCAAAATTCGGATTTCATGTAACTAAATTATGTGCTAAAATATCAAAAAGCTAGGGTTTCTTAGAGGAATTCGAAAGTGTATCTCAATGAACTGTGCAATAACTATTTATAATACAATTATACTCCCTCATTTTAACTACTGCTCATCTATAATATACATGTGTGCCGATGAGATGCAAATTCTCCAAAACAGAGCGATGAGAATTATTTTAAGGTGCAACCGGTATGCTCTAATAAATGATATGCTACGTATATTAGGATGGTTAAGTGGTATCCAAAGACTGAAATTGAATGTGCTAGTAGTGATTTTTAAAATTAAACAAAATTTGTATCCGGAATATTTGCAGAATAATTTGAAGTATATAACCAATGAGAGGTATCAACTAAGGAATGCTGGTGACTTCCGTTTATCCCTATATAGAAGGGCACATATACAAAACAACGTTCTCAAATTACAAACTTTAAAGATTTTTTTTAAAACTAATAAAACCATTATAATAATAATAATAATAACTCTACCATTTCTGGGTGAACGATCTTATCGAAAGAGCTTTGGACAAGATATGCACATCGGACTGGTGCAACTAACCTTGAGCGTTATTGTTAGCGAAAGAAAAGAAATATTGGAGAGAACAATGTGTCTAAAGATGATAAAGTTCGAAATCAGTGAAGCCGAAAAAGGTTGAGCGAAAATATTTTCACCGTGTCGGCCGCGGTTAGGGTCGATATTGGACTACCGAAAGGAACTATACTCGGTGTGTACCTGTTTTTGTTATATATAAATGACATGGTCAAAGTGGTAACGTTTTCAAAACTTGTATTGTTTGCTGACGATGGACTTTTGTATATATGTGGGAGTGACTTTCTTAGCTGTATGAATAATATAAACAGTGATTTAAGAGCTATAAGTGCGTGGTTAAAAATTAATAAACTCATTCTAAATACTGATAAAACTAAGTGCCTAATTATTAATAATAACTCGATCGATACATCCCCCAACATCGTAGTTGACAATGTCCAAATCGAACTTGTTGAGAAAGTAAAATATCTTGGCATCATGATTGATAAAAAACTATTGTTCAATGATCACATTGAGTATACATGTAAAAAAATATCAAAAAAGATTGGGGTCTTAAGAAGAATAAGACAAAATATTTCGTTTAACAGTGCAGTGAAGGTGTATAACGTTATTATTAAACCACATTTTGAATATTGTAGTAGCTTGTTATTTACATGTCCTCAGTTTCAAAAAAAAAAGACTCCAAGTCTTTCAAAATAAAACTATGCGGCTAGTGTTAAAATGTGACAGGTATACACCAGTATCTTTAATGTTGAATTCGCTAAACTGGCTACGTGTAAACCAAAGACTATTTATGAATGCTATGCTATCCGTTCACAAATTAAAAAACGGATTATGCCCGAATTATCTTTTGGAAGGTGTTACAACAAACAATCATCATTCACCGTATAGCCTAAGATCCGCAGGCGATCTACGAATCCAAAGAGCGAGGACCTCAAGAGGACAGCGGACAATGTACTACATGGGGTTCCAAACCTTTAACAATTTGCCACATTATTTAAAAAACGAATCAGATTTCAACGTATTCAAAAGAAACATTATTGACTTCATTAAATATACTAGTTAAAGATAAAAAACTGTATATCAAAAATTAAATCTTAAACCTTATATATTTATTGTCATTCCTTACAAAAGCATATTAATTTATTGTAAATAATGTTTAAACTAAATGGCTTCTCGAAAGCTAAATAAAATGCATCTATTTATCTATCTATCTATCTATCGAACAAGCAGTTTTCCTGGAGTAATTATGTGGGTTAATGGAACACATGTGACCATTATTCGACCTTCACAAAAGTAACACCATTTCTACACTAGAAAAGGCTCTAATAGTTATGATAGTATGAAATGTTTGTACATTTTGTTATTTATATACTGCAACATTTTTTTAAAAACAAAAGGCATGCCAACATCAGGAAAATCGCATGGATGCTGGTTATGGATTAGAACCTTGGTTTATGACTCCGTATAGGATCCTGCTGGCAACAGGCGAGAACCAACTTCAATGCAATGCATTCGAAATGCCGAGGGAAATTGAGAGATGCATACGCATAGGATTATGCAAAGCAAGATTTACATGTTTGCTACACGAAGAGAATCGCACTATAGACCGGAGAAAGCAGCACGAGTTATCAACGAATGTGCGGCGCATCGATTTCAATGTTCGAAGAAGAGCTGGTTGTTGAACGTGATGATAGTTTTCCTTTGCCAACTGCAATTATTGACCCAATATGAGAAATGTTGGAAAACGAATTCGAGACCAAAAAAACAAGAGATTCTTTGTAGAGATCATGCATGAATTTATACTCGTATACTTTACAACGAATTGACTTCATTACTTAAGCATAAGACAATATATTTATGAGAAAATGAAGACAAAAAAAAATGTTTAAAAAGTCTGCGTGTTTAAAAATGGTATATATATTTTTTAGTTCTTTCTTTTTTAATTCAAGTGATTTCTTTTCACTGTTCATTTGTTTTATTCCGGAATTGTGGAGAATTCAACAATCCCTTGGCCAATTGTTGGTGATCTTGCATAAAATCGACTAAGCATATGAACTGCTCCGTTGTTGTGTCCTAAATAAAAAAAAAATGCATTTTATTGTTCTATTTATTGCAAAACTAGGGGTCGCCCCATGGTCGAAATTCGACCAATTTATTCTATAAATTGAAAAAAAAACAAAGTCGACTGTTTTACATATTAATTTGAAAATGAAATTTTTCGACATTGCATTCTCTGATTTCACATGATTTAAAATTTTTCTGGCATTTTCAAGTAACTTCAAGCATCTTCAAGTAACTTCAAGCATTTTCAAGTTACTTCAAGCATGTTCAAGTAACTTCAAGTATGTTCAAGAATTATCAAGTAATTTCAAGTTTTCAAGCATTTTCAAGTAACTTCAAGCATTTTCAAGTAACTTAAAGTAACTTCAAGCATTTTCAGGTAATTTAAGTGACTTCAAGCATTTTCAAGTTACTTCAAGTATTTTCAAGCATTTTCAAGTAAGTTCAAGTAACTTCAAGCATTTTCAAGTACCTTAAAGCATTTTCAAGTAACTTCAGAATGTGCAAGTAACTTCAAGTATTATCAAATGCATAACATGCACAGCAATGTTGTTGTTCTTAACTTCTAGTAACTACAAGTATTTTCAAGCATTTTCAAGTACCTTCAAGCATTTTCCAGTAACTTCAGGCATTTTCAAGTAACTTTAAGATATAAAATTGTTCCGTTCCGATTGGCAGATTATTGCCTCACAAAGCAATGTTGTTGTTGTTGTAATTTCATCCAATTTTTCACTGCCTTACATTTTCAATTGCACCGCTAAAAACCTTGCCTATCAAAACATCTATCGCATGGCTTTCGCATTTACATGGTTATGCTAGGTTAGGTTTCCGGGTTGATGGAACCGAGCGAATCTGTTATACCGCACTTTGGTCCATGTGGACCCATCGTGATACCCTTCGTTTTGAGTGTTGGCCTCGTTATTCTGGCCTTGGTCCTTTGTCCTTGGTTTTCTTCCATACTCCAGGTTGTCCAGCCTGTAAAGATTCGAAAGTGGGACATCAGACAGTTCTTGAATGTCTTGGAAGAAGTATCTTCCAAGTGTTTTGTTCCTCAGGTGACATAGGGTTGGACAGTGGCAGAGAAAGCAATGTGTATCCTCATGGGTTTCCTCATCACCGCAGCCTCTACAGATGTCGTCATCTTTGAGATTTAGTTTCATTGTGTGGTTCCCTAGCAAGTTGTAGCCGGTAAGAGTTCCAATCAACTTTAACAGCAATGTTCTGTCGTACCGTAAAAGTTTGTTGGTCCGGTCCTTATCATATTTTGGCCAAAGTTTGCGGGATGTGTCACAAGTTGTTAGTTATTTCCACCTGTTGTTGGCTTTCATTCGGATTTTGTATTCCACTCTTTCTTTGAGATTGGATAGTGCTGGTTTGACCGACTGAAGTGCCTGTTCTTGGTTCATCATAGACCCTTTCCTTGCCGGTTTATCAGCTCTTCGAACATTACATAGTTAAGCGAATGTTCCAGGTCAGTCTCCAAGTAAATTCATCTACGATAACTTTGCATCGATGAATTTAACAATTTTCTATGACGTTTTGGGACGATTTTGGATGCAATATGCATCTGCTCTAATAATCCATTATTCTAACGAAAACAGTCTTGTTGCTGATTGCTTTTAAATGATCTTACATTGTACATATTCTTGTTACTCCAAAAAGGTTATACTTATTTCTTTATTTCGGGATAGGACTTACTCACGGAGACAACTCAAATGAGACACCTGACGCAAAAAACTTTCGACAACGCAGCAGCCTATCCTTGTTCTTGTCCTTGTTAACTTCAACACCAAGATATTTCACCTGCTCTTCAACGATGTAAAAGCATCTACCACGGCAAACCATGATCGAGCGATGATTTCAATATCGTCTGCGTAACCAAGCAGTTGGCGGATCTGTTGAAGATAGTGCCTTACGTAGAGATCATTGCAGAGATCACATGATAGCGCAAATCCTTGCCGGAATTCGTTCCAGGTTTGGAATAGTAGAGAGGAACTTTTTCTAAATTGCACATTGCACCTCATGTTTTTCAGAGTCTCACGAATCGGCAATAGATACTGTTTTTTTTATCCGCTCACCGACGCTTCTTTTTTTTAAAAAAAAAAAAACGAAGAAGTCGATGGAATTAAGGGTCGTGTTTTTTTTTCGCAAAGTATTTATATAGACAAAAGTCTTTCTTAGCAATTCGCATATACAATGTTTTTTGCCAGACGTGATGAGACAGTAAAAGAGTACATGCGCAATATATTACCTTAACTTCTATTTATCATGTTATGGTTGGGCTTGGGCCTTTAAGTTCGCGAAAGTGAACGAAACGAAGTAGTGAGTCTTTTATCGGCATTGGAACTCCACATTGCGTCTTCGTCCGTTGCTTAATCTTATTAAAGCGAGCAGAAGTAATTTTATGCAGTTTGACTTTTAGCTGAACCTATAAATAAGTTCGGCTTTATGAACGAACATTTAAAAGTGAGTACATGATAATAGGCCTGGACTTGGCCACAGTGATACGAATATTAAGTCCCACCTCTTCTGTTATCTAGTCTAATCTAACAAAGTAGAATACTAAGTCGCTTTGAACGGTTATTTTTTTTGTGCAAAAAGTAGTCACCCTCGCATTTACGGTCTTTGGAGGTGGAGATTTATGGGGAACTCTACGAGCTATGCAGCGATATTGACCTCATCAGAAAAGTACGCATTAGTCATCTAAGATAGCTGAGCCTGCCAAATCTTCGATTTCAACCAGAAAAAGCTCGCCTTAGGTGATGCGCACAAGTGGAAGTGGTGTTCAAACAACTTGGAGTACTCAACGGGAGGTAGTAAGCTAAAGCCCACGCTACCTGGATAATGTTATTGATTGAAGCCGATTGAATGATCCGCGTACTGTTACACCACCTTAAGTAGGTTCGTAAGTTATTATTGAAACAATCTCACCATGACTTGCCCGAAATATAATTACATGCTTGATGCATGGGAATATTAAAAATTAATTCACACTTGTGTCTTGAATTAACGTGTACCTACACGGTTGGTTGGTTGGTTGGTTGAAACCGGCACTCGATGAGGATGCACTTAGACCAGAAGTAGGTCCATTGTGCTGCCGATGTGTAAGGTGGGTGGGTCACCCTCTTACTCAGGGAACCATTTGCTTCTCTGAATGAAGGAGCTAATCCTTGCTGTGCAGGCGTTGTTAAGATCGTTTAGATCATTGAAAAGGTATTCACCCAATGTAGCCTTCCTAATGTTGGCGAGTGCAGGACACGTGCAAAGGAAGTGACTGATGGTCTCCTCTTCTTCCTCGTCCCTACAGCTTCTGCAGAAGTCATTGTAGGGGATGCCCAACCTTTGGGCATATCTTCCTATAGCACAGTGCCCGGTGAGGGCGTTTACTAATTTCGAGAGGGTTCCTCTCTTATGCCTCAGAAGTCCGATGGATCTGGATTTGTTTAATGTCGGCCAGAGTAGCCTTGCGGTGTTGCACTGGTCGAGTTGGTGCCAACGACGGTTGGCTTCGTTCAACGCATAGGTGTCTATGAGGTTTTTAACATAAGACGTTGGCGCCTCGATGTCGGTGACGCTTATGCTATTTAAACCAGAAGAGCCTCGTCGGGCCAGTTCGTCAGCTTCACAATTCCCTGGTATGTCACAGTGACCCGGCACCCAGCAAAGGGTGAGGCTATACTGACCGGTTATCTCGTTAAGAGATGCACGGCAGTCTTTCACTGCCTTGGATCTTGTAGTGCTGGATGCAAGGGATTTGATGGGCGCCTGACTGTCGATGTATATTACAATATCTGATTTCGATATCGTATTAACCGACAGCCAGGCAGCGGCTTGGCGGACGGCGGTGACTTCGGCCTGAAAAACGCTACAGTGTTCTGGAAGGTTAAAGGAGAGATGAATGTCCAGGTCTTCAGAGAAGACTCCGGCATCGACTCCGTCCTCCGTTTTGGACCCATCCGTAAAAATTGACAGCGATTCGTGGTGTAGGACATGACGTTGTGTCCACTCGGTTCTGTCTGGGATTAGACGATTGTAGCCCAGGTTGAAGTTGTATTCAGTGGGCAGGTGGTCGGTGACCTTAGGGAGATGTCGATACATCGATAGTAAATTGGAATGTCCAGTTTGTTGCTCTTTCCATTGTTTGGAGCTTCTCAGTCTTATTGCTGAGCTGGCAGCCAACTGTTTGCCGACGATGTCGGTCGGGAGAAGGTGGAGCATGGCTTGGAGCGCCGTAGTGGAAGAGGTTCTCAGCGCACCGGTGATGCTGAGTCATGCAACTCGTTGATTTTTGTCCAGCAAGGTTAGGTTGGACTTCTTCTCCAAGGCGGGCCACCAGACCAGTACTCCATAGAAGAGAATCGGTTTAACTACCGACATGTATAACCAGTGCATAATTTTTGGTTGTAGGCCCCACGTGGAGCCTACCGCCTTTTTGCAAATGTAAAGAGCAGCTAGGGATTTCCTCGCACGTTCGACTACATATTCCCTCCAAAGTAGCTTGCGATCAAGCTTCAGGCCTAAATAGCTAGCGCTATTTGAGAGTGCCAGAGGAGTGCCTCTTATCTTCGGGGGAGTGAACTCAGGGAGTTTATGTCTTCGTGTGAACAGGACCAGCTCAGTCTTTGTTGGATTGACGGACAGGCCGCATCTTTCGGTCCAACCTGTCAATATGTTGATAGCAGATTGCATGACATCGGCCAGCGTCTGCGGGTATTTGCCTGTTACAAGTATCGCGACGCCGACGTCGTCCGCATAGGCGATAACTTTGCATCCAGTATATTCAATGTTCAGAAGGGCTTCGTTGAGCACTGGATTCCACAGTAGCGGAGACAATACTCCCCCTTGGGGGGTGCCTCTGTGTGCACGTCGTTTGACAGTGCTACTTCCGAAGGATGCGGTGATTACCCTGCTTTTGAGCATGTATTCCACAAAGCAGCAGATTGAGTCGTCGATGTTGAGCCTGCGTAGGGCGTTGGTGATCGAATTGGTTTCAACGTTATTGAAAGCTCCCCCTATGTCGAGAAATGTCACTAAAGCAAGTTCTTTGATAGATAGGGATTTTTCGACGTGGTAGACGATAGAGTGCAGGGCCGTTTCAACAGATTTACCCTTTTGGTAAGCGTGTTGTGACGTGGATAGCAAGTTGCTATCAATGGTGGCCTTAATGTGAAGATCGAGAATTCTTTCTAGAATTTTGAGGAGGAAGGATGTTAGGCTTATGGGTCTAAGGTCCTTCGGGGAAGTGTGCGATGTTTTTCCTGCCTTGGCTATGAATACCACTCTTACTTCAGTCCAGGCGGTCGGCATTGTTCCTAGCATCAAGCAGCCCCTCATAATACGGGACAGGTGCTGCGTTAAGCTCATGGAGTCTTATGTACACGATTGGACAGTTTAGCAGAGAGGAGTTCATTGTGTTTACACCAGTCAGTTCTTCGTCGATTGCGAAAAATTGCTGGTGAGGTGTTATGGCGTATTTCTAGTTCATATTTCAGATAGCGGTGATCGGAAAAGGAGTGGCTGTCAGATACAGTCCACTTAGAAATCGCAGGGTACAAGTTCATAGAGGCGAAGGTAACATCTAGTACCTCTTGCCGGGTTCTGGTTATAAAGGTGGAACTATTTCCTCTATTGCACACTATTAGGTCGGTGCCTACTAAGAATTCAAATAGCGACTCACCTCGGGGGTTAGTGTCGGTACTACCCCATAGTTCGTGGTGCGCATTGGTGTCGCATCCCATCAAAATTTCTTCTCCTCTCTTCCTGGCTTCTTCTACCACTACTCTCACCTCCTCTGATGGAGCTGAATTGGGGTCCTCGTACGGTAGGTATCCTGAAGCTAGCTAGATGTGGGCTTTTGCAGATTTTAGCAGTGTTACTGCCAGGTCATTTGTGCTGCGGTGAGGAAGAAAGGTTAAGTTTAGTGTAGATTTAGCGAGAATGCAAGCTCGAATGTTACCTGCGTTCTTGGTGTGGTATAGCTTGTAGTGTGGGTCCCTCAGTCCCATGACGGTGTCATTTCTTATCCAAGGTTCTTGGATGAGGGCGATGTCAAAGCCTCCTTCAGGTTAGCGGATGCTAAGGTGGAGTGATGGAGGTTAGTCTGTATCAGTTTCAGCATCATTGCTAACTGATACAGACCTCTCCACAACGGTAGCGTCAAGGTTCTCTGGCGATGATGGATCATCATCGGGGATCTTGTCGCAGGGGGAGGCGGGTGTCGCCGGTTCAGAGGAGCCAGCAACGCTGTTGCGGTCCGAAGCAAAGAGTCTTACCTCCACCTCTTTAAGACCGCATCGGATCTTAAAGTCCGTAGTCCGGAGCAAGGGGAGAGACTCGGTGGTCAGCGAGACAACCAGCGAACGGCCAGTTTTCTTCACTTCTTCCGGTTTCTTGGAGCTCGGTGTCTCCTCGATAAACTTCCAGTTTTTGACTGGAAGATCCGGGTTTTGGTACGTGACCAGACTTTGTAGTTTGGCTGGCTCGCCTGTGAGGGATTTTGCTCCGGTCCACCGCCTTAAGCTTGGCACCTGGCCAGATTTCACCAATACCTGCAATGGCGGTGGTGATGAAATCGACCGAAATTTGGTCGTCACAGGCTAGCAGCTTTACGTAGCCCTGGTGCCAGCCAGCGTCCTTAAAGGTTGGAGGAGAGTTGGGATGGGTGATAATACGCTCGCAAAGGCAGTTCATCACTCTACCTTCAATGAGCCTCCATTTCTCGTATGAGATTCCCCCTTCTTCGTCAGACAGATCCACGAGGACGACGACGAGGCTATCCTTTAACGTCTCAGAGAAGGGTTTGGAGCTCGTTGAGCTCTTGGTATTCTTCGAGGCGTTGGATTCCTCATCTACGGATCTACGCCGTTTGGGCGCAGCTCCTGTCGCGAACACGGATCGGCTCCCAGCTTGGTTCGTTGAACCATTGCGACTCGTTGAGTCCTTAGCTTGGGTGCTGCTCTTCCGATGAGAGGGATTCACTCTTTGAGTGGTGGGGTGACTAATGCCACGAATGGTGGGTCGGTGTGGGTCCCGGGTGGAGGGGTGGCGTTTGCCACGAGAGGGGGGGGCATCGTACGCCATGGGTGACTGGGCGTCCGGTTTTAAAATGCCGTAGAGGCTGCAGCTTAATCAGTTCATTGAACTGATTTGCCGTGTCGATTGCCCAGGTGTGGGATTCTCGCTCCTGCTGGCTCCAATCCTTTTCCGTCTTTTTGCCTAGTCGGTCTAGGATACGGAAAGCCGCTGGGGTCTCTCGACTTAGCGACTTCTTCTCATGGCCAGAGAGCTTGGGGAGAGTTGGAAGAGCTGAACTGCACGACGGTGTCGTGTCAGTGAGCTCGTCAGAGAGCATCGAGCACTCGCTTGTGGCGTCGTCGATGCAGAGGTTCTGCAGGTGCTCCTCCACACGTGAAGTGCTTTTGGAGCTGCTGGCGGTGCCAGCTGTTTACGGATTTTGTTGAGGTCAGGCCTCTGAATTTTCTTTTTTTGTATTTTTTTGTGTTTTTTGTGTTTTTTCAGTTTTTTGGTTTTTATGCATTTTTTAGAATTTTGGATCCCACGAGTAACTAGGGAAGGGGTGGTCCATCCGCACAGAGCCCCGCATGTACGGATAAGGCAAGCTGATCCAGAGTGCGCCAGTTTCTCTGGATACACCGCTTGCTACTGAGCTATTTTTGTTTTCCCTGGGCCCTCAGCCAGGCTGATTCTCGGCACGGTACGGTTCACACCTTAATCCAGCCCAGGGTGAAGAAGGAATGGAGGAGGGAGGAAGGATGGGAACGACAAGGTGGGATGTGATTTCTGGGGTTTACTCCCTCTAAACACTCTGACCCAGAGTTGGTTTTGGTCCACGATGGGTTTTACAGTAGGATTCTTGGCATCTTCACTGCTATAACCTCATTACCCCGGATCACGAATCACTGTGAAACTTACACTTCATCGTACCGGGGCATCCCCTTATCCGCCACCCAGCGACGTGCCTGGTAGGGGACCTACCCCCCAGGACCTACCTACCTACACGGTTAGTGCATATACAGTGCACTTATGTATTCAAATAAAAGTACACTTCATTTGGTACAAGCCTGATTATGCTTTTCTATTTTATGTATATTCCACTTTGTTTATTCAATGTTTAGGTATTATGATCTTAAACTCTGTTGTACCAATGTATCCTATTCATCCTCTTCTTTTCGTTTATGGCGAAGTTACGATCAAATTTAAAGGGATCGTAACCCTCCCACTTTATGACATCCCTATTGGTCCGCCTGTGGTGTTCACAGGTTCGACCTCAATAAACATCGGCAGGGTGCCAGGTTTTGGATAACTGCTTTAGTTAGGCCAATCGAATGCTGGTGTTACTGCATTTGTATGATCCCAGGTTGCCTATTTTCTTACGATTTCGACGCGGGCGTTTGATTGAACTTTTACGACACGGGTGATCTCCAGTCGTGTCAACACACAGATTTGCAGGCACACTTGCGGGAGAGTTTCAAGATATTAAATGCGTCGCTAGGCTGACCTGGATGTTACTTTTGATGTTATTTATTGCTTTAGTCGCTATATTGAAATTCTTAGCCCGTCCCTGCACGTCCTTATTCACAACCATTTGAATTCCTCCCAAGACGGTTCGTTACTCTAGGTAACATCCTCTTAGTTTATAAGTTAGACTAAGTTAGCTAGGGCGTTCTGGGAGAGGCCGGGCACGTCAACTTGTGGTGGTGCTTCCGGGAGTTGACTGACGCTCTAAGGCTTCACGGCGGGGCGTGTGCAGAAGAGTAGCAAGTTTATAATTTGCTTTTATATAAAAATATAAAATTTAGTAAAGATGCCGAGTTTTATTAACAATTTTCTCGATGAAAACATACATAATATGTAAGATTAATTCGCAAATTAGTTTTTAGGCCGAAAGGCAATAATTATAAGATAGGTATAGTTAAATTTAGGGTGTCCGCTTAAGGAACAATAATCTAGATAAGTATCCTGTTAATTTTAGGTTTAATCATTTTTGCCTAGTCTGTAAGTTGATATTCAATAAATATTAAAAAATGAATTTAAAATTTGAATTCCTTATTATTTTTCAAACATTCTCTACGTGTCCTGTCCCTTAAGACATTAAGCAGGGCTCTAATGGCTCCGCCTATTTGTACAAATATAATAACTACCAGACCTCCCCCAACAGCTACAGCAAAATAAAAACTTTTAGTCAGTGTTCCTTGTTTAAATAAAACGTCAATCAACTAAAAATCATAAAATTAAATTAAATTTAAATGGAAGAACTTCAGAACAAGACCCGTATACAATTTGTTGGCTTAAATTTAAAAAAGCTTTTAGGAATACCGCAACTTTTCATTGGAGTTAGTCAAGACCAAATTCGAATCGGTACATGAGTAAATTTTCTAATTTTTATTGACATGTTTTCGTTTCTAGATTCTATGCATCCTGGTATTGATCATACTTTCTTGTTATGGTACCTATCCCCAAGAACTAAGCGTCCTCTATTTTCAAATGGCATGTGGAGCAACAGGCAGCATAAGCATTTTGTTAGGATTGGAATGGCTTGTCTTTCCATCAAAAGAAAATCGTGGCATTCGCAATGCTTTAGTTTTCGTATGTTGTACCAGTGATTTAAAACTTTTGATCAAAAATGTTTTTCTTAACAGAATGTATTAGCTGAAGTACTTCTGGGAATAACGCTATTGGTAACTGCCTGCAATTTCGCTGCTGTCTATCTTGGAGAAGCTGTCATGGGCTCGGAGATAGAACTCTGGGAACAAAGTGTGCTAACATTTTACCTAATGAGTTACATTTTTGGAATATTGGCAGGTGTTTTAGTCTTTGTCAGTTTGGGTCTTTTGGTATTTACACTTTATAAAAACATTAAAAAGGAATAAGTTAATGATTGGAAATGGATGCGCTGCTTTTGGCACCTTTGCAATTCAATGCTATTTTTCTGGTGTTTGCATTGCATACTTTGCCCAGGAGGCCTATGGTTTTGGTTTTTTTTTTCAACTTTTTCATGTTATTTAATAGACATATCTATACTAGAGTTTGTAGAAAAGTTCAAAAAGTTGTATCCCCACTTCAGTCCGTGTCGGTCTGTATGTCCGCTGTCCAGGGCTCCAGTCTTGGGCAGACAAGTTTTCTTCACACTTCGTATTTGGTATTTTTGGGCTTCTGCTACGAGTACCTGACATGCAAAAGCCACAAGCACATGTGGCATTGACGTCAGAAACGCGTCATAATTTCCGTATGCCGTGTACTCGGCATGTTTGTGACTGCCGCATGCAGTCAACATGTACATGCGCACTACATCCGGCACGAAACATGTGGCATTTTCACATGTCGTTTACTCACAAGCCGCATGTCATATGCGACATTTTTCCTTTTGCGCCATGTACGAGTACATGCGGCAGGTCCCAAACATGCGCCAGCACGAATTCCTGCTTCGTGTGAATTTTTGTTTGTTAGCGGTATTTTTTTCATTTATATAAGTACATACACTGCTAGTCATAAGGTTAGAAGCAGGCATTTTTGAGAAGTAAAATCGATATTTCTCCCGTTAGATGATGGATTAGAAAAAAAACGACAATGGCAAATGAGAGACTTTTTTCTTAACAACAAAATATTAAATGTGTGTATAGGTGAGATTTAGCTAACGGAACTTTGAAAACAAATTGTAAAGTGAGTAAAGAATATGCGGAAATAAATCGAGTCATTAGATTAGAAGCAGTGAACAAATCAACGTTTTTTTTATGAAGTGAATATGTTATTTTCGGTTTAAACGGTACAGTATTATAAAGTAATTATTCTTGATTGAGAATAAAAAAAATGGGAAAGAAAAAATGTTTAAAGGTGGAGGAAGGGACACGAATAGAAGGTTATTGCTCTGAAGGTCTTTCATGCCGTGCTATAGCCCAAAAAATAAAGCGAAGTGATCATTGTGCCAGCAAATATTTAAAAAACCCGTCGTCTTACACAAACCATTATAAAGAAAACACTTCTTCTGCCTTAACACTTCGCGAAACGCGAAGTATCCTCAGAATAGCGTCAAATTCAGCTTTATCGGCAGCTTAAATTAGAGAGAAAGCTAATGTTAAGGCCTAATACTGTACCGTTTAAACCGAAAAAAACATATTCACTTCATAAAAAAACGTTGATTTGTTCACTGCTTCTCACTCGATTTATTTCCGCATATTCTTTACTCAACTTACAATTTGTCTTCAAAGTTCCGTAAGCTAAATCTCTCCTATACACACTTTTCATATTTTGTTGTTAACAAAATAGTCTCTCAATTATAATCCAGTCAAAATAGACAAAAAAAAAAGTCATAACCCACTGAAAATTCGCATAGAGCTGAAAATTGGTAGAGACGTTAAATACATCATTATAAATAAAATGTCAAAAGTCCCCATCGATCCGACTTCTGCAAAAAAATTTATGCAAGGTCAAAGGTACCAAATTAAGGTTTTTTCCATTTTTCTCGAAAACGGTAAGTTTTATCGTGAAAATATGTCAGACAAAAGTGTAGATCATACAATTCTCTACAAAAATGGTCTAGTCACTTTATCACTTACGACTCACCCACCATTCATGAGATATCGCGGTTTTAATAATTAGAAAATTCATATTTTACATTTTTTTTTTTTTTTATATTAAAACATAGGGACGGGCTACAGTCCGCTGGGGCGAACTGTTGGATACCCTATTCTTATTCCTATCCCTCATAAGTGGGCGTGACAAAAGTCTAAGTATGGTTGAATTGTTAAGAACGCTCTACATATTTTGTTATATAACATTTAAAGGATTTTATCAAAAAAAAAACGAAGCTTTTGTAAAAAACGCTCCCTAGCTCAAACTTTGGTTTTTCAATCATATGTTTTATTTAATTGTGGGCGTGTCAGTAGGCGGATTTAAAAAAAATTAACACATGAGAATAAAGGGCCCCTAGAGAGTATATATTATAAATTTCAGCTCCCTAGCACAAACTTTGAACTTTAAAAAAAAAATAAAAAATTAATTGTGGGCGTGTCAGTGGGCGGATTTTGAAAATATTTACACATGAGCATAAAGGGCCCATAGAGAGTATATACTTTAAATTTCAGCTCCCTAGCTGAAACTTTGGATTTTCAAAAATTAATATACCCTTAGAATAGGGTATAAAAAAATTATTTTATTTATTTGTGGGCGTGTCAGTGGGCGGATTTTGAAATTTTTTTATCCCGAGCAGTTTTAGGAGTCATAGATCATATATAAAAAATTTCAGCTTTCTAGCTCAAAATTCGATTTTTTCCAAAATTTGGTTTTTTTGATTTTGTGGGCGTGTCTGTGGGAAGATTTCAAAAATTCGTAAACTTGATTATTTCGGGACCCTAGAGAGTATATGGTTAAAATTTCAGCTGTCTAGGTCCAGTTTAAAGGCCTAATTTTTGGCTACAGACGGACGGACGGACGGACGGACGGACATGGCTAGATCGACATTACTATCGATGCTGATCATAAATATAGTAACTTTTAGGGGTCTACGGGCAATATTAAGGTATGTTACAAACTATGCGTCAAAATTAATATACCCTTAGAATAGGGTATAAAAAGGAAATCTAAATCTCAGGGCACTCAGACTCGGTAACGGTCCATTGTACTACCAGGCAGAAATCCTCCTTTTGGTGTAGAGGCGGCCTGTGAATGGCTGGTGTATGTTGTTGTTCCCCATGGGGATTGATTGAACCTGCACCGCACGGGTCACAAGCCAACACACTAACCTCTACACCGTCGCCACCCTTATTTGGCTTACTACAAGCTAAAACTAACATCTAATGAATAACTTAAAAACTAAAACTTAATAACAAGTCTTAAAAACTAAAGCTTAAGGATTAGGGGAATGGTGAAGGAGATCGATTTTAAGGCGGGCAGGGTTACGGTTGAAATCAAAGACGGAAAGTTTTGAGTTAACCTTCTGCAGCATACGGGAGATTGGATCGTTGGAGCCATATGAGGTTCGATGGGTTGGATGGTAAAAGAGGCGAGGGCAGTGTAAATTACGACGATTAGTGTTAAAGAAAATAGTGATATTAAGAGAGGCGCAGTCGACGGAGTCCGAGAGAAGGCGATAAATGAAAAGAATGTCCGCAGCGTGGAGAAGGTAGTGACGGGGAAGGGATTTGTTGCGCTTGCGCGATAGGGTAATACATTGGCATTTGGGAATGTTAGGCTCTAAGCAATTTTTGAGGCACCAGGTTGAAAACCGATCAAGGTCTTATTAAAGGAGAGAGGAGTCATGAGGTAAGGCAACGAGTTTGAAGAGTTTGGTATCGTAGACGTATAGAGAATGGGAGGAGTGATTAATGACCTTTTCAAGGTCGTTTATAGTGAGGATACAGAGAAGTTGACCCAAATGACTGCCTTGCGGGAAACCAGAGGTTGCCAAGAAAGGGGTCGATAAGACGGATCTGAAGCGAACACTATAAAGCCGGTTTTCCAGGTAGGAAGATATCCATTTTAATAAAATGGGTTCAAACCCAAGAGCAGACAATTTAAAGTAAATTAATTCATGAGGTATCTTATCAAAGGTCTTGCTAAAGTCAGTTGCAATAACGTCAATTTCGTTGCCGTTCTCTAATGCTGACAGGGCAAATGACACGAATTCGACAAGATTTGTAGTGGTTGATCTACCTTTCAGAAAGCCATGTTGGTAATGGGAAATAAGAGACTTCCATCAAAAGCTTAAGGCTTCGTATATTATACTTTCGAAGATTTTGGGAATATGCGAGAGTGGCAATAAGGCGATAATTAGTGATATCACTTTTCAATCCTTTTTGTGTATCGGGGTTATGAAAGCGGTCTTCCAAATCTGGGGAAATGCTCCTTGGGAAAGAGATAGATGAAAGAGGAAAGAAAAAGGGACCGACAAATTGGAAGAACACTTCTTGAAAAAAATTGCGGAGAGGCCATCTGGGCCGGATGAAAATTCATCCATTAGCTTTTGTAACTTATTTTCGATGAGAGTATGGTCAATAGTTTGAGAGAGAAAGGGGCCAATAGAGAAGTTAGCTAGGTAGCTGAAGTACGTGGAGTCCGGTACAAATAAGTTGTCAGAGAAAGATTGCTTGAATGCCGAAAATGAGTTTGCAATGGTATGTGGGTCCGTGAATGATACGTTTTCATAAGAGAGAAAAGGAGGGTAGCCGTCTGATTTTTTTGTAGTTGACGAATCGGAAAAAGGACTTAAGGAAGTTTTATTGGAGTGTTTTCTAACTTCCCATTGGAAGTTCTTGTTTTATTTGCTACTTGGTTTACTGATAAATGATATTTTGACAAGTGTTATTTCTGATTGCGCTACCATTGCGCTACCTAGGTATAACTGATTGGCAGGTCGTGCATTCGAATCCCGGCCAGGGCCATGATTTTTAATTGAAGTCACATAAATAGAGATCTATCCCTAATCTCCCTTCTTCACCGCAAAATAAACAATATCTTTTAAAATTAAAATCTGGCTCACTTACCCGTGCTCTAGTATAAGGTGGGCTTATCGTGGATGTACTACCTTGTTCTGTCTCGCTCTGTCTTTTAACTGCAACAATACTACTCTTTCGAGTGTACATTCTACGACACTCCACGTGGACTGTCACAGCTTGCTTGTCTTTCAAGTATTCAAAAAACTTATCATTTCTTTTAACACTTGCATCAATCAAAGTCTTCATTCCACGATCAACAACAACAACTTCACTTTCTTTCAAAGGTTTATCACAAATGAAACAAACTTCTGACATTTTGTTAAAATTATTTAACAGCACAAATTAAATTTGAAAATATTACCAATAAGCACGTCTCGTCTGCTCACTGCAAAGGAATTTTCAAAACTAACAGTATATATTTCGTTTACTTCCTTCAAAAATAGGCAGGTGTGCCACCCTCCACACTCGAACAATGACGTAGCTAGCAGATGTTACTCAAGGTTACCGACGAAGGGAATTAGGGACTGACAGTATAGTGCATATGATGTAAAATATGAATTTTCTAATTATCAAAACCGCGATATCTCACGAATGGTGAGTCGTAAGTGATAAAGTGACTAGTGACTAGTGACTAGTTTGTAGAGAATTGTATGATCTACACTTTTGTCTGACATATTTTCACGATAAAACTTACCGTTTTCGAGAAAAATGGAAAAAACCTCAATTTGGTACCTTTGACCTTGAATAATTTTTTTTGCAGAAGTCGGATCGATGGGGACTTTTGACATTTTATTTATAATGGTGTATTTAACGTCTCTACCAACTTTCAGCTCTATGCGAATTTTCAAAGGGTCAAATGTCTATTTTGACTGGACTATTACTATAGTCGTTTTTTTCTAATCCATCATGTAATGGGAGAAATATCAATTTTACTTTTCAAAAATGCCTGCTTCTAACCTAATGACTAGCAGTGTATGTATCCTTTTTCGGATTTTAAGAACCTTTTTTGGAGTTCCAAGCAAATCTTGGTAAATTAACATTGAAATAAAAAAACGTTTATCCATAGGCTCATTATTTGATTAAAAGATTATTTAGCTCATAAGCTCTTTTCGATTTAGGAATTGAATAATGGGCCCTGATGCCTATACATTTTATGATTGAGTTGTATATGTGACGACTTATTTGTTTAGGCAATGAAATGAAAAATAATATTGATAAAATTTCAATATGAAAAGGACACTGGAAAAATATTCTTTTTTTTTGGGAACTGTTTTGGTGCTCCAAACCTCTTGGTAAAATAACTTAACACAAGAATACAGCGCGGTTTCTAAGTATATTTTAAATAAAGATCCCTTTTAGGTCTTTAAGGTCCTTTTTTTGGTGTGCTAAGGACCTCATGGTCGTTAAATGAAGAAAAATTATATTTTTACAAAATGTTCACCGTGCAGTATTTCTGTGTTCATTGATTTTACCAAGATGTCCGGAACCCTAAAAAAGTCATTGAAGCCCGAAAAAGGATATATTTCCAAAATATCCTTAGAAACCGCGCTGTATTCTTGTGTTAACACTTATTTTGCCAAGAGTTTCCTTGCCTATGCATATAAGTCGTCACATATGTACGCCTATGCATATATGTATCTCTCGAATTAGCTTACATTATTTGCATTATTCATTAAAATGAAGTTTGTAAGCTAAGCACGACATAAATAAATAAAGAAATACAGAAAACATAATGTATCAAAAGTACTGCGAAGGAAACATGCGGCATTTTTCCCTGTCATGTACTTGTAAGCCGCATGTCGTGTACTCGGCATGTTTTTGTCGCATGCCATTATTTTTGCATGTTCCGAACATGCGACAAAAATACGGCAATTTTATTTAAAACTCGCTTCGATTTGGCTTTCCGTTTTCTATCATTTTTAATAACGGTACCTACCTACCATATTTATTTAAAACTGTTGGAGTGGTTTTGAATTTTTAATTGTAATTATATTTTCAGACAATACAAATTGCACTAAAGTTATGTAAGAACTTGAACTGTAGCTATTAGTAAAGAATCGCAATAGCTTTAGCCTTAAAACTAACTTAAGGTTCACCTGTATCAACAAACTTTTCACTGATTTGAATTAGATTTTGTGTAAATTGTCTTCGCAACACTTAATTTGGTGTTTTTCATTGAAGACAAGATTTTGAGCAATAGATCAAATCTTGTTCGGTTTTGCATGTTTCGTTGCGGAAACATAGGGAAGTGCTACACTCCCCTTGGTCGAACTACCCAATATACTTCCAATTTATATTACTTATAAAGTGGCCGAGCAAAAATCTAAGTATGGATGAATTGTTAAGAACGCTCTATATAATTTGTTACACAATATTTATAGGATTTTAATGAAAAAAAAAGTTTTTGTAAGAAAAACGCCCCTTAAAAGTGGGCAAGGCAGAAAACTTTATTTGAAGGAATTGTTCAAAACGACTAAGCACTAAGTGCCACTAAAGAGTGTATATTATAAATTTCGCTTCCTAGCTCAAACTTTGACTTTTCGATAAAACTGTTTTATTTAATTGAGGATGTGTCAGCAAGCGGATTTCAAAAATGTTAACACTCGAGCATTTCGGGACCTAAAGATAATATATTTAAAATTTAAGGGTGTATCACTGGGCGGATTTTAAAAATGCTTAAACTTGAATATTTCGTGCCCCTAGAAAGTGTATGGTTATAATTTCAGCTTTCTAGCTCCGGTTTAAAGGCCTAATTTTTGCCGACGGACGGACATGGCTAGATCGAAAATACTATCGATGCTGATCACGAAAATAGTGACTTATAGGGGTCTACGGGCAATATTAAGGTATGTTACAAACTATGAGTCAAAATTAATATACCCTTAACATAGGGTAAAGTTTTTTTCCACTGCCACCGCTCTTGCAAACGTCTGACAAACATCCAAGAGTATAATCTGTCATGAGAAGCTTCTAAAGATTGCCATTCGGATTCGGCTTTAAATTGTAGGCCCCTTCCACTTGCACAAGCAAACGGTTGGAGAAGCTAGGTTTTATGGGCCGTTAATACCTGCTATAATTAAAATATGTGGTATAAAAAGAGCAATTTCAGATTTGTCTCTAACCGCAAGATGTGATTTAAAATTTTTGAGCAAATTACTTTATAAGACAAAATTCAAAATGAGGAAAACGTGGTTTGTATTTATTGTGAAATAATTTCAGCAGAGCAGTTCTAGATTTTAAAAGTAATCCCTTCGATTTTCAATGAAAAACGCTATAAGTCGTTCACTTAAGTCTGACTGTAAACATAAACAAGAGAACTAAAATCAAACGCAATGAGTTGCGTTTACTCAACTTGGTTAATTTAATTCAGTCAAATGACAGTTAATATTGTTCTCGATAAATCAGTGGAACAATTTCAAAAAAATTAAATGCATATGTATATTATGCAAGTAAGGCAAGTAATAGCAAATTAAAATTCAGTTGGCAAATAAACAAAAATATTCAAAACGTTGTAAAGAGAATTTATTATATTATACATTAACGGCTCATATAGGGCTAAAACCTAGCTTCTCGAACCATTTGCTTGTGCAAAGTTTAAGGGTGGTGGGGTGTGTATGAGTAGGGTAGACTCTGATTGTCATATGGACACCCCTTATTTAAAATCACGTGGTGGTGCCCAGTTCGTTGCAAATATCTCATACACATCAATTGTTTTATCTTACCTCCCAATGGTAACAACTGGCCTCGCATGAACGAACGGTGTAGTATTCAGTTAGGATGACAAATATCTTATATGAGCTACTTTGACATATTTGGAACTTATGGGGTCAACGACAGCGCTCATATTCCCGAAATGGAGTACTGCCACTTCTTTACAGAAGGCATGCTGCCCTCCAGGTTGGGGGTTGTGCCGTGTGGGTAACTTCCCAACAACATACGAAAAAGTTGATTATGAGAGAGATACCAATCTCGGATATGGATACCCCTTACTTAAGATCAAGATCCGGAACGTCAACGGGGTATGAACTGAGAGCATGCACATGGAACGTACGTACAATGTACCCTGGTGCTGCTCAAAAACTTGAATCTGTCCTCGCGCGGTATAAGATGAATACGATGGATATGCAAAAACGACAACAGTCAGGCTTCTATTACAGCTGTCAACCCAGCATGAACATGTTTCGATGCGGATTCGTAGAGAAAATCGGCTAAGATCAACTTCATTGATTTCAAGCCGATATGTGATCATCTGGCTGTTATACGCATCCATTTTACAACATCAGTATAATATGTGCACACGCCTCTACTGAAGAAGCAGAGGAGGAGTTGTACGACCTCCTGGACGGAGGCTGTCCGGAGTACGACTGGAGTAGCCAGATTCTACAGAGAGCACCTGAGCGAGAGATTTGCCGCTGTGTACTTACCACCCACAGACGCCAACAATATGTGGAACCGGTATCGCGACATCATTAGAGAAAGAGCCCTTCGTATGATGATGAGTGCGCTCACAAAGAAATGGTGGTAGATTGTTCACATATACAAACGCTGCAACGCAAAACTAGGGTAGTAAGGGAAGGGTATTGAGCCAGGAAATTGAAGGAGAAACAGATCCTGCGTAGAAAGAAGATGGCATACGAAATCTCCCAATTTATGGAGATCGAGGAGTCTCGCGATCGAAACAACATCCGAAGGTTGTTGATGATCTACCAGCTGAGCTTTTCAAATACGGAGGTGATGTTATGATAGGGCGCATGTACCAAATCATCTACCAAGTATTTGTGGAAGAAAGCATGCCCGGTGACTCGACTATCAGCTCCATATGCCCCATCTACAAGAAAGACGATTCTATGTCTAGCAAGAACTATCGAGGCATATCTCTGCTAATTGTCGCATATAATATCCTAATTAACGTAATGTGTGAAGGTCTAAGGCCATTCTGGTCAAGCTATCTTTTTTACCAGAAAAAGGAAGGATTGTTTCTTACCCTGCCATAATTTAAATATAAATAACTGTGATATTCCATGGGTCAACTCTGTCAAGTACTTAGGTGTCTACTTAGACAAGACGCTGACCTTTAATGAACACACACGAATGACATCAAATAAAATAAATATTGGCATTAAATTGTTATACCCGCTCATAAACCGGAAGTCATTACTCACTAAGCACAATAAAATCCTGTCGGGTTGGTTACCCACCAGGCGCGTCCCCAGGTGGTGGATAGGGGGACCTCGGTACGATACGTTCGTGATCCGAGGTTTTAGAGTCATAGCGGCGTTTTATACACCGTCAAAGCTCTATCGCGAACCAAACCAAAAAACAAGTATGCAGGAACAACTTAATGATTCAAATACTCCAGGTGGTACTCGCATGGGCGAAAATCCACCCGTGGTCTTTTCGACCACGGTCGGGGCACGGATTCTGGAGGCCCCAACCGACATACATATACCCCCCGCCTGTACAGGCGTTGACCTTCGAGTTGCGAAAAGGTTTGCTTCCGAAGATTCCTGCAGCTCTATCTCCGACACGTTCGGTAGACTGGGCTGGAAACATGAAGAAAGTGGCGGAGAGGTTCAACCTGATACGCTTAATCTTCAGACCAATAGACAGACAGCCGATAGGTGTGATGCTGCCGACGAGGCCTGCGAAACCGAACAGGTGAAACGGGCCACAGAGGCGGCGTCCACTGGTCAGCGTCCATCTAAGAGCCAGCGAAAGAGGAAAAGGAGAAAGGCGGCTATCGTGCGGCGCGAAGAAACTGCACCGCCAGTTGAAGGCGCAAGCGCTGAGAACTGCCCTTCCCCGGCGGCGACGGAAAAGAGATGCAGGTCGGCAGAGGTTACCCCAACCGAAACCAGCCAGCTGACTGAAACCAACGCTGCCTCCCCTTCCAATAGCTCGAACAGGAACAAACGGAGGAAGAAGACCTCAAGCACTCCTGTCGGTGGAACTGCGCGCGCACCTTCTGCGTGCCCTTCCACTAGTATGACTGATGTATTTCCAATGATTGGATTTACTCAGATTAACCTTCAACACTCCAAGGCTGCTACTGCACTCATCAGTAAGAAGCTTTCTGTGTTGAATACAAAAGCCCACATAATATCCATACAGGAGCCATGGGTGTGGAAAAATCGCATCTGTGGCCTTGGAGGTGTCCGTGGCACTACGATACTCTGTGACGAGCGGTCCGAGAGACCAAGGGCTTGTCTTGCTGTGTCGAACCTTTTCTCAGCGACTAAGCTTGGACAATTTTGTGGCCAAGATTTGGTTGCTGCAGCCATTAGCTACGAAACGAATGGAAATTGGAAGACCTTCATCGTGGCATCAGCTTATCTCCCCTATGATTCGGTAGTGCCTCCACCACCGAGGGCAATTGCTGAACTCATTGACTATTGCGACACCAGGAAGATGGGCCTAGTTATATGCTGTGATGCCAATGCTCAAAACACTGTTTGGGGCAGCAGCAAATGCAACATGCGAGGAAACCATCTCCTGGATTTCATTCTATCATCTGATCTTACTATCAACAATGTTGGCTCGCAACCAACTTTTGTGACGTCAAGAAGACAGGAAGTGATCGACCTAACTTTATCAAATAGATACTTTAAGGCGGTTACTAACTGGAGGGTCTCTTCGGAGGTGTCCCTCTCAGACCATAGATATATCGAATTCCAAATCGAATGCGAAGCCATAACTTTGCAGGAGAGGAGGAATCCGAGAAAAACCAACTGGATACGCTTCAGGGAGGAATTAGGGAAAACTCTCAAAACTCCAACCAAACTCAGGACGAGACAAAAGGTAGAGGAAGCTGTTCAAGACCTGAATAGTGCCATTACTAGCTGTTTTGAACTGACGTGCCCAGTAAGCAAACCCCCTGGCAGAACACCGGTTCCCTGGTGGAGCTCGGAACTGCAAAGAATTCGTAGAGAAGCTAGAAAGCTTCTAAATAGGTCACTTAAGACTGATTTGGAGACAGACTGGAATCTCTACCGATCGAAGCAGAAGGAATATAAGAGGCTAATTCGGGTATCCAAAAGTGCTTCTTATAAGAATTTCTGTGAAAAGATTGAAAAGCTGGGTGAAACTAGTAGGTTGGTTAAAGTTCTGAAAAAGGGCAAACCAGCCAAACTGGACTCACTTAGAAAACTTGATGGCACCTTCACTGAGACGAAAGCGGAAACTCTTAGTTATCTGCTGGAGTCTCACTTTCCGGGTAACCAGATTACAATTGGTTCACAACCAGCCCCGATTACCGAGACTATGAGTGAGCCAAGACAAACAACTCGGCGTAGCTGGTATATTGCGAAGGCCGTGGTGACGGACGAGGCCATTAAATACGCATTTGCGTCTTTTGACGGCTTCAAGTCGCCTGGTACGGACGGAATATACCCAGCCATGCTGCAACAATGTACAAACCAGCTGCTACCGACTATGAAGAAAATCTTCACCGCTGTCCTAGCACTGGCATACATTCCAACACCCTGGCGTACAGTTAGAGTGGCATTCATACCAAAAATTGGCAGAAGTGACTACTCGCTCGCCAAGAGCTTCAGACCAATCAGTCTGACTTCTTTCTTGCTGAAAAGCTTGGAAAGGCTGGTCGAGCTTCACGTGCGCAAAGGTGCTTTGCGATTGCACCCACTATCTCCGATGCAACATGCCTATCAACGCGGAAAATCCTGCGAGACTGCGCTCCAAAATCTAGTTGGTAGAATTGAAGGCGCGCTTGACAGAAAAGAATACGCGATGGGCATTTTCATCGATATTGAGGGTGCTTTTGACAATGCGACTTTTGATAGCATGTGCAGCTCCGCCAGACAACACGGAGTAGACGAACCATTGGTGTTGTGGATTAAAGCAATGCTAATGAATAGAACGTTGGTTGCGGATGCGGATTGTGGCCGCTATGTTATGGCGGGGGTAAACAGAGGCTGCCCGCAAGGCGGCGTCATGTCTCCACTGCTGTGGTGTATGCTGGTCGACTCTCTGTTGAACGCACTCAACAGTTCTAATATTTACGCTCAGGCGTACGCGGATGATGTTGCCGTGCTTTCTGTTGGATCATGCCTAGCGACTGTATGCGCCAAGGCGCAGGCGGCCCTTGACGTGATCGACGAATGGTGCACTAGGAATGGGCTCTCGGTCAATCCTCTTAAAACTGAGGTTGTTCTCTTTACGAGAAGGAGGAAGCTGGTCGGGTTGACTCAGCCAGTGCTAAAAGGCGTCACAATCCAACTCTCCAATGAAGCAAAGTATCTGGGAGTCATCCTGGATAGCAAACTTCTTTGGTCCAAACATGTTGAGCTGAAGACTGCCAAGGCGCTGTCTATTTTCTGGCAGTGCAAAGGCATTTTCGGCAAGACATGGGGCTTATCACCGAAAAGAGTCCTATGGATTTATACGGCTATGATAAGACCATTTATAGCATACGCATCGGTTGTTTGGTGGAATAAGCTTTCACGTAAATACGTCACTGCTGCTTTTGCCAAACTCCAAAGGCAGGTATGTCTCGGCTGCACGGGGGCCTTCCCCAGCACGCCTGGCTCCGGCCTAGATGCACTATTGAACCTTCCGCCCCTTGATGTTTACATCATGGGCTGTACAATCAAGGCTATCTCACGTCTTACAAGAGGTGGCTTTTGGTATAACTCGCACTGGAGTTTTGATGAACTTGCGCAACGGTTGTCCTTCGACTCCTGTCTTATGGATATGCCGTCTGATGCGATGACACCGGAACTTCGGCTAAAGCGCAAATACGAGGTCGACTTTCCTCGCGTCCAGGACTGGCTCTGGCCGGACTCGGAACCTGGAAGGGAATGCAGTCGAATCTTTACGGATGGCTCCAAAACCGATCAAGGATCTGGTGCTGGTGTCTTCGTGGAGAGCGATAGCGTTAGACTTTTCTTTCCGTTAGGCAAACATGCGTCAGTCTTCCAAACAGAGACTTATGCTATCCTAATGGCCATGGACTATGTTACGAGGAACAGGTGGAGGGGGCGAAGTATCTGCGTCTGTAGCGACAGTCAGGCTGCGCTTAAGGCCTTACTCAAACCCTTAACTACCTCCAAAATAGTACGTGAATGCAAGATATCTCTGAATTCGGTCGGAAGGCTGAATTCACTTAAACTTGTCTGGGTCCCGGGTCATAACGGGATCACGGGAAATGAGATCTCCGATGAACTTGCTAGACAAGGCTCAGAGGGGGACCTCTCAGGACCTGAACCAGCGATCTGTCTGCCTGCGTCCTCGGTCAGGGCTTCCATTGACGGTTGGGTTTCCTATGAACACAATCGCCGTTGGCATGACTCTCCAGGGTGCAGACAGACTAAGCAAATGCTCCCCGACGTCTGTGGGAAATCCGCGGCATTCTTGTTGTCTCTCAACAGAAAAGACTGCAGACAGACTACTGGCGTTCTTACGGGACACTACGCTTTTGCCAAACACCTTAAGGTGCTAGGCCTAAGCGACACCACCAACTGCGAAGCCTGTGGAGAAAGCGACGACACTGCGGAACATTTCGTCTGTGATTGTCCTGCTTTTGCTCGTATCAGGTGGCAGGTATTTGGTGCGGATATGGTGAGTGCTGTAAACCTAAGCTCCTTATCATTGAAGCGCCTTCTCGTTTTTCTTAGAAAAACGAGTAAATTCCCACAGTAAAATGTGGTGTGTCTGCCTGGCAGTACAATGGACCAGTATTGAGTCTGAGTGCTCCAGCGCAGAAAGTTTCACACATCCCGACAAAAAAAAAAAAAAAAAAAAAAAAAAAAAAAAGCACAATAAATTAATAATTTTTAAAGTCGTTTTTCAAGCGATATTATTGTATGGATCACCTGTTTGGGGAAATTGTGCCGGAATGCATAGGAAAAAACTACAGATATTACAAAACAAAATTTTAAAAATGATCCTTAAAGTCCCCTGGCATTTTTCAACCCAGGAGTTACACGATCAGGCAAAAGTCATTAAAGTAGATAGAAAAATTGAAGTTCCCAAGGAAAATTTTTTCAGAAAATGTGAATCAAGTGAAAACCCTCTCATAAAAAACCTTATTTAAAAATAAAAAAAATAAAAATATATATATAATATATTATATGATTTATATCTTCCCTATTTCTTTCTTTTGTTACTTCAGTAATTTTGTTATTATTGTTATTCATTTGTTATTTATTATTCCTGTCATTCTTACTTTTCTTTTGTACTTATTTATAATTAATGCATTTACAATACATACATATATTATAACCCTCACATATCTTTTTATTTATTAGTATATTTATTTTATTTATCTCCTTATTTATTTATTTATTTATTTACTTATTTATTTGTTAATGTATTTATTTATTTATTTATTTATATATTTATTTATTTATCTATGAAATAATATTAGTATTTGTGTTCATTCCATTAGATTTAAGCCATATCTGTGATATAATTATAAACAAAATTTAAATGAAGGTTTTTCTTTCTTATTTTCCTTCAAACCTATTCATTTTGAAATACAAGCTTATCAGAATCCTAATATTGATTTTCAGTAGTAAGATACAATTTGTTATCAAATCTCTGTGCTGCGCAATGACTTATAAATATTGTAAACTATGTAATTTTTCCTTGAAACAATAAATGTATCTATCTATCTATCTAAGGCCATTCTGTTTCAATGACTGTTCCTACCCGGCAGATCGACAATCTTCACACTAAGGCAAATCCTGGAAAAGACCAATGAATTTCAAGTCGAGACCCACCATCATTACATAGACCTTAAGGCCACATTAATCGCCAGGATCTCTACTTAGCGATGGCAGATAGTGCGCAGGGCAGGTTTCAATACGGAAGGCACTGTCTTCAACACATCCTTCCAATTACTGGTCTAGGCGGATAAGATCTACATAATCGAACGATTTGAGCGTCAAGTGGTAGAGGCTTTCATGGCGATTGAAGAACAGGCAAAGTTGGTTGGCATTGAAGTCAACGAGGACAAAACCTAATACATGCTTTCCACAAATAGACCA
Source organism: Portevinia maculata (assembly GCA_949715645.1). Lineage (NCBI taxonomy): Eukaryota > Metazoa > Arthropoda > Insecta > Diptera > Syrphidae > Portevinia > Portevinia maculata. Next base: position 79,536,591 of record OX454526.1, on the reverse strand, counting down.
ACTTCTCTCAACTCCACGAAGACACCTTAGTCGAGAAGCGAGGATGAATTACCTTAGAAAACCGTTGCTAGTTTGGTTTGGCAAAACAAATGGGCTCACAACTCCTTACGCGAAAAATCAAGAGGCCTGCAAATCTCATTTACTGCCGCTGTATGGGTCATATCGCTTTGCTATGAGCCGGAAGAGGAGGCTAATATTGTGGTATTTTGAAAGAAAAACCTTCCGTCTGATATTTGGTCCTGAAATCGGAATGGTGGAGAAGAAATAACCGCGAACTCTATGAGCTGTACTAAGATGTGGATGTAGTCTGATAAGCTAAAATACGTCGACTAGTTGGGCTCGCTCACATCGGACGAGTAGATGCTCCAGTGAAGAGCTTCTTTACTCCCAGTCCCAGCCAGCATTTTCGAGCCGGCAAGGAAAACCGTTTTAAAGACTATGCCATGGCGGATACCAGAGCGCTCCACGCTCTCCACGGGTCGCCAGTCTTTTAATGTAAAAAAATGTTTCTCTATTTGTAAATAAGGTCTTCAAGTCCAATTTACAAAATTCGCAAATACGAATATCTAAAAACTGCCCTTAGAAAAAAATTGGTTTATTTTTAGCGAAAACAATATTACAAAAAGTTTTTATATTAATTACATTACAGTATGAATATTTAATAAAAACAATAATTATTCTTTCTTTTCCTTTTAGAACACTTTGAAAATTCTTACATATCTAAATAAATAAAAATAAAACATAAAAAATGTATATGTATAGACTGTAACATATTCGGATGTTGGCGGGAGTTCCCTTAGAAGACGAATATCATAACCTTACATCTAGATTCCGCGATATGACTTATGTGCCAAGAATGTGCTAATAAAGTAGAGAACGCTGTTTACCAGCCCCATAATTGATGCAGCCAGATAAGCATCGTATTGTTTGTAGCCCTTGTAGCGTGAATTGTCGTTCAACTCGATAAGGAACAATACAGAGGATACCAACAGCAAAATACCACCAACGCTATGGTAAATAAGTTCCTGAAAAAAGGCATGAAAGTGTTTTTTATAATTTTTTTTTTTGAAAAAGCACATTTAAACATACATAGATCGTTTTCGAGATGATACCTCCTGTACTTAAAGAGGTAAGACAGGATAATAAAAGGCAAAACGTTGCTATCATAAATGTTGTGACCATCAGGAAGAAGAACAGGACATTTGTTCCCATGAAGATGCTCATGCTCTTGGCATAATAAGAGCAAATTCCTACACATGCTACTCCGATGAGCTAAAGTAAAATAATTATTTAAAAGTAGAATATTGTATACAGTATAAAGACAACTTACAAGTTGGAGCAATTTTAAAATTCCTGGAAATGATTTCAAGTACCCCGTGTTAAGTACAATGTATGAGGTATTGGTGGTACTGGTTGTAGTCCTTGTAATCGTTACTGAGTGAGACATGTTGGCGGATTAGAGATTCGACTGAAAATATATATAAAACGAAAGAATGCTATTATAAAAGGGAATGTCGCAAATGGAATCACTACCATTATTCGCCTTAAGTTGAATAGTCCCAAAACACGTTATTCATGCATGATAATGACTATCGTGGACAAAAATAACATTTACACGACAACATGAGATATAATCAACTTTCAGATCCATATTTATTGAAGATGGCTGGGGGAATGAATAATTACTCCTTAAGTATTTTTGGTAAAACTGAAGAATAACAAATAGTTGTTTTAATCGCAAAACAATCCAAATTAAAACGCAACCATTTACATATAAGCAAAAGTCTATCTCTATAATTCGTATGCTAAATGAATCAATAAATTAACAATAATATTTATCAAAGCCATCTAATGCTTTCTATTGATTCTAAAGAAGACCGAAAACGATACCAGCCACCAAAACAAAACAAAACAAAAAAGAATGATTTCCGCTGGAGTGACATCACTCCATTCGTACGTGGAGTTGTTTGATATCGGTTTCCATTACTTCGCGTCCCCTTCCAGAAAACCGGACGCTCATAAAATTTCGAAACAGAATATTATGTTGATCTTGAAATTCACGACATTTCGGAAAGATTGCGTAATCATCGTCATTGAAATATTTTTATTCGCAACACGATTTTACGTCGATATAAATGTAGATGAATGAAATTTAAATGCAGCATGAATTGGAGGTCGACGTCATTCAATGTCGTCATCGATTAAACAATAAGCAATATTGAACATCGAAAGTATCGCTTCCCACTATTTTTTGAGTGGTTAATGTTAGTGGAAATACTTTTCCCTAATAATTGGTACATAAAGTGTAATACAGGGTGTAGCTCTGATGTCATCCTCTTAACTCTGATTCATGCGATCACTCTTATTGAGTTCCAATTTTATTGAAGTTTTCAAGTATGCTTGATTTGTTTATCAGTTAGTAGTTTATTTTTTTTATGATTCATTCCAATTGTGATTATTAGATTCAACACTCTGTGTACCAACTAAATGTTGATTATAAGAGGTATTTTAATCTGTTTCCTCTTTTACGACTGGGTTATGATCTGAACTGAAGGGATCATAACCCACCGAATTCACTACATAAGAAGTACATATTTCTTATATCCGTTATTATTAAGAAATATGACTGTTTCCTCTGATAAAAATAAAAATTATCAAAAATACATTGGCAGTGTCTCAGATATTTAGACTCAATTCATAATTGAGTCGTACATACAAAATGACGCATTTTAAAGATAACAATGCAGAGGTGTTCCGCCAAGAAAATATTGGAGACAACATGCGATTGACATATTAACTAACGATGTACACATTATTTGGAATAAATTCGAAGTATACATACATGCATGTACGACTACATTAATTAAGATATTTATAAAAGTCTCGTCATCGTAGGCTTTGGGAAACAAAAAACTAAATAGCTTGTGGGCTCAATGTTGCAGTGGTTGGTGTGTTGGACTACTGAGCGAGGGGTTCAATATTCAAATCCAACCAGAACATTATAAACGTTTGTTTCCTGTCCCACCTAAAGTAAAAGCCTGCTTAACGTTCAAGAACATTCAAGAGGAGTATAAACTGTGATGAGAATTTTTTCAAATTTGCTGTTTGGAAACTGTTGGTGCCTTTCATTTGTGACAAAAATATATTGCTCATACATGAACGTCTGCAGAAGCTAGGCTCAAGGCCCTGTATGCACTGTTAGCGCCACCATAGAAGTAATAAAATGCCTGATCGCAGACCGGGTACAGTGTTTATGATTGTTCACGCACATGCATTAGTTGAGTATTAGCGTATGCACTGATCTGCATCAAAATAGCGTTGCCCAGTTTTGTACATATGGCTATACAACAATAGCGCCTTTTTTACATTGATTTAAAAAAAAAACGCTTCAAAGCTAAATTAACTAAGATCAGTCTTATATGTATCCACACCGCCATAGAAGAACAAAAACCATGCTACCCGACAAAACATCTGAGAAATATCCTAAACGATGACGATTTGTGCTATTAACGCCGGTGCTATCAATGACTGTAGCTATAAGCGACTGGAGCGTTACATGATAGCGTATCCTTGACCTCTTGAAAAGTCCTGTACAACCAGCATCAAGTACTGTAGATTAGTGGCATCGGTGCCAAGAAGCTTTCAGAAACACCAAGACTGATGTTCTGGGTTTCACCCGATTCACAGCCGGGGTTTAGTAGGTACCTACCTAAAAAAAAAATGTCTGCATATTATCAAACGACGAATGGGATCTATATTTCAAACAAAAAATAATGGCTTGGATGATGAATGCCAAAACTTTCGACCATAATGAAGAGAACAATATCAAAACTAAAGTCTTATTATAAGGCTACAGTCCACTTAGGCGAGCTGTCGGATGCCCTACTCCTACCGATGCTACCAAGCTAATTTTTTTTAGTAAGAAGATGATTATTGTAGGCACAATAAGTTCAAACACTTCTGAGTACTTTGTAACAAGACAATAATACTTTAGAGAAACATGCGAAACATGCGAAAGAGCTTCTGCAATTATTATTAAACTTTATAACTCCAGGTGGAGTTGAAATGCTTGACCAATTGATGAGAACGTCAAACAAACCGTTGGTCAGCGGCTAGGGAGTCGACGAAGTCGTAACTGCTGCTTTTGTCTCCCAAAATCTGACCGAAAGAAATTTAACATCTGTTCTATTTCTAATAAGACAATATGTCCACAACATTCCCATACTAAATATAAAGGTAACTACGACTTTTGGTAGGTAACAAACACAATTCGGAAGTAGATTTGATAAAAAAATATGTATATTTCTTTTTCTATGGTATTTAAATAAAAGGAGCCATTTAATGTCCCCAAAGTTAATAATTAATTTGTAAGGAAATTGAAGTGTTAATTGTTAATCGTGCCACAAACATGACAGTTGTGTGAATTCTGTCAAATAAAAAAACCGGACCCTGTTTCTCTCGTTTTCTCAGTTATTCTCGAGAAACTTGAAGAACAAAGTAAAATAAATAAAATTATTCTCGATCGGCTGGTTAAGCTCGAAAATAATTCATGGAAAACGCGCACTTCAAATACAACATGAATGAAAAACCAATGTTAAAAATATGCACTTGGAATGCAAACGGACTTTTGCAAAAACTTGACGTATTGGAAATATTCATACGTGAGAAAGATCTTGACATTTGCTTGATATCTGAAACTCACGCAAAAAAGGGATCGAATTTAAAAATAAAAGGATATAATGATTTCCACGCTTGTCACCCTTCGGGAAACGCGAGAGGTGGATCATCATTGTTTATTAAAGACTGCATTGAACAATACGAAGACCTGAAGATAGAGCTTGAAACTATGCAACTGTGCACGATTCGAGTAAAAAATAGTCAGCGTACTCTTAGAATTTCATCTATCTACTGTCCACCGCGTTCCGCGCTTGAAAAAAGTGATTACACGAACTTGCTTAAATCGCTCAAACCAAATTTCATTATTGGCGGCGATTTTAATGCGAAACACACGTTCTGGGGTTCTAGATACATCTCGCGAAAAGGTAGAATGCTCTATGGGGCAGGTATGGAGTACAGTTGCGATTTCCACTCGACGGGCAAACCGACCTACTGGCCAACTGATACTTCAAAAAAACCTGATCTGATTGATTTTTTCGTCGTGAAAGGAATAACTACCAACCACATTAAAATTGAAGAGAGCTTTGATCTGTCATCTGATCATTCACCGGTTATTTTAACATTGAGCGTAAAACTAGCCAATAACCTAGAGCCAGCGAGATTAACTGGTAGATCAACTAACTGGGAAGGCCTTAGGAACGAAATTGAAGAGAATGTTGAACTGAGCGTCCCACTTACGACACCCTATGAACTTGAGGCTGAAGTTGATCGCTTCGTTGAGATCGTACAGCTCGCCTCCTGGAATAATACGCCTAATCCAAGAAAAACGCCGGCTAAATACGGCTTACGATATCCTCAAGAAATAAAAGAATTGGTCAACGAAAAAAGGAAGGCGCGTAAAAAATGGCAACAGAGTCGCGCTCCGCAACATAAAGCACATTTGAATTATTTGTGCAATTTGTTGAAGACAGCTATTAAGGATTTTAAAAATCGGGCGATAGGTTCCTACCTTGAAAATTTAACAGCGAAAAAAGATTCCAATTATTCACTTTGGAAAGCTATAAAAGGCACCAAAAGGCCTAAAATCCCCGCGCCGCCAATTAAAATAAATCAAAATGAATGGGCAAGGGAAGATAAGGAAAAGGCGGACGTTTTTGCCGCCCATCTAGAAGAAACCTTTAAACCGTACGATGGTCAAGCGGTCCACGACAATATTAATAGGACGGAATTACTACCTGACAATTTAACACTCACAAGTGCAACGCTAAGGGAACTAAAACTTGAAATCGAATCTCTAAAACCTAAGAAAGCTCCTGGTTATGATTTGATCACTGGAGAAGTTCTCAAAGTCCTACCAAGAAAAGCATTAATTAAGCTTCTTCAGATTATAAATGCGGCACTCAGACTAAAACACGTGCCGAGCCAATGGAAAGTTGCGGAGGTCATAATGGTTTTAAAACCAGGAAAACCGCCAAATGAAGTAAAATCATATAGACCAATTTCCCTCCTTCCAGTGATATCCAAGGTTTTCGAGAGAATACTATTAAGGCGAATACAACCGGTTATAGAAGAAAATAATCTTATCCCTGACCACCAGTTTGGGTTCAGAACCAAGCATTCGACGATTGACCAAGTGCATAGAATTACTGACGTAATCGAGAAAGCATTTGAAGAAAAAAAGATATGCTCAAGCGTATTCCTTGACGTCTCACAAGCCTTTGATAAGGTGTGGCACGACGGCTTAAAATTTAAATTACGACAAGTTCTTCCCGTATGCCTATATGATATTCTAGAATCATATCTCGGGAATAGACTCTTCCGTGTTAGAAATGGGAACGAATACTCGGAGCTCAAAGCCGCTTCTCTATCTCTTATATACACGCGATATACCAAGAGAAGATGAAACTACCCTTGCTACGTTCGCCGACGACACCGCTATCCTTGCAGTAGGTAATACAATTGAAAAAACGACTGCAAAACTACAAATCGCACTGAATAAGGTAAATGAATGGACGAGGGACTGGCGGATCGCCCTCAACGAAACTAAATCTGTTCACGTGAATTTCACGTATAAGAAAACTAATGACTTGCCAATTTTCCTAAACATGTCCCGAATACCCTTTGCAAACGAGGCCAAATACCTGGGAATGACTCTCGACGCAAAGCTAAAATGGAGTTCGCACGTGAAAATGAAACGTAAAGAACTCGATATCAAATATAGAGAAATGTACTGGTTACTCGGAAAACATTCCCAGCTCAGTACCGAGAACAAACTGCTTTTATACAAGCAAGTGCTAAAGCCGGTGTGGACCTACGGTATACAACTTTGGGGTTGTACCAAGAAAACAAATGCCAATATTTTACAAAACTTTTCAAAATAAAGTGCTTAGAGAAATTGTACAAGCACCATGGTATATTAGAAACGACGATATCCACAGGGATCTCGGAATTCCAACAATCGAAGCTGAATCTAGAAGCTTCGCGAGAAAGCATAGAAACCGACTAATCGGACATACCAACAATACAGTCCGACAAATCTTGGATGAGAGCAATTTATTGCGCCGACTACAAAGAACGAAACCGTTCGACTTGGCAAGATAAGATTAACCGCGCCTAAATTGCGGAATATGCAGGATCTTTCATTGGAAAGTAACCTGTCAAAAGTTATTATTTCGTGATAGAAAAATTGCTTGATAAGTTATATCTTAGTTGCAGTATCCATCAATCTATCGAAGGGAGGTGTTTTTAGTCAGTAAAAATCTGACACTACTATGAGCACGCGCTTGCTATTCTCATAGTGTCTTACTTCCTCTTACAAAAAAAAAAAAAAAACATTCCTTTCCAACTTTATCGGTATGCTTTTTTGTGACTCATCACGATTATACTACGGAAACTATTTTTCAGACTATTTTATTGTTCAGTATTACACGGCAAATGCCTCGAAACATTATTGAGGGTAAAATCTTAATCAAATAAAATTAAATCCAGAGAGATTTGATTTTCAGCTCATTGGAAAAGATGATCTTACTAATTTTGATACATTTATCTAAATTATAATTTGACTTCTTTTAAAAATATTTGCATTTAAGTGCTACCTGAGTAGAATATTGATTTTGTAGTGACCCTTAAAAACTTCCAACAACAATATAATATAAAAATTATTGAATTATTATTAATTTAAAACATGAACAACAAACTAAAGTATTGCATTGAATATAAATTGAGCCTTCAAAGCTTATTTTCCTTCCATCAAACCAAAAAGTAATATATTCTTGAAAATGTTTCCTTTTTATCTGAAGTAAATTTTTCACTCACCGCAACAAACTTAAAGACCATGCTATTATCGCATTGTACAAGCGAGGTCAAACATTCCCACCAGTAATTACCAAATGAAAACATGATAGCTTCCGTACTTAAAAAAAACGCACGCATTCCTTACGTATCCTCTACAACAGCAATGTGGGCAACATTATAACAGCCAACAACAAAATTTAACAGTCTATGGCAATTATTCAAAAGATAAAATCTAAATATATCAATCGATTGGAAATCATTGAATATACGAAGTAAATCCCAATTTTCAAGTGATCCACTTAAAATAAAATGTTTCGCGGATATTTTTTTTTTAATTTTAAATTCAATTCCACAGACATACACCCTATAAGCACAAGCCAACAAGATGTCAACAAATAAATCAGAAATAAATAAACTCTTTTTTCCAAATTGAAACCAAACAACGCGATCGGAATGACGAACGATCAGAATCGAAAGCCTACTAACATCCTCCTCTCCAGCAATACGAATGTACACAATTTTTTTAGGTCATGAGAAGCAACTTACACATGCATGCTACCCATTTTCAGTTTCATTAAAGAAAAACGAAAAAGCAAAATTCAGGCGATGCTTTTTAAAAAAAATTACGAAAGTTAACAAAGTTTAAAAATAATTTCCACAAAATGACGTCACTCAGCTGTACACAGCATTGAAAAACGAATTTCAATATAAATTCAAATGCAGGACTCAGAGGAGTCAGAGGCTTATTTGTGACAAGATGGGGATAGTCCCTTCTCTGTTTACTCTACCAGAATGATGCAATTGGAGTGGAGTGTGATTAGGGTGAGGCTGATTGTGCTGGCAGTAAATGGAGACCACACATGAAAGTTATCAATGGGAACTAAAACTTTATGATGACAGCTGACCTAAATTCAAATTTATAGATTTATTTTGGAATCTCTTAAATAGGTTCATGAATGGAAGGAGTAAGGAGTACACAAAAGTTAGTTTTATGGCTTCGAAAATATCTAAATCGCTTTAATAGACTATCTTCAGGGCAGTTGATAAGTCACTTCGCGAAGCATAAATGACTCAACGAATATAATTTATTCAAACGAAGATTATTAATACTTCATTCAAGTGCACCCCCCTGTGCGATAAACTTGGATTGCGGAGCAACTGAAGACCTATTACTGGAAATAAGTTGAGAGGTTATCTGCAGGAAAATTGTAAACGCCTCCATTACACAGACGGTTGACCCCGTTGAACGCTTTTAATTACAATATGAGCTATATCGCATATATTCATGGTGTGACGCCTTGGAATGCAGTGAATAATTGTATGAATATGATAAGAATTTATTTGACTACTAAGGTCGTTACTTGATGTCATAGCACCTAACTGCTTTACATGGGGCTAATGCAGGAGGTGTATTGCTCTAAGGATTCGCGTTAATTTGTTTTGAGTGTGATCTTAGTTTTTAGTCGAATTAAAAACGATTTTCATCAACAAAAAGGGTCCGATAAAGTATCTATTGAATTTTTTAACCAACGACCATATCACGTCGAGTTAATCGGTTCTCATTCAGTTGAATAGGATTGACAATTTCCTCATTAAGGTGACTAGAAGGCACGTTGCAAGGGCGATGACCAGCGACAATAGTCTGATCTTTGGGGCTTACTACACCAATGAAATGTACATAGAGAGTACGCTCCGGTCTGGCTTTGTTCCGCCAGAGGCATTTATCCATATTGATGCAAAAGGGCTGGTACAGACGAGGGATGGTATTCCGATATTCCAGCTCCTCCATGACAGGGACGTCGCCAATGCTCATGAGCTCCTCCGTTTTAGTACCGCAATATCGGAGAGGGATAAATTCGACACGGAAAAACAATTCGCCGAATTTTGGGGGCTTGTTGAGGGGGGAGGGGACAACATGCCCTCCCAGGACGGTGCGTTACTCTAGGTAACATCCTCTTAGCTTATAAGTTTAAGTTAGCTAGGGCGTTTTTGGGAGAGGCCGGGCTCGCCAACGTGTGGTGGTGCTTCCGGGAGTTGACTGACGCTGTAAGGCTTCAGTCGGCTCACGGCGGCGCGTGTGCACGTTGACGACTGCCAGGCACCCGGAAAGCAATTAGGATTTTGACCACTTTTTGCGCAAGGCAATGAGTGTTCAGAACCCTAATTATAGTTAGAATACGGTAGTTTAAGTAAGTAGAATAGGTAGTTTGTAGTTTGTTTTATATAAAAAATATAAAATCTTAATAATGATACCGAGTTTTATTTGATTTTCTCGACGAATACATATGTAAGATTAGTTCATAAATAGTTTTTTAGGCCGAAAGGCAATAATTATAAGATATAGTTAAGTTTAGGGCGTTCGCATAAGGACCAATAAATAAGAATAAGTATCCTGGTAATTTTAAGTTAGATTTAATCATTTTTGTCTAGTACGTAAATTATTGATATTCAGTAACAATTAAAAAATGAATTTAAAAGTAAAGTAAAAGTAATCGGTTCTCGTCAGATCACCGTAATCAAACGACGTTGGGCGCGGTTAGTACGAAGATGGGGGACCGCTTGAGAACAACCGCGTGTCATTGGCCAGTCCCACGTGGTATCACAATCGACCTAAATTGGTCTAAGTGTGTCGGCTTCTGCCGACAGCCACATAAACCTAACCTAACCTAACCATCTATTAAATTTTGTTACGATGCAATTTAAGCTATTAACTGTGAATAGGGTGAAATGATGTATAAATTGTAAATATTGATGCCCTATGTTAATGTTTTCGAAGACGTTAATATTTTATCATGTTAATATTTTATCATGCCATGGTTGAAAAACGCTTCCAAATTTTGGAAGTTCCGATCGATAAACGATTTACTCGAAAAGAAATTTGGTCCTAATGTGATTTTGTGCAGAGAAATAAAAGGAGGCAGACAGTTATATCCGTTTTATTAGGGAATAATTTATTAGATGAAAGATTAGCTTGTAAAATTGTTTAAAGAAAGAGAGACAATTATAATTATAAATATGAAGTTAAATGAGGAGCCAATTAACTAAAATAAGTAAGTTGTTATTTTTAAATGAATTAAAGCATTTATATGTTTACACTTAATTAAGCAAAAAGGAAATTTTTGGAGTTTGAAGAGACAATTTATTGAACTTCGGACTTGTTTCTCCCTAACGAAGCTACATATATCAAAATAAACGTGATATTTGACGCATTCTCCCACTTCAAGCCACCTAAGGGCGGCTAGATTGTTCACACCCAACAGTGTGCCCAGCAGGGATTGCAGGGGGCAGCGTGTCCACAAAAGCGATTACTGCGTTTATGGGATCTACTTGTGATACTTTGCGATTTTGGTCTTTCGGAATTTGGATTATCGGCATTTTGGATTTTTTTTGGCATTGAAGTAGCATTCAAAAATGTCAAAGTTTGCGCGGTGAGTAGGGCACTGCAGAGTTTCATCGTTGACCAATCTTTCACCAATGTGATTTTGAACTTACTCAATGAACGAATGAACAATGAATCAATACAAGGCTATTGACCTAAGGGTAATGGCTTCTAGAGGCACACCATAAGATGGAGTTATCTCCCCCTTACTTTGGGTCTTCGTCATCAACGAATTACTTATTAAATTTGAAAACAATTTGATTAAAGTGGTAGCCTACGCAGACGATGCAAATTCTTACCAACCATAAGCGAAGTGTTAGAAAGTTTGCTAAGGACTAGTGTTAGGACGAAACCATGCTATCTTGGGGTTTATCCCCATTAAGACTGAACTTGTGCTTCTAACAAACAAAAGAAGCATACCGCAATTTGATCCACCGGCTATTGAAGGGATACCCCTGAATGTGGCTGAGAGTGCGAATTATCTTGGAGTAATGTTCGAAAGTCAACTCAACTGGAAACGATCTAAAGTAATTCTGGTGATGTTTACGGCAATTGTGCGACCAATACTTACATATGACAAGGCAACTAATCTCAAGGACATTACAAAAATTCAAAGCCTACCTTATATACGGACAACAAGTGTAATAAGAACGACACACACCGATGGATGGAGACCATTCTTAATTCGCTACCCCTGAATCTATACATAGTAGAATCAGCTGTCAAAAGTGCGTTGAGAATCAGCCAAACAGAGGAAACTGTTACCCATGTACTTTAGGGCATACACAGATTTTGAGAATGTATGGAGAAAACCACTTTTGTTCTGACTAAACGTCTACCTACCTGGATTTTGACAAACCTTTTGCTTGCTCCTTTTCGAGCAGATAAGAATTGAACAAAAACGAACCCCCGAAAAAAGAAAATCTGTATCTTTCTTTTCAAAGCCAACCGCAGGTGAAAATTACTAACAACTTGTGACATCTCACGGATACTGTGGCTTGGTCAACCCGCTAACTTAACCTAGCCTATTGCCTATCCATGCAACACACAATTTCCTGTAAGAACACATTGATGATTGATGATTTAATTCACATTCATATTTGAATATGGATTTGTTTGTAATGGTTAGTAAAAATTGATGATTGTCTTTCCGTCCCTATCAATGTAACATCGGATGTACCTTAAGTCAGTTACCTAGGACCACTTTTATTCCTCTTATTTATAAATGATCTTGTCAGTGTAATAACACTCTGAATATCTCCTGTTTGCAGACGGCCTTAAAATATGCTGCCCTATGAAATCTGATTAGGACTGATTTATTGCAAAGTTGCTGCAGTTGTTGAGTGGTGTGACAAGAGCAATCTATAATTGTATATATCCAAATGCTAGTGATTAAGTCTCATCAGATGGAATCGACCTATTCTTTATATATACTTTTTAAGATCTTCACTATTTGACAGAGTGTTTTCAAATAAAAACTAAGGCATTGGTCTTCACTCCTGCCTTGTACAAGACAACACCACATTGTTTAAATTATAGCCAACTGGATATAAGGCTTCGTTAAACGTAACTCTATGGATTTTACGGCTCCTCGTAGTCTAAAATCCCTCTTCGTAACGAAATTTCTTTTCTGTTATTTGTAAAAAAGGTTGAATTCTCTATCAAACACTGTTTTAAATTGCCATGTTTGATCAATTTTCCTTTCATTTTCATGAAGATCTTCTTTTAACCAGTGTTTTTTACGAACTGAGCCTTTTGCCCGTTGCACCAAAGAAGCAGATTCAATATTGACTTCGATCGATTTGTTCAGCAGTTGTAGACGGTTTGATTTTAAAAACTAATTTCTTCTAACTAATTAAGGCAAAGTCAATTGCATTTTTTTTATTGTGCATTTTTTTCTAAATTTGAATTATCTGTTACATTTTTCCAATACGATTTTATCGTTACTCTATTAATGAAATAAACGAAAATAAAAATTTAAATTAAAAGTTTAAAAATTGCAATGGGAAATATAGACAAAACTGCAACCTTGTGTACATTTGCACGATAAAACGAGCAATTGGAGTGAGAATGACAGAACACAAGGGCAACATAAGAAACAAAAGAGAGTCAACTTGATTATCCAACCAGATTTTGGAGATTGGACACCAGACATTGACATCGTAAATATTTTGGACAATGATGGAAGGGGCAGACCGATATTTACATTGGAGCGTCCACGAATGCTACAGAGGGGAAAAACTTCCATGAACACAAAAGAAGCATCCACAAAACCAATTAAACATACAGTATTGCCATTCTGTGATATTTCTGTTTAGTGTTTTGGCGTTAATTGTAAATTTTTAATTGTAAAATTTTGTTAAATGTTGTTTATGAACTTATTGTTGTTTAAATTAGTACTGAAATTTGATTGATTGACTCGAGATTCAATTTTTAGAAACAAAACTGCAATGAAAATAATTTTAATAATTATTATTCACAGAATTTTAAGAAAACTAAGCATTGTTCATTTAGTAGAAAATGTAATAGACACCCCTGAAGATGCCGAGGAATACCAGCCAAACGTCGGGAAAATAATTATGTTACGGTTTTTATTTGCACAAAATTAAAATTGACTAAAAGAGCTCAAAAACCAACCTTCATATCTTACAAAAAGTAATTATTCAATTTTTACATGAAAATCGCTGTTTCTATTATAACTATTATAAGCACATTTATTTTTTATATGCAAGCAACGCAAGCAAATAAAAGTAAGATTGTGGCACCTCATACCAGAGTATGACCCACCTTTTAAGCTTTCTAGTAAAATAGCTACATAATGTTGTGAACATGAAGTCAATCAGCCGAGTGGTTTGGTTGTGAACATGCTACACACATACGCACCAAGGATTTTATATTTACAGATATATAGGAAAACCAAATCAAAGTCGTCTGGCTGGAGTCCCAATTTATTGACTGCATTGATTATATGATAACTGGTTCTTGTTAACAACCAGCGTTACGGATCTCTTTTTCACTGAGTGACTTAACACCGCGTCTCCACGAGCAATATTTCATAGCTTACCATCTATCACTCTTCATAGAAAGCAATAAATATAGAATACCATAAAATGTACGGTGGGCATTTCATTGCTTACTATTTGAATGGTGTTGTTGTTGTAGAGCAAAGCACTTCATAAAAATTACAGCTCATAGAATACTATCCATAGAATGCTATGAACTGAGCAATATATAGAATGCAATTTTTCATAGAATTCTATTCGTAGCCTCCACGAGCAATTTTCATAGAACGCTATATTGCATTCTATAAAATATTGCTCGTGGAGACGCCGTGTAATGCGCCGCCACTGCTAACAATAGTCATGCAACGTCGGAGGTGTGACAGAGCGGCATTCACTATGCCACAGTCGAGACCGCTGATTGGTTGAAATGGCTTAAATCGTAGGGCATTTTTTGACATTTGTGTAAGGGAGCTTAGGTAACAAATTCTGGCTACATCGAAAGAAAATCGAGAAAAGTCAACAATCGTACTGGTCTGACATTTCAAAAGATCTTAGGCAGTTTGGTCATTCAGTGGTATTAAGATAAGATTAGGTTAGGCAAAAGTATACTGAAAGCGGCCAGACAGAAACAGAAAGTTTTCCACGATTAACATTTTTATTTCCACACCAAATACGTCTCGAAACTTTTTGGAAGCATCCACTACATCGTAGAATTACCCATTAGGAAAATACAAAATGCCTCGTCTACTAAATCGATGTGGATTGAGTTTGGTTTGCATAAAAACCTCGATAAAGAAAACTGCAAAGTTACATAAATTTAACTGAATGCATGTACGAGTATCTACTTTCGTAAGTATAACACGTTCATTTACACCAATACGACAACAAAAACATGCTCAAGAAATCAAATAAATTACCATAAGCATAATTTATTTTTAATATCCTGCGAAAAATAAAAAAAACAAATAGTTGTGGTTCGACGTTTCTCAAACTCAATGAGTGGCAGAAGTATTGAAATACTGGGTCGGTTTAGCCGGCGGGTTCTAGGATGCTAGCATCAAAGTGAACCGAATGATGTGCAAAGTTGGGTTGGATAGATTAAAAGATAAGAGAATATCACTGCAGATCCTTCAAAAAACAGTGTAAAAAAAAGATCAAACCATAATGGAGTACGCACTTGATATAAAAAATGAGGCAGGCCTTAAAACTTCTGTATCACACAAACGCAACAACACCAACATTTAACTGACCTGAGTAATAAGTAGCCGGGAGGCCTGCTAATATTCGTTGAGGTCGATCCGGTGAACCCCACAGGCAGACAAGTAGCGACCCAGTAAAGTAGGAGGGTTATGATCGCTTTAATCCTGATCATGGCCTCACCGTTAAGGAAGTGGAAGAAGCCTCCAAAATTCAACCAAGGCTGTGCATATAGCTCGTCGCTAAGAGTTAAATCTACCTTTCAGTAATCAAATCAGTTATATCAATAATCATATGATAAGTGATCAAGGAGACATTGACAAGATGCAGAAAAAGATGATTACCCTGGCTGAATGTCTAAATGCTTATCATAGGGTACTGATGCTTTTTTGGTGCAATGCAACATTTGAAAATTTGTGCAGTTCAATCGTTAACACCGCTTTACTTTGCATGACTAGAGGAATTTATGCTGCGCTACAAAACGCAACATTAAACTAAGTGGATCAATCCTAGAATAATCCAAAAAAAGAAACGAAGAATTTACTATAGACTTTTAATCAAACCTTGTCATGGGAGAGCCACATAACATACACACTTCGGAAAACATACGCTGCACTGTGGGTTACATTCGGCCCTAGCGAAGTATCCGTCGGAACGGAAAATTATCCGATCTGATAAGAATCGGAGGATTTTTGCTTCGAGGTATTCTGTCGAACAGGTATTCGAAGGGCCTGTCTGAAAATTTCAATCAGAAAAAAATTCCGAAAACCCATGTCCCTCCCACCATAGCCTGATATTCTGCTGTTTAGATAGTAGCAGTAAACAAAAATTTGATTTGGTTTTCAACAATATCGAACGATTTATTTGTGGATTACGTCAGTTTTGGTCACGTTTCAAGGCATGCAAGAAGTATCTTTATAATGCCCTTAAACAAATATCTTGACAAGCACTCATTTGTATACCCTATTCTAGGGGTATATTAATTTTGACGCATAGTTTGTAACATACCTTAATATTGCCCGTAGACCCCTAAAAGTTACTATATTTATTATCGATAGTAATGTCGATCTAGCCGTGTCCGACCGTCCGTCCGTCGGCAAAAATTAGGCCTTTAAACTGGACCTAGAGAGATGAAATTTTAACCATATACTCTCTAGGGTCCCGAAATAATCAAGTTTACGAATTTTTGAAATCCGCCCACAAACTAAAAAAAACAAAATTTTGGAAAAAATCGAATTTTGAGCTAGAAAGCTGATATTTTTTATATATGATCTATGACTCCTAAAACTGCTCGGGATAAATTTTTTTCAAAATCCGCCCACTGACACGCCCACAAATAAATAAAACAATTTTTTTGAAAATCCAAAGTTTGAGCTAGGGAGCTGAAATTTATAATATATACTCTCTAGGGGCCCTTTATGCTCATGTGTTAATTTTTTTTAAATCCGCCTACTGACACGCCCACAATTAAATAAAACAATTTTATTGAAACACCCAAGTTTGAGCTAGGGAGCGTTTTTTCCGATAAAATCCTTTAAATGTTATATAACAAAATATGTAGAGCGTTCTTAACAATTCAACCATACTTAGACTTTTGTCACGCCCACTTATGAGGGATAGGATTAAGAATAGGGTATCCAACAGTTCGCCCAAGCGGACTGTAGCCCGTCCCTATGTTTTATCTGTTATTTTATGCCTATTATTTTTTCTGAATAATGAAATCTCATTTTTTAAATTTATTGTTGCTAAGTTAGTGGTCAACCACAAATGTTCTACTTATGTTGTAGTCAATAAAAACGAATACAAAAATACACTTGAATTCATCCGCTACTTTTACTTGTAACGTCAACGAAAACGGTCAATACATAAGGTTTGAGCCTTACCAATAGCGAATTTAATGTCGAGTCTTAATTAGTGGTCCCAATCATTTAAATTTCCTTTTGCTTATACCACAAATTAAAGGTTCACACTTAATTCATTATTGGTTCCGGCCATTGGTCACTTTTTAACTTCGAGATCACAGGGAGTCAACGCGTTGACCATTTTCATTGACCAAGTTAAAGTAGTATAGCAGAAGAGACCAACAACCGTGAATATTTAGCACTGTAAGTATGTATGCGGGGACATGCAAATAAGGGAAGGTTATATATTGTAGCATGGAAGATAATATATTGTAAGTAACTCACACAATACACCTATAAGAAAGTGATGAAGCAACAGACCGATACAAAACAAGACAAACGCATGGCGCGGCGGTTAAATTGTAGTGGGGGTTCGTTTCGAACCGACTACCTCGTACTATAGATGGAATGGATAGCTTCTGAAAATTAGTGTTTGGAACCGATCGTCATTCCAAGAAACAAATATTTTATACTGGATTATTACTTTTTGCACATCTTGAACTCTTTGCCATGAAGGCTTCCTCAGATTTTTAAATTTTTTATTCCCTCATTTTTCGTTCATTTGCTCTCAAATGAGTTTATATTTTGATGTGCACAGTGGCTCAGTCGTTTGGGCTACTGACCTACAGGTCCCAGATTCAATTTCATCCATCAATAAATGAAGTTTTTTTTCACTGGTATCCGTCTGACGAAAGTCTGTCAAATATCCAAGAGTAATGAGAAGCTTCCCAAAATTGTGCGACCGAAATCAAAATATAACTGTAAGTCCATTCCATTCGTTGCAAAACTATACCTTCGCACAAGCCCTGGACGATAAGATAATTATATGAATATACATAACTATTAATACATATTCAAAATTATTTTGCCGTATAGAGCATATCTAAAACTTGTTTTTTTTATGTTTTCTTTTAACTTCTGATATAGATATTGTCTAAACTCTTGAACCATATGTGGGCTCCGGAATAAAAACTTTGGTGCAAAGCATTTTTTGCTCACACACAGGTAACTTAGTGGCTTTAGGTTACTTCGCTATTAATCAAAATTTCCAAACATTGGACTACACATTTAGACGCAGGGACATAATTATCTCCACGAAACATAAATCCAGCCCTTTCAGTGGGACACAAGTTTATAAAAAGCGCGTATAGAATTATATCGCGTTTAACATGTTTTTTTTTTAAAGAAATGCTGTAGTGTAAATGCTACAAAATTTAAAATGTTTAAGATCATAATTTAAAAAAATCGGGAAATTATGTATTTATGTATGTATAAATTATTTTAAAGAAAAAAAAAGTTCATATAAAAGTTTTTTTTCTCAAAAACATATAAAATAAAATTTGAGAAAAAAACGAAAGCAAAAAATATTTTGTTTCTGAGAATTAAAGAAAATAAAAGTTCAAATTTGCCCGTCCCGTATGTTCACTTTTATTTTTCTTAATTCTCGGAACCAAAATCCTATTGTTTTCTTTTCATTTTCTCAATTTTTTTACTAAACTTTTAATCCCCATTTGAAAAGAAACATAGCTCAATTTTAGAAAAAGAAAAGTAATTAAAATAAGATTTTGAATCAAAGAATTAAAGTAAATAAATTTGTATTTTAATTTTGTATTTAGGTTTGCTGTTTTTTTCTTCGTTGAAATAAACTTTGCATTACATTACATACATGGCATTAATGTGTTAAAAATGTGCGTTTTATTTTGATCAGTACATTCTTATGATAATTTTTGTACTGACAAAATTTTGGACTCATGTCCCATCTTTTAAAAAAAAATTATGGTATTATGTCCCAATTTGGTGGGACATAAACCGATAGTCAAATTTTGGACTTATGTCCCGGCGCTTCAAATTAAGTCTTCAATTTGCGTTTATTTGATTTAAAAACAAAATGATCATGTTGAGATAGTAATAGATGATTGTTCAGAAATGGCGGAATGAAATAAAAATGAAAAAAAACAAAGGTAGATAATTGAGTTGAAATAAACTTGTCACATTGTAATGTCTTCGCATTGAATTGATTTCATTTTTTTGTACCAATGTATGTATTTGTTCTCTCGAGCGTTTGGTTTTTTTATTATGGAAATAGAAAAAACTCATTAAGAATTACTTTTATGTAAAACATTCCATTGTAGTGTTTTGCTTTCATTATTTAAATACAGTCGACTCCTCTTAACTGAAACGTCAAGTTGCCACAATTTATTTTTTACTTAAGCGGTATTTTCACTTATGTGGAAATCGGATAGCTGAAATAAAAGTTCACTTAACCGGAGTTCCTAAGTACAACTGCAAACAAATCTTCAATTAACTATTTAAGATATCCGAGGAATACCAATCACAACATTAAATATTTAATTAAACAAATCTCAACAAAAATAAACAATAACATCTTGAAATAAAGTGGTGGGCGTTTTGTTATTTTATTTCACTTACGCAGAGCTGTTTAATTATAAGCTAATAAATTATGTAGAAATAATTCTTTTAGTTAACCAGATTTTTTTAGTTAAGCGGGTTTTGGTTAAGAGGAATTGTAAAAAAATAGTCAGTGGTAAATTTTGTTTCAGTAATGCGCAGTTCAGATAAGCGGTGTTGACTGCATATGGAAGATAAAACCCCAAGTATTTTATAGTCAAATGCATTTCTTGGAATAAAACAAAAGAATTAGTGCCATTTGTTTTGATGACAACATAACTGATGTCACCGAAAATGCGCAGCCGACAAAATTACGTTGGTATGTGAATACCCACTACAATTAGGGGGAACGCTATACTATGCTGCCCATCTTTACTTGAATTTACATACCTCACCCATGCGTTCAATTGGCCTACTACGCACTATTTTATCAATGCATAGTTGTCGTCTACCATTTCCCGAATATAAATTAGAAATATTGTCGTTAGCAGAATTAAAAAAAAAAACATCATCAATTTTAGAAAATTTGTAACACGCATTGTTTCTTTTCTATAATGACTACCAACACTTCAACAACTTAAATGCAGTCAGACAGTGACATCATTTCGAAAGCATTCCACAACTACATTACCTTCCATGAAAATAAAAGTAGAAACAATTTGCTCCTCAATACATGGCAAACAAAAAACACAATTTGCTACAGCAAAAATATACCCAGCGTGTAAGCCAACACCATGTGAACTGAATGTAAACAAAAAAAGGCTCACAATAAACAACAATAAACACAAAAAAGCGTCGCCTTCATTGTAGTCTGGTCATGCCTTGAATACTCCGTGTCCCGATATGGACCGAAAGGGAAAGTTGACCAACACCATCTGAATCCAAATCAATATTCCTGTGCCAAGTAGTCCCCTTTGAGGGTGGCATCGCCATGTCAGAAACCAAAAAAAAAAGCAAATCGTTGCGCACTTGTTGCACACTGTGCACATTAAAGTAATGTCCAATGTCTATTGCCACCAGCCGCCCAACAAATGGAATGAGATCATCCAAGTAATTTTAAAAATGGATATTGGACGAAATCATAAAGCAGTGAAACAGAAAAAAAACTAAATACAACCACACCCACACGATTTTTGGTGTTCTCAACATTTTGAAGGAAATTTAGCTTTTTTTTTTGGAGAGAATAGCAAACTTAAAATAGAATTTTATTACAAAATCGCTTATTTTGTTGGATAATTTAAGTTTGCAAAAAAGGTCTTCATAGATTTAAATCGTTATTACCGTTGGGTGTTTGGAAAGGATCAGCACTGCAAATAATAAGCGCGGTAATTTTTAAAGTCGAGCTGTAACGAACAGCAACTTTTGAGTTGGAATGAGAGACCGAAATACAGTACTAGACTTAGGTGCGTTACCGCGGACGTTGCAAACGAAACTGAACTGAACTCCAATTCGATATCTATCTCGAGGGAAGTCTGTCGACGTATTTGAACGCGCTGCGATGCCGTAAGAGCTTTTATATATTCAAGTGATTGATCTGAGTCAGTGAAGCGAGCTTTTAGTCATAGGTGTGAATGGTGTGATAAGAGAGGTGTATAACCGAGTCTTTCTTGACTTTAGATACTTTTTCAAATAGGTAGATAGGTAGGTAGGTATAGTCATTCCATATCAATAGACACAGCTTTCCATGTAAAAAAAAGGTTTTCTTATTGAGTTTTTTTGTCTCTTAATATTGGACAGACTATACTTTCAGTGAGCAATGCATAAGTCAATGAAGTAAAGATGGAAGTCTTGATACGTCTTTGGGGTGATTTCTATGTATTGTAGTCAGCATTCATTATATTCTTAAAGATTTTGAACATACCAGTGACAGGATAAAGCATTCACATATATACCAAGAGTACCGCCATCGTGTGAGCAAGCTGCGAGTATTAAGAATAACTCGTCATCGTTTAGACACACAATCTGTGTTAATAAAAGGAACAGAAATCAACTAAATAGCTACTTAAGGAATATATGAATATGACTTTCTTTTCGTTGCGTGCCAATGATGTCGGGTCTTTTTTGCTCTAGTTATTGCTCAATGCTTTTTCACTTTTTAGTCAATTCATTTATTTCTGAGCACTTTGATGAACGTTTTCGAAGGAAGTACAAACCATCAAATAAAATTATACTTAGTTTTAACATTCCAAGATCATTTATATAAGCCATACGTTATTACGAGCCATGATCCATGATCTAAATAGGTCACACGATGAAAATAAAACAAAATTCAAAAAATCAACAAAATTGTGAATTGAATTATGTGTGTTGAACCTGAGATGGTTGGGTGCTGTAGAACGAGGGTAGACTCTGATTGGCGTTAACTTGGCAATGCCCAGTGTTGTAACTCTGACTACACATCAAATGTGCTTATTTTTACCTCCAAGTGGTAACCATCGGGTACTGGTCTCAACCAACCGGATTTGACTTGCTAAACGATAAGTGCGAGTGTTGATAACACGACGAAAAACAGCAACACTATAAACACCCTGGTGAGAATGGCACGGATGAATACCCGGCCTGCTGTCCCAGGCGAACCTAGATGAGCTGCTCTGACATATTCGGACAACAGGTTGTCTAGGAATTTCAAGGGTTAGTCAGGCCCCTTGAACAGAGATGGTGGCGGATGAACCGAAAGGCCAACGGCAGCGCTCAATCCCGTAGTGGATACTGATGGCCCCGTGTCCTAGGGGTATCTAATAAATTGGAACTGGCCCTCCAGGTTGGGGGTTGTGCTTTGGGTTAACTACCCACCCACAGAAAAAAAAAAAAAGATTGTTACGAAACAACCAATAGCCTTGGAAAGGACTGATTTTATTGTTGACGACCCTGCTAAACGAAAAAAGGACAACGACGTTCGTATCTGCACCTGGAATGTGAGAACATTAAACAGGAGAGGTGCAGGCGAACAACTAGCGGAAGCCCTAAACTGCTACAAAGCAGACATTACTGCCATCCAGGAAATACGATGGGATGGGCCGGGCAAAAAGAGGATGAAAAACTGTGACATCTACTACGGACCGTGTTATAGTGAGCAGAAACAGCGACTATTCGGATGCGGATTTGTTATAAGTGCCAGACTTAGGCAAGAAGTCTTATGTTTCCAAGACATTAGCGAACGCATAGTAACAATCCGCATCAAGGCCAAATTCGCCAACATAAGCCTTATATGCGCTCACGCTCCGACGGAAGAAAAAGATGATATAGCTAAGGATTGCTTCTACCAGCTCCTTGACAAAACCTATGAGCGACTACCGAAGTACGATGTTAAAATCGTGCTGGGAGATTTTAACGCAAAGGTAGGAAGAGAAAACATCTTTAGAAGTATTGTCGGAAAACATAGCCTACACGACAACACGTCTGGTAACGGACTTAGGCTAATTGATTTCGCTACGGAACGAAATGCCACTATAGCCAGCACACGGTTTCCTCACCTCGATATCCATAAGGGGACATGGCGGTCTCCAGATCAACGAACGGTCAACCAAATTGATCACATTGCGATAGATAAGAGGCACGCATCCAGTATTTTGGATGTCCGAACATTCCGAAGAGCTAACATCGACTCGGATCACTACCTTGTAGCAGCCAAGGTAAGAATGCGGATATCCACCACGCCACAACAATCCAGAAATACTGTGAAAAAATTTAATGTCGGAAGACTGCAATCGCAAGAGACCGCCAAGACCTTCGCACAACGCGTATCCCTTAACCTCTCGATTAACACCATACCACCAGCATCGAATGTCGAAGAGCAATGGCAACGATGCCAACAGGCCATTAGATCAGCCGCAACTGATGTGCTAGGTTTCTCGCGCCCACCAGCAAGAAACCCCTGGTTTGATGAGGAATGCCGACAGATGCTCGCAGCCAAGAACGAGGCCTATAAGGCTAAGCTGCAGGTGAAGACGAGAGCTGCCATTGAGCTCTATAGGCAAAGAAGAAGGGAAGAACATCGGCTTTTCAGCAAGAAGAAAAAAGAGCAAGAAAAGCGCGCGATCGAGGATATAGAGAGGTGCCACTCCAGGAACGATGTTCGCAAGTTTTACCAAAGTGTAAAACGTCAAAGCCAAGGATACAAGGCTCGAACAGAATCCTGTCGAGATGAACAAGGAAATATTGTAGTTGAGACACAGTCGATGCTGAGGATATGGAAGAACCACTTCTGCAGACTGTTAAACGGCGATGACGAACAACATTCCGCTGTCAGGCAGAACGAACCATTCAATATTGGCAACGACAGCGAAAACTGCCAACCACCCGACCTGAGTGAAGTGAGGATAGCAATATCTAAACTCAAGCTTAATAAGGCTGCCGGAAATGACGGCCTTCCCGCTGAGCTCTATAAGGCCGGCGGAGATGACTTGGTAAGTAACATCCACCAACTCATAAGCCAAATCTGGTCGGATGAAAATATGCCTGAAGAGTGGAACATCAGCATCGTTTGCCCGATCCACAAAAAAGGAGACCCTCTGAACTGCGCCAACTACAGAGGCATAAGTCTCCTCAACATCGCCTACAAGATCCTATCTGCCGTAATATGTGAACGCCTGAAACCGTTTACCAACAACCTGATTGGCCCTTATCAGTGTGGTTTTAGGCCAGGAAAGTCCACAACCGATCAAATTTTCACGCAGATCCTGGAAAAAACTCAAGATGTCCAAATCGATACCCACCACCTATTCATCCATTTCAAAGCCGCATATGACAGCATTTATAGAGACGAACTGTACAGAGCCATGTCTAGTTTTGGTATACCGCCCAAACTCGTCCGTTTGTGTAGGATGACGATAGAGAATTCTCGCTGCTCCATCAGGATCGGAAACGACCTCACCGACACATTCGATACCAAAAAAGGATTTAGGCAAGGCGATGCGCTGTCATGTGACTTCTTTAATCTGATTCTTGAGAGGATTGTGCAAAACTCCAAAGCCAACACCAGAGGCACAATTTTCCAAAAGTCGGTGCAACTACTAGCATACGCTGACGATATTGACATCATTGGTAGGACTCAACGTCTCAATGACTCTATGACTCAATGTCATAGCCACGTTTGCTAGTATAGAGAAGGAAGCGGCGAAAATGGGTCTAGCAGTAAATGAGGGTAAGACTAAGTATATGCTGTCATCACGAAAGGACTCACAACATCGACGAATTGGACAGAACGTCACAATTGACAGATATAACTTTGAGGTAGTACGGGACTTTGTCTACCTCGGCTCCGCTATTAACTCTAACAACAACATCTCGTCAGAAATTAAACGAAGAATTACTCTTGCCAACCGCTGTTTCTTCGGGCTAAGAAGGCAATTTAGTAGTAAAGCCCTCACTCGAACTACTAAGGAGATCCTATATAAGACCCTGATCATCCCAGTCCTGCTCTACGGCGCTGAAGCATGGACCGTATCAAAAGCGGATGAAGAAATCCTTGGTAGATTCGAGAGGAAAATTCTTCGAAAAATCTTCGATCCCGTTTGCGTTGACGGGCTATGGAGACGAAGATTCAACCAAGAACTATACGAGCTGTACAGCGACATGCCCCTGGTCAAAAAACTCCGCATTGGACGTTTAAGATGGCTAGGACATGTAGAACGAATGGACACCAATACTCCGGCCCGCAGAGTCTTCGATTCCCAGCCAGACGTCGGACGCAGTAGAGGAAGACCTCGCCTTAAGTGGCGCGCACAAGTGGAAACCGACCTCAACCAACTTGGAGTGCGCAACTGGAGGCAGTTAGCTAAGGACCGGGCTAATTGGAGAGGCATGTTGGTTGAGGCCCAGGTTCATTCCGGACTGTAGCGCCACTTAAGTAAGTAAGTAAGTGTTGAACCTGAGCTGCACACAAATTACAGAGAAGATCGGAAAAGTGTTAGATTTGGTGTTCCATGAGTAAAAATCTTAGATAAAAGTGTTCTACATTCTGTCACTTTCTGTTTCATGAAACTGTTCAGATAAGTTTAGATCAAGATTTTCTGCACCTAGTTTTGGGTGGCCAACGACCTTGCCACGTCGAATCAATAGGTTCTCGTTCGATCACCGCAATTAAACGACATAGGGCGTGGTTAGTACTTAGATGGGGGACCACTTGGGAATACCGCGTGTTGTGGCACCTCTTGGATGTCTATCCAAGAGTATCAAACTGCCATGAGAAGCTTCTCAAATTTGCCGTTCGGATTCGACGTAAAACTTTAGGTCCCCTCTACTTCGCATGAAAGTGGTTGGAGAAGCTATGTTCTAGGCGCTGTATGGGCCGTTAAGGCCTAATATGTTTGTATGTATGTAGTTTTGGGGTAGCGCTTGCTCTTGTGAAAAGTGTGACTAATGCCAACTGATTAATTTTTTTGGGATGAGATATCGTAGCTCTTAGTTAAATGTTACAAATATTTGCATATTTATAAAAAAAATAAAGTGCACGACTGACCGTGCGCTTCAATTTCAATTTCAATTCAATTTATTTATTTGGCAAGGTACATATAAGAACAAATGTCTTTTATAGTACATGAAAGCTCATAACAAAATATTTAGCGCTTTCTCAAATTGGTTTCGAATTACATTTTTTCATTAGCCATTTTCTATACTCGTAAAATCAGGAAAAAAGGAATCGTTACAATGTTGATTACATAGCTATATATGATTTGTCTTAATTGCATTTGTGAATAGGTAAGATGGAAACATCTTGAAATTTCATTTTATACCTTTCAGCAATGGTTGCCATACGACCGGGACTCGCCGCGAACTCCTCCCATTCCATCAAACTTAAAAAATAACTAGTTTTCTCACTCACTGCGAAATATTTTTTAAAGCCTTTAACATATTTCCTGAACGTTTTCACTTAATAACGGAATTTCAACCAGTAAAGCAAATAAAAGAAAAGAAAAACAAATAGCCTGAGTTTTGAATTAGGTTAAATTTGAATGAAAATTATATAAATAAAATCTTTTTAAAATACGCCTGGAGGGACTAAGTTGGATAACTCTTTAAAATCAAACACCAAAGGGGACAACCTACCCAGTATCAAGTCCACTTACTTTTTTACTTTTACATCATCAAGATTAAACCATATCGAGAAGACTTTAACTAGACAACCCAGAACCGAGCTCCCATTTTCCTAATTCGAGTACTGAATAGTCCAGAAGCGAGTTTATAATACCGTTTAAACAAAACTAAAGGGCCTTTCATTAGCGACTTGACAACTTCAAACTTTCAGTGTGAACGCACGTTTAAACCGATTACCGAACTGTCAATGTCAAAATATTCAGTAAAATCAACATTTCAACATCATGGTGAAGGTGAAGTTAACGAATAATTAAAATTTACTACCGAAATTCCGAGTCAGTGGTCGCACCTTTAAGAGCGTTACCGACAATTTTCGGACATAATTCTCATCCCAGTAGACAAGTCTAGTGAACAAATTTGAGTCAGAAAGTTCGCTGCTTGATGTTGCTCTGCTAGTGAGACTACGTTTTGCCCGAACGATGGAGATTATTGCTGCCGTAGAGGCGTTCGTCGCAAACCAGCCAAATCAGTCAATTTCACGAAGTTCTCAAGAATTGGGCCTCTCCCAGACCACATTATGCGGAATTGCGCGTAAGGATCTTGGCCTACACCTTTACAAGATCAAGCTGACTCAAGAACTAAAGCCACTCGATCATATGAAGGACGTACGTTCTCGAAAGAAAATGAAGAATTTCATTGCAAAATCATTTTCAGCGATTAAGCGCATTTTTGGGTAAAGGGCTTCGTCAATAAGCAAAATATGTATTACTGGACAGGTGAAAACCCTCATGTGCTTTATGAAACAGCAGTTAGTGAAAATGACCGTCACGTTACGGTAAATGGTATTCGCTGCAGAGACATTTTGGAACGTTATTGCTTTTAGCAATTGCATAAATTGATCAGTGATATGTTGTTCCAACAAGACGGCGCCACAAGCCCCACAGCGGGTGCAACAATCGAGTTATTGAAGTCTCAATTCGGTGAACGCGTTATCGCGAGAAACGGACCCGTCTATTGGCCGCCGAGATCATGCGATTTAACGCCTCTATACTTTTTTTATGGGGCTGCATTAAATCATTGGTCTATACCAACAAAACGGCGACGTTAGAGGAGCTCAGAGCCAATATTGAACGAGAAATAGCGACCGTATCGGCCGAAATGTGCGGCAGAGTCATTGAAAATTAGTTTCAACGTATCGACCGCTGCATATGTTCCCGTGGTGGACATATGAACGATGTCGAGTTGGATTCATAAATGTTTTGATAGTTATTCAAGCCAATACATTTTTTTGAGATATCTCAAGTAGTTTGCATTGTATTTAAAAAATAAGTTGTCAAAGCCTTAATGAAAGACCCTTTACTAATGAAATTGTTGATCCAATAGTTGACATAAAATTGCGCTGTTAATTATTTAAGAATAAATTATATGATGGGTGGTAGTTCACCTTAAGATAGTAAATTTAAAAATTAAATAAACTTTAAATTATTGCTATTAAATATCTCTTAAGATGATTGCGCTTAGCATGGCGTTTTCCAGGAACGTCAGTGAGGTCTACATGTGTTTGCTTATTCTATAGTTCTTGTTTAAAAGCGAACTTAACAGCGACGAAACTAGCTCGTAAGATTTTTTGCTGAAAGCTCGAATTCCTTGCTTGAAATAGAGAAGTTTCTTCCAAACTTTCAAAAAATCATTGCATAGCTGAGCTCGCTTTTGAAGTTGAGCGCTAAGTTGGCATGATACTGAATATCTTTTTTTTTTATATACTGCGCTGTTTCTTTTGTGAGGAAAATGTTTAAAGATATTTATTAACAAATACCAAATAAGAATGATATAATTTTTGCATGTTACGTTTTGGTTACTGTACCTATATGTATTTTACGGGTATCAGTTCCTAAAAAAATTGTTTCTGTACACTCATTCGGTTCCAGAAATTCAAAGTTTATTATTCGAACGTTCCAGTTGAATAATAGTTCGCTTTCAAATAAATATTTCATGTTCTTATTTGGCGCAGTCATTCTTTTCCATGTGTTGTTATAACTGCTTTGCTTTTAGAAGCTCGGGGTGGTAAAACACGAAGACTTGTTAAAAAATAAAAATAATAATAACAAAAATGTAAAATGATGATTTATGAAGTTTTTGTCCATTTTGCTTCATTCATATTTTATTTCTACGTTATTTGCTTTTTTTCTTTTATTTTTCGGCCTGATTTACTTATTTTATATTTATAAACAAATGTGTATTAAAAAACGTTTTTTCGAACTTATTTGGAATTATTGCAAATTTTCAAGATGTGACACTTTTTGGTAACTCACTGTATTATAAATATTCGCAATAGAAACTGTCGAACTTACTTTTAGATCAGTAAAACTGATTCTGATCAAAAGCAATATTTTGTATTGTTGTTGTTATTGTTATGCATACAAGCCAATGATCTATATGGATCATGGGTCATAATAAAATACGGCTGATGATTGGAGCAAAAAACTATCTTACCGAGGATACAGAAGTTGTATGGAAATCAAAAGCATATTTAAAGAACAGCTGAAAACAGTTCGGTTTTTGTTTGAAAAAGAAAGTATTTTTTCTAGAAAAAAACATAGATATGTAGGAACCTAGTTGGAAAGTTTTTTTTAAAAAAAAGCATACCTGGTTCCTGGTTGGAGTCGTCATTAATCAACAATTTTGTTTAATCGATTTATAAAGCCAAGACACATTAATCAAAAAGTTTCCTATAGTCAAAAAGTAAAACGTAATATTTAATAAGAAGGTAGAAAGTATTATTTAGCAGCAAACCTCATAACTCCAAGGGTAGAATGACAAAAAACTCGTAACTTCAGTGAAATAAATAGACGTAGTCGTATTAAAAAAAAAAACAGTTTTTGTTCAAAAACCTATTAATTTACGATATAAAATAACATCGTTAACTAAAAAGCTGGGCTTGGTAAGAAACTTTCGTTCCTCCTGTAAAATTTCAAATTTTGGAGTTACGAGGTTTTCTTATTAAGCCGACGATATGGCAAATAATAGTAGTGCACCAAATAAGCACAAGTATTATAACCTTTCCTGTACGATGTTAACGTTCTTATGGATTTTGATTTATCTAATTCACCAATGTACCAGGAGTCGCAGAAGAACTGTAGCAATTTTCAGTTGGGGATTGGTAAGTTCTTCTGCCATAGATAGCCTGTGTCGAACACAATATGGATCCTGATCAAAAGCAATATTTATAAATCAGGAAGTAGGCAGGAGTTTCTAACTATCGTCCCATTTGCAAGATTAATACAATTCCAAAAATTCTTAAAAGTACTTTTTCTCCCTATCAACATGGTTTTGTTGCTGGTAGATCTACTAGCACAAACCTTACACTTTTTTCCAACTACGTAAAACGGACTAGAGAAAGGGTATCAATTCGATGTTGTCTATACAGACTTCTCCAAGGCCTTCGATCGGGTTAGTCATGATACATTACTTATGAAGTTAAATAAAATAGGATTCCACTCTAAATTCTTGAACTGGATAAATGCATACCTAAAGAATAGAGAAAATACAAAAACGTTTTACAGTATTAGTGAAAAGGCTTCACTGGGACATGGATATGCCTTCCTATGGAACAAGGTGCAAATTATTTGATATCCTGCATCTTAACATTCGAAGAAAGTTCGCTGAGGTTATGTTTATTCGTGACGTATTGAGAAATCATATTGATTGTTCCGATATTATGGCCTTAATTAACTTTAATGTTCCTGCGAGGATGCTTAGAAACCAATTGTTTTTTAACAATCCTAACCACAGAACAAATTATGCTGCAAATGAACCAATAACTAGGTGCTTAAGAGTAACCAATACAGTTTGCGATATGATCGATTTTAGTCTTGGTAAATTTTCACTTAAAAATAATTTGCTATTAATTCTAAGTAACTTTAATGGTGGCAATGTGTAATTTATTTCTTTTATATTATTTATATTATTATATTGTATTATTATTCAAGTAATCATTAAAGTATTATTGTAACTTTGTTTGATGAAATAAACTAAGATCTTCTGCGATACTAAAAGCAAAGAGGATGCCATAATCAAATACATCCTCTTATCGCCAATTCCAACATGCGCTGTTTGATACGTGATCTAAGAATTAGCGCTGCGCTTATAAGATAGCTATAAGATCCTATTCAATGAACAGTATGAACCAAGCCGTACTGCAACACACCTCCGACCCGGAAGTAGCTCTTTTGGATTATACCGACTTGCACCTGTTTTCGGCAAGTTACATCGTCAATCTTATTCTTGAAGCCATTACCTTCAATGGATCTGTATAATTACTGGAGTATGCGGACGATATCGACATTATCGGGCACTCGCAGTATGCCGTGGTAGAGGTTTTCACATTAGATGAAACTGGTTAGTTGCTTTACATGGTGTTAACACACAAACAACGATTTTTTTGTTCACCGCCCAGCATAAAACGTCAATGTTTTCAAACCTACCAACCCAACTACCGAAAAACTACCATAATGAAACCGCTGCTCGACCGAGACCATTACCAAATGCAAGCTCTATTCAATAGTTTTGCCACTTATGTTTTATTGTTCCGAGTTCTGGTTGACAAGCAGAAAAGAAGAGCTGATACTAAAAAAATATCTCTGTCGGGTATTCGGTCCTGTGAGTGAAAAAGACGAATAGAGGATAAGATATATAAGCTGTTCCAAGGTGTGTGTGTACTCCAAATAGCTAATATAGGTCCACAACATTGGCTCAGCAACATCGAGCGAATAATCTACAATTATGCTCAGCCAAAAGGATCTTTGATTTTCAACCCTCAGGTTCGAGGCGACAAGTTGGACCGTGGATGCCAGAGCACTTGGTCTGGACAACTGAACACAGATTGCAGAGGATAAAATGCTTAAGTGTCTCAAGCAGATAATCTTCGCACAACACGGCAGTCGCAAAATAAATAGCTTGATGTGGATAGATTTGTGTAGTAGAGAACTTAATACCCCAATAGCCCCCTAAGCTTTTTCGGATCTTATCGCAAACTGGTTCCAGGGCGGACGCACTTAGTTCCAAATTGTGGAAATCCGAAGTAGTTTTGTATCTTCTGGCTTTGTAAAATAGTTATTCAAAACACAGTTTTATCCAAGCCAAAATGGACCTTCCAAAGGGCTGTTAATCTGTTTGTCTGTGGCGCTGGAGACAAAATCACAACGTCAAGCAACAAATAAAACGACTGCTCTAGTACATTAAATTAACTTGACTGTTTGAAATATTCAAACAACTTGCCCGAAAGCTCTATAAGAAAAGCAATTTTTTTCTTGGAAAGCTCTATCAACTGATTTGCAATGGACCTATGTATAGTAAACAAAGTGACTCACTTAAACTTTGGGAAGTAAATAAATTCAACACGAAATTAATTCGTTATATACCAAACAATACGTATAGAGAACTTTTTGGAGGTTGTTCAACGCTCCTTCCCATTCAATTTTATCTCTGTAAGCAATCTCTCAATTCTCGTCAATCAAATGTAAACGTTTCTGCAGAAAATCGACACGCACATCGTCGAAGTACAATGATGTCATCAATATCGCTTAAAACGTCTTCGTTTTAATGCTATCCTGAACCCTAACACATTTATTGATGGTGCTCCACCCATTCAACGGAATTAGTTTCCTTTTCGACTCTCAAATCGAAATGGAAGTGTTGCACATAAGCTCCATGTCTCCATCAAGTCTCGCCACATAAACAATAAAAGTACGTTGCCTTTGTTAGTTTTTAAGGAGCAGCTTAGCTTCTTTTTTGATTACAAGAATAGTAGGTATTTGCTGGGAGTGGACAGATGAGGTCCACGTCTTTTTGCATTTGCGCATTAAAAGTTTGTATACAAATATGAGAACAATGGTTAAATTGAAAGCAAACTGTGATTTGAAGATGTTATCATTCAACGTTAACTCAATGATAAATGCGTTTCCTTCCATAAGTAGGGGTACGTTTTTTCACATATTAGCGTGACAAATAAAATATACCCGTGCGAAAACATTGGAATAGTTGGTGACCTTACATGGCCTGTAAACAAAAGTGAGTAAATGGAAATTTGATTGTTTTATGGGTGATAATGAACACGACATGGTGTCGTCATTGAATAAGGTTAATGGTGTAAGGCCGAAATAAAGTTGGAGAAATTGTAGTTCTTTAAGGCAGGCGAACATTTATATAGCAAAGAAATTCTTTGAAACGAAGTATTTTTAACGTTTGTAATTATTGCGTTGTTGTAAAATTTAATAGGGGCTGGCTTGCCAAACTCGATAAAGAACTGATATTCAAAGGTCGTGCATCACATTTATAAGAAAAAAATAGTATGGTGATAGAATAGTTTTAAAATCGTTTGTGAGTAACTATATACTAGATAGTACAATGGAAGATGTTTGGAGAAATCAAGAGATTATCACTAGATACCCATTTTTTGAGAGTCTCATGGGTACCTCATGCATGTTATCATATCTTTATATGAGGACACCTTTTCCACTAAACATGAAACCTTAGGAATGAGCAACATGCATATATATAAAATCAAAGGACACGTGTCCAGCCGACCAATTACAAAAAAACTGTTTGGGTTGTTGGGAAGGACCTTAAATAAACCCCAAAAAATTAAAAAAAAACCTCCAACTTTGCATATATCACACCTCGCACCTACTCCAAATCCAAAAGTGAGCCCAAGCGTGTGGATTGGGTGGGCCACATGCCACCCACACGCTTTACTGTTAGTAGATATGATATGTTGGTTCTGGATCAGGCTCAGGCTCGTGACGTCATAAGAGCTTTTTATGGAGCTTTTTGGAGCCCAAGGATCAAAATCTCGTTCTCAGGGACCAAATCCCTCAGTAAAGAATCCAATTTCTGCTCTTAAGGATCGATATCTTGATTTTAAGGAACATCTCAACATCAAGATCGTGCATAGCTATTTATAATCGATATCTGGATCGGACATCTGCGACGTAGGTACCTACATAGTTATTTGTATTCGACATCTGGTTTGGACATCTGCGTCGTTAATAGTTCCGACATCTGGCTTTTTGACCAGGTCGGGTGACGTAAAGGGTCTAGTGTTGACATCAAGGATCACAGTCTTGGTCTAAAGGTTCAAAATCCTGATCTTAAGGATCAAAATAATGATCTCAAAGATCAAAATCCCGGTCCAAAATCGTGGTATCAAGGATCGAAGTTCCGGTTCCAAGGATCAAAATCTTGACTTCAATGATCAAAGTCCGGGTCCCAAGGATTAAAATTCTGCTCTCAAGGACCAACATCCTGGTATCAAGGATCAAAATCCTAGTCTCGAAGATCAAATCCATTTCAAGGATCAAAATCTTGACTTCAAAGACCAAAAACAGCCCAAAGCTGGTCTGCTTAACCGATAACTGCTTTGTTCAACGGCTCAAAGTTGGTCTGCCTAACACTGTGATTCTGATTTATTCAACAGCTTAGCTGGTCTATTAAAACCTGTAGTCCGAATATGCTCCCACAGATAAATAAGTTGTTCATGAGGAAGGATCACAATGATATCCCTTGTGTTCGAATCTCCCACACAACAGAGAACAGACAGACGGTACTGACTGCTGGAATACGTCCAGAATGTGTTACTGCAAACTACGATTTTCACGTGGTCGAGGACCCGCAGGAGAAAGTGGATTTGCTGGGCGCTTTTTTCGAAGCCGTGTATACGGTGAACAATCCTGTTCGCCGTAACCAATGACACTGAGAATAGGGCTCTGGTGAGCCACTTCTATCTGCGCACCGAACTTGAATTGGCGATCTGAAAATAACGGAATCACCGTATTCAATGATGCATCGCACTTGTTCGTGTCGATGGATTATCTTCTAAGCATCTTCGAGTCACTAAAGAATAAAAAGTCGGCGGGGGTGTATGGTGTCCCAAACGTCGTATAGAGACACCTGCCCCTGGAGGCTGTTGATATTTTTACCGCGCTGTTTAACAATGCGCTGAATAATGCAGATTATCCGGCACATTGGGTGGTAGCTGAGGTACACCCTATCCCGAAAAAGGGTAAAGATAGGACGAACCCTGCCAATCACCGGTCGATTAGTTTGCTTCCGAATATTATAAAGGTCTTTGAAAAGGTTGTCAATAGAGTCACTGTTGAAGTGGGTCGAGGACAATAACATCATTCCGGACAACCAGTTTGGTTTCAGGTAGGGGCATGACACTATTCATGCCACGTCGAAATGGTTTCAGATATTTAGTGGAATAATTGCAAGAACCAATGCATGGGTGCTTGTCTGGTTGATTTTTAGAAGACTTTCGACACCGTACGGTTAAAGGGACTTTTCCACAAGTTGACCAGGCGGGGGATGCACAAACCTTACCTATATGTAATTTATAATATGCTTAATATGTGAAAGAAGTTCGTTTGTCAAATGTGGCAGCATGACTTCGAGCAGTCTTTGACATTAAAACGGTTTACAGCAGGGGCGGTGAATTCTCCGATCCTGTTTAAAATTTACACGAGTTATCTGGTGGGTTCACTCAGACATGCTATAACGTATGCCGACGATTTGGCGGTATACAGATCAGGTCCTCATATCGCGGTCATTAACATTCTTTTGCAGGGTGACTTCGATCAAATTAAGGGATATTGTTGAAAATCAGAACACCATTGGCTGGGGTCTCTATTAGGGATACCAAAAAAAAACTGGCCTTTATTGGATAAAATGGGCAGCCATTGGCGCTGAGAAGCGTAGTTAGATATCTGGTTATCTGGCTTGTACAGTATCTACTCGTATATTCCGATAGACATATAGTTGCTAATCTTTCTGGGGCCAAGAAGGCTTATGCTCTGACAAAGAGACTGTTTCATAGCAGTCAACTTGATTTCAGAGTACAGGTCATTTGCTACGTGGCCTTTATAAGGCCGATCATCGCTTATGATTGTCCATTGTGGTTTAAAACAGCGCCAAGTTACAAGGAAAAGATTCGGGGTTTGGAGAGACAATGTCTTAGGGCCTGTCTCCGGTTGTTCCGAATCCAACTTAATAAAATACTATCCTAACAAGGTCCGATGGTATACGATGGCGCTCAGTCGAATAGGTTTGACGATTTACTCATTAAGGTAACTCGAAGGCACTAGTCTGATATTTGGGGCTTACTACCATAATGAAATGTACATAGAGAGTACGCTCCGGTCTGGCTTTATCCCGCCGGAGGCATTCATCCAATATAGATGCAAAAGGGGTAGTACAGACGAGGGATGGTTTTTTTTTTATAATAAGCGCGCACTAAAGGGATTTGTTGGGACCCTTATAATGTATTAGCTACACAGCGCGGGCATTAAAGAAATTAGGGTGAGAGGAAAAGGAGAGATGCCGATGCACGTTGGTTTTGAATGTCTGTAGGTTATAATGTGTAGGAAAAATGGAGCGGGGAAGAGCATTCCACATTCGTGTTGTACGGCTGAGGAAAGATTCTTTGAACTTCACTGTACGTCCGAACACAGGCTTGAGGGTGAACTGATGAGCATTCCTTGCATGGCGGGTATTGCGGTTGAAATGTTCAAGGGGAGGAATGCAACTGGCTATTTCGTTTGAGCACTTATGGTGGAAATAACGATAAAATAACGACAGGCAGGAGACATTACGACGATGACTAAGAGAGTCAATCGATCTCGCGATGTCTCGGTCGGCAATGAGTTTTATCGCGCGTTTTTGGATCCTGTCAAGTAGCTCCAAATAAGTTATTGGTGCACCGTATCAGATATGAGCGTTTTACTCGAGTTTCGGGCGAATAAACGCCTTATAAATTGTAGCCAGATTAGAAGGAGAATGGAAAGTCTTTCGTTTTCAGCGATGTAAGTGTCATTCATAGATAACGGCAGTGTGTGTGGGTTTTGCTTTAATGACAGGAGACAGCATTGAGTTTTGGAAGCATTAAATTCCACTCTATTGGTTTTACCCCACTGAGTTATGCTGTTAAGATAGGAATTTAATGAGCTTAACATACGTTGCCGTTCCAGTTCCACACCCGAAGATGAGGGGCGTGACCCAAGAAACGAATATGAGAAGCTGAGGGTACTGTCATCAGCAAAGGAATGGATTGGATTAGAAGTAACAGGCAGGAGATCATTTATAAAAATGAGAAAGAGAGTCGGGGACAGAACAGAGCCTTGGGGGACACCAGCATTTATTTGGTGAGTTGCAGACTTGAAACCGTCCAAAACAACTTGAATTGAACGGTCCGAAAGGTAATTTCTAATCCATTGAAGAAGAGTATCATCGATTCCAAATGCACGCATTTTCGACAAGAGAGCTTGATGCCAAACTCTGTCAAATGCCTTTGAAATATCAAGCGCAACGATCTTACTTTCACCACCTTGATAAAGAGATTAGTTCCACTTTTCGGTTAGATATGTCATCAAATCACCAGTGGACCTGTTGCTACGAAAACCATACTGCCGGCCATTAAGAAGTTTTCGCGATTCAAGATATTTCATGATCTGACGGTTTATCAGCGTTTCCATGACCTTAGAAAGAAGGGACGTAAGTGCAATTGGTCGGTAGGAGGAGGGAGAAGAAGATCCGCCATTTTTTGGTACAGGCTGGACAAATGCTGTTTTCCAACTTCCCGGAAAGAGTCCTGAAGAACAGGACAGATGGAAAAGCTTACGCAATGGTTTTGCCAGCGAAGAAGAACACCTCTTCAGAACGATAGGGGAAATACCATCTGGACCAGCGGATTTGTGAACGTCAAGATCTTGAAGTACTCTACCCACTGTACGAGTGCGAAAGTGGATTGGTCCCATGGAGAATTCTACGCGCTCGAGTATAGGGGAGACAAAGCACAATCTGGGAGCGTTGAGCTGACTGCAAAGTGAGCAGCAAGCAGATTGGCCTTATCTATAGAGCTGACAGCTGGAAAACCATTGTAAATGAGTGTCGGGACAGATGATGATGTCGAATTCTTGATGTTTTTAACAAATGACCAAAAGTTTTTACTACCCGTGGGACTTTGTAGTATTTTTTGCCACAACTTTTGGTCCTAGGAGAATTTGACACGAATAATGTGGGCATTGCAGTCATTTCCGGCTCGTTTAAACTTTTTACGGCTTTCCTCAGATGGGTTGGCTTTGAATAGCCGAAAACTTACCTCTTTTAACCTGATAGCCTCTTTGCAGCTCGAGTCACACCACGCGTTAACCTTGGGTTTGATACTTTTAATCCTGTTAGGGATAAAAGATTTCATGCCCAGGTGAATTATGTTTGTGATCATATCAGCAGCAGCATCCACGTCGCTGTCGAGGAAGCACAGCGACCAGTTAAAATTCTTAAAGAAACCGTTTAGTTTTTCCCAATTGGCTTTCTCGTATTGCCATACGGTTCTTTTTGGAGTTTGTTCTATAACTATGTGGTTGGAGTACGAGAAATTCGCTGATATGACACAATGGTCTGACGAACCTAGAGGCGATAATACGTTCAAAGCGTATTTATCGGGGTGAGAGGTAAGAAACAAGTCCAAAGTGTTGGCAGTTTGGCTGCTAATGTCCGGTATTCGTGTCGGCTCATTTACAAGCTGAGTCAGGTTATTACGGTTATGGTCCACCAACAAAATCAACAACTCACGACCCCGCTATTCGCCCGATGCTGCCTTTACCCAAGCATTGCAAGTGCAAAACGATAATCGAACGACACATGCAATAGTCAAGAAAGAGCAACACTGATGAAGTGGGATGGGGGACGGAGGGATACCCTACGCTGTTGCTTTTTTCGCTTTTGTTTTTGATTTTTTTGTTTCAGCACTGCCACCGGCACTGGCTCTATGTGGATTTTTTTTTTGTTTGTTCACACACTGCGCGATTATGTTGTTTTTTTTCGCGAACTGTATTGGCCGGTATGCATATGTTTGACGATGAACTGGCACCGAAATTGCGATCAAAAAAGTAACACGTCCGCACGCGACGGGGGGCAATCAGCAACTCGGTATCCCGGTATTATACTACCGCTACCGCAGCGCGAGATAAGCGGCTCATCCACACCGCCAATGCTCATGAGCTCCTCTGCTTTAGTACCGCAATAGCGGAGAGGGATAAATTCGATGCGGAAAAGCAATTCACCGAATTTTGGTGTCTCACGGCCGGCGGCGCGTGTACACGCTGGCAACCTACAGGCGCCCGGGGACCAATTGGGATTTTGGCCACCTGTTGGGCAAGGCAACGAATGCTCAGAATCCTAATTATCGTTAGAATACGTTAAGTAGTTTAAGTACGTAGAGTAGCTAGTTTGTAATTTGTTGTGATATACAATTTGATAAAGGTTCCGAGTTTTTAAAAATTTTCTCGAAGATAACATAATATATTACTCCGTAAAATTGTTTTTAGGCCAAAAGGAAATAATTTTAAGGTTATAGTTAAGTTTATAACGTCCGCACAAGGACAATTAATTTAGAACATCCTGTTAATTTTAAGTTAGATTTAACCATTTTTGTCTAGTATGTAAGTTGATATTTAATGAGCAATAAAAAATTAATTTAAAAGTCAATAAGTGTGTCGAACTACCAACCGAAAAGTCCCCGGTTGAATTCCCGCCGGAGTCAAGTAACATCGGATTTTTTTTCCACTGTCCCATCTCTTGCAAACGTGTAACAAACATCCAAGAGTATCAATTGTCATGAGAAGCTTCTCAAATTTGCCGTTCGGATTCGGCTTAAAATTGTAGATCCCTTCCACTTCACGCAAGAAAAGTTGTTGGAAAAGCTAGGTTTTGGGACCTGGCCGTTAATGACTAATACCTATTTATTTAATTGTTTGCTTCTGTATAAAAGAAAATTATTTGAAAATTTATTTTACAATAAATAATGTGTGGTTTTTGTTCTGAAAAAAAAAAACAAAAAAAAAATAGTTTCTCATCCGGTTTGCAAGCAAAATAACTGTTAAGTATCACCTTTGTATATACATTCCTACAGACAAAGCAGTTTATTTTCTCTCTTCTTTCTTTCTCTTTTCTCTTCGACGAACGACGAACTATAATATTAAATGATTGAACGAACAAAAATCTCAACGAATGCTTTTTTATTATAATTAAAATTATCAAAGGCACAAAAGCTCTCAGCCAACTAATTCTCGATTTGGTATGAGTAGCGACACCTATTAGGATACTGGTACTACTGGTTTGGCGCTACTATAGGAATGTATATTCAAAGGTATCACACACACAAAAAAAAAACAATCTCAGTTTCTTTGAATCGCGCATGGAAAATCTGAAATCTGAGAGCAAAATCTGAAGTTACCAATGAGTATAACATAACATAATAAACAGTCGTGAAACCGTTATCGGCCGCCACACATTGCATTTTTATCCACTAGGTGTCGCCTGGCATCTTTCCCAATCATAAAAATGTACTGAGGAGAGATTGAAGAAGGGACTAAATGCCTTTTAAGCCTGTAGGAAAACTTTTAAAAAGAAATGGGCTTACAAACGAACACACTGGCTGTTGAACCCATTCTTACCAATATTTCGATTGTTAACTGTTAACACCAAATCCGAACAAATGCATCAGTTATTCTTCGCTGACGATGGAGACATAATAAGCGATGATCAATCGTCCCTACAACGGCCACTGGATCTTTTGGAGGGCATGGGCTTTGTAAAGGGTTTTTCAATAAGAGCGCTACAAAAGTTTTTTTAAATAAAACAAAAACAGTTTTGGATATCAATGAAATTCTTTATTCCTGTGAAAGTACGTTCGATGCCATTATATGGAATTCGATTTTTTTACATGGCCACCACGGGCACGCTTGCAGAAGTCCAGACGCTGAACCCAATTTTCGACGGTTTTCAAGCATAAATCGGCGGATACTGCTGCCATTTCACGTTCGATATTCGTATGAAGTTCATCAATCGTCGCTGGCTTGTTGGCATAGACCATAGACTTGACGTAGCGCCACAGGAAATAGTCTAACGGCGTCAAATCGCACGACCGAGGCGGCCAAGCGACTGGACCATTTCGTGAGATAGCACGGTTTCCAAACTTGGTTTCCAATAAATTGATTGTGGCATTCGCATTTTAATAATTTCGACTCGTTGTTGGCTCGTATATCTTTCCATCATGAAATGGCAAACCTTACTGAAGAGAAATGTCAAAAGAGCGGCAAGAAATTCGGCGTCGTTTGCTGTCACTGTCGCTCTACTTTTGTAGCGTCCCAGTTGAAAAACCCTTTATATGCATTCCTAAAGGTGTGTCCACACCAAAGAAACATTTCAGGAAACATTGTTTAAAAAACATTTCTGAAATGTTTCCCATTTGTTTAAAAAACATTTCAGAAACATTTCAGAAACATTTAAGAAATGTTTCTTAAATGTTTCTTAGGTGTGGACGCTTTGAGAAACACTTCTGAAATGTTTCTGAAATGTTTCTTTGTTTCCCATTTTTCTCTCTTTCTCTGTAAATTTCAGAAATGTTTCGCGAATCTTCCAGACCAAAATAATCATTTCAGAAACATTTC
This sequence comes from Portevinia maculata, assembly GCA_949715645.1. Taxonomy (NCBI): domain Eukaryota; kingdom Metazoa; phylum Arthropoda; class Insecta; order Diptera; family Syrphidae; genus Portevinia; species Portevinia maculata. The sequence continues at coordinate 79,495,253 of OX454526.1, read as the reverse complement.
GGAAACATTTCAGAAATGTTTCTTTGTTTCTGAAATGTTTCTGAAATGTTTCTGAAATGTTTCTGAAATGTTTCTGAAATTGTTTAAAAATGTTTCTTTGGTGTGGACACACCTTACTAGTAGTCTCATCAACACGAATTTGAAAACGGCAAACTCGACAGAGGCGCGAGCAAAAGTGGTGGCGTTTGAAGGTTTGTGTATTAAATTTTGCTATTTCTCTTTATCGAATCATTCTGATATTATATAGCTATTTATTTTTCTGTGTAACAGCCGAATACTTTTGATGATTTGCAATGTTGCGTCGCTTCGGCAAATAGTATGTAGGATGAGAGGGGTATGATGGAAAAATTAGAAATCTGCCTTTGTCGTCTGCGAGTAGAATGTATGATGGAAAAATTGAATAAAAGCTAATTTCGGTATTTTCCATCAAATAAGGAATTATGAATTTATGGATTTTTAGACTTTTGCTATTTTCGCTGTATCTCGTTCAAATATGTACCGATTTATATCATTTCTTCAGTATTTGATTTGGAAATATTCAATTTGTGTTGTATCAGCCGTAATTCAAAGAAATGGTTGTTTGATAGGTATATTTATCTATTAGCGAATTGATGACCTACATTAATATTGAGGCAGGTCACGTGTAGTTTTGCAGTTTTTTGTAATATATTCGTGGTCAGCATCGATAGTAATGTGCATCTACTATGTCCGTCCGTCCGTCCGTCCGTCCGTCCACCCGTCGGCAAAAATGAATTCCTTTACACTGGAGCTAGCTTTACACTAGCTATGTGTGAGCTAGAAAGCTAAAATGTTGTCTTAAGGCGCCCAAAATGCTGTCGTCGAATCCGCAAGTAGCATGCATGATGAGGGGGATGATGGAAGGGACGAAAAGTTTTGAAATGAAAAATTTAATAAAATCTGGTTTCAGTCTATTTCCTCAAATAAGAAATTTTGAGTTTATCGCTTTTTAAACTGTTACTATTTTGGCTATATCTTGTCGAAAAATGATCCGATTTGTATCATTTCTTTTGTAGGTAATGGATTCAGAAATATTTCATCTAATTTATAAAGAAATGACATGTTACTTTGTGTCAGTATTGCGCCATGCTGCACCAACACTTAGGGGTTAATAGTTAATAGGTTTCTACCTATGTCCTATACGATCAATTATTTCATTCAAATTTTATTATTTATTTATTTTCTTCTTAAGACAATTGGAGTTGGGCTTTTCGATTTTTGAAGTCTTTCACCGCCTTCCTAACTTCTTCGACAGTAATCTACTAAGTGTACTTCTTCAGTGTTAGAAACGGCTCTCGGAAAATATATCATAGGAAATTGTTCAATTAGAAGTTTTTCGTCATCCACAAGAAGCAGCCCTTGAGCATTGTTGATGAACTTTGGCGAACGGTTTTCTTTCTCTCAGCGGCAAATTTTGAAAATTGTTGTGTTCCTTTATGGATGCGTAGTGAATCAGTTTTGGAGACCAATTATTTAAATACTGTAAAAGGTTTTCTGGATGCTCTTAAAGTGAAAAAAAACCTTCAAGGTCATTCCTATAACAGCTTGCAGAAGTATCTTCAGATGGAAAACAATATTTCGCCGGAACATTAAATGTTTTGCATCATTTACCTTAGTCTTTGTATATAGACCTATTCCCGTTGAAGCTGCTTTGTCGGAGTTCGTGGACAGCCTGGTTTCTATCAGCAGCCGAGGAAGAATTTTCTTCTAACTATCGATACAGACCCTCCACAAACTTCATCTTTTCAGCGCACTTTCTCTTTGCAAGCCTCTTGTAAAGTCTGTATTCCGATTGACCTTTTACATCTCCATAATTAGTGGAGTATTTTGACTAAGCTTTGAAAGACACTTTTTTGTCACTAATTAGTAATTACTGTTTTATCTTCATCTGCCGACCAAAATATTTCTTTGCCGTATTGACAGCTTTGTTGATGCTGATAATTTTGCATAATTTGCAAATATGACTTGCACATGCTTAGGCTACCCTCACCCGGAGAGTTCCTGGTGCCGTATCCCAGTCCTCCATGGCAGTCCTCATAGTCTTCGTTTGACTAACCGACATTACCGCATTTCTATCCGTCACAGGATTAACATTGCATTTAACAATTAATATTTGTTATAGACGTCTATTTTTCATGTATGTATGTGAAACATACCTAGCGGTACTTAAAATTGTAAACAAAAGAGGAACACGTGGAGAGCGTCACTAGTCACTGTTAGTAGATAAACTCTGATATACACCTCCTTGACAAAACCTACCCTAATTTTCCATCAAAACAAACAAATAATATACCATCTTTTGGTGTATATAAATAAGTGAAAATGAAGACTTATTCTTAGCTTAAAGACGGATAATTTCTTTTAATTTCCCTGAATTGGACAACTCCCTTAGGCGGACCAAATCCTGCACCATTGATGTCCGCTCAAGTAAGATTTCACTGTATATACCTACCTACAAAACTTATATTATTTCTGGGGTATGACGTATGATAAAAAATGTGTACTTCTTTAAAATGTGTTAATATGCCTAACCATGCGCTTGGCGAAGTTCAATACTTAACATTTCGTGCATATGGGTGCCTACCTATAAACATTCTTTATTGTACCTTCTTCAAAAGGTAGGTAAATGTAAACTACCTATACATACTTAATTTCTTTGGTACTTGGTCTTCCTGAAACTGAAATTTGCAAGAATACATTAATCAATTACATTTAGCTGTCCAAACTGTCGAAATCAATTTTTTGTGCAAAACCAAATGAAAAAATTCAGCTTATACATAATATTCGGAAATTTATTTGTGCAAGATAATGCTATCGCAATATGCACATAATATGATTTTTGATTCCGATTATGAATGAATGAATACCTACCCCTGACCTACCGCAAACTTTCATCAAAACCAACAACTAATATACAATCCATATACTGCACCCCTCTCACCAATACATCATTCATATCCCTATCATGAGAAGTAAAAAAAAAAATCGAAAAATAAACGACAAACCACACACTTATGAAAAACTTCCATTAAAAACAACAAAACATAGGCGCGGGCTACAGTCCGCTTGGGCGAACTGTTGGATACCCTATTCTTATTCCTATCCCTCATAAGTGGGCGTGACAAAAGTCTAAGTATGGTTGAATTGTTAAGAACGCTCTACATATTTTGTTATATAACATTTAAAGGATTTTATCGAAAAAAACGCTCCCTAGCTCAAAAACTTGGGTGTTTCAATAAAATTGTTTTATTTAATTGTGGGCGTGTCACTAGGCGGATTTAAAAAAAATTAACACATGAGCATAAAGGGCCCCTAGAGAGTATATATTATAAATTTCAGCTCCCTAGCTCAAACTTTGGATTTTCAAAAAAAAAAAAAATAATTGTGGGCGTGTCAGTAGGCGGATTTTGAAAATATTTACACATGAGCTTAGAGAGTATATATTATAAATTTCAGCTCCCTAGCTCAAATTTTGGTTTTTCAATAAAATTGTTTTATTTTTTTGTGGGCGTGTCAGTGGGCGGATTTTGAAAATTTTATATCCCAAGCAGTTTTAGGAGTCATAGATCATATATAAAAAATTTCAGCTTTCTAGCTCAAAATTCGATTTTTTCCAAAATTTTGTTTTTTTTTTAGTTTGTGGGCGTGTCTGTGGGCGGATTTCAAAAATTCGTAAACTTGTTTATTTCGGGACCCTAGAGAGTATATGGTTAAAATTTCAGCTCTCTAGGCCCAGTTTAAAGGCCCAATTTTTGCCGACGGACGGACGGACGGACGAACGGACATGGCTAAATCGACATTACTATCGATGCTGATCATAAATATAGTAACTTTTAGGGGTCTACGGGCAATATTAAGGTATGTTACAAACTATGCGTCAAAATTAATATACCCTTAGAATAGGGTATAATAATTTACCAACCATGTCCCGCCCCCCTCTCACCAACACATCATGAGAAGTAAACAAAATAAATTCGATAAATGAGGAGAATGGAATACAACAAAAATAACTACGAATATGCATATTCAAAGGCATACTACAATCCAGTAGTACCAGTAGGTGTCGCTACTCATACCAAATCGAGAATTAGTTGGCTGAGAGCTTTTGTGCCTTTGATAATTGTATTCCTAATAAAAAAACATTCTTTGAGATTTTTGTTCGTTCATTCATTCAATATATAGTTCGTCGTTCGTCGAAGAGAAAAGAGAAAGAAAGAAGAAAGAAACGAAGAAATAAACTGCTTTGTCTCTCCTTATCGAATCATTCTGATATTATGTAAGTATTTATTTTTCTTTGTAAAAGCCAAATACTCTTTGAAGATTTGCGTTGTTGCGTCGCTTCGGCAAATAGTATGTAGGATGGATAGAGGGAGATCATGGAAAAATTAGAAATCTGGCTTGGCGTCTGCGAGTAGAATGTATGATGGAAGAGGCGATTCGTTTGAAAAGAAAAATTGAATAAAAGCTGATTTCGGTAGGTATTTGAATTATGAATTTATGGATTTTTAGACTTTAGCTATTTTCGCTGTATCTCGTGCAAAAATGTACCGATTTATATCATTTCTTCAGTATTTGATTTGGAAATATTCAATTTGTGTTGTATCAGCCGTTATTCAAGGAAATAGTCGTTGGATAGGTATATTTATCTATTAGCGAATTAATGACCTACATTAATATTGAGGCAGGACACCTGTCGTTTTGCAGTTTTTTGTAATATATTAATGTGTATCTACTATGTCCGTCCGTCCGTCCGTCCACCCGTCGGCGAAAATTAATGCCTTTACACTGGAGCTAGAAAGCTTTTTTTTTTTTTTTTTATAATTTGCGTGCGCTAAAGGGATTTCTTTTTTGTGTAGTGACACAGTTCCCTTATAATGGTAAAACCACAGCGCAGGCATTTAGTTTGTTGCGCAAGTAGCTCCCAGCAATTCATTGCCTATTTTTGGGTGCTACTTACTGAAAGAATAGAAGGATAGGAAAGAAGTTTGGTGCGATGGGATTTTTGTTTTCTCAACAGGTGGCGCCTAAATTGCTTTAGGGAGATCAGTTTTTGTTGTGTGTATTCAATTTATAAAAATCATGGCCCTGGTCGGGATTCGAACGCACGACCTGCCAATCACTTTAGTGAATACACTACCATCGCACCATTGCCACCTGCAACCTGTTACTATTTGTCTATATCTTGTCGAAAAATGTTCCGATTTGTATCATTTCTTTTGTAATTGATTCAGAAATATTCAATCTAATTTATAAAGAAATAGCATGTTACTTTGTGTCAGTATTGCGCCATGCTGCACCACCACTTATGGGTTAATAGTTAATAGGTTTCTACCTATACGATCAATATTTATTGTATTCAAATTTTATTATTTATTTATTTTCTTCTTAAGACAATTGGAGCTGGACGAACGGACCAGCTTAGAAAATCACTACAGCGCCGTCCAAACAGCGTTTGTCGTAAAAGTATAGGTACTAAGGGGGGAAAACACGTCTATGCAGTTTAAACATCCAGGTGAGCCCAGCGGTTTTCAGATAGCCGTTTTATCTGTCTCGCTTATAAAAGAAGTAGAAAACTTTCCCTCCACTTTTTAGGCATTTGATCGCCTCTTATTAGTTTGGAGATGAGAATTATGAGCCATTTGGACCCGATGTCTGCCATCTTTTTCCAGAACTCAGAGGGTTTCTTGTCCGGCCCAACTGCTTTTCGATTTTTGAAGTCTTTTACCGCCTTCCTAACTTCTTCAACAGTAATGTCGTGTACTTCTTCAGTGTTAGAAACGGCTCTCGGAAAATATATCTGATGAAATTGGTTAATTAGTACTTTTTCGTCATCCACAAGAAGCAGCCCTTGAGCATTGTTGATGAACTTTGGCAAAGGGATTTCCTGGGCCCTTCTCTCAGCGGCAAATTTTGAAAATAGTTGTTTTTCTGTTCAAACTGCTTTGTTGGAGTTCGTGGACAGCCTTCTGACATTTTTTTTGTCACTAATCACAGCTTTATCTTCATCTGCCCACCACCATGTTTCTTTGCCGTATTGACAACTTAGTTGATGATGCGATGGAGATAATTTTGCATATTTGCAATAAATGCTTGACTTTTTATCCAGGTTGTACCATTTGATTCTCACAAACACTTTTCTGTCAGGAGGAGGCGGTTTTGTTGGGCGATTGCCTCTTCCAGGATCACTTTGCAATCTTTAACCCGATGCTTCATCAAACGTGCTACCATATGGCAATCAATCTGGGATTCGTTTCCGCCACAGCTGTAAGTGACCAGGTGACGGCTTTGTTTGAGAACAATAAGACCTTATGACTTGCACATGCTCAGGATATCTTTACCCGGAGAGTTCCTGGTGCCGTATCCCAGTCCTCCATGGCAGTTCTCATAGTCCTCGTTTGACTAACCGACAGTTCCGTTCAAATCTCCGCCAACAAACAAAAGTCCCGTATTAGAATATCTTGGGAGCTTTTGTGCTAACGTCCAAGAAACGCGAACGATTTCCGGTGTTTTGCGGGATGTTATTTTCCTGGGATAGACTCACAAAAATTTAAACTCTGGACACCTCTTGCACTCACAAAAAAGGATATTCTGAAGGTGGGATATTTCAACCGTGGATATTATAAAAAAAGAATATAAACTACAGTAATTATTACTAATTTTTGGAGTTTAAATTGCCAACCGCTAGTTCCCTACCTACTCCTCACACACATCAACGTAAACAACTTAGAGCATTCTTCAATAGAATTCGCTTTAACATCTCGAAATGATTGCATACCTTCTTATGCAATGTTTAAATATTTTCCCAGCCTTTATGCAAAAATCCGTATTCAGTAGATATCCAAAACATGCAAGTTATGCAATCTCTGTGTCGATTAAAGTCCCAAACTAGTTGTTTGTGAAAAATCAAATGAAAAAATTCTGCTTATATTCGGAGATTTAATTACATAATATGATTTGTGATACCGATTATGAATGAATATGTATACCCCTTTTCTTTGATGAATGCTACGGCCTCCTTGCAATATGCCATAACCTACCCAAAACTTCCATTGAAAACAACAAATAATTTATAAACCATATACCGCACCCCTCTCACCCTCTGACATCAAATCCCCATCACGAGAAGTAAAAAAAAAAAATTCAATAAACAAACGACAAACTACACACTTATGAAAATCTTCAAATATAACGGCGCTGGTCGGAAAATTTTTACTTTTGTTTTGTTCATCACATCAATTATTTTCGTTTTGAAGAAAACTTTCATAATAACTTAAAGCTCCATCTAAATTAATTAAGGACACAAACCAGTTTTCATTATTGATCGATGGAAGCGCTAGCTTTTGCGGGATACTGGTACAACACTATTATTCGATTTCAAAAATACAAAGGTATTAGTCCAGGCAGTTGAGATAAAGATGCTTCGCATCACAGCAGGAGTAGAGTAAGCCTCCACGTAATGAAGCTCGACCAGTTCAGTTGGTACTGTCATGCTCAAAGTAGAGATCCTACAAACCCCATCAAAAAGGCGATATCAATTAATGTTCCTATATAATAGCGAAAGAGAGGCAATCCTAAAAACTCTTGGATAACACAAACGCAATAACACCAGAATTTGATTGGCCTCAATGATGAGGTGAATCAAAATCGTTAGGTCTGCCGATACTTTTCGAGGTCAAACAGCCGAACCGCACAGGTGGAACAGTAGCAATGCCGTGAACCGGGAGGGTTAGGATCAATGACATGATATGATAGTCCAGATCATGACCTCTTCGTTAAAAAAAATAAGAAGTAAAACAATTTCATATTATTCGTGGATGACAATTAAATTTATTACTTCGAAATTAGCTCGAAAGTATATTTTATACAATATTTTAGGAGAAACCCTATTTTAAACAAATGAAATAGAAAGATAGTCTAGACTTTTAGTATTGCTAACAAAGTATGGAAGTTTATTTCAAGACCAATGTCAAAGCGTTTGATTAGTTGTCATTGGTTCACTCAACTCCAAAGAAAGGCCTCTGTTAAGAATGTTTTTTTTTAAGGTAAGTTGTGTATGTACGAAAACCAAAAAAAAAAAACGCAACGTTTTTAGTAATGATTTTAGTCTAAACCGTCATCTACGAAATCTGGCTTTTGTGGAGCTCCCTTAGGTGCGCTGGGCGGTGCTTCTGGATTAGGAGTTGGATCCGCACCAGCACTGGCGCCTGGGAAGCCAGCAGGAAATCCTGGAAATCCTGACATTCCCCCCTTCATAACTTCAATGATCTTTGCAATTTTTGGATGGTTTTTGTATTTTTCGACATTCGCCGGATTCGTTGTGATGTCGGATAAAGCGGCAGCAATTTCAGGATCATTCAAAGCGTTGAACAAAAACTGGAAATTGGCTCCACCCGGAGCTGAGTCGCCTTTTCCTGATTTTTTCGTCTGTTCCCTGGCCTTCTCATTGGCCTCTTGTGTTCTGCGTACGTTTTCCTGTCGCTTTTTGAGTTCCTTTTCTGCCCGTTTACGTTCCTGCTTGATGCGATGTTGTTCAATTTTTTTTGCCATGGGAGTAACTTCACGCAGCCACTCGTCTGCGTCCTCGTCAAAGTCTAGCTTGCAGGCTTGTCTCAAGTCTTTAGCGGCAGCTTCCCAGTTACCCAGCAGCCGATGAGCACGCCCGCGGAATTTGTATGCCGCGGCTGAGTCACAGTTCAACTCCAGAGCACGATCGCAGTCGCGAATACAGGCGTTCGGCTTGTTTAGTCTAAGGAATGCTTGACCTCGCTTGGCATGGAACAATGCGTTGCCGGGATTCAATTCGATGGCCTTAGTGTACAAATCAATGGATTCCTGATACTCCTTTTCAGAGAATGCGGCAGCTGCTTGGCCACGTAACTCACTCGATTGTTCAATCTCTTCTTCAGTAGGTATTTTCGACTCATCGCCCATCGGTTGGCTGGGATCGTTGTCGGGTTCAATTACACCTGGAACGACGAAAATAAAGTGTTAGTAAAACTAAGTAATAGATATGACAATATCTTTAGAAACTAGTGGCGTTGTTTTAACAAAAAAGGCACCAGCTCCCATGACTTTTAACAATATCCCCCCACATACGCGAGGGATGCGTTCCAAAAAAACACCGCGTATGTCGAATTCGCGTATGTTGAGACTAGAAATTGTATGAAGATACGTAAGGCAAGCAATTTTAAAATAAGTATTTTATACAGTATTTTTTTAAGAAACAATTCTACATAGGAATAATATTTAATAACAAAATAAAAGCTAGGAACAAAAACAATTCATAGCAAAAAATAGAAAAAAATTTCCCATCTTGGTGGTCATCAATTCTTGAACTGAAAGCTGAGCAACATGCGCCTCCAAGAGGACATTAATGTCCCTTAGCTCCAGGTCTTTAAAGTGTTCTCATCCAATCTGTCTTCCAAGGCACAGCAAATTTTCCACATTGCAACCAGAACCATCCCCAACATAATCTTCAACATAGATACATCTTCTTAAATGTTGCAATAATTCCTTGGTCTATTCTTGGTGTAGTGTTTTGGGGCATAAATACAACTTTTACATTTGGGTTGAAATTGCAAATGATCTGAGAATGACTTGGCGCATTGTCCAGAATTAGCAACACTTTGAAGTCTAAGTTCTGTTTCCTGCAGAAGAGTTCAACTTCTGGGAAAAAGCATTTACTAAACCAGTCAGTGAATAGTGATGTATTCATCTAAGCTTTTTTGTTTGCTCTTCAATGCACAGGAAGTTCGGCCTTTGTTACATTTTTCAAAGCTCACGGGTTTTCAGATTGATAGATAAGATATGGTTTGTACGTGAAATCACCCTTAGCATTTCCGCAAAGTAAGATATGGTTTGTACGTGAAATCACCCTTAGCATTTCCGCAAAGTAAGATATGGTTTGTACGTGAAATCACCCTTAGCATTTCCGCAAAGTAAGAGGTTGAACCTATCTGTTGCTGCCTTGAACCCTGATATTCTTTTTCCTTCCTTGAATATATAATTTCGCACAATAAAAAGCAAGAACAGTAGAAAGAATAAAATGAATTGATATTCGAAATCTAATGCGCATAAGAATTTGAAAATACATGTGCAAATGCAAATCCTACTGAAAAATTATATACAACACCAATTTTTTTTTGAATCGCGTATAGGTATGCACCGTGTATCTAGACGGAATTTCGGAAAAACTTAATCGCGTGTACTGAGACCGCGTATGTGGGGGGTTCAGTGTATATAATGATGTAATCGAAAGACTCGGAACCAAATACGCGACATATTCTCATCAGTACACAATCTTGAATTAAGGACTTAAACTATGTCGGTACAAATGCCTTTCCAGTAACGGAATAGAATAAAAGGATGCGTATACTATACAGCTAAGTAAGGAATTAAATTCTCCGATAAGGCGATCTTATCTCTTTCAATCTTAAACAAAACACATAAGGCGTAAACGACCCATACATGCCCGAATATGGCTTCACCGCATCAAGAAGTCGAAAGTTACCATCCAACGATCACGGCATCCGGAAACACTACAGTAAAACCAACTTTCAAATACTCCCAAGTAAGTCCAAAAGACCTCAGACCTATTAGTCTACCATCATTCCTCTTTAAAACGCTGGAGCGACTGATTGATATCCATCTTCGTACGAATATAAACACGCAACTTCTGTCTGCGGTTCAAAATGCGTACTGCAAAGGCAAATCGGTAGAAACCGCCCTTCCACTCATTGGTAGGCACCATCGAATACTCAGTTCATCACAAGGAATACCCAATGGTTGCTTTTCTAGATATAGAAGGTGCCTTCAACAACGTCAACACATCTGCAATCCCACATGCACTGTGGATGGCTCACTTGGTGAATTGATCATTCTACTGCTCCCAAGTCGGACTATAAATTTAAAACTTGGCGAAACATCTGCCAGGAGGTCTGTCAGTAGAGGCACGCCGCAAGGCGTCCTTTCCCCTTCCTTTGGAACTTTGGTGAATGAACTACTGATGTGCCTGTAACCGGAGGGCTGCGTGGTGATTGCCTATGCGGATGACGTTGCTATTGCCGCCTGTGGAAAACACCTCAACACTTTGCTAATAAATGAAATGGGCAAATCGTTGTGGCCTGGGTGTAAACCCCCTCAAAACCGAACTTGTCCTCTTCTCCAGGAAATACAAAATCCCACATATTCACACCCACCCTATAATTAATGGTACAAGCTTAACTTTTTTCGCAGAAGCTAAATTCTTGGGTCTAATCTTCGATATTAAGTTAAGCCGGAAACTTACTGGCTATACGCATCAGTCGTTAGACAAATTCTTACATACAGGCTGGAAAAAGCATTAGCGGAGCACTCCGAACAACTCCCTCCGCTATATTCTACTTCATCTGACACCCCTAGATATATTTAGCAGGTAACTAGCTGCCTTTTCCGCTGTCAGCTTAAAAGCTACCGCTCAGTGGATTAATAAGAATATTGGCCACTCTATCATTCTGGACTCATTTGGGTCTTAACCAAGGAACATAGACTACACCATACCTCAAATAAAATCACTATCCCCACCTCGCAGATTCTGGGAGGATGATACATTTATAGAGGCTAAATCGATCCACTTCTACACCGATAAAAAACCAGTGATGGGGTAGGTGGAGGTGTTTTCTCAGAAAGACTAAATATTGGTCTCTCTTTCCGTCTTCCTAATAATTGTAGCGTGTTCCAGGCGGAAATAATGGCGATAAAAGAAGTCTTGTAGTGGCTGAAGAAAAATATCTACTAAGGATATCCGTATCTTCTCGGACAGTCAAGCCGCGAATAAGTCCCTGGACTATCTCTCCAAACTCCACTGTTGACTGAAGTTCATCTCTTGAGGAGATGGCAGAGCAGTTCAACATTCAACATTCAATTTATTTTTATAATGTACTCGCACTAAAGGGATTTTTGAATACTCTTATAATGTATTAGCTACAGAGCGCGGGCGTTAAGGAAATTAGGGTTAGAAGATAGGGAGAGATGCCGATGCACGTTGGTTTTAAATGTAGATTATAATCTGTAGGAAAAATGGAGCGGGGAAGAGCATTCCACATTCGTGTTGTACGACTAAGGAAAGATTCCTGGTATTTCACTGTACGTCCGAATACAGGCTTAAGGGTAAACTGATGCGGATTCCTTGCACAGCGGGTATTGCGGTTGAAATGTTCTAGGGGTGGAATGCAACTAGCTATTTCGTTTGAGGAAATAATCATAAAATAACGAAAAGCAGGAGACATTGCGACGATGAGTAGAGAGTCAAGCGATCTCGCGATGTTACAGTCACCAATGAGTTTTATCGCGCGTATTTGGATCCATATAAGTAATTGGTGCACTAGACCAGATATGCGCATTGTACACAATTTATGGGCGGATAAACGCCTTATAAATAGTAGCCATATCAGAGGGAGTAAAATAATCCTTGCAACGCTTAAGGAAGCCTAGGCATTTCGCACATACCGAGAATGAAAAGCCGTTCGGTTTCAACGATGCAAGTGCCATTCATGGACAATGGCATGGTGTTATTGTTTTGCTTTAATGAGAGAAGACAGCATTGCGTTTTGGAAGCAATAAATTCTAGTCTATTAGTTACACCATACTGAGGTATGCTGTCAAGATCGGAATTCAATAAGCTCAACGTTGCCGTTCCAGTTCCACACCATATCAACCACATTGGTGAAGAGATTGGTTCCACTTTTCGGTTAGACAAGTCATCAAATCACCGGTGGACCTGTTGCTGCGAAAAACGTACTGTCGGGCATTAAGAAGTTTTGGGGATTCAAGATATTTCATGAACTGACAGTTTATCAGCGTTTCCATGACCCTGGAAAGAAGGGAAGTTATTGCTATTGGTCGGTAGGAGGAGGGAGATGAAGATTCGCCTTTTCTGGGGACAGCCTGGACAAATGCTATTTTGTATCTTCTCGGGAAGAGCCCTGAAGAAAAGGATAGATACAAAAGCAATGGGTTTGCCAGTGCGGAAGAACACTTCTTCAGAGCGATAGGGGAAATACCATGTGGACCAGCGGATTTGTGAACGTCAAGATCTTGAAGTACTCTAGCCACTGTACGAGTGCGGAAGTGGATTGGTCCCATATAGTATTCTCGAGTACAGCGGGAGACAAAGCACTATCTGAGGGCGTCGAGCTGACTGCAAAGTGAGCAGCAAGCACATTGGCCTTATCCATAGAGCTGACAGGTGGAATGTCTTTGTAAATGAGTGTCGGGATAGATGATGAGGCCGAATTATTGATGCTTTTAACAAATTACCAAAAGTTTTTTTTGCCTCAAATGTTGGTCATAGGAAAATTTGACACGATTAATGTGGGCATTGCAATCCTTTCTTGCTCGTTTAAACTTTTTTCGGCTTTCCTCAGCAGGGTGCCGGGGCATAGAGACATTCCAGGGAACTTTAGGGCAGATGACATCGCCAAAAAAGGAACCACATTACCTCTTAACTTATGTTTAATAGTCTAAGAGCCCGAAGTAATTTGTCGGTCTGAGAGGTAACCGAAAGATATTTGCATACTGTGTAGCCTGAGTAGGTAGTCTGGCAGCAAATCGTGGCAGCCAATGCGTGTGACAGCGTATGCGTCTTTTTCCACAATAGTAATAATGAGTGTAAGCCCTTAGTTATAATATAGCCCTAAGCAACAGACTAGATCAGCTTAAACATGCAAATATTGGTCCAAGACGTTTTTCACGTTTGTTGAAAATCGCATTCGGTTACGTCGAACTTTAAAAGATAGGTTTGATCCTAAACTGATATTTTCATACTCAAGAGGGCATGTGCTATATATTACAAAATGGGTTTGATCCTGGACTTTGGTCTCGTCTGGCAAGGATTTCGCTGCGTGCAAAACGTCTTGGACCAATATTTTCATGTTTAAGTTATTCTAATCTGTTGCTTAGGGCTATAACCAAGGGGTTACACTCATTATTACTATTGTGGAAAATCACGCATATTCAACGCGCTGTCACATGCATTGGCTGCCAGACTAATATTTTCAATACGCTCTCTACTCAGGCTACACAGTATGCAAATATCTTTCGGTTACCTCTCAGACCAAAAAATTACTTCGGGATCTTGGTCTATAAGATATTCGAAATCGACAGAACAAACCTTAGGTGGACAAGTAGTAATACATGTCTAGCGATCAAGCATATCTGGCCGAAGCTGGACCTGCGACGCTCTGTGTTTAATATCTCACTAAATCCACTGCACATTAGCTCTACTATAAGTGCCATTACAGGACACTGTCTTATAGGCAAGCACGCATTAAGGCTTTTCGTTTATTCAACCGACTTCTGTAGAAGCTGCTTGGACGAGGAGGAGGAGAAGTCTACACTTCACACGCAAAAATACAGATTCCCCTAAAGCAATTTAGGCGCCACCCGTGGAGAAAAAAACCACACAAAAGCACCAAACTTCTTTTCTTTCAAAACATAGTAAGTACCACCTTAAAACAGGCAATGAACCATTACCTAAGGTGCTACTTACAAAGCAAAACATGCTGTGCTTCTTACACTATAAGGGTACCTACTATAATTATTTTCGCAGAGGTAATGGAATCACCTTGATAAACCAAAGGCCCAACGTCGAGGTCAGATAAAATATCACTAAAACGTTTAAAACAAATCGCACATTAAGTCCACGTTAAGGTTGCTTAATCTGTTCCCACACACGAGGACGAGCCATGGCTCGGGATTTTAGTCTAGCCCAAAATTTAGGCGACGCTACCGATCCAAGCATCTGAGTTGTAAAGAAACTTCAAACGTAAACCTACTAATGAATAATATTTTTCCCTTTCTGCTTTCATGCGTCTTATTTTTTTCCATTTGCGTCAGGCAACGCCGACTTGGTAGCTGCAAATTGTCGGCGTAGCTCTTTGTTTTTGTTAGTCAGACCATTATAAACTCGCCCTTACTCACACGACTGAGTTTTATATATTTATATATTAGATATAAAAATTGTATATTCCATTACCAAACAACAGCAGTTTTGTTTGCTATTAAAAAAAAGTAAGAAAAAACCTTTGCCCTCTCACCTTCCATATCCAGCTCAAGTTCAGATTCTGAATCCGATTCCATTTCTTCATCGACGGGTTCATCTTGTTTGGGTGGCTCAGGTTGTGCAGATCCACCGAATGGACAACCTCTTGAAGAAATAAAAGAAATCACGCGTCAGAATCATGCAATCAATCGATTGTTCAACCCATAGAAATGTAAAATAAAAAGAAAAAAAAACTTACCCAGGAAATTTGAATTCTCCTTCAGGCACTTTACCACCCAATTTCTCTACGAAATCCTTAACAAAACTCAATTGTGGCAAATTAAGAATTTCAACATTGGAAGAGCAAAAATCCACGAATGTTTTCAGCTTTTTTAAATCATCTGGAGACAATGGCAAACCCATTTTTAGATAATTTTCTTTCGATTTTTGGTGCAATTTCAATTAAGTGAAATGCTATTAAAATTTTAATTGTAATTTTTGCTGAGTTGTTCCAGATAAATTTTAGAAAAAAACCCTATTAATTAGTTGCTTTGATATAAAAAAAAACCTGTAGTAAACTGCGTGCCGGTTTTTTACTAATCGCGAAGTTTCTTTTCTATTTCGATATAACTGTCAACATTTTATACGTTTGGTTGAGTTTTGTTTTATGCGGCTGGTAGCACTGCGATGTGAAGTTAGTGGTATCTATTATATATAATTGGATTTTAATTTTGCTAAATATTCATGCGGCCCATGTCCAATCTAGATTATACATATACGAATGTTTATTTTGAGATATGAAGGTAGACCTATGCTAAACTCAGTAGCGAGAATTGGAACCCTGCTATTTCAATTTAATAACGATCAATAAGGTGAACTAAATGTGCACAATGGGTCGTATGAATTAAAACTAGCATTTGCTTTGGGTAAAAGGTGGTAGCAAAGTAAAAGCACTTAGCAAATGCTTTAAATCGGTATGAATAAAATCTAACTTTGCTAAAGTAAGTTCGAAAATTTTAACAAAGCATTTACTTCACTGCATGTGCCCTCCCTTGCAGATCCTGTCAAAATTTGCAAGTGACAACTGTCATGTGGTTTATTTTTTGAATTTGAATTTAAAAAGTTATTTAATTTAGCTAAAGTAATATAATATAATATTTAAAAAAAAATTCACATCAATACAAAAAAAAAGTTAAAACTATGGCCTGGGAGATGAATGATGAAGAAAAGTATTTAGAAGAGCTTAATGGTTTCTTTCACAAGCAAAAATTATTTTAACTATGTATTTATAATAAAAAAAACACTGCAACTCACAATGCTAGAATGTTTTTGTAAAAAAAGGCGCGCGTAAAATATTTAGCAAATACTCTGAGTCAACAAAATAGCAGACTCGGGATTTTCGTAGCAATTGCTTTGACTTCCACGTTTTATTCATACCAATCAGAGTAAAAGGTCGGTGGCGCTGCTTTTCGAAGATGTCAAAAGTTGGAGTTAACTCAAATCAGTTTTTATTCATACGAAGCTTAGCAATTGCTTCGATTTTGACATTTAGTCTGAGTAAAAGCAATTGCTACGTTTTATTCATACGACCCAACGTCTCCACTTACTATAAATTCACAGCAGCCATCAGAGGCCGATGAAAAAAGCAGAAGCAGAGCAGCTGCCAAATTTTGTTTGCTGGGAATATCTTAGCATACTTAGTTCGTTTGAGAGATAGAGAGGCAATGATTTTTATGAAGAGCATCACTGCACTAACAACTAGGAACGACCATTCTCTTTTGTTTTTAGCATGCGATGAAGAGTATATGAGCACAGCATGCTTTCTCTTGAAAACTATAGAAATATAGTTGCGATAATAGTCTCCACTTGAGATAATAGACGACGTGTAAGGGTCAATGAACTAATTGATAATAATCTCATTCGTATAAGTTTAGACAAAAAAAAATATATTTTACGCTTAGTAAATTTGCGAAATGTTTTTTTTTTACTAGATCGTGAAGGCAATTTTTCTAATCCGTTGAACCCCATCCAGCAAAACTGCTAGCGCAACTTTTCCGCCATTTTTCGATCCGCGAAAATTAGGCGTTTGTATTAGATTTTCGAAAATACGATGATCTCTAGGTTCTGCTGGAATTTAACTGCCTCAGACTAAACCTTTTGAATTCAATCTGCTCCTACCGCTGATATAAGATAATATTGTATTGATGAGTTTAATGTTTTAAAAATGAAAAAAAAGATGATACAAACTGTTTTTCAAAGATATAAGGTTTGCCATTTCTTGTTGCATGGCCATAGCTGTTTATTTTTTAGCAATACAGTTCCAAGAATGTTCAAAATTGATCTTATTTAAGCGCTTGTGGAATCCTTTCGCGATATGTACATTTTTCCGAATTATTGATGTAAGAATTTTTGACTGGTTTTATAAGTTACTAACTGTAAATGCCCGGCTTTGCCCGTGCCCAAGCTGGTACCTATCCGGGGTACGCTGCGTCTAACAAAAACAAATAGATGTCTTTGTTTAGTAAGAAACAGAATTGCAAGTCAAATTTGGTCGACCGATTTTGACCGAACTTCAATACGAAAAATGGCCTGATTTGAGCTCAATCGGTTCGGTGGTTAAGGTACCTGCTTAGCCCGTTCACACAACTTCGTTGCTTCGCTAAGGGTAGGTGGTAGTTGTCTGGCAGGCGCCTATGTCACCTTACTTTTTTGAATCCAACAGCACTACGAAACAAAGAAACTTCGATTTTTATTTTCTTTCAATCAATTTGTTTATGCGTACGGTTTAACTACATGCAATTCTAATCGAATGTCAACAACGAAATCGACCAACATATACGAATTCAACGCCACATATTAGAATCCAACATAATTATACATATTTCAAATTTTACAACATAAGCTCCCATTAGTGTAAAGAAATGGCGGTTTGAATGATTTTTTCTACGGGTGGTGCCACGCCCCGTTGTGCAACTACAACATAAGCTCCATAAGTGTCGAGAAATGGTGATTTTAATGTTTTTTTTTTGTGTGGGAGGTCCCACACCCCTTTATTCAATTTCGACTAAACTTCACAAGAAGACTCCCTGGCCAATTCCGAAGAATTGCCGTAAATTTGAGCTGAATCTGAAAAACAAATTCTGGAACCCGATCGCAGCACCACCTACCGGGTCCAATTGTTAAGTTTTCTAATACATATAAACCTCCCTCTTGAATCACTCTATCTATCAAAAAAAAACCGCATCAAAATCCGTTGCATAGTTTTCGAGACTATAGCGTACACACACACAAATTTTGAATTTTATATATATATAGATATTTTATTTCTTTCGTATTTTTTCAACGTTGAACCTAATCAAAGGACAAAATTTCCACCAAATGTTGATTTTCAGCCATTTGAATTTTTGCAAAGCCGTCAAGCCTGAAACACGTGTGCAGCAAAAGCAGTGCAGTAATATGATTTTGTATGTAAAATGACACCTTGCTTACTGCACGTCAATTCTTGACGAAAGTTGTCTCTACTTCTGATCTCGATGCAAGGATTGTAGTAGAGCCGCACAATTTGTTATAACTACCGCTTTGAAATTCTCCGTCCGTGTGTTTCTATATTCATTCTGAATATTCGGAATATTCCGAGTGAGCCATTAACGTTTCTTTATTCAATGGAATATTCCGGATAATCCATTTCGGTGTTTCTTTATTCATTCTGGAATAAATGGAATGCATTCTTTTTATTCCTAGAGAAAGGTGGAATAAAAAGAATATTCCCTCGTTTGACAGATGCACTTGATCAAAAAAAAAAAAATAGAAGCAACAGCAAACAATCAAATGGGTGAGCATTTATTGCAAATTTATTGTCTTTTTTTATATTTTTATGTGTGTTGTTTTAAGTTAATTATTTTTTTATTATATATTTTTAATTTCCTTCCAGAATCAAATATACATTTTTAAAATGTTCTTCTGTGGGCATGAAATGCCGCATAGATGTTGGTAGTTGGTGACAAGATGATTTCATGAGCAGTGTTGCCACTTATGCTACATAAAAAGGTGCATGTTTTTTGAACTTGTACTAAATCCTTACTCGAAAGAACAACATATTTAATGTTTTACTTTTTTCCTTCGATTCAACATATTTAACATAATAACAACACGAGAATATAATGTTATTAATAAAAATAATAACAATATCTTAGTAATAAACAATATATTATGCTTTTTCTGAGCGAAAGTTGTATATTACTGTATTGGGTACTCACCCAGAAATCGAGCAAAAGTGGAAAAATGGCATTCTGTTTCTCAAACTAATAAATTATTACTGGAGCTACTGAATTGAAACTTAATGCACTTGAAAGAACATAATTTCCTCTTAAAAATGATCGGAATAGTTTTTTAAAAAAACATCTCAGTTATATTTTATTTAAAGAATTCCCAAAGGTGTTTGGGAAAATTTGCACAAAATTGATTTACTATTTTCCAAACCATGATAAGACAGAGTACTATACATCTGATATCACTAACTCAGCTAAAAGGTAATATCCAAAACAGCAATATCGTCGAGACAGATCTTGAAATTTTACACTGATTTGGAAAATACAAGTGTTTAAAAACAAACAATATTTTGAAATATTGAACTACGTTTTTCACGTGAATATTGATGCACGTATGTTTCAATTCTTACTCAGAACAACAAAGTATCATATCAGCTAACAGATCCAATAAAAATATATATTTATTTACGTATATTTTGTCACAAAATACCTAGTTTAAATTACATATTTTTTCAAAAAATTATTTTGTACGTTGCTTAGTTTATCAACTTTAGCAAGAAATAATTCCCGATTTCCCGTGAAGGTGGTGGTAGTTGTGTGGCCTGATCTGAACAGCCAATCAGAACAGCACGCAATCAACCATAAAGTGATTATCTTGTGTTTTACTGCTCTCGGAGGTGTGTTCTAAATGAAACCAGTTTGGTGTGAAGTCTGAAGTGCGATTTCAATAAAAGAAATCATGTGTGGAGGTGGGTATGTGTAAGCAGATCTATTTCTGTGGCGATTCGAAGTGATTTTGCATTTTTGTTTCGCTGACTGAAAGTAAAAATGAATGAGGGGTTGATAAAGGCACTTTTCAAGATGTGGATCTAGCTTATACTTTCAGTTTAAAATTTGTTTACAGAAAATTATTTAAACTAATAAACAATACTACAAAAACAAAATCATGATATTACTCAGGATTTTCAAATAGATACCCTAAAGTTTCATTGCTAAATCGTTGTAGAAAAGTTGATTATTGAAAAGTGCATAGATAGGTACCCTTCACTCCGTGAATATTATTGAGTCTGGGTGGATTGGAAGATTGGTGAATGGTGGTTTAGGCTAAAGGGGATAATGTAGCACTGCGCTGTTGCCGTTTGTGGGCAATTATTATTTTTTTGCGCTGTTGCCGTTGCCTTTGGCTTTATTATTAAGCTAGCCATTATAATAAAATAATCAATAAGGACATTTTGACTGCATACGTACTTCCTACTAAGTACAAAAAATGCGCACAATAAGAGAAATCAGGTAAAAATAAATTCTAATAACAACTTGAGAAAAAGGCTGCCTAGGTAGGTACGCAATACATTTTAAATGGTGTTGTCGGTTTTTTCATAATGCTTTTTCTAAAGGCGTATTGACTTGACCCAGGTATGTAAAAAAAATATAATAATTGAAAATACTAGAAGCTAGAACTATGTAAAAATATCAGGTTTTCTATCCTTATAGAGGTAGGTATGCAGAATTACATTGGTCGGGGTTTTTTGACCTGGGACTAAGGGCGCTCGATGTTTAATTCTTTGCGTTAGTGCAATATATGTGAGTGAAAGGATTGAAATCCAAGGAAATCCTACTGTAGGTATGAAACGTTATGTGAAGAGATACTGTAGAGACAATGAAATAACGCTTATAAAATAGTTTGAAGAACAAATTATTCATTCAGTACCTATTTACCCATTGAAAAGTGAGAAGTGTGTCTAACTATATACATAGTTACGAGTGATTTTTATAGTGATGAAAGACACATAGAACTAAGGAAAAGGATCTTAAAATAACAACCTTTAGTGAAAAAAATGGGAAAAAGAAAGTTATGCTACAAGTCAAAGGGAAAAAGTACACTAGCAGCCAACAGGAGACGTGTATTGCAAAATAAGTAAGTTAATCTGCCTTTGAGTGGGCTAACATCAACTCTCCGGGTTTTATAGGATAAATCTAGTTTTTCAAAAAAAATTTTATATTGTATGTTTTTTTTTATTTATTTAGTTTAACGAAGTCAAGACAAAATCCTGAAAATACTCCGATTGTCAATGGAAGCCAGCATCAAGTTTCAGAAGGTGAAGGTGGTCTTAAAACTAATGAATATTTTGAGTTGAAAGGCCTAATATCAGATTCGGAAAGTCTAGAAAGTCTGATAATGGAAAGAGAGACATCTGCGATCGATTCCGTTGACCTCATAGAAGGAAGAAGGAAAATTGACCTTTAATAATTTTTTAATAAGTTGAAAGCAATAGACCAGCATTGCCCAGCACTCGGTTGCAGTTTAAACAATTTAAAAATGGTTGAAGAAGTCCGAGTGAGTTTTGCAAGTTCCATCTTTTTAAGATGTGAAATGTGCAATTATGAGAGTCGAGTGTTCCTAAATAAGAAAAATCCAAATGCAATGGATGTTAACACTGCTGCTGTTTTGGCCATTACCAGTGTAGGTTGCGGATACTCACAGTTAGAGGAAATCGTATCTATATTAGATATTCCATGCCCATCATTTAAAATATATAGTGAGATTGAAAAACAAACTGGGGATATCTGGAAAGCCGTGGCAGCAAAAAATATGTTGGAGGCTGCTAACGAAGAGGCTGAGGCCGCCAGACAGCGTGGTGATATTGATCCGGTAGATGGAATTCCGTTTATAATTGTGGTGACAGATGCTTGCTGGACCAAACGATCTTACAGGAACATTTTTTCTGCTCTGTCAGGTGCTGCTGTTGTGGTGGGGTTGCATACCGGTAAAGTAATTTCTTTAGGAATAAGAAATAAGTACTGCGTTACATGCGCTAGAAGTGATACGGAACAACAACAGGACCACGCGTGCAATATTAACCACAAAGGGCCTTCAACGCTGATGGAGTCAGAAATACTGCTACAAGCATTTAAATCCAGTGTAGCTGAAAACGGCCTACGATATATGACAATACTTTCAGATGGAGACAGCAGTTCATTTCAAAAAATTATTCAAACCGATCCCTACGGCGGAAATTGAATGCTGCAACCATTTAATGCAAAATTTTAGAAATAAATTAGAGAACATATCAAGAGGTTGTAAAACAGGATTAAAAGGAGCCTTAAATATAAAACTTGAAAGAATACGGAAGGATATTTCGAGTGCCATTAAGTTCAGACGACAGCAAAGCCAATCCGAGCAAGAAGCAATACCTTTAATTAAAGCAGATATCAGCAATGTTATTCATCATGTTTTTGGAGATCACAACGAATGCCCACCCTACATAAAAGAAAAATGTAAAGAGAATGACGTGAATTTAATTCCCATGATGAAATCAGATGGTCTTTATGATACAGTGATGATTCCTACAAGAAGACTATTATGAACGCCAAGAGTATATATCTTGGATTCACTAACAATCTTGCCGAGCACTACAACTCTATTGTAGCCAAACTAGTAGGAGGAAAAAGAATCAACTTTTCACTTGGACAAGGATATTCAGCCAGGTGTACTGCAGCAGCTGTAAAGTTTAACTCTAAAGGGCAGATCTCTGAACTGTTTAATCATCTATATAAACATAGCTCAAATTCACTGGCGAAACAAATGGATCTTCGGCGACTCCGAAAAGCGTGTTACAAACCCACAGACGAAATGCGAGAAAGGTTTATCGTAAGAGCAAACTGTATCGCATAAACCCGACAGGTGTTGTCAAAGATGTTGGGTATGGTACCAGTTGCCACCAACCAGACATGGATGAAGATAAATTCATTGCAGAGAAAAACTGTCTAATGGAACAACTAAAGCAAAATCGAAACAATCGCCAGTTTTTAGAAAAACAAACATTGGGACAGTCCAGTAATGAAAAATGGTTGAATATCAGAAAGAAAATGTTGACAGCCTCATATTTCGGACAAATATGCAAAGCAAAAAAATTCGAAGGTTATGTTAAAAGACTTGCACATCCCACGACCTTATTAACACCTTCCGTCATGTATGGAAAAATTAACGAAGACACTGCGTGGCTGCAACTGGAACAGCAATTGGGCAGAAATATATCGAACTCAGGAATTTTTATCGATGAGGAGCATTACTTTCTTGGTGCTTCTCCAGATGGACTTATCGACGACGATTCCTTGGTAGAAATAAAATGTCCATCAAGCATAGCTGGATGCGATCCTACGGATGCTATCAAAAACCAAAAAATCAAATACTTAACGGTTTCTGATGATGGTATCATAAAAGGTCTTAATAAAAAACACAACTATTACTACCAAATTCAAGGCCAATTGCATATATGTAAGCGAAAAAAATGCATATTGGCAATTTGGGGTGGTAGTGCTTTTAACATTTATATAGAAGTAATAGATGTCGATCACGATTTTTGGAAAACAAAAATGATCGGACAGTTAAACACATTTTACGAAAACTGGTTTTTACCACAATTAGTGGATCTTCGTATTACTCGGGGAATGGAAGTGCGAAAACCACAATCACAAGATACTTGAGGAAACCGACAATAATCTAAGCTAATTAGGTGCAGCAGAGTAGCAGACACTACATTAGCAGATACCTATGTATATTATTTTCTTATTAAGTTCTTAAATAAAATAAATTAAATAAAGCTTTCAGCCATACGTTTGAGCGAGTTTTTTTTCTTTTGAATGGATGGAAGGACCTATACCATTTTATCTGCAAAATCTCTGAGTAATACCAAATTCATGTTTTATATGTTAAATCCAGGAGTCTGGAGCGAAACCTAAAGCAATGAAACCAACATATTTTGCGCTCCATCCCCTCCCCCCAACATTCACTAACTTCTTTTATCCATACTACAATTTGAGGAAAAAGAAAATTATAAAGCAAAAATCCAGCCGTAGCGATAGAAATATAGAAAATATTATACAATTGGAACATGCCTGAAAATGACCTATCCTAAAGTATAAATGTATTGCAGAATGTGCATTGTTCACAAGTCAAAACAATACCATCAAACATCGCTTAGCTGACGGATACCAACCTAATTTTTTTCTTCTCACTCCAACATTCATTTGATTCTTGTTTCTACGACGAAAAAAATAGCAAGAACAAAATTGTATTGATATCCACATATCTTACGAAAAACAACCCTACACACACGATCAACATACGATACATACCTACAATCTACGAAACCCGTTTGTCATGCCATATATCACTAAAGGTATGCCCACTAGTCCTTTTGCAAGTGGATTGTGATTGGATTGCAAGTGGATGCTAGGTTGCAAGTCAAAGAGAGATGGCGCTTCACGTTCCAATTTTTGTAGAACATTTTGGGTAGAGGCCTCTTAAGAAACGCAGCTGTGGAGACTTAAATAGGGACAAGTCATTTTCCGCTATGTATTGTTTTGGTTGACGAAAATATTGATAGCTTTAAAATGTTCAGTCAATCACAAATTCGTCTCTGACAAATACATTTAGAGAATTCATTCGCTGTTTTTGTTCGTAAAAGAACATTTTTAAAACGAAATGTCGTGAGTAGAATTGCTTTTTGCAAAAATAAAATAATATGTATTGAATAGATACAATCACTAGAACTTCACTTCCATAAATCTTATGAACAAAAAGTAGTCGCAAAATGCATGAGCTTAAACAAAACAACTAAACTTGGTTTAAGCAAAACGAAAAAACCAGAGATAACAGATTTGAATAACATAAACGTCAGATGATCCTTTGATTTCACCTAAATATACACTTTATTAACAATCCCAATAATTTCTCCTACAATTTCTGCAAATTACTGAAATTGTATGCTTTAATTTTTTCTTGACGTTTAAGAAAGAAATTCGGCACTTCAGAAAGAGATAGCTTTGCGAAATGCTCTATCGCTCTATTGCTTGTCAGTGTTCAGAATGGATGAATAATTTGTTAATTGACATTCATACTACCAAAATGTCGATCGATTAATAAATTGTGTCGTTTATCAATAATTGATTTTTAACAACTATAATAAGGTTGCAAGATTTCCGCTTACAAAAAGTTTAATGTAATTTGTATTAGGTACTTGTTTTTGTGAACTGAAATTATATTTTCGTAATGTTTCTCATATTTGTATTATTGTGTATGTTTTTATTTTAGTGCTTTAGTGCTTTAGTGGAGTATTACCCCACATGTGAGTTCAGTAATAGACAAAATATATTACATAATTGTAAATACTAAATGTTGTACTTGTTCTTAAACTAAGTGGCAACGCTGATCAAGAGACAAATGGCTGTCATTCTATTCGG
Source organism: Portevinia maculata (assembly GCA_949715645.1). Taxonomy (NCBI): domain Eukaryota; kingdom Metazoa; phylum Arthropoda; class Insecta; order Diptera; family Syrphidae; genus Portevinia; species Portevinia maculata. The sequence goes on along the minus strand of OX454526.1, from coordinate 79,469,705 downwards.
TCCATTTTTGTTTCTTTATTCATTCCATTCTGGATATTCCGGATTCAAAATAAAAAAAAATTCAGTCTTTTCTATTCCTTATCCAGAAAAAAAAGAAACACAGCCTCTATGACAATAACTAACATCTTAGTCTGTTTGGTCGTTCAGTGATAATTAGGTCAGGCAAAAAGTATACTGAAGGTAAGATTAGACTGCATGCCAATTGTGCATTCAAATGACCACAGCCAAATAACCAGATTATCTGTCAAATGCCCAAAAGTTCAGCGCTGTCAGGGTAGTATATTTTAAGACTACGTGACCACTGTGACCATTTTGGTCATTTTTGCCCTGCTGGTCATTAAAGGCATTTGTTGTTATATTTTCAGAGTGAGTTGTGGTAACGCCGTATATGTTAAAGCGAAACTTAATTTTTCAACAAAATAAATGAAACAGATAATCGAAAAACGGAAAAGTAATATATAGGTAGCTATTACACAACAAATACTTAACAATGCACAGAAAAATAACAACAAAACCACTAATTAACACTGAACATAAGCACAATAAAAATGTAATTATTAAAACAATTAATAGCAAATTTTATCCAAAAATATTATTATGATCATGCAAAAATTTTATTATTGAAGTAATAAATAATTACGCTCTTGGAAAAGATGACAATTTTCAGATGACACAAATGACAGCAATGCCACAACCAAATTTCAATAAATTGCATATGGTCATTAGGTCAATTACACTGCTTGCAATTTTGTCATTTTTATCTGTCAAAATCAGCATGGTAATTTGTAGTCATTAGGTCATTTAAGATATGCCGATTCCACTGCATGACCCTATTTTGACAGCGAGAACTGCCAAAAATGGTCATTAAATGCCAACTTGGCATACAGTCTAATCTTACCTTGAGTGAAGGCAATTTCTTACGTCACATGTGTTTCATTGTGTGTTGATTCATGCATTACTACGAGCGTCCCTTCTGCACATGTGTTTCAACCATTAAGTTGATGTTATTAACTTTTTGGACTCGATAGTTACAGAACCTGAATATGTCACATATTTCCATAGTTCAATTTCAAAATGTTCCATGTGGTATAGTTTTCAATTCACTAAGTTACAAAACGCGGAATGTGATATGACACTTTTTTTTAAATGCATATAGTTTTTGTGATAATATATATTGTTGCATGTTTGCTTGAACTGGGTCATTCAGCATTAATTAGTCAACTACGCCATCTAGTAGAAAGTGGCCATATTACCGATTTTGGCAGCATTGGAATAGCAGTTTGAGTAGCTGTGGTATAACTTGGTATGTTGTTCTCGAACCTTCTGAACTTAACGAACCTTCTCAACGAATCTGGAAATTTCGAGAGGTGTCACTAGGAGATATAAATAGATGTCGCAGGAGCACCCAAGACATTCTAGTTGTGAACCGCGATAAAGAAGTACGATAGATGACAGTAGTGAAAAGTATAGAGAAAAAGTATAAGTATCCAGTAAGAGAAAAGTGTTTGTGTATTTAAAGTGATTAATTGTGAAAGTGAATAGTTGAATTAAATAAGTGAATTATTAGAATAATAATCAAGAAGTAAAAGACATTGATAGAGAACTAATAAAGATTAATTAAATAGAATTACGTTTTATCTTTTCGAATCCTAGCCTGGATGTAACATTGGTGTCAGAAGTGGGATAAAACGTATTCAGTGTGAAATTAAAGTGAAGTGAATTAGTGAAAAAAAAGGAAAGCAAAAATGGGCCGCACATTGAAATTACTACAGCTCAGTATACCGCAGTTAAAAGCTGAGCTAGAAAAGCGGAATCTCTCCACAGCTGGAGGAAAAAGTCATCTGGTGCTTCGACTGCAGGAAGCTGTTGAAAACGAAGGAGAAAATCCCAAGTCCGTTTTGTTCGACGTAGCAGAAGAACAAGTAAGTACAGCCGTTGATATGACTGCTATGATGGAATTACTTCTCTCTATGGACTCTAAATTTAATGAACAGAAGAATTCTCTAGATTCCAAATTGGAATCAATGGACTCGAAATTTGATGAACAGAAGAATTCTCTAGATTCCAAATTGGAATCAATGGACTCTAAATTTGATGAACAGAAGAATTCTCTAAATTCCAAATTGCAAGCAATGGACACTAAATTCGAAGAACAAAAGAATTCCATAGTTGCCGCCCAAAAGAGCGCTGTGGAAGATTTTAAAAATGTTCTCGAAGGAAAACTCGAAGAAATTGACCAAAAGTTCGAGAAGGTTGAAACCAAATTCGACGAAATCGATACAAACATCGAGAACTTGGCTAAAGAGCTCGAGAAAGTGAAGAAGTAGAAGGCTCGAGAAAATTCTGCGGACTGCCCGAGAAGGAAAGAGATGCAGCCTCCTGTTTTCGATGGTCAAACATCATGGCCAATTTATAAGAAACAGTTTGAAGCAGCTGCAGTGGCGAACAGCTGGGACAACGAGGAAAAGTCGATTGCGCTAACGCTCGCACTAAGAGGTACAGCTGCGGAGTTACTCCAAACCGTCTCAGAAGAGAAGCAACACAACTACGACGCCCTGGTCAAGGCTATAGAGATGCGCTTCGGTGATGAGCATATGCAGCAAGTGTACAGGGTTCAGCTACGCAGTAGAGTTCAGAAGAGGGGAGAAACACTTCAACAGCTGCAAGCAGATATCGAACGTCTGGCACATTTGTCATATCCTAATGCTGGTGAGATTCTCATCAATGAAATGGCTGTGGAGGCGTTTATCCAAGCCATTGAAGATAGACAACTGCAAATGGCCGTAAGAATGGTTGGAAAGAGAACTCTCGCTGAGGCCCTAGCATTTGCCTTGACAATGCAAGCTGCTGATCAGGCATCGAATGTGTTCCACCGCTTAAGGGAAATTACAGCTGTAGAATGCTCATGTCAAAGAGCAGACATCGTAGACCGGAGCAGAGATAACAGAGGTCAAATGCGCTGCTGGAACTGCAACAAAATAGGGCACCTACAGAGACAGTGCAGAGCTCCACCCAGACAAGGCAGTTGTCCACATTGCGGGCCTAGGAGGCGCAACGAAGAAGCATCTGGCAGGGATAACATCCATCCTGCTGATATAGCTTCGCATAACCAGCAGTCGGGAAACGTGTAAGGACCAGCTTCGTGGGGCAGAAGTTGGTTTCCGGAATCGACGACCCCAGGACCACAATTCAAGTCTCCCAAACCAAACGAGGAAACCAGAGTCTAACAGTGGAAGCCTATATCGGACAAAATAAGTGCGTGGCAACCATCGACACCGGTGCCACCGCTTCCATCATAAGGAGGGACATCGTCCGTCAGTCTTGGCTGCACAACACCAGCAATTACTGTCTGAAAACAGCAACAGGAGCGACAGCGAAAGTGTATGGAGAGGTCATACTAACAATAAATTTGGCAGGATTAGTATTCTCCCACGCTTTCCTAGTAGCCGATATATGTGACGAATGCATCATTGGAATCGATTTCATGAAGGCGCATGATGTAGTATTGGACATTGGTATGCAAGTACTCAAGTATCGAAACGTAGAAATTCCGATGGTGTACGGGAACGAGAACGTCGCATCCCTGAGGACAGTCATTAGTAAGGACGAGGTCCTACCACCTTCTTCAGAGACACTGATTTGGACAAAGCTAGAAGGTGATCCTGGGGCCCACCGATTCTTTCTAGTCGAGCCAGAAGACAACCACTGCCGAAATTGCGTGGTTGGAAAAATGCTTGTCGAGCCGAAAAACAATATGATTCCCGTACGAGTTCTTAATGCGGAACACAAAAGCGTCAAATTGAAGCAAGGTGAGGTGGTTGGAAAGTGTGTACCGGTTACTGCCATCACGAAACTATCACAGGAAGGTGTTGCGAAGCCTCGTTCACCAATGGGAATGACTGAGGTCAAAAGAACTTTATTCCAGCACTGCGATCTGAATCGGGAGCAGCAAGCCTTGGCAGGGAACCTCATCAACGAGTTTGCTGATATATTCGCTTCGCGGGACTGCGAGTATGGCCGAACGCATGGGTGGCGACGGTGTAGAGGTTAGTGTGTTGGCTTGTGACCCGTGCGGTGCAGGTTCAATCCCCATGGGGAACAACAACATACGCCACCCAATCACATGCCTCTACACCAAAAAGGAGGATTTCTGCCTGGTAGTACAATGGAACGTTACCGAGTCTGAGTGCTCTGGGATTTGGATTTCCTTTTTATAAAAAAAAAAAAAAAAAAAAAAAAATAATAATAATAATATGGCCGAACGCACCTTGTACAACACCGGATAGACACTGGAGATGCGAGACCGATTCGTCAGCCTCCCAGACGATTACCATTGGCTAAGCAGACGGAGGTTGCAGAGATGGTGTCGACGATGGAGAAGGAAGGAGTAATCGAATGCTCTAAAAGCCCATGGGCATCTCCAATTGTCCTAGTCAAAAAGAAAGATGGCAGCACTCGGTTCTGTGTAGACTATCGCCAACTGAATAATGTCACCAAAAAGGATAGCTACCCTCTACCAAGGATTGACGATACGCTGGATACACTGTCCGGAGCTCGATGGTTTTCCACTCTAGATCTGAAGAGTGGCTACTGGCAAGTGCAGATACATCCGGAAGACCGTGAGAAAACAGCTTTCACAGCAGGAAACGGGCTCTGGCAATTCACAGTAATGCCATTTGGACTGTGTAACGCGCCGGCAACCTTTGAGCGACTAATGGAGCGTGTTTTGTTGGGGCTAACATGGAAAACGTGTTTGGTCTACTTGGACGATGTCATTGTGGTTGGAAAAACGTTTGAAGAACATCGAGATAACTTGAAGGAAAAGTGTGATCTCTTTAGATCTGAGGTAAAATATTTGGGGCACATCATCTCGTCCGAAGGAGTAAGGACTGACCCAGAGAAGGTCGATGCGGTGAAAAATTGGCCCGTTCCCAAAGACAAACACCAACTGAGAAGCTTCCTGGGACTTGCAACTTACTACAGACGGTTTGTGAAGGACTTCGCAAGGTTCGCAAAGAGCTTGCATCAACTGACGGAAAAGGGAAAACCATTTAAATGGTCAGGTGAATGCGAAGCGAGTTGCAAGAGTCTCAAACACCAACTGTGTGATGCTTCAATTCTAGCGTACCCTACTCCAGGAAAGACATTTATTGTAGATGCCGACGCTAGTAATGTTGGGATCGGAGCCGTTCTTTCGCAGATCCATGATGGCCAAGAGAGAGTAGTTTCCTACTTCAGTAAAGTGCTATCCAAGCCGGAGAGGAACTATTGCGTAACCAGGCGGGAACTCCTGGCTTTGATCCTGGCAACAAAGCACTTCCACAAGTACTTATATGGGCAGAAATTCATCCTGCGTACAGATCATGCGTCTCTAAAGTGGCTGCTGCAGTTTAAGAACCCTGAAGGACAAGTCGCGAGGTGGATTGAGCGGCTGCAGATGTATGACTACGAGATACAGCACCGAAAGGGAACTCCTCACTCCAACGCAGATGCCCTCTGACGGCGACCCTGCAAGGCTGATTGTAAACATTGCGTACGCCAGGAGGAAAAGGATAAAGTGTCAGTCCAACGGTTGAGAGCTGAGCCCATTAGCGGCTGGAGTGCACGGGAGATCCGGAATGCTCAACAGGAAGATCCGGATATCGAGCCGATTCTCGCCTGGAAGGAACATGAGGGCAAGCCGGACTGGCAGCAGATCTCCAATAGGAGTCCGGAATTGAAGGCATACTTGGCACAATGGGACTCACTTCATGTCCAGGATGGCATTTTGAAAAGAAAATGGGAAAGTTCGGATGGAACATCAGCCGTGATGCAACTTGTGGTACCCAGATCGAAAGTCAACGAAGTACTTTGGGAACTACATGATGGAGTGTCCGGAGGTCACTTGGGAGTAAATAAGACACTCGAAAAAGTGCGAGAACACTTTTACTGGATCCACGCAAGAGACGATGTCGAAAACTGGTGCCGAAAATGCGCCGCTTGCGCAGCCAGTAAAGGCCCGAGAGTAAAAATGCAAGGCAAGATGCATCAATACAACGTTGGAGCGCCATTTGAAAGGATTGCAGTTGACATCGCAGGACCGTTTCCAGAAACCAACAGTGGAAACCGCTATATCCTCGTAGTGATGGACTACTTCACTAAATGGCCTGAAGCCTTTGCTATACCTAACCAAGAAGCTAAAACCGTGGTAGAGCAGATTGTCCACAACTGGGTAAGCAGATTTGGCGTACCAATGGAATTGCACTCGGACCAAGGTCGCAACTTCGAGTCGAAGATCTTTCAAGGAGTATGCCAGCTACTAGGGATTAAGAAGACAAGAACAACCCCGCTTCATCCACAATCTGACGGAATGGTGGAACGCTTCAATAGAACCTTAAACGAACACCTTTCTAAGGTTGTTGGCGACTGCCAGCGGGACTGGGACAAGCACATCCCCATGTTCCTATTAGCTTATCGAAGCGCAGTTCATAACACAACAGGACATACTCCTTCCGAAATCCTTTTTGGTCGAACCATCCGGTTACCTAGTCAATTGATGTTTGGATCTCCGACTGATGAAGCAACGAATGAAGTTGATTATGTGGCGGATCTCAGAGAAATCATCAGAAACATTCATCGGAAAACTAGAGATAAGATTCGGATATCCAGCGACCGCATGAAGACGAGGTACGATACAAAAGCGACCACCACAGGATTCCAGGAAGGAGATCTGGTATGGCTATACAACCCTCATCGCCGAAAAGGTATGTCACCTAAACTACAGCAGGATTGGGAAGGACCCTATAAGATAGTGAAGCGCATCAACGATGTTGTCTACCGGATCCAGTGAGGAAGAGGCAAGTTGAAAGTTGTCCATGTGGATCGTCTCCATCGCTACCATGGGGAAAATATTGACGTGCTTGTTCGGGACGAACAAGTTTAAGAGGGGGATATTGTTGCATGTTTGTTTGAACTGGGTCATTCAGCATTAATTAGTCAACTACGCCATCTAGTAGAAAGTGGCCATATTACCGATTTTGGCAGCATTGGAATAGCAGTTTGAGTAGCTGTGGTATAACTTGGTATGTTGTTCTCGAACCTTCTGAACTTAACGAACCTTCTCAACGAATCTGGAAATTTCGAGAGGTGTCACTAGGAGATATAAATAGATGTCGCAGGAGCACCCAAGACATTCTAGTTGTGAACCGCGATAAAGAAGTACGATAGATGACAGTAGTGAAAAGTATAGAGAAAAAGTATAAGTATCCAGTAAGAGAAAAGTGTTTGTGTATTTAAAGTGATTAATTGTGAAAGTGAATAGTTGAATTAAATAAGTGAATTATTAGAATCATAATCAAGAAGTAAAAGATATTGATAGAGAACTAATAAAGATTAATTAAATAGAATTACGTTTTATCTTTTCGAATCCTAGCCTGGATGTAACAATATGTTGATGCGATAATTTGAGAACATGGGCACTGGTTATAAACGATAAACGACGGAAAACGCAGTAGTGGCTGTTTCCACGGTACTATTTTTCATGTGTACGCGGAAGGAGACCTACTCGGAGTAATTTGACTTCTGTATACACGATTCGTTGTTGAATATGGCGATATATATTGGCTGCGTTTGATCTTAACTGCACGGCTGCTCAACGCATAATGGAGGAAAAATGTCAGATCGGAAACAATGAGATGAGGAACACAGAGGAAAACGTCAAAAATTGCACCGAAACTATTTGGGCCATCGCATACCTGACTATTTCCATCGGCAATTTTTTTTATAATGTTCAACCACTAAAAGGATTTTTTCATTATTCTTATAATGTAATAATGTAAGGATTAGAAGAGAAAGAACATTTCACATTCATGTTGAACGGCTAAGGAAAGATTCTTTGTATTTTAAGGTATGACCGAATACAAGCTTAAGAGTGAACTGATGAGCACTCCTGGCACCGGGGGTATTCCGCTTGAAATGTTCTAAGGGTGACTTGCAGGTTGCAATTGACTATTTCGTTTGACCACTTGAAACATTACAACGATAACTAAGGGAGTCAACCGTTTCCGCGACGTTTTCATCATCAATAAGTTTACTCGCGCGTTTTTGTATTCTGTTGAGTAGCTCCAAATATGTGATTGGGTCACCGGCCCAGATATGAGCATTATACTCAAGTTTGGGGCGAGTAAACTTAAACAAAATCTTTTTTAACTGTACATCTTGTGTTTCTATTGCTTACTTCATTATTAAACAAGACAAGGGTCTCAAGGTCCTCATTCATACTGCAATCACCATTTCCGATCAGTCCAAGACGGCAGCTTTAGTACATTTGTACATCTTCGGCATACAAATAGGACGAATATTCCATAACGATTGGGGACCAAGTATGTATCCTTGTGGAACACCATTAATGGTTGGAAGAAAGTCCGACAAAGTCTGATTTATTTCAACTGCTTGCATTCTATTCGATAGATAAGATGAAATAAGCTTAATAGCTTCAGGCGAGAGAGCTTTTCTGTAAGACTACTGTGAAGGTGAACCAATGTGTCAAATGACTTGAAGAAATCGAGAAGAACAAGAAAGCTGACTTTTCCTCGTCCAGTGCTCACTGAAGATCCTCTATGACATTTAACAGAGCGGTAACACAGCTGTGCTTTTCTCGAAATCCACTCTGCTTCAGTATAAGGAGGTTATAAGTCTTAAGGTACTCGCTCAACTGTTTTTTCAATATGCGTTCGAAAACTTTGGACAGGAATGATAAAATAAAGATGGGTCTGAGCTCATTTCATTTCGAAACATTTCTTTCCGTTTTGAAATCGAAATTCCCACAAAAAGGGATTTTCCCCATGATGCCATGGAACTGGGTTGCTTATCATAGGGCGTGATATATATGGACCAAAAAAGACATTAGCAGCCGTATTAATAAACGCAAATAAGAGGTGAATTATGATAATCAATGAATTAAATAAGAAATCTTAATAATAAACATTAATATACATGCAATCAACTAATTCACCGAAGTTAGTGAATTACCGAGTAATTAAGTTGAAATATAACAGAAAATACTGCGATCATGATCTACTAAAATAAAATAAAATTTCAGAATATTACTATAACTGTTGTAGCAGATCGTGAATACACCTTTCAAATTAAACAAAGTGTTACAATAAAATTATTATGTTAAAAATAAATTTTATTAAAATGACTGACATTAACAAAATTTACAAGAAACTATTTGTTCAGATTGATTGCCGTTGAAAAAAGAAAATTAACAAAATAAAAACTTGTCACTTTTACACATTTCTCCGACACCAAAACGTGTCAAGTTCTTGAAATAATTAAAAACCTAAACGTGTCTCTGTAAACAATTTTCTTTTTTCATAATAAACACATAATGGACATTTTTTGTTGGTTTTTTGAATTTATGTTTTGTTATAATAAATAAAAAAATCTTTTCAATTAATTTAATTAAAAAAAAAACTAAATAATAATTACATATAACTTATAATACCCTATGACTACTGTGTAGATCCACGCCTTTGCTCGATGTACAACAAACAAGATCCAGCTGCGTAGGCCAAGAAATTGAACAAACCAAAAACTCCAGCAGCAATATTTGATGCACGTCCAACCTTACTAATCTCTGACCATTTGGCCAACTGTACAATAAAGGCAATAAAGTAAAGAAGTGTTTCAATTCCGGTATTGATGAGTTCCTTAATAGAATAAAATAAATAAATAAATTTTGAACTTGTTTTGCATTAAGAATTAGTTTAAAAAAGTCAAATTGATGTCAGATTTTCAATGACAAATATGTGTCACACTAGGGAGATGAAAAGTTGACAGATGCTGAAACTCATTAGTTTTTGGAATTCCTATTTGACTTTAATAAAAACTAAAAATATGTACTTACTGTTAAAATCCAATTGAAAGGCAGTGTCAAACCCTCTCGCACACCCAACAAATAGGCAAACGACCACAGAATCGTGGCTATAAATGACACAACCACAACAAACAGGAAAAAGGAAGTTGCTGCAATATATGCAGGTGAAGCAAATGCCATGCAAAAAATGCCCAAGATCTGAAAAAAAACAAAATAGAAAAATATGAAGAAAAATAATAAAAATAAATTCTCTGCATTTTTTGGCTTGTTTTTTATTGGTTGGGGTAAGAAATCAAACAATGCCCAAATAAATCATTCTAATTTCCAAACCGGCAACAAAGTGGGACAATCTTGTTTGGTGTGTTATCCCACGCTGTTCCCGCGAATACTCGTTTCTATAGATACCACCTGTTTAGGTGTTTGCAAAATGTTGGGGGCACATGGGCAATATAAATAAACTTTTTTCTCTTTGTCTATTTCCATCACATGTCTGTGACTGTGAGTAATAGAATACTGCAGTCTGTGCTGCTTCCACCTGTTGAGGTGTGATGATATAATCATGGTTTGTGTAACAGGTGTGACGTTATTATAAACTGAATCTATTGTGAATGGTTGCCTATTCATTCATTAATTCGAAAAGGTGGGGAAACAAACAGCGACACAATTTATAAACAAATGAGATTCATCTTCTGGTTTTGGTTTAGTGTGCTAGGTACTTGTGTTTTCAAATATTTTTTCTTGTGTTTTTGTATAACATGAAAATGAAAAGTGAACAAGGGAACAACTCCTCCAGATGTTTGCATCATTTGAGCAGAACACCTACGCTTCGGTGTTCGAATACTAATGAATTGTAATTTCATTAATGCAATCACGAAAAGTTAACTGGAATTTCGGGCGTGGGGTTGTAATTATGTATGCGCGAGTATAGATTTTATTTTTTATTTCGCAGTTTATTCAAAGAATTCAATTCGACTCTCACTCTCTTTTCAGATCTGTATTATAGGTATAGGTAAGGTAGTAACTAGTAAGGTAGGTAAAGCTCGATTCTGCTATTAATTTTTGTTCATGACACGAAATAAATAGATTAGATTAATATAGTGATAAGATTCGGTTAGCGATTGCAGTTCGTTATTGTTAACAACCACAATAAATAACAGATACCTACCTAGGTACTTGTTTTTTTTTTAAGATAACCAAATAAAATCAATACTTTCACCTAGAAATTTAATTTTTGTATTCACCTTGGATTACATTTTGAGAGATATACATATTGAACGAAGAAAGATAAAAGGGATCGGTTATGATATAAATTACGTATAATGCCGGGATTGCTCTGTCAAAGATTTGTCAAAAAAAATGTGATAAAATATTTGATAATATTTTTTCGGCATTCATAGGAATTTGAAAAACTTGTTTGACGAATCGTTGACAAACCAAATATTCGATTCTTAAATAGCGGCCTTAAAATACACCGTACTCAGGGACGGGGCAATACAACGTTTTCATTAGGGCAAATGAGCTCATTTTGGTTCACATTTCCAAATGCGATTCATTCCTTAATTGAATACCTACTATTGAACAGTTTCTGAGATAACTTGTCAAATTGTTAGACGTCAATTAAAAATAACAGAACCCCGCATTTGCATTCGAAGCTATTTGCGTTGTTCCACGATGTTAATTTATTTCTTTTATCAAATTTGCTCGCGTTGTATGCCGGTTCAGTATCGCTTTGTCTGAGAAGTCATTTATTAACTCTTGACGTCTTACAATTTGACATCTTTACTCAGAAACAATTGAGCTGTATACAATTTATATCTTGAGGTGCGTTCGCGTACTGTATGTGTAGTAAAATGAAAAGTGTCAAATCTCCAAAATCGAGAGAGAATCCTCTCATTTCCTCTCATTTGGCTTGAAAAGAAGCAACAGCTGTTTTTTTTGCTGCCAAACTCATAGGATTTCATCATTTGACAGTTTTCATTTTCTTACCAGCTGAAATTCTGTGTGAAGAAAAATGAACGAAAGTACATATTTCTTTCGTTCATCGTTTTACAATTTTCTTAGTACGCGAACGCGTTTGTGTAGGTTTGCACGAAAGTTTATATAAATTTACGTTTGCATATTAGTTCGCGAATGAACCTTTGGTCTGAGAAGTCCTTTATTAACTTTGACGTCTTACAATTTGGCATCTTTACTCAGAAACAATTGAGCTGTATTCAATTTAGGAATGTTCTTTTCTGTTTCACCTCATTTGCCACAAATGAGGTAGACTTTATCTCATTTCAAAATGTGAATCTTTATGGAAAATGAGGTAATTTTGTATCTCATTTGGAAATAAGCACCAAAATGAGCTCATTTGTCATAGTGAAAACGATGTATAGTGAAAAAATCACATCTAGGCAATTTTAACATTCAGGTGAGCCAAGCGATTTGTAAAACCTCTTGAGCTGTTCCGTGCTGTTGGTGTTGTTGTAAAAGCGCGATCAAACAATTATCAATAGCAAGAGCATGTGCTTTTAAAATCTTAAAAAAACAGACTTAAAAACTCCTGAAACAGCATTTGATTGGCCTTAGTAAAGAAGTGAGACTGGGAGGCCTGTCTAGAATCTAGATAAATGTATATGATCTTCCTAGTGTAGGTCATAAATTTGCCATTAAAGGAGAAAAAGAAAAGGGGTCTAATGTTTTAAAATCTGAATTCAGAGATATTCTATACATCGCCACACAAATGTTTTTAGATTAGAGGTTAATAATTTAAATATGGGATTATTTGAATCAACGCCGCGCCGAAGGGAAGTGGACGGATTAAGGATGACCAACTTAGAAGGACGTAGTGGGCCCAGGCGTTAGTGTGTTGGACTACTAATCTAAAGGTCTCCGGCTCAAATTCGTCTGGGGCCAAGTAACATCTCGAACGTCTGACAGACATCCAAAAGTATCAATTATTGTCATCAGAAGCTACTCAAACTTGCAATTCGGATTCGGTTTAAAATTGTAGGTCCCTTTCATTTTGAACAGCAAATGGTTGGAGAAGCTAGGTTTTAGGACCTGTCTTATTACAGCTAACGAAGCTTAATATATTGAAGTCATTCTCAAAAGTAAGCTACCTTGAACCAAGGATGTTGAGACATTCATTTCACTCCTGGTTTTCTGGCAGTGCGAAGGTGCATTTAAAAAAAGGGCATAACTCCCGAAAAGGTCATTGAATTGTACGACAATGATTCTGTCAATATTATCTTATACATCGGTTGTAAAGGGAATACGCTTTCTCGGAAACACATCAATAAACTTCACAGAACTATATGTCCATCAGAGTACGGTTCGCCAAAAAAAAAAACAGCGCAGTGTCGTACCGAAAAATTAAATCTACACAGTGCAGGTGTCAGTGCCATAAAAAAAAAAAAATCCACAGTGTTGGGTATTCCATCGTGCTCCATCGTTGATGCTTTTGCTTGTCTATTGCAGGTGCCGTATGATTTTCGTGCCTGTACTTGTGATGGTTGGATACAGGCAGCATCTGGCGGATAGCGGGTCGTGTTGGTGGACAAAAGCAAATTACCCTACGGGAATAACACCTGCAGTAAATTGTTTTGGAAATCCAACGCGGATCTTCACTTCACGGCTCTGCTGAGGAAGTTAGCGTCGTAGTTTGTGTTTTGTTTATGTTTGTCTTTTATAATGTGTAAGAATTTTGTGGTGGATGCGAGCAAGATCCGTGGGTTAAGGAAACATTTTTTTTCATTAACAAACCAGCTGTTTTGGCACTAAGTGAAACACGGGTTAGCGCTGATTCCGATTCAATAGAGTTTAGTCTACCTGGGCACAACTTAGTGCCATTAGTCTTTTTTCATTGCTGTCTCACTGTTTATATACGTATTGTGCTTTGTCTCCCCCTTTTCTCGAGCGTGTAGAATACTCCATGCGACCAATCCACTTTCGCACTCGTACAGTGGCTAAAGTACATCAAGATCTTGACGTTCACGAATCCGCTGGTCCAGATGGTATTTCCCCTATCGTTCTGAAGAGGTGTTCTTCCGCACTGGCAAAACCATTGTGCCATCTTTTATATCTATTATTTTCTTCAGGGCTCTTCCCGAGAAGATGGAAAACAGCATTTGTCCAGCCTGCCCCCAAAAAAGGCAAATCTTCATCTCCCTCCTCCAACCGACCAAATCCCTTCTTTCCAGGGTCATGGAAGCGCTGATAAACCGTCAGCTCATGAAATATATTGAATCCCGAAAGCTTCTTAATGACCGGCAGTACGGTTTTTGAGGCAACAGGTCCGCCGGTGATTTTATTACTTATTTAACCGAAAAGTGGAACCAATCTCTCCACCAGGGTGGTGAAAGTAAGATCGTTGTACTTGATATTTCAAAGGCATTTGACAGAGTTTGGCATCAAGCTCTCTTGTCGAAAATGCGTGCATTTGGAATCGATGATAATTTTCTTCAGTGGATTGGAAACTACCTTTCGGGCGTTCAATTCAAGTTGTTTTGGACGGTTTCAAGTCTGCAACTCACCAGATAAATGCTGGTGTTCCCCAAGGATCTGTGTTATCTCCGACTCTCTTTCTCATTTTTATAAATGATCTCATGTCTGTTACCTATAATCCAATCCACTCCTTCGCCGATGACAGTAATCTCAGCTTCTCATATTCGTTTCTTGGTTCACGCCCGCCCCTCATCTTCGGGTGTGGAACTGGAACGGCAACGTATGATAAGCTCATTAAATTCCTATTTCGGCAGCATAACTCAGTGGGGTGTAACTAATAGAGGGGAATTTAATGCTTCCAAAACGCAATGCTGTCTTCTGTCATTAAAGCCAAACCCAAACATCCTGGCACTTGCATCGCTGAAAACGAACGGCTTTCCATTTTCGGTATGTGTGTCAATGACAACTTTCGTTGGAATGACCACATATTCCATGTCGCCGAGAACGCAGCGAAATGCAGACTTCCTTAAGCGATGCAATAAATATTTCACCCCCTCTGATCTGGCTACTATTTATAAGGCGTTTATCCTCCCTTAAGTTGAGGACAATGCTCATATCTGGCCAGGTGCACCAACAACTTATTTGGAGCTACCTACTTGACAGGATCCAAAAACGCGCGATAAAACCCACTCTTGTCTTTTGTTGTTTTATCGTTATTTCCACCATAAGTGCTCAAATGAAATAACCAGTTGCATTCGGATTCGACCCCTAGGTCATTTCAACCGCAATACCCGATGTGTAAATGATGTACATCAGTTCACCCTTAAGCCTGTACTACATACTCGGAAGTACAGTAAAATACAAGGAATCTTTCGTTAGCCGTACAACACAAATGAGGCATGTTATAAAAAAATGGATAAATATATATTCTGTTTATACGAAATGGCAAGTGGCATTCCGACTTCCAATCTTACAATTCAGTTGCATTATTCGGCATGCCGCATACTTAGCCCACAACAGTCAATAGGTCGCCATTAAACCTGCTCTCAGCCTCACTCTGAAATATTTGAAATGAAATTTTCTGAGTATTATAACACACATTTGGAATGCCCTAACTTTTTCTGATTATTCTGATTTGAAGTGTGGTAATACGAGTAATATTGATGTTTTGCAGTAAGCCGTCCATACAAGGAATAAAAGGGACCCTACCGTTCAACGCGAATTCTGAAAGGGCAATTTTGTAAAGATTCTCATGACACACTACTATGTTCTTGGATGTATGACAGACTTATGCAGAATAATGCAACAACTGTTAAAGGCTCCTGATGGAAGTTGTAATATGAAACCCTCGCCCAATAGTCCAGGTCTAAAATCACCAACAATTGAAATACGGATAACCTTAATAGTTGGTATATGTATGTTAGGTTTAATCCGCAATTGGAATTGATACAGCAGATATCTATTACTGTCATTTGAAATGCAATTTTCTTACCTTCGCTTTCTTGGCAAATCTGTGGTAGTGCATTGCATTTTCCATTGAATGCTGCTTAACCACATCTATAAGCCAGTTTCGAAGATAAATCGGTCGGAACTTTTCGTTGAATCTAGTTTCCATATTTTGCAATTTTTGTAAATGTTTGTTTTAATATAATAAAAAAACGATTAATGCGGTTTATAGAACATGCAAACGAGTAAGTGCTTCGTGTCTGCCCAAAATCAGATAACTAAATCATGTGCAAACACTTATTAAGGCATTCCTTATCATATAAGGTGTATACGAGTATATCCCTCTATAGTACCTATGTATAAGTATACTACATACATAATACGGTAATTATTTCCAATTTGTGTAAGTGTAATGCTAATGAGTATTAATTTTCATTATTTGTCGCATTTTTTTCTTTACCTGTAGAACTTTATGGATTTGTTGGTGGTGAATTCCGCCCCATCGTTATAAGCTTATAAGATTAGAACTTGGTGAACTTTCAATATTTTGTGTAGTCATTGGTTAAAACAAATAAGATAAAACATGTGATCAAAGTTCGTATTGAAAAAAGCTTAATCAATAATAGCTATAGGGTAGGTAGTTACCAAAAATATAACAACAATAAACGAAAGGATAGGTAAGATAGTTTTGGCAATCAGCACCTGCATGAGAATATACCAAAACTAATCATTTCTCAGCTGACTGATAAGTGTGCGATTCGTTAAAGATAAGCTGTCAAACTGAGTAATTTTTGACACCTTCCCATAATAAATTCAAAATACAAAAAATTAGTCATCGTCTATATAATATTTATCAGGTGGGCGATTCTTGGCTTGCATATTTCACCGACTTAAATAGTTGTTTACTCAATAGAAAAATTATTTACAAAAAGTTTTATCACAGGAAAACATATTTTTTTTATAATTTGTTTACGCTAAAGGGGTTTTACCGTAAATGTTACAGTACCCTTATTGTGCTATGAACACAGCGCAAGCATTTGTGAACAGCAACCAGCACCTATCAATTGCATATTTCATTGCATGCTTTTCGGTGACACTTGCTTTAGAAAGAATAGAGAGATAGGAAAGAAGTGTTTTGGTGCAGTTATATGGTTTTTCTCCACGGGTGTTGTCTAAGTTGCTTAGGGAGATCAAGTTTTACATATAATTAAAATAAAGTAATGAATTTGGCCGGGATTGAACGCATGACCTTCCAATCAAGCGAATACACTACTACTGCACCGTTGCCACCCGTAATTTGAAATATCTATTTGAATAAACATTTGAAATATAAGAAAAGGCTACAGTTAGCTGGCGAACTGTTGGTAGCGATGTGGATGCTGCTACTAACAATGCTTTATACCTCACAGGACAAAGAATATCAAACCAAAGGTGAACGCTTGGTGTGGGTTTGAATGAGCCAGAAACGACTGCAATGCCCAAATAAATTGTGTCAAATTATCCGTCGTACAAAATTTTAAACAACAAAATACTACAAAGTTCAACTGGTAACAACAACGTTTGGTTGTTTGTTAAAAACATAAAAAAATCGTTATCGTCATCAATCCTGACATTCATTTACAATGACACTCCTGCTGTCAGCGCTTTGGATAATACCAATCAGCTTGCTGCACACTTTGCAGCTAGCTTAATGCTCCCAGATTGTGATTAATCTCTCCTTATACTCGAGCGCGTTGACTACTCCATGTACAAGAGTACTTCAAGATGTTAATATACACAAATTCGCTGTACCAGACGCTATTTATAGATTATCGTTCTGAAGAGGTGTTTTTATACGCTGGCAAAACCACTGACTAGATAAACTTTTCTTATCATCCTATTCTTCAGGGCCCTTTCCGAGAATATGGAAAACAGCATTAGCCCAGGCAGTCCCTAAAAAGGCTAAACTTTTTTTCCCTCCTCTTACCAACCAATTGCACTTAGCTCCCTTCTTTCTAAGGTCAAAGAAATACTAATAAATCTTTACCTTATAAAATAAATTGAATCGCAAAAACTTCATTATGACCGCCAATATGGTTTTCGCTGCAACAGGTCCACTGCTGATTTGATGACATTATCATACCGAAAAGTAGAATCTATCTCTTTACTATGGTGGTGAAAGTAAGATCGTTGCGCTTGATATTTTAAAGGAATTTCACAGAGTTTAACATCAAGCGCTTTTGTTGAAAATGTGTGCATATGGAATGGATGATACTCTTCTTCAATGTATTATAAATTTCCTTTCGTTCGATTCAAGTTATTTTTGAGGCTTCAAGTCCGCAACTCGCCAAATAAAGGATCATTGCGGGTGGCATTGGTGCGATGGTAGTATATTCACTAAATGATTAACAGGTCGTGCGTTCGAATCGCGGTAAGGGCCATGATTTTTAAATTGAATACTCATGTTAAAACAGATCTCCCTAAGCAATTTAGGAGCCAACCGTGGGGAAAAAACTCTACAAAAGCACCAAACCTCTTTCCTATCCTCCTTTTCTTTCAAATAGTAATAGTATAGTAAGTAGCACCTAAAACCATGCAATGCAATCCTTCATTGCTAGGTGCTGCTTACTGTTCAACAAAAGATGCCTGCGCTGTGTTCCAATACTATAAATGTCTGTACAAATGCAGAAAAATAAAAACCCCTTTAGCGTAAGTAAATTATAAAAGAAATCATGTTCCCCAAGGCTCTTTTTGTCCCAGACTCTCATTCTTATTTTTATTAATTTTAATATCCTGTCTGTTATCTACTTATAATTTAATCCATTCCTTAGCTGATGATTTCGGGCTGGAACGGCAACGTAATGTCAAGCTCATTGAGTTCCGAGTGGGCGAATGTGATTTATTTGTTGCATGGCCTTGGCGCGGCAGTCGCTAGTGCATTGAATTACTGAGCGAGTGGTTCAAGGTTCGAATGTGGTTCGAATCTTGCGAAAGGCTGACAAACATCCAAAACTATACACTGTCCTGAGAAGCTTCTCTAAAATTGACGTTCAAAATCGGCGTTAAACTGTTGACCACTCCCATTCCTGTCAGAAATAAAGCTTGGCACACATAAATGATAGGGGAAGCTAGGCGTAATTCCCTATATAATACCGGCGGAAAGTTATTTACAATAATTTTTTTTTTTTATTAATCTTTTGAATTTTTAAAATTGATTCGCGCGAACATAAACTATAAAACTCATTTTGTAGTTTTTGTTTGCCTTTATGCCTTATACTCCAGCTTTACGGTTTGATTTGCTAACGATAACGATAAATAGGCTTATAATATCTAAAATATCTTATCTAGACCTAAAATTCAAAATATACTCTTTGTTGCAAACAGAAAAACTACCTATAAAAACAACAAAGCGAAGATAGCTGCTACAGAGAAAAATAAATAGAATAGAATTTATTACAAAGAAATTGTATTCAAATAGGATCTTTGGAAGTGAACGAAATTTCACTAATTTTTTTTAGTTCCCAGCAACATGGGTACTTAAGAAATTGTTCATTAATTTTCATTCTTGCTTTTTTTTATTAAATAAACATTCAATTTCGAACATAAAGGAGACTTGGCCAAATTTAATTATAATACTTATGTTTGAATTGGCAAAACGACTTAAGTAAAGAAATCACAAATGGCTTCATCGAATCCTTTAATCAATCTACCTACCCAAATAATTTTTATTTAAAATTTGAAAATTAAATGTTCATAATTAGTCCGAATTAATTAATTACGATCCCTCATTGTTTTCAGAACGTCATTTAAAGCGCATTGAAAGTTTAAAATTGCTCTCTTGAAAATGTACAAAGTTCACATAAGATGTTTTATCACTTCGGCACAGATTTATTCATGAAGTTCAGTCATTCTCTTACAAAATAAGCAACTTAAGTAATGAAGTCTATTAAATAAAACAAGAGATCTAGTTACATCAACTTCGAGTACCTTATTATGGTCAACAATTGTTCAATAGCAAAGACAAAGAAACTACTTCTTCCCCACAAATGAGCCCAATGCCCATACTCTACTCACTAAGCACCAACTCAACCAATTTAAAAACAAAATTTACAACTTTAAGTTCAATGACCGGAAACAAAATGTGCGTTACTGTGTGACATTCTAAATTTCGACCCACAACAATTCAAACGCCTTGAAATGCTTGGATGGTGTATCAATTTAACTCGTCGAACAGCTATCAATATGGACTGCAGCACATCTGTGCAATGAGAGAAAGACCATTTCTATCACGTAAGGAATAACTAAACATAACCAAGGGCGTCTATAGCCGGTCAAAAGAAACAAAACGTAAATAGGCGATGCGAAACACATTCATCGTCATTACATCAAATGCTTCTGCTACCATATGGTGTGCTTTCAGCCATAGATGGGTATATCGATAGGGGGACGTCATTATTCTATAAATACTCAGTCAATGGGTTTTTTATGCATATTGAAAATTATACTCTGGCAACGCACGGGACAACCCATCGAGTTAATTGATTTCTCTATCTTGTTAAGTCGGTCAAGTGTTACCAAGTTGATTGCAACTTCAGCGAAAGAAAATTCAAAGCAAATGCGAATAATATATCACTTGCAAATAAACTGTTTTTTTATTTTCTTACTTGTAAAACTGTTTAATTATACCCTATTCAAAGGGCATATTAATCTTGACGCATAGTTTGTAACATACCCTAATATTGCCCGTAGACCCCTAAAAGTTACTATATTTATGATCAGCATCGATAGTAATGTCGATCTAGCCATGTCCGTCCGTCCGTCCGTCTGTCGACAAGAATTAGGCCTTTAGAGAGCTGACATTTTAAACATATAGGCCCCTATGGCGAGTGGCGATTACTGATAGATGAGCGACATTTATCTATTGTCAATCGTCGATTATAGATTTAGGTATTGTGAATGGTAATTGTGATTGACATTTGTCGATTGGCAATCGCTTGTTGTCGTTTAAATTTTTCTGATCGACTGTCTGTGAAAAAGAAAACAAAAATATTGTTTGCAAACATGTACATAAGTTGGTTAAATACAATTAAAGTGCATATTCTTCTTCATAACACGAATACCTAGACAGTCGATCAGAAAAATTTAAACGACAACAAGCGATTGCCAATCGACAAATGTCAATCACAATTACCATTCACAATACCAAAATCTACAATCGACGATTGACAATAGATAAATGTCGCTCATCTATCAGTAATCGCCACTCGCAATAGGGGCCATACTCTCTAGGGTCCCGAAATAATCAAGTTTACGAATTTTTGAAATTCGCCCATAGACGCCCACAAACCCAAAAAAAAACAAATTTTTCGAAAAAATCGAATTTTGAGCTAGAAAGCTGAAATTTCTTATATATGATCTATGACTCCTAAAACTGCTCGGGAGATAAATTTTTTAAAATCCGCCCGCTGACACGCCCACAATTAAATAAAACAATTTTATTGAAAAGTCAAAGTTTGAGCTGAAATTTATAATATATATTCTCTAGGGCGCCTTTATGCTCATGTGTAATATTTTCAAAATCCGCCTACTGACACGCCCACAATTTTAATTTTTTTTTTTTTTAAATCCAAAGTTTGAGCTAGGGAGCGTTTTTTTTACAAAAGCTTCGGTTTTTTCGATAAAATCCTTTAAATATTTTATACAAAATATGTAGAGCGTTCTTTACAATTCAACCATACCTACTTAGACTTTTGTCACGCCCACTTATGAGGGATAGGAATAAGTATAGGGTATCCAACAGTTCGCCCAAGTGGACTGTAGCCCGTCCCTATGTTTTATATATAATCTTTGACTCCTAAAACTCCTCGGGAGATAAAATTTCTCAAAAATCCGCACACTGACTCGCCCTCAATTAAATAAAACAATTTTATTGAAAAGTCAAAGTTTGAGTTAGGGAGCTGAAATTTATAATATAAACTCTCTAGGGGACCCTTATGCTCATGTGGAAATATTTTCAAAATCCGCCCACTGACACGCCCATAATTTAAAAAATCACTGTTTTTGAAAAACCAAAGTTTGAGCTAGGCAGCTGAAATTTATAATATAGACTCTCTAAGAGCCCTTTATACTTATGTTAAAATAGATAAAACAATTTTATTGAAAAACCAAAGTTTGAGCTAGGGAGCATTTTTTTTACAAAAGCTTCGTTTTTTTCGATTAAATCCTTTAAATGGTGTATAACAAAATATGTAGAGCGTTCTTATCAATTCAACCATACTTAGACTTTTGTCACGCCTACTTATGAATGATAGGAATAAGAAAAGGGTATCCAACAGTTCGCCAAAGTGGCCTGTAACCCGTCCCTATGTTTTGAGTTTTTTTTGTCGATATCCAAAGCTGATAACTTGGACAGCAGTGGAACGAAATTACCTTTAAAATGGAAAGGAATAGTTTATACTACAGCTGTTGCTCCTATTCCAGGGAATTAAACTGGGTTCATTTACCAACAAAACTCATTGGTCCCCTTAACGCCCGTAAATGTATCAAGGTTAGTGATGTTATTTTGATGCCCTCGTTAGGACACGAGGATCTTGATATGTTCTCTAGCGAGTAGAAAGCTCAACGGGACCACTCCCCTTTCGCACTCATCAGTGGTTACAGTATTTTGAGATATTGATATACACAAATCCGCTGCTTTGACCCAAATATTCATTTTTTAAGTTTTGTTATAAAAAAAATATAGAAAAGCTACAGTACGGTTGGGTGAACTGTTTGATACCGTACCCATGTCCTTATCACTCGAAGTCTGCGTGGCATTGGGTTAGGAGGCTTCGTTCATTTTCAAAATAACTGTTTGGATTTCTTATTGATGAAAGCTTAACAATTTGGTAAAAATGTTTCATAAAAAGTGGACGTGAAGAGTAACTACTGTTTTTTTTCTGTTTTTTCAACATCAATCAAATTTAGTATACCGTAAGGACTATATCATGTCATCAAAGTTACAAAGTGGATAAACTCTTAACCCAAGCCAAGACGACTTTGCTTGATAGAAATAGGGATAGGTTATCAAACGGGCTACCTAAGAAGACTGTAGCCTCTCCAAATGTTTAGCTATCTAATTTTTAAGGGGTGCGTACGTCACTGAAGGTTGCACTTATGAGCGGTTTTATAGCAGCTTTTTTTCAAACGTAGTTAATACAAATTACTTAATTTGCCTCTGATTCAGAAATTAACTACAATGTGGATTAAAAGTTAGTTCACAGCTCATTTATTAAACGTCATGTCCAGGCATTAGCTTATGATCGTTAATTAATAAATGGTATGGACATTGGAAATCGATATGTAATAAATTGTATGGAGATACCACATCCAACACCCCATTTGATTTAAAGATTGGCTGTCAATTGTCAAAAATGTTGTCAGTTATATTTTAACTTAATTACTCATTAATTCACTTTCTTCGGTGCATATTTATCAACGTCATTTAACTTCAAAAAAGTTTGTTATTAAGATTTCTCATAAGTTAATTCACCCTTAATTTGCGTTTATTAATTCGGCTGTTATAATTAATATTTCAGCAGTATACCACATCTCTCTAAATTGTGCAATATAGTCTTAAGAATAATGTATTATTACCGCTACAATAAATTACACATTACAGACTACTTCTTTTCTAGGGAAATGGTATTTGATGTCTTGAAAGGTATATTAAAGAGTTTAGCATCTCTTTTTTGGAATATGAGTGCATAGGGAATCAATGACAATATTCTCCAATATGAGAAATAATCTTTCTTGGCGGTTTCAAGATTGCCACCACAGATAGCTTGTATGATATAGTCAGCTTCCACATCCCCGTCCCCTAAAACTCACAAATTGGCGGTGCCCAGTCCTCTCTCGAAATATTACCTGACGTTTGTTTGCAAAATGCTGATGGCTGAACAATCATTTTTTTTTGGGAACAAAAAAATGCAGCAAAATAGTATTACCTACAAAACGACTTTTGGCCTTTGTGGTATTGAAGTATCTGCGTCCATTGATTTAGGATGGGCCGTGATTACTCGGTTTTTTTTAAACTTGCTTTGATACAGGTAGATTATTAAAAAGACATCAATGAACTCTTTTACCCTCAACCTTCGTCGACTCGACATAGTCTTGGCTACACATGTTTAAGATCAAGCAGAACTCATATATCTACTTTCGCTCCGACGACGACCTTACGGCAGCAATATTCTCCACACCTCGGACAACACATAGTCTCGTTTGGTTAGGTTTATGTGGCTGTCGGCAGAAGCCGACACACTTAGACCAATTTAGGTCCATTGTGATACCACGTATATTACCTACCTCAACTCTGTAGATGGGACTGGCCAACGACACGCGGTTGTTCTCAAACGGTCCCCCATCTACGTACTAACCGCGCCCAACGTCGTTTAATTACGGTGATCTGACGAGAACCGATTAACTCGACGTGGTATGGTCGTTGTCTCACTTTTCATCTTCGTCTATGCATCAGGTTCTTATCATTATTATTCAAGTTTTTTTTAAATACAAGCGGATTTTCTTTGAAAGAAAAACTAATGTAGCAAGCGTGCGAATGATGAATCAACTTGACAATTCACATTCAATTTATTACTTTTTATTTTTAGAGAATCTATTAAAATGTGATATTTTTGTTTTGTTTTGTTTTTCATAAATTTAAAAGTAAAATAATAATTTAAAAAATTCTTAGTTCTAAGTAATACGATGGTATATTTAAGAGAAAGCAATACTTTGTCATCATTCTAATTGTCCAGTACGTACGTCTTTTGGGAAATCGCAACTTTAATTGCGCGCATTTTCGCAATTACCCCCACTAAACGCGATTCCTAACAATTTTATTGCTGAATATAAAATCTATTTTGGACGCTGCAGCAAACTGTGCTTCTGGTTATAATCTCACCAACCAGCCAATACACCAGTGATGCCAGCCCGATTTTCCAAAAGTCTGTGTAAAGTTACGCATTTTGTGAAATCAAGATTTTCTTAAAGTATAAAAACGTATAAAACATATTTTTATTTCTACATCTGTCAACAATCTGTGTTGGCGCAAAGAAAATATATCCCAAATCCTTGTGAACCATTTCTAATACTCGCAATTCACCCATGCCTTCATTTCCCTGAAGCCCATTTGTATACCTACCCAATTCTAACAGTATAATTATTTTGACTCATAGTTTAGTTTGTAACATTCGTTAATATTGCCCGTAGACGCTTAATAGTAACTATAATCGTGATCAGCATCGATAGTAATGTCGATCTAGCCGTCCGTCCGGCCGTCGGCAAAAATTAGGACTGTAAACTCTAGCTAGAAAGCTGAATATTTTTTATTTTACTCTCTAGGGACTCGAAATAATTAAGCTCAAGCATTTCGCATATCCGCTCACTTACACGCCCACAATCTCAAAAAAATCTAATTTATCGAAAAAATCGAGTTTTGAACTAGAAATCTGAAATTCATTATCCTTAGGGGCCCAATATGTTTTGGAGTTAACATTTTAAAAATCCGCCGACTTACACACCCACAACTAAAAAAAACATAGGGACGGGCTACAGTCCGCTTGGGCGAACTGTTGGATACCCTATTCTTATTCCTATCCCTCATAAGTGGGCGTGACAAAAGTCTAAGTATGGTTGAATTGTTAAGAACGCTCTACATATTTTGTTATATAACATTTAAAGGATTTTATCAGAAAAAATGCTCCCTAGCTCAAACTTGGGTGTTTCAATAAAATTGTTTTATTTAATTGTGGGCGTGTCAGTAGGCGGATTTAAAAAAAATTAACACATGAGAATAAAGGGCCCCTAGAGAGTATATATTATAAATTTCAGCTCCCTAGCTCAAACTTTGGATTTTCAAAAATTAATATACCCTTAGAATAGAGTATACAAAAATTATTTTATTTATTTGTGGGCGTGTCAGTGGGCGGATTTTGAAAAAAATTTATCCCGAGCAGTTTTAGGAGTCAGATCATATATAAAAAATTTCAGCTTTCTAGCTCAAAATTCGATTTTTTCCAAAATTTTGTTTTTTTTTAGTTTGTGGGCGTGTCTGTGGGCGTCCGTCAATTCAGTCAATTTAAGGGTGTTCTCAAGAATTGGGCCTCCCCCAGGCCACATTATCGCGAATTTTGCGTAAGCTGACTCAAGAACTAAAGTCACTTGATCATATGAAGCGATACAGGTACGTTCTCGAATTGGGTTCTGGACATGATGGAAGAAAATGAAGAATTTCATCGCAAAATCATATTCAGCGATGAAGCGCATTTTTGGTTAAACGGCTTCGTCAATAAGCAAAATATGCGTTACTGGACAGGTGAGAACCCTCATGTGCTTCATGAAACAGCACTTCATCCGTCATTGGGCCGTTTTTTTTTCGTCGATGAAAATAACCGTCACGTTACGGTAAATGGTATTCGCTACAGAGACATGTTGGAACTGTATTTCTTTGAGCAATTGCATGAATTGGACATCAGTGATATGTTGTTCCAAGAAGACGGTGCCACAAGCCACACAGCGGGTGCAATACTGAAGTCTCAGTTCGGTGAACGTGTTATCTCGAGAAACGGCCGACGAGATCGTGTGATTTAACGCCTCTCGACTTTTTTTATGGGGCTCCATTGAATCATTGGTCGATGCCAACAACCCGGCGACGTTCGAAGATCTCAGAGCCAAAATTGAACGAGAAATAGCGGCCGTATCGGTTGAAATGTGCGGCCTAGTCATCGAACATTTTGTTTAAAGTATCGACCGCTGCATACGTTCCCGGGGTGGGGGGTCGACATATGAACGAAGTCGAATTCCATTTATAAATGTTTTGATAGTAAAAAAATAAAGCCAATAAAATGTTTTTTTGAGATATATGAAGTAGTTTGCATTTTATTTAAAAAAAAAAGAAGTTGTCAAGTTCTTAATGAAAGACCCTTAATAAAGTTTTCTGCCATGCCCACTTTTAAGGGGCGATTTTTTACAAAATCTTTGTTTGTTCAATAAAAATCTTTTAAATTTGGTATAACAAAATATGAAGATCCTTCTTAACAGTTCTCCCATACCTAGATTTTCGTGATGCCCATTTAATAAGGGATAAAAATAGGAATAGGGTATCCAACACTTTGCAGCCTTTTCCTATGTTTATGCCTATTTTTAAAGCGCACGGGATTACCCAAAGAAATAAATTGAAGTCCTTTCTTATGATTATAACGTAAAATTTGGTATTTAATTTTTATTATAAAAAGAATATTTTTAATCTGAAACAATAATACTCGCAGTGTTGGTTGGCAACGGCTCTCTGTGCTCTTCGGAAAGTTCTACATTTTAAGGTACGGAGTTAAAAGCACATTTTTTATAAATAGCAACCCAATTTTTATTGTAAGCTTATTCCTTAATTTATTCTTCATAAGATTTAGTAACGAAAACAGGGGCTCTACATTTGCACTGATATTAGAAAATACATTAATGCAACTTCATAAGCATCATAAGCTTCGTAAAACTGACAAAATCTGTATGACTTTGTAATCTGTCCACGTCTATGGCGGTTTTATAACATGGCATGTATATTAGGGTGGTCCTTATTTTTCGACTTTTGAATTATCCCCGGGGCACTTTCCCATTTGATTATATACCTCTAAATATGAAATAGGTTTTTTTGTTTTTTTTTGTTAAGATTTAGAGGTGGCTTTCAAATTTTTTACAAAAAGCCCTCGCCTCGACCCCTCTTCTGTACCGATGCGTTGATATTTAGCCCGCCCCACACTTCAGTTCATTTACGAGAGAGCACGCGTTTTATTTGTAAAAGTCATAGTAGTGTGTTTCAACGTGTTGCAGTGGCGTCTAAAAGTAGCGGACTCAGTAAAGCTACTAGAAATCAAAGTAAGGTTTGGCTTATCGGCGAATTATTATCCGAATTATGAAAATCAACATTGCCATCCATCGGTGAAGATTTTGTGATATTTTTTATGTCCTGAGTATAAAAAAAAATAAATACAGATTTCGAGTTTTTTTTTTAAATTCAAACCTTGGTAGCGACCCCTAAATGTCATTTAAAAAATTTCAAAAAAATACTGAAATAGTTTCTTATGGTATATAATCAAACTACGTGGTGCCCCGCGGAATTGAAGAAATTTTTTTTCTGAGCAATAAGGACCACAAATTCAGAGTGTAATGGGCGCATACACGGGCGCATGAGCGAAGTGGCTCAGTGGTTAGTATGTTGGACTACTAATCGAAACGTCCTCGGCTCAAATCACGCTGGGGGCAAGTAACATCTAGAGTTTTCCACTGCCCCACCTTTGCAAACGTCTCACAAACGTATACAAGATTATCAATTGTTAAGAGAAGCTTCTCAGATTTGCCGTTCGAATTCGGTTTAAAATTTGTAGGTGCCACTTCCCGCAAGCAAATGGTTGGAGAAGTTAGGTTTCCCTTTCGATCCGGATGGGGCATCCAAGGTATAAAAACACCTTTGTTCTATGTCCCATCCGGATCGAAAGGGTTAAGGCCTAACATTATAATTATTATTATTATAATGGAAACATAAAAGTCCCGCCTAGTCTTTTTCAAATTGAATAAATCCGTAAAGAAATAATTCTTCCTCTTATTTAAAGACTAGGTTATGATCTAAACTAAAGAGATCATTACCCTTCCAATTCATTACATCTCTACAGGTCCGCCTGGGGATGAGGATACGCCGTTTTGATCTCAAAAAGTATCGGCAGGCCATCCGATTTCGAATCACTTCGTCACTGATTCCAATTTAATGTTAGTGTTTTTTGAATGTCCTTTTTAGAGCGTAGTTCAAAAGCGTTTCTAGATTTAAAAACTAAAGACCTTTCAAATGCAGCCTCTTTTTAAATGGATAACTATTTAATTTATTTATCACTTTTTATATAAAACTCAAGGCATTTTATCTCAAATTTTCTGCGAGTATGGATTCAACTATTTTCGTTGGGTACGTTTTGTTTTATTTTTTGAAAATTTGTAATGTTAAAATGTTTGTATATTTTTACTTGCTTTCTATATTTCTGCAGATCTATAGTAATTTCAGTAGTGTTGCCACCGCTGCGACTTCACTTTAAGGTAGGCAAGCAGGTTATATTGCTTTCAGATCCAGAGACACGACATGACGACACGCGAGTACGTACATACATAAGTGAACATATCTGCGCCAGAGTGTGAGATAATAATATCTTTCCACACTGTAGCTATAGAAACTGGGTTTAAGTGATTGGCCTTTTGTGATGAAATTTCACGATATATTTCTGTATATCTTGATTGAATTTACGGAGGAATAAGATTGGTACTAAATACATATACAACATAGATGGATAGGATACTGTTGAGTGCTGAACTTCAATTTTTCCAAATAAGTAAACAGGTTAGAGATACAGACTTGTTTACATTTTAGTTGTACATATTTGTTTTTGTTTTTCCAGACGATTCTCAAATAGATGTGATTCATAAATATGGGGAGCACATCGCTCCCACATGGTCATGGTTGTGATGACACAGTTTCTCCACGATGCAACATGCAAGGGGAGTAAGTAGATGATGATGTCAGGTCATTGAGAGCGAAATGCAGAGATGAGCTATGGAAATGGATGTAGGTGCATATATTTTTGGGTGGGTGTATCTCATTATATTTCTACCGCTTTGTAAGCCCATACGCTTAGATTAGAAGTGTAACCGATGCGCATTTACTAGTTTAGTTTGGTTTACTTTCGCTAAAAAACCTAAGAACGGTTCCATGGTTACAAAATAGATTTATTCGAAAATGGTCTCGCTACCGTATACTCATGATTACTTATTCTGTAGAGTATGAGTTTTAGTGAATATGTGTAGATGTGTAGATGTCACGGTGATGATGCACTTCCTCAAATAATGAAATTAAATATTATAGGCATTAACGACCCACATAGGGCCTCACCAACCATGCGAAATGTAAGGGACATACAATTTTACACCGACTACGAACGGACACTTTGAGAAGCTGCTCATGACAACTGATACTCTTGGATGTTTGTGAGACTTTTGTTAGAGCACTTCTTCAGAAAGTTTACATTTATTGTCTGACACGTGGACGTCTGAATGACATTAATACGATGCAAACTTTTCTCAGAACGGATCCGATGATAATATAGGAAACTACAACAACACCAGCATTTTATTGGCCTCAGTAAATAAGTTGTTACGGATGTAGTATGGAATTCCGACACCAGTTCACACGCACACTTTCAGTTACACTGTGTTCGCGCACGTTTTGGAATAACCATTTTTATTATATTAAGACAAAATCTTCTTTGAAAAAATCTGCCTGACCGGAAGCAATATAGTGAAATGCCACTTCTCCATCTAGATGGAATTTGGAGGATAACAAGTTACTTTTATATCCGATAATCGTAACCTTTTTTTAAAGAACACACTGGAAGTGAAAGTTCACTCTCCTGCAGCAGTTCAAGGAACATTCGCCGAGTTGATCTTCATTATACCGCTTATCTGACATTATTTGTTATCCACCTGGTAATTTATTTTATACGCCTTAGAACAGAATAGACGTTTTCAAACTCATGCCGAATTTCAGTTAAAAGCCCTGCCAAAAATTAACTACAAGTGGGCTGCGAAGTGTAATCATCTTTGCAAAATAACAGGTGGAGAAAAAGGGGAGAACAGGCCGGGTAGCAGTACTGTTCCTCTGACAAGTTGACAGTACTGTTTGGGTTCACCTTCGAATCTGACAGGAATCTCTGAAAGGTTCGCCGCTTTCCAACTGTGAACTTGAATCCACCATATTTATAACTACCTTTATCATACGCCATACCTGTTCACTGCACTTGCAAAGCCTCAAAAAAGGGAGCAGGTTAATTCGTCGTTCTACCTCGAAACGACAACGTGTCAATGTACCACCAGAAATCGTCATCAAGCGAGGTAAAGTGAACAAACGAATCGTGGAACTTGGCTTCTTCCGCCGGAAAGTTTTTCACATTTTTTGTTTGTATTGCTTGCTTGGAAACAATTATCTGTTTAAGATAATATATAATGTTTAAGGTGTTCTTTTTTACATTTTGTTAATTTTGTTAACACCACTGTCAATCGTAAAAAAAACCTTAATTTTTTAAGATCAATCCAGACACTATAAAGAACGCACTCACAAAATTTCATCAAAATCAGTCGGGCGGTGCTATCGGGCGGAGAGTCTATAAAGGACTCACACGCTTACTTTTTTTCTTTGTATCCACAACGTCCGTGGGAATGATAGGCAAGGGAATTAATGTTGATTCAGGATCAAAGTGTTTCTTAACAAACTGCCCATACAAAGGTTTTTCAAACGTCCACTTTTTGAGACCGTTTTTGACAAAAAAAATATTCTCCATATTGTGGGTTCCTCCTCTCGTCGTTTCCGATTTGTCATTTTTCTTCATTATGCGTAGCAGTCGTGTAGTTAATAGCATGCGCACTCATTTAAGTCGAATTCTTCATACAAATAATGACTGTCTCGATTTCATACCTATATAATATACCACTATATATTTTGATCATTTGCAGTCATTTGGAAGTTCCAGTTTCAATTATTTCTGGTATAAGGTGTGGACTCGATAATTTAGTTATCGCCATATTTAAGAACGAAACGTGTATAGAGAAAACAGAAAAACTTCGAGTAGGTTTCATTCCGTGAACACGTGGAAAAAGCCACATAAAATCTTTAACAAACTCCAAAAAGATTAATAACAACATTTTTTAGATTATGTCCTTTTTAACATTTCGCCCATACAAAGCTTTTCGAAGCGCCAACTTTTGAGGCAACTTTTTTTTTTGTTAAATGAACCGCAACAACTTGTGAACTGTGATTGCTACCAGGTGAAGTGGTGGCTGGAGTAACAGCGGTGTTCCACTGCTTGCCACAACCGTTCAACTGACTGACTGACTCCTTTTTGTGGTGCTGGCCTATTATATTCATATTATATTGTGCCAAGCCATAAAATAGCCCTGTAACTCCAGTCCCCACTTCACGTGGTAAAAATCAAAAGTTGTTGTCGTTCATTTAACTTTAAAAAAAACATGCAAATTGACAGAAGCTTGACAGCCTAACTGCGCGAGTGTTATTTGTTTGATTAATTGCTTAAAAGGCGGTAACAACAGTCATAGCTAAATTCGTAGACAATGCCCTTCTTAGGAACTCGCTCAAACAAAATATTTCCACGCCGACTTAGGATGGCGTTTTTAACAAATTATCATTTTATAAGAAACAACAAATTTCCAAAATTGGCAAGGACTCTAAACCCAATACCACATGAATAATTTTTTTTAAAAGTTCGGCAAAGCAGACTGTAGCCTTTCCTCATGGTCATAATGCAAATGTGTTGGTGTCTCGATTGTTTTGAGTAACACCGGCGCTTTAGTCAAAATGAAAAACTTATCTCAATTTTTTTTCACTACGTTTTATCCATTTCTACTCACATTTGGTGAAAAGGATTAAATGTGAATCACTTAAAAAAGTTTTATTTCACCCGAAACTAAACAGGACAAGACTATAAAAGTGAGATTACCTTGTGTAACGGAGCAGAACGACACTACTGGACTGTTGAGAGGGGAAGGAAAAGAGCAATGATTGCAGTCCGGGTAGTAAAGGTACTGCAGATAGAAACTCCGAAGAAGAAGGATATTGAGTGGTCGAACAAGAATTACACCTTTTAAATAAATTGGTTTCGAGTAATGAAAGTTAGATTGTTTGAAAGGTTTTAGTTCAGAAGTAAAATAAATAAAAAAAAAAACAATCAAAAAATGGGATCAAAACTCGGTTAAGTACAACCATTCCAATAAACATCACTTTACAAATTTCCTAATATAGAAGAGTTTGATGTGGCTCAAGGTATGATTTTAGTGTTTTCCTGTTAAATTGTCAATAATAATTGTGTTTATATCAATCAAGAAAATCAACTTTGGTTCACACAGTTGCATTACGTTTTTTGACTTTTTGAGTGAATACTTATCACTTATCACTTATCTTTGCCATGATGGCATTTTTCGTTGTTGGTTAAAGATCGCTATAAAAGTAAGACAGATATAGAATACGTTTTCGGTGTATGAATACTTGTTGTATGCTTAAGATTTAGATGTGAGACTGTTGTGTGCCTATGAAAAAAACAGCGTAGGTAGTCATGCTTATCTTGAGATTCGAATGAATATTCGTTCGAATAAAACCGGTTTTCTTCGAATAAACTTTCTAATTTCTATTCAATCGAATCTCAATGTAAGGTTGTCGTTGTCCCAGCTTGTTAAAACACGGTTTCATCCCTTCAGAACTTTAGGGGTGCCATATCTCACTATCGATGTTTTTACAAATTCTTCTAATTCGACAAACTTTCTAACGAATTCGAATTCATCGACGAAGGCATTTTTTGCGATGTTGAGATGAAAAATGTGTGAAATAGATAGCCGCAGTACGATTTAAATAGAAGTTGCAGCAGTGTATGGCTACAAAATACAGAATTTTCTTAAAGCTGTAGCCAAATAAATATGCCCAACAAATCATTTTCAAACATCGATCAGAAAGCCACTGAGAATGCTTTAGAAATGTGCACATAAAAGACAAAATAAAATAGTTTTGAAACTAGCGCCAAACTTCAGATAAATTGGTAACTAGGTACTGTCTTTATGTTGTCTCCAAAATCATATGCACAAACAATTTAGAATGTTGCCAACATGGCCGGATAGATGAACGGTCTGCAAACCGTATTATTGGATTGACCTCGTAAGCTCTATTCGTTCCCTCCGCTGGTCACAAAATCAATTTGATGGTGAATTACATATACCACTAGATTTGCCGGCAACAAAGCAATTCGATTCTTTGAAACATTACACAAATGTTTTGCATTTTTCGCAAAAATGTTGCTGCAACTGAAAATATTACTTGTGTGTAAACTACACGTTGGTCGACTTGAGAAAATGCGACTAAGTGTCTTATGTTAAATTTGTCAAACATTTATGCAGCTCTTAGTAAATTTGCAATCGCTCCAGAGCCCGATACGAGCAGCTATGAAGCAAACAATATAGCTGAAAAAATTAGTAAATTCGAGCTTATTCACAATATTATATCGAATATATGTAAATATTGTTTTCATACCGCTGACCAAATCAACGTCAATCACAGTGATCACTGTTTGATATTGATTTAAAATTTGATTGCGATCACTTTAAAAAAGGACGAGAAAACCATTGCAATATTATCATCAATAAACGATTAAAAAAAACAAAACAGATTCAAAGAGGATTTTGTGTTGACCCAACACTGCTTTCGATGCAATTCAAAAACACATTTGACTGATTTTGACCATTTATTTTTATTTTGGTTCGATTTGCACTTAGATAATTAACAACTCACTTATTTTATGAAATCCTCTCTAAAGCCTTTGGCACGGTAAATTATGACATTTTATGTGTTAAATTAAAGCTTTACTTTGGTTTTAGCGACCACTCTAATAAGAAACTATTTTTTAGTTCGTTTTCAAAGGGTTTTAGTAGACCAAAAATATTCTCGACCAAAAAGTATCCTCCATCCAGTTCTTGGCCCAATTCTTTTTGTTTATATATTAATGACGTTCCTCAAGCATGCTGCAATGCATTTATTCATCTTTATGCTGAAGACGCACATATATACCTTTCTCGACACATTGGACTGGTGGATGATCTCGTGAGTAGAATTGGTTCTGATCTCTCCTCAATAGTGCGATCTCAAAATAATGGTTAAAACCAATGAAAAGTCAGTCGATTCTATTTTCAAAAACTCTATACGACACTGAAGCGATACCGCCTTGTAATTTTAATTCCATGATGCTTGAGTTTTTAGATACAGTAACAAACCTTGTGTACAAATTAAATGGATCACTTTCCGCTATTGACCATGAAAATTATATTGTGGCACATATCTATGCAAGTTTACGTAAGCTGTATTTATTTTCTAGTTTCACACCCGTTGGTACTAAATTAAGGTTGGTTAAGTCCTTATTTGTTCCAATTTTTGACTATGCCACCGTTGTGTATCCCAAATTAGAATTCCCAATCTCAACACAAATTACTTGTTGCTTTTAATGATAGGTATAGTGCGATATGTCTTTAGAATAATAATATATAAACATATATCCAGTTACCACAAACTCGTCCTTGGCTGTTCACTTCAGGGTTTTTGAAAAATAAGATGTTCATGCACAAGATCATACATGACCATTCTCCACTGTATCTTTTCCAGAAATTACAATTTGTTCAGTAGCAGCGAACTTTCAATCTTATACCGTCACCATTAAACAGATAATAGGAGTTGAACAATTTAAAAGCGCTCTATTTGCACGCTGAATAATTGTTATACTTCTTCTTTTCTCGCTTACTTCACTCTACTATTCTTTATCTATCCTAATTTTCTCCTCTTTTCTCTTGTTAACCTGTTAAACCAGTCCCTCCTTTCCATTCTCCAAATATGTATTTAAATTTCTTTAATTGTATAACCATTTAAAATTCATTTAATTTTTATTTTAACCTGAACTTCTATTAGTACCTATGTTTATACCCTATTCTAGGGGTATATTAATTTTGACGCATAGTTTGTAACATACCTTAATATTGCCCGTAGACCCCTAAAAGTTACTATATTTTTATGATCAGCATCGATAGTAATGTCGATGTAGCCATGTCCGTCCGTCCGTCCGTCCGTCCGTCGGCAAAATTAGGCCTTTAAACTGGACCTAGAGAGCTGAAATTTTAACCATATACTCTCTAGGGTCCCGAAATAATCAAGTTTACGAATTTTTGAAATCCGCCCACAGACACGCCCACAAACTCAAAAAAACGAAATTTTGGAAAAAATCGAATTTTGAGCTAGAAAGCTGAAATTTTTTACATATGATCTATGACTCCTAAAACTGCTCGGGATACAAAATTTTCAAAATCCGCCCACTGACACGCCCACAAATAAATAAAATAATTTTTTTATACCCTATTCTAAGGCTATATTAATTTTTGAAAATCCAAAGTTTGAGCTAGGGAGCTGAAATTTATAATATATACTTTCTATGGGCCCTTTATGCTCAAGTTTAAATATTTTCAAAATCCGCCCACTGACACGCCAACAATTTTTTTTTTTTTTTTTTGAAAATTCAAAGTTTGAGCTAGGGAGCTGAAATTTATAATATATACTCTCTAGGGGCCCTTTATTCTCATGTGTTAATTTTTTTAAATCCGCCTACTGACACGCCCACAATTAAATAAAACAATTTTATTGAAACACCCAAGTTTGAGCTAGGGAGCGTTTTTTTTTTATAAAATCCTTTAAATGTTATATAACAAAATATGTAGAGCGTTCTTAACAATTCAACCATACTTTGTCACGCCCACTTATGAGGGATAGGAATAAGAATAGGGTATTCAATAGTTCGCCCAAGCGGACTGTAGCCCGTCCCTATGTTTTTTCTTTCATTTAAATTCTTAATCTATATATTAATACGGAGTTGCCTATAATGTGTTTCCACCCATTTTCGCTATTATACGTCACTTAGATATACCAACACTATAAATATTTGGGTAGGGGGCAATACATAGAAATGCACAATATAAAAATTATCCACATATATAACACACATTATGAATCACAGCAGGTAAAATTAAATGAATTGATGAAATTACAACAACTACAACAACATTGCTGTGTGAGGCAATAATCTGACAATCGGAACGGAACAATTTTATAATCATGAAGTTACTTGAAAATCCTTGAAGTTACTTGGACATGCTTGAAGTTACTTGAAAATGCTTCAAAATACTTGAAGTTACTGTTAAATGCTTGAAAACTTTAAGTTACTTGATAATGCTTGAACATACTTGAAATTACTTGGACATGCTTGAAGTTACTTAAAAATGCTTGAAGTTACTTGAAAATGCCGGAAAAATTTTATATTAAATATTTTTATATAAAAATTTCATTCCCCGATTAATATGTATAACAGTCGACTTTGTTTTTTTTTCAACTTATAGAATAAATTGGTCGAATTTCGACCATGGGGCGACCCTTAGTATACTATAAAAGACACTTGGTCTTACTTGTACTCTAGAAATAAATTTTGAATTGAATTGAATTAAATTGAAAAAAAAAACATTGATGATGATGATGGGCTCTGTAAAATAACCCCTTAATGAATTAACACTCGATGTGGCCTAGCTGCACTGGGAAATAAAACGTCAAAACTGAAGATGAAAAAAGTTCCCTAAAATTGATGCTGTGACATAAGGCCAAATTTTGAGATGCAATTTTGATTAAGCGACATTAGGCCAAATTGGGGAATAATTTCACTGTGAAATTATTCTCCAAATAGAAGATGAAATTAGTCCCCAAAAAGGTATGAAATAAGTCCCCAAATAAGTATGAAATAATTCATGATTTCATACCTCCCCAAATAGGTATGAAATAAGTCCACGATTTTTTTTAAGCTTTTTGTATTACAGAATAGAAAAGGTTTCTATATTATAATACATGTAGTAATTATGTACAATCTTAATGTAAATATGTACCTACATAGTTTTATTTATATACAAGAATGGATTCTTTTACCTCACTTCTACAATAAGGACAATTAAGGTATGGATGTCGTTCAACGATTGACTTCGCCTGCTAAATAACGAAGTTTTGGCCGAACTAAATCGCTCCTATACACACATTTCATATTTTGTTGTTAGCAAAACAGTCTCTCATTTACCATAGTCGTTTTTTTCTAATCCATCATGTAACGGGAGAAATATCGATTTTACTTCTCAAAAATGCCTGCTTCTCATCTTTTGACTTGCAGTGTATGTATCTACCTACAAGATAGGGGAAGGTTGTGTACCTTGGTCCGATTGTACCTTGGTCCGAGTGCCAATTTTCAGAAAACTAAAAAGCACGCAAAAACCGTTCCTTCTGTGAAATGTTGATCTTCTGTTCATTTGTCTTCTCAGTTTCTTTTTGAAGGCATAGCTGCACGAGTCGGCAGAAAAAAAAATAAACATAGTTTTCAATGAAACAAGTATTTTTTTATCTCTTTTCTGAAGTTATGTAGTGCTTAGTTTTCTGTCTCTTTTCCGCTACTTTAAACGATTCCGGTAAGTGTATTAATAATCTTTTGGTAGGAACACATTGTCGTTCGTATGTGGTTTGAATACTACGTTAAAATCTAATTTGTTTGGCTAAAGTGGTGTAAGTGTACCTTGGACCTATCATAACGCGTGTACCTTGGACCATTGGTTTGTCCTTTAATGAAAATTTTTAAATAATATTGAAGTGATAAATTTGTTTTTCTTGTATGTTGTTCCCTTAAAGTAAGTTTTTAAATAATATTGAAGTATTTTGTTAAGTTTTTTTTAGTAAAAGAGTGTTTTTTATTTAATACTATTATTTAAAATCAATTTTTTTTAAGCAAGCACAAAAACTTTAAGATATAATGGTTTGTTTTTTTGCTGTTTTTTGAAATAAATAAGAAATGGTACCATTTTTACTTTTTATTGAAATAGATTAAAGTTTTCACCTTTAAACTATAGGAAAACTTTCAATAATATTTTCGGTCCAAGGTACAATACTCCGTGGACCAAGGTACAATCACGGCTTGTACCTTGGACTGTTTGCATATACAAGTAAAGTTTTCTAAGGAATGGTTAGCAATATCCTTTTGGTAGTTTCGCCATATCATAGAAAAGACTTCAGGTAGTAACAAAACAAAAAAAAAAAAACTAATGAAAAAACGACACATAAAATATTGGCAAAAAACTGAAATCCGGACCAAGGTACACTACCTTCCCCTACTGTTTATCCGCTTTTAAATCGAGTGGAAGATACAGCTTAGTTTTGGCGATTTTTGTATTTTAATTTTCTTTTCTTTTTCTTCTAGGTATGACGTCTTTGGGACAAAAGCCTCTCTGAGAATATTTTTCTAAAAACAATGATAAAGCAATTTGTAAAATATGTTAAAAAGCATAGTCTCTTGGTAGTGTCTTATCAAAAAAAACAGACATTGACAAATATTAAAAACCATTTGGCAAGAAAAACTTCTAGAATCATTATTTTTTTCACTGGAGGGATAAATTTCTTACGTGTCACAAAACTGTTGAAATTCTTTACAAAGTTGGGTTTGAAGTTTCCGAAAATGTATATGTGTTATTTGAAGTAAGTTCCAAGTACAAAACTAAGAATAAACACAATGCAAGTTCATCTCGTGCACTTCCTTGAATTTTTGCTTAAAATAACAGAATTAGTAATCCCTTTTTGTTTATCGCAGAAGAAATTCTAGAAACAATAATTTATAGAAAGTCGAAATTCCAATTTAAAACAATTGCTGTAATTTTTTTTCACCATGTTAACACTGTTCTATTATTTTTCTAAATGATGACAGGAATCCTTTCATTTAATCCACCTTCTCCGATTCCGAGCTCTGAGATCCTCAATGCTCTCAAAAACCATGATTAAAATAAAAACTTTGTAAAATCCAATAGAGCCAACTTCAAAATCCGCATTTTTCACACAATTATTATTTGCACTGCGTTTTCTTAGTCTCCGCAGGGCAAATGCAACTTTCACTTCTTATAACCAGCATCACAATCTACTATGAGACCTAAGTTCACATTACTTCTGCAACATTGGCCTTCCACCAACAATCGACCGCAAGTGAAAATAACGCGTGACATGGAATTTATGTGAAATTGCCATCCATAGTCGGAGGAAAGCCCAGCAACCATGAGACAAAGGCATACAGATACAATGCTGTTGACATAATGTGATAGCGAATCAAACGCAGATGAAACATTGTTACTGCTTGCATTGGATTAGGTTAATATGGAACAGGTTGGCAGTATGTTTGACCCATTTCTGATTGCACAATACTCTAGTTTTGCAAATAATTTGCTTTTGCCAGCAGGTTTTCTTATTGCTGCAGTTAATACTCGTAGGTATGTGGATATCTCCTGTCAGATACACAGTAGCATACAAAGATTGGTTCGCTTTTTGGTGAAGTGAGAAGGCATCCAACATCTCATTGATAAATCAATGATTGCATTAAGATTGAGTCTTTGGTCTTAATCAGTATAAGTGTTTTTTTGTGTGGTTTGACTTTGTCTTTGATGCTAAGATTTGATAAAAATCGAAGCAACTTTGTAAGCTTTGAGTTAATGAGGTTGAGTTTAGTTAGGTACTGAACGAATTTTGCGTTTGTAAAATGATCACTGTAGGGGCCTCTTTATCCAAGATTTGATTTCGGTTAAGACGTCGCGTCGTATCATAATGAAGTTGAAGGATGGATTTAATACTTTTTTGTTTTGTTTTTTTTTAATAGTGAAAGGAAATCCAAATAAGAGAGTACTCAGACTGGGTAACAGTCCATTGTACTAGCAGGCAGAAATCCTCTTTTTTGAGTCATTCAGGTCAGAAGCCAACGCACTAACCTCTAAACCGTCAACTGGATTCAATACTTAGTCAATGGTACATACAAAAATATAAGGTATGCTGTATTTTACCGGCAGCTGTACAATTTTCATGTTCCCGCAACGTCAACAAGAATTTCGAGACTGACTTAAATGCCGTTTTGTTTTGTTTTTGTTGCTATTTCTATGCGTAAGGGGCTGATTGGAATCGGAATCTGAAGCTTGCATCTGTATCTGCAGTCGGAACTGCCAAAAGTTAAACTGATGTTAAATAGTATGTGATTCGTAATTGTGCATCGTTAAATGGATAAGCATTCAACTTCGTGATGCAGATTATAGTCTCACGTTTATTTATTTGTTCTTTGGTGTTTTCGATGATTCATTACCCTCCACTTTACTGCATACGTATAGACTCACCTGATGTAAATTGATGTAAACTTAGTAAATCAAATGCAAGCCAAGGATTGGTTTGCATATTACAACCATTGTGCATAATAATTTAAGCAGCATTTCCAACAGGTGCTAAATGGGCATCATGTAGAGAGAGTGATAGGGAAAGAAGAGAAGTGAAGTCCTGTCAATGAAGAACAGAATTCACCACCCAGTATAGAAGAGGTTGAATAAGCTATAGGAAAGGTAAAGAACAATAAGGCCACCGGCTCTGATGGTTTACCAGCGGAGCTGTTCGAATACGGAGGTGATGTTTTGGTAGGGCAGTGTGGCTTCCGGCCCAGCAAATTGACAATAGACCAAATCTTCACACTAAGGCAAATCCTGGAAAAGACCAATGAATTTCAAGTCGACACCCACCACCTGACGATATCGACATCATCAGCCGTTCATTGCGTGCCGTGTTAGAGGCTTTCACGGTGATTGAAGAACAGGCGAAATTGGTTGCTCTTGAAGTAAATGAGAACATGACCAAGTAGCTATCAACATCTGTCCACCGACTAGTAAATATCAACTCCACGAATGACACCTTAGTGGAGATCCGGCGGAGAATTACCTTGGGAAACCGCTGCTACTTTGGTTTAGCGAAACAAATGGGTTCAAACTCCTCACTCGAAGGACAAAATGCATATCGAACGTAATCCTACCAGTCCTGCTTTATGGTGCCGAGTGCTGAAAGATAAGTAGAAAAGGGGAGCTAATATTGGGTTATTTTGAAGGAAAAATACTCCGTCGGATATTTGGTCCTGTGTGCGGGGAGGGCGAATGGAGGAGAAGATACAACCGCGAACTCTATGAGCTGTACCAAGATGTGGATGTAGTCCAAACAGCTAAATCACGTCGAGTACATTGGCTCGGCCACCTAGAGCGTATGGTAAATAATGCTCCAGCGAAGAGGATATTCGAATTCCAGCCCCTGGTTGGAGACGACAAGGAACAGCATATCTCCATTTTAAAGAACAAGCCATCGTGGATGCCA
The DNA here is from genome assembly GCA_949715645.1 of Portevinia maculata. Taxonomy (NCBI): domain Eukaryota; kingdom Metazoa; phylum Arthropoda; class Insecta; order Diptera; family Syrphidae; genus Portevinia; species Portevinia maculata. The sequence continues at coordinate 79,428,108 of OX454526.1, read as the reverse complement.
GAGCGCTTGGTTTGGCCAACTGGATGCAGCGTGCCCGGGATCGCGGAGAATGTAAGGCTGCAGTATTTTAGGCAGAGACTCACCACGGATCGAAAGCCCGCTAAGTAAGTAAGTAAGTAAGTGTCAGTGCTTTTTCATTTTTTCATGTTCTATCTGGTGTAAGTTTCACTTAACTAATTGTTTTATATCCTATGACTAATCCGTCCCTCAATATTGTTGGGTAACGAGGCCCCTCGAACGTTGTTTCTCCTTAGCCTACATTCGTTAATAAATAGTTTTCCTGAAACACAACTTTGCAGCGGGTGCGCAGCATGCATTGCTGCTCTAACCCGCTAGGGGTAATTGCCTTTTCCCTGGCAGGCGCATAATGTTCGCTAACTTTTTCGCATCAAACAGTCCCCGCTTTACTTGGTAAAGAGATTTCTTCCTTTTCTCCGCTTGGTATATAGTTTGATGATGATGATTTGTTATTTTATTTTTTTCTTCTCTTTTTTCCCCTTATTTCTTTGTTTTTACTTTATTTTTAAATTCAGTTTTTTTACTTCTTTTCTTTTTTTTTCCTCTTTTAATGATGAATTATGAACACTGTTTCCAAATTTTAACTGTTGTTATTATTGTAAATAAATAGAAGTAACGTAACAAATAGTAAAACATACCTTTGAAACTTACGCAATTTAAAAAGATTTTGTATCTTTATCTTACTGTGTAACGTTAATATGCTAAAATAAATAAATGAAATGAAATAAAATATAGTTCATGTTAATTGTACTATGTCAGAAACTTTCGCGCAAGTACCACTAACAACTGCAAAAAGTTTCAACCCAATCGGATGACCGATACGCTTCCTAGAGCAAAAAACACAAAATGCAAAGGTGGGTAAATTGCATGACCGATTTTGACCAAACGTAACAGAAATACTTTGGGACCAATACAGAAGATTGACTGAACGTTTGAGCGCAATCGGTCCAGTGGTTTCGGATTCCATAGCATAGACAACACAAACATATAGGTGCATAGGTACATTGATTTTTATAGAATATTTTTAATCTCGAATACAGCGCCACCTATCGAAACTAAAACTATACTATCTATCTGTACTGTAACCAACCAAAAACATTCACAGAATTTCATTGAATTCAAAATGTATTCTTACAAAGCACGATATCAACTTATTAGTTAACAAACGTTAGCTAGTAGTAGAAAATATTTTTCTGTTATCTTGTTAAGTGACATTTTTAAGTCCCGTATAGATTGTTCCAATCCTTTGTCTTTTACTGATCAACATAATTGTTCTTCAAGGGAAATAACAGTACGTACGTCATTTATTTGATGAAAATTTCCACAGAATAAACTAAGGAAGGTTATGAAACAATCATTAAGCAATAACTATCTTTCTTTCTTTCTTTCTATGAAAAGTGACAGATGGTAAGCTATGAAATATTGCACGTGTAGACGCGGCATATGTGAGAACATCCGCCGACATTTTTTAATAATAATAATTTTTTCATAAATAAACAAAATCAGTAAACAACGCCAATTTTTTTTTATTTATAAACAAAGTTACTGCTTAAGGAAACCGGAGATCTTTAAGACTACCGTGTACATTGTACAAAGAACATTTCAAAATTCATTAAGACGCCAACTACTGACAGCTTTATTTAAAATTAAGCCATTGCATACTATACATAGTCTAAAACGCCCACATTTTAACTTTCGACATCTTCGTGGAAACACTATATCATTAGGTACATATATCTTTCTTCAATGACACGGATTTTGTGGTCACACTTCGTTACATGTATGTCGATACAACAATTCGGCATGACATATTGGCCAAATGCCATTATTTGATTTTTTTAAGTCAAAATACAGACGGATTAACCAGATCTTTTATTAAGTTGTTTTTTATTTCATTCACTTTCAAAGTAACAATCTATTTTAGTGAAATATGTATACTGTTTTGAGATAATCCAAGCGCGAGTGTGACAAATATTTAACAGACTACGTCACACCACCTGAAAAAGTGACATTCATGCGAGTATAAATTATTATTTAAATGCTAGTTTTTGTTGTAAATGCTTTCAGTTACCTAAAATGTGTCAGTTTTTACTCACTACGAGTAGGGCTGTGATTTTTTTTTAAGGAAATGGTTCAGATGAGTAAAAACAAATAGAACTTATAGCATATAAATTTAAAAACATATTCGTAGCAAATGTCCCTCTTTTAGGAAATAAAAAACAATTGCTCCTTTTTTTTTTTTTTTTTTTTTTATAATTTGCGTGCGCTAAAGGGATTTCTTTTTTCTGTAGTACACATACACAGTACCCTTATAGTGGAAACCACAGCGCAGGCATTTTGTTTGTTGCTGTAAGTAGCTGCCAGCAAATGATTCATTGCCTATTTCTGGGTGCTACTTACTGTATGAAAGAATAGAAGGATAGGAAAGAAGTTTGGTGCGATGGGATTTTTTTTTTCTCAACAGGTGGCGCCTAAATTGCCTTAGGGAGATCTGTTTTTGTTGTGTGTATTCAATTTATAAAAATCAAAGCCCTGGTCGGGATTCGAACACACGACCTGCCAATCACTTTAGTGAATACACTACCATCGCACCATTGCCACCTGCCTAAAAATAATAAAAAAACTATAGGTTTTGTTCTGTGCTCATTATTTAAGTCATGACTTTAATAATAATTATGACAAATCGCACATGAGATCGAAGTGTCAGTTTTATTTTGGCAGACTATAGTTACTCATATTTGTACTGATATTTGTTATGGGTCAGTGGCGAATCTAGCGGATCTAGGATCTCGACGAGGGGGGGAGGTTCCAAAATTTATGCTGTCATAACCTAACTTAACCTAATTTTCTCATTCTTTTGATACATTTTGCATGAAACTATGATAGCTTCGCTTGTGTTGACACATATAGTTACTACTGCAAACAATTTTAATTCGGAACATCTACTTCGCGACACAGTGTCGATAATTTTTTGATACACAGATATATATATGCGCCCTAATAAAAGGTATACAAAATCAAAGCATATACGTACTATGCGTTGTAGTCAAAAACACTTAAAATCACGAATATTGATATATATTCACATTCACGTTTTCTGTATCGTACATATCTCACGTGTTCGACATTTTAAATAGGGCGCCAACAATACTGCGATGGCAGCGCCGCCGCGTAAGATTTTCCCCGAACTGCTTAAGCTGTGACAGTATACATCTGTCATTCAGACCTATCAGCCATTTTGTCGTGGTCTGTAGTGATGTCGAAGATTATTAGAGAATTGCCTTCTTCATTCCATTCCTTGATACTTACATTTTTCATCTCCAAAGTCGGTTCGAAAAACACAAATCGATCTTCCACAGTTTCGGACAACTATTTCCTTCCAAGCAGGAATATGATGAGGAAAAATGCGCAGATCTTTACAAGTTTTATGACGAAATATTGGACTGTTCAGAAAGGAATTTCATCTCAGAGATCAGAATGTGGAGGCAACGGATCTCCGATCAAGATATTCAAAATGCGCTCGATGCACTATCAGTGAGTAACTTCAGATCGGAATTTTTACTTTCAGAATCAGTTTCTATAACCCATCGAATATTTAACTTTCAATGGTTACGTTATTTTTTAGGTTATCAATGAAAAATGTTTCAAAAACGTGAACACGATCTTACGAGTATAGGCAGTGTTACCCGTAACAACAGCAACTCCAGAACGATCATTTTCGACCCTAAGAAGAATAAAAAACTATCTTAGAAGTACTCGTACAATAGGACCGGAGCGCCTGAATGGACTCGCTTCTTTGAGTATCCATCCTGAAATTGAACTAACGGAAGACGAAATTCTGCAAGAATTCTTCAAAAAACCGCGGAATTTTAAAAACGATTGAGATTTTCTCTATTTTCGCACTATTGCTAATATGTTGTAGTAACATGAATTGAATAATAATATTATGCATGACAAAAATACGAGAAGTCATTTATTTGCACATTACAACTTTTTTTTGGATTTTCGAGTCGTAAAATAGAATATGCAAATTTTCGGCGACAGAATACCAGCATTTCAGATTCAGGTCGGTTCGGACCTCCCTGGGGGGTCCGGACCCGAACCCCCACCCCCCGTGGATCCGCCACTGAGTCCGGTGACAGTGCAATAGTTGCTCTTACAACATTTAGCGTAAGCGTATGATATAAGACAAACTAATGTCGACTTAATATTTGTTTTAAGTGAATAAAGAAAGAGTTTTGTATAATTTCCCTTAGTGGGAGTAGCTATGCAAGTAAATGACTGATGATTTGAACTTTAACTTAACAATTCAAAGCACGATAGGTTAAGTTAGACAGCTTTATGACGTTGTCATGACTCCTAATTGGGGCTTATTTTGTGGAACCTAATAAGCCATCGATTTGGAAATATAATGTTAATGTGAATAAATATCTAATGAAAGAGTATTGTTTTTTGACATAACCTATAATCACCCAGACGTCTACGTGTAAATGGTATTGCTAGAAACTTATTATACGAACCCAAACACCCTTGTCTATTTCGTTGACCTCTAATTCATTCAAAGTTAATGGGACATGATGCAGCAAGGCCAAGTAGGAGGAGACGGGGCTGATTGACCCAGTGGGGATATTGATACATCAGTCATAACTCCTTATAGCAAACTCCAATTTAGTTCGTTCGCACACAGAAACATGGCGTGGCTACAGTTCAAATATATATGAGTGAAACGAAACCAATAATAGTTAAATTTTTTTCAAGTGCTCACTTGTTTTTGGTGGTGGATAGAAATTCTGTATAATATTATTTGACTGGCGATACAGTGCGGTCCACTTGAATAGTCGCACCTGAGTTATGTTTTAGAACCCAATTTTTTGTTGTATTATTTGCACCAAAGGGAAAAGAACACGCATTCAGCAGAAAAGTACATTAATACTGAATAAAAGGAGCAAAACTTCAATTTGACAATTGGCCCTTAACAAAAGTTTTACTCTCTTTTTCTTAAAACATGCTAAATTGTATGCATTTTTTTGCTCCATTAGTCGGACCTGCAAAAAAGTCGAAAAAGAGCAAAACACCATATTTTTTGGAAATATTTTTATTATTTATTTATTTCAATCAATTATGTGCCATTTTAATAATGTGTGCTGCCTCCACCATTGGATATAACCTCAAAAATGCTATTCTTCATAGACTCGACTGAGAAGATTAAAGTGCCGCAATCAGCTCTTGATTGTCTTGAAACTACTTGCCTTCTCTATAAATTTTAGGCACTAGCCTTGGGGATGACATTCTCAATAATATTAAGATCAGGCGAAACCGGCTGCCAGGACAATATTTGAATGTTTTCACTACTAATCCATTCCAAGCGCATTATCTTGCTACAATATCCATGAAATGGGTTCAAAAAGCTCCTTTATTGCGGGAAACGAATATCAATCACAAAGCGCCGTAGTATGAAATTGCGCCCCATACCATGACTCCTTCTTGTCTCGAGTGATGAAGGTTCAAAAACATTTTTTCTTTCCGAATATCATGAAATTAATAGTTGATGCCACTAGGACCATCAACTTTTTCTTATTTTCTTCCGAAAATACAATTTTTTTCCAATTTCTTGAGACCGCTTCAATGTCCACATCCCGTGTCATGTGATCCCTGCAACCGATGAACAGGTAGTTTTTTTCGTAGTTTTGTAAGCTTTGAGTGTGGAGGACTCGAAATAACACTACAACAAGAAACACCCAGCAAATTCCTTTGTTATAACCTATTCTAAGGGTATGTTAATTTTGACGCATAGTTTGTAACATACCTTAATATTGCCCGTACACCGCTAAAAGTTGCTATATTTATGATCAGCATCGATAGTAATGTCGATCTAGCCATGTCCGTCCGTACGTCCGTCCGTCCGTCGGCAAAAATTAGGCCTTTAAACTGGGCCTAGAGAGCTGAAATTTTAACCATATACTCTCTAGGGTCCCGAAATAATCAAGTTTACGAATTTTTGAAATCCGCCCACAGACACGCCCACAAACTCAAAAACAAACAAAATTTTGGAAAAAATCGAATTTTGACCTAGAAAGCTAAAATTTTTTTTATGATCTATGAATACTAAATCTGCTCGGGATATAAAATTTTCAAAATCCGCCCACTGACACGCCCACAAATAAATAAAACAATTTTATTGAAGAATCAAAATTTGAGCTAGGGAGCTGACATTTATAATATACCTATACTCTCTAGGGGCCCTTTAAGCTCATGTGTAAATATTTTCAAAATCCGCCTACCCAAAGTTTGAGCTAGGGACCTGAAATTTATAATATATACTCCCTTTATGCTCATGTGTAAATATTTTCAAAATCCGCCGACAATTTAAAAAAAAAACTTTTTTTGAAAATTCAAAGTTTGAGCTAGGGAGCGGAAATTTATAATATATACTCTCTAGGGGCCCTTTATGCTCATGTGTTAATTTTTTTTAAATCCGCCTACTGACACGCCCACAATTAAATAAAACAATTTTATTGAAACACCCAAGTTTGAGCTAGGGAGCGTTTTTTTCGATAAAATCCTTTAAATGTTATATAACAAAATATGTAGAGCGTTCTTAACAATTCAAACATACTTAGACTTTTGTCACGCCTACTTATGAGGCATAAATAGGTTATCCAACAGTTCGCCCAAGCGGACTGTAGCCCATCCCTATGTTTTTATTTGTGGATTGATCAGAATTAGAATCTAGCCTATATGAATTTTTCGCTTGTCTTGTGGCGTTAAAACTTTAGCAATGTTTCTTTTTTAATTTTTTCCACAAGATACAATATTTTTTCACAACATTTCTTATAAGGTGATTTGAAACGATTTGAAAAGCTCTATGAAAGGTAAGCTTCAACTTTAGCCCCTTCTTCCAAAGTCAACCTTTTTTCGGCCCATTTTAATAAAATGCGTTAAAGAAAAATACTTTTGCACACTTCCGAATTAAATGTTCACTGACATTTAACCGAACACTTGCTGCTAACTTAACAATTTAACCTGTGCGACTATTTAAATGAACCGAAAAAATGCATAAGTTTTTGCATGGCATAGGGAAAAGAGAGTACAACTACCGTTATGTGCCTCTTATCAAATTAAAATTTTGCTTGGTTGTCTGACTTTCGCAAGTGGTGGGGCAGTGGAAAAAACTTTACATGTTACTTGGCCCCTGCGGAAATTGAACCTTTCGATTAGTAGTTCGATACAATAATCAATGAGCCACTGCGCCCGACTATAACAAATTAAAAAAAAGGGTTCCTGTTTTTGATGCTCGACTAAATGAACATAATAGGGTATTTTCAGAAGATCAGACCACGTTGAGTATGATCTGAACCAAGCGTGTATAGAGCGTTCTCATTTTTTTATGAAACATACTTGAGCCCTTAGCTGCCAGATGACAGCAATCGTTTTATTTCTTGTGTAAAAAATTGTATTGTGACTCCAGTGTGTCGCTGCTCGTTGTATGTGCTCAGCTTTTTACTCACAGTGTTCAGTCAATTTTTTCTAATCTCATAGAGCTGTGTTATATAAACGAAAAGTAGATCAGAACGAAACAAGAATAGCACAAGTGAGTGAAAACTGTCAGATCAAGTCAAAACAAAAAAGTACAGTTTCGAGTCGTATGTTCTCCCCTCAGCTGTGAAATTTCCAATATATGATACTCAGTCCATTTTCTAGTGATCTTCGCGTTTTTAATGAGCGAACATTAAATAAACTAAGAAATACGATATCTCATGCCAAACAAATAAATCAGTTGACATCAGTGCAATTTGAATTTACGAATTTGACGCATTTCACTTACTTGACCACCTCAAAGCTAGGTGTAGAAAATCGTGTGCTAAACTGATTTGTATAGCTTCATGGAACACAAAGTAAAAGAATGCTTTGAATGATTTTTATTCATGGAACAGATACTCTTGAACTTCTCTGATATTAGGTCCGTTCGCGTACTTTATTTGTAGAAAAATGAAAACTGTCAAATCTCCAAAGCCGAGAGAGAATCTCATTTTAAAGAAAAGTACTCGAACGTGAAAAGATGAAAAACATCAAGGTTAGGTAAGGTTAGGTTAAGGTGGCTGTCAGATAATAGCCAACACACTTAGACCAATGAGGTCCGTTCTGATGTCACGTGGTTCGGGGGAGTTTCGACCTCTACTCCCTAAACCATTTGGAGCTTCTGATGAAGCGCGATAGACTTCTAACATCTGTGTTAGCTAAGTCACTGAGTTCATTAAGGAAGAAGGCTCCTAGATAGAGATTTCTTTTGTGGGAGAGTGCAGGACATGTACAGAGGAGATGAAGTGTAGTCTCCTCCTCCTCCCCTGCAGCTTCTACAGAAGTCATTTGAATAGACGCCAAGCCTTGATGCGTTTTTGCCTATTAGACAGCACAGTGTCCTGTAATGACACCAATGTGCAGTTGGTTAAGTGAGATCAAACCCAAAGAGCGTCGCAGATCCAGCTTTAGCCAGATATGCTTGGTCGCTAGACTTGTATTACTACCTGCCCACCTAAGGTTTGTGCTCTCGACTCCGGATAGCTTAAACATAAGTTTACAAGTAGCGATAGGCATACCTAGAAAACCTTTATCAGGTGGAAGAGGTAATGCGGTTCTTTTCTTGGCGAGTTCATCTGCCCTACAATTCCCTGGGATGTCTCTATGCCCCGGTGAACCAGAGGTGAATATTGAACTGCTCTGCCATCATCGGTATGGTGTAGTCGATGTTCCTTGGTAGAGAACCAAGTGAGTCCAGAATGATAAAGTCGCCAATATTCATATTGATCCACTGTGAGGTAGCTTTTAAGTGGACAGCGGAACAGGCAGCTAAAAATATCGAGTGGTGTCAGATGAAATAAAATGTTCAGTGCAGCGTAGGGTCGTTGGGAGTGCTCCGCTGATGCACAGACAAGCTGTACGTTGAACCTTGCTCAGCTTAACACGGTTTAACATTTTATCTAAAGCAGACAACCACCCCGTATGCCAGAATCGGTCTCACTACCGAAACGTATATAGCCAGTGAGATATGCGCCACTGTAGGCCCCACTTTTTGCCAGTGGGTTTTTTGCAAGAGAAAAGTGCTAATGTAGCGCTGTTTTGACTCTTTCTTGTAAATTGGGTTAATAGAGGGTGGGTCAATATGAGGGATTTTATATTTCCTGGAAAAGAGGACAAGTTCGGTTTTGTGAGGGTTAACCCCCAGCCCACAGCGATTTGCCCATCTTGTAAGCCTGTTGAGAGCGTTTTGAAGGAGTTCCTTTAAAGTGTTGAAGTATTTTCCTGAAACGGCAATAGCAACGTCATCCGCATAGGCAATCACCATGCAGCCCTCCCACTCCAGGCATATCAGTAGTTTATTCACCACCAAGTTCCACAGAAGGGATGAAAGGACACCGCCTTGTGGCGTACCTCCTAGCGGATGTATCGCCCAGTTTTGAGCTGATAATCCTACTTGAGAGCAAAAGATTGATCAATTCACCAAGCGAGCCATCCACATTCAGTTCTGTTAGTGCACTTGCGATACCGTTGTTTACCTTAATTCCATGATGCTTTAGTTTTCAGATAGGTACAATAACAAACTTTGGGTACAAATTTAATCCATCTCTTTCCGCTATTGACCATGCAAGTTATAATGTGGAACGTATCTATGCAGGTTTACGTAAGCTGTATTTATTTTCTGGTTTCACACCCGTTGATACTAAATTATGGTTGGTTAAGTAATTATTTGTTCCAATCTTTGACTATGCCATCGTTGTGTATCCCAAATAAGATTCCCGTTCTCAGAACAAATGACTTGTTACTTTTAATGATATGGTGCGATATGACTTTGGAATAAGAAGATATGAACATATATCCAGTTACCACAATCTCGTCCTTGGCGGTTCACTTCAGGATTTTTAGGAAATTAGATGTTGTGTGCTCATGCACAAGATCATAAGTGACCATTCTCCGCTCTATCTTTTCCAGGAATTACAATTTGTTCAGTCGCAGCGAACTTTCAATCTTATACCGCCACCATCCAACTACTTCAATACGTCGGGCCTCTTTCCAGTCCACACTACCAGACTTTGGAAGTCTCTACCTGTCGCTATCAAACAGATAATAGGAACTGAACAATTTAAAAGAGCTCTATTTGCACACTTCACTAAGTCGTAATCACTGTATATTCTTCTTTTATCGCTTACTTCACTCTACTATTCTTTATCTATCCTCATTTTCTCCTCTTTTCTTTTCCCTTGTTCACCCAGTCCCTCCTTTCCTTTCTGCAAATATGTAATTAAATTTCTTAATTGTAAAGGGTGTTTAAATTTGATGTATCATTTAATATGCAAAACATAAATTTTGTGAAATCTGTATTTAGTTTTTATTGGAAATTGATGTACATTGGTTCCGGTTAATACTCGTAATAAAAAAGAATGTAGTCCAAGTGACCTCCTCTGCTAGCTCGCAGACTGTCAACCTTTTATCAAAATTTTGAATCACTTTTTCGCATAATGATGGGTTCAATAAGTGATATTTGGTCGATCATGTTGTCTTTGAGGTATTTTGTAAGCCTTTACTTGCAGATCTTTGTGCAAAATGTTAAACAAAGTTGTTGGTTTGAGGTTTAATTGCTGTGAACGACGACAAATTGACGTCCTAGGTTCTTCAACAACACTTCTGCTAACAGTTGCAATATGTCCACTCGAACGACCACTACGATGATAACCTTTACTTCTCTGATCTTGAACCGAACCAGTTTCTTCAAATTTATTAAGTTTAATAGCACGGTTTGAAGGAGCATTTTCTCTACCGTATTTTGAACGAAATTTTCTTTCAACCTCTGCAGAACTTTCACCATATCTAAAATAAATAGTAATAATAAAAAGCACGTTGCTTAGTTTTAGCTAACGGGAATGTATTTACTTCATACATGAAAAAACTTCGGTGTAATCTAATAGCTGTAAAAAAAAGTGGCGGCCAATTTAAAATGATACGTCAAATTTGAACACCCTTTATAATCATTCAAAATTCATTTAATATTTTATTTTAAACCTGAACTTCTCTTAGTAGGTAGGTAGGTACCTATGTTTTTTCTTTTATTTAATGTACGAGTACTATATAAGTCACTTGGTCTTACTTGTACTTTACCAATAAGTTTTAATTGAATTGAATTGACGAAGGATAAAAATTCAGGGCTTAATTGGTAACCACTCTTTAATTTCAACTCGGTTGGACTCAACTTGGTACATCATTAGTTCATTAGCCTCAAGAATTCCACTTCGAGAGTTCTCTTCTGGCACAAAGAAAAACACACTTTTCCTATTTATTAATTAATGATCGTTGAAAATTTAGGAATCCCACTACAGACCCCAATACATATATCCTTTGTCGATTTAAATAAAAACTAATTTAACTTTGCGTGAGTAAATGCATTCAGTGTAGTCGTCGATATCTATGCACGTAGGCGATGCTCTTCTATATCATCATGATCACCCGTTAGAAACAATTTCCGCTCTCGCCATACAAACAACTTCAAGTTACAGTTTCTTTATTAAATATTTATCATTAAGTGAGAACAAGAACAGCTCTTAATTAAACCTGAATAAGCGCCTCCATACTCTTGAAGTAAATGCCTAAGAAATGAAGTGGACATTTTTAGTATCGTTCTAAAATTAACTACCTACAATCGGCTAAGACAATTAAGGCCTGCAGACAAACTTTGTTGGAAAATGCAAAATTTGTAATCCATGAGTTGCATAGTTATGCAAAGAATTTTCTAAAGCAAGCATGTATAGAAGATTTTCCTCCGTATGCAGTCGACCCACAACCAAACTGCAAAAGTATGATCTGCAAGTAGGCTCTGTTTAGCCGCAGTCAATCGGTATCTTTCCGAGATCTTGTTTTTTATAGACTCTCCTCAATGAAGCAAACCGAACTGAAAATCTGCATAAATAAATGCACAATTTGAAGGAGTCTGACCTACATACATGTTGCAACGTTGTGCAAATTGTTTGTGTGAGTCTTGAAACCATTTATTTTGAGTTGTAAATGCGTAGACAAAAAAAATACGATTAAATGTTTTGTTAAAGAAGTGTAACGGGGTCGAGTGGTGATTGACTTTAAGATGGCATAGCGCGCAGTTTTTTTTTACTGAATATTCTTCTCTCAGGAAAAGCGAACCTTTAACGCTACAAAAGGGCCCAGAGATGCTTTTTGCAAATTGTATTCTTCCGGAAAGATGGCTTGTTCTAAAAAAAGCTGTAACTAGTATCATGAGAAATGTCCCATAATTCTATGGATTACAAATAAAGAAAAATACTCCGTCGGATATTTGGTCCTGTCTGCGAGGATAAGATGTGGATGTAGTCCCAAAAGCTAAATCACGTCGAATTCATTGGCTCGGCCACATTGAGCAATTGGACAATAATGCTCCAGCCAGGAGGATCTTCGACTCCCAGCCCCTGGTTCGAGAAGGCAAGGAAGATTGAACTTCGGTTTTAAAGACCAAGCTATCGCGGATGCCAGGGCGCTTGGTCTGGGCAATTGGAAGCAGCGTGTCCGGGATGGCAGGCAGAGACAGGGGTTTGTGGTTTTTTGCTTCTGGCAGGCAAACAGTGCGCTCGATCAAAAAAGTGTTAACGTGTTTTTAATTGAAAAATTTGATTGTTATTATTTTAACCATCTTTATAGGCAGGGGGCTCGTTCTAAGAACAAAGACGGCTCGAATAAGGACAATATGGGCTCTGTACTGGAATTCATCTCCTAATTTGGTTATCTCGATTTTCATTTATATAAATAAAATAAAACACAAAAAACAATGAATGCATTTGCGTCCTAATAAAAACGTCTTTATTTCAAAAGAAAAGGATCTGTTCGCATCTCTGACTATGAGCAATGCTTGTACCTATTTCACGCATTGTCATTCGAGAACGATCATAGCTACAAGAGTGCTATCGGCAAAACTGTCATTAATAGGAACCTATATGGTAGAAACAAGGTTGGAGAATTTTGTTGTTGCTAACAGTTTCTAATGGCTGAAAAGGATTTAGTAAAATTATTTTGTATGTAAAAAGCAACCTTGCGTTCTGCATGTCAATTTTTGCTGCACATTATCTCTATTTCTAATCTTACTGCACCAAAAGTAGTAGAACAGCACACTATTCCTGTTGGAAAGTTTCTTGCTGCGAAATTCTACGAAATTACCTAGCATTGTAGTCTGTTTGGTCGTTCAGTGATAGGTCAGGCAAAAAGCATAGAGAGTGTTGGCAATTTCGTAGTGCAGATGTGTTTTATGAACGTTACTGCATGTATTATTGCGTGCGTCCTTGCTGAATATCTGTTTCAGGCATAAGTCGCCTAGGCGATGAAGGCACTTCCATCTATAAGATCGTTTGTGCCGTAAGGGCCAGAAAATATAAAGGCTTGTAGAATTTCTAATTTCCGTATAAAGTAGACAATGTTAACAGAAGAGGAATTTTTTATATGTCTTTGGAGCTCATTTGTTCGCTAAAAAAAGATCAGCTTTCTAGTTTCTGGATATTCACATAATACGTGTTCAGCTGGTTTTTGTCTTCTTACATAATCTGGCGAGTCGACTAATTTCACTTTGGAAAGGTGAAGGTGGTATCGTGGCATTGCTGTCGTTTGTATACCCTATTCTAAGGGTATATTAATTTTGACGCATAGTTTGTAACATACCTTAATATTGCCCGTAGACCCTTAAAAGTTACTATATTTATGATCAGCATCGATAGTAATGTTGATCTAGCCATGTCCGTCCGTCCGTCCGTCCGTCGGCAAAAATTAGGCCTTTAAAATGGGCCTAGAGAGCTGAAATTTTAACCATATACTCTCTAGGGTCCCGAAATAATCAAGTTTACGATTTTTTGAAATCCGCCCACTGACACGCCCACAAATAAATAAAACAATTTTATTGTAAAACCAAAACGAGCTAGGGAGCTGAAATTTATAATATATACTCTCTAGGGGCCCTTTAAGCTCATGTGTAAATATTTTCAAAATCCGCCTGTGACAGTAGGCCCACAATTTAAAAAAAAACTTTTTTTGAAAATCCGAAGTTTGAGCTAGGGAGCTGAAATTTATAATATATACTCTCTAGGGGGCCCTTTATGCTCATGTGCAAATATTTTCAAAATCCGCCTACTGACACGCCCACATTTTTTTTTTTTTTTTTAAATTCAAAGTTTGAGCTAGGGAGCTGAAATGTATAATATATACTCTCTATGGGCCCTTTATGCTCATGTGTTAATTTTTTTTAAATCCGCCTACTGACACGCCCACAATTAAATTAAACAATTTTATTGAAACACCCAAGTTTGAGCTAGGGAGTGTTTTTTTCGATAAAATCCTTTGAATGTTATATAACAAAATATGTAGAGCGTTCTTAACAATTCAACCATACTTTTGTCACGCCCACTTATGAGGGATATGAATAAGAATAGGGTATCCAACAGTTCGCCGAAGCGAACTGTAGCCCGTCCCTATGTTTCTACAAGGTGGCGCAAAAGTCATCATCCAATCGGATGAAGCTATAATTTTTGCAAATGGCGGCAAATGTAAATTCTACTTTGACATTTGTGAAGTTAGCTATACAGAAAAAACTTAAGACACCAATTAACATAATCCAAAAGCAGAACCAAAGTTTTTCATTCATAAAAAGAATTACAGCGAAAGAACATCGGGTGACAACTTTTGCGCCACCTGACAACTTTTGCGCCACCTTGTATTTAAGATATGAGCCAATTTGAAAATTTTGGGGAGGAAGTTCCTTGAAAGAGGAGCCATCAGGAAAACCCAGGCTAAGCAAAAACTCTGACAAACCAGTTTGAACATGGGCACAACCATTTTCATAATAGCCGCTCAGGGAAGGAGAAATGCACAGGAAGGCAGTTAGCCAGAGTTCATCCACAATACTCAAGGGTTGCTCCTTGTGGATGACGAAAAAATACTTCGCAGGTGGCAATACTATTGTGAAGGAAGACCGGACGAAATACCCTCAAAGTTCTAGAAAAATATGGGAGACGTCGGGTCTAAATGACTCCTGACTCTCATATTCCAACTGATGGAAGGCGATCTAATGCCTAACCAGTGGAGGAACCGTTATCTTCTTAGTTTGTACAAAGAAAAAGGTGATACGGAAGACTGATACTTTCCGTTCAATCAAGCTGCTGTCACACACCATGAAGATCGTTGAGCGGGTACTAGATAGCCGAATCCGGAAAATAATACAGCTATCTGAAGACCATTGTTTGTCAAAGGTAAATTAACCACAGATGGAATCCAACGTAAACAACGTGATTCCTTAAAGGATTCGAAAAAGGTGATGGTTGATTTTGAAAAGGCCTTTGGAAGACAACAAAGTGATCTGTTGTGGGTGGCGCTAATACAAGGCGAAGTTCCAGAAGAGGCCCGGCTGGAGTCACGAAGAAGTAGGTGTACACCAATCAAAGTGGGTGCGTACACCAGAGAAGCGTCATAAGTCCCTTAAAATTTATTACAGCCCTTGATTATTTGCTTGAAGGAAACGTGTATGGACTCCAAAGTGCATCAGTTATTCTTTGCTGACGATGGTGCCATCATACACGATGATCAAACTTCCCTGCAACGAGAACTTGATGTATGAGTGGAAATTTTCGAGGGGAATGGATATCAAATAGTCCGAAAAAAACGGAATACTTGTGTTTCCCGTTGTCTGATCCACTCCGACCTATTCCAACATGAATGGAAGCGTGAATGGATGAGTGATTCGAAAGTGCGAAAATTTCAAATATCTGGGATCTATGATCAAAAGTGAAGCAAGCTATGATGACGACATTAGGCAACACGTAAGCGCAGGGTTCATGAAGTGGTTGGGAAACACAGACATCCTCTGTGACCGAAAAATGCACCTAAGCTGAAAGGAAGGCTATACCCGGCAGTTGTGCGCCCGGGGCTTACATACGGATCACAATGATTGACAACGTACAAAATTGTTGTTGTTCATTGAAATTTTTCCTTTAGAGCAAGTAAAAGAATGTTTGAAGGGAATTAAAACAGGGCATTACTGATTTGGAGTCAATTTCATGTGAGCTAAGAGTTCATCAAAGCTGCTTGACCATCCGTGAATATATAGAAGTTGTCGCCTATAGCTGATGCATGAATTGGAGCGCTCAATTTGCAAGGCAACTGCTAGTCTCAACTTGTTTACCCTTCCTAATTGATCGAATCACGTGACAATCGTTTGGCAAGTGATAGATTTTTAACTACTATATGGACCTCGCAGTAGCCTTGCAATTTGAACGCGCTCAATGTGGTTGGCGCATCTGACCGGTGCGGGTAGAAAACACACTGCTATAATTACAGATAAGGCGTAATGAACCATCTGGTTCTGAAGAAATAAAAAGATTAAGATTATTTCCGTATGGGCTCATCAAAAAGCTGAGTAAGTTAACAGCAGATGGAAAAGATTCAGTTTGTCTGCCTGCCTCGTCAGTTCTACCAAAGTGTAAATGATGATGATTTTAAACTGCTGTGTAGCAAAGCGCGTTTGCAAGTCCGTGAGGTTGGTAAAACGACTATTGCTACTACTTTTCCGGCGTTAATAGCTCATAAAGGAGGCTTGTCACAAGTAATTGACTCCAGTATGTTGAGTGACAGTACAGACGTCATTATAAAAAGAGCACTGTCACTTAACATGCTGTATTCTGGTTCTGTTTTCGTTGTTTGTGACAAGCCGCCAAAAGGGTAAAAAGACCCAGCTCCTGCAGACATTCGTACATATAAAATTATATGTGCTTGGCGCGAATATAAGTGACCTAGAGCTACCATTTTGAGAGCCATATAGCGATTAGACAGAAAATGCCAAAATGAAACGCAATCACGCTTTGGAGCGTCGCATTGAAAGACGCATTAAGTTGAACGACAGGAAATCAGTGAAACTCGTCACATAGCTGGGTTTCTGCTAAAACTTCGAAAAAACATTAAAAACAGAACGTAATATTTCGTAACTTTGCTGTGCGGCGTCGTGTCTCGTGTGTCAACGAGAAGGTAGAGAATAGCATAAACTCTCAAACTATCTCTTGAATATTGGGTTCGTGTGTTCGCTAATATTTGAAAGGCAAAGCCTATGAACGTAACGAAAGAAACGCATGCGCCCTTAAAATCTGGTTTTTAGTTGGTGGAAAAGCAGAAAAGGGTTTTTACAGATCGCATGTTGCATGTCACATCACAATTCTCATTAAATTGCTGTAAAATTTCCTGTCCCAACCGTGGCACCTGACAATAAGAATAAAAAGTGTATCGCTACCCGAACTACGCTTCGAAATAGAGAAACTAAAATTAAGCAAAGCTCCTGGATATGATTTAATCACAGGACAGGTTCTTAAAGAGCTACCTCGGAAGGCTTTTATCAAGTTTTCCTATCTTATAAATGCATCGTTCAGGTTATTGTAGGTTCCACGACAATGGAAGGTAGCTGAAGTTATAATGGTTCCAAAGCCCGGTAAACCACTAAATGACAAAAAATAATATAGGCCAATATCGCTCTTACCGATAATGTCGAAGGTATTCGAAAAACTTTTGTTAAAGCACCTACATCCGATTATCGAAGAACGTCGATTAATACCTGATCACCAATTCGGATTCAGGACTAAGCAATCTACAATCGACCAGGTATACAGAATAACCAATGTAATTGAAAAAGCCCTAGACGTCTCGAAGTCTCTCAGGTCCTTGATAAAGTAGGTATTGCATACGGGCTTGAAACATAAGCTAAGACAAGCTTTTCCGAAACAGTTATCTGATATCCTTAGTTGTTACTTATCAGACAGACTCTTTCGTGTAAAACACGGAAATGATTACTTTGAGTTCAAAGAAATCGCGGCAGGAGTTCCCCAAGGAAGCGTTCTTGGACCGATTCTATTTCTAATATACACAAGTGATATTCCGCAAGAAGAAGGCTCAACAGTAGTCACATTTGCAGACATACAGCTATATTAGCGGTCAGTAATACCGATGAATCAGCAACTAATAAACTCCAACGTTCTATTGACAAAATTTGTGATTGGACAAAGACTTGGCGTATTGCTCTCAACGAGGCCAAATCAACGCACGTGAATTTTACTTACAGAAATGCAGACAACTTACCCATTTTCATTGATTCGGTACGAATCCCGTACGCAAACGAGGCAAAATATTTGGGAATGACACTCGATGCGAAACTAAAATGGAAACCGCACGTCACGAAGAGCTCATTCGATGTAAACAAGTGCATTTGTAGATGCTTGGTAGATTTTCCAAACTCAGCATGCAGAACAAGCTGCTTTTATACAAGCAAGTACTAAAACCGGTTTGGACAAACGTTATACAACTTTGGGGTTGTACCAAATCCAGTAATATCAACATTCTACACACTTTTCAAAACAAAGTGCTAAGAAAAATAGTAAATCCACCATGGTTTATCAGAAACACTGATATCCACACGACCTAAGTATGGCTACCGTCGAAGATGAAATAAAACATTTTGCACGCAAACAACAGACACGCCTTCACGGTCATTGCAATAACACCATGCTACAAATTCGAATAAAACCATTTGAATTATCGCAATAAGATGCTTATGGCGGTATTAGCAGGTGCCTTACCTGGGAAGCTGCCTGCCAAACGCGTATTTTACAGTTTAAATAAAACTACTAGATGGGAATAACCTAGTTTTAGTATAAAGGTTTCGAAAGGAGGTGGTTTTTGTTTTCTTATCTTAAGTGAGAAAGAGTCGCATGTAAGATTTTCCACCTACCCCTATTATTCGTCCGAGCCTAGTTCTGGTTAAAGTCTCGTGCTTTTAACCAGCATAGGTAACTCTCAGCTTGCTGAGAGTAACGTTAATTACTATGGCGTGGGAGTAATATTAAAAACTCTATATAAAAAAAAAATTAAATTGCTGCCAAATGCTATACTTCTCTTTAACCCTATAAGTGCATGCCGAATCGACAACGCAAGTTTACCTTTTACCGTTATCTTTTCTTATTTGTGTCCGTTTCGCTTTGGTTTTCGAATAGAGCTAGCCGTGGTCATGCTGATTGTGAGTGCAGACCTGCAGCTGAGTATATAGAGTATTTATGCAACCTCGTAAAACCGTCGTAAACTTAGTTAATGTGATGAACTTCGTAAAACTATCAAAATTTGTATGAACTTTGACAGTTTAATTACCACTTCGTAAACTTTCGACGTTTACGAAGGTTTTGTTGCCTGAATACCCTTATTATCTAAGTTAATTTTGTTTTTCAAATCTACGCAATCGAAATCACGAAACACTCCATATTAAATAATTATGATTTCACCTAGAGCGTTTTGTAAAAAAAAAACATAGGGACGGGCTACAGTCCGCTTGGGCGAACTGTTGGATACACTATTAGACCAAGAGCCGATAGCATATTTTGGGAGTGGAGGTATAACCAAAATTCATTTACTTGTTTGTAAAGGTACTAGTATCGTGATATCAAATGCAGTCGTCTGGCAGAGTTTTTTTTTTCGCCGGGGCTGTGGGCGGGGGTTTGAAAACGCTGAGTTTTCGGATTTTTGTGTCAAGGGTATAACCATTTTTAAATATACACAAATTATGGAGAACTATGCACTAATTAAGAATTTTTGGGTCCCAGACGTTTTAAGTGTCGCATTCGCCCCGCCAGACGCCCCCCAAAAGGGGCAAAAAATCACTTTTTGGTGTCAGAGGTATAACCAAAAAAAAATTACATCAAAAAATCAGGAAAAATCCCCTCATTACAAAAAAGTAGGTGCCAGACGTTTTAAGTGTCGCATTCGCCCCGCCAGACGCCCCGCCAGACGCCCCCCAAAAAGGGGCAAAAAATCTTTTTTTGCTGTCGAGGTATAACAAAAAAAAAAATACATAAAAAAATCAGGAAAAATCCCCTCATTACAAAAAAGTAGGTGCCAGACGTTTAAATTGTCACCCGACCCAGCTAGACGCCCTGAAAATAAGCAAAAAATGCACTTTTTAATTATAATATATTGTTTTTTTTTTAAATATAATGTAAACAAATCAATCATTTCCAAACATTTAAATAAAAAGTTTTTACCACTTTTAATCCTAAAATAAAATTATTCCTCATCGGATTCATCAGATGACTGGTTTAGAAGGTCTGCCTCATTGTCGGATGAATCTTGTTGGTTGCTTAAAATGTCTTCAATTGTGTCTGGCGCAGTAGTTCCGTCGAACCATTTTAATTTCAGCCTATTATCTTCCATTGTCCAACCACAGTCCAAAAATTGAGGAATTTGTTTGTAAAATTTATCAAACAAAAGCCACTAATGTAAATGAAGCACGTTTTGAAGTCTTTTACAAAGCCTATAAGCATACGTCGGAAAAAAATTTCAAAAATATCAAAAGTAAGTTTAAAATAGTTTCATAGCAAATTAGTAGATACGAGTATCTTAATACTGTTACCTTCGATATGTAGGTTTTGAGGCAAGCCTTTTGCCTCCCAACCGAAGCGTTCTCTTACAACAAATAAATCGCTGTAATTATATCTGTCGTGTATGGAAGAATGCCTTAACAAATAATAAAACAGATGAGGTTTCCCCAATGGACTGTGGTTGGACAATGGAAGGTAATAGGCTGAAACTAAAATGGTTCAATGGAACTACTGCGCCAGACACAATTGAAGACATTTTAAGCAACCAAAAAGATTCATCCGACAATGAGGCAGACGTTCTAAACGAGTCATCTGATGAATCCGATGAGGAATAATTTTATTTTAGGATTAAAAGTGGTAAAAACTTTTTATTTAAATGTTTGGAAATGATTGATTTGTTTACATTATATTTAAAAAAAAAAACAATATATTATAATTAAAAAGTGCATTTTTTGCTTATTTTCAGGGCGTCTAGCTGGGTCGGGTGACAATTTAAACGTCTGGCACCTACTTTTTTGTAATGAGGGGATTTTTCCTGATTTTTTATATAATTTTTTTTTGGTTATAACTCGACACCAAAAAATGATTTTTTGCCACTTTTGGGGGGCGTCTGGCGGGGCGAATGCGACACTTAAAACGTCTGGCACCTACTTTTTTGTAATGAGGGGATTTTTCCTGAATTTTTTATGTAATTTTTTTTTGGTTATACCTCGACAGCAAAAAAAGATTTTTTGCCCCTTTTTGGGGGGCGTCTGGCGGGGCGAATGCGACACTTAAAACGTCTGGCACATACTTTTTTGTAATGAGGGGATTTTTCCTGATTTTTTGATGTAATTTTTTTTTGGTTATACCTCTGACACCAAAAAGTGATTTTTTGCCCCTTTTGGGGGGCGTCTGGCGGGGCGAATGCGACACTTAAAACGTCTGGGACCCAAAAATTCTTAATTAGTGCATAGTTCTCCATAATTTGTGTATATTTAAAAATGGTTATACCCTTGACACAAAAATCCGAAAAATCAGCGTTTTCAAACCCCCGCCCACAGCCCCGGCGAAAAAAAAACCCTGCCAGACGACTGCATTTGATATCACGATGCTAGTACCTTTACAAACAAGTAAATGAATTTTGGTTATACCTCCACTCCCAAAATATGCTGTCGGCTCTTAGACTATATTCTTATTCCTATCCCTCATAAGTGGGCGTGACAAAAGTCTAAGTATGGTTGAAATGTTAAGAACGCTCTACATATTTTGTTATATAACATTTAAAGGATTATATAAAAAAAAATAGCTCCCTAGCTTAAACTTTGGATTTTCAATATTTTTTTTTATTTAATTGTGGCCGTGTCAGTAAGCGGATTTAAAAAAAAATAACACATGAGCATAAAGGGCCCCTAGAGAGTATATATTATAAATTTCAGCTCCCTAGCTCAAACTTTGGTTTTTCAAAAAAAGTTATTTTTTAAATTGTGGGCGTGTCATTAGGTGGATTTTGAAAATATTTACACGTGAGCATAAAGGGCCCCCTAGAGAGTATATATTATAAATTTCAGCTCCCTAGCTCAAATTTTGGTTTTTCAATAAAATTGTTTTATTTAATTGTGGGCGTATCAGTGGGCGGATTTTGAATTTTTTTTCTCCCGAGTAGTTTTAGGAGTCATAGATCAAAAATAAAAAATTTCAGCTTTCTAGCTCAAAATTTGATTTTTTCCAAAATTTTGTTTTTTTTTGAGTTTGTGGGCGTGTCTGTGGGCGGATTTCAAAAATTCGTAAACTTGATTATTTCGGGACCCTAGAGAGTATATGGTTAAAATTTCAGCTCTCTGGGCCCAGTTTAAAGGAATAATTTTTGACAACAGACGGACGGACGGACATGGCTAGATCTACATTTTTTTTTTTTTTTTGTCGGGGTGTGTGAAACTTTCTGCACTGGAGCACTCAGACTCAATACTTGTCCATTGTACTACCAGGCAGACACACCACATTTTACTGTGGGAATTTACTCGTTTTTCTAAGAAAAACGAGAAGGCGCTTCAATGATAAGGAGCTTAGGTTTACAGCACTCACCATATCCGCACCAAAAACCTGCCACCTGATACGAGCAAAAGCAGGACAATCACAGAGGAAATGTTCCGCAGTGTCCTCGCTTTCTCCACAGGCTTCGCAGTTGGTGGTGTCGCTTAGGCCTAGCACCTTAAGGTGTTTGGCAAAAGCGTAGTGTCCCGTAAGAACGCCAGTAGTCTGTCTGCAGTCTTTTCTGTTGAGAGACAACAAGAATGCCGCGGATTTCCCACAGACGTCGAGGAGCATTTGCTTAGTCTGTCTGCACCCTGGAGAGTCATAGTCGTAACATAGTCCATGGCCATTAGGATAGCTTAAGTCTCTGTTTGGAAGACTGACGCATATTTGCCTAACGGAAAGAAAAGTCTAACGTTATCGCTCTCCACGAAGACACCAGCACCAGATCCTTGATCGGTTTTGGAGCCATCCGTAAAGATTCGACTGCATTCCCTTCCAGGTTCAGAGTCCGGCCAGAGCCAGTCCTGGACGCAAGGAAAGTCGACCTCGTATTTGCGCTTTAGCCGAAGTTCCGGTGTCATCGCATCAGACGGCATATCCATAAGACAGGAGTCGAAGGACAACCGTTGCGCAAGTTCATAAAAACTCCAGTGCGAGTTATACCAAAAGCCACCTCTTGTAAGACGTGAGATAGCCTTGATTGTACATCCCATGATGTAAACATCAAGGGGCGGAAGGTTCAATAGTGCATCTAGGCCGGAGCCAGGCGTGCTGGGGAAGGCCCCCGTGCAGCCGAAACATACCTGCCTTTGCGTATGCTATAAATGGTCTTATCATGTCCGTATAAATCCATAGGACTCTTTTCGGTGATAAGCCCCATGTCTTGCCGAAAATGCCTTTGCACTGCACATTACTATCGATGCTGATCATAAATATAGTAACTTTTAGGGGTCTACGGGCAATATTAAGGTATGTTACAAACTATGCTCCAAAATTAATATACCCTTAGAATAGGGTATAAACAAGTGAACTATGTTTAGAAAACTGAGATTTTAAGTAAATAGTAGAAGAAAATTATTCATTATTTATTTTCTTTATGCTAAATGAAATAAATAATTGAAAATAATCCACTTTCAAAGTTGTTTGTGCATAGGTCATCAGAATGACCACTTTGAACATGCCCTTCGTCGACTCGATAAGTCACAATAAGTCACCTTATGGTAAAAAAATAAGCATTTACTTCCAGAGAAAAATAATCTCAAAATAAACTTATATTTTCTTAGCAAACACTTCACTGTGAGTAAAATCCTTTCGTCTCACCGCACACTTTCGGATCATCGACAAGTATTGACGTTTTCATCGAAATCGCTTCTAAATTAGATTTCGAGGATATCAATCATCAATAGCCTGGCATAAATATTTAAATGATGTTGCCCTACTAACCTGTGAAACTAAGCATATGGAAAACTTTTGGTTAAAAGAACATTTATTGAAATGTGCTTAAGAAAAATGTTCGTGATTTGCGTCCAAAGCCCTAGCCATATGACCAAACCGCGACAATCCATTATCAAACAAAAAATGTTATCTTTCAATGATAAGTAAATATACGAGTATAACACCTTAACAAATATCCAAAAGATATGGAATTCGAATTCCTTGTCTCGTTACCTATCAATTTAAGTAAATTTGTAACGATTAAATGGGCTTGTTTATGGTTTGTTTTTATGCAGGTGCTCTACTTACAAATTGAACTATTTTAATAATGCCAGGAAGCGATTGGAAATATCGAATGTTGAATCCAACCCAACTGAATGCTCCTCCAGATGCTGGGGCAGTCGTCTGATGACTATTAACTGTTACCACTGTCTCCGGCATATTTTATTGATTCAACACTTTAACGCGTCTTTTTTCTTAATTTAATTGAAATTAAAATTTCAAAAATTGCAGGTACAAATGCACTTAACCGAGAATGTACAACGATCGCAACAATTGAAACGCAGCAAACCGATGTGTAGAGAATGAGCGCGCTTTACTAACTGAACTAAATGAGAACACCTTTAGGGTCGCGGGTCAGAAAGCTTTTTATAATAATATTATTTTCTCTTCATACTCCGTAAGTAGTGAAACGAAGTGGATACGATTGTGTGAATGTGTATCTGTTAACCTGTGACCACTGCGTGACTGTGGATATAGGTACGTAGATAGATGAGATTTGCACTTGGCCAAATGATTGAGCAAGTTCTTATCACGGCTAATATTCCTGCTGAGAGTGCATTCTGTTTTGATCATGTTAACAGAAAAGTATCTCCGAAAGCTTAAGGAAATTTGTGCTCCACGTCCACGGGGACTTGAAAAAAGAGGAAAAGTTTCGTTATACACTATAGGATGTTGTAAGCTCATTTGAAATCTACTTCTAGGAGCACTGCAGTTTAATTTAAATTGTGTAAAATCTGGGACATGAAAGTAACAAATATCCAAACATAAGGAATTCAAATTCTTGTCTCGTTACCTATCAATTTGATAACTTTTTAGCGATTAAATGGGCTTGGTTGTGGTTTTTTTTTGAGCGGGTTGCTCTACTTACAAATTGAACTATTTTGATAATGCCAGGAAGCGATTGGAAATATCCAATGTCGATTCGAACCCAACTGAATGCTCCTCCAGATGCTGGGGCAGTCGTTTGTTGACCATTTACTGTTATCACTGCGTCCGGCATATTTTTTTATTTATTTGTTTTATTTTTTTTTGATTTAACACAAAAAAGGGTTTTATTTTCTTTTTTTAATTGAAATAAAAAAGAATCCAAAATCACAGGTACCTATAAATTCACTTAACCGAGATTATACGATCGCACAAACTGAAACCAACAAGTCGATGTGTAAACAATGAGCGCGCTTTACTAACTGAAATTAATATGCACCTTTTGGGTGGCGGGTCAAAAAGCTTTTCATATTATTTTCTCTTCAAACGCCGTAGGTAGTGAAACGAAGTGGATACGATTGTGCGAATATATATCTGTTAACCTGTGACCACTGCGTGACTGTGTATATTGTACATAGGTAGATAAGATTTACACTTGGCCTAATGATTGCGCAAGTTCTTATCACGGCTAATAGTTCTAAAGAGTTAAAATTCATACATTCTGTTTTGATCATGTTAAAAGAAAAATACAAAAGGTAGAAAATTTTGTGCTGTACGGACACTTGAAAAAGAGGAAATTTTTCGTTAAATTCG
The DNA here is from genome assembly GCA_949715645.1 of Portevinia maculata. Lineage (NCBI taxonomy): Eukaryota > Metazoa > Arthropoda > Insecta > Diptera > Syrphidae > Portevinia > Portevinia maculata. The sequence continues at coordinate 79,402,408 of OX454526.1, read as the reverse complement.
CTTAGGGATGGTGAAAGCTCATATAAATCATACTTTTAGGAGCAGTGCAATTTAATTTGCCAACGACCTTGCCACGTCGAATCAATCGGTTCTCGTTCGATCACCGCAATTAAACGACGTAGGGCGTGGTTAGTAGTTAGATGGGGGTGACACTTGGGAATACCGCGTGTTGTTGGCACCTCTTGCGAACATCTGACAAACATCCAAGAGTATCAAATTGTCATGAGAAAGCTTCTCAAATTTGCCGTTCGGATTCGGCGTAAAACTGTAAGTCCCCTGCGCTTCGCACAAAAGTGGTTGGAGAAGCCAGGTTCAGGCCCTGTATGGGCCGTTAAGGCCTAATATGTGAATTTAATTAGACTTTAAATCGTCTTGTCATCATATGTGAATTTAATTAGACTTTAAATCGTCTTGTCATCGAGCTCACGATCACGGATAGTCCATGGTTATTTAGCCGAAAGTTACCGTATGTTGCGATTTCGTAAAATTATGCAGCAAGGATCTATTCTCCAGTAATTGGTACCGATGGTGTCCTTTTGATCTTAGAGACTATGACTTGTTGCATTGTCACAAAAGAGTATTTCACGACAACGTCAGTTTCAAATGAAAAAAAAAATGAATTAATTGCGTGCGGCGGGAGACGAGTTTACACGAATATTTCGTAAAAAAGTTTATAATAAAGCGAATAATAACAAAAAAAAAGTTCCAAAATTAAGAAAGAGTATCCAAATCCAAACACTATTTTTGATACTAAAAAGTAAACAATATAATAGGATCATTTAATAACTACAAATAGAAACGGCACCGAAGCAAACATCCGCTACGCGGTTCATATGTCGCTGTAATCGCTTGTGCGGGTTTGTGAAATGGATTGGATAAAAATAAAAATGTATAATATCCCAACAAAAATATCCCTCAAGGAATGTTGGATGGGTAATTTTTTGTTATTAACCAGGGCCCTCATCACGTAGCTTTGCGGACGATTGTCGTCCATGCGATTGCACTGAACGCTATCGTCAATAGTTTGATTCACGAAACACAATCGTTCTCGTGTCGTCCATCGCTCTCGTTTGGCTACAGTTTGAGAAACACTGAAAACAACATATAATATAATTAAACGTCAGAAACGAAGAAAACTGACTGCTGAGGTTTTTTTGTCAAAAATATTTATTAATATTCTATTCTTTAATATCACTTGTTAGCGAACTAGTACGAATGTTTTCGGTGTGGCAAATTTGTTTCATGTCCGAAACTTTTTTAATGTCTTCGCTTACTCACTGAAGACATCACCGGGTACATATATTTGTTGAAATAGAGTTTCTTGTTTATAATAAATTGTATTAATAACAATCTGCAGCTTATAAAGAAAAGATCTAAAGCCGATTTTTTACTTTAAAAACCATGAAAGTGCTTTAATGGTGTACAAAATATGTAAGGCGATACCTCATTCGCTATCGCGCAAATGCTATCGTCTCGACGACAGTGTTTTGACGTTTTGCGAGTTATGTGAAGTAAATATTGAATCGTCGTAACGATATCATTCAGACGCGAGTGTTACGTGAAGCATTGCTATCGAAGTCGATATCGAAAACGAGATCGTCAGCCTTACGTGATGAGGGCCCAGTTTAAGGTAGGATATTTCATACTTATCGTTGCTGTCGTTACGCTTCGATTGTTTTTATTTCCTTTTTACTTTTGGAATTTTTGTTAGATTTGAAAATGTTGTTTTCATGTTCATTGCGATTATAAAAATCAAATACATATGCATATGTAGCTATCATAATGATTGCAGATATGAATAATTATAGCTAGATATTATTTTGTTTTTCAAAGTATGTAATGTAGGTGCATAGGTAAGGTATGATATGTATGAGCTAAGAACCTTTTCTGATAATTGTGCTTTTATATTTATATAATAAAGGTACAATTTTTAATTTTATTTCGATTGGTAGGTATTTAAAAAATAAATAAAATAATAAATACAAAGTTCAAATTCATTGATATAATTCGAAGAAACGCATAAAAATAAAACAACACTATTAACAAATATGTATGCACAGTTCTAATAGGTAACACTGTTATATATGCTTAAGTATTTATATCAAATTGTTTTAGTTTTCTTTTCGCGCATTTTGCCTTGGAGTTAATTACTTTTATTTTCGCACATAAAAGACCCGCATGGTGTGCTTGATCAATTCTTGATTGTGCTCTTCAATGGAACGTGGAAGCTAAAATAGGTTCCTACAAAAGTTTAAAAGAGTATTGAGGACATTTTGTTCGAAGCATAGAGTTTCAAAACGTTCCTCAAAATACTTTATAATTCGTTCAATTAACTCGACAAAATGTGTAGTAGGAATGAATAAACCATCATTAATATAGTATCCTCATATTGACGAGCTTCAATAAGACCCTCGGCTTTTGTAGGGGACTCATTTTGACCCTCTTTGCACATAAATAATTTGCATGTTCTACAATGGGGTTTCTTTAAAATGGCATGAGAAATATATCCCGAGAAATAATGTGTTGCCATATCTTTCATAGTTGGAACTGTCTCTGATATTGTTAAATTCTCCCCATCAAAATCGTCATACTCACAAGCATTGGAATCTTCATTGAATTCGGTGTCGCCATGACAGATAATATTAACATCACCTATGTAATATGATGGATACACAAACTAAGCCACATAAGGTCCGTTCGCGTACTTTATGTATAGAAAAATGAAAAGTGTCAAATCTACAAAATCGAGAGAGAATCCTCTCATTTCTAAGAAAAGTACGCGAACGCTTTTGTGTAAAAACTTTTTAGTTTGGCTTGAAAAGAAGCAACAGCTGTTTTTTTTTTGCTGGCAAACTCATAGGATTTCATCATTTGACAGTTTTCATTTTCTTACCAGCCGAAATTCTGTGTGAAGAAAAATGAACGAATCTACATTTTTCTTTCGTTCATCTTTTTACCATTTCCTCAGTACGCGAACGCGTTTGTGTAGTTTTGCACGAAAGTTTATATAAATTTACGTGTGCATATTAGTTCGCGAACGGACCTATATTAAGACAAAAACTATGACGCAAACATTCTTACTTTGCAATACCGGAACTATCTTCGATGCTAGTGCATCATCTTCATATACTACATCTGTAATTTTATAACTACCATCCGGATCGAAGAACTCTATAATTATATTCAATACTTCATAGATTACAATTCCAGACGCCAATCGTGGCAACTAGAACCACAACTCAAAGTTCACACAAGGGCTTCCCCCAGCCACAGACGATGGAATTGTAATTACTATCCATCCACACAATTTTCAAACGAAGGTGCAAGCGATGAGATTATGGTTCCGCTTCACCTTGAGCCGCGTTGTGCATGGTGTCAAATTGTGCAGGCGGATGGCAAGTTTGAAACACTTATGTTTTTGAGAATTACTGCTGCAACAAGCATTTTATTTTATAGTATTAGTGAATAGGTGTAAATAATTAGAATAAGAATTTTGTATAAATAGGTTAAGAAACACGCAATAAATTTAATCTTAAAGTGGACACAGTGAATGTCTCATCTTCAGGTCGGCTCTTTAGAAAAAACAACACTAAGGCATTTCAGCCATCCAATTCCACTAGGCTTGGGCAAACCTTTCAATAAGCCCCATAGATTTGTAGGCGAGGTAGACTTTTAGTAAACACATACATCACATGTATTACACTTTCATTTATGTAAAATACACCCAACATATTCGACCACGTGAGACCGCTATTGGCTATATTGCTGACCGTTTTCGCAAAACAAGTGTGTTTATGAACTTAATAACTAATTGCAGAATGTATTCTCTCGATTGAGCACAAAAAAATGGTTGCTTAATAAAATTACATGTGTTCTGTTAAAAATCAAAGTTTAAACTGGATTACAAAAAAAAAACACCATATCTCTAAACGACAAATGCGTACCAGCCAGAGGAATGTGCTTTCCTCCAATCGTGATCATTTGTTATTTACAATGTTCAAGTGACTTAAAAACTTAGTTAACTAATTGCGGAATGTATTTTCTCAGTTGAATACAAATAAACCACTCAATGAAATGTCCTGTCTTTTGTTCAAAATTAAAGTTAATACTGTCTTAAAAAAGAAGCCTATATCAGTTTAAATATATAGTTCCGAACTAGTAACAAATTTGGAAAATATGTGCAATGTAGTGGCTTCACACTCTAAGGCCATGTTTCAAGCCCAGCAAAAGAATACAAATTATGAAATACTAGCTGTCCCGTGCTCGCTTTGCTTCGCCAGTCTGCCACTTCTCAAATTTAAAAAAAATACTTGCTGATAAGAACTGATAAAGAAAACGTCGAGAGTATCCCTACTCATTATAATGGATATACTCTGAGTGTGACTCCCTCTCAATCTAATTTACATTTCATACCCTATCTTTCTCAATCCCATGGCCATGCGCCATGAAAAAACAACACAGACTGCAAAAGGTGCATAAAAAAAGAAAGAAAAAGCACATTACACAAAAGGTACAGGTAGAGAAACAGATTTGTGCCGCACACACACACAAATTTTCCTTCACTCAACGCTGGGAAAATCCAACGATCTAGCTTCAATCGAACATTTTACTTTTTTGAATTGTATAAAATGTATAGTTTAATGCTTATTGTTAAACTTCAGGATAACTTACAAAGATAACCTACAAAGATTTATATCTTAAAATCTTTGTACATAATTGAACCTTATATTAAAAAAAATCTATTTCATTTGGATGAGTCATTCCAAAGCTAGGAGCTAGAAAGCATTCGCGAGTTACAACTTTTCTTAGATATCAGCTTAGATCACCGCTTCTGGACAGCGGATGAAGGGTTTTCCGCGGTAAGAAGTAGCCTATGTCCATTCTCAGGCACTAGACTATCTGTGTACCAAATTTCATTTAAATCGGTTCAGTAGTTTTGGCGTTAAATCGAGACAGGCAGACAGACAGAGTTACTTTCGCATTTATAATATTAATATGGATAATAAAATAAATAAAAACTAAAGTTTCAATAGATTCTTATCCAATCGATACAAATCAGTATTATTTTTTGTTGCTCCTGAAAAGTTAATGCTCATTGACTTATGTTGTTTCTGAAATAAACGATTCAATTGTTGTCATCGCTACCTATTCACAAGAAAAATAAACATGGGAATATTTTGGGAAATTAATTTTACCTAATGCACGAATCTAGAAAAGCTGGTATATGCATACACTAAGTTAATACAAATTTTCGCCGCAATGAAGGTCCGTATGTCGCTTCAAAATTAGCGGTGTCCACTTCTATTTGTAGTTATTCAATAGCCGCGTTTTATTATCCCAATGATCTTGATACGGATCCGATCTGATAATAAAACGATCTGGATCATCAGTGGCAAGTTGTGGCAATAGCTGTTTTTAACACATAACAGACGATACCAGGTATTTCAAGTTTCGATTGGCACTCAGACATATTGCAAATATAGGGTACAATGTGACGTCACAATATGATCGCTTGTTGTTTCGGGGGTGTTGCCATTTGAATACAAATCAACATACATTTTGCACTCAATATTTTTTTTTCAGAAACTATGTTCAAATGTTATGTTCAAATATGCAACATATTAACAGTATTGTATTGCTAATATTTCCATTAATTTTTGTGTATTATATTACGAAGCAAAACGTCTCAAAAGTCGCAGTGGTAAATTATTCGAATATGAAAATATGCTAATTGATTTTTTGTGTTATTAATAGTGTTTCATATTTTGGTCTGGCAATATTATTGTGTTCCTATAATTTCCTATAATTTAAATAAGCAACGCCACGAAAAAACAGGTAGTGAGTTTTGTAATTACATTTTGGATCACGATTAATGATCCCGATAAATAGCAAGATCCTGTGTTGTTTTTGTTTTACGTATTAAATTGATCCAGATCCAGATCCGCACGGATAATAAAACACAGCTAATGATAGGATTGTGTACAAAAAATAGAAATGAAACCTTGAGAATCGCGTTAATGTGAAAAAAAAATTGTTTGTTTGGAAAGAAATCAAGTTCAACAATTTTCAATACATACAGTTTGTACTCATTAATAGACGCGTTTTATTATCCCAATGATCTTGATACGGATCCGATCTGATAATAAAACGATCTGGATCATCAGTGGCAAGTTGTGGCAACAGTTGTTTTTAACACATAACAGACGATACCAGGTATTTCAAGTTTCGATTGGCACTCAGCCATATTGCAAATATAGGGTACAATGTGACGTCACAATATGATCGCTTGTTGTGTCGGGGGTGTTGCCATTTGAATACAAATCAACATACATTTTGCACTCAATATTTTTTTTTCAGAAACTATGTTCAAATGTTATGTTCAAATATGCAACATATTAACAGTATTGTACTGCTAATATTTCCATTAATTTTTGTGTTGTATATTACGATCCGCACGGATAATAAAACACAGCTAATGATAGGATTGTGTACAAAAAATAGAAATGAAACCTTGAGAATCGCGTTAATGTGAAAAAAAAATTGTTTGTTTGGAAAGAAATCAAGTTCAACAATTTTCAATACATACAGTTTGTACTCATTAATAGCCGCGTTTTATTATCCCAATGATCTTGATACGGATCCGATCTGATAATAAAACGATCTGGATCATCAGTGGCAAGTTGTGGCAACAGTTGTTTTTAACACATAACAGACGATACCAGGTATTTCAAGTTTCGATTGGCACTCAGCCATATTGCAAATATAGGGTACAATGTGACGTCACGATATGATCGCTTGTTGTGTCGGGGGTGTTGCCATTTGAATACAAATCAACATACATTTTGCACTCAATATTTTTTTTTCAGAAACTATGTTCAAATGTTATGTTCAAATATGCAACATATTAACAGTATTGTACTGCTAATATTTCCATTAATTTTTGTGTATTATATTACGAAGCAAAACGTCTCAAAAGTCGCAGTGGTAAATTATTCAAATATGAAAATATGCTAATTGATTTTTTGTGTTATTAATAGTGTTTCATATTTCAGTCTGACAATATTATTGTGTTCCTATAATTTCCTATAATTTAAATAAGCAACGCCACGAAAAAACAGGTAGTGAGTTTTGTAATTACATTTTGGATCACGATTAATGATCACGATAAATAGCAAGATCCTGTGTTGTTTTTGTTTTACATATTAAATTGCTGTTTTTTCGTGGCGTTGCTTATTTAAATTATAGGAAATTATAGGAACACAATAATATTGCCAGACCAAAATATGAAACACTATTAATAACACAAAAAATCAATTAGCATATTTTCTTATTCGAATAATTTACCACTGCGACTTTTGAGACGTTTTGCTTCGTAATATAATACACAAAAAATAATGGAAATATAAGCAGTACAATACTGTTAATATGTTGCATATTTGAACATAACATTTGAACATAGTTTCTGAAAAAAAAATATTGAGTGCAAAATGTATGTTGATTTGTATTCAAATGGCAACACCCCTGACACAACAAGCGATCATATTGTGACGTCACATTGTACCCTATATTTGCAATATGGCTGAGTGCCAATCGAAACTTGAAATACCTGGTATCGTCTGTTATGTGATAAAAACAACTATTGCCACAACTTGCCACTGATGATCCAGATCGTTTTATTATCAGATCGGATCCGTATCAAGATCATTGGGATAATAAAACGCGGCTAATGTAAGCGAACAACGAGAATTAATCAAAAACAAAATTATACAAAAAAAAGTGAAAATGTCGGACAATTGCTTCTCATTTTCTATCATTAAATTGAAAGTTTATACTCTTCAATAGCTTTTGATTTCACTGAAATATATACTTCAAAATTATTTTTCCATACAACTTCTGCAATTTACTGAAATTGTATCCTTAATTTTTTTTTGACTTTTAAGAAAGAGATTCGGCACATCAGAGAGAGATAGTGTTCTAGTTCGCGAAGAGCTCCATAGGGAACTTTGAAACCACCTTAATTATTTTCAAAGGATTCTCCGTTCTTCTATGTTTACTTACTGGCTGAGCACAATAGGCAGATTTTTTTTGGTGCGAATTCAGTGAAGAGAAATTTAGCACTTAACACAACAAAAATGTACTTACTAGAATTACCTTAATAAATAAATTTTAAGCATAAACTGCCCACGCAAGGCCTAGAAACTACCATCTCCAAACTCCAACTATATGTGTGTGCGAAGTTATATCTTTGGCATAAATAGAAGGCACCTTCATATTTACAGCGATTCCTAACGTAGTATTTTCAGAAGCTTCCCATGACAAATTATCTCCTTGGGTGTACGTAAGTTTTTTTACAAGAGTTGTGGCAGTGAAAATACGTTAGGTCTGGCACTGAGGTGTATTGAACCGGAGAGATTTCGGTCAGTAGTTCAACTTACTCACCACTGAGCTACTGCGAAATCTTAATAAAGAAGAAGTACATACTTTTTTTCCAGCAAAACTATTCACTAACAGGAAAGTAATTTCTTTTTATAACTTATAATTGAAACCCCGTATGTGTATTTTTTTTATGTATTTATGTGCTAAAAATTTACAAGGAAAAGCATGAAGAAAAGAAACGGTTGATTTTGACGGCAAACTCAATTTTGACGAAAGTTGAAATATTTTAAGAACTAAAAGCATTTGAGGATATCTTATTACTATTATAAAAAGAATTTTCCCAAATAGATATCGTGTCAAAAAATAAAACTATTCCAGCGATTGGTATTTATGCAGTAGACTGCTGAACATGGAAATGCTTATGCCAAGACAATATTAGGGATGTATCAATTTGCCAATGCTTTAAACAGTTGTAACTAATTGATGGAAATGTTTGTGTTATCTTGATGTACCACTTCCTTAAAGAAATGTTTTGTGAAGCAAATATTTTTAAATTTTCCGAATCTTTTTTTTTAATTTAACAACAACTGTAAATTGCAGATAATTTCTTCACTGTCTGTTTCCACCTTCAAGTTGTTAAGTTATAACTTCCGTTTTACCTGAGTTGCATACGCTGCACAAAAGATGTCGCTACTAAAGAAACGAAATGTCAAACATAAAATCAAGAAATGCCAACTTTTAAAAAATTAACTTCCTCTTTTTCGATACGTTCTTGTCGGTGTCAATTTGTCAAAAATTTTCACAAAATAAATCCTAGGTAATCCAAGCGAAAATCTATGAACATTTTGCTAAAATTAATCAAAATCGTTCAATAAATGTCTCTCGTGCCGAAATATGTATTAATTTCGAGACGATCTTTCTCATAAATGGAAAGAATACGTGATTTTGTTTTGCGGTGCTACTCGGTTTGACAGTCGGCTTTCGGTTCAGTGTTTTCTTAAATATTTGTGCTGTTTTCAACTTGTTTATCTTTTCACTACAGTTATGTATTGTGATTTTTAAAACCAAGTATTTTTTTGATTGAGAGGCAGAACTTGATCACATTAAGCTGAACAAACTTTGTTTATATTTCCTCCCGCTGTCAAGCTGTGTGCCACTGCACCTTCTAAGGTTCTCTAATCAGTTAACTTACAATTTTCTTTATCTTCTCTTCCAGCCATGGTGCGAATGAACGTATTGGCCGATGCCCTCAAATGTATCAACAACGCCGAAAAACGCGGCAAGCGTCAGGTTCTCCTGCGTCCCTGCTCCAAAGTCATCGTCAAGTTCTTGACCGTAATGATGAAACATGGCTACATTGGCGAGTTCGAAATTGTCGATGACCACAGATCTGGCAAGATTGTCGTCAACCTCACCGGAAGGTTGAACAAATGCGGAGTGATTTCGCCTCGCTTCGATGTCCCCATCAATGACATTGAGAAATGGGCCAACAATCTGTTGCCTTCACGTCAATTCGGCTATGTTGTTCTTACCACATCTGGCGGTATTATGGACCATGAAGAGGCCAGGCGGAAACACTTAGGAGGAAAGATCCTTGGATTCTTCTTCTAAAATAATTTTAACAAAAAAGATGCGTTTTTTTACAATAAACAAAACATGTTTTAACTGAGGAGAATAAAAAAATGGATAAAACTTTAAAATAGGTAAATTATGTTTTTCTTTTAAATTGGTGGCGCATATTCTAGGTCGTGTTGGGACGTGTTAAGTTGAAGAGATCATCCGTCGTATTTCCGGCTCGTATAGTTAATGTAAACAACGAAATTTCGTATACCACGCAGATGCATTGGGACGCATTTGAGGCACCAGACTGCCTGCTATTATTAGCACTTATCGGGCGCTTTCATGTGACCTACTCCATCTTGTTCTGGAGCAGATGTCAATAGAGAAGGCACTATCTTCAACAGATTCTTCCAACTACTAGGATACACTTACGATATCGCAGTGTGCCTCGTTGAAGGCTTTCATGGCGATTGAAGAACAACCAAAATTGGTTGGCCTTAAAGTCAACGGACAAAACGATGTATGCACTTGCTTTCAACAAAGAAACAAACATCTGTCCACCGAATAGGATAAAACGTAATTGTTGATAGCAGCAACTTAACATCCAACTCCACAAATGACCCCTTAGTGGTGATCCGACGAAGACTCAACCTAGGAAACCGTTGGATCTTCGGTTAGGCAGAGCAAATGGGTTCAAAACTCCTAACTCGAAAGGCCAAGAAGTGTAAGCTCTACAAAACACTGATACTGCCAGTTCTGCTTTACTGCGCCGAGTGCTGAACGATAAGAAGGAAAGTAGATCTAATTTTTTGGGTTCTTTCGAAAGCAAAATACTACGTCGGTATGCGAGAATGGCGAATGGAGGAGAAGATAAAATACAAAATACATCGACTACATTGGCTCGGCCACTTCGAGCAAATGGACAGTAATGCTCCATCGAAGAGGATCTTCGACTCCCAGGCCCTAGGTTCGCGACGACAAGGAAGACCGAGCCTCAAGTCGTCGCGGATGCCAGAGCGCTTAGTGTGGACAACTGCAAGCAGCGTGCGCGTTCCCGGGATCGCGGAGGATGGAAGGCTGCAGTGTCTCAGGGAAAGAATACACGGGTTGGAAGACCGTCAAGTAAGTAAAGCAAGTAAGTACCTATAAGGTAAGGACTGGAAAAAATTATCACATTCCCTGGGGTTTCGCTTAATGAGTCTTTCCTATTCGAGTCAGGATTTTAAGAATTTTCTTTCCTTAGATGTTCACTATAGGTTGTCTCGTTTAGTGAATGTTCGCTTTGACATAGATGAACTATGTATACATATACATAAATCGAAGTAGGGGTATTAACAGTGACGTTTGGTTTGCTGTATCTGTCCTTAATCCATACTTATGGCCACTGGACTAGCGACGCCTGTAGAACGTTTCCTGAATTTAATTTATGCACGCCAAATCTTTCTGGAGATGGCGAAATTTGTCAGATTCATCTATCTAGAGTCTGCCTATGTGCAAACAAGTCCTTCCCTGAAGTGAAGCCACGTCTGACCAGTTCATCGGGTCTTACATTTGGCCATAGTCTTCTTCGAATCGAGTCTTAATCGCTGCTTGACTAGATGTTGTGTTTCCCTCCATGACTTCGCTTGGGCATAGTCGTGTTTAATCGTTGCTTGGCGGTCAACAGAAATTTCTATATTAACCCTTAATTTTCCTTATCTTTTGTGGCCGGAGTGACGCAGAGGTTAGTGTCTTGGACTAGTAATCTAAAGATCTCAGGTTCAAATCCCGCCGGTGCAAATAACACCTAAAAAAATGTTCTTAGTGCCCATCTCTTGCGAAATTCTGACAAACATCCAAGAGTATCACTTTCATATTTACCGTTCGGATTTGGCTTTAAATTGTAGGTCCCTTCCACTTAGCACAAGCAAAATGGTTGGAGAAGCCTAGGCCTTATGCCTATTTTCTTTCCTTTTCCAATGTCTTGGAATTGAAGATTATATCATTTTCCCTCTTGCTTCCCAAAAGCGCAAACATCGTTGTTGGTTTGTGTTGCAGAAGATGCATACTGCCGCGTCCTTATTTTAAATCTGTAAAAATAATAAGCAAGGCAGTCGTGTCCTGTTTGTAGTCCGAAGTACACCACTGCCTGTTCCCTTGGTATTTGTTGCCATTTCTTTCCTGTGCAGGTGTTCGATGTGCTTTTGCCTGCTGCTGAGTTCAATTCTATGCTGATGTGAGATAACAGAACAAGTTTTTCCGTATGTCCTTTGAAAGATCGAAGTTTTTGTTTGTTTCATACAGTTCGATCTATTTGTTGTGCGTTAGATGTTATCGCTAATCGCTTCCATATCCGCTTTCGAATCTAGATATTAGTGTAGTTTTCCATTGGTAATCCAGAAGTGTCGGGAAGCTTCCTCTATAATGTCGTTTTCCATTGGTGCCACTCAACAATTTACTCCTTCTGGATTAAAATAGAAAATCGTCTTTTTCTCAATTGTGTATTTGTTGATGAAATCTAATTTGGAGAAGTGAAGGTTGTCTTCTTTCCCAAGGCGGGAAAACCTAGCCACACTGCTGTAAAGGATTTAGAACTACAAGTCTATAACATATTTTGTACTGAAGAGAAATAATTGATAAACATCTATATTCGCACTCGGCTTGGCACAACATGCTTAAATTAAGGTCAGAGAAGTGGAAACAGCTTTACATGATGTCGTTAGTCCTATAGAGAAATAACTAACAGGCAAGGAATATACACTGGCTACTCTCCTTGACATTGAAGGTGCATTCAATAATGTAAACATCTGCGCGGTGAGCAGGGCATTGCAGAGTTTCAACGTTAACCATTTATCACCAAGGTGATTATGAACTTGCTCAATGAACGAAATATCAATGCAAGATTAAGTGGCATTGACCTAAGGGTAACTGCCTCTAGAGGCACATAACAAGAGGAGATCCTCGTCATTAACGAATTAGTTATGAAATTCAAAAAACATAGGGGTTAAATAAGTAGCCTACGCAGATGTAGTATTGCTTGTGAAAGGCAAATTCTAAGCAGCCATATGCGAACTGCTGGAAAGCTAGTTTAAGACACTTAGTGCTTGGACAAATTAATGCAGTCTTGGGATAAATCCGCAGAAGACTGAACTTGTGCTGTTCACAAACAAAAGAAGCGTACCACGATTGGAGCTAAATGCTATTAAAGGTATATCGCTACAGGTGGCAGAGAGTGCGAAGTATTGGCGAGTAATCCTCGATAGGTAACTCAACTGGAAAAAAGTACTCTTTTTTTTGTCCAATGCAAAACGCCATAAGTTTACAGTGCTGGCCGATAGGTGTATGCCTCCAATATTCAATAACAGTTTTCTTTTCATTGATTGTGGTGAGTTGTGCTTATAGCTCACATTTGTATTTTATCTAGATATTCGTAAACTTAGTGGATAGCTCGCATCTTTGATGATGAGAAAATAATGAAAATAATTATATAAATGTTCGATGACGAATAGTAGTCGGAGAAAATCGGAGAGAATTGGCATACGGCTGCCTGAAACTGACGCTAAAACCAAATATCGCTATAAGCCGGTGTGCGTTATTTTTTGTCGGAGCAATGTTCCGAATACTCTTAGCATAAAGCGAAATTCTCTCATTCGTACAAATTCTGAGAATTTTCCTTTCGATTTTGGATACCACATAGGGCCGGATACTTAAAAAATATATTTCCGCAACGGATAGTTGTCAGAGGACATCGGATCGATCCGAAAAACGTATATCGACTCCGCGCATGCACGAAATAATGCTCTTTTCAGATTTCAGATCATCTACTTTAACAAGATACGTACAAATTGATAACAAGAAGCTGTCCGTTAAGGGCGAGCAACACTTGAATGTAACACGAGTAGGAAAAACTCAGGACAAAATGAATGCTAAATAAAAGCACCAACATCGTCGTTACCTACCGTCGTGTCGATCGCGTTGCGGTAAAAGGTGTTTTGAGCGGGGCCACTACAGGTGTATTTAATGAACCTGATCTGCACAGAAAAGTACAGAAAAGATCAGAAAAGTACAGGATTTGGTGTTCCATGAGTAAAAACCTTACGCCATAGTGTTCCCATTCTGTCACTTTGTGTTCCATAAAGCCGTGCAGATCAGTTTTGCACAAGATTTTCTGCACTGCACCCAGTTTTGAGGTAGGGCAAAAGTGAGTGAAATGTGTCAAATTTTAAAATTTAAATTCTACTGATGTTAACTGATTTATTTGTTTGGCATGAGATATCAGCTGTCGTCCCTTACTTTTCAAGTATATAACTTAATGAAAAATCAAAACAATTTGTGAGATCGTGATTAATAAAAATATTTGATTGAAAACGGTTATAAGAAAAAATGTTTAATTTAGAATCGTTATTTTAGTTGGCCCTCAAGTAAATCAGAAGAAAGTCATACGGACTTGAAAGAAAAAATAAAAAACTGAAATATCAACTGTCATTTTAAATACTATTGACAGCTGCTTTACAACCTGCCCAAAGAAATTCGTTACTTTTTCCAGTTGTTGCTTTCTTGTTGCCTCTCTGTCTTACGAAATTTGTGCGTTAGTGTTAGCAGATGAATAAATAAAGTTCGGATTGATTTAAGAAAGTAAAAAGTATTTATTCAGAATAATAAGAAAGACGCAAAAACAACCACACCGTGTTTGGAGAAAGAAAAAAAAGACAATCAACAAGTGTGTGTGTTGTAAGCGAAGTAAGTTGTAAGTTGTACAAGAAAGGTCCGGTATTTAATGGGGTGTGTTCATTGTAAACCAACACTCCTCCTCAATGAACAATCGCCTAACTCCCATCAAGTTTGAGCAGCTTACAGAAGCTCCTTTGTTTGATCGGTCCCAGAGGTTTGGTGAAAATGTCTGCCATCATCTCGTTTGTTGAACAATATTTCAATTCGATCTCATTATTTGCACAGAGATCTTGAACAAAACGCTCCTTAGTTTCTATGTGCTTTGATCGCCTACTGATACGTTCAGTATTAACAAATGCTATGCAGCTCTAGTTGTCCTCGTTGATCAATGTCGGTTCGCGCTGAATCTCGCCAAAATCTCGCAGTAGTTTTCGTAGCCATATTACCTCTTGACAGGCGTCACTGAGGGCCACGTACTCAGCTTCCATCGATGAAAGTGTAACGCATTCTTGTCGTCGACTAGCCCACGAAATTGGAGACTCTCCAAATAAAAACACGTATCCAGACGTTGATCTCCTAGTAGCTTGATCACCAGCCCAGTCTGCATCCGAATAACCAACTAGTTTCCACTCCTCAGCACCGCCGATGCATATTTTGTAGTCGATAGTCCCTTTTAGGTAACGTAAGATCCTTTTTGCAGCAATCCAATCAGCTTCCGTAGGATTTTGAAATTTTCTGCCTAAAATAGCAGTGCTTGCCGATATGTCAGGTCTAGCATTCACAGCCAAATACAACAATGCGCCGACTAGACTTCGATATATTGTGCTGCTGTCTAATGAAGCGGTCTTATCTTCAGCTTTCATATAACCAGGGTCCATCGGTGAGTTAGAAACCTTAGCGTTCTCCATACCAAAACTTTTAAGTAGCTTTTTAATGTAATTTTTCAGATGTATTTCAAAAACGTTGTCCTTTCGATATATTTCCATTCCCAGAAAATACCGCACTTCTCCCAGGTTGACTATTTCGAATTTTCGTTATTCGAAGTTCGTTATAAATCGTAATAATCTCACCTTCATCCATGCTTCCCACCAGCAAGTCATCTACATAAACAAGTAGAAATACCTTCTTGCCTCCGGTATCTTTGATGTACAAACATGGATCCGCAGCCGATGCCTTAAAATGCAGCTTCAACAAAAAGTTATGTAATGTCTGGTTCCAGCAGCGTGCCGATTGCTTAAGTCCATAAATACTCTTATTTAATCGGCAGACTAACCCTTCTTTTCCGGAAATTTCATAGCCAGGTGGTTGTCTCATAAAAATATCCTCTTCGACAACTCCATGAAGATAGGCAGTTTTGACGTCGAAATGTTTGACCAGCATTCCATGCTTTGCAGCAACAGCCAAAAAAGTTCTTAGAGTTGTTAATTTCGTGACAGGAGCAAAGACTTCGTCGTAATCTACACCATACTTTTGCGTGTATCCTTGCGCGACAATTCGGGCCTTATGCCTTGTGATTTCGTTCTGCTCGTTTCTTTTTATTTTATAGACCCATTTCGAGCCGACAACCTTTCTGCCTTCTGGAAGTTTTACGAGATCCCACGTATGATTACGTCGTTGTGACTTCATCTCCTCGTTCATTGCTTCTCTCCATTCAGGTACTTGAACTGCTTCCTTGTAGTCCTTCGGTTCATCCAAAACTAGAGATGCACTGCCTACTACGTACTCATTAAGATGAATTGGTGGTACTCCACGAGTAGTTCGCTCGGAACGTCTTGTCGTAGTTCGCTCTTCCTCATCCTCGGATGGCAATTCTTCTTCAAATCCGAAAAATTCGTCCTCTCGCGAACTCTCGTCATCAACAGAAACATCAAAACTTTCCGTTGGAATCACTTCCCCTTCAGGGATAGAACGGATTTGAACTTCATCAGACACAATATCCATATTAGAGTCTGGAACACCGATATCAGCTGTCCGTGTTTCACTTTCTAGGAAATGAGCATCTCGACTGATGGTAATCTTCATAGTTGAACGATCAAGAAAACGATACCCTTTATGTTGATCAGAGTATCCCACAAATATTAGCTTGTTAGCTTTGCAGTCCAGTTTATCACGTCTAACATCCGGTATATGCACATAAGCTTCGCAGCCAAACCTCCGTATATGCTTCAGAGATGGTTTCCTCTTATACCAGAGTTCAAACGGAGTTTTATCCACTGACTTTGATGGCAAACGATTTTGAATATAAGTTGCCGTAAGCACAGCTTCACCCCAATATCGTTTCTCCAACCCAGCGTCTATTAACATGCACTTTGTCATTTCGATGAGAGATCTGTTTTTGCGTTCAGCAACACCGTTTTGTTGGGGAGAATATGCAGTAGTGAACTGCGGCTTGATACCTTCAGCAATGTAAAAATCTCGTAGATTATTATTGTCGTATTCTCCTCCTCCATCAGATCGTATGACGACTGGTTTTCGTCCAAACTGATTTTGAACTTGACGAACGTACTGTTTTATTCTGTCTGCTGCTTCCCATTTGTGTTTCAATAGATAAACCACTGTATAACGGCTAAAATCATCTATCATAGTCATCAGGTACCTATTTTCAGCTGGTGTTGGTGCTCTCATAGGGCCACATAAATCGGTATGTACTATATCCAATAATTTGTTCGATTTTTGATGAACTATTCCAGGAAATGGTGTTCGAGTAAGTTTTCCTTTTAAACAGCACTCGCAAACAACTTGCAGCCCACAGTTTCGTACATCTAATCCAGAAACCAACTGTTCCTTCATCATCCGCTCTAACACCGCAGTATCTCGATGACCCAAACGTCTATGCCATTGATGTTGACAATTAACATGATGTTTTCCTTCTAAAGCTTTTGATGACTGTTCCAGAACTTGAAGATGGTAAAGATTTCCACATCGATTACCCAGTAAAACAACTTTTCCCTCAGAATTATTTATGCTACAGGTATATTTATCAAACCTAGCAGAAAAACCATTTTCGGCCAGCTTGCTCACTGACATTAGACTTCCTCCTAAATCCGGCACAAATAAAACATCTTGAAGTGTGACTCTGACACGTCTTTTATTGTCGTCAACGCCAACAATTACACCTTCTCCGCGACCAGCTGATGATATTTGTTTTCCGTCAGCCAAAACAATGCTTGCACCGTCAGATTCATTTAAGGAATTGAAAAAATGTTTATCATTTGTCATGTGCGAACTCGCACCACTGTCGATTAACCAAAGCCCTGGTTTATCACGACCTGCAGCAAACGCTATATTTGTTTCCTCTGTGACCTTTGTACTAGGATTTCTTTTTCTTCCACTGCCCCTTTTGTTTGCCAAATAAGAACGACAACTTGAACGTAGATGTCCCGGCTTTTTGCAATGGAAACAAGTTCTAGTTTCCACACTGCGATTCGATTCGGTTTTCATTGCCTTTTCCTGCTTAAAAGACTCACCAGCCCGCTCCAGCCTTCGATGGTACTCGTCGATTAATTTTGACTTGATGAATTCTAATGTCATGTCGTCATTCGAACGACTGTCTAGCGCCGAAACCAAATGCTCAAATGAATCTGGCAGGCTTTGCAAGATCAAACAGATTTTTGTGTCTTTATCAAACACATGTCCAGCAGCAGCCAAACGATCGAATAACTCCTCGACATCAAACAGATGCTTCTCAACATTTCCTCCTTCTTGTAATCTTGTTGAGCACAACTTCTTGAGAAGTGACACACGAACAGATCTCGAAATTTTTTCGTGAGTATTCTGAAGTGTAGTCCAGACATCTTTTGCATGTCGACAGTTCTTCACCAAAGGCAATTGGTTATCGCTGAGAAAAAGAATAATTGTACCTTTCGCCTTCCTGTCTTCCTTCCTCCACACATCTGTCCTCGAATTTTCGTCTGGGAGATCATCCTCAACTACTTTCCATAGATCTTCTCGAGACAGGAAACTTTCCACTCTAAATTTCCAAACTGTCCAATTTGTATTATTTAATTTCGGGATTGAAAATTTTTCATCCGCCATTTTCCAAAACACGATTAACAAAGTTTCCACACAAAAAACTTCTTCGCATATACAGCGAAACAACAGGTTTTTTAAAATGTCTTTAAAATACTCTAATCCACTTTTAACTTTTACTACTGGGCCCATAACCCTGTTAGCAGATGAATAAATAAAGTTCGGATTGATTTAAGAAAGTAAAAAGTATTTATTCAGAATAATAAGAAAGACGCAAAAACAACCACACCGTGTTTGGAGAAAGAAAAAAAAGACAATCAACAAGTGTGTGTGTTGTAAGCGAAGTAAGTTGTAAGTTGTACAAGAAAGGTCCGGTATTTAATGGGGTGTGTTCATTGTAAACCAACAGTTAGGAAATAACTTTAAGCAATTTTTAGTAGCTTAAAGTTACTTGAAAAAGCAAGGGAACACACATACCACTAGACCAATTTAGGGTCCATTGTGATACCACGTGGATCTGTTTTCACTCTACTCGTTGAACCAGTTACAGCTCTTCATGTAGCGCAAAGAACTTCGAATGTTAGTATTGATAAGATCGTTATATAAGAAAGCTTCCAGATAGGGTTTTCGTCTTTGAGAGAGCATCTACCTTCTTCTACCTATACTTGGTATATGATTTGATGCATTCGCTATACCAAAAGATCATCTTCGCATTTGATGATCCCCGAGGGTAAGCCATCAGAGCTGGCGGCCTTGTTGTTCTAAAGCTGATCCGGTTTAAACGCAGCAACAGTTGCTTGGCTTTCTTTTAAAACCTCCGAATTTTGATTAATGATAGAATCCTTTCGTTTGTGTCTCGATACATTTTGTCACTATTTTCGATGAACGCACTCATAATTATACCACGGGCTCTTTTTCTGGGGTAGCTTGTAACCTACTGCTTCGGATACCTCGGATGGTATCGCGATTTCATTTATTGTTGGTATTTGTGGGGATGGTGACTGCACAGCGGAGAGTCCCTCGCCTTGGCGTTATCTGTATCCTAATACCTCATAAAACGTAAAGAAAATGCCGGATCCACTCGCATTTATATTCATTTATATTTACATCTTTAGATTATGTTAATAAATTAATAAAGCAAATTAAAAAGTGAGCAGACTCCTCAATCGACCTTCTACTGCGGCTACAATTTCCGTCGAGAAGTTCTGCCATAAGTCGGCTGCTGCAGTATCAGCGTACTTTCTCAAGTTATCCTCTGCTACTTTGAAGCTTTGATCACAGTCCTTCAATTCGGAAATATATACACGTATGACTTCGTTTAATTGAACGTTCATGCTGAAATTAAATTACATTGAAATTAAATAAAACCACATCCATCGAATAACGCGAAAATGGAACGCACGTTTCCCACTTGTGCTTTTTCTTCTGCTGTTCAGAAATGAGCCATTCCAATTTTCCGAAAGTCGTTGACAACTCTTCCTGAATTTCTTGCATATTGGTATCGAGTTCAGTTAAAGATTTCAACATAGTTTCGACCGTCTGACGAATGTTGGCGAATAATCTTTCCTGATCAAGTTCAAGCTGCTTCAGCTGACGGTCCTTTTCGTTTGTGATCATTTCCTGGTAAATTGGCATCAATTGAGGATAACCTAGGACCAAATTAATCAGTTGACCTGCGAGTATAAGATAGTAGAAAACTAATTTACCTTTTAAGGATATACAATCATCGGGGTATGCCCTCTTGGCAAGTGGATGATTTTGCTCATAGTCCGCTGGGTTCATCCTTTTTCTGACGGTGTATATTTGTTGCCGAATAATTGTAACATTTTCTGATGGTGGATTTGCAATATCTTGATCGTATATATCGTCATGTCGATCTTGATTGATTTCTAATAATGAACCGATGGAACTTGGTGACCTCAAAGTCGGTCGACACCCTCTTTGTTGCTCATCTATCTGGCACGTTTCGAGTGATTCATGATTAAGATTAGTCGAGCTGTTTTGCGTTGAGTTTTGCGAACTATTCATTTCTGATTCGTCCGAGGAACATGAAGAGTGTATCGTCTGCAATTGTAATACCGATTCGTTGTTGGGAATTGGCATCGGCCTTATGACATTAGCAGGGGGTATTTCAATACTATCTTCATAAATGTCCGACTGGTAAGGGCTAACATTTACAGCAGAATGGTTTTGAAAATGTTGCAGGGGTTCCGCAATTGAAACCTGAATAAGAAAGTAAGAGTACATTTTTGGCAACCGTGCGAAAGGGTTACATACCTGCGAGGAATTAAATGCAGCTATCTTCGGTGACTGAATCGGAATTGAAATTGGAGTTGACTCTTTGCGACAAACCATAGGAAGTCTCGACTCTTCTTCATCCGAACTTTCCCCAACCATTTCGTTGTCGGATTCCGCGATTTGAAAATTGTGATTTGAGGAGGAAGACACACTGCTGGTGGAAGATCTCCTATTTGCAGAAACGACCGTCTTTTGTGATGTACTTGGTCTGTCACGCAACTCAGAAATCTTCAGTTGATCAAACGAGTTTGAGGTTGTGTGCTTACTGGAAGCTTGACTTGGGACGCTACAAGCCGACTCAATCGGTTGAGAACTCAACGTTTTCTTAGGATTTTTTTTTTCTTTCGGCTTAGACTTAGACGAAAGCATGTTGTTTTTAATATTATTATTTTCCTTAAGCTTGATCTTCCACGTCGAGTAGGGAACAAAGCTAGGGTCCGCAACTTTTTCTGAAGGTTTACGTCTTCTTTGCAATTTGTTTTTCTTTCCCTGCGGGGGATAAGCATCCGAATCGCTTACTGTCGCTTTTTCGTACGAGCGGCGGGTAGCTTGCTCAATATTTTCAGAAATCATACTCGCGTTCTCGAGAATGATTTGCTTTTGTATCTCGTCAAAGCATGCGTCACCCAGTTTGCTTTGCAGATAGCGACAAATGTTGAAGTAGCCTCCGTTTTCAACATATTCTTTATTGGCCTGCTCCGGATCAAAATCATGTCTGGCCAAGTGGTTAAGAGGCGTGTCAGTGTTAACTTGTTTCCGCTTTGGACTGGTGCCGGTGTTGGAAGTAATCGATGATTTCTTGCGATATGATCTTTTTGTTTTCTTGAAAATAGACATCTTGGGCGGATTCGTGGTTGCATTGGCTTTGAAAATACGTCGAGGTGTGTCGCCAGACAATGACGTCGATTGTGAAGCGGTTACTAGCATAGTTGTTGATTTGACACTCTTTGGCGATGAAATTGGCGGGTTTTTAGCGGTTTTCAGTTGACTCGGTTTGGCTGGCTTCTTAAAAATGTTGGAATCTTGCTTAGCGGTTGATGCACCTGAGTTGTAGCCACTCTCCCTATACTCCAGCGTGTTGTCTAGCGGAGACTGTTCTGAAGATGTTTTCTTTTGTTTCTTGATGGCTTTCGAAACCTGGTTGACACTTGACTGGGGCATGTTGAAGTCACTCTCCGTATTTGTTTTAGCACTCGATTTTGGTTTCACATTTAAAAAAGAGCTTTTTTGTGAAACTACATTTTTGGTGATTCTGTTGCCCAAGTTAGATTTGTTCCTTCTTGAATCCCTCAAAGCAGTGCCTATACTCAAATCATTGTCTATACTAATCCGTGTCAGCATCACAACTGGGGTCGTCAACACAGGCAAATTGTTTTCCATTGTATCTGAGCAACGCATTTCCATTGGACTGTTCTCATCTACGTACTTCTCAATACTACCCGGAGTCGGCGGAATATCGGACTCAGAGTTTGAGTAGCTTGATATGTTGTAGAAGTCTAGCAAATCTTTGTTCGCCTTCAAGCGCTCAAGTTCATTTTGTGACAAAGTGAATACAGCGAGGCGGGCGTTCCTAAGCTCTGCTGATACATCGGTAGAGAATATTGCCGGCTCACTAGAGAGGACAATGCAGTCATGTTTATTGTCACTGAAATTGTATAATATTAAGCTTTTTGTTTTTATTGGGGTTACCTTTCGAAATACTCACATTTTCAGCTTGTCGATCTTGATCTGTATGGCTAGCTCATATAGATTATTGTTGCCTTGTTTTAATTGACAAAGGCAGGAAACACTTTTCGATGTGTAATTGAAATCAATCCAAAATCTGTCAATTTTCTGAAAAGAAACCAAAATTCACCACAAAGTTTGCTGGCCATATTGCAAACAAGAAAGCAAGTCTTTTTTTTAGGTTTTTAATTGCCATTATGTCTTAAACTTCCAATTCAGGCAAAAACATTTTTAAAAATTGGCTTATCATGTTCACATCTGCCAACTTTTATTTCTTTGACTCGTTAACCTTTCAACAACCCTTATGCAGCCAGAATTAAGTGCGGATCACTGTGGCACTTTAAGACTAATACATAGGGAAAAGCTACTGTCGCTTGGGTCAACTGTTGGATACAATATAAGTATGGGTGAATTGTTAACAAGGATCTACATATTTTGTTACACAACATTTAAAGGATTTTATAGAAAATAAAAAGTTTGTATAAAAAAATGCCCCTTAAAAGTGGGCGTGGCAGAAAACTATATAAAGGAATTGTTCAAAACTACTTTGTCTACATACTTTGCGAAGACTAGGACCTTCCTTTACAATACATAATTTATTCAATAAACGGTTTTTAAATAGTGGACGTGTCAGTGGGCGGATTTTAAAAATACTAAGCCTTGATTATTTTATAGAGGGCCGCTAGAGAGTTTATGTTTCAGATTTCAGCTTTCTAGCTCGAGTTTTGGGGCCCGATTTTTGCCAACCGACGGGCGGCTAGATAGTAACTGTTAGGGGTCTACGGGCAATATTAAAGGTATGTACCAAACCATGAGTCAAAATGAATATATCGTCGGTTTATTGCGAAAAGTCACTAAGTACACTTTTGATGAAATTTAATCTAAAAATGCAAAGTAGTGAGTCTCGATCATAGCTTTCGATTAAAGTAACTCATGAAAAACAACAAAACTACAGAAATCCTTGAAATGTCAATAATTATTTCATCAAGTACACAATGTAATGATTTTATAGTGCAAAAAGTCATTAAGTAGCTATAGTGACTTTCTGCAATGAAATCCCGATTTTTACTCAGTGCGAAAACTCACTAAGTGGTACTTAATGACTTTTTGCACTGGAAAATTTGGTAATGAGCTAACTAAAAAAAATAGAACCCCGTGCGATAACTGTCATTAAAAACGTATTCTATTATTCGAATTCAAAGCAATTTTGTTTCAATTGTCGGTAAATTTTACATTCTTAAGTTTTCTGCAGTTTCTTATAAGTAAAGTGGTAAAATTTTAGTATACAAGGTACGACATATTTATTTTACTGAGTTACGTTTAATAATAATCATTCCTACGTTATAAATTTAAAAACAAGATTTAATCATGGAAAGAAAAACAAGTAGGGGTCAGAAAATCTTGGATCTTTTTAGGAAACAAAATGAAAATCAGACTAAAGTAAGTTATTCGAAATATTGGTATCTAATAAACAAGTATCTAACTTTGTTAGATTGCAAAAAATGCGGAACCTAAAGAAGATACTGTTGCAGGTTTGCTCAAACTGTGTCATTGAGCAGCAATTAGTCAAGTTGCGCCATCTAGTAGAAAGTAGCCAAATTACCGATTTTGGCAGCATTTGAATATTAGTTTGAGTAGCTGTGGAATAACTAGAACCTACATAATTAGATTGTTCTCGAACCTTCTCTGCGAATCTGGAAATTTCGAGAGGTGTCACTAGGAGATATAAATAGATGTCGCAGGAGCACCGAAGACATTCGAGTTGTGAACCGCGATAAAGAAGGGCGATAGATGACAGTAGTGAAAAGTATAGAGAATATTGAATAAGAGAAAAGTGATTGTTTAAAGTGATTAATTCTGAAAGTGAATTGTTGAATTAAATCAAGAAGTAAAAGACATTGAAAGAGAACTAATAAAGATCAATTAAATAGAATTACGTTTTATCTTTTCGAATCCTAGCCTGGATGTAACAATACTAACAAGAAGGACTTGAGTTCTCCATTTGATATAATGAATATTTCAGTTATTTTTGCTGAAGGGGTTTCCTATGAAACAGGAAACCAAGAAGCAATGGATGAAACCTGGAATATATTATATACCTACACTTAAAATAGGGTATAAAAACGACTAAGTTATAAATGTGGAATAAAAACAAGATTTCGCAAAAGCCGTCCCATTAGAAACGCCACAATTTGCCAATTTCAAAAGACCCGCAACGATTCCAAAACGCCTAATACTTACAATACGTGAATGAAGTGATGTTGGCAGAAAACACGAAGCGTATTTTTTATATTAAAATACACTTACATACGGGCATTAAGAAAATGTCATTTAACCCTTTCGATCCGGATGGGACATCCAAGGTATAAAAACACCTTTGTTCTATGTCCCATCCGGAGCGAAAGGGTTAATAAATGGGGATGAGGATGCCAGAGGAGAAACCGATGCACGTTGACTTTAAATGTTTGTGTATTATAAAGGGTAGGAAAAACATAGCGAGGAAGATCATTCCATATTCGTGTTGAACGGCTAAGGAAAGATGCTTTGAACTTCACTGTACGTCCGAAAAAAACTTGAGGGTGAACTGATGTGCATTCATGGCATAACGGGTTTTGCGGTTGAAACGTTCTAAGGGTGAAATGCGGCTGGCTATTTCGTTTGAGCACTTGTGTTGGAAATATCGGAAAATGCGATGGCAGGAGACATTGCGAAGATGACTAGGATTTCGCGGTATATTGATCACCTATAATTTTTATCGCGCGTTTTTGAACTCCAAATAGGTTATTGGTGCACCAGACCAGATATAACCGTTGTAATCAACCTTAGGCCGAAAAAATGCCTTATCAGAAGCGGTGACAAATTTCTTACATCGCTTGAGGAAGCCTAGACTTATCGCAGCGTTTGTAGCGACATCGAATATGTGGTCATTCCAACGAATTTTGTCATTAACACAAATACCGAGAATGGAAAGTCTTTCGGTTTCAGCGATGCAAGTGTCATTGTTGGATAATAGCAGACAGTTGAGCTTTCGCTTTAATGATAGAAGCCAGTAATGTGCTTTGGAAGAATTAAAATCCATCCTATTAGGTGAACCCCATTGAACTATGCTGGAGCGGCGTGAATCGGGAAACGAATACGAAAAGCTAAAGGTACTGTCATAAGCGAAGAAATGAATTCGATTAAAAGTTACAGGTGACAGAGAAGAAGATTAACTTTTTTTGAGATAGGCTTTCCAAATGCTGTTTTGCATCCTCTACGAAAGAGCAGCAAGCAGATTGGTTTTATCTTGAGAGCTAACAGCTGGAATGTCATTGTAATGAGTGTTTGGCTAGATGACGATGCCGAATTTTTGATGTTTTTAACAATCGACCAAAAGTTGATGGTACCCGCGGGACTTTGTATTATTTTTCGCCTCAGTTTTTGGTCGTAGGACAATTTGACACGATTAATGTGACATTGCAGTCATTTTTGGCTTGTTTGATCTTTTTTCGGTTTTCCTCAAATGGGTTAGCCTTATATGACCGAAAACTTACCCCTTTTAACCTGATCGCTTCTTTGCAGCTTGGGTTTGATACTTTTTACCTTGTTAGGGATAAAGGTTTTAATGCCCAGTATAATTATGTTTGTTATCAGCAGCAGCAGGAAGCACAGCGACCAATTAAAACTCTTAAAGAAACCGTCAAGTTCCTCCCAATTGGCTTTCTCGTATTGCCATACGGTTTACGAGTTTGATCTTTAACTATGAGGCGTTTTTCTTTTTTAGCTTCGAGCGGGGCACTGAGCTGTCAAAAAAAGAACTGTGTTAGTTTTTTAGCTCGGAGCACTCTGAGCACAAAATTTGTATTTCTTTTTTACTTCTGAGCTAGCTCAGGGCTCGCTCGATGAGCTCGATTAAAAATGACCGAGCACATAGAGCGAAAAGCTGAGCGCGGCTGACTTCATTCATTATTTGTGCTTTTTCCATAGACAATTGTCGATTGTGTCGATTAATTTTCGTGTTGGTATTGTGTAACAAAATCGACAGAAGTTTGAGTGATTGTGAATAAGATCTGGGTTACTGAGAATTACGAAATGCTTTGAGAGTTTCTTGACAGTAGCTAACGTCAAAAATTCAAAACAAATAAATTCGCACTAAAGGTATCTTAAAAAATAGATTTAGGTGTCTATTAAGAGCACGAGAACTGCATTATAGTCCTAAAAAAGCTATACAGATTACAAATGTTTGTGCAGCTTTGCATAACATTTGCATATCTTATAATGTCCCAGTTCTCGATGAATATACACCTGAAGATATTAACGTTGATGAGGATGAACAATCAAGTGGAGCACATATTGTTAGTGAAGAAATGTCGGGAATTTGTGAACCTGAGGCCATCAGAAACCAAATTCTTAGATGTTTGCAACAATAAAGATTTCATTAAAAAAGTAAAACAGTCTCTTCTTTATTTCAAATTACATTGATATATATGATAAAAAAATAAATTAGGTACGCAGGGTAAAATAATATAAGAACACAAAGTCTGTTCGAAATAACAGTAGGTAGGTATCAAATTCAATAAAACAACAGTCCTTTTTAATTATTAATTTTAGGAACGGTTGTAACGGAGGCAAACCGCTCCCATCTTTTCTTGGCAGGAGTCTTAGCACAAATTCCTTTAGCAATATTTGGGTTTTCTTCCATATATTTCACCAATTGCTCGAGCTGTTTTTTGTTGCTGACTACCTTCGACCTATAATTATTCGTGTTATTAAGAAGAATATGCACTTTAATTGTATTTAAACAACTTACATGTTTGCAAACAATATTTTTGTTTTCGTTTTCACACAGTCGATCAGAAAATTTTAAACGACAACAAGCGATTGTCAAATCGACAAATTTCAATCACAATTGCCATTCACAATACCAACATCTGCAATCGACGATAGACAAACGACAAATGTCAATCACGATTGCCATTCGCAATACCAAAATCTACAATCGACGATTGACAATAGATAAATGTCGCTCATCTATCAGTAATCGCCACTCGCAATAGGGGCCATTATCTAATGACAGTTCAGTGCCCAATTCTGTTTCTTAATTAGCTCAGAGCGCTCAGGTTATGTTCAGCTCGGAGCGAGCTCTGATCGCTCGGGACCCGCTCTGTTCCCCGCTCGAGGCTAAAAAAGAAAAACGCCTATGGTTGGAGTTCGAGAAATTTGCTGATATGACACAACCTATTGTGCTGTTCTGTTCTTATCTTATTTTTGTTCATTAAACGCAGCTAAATAAAAAAGATAAAAAAGAAATACAAATTTTGTGCTCAGAGCGCTCCGATCTAAAAAAGTAACACAGTTCTTTTTTTGACAGCTCAGTGCCCCGCTCGGAGCTAAAAAAGAAAAACGCCTATTGTTTCGAAAGTCGCTTTTGAAAATAGTCCGAGTAAAGAATACGACTATAGTGTATGTTGCCTAGTGTTTCTATGGCAGCGATGCCATAGCGCTGACTAACATACCTAACCTAAAGAATACGAGTATCAATTTCGACTTGATACGATTGAAGAATTGTTTATACTCAAAGAAGCAATCGGTCATAAACGAATAAAGGACTTTATGTGGACTGACGAGTAACCAAATTGCAACGCGACTTTTTTAAGTTATTCCATCATTGAAATAATTCATATTAGACATAAACCTAGCTTCCCCAAATATTCGTGTATGCGAAGATATATTTTCAGTACAAATAAAGGGGACCTACATTTTTAAGCCGACTCTGAATGTAAATTTGACACATTGGGTAGAAGGCGTATTTCTAGGCGTGGTATCCTGAGTTATGACCTTTCTAATAGGCTAAAGCTTGACTCTCTGAGAGTAGTTTTTACATTTTTTTTTGCGAAACCGGTTGCAATTAACTATTTTAGCATGTTTTGGTCTCTTTAGGAGAGCGTGCAATACAATAAATTCGTTTTTTTTCTTCAATAATTAGCGTGCGCCAAAGGGATTTCTTTTTCCGTAATTGGTACAGTACCATTATAATGTAAACACAGCGCAGGCATTTTGTTTGTTGCAGCAAAAGATCCATTGCCTGTTTTTAGGTGCTACTTAATACATGAAAGAATAGGAGGATATGATAGAAGTTTGGTACTGTTGTAGGGGTTTTCTTCACGGGTGGCCCCTGAATTGCTTTAGGGAGATCTGTATTATTGTGTGTATTCCATTTTTAAAACCTTGGCCCTGGTCGGGATTTGAACGCGCGACCTGCCAATCACTTACGGCCAATTTCTTCACCGAGTACTAGCACTAGTACTGGTATTAGACCAATAATTGGTACTCAAATTAGTATCAAGTCATTTCTTCACCCAGTGCTTATGCGAATTTGGTACGGAGTATTAGTATTAGTTAGTACTCGGTATTAGCTGGACCCGCAACATCGGCAGTTTAGCATCGTTAGTACCTGAATTAGGTCAATTTCATTGCATCACCTTGTCTATTCTTGTGGAAAAAGTAAATACGTTGTACGTAAGACTCTCGTTTCAATTAATTTTATTCTTTTTTTATACTTTTTTCGGTGATGATCTTGTATAGATTAAGAAACGGATTTGATTTTTGGTGGGGGTAATTTGTTTAACAATTTCGAGAACGAAATTGGGAACGAGAATGGTGAAGAAGGGTTGGCAGTTCGGCGATTTAATCGCCGCATCTATCATATGCCACAACGGAATACAGTAAATACTTGGGACGATGTGCTTTTTTCGGCGATTTCGGTTGTCTAAGTAACGTTCTTGAACTGGTAGTGGACGAATTGCAGCACCCACACCCACGGTAAACATTTTTTTAAGGTAATTTTAGTTTACTTTAGTTATTCGCTTTTATTCACTTTTTTTACCAGTAGTCGTTACATATTGCTTGAGCAGCAATTGCTTATCACATTACGATTTATGGGAAATGGATCGATGCAAATAGCGGTTGCCGACGTTATTCGCGTACCAGCCGCTAGTGTATGTCTCATTCTGCCCAAAAGTATGTATGGCCTGATACGCTATTTGGACCGATTTATTCAAATACCAGCAACATTGGCAGAACGTGAGGTGGCCGCTGCTGCATTTTATCGCTTTGAACAGTTTCCACGGACAATCGGTGCAATCGATTGCACTCATGTGAAAGTGGAATGCAATCATCTGGCGGCGAATTGGTGAGTGCAGTTCCATTATGTACAATGTAAATTTTTTTTTCCATTTCACTATTCTTTTCGTTTGAAGAGCGAAGGTTTTCGTAACCGCAAATGATTCTTTTCTCTCAACGTGCAAACAACATCGTCGACCGATATAAACATTTTAAACGTTGTTCCACGATGGGCGGGATCTGTGCACGATCAAACAATTTTTCGTCACTCGAATGTGCACGCGCGATTTCAAGCCGGCGAGTTTGGGAGTCATATATCAATCGGTTACTCTGGGTACTCGAACACACCCTATTTGGCGACTTCATACACTGCGAATAATTCTGATTTTCGGCGATATCGGCGTATGCAAATATACCAAGCACGAATTATTCGCAAAATGTCGCCATTATGACACTTCGCATGGCAAAATGGGTATTAGACCAGTATTAGACGTATTGGTCGCTAGTACAACTCGTTACATTTAGCTCTGGTACTAGCGATGTGAAGAAACGCACAAGAACTAGCTTTTCGTTGGTACCGAGTATCAGGTCTAGCTAGACCGGATACTAAGACAGCTTAGTACTCATGTGAAGAAATCGGCCGTAAGTGAATACAATCGCACTATTGCCAGCCGCAATCATTGAAAATAATAAAATAAAAAAATTAAATTAAGTAACTTACCTCAGGCTTAAAAAGTTCAAAGCTTCCAAATAATGCGGTTTTACAGTAGACGGAGAACACGGAGCGATTTACACTAACATTCATATTATATTTATTTAACAATTTTCTGGAACTCTGTGGAAGAAATCAAACAAAGAAAATGCAATTCAATAATTCATTTGTTACTAGCTGAAATCATTGAAAAACGTCCGTAAACAAAATTGGGTAAATTTCAGGACTCATCGTTAGGATCTTATACACACTCCATCACAATTGAATCAAAAAATTAATATTATAATCGGAGGCAGTTATTCCTCGGTGCCGGGACGCGTAAAGAATATTACTGCGGCGCCTCCGATAACCAGCACTATTCATTAAAGGCGACTATACGAATAATTATTACTTATAGGCAATTTTAACATCCATGTGAGCGTAGCGACACATTTGACATTTTAAGGCAGTCCCGCAAGTGCAAATTCAAATTCATTGGCTGACACGATTACCAATGTCATTAAAGGATGATAAAAGTGACGACAGCCAAAACATAATAAAAAATAAATGAACCCAATGCATTTGGTTAACCTATTGAGAAATAGTGTGAATAAATGAACCCAATACATTAGGCTGACTTATTGAAAAATGCAAAGCAAACAAGTCCATTGAAAATTAAGCGGTTACATTTTTTTATAAGAAAGGAGGAAGGTTGAATATGATTCCTTTGAGTTTTCAGTACGCTGACAGACATTGCTTTTTTTGTAATTTGCTTACGCTAAAGGGGTTTTACCGTAAATGTTACCCTTAATGTGCTAGGAACACAGCGCAAGCATTTGTGAACAGCAAGTAGCACCTAGCAAAGGCATATTCCACTGCATGCTTTTCGGTGCCTCTTGCTTTAGAAAGAATAGAGAGATAGGAAAGAAGTGTTTTGGTGCAGTTGTATGGGTTTTCTCCATGGGGGTTGTCTAAGATGCTTAGGGAGATCAAGTTTTACATACATATATTCGAAATAAAGTAATGGATTTGGCCGGTATTGAACGCACGACCTTCCAATCACTAAGCGAATACACTACTACTGCACCGTTTCCACCCGACAGACATTGTAAAAATTTAAAAGAAAAAATAAAGATTCTACGATAAAAAAGAGAAGTACCGGGAAATTCATTCAATTAATTCGCACGAGTCGAAGTCGTAAAAAGGACAGGCTTGCGAGCTCCTAGACCACACAACTGCAACAACACCAGCATTTAATTCATAAAGCTTTATATGCTCGATTTGTAATTTTTGCATTTTTAAATAAATCAATGCAACCATAATAAAAATTACTTGCGTCTTTGAGTTGATCTTAATCAATTTGAACCGTTGCGTTGGGTTGTATCGAACTCGAAAATATTTTCAATCTGTTATCCTCTGTGACCAGGGAACAATAACTAGTAATTAGTACGAAACATTATTATATCCATGAAGACATTTTCGCCACGTTGTTTAATAATGCTCTGAATAAGAATAATATACGAGGGCGGGTCAATAAGTCCGTGACTTTTTGAATTTCTGACCTCTTTACTGAAACAGCAACACTGCTCCTGTCAACAGGCATCTGTCAGTTGACTCCTGTCAAAATTTAAACTTGCTGCGTCAGTTAGTTTGTGTTTGACAGCTATTTTTATCAGACTACTCACTAATTTGAGGAGAAAATGGAAAAAAGTGAATTTCGTGTGCTTATTAAGCATTATTTCTTGCGAAAAAAAACCATTACCGAGACCAAGGCTAAGCTTGAAAAATACTATGGGGACTCTGCACCATCGATTTCAATGGTAAAAAAGTGGTTTACTGAATTTCGTTGTGGCCGTACAAGCACTGAAGATGCCGAACATCCTGGACGCCCAGTTAAGGTCTCTACACCCGAAACAATCGAAAAAATTCACGATATGGTGTTGGCCGACCGAAGATTGAAAGTGCGAGAGATTGTGGAAGCCGTAGGGATCTTGCATGGCTCAGTGGTTTCAATTTTGAATGATCACTTGGGCATGAGAAAGCTTTCCGCAAGATGGGTGCCGCGTTTGCTCACAGTCGACCACAAACGCAATCGTGTAACAACTTCACAGGAAGGTTTGGCGTTGTTTAATCGCAATATGGAGGAGTTTTTGCGCCGTTTTGTAACCGTGGACGAAACATGGATCCATCACAACACACCAGAGACCAAACAACAGTCAAAACAGTGGGTTTCTAAGGGTGAATCGGCGCCAAAGAAGGCCAAGGTGGGTTTGTCAGCCAATAAAGTTATGGCGACTGTTTTTTGGGATGCACGCGGGATAATCCACATTGACTACCTTCAAAAGGGAAGAACAATCAATGGGGAATATTATGCCAACTTATTGGACCGATTCAATGACGATTTGAATAAAAACCGACCTCATTTGGACAAGAAAAAAGTTCTTTTCTACCAAGACAATGCAAGGGTGCACACATGTGCAGTTGCCATGGCAAAAAACCATGAATTGGGCTATGAATTGCTCCCTCATCCACCCTATTCTCCAGATTTGGCTCCGAGCGACTACTTCTTGTTCCCAAACCTGAAGAAATGGCTTGGTGGAAAAAGATTTGACTTCAATGATGAAGTCATCGCGCAAACAAAGGCCTATTTTGAGGACCTCAACAAATCATTTTTTTTGGAAGGGATAAAAAAATTGGAGAAGCGTTGGACAAAGTGTATAGAGCTCAAGGGAGACTACGTTAAAAATAAATTTTTTTTTCCAAAAAATCTGTGTTTTATTCCAAAAGTCACGGACTTATTGACCCGCCCTCGTATCTTATACGTCACATAAGAAGACCGCTATGGTTCACCCTATCCCGACAAGGGATAAAAATTGGACGAGCCCTGCTAATCTTGGGTCAATTAGCTTGCTTCCGAATGTAAGCAAAATCTTAGAGAAGGTTATCAGCAGAGCCCTGCTGAAATGGATTTTGGACAATAACGTCATGCCAAAAAAATAGTTTGCCGTTTGGTTTTGAGAGTTACAGTGGAACAGATTCAAAAACCACCGAATCGTTACAGAGATAGACTTTTAAACAAATCAACTAGACTGGGTATGCACAAACCGCATGCTTATTCGAGGTTCATTGTCAAATGTGGTATTCAAAACGGTTTACAACAGGGAGCAGAGGAAATCTACACTGTCTGTAGGTTCCCCCAAAAATACTGTAGAGCGGTTCCTAAAGTGGGTTGTTTTCCCAGGCTTTCGTGAATCAGATACATTTGTCATTAAATTATTTTGGTTGACAGTTAAATAGGTAGGTCAAAGTTCCAAATGGTTCCGGGCTCCAATTAAAAAAAAAATATTTTTGTTTAACTTAAAAATGCTTGAAACAAGAATTCAATTAGAAAAAAATTGGTGGCCCTCTGATATAGTTTAAGAGTTATAAGCTTTTGAAAATCCCCATTTTCAAGGATACAATTGGTGGATTGATGCAAACAAAGTTGGAGAGAGCCAACATTCTTTCATTTTTGGGTTTTTTTTTTTAATTACAGTGTTCAATAAATTCCAATTTTTTTTTGGAATAGGGTAAAATAAAATCTATTCAAATTATGTTAAGGGTTATGCCCTTATAGTAAGGAAATTGCCATCTCATTTAAAGAAAGTTCTTTATGAAGCTGTCAAGATTAAGTTAAAAGTCGCCTAGTCAACATTGTTCAAAATGTGAAGTTCACACTTCAATTTGATGACTCTCCAGAGGAAAAGGTTTAGCCAGGTTTAGAGACGAGCTCAAGGTTTTCCGAATGGAGCAAAACACGTCTGCATTATGTTGGATAATATTTTTTTTTTTATTTTCTTCTTATACATAGTCGGGATTAGTGCCATTAGCCATCAATAAGAGGGACACACAATTTCAGCATGATCAAAAAATATCGTTCACAGTAGATTTGAAAAAATTATATTGGGATCTAGGGTATGCAAAATGATGAATATTTTATGTGTCGCAGCGATTCGTTGGTTTCTTATACAGAACCGCCCAAAACTCACCGCGCGAAGGTTGCTGCTATTGGGTTGCGCCCCAAGCCTCTCGACTAGCCTTCCAATAGGGTGCAGTTTAATACTTCATTCTATACTAAAACTCTTTTTTTTGTATGAAATTCAGGCATTTTTTGTCAAGAAGCGATGCTAGCTCTGATTGGGCCATCCCTGTTTTGGAATCCAAACCAGCTTGACACAACGTTCCACACCTTGTGTATGATATCGGAACCGAGGAAAAGCAATCATACTACAATCGCTGATTTGACAGAGTTCAAAATGTTTTCATCGCCAAGGAATTTTGTTACAGGGTCTCAGTTATTTGTATGCCTACCAGTTGATTAAATCAACACAATCATTGGCTTCAAAGTTGAGTTTTAGCACTGTGAACGGGATCGATTTGCCAAATTGGAGCGGGCAGTTCTAAGGGAATTTCTTTAAGCTTAAAGGAAATGCGTAAAAATCACAAAAAAAGTGTTCAATATATTCGTTTTTGACCTCACTCTGTCAATAAATTCCATTGAGAAGACCTTCAGAAAATATGCTGCCCCCTGCTTGGGTTCAATGTTAGATTTAGGGGAGGTGCGAGGTTGGGTATTTGCAGTTTCATTTTTGTTATAATATGTATATAAAATATATATAATGAACAAAGCAAAATTTTCATGTTCAAGTGTGGACGTTTGCACTCAAATAGTTCGTTAGCAATTTCACTTATCATACACCCACCCATTCAGCCATTTCGAAATTTGTCAGTGATTAATTAAATAAATTTGTATGGGAAAACCTTAAACTTGCAAATGTTAATTTCCTTAAGTAAAAAATAGTGCAGAACATATTCCAAAATTATAATAAACAATTCCATATCAACAGTTTTGGTAAGTTTGTGCTCCAATTTGGCAAACCATAGCCCTGTGAACCTCCGAATATTCATTTGACTTTTTTCAGCTGGAGCTTTCTTCACTCGAGGAAGTGCCAGCTTACGAATCGATTTTCTAACATTTGTTCTCATAGCCAAAATCAAGTTTTCCGGATGGACCGGATGGGCATGAACTGAATCTCGTTGGATGACAGGCTCAATGATCTTTTTTAATTTCAAGGTCAGATATCGAGATAATGGGCGCATTCGTATGTCTTTTTATTTATTTATTTATTTATTTATCTACAAGCAACTTAAAGCTAACAGATATTTCAGGTATTTAAGATATAATCAGAAGGGGAATGAGTACAATAGCATTTTCTTAAATCTATCTCTAGATAAACAAAAGTCTATATCACTGCAAGCCTCATTGAAAGATCTAATAGTTCCAGATAAAGGCTCATTTACACCGTATTTAGTTCTGTGCATGCTCTGAAAAAGAAAAGCCCCTGATCTTAATAATCTAGCAGGTACATAGATAGGTACCATAGAGAGAAGAGTTGGGCATTTGATGTGATCGCACAGTATATCTCTTACAAACATTACATCATGAACAGCTCGCCGCGATTTTAATGATTTATTTCCAAGCAATTGACACCTAGTTGATACCCTGGATACCTAATGGATACCTAATTGATACCCAGGACGGAAGTTCCATTGCATTTTTAAAAAGATAATTCTTGTAAATCATCTCTGTATCTTTTCAATGCGGTCGGAGTGAATTTTAAATACCGGGTTCCAAATGACGTCATCATATTCAAGAATCGATCTTACTAAAGAAATATATAAAGATAAGAGAGCATAAGGGTCCCTAAATTCCTTACAATTTCGATTGATAAATCCGATGGTTGAGTTGGTCTTAATAACTGCATAGTCAATATGACTTCTTAAGGAAAATGTGGAATCAAGGATAAAACCAAGATCTCTGACCTCTTCTACCCGGCACAGCGAATTACAACCAATAAAGTAATTATACAGCATAGTAGAAGACATTCTTGAAAAAGAAATCGTAAGACACTTTTTAATATTAAGTTTCAAACTATTTGATTTACACCATTTAGAAACGGAATTAAGATCTGATTGTACTAGATTGAAGTCATCTGAACTCTTTACTTTCAGAAACAATTTAAGGTCATCGGCATATAATAGACACTGGCAGTGCTTTATAGCAAAAGTAATATCATCAATAAAAATTATGAACAGCAATGGGCCTAAATGGCTACCTTGGGGAACGCCAGAGGTGCATTTAATGGACTTCGATGACATATTGCCAATTCTAACTTTTTGTATTCTATTACTAAGATATGAATTTATCCGACTAAGAATTTTCGAATGAAAACCAAAAAGTTCAAGCTTTTTCAGTAAGGCTGTGTGATTGACAGAATCAAAGGCTTTACTAAAGTCAATATAGACTGAATCAACCTGGCATTTATTCTAAATCGAGTTGAGAAAATTATGATGAAAAAAGTACCAGGTTTGAAATAGTTGACCGACCAGATATAAAACCATGCTGGACCTCAGATAAGGACTCTTTGGTAAAAAATGCAAGTTTGTCTTTAACAATGCTTTCGGAAGGCTTCGGAATTGCAGACAATTTACAAATACCCCTATAGTTCTCAATATTATTTTTTGAGCCAGAATTATGGATGGGGACAAGAAATGAAGACTTCCACTCTTGAAGAAAGATACCATCCGAAAGAGACTGGTTAAAAATAGCAAGTAAAGGGAAGCAAAGGGAATTATGGCAGTATTTAAGAACTATAGCTGGAATGCCATTAGCCCCACCAATGAAATTAGGCTTTAAAGACTTAAGTGCCAAAAGAACTTCATCTAAACTTAACTGCAATGAGCCAACATCAACCTTACTTGTTATATTGTCAGTTGAATTACTATTAAAACCTGAGTCAGAGTAAACTGATTGAAAGAAATTAGCAAACAAATCTAGTGTGGAGTCCAAATCGGATGAATCCGTATTCTTGAAGAACATAGCATTTGGAATCCCCACCGACTTCCTTTTAGAGTTAATACGAGTATAAGACCAGAACGATTTACTGTTATATTTCACGTTAGTTTCAATGTTCATGATGTAAGCCTTTTATAGAAATATATTTAGAGTAGAGAAATCTTTACGTAATTTACTAAAAACATCATAGTCAAGTTGGTTTTTTGATTTTTTTAAACTTATTAAAAGCTTTGCGTTTTATATTCTTTAAATTAACGAGCTGTCTATTGTACCAAGGAGGCTTAGATAACTTTTTCTTTGAAAAAATGGGAATAAACTTTGAAAAACCATATTCTAATATTTCAATGAAGCGCTTATACATGTATTCAAGACCATGACTCATAAATTCACAATTCCAGTCAATGCTGCAGAATAAATTATTTAATTCCAAAAAATTAGCTGTAGTAAAGTTATAACATTTTTCGCTTAAGATCACGTTACTATTGTTTAAGTAAGTATATAAATTAATATCAATAAAGAGTTCTTTATGATGAAGAGACTCATTTAAAAGAGAAAAAGGAACATTAGCTACATTAACTTTAAGTTCTTCACAGCAGACGAAAACAAGGTCTAATATTTTATTTTGCCTAACCTAACCTAACCCAAGTCCAACTGAATGACCAGACACCCTTAATTTTTCGGAAACTTTAGACGAGTTAATACTTAATACATATCAAACAAATTTCTTCACTGTCTATTTATACCCTATTCTAGGGGTATATTAATTTTGACGCATAGTTTGTAACATACCTTAATATTGCCCGTAGACCCCTAAAAGTTACTATATTTATGATCAGCATCGATAGTAATGTCGATCCGTCCGTCCGTCGGCAAAAATTAGGCCTTTAAACTGGACCTAGAGAGCTGAAATTTTAACCATATACTCTGTAGGGTCCCGAAATAATCAAGTTTACGAATTTTTGAAATCCGCCCACAGACACGCCCACAAACTAAAAAAAACAAAATTTTGGAAAAAATCGAATTTTGAGCTAGGAAGCTGAAATTTTTTATATATGATCTATGACTCCTATAACTGCTCGGGATATAAAATTTTCAAAATCCGCCCACTGCCACGCCCACAAAAAAATAAAACAATTTTATTGAAAAACCAAAATTTGAGCTAGGGAGCTGAAATTTTTAATATATACTCTCTAGGGCTTTAAGCTCATGTATAAATATTTTCAAAATCCGCCCACTGACACGCCCACAATTAAATAAAACAATTTTATTGAAACACCCAAGTTTGAGCTAGGGAGCGTTTTTTTTGATAAAATCCTTTAAATGTTATATAACAAAATATGTAGAGCGTTCTTAACAATTCAACCATACTTAGACTTTTGTCACGCCCACT
Source organism: Portevinia maculata (assembly GCA_949715645.1). NCBI lineage: Eukaryota > Metazoa > Arthropoda > Insecta > Diptera > Syrphidae > Portevinia > Portevinia maculata. The sequence continues at coordinate 79,363,753 of OX454526.1, read as the reverse complement.
TATGAGGGATAGGAATAAGAATAGGGTATCCAACAGTTCGCCCAAGCGGACTGTAGCCCGTCCCTATGTTTTTACATTGGATGCCGACGAGTTTCGTATTACTCTAAAGAATAAGATTAATTAGGGTTTTATAGTGGATGATTTTGAATATAAAATTTTAAGTAAGAATTCATTTTGCGGTGTGATACAAATGTTTTTTTTTAATTTATTTTATTTTTGGTTTGTTGTATACTTCAGAAGTCTCAATCACTTCAAATTCGCAGTTTTCGTATTTTATTGTGAATTTTATACTTACTTATTTTTTAAACAAAATATACGAAACTCGGATAATGCACAACCACGGCGTAAAATTTTGGTGTGGTTATGGCGGATGTTTTTGACATTTCTCGATTGCCTTTAATTGCAGGCAGAATTTCTTGCCTAATCCCCTTACGCGATTGTCAAAAATCACGCTTAATATTTAGCCATTTCAACAAATCAGCAGACTTGCCCAAGTTAGGCTGTGCCATACTGAATGCCCTCAATAAAATCATTTTCCATAAGTGGGAATGACTCTTGATAGAAAACCATACCGGAGCATAATCGCGACCAATGAAATTCACCAGAATGACTATAAACTGACTGATGGTTTTTTAGTTCCGATATAGAGTCTCATAATTCTGTTTGCCGCAGTCAGCCAACGAGCATCTGATAACTTGCCGGGGATTCTTGATAAGAGATATCATGGGCCAGTGTATCCAGAAACTACAGCTTGGCATATATTAGGTAAGTATTTTTGGTCACAGCTTATGATACCTGACGTGTAATAAAACTTTTCCCTCGCCGCCCATCGTTGGCTTCTCCAGTGCCTTTACCCTGAAGTTTTGTGTATCTGACCTGCTCCAAATCAACTTTCGTTCGTCAATATGCTCTTCGCCAGACATTTTATGATACTACTGCTCACCTCGTTTAGATAAGATCTTAGTTGTATGTAGTTATAAAGGTTATAAAGATAATTAAGTTTTAAGAAACAGAACACAATTTTGCGAAACAGCTTATATTTAAAAACATTTTTTTTAGGTCACAAAAAAAATGTAAAGTAATATTAAAACTGTTATTTAAAATTGATATTTTATATTTTCAATTTTTTTGAATTGTCAATGTGTCATTATGAATTGTATGGAAATCGGTTTAAATCTGACAAGCCCAACACTATTTCTGTTACTGCGTGTTTAATTTCAAAACTTTGTGGACCCTCTAAAAATATTTCAATAGACCTGACATGTTTTTTCCGTTTTTGGAAAGCACCCATCCTTCTTTTTATGTATATGAGAAATAAAAAAATTCACTCCACCCTAGTCTGCATCTGTGACCCTTTTCGATGTATTGCATGATGAGCAATGGCTTATAAAATCAGCTTACTATGCTTACAAGTGAGTGAGTGAATTGTACCTCTTCATTCAAATACTGCACGGCTTCTAAGGATATTTTGGAAAAACAGAACACCAAAAAAGTTCCATGAAGCTTGGGAAACGGACATTCTTACAAAATATCCTAGGAAACTGCGCAGTATTTTTGTGTTAAAGATTATTTTATAAAAAGGTCCATGGAACACCAAAAAATGTTAATTTTTTAAAAATGTCCTTTTCATATTGAAATTGTATCTACTATACTTTTCTTCTACATAAGTTTTCACACAACTGTATGATATTATTTGCAGGCATCAGGCTCATCGAATTCCTAAGCCCGTTATTGTAATTCATAAGCTCGCAACCCTGATATACATACATACCTACATACAATGCTGTGTGTACATAATGAACAGTAAACCGCTAAATACAGCCTTTTCAGGGAATTGTAGGGCTGATGAACTCGCCAAACAAGGAACCATACTGCCCCTTTTAAATGACAAAAGTCCCTTAGGCATTATAATTGCTACATATGCAAACTTATGTTTATGAGGGAGTCCATCGAGAAAACTAACCTCAAATGACTTCTGCAGAATCTGCTTGGATAAGGAGGAGGATTAGTAGACTATTATCCACCTTCTCTGCATTTGCCCTGCTCTCTCTCAAAGACGAAAGCTCCATTTGGGAGCTTTCTTTTATAATGATCTTAATGATCTTACAAACATTGACATTAAAAGTCTTATAAAGAACTCCAACGAGTAGAAAGGTGATCCTGGGGGGGGGGGGGGGGGGGGGGGGTAGGTCCTCTACCAGGCGCGTCCCTTGGGTGGCGGATAAGGGGATACCCCGGTACGATTCAATGTAAGTTCCACATTGATTCGTGATCCGGAGTAATGAGGTCATAGCAGTGAAGATGACAAAAAATTCCACTGTAAAACCCATCGTGGACCAAAACCAACTCTGGGTCAGAGTGTTGGAAGGGAGTAAACCCTAGCTAAGTCCCACTTTTAAGCCAAGGTGTCGACCCGTGCCCAGGGCTGCATGGTCAGATAGCGGTTAAAGAGAACTGACCGTTTACGGTCCCCTCCGGCGCCCAGGTGAGGCCGGTTGTATTTAAGTGCCTTATCCCGGTAAGTCGGCTCTGCCGTGACGGACCAAACGTTCCGGACATACTCGTGGGACCAAAATAATAATAAACAACCAAAGAACAATAGAAAAAAAAAAAAAAAACAAAAAAAACAAAGACCCAGGCACTTCATCAGAAGATGAACTGCTAGCCTCCAGTCAGGAGGCAATCGTGGGAAGCGGGGACTCTGAGCGGAGCTCCACTCAAAGTACACCTGCTATCCACAAATCATCTACCACCTCTACACCCGCTGCGCAGGACACTCGACCTAGTGCCCAAAAGCGTGCGATAAATACCCACAAATCAGCTAGTAATCGCAGAAAGAGCGCGTACCAGAGGGCCATCTTCATTCTGGGTAAGATTACCAAGAAGGAAGAGGCCGGCACGGCTACTCCGCAGGACCTAGCTGAAAAACCCAAGCACCAGCAGATTATTGATGAGTTCATCAAGAATCGCAGGGAGCCACCACCACGCAAGACGGAAGCAACTAAACGCAACCCTCATAGAAGCAAAGTTGCTAAGTTGGCTACCGCCAATCACCACAACCCAATCTCAGCACCCCAGATGACACGAACAGTCAGTGAGGTTGTCAGAGACGACCTACAAGTCGCTTTGGTGGATGAACTCTCTACCAGCGGCAAGGCAGTGGCTGACGTTTGGGGTGCCATTGAAAATAACCTTTCCGAGATGGTGATGGACCATCTCTTAAATAACCAAAGCGGACTCCTCCCCTGCTTTGACTCAGCTGAAGTCATAAGAGGTTACGGGGTAATCAAGTGTGAAGACGCTTTCTCCAAGGAATTCCTAAGCGGCTGCGTTCACAAGATCCGTGACGACTGGACCGGCTTAAAGCTGATCCTGGCCAGAGAGATTCCGAGGAGACCGAGAATTCGCATTTGGCTGCCAAATATGACCATCGACAGTGATAAGTTGATCAACTGTCTCAAGCTCCATAATCCTGCGGTTCCAATGGATGACTGGAAAGGCATCAAGGCTGAGGAACCTCACAACAACACCCTATCCTTCCTAATAATGGTGACGGAAGAGAGCGCAGATCACATTGAAAAGATTGGCTGCAAGCTCCGCTTTGGTATAAGGCATGCCAAAGTTAAAATATTCAGGTCCCCGTGTCAGGTCGACGACTTAGATGAAGTCGACGATGCCAACAAGCTGTTGGAGGACATGAGGATCGAGGCGAACCGTACTACCACCCTAACCGAACAAACACCCGAAACCAATCAATGCTGAAAGTCGTACAGATTAATCTGAAGCACTCAGTCTGTGCATCAGATAACCTGATGATTTTCCTCAAAGAGGAAAACATCGACATCGGCATTGTCCAAGAACCCTGGGTGAACGGGCCCAATATAAGAGGCCTAAACGACACCGGATATATCCTCTACTATAACCGCAGCAATAATAACCATGGTAAGCCAAGAACCTGCATTCTAGCTAAAAAGCATATTAAAGTTTTTCTATGCCCAAATTTTAGCTCAGCCGATCTAACAGTTGTTAAGATGGAGAACGCAGGAGGCGACCTACTAATCGCATCCGCCTACATGGCACACGACCGGCAAGTACCGCCGGAAAAAGTCCAGGCAATGATAACCGCCATAACAACAACAAGGACCAACCTGCTGCTGGGCTGCGATGCAAACTCCAGGCATGTGCTATTGGGCAGCTCGGAGTCAAACGAACGCGGTGAGTCTCTTTTTATACCCTATTCTAGGGGTATATTAATTTTGACGCATAGTTTGTAACATACCTTAATATTGCCCGTAGACCCCTAAAAGTTACTATATTTATGATCAGCATCGATAGTAATGTTGATCTAGCCATGTCCGTCCGTCCGTCCGTCGGCAAAAATTAGGCGTTTAAACTGGACCTAGAGAGCTGAAATTTTAACCATATACTCTCTAGGGTCCCGAAATAATCAAGTTAACGAATTTTTGAAACCCGCCCACAGGCGTGTCTCAAAAAAACAAAATTTTGGAAAAAATCGAATTTTGAGCTAGACAGCTGAAATTTTTTATGTATGATCTATGACTCCTAAAACTGCTCGGGAAAAAATCCGCCCACTGACACGCCCACAAATAAATAAAACAATAATTTAATAAAATCCTTTAAATGTTATATAACAAAATATGTAAAGCGTTCTTAACAATTCAACCATACTTAGACTTTTGTCACGCCCACTTATGAGGGATAGGAATAAGAATAGGGTATCCAACAGTTCGCCCAAGCGGACTGTAGCCAGTCCCTATGTTTGATTATATTATTGAAAATAACCTACTAATATGTAACAAAGGTAACACCCCGACCTCCATCTTTCCGAGTACGGACAGTTTCAACGGCTGGGAAGACGTTATAGATGTTACTCTCTGTAATAATAACAATATTATGAAGGTTGAAAATTGGAGGGTATCCAGTAAAAAATCTTTCTCAGACCACAACTGGATACTCTTCGACATAGATCTCGCTGAAGAGATCCCGAAACCTTTCCGAAACCCCAAAAGAACCGATTGGGCAAAGTTTAACCAAGTTATTAAGACTAAGTTACACAAGACCCCCAATCAAAAATTTACCTCCACTTCAGAACTCGACACAAAGGTTGAGACTTTTGAAAAAGCTTTCAACGTAGCGTACAAAGTCTCGTGTCCCGATCAAATATAGCAAAAAATCATTCCCCCCTTGGTGGAACAAGGAACTCTCTGCTCTCAGAAAATTGACTAGAGAAACCTTTAACATCTGCCATAAATGCAACTACTGGCAACCCTACCGAGATTGCCTTAAAATCTGCAAGAACTCTATTAGAACGGCTAAGACACAGTCGTGGATAGAGTACTGCCAATCCATCGAAACCCTCAAGGACTCCGCAAGACTCAGCAAAATATTGTCCAACCCATCTCTTCTGTAAAAGGAGGACGGAGAATGGGCTGAGTCAACTGCAGAATCCCTAGAACTATTAATAAACACCCATTTTCCCGGATGCAATGATTACGGTGCAGAGCCATCCAGCTCACAACGCAGACAACCCGACGCCTGGGAAAATATAACATCCATTATTACCGAGGAAAAAATTTCCTTGGCAATAAACAGCTTCGCTCCCTTTAAATCGCCTAGCCTGGACGGCATTCTGACCATCATGCTCCAGAAATCTCTGGAACTGCCAATCCCATGGCTCACATCGATTTACAGGAACTGTATACTCTACAATCATGTACCCTATTCATGGAGACGAGTGCGAGTTATTTTCATTCCAAAAGCGGGTAGACGCGGTCATGAAACTGCGAAAGATTTCAGACCAATTAGTTTGATCTCCTTCGTACTGAAGACGCTCGAATGTCTCCTAGACAACCACCTGAGAGGGGCAATAGAAGCTTCACTCCTCTCCAAATCTCAACACGCATACCTCAAGGGAAGATCTACAGAAACAGCTCTTTACGAGGTAGTGCGTACGATAGAAAAATCCCTACATTACAAAGAATACACCTTGGCTACCTTCCTAGACATAGAAGGAGCCTTCAACAATGTACACACTGAAGCAATTCTAGAGTCCCTGAGGGAGCTGGGAATAGAAAACCATCAAAGTCAATGGATTGTTTCCATGCTCAGCACTAGAATCATTCAAGCAGCTTTAGGAAATAGCAATATAACCAAATATGCCAGTAGGGGAACACCTCAAGGAGGAGTCATCTCACCCCTACTCTGGCTCCTAGTAATGAACAAAATCCTCATAAGTTTAGACAGAGAAGGAATCAAGGTAGTCGGGTATGCGGACGATATGGTGATATTGGTGTCAGGAATGTTTCCCTCCGTGATTAGTGAAATCATGGAGAATGCTCTAAGCAAAGTTAGCACTTGGGCAAAAAAGTGCGGTCTGGGAGTCAACCCGGAGAAAACTGTGCTGATGCTCTTCACCACCAAAACCAAATTACCTGACTTTATGCTTCCTCGCCTAAACGGCACACCCCTATTAGGAGTTATCCTAGATCCTAAACTCAACTGGAAAATAAACATAGAACAATGGGTAAAGAAGGCATGTATATTGTATGTATAGCCTTCTATGCCTGCAGCAGAATCTTCGGCAAAAAGTGCGGCCTGCAACCAAAATTGACCCTGTGTATGTACACAGCCGTGGTACTACCAATCTTCACGTATGGGTCAATAGTATGGTGGCTGGCTCTAAAGAAAAAGTACAATATAACCAAACTTAATAAGGTACAAAGAACGGCATGTATAGGAACAATGGGAGGTCTACGGTCAACACCGTTAGACGGACTCACAGTCTTATTGCATCTTTTACATCTTGATCTACATATAACAAACATCACAGCACGCAGCGCGATCAGACTCAAAGAGTCTGGATGCTGGACTGCGAAACCCTACGGCCACAGTAGTATTCTAGATTCTCTACCTAGAAAACTAGTTCCGCCTTCAACAGACTACATCATTCCCAGAATATCTTTCACAAAACATTTCGTCGTTCAAATCCCTACTAGATCAGAATGGCAAAATGGACAAGTGACAAGGGATTTCGATCAAACAATCTACACCGACGGTTCAAAAATGGACTGCGGCGTGGGTGCGGGAGTTTTTTTCGGAATCCTTAAACATCGCAAAATCGTACAGACTTCCGGATACTGCAACCTAAGAAAGCCAATCTCAGATGGAGCAGGCTGACTGCATGCGTCATATCCAGAAAAACGTGACCAAACTACAACAAGGCAAAAACAACCGACCTTCTAGGTAGAACCCGAAAAGACATCGCAAGAATAACAGCGATCATCACGGGACACTGGCCTGTGACCATGCGGCCAAGCTGGGCATCCCATACAATACACACTGCCGCAGTTGCAAAGTGACAACTGAAAAAGAAACCCTAATTCACTTTTTATGTACCTGTCCGGCTTTAGCTAGGACCAGACTATGAACATTGGGAAGCGCTTTCTTCAATACACTTGAGGAAGTCTCGGAGAAAAGTATCAAGGAACTGATAACTTTCCTGAACTCCGCAGGTTGGATTTAGCCTCGTCCACCAATCCGATAATACCCAGGTTTACGTGAGTTTGTGGTAACAAAACGGCACTCAGTGCTAATTGGGTTTGTCTTATCAAAGCGCCACACCTACCTACCTACCTACCTAGAAAGGTGATACATAGATCCACGTGGTATCACAATGGACGTTGGATAGCTAAGTGCCACTTCAACCCAACCTTACCTAGACAGCCTTTCAATTGAAAATCAAGCCAATAGTGAAGTGGAACGAATTTTTAAAATCCGTGTACTTAAAATCCGTGTAATTAAAATCCGTGCACAAGTGAATAATTACAAGTGTTTTAAGAACACAGTTTTTATATAGCTTGTAGAAATATACGGATTCCGTGTACCGTGTTTTTTAGGTAGTACACGTTCAAAATCGTAGGCTCTAAAATAAATTGACATCAGTACAATTTGAATTTTAAAATTTTACACATTTCACTCACGTGCCCTACCTCAAAGCTAGGTGCAGAAAATCTTGCGCTGAACTGCACAGCTTTGTGTTTTAGAACGTAGAACACTATGGTGCAAGATTTTTACTCATCCCAGAAACAGCATCTTAAAGACACATTTTCACCGACAAAAGCCTGATCTATGGGGCTTTCTACCCCAAATGAAATGTCTGTCTTTATCCCGCAGGAGGCATTTATGAATACTGATGCAAAAGGGCTGGTACAGGTCTGGTACGACCGAAATCCAATAAGGATGGCGAGCACTCGGTGTGTGAAGCAACGATCTCAACTGCTCACCATCTTCATTTTAAATTGAAGTTTAACTACCTCAGGAAGATTAAGTAGCGAAGGTAGTTTTAAGTATAAAACATAAACAAATAAAAAGGGATAAAAAGAACAAGCTGCTCTCACTGGCTTGCTTATCTAATATTATACATATAAGATAGACTTTCAGAAGAAATGCAACAGTTATAAGGATATAATTAAGCTTATAGCGTCCTCACAAAGACAAGTAAGCTAAGTTAAGAACCCTGAAAAATACCCCGTCGGATATTATGACCTGTGTGCGTGGAGGGCGAATTAAGGAGAAGATACAACCACGAAGTCTATGAACTGAACCAACATTGAGCGAATGGACAATAAGGCCCCCAGCTAAAAGGATCTTCGACTCCAAACCCCCAGATTCGGGAAGACCAAACGTCGGTTAAAGGCCTATAGCACCAGGTCTGCCCAACTGAATGCGGCGTGGCTGAGATCGCAGAGGACGGAAGGCTGCAGTGTCTCAGGCAGAGACTCTTTACTTGTCGCGAGCCCGTTAAGTAAAGTAAGTAAGATCCACTTAATTTTTAATGAGACTTTCTAATTTTTTGTTAAGAACGTAAGTTAAATGAAAAAAGATAAACAAAATGAATTTAAATTGAAAATAAAAATGAAATACAGAACATTCATTCAATAAACTATAGTACACTTGTGAGCACTTAGGCTGAAAGCACACCGGATAAAGCAAAACGTTTTTGATTCGATAGTCAAAAAAAAACATTTTTTATTTCAACACACACCAAGCGAAACAGAATGTAACAAAACAAAACGTTTTGTTTTCTTTCTTCATTTGGTGTGTGTTGAAATAAAACAAAATTGAATTCGCGACTTGCTTTTAGTGTTGTTCAACATGTGGTCGGACTCAGACTATTTCTATCTACAGCTTATCAATAGTAACTTTATTAGCATGTTCCTTATCTTTATAATTATAGATAGGGCTTCTTGCCTCAATTAACAAAATCAATTTTTTTCCATCTACGTCCATATTTGTTAAAATTTGCGCACAGAGTATACCAGAGTATATCCATATAATGAGTAGGGACACTCTCATATTTTTGACTGAAGGGTTATTGTAGAAGTTCATAATTAGATGTAATCATTAACAAAAATAATCAGAAAAACCAGCCATAAACTATTTTAAAAAGTAAATCAGGTGCCACTGCACAGTGCACGTAGTGAAAAGTTACACACGCCGAGGATCAAGTCGAAAATTGTAGAGGTTTCTAATTAGGTGTAATCATTAACAAAAATTATCAGAAAAACCAGCCAGAAACCATTTTAAAAAACATAGGCACGGGCTACATGTTGGATAACCTATTCTTATTCCTATCCCTCATAAGTGGGCGTGACAAAGGTCTAAGTATGGTTGAATTGTGAAGAAGGCTCTACATATTTTGTTATATAACATTGAAAGGATTTTGTCGAAAAAAACGAAGCTTTTGTAAAAAAAACGCTCCCCAGCTCAAACTTTGGTTTTCCAATAAAATTGTTTTATTCAATTGTGGGCGTGTCAGTAGGGGGATTTAAAAACAAATTACGCATGAGCATAAAGGGCCCCTAGAGAGTATAAATTTCAGCTCCATAGCTCAAATTTTGGATTTTCAAAAAAGGTTTTTTTTTAAATTGTGGGCGTGTCAGTGGGCGGATTTTGAAAATATTTACACATGAGCATAAAGGGCCCATAGAAAGTATATATTATAAATTTCAGCTTCCTAGCTCAAACTTTGACTTTTCAATAAAATTGTTTTATTTAATTGTGGGCGTGTCAGTGCGCGGATTTGAAAAACTTTATCTCCCGATCAGTTTTAGGACCCAAAGATCATATATAAAAAATTTCAGCTCTCTAGCTCAAAATTCGATTTTTTCCTAAATTTTGTTTTTCTGAGTTTGTGGGCGGATTTCAAAAATTCGTAAACTTGATTATTTCGGGACCCTAGAGAGTATATGGTTAAAATTTCAGCTCTCTTGGCCCAGTTTAAAGGCCTAATTTTTGCCGACGGACGGACGGACGGACATGGCTAGATCGACATTACTATCGATGCTGATCATATAGTAACTTTTAGGGGTCGACGGGGAATATTGAGGTATCTTACAAACTATGCGTCAAAATTAATATACCCTTAGAATAGGGTATAATAAATCAGGTACCACTGCATGTAGTGAAAAGGATCAAGTCATGCGTCTTTAAAAAAGTATTAAGAAAAACCCCACAATGTTTTGCAGAAAACAACAGGTCAGCTATCGGCAACGAAGCACGTTTTCTTGTTTTGCTTTTGTTTTTATGTTTCGTTTCATTTGGTGTGTGTTGCCCCATAAGAAAGTAGGCAATTATTGTCAACGACGCTGGGCCGAAACAGTTTTGTTGCATTCGGTGTGTGTTGCTCGTATACAATGGCATTTATTTTCGACAACCACCACCGAAACACTTCGAAACAAAAACCTGTTTTTTGTTTCGTTTTCTTTGGTGTGTGCGCTCTCATAAGAAACAATGTTCTCTTGTTTCACGAAACAAAAAAAAAACGTTTTGCTTTATCCGGTTTGTTTTCAGCCTTAGAAAAATGTTGATCTGTCCATTAAAATCGATAACTAATCAAACGGAAGCTTGGCAGCCAAACTACGCTTGTGTTTTCCCACGAAAACCACTCGGATTGAAATACAGAACATTTCTCTGTGCTATGCATTAATAGTAAATTATACATAACACAGTATTCATATTACAATATTGATCTGATTAAAGAACACGAATGCTTACTACATAAAAACATAAATTTTACAATATTTATTACAGCTTTTGGGTGTTTTTATCCACTCACTTTGATAAATTACTTTTTTCATGCTAATGCCAATTAACTTGATTGTACGTTCATCCCTTTGTCTATAAGCAATGCCTGAGTGGTCGAGAACTGTTTATTAATCGATTTATTTGTCCAGTCATGCAGTTCTTCAAGCTTATTTAGTTGATTAGAATGGAATAAAATCTCATTGAAAATGCAGTCTTATATAGTAAAAATTAACTGACGCTCCTGTGTCCTATGATTTCTGACACATGTATGTAAAGAGTAAGTATGAATGTATTTGTAATGTATTTGGCTGGTGATAAAAGGTGGTATTCCATTGGGTAAATGCTTTTTTTTTCACTGGAGCACTTAGACCCAATACTAGTTTATTGTACTGCCTGGAAGACATACCGCTTTTACTCAAATTTCCATATACATTCATTCATACATACATTCCTTTGGAGTTTGGCGAAACAGCAGTTACGTATTTACGTGCAAACTTTGTCCACCAAACAACCGACGCATATGCTACAAATAGTCTTATCATAGCTGTGTGAATCCATATGAATCTTTCGATGATAAGTCCCATGAGCAAATGCTCTTGCACTGCCAGAAAACCGACAGCGCTTTGGCAGTCAGCTCACCAAGCTTGGACCAAAGAAGTTTGCAATACACGATGACTCTCGAAGTAATTTGCTTCATTGAGGAGTTGGATTATGACGCCTTTTAGCACTGATTGAGTCAACCCGATCAGCTTCCTTCTTCTTGCAAAGAAAACCACCAGTTTTGAGGGGATCGACTAGAACCCATTTCTAATTTACAGTTCAACATTCACCTGCGCTTTGGAGCAGACCATTACTTCGCATGATCCAACAGAATGTACCGCAACATCATCCAAGTACGCCTGAGCGTAGATGTTAGAACTGTTGAGAGAGAATCAACCAGCATGGACCATAGCAGTGGAGACAGAACGCAGGCTTGCAGGCAGTCATTGTTTAATTGCCTCACATAACTATCATAATTCGCAGCCGCAACCAACGTTCTATTAATTAGCATTCCTTTAATCCACAGCACCAATTACTCGTCCACGCCGTATTGTCCGGCAGAGCTTCACATGCTGTCAAAAGTCGCATTGCCAAAAAAAACTACAATATCGATACAATTGCCCATCATGTATTCTTTCTTGTCAAGCGCGCACTCAATTATACCAAACAGGATTTTGGAAAACAGCCTCGCAAGATTTCCCGCGCCGATAGGCATCATGTTGCATCTGAGATAGGGGGTTGCAATCGCAATGCAGTTTTGGGCAAATGAATACTTTTCAGCAAGAAGGAAATTAGACTGATTGGTCTGATGCTCTTGGTGAGTGCGTACTCATTTCTGCCCAATTTCTGGTGTATAAGATACTTTAACTTTACCCAGGGTGTTGGTATGAATGCCAGTGCCAGGACAGCAGTGAAGATTCCCCTCAGAGTCGGCAGAAATTGGTGTGTCATCTTGTTGCAGAATGGCTGGGTATATTCCGTTCGTATCACGCGACTTCAAGCTGTCAAACGGCTATAAAAACGCAACAGCCTCGTCCGTTACCACAGCCTTAGCAATATAAAAACCTCTCCCAAGGTGTTTGTCTTAGCTCACTCCCAGTCTCGGTGATCGGGGCTGGTTGTGAGTCAATTTTTATTGGAAAGTGAGACTCCAGCAGATTACTAAAAGTTTCCGCTTTCGGCACAGTGGAGGTGCCATTGGCTTTTCTAAGTGATTCCAATTTGGCTGGTTTACCATTTTTCAGCACTTTAACCACCGTAGGGTGTGAACTAGTGCTTCGATCTTTACGCGGAAATTTCTGTTAGAAGCCCTTTTCGGTACCCGAATTAAACTCTTATATTCTTTCTGTTTCGATCGGCAGAGATTCCAGTCTTCGTCCAAATCATACTTGTTTACTATGCACGTTGTTCGAAACAGCTGGTAATGGCACTGTTTAGGGTCAGATCACGTAAAATGAAAACGATCGAACGACACCGCTGCGAACATACCAATCTCTGTCTTTCTCTGTAGATATGATAGAGACAGCTCCTCCTCCTCCCTGTTGTATACAGTTGGTTTTCTTCGGGTAAATGTTTTTTATCAATTGAATCGAAATCATTTACTCATACGCAAGATTGGTTGCAGTACTTATTCCAAAAGCCCTTTTCATAATTTCGAAGACGCTTGTGTCTTGTTTTACAGATGGAAGAATTATTGAGGACATCTATAGTGAAACCCTCTATGCAGTTTGGGATGGGCAAAATTTATCAGATTGGTTCCTCGCATTAGCAGGATTGAAACAAGGATTTTAGGTTTTTGCCTTTATATCGAAGCCCTAATAAAAGACATGCCGTCTGGTATAACAATCGATAGGTTTCAAATCAAAATACTGATGTACGTGAATCACCCAAGTCCTTTAAGCTAATGATAAACAAATTGCGCGAGTACTGCTTGAAGTGGAACCATATTATTAACCTCAACAAATCAAAAACAATGGTCTTTCGGAGAGGAGCAGGACAATTAGTAGAGTAGAGGCTATAGAAACTGTGAAGGAATACCAATACTTGGGTTACACTATGACAAGCAACTTGAACCTGGAAAAACACCTGGTCAAAAAGCTCTCTTCTTCCAATCGGGACAGCATGGAAAAATGTTTACGGAAATAAAGATCTATCAGCTAGAGCAAAATTCAAAGTTTTTCTGGCAACGTCCAGATCAATAATGATCTATGCGGTCAGAAACCGCCGAAAAACTGTTAAGGTTCTACATTTTGTTGTTTTTGTTGTCTCCAGTTGTGTGTTGACTGTTAAATGTGAAAATTAATTCAAAACAAATGTTTTTATTTTGTCTTAATATATTTTATTTTTATTTTTTAGGTTCTTTCTAAAGCGGCAATTTCGACTACCAGATACAACACCTAACTACATGCTACTCATCGAAACTGGACTATCACCACTGTATCGTACAATTCTAAAACTCCACTTCAATTACATTATGAAACTCATGTACAGTGACGAAGATAAAGTGGCAAGAAAGATTGCAGTTTCAATAATAAGGTCGCAAAGCTCATGGTTTGAGGAATGGAAAACCTAGCAGACCTTTGTGAACTCTCTTTCAATCTTAGTTTTTATACTTTGGCAGAATGGAGGCCAATCCTCCTGTTGTGCCCCAGTTTCGGCACCAGCGTATGTCTCCGGTTGATCAACCTGCAAGTCGTTGCACTGAGGTAAAACAACATTGCTGCTAATTGCAATAACATCGCTTCGCTTACGCAGCAATAACATTGCTATTAATTGCAATGACATTACTTCGCTTACGCAGCAATGTTGTTTATTTTCGCAACGGCAGGTCAACCAACGCGGAATCGCTGATCTAGACCCACCCGAAGTTTCGACTAGAATGAGCGGTCAACGGCGAGTCGTATTTTGAACACGGAACAGTGCGGTTGTTTTATTTTCTCCGGTTTGTTTTTGATTTTTCTTCTAAGGTGTAGTCTTTTGTTCGCGATCTCAACACTTCATAACCTACTTGAAAAGCTCCATTCCAAAACAAAAAAAGAAAATATTGAGCGAGCAAACACGATGTAGGAGAAGCCAACTAGTTCAACGACAACCTTAATAGTGAAAGTATATCATTGGTATTCCGAGCAAGAGGGGAACTATTACCGCTTAATTTCATACCGCATCGCAATGACTTAGCACTTAACTGCTCCTTATGCAACAGCAACAAAAGGGAAAATTCACTGCATTTCATCGCAAGATGTCCGATTCTAGCAGGGACACGGCGACAAATATGGAAACGGAATGATTTGGAACAAACGGACCGCATAGCAATGTTAAATAAAACAGAATTGAAAAAATGATCGCAATATATAAAAATAGCACTTACATATAGAAAGCAAATAATGAGAGAAGAATTTTAAATTTAATTAAATTTGATACCAAAGCACCATTACTTCACGAAATTCAAAAATGTATTAATAAAGAATATCATCTGGCTGACGGCCCTTCCAGCCATGCCTCAAACGATTTATGTTTAAAAATCAACTGTTTTTGTAAATTTACTACTACTAGTTTAAAATGTTAAAGTTAATCGTTGTCTGTCGATCAATAAACTTACCTTTTCAAAGTTGTCTTCATTCTTAGCTAGATTTAAAAGAGCAGTTCTTAAAGAATCAGCGGTTTCTATTTTATTAACCTTCTCTTGTTTTTCTGAATCATTAAGATACTGAAGGAATTTAGAAATTAGCCTTAGGGACAATTTTTGAGTATTGTAATCTCCAACGAACTCAATTGGCATCCAAATAAGACCACTATAATTTAAACGTTATTTAACTATTAAACAAATAAGAACAAAGTGTAAATCTTACACTATATCCATATCTAAACGCGCTATTTTCTTCATAGTCTCCGCTGAGGTAGAATTAAACAGCGATAGGCACATATCCATGATTCTTAGATGGTAGTTTGCCATGGTGGGTGGATATTGTAAGGAAGCCAGGATGTACGAAGAGCAGACTGGAATTTTGTCTTCAAATGCTCTTGAAAGATTTCCATTACCAGGTATAATCTTATGTTGCAATTTCTGAAAAAAAATTATTTTGTCTTTAAACTTGAAGTTACATTTTTTTTAAGATTTATATTTATTTATTTCCATTCCAAGATAGCAATTCAACTACAAATATTATGTAATATAACGATATTTATAATGTGCTTAGATTATATAAATTCTTTAAAGATATTGTATTAATATAGGAATTAGTTTTGGGTTCATATTGGATTCTTTGAAAGAAAAATACTCCGTCGGATATTCGGTCAATTTTGGCGAATGGAGAATAAGAAACAACAGCGAACTCTATGAGCTCTACCAATATGTGGATGTAGTCCAAAAAGCTCAATCACGTCGACTACATTGACTCGTCTAGGGTTCAGCCAACAACATCCTTGTCGCGATTTAACACAGTTTAGTCACAATCCACAACATTCCGTCGCATTTCACCTACCGACTTGAAAAATCGTTCGAACTTAACCAAGAAATCCTAACGTCATTAGGAGTTGCTTGGAGTTTTCCATTTGGAATTCGTGGCCGTCCGCGACCAAAAAATTGTTTCATATATATGAGGTGTTAAACTTTGAGAATAATCGTTCGAACACGAGTAATTGGTCGCTCTCATAAGAATGCGCCGTAAATGGCGCTGAGCCGCAAGAGCAAGTTCGTTCGACACAGTCGTGTATTTAACTTGCTTGTATATCTTAACAATCAAATAATTTATTATTTTTATTTAGTAGTACACGGAATGCAGCACGGTATGCAGCGAGATCAGCACTGCAGATTGGGTTAAAGGTTACGATAGGTTAGGTAACCGGGTTGACGTAGCAAAAGAGTCATTCGCCCGTCACACACATGTTAATGTAGATCCTTTGTGATACCCCCGGGGTTATGATTCCCTTACTTAGGAAATCAATGATGAAAAACCTATGCAAAACCCAGCATACAATCCATCCAGATGCACTTATGAACTTCTGCAAGTCGTTTACAGATTTGCCAGAGAGTTCTTCTAACTCCAGGAAGAAATGTCTTCCGAGGACGTTATTTCCAATGCGGCAGGGTGCAGGGCAGTGACAGAGAAAATGAGGGGTATCCTCGTTCACATCCTCGTCCTCGCATCCTCTGCAGAGTTCATCTGTGCAGAGCTTCAATCAGCCCTATTGTGAGTTTCGCAAGATTCCACCCGAAAAAAATCCCTTTTTTCTTTTCGCCTATTGGGAATTTCGGGCGAAAATAATTTCATGTTCGAAAGATTCACCTTATTGGCAGCTCTCAATTCGGGCGGAATTAAACGTCATTCAGAGCTAAAATGTTCACTTATTTTTTGGAGGCGAATAGGAGCACACCGAATTACAATGTAAGTCATTTATTTTTAAGATTAAATTTTATTCTCTGTGCTAAGGACTCAAAAAAAAATTACATGTTAATTAATAGGTTTGGACCGACCAAAAACGGTACGTGCGAAAAAAGGCGGCTACAAATAAAATAAATCAAAGAGGAACATGAGGCTATTTTCCAACTCGTTGGAATGAAGGAAGCAGTTGAAGGTGTCGCAACTTCGCAATCGTTTGGATTAAATCTACCCCAAACAAGAAGACTTGTGGAAAATGAAATTCCGATTGAAGATTTATTGGACACAATTGGAAATGATGGAGAACAGCACCAACAGAGTGCTGAAGTTACAACCCTCAAGTTGTACCTGAAAATAATCAAGCGATCAAGCAACCACTCCTGCTTCGACCAGCCGGAATGCCAAGAGACAAAAGATTGGAAAAATGAGTACCCAAGAAGTCTTCATGGAGGAGCGTCAAACTCATAAAGACCATAAAAAAAGAACAGAAAAATATGCACAGTTTATATTAAAAGAAAAAACACTTAACAATTGGAACTTAAAGCGACTGATGTCCCTGTGCCGTTAAATGTTCACATTTTTGACTTTATTTCATTTGGCGTTTTTTTTCGAATAACTAGTTCGTAAGTATTTTATTTTAAAGAGCCGCAGTTCTATGCAATGCAATTTAATACAAAAAATTCTTATCTTCCCTATTTGTTTTTTGCATTTAATTTATTTGGCACTTTATATTTCAAAGCTGTCAAAACACAAATTAGGTGTGTTCGTCTGTGTTCGAAATGTCACTGCCGATTCGAAGTGAAATATAATTCGGGCGAAATTCACAATAGCTTTTAAAATTCCGAGCGGACAGAATTTCGCCAGGCGAAATATTTTTCGGGCGAAACTCAGAATAGTGCTTGCATATTGTGTCCGGTGATAACACACACGAGAGAGGACAACGGGTTTTTGTTCATCTGAAGGAAGAAGTCGAGGACACTCAATCTTTCGTTTGCTGCCGCCAGTGTTTTATCTCCAATCACCAGCTTAAAGTAACGGTGTGGGGTTTTTACTGTAGTGTCAGCCTGTCTTAATTCAAGGGATGACCCTTTTCTCGCTAGTTCATCGGCTCTTTCATTTTCTGTGACACCACTGTGTCCGGAGACCCAACAGAGTCTTACAATGTGATGCACCCCAAGAACCTGTAGCACTGCGATAGAGACTTACAAGCTTCGATTTTATCTCTGTGGCAGAAATCGCTTTTATTGCCGATTGGCTGTCATTGAAGGAGATAGTATCAGCCTGTGCTATTGCCATCACTGCAACCTGTATAGCAGCTGTTGTTTCCGCCAAAACCTGAGCTTGGAAGACGCTGCTGTGGTCAGGGAGTCTGATCGAGCCAGATATTCAGAGTACTTCAGAGTAAAAGCCCGCGCCGAGGCCAATATTCATCTTGGAGCCATCAGTATAGAAAGGTATCGCTGATTCATGGACTGGCAATTGATTCTCATGCCAGTCTTCCCTGCAGGGAAAAGAGACAGCGAATAGTCTTACAAAATCTAGATGGGGAGAAATGTAGTCTACGCATACATTACCACCCGTGAATTTCTGTAGAATCTTCGCATGCCCCGTTGTATTGGGTTTCCAGTTTTCTGTTTGGCTGAGCCGCAGAGCACTGTTTGCGGCAGATTCTTGTACAAAAAGGTATAGAGGTCTTAGATTTAAATTCGCCTCCAACCCCGCTTTGGTGGCAATGGTGCGATGGTAGTGCATTAAAATTGAATACACACAAAAATTCAAAATCTGTCTCAAGCAATTAAGGCGCACCTGTGGAGAAAAAACCCTATTGTACCAAAAACTTCTTCCCTATCCTCCTATTCTTTCAAGTAGTAAGCAGCACCCAAAAACAGGCAATGAATCATTTGCTGGGTGCTGCTTGCAGCAACAAAAAATGCCTACGCTGTGGTAGCATTGTCGGACTCGCCCATGAAGGGTTCCGCGCAAATTATAATAATTAGTATTTACTTAGGCACCTATTACAGATTAATTATTAGAAAATAATGGTTCACGGTTTACGCATAAGGTTTATGTTTATGAAATTAAATGTTTTTTTTTATATTTGAGTTGATTGAATGAAAGGTAAATTGCGGTTTACGATTTATGACGTATTAAAAAAACTACTTACTAGATCTCGTTCAAACCAATTTTCGGAGGAAGTTTGCATGGTAATGTACATCATATATTTTTTTTAGTTTTATCATTCCCTTATTTTAGAAGTTAGAGAGGGGGGGGGGGGGCACACATTATACCACTTTGGAAGTATCTCTCGCGCAAACTATTCAGTTTAGAAAAAAATTATATTACCCCACACGTATGGGTTTGATGAAATTTTTTTTTTTAGTTTCAGTTCTAACTATAACCCCCAAAGTTTATTGTTTTTGTTTTATTTTTGTGTGAAAATCTTAATGCGGTTCACAGAATACATCTACTTACCAAGTTTCAACAGTATAGCTCTTATAGTTTCGGAAAAGAGTGGCTGTGACATTCCCGGATAGACAGACAGACAGACAGCCAGACAGACAGACAGACATGATGAATCTATAAGGGTTCCGTTTTTTGCCATTTGGCTATCTGGTAGTTTCAACACATACACCTCGCTTCAACTGAATAAGCACAAACATTTTCTAAGCTACGTTGCCCATTTTTTCAAAACCTTGTGCGGTAATATATCATTTAATGATGCTAACTGCTTGCGTATGATGTTGAGAAAATAAATCGGAAAGAATAATGCTGCTTACTGTTCAACAAAAAATTACTGCGCTGTGTTCCAACACTATAAGGGTCTGTACAAATACAGAACAACAAAAACCTCTTTAGCGTAAATTAAAAAAAAAAAAAAAAAAAGCGGGCTACAGTCCGCTTGGGCGAACTGTTGGATACCCTATTCTTATTACAATCCCTCATAAGTGGGCGTGACAAAAGTCTAAGTATGGTTGAATTGCTAAGAACGCTCTACATATTCATACAACATTTAAAGGATTTAATCGAAAAAAAACAAAGGTTTTGTAAAAAAACGATCGTTCGCTTAAGCTTTGGTTTTTTTAATAAAATTGTTGTATGTAATTGTGGGTGTGTCAGTAGGCGGATTTAAAAAATATGTAAACATAAGTACAGGCATTTCTGGCTGTAGTCTAGTCAATCTATTAAACTTTCGCTCACTTACCTATCTACATGAAATCATTCAAACAAAACAGCCTGATTATTTACACGGTAAGCTGAACTTCCCTCATTCAACAAGGTCTTTTGCTCTTACAATACTTCGATACAATTTTCTTATTACTGAGCGTCAATTCTTCGTCCATGTTATTCGCCTTTGGAACTCCCTGCCCATAAGTATGAGAAGTGTAAAGAGCACAAGAAGATTTAAATGTTTACTTTTCAACTATTTGGCAAATCATTGATAATCTCTATCTATTTATTCAATTTTTGTTTTCCTCTTTTTCGTTTTTTCTCTTTTTTATTGCTTGTTTTCTCTTTTTTTTTTTTTTTTTTTAAATAGCTTAATAAATACATTAAACTTAAATTCTTAAATTAATTTAAAGGCTTTCAAAAATTTATAAAACTTTTGTCCTACTCTGTAAGCGATTTTGAAATAAATAAAAATAAAAATAAAATACAAAGGGCACTTAGAGAGTCTATATTATAAATTTCAGCTCCCTACCTCAAACTTTGACTTTTCAATAAAATGGTTTTATTTAATTGTGGGCGTGTCAGTGGGCGGATTTATAAAATATTTAAACATAAGTACAAGGTGGCGCAAAAGTAATCCTCCTATCAGAAAATGCTATAAATTTTGCAATTGGCCCCTAATGTCAGTTCTGTTTTGACATTTGTGTAGTAAACACATGCGAAATACACGTTAATAAACAATGTTACGTTACACTGCTCCAGAACGCGGAATATTGGTGACTATTTATTTGAGCAATAATCGGTCGTTGACTTTGGCACAACGTGAATTTCGTCGCAGATTTCCTACCCGTCCAACGCCTACTGGTGAAACACTGCGACGTTTAGCCGCTCGCCTCGAAGAGACTGGCACAACACGAGATTCTGCCAGGCGTGGCAGACCCCGGAGTAGCCGTTCTGCAGAGAATATTGCTGCTGTAGCCGAAGATGTCATGGAAGCGCCGTCGACATCGACCAGACGACGTGCCACGCAAATGGGTATCAGTCGACGGTCTTTACAGCGAATTTTGGTACAAGATTTGAAGATGTTTCCGTACAAAGTCCAGACGGTGCATCAGCTGTTAGCTGCTGACCGCCAATCGCGTCTAACATAGGTGGCAATGGTGCGATGGTAGTGTATTCACTAAAGTGATTGGCAGGTCGTGCGTTCGAATCCCGACCAGAGCCATGATTTTTATAAATTGAATACACACAACAAAAACTGATCTCCCTAAAGCAATTTAGGCGCCACCTGTTGAGAAAAAAAAATCCCATCGCACCAAACTTCTTTCCTATCCTTCTATTCTTTCAGTAAGTAGCACCCAAAAATAGGCAATGATTTGCTGGGAGCTACTTGCGCAACAAACTAAATGCCTGCGCTGTGGTTTTACCATTATAAGGGTACTGTAAAAGAAATCCCTTTAGCGCACGCAAATTATAAAAAAAAAAAAAAAAAAAAAAAAAACATACGATCAAGCCATCCTTAATCACCACCAAGAGGAAGATGATTTTTCATCAAAAATAATCATGAGTGATGAGGCCCATTTCCATCTTAGCGGGTACGTAAATAAGCAAAATGTACGCTTCTGGGGCACTGAAAATCCGCGTGTAACCCACGAAGAGCCATTACACCCACTCAAAGTCACTGTATGGTGTGCTGTTTTCGCTGGAGGAGTCATCGGACCTTTTTTCTTCGAAGACGTCGCGGGCCAAACGGTTACTGTGAATGGTGAGCGCTACAGAGCAATGATCAACGAGTTCTTTTTGCCGCAACTTGATGAATTGGGATTGGAAAACATGTGGTTCCAACAGGACGGTGCAACGGCACACACTGCACGTGCCACAACCGATATGATGAAGGATGCATTTCCCGGGCGCCTAATCTCCCGTTTTGGCGATTTGCACTGGCCAGCAAGATCGCCTGATTTGACCGCTCCAGACTTCTTTTTGTGGGGCTTTTTGAAGTCGCGGGTTTATGTCAACAAGCCTCAGACTCTTGCAGCTCTTAAAGACAATATCCGTCAACAATATGAGGACCTATCGCCGGAAGTTTTGGCCAAAGTGATGGAAAATGCCATAAAAAGGGCTCAAATGACAATCAACTGTGGCGGCGGCCATTTACATGACATCATATTCTCGACTTGATGTAAAAAAAATTAAAAGATCAAATAAAAATAATCCACAAGAAGAATCAAAGTTTTTCATTTTTTTTTTAAATTACAGCCAAAAAACATCGGAAGGTTATTTTTGCGCCACCTTGTATAAAGGGCACTTAGAAAGTCTATATTATAGATTTCAGTTTCCTACTTTGACTTTTCAATAGAATGGTTTTATTTTAATTTAGAAGGCGGACTTTTGAAATTTTATCTCCTGAGCAGTTTTAGGAGCCAAGGACCTTATATAAAAATTTTCAGCTATCTAGCGAAAAATTAGATTTTTTCGATAAATTCGTTTTTTTGAGTTTGTGGGCGTGTCTGTGGGCGGATTTCAAAAATTCTTAAACTTGATTATTTCGGGCCCCTAGAGAGTATATGGTTAACATTTTAGCTCTCTAACTCCAGTTTAAAGGCCTAATTTTTTGCCGACAGACAGACGACGGGCAGACGGAGGGACGGACGGTCATGGCTAGATCGACATTACTATCGATGCTGATCATAAATATAGTAACTTTTAGGGGTCTTCGGGCAATATTAAGATATGGTACAAACTTCGCGTCAAAATTAATATACCTACCCTTAGAACGGGTATAAAAAGTAAGTATGACTTAAATCATTCAATTATGTACATTGCATCTAAAACCAGCATTACTAAGTTTAAGCACTAGTATCTGATGGTTAAATTAGTCAAAAACTTTCGTTAGATCAAGAAATAGACCGGCTGTTTTTAAATTTTACTTAGAAAGGCAAAAATTGAATCTCCAGTACATTCGACTTTTCTGAAACCAAATTGAGAGTTATAAAAAAAAAAGTTCTGTCAACAGAATCGTCTTTCAAAACATTTTTGTAAGCAATACCAATAGAGTAGTTGTCAGTCATAGATAGTTGCAAAATACAAGTCAAAATTCTTAAGAAGAGATCTTGGAAATTCTTAAACTAAATTCAACAAGTTGTTTCTTTCAGAGCTCCAAAACCAGGAATTTATATTTCATAATCCAAAAGATTTGCTATGCATACAATTTTGTATTCAAAAAGCAAAGTTATGTATATAAACAAATAAAATCCGGTTAATATTTCTTTCAATTTAAACACATTCGGAATTCATCTTGCACATTCAGCACGTGCTGATTGGTTTATTATTTGTTTATGTTGAAATACAATATCTTGTCGGGTGAAAAATATATCTGGCCCTACAGAATATTCAATTTATTTTTGGAGAATGTACGCAGGATTATAATCGTATGTTGTACAGTTAAACATTTATGCATATGTGTACGTGTACGGCGAAAAATCGTATACAATCACACTAACTTATCTATTAGGCTGCTTAGATAATCAAGTGAAATTAAGATATGGATACTTTTGTTTATACCCTATTCTAAGGGTATATTAATTTTGACGCATAGTTTGTAACATACCTTAATATTGCCCGTAGACCCCTAAAAGTTACTATATTTATGATCAGCATCGATAGTAATGTCGATCTAGCCATGTCCGTCCGTCCGTCCGTCTGTAGCCAAAAATTAGGCCTTTAAACTGGACCTAGAGAGCTGAAATTTTAACCATATACTCTCTAGGGTCCCGAAATAATCAAGTTTACGAATTTTTGAAATCCGCCCACAGACACGCCCACAAACTCAAAAAAACCAAATTTTGAGCTAGAAAGCTGAAATTTTTTATATATGATCTATGACTCCTAAAACTGCTCGGGATAACAAATTTTCAAAATCCGCCACTGACACGCCCACAAATAAATAAAATAATTTGTTTATACCCTATTCTAAGGGTAATATTAATTTTTGAAAATCCAAAGTTTGAGCTAGGGAGCTGAAATTAATAATATATACTCTCTATGGGCCCTTTATGCTTATGTGTAAATATTTTCAAAATCCGCCCACTGACACGCCCACAATTAATTTTTTTTTTTTTGAAAATTCAAAGTTTGAGCTAGGGAGGAGAAAATTTATAATATATACTCTCTAGGGGCCCTTTATTCTCATGTGTTAATTTTTTTTAAATCCGCCTACTGACACGCCCACAATTAAATAAAACAATTTTATTGAAACACCCAAGTTTGAGCTAGGGAGCGTTTTTTTTTGATAAAATCCTTTAAATGTTATATAACAAAATACTCGTATGTAGAGCGTTCTTAACAATTCAACCATACTTAGACTTTTGTCACGCCCACTTATGAGGGACAGGAATAAGAATAGGGTATCCAACAGTTCGCCCAAGCGGACTGTAGCCCGTCCCTATGTTTTTTTTTGGTTAAGCAATATTTAGAAAAAGGACAGTATGAAAATATAAGGAGTTAGGGGGGAAAAAGTAAGAACAAAGACAAGGGAAAAAAGTGTAGCCAGTTGAAGTTATACACGTCGTCGTTTGAATACCGAGACAGACTGTATCGCTTGAATATGATTATCAAGACTTTTCCACGGTCTAAGACTTTGGACAGGGTTAATAAGTTCGCTACTGCCTACCGTGCAATATTATCTAGATCACATATTATCCACTCTATGCAGTCTTCATCGCACATGTTATGTATGCGAAACCGTTTCGACTTCCACTTAAGGAAAGATAGTCTCAACACCTCCCTTAACAGAACCTTGCACAGTGCACACCTCCTATATTTAATAGCTATTTTTTTCCTTTTTCTAGTGATACACATATTCGAATCATGGACTAAGAATTGATCCTTGGAGTACTCCTTGAGGGATTAACAATAGTTGATCAAACAAATAATCCTAATGTTAATACGGTAAATACGAGCAGGTAAGAAGCTATGTATAAAAAGTATAGCGTGGAGCTTAAAATGAATTCAGTTTTGCAAGATGAATAGGCACATTTAAAACGGCTCCGTAAAATAGGATCTCAACAAGAAATATAAGGAGAGAAATGATAAGATTGTGTCGAGTTGTTAAAATTCATTCGCAAAAAAAATTCTTAGATCCTTCATAACGTGCCATGATTTTACATAATATATAAATAAATAAATAAATACAAAATGAGGGTTTTAAGCAAAGGTAGTATACTGGCTTCCAACAGCTGCTAAATGGGTATCATGTAGAGAGAGTAATAGGGCAAGAAGAGAACCCACGTCCTGTCAATGAGGAACATATTTCACCACCCAGTATATAGAGGTTGGTTTAGCTATAAGAAAGCTAAAGAACAATAAGGCCGCCGGCTCTAATGGTCGACCAGCGGAGCTATTCAAATACGGACGTGATGTTTTAATATGGAACATGTACCAAATCATTAACCAATTATATGGGTGGAAGAAAGCATACCCGATGACTGGACTATCAGCTCTATATGCCCCATCTTCAAAAAAGGTGATCCTATGTATTGCAAGAACTATCGAGGCATGTGCCTGATTAATGTCGCATATAAGATCCTATCCAACGTACTGTGGGAACGTCTAAAGCCGTTCTGCAACACACTAATCGGGCCTATAGGAACCACACCCATTGCAGCTTCGGAGGTACTACTAAACCTCGCCCGATTTGATATAGACTGCTGTAGCATTGCCCTGAAAACCGCGCAAAGGCTTAGAGAATCTGGACTATAGTGCTCCAAACCATACGGGCACTCCTCTGTGGAATCACACTTCAGGGCTCCGAAAAAAACATCAGCTACGGATTACGTACCCGTTTTCAATACTAGAATCGCCAAAAGAAACGGGTTTGACAACAATACAGTGACAGGAATGGAGGAGATTGCCTTCTATACCGAAGGCTCCAAGTTGGGTATCGGTACAGCGGCGGCCATCTTCTGCGAGACTCCGTGCCTAAGTGAATTATTCAGACTGAGTGACGACAGTACCGTCTTTCTGGCGAAAATAGCTGACATAACCCTAGCCGCAAAGCAGATGAAGAGACGTCACCCTGTCCGTGTAATGAGGATATAGGCAAGCTGGCAAGGTAATGACCAGAGATACTCGTACATGCATCAATGGCTCTCAAATTCATTAATGCTCCGCCTAGCACAATTGTTCGGAAAATCGACGGAGTCCCTGAGTAAAACAAATCTACATTGGACCTTTATTGATACGTGCAGACATGCCATCATTTGATTTAGCCGTAATGAAATTCGCGTACTGACGGGGCTTGTCACAGGGCATGTGGTAGTGGGCCTGCATGCTGAGCGGCTGGGTATACTGCACAATGACTTCTGCATAATCTGTAGGGACGCCGAAGAAATCTTTATTACACCCACTATGCGAACGCTCAGCTTCAATGAATAGTAGAATAAACATTCTGGGCAGTTGCTTGTTTGAGGAATTGCGGGATCTGGACAAAACAGAACTTAAAAGCCTCATAAAATGTATCTTTAAATCTGGATGGTTTTAGACAAGCGACGTTTTTGAGCTACAACAAGCGGTTTCTTTCTGTCTCTCTTTTTAGGTGCCGCAAATAATGTTCTCGGAAAAGGACACAACGGACCCGATCTTCTGGAAACAAGGCATCCATCAACCTACCTACCTACCTGCCCTGCTGATGTTTTCTCTTTCTACGAGCCTGACTCCGCAAGTTATCGATTACCAATAACTTCCTTTTTTGGATTCAAAATACTAATAAACCAATTTTACACTCGATTTCACCCACGAAAAGCAACGGAGCAAACGTAATCCCAAATACATTTTAATTTTAAACATTTGAATTATGTTTTGGAATCGAATACAGAGCTATCGTCCAAATATATTCGATAAAGTAGATTTCTGCCGAGACAGAAATAAAGCAACAGTGGGTTTTTGGAATCGGGCTTTGGAATAACTACTTTTTTTGCAAAAATTATATTATTGTATTTTTTTAAATTTATAAAAATTAATTTGTATAAAGTGTGTCCACAAGTATTCTCGAAACGCGAGTAAATCTATATCATATTTCAAATAGATTATACTTAGGTATCACTAAAACTGCACACGCGATTATAATTTTTTGATAAGGGAAACTTTATCAGTGACTGGAAGCACTTTTTTATAGCATACATATTTATAAGTACCTTCGAGTACAAATATGAGTACCTATTTATCAATATTTAAATATGTTTATATGTATCGAGCGCAGTGTCACAGCATTGTATATACACTTTATAGTAGTGCCATCATGTCGAATTTTTTGTTTTAGCCGACTAAATGCAGGTGGCGTTATGAATTGAGCTAGAATGTTTGTGTCTAAACTTTTGCTGTCATCTTCATTTTAAATACACACTTTGAAAACGAAGAAAGAAAACCAAATAAACTGGTTTATCTCTCTTTATCGAACCTTTCATAATTGCATTCCCATGTATGTTGTATTTTTTTTCTTTGTAAGAAGGAGCAGAGGCATTTTTATTGTTTAGCAGCACAGGTAGCATGTAGGATTTCCAAGTAAGTTAATTTGTATGGATAATGGATCTCGCATTATCGATTCTGTGGTCATGCCATATGATTTTCATTTGTGTGGAAATGTAAGTATGTATTTATTTTTCTGTGTAATTGATGATTTGCAATGTTGCCTTCTCTTAGGCAAGTAGTATGTTTGATGAGAGGGAGATGATGGAAATATAATAAATCTGACTTCTTCGTCTGCGAGTAGAAATGATGGAAGAGGCGATTCGTTTGAAGGGAAAAATTGAATAAAATTTGATTTCGGTATTTTTCAGCAAATGAGGTATTATGAGTTTGTCGCATTTTGGACTCTGACTGTTTCGGCTATATCTTGTCGCAAAAGGTACCGATTTCTATATTTTTTTTGTAATTGATTTAGAAATATTCGATCTAATTTATAAAGCAATGACATAATTTTTTTTGTCAGTATTGTGCCATGCCGCACCACCACTTCTTGTTCAATAGGTACCTATAAGATGAATATTTATATGGATAGTAAGAATTTTCGTTGTTTTGCGTAGAGCTAGATTGCTAAATTGGAGTATTGCACAAGTTTATTTATCTTTAATCAACATGTGAAATTGTTGGTATATATTTTAAAGTCCATGTACCTTTTCAATGAAGCATTGAGGAAGGTCACTTGTTGGTATTTTTTGCTTAATGGAGGTTGCTTGATTATTTCTCTTTTGCAATAAACGTGTTCTAACATTAGATGTATTTCGAGGCATTAAGAACGTCACTACAAAGATTATACTGGCTAACTTTAGAGCTTTTAGCTAAGCTCCAGCAATTGTAGAGTGTTCTATTGTGTCTCTTGGCGGTTCAAGTTGAGTATGACTTTCATTACTATAGTCCCAGTATATTCATAGTTTTAATTGTAATCCGCGTTGCGACTATTGGATATTAGAAAGAGTTGAACTGCTTTTTGTATTCATATTGGTCTAATTTCATTCGTGAAAGGATAAGTTGTGCATATGAATATTTTTATAATATATAAATCCTAATTCTTTTATACCTAGTATAGGTAGTCCATTGTCTGGTAGTTATTACACTGGACTATGTTGCTACTATGTTACCTATAGTTGCCAATTATATACAGTGTTGTTCGTATTGTGTTCATTGTTTGCACAGTCCGTCTGTTTACCAAGATAGATATATTGCTCTTAAGCATATTGTATCTAATCTTATCAAATTTAATATCTGATTTAATATCGAATTTAGCACCGACCGCGCTGACCCCAAATTATGCATGTATTAATTTTTTTTAATACAGATTTATTGAAAGATATTGAAATTTAAAAACTTTTGAAGTTGTATTTAAAATCCGAAATTTCCTATTATGGATAATAGAGTTCCAAATACGCGTTCTAGAGGAAGACCAAGTAATTTGAGAAATTCGTCCACTTTTCGAAATAACTCCCCGTTCAGGAGCAATGGAATCCAGGCCAATTGTTAGTCGTACTCCACCTGGGGCTAGTGTAGGCTTAAGCCAGGATCAGATTTCACCACAACTGGTAGATAACCACAATAGTGATGATAATAATGAGCGATGAGATATTAACGAACTTCCACCTGTTCAAGAAGAAGCCACAGACTCGAGGCAAACCAACGAGTTTTCATTCGTGAAATGCAGTCCATTAGAGATACCTTAGTTCGAAGATTGGACAATTTGAATTTAAATACTCCCAATGTGAATCCTACGAGACCTTCGAACGCTCGTTCCAACTTCGAACATTTTTTAAATAACGCTTCGTTTTCGACCTAACGCACAGTGTCACGAATCGCTGATTTAGCGGAATTAAATTAAGATTAAATTTTTTGTTTTTTTTTTTAATTGAAATTGTTCACAGAATAGAATATAACAAATTTTTTTAACATATGACTACAAATTTCAAGACAAAACAATACATACAAACCAGCTTATTTTAATTTTTTTAATTATTTGGTACATATAAAAGTTGCAAGTATTCATGTTCCATGACGCTTTTCTTTCTTCTCGGAAAGTATCTTAGACTTGCTAAGAATTGGATCTGAGGTTATAAGCAATCGATTTAAGAGTTCAGTATTTGTATCTACACGTGATATTTTTCTGGTAGGAAGTTCCCTAAACCTTCTATTTTCCTTGTTTCTTGCGCTTCTTCTGAAAGTTGTCCGATTGGAAGTATACAAGTCGAAATTATTTGTTTTCCATGAAAGAAGACCTTATGCACACTTACTGGCTTAAAATACCAGGCATAATTTTCAAAGGCATCTGCATCTATTGGGAACCCAGACCCAAGAGCTTCTAAGATGATATGAAACTTTTTGATAATTTCTTTAACTATCACTGTAATTTGGGCAGTCTTTTCATCATCTCTAAAAAATCGTCTAGCCTTGTTCCCGTCATTAGGGTTGCCAGAATGTTGAGTTGGCATATCTACCAATAACCCTGTTTCTCTTGTAAATTTTTCTTGGATTAGTTACTCGTATTTTCTGGCTTTGACTTTTTCTTTACTGCCTTGGTCTTTTACCTGCCGCAACTTGACATCTAATCTATAAGCTTCTTTTCGGTCTTCCTACTCTAGATGAAGAAGGTATTTCATCTAAGATATGTTGTGGTAATGTTAGATTTTCATTTAGCCACAGAGAATTTGAATTTTCGAAGCGCTCTCTATGCCGACCAATTTTAGCCCATCTCTCGTCAAATCTTAAACATAAAGTTTTAAAGGTTAATTTGATTGACTTTGTTGCAGCCTCAGAAAATATTATATGGCTAAAGTAACCCACAACAAAAGCAGAAACAGCATCTTAGCGCTTAATTTTAAATTAAGAAATCCAAACATAAAAAATTTGCTTTTTCGTGATTTCCATGGGCATCATAAAAAACGAAAAAAATTGTTGAAACACATTTTAGCAGTGCATATACAAGGCTTTAGAACAAACACGGTCTCCAACTTGGATACTGGATACAACACTGAACAACTAGGTATACTTTTCGTCTAATGAATACAAAAAACACATATTTTATCTATAAATTTTACTTTCATTTACCCCTTATATCTATTAAACAAAATCTTTAATTATTTAAGAAAAACTTACTTTTATATCAATTGACTTTTAACTTATTGATAAAAGATAAAAAAAAGCTATAAAATATACGCGAACCAATTAAAACCGATATAAACACTTTCTCTTCAAATTGACCTTATAAAAACAAGTATATACAATTTGGAGTTTGAGATGATTTTTTTTTTGTTGCACTAAGCAACAACAAAAAAATTGCACAGTCATTACGTAGGAGGCTTAAGCGGGTTTTGTTTAATTTTGTGCATGTCATTTTCCTTATTAAACCAAGCTAAATCAGCGATTCGTCACACTGTGCAACGCAGACAAGCACCACCAATAAGTCAACAAACTTCTTCAGTAGGTAAGTTCAGTTTGTAAAATTGAAAAGTGGCAAATTGCATTCGACGGGTCCGAAAATATCCACGATTTGCTTTTTAAAGTGGAAACCCTTAAGGATCGTTCGCAATGTAGCTGAGAATACACTATAACTTGCCTTATCTTTTTTTATCTCTGCCTCAATTAATATTTTTTCACATGCAAATATGGTTTATAAACCATTTGGGAATCCTCATTGCTGAAATGCGAATCTCCTTCACCGATGTGAACACAGACACCAATTGTATTAAAAACAAAGAAAACAAGTTACAGGTGACTGTGATGCTCTAATTGCAATATGCCATAACCTACCCCAAACATTCATCAAAGCCAACAAATAATATACCATCAACTACTCTACGACAATTCTCCCACCTTCCTTTATCCACCATCGCCCCTACCGTTAAATATGCATATCCATTTTTCACTTGCAAATATGAATTACAAAGAAAATCATTTGAGAATCCTCACAGTAGCTGAAATGCGACTCTCCTTCAACGATCATACACACACATACCAATTGTGTTAAAATCCAGAAAACATAACATACCCCTTCCATCAAAGCAAACAAAAAATATACCATAAATCTACACGAAACCTGCTTTGCCAACCACCACCACTACCTGCATCATCCTCCTACTCATATTCCCAGCACGAGAATGGTGTAGAACTAGACTATCATGATTTGTTGCGGGCGAATGCGCACTGGTGGCGTATCGTCGTTTACGCACGGTTGCACTACTATAAGGTTTATATACAATGGTCACAGTGGTTAGTGTGTCGGACTACAATTGTACTGCAAATCCCATGGGCAACCAGTTTCACGATTGGTGGCGCCTCAATATGATTGAGTACAAAATCGAGTTGTACGCTACGGATATCACTTCTTTCCCAAGAAGCGGTGCTTTTCTGGACTTGGCATTAACGGACGCAAGACAAACACGCGGAACTGTTTGAGTGCATTTGAGTACGATAGTGACCACTACGGAGTCGCCGCCGCAATACGGATCCCGAACGAGCAAACGCTGCAGTGTGTCCAATCGATTATCGAAATGCACAATGGTCGCGCTTCTCCAGATTGTTAAAGCCGGATATACGTTCGAGTGGGATCGACCCAGCCACAAACAGTAACATGACAAATGACGACATTGATCGGCATTTATTACAAATGAAAGAGGTCATCAAACGAACGATGGAACGAATTATTCCTCGGGTAGGACGTTCCGACGACGATCAGACAGAAAAGTACAGAAACCTTACAATTGGCGCACTATACCGATAGAAAAGTAGACTGGTCTCGAGGCTTAAGCGGCTGTACAGGCAATTTACTGACCGCAACGACCCGGAGGTAAGGATGCTGAGGTCAAAAATCCGAATACTGAAACAGCTAATTAAAGAAAATTACAGAAAATCTGTAAGTCTGTATGTACGAATATGGTCCCACAGATAAATAAGTTGTTCAGGAAGAAGGATCACAATAATATTCCTTGAGTTCGAAGCTCTCAGACAGCAGAGAAGAGACTGTACTGACTGCTGGAATAAGTCCAGAAAGTGTTGCTTCAAACGACGATTTTTCGTGCTCGAGGACCTACGAAGCCGTGTATGCAGTGAACAATCCTGTTCGCCGTAACCACGGCATTGAGAATAGGGCGCTGGTGAGTCACTTCTATCTGCGCACCGAACTTGAGAATTGGCAATATGAGAATAACGGATTCACCGTATTCAATGATGAAAACCATGCTAATGCAGCTGTTGCCAATGGCCTAGATGCATCGCACTTGTTCGTGTCGAAGGATGATCTTCTGTGCAGCGATGTTTAACAATGCGTGAATAATACACATTATCCGGCGCATTGGTAAGTAGCTGTGGTACACCCTATCCCGAAAAAGGGTAAAGATAGGACGAACACTGCCAATCTCCGGTCGATTAGTTTGCTTCCGAATATTAGCAAGATCTTTGAATCTTCGAGGACAATAACATCATTCCGGACAACCACTTTGGTTTCAGACAGGGGCATGCCACTATTCACGCCACGTCGAAACGGTTTCAGACATTTAGTAGAATAAATGCAAGAACCAATGCATGGGTGCTTGTCCGGTTGATTTGGAGAAGGCAGAGGGACTTTTCCACAAGTTTACCAGCCGGGGGATGCACAAACCTTTGCTATATGTAATTTATAATATGCTTATGGGAAAGAAGTTCGTTGTCAAATGAGGCAACGTGACTTCGAGCAGAGTCTTTGACATCAAAACGGTTTACAGCAGGGGGCGGTGAATTCTCCGATCCTATTTAACATTTACACGAGTTATCTGGTGGGTTCACTCAGATATGCTATAGCGTATGCCGACGATTTAGTGGCATACAGATCAGGTCCTAATATCGACGTCATGAACATTCTTTTGCAGCGTGACTTCGATCAAATTAAGGGATATTTCGACGACTGGAAGATCAACTTTCAGAAGACGGAAACCATCTTGTTCATAACAACATTGGCTGAGGCCTCTAGGGATACTAGAAAAAACTGAAAGAAATTGGCCATCATTGGAAAAAATGGGCAGCCGTGAGAAGCGTAGTTAGATATCTGGGTATCTGGCTCGACCAGTATCTGTATTTCGAAAGACATATAGTAGCTTGTCTTGCTGGGGCCAAAAAGGCTTATGCTCTGACAAGGAGATTGTTTCATAGCAGTCAACTTGACTTCAGAGTGAAGGTCATTTGCTACGTGGCCCTTATATGGCCGATCATCGCTTATGGTTGTCCATTGTGGTTTAATATAGCGCCTAGTTATATGGAAAAGATTCGGGTTTTGTCATTGTCATGAGAAGGTTTTCAAATTTGCCGTTCGGATTCGGCATAAAATTGTAGATCCATTCCACTTCGCGCAAGCAAGTGGTGGTAGGAGCTAGGTTTTAGGCTCTGTATTGGCCGTTAATGCCTAATATTTATATATTTTTTTTATATGTATAACAACAAATGCAAGCGCCGCTTTACTAGGTGGTAACTATATTTGCATTTAAATACGATGCAATGGTTCTTTGTTTAAAACCCGAATCATCCTGGCGTGTCCATATGGCAACGCAAGACTTATATGCACTTTGGCGACTCTCAACCGGTAACAAATACACACAGGTGTGCATGCTTACATTTTTTTTCATCGCAAGAGATCTTCGTTGCATATTGGGGAGTCAGTTTTATTGTGTGCTTTATTGTTCATGGTGAGAGTGTGCCAAATTTGATGGTAACAAAAAAAATTGTTCACGAATTAGTGTAATGGCTTACAACAAAAAGTAAGTATATCAATATTATTTTTAGTGTACATTATTTGTAAGTGGAGTGTTGCAGTATTGATAGTATTTTGGATGTACAAAATGTATAAAAACTAAAAACATAAAGAAAATGTTTGCTGTTGTTGTTTTTTTCCAAAATTATTGACAATGTGTCCATATGGCAACGCCAGGAGCAACAGGGTACAGTATTTTTTTCTAAAAATCTGACACTGAAAGAAGTCCTAGATTACTTAGAGGAGCTCAGTTCGGATGATGAAACTTGTCTTTCAACCAACCTCCATGCCTTGTATATTCAACCACCGGAAAATGAAGGTGATTTGAGTGCAGAAGACTAGATTACTTCGAGGAGCTTAGTTCCGATTATAAAACTGGTCTTTCAAATAACCTCCATGCCTTGTATATTCAACCACCGGAAAATGAAGGTGATTTGAGTGGAGAAGACGATGCTGATGAAGAAGAAGAAGGCGGTATCCCAGACAATGTTTGCCCAGCGCAATTGCGATCGGGTTGTGAAATCGTTTTTGAAAATGACCGAAGTTTTGAAGAATTTGACGATCCCGGAGATATTTTGGGTGAAATTTTCAATGATAATGTTTTAGCGAGTGTTCTGGATAACTCATCTCCGAATTCACCTATAAACTTACCAGATGCAACATATTTAACAAACGAAATTTATAAGCCAATCCGGTTGCGTTGTGTTCAGCAATCTACCTCCAGCTGCCCTTTGCCAACATCCAATAAGAATACAACTTTCACTTGGTCAAAAGATGAGTCTTGCGCAATGATATGAAAGTATGATCGCCTATTTCGGGAAGCACGGATGTAAGCATTTTATAAAGAGGAAGCCCATACGCTTTGGTTATGAGGTATACCTAGTTAACGTTCCCATATTTGTTTCGCTAAAATACAGGATAAATTGGAAAATATATGTGATTTATTTATATTTTCGTTTATATATTTTTTGCATATCTTATTTTAAATTTTATAATTAATTAATTAATCTTCAACCTCTTCGCTATACTTTAAACTTGATCGGATTTTTCTAAGCATTTCTGGTAGTGTTTTTAACCAGTTAAAAAATTTCAAGCAACTCATTTTTATACCCTATTCTAAGGGTATATTAATTTTGACGCATAGTTTGTAACATACCTTAATATTGCCCGCAGACCCCTAAAAGTTACTATATTTATGATCAGCATCGATAGTAATGTCGATCTAGCCATGTCCGTCCGTCCGTCCGTTCGTCCGTCTGTCTGTAGCCAAAAATTGGGCCTTTAAACTGGACCTAGAGAGCTGAAATTTTTACCATATACTCTCTAGGGTCCCGAAATAATCAAGTTTACGAATTTTTGAAATCCGCCCACAGACACGCCCACCCAAACCAAATTTTGGAAAAAATCGAATTTTGAGCTAGAAAGCTGAAATTTTTTATATATGATCTATGACTCCTAAAACTGCTTGGGATAAAAAATTTTCAAAATCCGCCCACTGACACGCCCACAAATAAATAAAATAATTTTTTTATACCCTATTCTAAGGGTATATTAATTTTAGAAAATCCAAAGTTTCAGCTAGGGAGCTAGTATATACTCTCTATGGGCCCTTTATGCTCATGTGTAAATATTTTCAAAATCCGCCCACTGACACGCCCACAATTAATTTTTTTTTTACATAAAAACAAACTCGAAAACAGTCGCCATTTCCTTATATTCACACTTTTCAGTGTCCAAATGATTGAAAACTTCAACCCATCGCTTTGTTATTGGTACGTTTTGTTCTTTCCATTTTGTAATTTGAGTTGCTAAGCAAAAATTTCTGATGTAGCAAAATTCTTTGTGCAACTAACACGAAGGGTTCAAAAAGATGTAAAATGCGTTCGATGGCCGCTTAGAACCGAGTCTTTGCATATCCCAACAGTTTTAAATATTCAACACCAGCCGTTTCACAAAATCTTTCAGTGCTGTTTCGTGTGTTGTATAAATATAAAAATATGAATATAACGACAATACATTCGATATCAAATGGAAATACATCACAAGCTAATTTCAAAGAATTGTGCACAATGTGAGCCACGCACCGGATTCCAATTAAATGTGGTAGCCATTGTTTCATTCTGAAAAAGACATTGTTTTTTCCGCCTCGGTTTTGGCCTCCAAAATTTGCTTTGGCATTATCCGCGCAGAATGCAATAATTTTTTAATTTCAAAACGTATTCTTCAGCTGTTCTTAGCACCAGCTCATTGATTATTGTTGATGTTTCTCTGGCTTCCGACAACACTTCCAAAACTTTCACACAGACACCAAAATTCGGAAGAAAATATCTGACTAGAACGGGAAACAACTTTATTGAACCGCGATTTGACGAATTGAAACGAAATGACACTGCCTTAATTCTTCGTAAAGAATTTTCCTAATTCTTGGAGAGAAAACAACTATTTCTTGACATTTAGTTTGAGAGCATGTAAACTTTTTAATTTTGAAGCACGTACGAAATATTTTTGTGGCACAATCGGAAGATTTGAAGCTGTGATTTTCTTTTATGGTGTGAAATGCCCAGGTACCTTCCATTGCATCGGAATCGAATGTGGATGGGAAAAATGAACTAATCATTTTGCTTGTAGATGCTGCAGACAGCGCTGACAGATGTTTGTCTGTTTTTAAATGTTGCACAATGTCTGCATTTCCACCTGAAGCTATCACAGAATATAACTATCCGATTTGCTTTTTTCGAAAAATGGATATTTTGCTTTAAGATTTTCATTGAAAACACACTTTCCTTTTGTGGTCTTTGCCATTTTTACGAATTAAGTTCACTTCACTGAATAACCTTTAGTGCATTTGGATACCTATTACTCTTTTGAATCTTGGTAAGAAAGATGTTTGGTGGTGAGTTTTGAAGTGTTATGGTAAAGTTAAGGAGATGAACATAAAATAATTTTAAACTCTGGGAATCTTGAATATGGAGTTGTGAGTTCAAATGATGCCTCCATTGGATTACAGGGTTTTAGTAGTAAAATACAGGAGTGATATATTGGCATGAGAAAACAGGATAATCCTGCGAAATACAGGATAGATGGGAGCGTTAGGTATAGTCTAGTCTTTGTGCACTCCCAAAGGTTACACGATCAATTTTGAAGTGTATTAAGGTAAGAATCCGAGATCAAACTCATTGTATGAGGACCGATTCGGCAAATGCACCGCTCTTTAAGTAAACATGATCGACGATTATATCTATTAAACAAAATCTTTAATTATTTAAGAAAAACTTACTTTTATATCAATTGACTTTTAACTTATTGATAAAAGATAAAAAAAAGCTATAAAATATACGCGAACCAATTAAAACCGATATAAACACTTTCTCTTCAAATTGACCTTATAAAAACAAGTATATACAATTTGGAGTTTGAGATGATTTTTTTTTTGTTGCACTAAGCAACAACAAAAAAATTGCACAGTCATTACGTAGGAGGCTTAAGCGGGTTTTGTTTAATTTTGTGCATGTCATTTTCCTTATTAAACCAAGCTAAATCAGCGATTCGTCACACTGTGCAACGCAGACAAGCACCACCAATAAGTCAACAAACTTCTTCAGTAGGTAAGTTCAGTTTGTAAAATTGAAAAGTGGCAAATTGCATTCGACGGGTCCGAAAATATCCACGATTTGCTTTTTAAAGTGGAAACCCTTAAGGATCGTTCGCAATGTAGCTGAGAATACACTATAACTTGCCTTATCTTTTTTTATCTCTGCCTCAATTAATATTTTTTCACATGCAAATATGGTTTATAAACCATTTGGGAATCCTCATTGCTGAAATGCGAATCTCCTTCACCGATGTGAACACAGACACCAATTGTATTAAAAACAAAGAAAACAAGTTACAGGTGACTGTGATGCTCTAATTGCAATATGCCATAACCTACCCCAAACATTCATCAAAGCCAACAAATAATATACCATCAACTACTCTACGACAATTCTCCCACCTTCCTTTATCCACCATCGCCCCTACCGTTAAATATGCATATCCATTTTTCACTTGCAAATATGAATTACAAAGAAAATCATTTGAGAATCCTCACAGTAGCTGAAATGCGACTCTCCTTCAACGATCATACACACACATACCAATTGTGTTAAAATCCAGAAAACATAACATACCCCTTCCATCAAAGCAAACAAAAAATATACCATAAATCTACACGAAACCTGCTTTGCCAACCACCACCACTACCTGCATCATCCTCCTACTCATATTCCCAGCACGAGAATGGTGTAGAACTAGACTATCATGATTTGTTGCGGGCGAATGCGCACTGGTGGCGTATCGTCGTTTACGCACGGTTGCACTACTATAAGGTTTATATACAATGGTCACAGTGGTTAGTGTGTCGGACTACAATTGTACTGCAAATCCCATGGGCAACCAGTTTCACGATTGGTGGCGCCTCAATATGATTGAGTACAAAATCGAGTTGTACGCTACGGATATCACTTCTTTCCCAAGAAGCGGTGCTTTTCTGGACTTGGCATTAACGGACGCAAGACAAACACGCGGAACTGTTTGAGTGCATTTGAGTACGATAGTGACCACTACGGAGTCGCCGCCGCAATACGGATCCCGAACGAGCAAACGCTGCAGTGTGTCCAATCGATTATCGAAATGCACAATGGTCGCGCTTCTCCAGATTGTTAAAGCCGGATATACGTTCGAGTGGGATCGACCCAGCCACAAACAGTAACATGACAAATGACGACATTGATCGGCATTTATTACAAATGAAAGAGGTCATCAAACGAACGATGGAACGAATTATTCCTCGGGTAGGACGTTCCGACGACGATCAGACAGAAAAGTACAGAAACCTTACAATTGGCGCACTATACCGATAGAAAAGTAGACTGGTCTCGAGGCTTAAGCGGCTGTACAGGCAATTTACTGACCGCAACGACCCGGAGGTAAGGATGCTGAGGTCAAAAATCCGAATACTGAAACAGCTAATTAAAGAAAATTACAGAAAATCTGTAAGTCTGTATGTACGAATATGGTCCCACAGATAAATAAGTTGTTCAGGAAGAAGGATCACAATAATATTCCTTGAGTTCGAAGCTCTCAGACAGCAGAGAAGAGACTGTACTGACTGCTGGAATAAGTCCAGAAAGTGTTGCTTCAAACGACGATTTTTCGTGCTCGAGGACCTACGAAGCCGTGTATGCAGTGAACAATCCTGTTCGCCGTAACCACGGCATTGAGAATAGGGCGCTGGTGAGTCACTTCTATCTGCGCACCGAACTTGAGAATTGGCAATATGAGAATAACGGATTCACCGTATTCAATGATGAAAACCATGCTAATGCAGCTGTTGCCAATGGCCTAGATGCATCGCACTTGTTCGTGTCGAAGGATGATCTTCTGTGCAGCGATGTTTAACAATGCGTGAATAATACACATTATCCGGCGCATTGGTAAGTAGCTGTGGTACACCCTATCCCGAAAAAGGGTAAAGATAGGACGAACACTGCCAATCTCCGGTCGATTAGTTTGCTTCCGAATATTAGCAAGATCTTTGAATCTTCGAGGACAATAACATCATTCCGGACAACCACTTTGGTTTCAGACAGGGGCATGCCACTATTCACGCCACGTCGAAACGGTTTCAGACATTTAGTAGAATAAATGCAAGAACCAATGCATGGGTGCTTGTCCGGTTGATTTGGAGAAGGCAGAGGGACTTTTCCACAAGTTTACCAGCCGGGGGATGCACAAACCTTTGCTATATGTAATTTATAATATGCTTATGGGAAAGAAGTTCGTTGTCAAATGAGGCAACGTGACTTCGAGCAGAGTCTTTGACATCAAAACGGTTTACAGCAGGGGGCGGTGAATTCTCCGATCCTATTTAACATTTACACGAGTTATCTGGTGGGTTCACTCAGATATGCTATAGCGTATGCCGACGATTTAGTGGC
This sequence comes from Portevinia maculata, assembly GCA_949715645.1. NCBI lineage: Eukaryota > Metazoa > Arthropoda > Insecta > Diptera > Syrphidae > Portevinia > Portevinia maculata. The sequence continues at coordinate 79,323,323 of OX454526.1, read as the reverse complement.
ATACAGATCAGGTCCTAATATCGACGTCATGAACATTCTTTTGCAGCGTGACTTCGATCAAATTAAGGGATATTTCGACGACTGGAAGATCAACTTTCAGAAGACGGAAACCATCTTGTTCATAACAACATTGGCTGAGGCCTCTAGGGATACTAGAAAAAACTGAAAGAAATTGGCCATCATTGGAAAAAATGGGCAGCCGTGAGAAGCGTAGTTAGATATCTGGGTATCTGGCTCGACCAGTATCTGTATTTCGAAAGACATATAGTAGCTTGTCTTGCTGGGGCCAAAAAGGCTTATGCTCTGACAAGGAGATTGTTTCATAGCAGTCAACTTGACTTCAGAGTGAAGGTCATTTGCTACGTGGCCCTTATATGGCCGATCATCGCTTATGGTTGTCCATTGTGGTTTAATATAGCGCCTAGTTATATGGAAAAGATTCGGGTTTTGTCATTGTCATGAGAAGGTTTTCAAATTTGCCGTTCGGATTCGGCATAAAATTGTAGATCCATTCCACTTCGCGCAAGCAAGTGGTGGTAGGAGCTAGGTTTTAGGCTCTGTATTGGCCGTTAATGCCTAATATTTATATATTTTTTTTATATGTATAACAACAAATGCAAGCGCCGCTTTACTAGGTGGTAACTATATTTGCATTTAAATACGATGCAATGGTTCTTTGTTTAAAACCCGAATCATCCTGGCGTGTCCATATGGCAACGCAAGACTTATATGCACTTTGGCGACTCTCAACCGGTAACAAATACACACAGGTGTGCATGCTTACATTTTTTTTCATCGCAAGAGATCTTCGTTGCATATTGGGGAGTCAGTTTTATTGTGTGCTTTATTGTTCATGGTGAGAGTGTGCCAAATTTGATGGTAACAAAAAAAATTGTTCACGAATTAGTGTAATGGCTTACAACAAAAAGTAAGTATATCAATATTATTTTTAGTGTACATTATTTGTAAGTGGAGTGTTGCAGTATTGATAGTATTTTGGATGTACAAAATGTATAAAAACTAAAAACATAAAGAAAATGTTTGCTGTTGTTGTTTTTTTCCAAAATTATTGACAATGTGTCCATATGGCAACGCCAGGAGCAACAGGGTACAGTATTTTTTTCTAAAAATCTGACACTGAAAGAAGTCCTAGATTACTTAGAGGAGCTCAGTTCGGATGATGAAACTTGTCTTTCAACCAACCTCCATGCCTTGTATATTCAACCACCGGAAAATGAAGGTGATTTGAGTGCAGAAGACTAGATTACTTCGAGGAGCTTAGTTCCGATTATAAAACTGGTCTTTCAAATAACCTCCATGCCTTGTATATTCAACCACCGGAAAATGAAGGTGATTTGAGTGGAGAAGACGATGCTGATGAAGAAGAAGAAGGCGGTATCCCAGACAATGTTTGCCCAGCGCAATTGCGATCGGGTTGTGAAATCGTTTTTGAAAATGACCGAAGTTTTGAAGAATTTGACGATCCCGGAGATATTTTGGGTGAAATTTTCAATGATAATGTTTTAGCGAGTGTTCTGGATAACTCATCTCCGAATTCACCTATAAACTTACCAGATGCAACATATTTAACAAACGAAATTTATAAGCCAATCCGGTTGCGTTGTGTTCAGCAATCTACCTCCAGCTGCCCTTTGCCAACATCCAATAAGAATACAACTTTCACTTGGTCAAAAGATGAGTCTTGCGCAATGATATGAAAGTATGATCGCCTATTTCGGGAAGCACGGATGTAAGCATTTTATAAAGAGGAAGCCCATACGCTTTGGTTATGAGGTATACCTAGTTAACGTTCCCATATTTGTTTCGCTAAAATACAGGATAAATTGGAAAATATATGTGATTTATTTATATTTTCGTTTATATATTTTTTGCATATCTTATTTTAAATTTTATAATTAATTAATTAATCTTCAACCTCTTCGCTATACTTTAAACTTGATCGGATTTTTCTAAGCATTTCTGGTAGTGTTTTTAACCAGTTAAAAAATTTCAAGCAACTCATTTTTATACCCTATTCTAAGGGTATATTAATTTTGACGCATAGTTTGTAACATACCTTAATATTGCCCGCAGACCCCTAAAAGTTACTATATTTATGATCAGCATCGATAGTAATGTCGATCTAGCCATGTCCGTCCGTCCGTCCGTTCGTCCGTCTGTCTGTAGCCAAAAATTGGGCCTTTAAACTGGACCTAGAGAGCTGAAATTTTTACCATATACTCTCTAGGGTCCCGAAATAATCAAGTTTACGAATTTTTGAAATCCGCCCACAGACACGCCCACCCAAACCAAATTTTGGAAAAAATCGAATTTTGAGCTAGAAAGCTGAAATTTTTTATATATGATCTATGACTCCTAAAACTGCTTGGGATAAAAAATTTTCAAAATCCGCCCACTGACACGCCCACAAATAAATAAAATAATTTTTTTATACCCTATTCTAAGGGTATATTAATTTTAGAAAATCCAAAGTTTCAGCTAGGGAGCTAGTATATACTCTCTATGGGCCCTTTATGCTCATGTGTAAATATTTTCAAAATCCGCCCACTGACACGCCCACAATTAATTTTTTTTTTACATAAAAACAAACTCGAAAACAGTCGCCATTTCCTTATATTCACACTTTTCAGTGTCCAAATGATTGAAAACTTCAACCCATCGCTTTGTTATTGGTACGTTTTGTTCTTTCCATTTTGTAATTTGAGTTGCTAAGCAAAAATTTCTGATGTAGCAAAATTCTTTGTGCAACTAACACGAAGGGTTCAAAAAGATGTAAAATGCGTTCGATGGCCGCTTAGAACCGAGTCTTTGCATATCCCAACAGTTTTAAATATTCAACACCAGCCGTTTCACAAAATCTTTCAGTGCTGTTTCGTGTGTTGTATAAATATAAAAATATGAATATAACGACAATACATTCGATATCAAATGGAAATACATCACAAGCTAATTTCAAAGAATTGTGCACAATGTGAGCCACGCACCGGATTCCAATTAAATGTGGTAGCCATTGTTTCATTCTGAAAAAGACATTGTTTTTTCCGCCTCGGTTTTGGCCTCCAAAATTTGCTTTGGCATTATCCGCGCAGAATGCAATAATTTTTTAATTTCAAAACGTATTCTTCAGCTGTTCTTAGCACCAGCTCATTGATTATTGTTGATGTTTCTCTGGCTTCCGACAACACTTCCAAAACTTTCACACAGACACCAAAATTCGGAAGAAAATATCTGACTAGAACGGGAAACAACTTTATTGAACCGCGATTTGACGAATTGAAACGAAATGACACTGCCTTAATTCTTCGTAAAGAATTTTCCTAATTCTTGGAGAGAAAACAACTATTTCTTGACATTTAGTTTGAGAGCATGTAAACTTTTTAATTTTGAAGCACGTACGAAATATTTTTGTGGCACAATCGGAAGATTTGAAGCTGTGATTTTCTTTTATGGTGTGAAATGCCCAGGTACCTTCCATTGCATCGGAATCGAATGTGGATGGGAAAAATGAACTAATCATTTTGCTTGTAGATGCTGCAGACAGCGCTGACAGATGTTTGTCTGTTTTTAAATGTTGCACAATGTCTGCATTTCCACCTGAAGCTATCACAGAATATAACTATCCGATTTGCTTTTTTCGAAAAATGGATATTTTGCTTTAAGATTTTCATTGAAAACACACTTTCCTTTTGTGGTCTTTGCCATTTTTACGAATTAAGTTCACTTCACTGAATAACCTTTAGTGCATTTGGATACCTATTACTCTTTTGAATCTTGGTAAGAAAGATGTTTGGTGGTGAGTTTTGAAGTGTTATGGTAAAGTTAAGGAGATGAACATAAAATAATTTTAAACTCTGGGAATCTTGAATATGGAGTTGTGAGTTCAAATGATGCCTCCATTGGATTACAGGGTTTTAGTAGTAAAATACAGGAGTGATATATTGGCATGAGAAAACAGGATAATCCTGCGAAATACAGGATAGATGGGAGCGTTAGGTATAGTCTAGTCTTTGTGCACTCCCAAAGGTTACACGATCAATTTTGAAGTGTATTAAGGTAAGAATCCGAGATCAAACTCATTGTATGAGGACCGATTCGGCAAATGCACCGCTCTTTAAGTAAACATGATCGACGATTTTTCCGAGAATGTTCAGCAAATCCCGTTTTCATTCTACTTTGGCAATTTATTTACGAGTCGTGGCACTTGGCTTATTGATGCATGCGCGCAAAATGCATGGCAGCTTCATCGGCATGTCGATTTGAGTATGCCATGTTTTTGTGCCATGTTTCAAGCGAGAAATTGCAATTTATTATTGCAAACATTTCGGTGATCCACCAAAGTCATATAGCAGTGTTAAAAGGCAAAAATGGCGGTTGGAAGCTGGGTCATTAGCTATTACTCTTCGCTATGACCAAAAGACTCATCTAGTCGTTCGCTTAGAAAAACATAGGGACGGGCTACAGTCCGCTTGGGCGAACTGTTGGATACCCTATTCTTATTCCTATCCCTCATAAGTGGGCGTGACAAAAGTCTAAGTATGGGTAAATTGTTAAGAACGCTCTACATATTTTGTTATATAACATTTAAAGGATTTTATCAAAAAAAACGCTCCCTAGCTCAAACTTGGGTGTTTCAATAAAATTGTTTTATTTATTTGTGGGCGTGTCAGTGGGCGGATTTTGAAAATATTTATACAGGAGCTTAAAGGGCCCCTAGAGAGTATATATTATAAATTGCAGCTCCCTAGCTCAAACTTTGGATTTTCAAAAAAATTGTTTTATTTATTTGTGGGCGTGTCAGTGGGCGGATTTTGAAAATATTTATACATGAGCTTAAAGGGCCCCTAGAGAGTATATATTAAAAATTTCAGCTCCCTAGCTCAAATTTTGGTTTTTCAATAAAATTGTTTTATTTTTTTGTGGGCGTGGCAGTGGGCGGATTTTGAAAATTTTATATCCCGAGCAGTTTTAGGAGTCATAGATCATATATAAAAAATTTCAGCTTCCTAGCTCAAAATTCGATTTTTTCCAAAATTTTGTTTTTTTGAGTTTGTGGGCGTGTCTGTGGGCGGATTTCAAAAATTCGTAAACTTGATTATTTCGGGACCCTAGAGAGTATATGGTTAAAATTTCAGCTCTCTAGGTCCAGTTTAAAGGCCTAATTTTTGCCGACGGACGGACGGACGGACGGACGGACGGACGGACATGGCTAGATCGACATTACTATCGATGCTGATCATAAATATAGTAACTTTTAGGGGTCTACGGGCAATATTAAGGTATGTTACAAACTATGCGTCAAAATTAATATACCCCTAGAATAGGGTATAAAAAGAGACGCTATGATGGACATCTTTGCCGTTCAATTGTTCGAACTGCTTGTGCAAAGTGCGAATATGGCCTTTGCCGAAATGTTTTAAGCCCTATCACACAGCAGATTTATAATTTTAAATGAAATAAATATAAATATAATAAGAAAATTACGTTTTATTCAGTTTTTGGTTATTTTATATGTGAGTACAGACGTGTACCCTGTAGCTCCTGGCGTTGCCATATGGCAACAGGATATTTTCGGAGAACAAGGACCTCTATTAAAAATTTATTGATACAGATTTTCTATTTTTGATCTTAACAAAGCGCACCAATTTTTTTTTTAATTTCGAAAAAATAACGTTCAGGATGATTCGGGTTAAGAAACGGATCGCATAGTTTTTTTGACCAATAAATTGCCGTATGGTCTGTAAGTAGGCCAAAGAGGGTAGGCTTCGACGACCTAAAAGTTTATTAATTTCAGTTTTTAATAAACTTTAAAGATATTTATTTCTGCTGGCGTACGATTAAAATATAAAAAGCTTTTATTAAGTTAGAAACAAATAGTCAAAAAAAAATGTTAAACCTCCCTTCATGAGGGAGGATTTATAATAAATAACACACAAACGAAGTAGTAGGGATGCAGTTAAGTGGGAGGGTTAAATAGATAAATAAATATTAGGCATTAACATTAAGGGCCTTAAACTTAGCTGCTCCAACCATTTGCTTGTGCGAAGTGGAAGGGAACTACAGTTTAAAGCCGAATTTAAATGGCAAATTTGAGAAGCTTCTCATGGCAATTGATACTCTTGGATCTCTTACATGTTACTTGGCCCCGGCGGGATAGAAACCTGGGACCATTAGATTAATAGTCCTACACACTAACCTATGCGCCTCTGCGGCCATGGGAGGTTATGATACATTTTATCCTGATCATGGCCTCACCGCCATTAAGGAAGAAAGAGTTAAATAAATGCAAATAACACATATTTTTTAATTATTAAAAATTAATTTGTTATGTGCCCTAGAAGTTCCTGCTCAATGTTCAGATGCTGGTAAAATTGCTACTCTTGAGATCTGGTTTTTTGGCTTATATTTAACAAGGCATTTTCCATACTTGTCTCATCGATGGTCTTTTTTTCATATAAAAATTTGGAATTTTCACTCCCAACAATAAAAAAAAATGTATATAAGATTAGACAGAGTTCAAAGCAAGAGTGAGGATTCCAGACTTTGTCGAAACCTGCCGTTTTCTTGTGTTAAATCTTCCCGCACGCACTTTGTTTACTTAAACCGAAAAAAGTAATAAAATAAAAAAAAAAACATTAATGTAATTAAGTATACCGTAAACAATTTTAAGAAACCCAAATAAATCGCCGCCATATTTTTTAAAGCATGCACTAAAACTTACTAACTGAAAATAATGAAAATACAGTGGACGCTCGATATAGTGAACATCGATATAGTGAACAATCCAATACATTGAACACAAAATATTTTATACAGGCTATATATTATTATTATACAAAACAAATCTCACTACAGTGACCCCACGTTTTTTTATTTTCTTTCAACTTTCAGCATGCAGAAACACGTCTAAAGCTCATTAGTACATGCAGTCAAAATTTACCGTTGGTTCTACTGATCGTCTTGCGTTGTGCGAGAATCTTGCATGATTATATATGACTAACGCTTAAACAAAAAGCTATTACTATTATCACAGATATTAATAAAAATGAATTTGGTTTCGTCTCAAGTGATAGTTGGCTGCAAAAATTTAAGAAGAGGTATGGTGTTCGATACCTAAAGATATCAGGTGAATTGTCATCTCAATTAGAACTGGTCTGCCCTGTTAAAAAGCGAGAAAATGTTGGAGCTGCAACTAACAACGGAATAGCTTTACAACGCTGATGAAACATGGCTATATTGGAAGCTTCTCCCAGAAAAGACGTATGTAGCATCCAGCGAAAAAACTGCTCCAGTGTGAAAAACAAAAAAACAAAGGATCACATTTTTAGCGTGTGCTAATGCCACAGGTCACCATAAAGTAAAACCATACTTATCATAGGAAAAGCTCAGAAACCTCGTTCCTTTAAAAATGTATCCTTGCCTATGCATTACAGGAATTCCAAATCGGCTTGGATGGCCTCAGCCATTTTTAAAGACCAGTTCCATACTATATTTGTTCCAGATGTACAACGGTTTCTTCGCCAAAACGGGTTACCAGATAAGGCCTTGTTAATTTTGGACAATGTCCCCAGCCATCCTCCAGAGAGTGAGCTTCAAACGCCAGATGGTAGCATTTCAGTCATGTACCACTAATTCAGCGTATGGGTCAAAATGCTATCCGCCTGATCAAACTTTTTTATAGAAAAAATTTGCAGCTATCAATTACTGCTTCTGAAAATGGTAGGTGCTTATCACCGATTATTATTATCAAGATTTTATTGAATCTGAGAGAAAATTACGCTTTTTTCAGACAACATTTGTGAAGCTATTAAGTCAGTGTCAATAAAAGACGCTGCTTTTAAATTGGCAGCAGCATGGGACAAATTAGAAGTTTCGAAAGAAGATTTTGAGGATGAAGATGAAATACCTCACAGTATTCTTCGCAACAATTTAGCGTTGCATGCTAACACAGTGGAAATGGAAGAAGTAATTAATCTTCTGAAGAATATAACAAATAATTGGAACGAAGATCAGGTATCTTCAGATATTGCAGAAGACGAAAACGAAAATACAGATCATCCGATTTGTTCAGTGTCTAGAGATGCTGTTCAATTATTTGAGAAAGCACTTCAATGGGCAACTAGCAACTTTTTACGCGTAACGGGGAGAAAGATATTCGCTCCTATTATGGTATCCGTTCCGAAAGGAAAATTCTCAGATTTTGTACGAATCATTGAATTTTGCTTCATGCGACGAGTATTCGGAACATTTTTGCGACAAAAAGTAACGCACATTTTTGCGTCGGTTTTTGGCAGCCATATAATATGTCAATTTCTCTCCGATTGCCTCCGACGACTATTCTACGCGGAGAATTTATGTACGTTCGGAAAACGGATACTATGACCGTAAATCAAATCTCCGACTGGAGTTGCGTAGCGGAGCAAATTACTTTCCGAACGGATACCATAATAGGGCTGATAATGATGGCACCGAAACAATCATGTGACAAAGGCTCCTGTGTGTCGATGTTGGCTTCCATCATTTTAACCATCTTTAAAATTATAATTTTGCCAAAAAGCTTTTGATTAAAGAAGTGTTTTAACTCAATCCTTTAAAAAAAGGACGTGAAATTGACTAAGTCAAGATTTTTTCAAGTTTTGATTTATTTGCTCTCGTAACCAAGGAATTAAATCGTAGTTTCAACACGATCTGAAGTAGATTGCATTATTTCGTTTTCTCAAAACTATATTTTTTGATTTAATGTGTTTCACTTGTAAATATCTACCGATTTTAAAACAGTGAAGAGGCATAATCCTTAAGGTCGATATTCTCAAAGTTTCGGCGAAAAAATTCGTTGTCAAGGGTGGTCGCTCGTATTCGCATCCTCTTTCAAGTTTATAGCCTGTGGAAGTTGGACGACTGCGATTCCGAGATATATTTAACCAAGTGACAAGTGCCAAGTGACATAATTTTTGAACTAATAAAGCTTCAAAAACGGATTTGTACATTTTGGAGAGATAATTCAGTTGAAGATGTTAATGACCTTGTGTGATTTTATGCAGCATAGTCCTCCGCTAAAATCTCAGCATTTTGGTAGTTGTTTTTCACAATTTCTATGCGTTGTGCGTTCGTGTATTTCTCATTGAATTAATGTTCACACACGACATGACAACGCGCAAAAAAAAATAGCGTTAACTTCAAAATACGCGGGCTTTATGGGACACCCTTTAGCTTTCGGAAGTCATACTATTTTGAGTGGTTCTTCTTCTTCCTTGAAGGCGAAGTTTTGGGAAGTTTCGATCAGAATTTAAGGGACCATAAGCCTCCCACTTAACTGCATCCCTTCTGGTCCGACTGTGGGGTTCGCTGGTTTGACCTCAAATCACATTTTAGCCGATGCCAATCAAATGCTGCTTGTTGTGATCTAGGAGTTCTTAGGCCTCTTAACGACTTCGATAGGTTTATGCTCCAGTTATCAATACTTTTACGGCAATGGTGATATCCAGTTGTGTCAACACATACGTCGCAGAGTTTCAAAATGTTAAATGTTTCGCTAGCCTCACCAGAATGTCAAAATTCCCTAAAAGTGATTTCTCCTCGCCTTTTACGCAAAGCGCTGTATTTTCCAATCAGAGGTGTCCCACTTTCACGGGTTAGAACTTAAAAGGGGTCAACCTAACCATCCACTCGAATTTTTGACCAATGAAACTTGAGGATTTTTCACTCAATGGATTATACTTCTTAACTGGGACACCCTGTTTGCACATGTATGTACATATTTTGAACGTTTGCAATTAAAGAAAAATTCTGCTCAGTCACGTTTTTAATACAATCTATTTTTGTCTTAGGTATAGACGTAGGAAACTGCATTATATAACAATTATTTGTTTATTATGTATATGAAGATAATCTTTTCAAAACAAAACCTAAATATACTTTATTATTGATAAGCTCATCAGTATGAAGCATTTAGAAAGACGAGTTTCTTTCCACTTTTTAAATTTTGATAATACATTTACATGTACGTTAAAAATTGACTGCATGAAGTGCCATATATAGATACTTAAGTACCGATATTTTGAATATATCCACCCCTATCGGGAATTCCGAGGGAAAAATATTTCCCCCGAACATTTTTTGTTCCCGGGAACTAAATCTACCCATCGTGAATTTCCATCGGAATGTTTTTTCCCCGGGAATCAGAAAAGTACTTTCGAAAATATGTTCGAATGTTTTGACACCATCAAGTAGACAAGATACGGGAATGCCATTTGTTGAAAAAAATTAAAAATAATAGTTTAATATATTTAGAAGTGCGCATTTTTTAATATGTTTAGAAGTGCGCATTTTTTAATATGTTTTTTAATATGTTTAGAGGTGTGCATTTTATATTAAAATTTAAAAGAGCTTCACCAATCTGGTCTAGTTCACGTTGCAGTTGAAGCTCTTTTTGTAAAATAACAGTGATTGTAGTTGTTTTCTGTTGGCCTTTTTGTTTCGTTTTATTTCTTCTATTTGCATTGAAATCCATAGCTCTTTTATCCGGGGGTACGAATCAACAGAATTCAAAAGCAATTCAGTTAAGTACGATTCGTCGAAATCTGAAGATAGCCGATTGGATTGCATGTTTTTTTTTGATTTGCGATGATCCTGTGGCTGTTTTCGTTTTGTGAATCAACGCATTCCTCCTCTTTTCGTGTTTTGCTGCAAGAAGCTAATCCGAATCGCTTTGCATCTGAAGAACCTTCAACCGACACACTCATAGCTCAAATGTTGATGACTGCTTCTTCCAAGGGGGAATATTTCTATTCTTTGTAAGGACCTCCCCCGGTTGCATTTTTAGCTTGAGGTTCTCGGACATCTTTTTTCAGATTTTTTTTTGTCACTCCAAACTTTAATAATTTGGAATTAAACATACGTATAAAATATGAAACTTACCTTTTTCCACTCAAATACAGACTTCACGGATAGCCCAACAATGTTCTTTTTTTTCTCCAAGGCTCTCCAAAAGCTGTTCACTTCCTCTTTTTTTCTTTGTGTATATCGATTTGCTATATCCGGATATTTTTCCATATGATTTATTTATAATAATCTGCATCTGTTTTGTATTTGTTGCGTTTGACCTTCATCAAAACTAACTGCATTATTTTTCTAAATATTTGGCAGAAAAAAACTTATATTGTTGCTCTTTAGCTAAAGTTCCCAAACGAAATGGTAGCGGAATATTTCGGGGAAAATTACGGCAATATTTCCATCGGTTATTCATTCACGATACCTATTTTTTCCGACGGAATTTTTTGTTCCCTTTCGAAAATTGTTCACGATACCTATTTTGTGAAAAAGGGAAACATTTCGGGGGAAATATTATTCCCGATAGGGGTGATTGTGTTATTGTAGGGAACACGTGATAGGTTTGTTGTTGTATTTTGTTGTAGCAGTATAAGCTAGCCTTTGTTTTGTACCAAGGCAGTCACTTTACCTAACCTACCCTTGTTTGTAGATATAGGTAGTGCCTGACACTTGGGTTAGGTTAGGTTGGGAGGTCTCCCTGTAGTCACTGGCAGAGAATTAGGATATTGCTTAATTGACAGAAGACATCATTGTGGTTTGGAAGCTTTAAACTCCACTCTATTGGTTGCACCCCATTTAAAAATGCTGTCAATGTCGGAATTCGATGAACTTGACATACGTAGTCATTCCAGTTCCACGCACGAAGATGATGGCGTGACCCAGGAAAAGAATGCGAGAAACTGGAGAATACTTTCATCAGCAAAGGAATGGATTGGATTAGAATTAACAATCATTAAAAATCAGGAAGAGAGTCGGAGACAAAAACAGAGAGAACACCGGCATTTGTTTATATTTAAAAACGTCTAATTTCTAATCCATCGGTTCAAAATGCACACATTTTCGACAAAAGAGCGTGATGCTAAATGATGCTCTTTTTGAATAGAATTTTAAGCGCAAACTTTCTTATTTTCACTACCGCACCGTGGTTTAGAGATTCGTTAAACGTTTTGTTTAAATAGGTTATCAAATTGCATTTGTACCATGGAATATTCAACGCGCTCAAGTACATGGCGAGATAAGACACATCCTGTGAGCATCACACTACCCGTGTGACTTTGTAGTATATTTCGCATCAACTTTTGGTCGTTTTAAAATTTCATTAGATTATAATGTGGACATTGCAGTCAGTTCTGGCTCATCTGAACTTTTTTCGGTTTTCCTCAGATAGGTAGCCCTTATATGACCGCAAGCTGATATTTTCAGCACCTTCCCTGCATGGGTTTAAAAAAATATTATTGCTGGAATTATATTCATGGGTATGGGGTGTTTTTTATGGAGGTATAAATTTTCTGATAGGGACTGTCATACTAATAAAGTGTGTTTGACTTTTTTTCAGTATACTTTGGCAAATCACAATGGAATGACTTACACCAGAACAACGTTTACTAATCGTGGAAATTTATTTCCAAAACTCGCGCTCTGTTCGCCAAACTTAACAAACAGCGCATGCAACCATGACTTTGTTGAGCCAAACGTTTGGCGATCGAATCATCTCAAGAAATGGATATGTGAGTTGGCCACCTCGTTCGTGTGATTTGACACGTTTGGACTACTTTTTGTGTGGGTAGGTCGAATCTCTTGTTTACGCTGATAAACCAGTAACGATGGATCACTTAGAAGTCAACATTCGACGAATTTATTTTCCTGTCGCCGGGTCAGAAGGTGGATCTTCATCTTTTCCGTTTCATCGACGTTATGATCTGGATAAGACGAAAAATAAGACTCCCACTTTACTTGTCCGCCGGATCAACCTCAAGAAACATCTGCAGGCTTCCCGGTATTAGATCAGCTATCCTCAAACGATCATCGTCGTATGTGATCTGTCTCCAGGAGATTTAAGGCCTCGCTATTTTTTTTACGATTTCGATATGTGCAATATGTGCATGCTGCCATTTTTGGTTTTTATTTGATAGTCCTTTAACGACAGCGTCATGCCAACTCATGGACTTGCATGCACACTTGTAGAAGAGTTTCTTGATGATAAATGCGTTGCTAAGCTGTGATTTGTCAAAGCTTTGAGGGAAAGTGTCATAGTGAAATTTCACTCACATGATATAAGAGGTAATTTTATTATCAAATAATAACTAACAAAAAACATTTTTTGCCTGCTGGCATTGCTTTTAAAGGGTTGGATGGCTCGTTTGGCCTCTCTTAGACCGGAGTGTTTTCCCAGTGTGAGATACATTTTGTTCTCAGCTTTTTATAGCTACATTAGTAGCTGATTTAGGTGTGTAGCAGAAGGGTTCAGGTCCTGTGAAAGGGGTTTCTGAACCACCTCTGCCTAGTTCGTCAGCTTTTTCATTCCCTTCAAAATCTCCATAGCAAGGAATCCACCACAGTTTGGTTTTGTTTCTGCGGCTGACTTTCTGGAGGGTATTGAAGACTGATTTGGAGTCAATTGTGTGTAAGCTAAGGGCTTTTATAGCTGCTTGACTGTCTATTTGATACCAGTGTTGACGAAATGGTTAGCGCATTCTTGAATGGTGAGGAGCTCTGTCTGGAATACACTAGGGCTACTTCCCATTGGCATTGAGACGTTGAGGTTTGGTTCGTGAAAAAAGCTCCTGTGCCCGATTCCATTTTAGAACCATCCGTATACCGCTTTAATCCGGTTTGGCGGTTTGGTGGGCTATTACTAGCCCATGCTTCTCTATTTGGTATCTCCGTAGAAAATCGCTTATTGAAACATACTTTAGTTTACTTCCCTTACTTTAAGCTACTCAAAGTTACTAAAAACTGCTTAAAGTTGTTCCCTAACACAAAACTTTCGTAAAAGAGAAAGGAATTAAGAGAGCAAACAACTTTTCGAATTTCTGCCCAAGAAATTTCTTTACGCCGGTTGTAAAACCCGGTTTATTCGAAGCGCAATTACGTAACTCAGAATTGATTAAGTTTCCAGCGAAATCGGTCCAACCGTTTTTTGTTAGTAAGTAAATAACTAAAATAATTTGCCTGTATTTGTACTATTTATAATTGTCATAGGTCATTGAGCAAATCATTATTATAATGTACTCCGTTTTTTCGTATACATGTTAATTTACAGGTCTCCGTGTTGATAACAATGGTTGCATCAATATATATCACACTTCGCTGTTATTAACAACATTTAATTTCCATGAATAATATTAAAGAGCATTTTTTAATATTAAATAATTCTTAACCATGTCTTATGGTCAACCACATTTCAAAATGTTTAACTAATCGCATAAATCATATTGATCCCACTGGGAAATTAGTCGTGTGGACCTTGCGGGTCGCACACAGACCAATTTTTTTCAGTTAATGTTTCAGCTGTCATGTAGTTTGTTTGCTAAAGGGTTCCTTAGCTTTTTCATAACTTCTTCAATAATCGAAATTTGAAAATATACGTTAAGTTAGGTACTTGAAAAGTAAGAGACCAGACCTTTTAATGTTCAAAACTGGCAGGCAGAGAGTTAAATATCGAGTAGGATTGAGAAATCAGTCGGTTCAAGATTGTGGCGCTATCTACAGCTTTGGCCTTAAGAATTAAAGACCTTGTATGCAAACAAAATTGCATACATTTAGAAACATTCCACATGGGGCTATTATTTAGTTTTATCTATTGTTACGGGTATCTATAATCTCGTTTTGTCTAACAACACTTATCTTAGCAATATAGTACACCATCTGCAGTATCGCAATGAATCTTAAAAAAAATTGATGATAATAAATTTGATTAATTTGTTAAGTAACATCTGATGTATTTTACTACGTCTCCACAATGACTTGATTTATTTCCTCCATTATCAGTTGTTGAACATATTGCAGCCAGAACTAACTAAAACAAATATGGTTGCCAACAAGTTAAAAGAACCGCCATTTGTATGACTCAAAGATGCTAGGTACTGATTATTGTTCATACTCTTAACTGCTTCCCCTCACTGATCTTTAAAAGCCGTTTTTGCCATTCCTCGTAGGAGTCTTTGAGCTCACAACAAACTTCTTACATTGCCCGCGTAGATATCACATACTTCTATTTACTTTCTGATAAATAAGAATCATTCGATTTTCAGGTGTCCCATATTGTTACGCTTTGTATCTACAGAACTTCAGTATTCACTTTTATACTGCATGAGTAAGACTAGAATGTACATACTAAAACGTTATTTCACAACCCGCTGCTAGTTTGCTGCTGTGAACTGCACTGCAGATTGGACAGAATTGTCGACTCATGATTTTATAATGAATAACATTTTAATTATTGTCCATAATTACTAACGAATTTCTGTTTTACAGGGTGCTGTAAAAATATTGCTATCAATTGAAATTTGAGAATTGTCTTTAAATGCGGTTTTTCTGATGTTTTTCCAAACTCTGGAATCGAATTACTGAATGAACCCCGAGAAGATAATTTGGAATTTGGAATTTGAAAAAAATGTTTTTATGTTTTTTTCTGGCGAAAAATATTCTCATTCTCTATTTCTCTCTTTAAGCCAATATTTTACACGTTTTAAAGTCAATCCAGAAATGGTAAATGCCCTGATAGAGCACTTCGCGAAGCCATCTCTTTCTGAAGTGCCGTATTTCTTTCTTAAACGTGAAAAAATAATTGTATGATGCAATATCAATAATTTCCATAAGTCGTATGGAAAAGTCATTGAAAGTAGAGTAAAAACTACCAAAATATAGACAAAAAACTTGGTAAAATATTTTAAAGCAAAAAAAAACTAATAAAAAAACTGAACATGTTAACCAAAAGGGCTTATGCAGCAATTTAAAGGCATAATTTTGTTAATAATTAATTGTTTTTGTTCGTTTGTATTAACTTTTACTTTTTGAACACAATCCGATTATATTGTTAACTTTTTAGTATTCAAAAATAGTGTTTGGATACTATGTCTTCTTGATTCTGGAACATTCTTTGTTATAATTTGCTTTATGATAAACTTTTTTTTTAAATATGCGCGCAAAACTCGTCTCCCGCCAAACAAATTCACCGATTTGATCATACAATTAATTCAGCAGATGTTTTTTTTTTTTTCATTTAACACTAACGTTGTCGCGAAGTACTGAATTGCCTGTGGATGTTTCTTAGCAAGGCTATACGAAAATACGGAATAAACATAGGGAAAGGCTACAGTCCGAGGCGATTTGTTGGATACCCTATTCATATTCCAATTACCCCTTCCTAGCTCAAACTTTCACTTTTCAAAAAAAATGTTTATTTCAGTTGTATGCGGATTGATTTTTAAAATCTTTACACATGAGCATCCTAACGATGAACCAACGACCATACCACGTCGAGTTAATCGGTTCTCGTCAGATCACCGTAATTAAACGACGTTGGGCGCGGTTAGTACGTAGATGGAGACCGTTTGAGAACAACCGCGTGTCGTTGGCCAGTCCCATCTACAGAGTTGAGGTAGATAATATACGTGGTATCACAATGGACCTAAATTGGTCTAAGTGTGTCGGCTTATGCCGACAGCCACATAAACCTAACCTAACCTATCCTAACGATGCCATATTCTAAAATTCAGCTTTCTAACTCGAACTTGGTTTTTTTTTCTTCAAAATTGCTTTTTTTGAGATTGTGGGTGTGTCAGTGGGAGGATTTTAAAAAATCTTACACTTGATTATTTCGGGCCCGTAGAGAGCACATGTTCCGAATTTTAGGTTTCTAGCTCAAGTTTTAAGACCTAATTTTTGCAAATGGACCATCGCATGGATGCTGATCATGAATATAGTAACGTTTGCGGGCAATAATAAGGTATGTTACACACTATGAGCCAAAATTAATATACCCTGAGAATATGATATAAAATGTTCGAAAAGCAGTGGTGCGGAAATTAGGTACAGATACAAGATTTAAAAAAATTAACGAAGGCTGTACCAGCTTTGAAAACAAATAAAATAGGTATCCAAATTTCAATACGGAGACATTTTTTTCTAGCAATGGACTTCACACTCATACCATACTCGTACTACCAGCCCCCACCGTCAAAGTTAGCGCCGAGTTCATCGATTACACTCGAGACAACTACATTTCGGTCGAAACTAGTGATGTGTTACTGCACGAAAATACATCAAGTATCTTTCATGTGACAAATTATAAATACCTTTAAGACTTTTTAAGCAAAACTAAACAGGAACTAGAACAAAACTTTTACGAAACCAGTTATGCTGATTCACCAAGATATAATAGACATACCGTCTAAAATAGCTTGAACTGAACGGTCCGAAAGCTAATTTCTAATTCATTGAAGAATGTATCATCTATCGACAAGAGAGCTTGGTGCCAAAATCTGCCGAATGACCTTTTATGCCCTTTACTCCCCGTTGATAACAATAATTGTAACATCATACAAACTCCTTTAGATCAACTCATGGTCTCACGCTCTAAACGAGCAATAGAAACAATAGGGACTATCTGGAAATGGATAGCAGGATCCAAATATCATGATGATGAGCTAACCATAGAAAATAAAATTATCGATCTAATTGCTTATAATAATAAACAATTTGTAACCAATGCTAAATTATTTGAAGCCTTTAAATTTTTTAAACATATTGTTAAGGATTAACCGTTGTTTTTATTATTTTTGTTCTTTTGTGTCATTTACTACGATTTTTGTTTATTTGTTAATTGATTCATTTTGCTGATTTCTTAGTTGCTTCTGAGTTTTTATTTAATCAATTTCATTGGGTTCCACACTTTGTCGAACATTAGCAATTTACCTTACATTTTTTATATTTTGTTTAACATTCAAATATTACTCTCTAGTGCTGTTAATTAATGTTCTCTTAAAATTAACTTGTCTTTGCCGTTACTAAATTTTGCAACTAAATGTCTATCGATATAAAATCGTCCTCTTTCTTTTCGGACCACCATGCTGAAAACATCTCCACATCAATAAAAATAAATTCGTACTCTACCAATTTATTTTTATTTTACCTGTATATTTTTTGGGTTTTTGTTGTTAGCGTAGTTTAATAAAGTCAATTAAACATACCATTAAGGATGAACTATTGCTGAAAAAAGCAAGCTTATAATTTTTGAACTACAAAATTTGATCAATAATTTAGCTTTAGCAAAATCAGGAATTTTAAATTCAGCCATATGGATGACAATAATTAATTAATGATATACATGAATTAATGATATACATGAAAATGATATTTTTTTTTTTTTTTTTTTATAATTTGCTTACGCTAAAGGGATTTTTTTCTGTTGTTACAGTACCCTTATAATGCTAGGAACACAGTGTAAGCTACTTGGTATTAGAAAGAATAGAGAGATAGGAAAGAAGTGTTTGGGTGCAGTTGTAGGGTTTTTCTCCACGGGTGGTGTCTAAGTTACTTAGGGAGATAACGATTTCATGTATTCGGTATAAAGTAATGGACTTGGCCGGGATTCGAACGCACGACCTTCCATTCCGTAAGCGAATACACTACTACTGCACCATTGCCACCCGCTAATGAGCTATGATATGAGCTAATTAAAACCATATTAAACCATAAGTGACTTAAGCAATATTTCAAATTTGAGATTTTATAGAAATAGGAATCATTGTTATTTATATTAAATACCTACCCCATAATTTTTGAAAATTGTAAAGTATGAAGAGAAAGGTTTATGGTTTAAACCAAGAAAATGTGAAAACTTTTAAAAAAGTACTTAAATTTACATTTTGCGACATTAGCAAGAATCAGACATGTTTGTCTGAATTACTTAATAGTCAAAGAACAGTTTGTAACAAAAATAGAGAGAAAAATCCAAACTTATAAATAATCAAAGAGGGTTTCCCTAGCAAACAAATAAAAAAAAACTATAACCGTATCTTATCCGCCAAAAAAAAAAAAACATTATTGGATATCTGTTTCGGATAACAAAGAAAGACTTCAACCAACTTCGGTAACGTAAACAAACTTAGCTGCGATGACACCATACATATGTACATCGAAAACATCCCCAAGGGTCGGGATGACATTCACGACGATAACGTTCATACCTTATGATAACAGATTAACAGATAGTGATAAGTTTGTTTTGTTTTTAGTATTTTAAGAAATAAAAGACTTTTATTTAAAGTCGAAGTACATTTATATACTTATATCTTTATGTATGTAATATAAAATAATGTCGTGTCGTGGTCCCAATTGAGACCTTATTGGTTACGATTTTATTAGCTTTCATACTTTTTGGTGAGTTTTTTTGTTAAATCAAAGTGAAAACACGAGCTTTTGAAGATAAAACCAAAGTATTATTTTAATAAAGAAACCTTGACCAGTACGCAAAAGCAAATAAAACTCACAAAATTACGTCTTTTCATTTGTTTCGCTGCAATTCTAGTAGAAATAATAGATAATAAAGAGAGATCGCATATTTGTGGAAAAGATAGCTTCGCGAAATACCATAGGAAATATGCCGATCACATTTTTGAATACTTGTTTGTATTGAGATAACTCATTCGCATTCGTGGAACTTCGAATCAAATCGTTGATGCATACTTCAAGTAGGTAGTCTTCCTCATAAATGAATCTAAGATTAACGGGGCATTTTCAAAAAGTTAAATGTGTCGCTAGGCTCACCTAAATGTGATTTCTCCACTTAGTCGTCAAGGGGAATGAAACGGGAGCGGGTCGAAATTCTGCTTTCAAAATTCTGCTTTGCAAAATTCTGACTTTTAACACAAAAATTCTGCTTTTTTCTCTTCTGTCTTACATAATTCTTCTTTTCAAAATTCTGTTTTTTAAAATTCTGACAGCCAATATTTTAAACAAATAAATTCTGCTAATTCTGCTTTTTTCCACTTAACGAATTTAAAGAAAACAAATATTTTTCAACTTTGTCAACAAAATACAATATATTTCTTATAAAGAAGTACACAGGTGGGTACCAGGAACACACAAAAAAAACAGCCAAAAGTAACAAATTATTTCATAATTGAAATTACAAAAAAAAAAAACAAAAAAACAACAACATTAAGAAACTAAACAAAGCATACGTTCACTCACAAAGGTATACTAACAGAATATTTGTCTAAACCAAGAAAACAAACTTAAATCCAATAAAAAACGACTTTTACCTCTTCTTCTATAACAAGTGAGTGGTGGAATGTTTTACAAAATTTTGCAAATAATAAAAAAAGGTTGGGAAAATGTTTAAAAGCGCGCGCTTTTGCAGACAGAAATTCAGGAGCCACATAAATGTGCAGACATAAGGGCTGACTAGTGGTGTGGCATCCGAGGCTGAGGCATTCAATTGAAGCGCTTTATCAAAATGAAGGAACGCTTCAGGCTTCACTTCCCTCCCGCTCCCGTGCTTCAAAGCTTCACTTACTTCAATTACTTCCCATACATTATTTCATTCTTTCCTCGCTTAATCCTCAATTGATCAGAACTTTCTTGCTTCACTTCACTCAGCAATGAAAACAAGCTGATTTTCAAAGTCGTGTTCCAAGCAATTATGTTTTATGGTTCACAGGCATGGGGTAAATGTGCAGCTAGTCATATTAGCAGGCTCCAAGTAGCTCAAAACAAGCTTTTGGAAATGATCCTTAAGCTTCCACGGTCTTTTTCAACAGCTGAACTTCACGCTATTTCAAATATACGCCTTATATCAGAACACCCCATGAACGCCTATTTCAACTGAGGCGGAGTGAGTAAAGAACTTCAGTAAAATGAAGCATTTTCGGACCTCTTAGGCTGACTACGGCTTAAAAAGTCCGTATTATGGTGAACAGGGTTTTTTTTTTTTTTTTTAAATTTAAAAAGGAATTCCAAATCCCAGAGCACTCAGATTCGGTAACGGTCCTTTTGGTATAGAGGAGAATGGGTGGTGTATGTTGTTGTTCCTCATGGGGATTGAACCTCTACCACACGGGTCACAAGCCAACACACTAACCTCTACACCGTTGCCACCCTGAACAGGGGTTAGTGGCAGAGTGCTTTTAGTTAGGTTTGAAGTCTTACACTTCGGTTTGCGATGCCTTCCACTTTTCTTATAAACAAAATGTTTCTTGTAATAAAACACTGTTACATCAATTCCCATTTCTCGAGGTCTTACGGTACAAAATAGAATTTGTAGCTACTTACACTCACAATAGTATTTGACTTCAAAATCTAAAGCAATCTACCGTCGTTGCAAGATCATCTTAGGTACCTACCATCCCAGAACTGTACAAAAAAAGCTGTTTGTTAAATTTTTTTAAATTAATATACCGATTGTTTATTTTTTACAAACTTATAAGTGTATTCTTACTGTGTTGAAGTAAATAAGATTAAATAAAAAATTCTAAATCAATATGGCGAGTATTAGTTTTATTTTGTGTGGAGTACCTATCAGCTGTATACATATACAATGTATAAAATATATTTAATCTAAAAGTATCTACATAAAAGCGAAAATGATAAAAAAAAAATTTTAGAATCGTAATTAATTTAGTCAAGAAAAAAAAATCTAACTTACTATAACCAAAGACTATGGCCTTGGCCATTACGTTATAATCTCTAACTTGTCGATAATTATAGCAATCACAAATAAAACTTAATCGTTTAGACACAGACGTACCACAAATTACAAATCAATTTCCACATACCGGTCTGACTAAATCTAAGTATTACTTTCGATTGTATTATTATCGTTGGTTTTATATTCTTCAGGCACTTTTGCGCAGTATCTAAGGTTGGTAGATACAAGAATATTTCAAGGGGCACTTTTGCATGCTTGAAGACAAGCTCTCGGTACCATATTTGTATTAAAATAGGAAATTTCAGAGTAAACTTCAAGTGAAGAAAATAACATGAAGGACTTCTTGAAAAAAGTTCGAATTGGGAAGACAAGAGCATACAATTTTATTAAAAGCTTCCACCTTAAAAATGTCGTCATAACAATCTGAAGCAAAACTGTTTCCTCTATATAATGTATTGATCTATGTACGACGCGATGACAATCAAATAAAATCGTAATCTACAACATAACAAATTCTTTTGATAGCGAAAATCGAGAGGTAGGGAGGCAGGGAGGTTAACGGCACTAGTGCTCGGCCACGCGCTAGTTGACCGCCAATCTATGTTTTTTATGTGTATAATAACCACCAGTAATTTTTCTTATATACTGATAGAAAAATTAAGGGTTTTCATGCAGCGTCGTAAATTTATCATTTTTTCGTAAAAGAGTGAGCTTACGAGTCACGTTTCGTGGACACCCTGGAAAACTGCTTGCGTAAATTACGGTAAACCCATCAGCCGTTGGATACGCGCCCTTGTTTCGTATGTGGAGTGTGACAGAGATATATATAAAGTTTACGACGTAGCTATTTACACACCAAATCCGAGTCGTAAGGTACCAGATTTCCCATACAAAATTTGACAGTTTATTAAGATCAGCCTACGACGTTTACGAAGTGAACACTATTGTTATACCATTAGGCACTTTGCAAAACTGAAAGATTTGTTGTTGTCGTTGTTGTTGTTATTGTTATTGTTGTTGGTGGTGTTGAGATAACTATTCATAAGTGTTAGTCCCTGCTATAACTCGTTTGAAGATAACATTTTATTGATTTTGTGTTTTTCATAAAAGCATAAGCTATGTTTTTTAACGATTCAAATATTAAAAAAATAGCAAAAATGTAAGGCATTAACGGCTTATGCAGGTCCTCAGACCTAGCTTCTCCAACCATTAGTGTGCGAAGTTATATTTTTGGCACGTGTGGCAGGCTACAAGCTAAGTGACAAGAAAGCGGCATTCAAAGCTTGGTCAAAGTGCTTCACTAATAATGGAGATGAAAAAGCTCGCCTCAAATTGAAATACAGACTTTGCAAGAGGCTCGCGAAGAGAAAGTGCGCTCAAATTCAAGAAAAGTGTTCGGAGGGCCTGTATCGGGAGTAAGATGAAATGTCTTCTTTGGCGGCTGATGATGGAAACCAGGCTACCCACGAACTTCGACAAACCAGCTTGAACAGGTTCACAACCATTTTCAAAATAGCCGGTCAAAGAAAAAGAAATGCAGAAGAAACATCAACAATGATGCTTCCTGTGGATGAAAAAAAAAAAATACTACACACTTGGCGACTGTATTGTAAAGGACTTCTAAATGAACAATTTCCTCGGATATATTTTCCGCGAGCCGTTCCTACCAATGAAGAAGTGCACGACATTACTGTTGAATAAGTTAAAAAGGCGGTCAAAGACTCCAAAAAAACCAAAAGCAATTGGGCCGGACGAGATACCCTCCGAATTAGGGAAAAAGATGGGAAACATTGGGTTCAAATGACTCCTGATTCGCATCTCCAAACTGATGAGAGGCGATCCAATGCCTAACCAGTGGAGGGAAAGTATTTGTCTTCCTTTGTATAAATCAAAAGGCGATACGAGAGCCTGTGATAATTACCGCTCAATTAAGCTGATGTCAGATACCATGATGTTGGTAAGCCGGTATTAGATAGCCGAATGCGGAAAATAATACGGCTGAAGACCAGTGCGGGATTGTCGCAGGTAAATCAACCACAGATGCAACCCAAAGTATAAGGATCATGATGGAAAAACATCGTGATTTCTTAAAGGATTTGCATATAGTGTTGGTTGATTTTGAAAAGGCCTTTCATAAACAACCAAGGGATCTGTTACGGGTTGCGCTAAGACTCGCTGTCTTAGTACCTACGTACAGGTGATCATGGACAATTACGAGGGAGTAAAGAGAAGAGTAAGAGGCCCGGTTGGCGTCACCGAGGAGTTCGCAATCAAAGTCGGTGTGAACCAGGGAAGTGTCTTTGATTATCTACTTGAAGGAAAAGTGACAGACTGCAAAGTGCATCAGTTATTCTTCGCTGACAATGGAACAATCATTAGCGAGGATCATACGTCCCTGCAACGAGCACTTGATGTATGGCTGGAAGTTTTGGAGGGGGATGGGTATCGTATTAGTCCAAAAAAAGAGAATACTTGTGCTGCCCGTTCTCTGATCCACTCTGAACTAATCCAGACATTTATATGAATGGAGGAGTGATTCCCAACCGCAGAAAGTTCAAATATCTAGGACCTATGACCAATAGCGAAGCAAGTTGTGATGATGACATTAAGCATCGCGTAAGCGTATTGTGGATGAAGAGGCTGGAAAACTCAGCCATCTTCTGTGATCAAAAAATGCCCCCTAACCTGAAAGGATGGCTATACACCGCAGTTGTGCGTTCGGTTCACAATGTTGGACAGCGTATAAAAAGTATGAGCGCAGTTACCGGCGGCTGAGAAGAAGATCCTTCGCATGTCAGCAGGAATAACAGAGATTGGTCTAATAAGAAGTTCCAAGGTCCGAGGAGGCCTTCACTTCAAAGAACCTAGTTGGTACTGTCATGTTCCTACGAACCCTGTCAAAAAGGCAATTTCAATCAACGTTTCCATACAAGCGCGACAAAGAGGCAGGCCTAAAAACGTCTGGATCACACAAATGCAGCACCTCCCGCATTTGATTGGCTTCAGTGACGAAGTGATTCAAAATAGCGAGGTTTGCTGTTGTTTTCTGAGGTCGAACCGGCGAACCCCACAGGCCGACCAGTACCTACAGATGCAGTCAAGTGGGAGGGTTATGACTTATGATCCTTTAATCCTGATCATAGGCTCACCACCATTAAGGAAAAAGAAAGAATGAAAGGGACTTACAACTTACAACCTCCTCGCCGACTCTGAACGGCATATCTTAGAAGTTTCTTATGACAATGAGGAGTAACGACACCAACATATGCCGAAAGGCGGCGGTACTGGACCGGAGATCTGATTCCATACCATGTGTGTTGTTTTTCAGATTTTATCTGTTTACATGAAAATGGCAGACAAATGAATAGTGAAAGAGTTAAATAATGAATTCAAGAACAGAAACGCAAGATATACCTACAAGGAACAAAGGTGATCTAATTAATTATTGATGCTGTTTTTAGAAAAATAAGTTTAATTATTATTTATTATAATCATTGTTATTATAATATATACAAATCAACTTTAAGAACAAGTCCAAATGTACAGAAAATTCAAAAAAGAATAACTTTCACGTTCTTGACGCATATCTGAAGTCAAAATGCATGTTCCTGTTATATGTTGGGTTCCACTTGTTAAAACAGATTGAACGACTCTGGATGGTCATAGCGGATTAAGGGAAAATAACAAGAATGGTATTTTCTGTTCAAAATAAAATATGAATGGTTTTATTAACGAAATAAACTCTCATGAGCTTGTGGGCGTGGAGCGTGAAGAAGAATATTTTGCGCTTTCTAGATATAAAAGGATCTTTATTACCTGTTTGTTTTATTTTGTGTTTTTTATTTTATTTATATATAAAGTAAAGACTGAGGACTTAAGTATTTGGTTTGTAATTGCCAAAAAAGCCCAGGAAAATTGCAAGACGGTATAAAATTTTTATTTGAGTTGATAATTGATATATCAACGAGCCATTTATTTCATTAAGATTTTTTCATGTAAATGCCCACGAATTTCGAGTCACTTTTTCGAGCTGATATCTCGCTTATAACGCGTGTTGTGTTGTGTTCCAGGCTGAAATTGACGCTGGCTTATCGGCATAGAAGAGTGATTTGACGTATCCCCATAAATAAAAGTCTAAAGGCATCAATTTGCACGATCGAGCCGGCCAATTCACCGGTCCAAAACGAGAGATAAATTACTCACCGAACTTATTTCTCAACGGGCCTATCGTTTGGGAAAACATTTTTCACAGAGCATGCATTTTGACCATCGACATATCGGCCGTTTCCAGCGTGCCGTGCTAAAAGCTATTGGTTGGTTTTGAAGTAAATGAGGACAAGACTAAATACATGCTACCAACAAACAAACAAACATCTGTTCACCGCCTAGAACAAAACTTCGCAGTTGATAAAGCAGTGACTTCGAGGTAGTAAAAGAGTTCACCAAGAAAATCAACTCCACAAATGACACCTTAGGAAACCGCTGCTACTTCGGTTTGGCCAAACAAATGGGTTTAAAACTCCCAACTCGGAAGACCAAGTGTAAGCTCTACAAAACACTGATACCGCCAGTTTCGAAAAAGATGCAACAGCAAAGAGTAATTTGATAATTTTATCTCAAAAGGTAGGTACATACAAAATTCCCATAAAAAACACTATATTTATCAGTTTGCCCAACATTTTTCCAATTTTCCTGGAACATTTAAACAAAACTAACCAAATTCGTACAGCTGCCCTCAAGTGATGTGATTACCAATGGAAAGCATTTAATTTTTATTATATACCTACATTTATAAGTTCTTAATTTTTTTGTAACTCAGTGCGGTTTCATATTTGTATACCACTTCTATAGGTATTTTAACTTTGACTCATAATTTGTAACATGCTTTAATATTGAACGGATACTCATCAAATCAATGCCGAAAGTGAGCACCATTAAACTCGAGCTTAAAACTGAAATTTGGATATAGGGAGCGGGTCGAAATTCTGCTTTCAAAATTCTGCTTTGCAAAATTCTGAATTTTAAAACAAAAATTCTGCTTTTTTTCTGTTGTCTTACATAATTCAGCTTTTCAAAATTCTGGTTTTTAAAATTCTGACAGGCAATATTTTAAACAAATAAATTCTGCTAATTCTGTTTTTTTTTCCAATTTACGAATTTAAAGGAAACAAATATTTTTCAACTTTGTCAACAAACTTTAATATATTTCTTATAAAGAAGGTACACAGGTGGGTACCAGGAACACACAAAAAAAAAAACAGCCAAAAATAACAAATTATTTCATAATTGAAATTAATAAAAAAAAGAAACAACAGCATTAAGAAACTAAACAAAGTACATGTTCACTCACAAAGGTATACTAACAGAATATTTGTCTAAACCAAGAGAGCAATCTTAAAACCAATAAAAAAACTACTTTTACCTCTTCTTCTATAACAAGTGATTGGTGGAATGTTTTACAAAATTGTGCAAATAATAAAAAAGGTTTGGAAAATGTTTAAAAGCGCGCAGAATTTTGAAAAAAGAATTTTGACCCCAACCCTTGGATATACCTACTATGATAAAGTGTAAATATTTTTAAAATCAGCCCACTACACGCCCACTATTTAAAAAAAAAAAACAGATTTATTAAAGAAATCAATGAAAATTAAAGTTTTTTCTTCGCTTAGTATGAAGATAAAGTCGTTCTTAACAATTCCTCCATACAAATATTTTTGCAACGCCTTTTTACAAAAACATTGTTTTTCAATAAAATCCTTGAAAATATTAAAACCAGTTTAGTTTCGCAGGATGTCTTTCGGCAATTGTGTATGGTTTTACATTTGTCTAATGAGAGTTTAGCACCTGAATAGGTAGGCCATACTGATATGTCTTGCATTAGATTAAGTAAAGCGTTTCTTGTTTTTACAAGGTCATTGTGTTTAGTCAAGATGTACTCGTATGTCATCTGCGTAGGCGCAGTCATCTAGTGTTGTGTGTTTGTCTATAAGTTTGCTAATGCCGTCGAAGGCGATAAAAAGTAATACCACCGACAGTGGCGAGCCTTGGGGGATGCCATTAAGAAGCGGATATGTTGTCGAATACAAATTATTTGCTTTTACACAGAATCTTCTGTTGGTAAGAAACGAATAGGCAAAGTTGTATATTTTGGGGCCGATACCCCATGTTTTAAGTTTGTCGAGAATTACGTGAATGCCTATTCTGTGGAACGCTTTTTCGAAGTCCAATGCGAGAATTGTGATATGGTTACTAGCGGATAGTGCACTTGATATATAAAAGTAAATATGTAGTAATGCATCCACACAACCTTTGCCTCGTTTAAACGCTCTTTGGTTTGGGCTGATGAGATTTTTGATAAAATAAACCAAAGTAATAGTTTAGCAACAATTTTCTCAAGTATCTTAGCCATACAGGGAATAAGTGAAATTGGTCGATACCCGTTGACAGTGTTTTTACTTTTCTTTGGTTTTGGTATAAGAAGTACGGTTGTCATTTTCAATTTTGGGGAATGCAAAATTCCGAAAGACCAAAATCCCGAAAATGAAACTAAAAAATTTATTGTAGCAACAAAAAAATTTGGCAAATTTATTTAACAAAATAAACAAAATAAAAAACTTCAAATAAATAAAACATAACAAAAACAGTTCAAGTCTTACAAAAACATATCAAAAACGATCCACGACAAAACAATATTTAATACAAGTTCATATTGTACGCAATTAATCTGAGATAACTTATTTCAGAACGCTTTCGCTGCTCACACTCCCAGTAAAATGTATCCTTGTATTTTTTGTTGCCGTCAATAAGCAGTTTCTCACGCTGTTTGTTGGATTTCACGATGGACACGTTCATTTCTACTTAAGACTTTAAACACAAAATGTCACTGATAATATGAAGTTTTTAATTATAAAGGCATGCATAAACGATACTCACTTTGTATTACGATGTTCACTGTCTAACAAAACTCTAGTCGGTCAGCTATCACACTATTTGAGTTCAGCTCAACTGAATGCACATTGCGAATTGCATAACATTACAACGCAAACAATTGCAAAACATTATTACGGTAAATGGAATGGACAAACACTTGTCTATTTTACATTCAAAATAAAATAAAGAATCCCGAAAAATTATATAAAATGACAAATTTGCGCAAATTTTTCATTTTATATAATTTTTCGGGATTTCGTTTTCGGGATTCTTTTTTCGGGATTTTGGCTTTTCGGGATTTTGGATTTTCTGGATTTTGGGTTTTCGGGATTTTGGATTTTCGGGATTTTGGTTTTCGGGATTATGTCTCCAACCCGGAAACTTTACTTTTAATTATAACAATATCAATATCGAAAATGTTTCAAATTTAATTATTCTTGGACAAGGCCGTAGCCAGGGTGGTTCACAGGGGTTTGAACCCCCCCCCACCCCCCCGAAATTTTTCCTACAATTTTTATATGGGTGGTGGAAATTTATTATAAATCATCAAAAAGACAATATTTTAAGCTTTCTTATGATCCCTCATACTTGCCAATCAGACATGTACTTTAGAATCTATAGCAGTTTGTCCACACCTACCTCCAAGCAAGTTCAAGTTCTAGTACGCGAGTCTCATCCAGGAAGCCTTATACGTGCATTGTAGCGCACACTCTCTAAACCTGGCTTTATTGCACCCTTGTCAAATTCAGCCTATTCGCAACACTATTGGTACCATAAAATCCGTTATGGTTAAATTATCGGCAAGTTACAGGAAGAAACAAAATTATCCTCAAAATAAATGGAAAAATTTAACAGCGATGTGTGAAACACGCTCGGTGGAAAACCATGATGGGTTGATGAGGTTTAAGGAAATTTTTAAAGCGATAACTGATGCTTTGGAAGAGTTGTGTAGTGATAAGGACTTTGATACCTCATCGAAGGCGAGTTGCTTTTTAAGATCTATTTCAGCTAGTGATTTTGCAGTAAGTTTGTGTTGTTTGAGTGTTTTGTTTACATATACATTGCCACTTTGTAAGATCTTACAATCCCCTTCATGCGACTTAGTGTCTGGATTGGAACATGTGGAATTAATAACAAACAAATTCCCAGGAATACGCAAAAATAGCATTCCGGAATTCAAAACAATTTTTGAGACTGCACAAAACTTAGTAAATGTTGTGGATGAAAAACTTAAAATTCTACGAATTGTGTCAAGGCAGCAGCACAGACGAAACATGAGCACAACAGATCCTGAAACCTATTTTAGGATAAGTATAATGATTCCTCTTTTAGATGACCTTTTAAGTCAGCTTAAAATGAGATTTGAAAACCATAAGTCCATACTCTCCTCTTTGTGCATTTTGATTCCATCGATCCTTGACAAAAACGAACAAAATTATAACGAAGAAAACTTCAAATTTTATAAATCTTTTTTGGATTGGGACACTTTAAAAGCTGAATTTACGCTATAGAAGACAAGATGCCATACACAAAAAGATACAGAGCGTTCAAAGAGTGCAATAACAGCTCTTGAGGAATGCAATAATGATTTGTTTCCTATAACATCCACAAGCTTCATAGAATTTTGGTGACACTACAGGTTTTAACATGTAGGTACACCGGAAAGAACATTTTGGACAATGAATAGTCTAAAAAATTATCTAAGAAATTCTATCGGTGAAGAAAGATTAACAGGATTGGCGTTAATGTCAATTCATCGACAAATTGAGATTAACACTGAGGAAGTTTTAGATATATTTGCAGCGCAGGACGACAGAAGATTAAATTTAATTTTATAAAAATGATTCCTACCTACATGTTATGTAATACTTTTTGTAATAATAAAATCATAAAGAATGATGATATGTACCTAATAAATAATAACTTAAAATTATTAAAAAAAAAATATTGGAAAAATTGTTTAGTTTTTCAAATTTGTTTGAGAGTTTTTTTTGGAAAAACTAAGTAGTATTTTTAAACTAATAGTATTTTTTTTAGCACTACCTAGGAAAAAAAATATTGAAAATCGTTAAAGCAGTTTTTTTAAACCGTTTTTTTTTATTTTTGAAAAATATTTAACAATTTTTTGAGTATGTATTTCAATACAAGGAAATCTGTAGTTTTCATCTGGAAAAAAATCTGGAAAAATTCAATACACCCGTTTCCAGCATATTCAAAAAACCAAAAAAGTTATGTATGAATTTGATAATAAAAGCCTTCCTAAATTTTAAATTTAATTGAAATCGGTTTTGTTGTTAGCGAGAAATTCTGATGTTAAAAAATCGGTTCTATAGGAGGTACCGTTATATCGGAAAATCCATTCTTACCAAAAGATAGACTGTTTTATCTAAATCGACTAGGTACTAAATAAACACTATGAACCAAGTTTACAAATTGGCAAATCCGCTTGGTGTGTGGAATAAATATAAGCCCCCCCACCCCCCCAAAAAAATTGTCTAGCTACGGCCTTGTACTTGGAGTAGTATTTAACAACAAATATAATTGGAAGTATCATTGTCTAGAATTAAAAAAAGCCTAGCTGCGAGGACTACCATTATCTTATATACCTACTTAGCCAGTAAAAAATGTAACGCACATATAAGCAACCTTTGTGAAATTTCGAGAGCTTTAGTTTTAAGCAAAGTCGACTACAGTTTATTCCTCTATGGCAACAGCCCAAAATCTACGATTAATATCCTAAAGGCCCCTTGCCATCAAGCCGCTCGC
The DNA here is from genome assembly GCA_949715645.1 of Portevinia maculata. NCBI lineage: Eukaryota > Metazoa > Arthropoda > Insecta > Diptera > Syrphidae > Portevinia > Portevinia maculata. The sequence goes on along the minus strand of OX454526.1, from coordinate 79,292,125 downwards.
AGGAGTATATGTAAATGCGTTTCCTACAAGCCCCATTAAGAATATATTGGTGGAAGCTGGACTTACAACTAAAAGAAGACCGGATCTTGGAGACAAAAACCAAACTATTTGCAAAGCTTGCTTTCTCAAATGGATCAATTATTGATAAGGACCTTAATACTTGCATTAATAGGAAAAGCTCCAGACGCATCCAATCACCAATTTCAACATCCATAACATCCGCAAAACATATGAGTGTTCCTACCGGCTCCTTATGTAAATATGTGCAATAGTACCCACATTGGCACATAAAGCCCACATCCTTTATCATGGAACTTGCAAAAGACTCTTAAGCAAGCACGGCATCATCTTCATACCGTTCCATCTTCGCCGCTGTCACCTCAGACCTAAGGTCTAGAGGTTGGAGTTTTTCACAGACGGATCAAAAATAAAGCACAGTACCTACCTCGTTTGCTGTCACACACGAAAATGGTGACACACTTGCTATAGGGATAACAGTCTATCAGTAATCAACGCTGTACTAAGTACTAACAATAGCGCAGTAATTATTAATAAAATCAGAGATTGGCTCGTGGTGATCTGACGAGAACCGATTAACTTGACGTGGTATGGTCGTTGGTTGGCATAGGGGAATGCCTTGCCTCGATTCAAACTAACCAGCCGTTAGCCCGCTCACAGCACTCAACCTACGAAACCCTAAGATATCCCAGTCACGATAATATTGTAAAAACGTGTAATTTTATAAAACGCTCAAAAATTAACATTTAACTTAGCAAACCAATAGAGATGAAAGCCTCCGCAGGTAGTGCTCTCAATATTTAGCATGTAATTTGAATTACACGTTAATATATTTAGATATCCTTTTAGCAATTAATTCACACATGCTAAAAAAAATGCTGAGCCAAGTATTTTGGAGATAGTAATAGGGAATCCAACAGTTCACCAAAGCGGACACGTTAGACTTTGAACGCCGTGTACGAGTATATAATAACATACAGCGCAATACCAATAAATATTTTGTTTTTCATACCTATTTTTAAATTCAAACAACTGAATGTGTTTCCTTTTTATTTTACCAAATTGTTAAAAATAAAATCATTTTTCTAAAAATCTAAGCATCTAACTGACCTTCAATTCGTACACGGCAGCTGAAATGGTGTGGTGTGGCTAACAATACTTTCCGACCGATAGGCACCGATAATCGTTATAAGTGGTCCGAAAACGGTACATAAGGGCTAATGGAAAATGGAGTATTTCGGACAAGAACTGGGAACTAGCCACTTTAACTACCTACCTGTTGGAAATAAATACAAGCTTAAAGGAGCAACTCAGTTGGCGGGAGAATGGGATCGGGATGTTCAATTTGCAAAGAAACTTCTAGTCCCTCTCCCTTCTATTTTACTTTTCCTCGTTGATCAAATGACTCACGTATCCATCGTTTGGCAAGTGATAGAATTTTAATTAGCAGGTAACTCGCAGTTGCCTTGCAAAATGAACGCGCCAAATAGCTCAATTAGGCAGTGCTGCAGTGTTTTTGCTATTTTTGTTTGACCTTTCCGACGACTGAAATTTGTTGGCTGGCAAAAGGCGCAATTTGACTTTTTGATTTAATTTTGCAGTTTCAAAAAACCCGTGGTGCATTGAAAACTCTTTATTTTGTCTATTAGTACCCACTTACATATTTTTTTCAGGACTCTGTTCTCATTTTTTGCTACTTTTCCAACAAATAGGCTTGTAACTAACGTACAAGAGCGAATTGGAAGAAAAGAAATTGGTCGATGAGATGACTAGAGCCGTTACCCTAAAATAGAAAGTCATGTAGTATGTACACTAATTTCATAACTGTATGAAATGTGCATTAATCAAAGCGATGCATTGCAGATTGAAAAAGACTACAATAGGGTGTACATATACGAGTAATGTGCGACCGCACCGGCTGGTTTAACGGGTATAAATATAAACGTTCTCCTGACCATTGACGTACCCTATGTAAAGTTTTATTTTGCACGTGAGGAACAAATAATGCGATGAATAGGAAGGTATAATTAGCTCCATTTTGTATTAAATCATCCAACTGCGATCACTAAAAAATATATGTATATCAGTCAGACAGTCATTCAATTCTCGCATGCATTTAATGATAGGGGTGACGAAAATTTCACTAATATTTCCGAGCAACATAGTCGCACAAAAATCACATCACTTATAGAAACTCCAATTTGTGCACAAATTGAAATACAGAAATATCAAATACATTCACAAATCGCTGCCTTGCTTTCGAATATATTATTGTTGCTGCTTATAGATTCCAGAACATTCCAGTTACAGTTAAACATATGTATATAGAAGTTGACCTTTAATCGGCAAGCACGGAACTCTTCACCGCTTCACCCAAACCAACAAACGTTATCTATTCAAAACTTGTTCTTGTGGGATTGAACTTTTTTATTTAATAAAAAAAAAACATTAAACACTCGATCATAAAAAAAACTTGAAGAAAAAGTTTTATGGAAATAGCTTGGCTATGTTTTACGCGTCCCTCCAACAGAATGCTTTAAAGTAAGTGATATCAAGTAGGAATATGGTACTATATTCTTCATAGGCCCTTTAATTGACGGCAGAAAAATATTCCTGAGACTTCTTGGGGTCGGCTACCATTGCCTTGCTGCCTGGTTTCCAATTGGCTGGGCACACCTCACCGTGCTCATCGGTGAACTGGAAGGCTTGTACTAGACGAAGTGTCTCGTCGACACTGCGACCGACTGGCAAGTCGTTGACAGTGATTTGGCGCAAGTTCTGTTTGCCATCGATGATGAAAAGTCCACGGAATGGAACGCCACTTTCCTCGTCCAAGACACCGTAGGCACGGGCAACCTTCATTGACTTGTCGGCGAGCAGAGGAATATCCAATTGGCCAAGACCACCCTGCTTGCGGCTGGTGTTAATCCATGCCAAATGGGTAAAGTGAGAGTCGGTGGAACAGGCAACCAACTCAGCGCCAATGTTGCGGAATTCCTTTGCGCGATCAGAGAATGCAATAATCTCAGTTGGACAGACAAAGGTAAAATCCAGTGGGTAGAAGAACAAAACTACGTACTTTCCCTTGTAGTCAGCTAGGGAGATCTCCTTGAATGCGCCATTGACGACGGCGGTTCCGGAGAATGCGGGTGCTGGTTTCTGGATTTGTGGCATCTAATGTAGGGGAACAAATTAAACGGAATTAATAACGTCAAGCTATTACGCAATTTAATATCAAATGAATGGAGTTCAGCGTTATTTCCATTTTTTAAGCAAATTCTTCTCCAATCATTAGCCAATGAAGTTATTAAAAATATACATAAAATTAAGTGCTGAATCACGGTACTTACCTTAATAGCAGCAGATTAATTTAACAGGAATCTTGAAGAACTTTACAGCTCGCACTCGCACGACCAATTCCAATAACGACCGCAAAAAGAATGAACACAAAGTGAAACATGCGAAAAAAAAGCCGACACGCGGAAGAAACGAAACAAGTAGGGATGAAAACCGAAGCTTGGTATATAAGGGAAATATGGGCTCAGGCTCTGCCATGAGGGAGAGCAGAGCAACTGGTAGTTTTGCAGCGCAGGTGATATATATGTTTGCCTCGCGTCGCGATTGACAATGCCAACTGGACTTTGGACTAGAAAAATATCCCTTAGGGGTATTTTTTTTTTTAGAAAAATCGCAATTATGTGTAGTTCACATCAAAAAATGTATTTCTTTTTTGTTGAATCGAAAGTTACATCTCGACGTCAGTCTCAAATGAAAAAAAAACATCGACTGAATTATTTGATGTAAAACTTGTAGCTGAAAGAAATGAAGGAAAACGATGGCGAATTTGTATGGTGGGATACCTACTAGTTTTGCAGGAATATTTCGTAAAAAGTTTATAATAAAACGAATTTTAACAAAACAAATGTTCCAGCATTAAGAAAGAGTATCCAAACACCATTTTTGAATAGTTAAAAGTTATCGATATAGAAGGGTTGTGTACAAAAAATAAAAGTGAAACCGTGAGCATCGCGTTGTTGTGGCAAAATTTTTTTTTTTCATTTGAAAATAAATAAAGTTGAACAATTTTCTATATACCTACATACATTTTATACTTTTAATTACAAACGAACAACAATTCATTAATAACAAAATTGTACAAAAATAAATTGAAAATGTTTGTAAATGGCTGCATCGAGAGCTGCACAAGTGTTTTTGGTCAACATGTTCACTATTTTTATTGTTTGTTTTTGCTTTAACATACTTTCTCAGGGTTTTTCTCTATAATTTTGTACTTTTTATTCTGAAATAGCTTCTGTTTTCAACTTTATTAACAATCATAATGATTTTTCCATTCGATTTGTGCAATTTTCTCATTCAATTTGTTTCTGACGTTTAAGAAAGGAATTTGGAACTTCATAAAGAGATAGCTTCGCGAAGGGATCTGTACCTACTCTGAAAAATAAATATTTCAAAGTAAGTGTTGCCTGTTGTACGAAACGACAGTATCAAAAAAAGAATTGTAGTAATCAAACGCACGTAGTTTTTTTTTTGGGTGCGGGGCTTTCTACACTGGAGCACTCACACTCAATACTGATCCATTGCACTTCCAGAAAGACACACCACTTTCACTGTTTAAATTTACTCTTTTTCCTAAAAAAAGACTAGTAGGCGCTTCAATGATAAGGAGCTTAAGTTTACCACACTCGCTAAATCAGCACCAAATACCTGCCACCTAATACGAGCAAAAGCAGGAAAATCACAGAGGAAATGCTCCGCAGTGTCATCGCTTTCAGCACAGGCGTCGCAGTTGGAAGTATCGCTTAAGATGCTTGGAAAAGCGTAATGGGCCGCAAGAACATCTGGGAAGGTAGGTATAGAAAAATAAATTATACAAATGCAGTAAGAAATTACCATAATTCAGTATGCTTTATGTCTGACATAAATATCACCAAACGACCAAACAGACTAAATGCTAGGTTTTGTCGTAGAATTTCACAACACGAAACGTCTTACCGGAAAAATTATACGAAATTGTGCTCTGCGAGATTAGAAATAGTGATAACTTGCAGCGAAAATTGGCATGCAGTAAGCAATGCGTTTCTTGCCGCACATCTGTCTCAGCCATTAGTTTTTTAAGAGGTAAAATTATTTTTTGGTACAATTCTTTCAGAGCCCTGCACTAAATGATTAATAAGAAAACATTCTCATATTGAAGTTTACGCACTATTAAATTGATACAGAGCACAATGATTGTAAAAACTGTCATCTGTCATTTTAACACAAGACTTACGCAATCCCCAAACGCAAACATTGGCGTTTACGTTACACAAACCTTAGGCAACGTTTAAGTTTGCAAATTGTATAAATTGTAGAAACTATCTTTTCAGCGTAAGGGCGGTTTAAGTATTGCGTATATATATTATCATAGGCTCTACAAAATGTTTATAAATAGGGCTGCTGGTATTTACAAGAGTGTAATAAGGTTCAACAAATAAACACCAACAAAATAAGCAAACATAAAAACGAGGGAACAATTGATATGTCCGCTTTGTTCAACATTGATGTTTTTATATGCGGCCGACATTTATTTTTATTTAACAAAAAAATTAAGACAACATTTAGTGTCATACCAGCATAAAGCAATTATCTTTCGTAAACTATCTGTGATAAAATTGTCTCCACATAGAACCTATACAAGTAAAAAAAACCCTTCTGGCAACGACGTGAAAAAAAAACATTTCTCAAATAACCCTGGTGTTCAGCTTTTTCGCCAAAACAAGAATATCCCTTTTTCTAGAGCTTTGTAGGTACTTTGTCGTCAAGCAAATTTTTGCCTTGCCTCGACTAACGAGTTGTACGTTGTCCCAGACTAAGTCACTTAAATCAAATTCAAAACTTGTGCTTCCTCCATCTCGCACCAATTTGCAGAATCGAAGTTACAAACATGTTGATATGTACAGAAATAACATAACATATATCAACATTTCTAAGTATGGATGTGTACACATTTTGTTCATTGAGAATTTTAGTTGACTCGAAGTCGATATTTCCTGGAGCGTAACCCTTAACCGGGGATGCATCTGTATCATTCTATTTAATATTTCTTAAAACATATGCACTCACCACATATAAATTAAGCCATTTTAAAAACAGCGGAAACGCGTCTGGCAAACCATCATCCATGCTGTTAACAATATTTTTAAATCCCAATGCTAGGTCGTACACAAGACTATAATTCTAAAGAAAATAATTCATAAAATTGAGTTCATTTCAAACAAGTAATGAGATTAATGATTTATCTTACGTATTCTTCCACAGGAAACGCATAAATAACTGTAATGGCGGTGTCGATACTCTTGATGAATTCCTTTTGAGGGGTTTTTGTCGAAAATAATTTTAAATATGTCATTTTGACGGCAATTTTTTTTTTCAAGCGAGCACAGTGAATTTAAATACAAAAAAATTAGAAAAAACAAGTCTTAATTACGAACCGTACGGCTTCAATCACACCTTAATTCTGAAAAGCGCGAACAACAGCTACAGCCAGCGTTATTTGGGACGATTAAGTTAAATATTAAGTGGATTGCATTGCAATTTCCGATCTCAAGTTGATGGTAATGTGACTTATTCGACGAAAGAGCGAGAGAAAGGGTGACAATGGCAAACAGAGCAGTACATTTCTAGTTGGCTTAGAAACGTACCCGTTATGTCTATTGCACTTTTTTTCGTTTTATGTTTGGCTGAGCACGACTTTAGGTTGGGCGTTTCAAAAGTGGCATAAACGGAATTAGATTTAATTTTTGCCTCCCGATTTCTAATCAGGAGTTTTTAGGTCTGCCTCTATCACGATTGTATAAAAATATTGATCTTTATTGCCTTTTTGGTGGGGTTTGTATTTTTGGTACACTTTTCAACCTTGTGAACCGTATGAAGGCGCCGAGCGCACTGTTTTTCCTGCCGCTTCAGCCATCCTACACTTACGCGATGTATGATTGATGTCGTCTTCTCAGGTTGATTTGCCTCTTTGATCAATCATATGTCCCAAAAATTTGAACTGTTCGCAATTGGGAATCGCTCTTCTATTGATATCAATGTCTAAAATAGATCGCAGTGGATCAGAGAACGGGCAGCACAAGTATTTTGTTTTTTCGGACTCGTTCATCAAGTGCTCGATGCATAGACGTTTGAACCTTGCTGACGAGGCTCCATCGTCATATTCAATATTAACCAAACAGTCTCGTTTTGATGTTTGGTTAAATTCAAATGAGTCTGTTGGTAAAGAAACCTACTGAATTTGGGGTTTTAACATAATGATTGGTTATTAATGACAGTTCTACACATGCAAATTTAACCAAACGAATGTTTGTAAAAATTCAACAATCACTCTGTTATCAACGAATTTATGTTGCTTTAATATAACCAATGACTGGGTTGTTTTTAACCGCTTAACTCGTGAAAATTTAGCCCATCCAATGTTTGTTCAAATCTCTCTGTTAAAAACAAATGATTTGTGTTGCTTTAATATAACCAAGGACTGGGTTGTTTTCAACTGCTTAACTCGTGGAAGTTTAGCAGACCACTGCTTGTTAAAATCTAACAATCTCTCTGTAAAAACAACCGATTTGTGTTTCTTTAATATAACCAATGACTGGGTTGCTTTTAACCGCTTAACTCGTGAAAATTTAACCCATCCAATGTTTGCTAAAATATAAAAATCTTTCTGTTAAAAATAACCAATTTGTGTTGCTTTAATATAACCAATGACCGGGTTGTTTTCTTAACTCGTGAAAATTTAACCCACCCAATGTTTGCTTAATCTAACAATGAGCCTTATTGCAAAGATCCACTGTCAACCGATTGACGGTGATAGAATTTATCAATTTAAATAAAAATCGGTAATGCGAAAATGAATTGATAAAAATGGTGCTATTGTAAATGCCGTCAATCTGATTTGTAGATTGTTCATGTGCGGCGTCTTCAGTTGACATGTCATTTTCATTGGAGGTGGTAACATTTTCGAAACGAAATTCTCTTCCAGGATTAACGCATGTATTGAATCCTAACAAACTTACAACCGCTTCTTCTAAATTGCTGAATTGGTGTAGCCTGTTTGGGAAACCACCAGCAGTGGCTGTTACTTATATTTTCTTTTCTGTTTTCTTCTTTTTTATTTTGCATTTTAGATCGATCCATACTCTCTGCCACTTTTCTGAAGTTCGTTCTAGAGGCCATAAGCTATTCAACTCCACAGCAATGACTTGCCACTTTGTATTTGCCACAGCTTTGGAACAAAATCCCTTGGCGAGTTCCTTGCTCTCTTCCATCAACTGAACCAATCTGCATAACTGTTTTTAAAGTAAAACTTCTTTACGCACGCTTGACTTGGGGAGTAAGCTTGTGAATGCGTCACGGAAGTGTAGATAAATGTATATTTCCGGCAATACGGAAGTGTAGACAAACGTAAACTTCCGGCAAAACGGAAGTGTAGACTAACGTACACTTCCGGTAAAACGGAAGTTGAGAGGGAAATATAAGTAAGTGAAGATAGAAAGAGAGAGAGAGAGTTACGTTTCGTATCACTCTTTTGTTACAACCCATAAAATTTAGTCGGCGGAAAAGTTCGTGAAATGGGTAAACACCCTTGAATATCCTCAAAAGAGAACAAAACTAAGCTCATCATGTATCCAAACCGATCCAAAGGAGACAGCTATATCTAAAACAGTTGCCGACAGATGGAATTTACGGAAGTGAGTAAAGTCATTGTGTCCATTAATCGCAGTTCATTAGTTGGAGCAGTTCAAAGTTTGAGCTAGGGAGCTGAAATTTATAATATAAACTCTCCAGGGGCCCTTGATGCTCATGTGTAAATATTTTCGAAATTCGCCCACTGACACGCACACAATTTACACAAAAACCAAAGTTTGAGCTAGGGAGCTGAAATTTATAATATAGGGGGCTCTTGATGCTCATGTAGAAATATTTTCAAAATTCGCCCACAATTTAAATTAGATGGAGCGAAAGAAGTTTTACTTCAGTCGTGTGGTCTTAAGCACACTATTTTTTTTTTGTTATTTACTACTTTCTGAAACCTTTGGAAATAAAAAAATTAAACATTTTATCACTTATTTTATTCGAAATTCACATTGATAGTTGATTTTCGCAATAAGGATGAATGTCTCCGTTAAAAACAAACGATTTGTGTTGCTTTAATGTAAGGTCCGTTCGCGTACTTTATGTGTAGAAAAATGAAACTGGCAAATCTCCAAAATCGAGAGAGAATCCTCGCGAACGCTTTTGTGTAAAAAGATGGAAAACGTCACGTATGGCTTGAAAAGAAGCAACCGCTGTTTTTTTGCTGGCAATCTCATCATTGACAGTTTTCATTTTTTTTACCAGCTGAAATTCTGCGTGAAGAAAAATGAACAAAAGCACATTTTTCTTTCATTCATCTTTTTCCATTTTCTTACTACGCAAACGCGTTTGTGTAGTTTTGCCCGAAAGTTTATATAAATTTACGTTTGCATATTAGTTCGCGAACAGACCTGTAATGCTGTAATCATTGACTGGGTTGCTTTTAACCGCTTAACTCGTTAACATTTAGCAGATCCTATGTTTGTTAGAAACAACCGATTTGTGTTGCTTTTATATAGGTAACCAATAACTCGTTAGTAAAAAATCGTTGTCGTTAAATAATACATAAATGGTATTGAAATTGGAAATCGTCAATTCACGGCTCCTTAACAAAAAATAATTTCTATGCATCCAGTTATTGGATTACAACCATATCCAACATATCATTTGCTTGCAAGATTCGCTGTCAGTTGTCAAAAATACTTTTAGTTATAAATAGGGTTCGGATTTTCATGCACTTAAAATCTGAAAATATGCGTTTTAAATATGCGCTTAAAAATGCAAAATATGCATTTAAAATATGCGCTTAAAACCAATTTAATTTAATTTCGGTTCAGTTTAAAAAAATACATTTTCTTCAATCTTAACATAAACATCTTCATTTGTTCAATTAAAATAAAAAATTCAAAATAACAAGCAATCACGTTTCCTTAGTTGTTCTGATTTTGAAAAGTTTTATTTGCATAGATCATAAAATTGTTCTTGAAGTTTTCGAAATCGAAACGTTCCCGATTCGGTCCTAAGAATGCCTTATACAACTAAAAAGATCGCTCGACGTCAACTGAAGTTAGTTGAGCATTTTTTAAAGAAGAAATCTCATCGACGGTAGGGTTCTCTGGATAATTTTCGTCATTGCAGTCCAATGTGAACATCTTACTTACTTTTTTCAAGTTGAAAATCCTTAATTTTTTGCCAGAACGCACTGAAGTTTTTTTTTTAATGACTTCCCCCATAAGTCCTTCAACCACATTTATCTTTGCAACAACAGCTTCAACTAAATCAACTTGATTTTTTAAGGTTGTCCTGCCTTCTAGCTTTGTGAATTGTGATTTATTTTTTTTTTTTTTTGTCGGGATGTGTCAAACTTTCTGCACTAGAGCACTCAGACTCAATACTGGTCCATTGTACTGCCAGGCAGACACACCACATTTTACTGTGGGAATTTACTCGTTTTTCCAAGAAAAACGAGAAGGCGCTTCAATGATAAGGAGCTTAGGTTTGCAGCACTCACCATATCCGCACCAAATACCTGCCACCTGATACGAGCAAAAGCAGGACAATCACAGAGGAAATGTTCCGCAGTGTCGTCGCTTTCTCCACAGGCTTCGCAGTTGGTGGTGTCGCTTAGGCCTAGCACCTTAAGGTGTTTGGCAAAAGCGTAGTGTCCCGTAAGAACGCCAGTAGTCTGTCTGCAGTCTTTTCTGTTGAGAGACAACAAGAATGCCGCGGATTTCCCACAGACGTCGGGGAACATTTGCTTAGTCTGTCTGCACCCTGGAGAGTCATGCCAACGGCGATTGTGTTCATAGGAAACCCAACCGTCAATGGAAGCCCTGACCGAAGACGCAGGCAGACAGATCACTGGTTCAGGTCCTGAGAGGTCCCCCTCTGAGCCTTGTCTAGCAAGTTCATCGGAGATATCATTTCCCGTGATCCCGTTATGACCCGGGACCCAGACAAGTTTAAGTGAATTCAGCCTTCCGACCGAATTCAGAGATATCTTGCATTCACGTACTATTTTGGAGGTAGTTAAGGGTTTGAGTAAGGCCTTAAGCGCAGCCTGGCTGTCGCTACAGACGCAGATACTTCGCCCCCTCCACCTGTTCCTCGTAACATAGTCCATGGCCATTAGGATAGCATAAGTCTCTGTTTGGAAGACTGACGCATGTTTGCCTAACGGAAAGAAAAGTCTAACGCTATCGCTCTCCACGAAGAAACCAGCACCAGATCCTTGATCGGTTTTGGAGCCATCCGTAAAGATTCGAATACATTCCCTTCCAGGTTCAGAGTCCGGCCAGAGCCAGTCCTGGACGCGAGGAAAGTCGACCTCGTATTTGCGCTTTAGCCGAAGTTCCGGTGTCATCGCATCAGACGGCATATCCATAAGACAGGAGTCGAAGGACAACCGTTGCGCAAGTTCATCAAAACTCCAGTGCGAGTTATACCAAAAGCCACCTCTTGTAAGACGTGAGATAGCCTTGATTGTACATCCCATGATGTAAACATCAAGGGGCGGAAGGTTCAATCTAGGCCGGAGCCAGGCGTGCTGGGGAAGGCCCCCGTGCAGCCGAGACATACCTGCCTTTGGAGTTTGGCAAAAGCAGCAGTGACGTATTTACGTGAAAGCTTATTCCACCAAACAACCGATGCGTATGCTATAAATGGTCTTATCATAGCCGTATAAATCCTTAGGACTCTTTTCGGTGATAAGCCCCATGTCTTGCCGAAAATGCATTTGCACTGCCAGAAAACAGACAGCGCCTTGGCAGTCTTCAGCTCAACATGTTTGGACCAAAGAAGTTTGCTATCCAGGATGACTCCCAGATACTTTGCTTCATTGGAGAGTTGGATTGTGACGCCTTTTAGCACTGGCTGAGTCAAACCGACCAGCTTCCTCCTTCTCGTAAAGAGAACAACCTCAGTTTTAAGAGGATTGACCGAGAGCCCATTCCTAGTGCACCATTCGTCGATCACGTCAAGGGCCGCCTGCGCCTTTGCGCATACAGTCGCTAGGCATGATCCAACAGAAAGCACGGCAACATCATCCGCGTACGCCTGAGCGTAAATATTAGAACTGTGGAGTGCGTTCAACAGAGAGTCGACCAGCATACACCACAGCAGTGGAGACATGACGCCGCCTTGCGGGCAGCCTCTGTTTACCCCCGCCATAACATAGCGGCCACAATCCGCATCCGCAACCAACGTTCTATTCATTAGCATTGCTTTAATCCACAACACCAATGGTTCGTCTACTCCGTGTTGTCTGGCGGAGCTGCACATGCTATCAAAAGTCGCATTGTCAAAAGCACCCTCAATATCGATGAAAATGCCCATCGCGTATTCTTTCCTGTCAAGCGCGCCTTCAATTCTACCAACTAGATTTTGGAGCGCAGTCTCACAGGATTTTCCGCGTTGATAGGCATGTTGCATCGGAGATAGTGGGTGCAATCGCAAAGCACCTTTGCGCACGTGAAGCTCGACCAGCCTTTCCAAGCTTTTCAGCAAGAAAGAAGTCAGACTGATTGGTCTGAAGCTCTTGGCGAGCGAGTAGTCACTTCTGCCAATTTTTGGTATGAATGCCACTCTAACTGTACGCCAGGGTGTTGGAATGTATGCCAGTGCTAGGACAGCGGTGAAGATTTTCTTCATAGTCGGTAGCAGCTGGTTTGTACATTGTTGCAGCATGGCTGGGTATATTCCGAATTCCGTCCGTACCAGGCGACTTGAAGCCGTCAAAAGACGCAAATGCGTATTTAATGGCCTCGTCCGTCACCACGGCCTTCGCAATATACCAGCTACGCCGAGTTGTTTGTCCTGGCTCACTCATAGTCTCGGTAATCGGGGCTGGTTGTGAACCAATTGTAATCTGGTTACCCGGAAAGTGAGACTCCAGCAGATAACTAAGAGTTTCCCCTTTGTCTCAGTGAAGGTGCCATCAAGTTTTCTAAGTGAGTCCAGTTTGGCTGGTTTGCCCTTTTTAAGAACTTTAACCAACCTACTAGTTTCACCCAGCGTTTCAATCTTTTCGCAGAAATTCTTATAAGAAGCACTTTTCGATATCCGAATCAGCCTCTTATATTCCTTCTGCTTCGATCGGTAGAGATTCCAGTCTGTCTCCAAATCAGTCTTGAGTGACCTATTTAGAAGCTTTCTAGCTTCTCTACGAATTCTTTGCAGTTCCGAGCTCCACCAGGGAACCGGTGTTCTGCCAGGGGGTTTGCTTACTGGGCACGTCAGTTCAAAACAGCTAGTAATGGCACTATTCAGGCCTTGAACAGCTTCCTCTACCTTTTGTCTCGTCCTGAGTTTGGTTGGAGTTTTGAGAGTTTTCCCTAATTCCTCCCTGAAGCGTATCCAGTTGGTTTTTCTCGGATTCCTCCTCTCCTGCAAAGTTATGGCTTCGCATCCGATTTGGAATTCGATATATCTATGGTCTGAGAGGGACACCTCCGAAGGGACCCTCCAGTTAGTAACCGCCTTAAAGTATCTATTTGATAAAGTTAGGTCGATCACTTCCTGTCTTTTTGACGTCACAAAAGTTGGTTGCGAGCCAACATTGTTGATAGTAAGATCAGATGATAGAATGAAATCCAGGAGATGGTTTCCTCGCATGTTGCCTTTGCTGCTGCCCCAAACAGTGTTTTGAGTATTGGCATCACAGCATATAACTAGGCTCATCTTCCTGGTGTTGCAATAGTCAATGAGTTCAGCAATTGCCCTCGGTGGTGGAGGCACTACCGAATCATAGGGGAGATAAGCTGACGCCACGATGAAGGTCTTCCAATTTCCATTCGTTTCGTAGCTAATGGCTGCAGCAACCAAATCTTGGCCACCAAATTGTCCAAGCTTAGTCGCTGAGAAAAGGTTCGACACAGCAAGACAAGCCCTTGGTCTCTCGGACCGCTCGTCACAGAGTATCGTAGTGCCACGAACACCTCCAAGGCCACAGATGCGATTTTTCCACACCCATGGCTCCTGTATGGATGTTATGTGGGCTTTTGTATTCAATACAGAAAGCTTCTTACTGATGAGTGCAGTAGCAGCCTTGGAGTGTTGAAGGTTAATCTGAGTAAATCCAATCATTGGAAATAGGTACATCAGCTGGAAGTGTTCTAGTGGAAGGGCACGCAGAAGGTGCGGGCGCAGTTCCACCGACTGGAGTGCTTGAGGCCTCTTCCTCCGTTTTTTCCTGTTCGAGCTATTGGAAGGGGAGGCAGCGTTGGTTTCTGGTTTCAGTCAGCTGGCTGGTTTGGGTTGGGGTAACCTCTGCCGACCTGCATCTCTTTGCCTTGTGATTGTGATGGTGTCACATAGGAAACTGAAGATCGAACTTATAAATATTATTTTGCTTTTTAATAACGTTCATTACTTCTTTTGCATTTTTTATCGCAACTGCATCGGAGTGATCGAACCTATTGACAATGCTTTCAAACGCTTTGTAATGTTTTGCATAATACTCAACAGCCTTCAATCAAGTTCCCCAATCCCCATCTTGTAACAATAATCTGAGGCGGAAGAGGAGTACAAGGATATTTTTTAAAAAAAAATTCGACGCGTGACGCCTTTAAAAATATTTTTTTGCCGTTTAAAATTAATTCATCGACGTTCCGAAAATTACTCCTTATATCTTCTGCAACTCGGTGCATTACATGTGCTAAGCAAGTGACGTGCAACAATTTTATATGAAACAGTGTTAATCCACGAGCTGCCTTTAGCTTTACCATATATTGCGCAGTATCGATCAAAGAAAGGCGTATTTTCTTTTATCAATTTCAAGTGAATTCATGGATTCATCAAATGCGCGACCGATGGTGGCATGCTTCGTTTTTTCTAATTGGACTATATTTATTAAAAATTTCTTTTTACGTCCCTCTTCATTTTGGTCCAACACATCCAAAATTAGGTTAGTAACAAAACGTCCTTGGATATCGGTTATTTCATCAATATAAACCCACAAATACTGATCTTTTAGATGAATTTTCATATGTTCAAATAGCGAAATATACATTTTTTCAATGCAATTTTTCCGCAAAGTGGAATCATCCGGTATAATTTCTTTTGTATATATTTAAAAAAAAATCTTAATTCAGGGTTATTAAGCTTACTTAAAGGTATATCGGCTGCAACAAATGCCTCATATTAATTCATTGAAAAGGTGTTAGATACATTGGTAAAGGACAGTAGTTCTTGAAATTTCTGGCAAACTTCAGATCTTCCTTCAAGTTCTAAGTGCTTAATACTTTTCAAATTCTGATCCACTTGAATTTTTTTTTCAAAGCAAACGCTTTTGTTACAAACTTTACAGAAATATGAATTTACTATAAAAACATGCAAAACTATGCAAAAATATGCACTAGCGATTGAATGCCATTTTAAAGAAAATTTCCTGATTTGTATACATAATAATACGTTGTCTATTATTATTATATTTATTCTCATAGGCCCTATTGTGTGTACCATGTACATGCATTATTCCCATTTATCAAGCTGTTTAGGTCTCTTTAATTTCGACTGCAATAGTTCTAGCTCAGCTTCTTTAATTTGTTGCTCAATCCTTCGTATAGTGCAATTGTGTTCGCTTTGCTTTGTTTTTTCTCTTAAGTCCAATATTGCTATTTGCTTTTGAATCTCCACCAACTCCATCCTCCTTTCTGTTAGGCCCATAAAGCAAGAAGGGACATTTTTCTTTTCATGTGGTATTCCTTTGCCTGATTCACTTAGAGAATCTTCTAACGGATCTAAATGAAGAAGCAAAATGAATGCGGTATTTGCAAAATCATTATACATCATTACTTGTATTAAAGCTTTTTAAATACAATACAGAAATAATTTCCTTTACCATTGGCAGAGGCTGCTGAATCCAAAAGCAGAGAATGATCTCTCTTTCTCTTTAATGCATTTCCAGACCATTCTGATTGAATTGCTTGTGGACTGGCTGGAAAAACTGTGACAGCGCTTTTTACTTCTTCTTCTTCTTCGCTACTCATCAGCTCGTTCTCGATCTGTAAAATGCTATCATTTTGTGGATGCACCTCTTGTTCCTTCTTTTTGAAATTACTGTCGTTGTCATATATTGTATAAAGGCTGTCTACTGCTGAGC
This sequence comes from Portevinia maculata, assembly GCA_949715645.1. Taxonomy (NCBI): domain Eukaryota; kingdom Metazoa; phylum Arthropoda; class Insecta; order Diptera; family Syrphidae; genus Portevinia; species Portevinia maculata. Next base: position 79,275,876 of record OX454526.1, on the reverse strand, counting down.
CGATTAGTTCCTTTACTCTCTCCAAGATTTCCCGAGGCTGCTTTGATGGTATCCCAACATCTAAAAAAATACTCTTAGGTATATTTTAAAAGGCTGAACTGCACCATTATTTCCTACCTGTTTCACGTAACTCTAAGTTTGAGTAAGAGTCCTCCTTCTTAATTTCACCGACATTGTCCCAATCTCCGTTGCTGAGTTCTTCAAGACAGTTCACCAATTTTTCACAAAATATATTACGAGTAGGAGCTGAAATAAACGATCAAAAACACCATCATATAGTCCAGTATTCTTCCTTCAGGCAGTTATGAATCCATGCATGTACCTACTTATTACTTGCATTTTTGCACCAGAATATTTTTCCTTTTTTTTTCTTTGCGAACGGTAACACGCCTGAATACTTTCCACCGTACGAATATAAGTTGTCGAATTGCCGTTAAATTCTTGGAGAATTTTCATCCAGGCTTTATTTTTGTCATTAATAGATGCTCCATCGGTTCTCCGGTTTTCAATAACAAACTTATATTTATCTATGAGCGAGAGTAATAATGAAATCTCCGCTGGCGTAAAATTTGGAGCTCTAGCGCGCTTCATTGTTTCCATTTCAGCCATAATTTCAATATCTATTTCAAATTCAATTATTTAAAAAAATACAGTTTTTCAAACGAAGTATGTATTAATAAATAAGTATCTACATTCACACACGTTGCGATTGAGAAATTTAATCTGTTTGACGCCTGGGTTTTGTGCTATTTACCTATTCAGTAATAAAGTATTTACATAGGTTGGTATGTATTTATGATGTTGCATTGGTGCAAGATAAAAGTAGAAATATAGTGAGTCGTAGGTATTTATTGATTTATCGCTGGATAGTTTATCTCAATTTTATGCAGGTACCTACTTCCACAGCTTTTTTTGACAACAGCCAGTATTTACTTATTTATCTTTAGATAACAACTATCAATTAACTATAAATAGCGTTGCGTTTACATTTTACATTATAGCTAGTTGTCTATGGATAAACTGACAACATATATCGACTCTCTATCAGGTCAATACTCGAGACTTCGAGAATCGAGAAATGGGTAGGTAAGATGTGACTGAGTAGTAAATATAAAAACCGAACTCATTCTTTGTTTCTCCCTTTCTCACTCATATGGACTTACGTTGCCTTTAGAAAGTAAATTTTCTTGCGTTGGTTAGGAGTTTGACGGTTGATTTTTTTTATCTGGTGCTGCCAAGTTCAAAAGTTATTTATTGAATCAAATTGCTGTTTTCAGAATGTGCAGTAGTCTTTAATCATTAATATGCTCAAAAACGCATACATTCCCCTAAATTGGTATGTCTAAGCGAAATAAGAGGACAGATGGCCTGAACGTTGGGCACTTGAAAGGATAACCAAGAAGTTGAAAGTTCGACAAGGATAACCTAGAAGCTGAGAGTTCGAGATATGCGTATAAGGCCCTTACAGGGCCTAAAACATAGCTTCTTCAACCATTTGCGTAGTAAAAGAGACTTACAATAATTTTAAGCCGAATCCGAACGGCAAATTTGAGAACCTTCCCAAGGCAGTTGACACTCTTGGATGTTTTTTAGACATTCGCAAGAGGTGGGGTAGTTGAAAAAACGTTACGTGTTCCTGGTCCCCGGCGGGATAAGAACCGGCGACTCCTCGATTATCAGTAAAACGCGCTAACCTCAGAAAAAAAGCTCCCATACTGGCTGCTCTTCAGTGTCAAAGAAAGTTGTCACCTTTAACAAAGTAACCAGATTCGTAATATTCAAGTTAAATTGGAAAATTATCTTATGAAACTAGATATTCTTTGAGTAACTTGAACTCGATTCTTATCCGACGTAAATATTGCTTGGTCATGTTTATAAGAGATTTCATTCATTACCAAACACAGGGTCCTGAACTGCTCAGTATGATCAATTTCCCTCTGTGCTCTCGTCGTCTTCGCAGTTATTTTAACTTTCGCGAAGATCTTCTAACTACAAATTTCTCTTGAAATGAGACTATAGCATCAAAGAAACCAACTCAATAATGACTTCGATCGATTTGTTCAGGAGTTATAGCAGGTTGGATTTTAAAAACAAACTTCTTCTAACCTTACAACAAAGTTAGTATAATTGCACTACCGAATTCTTATTGTTTATTGTTCTTTTTGGTTTTATTTTTCGCCTATATATGAATTAACTAATAATAGTCAACAAACGATATTGTAATTAGTCTATAAGAGATATGTAGGTACTCTATTGATGATGAAAATATAAAATAAAATAAAGTCTTTAGCGTCATATTTCATAGAGTTTAACAATGATTATGTTTTTTTTTTATTATTTTAAAACAAGAGTTTATATCCAATAAATCCTAGTGTACAGGACCTACCCTCAGGTTAAAAAAAAAATAAGTTTTTGGTATAGATTTTTTAAAATCAAAACGCTTAGAAAAATAAAACCTTTTTGAAAACAGTACTAGATTGAAAGATATGAAGTAGTAGGCGATTTGAGGTTAGACTAGAAAGCTGTTTCACCCGGAGGTTAAAGTGGCCTATGGTGAGTAACGAGTTTGTTACCTGTGGGTGGACATTTTGATAATAAAACCATTTGGTTCCGCCGATGAATCTTTTAAGATCTGATAGATGTATCCCACCCACTTTGCTACCTTGCTGCCATGAAAGAGAGCCGCCGTCATTGAACGGCTGGGTAGTGCAAAGGAGGTGTTCTACAGATTCTATTTCATCTCTGAAGCTTTTGCAGAAGCCGTTTGTAAAGATGCCTCGCCTTCTAGCTGCTCCCAATGATGCAGATTCAAGCAAGATGCGAGCGCACGGGTTTGGTTGCCATCAAAGGATACTGAAATACTGCTTTTATTGATCCATGAATCCTTACCCATGTTAATTGTGACCTCAATTATGAAGCTCTTAGCTGTGTTAATCGGTTTTGTCCGCTAAAAGTATGTCCGATTCCGTGCCACATCTGGCCAGATTATCCGCCATCCTATTCCCTTCCACTTCTACTTGACCGGGTACTCCGGAACCTAACAAAGCAGTACTTTGTGATATTTTATTGCTCTGTAATTACATTGAAAGTTCGTGGCAGAAAAAGAAGTACTGTGTAGGTACTAGTGAAAGAAGTATGCCATACGTATAGGCAACCGTGTTTATGGTTACCAACATCATTTACTGATGTAAAATAGCTTGATTTTCACTATTGTATCTTATTATTATTAAACAAAATGTTGCCGTGTCTTTTCTCTCTTCAACGCTGGTACATAGTAATCTCCCTTCAAGCAAAAACACTGACCCAACTTTTCCCGTCATTTTTGGATCCGCGATATATGAGGCGTTCCACGCACACTAGGGTGTCCCTTATTTTGGAAATTTTTAGTTTTTTATTTATTTTTAAACGCACACCCTATTATTCTTTTCGTATCACCTCAATGGAACCACGTGCAAAATTTTAACCCCCTTGGTTAATGGGAACCCTACCCGACGGGACTTTGAAGTTGAGACAACAATTTTAAGGAATTTTTTTTTAATATTTTTTTTTCGTTTTGTTTTGCTATGACAATAAAAACATATAACATTTATTATCCAATAAACGTTATTGATCATAAACTAGTGTGGATATTTCCTTTTCAGTGTTTCTTTTTTGCAATCAGGATACAGGTTTCTGTGTTCCATGACACACTACAAAAGAAATTGTTTCTGTTCTTCCTCTACTGTTATAAGTCCGTGAAAATCTTGTATTAACTTTACAGCCCGTTCTGCTGTATCGTTTACAGCCTTAAGTTCACAAACCTTTTGCTTGGCCTCCATATATGAAGTGTTGCTTGCCAATAATGAAGGACACAGTTGAAGAAAGGAATCGTCTATTTTCAAACGGGAAAACAAGTTTTTGCTTTTAAGGGTTACAAATTCATCCAGGGTCTTATCTAAATTATCGAAATGAAATCTTTTATTAAACAGAAATTAGTTAATATCTCAAATAAATTACTGTGTAAAGAGTATCGCATTTCATCCTTTGATGGAATATATCGTTTGGAGATATTGAAACAAATTTCCTTTTTCAGATTGTTAACCATTTTTGCTTTTGTTTCGTTGTCCACCATATCATCGAAAGGGCTAAAATGACTACTTCCTCAGTTAAATAATATAGGTGCTGGCAAAATTTGTTCAAAGTTGCATTTGAAATTGACGAATCCACTTCTTCGTAGTCTTTCAACGCTTTTATAAAATGCAAGTCTTAATTGGGTGCCTTAAACGCCAAATTGCAATGAAGCCATGATTTTTAATAGGTTGTGACAATGAAGGAACAAACATCTTCAAGTCCTCGGACTTCCTTTTCGCTTATTTTACACTGAGCTTGTAATAACTATATATTTTTAGAGAATAAAAAGCTCTTGCCATCCATCTCGCGTGAGGCATTGTACCTGGAGGTCTGATCTTCAGCTCTTTGTTTGTCCAAGCGCCTCTAAGGTTGCCTGGAGAATGAAAACACAATCCCGAATGGTTAACTGACATCTGTCTAAAGCCAATTCTAGTTTTGCAGTCATAAATTCTTTTCTTCTTCGCTTTTTAGCAGTCTTAGCGTTTACTGTATCCGATATAATTGGTAAATGGTCTTAATGGTTATCATCACTGCTGTAACACGTATCGTCAACCAGTTCTTCATTAAGAAAACAATCGGCTGATTTAGAAGAGCTGGATGGCACTGCTGATTTATGCAATCTCGTCTCTTCTTCTAAAATCCTCTGTTTGACCCTTTCCTCCTTTTCCATTAGTTTCTTATCTACTCCTATTAGGCAGCCTGGTCTGCCTGGTTCCCTCTGATGAACCAAAAATATTTTGTCCTCCTCTATTTTAATTCTAAGCAAGGCGTCTGTATGTGCTATATCGAACAAATTATCTAAGTCATTTTTAAAATCCTCTTCCCGCTGTTTGAATAAATCCTTAGTTTTCTTGGAGTTTTTTTTGTAGATTTTTCGAAAGTTCATAGAGACTTACAAGTTTTTTAACACTGTGAGGAAGTGCCCTTGCAGGAATCCTCGAAATTTTCTTAAATTTTCAGGCATTTTTGGACCCATAAACTGAACTTTTCAGTAGGGCAATGCCCCCATCCACACGGCGCGCATAGTAAAAAATTGGATAGAGGAGCAGAATGTGGAATTGCTTCAATGGCCGCCGTACTCACCGGACCTGAACCCTATAGAAAACGTTTGGGGATGGTTAGTACGAAAAGTTTATGAGTCTGGCCGTCAGTTTGAGGACAGAGAATCCCTTATTGCAGCCATTAAATTGGCCTGGAGTGAAATTTCGCTAAACTACATAAAGAGGCTGTACGATTCAATACCGGATCGAATTTACGAAACTATTACGAATAAAGGCGGCAGTACCGACTACTAAAATTAACCAATAAAAGACTATTTTAAGAAAAACTTGTTTCATTTAATCCCAATAACTTTTATTTCCATAATTTCAATATTTGTGTCTATTCAGTTGACGCAAAATAAAACTGCATTTTTGCATATTGAATGCTTTGCAAGGGAACCAGGAAAAAAATAGCGGTACTTTTTGTAATATTCTTTCCGATTTATTTTGTCAACATCATACGCAAACAGTTTGCATCATCAAATGATATATTACGGCACAAGGTTTTGAAAAAATGGACAACGTAGCTTAGAAAATGTTTGTGCTTATTCAGTTGAAGCAAAGTGTATTTCATCTTCGATTTGGGGAGTTACTTAATTTTTTATTTGGGGGGTTATTTCGTTGGGAGGTTATTTCCTGGAGCCTGTGCCTATATATATACATACTAACAATACGAATATGTACTTAGGTACTTGTTTTTATTTTTTATTTTTTAAGTGTCTTCTACAAGCATAACGAAAACAATAAAAAGATCACAATTGTAGCTAGATAATTATAATGCATATAACAAAAAAAAAAAACACAAGACAAGATCGAACAAATACGCGCACGAACTTATCTTTAGATTTTGTTGTGCACTAATGATGCGACGGCAGCTGTCCGATATTCATAACGGTTCTACGAAAAACGAAATTGAATTGTTTTCGGCGCCTACCACGACGCACGACATCCATAAACTAAACCTTCGGCTTCGGCCAAAACTTCGGTCTCATTTGGCAGAAGCCGAATGTTTTGCCGAAGGTGATATTTTTAGCCGAAGGTGGCCGAAGCCGAAGCCGAAGGTTCGGTCGGACACTAAAAATAACGTTTTTTAATTGGGAACATGTTTATTTATATTATAACAGTAAAAATGTTAGAAAGCCCACAAAATACATTAACTACAGTTTGTCGATTTAACCAATGATTAGCTTAATGAGGTTATTCAACAGCGTTACCTTTCTAGGGTTAAGGCTATTTTAGTTGTTTCAACTTTTAACAAATTTATAAAGTTTTAAAAAGCGTTCTCGTTAGAGTCTTTGACTTAACTCAGCCGTCATTGAAAATTCATTTACTATAGAAAACCTTACTCTCAGAAAACTATAGAAAATGATGAATTCGAAAAAATTGGCAGAAAGTAGGAGTTTCTAGGAAATGCTGCTTACTCTTGTGTGAAAACTCTAACTTATCTCGAAAAATGGTTGAACAAATTTCAGATTTGAAAGATAATTTTTTATAATTATTTCCACAAAGGTATATAAGGCATTTTATTCCCATATCAAAACTGAAAATAATTGAATAATTTTTGTCTAGCTTGTAATGTCCCGCCGGTGGGGTGGTGACGGTGTAGAGGTTAGTGTGTTGGTTTGTGACCTATGCGGTGCAGTGCCAATTCCCATCGGAAACTTAACATATGCAACCCATTTATGGAGAGAAACTAATGACACATTTTTTTAACCGCCAACACACTGGACTTGTTACTGCCCTCTCACTCTGAAAAATAAGCTATGAATATGTTTTATCCACATAGATAAAGAACAAACTCCCAAAAAACCGTATGGCAATGAGAGAAAGCCAATTGGGAAAACCTAAACGGTTTGTTTAAGAGTTTTAGCGGGTCGCTGTGCTTCCACTTACGTCCCTTCTTTCCGCAGTAAAAAGTCATGTATGCACCAGCAGCCCTGCACTCGCATTGCTTCACAACATTCTTTTAAGTATTTTGATGTATAAATTGCGGCTATAGAAACGAGATATAACTTACTTAACAGGCACCCCGTGACGAGTGTCTGCCCGGGCACGTTGCTACCAGTCGACTGGACCAAGCGCCCTGACATCCGCATTGGCTAGGTCTTTAAAACTGAGGATCGGTTTTCCTTGCCATCTTAAACCTGGGTGCTGTGAGTCGAAGATCCTCTTGGCTGGAGCATAATTGTCCATTTGCTCAATGTGGCCAAACCAATATAGTTGACGTTAGCTTTTTGGACTACATCCACATCTTGGTACAGCCATTCGCCCTTCTCGCACACAGGACCGAATATCCAACGGATTATTTTTTCTTTCAACGGAACTCAGTAAAAGCTCCCCTTTCCTTTTTATCGTCCAGCACTCGGCACCGTAGAGCAAGACTGACAGGATTGAGGTGTGATAGAACATAGAGTATGTATTTTGTCCTTCCCCTGAGGAGTTTTGAACCCATTTGTTTTGCCAAACTGAAGTAACAGTAGTTTCCTAAGGTAATTCTCCGTCATAACTCCACGAAGATGTCATTCGAGGAGTTGATTTTTACACCAAGGTAAATGTGTGGCGACATCGACACGAACGGCATGACGTCAGAATGAAATCCGCGAAGAACAGACATAACACTAATCAAGTTGAACGCAGCCGATAGAAATGTGACAAGGTCAACACAAAGAATGAATGTAGACGGGTCAGCCAGAAATCGTTGGCCAGTCGGTCGTGACGGTGGTGGTGTAGTAGTGTGTATGATAATTCGCCATAACTCAGAGAGCAATTCTATTAGGGTTACCATCTTCCAATTTAAAATAAAAATATTGCAGAACGAAATAAATTCCGCTTATCTTTTTCCTTTTCTGGTAAGATAATAATAGGCGCGTTTTTAAGGGTATCTCCAGTAGACCAACAAAATATATAAGTTTCGTAACACAAAAAAAAAAAAAAATCAAAACGAAAAATATATCACTGTAATCCAATTTTGTTCATTACAAATATTGTAAAACATAAAATACTAATTTCTAATATCACTACTCAACTAATCCGATGAGTAATTACTGCTACTGCTCTCGTTATTTAGGTCTATTCTTTCAACTGCTTCCTCGGCAAAAACGTGCATTTCCTATATATTTGGCTCAACTGCTTGCTGCTCACTTTGCAGTCAGCTCAACGCTTCCAGATTGTGCTTTGTCTCTTCCTGTACTCGAGCGCGTAGAATTCTCCATGGGACCAATCCACTTTCGCACTCGTACAGTGGCTAGAGTACTTTAAGATCTTGACATACACAAATCCGCTGGTCCAGATGGTATTTCCCCTATCGTTCTGAAGAGGTGTTCTTCCTCGCTGGCAAAACCATTGCGTAAGCTTTTCCATCTGTCCTATTCTTCAGGACTCTTCCCGGGAAGATGGAAAACAGCATTTGTCCAGCCTGTACCAAAAAAAGGCGAATCTTCTTCTCCCTCCTCCTACCGACCAATTGCACTTACGTCCATTCTTTCTAAGGTCATGGAAACGCTGATAAACCGTCAGCTAATGAAATATCTTGAATCGCGAAAACTCCTTAATGACCGGCAGTATGGTTTTCGTATCAACAGGTCCAGTGGTGATTTGATGACATATCTAACCGAAAGGTGGAACCAATCTCTTCATCAAGGTGGTGAAAGTAAGATTGTTGCGCTTGATATTTCAAAGGCATTTGACAGAGTTTGGCATCAAGCTCTCTTGTCGAAAATGCGTGCATTTGGAATCGATGATAATCTTCTTCAATGGATTAGAAATTACCTTTCGGGACCGTTCAATTCAAGTTGTTTTGGACGGTTTTAAGTCTGCAACTCACCAAATAAATGCTGGTGTCACCCAAGGCTCTGTTCTGTCCCCGACTCTCTTTCTCATTTTTATAAATGATCTCCTGTCTGTTACTTCTAATCCAATCCATTCCTTTGCTGATGACAGTACCCCCAGCTTCTCATATTCGTTTCTTGGGTCACGCCCCTCATCTTCGGGTGTGGAACTGGAATGGCAACGTATGTTAAGCTCATTAAATTCCGATCTTAACAGCATAACTCAGTGGGGTAAAACCAATCGAGTGGAATTTAATGCTTCCAAAACTCAATGCTGTCTCCTGTCATTAAAGCAAAACCCACACACACTGCCATTATCCTTGAATGGCACTTACATCGCTGAAACCGAAAGACTTTCCATTCTCGGTATGTGTGTTAATGACAACCTTCGTTGGAATGACCACATATTCGATGTCGCCAAGAACCCCGCGAAATGTCTAGGCTTCCTTAAGCGTTGTAAGAAATATTTCACCCCTTCTGATCTGACAATTTATAAGGCGTTTATTCGCCCGAAACTCGAGTACAACGCCCATATCTGGTCCGGTGCACCAATAACTTATTTGGAGCTACTAGACAGGATCCAAAAACGCGCGATAAAACTCATTGGCGACCGAGACATCGCGAGATCGATTGACTCTCTTAGTCAACGTCGTAATGTCTCCTGCCTGTCGTTATTTTATCGTTATTTCCACCATAAGTGCTCAAACGAAATAGCCAGTTGCATTCCTCCCTTTGAACATTTCAACCGCAATACCCGCCATGCAAGTAATGCTCATCATTTCACCCTCAAGCCTGTGTTCGGACGTACAGTGAAGTATTCAAAGAATCTTTCCTCAGCCGTACAACACGAATGTGGAATGCTCTTCCCCGCTCCATTTTTCCTACACATTATAACCTACAGACATTCAAAACCAACGTGCATCGGCATCTCTCCTTTTCTTCTCACCCTAATTTCCTTAACGCCCGCGCTGTGTAGCTAAATACATTATAAGGGTCACAACAAATCCCTTTAGTGCGCGCTTATTATAAAAAAAAACAACCTCAACGTGTTGGACACATCGATGCCATTTTTATTTGTCAACCCGTGTACATAATGAGATGAAAGGATATATTTATGTTTTTTTTTTTTATTTAAACAGTTTGCGACATAAACTCAATCAGCAAGATTTTCTAAAAACATTTCCCAGTCTTTCCGCTATATGCGTATTGTGATAGGTAGACACAATGAGGCAATTAGAATACAAAATTATATAACCACGACGCAATGTCATATACCTAAACAGATGGTAAAAAAACTGCACTTGTGCAGCTGTACAATACAAATACAATCAAATTAAAACCGTATGGCAACACCCCACGTAATAATTTGTTCTCAAAAGCACCAAAACCGAAAATTCTTTGACAAAATCCATAGAAAAACCCTTAATGATATGCTTCATTGTAGAGATGGTGCTTCTGATGTGCTTCAGTCACACACACTGCTTATTTTGGTGGATGATAATAGCAAACGAACACAAGACGATCATGCTCATTCCCATTCGAGCTGTATTGGGAGACTGGTTGTGGTGGGTTGTATGCGAATTTTAGGAAAATTACAAAAACAATTCCTTGGTATGACAGTGGTTTGGTTTTTATTTCAGTGGCAATTCTTGCGTTTGATTGCCGTGAGAGTATTTACCTACAGGCACTACTGGTAGAAAAAAAGCTCCTCCATAAGGCCTGTACTGACAATTTTTGTTGGATAAAGTATAAACGGCAATAAGCAGGGCAGATATACTTGCATAACTTTTCAATACATCCCGCAAAACGAAACAAAGAACAATTGCATCCAGTTACAATGGTCGGCATAAGAGCAGCACTACGAAGTGTAGCCCATGTGAATACTAGCCTGTTGATAACTGTTTTTCATCTAAAACTGCTTGACAATTCCGCCGTGAAGATGTGTCATGCCGGCCAGACACCCAGTCCACTCAGTATATTGTACCAAACTCACGCCTGAGCGCACAACGAGTATACCACTCCAATACCCCACACCCCAGCTACGATCAGCGCAGCGAAATCCTTTCCCAGTCAGTCATCGTATTAATTTGTCGTCAATGATGTGCGGCCGTGTGCATTGGAAGGTAGATATGGTGCATCCTATCCCGAAAAAAGGTAAAGATCGGACGAACCCTGCCAACCTCCGGTCGATTAGTTTGCTTCCGAATATTAGCAAGGTCTTTGAAAAGGTTGTCAATAGAACCCTGTTGAAGTGGGTCAACAAAAACATCATTCCGGACAAGCAGTTTGGTTTGGTTTCCAACATTCAGTGGAATAAATGCAAGAATCAATGCACGGGTGCTTCTGTGGTTGATTTTGAGAAGGCTGACACAGTTTGGTTAGAGGGACTTTTCTACAAGTTGACCAGGCGGGGGATGCACTTATGTAATTTATAATATGCTTATGGGAAAGAAGTTCGTTGTCAAATGTGGCAACGTGACTTCGAGCAGCGTCTTTGAAATTAAAAACGGTTTACAGCAGAGGGCGGTGAATTCTCCGATATTTTTAACATTTACACAAGTTATCTGGTGGGTTCACTCAGACATGCTAATGCGTATGCCCACGATTTGGTGGCACACAGATCAGGTCCTAAAATCGAGGTCATAAACATTATTTTGCAGCGTGACTTCGATCAAATTAAGGGATATTGCGACGACTGGAAGTTGAAAATCAACTTTCAGAAGACGGAATCAATCTTGTTTAAAACACCATTGGCTGGGGCCTCTAGGGATATCAGAAAAAAACTGGGAGAAATTGGACATTATTGGACAAAATGGGCAGCCATTGGCAGTGAGAAGCGTAGTTGGATATCTGGGTATATGGCTTGACCAGTATCTATATTTCGATAGACATATATAAGGTGGCGCAAAAGTCATCACACAGTGGCGTTCACCAATCGGACTGAAAACTACATAGGATAGATGTCAAACGTCGTGGAGCATTTAGAACATTGGCACACAGAATTGCCTAAGGCACCCCAAGGGCTGAAAACCCTATCGGAAGATGCTATAATTTTTGCAAATAGCGGCAAATGTCAATTTTACTTTGACATTTGTGAAGTAAACAGATGACAACTTTTGCGCCACCTTGTAGAAGGCTTGTGCTCTGACAAGGAGAATGTTTCATAGCAGACAACTTGACTCCAGAGTCCAGAGTGAAGGTCATTTGCTAAGTGGCCCTTATAAGGAACACCACTTACGGCTTACGGTTGTCCATTGTGGTTAAATATAGCGCCTAGTTATATGGAAAAGATTCGGGTTTTGGAGAGACAATGTCTTAGGTCCTGTCTCCGGTTGTTTCGTCGAACGGCTGAATTCGAGTGCTCAGATTCCTAATTATAGTTAGAATACGTTAAGTAGTTGAAGTAAGTAGAATGGGTAGTTTTTATTTTTTTAATTTGTTTTTATATAAAATATAAAATTTAAATAATGGTGCCGAATTTTTTAAAAATTTTCTCGATGCAAATAAAATAATATGTTAAATTAGTTCGTAAAATAGTTTTTAGGCCGAAAGGCAATAATTATAAGGTTATAGTTATGTAAGTTTAAGTCTGCATATGGACAATTAATTAAGAATAAGTATCGTGTTAATTTTAAGCTAGATTTAATAATTTTTGTCTAGTATGTAAGTTGATATAAACTAATAATTAATAAAAATGAATTTAAAAACAAAAAAAACAATGTGCGGCAGTGTTTATATCTGCTTTCGTTTGTAGCCCACCCACTAGTGGGCTGATATGGGATACCACATAGCGGAAGATGCGTATTGTGATAGGTAGACACAATGAGGCAATTAGAATACAAAATTATATAACCACGACGCAATGTCATATACCTAAACAGATGGTAAAAAAACTGCACTTGTGCAGCTGTACAATACAAATACAATCAAATTAAAACCGTATGGCAACACCCCACGTAATAATTTGTTCTCAAAAGCACCAAAACCGAAAATTCTTTGACAAAATCCATAGAAAAACCCTTAATGATATGCTTCATTGTAGAGATGGTAATACTCTTCTGATGTGCTTCAGTCACACACACTGCTTATTTTGGTGGATGATAATAGCAAACGAACACAAGACGATCATGCTCATTCCAATTCGAGCTGTGTTGGGAGACTGGTTATGGTGGGTTGTATGCGAATTTTAGGAAAATTACAACAACAATTCCTTGGTATGACAGTGGTTTGGTTTTTATTTCAGTGGCAATTCTTGCGTTTGAGTGCCGTGAGAGTATCTACAGGCAGAAAAAAAGCTCCTCCATAAGGCCTATACTGACAATTTTTGTTGGAAAAAGTATAGATACCAAACTTGGAAAACGCTTTGCCTACAAGCTAAATTTACAAAAAATGTCCAAGTCACGCACATTATCAAACAAGTATGCATGACTTTATCAATTGCTCATCACCTTTGCCACCACAGCATCACCGACCTCTTCCATACTTATTCATTAACCAAAATGCATACTGCACCTACAAAAACATGCGATTGTTGTTGTATTTCATTGCCTACTATTAGGTGCTAGAAGCTAGACCAACGAATAAGTAGAACGATAAAGATTGGTTTGTGTATTGGGTAAGGTTTCTATCTCAACGGCTGGAGTCTAAATAACTTAGGGTTTGTTTTTGTTCAAGTTTTATATTCAAATTCAATCCGCAGAAATTTATACTATGATGTAGATATGAGCAAACATATGCTACACTTTTATTGATTTTTATTCTGCGGATTTTTCCTTCTTGGACATGGACGTGATTTGAACGCGCAACCCTCCGATCAGCAAGTAAATACACTACTATTGCACTGTTGCTAACTGCTAGCGGGTAAACCTTGCGCGCGTTCAAAAAGTTCGTGAGGGTATTTCGGTAGCCCCGGCAAACACATTTAAAACGGTAACCGGTACCCCTTACCCAAGTAAGAGCTTCTGGTTTTTGCTTTTGGCGGTTTGTTTAAATTTCAAATCTTTCTCGGTTTGGTACATTATTAAGTTTAAGAATTACAACGAGAATTCTCGTGTAACACAAATGACACTGTTCCTTAGCAGTAGTTGTCCCAACATTAAATAATGACAATATTCGATTGTTTTAGTGAGCCTCACAAGTTTTGCAGGTGCGGAGAAAACGAAAACCTCACAAAGTCAAAAACATCTCGCCTTGCGACTTGTGAGGTCTCAGTGAGGTTCCCCAAAGAATACAATCCATTCGGTTTCTTTTATTAAAAAAGTTTTAAAATTTAAACAATCAAATTCTTTCAAATAATGTAATAAATTTCCCAAACTGTGAAGTTCTCAGTTTGTTTGACTTAAATTAATTGTGGGTACACTGTAACCACCCTATTATGGTTAGCGAATCGAACGTTCGACTCGAAATGAATTAACATTTAAAAGTAGGCAACACTTTTACCAATTACAAATCAACTGAGATGTATCTCATACAACTCAACTTTGAAGAAACTGAATAAATTATTTTTTATTACATATTACGAGGCAACCTTTTTTAATTGTTATTGTTAAACGTATTGCCTACTTTTAGATGTTTATTTAATTCGAGTCGAACGTTTGATTCACTAACGGTAATAGGGGGTAAGGTTGATACTAGCTGTAAGTAGGCTTAAAATTGTTTATAATTGAAAACAGTGATGTTACTTATTTCACTTTCTTTTTTAAAGAACAGTTTCACAGTAAGATTACATCTTATAGTTTGTGAAGGCTTTATAAAGATCATAATTTTGCCACATTGTTATGAAAGAATGGTAAAAAAAAGCTTTGACAAGCACCTGAGCTCAATTTAGACCAAATGGGTTTAATGGTACAACTTTCATGGCCATCACAAACAATCAGCCACTCAAGCTCTATTACCGGACAAGAGTCTAAGCTCAAGTTCACAAGGCATCACGCATAGCGAAGGGTAACCTTCCCTACCCGGAATCAGAATTCTCAAGTTCATTGGAGTTTCGTGTCCTATCTCTCAATTTCACTTTCAACAAAATATTTGTATGCCTTTAACTGCTGCGGGCTTTCTCCATATTGCCACTACCAGAAACCAGACACATAATATACACACGGCAGACTCTTTTCTCGATAGTGTTGTTTTCGAATTGAGTTAACTGCGGGTATACTTTCTCGCTCTCTATCACTGTCGGTCGTTTTATACTTGTCCTACGTCACGTATTTTTCACATACAAATCAGTCAATTTTCCTTCAAAGTTCTTCGGGTTCGGTAGTGATTTCTTTATGCTAAGGACTGATTTAAGTGAAAGGACTATGTATTGCAAAAATGCAAAACTTCAGTGAATAGTGTATTTTGGCAATCAAAAAGGATACACTTTTATGAAATTGGATAACAAACTCAACGATAAGACCTAAAAGGAAAATTTTCCGAAAATCAATCCCTGAATATGTTCGGTGGGGGTGAGTTTTATTTAGTCGACTTTTCCCGATACAAAGCTTTTATTTTGTGTGGCAAGTGCTTCCGGATGGGTGTGGGGGTATCATATGTTTTGGTTGGGATAGGGCTAAATTATGTATTTGACGCTTTACCAATGGCATTTGATTAATGGGTGCAGTTTTGGATAAGGTTTTTGTTTTCCAATTTTCAATTTTCCTGGTTACAAGTAACTAGAGCCTCCCTTTTCGTTTAAAGCTCTTTTTTGCTTGTCTGTAATACTTTATCAGACATTTGTAAACTGCGAATACAAAAACAATGTGGGAAAGCTTCAACCTTAACGCCGAGTGGGGAGTGAAAGAAGCTTTCACTCGAGCGCCCCCTTCTGCCACTCCCACTTGTCTCACAATATAATTTGCGGCGCATATGTTTATTTTGTTGTGTTTTTGTTCACCATTGTACTCGGTTTGTTTATGAAGTCGGTGTGTACGATACGAATATTTTGTGTACATATTTGGATTTGTTGTTGTTTGCACTCAAAGTGCCTGCCGTTGTAGCAGATGAAGTAAATGAAATGTGATAGGAGAGAGAGCCTTGAACGAAACCTTGCACTGCTAACCTTAAAATCAGTCAGTTTGTGGGTTGTTGATGCTTATGTTGGTTTGCCTGTTTTTCTTATTGTGAAAATATTTGCAAAGAAGCGAAGAAAGAGGGTTGGTTCGGTTGACCTTGGTAGTTTGATGGATCGTTTCTTGCTTGAAGTGATGAAGGTTTTACATTAGCTGGAAGTGGACAAAGCCATTAGGAATTAATTTAAGTTTAATAGTTTTTCAAATTCAGAAGTTGGAGTTGGTGGATGTAAATATGTATTCATATATTTATGATCATATCTTTGAAATAGATGACGGTTTGTATTGTGTCTCAGTCGTTTAAATTCATTCTGTTTCAAATAAACTTAGTCCGATTTTATATGCTTTTGGTATATGTATATTAGTTTATTGTCAAAATTTCAGGAAGATTTTGTTAGTTTGCCTCAGTTTCTTCAATCCATATTAAAAAAACAACAACATGGTAGGTAACGCAAAAAAACATGCAAAATAAACATAAATTAAATCAAAAGTATCAGACAGTTGTTGTGTTCATCAATAACGTACCTATGTGTATGCCAAATCATGTTATATAAACGAAGAGCAAAAGGCTAAAATTCGGGGCTATAAGGACAGTCATAAACATAATCATAACACGCGCTTTATATAGGAATAGGTACGCAAAAGCATTGGACGAAATGACACAGTTGTGAACTACTTCTTCACATGGAACAGTATGTGGAAAACATCGAGTAGTGTAAATGACTACAACCCCGGCCAAGAATTGAAAACTATCAGTGAGCAATATCAGAGCTTAAACCGGAGTAAAATTCGATAAACGGTCACAAGCAATGCATTAAAAAACATAGGGACGGGCTACAGTCCGCTCGGGCGAACTGTTGGATACCCTATTCTTATTCCTATCCCTCATAAGTGGGCGTGACAAAAGTCTAAGTATGGTTGAATTGTTAAGAACGCTCTACATATTTTGTTATATAACATTTAAAGGATTTTATCAAAAAAACGCTCCCTAGCTCAAACTTGGGTGTTTCAAGAAAATTGTTTTATTTAATTGTGGGCGTGTCAGTAGGCGGATTTAAAAAAAAATTAACTCATGAGCATAAAGGGCAACTAGAGAGTATATATATTGTAAAATTCAGCTCCCTAGCTCAAACTTTGAATTTTCAAAAAAAAATAAAAATAATTGTGGGCGTGTCAGTGGGCGGATTTTGAAAATATTTACACATGAGCATAAAGGGCCCATAGAGAGTATATATTATAAATTTCAGCTCCCTAGCTCAAACTTTGGATTTTCAAAAAAATTGTTTTATTTATTTGTGGGCGTGTCAGTGGGCGGATTTTGAAATTTTTTTATCCCGAACAGTTTTAGGAGTCATAGATCATATATAAAAAAATTCAGCTTTCTAGCTCAAAATTCGATTTTTTCCAAAATTTTGTTTTTTGAGTTTGTGGGCGTGTCTGTGGGCGGATTTCAAAAATTCGTAAACTTGATTATTTCGGGACCCTAGAGAGTATATGGTTAAAATTTCAGCTCTCTAGGTTCAGTTTAAAGGCCTAATTTTTGCCGACAGACGGACGGACGGACGGACGGACATGGCTAGATCGACATTAATATCGATGCTGATCATAAATATAGTAACTTTTAGGGGTCTACGGGCAATATTAAGGTATGTTACAAACTATGCGTCAAAATTAATATACCCTTAGAATAGGGTATAAAAACTCGAACATTTAGAAGAAACTACCGCTAAATGAGGTTTCGCAAAGTGAAATATCTACTGGGATCAGCGATGCCGTTTGCGAATTTTTTATGTGTTGTAATTTGTTTTTAGAAAAAAATAAGTGGTGTTTTTGAGTAAAAAGTGTTTGTCTCAAAAGTGAAGTGTCGTCATAAAAGTTTAGCTTTTTATACTGAAAGACTATCAATTTGAAAAAAAACAATAAAGTTCTATTTTTAATCAGCCTTTATTACAACGATAAAACTATTTAATCTGGACAAATAGCATAGTGCCGGATTTCGTGGTTTTGTGTTCAATTGGTTTGCGCCATACCTAAAGGATATCCGGACAACCAGTTCGGTTTCAGGACGAGGCATGACACTATTCATGCCGCGTCGAAACTGGTTGCCGACATTCAGTGGAATAAATGCAAGAACCAATGCGCGGGTGCTTGTCTGGTTGATTTTGAGAAGGCTTTCGACACCGTATGGTTAGAGGGACTTTTTTACAAGTTGATCAGGCGGGGGATGGACAAAACTTTGCTATTATGTTCACAAGGAAAAGGGCAATACCGGCCTTTGAACTACCAAGGATGAATAGAGTGGACCTGCAAGTATCGAAGACAGCAAGATACTTGAGTGTTATACTAGATTCCAAACTCAACAGCAAGGAAAATATAGAAGATCGGTTGAAAAAAGCATAGGTGACACTATATACCTGTAGGGTGTAGAAGGACATTCGGCAATACATGGGGATTCACACCACATGTGGTACACTTTCTGTAAACAGCGGTAGTACGACCCATTTTAACATATGGCGCATCTGTATGGTGGAAGGCTACCGAGAAGGAATGCCATCTCACAAGCCTTACCAAAATTTAAAAGACGGGTTGCATTGGGATAACAGGGTGCCTAAGAACCACACCCACTGCAGCCATGGAGGTAATACTCAACCTCACGCCCCCTATGCAGTAGCATAGCAGTTAAAATGGCCGTTAGACTCAGGGAGTCGGGACGTGGTCTTTTAGGCCCTACGGACACGCAACCGTCGAGGCACGATAGAGGGCTTCGAAAGAAACAACAGCCACTGACTATCTACCACACACCTTCGCCTTCAAAAGAAGATTCGCTACCAGAACCCCAGAAAGAAGCGAATGGATCAACAAAACAGTCACGGTAGAAGGCAAAATAGCTATCTATACCGACGGATCCAAAATGGATGCGGGTACAGGTGCATGCATCTTCTGTGAGACTCTGGGCCTAGGCGCGTCCTTCAGAATCACCGATGAATGCAGCGTCTTTCAGGCAGAGACAGCAGCGATCACTCAGGCTGCCAAGGAGGTAAATAAGCGCAAACTTGCTGAGAAGCAGGTCACCATATAATCTGACGGCCAAGCGGCCATAATGGCCATGGTCAAGGTCAGTAGTTGTCAAATCAAGTGCGGTGTTACAGTGCAGAAAACACATAGACGAGATATCATTCGCCAATTCACTGACCATATGCTGGGTACCAAGGCACAAGGACATCTCTGGCAACGAAGAAGCAGACAAGCTGGCAAGATGCGGATCGGAAATTGATGCGTCTCTGGCTCTATACAAACTCCACTCGGTGCACTGACACGAAAAATTTATGTTGAATCCATGAGTAGAACAAACCTACGTTGGAACAGCCTCGAAACATGCAGACACTCGAGGGAGCTTTGGTCAGCAGTAAACAAGAGGAAATCTAAGGCCATGATCGGGCTGAACCGCACAGACATACGCACACTGACGGGGGTCCTGACAGGATACTGCGCAGTGGGCCTACACGCGGACCGGCTGGGCATAATGCACAACGATTACTGCAGGAGCTGTAGAGACGTCAAAGAGATAGAATCTATTCGCGGACCACTGAGCTGCTTAACAGCGGCATACTTTTTGTTTCTTTGCAGGTTCTCAAAAGTTTGGAAATCCCAACAATGCACACAATGGACCCAAACTGATGGTCTAAATGAGCCGTGACACCAGTAATAAGCGCATCCATTTACCTACCTACCTACCTTGCTATTTTTAATTTATAATATCGTTATGGGAAATAAATTCGTTATCAAATGTGGTAACGTGACTTCGAGCAGAGTCTTTGAAATTAAAAACGGTTTACAGCAGGGGGCGGTGAAATCTCATATCCTGTTTAACATTTACACGAGTGATCCGGTGCGTTCACTCCAGACATGCAATAGCGTATATGCCGACAATTTGGTGGCATACAGATCAGGTCCCAAAATCGAGATCGTTAACATTCTTTTGCAATGTGACTTCGATCAAATCAAGTGATATTTTTTTGTATACACAGTCGTGGAGTGCTTAAAGCAAGCAAATATCACGAGCAGAAATTTGCCGGCACTAAAAGTGCTCTCACAGGCTCATCATTTAGTGCAACTGTTAGTAAGGACAAAACAATTAAAGCTACAATAATTATGTACATACCTATAAAATACAAACACAAACACAAAATCATGCAAACAATTTAAGACATTAAAGCATTATTACGCAAAATATTTTTCAGCTTAATTTTACTAACATGCAAGTCAATCACATGATCATTTAGATTATAGATTCTACTCATGCGACTAATAGGCTCATGCCTCCCATAATTCGTTCTATGATGGGGGCCAAACAATAAATCAACACTACGTAAATTATGGGCACCACACCGAAAATTAAAGCCAATAGATGACAGCTAGTCAGGTGCATCTATTTGACCGGATATAAGCTGCTGTAAAAAAATGATATCGCTATTAAGCCTTCGTTGAGAAAGGGGTAACATTTGAAGAAGCTTAATACGCTGACTGTAAGGAGGAAGGTTAAATGGATCATCCCATGGAAGTCCTCTAAGTGCAAATCGAATAAATTTACGTTTAATGGCCTCTATTCGATTTGAATGAATGTTGTAGAATGGTGTCCAAACTTGAGAGGCATACTCTAGAATCGGACGGACAAAACAATTGTACAAGGACATAGAAACGTAAGGGTCATTAAATTCTTTGGACCACCTTTTTACGAAGCCCAGCATAGAATTAGATTTATTAATAATAGAATTAATATGCTTAGCAAAAACCAGTTTGGGGTCGAAATAAACCCCAAGATCCTTAAAATTATCAACATTAACAAGAATATGTTGAGACAGAGAATATTGAAAGGTGGAAGGGATATTCTTTCTAGAGAATGTCATATGTTGACATTTAGTAGGGTTCAGGGATAAACCGTTTTTATTACATCCGTTTTTATTATACCAGAAGCTATTAATGTCAGATTGAAGAAAAATTCTGTCTTGCTGACTAGTGATAGATTTATATATTTTCATATCATCAGCGTAGATCAGGATATTACTGTAATTTATACATGAAATAACATCATTAATGGCAAGTATAAATAGAATTGGTCCGAGGTGACTTCCTTGGGGAACTCCAGACTGAGTTGTGAAAGATACAGATAGCGATCCTCTAAATTTCACTTGGTAAACTCTTGATCTAAGGTATGAATTAACCCATTTTATGAAACATGGTGGGAAACCAAAAGCCCTGAGCTTAAATTCGATTATTTCATGGGACAGCTGGTCGAAGCCTTAGAGAAGTCAGTGTATATGCAATCCATTTCGTCCTTATTCTCTAAGGCTTTAGAACAATCATGCAAGAAACTTAAAGTGGATCTTTTTCTTACAAATCCATGCTGTTCATTACAAATTATATTGCGACAAAGAAATATTAACTTTTCACAAACAATTTGTTAAAAAAGCTTAGGGATACACGAAAGCTTTGAGATGGGCCTATAATTAGTGATATCACCACGTTCGCCTTTTTTAAATACAGGTGTGATAAAAGCACTTTTCCATACATTAGGGAATTTACCTGTACTAATGGACAATTCAAACAGATACTTAAGATATGGAGCAATTGCATGACTGCATTTTTTAAGAACAATCGGTGCAATGCCATCAGGACCTGATGAATAGTCATTCTTCAGAGAAGAAATACATTTTAAAATTGTTTCCAAATCGAATGAGATGCTACTAAAACTTATTTGGGAACAGCTAGTTAGATAACTAAAATATTGATAATCAATGTGAAGAGGGGTCTCCCTAAATGACTTACTGAAATGATCTGCAAACATATTGCCTGCATCTAGCGAATCAGCAGTTGTAGAACTATTGTAAGTAAGCTTCGATGGATAACCATCGGTTTTTTTCTTAGAATTGACAAAACCCCAGAAAAGTTTGGGGTTCAATTTTAAAGAGCATTCCATTTTACTTATATAGTCAATATATAAGTTGCAGGATAAAGATTTGAATTCATTGAATAATGTGAAATGGAGTTCAAGATCTGAGTGGCAGAGACTTTTTAAATAGTTCTTCCAAGCCCTATTACGTCTGTTTCGTATCGATTTGAGCTCTTTACTGTACCAGGGATGGGACGTTTTCAGATTCCTAGAGGATTTCACAGGAATCACTTTTTTCATGCAGTTATCCATCAAAGAATAAAAAGAACCTACTGCATCTTCAATATTAGATAAGGCAGTAAGGTTAAAATTAAAGCTGTTAATTTCATCAGAAAGCCTTTGAAAATTTGCTTTCCGAAAGTCAAAAGATTGTGAACGGTCATACGAATTACTATTTTCGTACAAATGTACGCCTAGTTCAATAAATACATCCAAGGGTGGATGATTGTCATCTATGTTAGTAATACTGAAGTGGGATTCCAGAACCACAGTACTAACAGAGTCAGAAGAGAAAACAAGATCGAGAGTTCGATTTCTGAAATTTTTTATACAGCTTGTTTGCTGTAAGTCAAAAGACAAAATGTTGTCTAGTAAAGCGAGCTCTTGTTGGGCAGAGTCAAAGGATGGAATGAAATGAGAATCATCCTCAGAAGGTACCCATCCAATATGTGGCAGATTGAAGTCGTCTATAAGTAAGACAGTGCTGTCACAACAAGATATGTCAAAAATATGGTCTAGTGCCATAGAAAGTTCCGAATACAAAGAACATAGACGAGACGATGGATATTGCGACGAGTGGAAGTTGAAAATTAACTTTCAGAAGACGGAAACAATCTTGTTTAGAACAACATTGGCTGGGGCCTCTAGGGATACCAGAAAAAACTGGAAGAAATTGGTCATTATTGGACAAAATGGGCAGACATTGGCGGTGAGAGGCGTATAGTTAGATATCTGGGTATCTGTATTTCGATAGACATGTAGTTGCTTGTCTTGCTGGGGCCAAGAAGGCGTTATGCCTTCGGCAATTTGCGGACTTTTGGTAGCTTTTTGAGAGGGGCGGGGTTAACATGCCCTCCCAAGACGGTGCGTTACTGTAGGAAACATCCTCTTAGTTTATAAGTTAGATTAAGTTAGGAAGGGCTTTTCTGGGAGAGGAAGGGCTCGCCAACTTGTGGTAGTGCTTCCGGGAGGTGACTGACGCTGTAAGGCTTCAGTCGGCCGTGCTTAGAATCCTAATTGGAATTATAGTTAGAATATGTTAAGTAGTTTATGTAAGGTTGAACACACACCGGATAAGGCAAAACGTTTTTTTTTGTTTCGTGAAACAAGGGAACATTGTTTCTTATGAGAGCGCACACACCAAAGAAAACGAAACAAAAAACCGGTTTTTGTTTCGAAGTGTTTCGGTGGTGGTTGTCGAAAATACATGCCATTGTATACGAGCAACACACACCGCATGCAACAAACCTGTTTCGACCCAGCGTCGTTGATGATAATTGCCTACTTTCTTATGGGGCAACACACACCAAATGCAACGAAACATAAAAACAAAAGAAAAACAAGAAAGCGTGCTTCGTTGCCGATAGCTGACCTGTTGTTTTCTGCAAAACATTGTGGGGATTTTCTTACTTTTAGACGCATCGACTTGATCCTCGTTGTGTATAAGTTTTCACTACGTGCAGTGGTAACTGATTTATTTTTAAAATGGTTTATGGCTGGTTTTTCTGAATATTTTTGCTAATGATTACACCAAATTATGAACCTCTACAATAACCATTCAGTAAAAAAATATAAGTGTCCCTAATCATTATATGAATATACTCTGGTTTACTCTGTGCGCAAATTTTAACAAATATGGACGTAGATGGAGAAAAGTTAATTTTTTTAATTGAGGCAAGAAGCCCTATCTATAATTATAAAGATAAGGAATATGCTAATAAAGTTACTATTGATAAGCTGTGGATAGAAATAGCAACTGGAATGAATTGCCAAGGTAAGTTTCATTGAATTTTAATTTTATTCATGTTTATTAATGTACATAATGTTTATGAATATTTATATACAGTATTACTTTAAATACTTTAAAAATCAAGTAACCAAAATTAGATGGCATACTTGTATTGCCAAGGAACTGCTCCAGTAGAGGAGTTAAAGTATTGAACATACTGATTGCGTATGTTACGTGCAGCATTTGATGGTCTTGCTCTTCCAATATTTTCATCATGTGTTCCTCCTTGAGGTATGTATTCCATAGCTTCACGCTCAACATATATTTCCTGAAGCAACCCTTCGCGTTCCCTAATCATATTATGCAAGGCGCAGGCGGCTAATGTAATAATTTGCACTTTATTGGGAGGCAGTAATATGACAGTATCAAATATACGAAATTTTTTGGTAATCATACCAAATGTGCATTCAACCACGCTTCGAGCAAAAATTGTATATAAGATTGGCACAACTTCATCGTCTGAGTCCGACCACATGTTGAACAACACTAAAAGTAAGTCACTAATTCAATTTTGTTTTATTTCAACACACACCAAATGAAGCAAGAAAACAAAACGTTTTGTTTTGTTACATTCTGTTTCGCTTGGTGTGTGTTGAAATAAAAAATGTTTTTTTGACTATCGAATCAAAAACGTTTTGCTTTATCCGGTGTGTTTTCAGCCAAAGTAGAGTAGGTAGTTTGTAATTTGTTTTAATAAAAAATATTAAATTTCATAAAGATGCCGAGTTTTCTTAACAATTTTCTCGATGAAAACATAATATCTTACATATTCTTAAATAGTTCTTAATATAGTTTTTAGGCCGAACGGCAATAATTATAAGATATTGTAAAATGTAGGGCGCCCGCATAAGGAACAATAATATAGAATAAGTATCCTGTTAATTTTGAGTTAGATTTAATCATTTTTGTCTAGTATGTAAGTTGACATTTAAAAATCAATAAAAAATGAATTTGAAAGTAAGTGCCTGAAGGATAGATCCCAAAACGTACGAATTGGGGAAATCTTTAGTGAGTGCCGTATTGTTAATGTCGGAGTCACCCAATTATCTGTCATTAACCCTTTTTTTGTTTATCAACGGTTTGCTGGAAAAGTAAAGGTTTTGCACCTTATTTGGAAATTGCAATTGTTTCAAACAGACCATTAGATTTTATTGCTGACATTAATAATGATGTAAACAACTCACAAACTAATCGTCAGTATTTAAACGAAAATAATGTAGTTTAGTCTGTTGTCGCAGGTGTTTGCTTACAGTGATATAATTTTGCATGTACTTACCTATGGGTTAACGAAATTGCAACACGAGTTGGATTTATAACATTTCAAAATTGAAACAATATCTTTGAGTCCATCTCCGTGTCATGTAACGTCTTGAAAACTTTTTAAATAGGAAAACCTTACGTATGGTGTCCTTTGGAATCTTTCATTCTAGACTTGAGTATGCGATAAGTTGTTGGGGAAGTACATACCCCTGTCCCTGTACATAATGTCCGCATTTGGGGAACGAAGAATCCACACAAGATCCATGAACCATGAAACATAAATGCATGACCAAACAGTGACTGTTTGGGCCGGCGTTTGCGCCAAAACCATCATTGGGCCATTTTCCTTCAGAGAAGACGACACAGTCGATGGGAATCGCTATCGTTGGATGTTGGCTCATTATGTCTGCCCACAAATGTGTTCAAAAGGTCTGAACGGTTACGGAAAATTCCATCGACGTCTTCTGTGAAAAAATGGCGAGATTGACCGGCCACCCAGATCTTAAGATTTGACCCCTCCGGACTTCTTTTTGTGGGGTTATTTAAAAATTGACGAGCTTAAGGCAAACATTTGTCCCAAAATCATAACGCTACCCCGCCCGAGATGCTCGAAGAAGTGATGGAAAACGCAGCAAAAAGGGCACATTTTGCTTGGGACTAAACTAAAAACTAGTCAAAATAAATTGTAAAGGACCAAATTAAATAAAAATAGCTCATAATCTCCTTTTCACTGGAATACGAACAGATAAGTTCTTATTTAATTTTAGGACTTTGTTTAAATCCTTTGACAATCCGGGAGAAACCAAATGCAATATGAGAATGAATTTGTTTCAAAAAGAAAATATGCATACATTTTTTCGCGGGTCTGCTATTAACATTAAACATAATAATAAGGAGTGTACGGGATAACTAAATAAAATAAATATTATTTAATTCTTCTAATCATTCAACTACATACTTTGTAACTAGCTGCTCTTTGATAAAAAATCTGATATTTTGAAGTAAATGGATTGTGACCAGAACAAATTAGATTGTATAAATGTTTCTCAAAAATTTTTAAATCCATATTTTTGCAATCTTTTTGTTTAAACAAAAAAACGGCTAGGCCGAATTTAGTGTAATTTTGTTTCCAGTTAATTTTTAGGTAGATACGCGTCGAATAGGATGAGAACGAAATTGATATTATTTTGTATACGCAAGATAGGTACTACGAATGAAAAAAATGTTCACCAACGTACTTACTACGTAAGTACATACATACACAAATACATCTCCTCGGAAGGTTGCAGATAGCTCCATCACCGACATCACCCTAACGAGCAACTCCATCCTAAAAAACATAAAGTGGAGGGTCAGTGCAGAATACTCAAACAGCACTACCAGGCGATAATTATGGAAAACAGGGGCAAGAAGAAGAACCCAGCCCACCTCCCACAGCTTATAGGTCCAAAATGGAATGACAGATCCATAGATAATGATACATTCGAAGAGATGCTGAACGGTGCAGTAACTCTGAGTGGAACAGCAGACACCGCTGCACATCGTCTTACAGCTGCCATCACCACAGCTTGCGATGCATCAATGCCTAGACGTAGAAACAGCAGGAATGCAAAACCGTGCTACTGGTGGACTGAAGGAATAAGCTGAATGCCCGCCGGAAAGTCCAACGATCAAGAGGGAGATCAGATTTCCAGCTACAATTGGACATCTTCAGACAGACACAGCTTAAAAACATAGGGACGGGCTACAGTCCGCTTAGGCGAACTGTTGGATACCCTATTCTTATTCCTATCCCTCATAAGTGGGCGTGACAAAAGTCTAAGTATGGTTGAATTGTTAAGAACGCTCTACATATTTTGTTATATAACATTTAAAGGATTTTATAAAAAAAAACGCTCCCTAGCTCAAAATTGGGTGTTTCAATAAAATTGTTTTATTTAATTGTGGGCGTGTCAGTAGGCGGATTTAAAAAAAATTAACACATGAGCATAAAGGGCCCCTAGAGAGTATATATTATAAATTTCAGCTCCCTAGCTCAAAATTTGGATTTTCAAAAAAATTGTTTTATTTATTTGTGGGCGTGTCAGTGGGCGGATTTTGAAAAATTTTTATCCCGAGCAGTTTTAGGAGTCATAGATCATATATAAAAAAATTCAGCTTTCTAGCTCAAAATTCGATTTTTTCCAAAATTTTGTTTTCTGAGTTTGTGGGCGTGTCTGTGGGCGGATTTAAAAAATTCGTAAACTTGATTATTTCGGGACCCTAGAGAGTATATGGCTCTCTAGGCCCAGTTTAAAGGCCTAATTTTTTCCGACGGACGGACGGACATGGCTAGATCGACATTACTATCGATGCTGATCTTAAATATAGTAACTTTTAGGGGTCTACGGGCAATATTAAGGTATGTTACAAACTTCGCGTCAAAATGAATATACCCTTAGAATAGGGTATACAAATATTGTGACGATCAAATTATAAAATATGTTTGTAAATTACAATTTTTATTTTTAATTAAATTAAAATAACATCAACAACGCTGCGATGTTAATCAGTCTTTTTGTTATAACAAAAAATCGACTCGACCGAACTCAAAACAATTTCTTTCAGGTCATATTTACATCAATGCGCGTTGATTGGGATCATAACGATGTCGATATTATTTTTGGTACGCGAGAAAACGTGAACGTAAATTTGTTCACTCACGTACGTACGCACATTTAAAAAACATATTGTGCAACTTCAAATTTTAAAATACACTCCTCGCCACTTGCATAGGACACCCCTTACGTCTGTTTTCTATCCTTCATTGCTCCCAAACCAAGCATGCTATAGACTTTTTTTTTTTGTAAATTAAAGTTAATCTAATTGCTGTTATTTGATCAAAAGGAAGATTCAATGCTAAAGCTTTAAGTTTTAACAAAATATTTTCAACCAAAAACCGGCAAAATGCGGGGCCAAAAATTTGCGCCACTTGAATAGGACATTTTAATAAAGAAAACATTTTAGAGATTTCTGATTCTTTTTATTACCAAAAATAACTTAAATTTAAGGTAATTGGAGTATTTTACATTAAAAAAAAATTTCAATAATGTGTTGAGCCACGTTTCTGTTTCAAAACTTCACACATCGGGTTTGGAAGGGATGTATACAAATTAGCCAAATAATTCAGTGAAATCGAGCTCCAAGCTAATTCGATGACTTGGGTTAGTTCGGGTATACTCGAATATTGTTGTCCTGATCCGTATCCTTGACGTGTCAACCATCCCCAAACATTTACAATGATATTTAAATCCGGAGAATAGGGCGGCCAGCTCAATAGCTCCACATTTTGGATCTGTATATAGGTTTTAACTACCCGAGCTGTATATATTGGCGGATTATCATGTTGATAAATCCACGGCAGAGGTTCAAAAAGGGTATGAAAGTATAGAAAGGCCTTTTCCAATATGCCATTGTAAGACAACGCATTCATTGTGGTTGACATAAATTGTAATTGGCAAGTTCCATAATAGGGAATGGCCCCCCACACAATCACACCTCCAACTCTGCTATGCAGCCGGTCCAAATAATGTGTTTCTTTGCTGGGGTCATGAAAATAGTAGCTATAGCCATTGGGGCCTTCCAAATTAATTTTTTTTCATCGGAGAAGACTACGCTATGCCACTCCGAAGTCCAGGTCACATTTGCACGTCAAAAACTGAGATGTTGCTCTTTTCGAACCGGGTTCAGAGGTGGCTTCTTCTTGAATTTCAGTCTTTTTAGATGTTTAGATTTCGAAATAAAACGACGCATAGTTGTAATGTAAGACTTGCCTTGACACCGCATTTATCACTGATTTTTGCCAAAGAGTCGTGAGAATTTGACGCTTTTCTTAAAATAACTCGCCTTTCCGCATTTTTTTTTTTTTTTTTTTTTTATAAATTCTGGCTCGCCAAGGCGATTTATAATGGGGGGCACTTCGACCTAAAAAGATCTTTTGTACCGTATGGGCCAGAAAAATTTAATCTACTGGAATTTCCACTTTCCGTGTAAAGCGGACAATTTTACCAGTAGAAGAATTCTTTATGTCCTCGGGGCTCATTTGTTTCCTGAAAAAGATCTTCTTTCTAATTCCATTAAGGGCTGGACATTCACATAAAATGTGTTCAGCTGACTCGTCCTCTGCAAGACAGTGTCAGCACTCAGGAGAGTCTGCTACTCTCATTTTGTGTAGATGATATCT
This sequence comes from Portevinia maculata, assembly GCA_949715645.1. Taxonomy (NCBI): domain Eukaryota; kingdom Metazoa; phylum Arthropoda; class Insecta; order Diptera; family Syrphidae; genus Portevinia; species Portevinia maculata. The sequence continues at coordinate 79,246,410 of OX454526.1, read as the reverse complement.
TAAACCATGGTGACCAGTAAGGTAACCTACTAAGTTTTTGATATCATGCCTGCTTAGGTTTAGACATTTGCTGGCATTTTGATTGAAGGGCCGAATGGCTCGTTTGGCATGTCTTAGACCTGGGATGCTTTCCCAAAGATGGATACATTTTCTATGTTCCCAGCTTTTTATTTCTGCCGTTGCTGCAGATCTAGGAGTGCAGCAGAAAGGTTCGGGACCTATGAAAGGTGTTTCTGAACCTTTTCTGGCCAGTTCGTCGGCCTTTTCGTTACCTTCTACCCCGACATGACCCGGAACCGACCATAATTTGGTCTTGTTTCTTATTCCGAGTGTTTGTAGGATATTGAAGCAGTACATGACTGATTTGGAGTCAATGGTGTAAGAGCTAAGGGCGTTTATAGCTGCTTGACTATCCGTGAATATATGGATGGTTGCACCTTTTATGCCAGATAAATTAATGTGGCTGGCGCATTCTTGAATGGCGTGGAGCTCTGCTTGAAATACGCTGGGACTTTTGCCCATGGGTATCGTGAAGCCTTTGGGTGGTCCGTATATTCCCGCTCCTACCCCCGTTTCCATTTTAGAACCATCCGTATACCACTTTATGCCGTTGTGGCTGTTTGGTGGGTTATTACTAACCCATGCTTCTCTCTTGGGGATCTCCGTGGAGAACCGTTTGTTGAAGCATAGTGTTTTTTGAATGCGGTCTGTGACCGCGCAGTTCATGTTAAGTTCTGGCATTTCATCGAGAAGGGTCTTTAGTTCCGGATGATCATTAAGAATTATCTCGTTTAACTGTATTAGACTTATTGCACTGCGGATCGCCACTTTTTGAATGTATATGTGGAGAGGTGTAATTCCTGTTGATGCCTCTATGGCAGCTGTCAGACAGGTTCGCACGGCTCCTGAGATACCAAGGCACGCAAGCCGTTGTACCTTTTTGAACTTCTCGATTGCGACCTTTTGTGTGGATTTTGTCCACCATACTATGGAGGCGTATGTTATAATAGGTCTTATCATCACTGTGTAGATCCAGTGGACGATATTTAGAGGGATTCCCCAGGTTCTGCCATATGTAAGATGACAGGCCCATAAAGCTTTATTAGCTTTAGTGATTTTGTTATTTATGTGAGAGTTCCAGTTAAGTCTCTTGTCTAGGATTACTTCAAGATACTTGACTTCGTCGGAATACTCTACGACCGTTTATTGTGATTAGGCCAAGGGCTAATTTCCTCCTTTTAGTGAAAGGAATGATGACGGTTTTACTGGGATTTATGGAAAGATTTTCCTTGATGCACCAGTCTATGGCTGTCTTTAGAGCATTTTTCATTTTTGATGTGACTCCAATTGAGTCTTTGCCCCTGACTATGATGACAATATCATCGGCGTACCCAATTGTAGTGTAGCCCAAATCGCTCAACTTGTGTAGGAGGTCATCTATGACCAATGACCACAAAAGGGGTGAAAGTACTCCCCCTTGTGGGCAGCCCCTTACGGCTGTTACTGATACTGATGTCGTTCCTGACGAGGCAGTTATTTTGCGACTTTCCAGCATCGCTTTGATCCATTTAATAGTTGGTTTGTCTATGTTTCTATGGTACAAAGCATTTGATATGGATTCATATCCAGTGTTGTCAAAAGCACCCTCTATGCCTTTCCGCATTAGTAAGCACGCTGTGTGTCCGGCCTTTCATGTTTTTTCCATATTCATACTCATTACTCTAAAATGTAGATATAACGTGTCGGCCCCTCTCGATTTTTTTTTTAGCTATTTGGGCAATAGATAAGCCAGGGTCTTTGTAAGCTTCGATCTGTCCTTTTTCCGCCTCGGTTAATGATTTTCCTCGACCCATTTTAGGTCTAAAAATAAATAAATAAATAAAATAGTCGAAATTAACAATAAAAATCGTTCAACAAAGAATATGAGTCCGCGTGCCAAAGATAACAATCAAACTAAATGCATGTTCTATTCAAGTGGCGCAAAAATGTTCTTTTAATTCCAACGAATGTTAACATAAAGTGGAAAAAAACATACAACGGCTCTTTTCCAGAACTTATAATTTTGTCACAGAGAAAGAAGAAGATTTGGACAAAGATAACTGGCATAATTTCATTATTTTATCATTCCGCTTTCGAGTTATAAACAATTGCAAATAGAGCGTACAGGGTGTCCTATTCAAGTGGCGACGAGTGTATATTGTAAATCGCGCTATTAATTTTCGGACCAATTACAATAACATACCCAGTTGTGGGAAGTTAACAAAATTTATTAACTAAGGAGGAACAAGGCAAATCTATCCGTTTTATAGCCGGGAAGATTAGAAGAGGATCAACTGTTGTTCAAACCTAAAGGACACTGGGAACTATGAAAAAACTCTAGAGGAAGGGCAAGCAAAGAAGCAACAAGTCAGGATTGAAAGGCGATACTGATAGGTGCATTCAAATACAAGACTTACGTTAAGTAAATTCAAGGCAAAAACTAGAGTTGAAGCTAGTAGATCAACTGTTTATCACGTGATACAGCAGGGCAACTAGATTAGACACCAAAACGTGAAAATTAAACCACCATTGAACGCATTGAAAGTCATTAAAATAATTTTTATGTACCTACTACATAGTTCACATCAATGTCAATGGCCGGTACCAATAACAAATTTAATGTGAAGCTATGCAAAAAGAGGTTTAAATGACAGGACCACTAATGTAAATAGGCGTTTTTCTTACTACTCTGAGTAGAGTAAGCTCAGGGCATGAACACACAACATCTTATTTCCCGAAAATCCTGAAGTGAATAGCCAAGGACAAGTTTGTGGTAACTGGATATATTTTCATATCTTCAACACAATAGCATTAAAAGCAACAAGTAGTTTGTGCTGAGAACGGGAATCTAATTTGGGATACACAATAATGGCATAGTCAAATATTGGAATAAATAAGGACTTAACCAACCTTAATTTAGTATCAACGGGTGTGAAATTAGAAAATAAATACAGCTTACGTAAACCTGCATAGATACGTTCCACAATATAATTTGCATGGCCAATAGCGGGTAGAGATCGATTCAATTTGTACCCAAGGTTTGTTACTGTATCTGAAAATCTAAGCAACGTAGAATTAAGATAAACAGGCGGTATCGCAATTAAATATACTCCTCAATAAAAAAAACTCAATTTAGCCAATTTTGGTTAGCTTATTAAATTTTGTTTATACAGTGAACTCTCTCATAAGCGGACACTGACGGTACCAAGAAATTTGTCCGCTAATTAGAGGTGTCCGGTTATGAGAAAAAATACTTCATTGACAACCTTGAAAAAAGAAACAAGACATATGCATTTATGGTACCTATGACATTTTATTTTAAAACGGAATGCATTTTTTGTCATAAACATTAATTGTAGGTAATAAAAAGGATAATAACAAAATATAAACAAGAACAAAGGGCCTTACCAATAACAAATTTAGTGTTGAACTTAAATTATTGGTCCCGTTCATTTAAATGTCCTTTTGCATATGAGTGAAAGGGACTACAAATTTAAGCTTTACACTAATTTTGTTATTAGTAAGGGCCAAAGCCTTTAAAAATTCATTTTTGCATTATGTACTTGAAACTATGTAGGTATTTATGCTTCAAATTATGCATAGACACTTACACAAAAACCTACGTATTGCGTCACGAGAATTTTAGTCGGATAGTCGACAGACGGCCGCCGGCGCCGCAGCCTACTGTGTTTACATTCTTTACGGTTTTTTTTTTCAATTTTTTGCTGGGTATCAAAATAAAAGACAACGAAGTGTGCCAAATGCGTTTTGTCCGTTTAAGAGAGAGAGTACACTGTATTTATCTACCCAGAAGCCAACAGTTGTGCTGCTCCTTATTAAAAGAATCTTCCAAAAATGGCCTTTTATTCGAATGTTACCAAACTAGGGACTCGTAAGCAGATTCAACGTATCTGGCATTGATTGAATTTTATTGTCGCAAACCTAAAGCAAAATAGTGTTAGATACAATTGCATATTTTTTTTTTTTAACCCTTGCCCAAGGGCTGACACTACGACCTAAAAGATCTTTTGTGTCACAAGGTTGACTTACACCAAAAGGCGACTGACTTCAATAGTGAAACTTAGCACGTCTTTGGTGGTAGAGTTGTGAAGCTCCACCAGTGATAACAGCTCTCTGTGGAGAAGACGTCGTCTCAACCAATGCAGAGCCGGGCATTCACAGAGTATGTGTTCTGAGGTTTCCTCGTCCTCCATGCAGAATCTACATTCTGACGTTGGGCTAAGATTTATTTTGTTTATCTCAGACCGCAGTGGCCAGTGAGAAACCCAACCAGCAATCTAATGTTTTCCTTATTTAGTGAAAGGATTTCCTAATAGGAGTAGGGCTTAATCAAGCGTTTGGACTGTCTCAGACCAGGGGCGCTTTCCCAATGTTTAAGGCGAGTCTGTTGCTCCCAATCTTTGATAAGCCCTAGAGCACTAGTCCAGTTGACACTGCAGTGTTATGGCTAAGTTTCTATAGCCGCGTGCGTCGAATAAAACAATTATTCCTCTTTTAAGCGTGGCTTAAAAATTTTGTAATTTATTCCAAAATTATAATAATTCAATGTTACAAATTTTTATGTTACCTTAGTTTCTTTTCTTTCTCGTTTATTTATTCTTTATTCTTTAATTTCAATTAATTTAAATATTTATGACACCCTCTTTGTCAGCGAACAAAAGTCAATTACACAAAATGAGAATGCTAGGAAGTGTATGCAAGGAAAGTTACTTTCAATACTTAAAGGTGGAGTTACATGGTTTGTTTAGACAGTGCCTGTTGACGGTGTAACTTGAGACGGCAGTAACACACCACCCCCAGTAAGTTGACTGCATTCTGCATCGGTCTTACTCCCATCGCCGTAGCCAGTTACGTCCAAGACAGCTAGATTGGCTGCAGGTCGCACATACAAACCGCTGGATGTTTGTCCTGGGCCGTTACAGTGTTCACGACTACCCCTCTGGGCCAGAAGCTCCTCGGCAAGGTGTTGTCGACAATGATGACTAGGTCGCCCTTACCGATAGGCTTTACCTTCTGAAACCACTTAGATCTCCTATTCAAGGTCGGCAGGAACGGCTTCACCCACCTTTTCCAAAAACGCGTCCGCCATCAGTTGCGACTGGCGCCAGCTCCTCCTCATATGGATCACTTCTGGGTCGCACGGTGGTTTTGAACCATTCGAATGGCCGAGAAGGAAATGATTCGGCGTGAGTGCCTCATCGTCAGTACTTTCTAGGGACACAAAAGTCAGTGGCCTCGAATTGATGATACTCTCGACTTCAATAAGCGCGTTGCGCAGCGTTTCATCGCCGAATTTATGAGAGGGAAGAATTTTGTATAAGACAGTTTTAATAGATCGTACAAGCCTCTCCCACGCTCCACCCATATGGGGGGCTACTGGTGGGTTAAATTTCCACTTCAAACTCGCCGATGTGAACTCATTAGCAACCCTACCCAAGTCAACCCTGTTTAGCTCCTCTCGAAGTTCTCGCTCTGCACCCCGAAAATTCGTCCCGTTATCGCTGTATATCTCCACGGGAGTCCCGCGACGAGCTATAAAATTCCTTAGGCACATAATGCATGAATCCGTGGTAAAAGTGTGTGCTACTTCTACGTGAATCGCTCGGATGGTGAGACAGGTGAAGAGAGCACCCCAGCGTTTTTCCGTCCTCCTTCCAACTGTGACCAAACGAAATAGTCCACACCAACAAATGAAAACGGTTTCATGAAGGCGCCAAGTCGAGCGCGGGGAAGATTGGCCATCTCGGGAACTCTAGGACGTGCGTTTTGGATCCTTCAAGCCTGGCAGAGACGCCTCACGGACTTCAACACGGCCCTCATGTTTGGAATGTAAAACTTTTGTCGAACCTCGTTCACGACCGTCTGATGATTGCAATGATGGTATTTGCGATGGTAATAGTCGACGATCAAAAAAGTAATGCGGTGCGCCTTTGGCAGAATAATAGGTGTTTTGCAATTCATGTCGACGAAATCCGCGAAAGCAATGCGGCCCTGCATTCTTAGGACACCCCTGTCATCCAGGAAAGGCGATAACTTTGCAAGAGGGCTTTTATTTGGGAGGGGTACCGCTTGTCCTGGTGGGCTCCCTCTCAAGCGACGGAGTTCTTCTGCGTATTCTGCATCCTGAGCTTGCTTATAAAGTAGCACTTGTGCACGCTGCATGGCTGTCGATGTTATGATGAGACCAGTAGTGGGTTTCGGCACCGGGCCATACCTGCATGAATCCGTGAACATAATGACGCATGCTTAGGTGCGCAACAAAGCTTTCCAAGTTCCAAAACGCTCTATATCGAGTAAGTTGTTGTTAACTCTAACTTCGTTGATGTGCAGAACATGTGGTCGGTATTCATCCGTGTCGGTTGTTTGTATCGCGGGCATCTGCGGCCACTCCGATGAACTCTTCAGTAGAAATGGAGGCCCGGTAAACCACGCGCCTTTTGGGTGCAAATCAGGATCCGAATTCCATTTGGTCGCCTTGTCAGCAGGGTTGAGTTTGGTAGGTATCCACCTCCAGTCTGATATAGTTGACGACTCTAAGATTTCTCCAACCCTATACATGACGAACTGTTGAAATTTCCGCGGGTCAGCTCGAAGCCATGAGAGCACCGTCTTTGAATCGGACCATAATACCCGCTTCATAGCGAAGCTGTGCGCCTCACAAATGGAACTCATCAACCGAACTCCCAGTACTGCAGCTTGCAGCTCGAGTTGTGGGATGGATAAAGGGCGTCGGGGGGCTACCTTGGTCTTGGCGCTAACTAAAGTGACGTTTACCTGTTTCTGACATTGAATCCGGAAATAGCAGACAGCTGCGTATGCGTTTTCGCTGGCGTCAACGAAAGTATGAAGTTGCACATTAACTTCTGGTTGGCTCAAACCCGTTGAATATCACCTCGGAATTTTGACATCCGTCACTCTAGGTAACAGTGTTTGCCACCGTAGCCATCTATCAAATAAAGGAGGGGGCAGCTTTTCATCCCACCCTATTTCGGTCCTCCAGATATCCTGTAGAAGTATCTTAACGAATACTAGAAAATGTGAGAGAAACCCCATGGGATCGAATATTCCCATTAGTATCCTCAAAACTTCCCGCTTAGTTGGAACCTTACCCTCACACAATACCTCATGATTAAGATGATTGAATCTCAAGGCGTAAGTGAAAACATCAGTTGAGGTACTCCAGTGCATTCCCAAGACCTTTTCCGTTGACGCGATGTCGGCGTCGTTTGTTCCTAACGCCCTACTAGTGGTTGGATCAGCAGCCTTCTCCAGCCCCTCCAATACTGTCGTTGAATTAGACATCCAATTTCTAATATGAAATCCAGCGCTCGAATGAATTTGCCTCACATCCCTCGCAAGTTGGAGGGCCTCCTCCACGGTGTCCACACTATCAATAAAGTCATCGACATAGTGATGCCTCAGTATGGCTTCAACGGCTCTGGGTTTGCTACTGGCGAAACTCATTGCATTGCGATTCTTAATGTAATGAGCAATGCATGGTGAGCACTTTGCCCCAAACGTCATGACCTGCATTTCGAAAACATTGGGCTCCCCAGAATCTCTTTGGTCTTTCCACAAGAATCGCTGCACACCTCTGTCTTCTTTCCTTACCAGAACTTGGTGGAACATCTCCGCAATGTCTCCACAAACAGCAACTCTTCCGCGACGAAAACCGTACAAAACTGTTGTTATTGGCACAAGCTGGTCAGGTCCCTTTATTAGGAAGTCATTAAGAGAACTTCCCTTGCATGCCGCTGCAGCGTCCCAAACTAACCTAATCTTGGCCGGTTTATTCGGGTTCTTCACCACAAAAATAGGCAAATACTAAACACGACCTCCGCTGGGATTGAGGACCTCTTCCGGACATAGTTGCTTAGCGTACCCCTTCGATACGAGATTCGCAATCTGCTTGTTTAAGTGGCTGCGGAGCTGCTCGTCCCTCATCATTTTCCTTTCCAAATATTCGAATCGTCGAAGCGCCATTGGATAGCTATCAGGTAGGACGAACTCGTCCAGCCTCCACAGAAGGCCCACCTCAAAGTGTCCATTAACATGCTGGCAGGTTCTTTCCAAGATGGTTAGGGCTCTCTTATCTTCGGTTGAAATTAGCTGCTGAGGGGGAATTCGCACCCCTATATCCTCGATTGAGAAGAAGTTTTCCACAAGTTGATGGAGCTGCCTGTCGTTGTAATTCTCGCCGATAGAGAGACTAAAGTTCCTTGATTCATTTTCATTATTGCCGAATTTTTCTGGTCCATGAACGGACCACCCCAATCGCGTCTTAGTAACCATCGGTTGTGACCAGCTAACTTCCACTACCTTTAACGGCACGCCTAGCTTCTAATGGTCCATGCCAATGAGGATCCTTGGTCTCGCATGTTCGTACGATGGAAGGGGTATGTCGGCTAAATACGGGTATCGATCCTTGAGCAGCCTACTGCAGACCGTTTGCGTTGGCAGTCCCAAGCTCTGTACCGTACGAACATTTTGCAGTCGGTATTTCTGACATCCGTCATGTTGGCCTGCGATCGATAAAGAAACGACTCTGGAATCGCTTTCAACTCGCGTTGTATCGGCAGTCCATCGTAAGCAAAGCTCCTCGGGTCGACTAGGCAGTTCCAGCGCGCGTGCTAGCTCATCGTCTAGTAATGTAAGGGAAGATCCACCGTCTAAGAAGGCGAAAGTACGTATCGACGTTGACCTTCCATAAAGAGTTACAGGGATAATCCTAAATAGCACACTCGGAAATTCATAACATGGTGGGTTATAATGGCAACCTCCAAAACCTTGGTTATGTTGGGCAGACTGGTCAGACGAACAACCCGCCATATCTGGAGCGCCTCCCCCACCAACTGGGTTGTTACTGTGGTTGCCCCGAGGTTCCGAAGTTGATGTCGACTGGAACCTATGCAAAAGAGGGTTATGTCTGAGTCTGCATCCTTCAGCACCACACACCCTTGACACCCCACATCGAGAGGGTGGGTGCTTACCCAAACAGGTGTGGCATAACTTTAATTTGCGGACCATACTCCACCTTACGGAGCGTCCAACCCCCCTGAACTCGTCGCAATCATCAACTGAATGACTGCCCTGGCATACAAAACATACTTCGGCAGTATCGCTTTCAGGACCTACTGCTCTTGAATGATTGTACAGATGACCCCCGCGTTTATTGGAGCGTTTCTCTGACGAATTTGTGACCGATAGAGTGGTTACGGTGCATGCCGCTTCTGTAATTTCGTAGAGCCAACTGGAAAAGTCGCTCAAAGTCGCAGATCTCAAGCCTTTTGAGAATATGGCCCAGTTCAACAGGAGGTGGGGTGTGAGCTTGTCGACGAATTCCTTTAGGAGCGTTGGATTATTCAAATGGGCCGTCATACGGGAAGCCTCCATGGTGGCGCAGACGTTTCTGATTGCTAAGGCATACTCGATAAGCGTTTCCATTTTGTCAGCTCTTGGAGGTGCTTGGGTTTTGACCTTGACAATCATCGCGTGCAGAATATGCTCCGGTCGTCCGAACAACATTCGAAGTGTCCTAATGACCGCTGGAACCATCGTTGGCAGCAAAAGGCGGTTTTGGACTGCATCCAATGCTCTCCCGCGAAGACATCTCTGTAACCGTAATAGGTTCTCAGCGTTCGAGAAACCGGCTAAATTTGTGCTTTGTTCGAACGAGCTAATGAAGACAGGCCACTCTTCCGGGCTGCCGTTGAACAGGGGTAACTCCTTAGGGATCGCGTGTCTAGTTGCTAATTGAGTTGGCGAGAGGGTATGCACTCTATTTTCAATGGAGCTGGGTTTATTCCCGATAGGTTCGTCGCAAAGAGAGTGTGCCTCGTTATTTTGGCCTAATATACTATGGGTAGGTTGCTCATGAGTCTCTTCGGCAATCAAAGGTGGCCGCTGAGGTCACTGGCTCGGCTGCATGGGTCCATGAGCGCCATTGGGGACCGTGGAATTAATTTTATTTACCCATCTTTGGGTTATAAGGCTACGATCTACTAATACTGACTTACCTGATTCTCTTTCTTCTTCATCCTCTGATTCAGCTGTTTCCACTAGTATCTTGTACTTCTTTTCTAGGTATATGGCGTTGCTTCTCTCGCGTAGCTGCTTTTCTTCCTCGACTTGTTGCATCAAGATCTGTTGCTTCTTCAGTCTGCTCCGGGATGAAACCTTTGATTCCGCTGCTGATTTCGCACGTCTACCTTGGTCGACGTGAGCCGGAATGGGTGAAATCGACTGGGTACTTTCACGGCACTTAACGCAATGCCAGCTGACTTCCTCGACGCGAGAATCCAGTTGTGCGCAGTCAAAGTGGTACCATTTGCTGCAGTCATCACATGCCACCATTGCGGAGGTATCCGGCCGCTTGCACAACTCGCAACTCACCTTATCCACAGGTGTTGATGTGCCTGCTTGTGCATAAGTGTTTGAGGGCATGGCCGACGTATCCAATACGAATATTCTTAGAATAAGAATTTTTAAGAAATTGTTATGGCTAAGTTTCTATAGCCGCGTGCGTCGAATAAAACAATTATTCCTCTTTTAAGCGTGGCTTAAAAATTTTGTAATTTATTCCAAAATTATAATAATTCAATGTTACAAATTTTTATGTTACCTTAGTTTCTTTTCTTTCTCGTTTATTTATTCTTTATTATTTAATTTCAATTAATTTAAATATTTATGACACCCTCTTTGTCAGCGAACAAAAGTCAATTACACAAAATGAGAATGCTAGGAAGTGTATGCAAGGAAAGTTTCTTTCAATACTTAAAGGTGGAGTTACATGGTTTGTTTAGACAGTGCCTGTTGACGGTGTAACTTGAGACGGCAGTAACACTGCAGTACGGTTCGGGACCGATGAAAGCGGCTTCAGAACCAGCTCTGGCGAGCTCATCTGCGGATTCATTCCCTACAAAATCTCGGTGGCCAGGCACCCATCCGAGTTTAACTTTGTTGTTTTTGGCTAGCTTTTTTAAGGCGCAGCAGCAGTTTCTTACAGTTAGAGAGTCTATTGTGCTGGACGACAGTGCCTGAAGTGCCGCCTGACTGTCTGAAAAGATATGTATCTTTGCGCCCTTAATTCCTTTGTTGGAGTTTAAGATAGCGCAGATCTCAATGGCATGGATTTCCGCCTGGAACACTGTGGGGCACATCCCCATAGGTATCGAGACCCTGGTGTTGGGTCCAAAGACACCAGCACCAACTCCAGACTCCATTTTAGATCCGTCGGTGTACCATACCAGACTTTTTGGGTCCACAACTGGAACTCTCGTAACCCATTTAAAACGGTCTAGTATTTCTACCTCTCAATTGCATAATATAGTACTCACAAAAAATCGAGTTTTCGTTAACGTACGTGGGCTTACGGAAATTCTAAAGACCCAACTATGATAGATGGAAGAAAACTGAAGCTAATGTTATATTTGAACGAACCGTTTCCTTCCGATCTATCTTAGCAATTGATTGGCGTTCAAAAAGATAAAACAATGGTCACAAAGAAAAAGGCGGAAAATACTATAGAGAAGCCATTTTTGAAGAACATATTTCATTATTTTTAAGAGAAAATGTAACTTTGATTAATTTTATAACTATAGGAATTAACGTCGAAGTCGAATTGCATTTAATATCGATGTGTCGGTTTTTAACAACAAATACAGTTATACAACCCAATAGTTGCATCGCCCATCCTGAAAATCTTCTGTTGACAACGTTAATAGACTCTGAAAATCATATATGTAGGTAAGACAATTGGCTCTGCGTCGTATAGTAAAAGCACGAAGTGAAAATACACAAAAGTTGTGTCTATTCCAGGTTCTAATCGTAAACATGGATGCAAAAGTTTGTTACGAACTTATTAACTAACAGGCTCGTCGCTCATGTTACAGAACCTTATTCTCTTATTGTTCGAGGAGAGGATAAAACAAATCACATTTTTGCGTTTACCTTGCCATACTCAAGCAATTGAGAGGTCAGTCACAACTGTCACTGAAGTCTCAGATTTCTGTGCACAAAATCAGCGCGTGAAGATCTCATTTAAGCAAAAATTGAGTCTCGTAAACTTATGCCGCAATTTGACAGTTAAAAGAATTTTCGTGTAAAAGAGAATAGAAAAAAACTTTTATAACTTTATTATTTAATGAAATATACAATACCTATAGCTTTTTTAAGTTTATATAAAGTTTGATGAATAACATGTTTCCATCAATTAAAAATAAATAGTTACAAAAGTTTTCACAAATATGAATTTTATTCAATTTTTCAGAATTTCATGGGCAATCCAAAAGTAAAAGCTGATTTTGATGAAACTTTCGCAATTAGTTTCTATAAACATGTGGCACGTTTTAATTTCTATTAGAATTGAAACGTGCCACATAGTATAGAATAATAGAAAAATATTTGTTCTTCATACTAGAGTGCCCCACCCTAATGCGCGTGTCGAAATCGTAAAGAAAATTGACAGGCCGCGGGATCATTCAATTGCAACACCACCAGCATATGATTGATCTGAAACCGTTAGGCCTGCCAATTTTCCTTGATGTCAAACCGGTGAATCCCACAGGCGGACCTGTAGCAATACAGTCAATTATGTTGTGATCCTTTTAATCCTGATCATAGCTTCGCTGTGAAGAGAAAGAAGAAGCATATACATATAGTTTACTTACCCATTGGTGTTGACAATTTCCGATAAAACCATTGTTTTATTAAACCCTTTTCAGTTTCATTAAAAATTCCCTAATTAATCCATATAGGACACATTTTAGCGTCTAAAATATTCGTAGTCTGAGCAAACATTTTTGAAAGCGTACTTTGGGCGATAGAAAAAAATAGACAGTAAGGGCCTAAACCTACCTTCTCAAACCGTTTGCTTATGCGAAGTGGAAGTGACCAACAAATTTAAGCCACATCCGGACGGCAAATTTGAGAAGCTCCTCATGACAATTGATACTCTTGGATGTTTGTCAGACGTTCGCAGGAGATGGCACAATGGATAAAAAACTTTAGGTGACATCTAGATTAGTAGTGCAATACATACAGTTGCGATAGCAACTCCAAAATCGTTACCAGTCAGCCGCTGGTATTCACTTCCACCCAGAATCTTCAGGGTAGCGGAAAATTGATGAAGAGGAACATTATATGTTGAAAATGCCTGACAAATTTATAGTTTGCAATGTCAATACAAACCCTGCTTTTGACGGAACCATTGAACATAACAAAGCCGTCTTCGTATTGTTTACTTAATTTTCATTTTGTAACAATTAAACATTATAGCGGCGAAACATTGTTTTAAAATTTAACTGAATGTAAGCCTACTTAATATTCAAATAAATTTCCGGAATTATTATTAAAGGGCTTTGGTTCGCTAAAAAGTCACGAGAAATTATTTGAATGTCTGCAAATATATGAATTGAATCTAACCTCACAACCTATCGTGCAAGCGCTATCATATTGTTGATATCGTCTTGTTGATTATTGAGTTACGTGAAGCAAATATTGAATCTTCAAGAGCGATATTGACTAGACTATAGCTATAATTAAAGTAACAGGATGCAGGACTATCACCGAAGGTGCAGAATCCTATGGACTAAAATAGCAAATCCGATCTTGAAAACCGAGCACCTCAATTTTACCATTAGACCTGAATTTGATGCTCCGTGCGATACCTATAGAACGCTGGCTTATTTAAGCCAATATATGAAATTATATTTTTACTAAATTACGAGGGCGGGTCAATAAGTCCGTGACTTTTTGAATTTCTGACCTCTTTACTGAAACAGCAACACTGCTCCTGTCAACAGGCATCTGTCAGTTGACTCTTGTCAAAATTTAAACTTGCTGCGTCAGTTAGTTTGTGTTTGACAGCTATTTTTATCAGACTACTCATTAATTTGAGGAGAAAATGGAAAAAAGTGAATTTCGTGTGCTTAGTAAGCATTATTTCTTGCGAAAAAAAACCATTACCGAGACCAAGGCTAAGCTTGAAAAATACTATAAGGACTCTGCACCATCGATTTCAATGGTAAAAAAGTGGTTTACTGAATTTCGTTGTGGCCGTACAAGCACTGAAGATGCCGAACGTCCTGGACGCCCAGTTGAGGTCTCTACACCCGAAACAATCGAAAAAATTCACGATATGGTGTTGGCCGACCGAAGATTGAAAGTGCGAGAGATTGTGGAAGCCGTAGGGATCTCGAATGGCTCAGTGGTTTCAATTTTGAATGATCACTTGGGCTTTCTGCAAGATGGGTGCCGCGTTTGCTCACAGTCGACCACAAACGCAATCGTGTAACAACTTCACAGGAAGGTTTGGCGTTGTTTAATCGCAATATGGAGGAGTTTTTGCCTCGTTTTGTAACCGTGGACCAAACATGGATCCATCACAACACACCAAAGACCAAACAACAGTCAAAACAGTGGGTTTCTAAGGGTGAATCGGCGCCAAAGAAGGCCAAGGTGGGTTTGTCAGCCAATAAAGTTATGGCGACTGTTTTTTGGGATGCACGCGGGATAATCCACATTGACTACCTTCAAAAGGGAAGAACAATCAATGGGGAATATTATGCCAACTTATTGGATCGATTCAATGACGATTTGAAAAAAAACCGACCTCATTTGGCCAAGAAAAAAGTTCTTTTCCACCAAGACAATGCAAGGGTGCACACATGTGCAGTCGCCATGGCAAAAATCCATGAATTGGGCTATGAATTGCTCCCTCATCCACCCTATTCTCCAGATTTGGCTCCGAGCGACTACTTCTTGTTCCCAAACCTGAAGAAATGGCTTGGTGGAAAAAGATTTGACTCCAATGATGAAGTCATCTCGCAAACAAAGGCCTATTTTGAGGACCTCGACAAATCATTTTTTTTGGAAGGGATAAAAAAATTGGAGAAGCGTTGGACAAAGTTTATAGAGCTCAAGGGAGACTACGTTGAAAAATAAAATTATTTTTTTATCAAAAAATCTGTGTTTTATTCCAAAAGTCACGGACTTATTGACCCGCCCTCGTATCATACACTTTGAATAGGCATTCTATAGAATAACAACGCGCGGTTTAATTTCATCTTTCGATAGGGGCTTAAATTTATATCATTCGACGAATTTCCGCCGGCTAGTTTCATTTTTCTTTGAATCCCATTATAAATGGAAACAAACCCCATTAGAATAAAAAATCACAACGCCGCCTGAGCACCTGCATGTACGGCCGCTGGACGGCTGGTGAATGAGTATGAGACGAAGAGATGTCCAGAATTTGAAACCCTTTGAGTCCGTCAAGCGGACCACCCAAAAAATGTTAGCACATATAAGAATGTGGTACCTTCTAACGAGATTACATTCTTATGTGTTTGTCGTCCTGTCGCTTTACATGATGGTGCTCAGGATGAAGCTAAAATACATTGTGTTCACTGAAGTAACTATAGCATTTGGTGATCTTTCAATGAGAAACTGATTGAAAGCAAAGAATGAATCATTTTCTAGTGTGGGCCTGAATGTCAGTTTTAAATGGCAGTATTAACCGTGGTGTTAATGCCTTTTTGTGGTGATCCATATAGCCACTTTAAAAGGGAAATAAAGAAGTGTGTTGCGAAGTCCCCGCATCGCAGGCTTTATTTGAAAATCAAACTAGTTTGATTTTGCCCACGGTATCGTGCAGAAAATAAACGATGGAGGTTATTTAATTAAGAGTTGCAAACGCAAAATATGTTACGGAACAAGAGTTATTGTCGCTATAAAGATATTGTCTACATATTTTGTTATAAAGGGTTATTCAACAGGGACGCTACAAAAGTAGAGCGACAGGGACAGCAAACGACTCCGAATTTCTTGCCGCTCTTTTGACATTTCTCTTCAGTAAGGTTTGCCATTTCATGATGGAAAGATATACGAGCCAACAACGAGTCGAAATTATTAAAATTTACTACCGAAATTCGAAGTCAGTGGCCTCAACGTTAAGAGCGCTACGTCTACGAAAAATCATCTTCAGCGATGAGGCTCATTTCTGGCTGAATGGCTTCGTCAATAAACACAATATGCGGTATTGGTCAGGCAGCAATCCATACGTACTCCATGAGTCATCATTGCATCCCGACAAAATTACGGTTTGGTGTGGTTTATGGGCCGGCGGCGTCATTGGGCCGTACTTCTTCCGTGATGATCAAGCCAGGCACGTTACTGTGAATGGGAATCGCTACCGTTCAATGATAACCGAATATTTTTGGCCCCAATTGGACAGCGAATGCCACAATCAATTTATTGGAAACCAAGTTTGGAAACAGTGTTATCTCACGAAATGGTCCAGTCGCTTGGCCGCCTCGGTCGTGCGATTTGATGCCGTTAGACTATTTCCTGTGGGGCTACGTCAAGTCTATGGTCTATGCCAACAACCCAGCGACGATTGATGAACTTCGTACGAATATCGAACGTAAAATTGCAGCAGTATCGGCCGATTTATGCTCGAAAATTGGGTTCAGCGTCTGGACTTCTGCAAGCGTGCCCGTGGTGGCCATACAAAAGAAATCGAGTTCCATACATAATGGCATCGAACGTACTTTCACAGGAATAAAGAATTTCATTGATATCCAAAACCGTTTTTGTTTTATTTAAAAAAAACTTTTATAGCGCTTTTATTGAAAAACCCTTTAGATAACTTTTTCTTTACCTTTTTACCTTTTTATGCCCTATTCTAAGGGTATATTAATTTTGACGCATAGTTTGTAACATACCTTAATATTGCCCGTAGAGCCCTAAAAGTTACTACATTTATGATCAGCATCGATAGTACCTAATGTCGATCTAGCCATGTCCGTCCGTCCGTCTGTCGGCAAGTTGCTTGCTTCGTTGTTGATGTCTTGAAAGATATTTTCAATCGAAGCACTGAAATGTGCGGACATTGTACCATTGTTTACGAAAGGTTCTACTTTTGAAATATGTAACTACAGGCCCATATCACTTCTTCCAGTTTTCAGCAAAATTTTCGAAAACTTGTAAAACATAGAACAATAAGCTTTCTAATCAGAACCGAGTTTATCAACCCAAATCAGTTTGGCTTTCAGAAAGGTAGATCGACGGAAGATGCACTACTGCAGTTTTGTGTTCAAATAATGTCAAACCTCGATGAAAAAAAGTACATGGCTGGTTTATTTATTGATATCACCAAAGCTTTTGATATGGTTAACCATAATATTCTGTTGAGAAAATTGGAAAAAGCCGGTTTTCGCGGTTTCATATTAGATTGGTTCAGATCATACTTAAAAGATAGGTCGCAAAGAGTGAAGTTAGATGAGATTAGAAGCGAAATAAAGTTTTTCAATTTGGGTGTACCACAAGGTTCTGTTTTGGGACCAATTTTGTTTCTCGTTTACATTAATTCACTCCTTGCACTAAACTTTAAAGGGTCACCTACTGCTTTTGCGCATGAAATAGGCGTTTCTTATGGTTTAAACAGTCCTGTGGATCTAGTTTCTGACATTAATTGGGATCTAGGTTAGGTTAGGTTAGGTTTATGTGGCTGTCGGCAGAAGCCGACACACTTAGACCAATTTAGGTCCATTGTGATACCACGTATATTATCTACCTCAACTCTGTAGATGGGACTGGCCAACGACACGCGGTTGTTCTCAAACGGTCCCCCATCTACGTACTAACTGCGCCCTATAATGTTTTAATTACGGTGATCTGACGAGAACCAATTAACTCGACGTGGTATGGTCGTTGGTTAATTGGGATCTAAGTTTACTAAGAAGCTGGTTTGCCGAACATAATTTGATTATAAGCTCTAAAACAAAAACAATATTTTTCAATTTGTCATCCCTCAATAATTTGGAAGCGAATGCCTTTTATCACGCATCTGAGTACCAAAAATACAAGCTTTCTAATTGCAATTGTACGCCTTCTACCACTTTTTGTGATAATTCAAGCTGCACTGATAAGGGTTTTTTGAGACAGTGAATGAATTTAAATACTTGGGGCTTACAATTGATTCTAGAATGAGCTTTTCGAATCACGCAGAAATTCAGAGGAAGTACATTCGCTGCACACTCAGATATTTTTTTTTATTTGCGAAATATCTGCTCAACAATGCTACTAAAAACGATTTGTTATGCAATTTCCAAACTGCAATATGGAATTGTTTGTTGGGGAGGTGTTTATTCGAATAAAATTCAGCCACTATTAATTCTGCAGAAATATATTTTACGGAAAATATGCCGTAAACCTAGCAGACATCCTAGTTTTCCTTTGTTCTACGACCTCAAAATTCTCCCAGTCCGACGTTTGTACTGCTTTAAAGTATTGAAGACTTTCTTTATGAAGTCTGGAAACCGCAATTATCGTTTAATATCAAATTATAATTTACGTGGAAACTTTTCGAATATGGTATCTGTACCAAACTTCCACACTACTGCATTTTGTAATTTTTATTCATTTTTATCTTGTCGCTTATTTAATAAGCTTCCATACTCCATCAAAACCCCTCGGGGGTTTGTTGTTTTCCCCTAGAGGGCGCGTCCTCAGGTGGCGGATATAGGACCGCTCGGCAGAAATGCAGGGTAAGTGGGAAATAAAATACCACTCGCGGACCAACAAAACAAATATGTGAAGGAACACAGAAATTAAACCAAATATGGATAGAGAAAATATGGAGAGTAACCTTACGGTGCAGGGAGACGGATACCCAATACCGGCGTCTGTCAGGGGTGTGCGCGCGGGCCCCGGGACGTCGATATCCAGCGACCTCAATATAAATACAAATCAAACCCCGGAAGTGGTACACTTGGCTTCTGCGGAAAAAACGCTACAAGTGGAAACAGAACCATGACCAATCTTTTCCAGAGATTTCCCAGACTGAACAGGACACCGCCATCAGCAGTGGAAACCCCACAACTGCTGCCAAAAAAACCACCAGCGGCCCGAAATGTCTTTCAAACTGGAAACGAGGAGGGTAAAGCAGCAGACGAGGAAAATCCAGGAGACGTTTTTTTACAGGAGATGCAGAATTGCTTAAAGGTGATTAAAACCATGAAAGCAGCGTGTGAGAAGCAGAAAAACATCAGCCTAGACATTAAAAACGGCATAGCGGCTCTAGAAATATTTCTGGACAAGATAAAGTAGCACGAGAAAGATAGAAGAAAAACCCAACAAAGGCTCTTAGCCCAGAAATCGAATTCCACGAAAAAAATATCACCAGGCCAGAGTGGCAAAGACCTACCGAGCTCTTCTAAAAGACCACCCTCGAGTCCACTTGCAAAGGATACCGACAAAAGAAAAAGAAACTCTCCAATAAATCCAGGCGAGCAACAAAACGGACAAAGAGGTGGACCGCTATTCCTAAGGTAAATCGTGAGGAAGAGAGCTATGCTCAACAAACCCAAAGAAGACGCGAGGGAAATAAAAAGAAAGCTAAGGCGAAGAGAGAGAAGAACCAACAGAGATCTCGACCCGAAGCTATCCTCATTAAGCCAAAGGGAGCAGCGAAGATCACCTAAGGGAAATAAGAAGTAAGGCGAATCCAAATTATACCGAAACCATCATCAAAACTGTTCGGCAAACGAAAGCTGGAGATGTTCTTCTAGAACTCGGAGCTAAGTCAAAGAACAAGACAGCTTTCGGAGAATCTTTAAGAGCAATTCTAGGGGATAAGGCAACGGTACGCAGTCTTGAACCGAAAATTGCCCTAGAAATCAGGGACTTGGATGAACTGAGTACAGCCTAAGAAATCCAAGAAGCAGTCAGGAAAAAAGTTGCTGTTCTCATCTCTGATATTCAGGTGTCAGTCACAGCTTAAAACAGAAGCTCCCTCAAGATGGCCATAGTGCATATGAACGCCCGAGCAGCCTACGATATGCTGAAGAACCCGAGAATTAAAATAGGATGGGTCCAGTGCCGAATCCGACGCTGAACAGAGGTCTCACGGTGCTATAAATGCTTCGGCTATGGCCACCAACAAGCAAAATGTAGCGGCGTAGACAGAAAGGGGCAAGGGCTGTGCATCAACTGCGGAGAAAAGGGCTACAAGAAGATTGACTGCAAAAATTCACCAAAGTGCTGTCTATGCGCGAACCTCCAAGTTCCACCATCCGCTCTAGACCATGTACCGGGGTCAAGTAAGTGCCAAGTCTTCCGAGAGGCACTCGAAAAAGAGGAGAAGAAAAGGGCCCCACAATGACCAGAATTCTACAGGGAAATATCCACAGGAGCCGAACCAACGACCATACCACGTCGAGTTAATCGGTTCTCGTCAGATCACCGTAATTAAACGACGTTGGGCGCGGTTAGTACGTAGATGGGGGACCGTTTGAGAACAACCGCGTGTTGTTGGCCAGTCCCATCTACAGAGTTGAGGTAGATAATATACGTGGTATCACAATGGACCTAAATTGGTCTAAGTGTGTCGGCTTCTGCCAACAGCCACATAAACCTAACCTAACCCATCCACAGGAGCCAAACCGCGGACAACCTGCTAATTAAACTACTGGAGGAAATGAAAGTAGATGTTGCCATCATCAGCGAGCAGTATAGAAATAAAGAGAAAAACTGGGTAGCGGACTCGCTTGGAACCGCTGCAATCTGGGTTTTGGATGCAAGAAAATTCCCCATCAAAAGCCTAGGCACACAAAGAGGCTTCACGTGGGTAAAGTGCGACGGACTCACAATTGTAAGCGTCTATCTGAGCCCAAACGACAGTATTGCCGCGTTCCGGCAAAAATTGGGTGATCTGGAGGACTTCTTGGTCGACACCACAGGGGAGATCCTGGTCGCAGGTGATCTCAACACCAGAGCACAGGAGTGGGGAATGCCAACTACTGACTCTCGAGGAAGGCAAATACTCGAGATGGCCGCGAGACGTGGACTTCACATAGTCAACACAGGAGACACCCCCACTTTCAGGAGACCTGGACACAGAGGAACTATCCCAGACGTAACCTTCGCGACCAACACCACATTCGCAAAAAATCAAAAACTGGAGAGTAATCGAGGATTACACAGGTAGTGACCACCATTACATCGTCTTCGATCTGGAGACTAACCAACGAGTTCCGAACCATCGTCACCAACCACGGGCTCCTAGGTGGAACTTGAACAGGTTTAACTCAGACCTTTTCAAGGGCGTGATCGAGGAAGGTGCAGACGCCGTGATCCAAATACAAGGAACTGCTGAAAGGAAAGCGGAAGTCACGCTGCAACTAATTCGGCTCGTTTGCGACTCCGCAATGCCCCGAACGAGCGGTGCCAACAGAAACAGAGACCCAGTGTACTGGTGGACCGAGGAGATAGCTGCGCTACGCCGGAGATGCCTACAACTCCGGCGCATAGTCACTAGGGGGAGAAGAGGAAGAAATGCTGAACCCATGGAAGCTGCTCTAGCGGAGTTCAGAGCCCAAAGATCTGAGCTCAAGAGGGCCATCAATTCGAGCAAGAAACAGAAATGGGAGGATCTCCGCCGTGACGTCAACAGCGACCCATGGGGCCTAGGCTACAAAATCGTAACGCGGAAACTCGGAGCACAGATGGCACCCCCTGTCCTCAGCGAAGGAAAGATGGAGCGGATCGTGGACACACTCTTCCCAACGCATCCGATCAGGCCACCCGACACCACATTGGCCCAACGACAGGAAACTCCAGCTTTTAGCGAAGAAGAGTTGAGCAAAGCGGTTCAGTCCCTGCAAAATAGGCCCCGATGGAATTCCCACAGAAGCTCTCAAAGTGACCGCCCAAACACGTCCGCTTTTACTGCGTTTAACAGTCTGCTCGAGGAAGGCATCTTCCCCAAGAGCTGGAAGAAACAACGGCTGGTGCTTATCAGCAAAGGCAAAGGAGATCCTGAATCGGCATACAGGCCTCTGTGCGTGCTAGACACCGCGGGAAACTCCTGGAAAAGCTACTTAAGCCACGACTCATAGCGCCAGTGCAAGCGTCAGGCGATCTGTCAGAGAGGCAGTACGGCTTCCGGAGAGGCCGCTCTACGATTGGAGCAGTAAAGGAAGTAGTGAACGCCGCACAAATCACCCAACAGGGAAGTCACTACTCTAGGAAGATTGTCTTGCTGGTAACCCTGGACGTACGCAACGCCTTCAACTCAGCCAGGTGGATCGATATATTGAACGCGCTCGAACGGAGGTTCCACGCCCCAGCATATGTCCTGCGGATGGTGAATGACTATCTCAGGGATCGAGAGCTGCTCTACGAGACTACAGAAGGCCCGCGAAGAAAGCAAGTGACAGCAGGCGCATCGCAAGGATTGATCTTAGGACCAGATCTCTGGAACATATCCTACGATAGCATCCTTTGCATGGAGATGCCGGAAGATGCCAGTCTGGTCGGGTACGCATATGACATCGCCGCGGTGATCAGCTCAACCAGGTCATGCGACGAGTCAATTCGTGGATGGAAGAGCACGGACTCAGCCTATCAACGGAGAAAACTGAGATAGTCTTTCTCACGAAGAAGAGGATCCCCACACAAATCGACTTCCGAATTGGGGCAGAAGAAATAAGAAGCAGCGCCGCGGTGAAGTACTTGGGATTGAGGCTGGACACAAAGCTAACCTACTGGCAACAAATAAAGGCAGCAGCGGAAAGAGCCTCAAAAACATTTGCATCACTGAGCAGACTGATGGCAAATGTAGGTGGTGCAACGGCCAGTAAGCGAAGGTTGCTGATGGCGACAATGCACTCCATCCTCCTGTACGGCAGCGAAATCTGGGCAGACGCACTCAAACAAGAGAAGTACCGGAAACAGATGGCGGCAGTACAAAGATGCGGAGCTCTACGTATAGCTAGCTCATACCGAACGGTTTCGGAACCAGCCGTCATTGTAGTCGCATGAGTTACTCCCATAGATCTCTTAGCGGCAGTAAGGAAGTACGTCTACGACAAAAAGGCGGAAATGGGAATGGAAGCGGCATCCGAGGAGGCTAAGGAGCTCACGAACCAGAAGTGGCAAGAGCGTTGGAGCTCGGAAAACAGAGGACGATGGACAGTGAGGCTGATTAGGAACGTGGCTGAGTGGAAAGACCAGAAATACGGTGAGGTCAACTACTACGTCACCCAGTTACTCATCGGACACGGATATTTCAACGCCTTCCTCCACAAAATCGGCAAAACAACCAGTCCAGCCTGCCAGTATGGAGACTCGCTAGAAGATGACGCGAAACATACCTTCTTCGCTTGTAGCAGATGGGAGAGCCTTCGGCAAGACCTGCAAATAAGTATTGGCGCCATCACCCCGGAGAACATAGTAGAGAAGATGCTACAGAGTTACAACAACTGGCAAAAAGTCTGTAGCTACGCAGAACATGTTCTCAAAAGGAAAAAAAGAGAAGAAGACCAGCAAGGGTCGCAGCAGGCACAGACGTCTTAGGCCACAGAAGACTAACAAGACGGCGTCCTTTTACGTAATTATAAACGACGCCACCCTGATGTAATGCCAAGAGCGGTTCCAGGGTGGCTTGTAGGCCGTAAGCGGGGAGAGTTTACTCCGTGAGAGTCGGACACACCAAGTGGTGATGGCTTACCACTTGCCGGTACATCATGTATTCTTTCCTCCAAAAAAAAAAAAAAAAAAAAAACTCCATCTAAACAATAACAATGCCTGGAATGCTTTTAAGACATGTAAAACACTGGCTTCTAAATTTGACCTATAAAAATTTGGAATCTATACTTTCTGATATTCTGGTCTAATTTGAGGTTTGATAAATTGTTGCCAAGTAATCAAACTCTTAAAAGTAAATTTATTTCTTTTGTAGTATTTTTTATATATATTATAGAGCTGCAATTTAAACCAACTCTCTAGGGGCCTGAAATAATCAAGTGTAAGAATTTTTGAAATCCGCCCACAAAGTCAAAAAAACAAATTTATCGAATAAATCGAATTTTGAGCTAGAAAGCTGAATTTTTTTATATTATGGTCTTTGACTCCTAAATCTGCTCGGGAGATAAAATTTCTAAAATCCGCCCACTGACACGCCCACAATTAAATAAAACAATTTTATTGAAAACCCAAAGTTTGATCAAGGGAGTTGAAATTTAGAATATATACTCTCTAGGGGACCTTTATGCTCATGTGTGAATATTTTCAAAATTCGCTTACTGGCACGCCCACAATTTAAAAAGAAACTTTTTTTGAAAAACCAAAGTTTGAGCTAGGGAGCTGAAATTTATAATAGAGACTCTCTAGGTGCCCTTTATACCTATGTTTAAATATTTTTTAAATCCGCCTACTGACACGCCCACAATTAAATAAAACATTTTTATTGAAAAATCAAAGTGGAGCGTTTTTTTCGATTAAATCCTTTAAATGTTCTATAACAAAATATGTAGAGCGTTCTTAACAATTCAACCATACTTAGACTTTTGTCAAGCCCACTTATGAGGGATAGGAATCAGAATAGGGTATCCAACAGTTCGCCCAAGAGGACTGTAGCCCGTCCCTATGTTTTTTAATTGATTTTATAGAAAAAAAAACAATGTTGTTTAAAAGAAAATTCGTAGGCCTATACCTTGCGGCCATTTAAAAAAAAATTGACGATGAAGCTTATTGTATAATTTTGAACAAATTCGCATATTTAGATTCTCAACAAAAAAAGGTATAAGGAATTAATTATTCATAGAACAGTTTCTAAAAAAATTTAAATTTCACTTTTCTCAAGATCTCATTAAGCGAAATCGATCTGTGTTAGTGTTTTAAATACTTGGAGTGAAGGTTAGAAAATGGCATATACTCATTTTTACCAAAAGACTAAAACAACGGTACTTGCGAAACACTACAATCGGCCCTAGCGAGGTATTCTTCGGGACGGAAAATTCTCCGATCTGATTAGAATCGGAGGATTTAGGCTTTGAATACCTGTTCGGAAGAATACCTCGAAGCAAAAATCCTCCGATTGTTATCAGATCGGAGAATTTTCCGTTCCGACGGATACCTCGCTAGGGCCGAATATCTTCAATATGATTAAATAGATTTTAAAGATGTGTGAGATTTGAGCTAAAACAAGGATCAAGGACAAATTTGAATATTCAAATTTTTTAAATAAATTACAATAATTGAACTTTTTCTTCGACTCCAGCCCCTAGGCTCGAAAAGACATAGAAGACCGAAACTGCAATTAAAAGACCAAGCCATCGCTGATGCCAGAGCGCTTGGTATATTATATACAACTGAAAGAAGTATGCCCGTGATGGTATAGGCTGCAGTGATTTAGGCAGATACTCTTCACGGGTCGAGAGCCCATTTCGTAAGTAAGTAATTGAATACTTCCGCATTCTCTGCAAATAAAAACGACGGGTGCTGGCATCGCATCGCACGCAAAACTGAGCCTGCTTACGCTAGACAGTGGTGACGAAACGATCAGAAACGTTGAACGAAATAATTGCTATAAATTCGCTATTGTTGATCCTTCTTAGGCAGGAGGCTAACGCCCAACATTAAGTGTAGCACTTTTACACTGTCAGGGCATTTGTAATTTAATACAATTCCTATTCTCGGAGAATTAGTTTTAATGCGAAATTCTACTAAAATGAATTGTTAAAGCTATTTATTTGACTAGAAAAACTCGCGTAATCCACCCTCCTTCCCTCTTCACTTATCAATTGGATAATTGGATAACAACGCACAACTAAATTATGTTGTCGAAAGCGAATCAATAAGCACAACTTATTGAAATATGTTGGTATATATCCCTCGAGTGGGTGAATAGAATGATTGTATCGTTAATGTATTTAAAAACCTAGGACAACGTTGAATACTGAGCTCTTAATATCATCATCATCATGGCATATGCATATAGATATCTTGGTTTCTGTTTATATGTACGTATATAAAATATTCGCAATCAGTAGTGGTAGGTATTCATCCTCAGTCGAACACTCGTTATACTCATAAGGACATTTGGCTTTATAAACTCCCCAAATTAACAGATACCCAAAAACCCAATCGAAGCAATCCTGAATCTTGTGCGTAGAGAAACCACGTTTACTGTTTGCGAAATTTGTGTGCGCTTTCCAGCCACATTTGAGTTTGAAGGGCCAACAATGAAGGGAAGACACATCTTCTTTTGCACTTATTGTCGTCGCTCATTGTTTGCCATGAAACCGTGATGTCAACATTCCACACAAAAGGGAAATATTACAAGGGAATTCTTTCACGTTCGAGGACCACTTTATGAATTCCTTTTTGGTTTATTAATTAATTGTTGTATATGTATCTATGTATATCTTCTACTCTTCCTGAAAAGATTTTCCACTTCATTCGATATCTGTTTTCCAAACAGAGAGGATGTTAACGACAGAGTTTATTAAATCATACTTTTTGCATCTTGCAGATACAGAATTCAAGGAACGCCTCATATCCAATGTGAAAAAGGAGGTCAAGCAGTTGATGGAGGAGGCGGTCACCAAGAAGTATATACACGAGGAAAGCAGTTCGGTGACTTCCTTATGCGCGGCAATCGAAGCTTGCCTTAGCCAGGGTCTGAAGCGACGAGCTCTGGGTCTGTTTAAGACATCTTCGACTACTGCGTTGCTGCAAAAGATTGCCAAAGATTGTCCTGAAGCTGAATACATTAGCCAGAAAGTGCAGGATATCGAGAATGTTGAACCTAGCAAGCGATCCTCCTCGAGCAGTGATAGTCTTATTAAGCCACAGATGCTTAAGAAAGGTAGTAGTAATTCAGTTACAACGATAAATACGATTCCCCCAGCGCCAGTTGTTAAGTGAGTATTGAAGCGGTAATTGTAAAATGTTGATGGGTTCCTATTTACTCCTTAAGGTATCTTTGGATTCGATTGGCACTATACGAGAAGCGTTTAGTGAGAATAATAGAACACTTGGTCAGCAATGCAAGCAGCTACTATGAACGAGATGCGTTAGTAGCTAACCCGGATTACGGCTCCATTTTGAGTTCATTATTATTCGGACCTTGTGCTTTGGAGTTCACACGGGCCAAAACCTCAGATTATTATTGGTCAGATCCTCATGCTGATGAATTGGTGAAGGAAAGTAAATGCTTCTAAGCATACAATAATCCCATTCTTTTAATTTTTTGCAGGTCCAGCGTCATAGAATTAGTTCGGGGAATCGAACTCCACCAACGTGCCAAGGGCCAATAATCAATTTTAAAAGAACGCTTAACACAAGTTCCGAAGATGGCAGTACCGGATCATTCAAATCGAGCTCATCGGTTAGTGTGGCCAAGGATTATGTGGAATCTTTACATCAGAACTCAAGGGCAACTTTACTTTATGGAAAGAATAATGTTATGGTCCTTCCGGTAAGTTATATTTACATAAGCAAACTACAATACAAAATAAAATATCTAAAGTTGTGAACGTCTCACAAATATCTGGACTTTATCAGCTCTTCCCTCATTGGAATGAATTTGCTTTAATTTAATTTTCAGAAAGAAGTAGATGAACCAATGCCCGGCTATTTAAGCCTGCATCAAAATGTTCAATTTTTGACAATAAAATGGACACCGAACCAACTAATGAATGGATACAACGAAACAGAGGGAACTGATAAAACCTCCTATTGGGCTTATGCTTTGAACATTAATGTAGATGACATTGTCTACGTCCATTGCCATCAAAATCGCGGCGAAGATACTGGCGGAACCATAATTCTGGTGGGACAAGATGGAGTGCAGCGTCCTCCAATACATTTTCCCGAAGGTGGTCATATGCAGGCATTTTTGAGCTGTCTAGAAACCGGACTTTTACCCCACGGTCAGCTTGATCCACCATTATGGTCACAGCGTGGATTTGGCAAACTTTTTCCCTGGTCAAGACTTGGACGTCGTCATATATTGCCATCGCTAATGGAGTCCACCGAGGAGACTCCCATTGATTATGTCTTCCGAATTGTGAGCAAGAGCAACCATCAGGAGTTTTGTAAGTAAGCTCGGCGCTCGACTTGCAGCTTAATTTGTTTGTGCTTTTGCAGTGGCCTCCCACCCGATTCTTGAAATAGGACGAACAAGCCCCAGACGTACCCAACTTGCCAGTTGCTCGACAAATGGAAGCAGCGATTGCTCAAGTAAGAGTATTTCCATTGATCAAGCTTTAGTGGACTCTCCAAAGGTATTTTAATTTCTTCAATAAATTTGCTAATCTTGTGCTATACTGACAAATTTTAATTTAAGGTCATTAGCAATCAAACAGCTAGCATAGAGTTGGTATGCTCCACCATGCGGCGTCAAATTATCTCAAGAGCCTTCTATGGATGGCTGGCGTACTGCAGGCATTTATCCACTGTTCGGACTCATCTTTCTGGATTGGTCAACGGACGAATTACACCAGACTGTGAGTGTGTAGGGACAGAAATAAATGCCTTCTTACAAAGATTTCAATTCAATTTCAGTGGGAGTAGACGGAGAGGGCTTAACCAGAGCTAAATGGGAACACCTACAAGAAGACGGGGTCATATCTGACGACAATGAAGTCTATCGATTGGTCTACTTTGGAGGAGTTGAACACGAGATACGAAGGGATGTATGGCCTTACCTTTTGGGGCATTATAGGTAAGTGTCAAACGATTTGTCATGGTCAATCTATACTAAAAATGTTGCTTTCGTGAAAAAAGTTTCGGAACGACACCAGCGGAGCGGCAGAAACTCGACGAAACAACCAAGCACTACTACGAGACTACAATGAGCGAATGGCTGGCAGTGGAAGCCATAGTCCGTCAGAGGGACAAGGAGAAGAATGCCCGGGCCAAGGCAAAAATAAGTTCTGAAAGTGCGAGTGGTGAAAAATCCAAAGCAGAACTTGATGCTGATATTGATAACGATGTGTTCGAAGACAATGAAGATATATCAGAAATGTCGGATCCTGAAGATTACCCTAAAGATCAGGATGACAATGAAAACGAACACTCAAAGGCAAAAGTTGAAGGTAATGAAGAGCATGGCCTCACAATCCAAGAGGACTGTTTTGGGGATGACGAAGAACACATCAACATCGAAATCGAGATTGAAGAGTCTCAAGACGAAGCGGGCGCTGTAAATAATCTATTCATCCCAAGATCACCTTCCACCTCTTCATACGAGACGGTCGGCAATGAGTTCACTGAAGCCACTGACATCCCCAACAATATATCAGTACAAGCTGAGCCTCCTAACACTCCAGAGTTTTATAGTGTAGACGATATAAAGGGTCAGCTGACAGATGCCATCGAGGAACAATGTTCCTTAGAGAGCCAGGTCCTCATTGATGGTGACAACGATGACAACGAACCATTATCCCCACACGCCGCTGTGATTGTAACAAATGCCTCAATCGATGTATCACACTTTGAGAAGGATGACGGTTCAGATCGCAACAAGTCGGGACTTATGTCACCACTGCACGAGGATGGGAACGGACAATCGCTAGACGCATTGCAAGAGCCAAAGTCTGCATGTGTATCGCCAGCCAGTTCGAATGGGGGAGTTTATACTGTAGGTGTTGTAATGGCAATGCTTTTCTACCATTGACTTTTTCTAAATATTTTAGTGCGAGCTTTTGGAGAGCTTTGGCTTAAATTTGCATCGCATAGAAAAGGACGTTCAACGATGTGACCGAAATTATTGGTATTTTGCCAACGAGAATTTAGATAAACTTCGCAATGTGATTTCGACGTAAAATTGGAATTGATTAAGCAAAGCAATGAATTTTAATGAATGTTCTTTGCAGTTATGTTTGGGAGCATTTAGAAGTAGGTTACATGCAGGGAATGTGCGACCTGGTGGCACCACTGCTTGTTATTTTCGATGACGAGTCCTTGAGCTATGGCTGCTTCTGCAAACTAATGGAGCGGATGGTAGAGAACTTTCCCAATGGCGGTGCTATGGATATGCATTTTGCTAATATGAGGTTTGTTAAGATAGTTGTCTTATAATTTTAACAAAATGTCATTTCTTCCGGCTAGATCTCTTATCCAAATTCTCGATTCGGAAATGTATGATCTCATGGACTCTCATGGCGACTATACCCACTTTTACTTCTGCTACCGGTGGTTCCTCTTGGACTTCAAACGTGAGTTGGTCTACGATGACGTATTCTCAACATGGGAGGTTATTTGGGCAGCGAAGCATGTAGCAAGTGCAAACTTTGTCTTATTTTTGGCATTAGCTTTATTGGAGACCTATCGAGATATTATTTTGTCAAACAGCATGGACTTTACGGATGTCATTAAATTTTTCAACGGTAAGCATAACAATTAACATAACAGTGCAGAAGATTGCCACACTTTCTTTCCCAGAAATGGCTGAACGTCACAATGCGGGATCTTTATTGCAATTGTCACGCAGTTTAGTTCTTCAGCTACAAACAATCATCGAAAACAAATAAGAATCTTTTATTGAACCATAGCGTAGTTGCAGTAATATTATATCACACAAGAGATACTAGATCAAATTTTACACAAACAAAAACGGAAACGCTTGATGTAGATAAGTAGAGACACAACTTGTAGTTAACCTTAGCTCGGCGAAAATGCAACCCTTCCATTTCGTTAGTTAAATTGAAATCGGTCTATTCAAGACATAGACAAACAAATTAAAACAAAGTGGACAGGATTCTGGATCCTCCCGCCACACGGACTACAACACATATCCAACACATATGTGACTGGAGCCAGATATTATCTTAACAAAGGATTTGTTGTTGTTACATTTTAACCCCCGCAAAATATGATGTTAGTGAAAAAAAATATTGATCTGGCTTGAGTTTTTTCAATGGAGTACCTTCGTCGTATACCTGTGTAGTTTTTCAGTTTTAAACAAACAAAAAATTGTCCTTAGTTGCTGAATTTAAAAAAAAAATCTTAAAACGACTGTTGTATGAAAATCATAAAATGGTTTTCTAAATTGTTTGCTTTCTTAGTTTCATGTTGAAAATTAGAAGAAAAAAACAAATACCTACATTAAAAAAACACATACATAAGTGATAATGGATAAACACTATAGTTGTAGAGATTTATACTAAACAAATAATTAAATGTAAAAACACACCCACACAAGTTGTTATAAAAATTATTTATATACAAACATATATATAAATGAAAAACACGTGCAATAGTGAGGTATTTTTATACATAGTTTTATTAGTTATTTATTTTTCTGAAAACTCCAAATTCCAAGATCTCAAAGAGAATAGAGCGCGAGCGGCATATTTGGTACCGTCATGTTCAAAGGGGAGTTCCTATACAATCAAGAAATAGAGCCTGGATTATACAAATGCACCAACTCCAGCATTTGATTGGCTTTAGTGAAAAATTGATTCGAAATCAGGAGATCTGCCAATTTTTTTAGGTCAAATCGGCCAACC
Organism: Portevinia maculata; assembly: GCA_949715645.1. NCBI lineage: Eukaryota > Metazoa > Arthropoda > Insecta > Diptera > Syrphidae > Portevinia > Portevinia maculata. Next base: position 79,215,049 of record OX454526.1, on the reverse strand, counting down.
CAACAGGCAGATAAGTAGGGATAGGTTGAAGGGGGATCGGCTTTTGATCCCTTTAGTACCCTTAAGCCTCTTTAGTATCCCTTTTGTCCAGGTCATAGCCTCGCCGTTAAAGAAAAGAATAAGTTATTTTTTCTGAAAATGGGTCATGCTTTTACAAACCGAACAACATTCTGACAGACACATTTTTGATTTGCCTAACATTTTTTGTACGGGTTATATATCGAAAAAAAGAGACACGTGTTCGAGGTTTTTTTTTTGGTTATGAAGGTGAAGAGTTAAAAGTTTGAGATTTTCGTGATTTTTGCCTTGGAGACTCATTTTCAAAAATTCATCGCTCCGGTTCTTTTTAAGCTAAAGAAAACCTCTTTTTTTCATTGTAAAGATAAAAGAGTAAATTTTAAGATAAAAATAGTTTCAACAAAATTTATAAAAAATTTATATTATTATAAACAATTTAATTGTTTAAATCAATTTTTAACAATGTCACCCACCACTTAGCCTGTTTTAAGTATAACCATCGTATTTTTTTGGTCAAATTAAAATAAAAAATAACATTATTCAGTGATATATTATGATTTTAATTCATAAGTATTCTACATGTACATTTTTCTGTCTCAATATTATATCAGTCTAAATATGTATTTATTATTATGATAATATTCATTTCTTACTTAATTTTCACAATATTTTTTTTTTTATACAAAGAGAATTGCTTTGCTTCTAACTCTTGGAGCGAGATTGGAATCATACAATGATATTTTAAAGTTCCTTTTATCATTAAAGTTTTTCTTCTTCGTATGAGTACGAATTGGTTGAATAGGAACACGTAATACTTGGTAGAGCGTCTACAACACATATACCCCTGGTATAAAACTTTTTAAAATAGAGCGTCTGTAGCCCAGTCAAATAACTCTTGGTGTACGGATGGGATTATTCGCCCTTTGATGGCTTGCTCTAGCTGCAAGTCGTTTCAGAGTTCCACCTACTCCGTCACATTGATTGATATTTGGTTAGGGTATATTACACTGCGACCTATTGGTCTATTGTGTCCCCTTGCTTGTGCCTCGGAGAGGTGCATGCCCTCGTTCAGAGTCCTCTCTAGATACTTCTTTGCGAAGCGTGTCGAGGTATTGCTCTGATTTATCCTTGGCAGGTCACACTCCTTACATGGTCCTTTGCCATGTAATGTTGGGAAGAAGTGCCACTTAGCTGCCATTTTATAATCTTCGAAACGGTGCGTAAGATTTATAAAATTCTTTTTATTTTTATATTGTCCACTCGCACCGTCCGAATAGTATATTATTTTATTGACATATTTTAAATGTGTTTTTATAAATTTTACTAGTTGTCTTTGAAATAAATGAACAGCAATAGTATCATGACGTAAGCACTCAGCAACAGAAACAAAACTTTTAATTATTAATTCGTCGTTGTCATCTTTGTAGTAAAAGAAAATGGATGTATTGTTACTTGATCATTATTCCAATGTATGCCCTGAACAGAATTTTGTATAATATAATTATATAAATGCGTAGTTTTCAGAAAAGTCGCAAATTACAATGCATTCATTTTTCATCAATTTAGTTTTTTTGTCATTTATTAACTGCCTTTGCTTTTTTACTAAAAAAGAATGTAGCAACAATTTACTTAAACCACTACTTAAAGATTCTAAAAATTCATCTATACTAGATATCAAAGTATGTAATGAAGTTCTCTCAGTTGTTATCCACTGTTTGAAGTTGACAGTTTCAATAAATTTTTGCCAACCTACTGAATGACCAAAGTTGACGAAACTATCGTTTCCGAATACAGCATAAAGTAAAGAATAGATGGAGCATTTGGATGAGTCATAGGGACTCAGTATTATGACTGGCAGCCGACGCTTTTCGGCGGAACGATTCATATTTAAAAACTGAGATTCTTTGTTTTTAAACGACAGATATTGTACTCGTATGATCACTATTTTTTTATTTTTTTTTTTAATTTTTATTAACAAATAATATTATCTTATTAAATAATAATTAAATTATACCTACAGTACACATCATTTCTACACACTACACACGATTTGAGGCGAGAATATGATGTGTACTTTGCGCCGACGTCAGGTACCACGCTAGTTTATTTAATTTTTTGCAATAGTAATAATCATTTCTCCATCGATAAAAAAAGCATTTTAGATGTAAAATTTGACGTACAATACGATGTTTACACTTAAAACACGCTAAGTGGTGGGTAACATTGTTAAAAATTGATTTAAACAATTAAATTGTTTATAACAATATAAATTGTTTTATAAATTTTGTTGGAACTATTATTTCTTTAAATTCACTCTTTTATCTTGACAACGAAAAAAAAAGTTTTCTCTATCTTAAAAAGAACCGGAGTTATGAATTATTGAAAATGAGTCTCCAAGGCAAAAATCACGAAAATCTCAAAATTTCAATCCCCTCTATTTTCAAAAAAAAAAAAAAAAAAAAAAAAAAAAAAAAAAAAAAATCCTTAAACACATGTTTTTTTTATTCGATAAAGAACCCGTGAAAAAAATTTCAGGCAAATCAAAATTGTGTCGCTCATTTTTTGTTCAAATCTGTACGGTTTGTAAAAGAATGACCCAAATACGGATTTTGTTAACGAATATGTAGATATCCTCTCTTTCCACCTTGTTATAGGGGAGTACGTCCAAAATGGCATCCTTTTAGCCTTTTGATTCAAAGAATATTATTTCTAAGAGATATTTCAATTGTTATGTTTATTATTTCTTTATAAATTTATTGCGAACATTTTACAATGCTGTTTTAATTTAAAAAAAAAAATGCAAACTAAAAAAAAATAAATGGGTTTCCAAACCTTTATACAAATTCATTTTGTCCATATGACATGGACAAAATGACATATTTGATATGGATATAATGACATACAGCATATTTGATAAGTCCACATTACTACAAATTTACAAATTATTAATATAATTTTATTTGTATTATTATTATTATTATGTATTATTAATTTTATTATTAATTTCCTAAGTTTTGAAATAAACTATCAATATAAGAAATAATATTAAAGAAAAACTGAAGAAAACTCACCAAAACACGAAAAAAAGTTTAAACCAAAAAAAAATTATTTGCTGCTATTAACGGAGCTGTCATTTTGACAGGCTTTTATTACATTTCATGTTAAGGCTAGTGTGTCATTTTACCCATATGTGTCATTTTGGACGTACTTCCCCTAAATGTATTTATTTTTTCTCTTAAATCGAAGAAAAAAGTGTACGTGTATATACCTCTGTATGTTTTGCAACTGATTTTTTTTTTGCAGAGTTGATTTATATATATAGTTTCAGAAAAAATATTGTTACAATGAAATATAAAACAAAGATAAAATTTATAAAATATTTTGAAAAACAATATACGTTTATAATGAAGATTTGGTATTTTTTAATTATTCATTTCAAAAAATGAGCTATTTTCGTAGCCTCAGAGACAAAAAGAAAGTGAAAAACGCGTGAAACTGCAAAACAAAAGAAGTAACGTTTCTTTGTCACCATAGGGCGAAGTTTTTAAAACATGTATGTACTTACGTTTTAAGGCCTGAACGAAATCGAACAATCATCGTCACAAAAAACAGCCCTCTTTTACGAATGAACTATGTATCTAACAATTGAGACAGGGTGTGCGATTTGTGAAGTTATTTTTTAACATAACAGTTTTCGACGAGTTAACTGACATGATCCATAACTTCGCATTTGTTGTTATTTTTGAAGCATCCACAAAGAGATACGAGATAAACTGTGCTAAGATATAAAATGAATAATTCATCATCACGTTTATTGTTTTCGCTAATCAAAGAAAAAATAATAACTTTATATATTTGAACTCAGTTCTTCGATTCTATATGCGACTTAGTTCATTTTTCTGCTTTCTTAAATTTTATTGTTTCTTCTATTGAAAAACCTTTCACAACCACAACCGATTAAAAAGTCAACTAATTAAATAGTTTTTGGATCTGTAAAAGTGTGGATCGTTTTCAACATTGAAGGCGGTTCATGTATACAAATTTGCACTCAACATTATTTATTTATACAATTTGCAAACTACTAGTCGCTACTATTTTAAAATTCCTCATTACTCGAATAATGGCTGAAACACACGTGCAGCAGGGACGCACGCAGTAATGCATGCATCAACGCCCATGAAACACATGTCCAGTAAGAAATTGGGCGCGTTCAAATTGCAAGGCAACTGCGAGTTCCCTAGTAGTTAAACCTCTATCACTTGCCAAACGATGGTCACTTTAGTTATTCGATCAATGAGGAAGGGTAAAATAGTAGGGACCAGCAGTTACCTTTGCAATTAAATGCGCCAATTATCTTCATTCAGTATGCTTTTTGCCTGACCTAAATATCACTGAATGACCAATCAGATTAAGATGTTAGGAATTGTAATAGAATTTCACAGCACTAAACGTCAATGCCAATTTATCAAGCTACCCACTAGGAGTTCGCCGCATCTTAATTAAATTGGTTGAGTTGTTGTGTTTGCCCTATTAACTAAACTTGATAACTAATAGGTACATCCACAACTTTCGATTGCTTACGAGTACAAGAAATCGTTAGTTTACCTCGCCGCTCATTACAAAGGGTCTTTCACTAAGGACTTGACAACTTCTTTTTCAAATAAAATGCAAACCACCTGAGACATCTTAAAAACGACTTCCGCATGACTCGGCCGCACATTTCGACCGATACGGCTGCTATTTCTCGTTCAATACGCTCTGAGCTCCTCAAACGTCGCCGGCTTGTTGGCATAGACTAATCATTAAACGTAGCCCCACAAAAAAAAGTCTAGAGGCGTTAAATCACACGATCTCAGCGGCCAATAGACGGGTCGGTTTCTCGAGATAGCACGTTCACCGAACTGAGACTTCAATAACTCGATTGTTGCGCCCGCTAGGAGTATTCGAATCCTGGACAAAATTATTTTTTTAAGTAAAACAATTTCTTTTGTTTAGAATTGATTGTTAATGCTATTAAAACAATTTTGAGTAACATTTCATTCGGTTTTAAGTAAATTAATTGAAAAAATAATAAATAAAAAAATAAATAAAAAAATAATGATTAGTCGGTGTGTTCTCCTGATGACCCTTCCTCAAAAGAATCTGCAACTTAATCATTTTCTTCGATATCTTCATCATAGAGAGATGAGAAACTATCATCAGCGGCATTTCTGTCTTCTGGAACAAGCATTTCTAAAATTTCCTTTGAAAATACTTTTTTAGTTTTTGAAGGTGGTTTTTTGAGGCAACTTAGGAGTGGATCAAAATTCAAAAGCAACCTATTGAGTATATCGAAGTTGCAGTCTACCCTAGAGAATTTCCTTGCATAATTCAGTCGTATAGTCTAAATTTAAAAGTAAAATAAGAACTTATATAATTTAATTATTTACTCTAATATAATTTAATCATTTTTCAATAGTAAAAATCCGAAATTTTTAAGATTGAAAAAGAAAAAGTTAATACACAAACCTAAAATGTTTATTTCTAGCTTCTGCTACAGATAGCTGCCCAATCGGCCATGAATTAATATTTTATGTAATGTGGGAGTCATTGGATACCATATGAGTATAACTTCACATAGAGCCTTGCTGTATCCATTGCAAATGACTCAAATTTCAATACATTAATTTTGAATAAACTTGAAATAGTGGAATATCAAATTAAAATCAATCCCTGTTATTTCAGCGGCAACTTCAGGGTTTTCGCAAAATCTTCTACTCGTATTGCCATCATTGGTGTTTCCAAAACCAGCTCGTGGGAAATCAACAATAACACCTAGCTTATTTCTAAATTCTCTTAAATTTTTCTGAATTTACATATATCCTTGTCATCCTCTGATACAATTTTTTTCCATAATACTGAACAGATAGTTTTTCGTTACAACCCTTGAACCTGATGATCCTAATAGAAAAAAATGTTTTCTTTAATAATTTTTTCGCCTATTTTCGTCTTTAAGCACAAAAACTAAACACTCACGGTATATTTCGACAATCGCAAATCAACTGCTTTATAAATCCCCCAAAAACAATTCTCTTAAAGCAATTCAATAACATTAGCACATGAAAATTAAAAAAAAAATGTATGCCGTATTTTTTTGTATATAAGTGAAAATTTCATCCGCACATAATTTTCTTATCCGAAAATTTTCGAAAACAAATCTTTTTGAATAAGTTAAAAGAATAACCAGAGTTATCATAAATCTTTTAATCAAAGCGGAATGGCAGGATATAGTATAACAAAACACTTTACAACAAAACTATGACAAATATAAACAAATGGAGGAGTATTTTCCCACAGTCATTTAAACAAACAAAACAAATAATAATATTTCCGCAACTACTCTTAAACCATTATTTAATACCTGGAGTTGAACTCTCCATTTAAAAATTTAGGGTTTGTAATCACATCGACTCACAATCACTCTCTAAACAATACTCATCAAATAACCAATAATTACAAAAAAAATGCAACTAAAAAAACAGTTGACTTTGAACTCGTTTTGTCACGCGATACAATATACAACAAAAAAAATCTTTGCATCATATCAATCCATGTGTATTTGCCATCAGCTATGTACAGCATTTACTTCAGAATTTTACTTTTTAGAAAATCGTGGCTTGTGGCACTGTCTTGTTAGAACCACATATCACGGATGTCAAATTTATGCAATTGCTTAAAGAAATAAGGTTCCATTCTATAGCGAATACCATTCACCGTAACGTGACGGTCATTTTCATCGGCGAAAAAAAATCGGACCAATGACGCCACCGTCATGAACACCGCACCAAATAGTGACTTTTTGCGGATGAAGGGCTGTTTCATGAAGCACATGGGTGTTCTAACCTGTCCAGTAACGCATATTTTGCTTATCGACGAAGCCGTTTCACCAAAAATGCGCTTCAGCGCTAAAGATAACTTTGCGATGAAATTCTTCATTTTCTTCCATCCATCCATCCATCTTCCGTCCAGCGCCTAATTCGAGAACGTACGTCGCTTCATATAATCAAGTGGCTTTAGTTCTTGAGGCAGCTTGATCTTGTAAAGGTGTAAGTCAAGATCCTTACGCAAAATTCGCCATAATGTTTTCTGGGAGAGGCTCAATTCTTGAGATGCCGTGAAATTGACTGATTTGGCTGGTTTACGACAGAAGCCTCTACAGCAGCAATATTCTCCACACTTTTGGGCAAAACGTTGTCGCACTGACACGTCAAGCAGCGAATATTCTGACTAAAATTTTTTCACTAAAAATTGTTGGTCGCGCTTATAAAGTTACGACCACCGACTCGGAACTTCGATAGTAAATTTTAATTATTTGTAAGCGTTGTTTCTTCGTTTACTTCACCATGATGAAAATTTAAAATTTTAATGAATATTTTAACATTTTAAGGGTATGTTCACACTGAAAGTTGTCAAGTCGCTAATGAAAGAACCTTTATATGCTCATCATATTTTTTCTGCGGTTGCATCATTTTCGTCGAGTCGAATATCGGAAAGTTGTTTTTCACACCAAGAATTGGTAATTTCGATGAGAACAATAAATCTTTGTGAAAGTGAATAAAAATTGATTCTATCGAAGTTCCTTTCTTTCATGCTGCTGTTTGATTATGATTTAATATGACGTAGGCGCCTGCCAGACAAGTAGCATCTGCCCTTAGTGGAGCAACGAAGTTGCGTGAGCAGGTTAAGTCATGCGGTAAAAAAGTTGCAGCCCATTTAACTACCGAACCGATTGAGCTCACATCACACAGTCTTTGGTATTGGCCTGAGAGTGTTTCTGTGAAGTTTGGTTAAAGTCGGTCCACCAAGTTTGCCTTGCAATTTTGTTAGTTACTAAAAAAATATATATACATTTTTGTTAGGCGTAGCAATGCATGTCGCGTATATAGGCAATTATTTTGTAGTTTTCCCAAACATATTGGAAAATACAGTTCTTCGACACAGGGAAAGCTAGCTGGGCGGGTGCAGTTAGTCTCTTATAAATGGTGTTCAAATTTGAGGTATCATTTTAAATTTTGAATAAATTGTGTGAAATTTGTATTTATTTTTATTGGAAATTAATGTACATTAGCTCCGGTTAATAATGAAAAAGAGTGTCGTCCAAGTGCCTTCCTCTGCTGGCTCGGCAGACTGTCAACCTTTTACCAAAATTTTGAATTACTTTAATGAGAATAAAATAAATATTATCCGGAGTACGCACTCTTCTTATTTGTCTCGGTGACACTCCAGCATGCAAAGTAAATGTTGTGTGAAAACGGTCTACAATACGGCAAATGGCGGTCTCAGATGACTCATTATGTCGGTTGTAATATGGTGCAAGTTCTCTATATGTTTGGCGCACATAGCCATAATTATGGAAACAAATTTTTAAAACTTGGTCACGTTGTTGAAGCTTGTATGTAATCAGTCATCACGATAAAGCTGCAAAAACCAATGAATAAAAATGAAACTGACAGCTTTCAATCTAGGAATCGGTTTGACAGATATAATTGTGTGAAGTAAGCGCTTTATAAAAAAGGGTGTGAGCCACGCTGCACTCACGGTATAGTTGATGTGTAAACATTTAGGCTCGTCAGTGATGCATTAAATTAAATTGTGAGCGTGTTAGTGGACGAATTTTAAAAATATTTACACATGAGCATCAAGTTCCCCTGGAGAGTCTATATTATAAATTTCAGCTCCCTAGCTCAAACTTTGGTTTTTTGCCGTCCGACATGAAAATCTGACATGAAGATGACTCTCGATATTTCCAACTAGCCCCTACCGAGAGCAAAGATGTTTACATATCAAAAACACCCTTTACATACAATATGCAAATATAGGTACCAATGTGTGGAAGCGAGCGTAACGAAAAAAAATTGATAATATAGACATGTGCAACAATAAAATTTGCATGCTTATTTTGATATTCGAGTTCGATCGAAAGTTTCTCGAAACAGAAGAATTCATATTTTGAGATCTATCGTATAGAAAGTTTATTCAAGGAAAAACAAGGAAAGACATTTGAACGAATTGACTATTCGAATTTTAAAGTAAGCACGTCTTTTTCCAAAGCAGAATCGCAGATGACAGAACATATGCTATAGACTCACATATATGTACCTAGACATATAAACTTGAATTTGTGGATTTTTTGAACTAGAAGTAGAAGACGTTAGCTGTATCACAAGAATTATGAAAAAGATATTTAAAAACAACGGCAACTCTTACAAAAATTATTATAATATTCGTGTAAGCCAGGAAACTGATCTTTTATATTATTATACCCTATTCTAAGGGTATATTCATTTTGACGCATAGTTTGTAACATACCTTAATATTGCCCGTAGACCCCTAAAAGTTACTATATTTATGATCAGCATCGATAGCAATTTCGAACTAGCCATGTCTGTCCGTCCGTCGGCAAAAATTAGGCCTTTAAACTGGACCTAGAGAGCTGAAATTTTAACCATATACTCTCTAGGGTCCCGAAATAATCAAGCTTACGAATTTTTGAAATCCGCCCACAGACACGCCCACAAACTCAAAAAAACAAAATTTTGGAAAAAATCAAATTTTGAGCTAGAAAGCTGAAATTTTTTATATATGATCTATGACTCCTAAAACTGCTCGGGATAACATTTTTTCAAAATCCGCCCACTGACACGCCCTAAAATAAATAAAACAATTTTTTTGAAAATCCAAAGTTTGAGCTAGGGAGCTGAAATTTATAATATATACTCTCTATGGGCCCTTTATGCTCATGTGTAAATATTTTCAAAATCCGCCCACTGGCACGCCCACAATTATTATTTTTTTTTTTTTTTTGAAAATTCAAAGTGAGCTAGGGAGCTGAAATTTATAATATATACTCTCTAGGGGCCCTTTATGCTCATGTGTTAATTTTTTTTAAATCCGCCTACTGACACACCCACAATTAAATCAAACAATTTTATTGAAACAACCAAGTTTGAGCTAGGGAGCGTTTTTTTTTTGATAAAATCGTTTAAATGTTATACGAGGGCGGGTCAATAAGTCCGTGACTTTTGGAATAAAACACAGATTTTTTGATAAAATTTTTTTTTTTATTTTTAACGTAGTCTCCCTTGAGCTCTATACACTTTGTCCAACGCTTCTCCAATTTTTTTATCCCTTCCAAAAAAAATGATTTGTCGAGGTCCTCAAAATAGGCCTTTGTTTGCGAGATGACTTCATCATTGGAGTCAAATCTTTTTCCACCAAGCCATTTCTTCAGGTTTGGGAACAAGAAGTAGTCGCTCGGAGCCAAATCTGGAGAATAGGGTGGATGAGGGAGCAATTCATAGCCCAATTCATGGATTTTTGCCATGGCGACTGCACATGTGTGCACCCTTGCATTGTCTTGGTGGAAAATAACTTTTTTCTTGGCCAAATGAGGTCGGTTTTTTTTCAAATCGTCATTGAATCGATCCAATAAGTTGGCATAATATTCCCCATTGATTGTTCTTCCCTTTTGAAGGTAGTCAATGTGGATTATCCCGCGTGCATCCCAAAAAACAGTCGCCATAACTTTATTGGCTGACAAACCCACCTTGGCCTTCTTTGGCGCCGATTCACCCTTAGAAACCCACTGTTTTGACTGTTGTTTGGTCTTTGGTGTGTTGTGATGGATCCATGTTTGGTCCACGGTTACAAAACGGCGCAAAAACTCCTCCATATTGCGATTAAACAACGCCAAACCTTCCTGTGAAGTTGTTACACGATTGCGTTTGTGGTCGACTGTGAGCAAACGCGGCACCCATCTTGCGGAAAGCCCAAGTGATCATTCAAAATTGAAACCACTGAGCCATTCGAGATCCCTACGGCTTCCACAATCTCTCGCACTTTCAATCTCCGGTCGGCCAACACCATATCGTGAATTTTTTCGATTGTTTCGGGTGTAGAGACCTCAACTGGGCGTCCAGGACGTTCGGCATCTTCAGTGCTTGTACGGCCACAACGAAATTCAGTAAACCACTTTTTTACCATTGAAATCGATGGTGCAGAGTCCCCATAGTATTTTTCAAGCTTAGCCTTGGTCTCGGTAATGGTTTTTTTTCGCAAGAAATAATGCTTACTGAGCACACGAAATTCACTTTTTTCCATTTTCTCCTCAAATTAATGAGTAGTCTGATAAAAATAGCTGTCAAACACAAACTAACTGACGCAGCAAGTTTAAATTTTGACAGGAGTCAACTGACAGATGCCTGTTGACAGGAGCAGTGTTGCTGTTTCAGTAAAGAGGTCAGAAATTCAAAAAGTCACGGACTTATTGACCCGCCCTCGTATAACAAAATATGTAGAGCGTTCTTAACAATTCAACCATACTTAGACTTTTGTCACGCCCACTTATGAGGGATAGGAATAAGAATAGGGTATCCAACAGTTCGCCCAAGCGGACTGTAGCCCGTCCCTATGTTTTTTAAATCAAGTTATTTCTATAAAAAGTTTTTCAAAAAAGCCTTTCAAAATTTTGAGGAAACAAATTAAACAAAATCATTGTTTCCTGAATTTTTTCTAAATCGTGAAATAGGTACTAAATTGACTTTTATTTTTCACTGCCCTTATCAATTTTTGTAGAAGACAAAAAGACAGATGCTTTTATACCTTCTAGTTTTTAAGAAAACTGAAATTTACGAAATTTGGTTTTTGATTAGATAAATCCTCGACTCCCAGCCCCAAGCTTCGAGACGGCAAGCATGTCCCAATCTTTGTTTCCAAGCCATCACAGATGCCAAAGCGATTAGTCTGAAAAAAACTAAAAGCAGCCTGTCTATTGCTGAGGATGGAAAGCTATAGTGTCTCAGGGAGAGTCTGTTCACGACTCGTAAGCCCATTATACTAAAGGGTGTTTTTTCTTAGAGGTTCGGTCTTTAAGCTGGCAGCACTGTTTGACAATGTCAAATTTAAATTTGACAGTTGAATGTTGATTTGTGGTGAGCACCATTTTACGATGAATAGATTAACGCCAGAACAACGCGTGCAAATTGTGCAAACATATTTTGAAAACCATGGTTCGGTTCGCCAAACTTATCGTGTGCTACGTCTATTTTACGGTCGATATAATCAACCATCTGAGCAACTTATTCGGAACACAATGAATCGTTTTCGCACCACGTACCTACACTCTAGTGGATAATACGCATCCCCAAAGACGACAAACAGTGCGAACAGAAGAAGTTACAGCCGTTGTGCAGCGCAGTGTTGAGAAGAATCCGAATGAGTAGATTCGCCATCGTGCACAGCAATTGGAGCTACGCATATCCACTTTGCGGAAGATTTTACGAAAAAAACTTGGATAAAAAGCTTATAAGATCCAGCTTTTGCAAGAGTTGAAACCGCCTGAGCATTATATAGTATATACGTCGTAGGTTCGTAAATGAGCCGAAAACATAATTCAGCTTTATCATTTTCAACCCAAAATTTTGTTCTCAGATGAGGGCCATTTTTGGTTAAATGGATACATAATTTCGCGTAATGGACCTGTAAACTGCCTTCCACTATCCTGTGATATCACAACTTTAGCTTACTTTCTTTGGGGGTATGTGGAGTCACTAGTTTACGCCGATAAACCAGATACGTTGGATAATTTGGAAGTCAACATTCGCCGTATTATTGCTGATATACGGCCCAGGTGCTCGATATAGTTGTCAAAATTTGAACTTCACGAGTGCGCTTTATTCGTTCTAGCCATGGCGCGAATATGCCCGACATCATATTTCAACACTGATGGCCTAAAATTATCTATTCAATAAAGCTAATATCATAGACAATAACATAAGCTTCAACTGTCTTACTTCATATTGAATACGTACAGGTACCTATAAAAAACACCCTTTAATTAGTAATGTTTTAACGTACTTAACTTATTTAACGTAAGGCAGTTCCTCAGGCCCAGCGGTATGGGGGTTGGACTGTTATTGAGCGAGAGGTTTGAATCCTAGGAAAGCGTTTATTTGCTGCAAGTGTCTCAGAAAGATACCAACGCATTATGCAATTATCATATGATCGCTTGTTAAACCTACCAATTAAATTCAGTAAACTGCTATTTGGGGCTTATTAAAGTTCTGCGAGGAATCATATTGGTGTGATTACAGCAACCCATCTCAACGGCATATCATAGATATCCAGTAACTACCTATACCTATTACCTACCAACTCAAATACCCCAAATATTTTTGATAACTTTTCCGTAGGTTGACTTTGATTGAAAATCCTTATTTAAACCGTTTATTAAAAACCTGCCTATTCAATGATTACCTAAGCAATTTGAAATTCAGATACGAAAACGGCCATCCATTGTGAACGTATCACAATTACCCATAAAATAAGCAAACCACCCCTTTCTTAGGTAGCTTCCGACTCTGAATGAACCAACATTTTCTCCAGTCTTTTACCAGCTTTTCCCGAGTCCAGACGTGTATACACAAAACGCGAAGCAACTCACAAAATTTTCACCCAATAAATTGATCAGTATTAAGGGCTTTCCCATTGCCTAGTGTACGCCCCTGTAACATAATAGTCGGCGGTTTTAAATTTTTAATAAGAAAAACTAATTTTTTCTAAGCAAAACTTAATAAAACCCCAAGAAGTTTTCGTGAAAAAATTCCTGTTGTGAATATGGTGCAAGCTAGCTGTAGAGGTGAGTATATCACTTTTACTCTTCTAACCTATTGCGGAGTATTCGTGACGAGAAGGTGAGAGGACTCTTGTACCAATACAGGCGTAACAAAACTCCATGTCCTGTGTCCCAGAAACAACGTCATTCACCTCCCACCCGGTGCCAACTGTTGCAAGGAATTTTGTTTATAATTCAAAAAGACGATTTGGCTCCAAAAAATGGGCTAATGCTCTACCGAAATAATAATACTAGTATCTATGTATTGGGGTTGTTAGGTTGGAAAGGCAGGGACGGAGTGCAAGAAATGCTTAATGGCGAAAAATCAATTAAGACCGCGAGAGGGGCACTATATTTTATATACGTCAGCATAATGGGTGACAGGTAATCCTATCTCACTGCAAAAAGTCTTTGGAAAGCTTCTGCCTAATGTTGCGGTGGCTCAGGCAGATGATTGTAGAGTTTTTGTATAACAAGTGGTTGTAGTGCGTGCAGGCGCCCGCGTCCCCATATGGAATCGATTTTTGTTTAAAATTTTCTTATCCACGAATTGGTTTTGTTTATTTTCAATGTCATATATACCGATACCACACATCGGCGTGGAGTCTTCTAGGGGATGAATGAACATAGAGCGAGATAGGCACATTCACCAATTAGTGTTGAGAGTGTGGAAATGTATCTTTTGCAATCTCCTAGAGCAATAGCTTGGTCTACTGTGGCAGGGGTGGGTGGTATGTTGTATGTATTTGCTTTTCCAATTAAAATTCCTATTTGATCTTTATCTGATTTGGGTCGCTGACAAAATGTGAATGGCGCCATTTCGACATGGTAGTTTCGTTTCGTGTCGGACAGGACAGCGGGGGTACTTTGCAGAAAATTGAATTTCCAGTTTTATGTTCTTGTAAGTAATGGTGTTGCACTTGAAAGTAGGGAAGTGCAGAACAAGTGCGGAAAAAGAGTACATTAAGGACATCGCTTTATAGTTCAGTAATTGCGGTAAGGGGGACGTTGTTTCTAATAGCTTTAATACTTTATATCAAGATTTTGTTTGTGACAATGATTTAGAGAAGCTTCAGCAATATGGTAATAGATGCGATGCATGGTGAGAAAAGACTTTGATAAGGATCTAAAATATTAGCATATTCTAGAAGTTTACCATTCGAGTTTGCACTTGAATGTCGGCAAGGAATGACCTTGTGCCTTGGAGAACCTACCAACACCTCATCAAGGAAGTGTAACGCCTTGGCCGTTTTTGTACAAAGGAAAACCCGATACGCAAAACTGTTTCCTGCTTTGTCTTAGGATTCCATTCCATAAAGGCATATGGTGTTTGATTTTGAGAGGCCTTTAATAGGCATCCAAGAGATCTGTTATGGTAGGCGCTAAGACAAAGAGAGAAAGAGAAACCTACGCTCAGATGATAATGGACGTGTCGGTTTGAGGGAGTAAAGACAAAAGCAATATGTCCCTATTGTGACAGGGGTGGGTGGTATGTTGTATATACGAGGGCGGGTCAATAAGTCCGTGACTTTTGGAATAAAACACAGATTTTTTGATAAAAAAAAAATTTTATTTTTCACCGTAGTCTCCCTTGAGCTCTATAAACTTTGTCCAACGCTTCTCCAATTTTTTTATCCCTTCCAAAAAAAAATGATTTGTCGAGGTCCTCAAAATAGGCCTTTATTTGCGAGATGACTTCATCATTGGAGTCAAATCTTTTTCCACCAAGCCATTTCTTCAGGTTTGGGAACAAGAAGTAGTCGCTCGGAGCCAAATCTGGAGAATAGGGTGGATGAGGGAGCAATTCATAGCCCAATTCATGGTTTTTTGCCATGGCAACTGCACATGTGTGCACCCTTGCATTGTCTTGGTGGAAAAGAACTTTTTTCTTGGCCAAATGAGGTCGATTTTTTTTTCAAATCGTCATTGAATCGGTCCAATAAGTTGGCATAATATTCCCCATTGATTGTTCTTCCCTTTTGAAGGTAGTCAATGTGGATTATCCCGCGTGCATCCCAAAAAACAGTCGCCATAACTTTATTGGCTGACAAACCCACCTTGGCCTTCTTTGGCGCCGATTCACCCTTAGAAACCCACTGTTTTGACTGTTGTTTGGTCTTTGGTGTGTTGTGATGGATCCATGTTTGGTCCACGGTTACAAAACGGCGCAAAAACTCCTCCATATTGCGATTAAACAACGCCAAACCTTCCTGTGAAGTTGTTACACGATTGCGTTTGTGGTCGACTGTGAGCAAACGCGGCACCCATCTTGCGGAAAGCCCAAGTGATCATTCAAAATTGAAACCACTGAGCCATTCGAGATCCCTACGGCTTCCACAATCTCTCGCACTTTCAATCTCCGGTCGGCCAACACCATATCGTGAATTTTTTCGATTGTTTCGGGTGTAGAGACCTCAACTGGGCGTCCAGGACGTTCGGCATCTTCAGTGCTTGTACGGCCACAACGAAATTCAGTAAACCACTTTTTTACCATTGAAATCGATGATTCAGAGTCCCCATAGTATTTTTCAAGCTTAGCCTTGGTCTTGGTAATGGTTTTTTTTCGCAAGAAATAATGCTTAATAAGCACACGAAATTCACTTTTTTCCATTTTCTCCTCAAATTAGTGAGTAGTCTGATAAAAATAGCTGCCAAACACAAACTAACTGACGCAGCAAGTTTAAATTTTGACAGGAGTCAACTGACAGATGCCTGTTGACAGGAGCAGTGTTGCCGTTTCAGTAAAGAGGTCAGAAATTCAAAAAGTCACGGACTTATTGACCCGCCCTCGTATTTGCTTTTCCAATTAAAATTCCTATTTGATCTTTATCTTCATTAACGCCAGCGGGAATTACCGAAGAGTTCCCAGTTCCCAATAAAAGTCGGCGTAAACCAGAGAAGCGTCTTTAGTCCCTTCATATTTATAACAGTCTTATAATATCTGCTTGAAGGAAGAGTAATTTATTCCGAAATGAATCAATTTTATTCTTTGCTAAAGATGAAGCCATAATAAGCGAGGATCTAACGCCCCTACAACGAACACTTAGAATATGGGTGGTAGATATGGGTGGATCTTTTGGAAGGGTATCGTCTAAGTCCGAAAAGGCAGAATACTTGTGCTGTCCATTCTCCGACCCACTCCGATATCTTCCAGACATTTGTACGAAAGTACGAAAAGTTCAAATAAATGGGATCTACGATCAATAGCAACCTGTGATGTAGAAATCATTCATGGCGGGAAAACTCGGTAATTTTCTGTGACTGAAAGATGCCCTCAAAGTTGAAAGGAAGGCCCTACCATTGGGGATGCGTGAAGTGGGAGGGCTATGATCCCTGTAGTCCAGACCATAACCTCGTCATATCGCTTTGGCAAAATAAAACTGCTTATATTTGGACTCTGTAGTGTCTTTAATCGTCAAATTACAATTTGGATTCTTCTCCATTGCTAAAACTCAGGTATTTAGAAACGTAAATGGGTTAGTTCCCGGGTTCCTGCTAGGAACATGCAATAATCGGTTGAACGCCGTTTTGAGACTACTACTCACCAGACTTGTCAATTAGAAGCTGAAGTGGAAATAAACCCCAATACCATCATGGGGTGTTGAGAAATGCAAACGTATATAGGCTTAGATAAGAAAGAGAAAAAAGCTCGACTTTGAGTTGGCAGCACTATGCCGTTCGACATTTGATATTCCGCCTCAGTCTCTAGATATTGAACCTGAAATAAAATTCCAAAATAGTACTAAGATTAAAAATATACAGTAGTGCAAGAAAATTGCAACCAAGCACCAATTGTGCTACAATAAGAAATTTTAAATTATTTTTTCTTAATCAATGTACATACCTATTTAATTTTGTTTATCCATACTAATATTATAAATGCGAAAGTAACTCTGCCTGTCTGTCTGTCTGTCTCGCTTTAACGCCAAAACTGCTGAACCGATTTAAATGAAATTTGGTACACAGATATTCTAGAGCCTGAGAATGGACATAGGCTACTTTTTACTTTTTTAAGATATAAATCATCTTTGTAGGTTATCCTGAAGTTGAACAATAAGCATTAAACTATAAATTTTATACAATTCAAAAAAATAAAATGTTCGATTGAAGCTAGATCGTTGGATATTCCCAGCGTTCACTGGAGGAAAATTTGTGTGTGTGTGCGGCACAAATATGTTTCTCTACCTGTACCTTTTGTGCAATGTGCTTTTTCTTTCTTTTTTTTATGAACCTTTTGCAGTTTGTGTTGTTTTTTTGTGGTGCATGGCCATGGGATTGAGAAAGATAGGGTATGAAATGTAAATGAGATTGAGAGGGAGTCACACTCAGAGTATATCCATATAATGAGAAGGGACACTCTCGACGTTTTCTTTATCAGTTCTTATCAGCAAGTATATCTTGTTTTAAATTTGAGAAGTGGCAGACTGGCGAAGTAAAGCGAGCATGGGTCAGCTGTATAGAAAATTCAATTTTAGGCACGAGTACGATACCTAGGGCGCCAAAAATTGATAACTGTTTTCTATAGAAGGGTCAAAAACAAGCATTTTTTAATATGGGGGGGGGGTCTATCTCGACCCGTTTAGGAGGTAGGGCCAATTTTAGAAAAAGTACTTGAATTGAAAAAAAAATTATTAAAAAACAACGGCAACACTTACAACATGTTCTATACCGGCTTTGAAAGCCAGAAATCCGTTCTATAATCATAAGTAATCAAAACACTGGAGTACTCAGACTCAATACTGGTCCATTGTACTACCAGGCAGACACACCACATTTTACTGTGAGAATTTAGTCGTTTTCCTAAGAAAAACGAGAAGGCGCTTCAATGATAAGGAGCTTAGGTTTACAGCACTCACCATATCCGCAACAAATACCTGCCACCTGATACGAGCAAAAGCAGGATAATCACAGAGGAAATGTTCCGCAGTGTCGTCGCTTTCTCCACAGGCTTCGCAGTTGGTGGTATTGCTTAGGCCTAGCACCTTAAGGTGTTTGGCAAAAGCGTAGTGTCCCGTTAGAACGCCAGTAGTCTGTCTACAGTCTTTTCTGTTGAGAGACAACAAGAATGCCACGGATTTTCCACAGACGTCCGCGAGAATTTGCTTAGTCTGTCTGCACACTGGAGAGTCATGCCAACGGCTGTTGTGTTCATATGAAACCCAACCGTCAATGGAAGCCCTGACATGGCAACATAGCCCATGGCCATAAGGATAGCATAAGTCTCCATTTGGAAGACTGACGCATGTTTGACTAACGAGAAGAAAAGTCTAATGTTGTCGCTCTCCATGAAAACACCAGCACCAGATCCTTGATCGGTTTTGGAGCCATCCGTGAAGATTCGACTGCATTCCTTTTCAGGCTCAGAGTCTGGCCAGAGCCACTCCTGAACACGAGGAAAGTCGACTTCATAGTTGCGCTTCAGCCGAAGTTCCAGTGTCATTGCATTAGACGGCATATCCATAAAATAGGAGTCGAAGGACAGCCGTTGCGCAAGTTCATCAAAACTCCAATGCGAGTTATACCAAAAGCCACCTGTTTTTAAACGTGAGATAGCTTTGATTGTGCAACCCATAATGTAAACATCAAGGGGCGGGAGGTTCAATAATGCATCCAGGCTGGAGCCTGTGGTCAATGTTACTATCCATTCTGAATCGAACACAAAAAACCGAATGGTCTTATGTCTTCTAGTTTTTGAGAAAATTTAAAATGACTAAAACTACGTTCTTATGAGATTAGATCGTTTAGATCGAAATGGGCCTCATCAAACTTAAACAAGCAATTTATGAAGCTGTTGCCTTCTTCGGTCATTTCAATAATTTTTTGACAAAAATCCAGGATAATAGGCAAATCCAGAGGGTTTTACTTGCTTGCAATTTGGACTTTATACGAAAACAAGTTTAAGTCATCATTGACGATACTACAGCCGCGATTGTGTCTTGAACCCGAACATAGGGATCTCGATGGTACGGTTTTCGTGCAATGCTCCCAGATTCGGCAATAATGTTTATGTGCTAAACTCCCGCCTTAATTCCCTTTGGACGGAAATAAATAACTGCAGAGCATGGTACCGCTGCACTATCCAAATCCTCTTTTCGGTATCCCAAGCATTCATTTTAATAAATCTAAATATAGCTAGTAACCTGCCATATAAAAAAATAATAAGCCGAAAAGTAATAAGAACAAAAAAGTTATTACTTTTTGTTTTTGTAGCACGATTCGTGCGCCGCTTATATAAAGTTCACCTCCATAGGACAAGTGGGTTTGAAGTGGCAGCTGTTTACTAACTTTGGCGGGCCGTAGCTGAATCAAGAGATTTAACCGCAGCATGACTGTAAAAAAATATGGCTTTGGTTATTTCCATCGCCGATCTGTTCATGAGTAACATACAACACTTCCCTACGCTGGACGAGTTGGGCAGGTGAAAGGAATTAGAACTGTTAAGTTCCGCTGAAACGTCACAGTTGATTTTAGAACCAGCTCTACAGATATATATTTACTTATAACTCTTTCGAAACCATTCCATTCTGGATGAAAATACATATTTTGTTGTTGTTGCTGTGGGAATTGGTTCAATACTACTGAGTATCGAGTATGAGATCTTGCTTTGTCCGTAAGGTCTATCGGACCAATAGCCAAATTCTCTCAACCTGACTGGACTTTGCGATACGATGTTTTTGAAGGGGTAGAATGTTGAGAATCACTCTTAGCTCTCCAGTCCATTCGTTCTTTGAAATCTGTTCTATTTGGTGATGTTGTTAGCTTTGCTTAAGGCAGCCTACCATACCAGGGAGAAAAGGGCTGAGTACATCCCGAGAACCATTCTTGGCTTGAGTCCCCACTTTTTTATCGAAAGTTTTGCTACAGGCGCAGCATTCCTTCTCGGTGTTCAATATTCTCTCCCAGCGAGTTGTCGCGACGAATGTCGATTTAATCAAGTATGTAATTGTAAAATTTATTTTTTAAGCATTTGCAAACGTTTTACCCAACTTCTTCGTGTATTATAAATTTTTTTGAGCCAACCCCTCCATATCTCAGCTTTTATAAAACACACTATTCGGCTATAATAGAGTGTTTCAGGGTCTGCAGATCGTTTGAAAGGTACATTTTTAAATCAAGGCTTACAAACTATTCATCAATTGTACGGCTCAACAAGGCTATGGTCTATTTAGAACTTCCGCCAAAATCGACCCAGCAATTTGGGAAATGCGCTGTTATGCGATTTCTTTAACCTTGCTCGGGAGCAGATAGTGTGTAGGGCTGAAGTTAAAAACGAAAACACTATTTTCAATTAATCGCTTTTGTGTCTGTGCTTTGCGGTGTTGCCGATACCACTTTCCTAAATTCCCCAAAATTCGATCGTAAATTACCTGAAACAAAGATGAAATTCCCCACAAATTCCCCACACAATTATCTAGTAAGAAAACAGGTTTTAAAAGAAAATCGATAAATTTTATTTATTTATTTTTATTTAGCCATTGTTTTTTGTCATATCTCTTTTCCTAACATCTTTGATGGATTAAATTTCAAACTACCCTCTATTTTGTAATTCCTTCTCTGGTCATTAAAGATACTAAGTATCACTATGTAGGCGATTTCTGTTTTCAGTTTTTATGTTTTTCAGTTCAGTGAATTTTCTTTTAACTGGTGCGTTTGCAAAAGGCAATACAAGTAAAAGGCAGATGACAATTTTTTAAGTTGGAAAACTGTCAATGTCAGGCATTGTTTTTAAGTCGAAACACCTTACGCCAGTACTTTTGAGCACTCTCTTTTTTGTCAAGTCTATGTCGAACAAAATCTAACATAACGTGAGATCGCCACTCGTCATCCAGTCTTTGAAGTGTCACAAACTTTTCAAGCACTGGAAATCGCTTCAACACAGACATCATTGATTTTGTGTTGAACTGCTGAGTTCTGTTGGATAAACAATACAAATAATAGAAAATAATGTATCTTTAAAATCTAATCTCTTTGAAATGTCCGACGTCAATTCAATGTAAAAATCTTGGCATGTTTTATAGAAACTTGAAAGAGCTGAAAACTGAACGAAAATGTAGGTACCCTTTCGTCTCTTTTCAAATGTTCCATACTTTCCGTAGCCTTTACCCCAATATATATTTTCTCTAAAGCTACCCATATTTTTTTTAGTAAAATCATCAAACCGTTAATGTATAGTCCTTGGATAAATTACTAAAAACTAAAATGTAAAAATCCCCGCATTTGCCCAGCATAATGCCAAACCCCTCAAAATCCCCAAACGAGTTGTGGTTCCCCCCAGTTTGGGGAATTCCCCACAAATTGGCAACCTTGTGCGGACCATATATCATCATATTTGCTTTCACTGCGGTTTTAGTTGGTTGTTAAATAAAAGAGAATAAACCGATGTTCACGGTAAGAGTACTTCGAGATTTTGAGTAATACAAATTCAGATCATATTCCCCCCGTTGTGTTGGTGTGAAAAGTAATTTTCTGAATGCCCGCACTATTTAGTATTTATTTATTTTTAGTATTTATTTATTTCATGATTAGTTTACACTGTAAGAAACAATATCTTATTTGTAGTGTAGCTTGTAAAATGTAGAAGAGCTACATAATTGATTTTAATTCAAGTTTGCACATTTATATTTTTGTAACAAAGATGCAAATATAACTTAATCTATGCATTACTAAAGTAAAGTTTAAGTTCTTTTCCTATTTGTTTCGTGTTATTTATACTTTTTATTTCTCGCGGCAATGAATTCCAAATTCTTACAGACTTGACGAAAAACTGACGTTCGGATGTCAAACACTGAAATCGCGGAATAACGAGATCACAACATCTATGAGAGTTGAAAAAGTTTAATTCGTTGTAAAGATCCATAGGTTGGCATGTTAGAAGTATGTCAGAGAACAAGGTTATTGTGCGAAATTTTATAAAATTGTCAAACGACATCCCAAGAAGTTGTGATGTATGCTGCGAAACTCTATCATAACGCTCGTGAATATATCTTATTGCGCTATTAAATGCAACCGTTAATTTCCTTTTACTAACTTACAAAAAATTTCACAACCGCAGAGGTAAAATCAGCGTTTTTACTAGCAGAATTCTAGGTGTTAAAGGGATAAAGTGCCGCGTTGACCATAGCATGCGTAGGACACCATACGATTTTCCAATTGTGTTATTTATACGATGTGTCCAGGTAAGACTGCGGTTAAAAACTACACCTAAATTTTTAGCTGAATTTACGTAAGCAATAGGACAGTTATTTAAAAGGATTGCTGGAAAGTATGTAAGACAAATCTATTTTCCTCTTTGAAATTACGAGACAATTCGATTTCTTTGGGTTCAGAAGTAAGCAGTTGTCAACCGACCAACGCTCAATCAAGCTTAAATCCTCATTTATGCTAGCTGCAGTGTGTTCAATAAGCCCCAATGGGCAGTGCAAATAGAGCTGGGTGTCATCAGCATAAAGGCGTATTCAACATTGTCTTACGAGTGTAGGAAGTTCGTTAACATAGATTGAAAACAACAACGGGCCAAGAATCGAACCTTGCGGAACGCCCCTAACGACAGGTAGGAAATTGGAAAGACTTTTGTTCACCTCTACTGCTTGCACTCGATCAGTAAGGTATGAAAATAAGAGCCTGACTGCACTATGCAACCTAATGCATACTTACCAACATTCCTTAAGTTCATTCCTACTGTTTCGCCGATGGGGTTCGACGGTTTGTATTTAATAAATATCGGCAGGTTTCTTCACCTATGTCGGAATAAACATTGACTTCAGTGGAGATGCGAGCAAGCATTACGAGTATAGGAGAAAAATGCTACTATTTTGGTCAAGCAATTTTATATATATGGTAATAAATAAATAATAAATAGATAATTAATAAATAATAACTTAGTAATCAATAAAAAAAAAATGCTAAATAATAAATAAATAAATAAATAATTAAAAAAAAGGATATTACTTAAATTTAAACTCTTACAAATAAATGACTAGATTGTATGACCTTACGATAGATTGAAGAGGAATAAATAGTTACAAACAAAGTTATTTATTTACTTTGGGTAAAAGGAAAAAAATGTATGTAGCTACGTATATAAACCAGTTAGTTATATAATAGACAATAAGTAAATAATTTAACATGTAAATAACACCTAACATAACATAATATAACAAGCGAAAAATAAGTACATTGGAGCGACAAAGTGCTCAACTTAAAGTATTCAAATTATTTACGAGGGGATTGTCAGTAATGGTGCGTCTAGTTTTGAACGCTATATTTAGTCTCTCGATTCTATTAGCAATCAATTCAACATTCGCTCTTTCATGAATATCAAGGGTTGAGTGGTGCCAAGGTAAGTTTAGCATCATTTTCAACAATTTGTTTTGGGACACTTGCAATTTTTTTATATGACATCTTGCAGAGTCACCCCACACCTGACACCCGTATAGCAAGATTGCTTGGAAGATTACTTTGTGCCAGATAAATTTGTTCTCAGTGGATAGTAGGGATTGCCTACTTATAAATGGGCACAACATTTTTATTGCTATCCCTAGTGTTTTTATTGTCTTGTTTATGTAGTCCTTAAATGTGAGTTTAGAGTCCAAATAAATCCCAAGATATTTTACAGAGGGCTCCCAATCTATATAACTTCCATTCTGGAACTGCAACGGGCTGCTGGGGAGAAAACAAGACTTTCGTTTTCGCGAGAAAAAGATGGCTTGCGTTTTCCCTTCATTAAGTTTTATTTTCCATCTGTGATAAAATTTGATCAACACTACCATTGCATTTTGAAGATTCCTCTCAATATTGAGAGCGAATTCATGCGATGAAAATATTGCGGTGTCATCTGCAAATACAGCCAGATCACAGTTGTTTATTGTTGGCAAGTCAGATATGTAGATATTATATAAGACTGGGCCCAAAACTGAGCCTTGTGGAACACCGGCATGAACAAATTTTAAATCTGAAACACCACTGTTGACATGGAGAGACACAGGTACAACTTGTACATTGTACAACTTGTATAGCGACAAAACAGATTTGCCCAAAGCTGGATCTTAACGCCCGAAACGCGACTGCCACTTCAACTTTACCTAACCTATTTATTTTGATCATAATAACGGTGTAGGTTTAGTAAAGAAACCAAATGGCACCTACACGACGGACCGAGAAGATTCAATCAGAACGCTTCTTCAGGTTCACTTCCCAGGTTCGTCTATTCGCGACATAGGCGGTAACTCTAACGATGTGGACCCCAAGGTACATGTAGATAGTAGAGTAAATAGCTTATCTGGAAAAATGTTTAGTCCAGATAAGGTTAGATGGGCAATTGGCTCATTCAAACAATTTAAAGCCCCAGGTGGTGACGGCATTTTTCCGGCCCTTATCCAGAGGGTTAGTGATGTCATACTGCCGATGGCTATTGCTTTATTTAGGGCTAGTTACAACTGATGATACATTCCACTTTCCTGGAGACAGGTCAACGTGATTTTTATCCCCAAAAATGGCAATAGGCCAAGTGAACTGCCTAAATCATACAGACCCATCAGTCTAACATCCTTCTTTCTAAAAACCATGGAAAGACTTATAGATGTTCATATTAGGGAGCAGATAGTAACATCAAGCCCCCTGCACTCAAGTTAATTTGCGTACAGAAAGGGCAAATCCACTGAAGGTGCTCTTCACTGCCTTGTCAAAAAGGTAGAGGAGACTTTCAAGTCTAAGGAAACGGCACTTTGTGCCTTCTTGGACGTTGAGGGTGCCTTCGATAATACCGGATACGACTCGATTGCCAGGGCGATCAGTAATAAAGGTATCGTAGTATCGACGAACCAATGGATCAGAGCCATTTTGGAAAGTCGTATAATTACCTCCTCCTCTGGAGGTAATTCGGTGTCTGTGACAGCAGACAAAGGCTGTCCCCAAGGAGGAGTACTCTCTCCCCTCTTGTGGTCACTTGTCATCGACAATCTACTGGTCAGTCTACACAGACTAGGCTTTAACGCCATTGGTTATGCGGATGACCTGGCGATAATTATTAATGGTAAGCGTAGCGCAACCATTACTGATAGCATGCAAAAAGCATTGCTACATGTCTCAGAATGGTGTATTAAGGAAGGACTTTCCATCAACCCTCTTAAAACCATCCTGGTACCTTTTACGCGAAAAAGACTGGTTAACTTCGAACCGATCACCGTAAATGGTACACCTCTGAGCTACTCCAATGAGGTCAAATATCTGGGAGTCATCCTGGACAGGAAACTAAATTGGAACTCACACGTAAAGGCCGCCACTGAGCGTGCCACAAGAGCCATGTGGGCCTGCAGACGCCTATACAGCAGAACTTGGGGTCTAAACCCCAGAATGATATACTGGATGTACACCATGATGGTTAGACCCATCATCACGTACGCCTCCATCGTGTGGTGGCCAAAAGTACTTGAACGTACTACGGCTAACAGGCTCCAAAAGCTACAACGTGTTGCCTGTCTGGGAATAACTGGTGCCATGCGCATATGCCCTACGGTAGCACTTGAAGCCATAATTGGACTCTCACCACTACAAGCATTCATTCAGAAGACGGCTGCCAGATGCGCTATTAAGCTTCAGCTTGAATATAAGTATAACTCAAATGACCATGTGGGTCACCTGAAGATACTCAACTCTATCCAAAACTTGGATATGTTTTACACCATCCCTGACTTAATGGTAAGGGAATATAGTTTCGATAAACTATTTGAGGTAGAAATACTAGACCGTTCTAAATGGGTCTCGGGAGTTCCAGCTGTGGACCCAAAAAGTCTGGTATGGTACACCGACGGATCAAAAATGGAGTCTGGAGTTGGTGCTGGTGTCTTTGGACCCAACACCAAGGTCTCGATACCTATGGGGATGTGCCCCACAGTGTTCCAGGCGAAAATCCATGCCATTGAGATCTGCGCTATCTTAAACTCCAACAAAGGAATTAAGGGCGCAAAGATACATATCTTCTCAGACAGTCAGGCGGCACTTCAGGCACTGTCGTCCAACACAATAGACTGTCTGACTGTAAAAAACTGCTGCTGCGCCTTACAAAAGCTAGCTAAATACAACAAAGTTAAACTCGGATGGGTGCCTGGCCACCGAGGTTTTGTAGGGAATGAAGCTGCAGATAAGCTTGCCAGAGCTGGCTCTGAAGCCGCTTTTGTCGGTCCAGAACCGTACTGCAGTGTCAACTGGACTACTGCTCTAGGGCTTGTCAAAGATTGGGAGCAACAGACTCGCCTTGAACATTGGGTAAGCGCCCCTGGTCTGAGACAGTCTAAACGCTTGATTAAGCCCTACTCCTATAAGGAAATCCTTACTCTAAATAAGGAAAGCATTATACTGCTGGTTGGCTTTCTCACTGGCCACTGCGGTCTGAGATATCATCTCAACAAGATGAACCTATGTCCAACGCCAGAATGTAGATTCTGCATGGAGGACGAGGAGACCTCAGAACACATACTCTGTGAATGCCCGGCTCTACATTGGTTGAGACGACGCCTTCTCCACAGAGAGATGTTATCACTGGCAGAGCTTCGCAACTCTACCACCAAAGACGTGCTGAGTTTCATTAGGGAAGTCAGTCGCCTTTTGGCGTAAAGACAACCTTGTGGCACAAAAGATCTTTTCAGGTCGCAGTGCCTGCCCTTGGGCAAGGGTTTATTTAAAAAAAAAAAAAAAAAAAAACCTATTTATTTTATTTATTTTTTTATTTATTTATTTCTCTTGTTATTATTTATTACGATTATTATCAAACTTTGTTACTTTTAATTTTTAATTTATGTACTTGTTTGCTGGAGTGTATTTTAATTACTTCGACAAGTGCACATTTTCTATTTAGAAAAAAACGTTTTTTCACATTATTCTAGAATTTCATTTATGTATATCGAAAATGCTGTTAAACACACTTAAAGTGTGCCAGCGGTTAGAGGTTATATGAAAGTATCGGAAGGTTTATAAGTTATGCTGCTCATCTCTGTTTTGTGACCGAGTTTCAAATTCCAAAGGTGGGACCGATATTCAAATCCTGAAGTGGATAAAAAACTGCTTTGTCACGGTTTTTTTTTGTGCTAGTAACTCATTATACCCTATTCTAAGGGTATATTAATTTTGACGCATAGTTTGTAACATACCTTAATATTGCCCGTAGACCCCTAAAAGTTACTATATTTATGATCAGCATCGATAGTAATGTCGATCTAGCCATGTCCGTCCGTCCGTCGGCAAAAATTAGGCCTTTAAACTGGGCCTAGAGAGCTGAAATTTTAACCAAATACTCTCTAGGGTCCCGAAATAATCAAGTTTACGAATTTTTGAAATCCGCCCACAGACACGCCCACAAACTCAAAAAAACAAAATTCTAGAAAAAATCGAATTTTGAGCTAGGAATCTGAATTTTTTTATGTATGATCTATGACTCCTAAAACTGCTCGGGAGATAAAATTTTCAAAATCCGCCCACTGACACGCCCGACACGAATAATATATACTCTCTAGGGGCCCTTTAAGCTCATGTGTAAATATTTTCAAAATCCGCCTACTGACACGCCCACAATTAAAAAAAAAGTTTTTTGAAAATCCAAAGTTTGAGCTAGGGAGCTGAAATTTATAATATATACTCTCTAGGGGCCCTTTATGCTAATGTGTTAATTTTTTTTATCCGCTTACTGACATGCCCACAATTAAATCAAATAATTTTATTGAAAAACCAAAGTTTAAGCTAGGGAACGTTTTTTTTACAAAAGCTTCGTTTTTTTTGATAAAATCCTTTAAATGTTATAAAACAAAATAATAATAACAACCATACTTTGACTTTTGTCACGCCCACACATAAGGGATAGGAATAAGAATAGTGTATCCAACAGTTCGCCCAAGCGGACTGTAGCCCGTCCCTATGTTTTTTTTCATTATTATAATATGAGAACGAACGAATCCAAAAAGCTACTAGAGCAATTGCGCATTCTTGCTAGCGCAGAGACTGGATCTAAAGCTCTGAAGAAAGTTCAGACTTTATTTCTCAGAACGCCATGTTTTATGTTTAATTGCTTGATTACTTAGGTGTACCGTTCAGCTAAGCAAGACTCCTACTTTGGTGAACGTCGGTTTTGAACGCTGTACCTTTTTCCTGGCGAGTCTTCTGATAAGACTTGATATCGTAGAAGGTTACCTATCATATCATATGTCTGAATTCATGTCTCCAGATTTTCAATGGGTATACGAGCTTGTATTTGATATGTTTTTCTTGCCACCTCGCAATCTAGTTGTTACGAAAATGTTTTACTTAGTTCAATGTTACTGTTCCTTCAAAAACACGTCTTAGGTAGCAACTCCTGTAATATCAAATTTTAGCTAATACTGATAGGCAACTTTCGTAATTTTGACTTTAACAACACAAACCAAAATAAAATTTCTTTCTTATTTTAATAGAAGCAGAGTTCAAGGAACGTCTGATATCAACTGTCAAAAGGGAGGTTAAGCAGTTGATGGAAGAGGCGGTAACAAAGAAATTCATACACGAGGACAGTAACGCAGTGACAGCATTATGTGCTGCTGTCGAGGCTTGCCTTAGTCAAGGCTTACGTCGTCGGGCACTGGGTCTTTTCAAAACCTCATCTACAACAGCACTCTTGCATAAAATTGCTAAAAATTGCCCTGAAGCTGAGGTTATAAGTAAAAGAGTGCAAGAAACAGAGAACGCAGATCCCACTAAGAAATCCGCAAGCACCAGCACTGACAGTATTCACAAGACCCCAATGCTCAAGAAAGGAAGTAGCAACTCTGTTTGTGCAGCAAATCCTCCTCCAAGTCCTTCAGTTAAGTACGCTTGGAATGCTTTAATAGGTGACATGTTTTATTATTATTTTGTTTGTAGATTCTTATGGATTCGCTTAGCTCTGTATGAGAAGAAATTGGCGAAAATCATTGAACATTTGGCGGCGAATGCGAGCAATTACTACGACAAGGATGCTCTAGTTTCTGATCCAGATTATGGATCGATCTTGAGTTCGTTACTGGTTGGGCCATGCGCATTGGAATTCACTCGAGCCAAAACCGCCGATCATTATTGGACAGATCCGCATGCTGATGAATTGGTAATGAGTTGTAAAGAAATGCTTGTTTTATCTGATCTTTTTGGTATGATTCAAGGTACAACGCCATAGAATAAGTTCTGGCACTAGGCAGCCATCAACAGGTCAGCGACCCATCATCAATTTCAAACGATGTCTTCATGCCAACTCTGAAGATTCCAATAGCAGCTCCTTTAAGTCGAGCTCATCAGTCAGCGTGGCAAAGGATTATGTGGAATCATTGCATCAAAATTCTAGGGCTACTCTGTTGTATGGAAAGAATAATGTCATGGTACTTCCGGTAAGATGCTATTCAGAATAATCTAGTTGTAAAAAGCAATAATGCCGGTCGTCCACTACGTGTCCAACGCATCAATTTTGTATTAAAAGCATTCAACTTTAATGTTCGAGTCTCCGACCTCTGTCCAACCAACCCTTAGGTTATGGCTACAGAAGTTCGCTCATCGAGCTGTTCAACAAATGGTCAATGGATAGCGTACGAGCTTTTGTTGCATTACACATTTTGCGCACCGCGTTTAGTAACAACTGCATAACAATGTGCGTCTTCCGATTTTCAGAGTCAGAGATTTTTATAGTAGGTCAGCTGAGCGCTCCGTTTTGGACAAACATTTTATGGATTCATTTCTCCATTTTCTTGCTCAGAGTGCTGAGAAATTTCCTTTAGCGCGGGGCTCTCATATTATCTCTTTTACTCGCGGCTCAATTTGTATACCCTTTTCTGAGGGTATATTAATTTTGACGCATAGTTTGTAACATACCTTAATATTGCCCGTAGACCCCTAAAAGTTACTATATTTATGATCAGCATCGATAGTAATGTCGATCTAGCCATGTCCGTCCGTCTGTCGGCAAAAATTAGGCCTTTAAACTGGGCCTAGAGAGCTGAAATTTTAACCATATACTCTCTAGGGTCCCGAAATAATCAAGTTTACGAATTTTTGAAATCCGTCCAAACTCAAAAAAACAAAATTTTGGAAAAAATCAAATTTTGAGCTAGAAAGCTGTAATTTTATATATGATCTATGGCTCCTAAAACTGCTCGGGATATAACATTTTCAAAATCCGCCCACTGATACGCCCAAAAATAAATAAAACAATTTTATTGAAAAACCAAAATTTGAGCTAGGGAACTGAAATATATATAATATATACTTTCTAGGGGCCCTTTAAGCTCATGTGTAAATATTTTCAAAATCCGCCCACTGACACGCACACAATTTAAAAAAAAACTTTTTTTGAAAATCCAAAGTTTGAGCTAGGGAGCTGATTTATAATACGAGTATATACTCTCTAGGGGCCCTTTATGCTCATGTGTTATTTTTTTTTAAATCCGCCTACTGACACGCCCACGATTAAATAAAACAATTTTATTGAAACACCCAAGTTTCAGCAAGGGAGCGTTTTTTTCGATAAAATCCTTTAAATGTTATATAACAAAATATGTAGAGCGTTCTTAACAATTCAACCATACTTACTCTTTTGTCACGCCCACTTATGAGTGATAGGAATAAGAATAGGGTATCCAACAGTTCGCCCAAGCAGACTGTAGCCCGTCCCTATGTTTTAATTGTTTTTTGGAGTGAGTTGCAGTGTTAAGATGTCTTTGGACTGGTTTTACCGAGAAAAAAATATTTTTCCCTTTTTTCTCCATCATCCTTCCGAAAATTCTCTCAATTTTCACACAATGATATACATATTTGAATAATATAAAATAATAAAAAAAAATTTAAAAGCCTTTTCCAAAAAAAAAAAACAATTATTAACAAGAAACAAATAATACAAAAAACAAACAAATATTACGTCCGTTCGCGTACTGTGTGTGTAAAAAAATGAAAACTGTCAAATCTCCAAAATTGAGAGAGAAACCTCTTATTTCAAAGAAAAGTACGCGAACGCTTTTGCGTAAAAAGATGAAAAACTTCAAAGTTTGAAGTATTCAAAACTAAATGATGTAGGTGCTCGATTTTTGGGTTGCTTTAATCTCAGATATGCAATTATTATACCCCTAAGGGTATATTAATTTTGACGCTAAGTTTGTAACATACCTTAATGTTGCCCGTAGACCCCTAAAAGTTACTATATTTATGATCAGCATCGATAGTAATGTCGATCTAGCCATGTCCGTCCGTCCGTCAGTCGGCAAAAATTAGGCCTTTAAACTGGACCCAGAAATCTGAAATTTTAACCATATACTCTCTAGGGTCCCGAAATATTCAAGTTTAAGAATTGTTGAAATCCGCCCACAGACACGCCCACAAACTCAAAAAAAACAAATTTATCGAAAATATCGTATTTTGAGCTAGAAAGCTGACATTTTTTAAATATGATCTATGACTCCTAAAACTGCTCGGGAGATAAAATTTTTAAAATCCGCCCACTGACACGCCCACAATTAAATAAAACAATTTTATTGAAAAACCAAAGTTTGAGATAGGGAGCCTTTATTTTTTACAATAGCTTCGTTTTTTCCGATAAAATCCTTTAAATGTTATATAAAAAAATGTGTAGAGCGTTCTTAACAATTCAACCATACTTAGACTTTTGTCACGCCCACGTATGAGGGTTAGGAATAAGAAAAGGTTATCCAACAGTTCGCCCAAGCGGATTGTAGCCCGCCCCTATGTTTTTTGTTTAATCCTTTCGATCCGGGTCGGACACTTACGCCCCAGGCAAAGTACTCGTATAAACACAACTACATAATATGAAAACGTGTACTTTGAATGGGTTTTATAAGTCAATTTAGTTGAACACTAATACAACAGTACAGTACATATGGCACTGACGACTGACCAGACCAGAAGTCCAGAACCAGATAACTTATTCTTGTATGGAATAGAAATTGAGCATTGCAGTTTGTAGCTGTCTTCTTTTTATTATTTGGCATTTGTCCTTCAGCGAAGTAGGACCTGTTATATGCATGTTGACCTCATACCAGTGCGAGCGTATCACTTGAATGTGCATTGTGCATTCTTGGTTTTGTGTTATCTACAGTCCCTGGCCAAATTATTAGACGCACTGTAGTTTTTTAATATTTTTATGTTCATAAATATATATTTTTTCTATTACTATGATGTTTTATTTGTTTCAAGAATAATTATATAATGAGGTAAATAATGAAAAAATATACATTGTATCTAGTATATAAAATTAAAGCTGAATAAGGTCACCTGATAATTAAGATTTTACATAGAACCTTAAAGTGCGTCTAATAATTTGGCCAGGGACTGTATGCTGCTCGTACTGTCTGTTCTCATTTTATCCTGTCTCTGTTTGCAAGAAGGGAAAAGGTGCACAAAATAAGTAGTCCTTGAATAATTTGTTTAGCTGTATTTATTAAGACGCTAGATCTACTGATGTTTTTTGACTTTTGACTTTTAAATTCATTTATTTATACAATATTAGATATCAACTTACATACTAGACCAAAATGATTAAATCTAACTTAAAATTAACAGGGTACTTATTCTTAATTAATTGTCCTTACGTTCTAAACTTTACTATAACCTTATAATTATTGCTTCTCGACCTAAAAACTATTTTAGGAACTAGGTTTGGTTAGGTTAGGTTAGAAGGGAAATGCACAGCAGGGATATGCTGTGCTTTCACGGGGGCCCATTGGTCCATTGTGATCCCTTGTTGTTTTATGAGGTAAAATTACCTTTACAATAAAAACACTTACCGTACTCAGTTTAGGTTAATCTTGCTGGTTGGCCTATTGGAACCAACCTGTGTTCTTGACAAACCTGATTGTGTCCGTCAGTGGTACCTGCGCTACGTCGTCTAGGTCTTCGAAGAATCTGTTTCCCAGTTAGCGAAGTCGAGATGTTTGAAGGCTTGGACACTCGCAGAGCAGGTGTTTGATGGTCTCGGTTTCTTCTATATCTTGACAGCTCCTGCAGTAGTCTGGTGCGCTGATGCCCAGCCTGTTAGCCATTACACGTATGGTGCAGTGGCCTGTCAGTACGCCGGTTGAGATACGTATTTCTTGCTTATTCATTTCCAGAATGTATTTTGTTCTTTTGTCGTCAATTCTTGGCCATAGACTGCGAGATATAACACAGTCGTGGCTTTGGTACCAGGTGGTGTTAATTTGTTCCCTCAGTTTTTGGTCAATGTTTCTTTTTGCTGCACTTATTGGAATGTCTATTGACGTAATGACGTCCATTGCGTCAAGTTCTTACCCGATTCTTGCTAGCTCGTCTGCCTTTTCATTCCCAACAATGTCGCTATGACCGGGGACCCAGCAGAGAGTGATCCTGTGTCGTTCGCCTAATTTGTTGAGGGATTTTTGGCAGTTCCTGACTATTTTTGACTTTATGGTTTCGCTGTCTAGTGCTTTGATAGCCGCCTGACTGTCTACGAAGATTGTGATCTTGGAAGGATCCAGATCCTTCTCGGAGATTGTTTCCTTGTCGATGGCGATAATTTCTGCTTGAAAGACGCTGCATTCATTGTGGAGTCTGTACGAGTCGTTTATGTCTAGGGGCTCGCAAAAACTCCTGCTCCGGTACCTACATCCATTTTTGACCCGTCCGTATAGATATGGATTTCTTGTACGCTGGCATGCGCGTTCCAGTTCTCTCTTTGGGGTATGTCTGTGGAGTAGTTTTTCTCAAAGTTTCGTTTGGGGATTAAATAGTCCGTTTTTCTGGATAGATTACGATAGTAGTAATTGTGAATTATGGAGCCGTATCCATAGGAGCTGTACCTCCAGATGTTTGCCTCCTTGAGGTGGAGGGCTCCTTTGGCTGCCATGCTGCGAATATATTCACCAAGCGGGGGTAGGTTTAAAATGACTTCCAGCATGGCTTGGGGTGTTGATCTCATTGCTCCTGTTGTACCGATACATGATAATTTCTGTACCTTTGAGAGGTCATGGAGATAGGCAATCCTTTCTGTCACCTTCCACCATACAATTGAACCGTATGTATATAAGTATGATCGCTGTGTACATCCAATGGGTTATGTAAGGGCGCATACCCCAACGTTTGCCAAAGGTCTTCTTGCATGCGGCGCATAGTGCTTTTTTGCTCTTCTGTGTTACGTTTCCAAGTAAGCTTAGAGTCTAGGATGATGCCCAGATACTTTACCTCCGGGGAAAGTTTCAGACGAATTCCGTTTAGCTTCGGCATATCGAGTTTATCGATTTTTCTTTTACTAGTGAACAGAAGACATTCGGTTTTGACTGGATTAACTCCAAGGCCGTTCGGTCTTCACTACGAGGATAATTCTTTAAGGGCAGATTCCATGAGTTCACTAATAGTGGGGAGATACTTGCAACTTATTAGAATTACAATATCGTCTGCGTATGCTACTATTTTCGTCCTTTTGACCTTTAGAGTCGTGAGGATTTTGTTGACCACTATGAGCCACAGGAGGGGAGATATGACGCCTCCCTGTTGGCTGCCCCTGGTCACTATTTTCCTTATGTGACTCTCACCGATCTCTGAGTTAATTACTCTACTGTTGAGCATTTCGTAAACCCAGTTCGTTATTTCTTTTTTCGCTCCCAAGTCTTCGAGCGCTGTTTTTATGGCCGCTGTTTTAACATTGTTGAAAGCTCCCTCAGTGTCTAAAAATGCTGCCATGGTGAATTCTTTGTGGGGTAATCCTTTTTCTATTATTGACACAACTTCGTGTAGGGCTGTTTCAACGGACTTGCGCTTGAGGTAGGCGTGTTGAGTGCTGCATAGGTTGTTTTCGTTTATAAGGTCCCTTGTGTATAAGTCGATTATTCTCTCCAGTGCCTTTAGGAGAAAAGAGGAGAGACTTATCGGCCGATAATCTTTTGCTGAGCAGTGTATATGTCTCCCTGCTTTGGGAATGAATATCACTTTAACTTCTTTCCAGCTTTGCGCTATGCAGCAGAGTCTTATATAGCTTTTGAAAATGGCTTTTAGCCATGGCAGTATTACATTAAGAGCCTGTCATTGCTGGTATCACATTATCTGGTCCCGCCGATTTATGGGGCTTGAATGATTTGACTTCCCAAGCAATTTTGTGCTCTGTTATAATGCTTTCCATTGCTATGTCCAGTTGTGTGTCTGGCGGAACCGGAGTGTAGTTGATCTCACACCCAGTGGTTTCACTAGACTCCGGAAAGTGGGTATCAAACAATATTTGTAGAGTTTCTTGGCAAGACTGTCCAAGAGTCGTCAGCATGTTTAATATAGCCTGGGACCGTGGGGTCTTTGGATAGTACTTTACGTAGTCTGGCGGCCTCGTTTGTCTCTGTGGATTCGCAGAACGAATTCCAGAATTCGAGTTTTACTCTCCTTATTTCTTAAGTGTATAGATTAAGTTCGGACCTATACTTAGTCCAAGGGTCATCTGCCTTACTCTGTCTTGCTTTGTTAAACAGTGGTCTTACCAATGTTCCCGCTTTTGAAGCTCGCTGGTCCACCAAGTT
This sequence comes from Portevinia maculata, assembly GCA_949715645.1. NCBI lineage: Eukaryota > Metazoa > Arthropoda > Insecta > Diptera > Syrphidae > Portevinia > Portevinia maculata. The sequence continues at coordinate 79,178,872 of OX454526.1, read as the reverse complement.
GCCTTTTTGGGTTTGCGATTGCGAAAGATGGGACAGTGTTTAACAAAGGCTTTGTGCATATTTTGGTAATATAATAGTCCAATTTGTTTTCCTAGGGTTCCTAAAAATTGGCTGTGCCATATATTGTAGATTGACTGTAAAGAGTATTCTACTATGGTCTGAGAATGAGTTCTCTCGACAAACTCTCCAGTCTTCTACCCTGACATTATCATTATCACCTCTTTCATTTATTCCTGTAGTACCCCACAGCGTGTGGTGTGCATTCGCATCGCAACCTACCACCAAGGATGTGTTCCGTGTGTTAGCGTTTTCAACTAGTTCCCAGACTGTATCGGATGGTGGGTTTACCTCATCGTGTGCCATATATATTGAAGCGAGGATAAGGTTGCTTTCCGGAGCTTCAATTTTTACAGGCACTGTGTCTCCATTGCTGTATCTGTGAAGAAAAAATGTATTACTAACAGTTTTTTTTGACTAGAATACAGCTTCGTACTTTACCCTCTTTTTTGGTGTGGAACAGATGGTAGTATCGCGATTTCAGTCCTTGGATTTTATTTTTAAAAATCCGGGGTTCCTGAATTAATGCCACGTCCACGCTTACCTCAGACATGAACAGCAGTAGATCGTGTGTTGCTGCTTTAGATTGATGGAAATTAATTTAATTAATTTTAGGAACTAATTTAGCATATTATTTTCATCGAGAATTTTTTTTTGAAAAACTCGGCATCATTGTTTAAATTTCATATTTAATATAAAAGCAAATTACAAACTACTACTTAAACTCGTTGCCTTTCGCAACAAGTGGTCAAAATCCCAATTGGGCCACTGAAGCCTTACAGCGTCAATCACCTCCCGGAAACACCAGCACAAGTTGGCAAGACCGGCCTCTCCCAAAAAGTCCTAGCTAACTTAATCTAACTTATAAGCCAAGAGGATGTTACCTAGAGTAACGCACCGTCCTGGGAGGGCATGTTGACCACTCCCCATCAATAAGCCACCAAAATTCGGAGAATTGCTTTTCCGTTTCGAATTTATCCCTCTCCGCTATTGCGGTACTAAAACGGAGGAGCTCATGAGCATTGGCGGCATCCCCGCCATTATATTTATATTTCCCTCTCAGCTTCCGTTTGCCTCGCCCGATCACACTTCCGTAACGCATTCACCAGCTTACTCCTCAAGTCAAGCGAATTGTTGCGATGAATTTTTCAGGAAATGTCAAAGTTTGACATCCCACCGACCACTGACACATTCCGCCGAATATTTTATTCGTGATTTTATTATTATTATTTTTCAAACTTTATTATAAGGGTAATTGAATTTAGCAAATCTTTTAATGTGAAATGGTTTTTATATTTTTATAATGTGTTGGCATCAATTTCAATTGGCGGAAGTAAATATTTTTCAATTTCCGGATTTTCAATACAAATTTCTTAACTACAACTTACAGCTGTGTCACGGTGAATTCTGAGGCGGCGATGGTCGTTTTTTTTTCCAATCCTATATCCGCGTGCAAAAAACACTGCTAGTAACACTGGTTAGTTCTGTTGAGTGCGACGAATTTTGCGTTCCTGTTCGAGTTGAAGCACGGCATTGATCAACTCACTGCTGTGTGGAACATGATACATCGTATACATGGATGTTTGAATGCTTATTTTGGTTCTTTCTGCAACATGAGATGGGTATCAATGTTTGAACAACCGAAATTACTGTGCTTTTGATTTCGGCAATAGAAGAAAAAGTAGATTTGTGGGGCGATTTTAGTTTCAGGGTGTGCTTCAGCAACTACACAGAAAACGCAGTCTCGACTGTCGAGCAACCATATTTTTAACGCAACTAATCAAGTTAATAAACTAGGTGGACGAGACTATTCAACAATTGAATGAATTGTGTAAATAGGCAGACGAGGCTGTTAAATAATTTGATGAGTTGGTAGATTATGTGGACAAGGCTTTTCAACAATTAAATGGGTTGATCAACTGGGAGGGCGAGGCTCATCTCACCTCACTCAACGCGTTGAACACAATCGTGTTGAGTTTTTATTCGAAATGCGTTGGTCAACGCAAGCAACACGAGTATGGGCACTAATGTAGGTGGATGGTAATTTGTTGTTTCAGTTGGTTGCAGCAGTTGCGCACTTAATGGACGACCGGTATAACACTTGACTGTTGGCCCTTTGTTTTTTGAAAACTTATTAAAGCTATAACCCATTTACTTGCAGAAGGACGTTGATGAATCACTGGCCGGCTATTTAAGTCTTCATCAGCACGTTCAATCGTTGACCATAAAATGGACACCAAATCAGCTAATGAATGGCTATAACGATAAAGATGGTAGTGACAAAGGCTCTTACTGGGCTTATGCTCTAAATATAAACGTTAATGACATCGTCTATGTGCATTGCCATCAAAAACGCGGTGAAGATACTGGGGGCACCATCATCCTTGTTGGCCAAGATGGAGTGCAACGTCCTCCAATACATTTTCCCGAAGGAGGTCATATGCAAGCGTTTCTAAGTTGTCTCGAAACTGGTCTCTTACCACACGGTCAGCTGGATCCACCTTTATGGTCTCAACGTGGAATCGGCAAACTCTTCCCCTGGCCCAAGTTTGGACGTAGGCGAATTTTATCTTCCGTAATGGAGTCCACTGAGGAGACTCCCATTGACTATGTCTTCCGTATTGTTAGCAAGAGTAACCATGAGGATTTCCGTTAGTATTCAAACAATTTGCACTCCAATCCAAAGATAATCATCGTTCGGTTTTAGTGGCTACACATCCAATTCTTGAACTGGGACGCACAAGTCCACGCCGAGCGCTATTAAGTAGCTGTTCCACAAATGGCAGCAGTGACTACTCAAGCAAGAGCATTTCCATTGATCAGGTGTCTATAGATTCACCCCTTATTCAATCCAGTCAGACGGCTAGCATTGAGCTTGTGTGTTCCACAATGCGAAGGCAAATCATTTCAAGAGCTTTTTATGGGTGGTTGGCATATTGTAGGCATTTGTCAACGGTCAGGACACATCTGTCAGGGTTAGTAAACGGTCGAATTACTCTAGAGTGTAAGTTAAGAAAGACTTCCCAAACTTTGAGCCAGTTTTGATATAAATATTTTGTTTTTTTTTAGTGGGAAGTGACGAAAAGGGTTTGACTAAAGAGTGTTGGGAAGCCTTGAATGTCGATGGAGTGGTCACAGACGAGAACGAAGTTTTTCGCCTGGTCTATTTCGGGGGTGTAGACCCAGACATACGCAAGGAAGTATGGCCATATCTTTTAGGGCACCACAGGTATATTTGATCCTGTATAAAATAAGAATACCATTCACTTGTTGCTCTTTTTACAGATTTGGATCGAAGCCCAATGACCGCGAAAAGGCAGACGAGGAATTCAAGCACTACTACGAGACAACAATGAGTGAATGGCTAGCTGTCGAAGCTATAGTACGCCAGAGGGATATGGAGAAAACTGCAAGAGCTGTTGCCAAACTGAGTTCTGGAAGTGGAAGCGTTGAAAAATCAAGAATCGATCTGGAAGTAGATATGGAGAATGAGGTCTTCACTGAGCAAGATAACTCCGACATATCAGACCCCATTGAGGTGGAGCCTGATCGGCTGGCCTGCCCTATTACAAGGGTTATGAAAAATAGTACAGATTCGGGAAATGTCGATGACGTTGATGTTCAAGATGAGATATCTGCCACTGAACATGAAGATGAGGACCTCAAATCTTTCTCCGCGATATCTGCTCCAAACTTGGGGACGCAGAGCGCAACAATCAAAATTGTATCCATTGAAGAAGATTGCTTGAGCGATGGCTGCCCCGATGAAATCAAAGGAGGTATGATAATCCTAAGCAGTCCTTGTTCGCCATCCACATCCTCATACGAAACGGTTGGCAATGAGTTTGGTGACACCACTGACAATGGTATCCACAATATTCTAGATCAAAGCGGTGACATTACCGAGATTCCAGAATTCCATAGCGTCGATGATATTAAGGGTGAGTTAACAGACGAAGATGACGCAGCGGAAAACGATGAGCGTAAAGTGCTCCAATCTTCAAAATCTCCTGCTGCCGTGATTGTGATCGATGCTTCAGTTGATTTGGTGAATTCTGATGCTAAAGATAGGTGTCCTGAAGTAAGGGTTGATGCGATGTCTCCTATTCCAGAGGATAGTGCTGGACCAGTAATGGATGTTTTGAAGGAACCAAAGTCGGTGTGTGTTTCGCCTGCCAGCTCAAATGGTGGCGTGTATAGCGTACGTTTTTTAAAACATCTTAAACCGAAATTTGTTTAATGACCATTCTTCATTCAGTGTGAGCTGCTTGAGAACTTTGGCTTGAACTTGCACAGAATTGATAAGGATGTTCAACGGTGTGATCGAAACTATTGGTACTTTGCCAATGAAAATCTGGACAAGCTTCGCAATGTGATTTCCACGTAACACATTAAGAGTTGCTTTAAAAGACTTTGTGACTAATTTTTTTTAACTAGGTATGTTTGGGAGCACTTGGATGTTGGATACATGCAGGGAATGTGCGACTTGGTGGCACCACTGTTAGTTATTTTTGATGATGAATCGCTGAGCTATAGTTGCTTTTGCAAGCTGATGGAGAGAATGATTGAAAACTTTCCCAATGGTGGTGCTATGGACATGCATTTTGCAAATATGAGGTAAGAATTAGGAATTATTTCTTTAAGAACAGGATAGAAGGCAGGAGCGACTACAAAGATCACATTTTCTACGAAAAGCTCGATTTGCGCCCTTTTTGACTATGTGTTACCAATCTTTAAACTTTCAAGTCAAGAGGCGGCTCCGTGGGAAATTATAATTCCATTGAATCAACCAATAGAATCTTCGAATATCGCTGCCAATTCTATAGACACTACGACTAAGGCCAATAAGGTTGAAACTACGTCCTACTGGAGCAGTGAGTCGGACTGACAGACATGTGGGCTAAAGTATTTGGTATTCCGTTACCTGGTTGATCAGGAATGAAATCTGGTTGAAAGGGCTTACAGGAAAGGGCTTATAGGAAGGCCCGTTACAACATTGGCAGGTCTCTAAGAATGCACAATGTTGTATTGCCATTAAGAGTGCTTTGTAGGTCAAGGTGTTGTATTTCTTGCTAAAAAAAGACCCGCTCCTGTTACAACATCTTGTGTCCAGACTTGTATGGCTTAATTGATAGCACAAACAACCATGGGACTGCTAGCTTCCTAAGCATCCGGACATCGACAACGACTTTAAGTTGGGACCCAATCCCAACGATACAAACCAATAAAAACAACGGAAAAAAATAAAGGGGTTTGGTTAAACGCGAGTAACGAGTAATTCCTATTTTGAGTGGAATGTTGATCGAATGATATCGTTTCCACCACATCAGTCTCGATCTTTCCCTATAGATATGATAGAGACTGCCACTGCTGTCGTCGAAACGATGGTTTTAATTTTGCGTGATCTGGCCCCAGAATAATTAATTTTCAATAAGTTTATTAGAAAACCAAAAATAAGTATTGATACAAAATTTACAAAGTCTCAATCAACTTTAGCGTCCACTTTTAAAGATGTGAACGTACCTACCTAAACAGCTGGTCAAACATATAGGTGTGAAGTGCTTTGTTACTAGTTGATTTGTTGCAAAATAACAGTTGTATTGCCAACAAGACTTGCACACATTTTGGTGCACACTTTTATTAAGAAATGCTTAGTTCCGTTAGTATTACGCCAAGCTTATTGCATTTACTAAGTGTACTGTTGTATTTTATTAATTTTCGTTGCAATACCATTTTGTACGTTTTAAGAGTTGGACATAAAAATAAGTGTGCTTAATTAAATTGTTTAAATTTTGCGATTTGTTGCAAAAGTGTTATTAAAAAGTGATTAACTTTAAAGGTGAATATTTCAAGATGGGTCGAAAAGACCACTGCTCTGCGGAAGAAAGGAAAATAGTTCAGCGGTTAAGGGGTGAGGGTAGAACCTATAAATTTATAGCAGATGTCATAGGAAGATCACAGAACTTCGTAACCAATGCTATTAAGCCATAATTAAAGATAGAAAGTAGAGGAAGGCAGAAAAAAACCACAGCTACTACTGACCGCCGCATTTTACTTTTAGCGAAGTCAAATCCGTTTGTTTCGTCACCGACTATAGGACTAGGAGCACAAATTGGAGATGGAATCAGTGCACGCACAATCCGCAGGAGACTACATAACTTCAGTCTCCCAGGAAGAGTCGCCAGAAAGGTTCCTCTCCTAGGAGCTAAGAACGTAAGGTCCCGAAAAGAATTTGCCTTAGGCCATAGAAGTTGGATCGGACCTAAAGGAGTGAAAAAATGGCGGAATATTCTGTGGAGTGACGAAACAAAAATAAATTTGTTCTCCTCGGATTGTGGGCAACGTAAGGCGACCAAAAGGAAAAGAATACCATCCTCGCTATACACTGAAGACCGTTAAACATGGTGGAGGAAATGGTATGGGGCTGTTTTTCCTGGTATGGTGTTGGTCCTATATTATGTGTCAATGAGATCATAACAAAATATGGATATAGGGACATCTTGGAAAATGTCATGCTACCATTTCCCGAGGAAAACAGGCATTTCCAACAGGACAATGATTCAGAACATACGGCCGGTATTGTGAAAGATTGGTTTCGGGATCAAAACATCTCTCTAGTTTCATGGCCAAGTCAATCTTCAAATCTCTATCCCATTGAGAACTTGTGGGATGAACTGAAAAGAAGATTGAGGGATCAGTTCTTCACAAATGGGAATCTACTGTGGGAAGCAGTGCAAAAGGAATGGTATCCCAATCCTCCCGAAACGTGGCAGAAATTGGTACGTCGACTCCAAAAAGTTTTGGAAAATAATGGAGGATACTCAGGTTATTAGAGTAAGTAAAAAAAACAAAAACAAAAACATTAATAAAATCTATATTTAATGATTAAGCAATTTTTTGTCCAAGCGGAAAACAGAATTCCAAAAGTTTTTGTTTTTTTTTTTTAAATTATGCGAAAAAGAAACAGAAAACAATTTTCCATATTTCATGAATAATGCAAAAAAAAAAATATGAAAAAATTTAGTTTTTTTAAAAAACAGTTTCTTACACCTATTTTTTTGACCAGCTGTGTACATACATAGAAGCGGAATTCAAAAGAATCTAACGCATTTGTGTTTTCTTTTTGAGGTGTTTCCTTTTTATATTTATCTCTTTTGGCTGAAAATCCTTCAAAACCTGTAGGAATTAGATTTTTTTAACTTTATCGCTTTTTCAGATCCCTCATTCAAATTCTCGACTCTGAAATGTACGATCTTATGGATTCCCATGGAGACTACACTCACTTTTATTTCTGCTATCGCTGGTTCCTATTGGATTTTAAACGCGAACTGGTCTACGCGGATGTCTTTTCAACATGGGAAGTAATTTGGGCAGCAAAACACGTAGCAAGTACACACTTTGTCCTGTTCCTGGCTTTGGCATTGCTAGAGACTTACCGTGATATTATTCTCTCGAATAGTATGGACTTTACAGATGTTATTAAGTTCTTCAACGGTAAAAAATTCTTGATCTATTTCACTTGTGAATTTTTAGTGTGTACACTGTGTCATATAATTATTTTTCTTTAGAAATGGCTGAACGGCACAACGCTCAATCGGTACTCCAGCTAGCCAGAAGTTTGGCCCTGCAACTCCAAATGATCATTGAAAACAAATGAAAAGCGCATGTTAGTCATAATCACTTTACAGTGGCCAATTAAAATTAAAAACCTTTCTTGTATCTCGTGTCTGATAGAAAAATTACTTAGTAGGTATGTACTTTATTATTTTCATGAAAATGTTTCAAATATGCGGTGTCTGTCTTCATGTCCTCAAAAGGAAGTGTCACAAGGAAGATTCTTGTACTTATACATGTATTTTCAATAAACAAAAACGTAACTTACTTGCATTTACACAAACCTATTTACTAAATAGTTTTCTTTAATGCATATTTTTCCCACATCAAAGCTTTCATATCATGAAAATTTATTTCAAGAGAATTATACTAAAAAAAAATTTATTTGTAACGAGTAACTCAATTATATTTACTGTATTTAGTCAATATTTATACAATATATTTACAACCACATCAATACAATCAAAATAAATTCAATTATAAAAAAAGAGAAACACATTTTTGATACTAATTTATATTTATATAAGTATGTCTTTATATTCTCTTCCGGAATGTAAACACACAACCCCTTGTTAAAGACTGTTTCTATAGCAGAATTTTACTCTAAGCTCGATAGAGTCCTAAAGTGGCCAAACATTTGTACCTATACATTATATTTGCTAGTTATTATTTGTTAATTATATTAAATAAAATATATATACCAAGTTAACCGCATGCAAAAATAGAGAACTGCATATAATGTGCGTGCAGAGCATATGTGAGTTTGTTTAAATAAATAAATTATTATATTTTAAACTAGCGAAAGAAAATGTTTAATTTTGTTCGTACAATGAAGTTTTTAATTATGTAAAACAAAGTTTAGGTTGAGCTCAAAACCCCTCAGTATGAGGGGTCTAGACAACACTGGGCACCGGAAAGGGCCAACACGAATTATTTTTAAATTCGCGAACCCCAATTCTTTTAACTGTTTAAAGATGCGATTTCCTCTAATTATTTGCCTCACACTTGTACGGTATTTAACACGTTTTAGCGATGTGTCTTCCTCGGCTTGTAAGTCACCGCAGATTCTGCATGTTTCCTGATAAGACAGTGCCCTGACAATAGATACGCTTTGGAATATAGCCGACTTCCAAATCCCCCATCCCCATAAAACTATTAGTCCTCATTTAAAATCCCGTGTCGGTGAAAATAATCCGTGTGTTTCTTTATTTTTTCCGGATAAGGAATAGAAAAGACAGAATATTCGATTTTTTTATCCGGAATATCCAGAATGGAATGAATAAAGAAACAAAAATGGACCGAATAGAATGACAGCCATTTGTCTATTGACCAGCGCTGCCACTTAGTTCAAGAACAATACAACATTTACTACTTGCAATTAATATATTTTTTCTATTACAGAACTCACATGTGAGGTAATACTCCACTACAGCACTAAAATAAAAACATAAATAATAAAACAAATATGAGAAGAGAAACCTTAAGAAAATACAATTTAAGTTCACAAAAACAATAATAATAACGATATCTCAGTAATACAAATTACATTAAATTAATTAAACACCCTTATTATCGTTGTCAAAAATCAATTATTGATAAGCGACAAAATTTAATAATCAATCGATATTTTGGTACTACGAATGTCAATTAACAAATTATTCATCCATTGTGAACACTGACAAGCAAAATGCGATAGAGCACGTGCGTAAAGCCATCTCTTTCTGAAGTGCCGCATTTCTTTCTTAAACGTCAAGAAAAAATTGAAGCATACAAATTATTTGCAAATTATTGCGATTGTTAATAAAGTGTATATTTAGGTGAAATCAAAGGGAAATTTTCTCCTTTATTGAGGAAAAACCTGAAAAAGTATGTCAGGGCAAAAAAAATATATAAAAACAGTGAACATGTTGACCAAAATGACTTGTGCAGCTCCTGATGCAGCAATTTAAAGGCATTTTCATATTTTTTTTGTACAATTTTGTTATTAATTAATTGTTTTTGTTCGTTTGTACTTAGTAGTATTAAAAATATGTATAAAGCAAATTCGTTCAACCTAATTTGTTTCCAAAAAAAAAAACATTTTTTCCAAAAGTTCATTTTTATTTCTCGTACACAATTCTACAATATTTGTTACGCTTTACTGTTCAAAAATAGTGTTTAGATACTCCTTCTTAATTTTATAGCGCAAATAATTTGTTTATTCAATTAATAATTTAATTATTTAATTTAATCAGCTGAGTACTACTATTGGGAAAACGTATTAAAATTTAATTTTATTTTGTTGTTAGTTGCTTTGTTTAAGCTCATGCTTTTGTGACTGCTTTTTGTTCATAAGATTTATGGAAGTGAAGTTCCAGTGATTGTATCTATTCAATACATATTATTTTATTTTCCAAAAAAGCAATTCTACTCACATTTCGTTTTAAAAATGTTGTTTTACAAACAAAAACAGCGAATGAATTCTCTAAATTTATTTGTCAGTGACGAATTTGTGATTGACTGAACATTTTAAAGCTATCAATATTTTCGACAACCAAAACAATATGTAGCGGAAAACGACTTGTCCCTATTTAAGTCTCCACAGCTGCGTTTCTTAACGAAGTACCCAATACAGTAATATACAACTTTCGCTCAGATAAAGCATAATATATTATTTATTACAATGATATTGTTATTATTTGAATGAATACCATTATATTCTCGTGTTGTTATTATGTTAATTATGTTGAATCGAAGGAAAAAAGTAAAACATTAAATATGTTGTCCTTTCGAGTAAGGATTTAGCACAAGTTCAAAAAAATGCACCTTTTTATGTAGCATTAGTGGTAACACTGCTCACGAAATCATCTTGTCACCAACTACCAACATCTATGCGGTATTTCATGCCCACAGAAGAACATTTTAAAAATGTATATTTGATTCTGGAAGGAAATTAAAAATATATAATAAAAAAATAATTAACTTAAAACAACACACATAAAAATTTAAAAAAGACAATAAATTTACAATAAATGCTCACCCATTTGATTGTTTGCTGTTGCTTCTATTTTGTTTTTGATCAAGTGCATCTGTCAAACGAGGGAATATTCGTTTTATTCCACCTTTCTCTAGGAATAAAAAGAATGCATTCCATTTATTCCAGAATGAATAAAGAAACACCGAAATGGATTATCCGGAATATTCCATTGAATAAAGAAACGTAAGTGGCTCACTCGGAATATTCCGAATATTCAGAATGAATAAAGAAACACAGGGAACATGTGAAGCATCGAATTCAATAATAACGTCATGTTTGTTTGCAATCGTGCTTTCCAGAGTTGTGTGAAATGTCATTTTTTGAAGGAACAAATAAATACACTTATTACGTCTGCTATTGATTCAGGTAGTTACGTCTGCCATCTCTGCTTTCAACCCTTAATTTTAATTTAATTGTTGCTTCAAATTGCACAAGATGGCGGCGCCCATTTGAAAATATTATAACTGAGAATTTGTGCTTGAGCTTCTAATTTCATTTCAATGCCAAAACGAATACAAAAACAGTTAAAATAAAAGCTATTTTTATATTTAGGCAAATTAGGCGTTTTTCTTTTTGAGTTCCGAGCAGAGCTTGCGTTGTTTTTTTGACAACTTCGTATTTTTTTAGCTCTGACACATCAGATCGTTCAAACGGTATTTCTTTTTTCGTTCAGAGCTTGATCAGGGCGCGCTCTATCAGCTCAGAATAAATATCAGTCTAAGTAAAAATATTTAAAAATATGAACAGACTGAGAGGAGGGAAAATAAAGCAAAACGAAATCAAAAACAACTAAAAATAAGTTATCCTTAGGAAATCCTTAGGGGAATACAAAAAAAACATGCCCGAAGGTACATTCATTTCTTTGACGTACAATAAATACGCTAGATCCACAAAAAATAGAACTAGGTAGCTCCAAATATGTTTGTCTCCCGTTTTGAAACCGCTCGTCCCACGATGTGAATCGCAAATTTATCAAATATACCCCGGTATCATATCCGTCAGATGCACTGCTCGTGCATGCAATCCGATTCCATTGCACTGGTACTGTGGGAACATGTTTGTTCATAAAAGTGGTGACGCAGCCATTCCCAGGTGACTGGCTTGTTTGTTCTTGGAGTTTTGGATCAGATGTTTCGTGTTAACTCCTCCCCATTCAAAAATCTACGTCCCGTAGATCATAGGCGGAGGCCGAGACGGGTAACAGGGTCTGTGTTGGATGTGGAAAGGACACCCGTGGTCGACGCTCAATGTCCGAGGCGCTTGTCCTTGCAAATATAAGTTTACCGTTGGGAGTGCTACTTTTCCCTATATTTTCCTATAAATAAAACATGCGGTTAGTGTAACAATCAAGAAAATTGCAGCATCCGTCACGCAGGATATCGTCGTTTTCTTCGTAAGGTCGTCAAGGCGTTCAACGTTGGCGACGTTGAGGTTGTGCACATACTTGAGGTCAACCTTGTCAGATGGAGTAGTGATGTTCGCCAGTACTGAAGGTAAAACCGGTTTGGTGCTGTTCGAGAACAACTTATCTTTCAGGCGGATGCTTTCGTTAATCATCCAGATAACGTATATACATACCTATCAAGGGGAATGAAATATTAGGTATCTGAGACCATTTCGCCATTAAAATTCGTTAGAAAAATTGTAAGGTCTTTGACAAGTTCAACGATCTCTTTGTTGTTTATTCGGAAGGTACAGTTAGCAGGTCCTCCTTGAGGATTTGTGGTATGCTGTCGTCTTCAGGAATTTATTGAAAAGCCTGCTTCTCGCATATCGTTGAATTGTTAATCGAAAAACAGTGGTCTACTATACCAAACGCTTCCTTGTAGCTCACCAGCATATTGCGGAATTTCAAGTCGAGTTGTTTGTCGTTGACGATTGCTGCCCTGGTAAGCAGCAGGTTGAATTCGTCTTTTCTCACCTTTGGCATAGAAAGGACGTACAGAAATATTGTGTTGTTGGAAAAGACCGATGGTTTTCCATATTTAATAACCTGAATTTCGTTTATGTATGGCAAGGTTTCGATTTCGCTGATAATCCTGCTTATTTCTTAATTATCTAAAAGATTGGTAGGTATTAACGATTCCGCTTTTTGCCATCTGGCGTACACGAACTACATCAAGGTTCGCAGAACGATAAAATATGATTCGTTCTCTCATGAAAAGTTCGCAAAGGAATTTGATTTCTGATTCGATTGCGAACCTTATTTTTCGGTTCGTTTAAAAATAAAATTCGTGTTCACGATCGAATCAAATCTGTTGCGATCTGTAAAATATAGTTCGTTCGCGAACTTATCTATTGGAGATCCGTTCGCGAATGGTTCTCATAAGAAAAAAAAGTCATTTTACATGAAAATTATATTACATATTTTAATTTTGAAAGAACATAAGTGAAAAGTATTTTTATTATATATTAAGATTTTGGAATAAATTTGCATTCAGTTTAACTAACGAAACATTATTTATTGTTTCTTTGGATAATTTGTTTCTGTTTTTTGTCAAAAAAAAAAAAAACTTAGTTGATGGCACTGCCAGCACTACTTGTGCAAGTTTTTCTAGAAGAAACTCTTTGCTGCTTAATGTTTTCCAATGCTCAATTTTCTCTCACAAAGTAAGCAAGTTGATTCGTCAGCTTCTTCATTATAAGAAACACATTAATTTAACTTAAATGTGTTTATTTTCCTCATTTCAACCAAAATAATAACTATTGAGAATATAAATCGCGAATCGAGAATGATATGTTTTATCGCGAGAGTTACATATTTGTATGGTGCCCTCCATCAATAAACATGTAGGACAACAACCTTAAGGTGTTGCTATAAGTTGACTCAACATAAGTCATACTATACATGCAGAGCAACAACCTTAGGTCGTTCCTCCATTTAAGCCAGCATGTTTGCTTATTAATTTGTAGATATAGTACAACGGATGCAAATATCAATTGCATTTCCGCTAAGACTCAAAATTGCAATAAATGCACTGTAGTAATATGATTAATCAGCAATTAAGCTTATTGAATGGAAAAAAAGATAATAAAGGCAGTCAGAACTAGACACTTAAACCAAACACTTGACTTTTATTTAACTGGCGCAGTCGTAGGGGGTTTGTTTTTTTTTGTTTTTGATAGAAAAAAAAAATAAAGAAGACATCGAACCAAAGTGATTATTGCAGACTAAAAATCAGTCGCAGCATACGGAACATTAGTGAAAACATAAAATAAAAATAGAATTCAAGTGATTGTTGCAGACTAAAAATCAGTCGCAACATACGGAAAATAAAGATAGTGTCTGTTAGAAGTGCTGTGTAGAAACGCCAAAATTTCGCGACAAGTACTCCACGATTCCAGAAGGAACTTACCAGCAGAAGAAATCGAAATGACAACCGATTCAAACACCATATTGGCTACAATGGCACAAATTCTCGCAAGACTAGAGGCTAATACGCAACAGGCTGATAGCCGAGCCCTAGTTCTAATGAGAGAGATTTCTTACATAAAAGAATTCTCAGGAAATAAAGAAGATCTGACTCAGTTCATAAATGCGGTGGACAAGCACATCAACCTTACACCGGAGGATAGAAGAGCCGCTACCTGGACCGCGATAGCCCAATGCAAAGTCATTGGAAGAGCAAAGGAGCTACTACTGAGCAACGCAGCTACAACATGGGACGAAGCAAGGAATCTGCTAGGGTTGACTTTCAGACCCGTCATCGACCAAGGGGAAGTTACAAGAAGGATTAATAATCTAAGAGTAAGTTCAGTTTTGGATCTAAACAATAAAATTGAGTTTCTACTAACCGATATTCATACTTTAGTAATGTATGAAAACAAACAGGATAGTCTTAAGTCTCTTTTGTATAATCTAGTAGTGAGTAAGATAAGAGAAGTAGCAACTGGAAATTTAGCCAGAGAACTTAGGGACGAATATGAACTACATAGAATAAAAACAATATTGTATTCATATGTGGGGTTTGATGAAGGGAACATTCTTACAGACCGAAGCATTAATCGGGCATATACAATTTACAGAAATAAAGAAAGAAATGATATTCCTAATAACCAACTATGACGAAATACTAACTTCAATAATTCTGAACAGGCCCATGACGAAAGACAATACACTAACTACAATTATCGACGACAGATAAACCAACAACGCCCAACTTTGAATTTTAATAGTCCTGGACGAACTAACCAAGAAAGGCAAAATAGTAATTACAATAACCCTGGACAGCGACTAACTACTAACGCCAATAACTCTGAACAGACAAACCAGCAGCGACGAGGTACTAACAACTATAGTTATAGTAACCCCAGGCAATCACAAAATAGGCAAAACAATGAACCAATGGATATCGGTAACATAGCTCACATAAGCTCAGAACAATACCGGAATAATTCCGAGGAACAGGTTAACATTCCAGAAGAATCTCATTCAATAGAAGCTCCGGTTTTTCTGAATCCAGCCTCAATGGTAGAAAGACCCAAATAGTATTCTCTGTAGGAAATGAAAAACATATATGTCTAATAGATACAGGATCTACAATGACTATAGTTAATACAAGCAAAATAGATTGTAGTGCATATAAAATTCTTAACGAAGTCACAATAAAACTTTCAACAGTAAATAATCAGACGGCAGAAAAACTAAAAATCTATCAAGTCCCAGTCCCTACGGAATTTGGATACAGATCTAATGTATTTATCCAAGCATATGGCAAGGCGTCAGGGGAAAAATCATATAGTCTTTTGTTAGGTATGGATGTCATAGGTAATTTGGTAGAGAGCATAAATATAAAAAAAAGAGAAGTGTTGTTAGAAAATAAGACCATAATTCCAATTATTTTCGAAGTTGAACCATACATAGAATGTTACGAATTAGGTGGACACGAGGAAGTGAAGTTAGACCATTTAAAATCTTTTGAAAAACAGGAAATTCAAGAGCTGTTGCAAAAATATAAAAGCCTCCTGTACAAAGATGGAGATCAACTAACGAACTCAGAAAGCATAGTACATAAAATAAAATTAACCACAGATCAACAAATAAATTCCAGACTGTACCGTCTCCCTCGGAAACATGAGGAAGAGGTCAGGAAACAAATTAACGATATGGAAAGGCAGGGCATAATTCGAAAATCAAACAGTCGTTACGCCTCACCAATCGTAGTTGTGGCCAAGAAACCTGACAGTGGAGGAAAGACTAAGTTTAGAGTATATGTTGATTATCGAGCACTTAATGATATAACGGTGGATGATAAATACCCACTTCCAAATATAGACAGTATCCTGGACAAGTTAGGAAGGTCACAGTATTTTTCTACCCTTGATTTAGCCAATGGATACCATCAAATAAAGGTACATCCTGAAGATATACATAAGACTACATTTGTTACGCCAAATGGTCTATATGAATATACCAGAATACCTTTCGGGCTTAAAAATGCCCCAGCGACGTTTCAACGTCTAATGAATGATATTCTCAGAGAATACATAGGACAAATTTGTACAGTATATCTAGATGATATATTAATCTTTTCCACGTCCCTAGAAGAGCACATATCATCATTAAATAAAATATTTCAAAGATTAGCGGATCATAATCTTAAAATACAACTAAGTAAATGTTCTTTTCTTAAGAACAAAACAGAATACCTAGGCCATATACTCACTTCAGAAGGAATGAAACCAAATCCGAATAAAGTAGAAGTAATTCAGAAGTATTCTTTACCCTTGACGATAACACAATTGAAAGGATTTCTAGGTAGCACTGGGTATTATAGGAAATTTAATAGCTACTACGCTAGAATAGCATACCCGATGGTAAAATACTTATAAAAGAATATGAAAATTAATAGCAATGACCCTGAATATATTCAAGCCTTTGAAAGATTAAAAGAAACCCTGATTAAGCATCCCATACTTAAATTTGTAGACTTCAATAAACAATTTTCACTCTTCACTGATGCAAGTAATTTTGCTTTGGGAGCTGTACTTACTCAAGAAGGACAGCCAGTATGCTACGCCTCTCGAACATTAAATTACCATGAAAAAGACTATTCAGTAACAGACAAAGAATTTTTAGCAGTGGTTTGGGCTACCTCATATTTTAGACCATATCTTTGGGGGCAAAAATTCAAAATAATCACCGATCATATGCCCATAAAATATTTAACTAAAAAATATAATGGAAAAGAGTTCAGTCAACGAGTTCAAAGAGGACTTCTTAAATTACAGGAATTCGAGTTTGACATTGAGTATATAAAAGGCAAGGAGAATAAAATTGCAGATTTCCTAAGCAGAATTCCAAACGAAATAAACGAAACATCAGAAACTGCACACTCAGTGGACGAACAATTGTTAGATCATATATCAATCAAAGAGGGAATTGTAAATACATATCAGACTCAGTTAATACTGACCTACTCAATCCAAAATGAAATAAAAACGCTGTATGGTAAAAGAGTTATTGAGATCGACATGACGAAAGATAGCAAACACTGGAGGGATCTGTTTAGTAGAACAATTATGGCTGGGACGACAGGTATTTACTCCGAAGTAGAAGATAGGGAATATAATAAAGTACAAAAAGTACTAATTGAAATGTATGGACATAATAAAGAAGTTAAATTTTATAAGCTTATACAGAGGGCAAGAGATTTAGAAAAAGCTGAAGATGTTCATAAACAAATATCTCTTTATCAAACCGAACAAAGTAACCCCTCAGGAGTAATAGAAACATACTATCAATTAAAATATAAAATATACTTTCCAAAACTGATAACAGAAATTTCAAGAGTAATAGGAAATTGCCAGACTTGTCAGGTAGGGAAATACGACAGGAAACCGATTAGACCTAAATTCAAGCTAACTGAAACTCCGAACAGAGGAAACGAAATATTGCACATGGACATCTATCATTTTAATAAGTTAATATATCTGACATTTATAGACAAATTTACTAAAAAGGCTTACGGATATAGTCTGACTAGCAAAAATGGACAAGTAAGTTAGAATGCATAGATGAACAATTAGCAAAATTCGGAAAACCAAGAAAAATAGTTTGTTACAATGAATTCAATTCAGAAAACATAAAAGAACACTTCAGGAAAGAGGGAATAGAAATGCATATGACAAGGCCAACTCTCATACAGGTAATTCAGATATAGAAAATTTCACTCGACCTTACTTGAAATTTTACTAACCATAAAAGACGCAGACATTTCAACCAATAGGAAAATATATAAGGCTATTCAAATATACAACGATAGATACCACTCAACATTAGGTATGACCCCAAATCAGGCTGAGTGAGAAAATCCCGTAAACTTAAAGAACAAAATAGAAGAGAAAAAGAAAAAAATAATAAATAAAAAAAAATACTTCACGGGAAAATTATGTAGAAAAACGCAATGAGGGTTATATAAGAAATTACAAACACTTAAGACATAAGAATGAAACATATTACAGAAAACATAATTTAAAAAATGTACATTCCACAAATACTAAAAGACCAAACCAATTTGCATATAGAAATAAATAACTTACAATATGAGTACAATATTATTAACATTTATTTAAAAGAACTAAATTTAAGCCGATCAGGTAGTACACAAAATGCATGTATTTATTATATGCAGCTACAATACAGAAAAACAAGTAATTAAAATTGATGATAATACTGTAATATGGAAAAATTTGGAAAAAGAAACTGTAATTAATCAATGCGACGATAGACAATTAAAACTAACTGGAAACTTTATAATAAATATCAGCAACTGTTCTATTAATATACTAAATGTCACTATTGTAAACTACCAAATAGATTTTATTCAAAGATTTCATTATGAAGATGAAGAAAAAATAAATGTAACGGAAAAATTAAACTTTAAAGAAATTGCTGAAATACAGCAGATTGAAAATTTAAAACATATCGAAGAACTAAAATATCATAGAATTATTAACTACGCTGGTAACATAACGATGTTTGTAATACTCATTGTAGTTATAACTGTAATTGTTTGCATAGCTAAAACAAATCGGAAACTAAAAATAAAAATTAATAATGTTACTAAGCCAGAACCAAAAATTCAAAAAATAGAGATTCCAACGATTCAGGAGAATCTTAAAACTAAGGATGGAGAAGTTACATATTTGTATGGTGACCTCCATCAATAAACATGTAGGACAACAACCTTAAGGTGTTGCTATAAGTTGACTCAACATAAGTCATACTATACACGCAGAGCAACAACCTTAGGTCGTTCCTCCATTTAAGCATTGTATACATTGTTTATATACAATGATTTAAGCCAGCATGTTTGCTTATTAATTTGCAGATATAGTACAACGGATGCAAATATCAATTGCATTTCCGCTAAGACTCAAAATTGCAATAAATGCACTGTAGTAATATGATTAATCAGCAATTAAGCTTATTGAATGGAAAAAAAGATAATAAAGGCAGTCAGAACTAGACACTTAAACCAAACACTTGACTTTTATTTAAACTCGAGCGAACCATATCCTACCTGAATTTCATTTTCCCGATCTCTCTCGAACGAGAGATACAGACACAGAGAATATAGTTCGTTCGTGAGAGAACTATACATTTTTAAAGATCGAACATTTTATCGTTCGCGAACTTTTTTTTTATGGTTTGTGAGAAGATCGATAAAGAACGATAAAGATCCTTATTTTATCGTTCGCGAGCTATATTTTACGAACCCTGAACTATATTGTTGACCTCTCGCTTAATCATTAGTACATACTTACGTTAATAGGTAGCGTATCGTCGTATATACACAAAGTGAGAATACTATAAAGTATATATGAAAACCTAAACCCTTTGTTATTGTACAGAGCAAAGAGTTTATGGCATAGTCATAAATCTATCTGGTGCACTTAGAATGATTTTTTCTTCTTCTTTGCCATTCCTCTTCTATTCCAGCCTAATACAAATAGGTATGTTCATTAATGTTTGTTTTCTAATTTAGAAATTCTCGGCAAAAAATCGTTTGCATGTAGTGCTAAGACTCCAAGTAGGGTGAAACATGGATTTAGTACTCGTACAATCGGGTTCCAATAAAACCGCTTATTCGTTTTTTTTTCTTTATTGAACTCCGCTAATTACACATTGCTGATACCACTTTTTGATTACATATCAATGCGCACTCACAAAATTCGATGAGACATTAGCATTCTTTTTTAAAATATCTTAACACTAACATGACGGATTGTGGTTCACGCATTAGTCCCATGGAATATTATAAAGAAATTAAGTACCTACGCAGTAAAAACTGAATTAAAGCGACGCAAAGTCTATGCTTTTAATGCTGTAAATTGATGGAACACATCAAAAATATATGGGTTGGGCACACAATCCCGAAAACCGAAATCCCGAAAATCCAAAATCCCGAAAATCCAAAATCCCGAAAACCCAAAATCCAGAAAATCCAAAATCCCGAAAAAAGAATCCCGAAAACAAAATCCCGAAAAATTATATAAAATGAAAAATTTGCACAAATTTTTCATTTTATATAATTTTTCGGGATTTCGTTTTCTGGATTCTTTATTTTATTTTGAATGTCAAATAGACAAGTGTTTGTCCATTCTATTTACCATAATAATGTTTTGCATTGTATTGTTTTGCAATTCGCAAAGTGCATTCAGTTAAGCTGATCTCCAATAGTGTGATAGCTGACCGACTATATTTTTGTTAGACAGTGAACACCGTAATACAAAGTCAGTAACGTGCATGCCTTTATAATTAAAAACTTTATATTATCAGTGACATTTCGTGTTTGAAGTCTTAAGTAGAAATGAACGTGTCCATCGTGAAAACAAACAAACAGTGTGAGAAACTGCTTATTGACGGCTACAGTTACCATGTCAACAAAAAATACAAGGATACATTTTATGGGCCATTTACACGGTCACACATTCCTAACATGTAAGATTAAAGGGATGCTAAATACTAAATATCCGTGTGACTGAAAGGGACAGCATTACCTAACATGCAAAAAAACGTGACACGTATTCAGGTCGGCCATCTTGTTTACGTGGTAGGAATTATGGGAAAGCTATGCATGTTGATATTTTTATAGCGATGGCTTACGAAATTTCGATTTCCTATAAAACAAAATGGGCGCTGCTATCATATGTTTTAATCGCCATAATACATTTTTGACATTTCTCTGCTTCACATCGCCGATTGTACCTACTCAAGATTTCAATATTTTGCTTCGTTATGGATGGTCCAATTTTGTGAAGCAACTCTTCAAATTGGGAAGCAGTCATTCTCAAATACTTGAGGGAAAGTTGCGTATCATTTGTTTCGCATATAGATCCAAAAATGGATACAAATGCTCCATCAAGCATTTTGTTCCTTAGGTAAGGATCCACCCAATGTTTCCTCCTCGTTTTCCTTTTTACCCGACTGGTTACACATTTATTTTCCACTTCATCATCGCTACTATCGAAAACGATATCTATTAATACGGCAGCCTTTACGAGATCCATGTTTTTATTTATTTTTTAATTCTACCACAACAAAACCGATGAAAATAAATTTGTTTGTTTACATGTGATCTGTCAAATCTCCATAATAATGTTATAGCAAGTTAAATTCAACTGCTAGGTAAGTGATCTCACTCTTACACCTTATTAGCATTGACTGCGGATAAACGGATCTCTCTTTTCGGTTTTGTTGCAAAAATGCGCGTGCGTGATGGTGTAAATGCGCTATTACTGGGAGTGTGAGCAGCGAAAGGAAACATTGTGCAAATCACGCCTGACCACAATATTTAAGAATAAGTCGCACAATATTAAAAAATTCCCCACAAACCAAATAAGTACGTGAAGGAGAAATCAAACACAACATTCCAGCTACAATAAAATTTTAAGTTTCATTTTCGGGATTTTGGTCTTTCGGAATTTTGTATTTTCGGGATTGTGGCTTGTCGGGATTTAGGATTTTCGGGATTTTGGGCTTTCGGGATTACGTTTTTCGGGATTCTGTCCGACTCCCAAAATATATATGTCCAGGTCCGATGGGAAAAGAAGCGTTTCCAATGTACTGCTGTAGGTACTTCTGTACTTGCTCGTGGTGCTAAAAAAATCAAATGACACGCGATGGATTTGTCCACCGGTACTAATGGGTGTCTAGATAGCGACCATCTCTATCGGATCACTTCAAGTGTTCCGACAAAATCATGATAAAAGGCTTAAATACGATGAGGAACAAACGCTTTTGATCTACATTGGCTGCTTCTAGTTTTCCCTTCATTTCATTCGCTATATCTTCAACATAAACGTTTGCCTTTTTATGTAAAACTCGTCACTAAGATCCAACAGGCATGTGTGTTGCCTGTAGATCTCGAGAAACCTGAACATTTGCTTCGACTTTCACTTCCATGCATGCACAATTTGGGATTCGACTTCACCGCAATTCTCCAGCATTTGATATATCTCATCCATTTGGTCGTTGATTTCCATGATTTTTTTCTTTGAGATTTTTGTTGAACTTGTGATCCGAGAGGCAGCGGTGGGATCCGTAGAGACGAAGCAAAGCGGTTCACCGGTTTGAACTCATCAATCATATGGATTCCAGAGCCATTCAATAATCTGTGGTGGCGGTCGATGAAAGAAGAACCACTTTTTGTCCAGCAAACACCAGTCATCGGCTTTTACATAAGAAATAAGTGCCACTTCTCCTAACACAAAAAGCAGCACGAAATCACAATAGACGGCCGGCCATGTACATGAAATTTAGGAAGTGGTTGTGTCGCAAACATACGAGATTTTTTATAAAGGGTCTTTCAAGGGCTTGACAACTTAGTTTTTAAATAAAATGCAAACAACTTGAAAAATCTCAAAAAGAAAGTATTGGCTTGAATTACTATCAAAACATTTATTAATGAAATTTGACTTCGTTCATATGTTCACCACGGGAACGTACGCACGGGTGGCACATTTCGACCGATACGGCAGCTAATTCTCGTTCAGTATTAGCTCTGAGCTAATCTAACGTCGCCGGCTTGTTGGTGTAGACTAATGATTTAATGTTGCCCCATAAAACAAATACTAGAATCGTTAAATCACACGATCGCGGCGGCCAATAGACGGGTCCGTTTCTCGAGATAACACGTTCACCGAACTGAGACTTCAATCACTCGATTGTTGTACCCGCTGTGTGGCTTGTGGCACCGTCTTATTGAAACCACAAATCACTGATGTCCAATTCATGCAATTGCTCAAAGAAATAACGTTCCAACATGTCTCTGTAGCGAGTACAATTTACCCTAACGTGACTGTCATTTTCATAGACGAAAAAAACGGCCCAATGACGCCACCGGCACCAAACAGTGACTTTCTGCGAATGAAGTGCTGTTTCATGAAGCACATGAGGGTTCTCACCTGTCCAGTAACGCATATTTTGCTTATTGACGAAGCCGTTAAACCAAAAATACGCTTCATCGCTGAAGCTGATTTTGCGATGAAATTCTTCATTTTCTTAAATCATGTTCAGAGCCCAATACGAGAACGTCGGCAGGGAATATTCTACCTCAAATTTTTTCACTAGACTATGAATTGCTTGTCTGCTGGGACGAGAATTACGGCCGAAAATTGGCATGAACGTTCTTAAAGTTGCGACCACCGATTCGGAATTTCGGTAGTAAATTTTAATTATTTGTAAACGTTGTTCCTTCGTGTACTTCAGCATGATAAAAATGTTGATTTTACTGAATATTTTGGCATTGACAGTTTGGTAATCGTTTTAAGGGTACGTTCACACTGAAAGTTTGAAGTTGTCAAGTCGCTAATGAAAGACCATTTATATCCTCCATTTCAGGTAGATGGCGTAAAATATGCAATTATTTAAATTCGCATAATTCGTATGAACATGCTGCAAATACATACATTTTTAAGAATCGATCTTTTGTGCAAGAGTGGATACATTTCGCAAGAAAAACTAAGGAGACTCTATATAAGACCCTCATCATCCCAGACCTGCTCTACGGCGCAGAAGAGTGGACATTAGCAAAAGCGGATAAAGATCTCCTTGATCGTTTCGAACTCAAAATTCTTCGAGTGATTTTCGGTCCCGTTTGCGCTGATGGGCTTTGGAGGAGGAGATTTTACAGCGAACTCTACGAGCTATACAGCGACATCGACCTGCTCAAAAAAGTGCGAATCAGTCAACTAAGATGGCTAGGACATGTAGAGCGAATGGACACCAACAGTTAGCCAAAGATCGTGCTAACTGGAGAGACGTATTTGTTGAGGCCCAGGTAAACCCCGGACTGTAGCGCCACCTCAGTAAGTAAGTAAGGATACATTTCACAAAGAAATGTAGAGGTTGGAGAAACAGGGTGTTATTCGTTTCTCTTCTTTAATGGGTTGTGAAGGGACCACACCAGTGGCCACTTAACTAATTGCTTACCCAGTTCTCATATGCTAGAACATCGAACCCGGAAGATACGCGGCTATTGCCTTCCACTTGAATTCAAGCCACAACCCAGTAAGATATCGGGTAGCACAGAGTAGAAATAATAATTAATTAAAATACCTCGCCTGCTCACCGATATCTACTGTAGACGGTCGGCATACAGCAGACCGAGGAAAAGATCGCTCAGGTTACAACTTCATACAAACCAATTTTACAGGTGCGCTCGGCGCACATGATATACTATCAAGCGCTGAATAATACATCATGTGTATGCAATTCTGGATGAATGTGTGAAGCGGGCATGAGACTTTGTACCGAGGTAATAGCCAGCATTTAATAATAACATTAAAAACAAATATTCGATGATGGGTTCGATATTTTTAGCATATGCAGCAATAAAAACTGTATATAAACTCTGTAATTGTAATTAATAAAGTGGACATTTTACCCGGAGTTCGTAGCACGACAACCATAGTTTCATTGTTGAGATTCGCAGCGCCAACTTAGGTTCGATTCGTTAGAAAGTCCCTCCCGTACGTAGCAGGTCACTGGCTACCGGGAATCTGCTGACTGGCGCAATAGCCGAGGCAAGGGCAACTCTCACAAAGGTCTCTTTTTCATTTCCAGCTCCAGCTTGCCCGACCGTAGCCCTGCACCGCGAGACATTACAGGGTGGCGTATGTTGTTTTCCCAATGGGGTTTAAACCTGCCCCGCACGGGTCACAAGCATTTGTTGTGTATCTAAACGTACGTTAATTTAAAATGTCTTCAATGTACATTTCATATTTTTTTTTT
This sequence comes from Portevinia maculata, assembly GCA_949715645.1. Taxonomy (NCBI): domain Eukaryota; kingdom Metazoa; phylum Arthropoda; class Insecta; order Diptera; family Syrphidae; genus Portevinia; species Portevinia maculata. The sequence continues at coordinate 79,153,946 of OX454526.1, read as the reverse complement.
ATTTTGTTGAAAACTCTTTTTCTAGATAATAAATCATATTTTTGAAAGCATATTTATAGCGCATATTGTTTAACTGTGATGCGAGTCGGACAGAATCCCGAAAAACGTAATCCCGAAAGCCCAAAATCCCGAAAATCCAACATCCCGAAAAGCCACAATCCCGAAAAACTAAAATCCCGAAAACCCACAATCCCGAAAAGCCACAATCCCGAAAATCCAAAATTCCGAAAGACCAAAATCCCGAAAATGAAACTAAAAATTTTATTGTAGCAGCAAAAAAATTTGGAAAATTTATTTAACAAAATACACAAAATAAAAAACTTAAAATAAACATTTCAAGTCTTACAAAAACGATCCATGACAAAACAATATTTAATACAAGTTCATGTTGTACGCAATTCCTCTGAGATAACTTATTTCAGAACGCTTTCGCTGCTCACACTCCCAGTCAAATGTATCCTTGTATTTTTTCTTGCCGTCAATAAGCAGTTTCTCACGCTGTTTTTTGGTTTTCACGATGGACACGTTCATTTCTACTTAAGACTTTAAACACAAAATGTCACTGATAATAATGAAGTTTTTAATTATGAAGGCATGCACGATACTCACTTTGTATTACGATGTTCACTGTCTAACAAAAATCTAGTCGGTCAGCTATCACACTATTTGAGTTCAGCTCAACTGAATGCACATTGCAAATTGCATAACATTACAACGCAAACAATTGCAAAACATTATTACGGTAAATGGAATGGACAAACACTTGTCTATTTAACATTCAAAATAAAATAAAGAATCCCGAAAACGAAATCCCGAAAAATTATATAAAATGAAAAATTTGTGCAAATTTGTCGTTTTATATAATTTTTCGGGATTTTGGCTTTTCGGGATTTCGGCTTTTCGGGGTTTTGGATTTTCTGGATTTTGGGTTTTCGGGATTTTGGATTTTCGGGATTTTGGTTTTCGGGATTATGTCCCCAACCCAACTGTGATATGTCATTTTTTTCTGCTCTGCAATCTAATATATTGTCTTTGTTCTCGGATGTAACAACATAACTCTACCTGGCAGAGAATTAACTTTTTTATGGCTATTTGTAGCTTAGGTTTGTGTCAGAGATTTTATATCATATTTATAATAATTTTATTGTATCCCCTATTCAACATGTATCCTGTATCCAATAAAATCCCAGAATTTCTTACGGTTCATGTACCGGCTGTGTGAGGTAATGGTCAATGTTCCCTTCAACTTTCTCCGAAACACTGTTGGTTTTCCGGACCGAAGCAAAAAAATACTTTTCCGTTCTCCAATCTTAATCATACCGAATTCCGAAAAAGCTCAAATACATCCCTTCCACCGTGGTGAATATCCTTATCACAGTATCTAAAAAGTAGATGTTAAATCTGCGTCCCAGTCAGTGCATTAACTGAGTTCAAGGATTGCGGGGGTTCTTGACAATTTACGCCGACGTTTTTTGCCGGAAATATTCGCGAATTATTCGTAATTTTTGAATTTGATAGACATGTACTGGTCTCTTAATAACATCACACTTGATTCCGGTCTGTTGGATTACAGTGGGCAATTTGCTAATTATACTAATCTAACAGCCAACATCGACGATGAAGGTTTTGGTAACGTTGTCGACTTCAAACATACGAGTAACTTCAGTGCAGGTAATAGTGCCGCGAAAATGTCATGGTTAAGTGCCGGAAAAATTCGAATACCATTCTACGCCATTATCCTTTTGCTTTCGGTTGTGGGTAATTTGCTTGTGATCTCGACACTGGTGCAGAACCGCCGGATGCGTACAATTACTAATGTCTTCCTGCTTAATCTTGCAATTTCGGATATATTACTAGGTGTCCTTTGTATGCCCGTTACATTGGCTGGCACCCTGCTCAGGGACTTTGTTTTTGGAGCATTCCTATGCAAACTGATACCATTCTTGCAGGGTAAGTTATTGATAGTGCTCATTCGGGTTATATGCATACTAAATTTTCTGTTTCGATTGCGCATTTTACAACTGAAGGATACTTGGGTAGAGGAGTGAATTTTTTCTTCAATATGAACCGTCTGTACGTAATGGGGTTGAAGTGATAATTGCCCCTGTGGTAATTCTATAAAATAGTTCGCAATTCATTTTGAGATAAATCTTGTGTACCCAGACCCATATATATTTGTAATTCGCCGTAAATCGTCCATGACATGATGTGTGGTTCCGGCAGCAACGGTCCTCGTGATGATTCCTTCTGCTATAATAAAGCGTAAATTAGCTTGGATTTATACCAGTGTGTTAATATATTAAGTGATTGGGACTGTGTTGATTGTGCGTGATGGTATTCAAACTACACACTTTGCACTCCACTTGAAAAGTGAGATTTTCTGGCCCGAACGATAGGGATTTTGACATGTTTTATTAGAGTGTTTGTGGCTGTGCAAAGTACTCTTGACTCTTGGCAAGGAGGTTGTAAAGTGTTAATAGTTGGTATTGTGCGTTTGCTGATGGTGGTTATTGTTCATAAAAATTAATCATATTATTTTATGAAGCGGAAACATTAAATGATGTGTATATGGGTCAATGTGCACTTTTATACCAAGTTATTGAAAGGAAAAAGGTCAATTAATTTTTTGCAGGATGCAAACAGTTTTCTGGAACTAGCCAAATCCGCTCATAGGATTTCGGTCATAATGTTTTCATTATTTCACATCAATTTTCCTACATATTTTTTCTCCGCTACAAAGACCGTCTGATTTATCAACCGCGGGTCAAAGTCGCAAAAGGCAGAATTTTGGAGGTTGCATTTTACGCTGTACTCACTCACTAAGAAAAGATTTCTTAAACTCACCTCCTTCCTAAGTGTTGGCAAACAAGTGACAACAAAACAACTTATGTTGGTCGTATTTTCTTAAAATTATTGATAAGGCGAACACATTACCTGCGAAAGTTAAACCGCGTGCCTGCTTTTATTTTATCCGCACAATCTTCCCCTCTTCGACTAAGTTGCTTCAAACTGACGACATTTTAGACTGTATTACATGCAGCGAAGCTTTCGTAAGTTCGATTTGAATTTTGTTTTTTTGAACACAAACAATACCGATCGTTGTTAGGCTGATGATGACGAACTCGCCCACGCTCTTCAAAAAAATAAAAAATAAAAAATCTGAGCATTTCCCGAAATTCAAACTCAAAGAAGATTTCAGAGCGACTTAAAAGCGAGAGATTATACGAGTAGTATATTCGCGTTATGTAATTTTCTAAGCCCTTAGGTGCCATATAAATGTTTACCACAAGTATAGTGCACTTAGTAGAGTATGTAAGTCAAAGCAGAGAAAATAGGGCCACTGCATGAATTAAGTTCGGAAGTTTTATCCTGACCATTGTTTGCACGATCATCAAAGGAGACCCCCTGAACTGCCCCAACTACCGAGTCATAAGTCTTCTTAATATCGCCTGACAAACCTTATCTCAAGTGTTGAATGAAAGCCTGAACCCGTGAGTCAACAACCTGTCTATACCAGTGTGGCCATAGGCCAGGAAAGTTCACCATCCATCGAGCATAGCAGATCTTTCAAAAAACCGATGAGCTTCAAATCGATACCCACCAAATTTTCATCGATTTTAAGGCCGTGCATGACAGTATTTAAAGAGACGAACTATACAGAGCAATGTTAAGTCTTGGCATCCCTGAGTAACTTGTCCGTTTGTGCAGGAGGACAATGAAGAAAGCACAAAGCTTCATCAAGGTCAGTAACGATCTCACCGAGATCTTTGGTGCCAAAAAAGGATTCAGACAAGGCAACGCACTGTCGTGTGACTTCTTTAACATTTTTCTTGAAAGAATAGTGCAAACTTTCAGTCCAGTCCAGTCTTTTAAAACTTTGTCCAATTACTCGCATACACTCGCATACATCGACGATCTGTCCACCGACTAGGACAAAACGTTACTGTTGATAGCAGCAACTTCAAGGTAGTAATGGAGTTCACCTACTTCGGAGTACCATCAACTCCAGGAATTACACCTAAGTGAAGATCTGACGGCAAAACAAAGTGTAAACTCTACAAAACATTGATACTGCCAGTTCTCTTTTATGATGCCGAGTGCTGGAGCAGTAGAAAAGGAGCTCTTATATGTTTTTTTTAACGAAACATAATCAGACGGTTCTGAGTGCGAGGAGGATGCATGAAGGAGAAGATAGAACTGCGAACTCTATTTGATGTACCAGGATGTAGATGTGGAGCGATTGGACAGTTATGAAGAAGATCTGCGACTATCAGCCCCCAAGTTCGAGACGACAAGGATAACCTCCATTTTAAAGACCAAGCCATCGCGGATGCCACAGCGCTTGGTCTGGACATTAGGAAACAGCGTGACAGGGATCGCAGATGATGGAAGGCTGCCGTATCTCAGGCAGAGACTCTAAACGGGTCGAGAGCCTGTTTAGTAAAAGTATGTAAGTAGAAAAATAGTGTTGTTTTTTCTACTGCACATTAATAACTCATTTTCCATTAAACCTGCATTACCAAAAACAAATCAGCAAATACATGCACTTTTATTTTTTTGGGTGAAAATCGATTTGCTTTCATTAAAATTACAATAATGTTTTCTTTTCCAAGGTTGATTGAATATGAACATTTTAAAGTTAACATTTTTTTAATGTGAGATAATAATTCTTACGAATGCAAAAGGTTCTTAAACGTCATAATTGTGTCAACATATTGCTACTTGCCTTTTAACTTAAAATAAGTGGATTGACTTTCGGTCGAATTTTAAAGTAAAATAATAATCCTTTTTGACATAAAATGGAAAGATAACACTCGTTGAGTCTTCCGGGCAAATCCATTTTCCCAACTACATAACCTGCATCCATTTCAATATTTAAGCATATTTTTGGTACGACACTCCTAATTATTTTGTTATTTTTAGCTAATTAAGTATCTCATCAGCTTTTCCTCTTTATCCAAGTAAATGTACCTAGATAGGGAATATCAGCTTCGTTAGAAGCTGTCGAATTTTTGTTTGCAGTTTCGTTAATGAATTTGCCTAACTGATACAATTATTTATGTGAAAATCCCATGTATTCGTTACGCATAAATGAGATATTTAAGGAAAGAAGATGAGTTTTCTTGAAAAGGCAGTTACCTCTTGTGGAATTTGCCACCTGCTGCTCATTGGTCTTTTTGTTGTTTCATGTACATATTACAAAAAATCTGAAAAGACTTCTTTTAAAACTGCGGAGAGTAATAGGGTTTTTCATTGAAATTCGAAGGAATTGCTCTTTTCAATGAAATATGTTTTGGTTCTGATTAGTTGACTATTCTAGAATTGCTACCTTCTGAAATTATTTCACAAGAAATCAAAACCACTTTCCTCATTTTGACGTTTTACGCAAGGCTAACTGCATGTATGTATTGGCAAATTTAAGAGCAAATCTTTCAAAAAATTGACATCGCATCTTTCGTGTTAGGGGCAAATCTAGAATTGCTCGTTTTATTCAACGAAACATGCAAAACCGAAAAAGAGCAAAAGAGCAAATCTTTTCTTTAATGGAAAACGCCATAAGAGAGGTATGTATATCGAAACAAGAAAGTATTTCTTCCGATTAACAGTTTCTTATTAGAAATCTGACATTTTATAGGCGGGTTGCCACGAAATCTCGAAAATCAGTTAAAAAAATACATAGAAATAAAATAAATATTTAATATTTTTATTTTCCTAAAATTGAAGCTACCAATCTTCTTAAACGAAATATTTATTCATCCTAAAAAGAACGATTTTAATTTTTTTTTCAAATTGTACCGACCAATTCTCTTAGAAGAAAAATGTATTTGAATCGGTGATTGCTAAAACAACATAACTGACATTTTTATTTTTTTACAGGAGAAACAAAAAACCCTATATTTTTGCTGATGCGCCTGCGTTGACAATTTTAACTTGAAAATCTGATAAAAGGTTGTTATGCGAGTTGCAAAGAGTTAAAGGTTTTATAAAAATGTTTTTAACAAAGGAGATTTTTTAAAAAAAATGTTGTTTTAACACCCAACGTTTTGTTGAGAGTCAAAACAACTTAAGTACTTAAAGTTATGTTGTTTTAACACTCATTTTACCTCCAAACCAAACTGAAAATTAATAAAATAACACATATATTAAGTCAGCATTTTATTTAAAAAAAATAACAAGTATAATAAAATAATCAATCAGTCTGGATATTTAAGTTTAAGTCTTCAACAACCAATAAAAAAAGTAACAAAACGCAGCTTAGAGCCAAAAATTCACTAAACAAAATACATATATCAAAAAATAAAAATCTATTCTCGACTATCAGTCAAAAGCTTCATCATCACTTTGGCCCTCCATGCCTGTAACTGTGGGCCAGTTTTTAATGTCTTCATAAAAAAGTTGGTTCTCTTCAGGCACATATGGTAAAAGTTTTAAGATATCCGTTATCTTTTTTCGTTAATCGGTCTCTTGCCTGTGTAGGCCTTTTTTGTGGGAAAATCTATGACTTCTTGAGGACAATTTTTTATAGGTAGCCTCAAACCGAAAGTGAATGTTGACAATCCATCAACGAACTCCTTGCATATCACTTTTCCAATATTATCACTTTTATGTATGAAATGGGTATACTTTGAGATCTGGAAAGATACTTTTTTATCTTTAGGGACAGACTTTCCATATGAGCAAACTGATAAGCAAGTTCTTTTATAGAATTTGTGCCACCAATTTTTGAATTGCAGTACATCATTTTGTTGAATCAATTTCACATTGAAGTTTTTATGTGAATTAATAATAATCATAGTAAGTTCTTGTATGTCGTACACCCTGTCATATTTTTATACCCTATTCTAGGGGTATATTAATTTTGACGCATAGTTTGTAACATACCTTAATATTGCCCGTAGACCCCTAAAAGTTACTATATTTATGATCAGCATCGATAGTAATGTCGATCTAGCCATGTCCGTCCGTCCGTCCGTCGGCAAAAATTAGGCCTTTAAACTGGACCTAGAGAGCTGAAATTTTAACCATATACTCTCTAGGGTCCCGAAATAATCAAGTTTACGAATTTTTGAAATCCGCCCACAGACACGCCCACAAACTCAAAAAAACAAAATTTTGGAAAAAATCGAATTTTGAGCTAGGAAGCTGAAATTTTTTATATATGATCTATGACTCCTAAAACTGCTCGGGATATAAAATTTTCAAAATCCGCCCACTGCCACGCCCACAAAAAAATAAAACAATTTTATTGAAAAACCAAAATTTGAGCTAGGGAGCTGAAATTTTTAATATATACTCTCTAGGGGCCCTTTAAGCTCATGTATAAATATTTTCAAAATCCGCCCACTGACACGCCCACAAATAAATAAAACAATTTTTTTGAAAATCCAAAGTTTGAGCTAGGGAGCTGAAATTTATAATATATACTCTCTAGGGGCCCTTTATGCTCATGTGTTAATTTTTTTTAAAATCCGCCTACTGACATGCCCACAATTAAATAAAACAATTTTATTGAAACACCCAAGTTTGAGCTAGGGAGCGTTTTTTTTGATAAAATCCTTTAAATGTTATATAACAAAATATGTAGAGCGTTCTTAACAATTTAACCATACTTAGACTTTTGTCACGCCAACTTATGAGGGATAGGAATAAGAATAGGGTATCCAACAGTTCGCCCAAGCGGACTGTAGCCCGTCCCTATGTTTTTAAGTTTCTTTTGATCCACCCAAATGCTCGATCACATGACAGAAACGAATGCCCTCTTATAGGATATATCTGCTCAATTTTAAGAAATCTTCCAATCTCTACAAGCGCAGCAAGATATCGTAGTAAGGTATTATTTTTATTTTGCCCTCCACATCCATCGCTGAATATGAAGAGATTTTTAACATTTTCTGGCACGTGATTGTTGATGTAGTCATTAAGGAAAGAAGTGACTTCATTGGGAGATTTACCAGCTATACCTTCGTGGTAGATGTCAAATTTCGATGACATTGTCTTAAGATTGGTGATACAAAAAATATTTACAGTAAGTTGACGCAGATAGAATACCTCCTGAATTGGTATCTGAGGAAGCGAAACATTCATCATATAGTCAATCGCAATACCCAAAACAGAGTCATCATATTTTAAACTTTTATCGTCACACAATTTTGTGACTTCTTGAAGCTTATGATAGCATTTTTTGCACCTTCTCTTATGAACCATTAGTTCTGCTTCTGCGCATCTCTTTGCAACTTCATTCAATGACGGAGATTTTATTTTAACCTCTAGTAATTCGCATGTACAGCAGGTGTCAACCTGTGGCCTTCCAAATCAGAGATTAAATCGTTCCTTCAATAAGTCTTTCAGATTTTACTGCAAAAATGTTTTGAAATGCAGTCTTGCAAACCTGAGAATGTATTTAGTATGTTCTGGTAAAATGGTAGACTCAAAAAATGTTGGCGGACAAACCTTTAGTTTACCAGCAGCCTTAGTAGGTAGAAAATAGTGGTATGTAGCTCCACGAATTCTGATCTTTCGGTCAGTTTTTAAAGGCGCATCGGGTTGTCGTTCAGGGCATGCAAATGGGGTGGGCGTATTAGGGTTTGAAGTGGAATCTGATTCAGCATTGGAATGAGGTTGTCCTTCAAGTCTTACAGGTTGCTGCTGCTTGATCCGGCGAGCTACGTTAACTTTTTCAATGTTTTGTTGAAGGAACAAGTCCTGCTCGTTCTTCGTTTCTAATTGAAGATAATTTTGGAACAATTCCATAGCCTCCTCATCATCAATTACATTGTAGCAATGACGATTACATCTTTATTAGAAAATAACATTGCAATAGCCCATACAAAAATTAAATAAAAGAACTTACCTGCAATCTGAACCCATTTGCAATGCCTTGACAGGTTTGCCTTTATGACTGATGTACTCGGCTCCACATACACGTGCCTTTTTTATAATATTTCTTTTGTAAGATTCTGCATTTTTCGTTCTCTTGCGCGGCTTTATCTCCACCTCAGGATTTCCACTATTGTTAACCATTTTTCAATTAATTTTAACTTTTTTCAGAGACACAATTCCACTCGAAAGACCGCGACCAATTGACTAAACAAACACTAAAAACGAACTACATACAACGAAAGCTGACATTACTACGCATTGCCAACGTTGTGTGTAAAAAGAAAATAATTGCATGCATTTAATGGCCTTTAGCACTCATTTGTCAAAATGGTAGAAGAGATATGTTGTTTTAGCACCAAATGCCGATTTCGCGCTCGAATTTCTGTGTGAGGTATCGAATTATGTTGGTTTTGTTCTCAACGCAATGTCTACCCATAAGTGGTGTAAAAATGTAATAAAACTGATTTTGAAAAATCTGTTACTTATGTTGTTTTTAACAATCACCGATTCATTTGTCCTAAAAAGAACGACGCACGTTTGCAACTGTATGTACTCGTATGAACGAGCTATGCAAAAAACTATTAGGTATTATTGACTTGTGTATATATATCTACACGTTTAACTTAAATAGAAAATATTGGCTCAACAAAAGGGCCCGACCAGTTTCTTTCAAAGGTTTTAGAAAACTATATATTTATATAACTTCTCTTAATCAGCTTTTAATGATATTTTTAAAATTATTTCATAATTAAATGTTCCTTTTGGGATGAAAAGAAATTATAGCATTAGCGTTTATTACAGTGAGTTAGTAATATAGGATGCGAAGAAAACGGCATTCCCTTTAATACCATTATGCCTGAAACAGATGTGCAGCAGTGACGAAAGCAGTAATGCATGCAGTAACGTGCATGAAACATATATATGTGCCGGAAAAATTTGTAGTCAATCAATATGATTTTTGCCTATAAAATGCTAGGACTTTTGTCGTAGAATTTCGCAGCACGAACAATTGTGCTGTTCTACTACAATCGGTGCAGCGAGATCAGAAATAGAGACAACTTGCAGCAAGACTTGACATGCAGCAAGCAATGTGTCGTTTTACATACAAAATCGATGGCATTTTAGAGTTCCGTAGCCAAATGGCAATAAACGGAACCCTTATGGATTCGTCATGTCTGTCTGTCTGTCCGTCCGTATTTCACAGCCACTTTTTTCCGAAACTATAAGAACTATACCGTTGAAACATGGTAAGTAGATGTATTCTGTGAACCGCATTAAGATTTTCACACAAAAATAGAAAAAGAACAATAAATGTTGGGGGTTCCCCATACATAATTGAAACTCCAATTTTGTTTTTCATCAAACCCATACGTATGAGGTATCTATGTATAGGTCTTCAAAAATGATATTGAGGTTTTTAATATATATTTTTTTAAACTGATTAGTTTGCGCGAGAGACACTTCCAAAGTGGTAAAATGTGTGCCCCCCCCCCCCCCACGACTGTAACTTCTAAAATAAGAGAATGAGGAAACTGCCTTCAGCGTGATTTTCATGGTTTTATGTGGCGCTGCGAGTAAATAACGCCCGGCAACAAAAACGAAAATATAACGTATTTTGGGTGTAACTTATTTTTTGTGGCTTTGTTTTATATTTATTTCATTATGAAATAAGGCGCGAATTATTGAGAAGTAAATTAGACTCAAAGAATAATTTGTTTGTGGTCCTTATTCAACTAATTGCATTAACTTAATAAGAGATTCTTGGTAACGCAAAGTTGTTTTTTTGTTTGAAATATAAAGAAATTACGGAAATATTTTTTTTGTGTGGCTTATTTTAATTTTTGTTGTGCTTTATTTCCACTGACTAAACTGGGCATTATTTTACTATGAAATAAGACCCAAGTTTTTGGGTCTTAATTCTTTTTGGCCTTTCGGGCGTCAGTTCTTTGTGCGTATTTTCGCAGCGCCGCACAGTGGTGCATATTGACTTGTTTGGTTGCAAAAATCATAGCTCGTAAACAAATGAAAATATTGTGATATTTTTTTTTCAGATTGAAGAAAATTCCCAAAGCTATACATTTTGTGAAATTTAAGAAAAAATAAACCACGACTTTCTCCCAATAGGAAATGGACTTAATATTTTACCTCAAAATATGTCAACAGTAAATAACTGAAGTGAAAACATGGTGTCTTAAAGCCAAACAAAGTCACAGTGGGGCATAAAAGTAAACAAACAATATTTTTTTTAAATATTTCTGCATGTGTATCAAAAACCTTTTTTATTATATTGCTGCTCATTAGAGTGAAAATATACTACTTCAGTGGTACATTTTAGGTCAAAGCATAGAGAAAGTATTTAAAGTGCTACAAAATTTAAGAGAAATGCTTTACAGGGTGTTCCAAATTTCATGTGTAAAAGCCCAGAGGATCCATCACAGACCCCACTTGTTTTGTAACGTGAGACTTCTTGGAAGTCCAATTAATTCCTGTCTACTCTTGGTTTCCAAAATTCTTCTTGTTGCGTAATCCAAGGTGTCTTGAAGGCTGACTCTGGCTGATATTTCTGTTACTTCACAATTATCTGGAACTGATAATTTTTCGTGAGTGTTTGTAGTGATCACCTACAAATAATATTTCAGTATAGCTTAGAAAACGTGTTATTAGCAGCACTTTCAAGCGCCCGAGGGTGTTTTCTTATTCCTTCTTGTACTTTTGGGATTCGAAAGTAATATTATCTAAGTGGTGATTATTTAATTTGTTTTCCGAATTTGAGTAGTAACGATTTTCGAAATGACGTGACGTCACATCCTTAACAACCGCTGTAATGAAAAAAAAAAAATACTTCTTGCGCCCATCCATGCTCAGTGTTGGCATAACTGGTATGCTAGCTCTCATTCTCATTTCCTGGCTGAAAAGTCAAAACGTATTCAAGTGGTGATTTCACTAGGTGGTTGTGCGTTGCTCTTCATAGCGAAATGGTAAAGGCGAATTCAATAAACTCTGCAAATTTGCAAAAAATTAAAAGTTACTCCGACTGATGTTAGAAAGGAAACCACTCAAACGATCTTAAATTTTAACCAAAGTGATTTAAATAAGAGGTAAGGATTTTATTCACCGTGAAATTATATTCTTAATTGTATCCAATGTACAGTGTTTGGTTAGGCACGTGCAGAAGATAATCGGAACACATCAGAGTAATTAAGCTCAGGTCTTAACTAAACGAGTCATTGCAGTCCGCAAAGTGTTAAAATCTGCTCCTCACCAGATGTATTTTCTAAAAAAGCTGTGTTTTCATATGAAACGTGTCAACGACGAACAATCACCGTGTTAAAAGAGTCGCAAGAACGCTTAAACACCACCCATACTAAACGTGAAAAGCGAATCACCAGCCATACTTTTGCTTCGCCCATATAAAGTACGCCACAGATCACCTCAAACGCAAGAAAAAAAAATACCCTGATAGACATCCCGTAACCTGATAGACCAAGCGGATTCGGTTGCCATTTAAATAATCACCTTACGCTGTAAACCGCAGACCATCACCAGATTTTTCCCACCTGACATTCCGCGGACGTACTTTTTGTCCAACCAATTCAACCCCACCGGATTTTTCCAAGAAAGAAGTTCATAAATTTCCTTCTGTACCTACAGGGAATTATACGGAACTTCCAACGTACCAGATACTGATTTTCGTTTATTTGTTTGATCTATAAACTAACCTAAAATAATCTTTAAAATCTAGACTTAATTTAATATTGTAAAAAGAAATTTGCCAAAAGTGCAGTGATGAAATATCAACCACCATCCAACACCTATCAAGCGATCCAGTGTGCACACCAGGTCTGCAGAATTTTCAGGACACCAAGTAAGTTTAACTTCAATCTTTTTTGTAGTTTGGCATATTTCATTTTCTTTTATATTCTACCATTGGATTTATTTTTCATTTTGTTTCTACCTATTTATGTTCGTTATTTGATAAGTTTACTCAGATGAATTATAATTTTTGTTTTACTTGAATTAATCTTAACAGTATAATTATCTCTCAATAAGCTGAAATCAAACAAATAAATATTAATTTTCTTGAATTCATGAAATTCTAAATTCCTAAAATGGCTTCTTAAATTTGTTTTCAATTTACATGAAGTGAAGTAGGTTGGCGTAACTCGGACGTGAGTTAGACAAGGGGGTTACCGTAGCATCGTAGGCAAGGTGACTCAGGTGCACAATGTGCATAGTAGGGTGGGTTAGTCCTACAAGAGGTGTTTTGCATCACCTCTGGTCAACACCAACTGACCAGTCTTAGTTTGGTATTTGTTTTGAGCGTGCTTCCTTCTAGCTGGCACGATAATATTTTTAAGGGATGGTAAGTAACAAAGGACCCCCCCATCGACGAGCTACTGCCGTGCATCGCGAGCGTGCCAACCCTTGTTACATTGATATAGTCATCCAATCCTGCCTCCCACATGTTATGGTCTTATAAGATGGGAGAACATTTACGTTGTGTCTTATTAAGGAACTTCTTATAATTCCATACTTTTCTTTTGTTAGTCCCAGATCCATAAACAAGGCTAAGGCATTTGCACTTTCATACTTGATAGGATCTCTTTGATATTTATATACCAACTTCTTTTCTGATGATAATATGTATAGGTACCTAACATTTTTATTGCATTAAATGAAAAGAATTACGCAACAGGTACTTGATCTGACATTAAAATGAATAGATTTTTACAAATCACGAAAATCATAAAAAAATATTACCTAGCCATACAAATGTCCTAATTCTTTTATTTTGAAGTTCCAAAAATGACCGAAGGACCATAAAATATTTGTATATGTAGTTAAGAATACATTTTGTCATGTAAAAATAATATTTTTATGACCACTTGCATTTAAAAGGATACATATAATAAAAAAGTACCATATATGAATAAAAATAACCTTCTTTATGTTATGTCTTTATAAAATAAAACTCGTGCCTTTGTCTTTATTTAACTTCTAATTATCGCAGTTGTTTATTTCCGTTACCGTACAGTGACTTAATGTTAACAGATCGTATGATTTTCTAAGACTAAGAAGTGGTCGAGTGCAACGTAACAATAGCGAACCCAAAAAGCTCTTTTCTCTTGCTAAGGTACCGTGCTAGTATCAACGGTTTGTACTTTAGTCATAATGATGTTACGCGGAGCTTTACTTCGCTAACTTTAAAATATTTAGTACATAACACTCTCCACCACTTTAATTAGATAACTACTCAATCCCTTACTACAAAATATCCCTTACAATAGCAAAAAATAATATAATACATTATTTTAGCGTTGCTTTACGTTTGGCTTTCCTTAACGCAAATGGCGACGATTTGTCATGGACTCCATCTGAGTTACATTTTTGTTCAACCATTCCTTTCCTACTACCGTGATTATCTTCATGAATACCAGCATTATGTTGTTCAATTAGCGGAAGATCTGGATTAAAGTAAGTATCCATAAAATGTGGCGACGTTTTTTTCTTTAATCGATTTCGGTGAACATATCTAATTTTAGAATTCAAGTTTATTAAATACGTTAATTCACTCACTACTTTTTCAACTACTGCTGGCATCCATTTCACACAGTTTTTGATTTCACTTCTGTAGGTACAATACTTCCTCTTCCACTAACAAAAAAATATTTTTCACATTTTTTTCTAAACACATCAGCTCTGTGTCGTGGAGTGCTTAAAGCAAGCAACTATCACGAGCAGAAATTGCCGGCACTAAAAGTGCTCTCACAGGCTCATCATTTAGTGCAAGTGTTAGTAAGGACAAAACAATTAAAAATACAATAATTATGTACCTATAAAATACGAGTACTAACACAGACACAAAATAATGCAAACAATTAAGACATTAAAGCATTATTACGCAAAATATTTTTTAGCTTAATTTTACTAACATGCAAGTCAATCACAGGATCATTTAGATTATAGATTCTACTCATGCGACTAATAGGCTCATGCCTTCCATAATTCGTTCTATGATGGGGGCTGAACAATAATTCGACACTGCGTAAATTATGGGCACCACCACGAAAATTAAAGCCAATAGACGACAGCAAGTGAGGTGCATCTATTTGACCGGATATAAGCTGCTGTAAAAAAATGATATCGCTATTAAGCCTTCGTTGAGAAAGGGGTAACATTTGAAGAAGCTTGATACGTTGACTGTAGGGAGGAAGGTTAAATGGATCATCCCATGGAAGTCCTCTAAGTGCAAATCGAATAAATTTACGTTGAATGGCCTCTATTCGATTTGAATGAATGTTGTAGAACGGTGTCCAAACTTGAGAGGCATACTCTAGAATCGGACGGACGAAACAATTGTACAATGACATAGAAACGTAAGGGTCATTAAATTCTTTGGCCCACCTTTTTACGAAGCCCAGCATAGAATTAGATTTATTAATAATAGAATTAATATGCGTAGCAAAAACCAGTTTGGGGTCGAAAAAAACCCCAAGATCCTTAAAATTATCAACATTACAAAGAATATGTTGAGACAGAGAATATTAAAAAGGTGGAAGGGATAGTCTTTCTAGAGAATGTCATATGTTGACATTTAGTTGGGTTCAGCGATAAACCATTTTTATCACACCAATTTGCGAAGCTATTAATGTTAGATTGAAGAAACATTCTGTCTTGCTGACTAGTGATAGATTTATATATTTTCATATCATCAGCGTAGATCAGGATATTACTGTGATTTATACATGCCTTAACATCATTAATGGCAAGTATAAATAAAATTGGCCCGAGGTGACTTCCTTGGGGAACTCCAGACTGAGCTGTGAAAGATACAGATAGCGATCCTCTAAACTTCACTTCATAAACCCTTGATCTAAGGTATGAATTAACCCATTTTATGAAACATGGTGGGAAGCCAAAAGCCCTAAGCTTAAATTCGATTATTTCATGGGACGGCTGGTCGAAAGCCTTAGAGAAGTCAGTGTATATGCAATCCATTTCGCCCTTATTCTCCAAGGCATTAGAACAATCATGCAAGAAACTTAATAGATTAGTGACAGTGGATCTGTTTCTTACAAATCCATGCTGTTCATTACAAATTATATTGCGACAAAGAAATATTAGCTTTTCACAAACAATTTGTTCAAAAAGCTTAGGGATGCACGAAAGCTTTGAAATTGGCCTATAATTAGTGATATCACCACGTTCGCCTTTTTAGATACAGGTGTGATAAAAGTAATTTTCCATAGATTAGGGAATTTACCTGTACTAATCGACAATTCAAACATATACTTAAGATATGGGGCAATCGCATGACTGCATTTTTTAAGAACAATCGGTGCAATGCCATCAGGACCTGATGAATAGTCATTCTTCAGAGAAGAAATACATTTTAAAATTGTTTCCAAATGGAATGAGATACTACTAAAACTTATTTGGGAACAGCTAGTTAGATAACTAAAATATTGATCATCAATGTGAAGAGGGGTCTCCCTAAATGACTTACTGAAATGATCTGCAAACATATTGCTTGCGTCTAGCGAATCAGCAGTTTTAGAACTATTGTAAGTAAGCTTCGATGGATAACTATCGGTTTTTTTCTTAGAATTGACAAAACCCCAGAAAAGTTTGGGGTTCAATTTTAAAGAGCATTCCATTTTACTTATATAGTCAATATATAAGTTGCAGGATAAAGATTTGAATTCATTGAATAATGTGAAATAGAGTTCAAGATCTGAGTGGCAGAGACTTTTTAAATAGTTCTTCCAAGCCCTATTACGTCTGTTTCGTATCGATTTGAGCTCTTTAGTGTACCAGGGATGGGATGTTTTCAGCTTCCTAGAGGATCTCATAGGAATAACTTTTTTCATGCACTTATCCATCAAAGAATAAAAAGAAACTACTGCATCTTCAATATTAGATAAGGCAGTAAGGTTAAAATTAAAGCTGTTAATTTCATCAGAAAGCCTTTGAAAATTTGCTTTCCGAAAGTCAAGAGATTGCGAACGGTCATACGAATTACTGTTTTCGTACAGATGTGCGCCCAGTTCAATAAATACATCCAAGGGTGGATGATTGTCATCTATGTTAGTTATACTGAGATGGGATTCCAGAACCACAGTACTAACAGAGTCAGAAGAGAAAACAAGATCGAGAGTTCGATTTCTGAAATTTTTTATACAGCTTGTTTGCTGTAAGTCAAAAGACAAAATGTTGTCAAGTAAAGCGAGCTCTTGTTGGGCAGAGTCAAAGGATGGAATGAAATGAGAATCATCCTTAGAAGGTACCCATCCAATATGTGGCAGATTGAAGTCGCCTATAAGTAAGACAGTGCTGTCACAACAAGATATGTCAAAAATATGGTCTAGTGCCATAGAGAGTTCCGAATACAAAGAACATAGACGAGACGATGGAATGTACGCATTAACAACATATAAATGTTTGTTCTTAAGTGTAACTTTTACACAGATAACTTCGACATTAAGTTGAAATGGAAAGTCAATCTTGCGTGACTCAAGGTTGGAACGAACAGCGATCAGGACACCTCCTCCAAGCGCTTTCAGGTCATTGTTATGACGGTCGTCTCTGAATACGGAGAACTCATGATTGAAGAGTTCCGTGTCTAGAATTCCGGCATTTAGCCATGTTTCCGTCAAGGAGAAGATATCATGAGAGAGGGCTTGGGAGTTTATATATAATTCAGCGGTTTTTGTGCGGAGTCCCCTTACATTTTGATAGTAGAGGGACAGCCTACTTGGTTTTTTACCTTGGACGGACAATCTTTCCTGCAACTTTTTGTCGGGAGGTTTTATACTAGATTTAATTAGTTTGCCATTGGCTAATTTTTTGTTTTTTTCTTTAATTTCATTACATTTTTTATTACGAATAAGGTTAATTTAAGGGTTAATATAATCTAATTTGTTCAATGGCTTAAAAGAAAATATCAACTCTGAAGGTGTTTTTCCAGTAATTGCGCTAGGCGTATTATTATAAACCATCAAAAATTCAAAAATATACGAACCTAAATTAGAACTGGATTGATTTTCAAATACAATTTTTCCCAAGGTAGACTTTGATTCCGGAGTGGGGTTACATTTTATTCATCGTTTTCTTTTCTCTTGATTTCCCACGGAAACCAAGCGCATTCACCTTGCACTTGACACACGCGCAGTTTTTTATACCACGGAAACCAAGCGCATTCACCTTGCACTTGACACACGTGCTGTTTTTTATAAGTTCATAATGCACGCCCCGTAACTGAATCCGCTAGCGACTTCAGTTCTCACAGTAGAATAAAAGCTGAGTCAACTAAATAAAGTTAACTTCAAAAATAAATTAAGAATGTTCAAATTAGTTAGTAAGGAACCCGTGTACCAGTAACATCGATCGAGGAAATAAAAGTTTGTTTTGTTTAAAGTTCAATCGAAGTTGTTTTTTTTTTTTATTTCAAGAAAATAATTAAAATCTAATTGGCGCAGTCGGTAGGATTTCTCTAATACTTGAGAAATCCATATGAGAACGAACTTAGACGGAAAATTTTAAATTCAGTGAAACTCGTAATTAGTGCGTACCGAATCAAACTAAAATTGGTATCGGACCCCTAAAATATACGGAATACAAAAAACGAAAACAAATTTTTAAACCTGGTAATTAGGGTTTACTACAGTGATCAGTGAAACCACCTAATGTACCCAATCCTTAAGTGATTTGTGCAATAAGTAGAAGAGGTACTACAGTGAAAACTAAAAATCAGTAAAATCACCTTGTGTACCCCCTTGACTAACTCACACAGCGAATAAAGGAAAACACTTCCAAAATTTCGCTTAAGCAAAGAACGGATAAGTTTTGGAAAAAAATCATCCAAAAAGAGGAAATGGAGGCTGAACTTGCGGCACGAGTTGCAACTGCTATTGAAGCATTGGTTGGCATAAATCAAATGTCAAACATAAATCGACAAAGCAGAGCAACCACGATAATGAAGGAAGTCAGCTACATAAAAGAGTTCGATGGGGATAGCAATCAACTCACCCAATTTCTGAACGTACTACAAACCCACTTAAGGGCAGTGGATGAGTCCAGCAGGAGCAGCGTATGGCAGGCGATTTTTCAATCCAAGATTACCGGAAGGGCAAAGGAACTTTTATTAAATAATCCAACACAATCCTGGGAAGAAGCATGGAACCTTTTAAAGCAGCACTTCAGGCCAGCGTGTAATTATAAGAAAATCTCCAGAAAAATAAATAACCTCAGAGTAAGTTCAATATACGAATTAAATGATAAGATAGAAGATATTATTAAAGAAATAAACACATTTTCAACTTATAAAACTAACCCCGTAGAAACAAAACAGACATTTTACATATTGTTAGTAAATAGAATAAAGCATGTAGTCGGAGGAAATTTATCTAGGGAGATTAAAGACAAATTTGATTTACATAAAATTAAGGACATTTTGTACACATACATCGGGTATGACCAACATAACTTAGACAAAGACTCCATGACACAGGTTCAAGAAAGACGACATCCACAAAATACAAAACCACACAGAACAGACAACAATATTCCTACAAATAGTTCAAACAAATTCCACACACGCTATAATAACCCCCCAAACAACAACTATCATAGTTACCAAAATTATCAGAATGGGAATGCGGGACAGTATAGGCAGAATTTTCAACAACCAAATAATTTTAGAACAAATCAAAATAGAAATTCCGGACAATACCGGCAACAACATTTTAATCCATCGGGTCAATTTAGAAATGCTAATCAGCATCCAGAACCAATGGAAGTAGGTCAAGTCGTCCACAATGACCAAAAAGAGGTAAGACACGAAGAAATTCACAATATCGAACCGCAGGTTTTTCTGGTATGAGCCTCGGAGACAAAATATTTATTAATTTAACTATCGACTAGCGAAAATATAATGGATTGATTGACACAGGCTCAACCATGAGCATCGTCAATTCTAGTAGAGTAGATTGTAGTAGATTTAAGATATACGATCGCACCAAAATGCGATTACAAACGATCAACAATATTACTGAGGAAGTGGTCGATCGAATCATAACAAGTATTCCAGAGGAGTTTATTTATAACAAAGCATGGCTTACTATTTAGATGGTATAAAAGGGATCTAGGTGAAAAAACCTTACGACATCTTAATAGGAATGGACGTAATAAGTAAAATTGTTAAAACTCTCGACTTTAACAATAAATGTCTCATTTTAAAAAATGATACCCATATACCAGTCTATTCAGTAGAAAACGAAACAACTCTTGATTGCTTCAAACTACAGTCAACTGAAAAAGAAGTGGACCTGTCTCACCTGAATAAGGAAGAAAGGAAAGAAATGAAGACCTTACTACACCAATTTAAGAATCTAATATACACAGATGCTGACATTTTAACCAATACGAACACAATAACCCATGAAATCCGTACAACAACGGATCAGCAGATCAATGCTAAACGTTATCGACTCCCTCCAAAGCATGAAGAGGAAGTACGAAGACTGAAATGGAAGAACAGGGCATTATACGGAAATCTAACAGCAGGTATGCCTCGACAATTGTAGTATTGACAATGACAAACAAATGGATAACTCCGGAAAGCAGAAGTTTCGACTTTGCGTGGACTATCGCAAACTCAACGATATAACGATTGACGACAAATATCCGTTAATCAACATTGAGGGTATACTAGATAAGCTAGGCAGAGCGCAATATTTCTCGTCCTTAGATCTTGCAAAGGGCTACCACCAAATTAAGGTTAACCCAAATGATATCCCAAAAACAGCATTTGTCACACCTTGTGGGCTGAACGAATACGTTCGAATGCCGTTCGGTCTGAAAAATGCACCGGCGACATTCCAGCGCCTAATGAATGACATTCTCAGGGACTACATTAATAAGATCTGCGTTGTCTACCTTGACGACATCTTGATATTTTCAACCAGCTTAAGAGAACATATCAACTCTCTAAAGATAATAATTAGTAAACAGTCTGAACATAATCTCAAAGTGCAATTCGACAAATGTTCATTTATGAAAAAAAAACACAGAGTTCTTAGGTCACACCTTGACAGCCGAGGGAATGAAACCCAATCCGATTAAGATCAAATGCATTGAGGATTACCCTCTACCAAAAACTGAGAAACAACTCAAAGGGTTTTTAGGTGCCACTGGGTACTACAGGAAATTTGTGAAGGATTATGCCAAAATCGCTAATCCAATGATAAAATACCTAAAAAAAGACAAAAAAATAAATACCAATGACCTAGAGTATATTCAGGCCTTTGAAACCTTAAAATTAAATATAATAAAACACCCTATTTTGAAATTTCCTGATTTCACTAAGAGTTTTACCTTATTTACGGAATCAAGCAATTATGCAATCGGAGCAGTACTAACACAAGAAGGACAACCTGTGTGTTACGCTTCGAGATCGCTCAATGATCACGAAAAGAACTACTCCGTTACCGACAAAGAATTCTTAGTCATCGTATGGGCAGTAACGTATTTTAGGCCGTACCTATGGGGCAAAAGATTTGGAATTATAACAGATCATTTACCAATAAAATATTTAAACAAAAAGTTTTCAGGAAAAGAATTTAGTCAAAGAACGCAAAGATGGCTACTTAAGCTACAAGAATACCAATTCGACATAGAATACCTTAAAGGCAGGGAAAACAAAGTAGCAGATTTTTTGAGTAGGATTCCTAATAACCAAGAAATTGACTGTAGCAACAATCAATCAGTTAACAATCTGTCAGATAACGCGGCAATACACTCACAAGAAGAACAACAAATGGACCACATTCCAATACATGAAACAATCGTAAATAAGTACAAAACGCAACTCATACTAACTAACGACGCTGACAAAGAAATAGAGACACTACACAACAGACGTTTAATATTCATTGACATGACGAAAGGAAAAGACTACTGGACAGACGTGCTTAGGAGATTCATAAAACCAGGCCTAATAGGAATCTATACTGAACTCTCATATCATGAATATAACAAAATACAACAGTTATTGATAGAACTTTTCGGACATGACAAACAAATTAAATTTATAAAAGCAACATTAAGAGCAAGAGAAATAAAGACGTTAGAGGAAGTACATAAGCAAATCTCGTTGTACCATACCCAAGAAAGCGCCCATAGCGGAATAGTAGAAACCTATCACAGTTTAAAGAATGAAATATACTTCCCTTACCTAATTAGAGAAATTACTAGAATAATTAACAACTGCAGGACATGTTTAGAGACCAAATATGAACGCAAACCAATAAAGCTTAAATACGAACTTAGTCAAACACCAAGCAGGCCCAATGAAACTGTTCATATGGACATATATTACTTTAGGAAACATTCATTTTTAACCCTAATTGATAAACTCACTAAGAAGGCATATGCCTATTTTCTACCAAACAAAAACTGGACTAAGAAGATAGAAACGCTTGAGGAGCATTTCTCCAAATTTGGTAAACCATCACAAATTATAACAGACAATGAGTTCAAATCAGAGCATCTGAAAGAATTTCTAAGAGAACAAGAAGTCAAGCTCCACCTGACCAAACCCAATACTCACACAGGCAATAGCGATATAGAAAGGTTACATTCTACTTTACAAGAGATACTAGTATCAATGAGGAATTTAGATCTAACACTAATCCAAAAAATGCATAGGGCAATAAAGATATATAACAATAGATACCATTCCACTGTTAAAATGACACCTGAAGATGCTATGTTCGCGGACCTTGCAAGTTTAGTCAAAAATATACAGACCCAGAAAGAAAGACGAACCCAGAAACTCAATCAGAATAGGGAAAGGTACCAGTAAAAGAGAAAAATTATACCCGTTAAGAACTACAAAAGAAACTATTACAAAAACGAACCTAGGTACCGATTTAAAAAAATGGATAGGGAACATCCTATAAATATTAAAAGACCACGAAAATTTGCAGATGAAAACATTACTATGCACCCTTCTGACAGTGGGAGCACTGTTTCAACAATCCGCAGCAACACTGACAATCACGCCAATAACGACTAACAACGGATACACTTTAATCAACATGGGACAGACAGAAATAATCAAAGACACAAGGACTATACTTCATATCATAAACATTATCGACTTACGAGTAACTATCAATTCCATACAGGAAAGTATTAAACAATTGCGAATAGGTGACAATTTTATAATAAGAAAACTCATAGAAAGTATTCAAGCTAAGATACTTGCAATAGAACCAGGGCAAACAAAAAGACAAAGACGGGGACTTGTAAACGTAATAGGGACAGCACAAAAATGGTTATTCGGGACTATGGACGATAACGACAGACAGGAAATAACAGAACAAATAAAAACAATAGAACAAAACGACGGTAACGCAATATACAACTTAAACAAACAGATTGAAATCAACTCTCATTTCAATGACACAATTACGGACCTTAAAAACATTATAGAGTCAGATAGGAAACAAATAGTTAACGCCTATGAAGAATTAACAGGAAACGAAAAGCGTATTATCCAACAGCAATTAATAGCAGATCATATACTAAAATTAAGAATTCTTGAAGATAAACTTAACCAAATATTGGATAGTATAGCATTAGATAAGCAGGGACTTGTTCATCCAAGTATGATGACAGCATCAGAAATAAGAGAAACAGGGCTAGACATCTATAAGTTAAAAAACGGAAAAGTGGGATTGTTAAAATACGACAGAGATAGATTGATAATAGCTATTAAAATACCACATACTTATAAACTTGTTGATTTTAAGCTTTTAACAGCTATACCCACAGAAACTAAAGAAGAAGTCATAATAGAAGATGAATATGTCATAGAAATAAACCAGACTAAATATAAATTCAATGATAATACTTTGTATGAAAATGAATTAGTACCAATAAAGAATTGTATCACAAATAGTAATTGTAAACTAAGAGAAAATAAAGTAGTTGAAATAAAGACATTAGACGATTACACTATAATTTGCAAAAATATGAATAATGAAGAACTAATAAATAATTGTGATGACCGGAAAATAATGTTAAACGGAAATTACTTAGTTATTATCAGAAATTGTTCAATTCAGATATTAAACCAAACTTTTACCAATACAAACATACAATTTGTTGACAGATTCGTCTACAGTGACGATATAAAGTATAACTTTACTAAGCATTTAAGTTTTGAAGACATTGTAATAAAAAATTTTGAAAATTTAGAAAATATAAGAATACTTAAGTTTCATAAAAATATTAATTATATTACTAGCTCAGCTTTTATTTTAATCCTCGCGATATTAATTTTTATCATGTCTACAAAAAATAAAAAAGTTAAAGTTTCAATTAAAAAAATTAGTAAAGAAATTCTTAAAATTCAGGAGAATTTTAAAATAAAGGAGGTAGAGGTTACATATCCGAAACCCTACCACAACCATTCCATATTCGCCATTCCGGAGTAGGGTTACATTTTATTCATCGTTTTCTTTTCTCTTGATTTCCCACGGAAACCAAGCGCATTCACCTTGCACTTGACACACGCGCAGTTTTTTATACCACGGAAACCAAGCGCATTCACCTTGCACTTGACACACTCGCTGTTTTTTATAAGTTCATAATGCACGCGCCGTAACTGAATCCGCTAGCGACTTCAGTTCTCACAGTGGAATAAAAGCTGAGTCAACTAAATAAAGTTAACTTCAAAAATAAATTAAGAATGTTCAAATTAGTTAGTAAGGAACCCGTGTACCAGTAACATCGATCGAGGAAATAAAAGTTTGTTTTGTTTAAAGTTCAATCGAAGTTGTTTTTTTTTATTTCAAGAAAATAATTAAAATCTAAGTTGCACAAAACGGTGGCCCCTTGTCGGTTACAATACATTACACCGAAATTTGACAATTGCGGGTGGCAATGGTGCAGTAGTAGTGTATTCGCTTACGGAATGGAAGGTCGTGCGTTCGAATCCCGGCCAAGTCCATTACTTTATACCGAATACATGAAATCGTTATCTCCCTAAGTAACTTAGACACCACCCGTGGAGAAAAACCCTACAATTGCACCCAAACACTTCTTTCCTATCTCTCTATTCTTTCTAATACCAAGTAGCTTACACTGTGTTCCTAGCATTATAAGGGTACTGTAACAACAGAAAAAAATCCCTTTAGCGTAAGCAAATTATAAAAAAAAAAAAAAAAAAAAATTATATCTTTTAATTTGTCTATTAGAGCAGTTATTATTTTGACAACAAAAAATTTGCTGAACGAATCTACCATTATAAGGCATGTTTTACCTAAAAAATGAAAAAAAAATCTAAATGGATCCGATCGAATGCTTGCTGAACTACTGGGCACTTAGTTTCGCACTTTTCTTTTGGAACAGTTTGGGTTATTTCACATATATGACAACATTTCACGAAATCTTCTATCGTCTTATCAATTCCAGTCCACCAAACGTATCATATCGCCACCATTTTCAGACGAACAATTCCCTTATGTCCTTCATGTAAAATTGTCTCGACTTGGAATCGCAAAGTCTAAGGTATTACCAGACGATAATGGTAAAAAACGCAATCATCCTCGGTACATAAAATAGTGCGTTTGTTGAAATATGGTTGCATTTCCTCGGTTATACACTAAGACCGTCCTGAACATAGACCATTGTAAACTGAAAACCACAACTTGTCTTTCGCAGTCTCTATTTTCACACGATCGATTAATTAATCGGAACCAACGAAATTGATTGGAATGTGTTCAATTTCTGACATCAATCCACATCATTCGGATTCCTTGATAAAAAAATCAACATGATATATGTTTGAGTTGCGTTTGTAAATAACTTTATATTGATACTGCGATAAAATTATCGACCATCGCTGAAGTCGCGCAAAAGCAACAGCAACAGAATTACTTTTCTTTGGATTAAAAATTTCTTTGATTGCCATATTATCAGTAAACAATGTGAATTGATGGTCAAAAATAAACGTATGAAATTACACCGCATGAATGAGCCAAGATTGCCCCTATACCCACCGGACTAGCATCTGTGGAGACAATTATTTCTTTTTCAGGATCGTATAGTTCCAGCAACCTACTATCTAACAAAAACTTTTTACAATGTTTAAACGCAGCATCACAGGCCGCGGACCAAACAAACTTTTCCCCTTTTCGTTTCAGAGAATTTAATGGGTAGCAATTTGTAGCAAAGTTAGGTAAAAACTGATGATAAAAATTAAGCAATCCAAGAAATGACTCCAGCTGCTGTAAATTTTTCGGAGGCGGGGCCTCAACAA
Source organism: Portevinia maculata (assembly GCA_949715645.1). Classification (NCBI taxonomy): domain Eukaryota; kingdom Metazoa; phylum Arthropoda; class Insecta; order Diptera; family Syrphidae; genus Portevinia; species Portevinia maculata. The sequence continues at coordinate 79,127,737 of OX454526.1, read as the reverse complement.
TAGCTCTCACCTTCTCTTTATTTGGACTAAGTCCTGCTCCAGATAAGGTGTGACCCAAAAAGTCCACAGAGTCTTCCAAGAACTTGCACTTTTCGATATTTATACGAACATTGTGTTCTGAAAGACGTGCTAAGACTTTGAAATGTGTTTGCTTACAGTCAGCAGGAGTGGCACCTCCAATCAAGATATCATCGATATAGCATAAAACATTTTTCATACCCAGCACTACTCTATCCATAAAGGATTGGAAAAAAACAGGTGCACTACTCACCCCAAAGACTAAACGATTAAACACAAAGAGACCCTTGAAGGTATTGATGACTAGAAGTATAAAGAAACAAATTTTATTAAGACCAAAATTTGTAGAACTTCACTTTATTAAAACAATATCTGTATTCAAAATAATTCTTAAACAACCATTCACTTCGATTCGAAGTCGTAATAGCGAATGCCTCTTCTCTCCCTGATCTTGCTGCTGCTCATTCTTGTTTTTCTTTTCTTTTACTTCGCCTCTCCTTTCGGCGTTGCCGTGATGTTACAGTCGTCCATCCTGACAATTTCGATGTCCTCATCGAGGTTGGGGTCAAATGATATCCAGTTTTTGATTCGATCAGCTGCCCATATAGCGGAATAAGGCTTCTGCTTTCTCGGCGCGCATGGCATATCCGTTATATGGTATCTGTCATGAGGAAGGACAGTCTCTATTATGTAAGGACCTTTATACCTCGGCTCCAATTTTCGGGATATTCCTGTACTGCTAGGGCTGTCATTCAAGATCATTACCAGGTCCGCTTTATTAGGCGTTTTTCTTTTTTAGCCCCGAGCGTGGAACAGAGCGGGGCCCAAGCGATCAGAGCTCGCTCCGAGCTGAACATAACCTGAGCGCTCCGAGCGAATTAAGAAACAGAATTGGGCACTGAACTGTCATTAGATAATTTTTTTTCTATTAATTTTCAAAATAGTCAGGATTGCTTCTGAAATTGGTGTTTGTCAAGGATTGTTCCATTTAAATTATAATTTCTAGTAAATAAACTATGGAAAAAGCACAAATAATGAATGAAGTCAGCCGCGCTCAGCTTTTCGCTCTATGTGCTCGGTCATTTTTAATCGAGCTCATCGAGCGAGCCCTGAGCTAGCTCAGAGATAAAAAAGAAATACACATTTTGTGCTCAGAGCGCTCCGAGCTAAAAAAGTAACACAGTTCTTTTTTTGACACTTCAGTGCCCCGCTCGGAGCTAAAAAAGAAAAACCCCTATTGTACCTTTTGGCAATTCGATGCTTTGCGCCGTGTTGTTCCTTTTGCTTAGTTTGTATTTTGGTAATTTGATCCGCTCCTTCTCTGCGTATATTGGTAATTTCTTGGGGATTTTGATTAAGAAGTACGCTTTCTGCCAAAGCGTCTTTAAGTGGATCCCTGGGAATGTATCCCATCATCATCTGGTGTGCAGTCTTTCCAATGGCTCCATTATGTGTGTTGTTGATTCCCCATTGAACGATCTTAATTTTCTGGTCCCACTTAGTTTCTTCTTCTATTGTTGCGAGTAATGCGTTTAGTATAGTACGGTTGTATCGCTCTACCTGTCCATTAGCTCTTGGTGTTTTAGTTGCATTCTTCACATGTATTATCGATCTGCTTTTTGTAAATTCCTCAAATGTCTTCGATGTAAATGATGATATGTGTATTTTATCGAAGGGAATATCCTTTTTCTCAATTGGATACAATTCTCCTCTCGGTTGTGTAGTCTTCTTTGCATAGGCGCACTCCACGCATGCCTTAATATATTTTTTAACAACTTGTGTAATTCGAGGGAACCAGTATCTATCCTGAACATGTTTGATGGTTTTCTGCTCTGAGAAAGGGCCGAGTTCATCATAACTATATCTTAAGACTCGGTTTCGGACTCCCTCAGGGACAAATAGTCTCAGCTTATCGTTGACTTTACGGTATACTCTTCCTTCTTGCAGAATGTAGTCTGTATGAATTTGTTGTTCTATTTCGTTCTCCGGTTTTTTCTTCAAGACCGTTGATATATTTAATATTTCTTCATCTTGCAATTGCAAAGAATATATCCAGTCTTCGTCGGTTATTTGAATTCGTAATATATCCATGTCCTCTACTTCCATCTCCTTTGCAGGTTCATTTGGTTGTCGAGAGAGTGCATCGGCATGTCCCATCAGTTTGCCCGGTCGGTGTTTTACTTCATATTGGTATTCCAGCATTTTCATCCACCATCTGGCGATTCGAGGTATAAGATCTTTCTTTTTCATTGCTGTCTTAAGTGCTGCACAATCTGTTACGATGGTGAATTCTTTCCCCAGAAGATACTGTCGAAATCTTTCGGTTGAGTCAACAACCGCAAGTGTTTCCAACTCATAGCTATGGTATACACTCTCCTCATGAGTTGTTTTTCGACTGTAGTAAGCCACTGGATGCATGTTTTTCCCTTCTCCTTGCATCAATACTCCTGCTAGTCGTTTACTGCTTGCATCTGTGTGTAGTTCATGTTGAGATTTTGAATGAAAGAGTGCCAAAACTGGTTGATTAATTAGAGATCTCTTCAGCTGATCGAAAGATTCCTGTTGCTCCTTTCCCCAGGTAAAAACGTTTTCCTTTTTTGTTAAGTCAGTCAGTGGTCGTGCGATGAGTGAATAATTCTGGACAAATTTTCGAAAGTAACTGGTTAGGCCGATAAATTGTCTTACTTCCCTCTCATTCGAAGGTTCCTGAAAGTTTTTTACTGCCAAAGTTTTTCCTTTGCCTGGCTTAATCGTATTTTCCTGAACTTCATGGCCCAAGTACTCGATCCCGGTCTTAAAGAAGAAGCACTTCTTTAGATTTAAGGTTAATTTTGCCTCTAAAAGTAACTTCAAAAACTTTTCTAGTTTTTTATTTCCTTCTTCGATTGAATTGCATGACCACATCGTCCATAAAGCAAACTACAAGATCCGGTTTCATTTTCCGGGCTATGTTGTTCATCATCTTCTGGAAAACTGCCGGAGCGTTAGTAAGGCCGAATGGAACTGTAGTGAACTCGTATAGTCCGCTTGGTGTTATAAATGCCGTGTAATGTATATGTTCAGGTTTTGTTGGGATCTGATAATAGCCTGATGCAAGGTCCAGTACTGCGAAGTATATATATCCTTGCAAGTCATTCAACTGTTCGTCGATATATGGCATCGGGTATCGAATCTTCTTTGTTATTCGGTTTAATCCTCTGTAGTTGACACACATTCTGTCTTCGCCATTTCTTTTCTTTACCAATATCACCGGTGATGAGTAATTCGAAGTTGATTCCCTGATAATACCGTTTGCCAGCATTTTCTCCATCATGGTTTGTAATATTTCTCGTTTGGCATAGGGTACTTTGTTGGGACCAAACTGAATAGGAGCATTTTTTTCGAGTTCAATTTCCATTTGCACCAGTTCTGTCCGTCCAAGCTAACTTTGGCTCATTGCAATACACTTCCGGTATTTGGCTATCAGTTTCATTAGTTCCCCTATGTCTGCTTCTTTACTCGTTTGAATTTCTTCTTGTGTTATCTCTTTCATTTCGTTTCTGTTTGTTTCAGGGTGTTGTTGTTTTTCTTCATTAATTTTATTGACGGTGAGTTTATTTCCACTTTTCTTAAGTAGACACTTTGGATGGCAGAGTATGTCCTTTCCAATGAGTATCGGTTCTGGAATGAGTTCATCTTCGACTATGAGCGCGTTTACTGGAGATTCAGACCCATCCAACGCAATAGAACATCTGACGCTTTCTTGAACTTGATAATTTCCACCTCCGAATCCATGCAACGAGACGTTTTCTTTTCTGGTGGACGTATTTAAAGTTTTGGCTACTTCTTTAGTGATTATTGTTCGCTCACTTCCTGAATCAAGTAATGCCATGAATTTGTGTTCTTGAATTTTTACTATCTTCTTGTAACAGTCTATTAGTGTGTTCTTGTGTATCCAGTTGATCTTAAATCTTTTTTCAGGCTTCTCCGTACTTGTAGCTTGAATGTTTGAGGTATTTTCTCGTCCTGTTTGATATGGTCGTTTTCTTCTATGCTAATCTTTCTATATGCTATTCTTTCTATAGCTGTCGATTGTTTCGTTATGCCTTCGAATTCTTTTCGACATTTGCTGGTGGACATCTATCTCGTTAAGTTGATTGGGAAAGTTTTCTTTGAGCCCTTTAGCAAATTGTGCCCAACACCCAGATAATAATAATAATAATATTTGGTTAGGGTATATTACACTGCGACCTATTGGTCTATTGTGTCCCCTTGCTTGTGCCTCGGAGAGGTGCATGCCCTCGTTCAGAGCCCTCTCTAGATACTTCTTTGTGAAGCGTGTCGAGGTATTGCTCTGATTTATCCTTGGCAGGTCACACTCCTTAGAGCACAGCGTCCAGTCCAGTTTCTTTGATGAATCTGAGAATGAGCTGTGGGTCCATGGTTTGTATGTCCTTGTCTGTTATTTGGTGCCTGCCCAAATGTTTCATCTTTTTGTGAATCAGAATCTGCAGAGCCCGTCCTCCGATATGCTCATTTTCCTCAGGTGCTCCTTGAGTCTGCAGTGCCCCGTGAGGAGGCCTGTTAGGATTCTTAGGTTGTTTTTGTTAAGGCCGATACAAACTTTGAATCTCTTTTGGTTGTAATTTCCTAAGAGTTTCTTTGCTTGCCTCAGACCTTGGAGGTTGATAAAGGTTTTTGCCTTTGTTTCTTCCTCCAGTCTCCTGAACTCTTCGCGTATACTGTGTTCTCCTATCCCGCAGAATGGTTCAGATCCTATGAAGGGTTCCTCTGCCCCTTTTCTTGCCAGAGAGTCCGCTGCCTCATTGCCCGTAATGCCAACATGGCCAGGCACCCAGCAGATGGAGATTCTGTTATTCTTGCCTAGTCTATTCAGTCCTTGTAGGCATTCCCACACGAGTTTTGACTTGATAACTTAGGCGTCAAGAGCCTTTATAGCTGCTTGGCTGTCAGACATTATTGCTATGTTGCAATTTCTATAGTTTTTCTCGAGGTTGATTCGAACGCACCTGTCTATGGCACATATTTCTGCCTGGAAGATGCTGGTACATTTGCCCATGGATTCGTAGTGCTTAGTTCCCGGCCCAAACACTCCTGCACCAGTTCCCTCCTCAGTCCTCGAGCCGTCCGTATACCACTTTGTTGTGTGGTTGCTCAGTCCATAAGTTATGGATTCGTTGCTCCGTTCTCCTTATTGCTGAGCTTTATCTGGAAATTCTTCTCGAAGTTGAATTTCCTGATGCTGTCGTCCCTAGGTATGCCAAGAAGTGGGAGTTTTTTGAGTAAGTCACCGTGTTCTTTCGAACCGATGCATTTCCCTCTCCCAATTCCCTCCTTTGCCATCCTAAGGATTGTTTTGTCTGCCTCGGTCATCACCATGATGTGTAGAGGGGTCAGTTCCAATAACACCTCCATGGCTGCGGTTGGGCAGCTACGCATTGCTCCGGTAATGCACAGGCACGCCAGTCTTTGCACTTTGCCGAGTGTCTCTCGCGTTGTGACTAGATTGGTTCGTTTCGCCCATGCTACCGCTCCGTATGTGATCATTGGTCTCACGATTGCAGTGTACATCCATCGCAGGATGCTTGGGCTGCATCCCAATGACTTCCCCGCTAGGCTCCTACATATCATGAGAGCGCGGGTGGCCTTCTTGGATATCTCCTCTGTATGTTTTCGCCAGAGGAGTTTACTATCTAGATGGAGTCCTAGATATTTTACTTCTTTGACTAGTATCAGTGTCGTTCCTGATAGGTTTATGTCCTTAAGTCTTTGAAGTTGTCTTTTCCTTGTGAATGGTACTATCGTTGTTTTCGCCGGATTGATGTTAAGTCTGACATTATGGCACCATTCCTTGGTTACTTTAAGCCCGTTTTGTATGATGTCTCCAAGGGTTTCTTCGAACTTGCCCCTGGCAATCAATACAATGTCATCGGCGTACGCCTGACAGTTGCTGCCATGGTTGGTTAATTTTTCCAGCAGTTCGTCTACAACTAGGCTCCACATTAAGGGTGATAGTACCCCTCCGTGTGGACATCCTCTCGTTGTGTTTACTCTGATGGTTCCAGATGGTGTTTGAGTCTCTGCTGATCTAGTGCTCAGCAGCTCACACATCCAGTTGGATACTGTACTGTTAACTCCTTTCCTATCCAGGGATCGTTTGATCGCATCATGTGTGGTGTTGTCAAATGCTCCCTCTATGTCTAGGAAAGCGCACAGTACTATTTCTTTTGCCTCCAGGGCACTTCGAATTATCTCCGTCAGCTGATATAGGGCGGTCTCTGTTGATCTGCCCGCTCTGTATGCATGCTGACGATGATGTAAGGGGGATGTGTTCAGAACATCTTCCCTTAAATAATTGTCTACAGCCTTTTCTGTCATCTTCAGAAGAAATGACGTAAGGCTGATGGGTCTGTACGATTTTGGCTGTGTGGGGTCTTTTTTCCCCGCTTTTGGTATAAACACAACCCTTGCTCGTCTCCATTGCATTGGTATGTGGCCCAAGGCAATACTGCTCCTTGTTATCTTTAGCAGGTGTGGTATTAGTACCCTTTGCCCTTCTTGAAGAAGGGCGGGTATAATGCCGTCCACTCCGGCAGATTTGAAAGGCTGAAAGGAATTTATTGCCCATTTCAGCCGTCCCTCAGAACAGATGGTTGATGTTGTTTCCCAGTCTTCCCTCCGAGGTCTGATTGAAGTGGTATTGATTCCTGGCTCAGTACTAGGCGAGCTACCAGGAAAGTGAGTTTCTAGTAGCAAAAATGCCCTTTGATCCTCATCTTCCGTGAACTCGCCATCTGGTTTCCTCAGAGACATCGGCACCCCTCCTGACTTCGCAAGAGCTTTGTGTAGCCTTGCCGCAGTAGGGGTGCTGGTGATTGTCTCACAGAATTTTCTGAAGCTATTTCTTTTAGCTTTTCTTATTTCCTTATTATATGTAGTAAGGGCCATTTGGTAGCTTTGCCATTCTCCGCTGCGCTTTGCTTTATTGAAAAGCTTCCGCACCTCGGATCTTAATTTTGACAAGTTATTGCTCCACCATGGCGTCTGTTTCCTGTCCCGTTCTCTACTTAGAGGACAGTTTTCTTCGAACGCAGTGATGATGGTGTTTGTTATGCCTTCCACTGCGCTCTCTAGCTCTAGGGGGTGTCCCGGAGCCTTCCTCAGACTAAGGCGCCCCAGATTGGTCTCTAGAGCAGTTCTATAAGTTTCCCAATTTGTTTTCCTTGGGTTTCTTACTGGATTTCTCGTGATACTTGTGCTGTCCAGGTCGAATACTATTATTCGATGGTCAGACAATGGCGGCTCACTAGATACTCTCCAGTTACTAATTAATTTACTTACGCTTGGGCTACCAAGCGTGAGGTCGAGTACTTCCTCCCTGACACTAGTTACAAAAGTGGGGGTATTTCCCACGTTTATAATATCAAGTGGCGAACTCATAATAAATTCTAGTAGGTACTCACCCCTGGTGTTGGTGTCGGTGCTCCCCCATATGATGTTGTGGGCATTTGCATCACACCCTATAAGGAGCGACATGCGGAGCTTGTTGCAATGCTCCACCAGTCGCTGCATTTGGGATGATACAACCGGCTCATCCCCTGCACAGTACGCCGATACGATGACAATGGTGCGTTGACATCCTTCAACATCCAGATGTACCTGAATTGGCACCAGATCTCGTGTCGCGTATTCTGAAAGTAGAATAAATTTATAATTATTGTTTATTAGAATGCAAGCTCTCGGTTTCTCGGCCCGAGTGTCCCATATTACCTTTGCATCCTTGCTCGCCAATCCTTTGACTTGTCCTTTCAGGATCCATGGCTCCTGGATCAGTACTAGCCCTAGGCTTTGGCAGGTAAACATCCTAGATATAGTCGCCGAGGCGGCTATAGCATGATGAATGTTCACCTGTGCTAGTTTAATTTTTCTGTTGGCGGGGTTCATCGAGCTATTGCTCGCGCTTGGCAATTGCCCCGTCCTCCTTCAGCAACGAATCTTCCTCCTCCTGGGTGATTTCCTGGAAGAGGTCGATGAGCGTGTTGTCCATTTCCCCCTCAGAGATCGTGCTCTCCGAGACGGACATAGACTCCTCGGTCTCCTCCTCAACACCCAGATACTTCTTTCGTGGTTTCCCACCAATACCTTGCGGGCCCATTCATCCTTGACGCTGCCGCCATTAGCAACGCTTGCTGGTTCCATTCGTATATTTTTGACAATGTTTCGACTCGCTGTATCCAATTTTCCGCAGACAATGAGGCAACGTCGCCTGGACTGAACGATGGTAAGGCATCTGCTATGTCTTTGATGCTGCAGTTTATTTTTTGCTTATACGTAGTCTCGGAGGTCCTACCGCTTACTTCTTCCAAACGTCTCAGCTTTTCAACAATTTCTCGCTCCTTTATCAGTAGCTTTCTTTCGTTTTCCAACAATTGTTTTTCACGTCTTATTATGTCCCATTCTCTTGCTCTAAGCTGCTGGTCGTCTTTGGTGCCTGCTTCGGATAAGGTACGCACTTCACCTTCAACTTCGGTTGGATCCCGTGTTCCGACTGGTGGCTCGTCTGTTTGATGGGAGTTTCCTTCGGACTGCCCTGAGACCTGATCTCCCTTCTCCCTGTCGAACTCCGTTATACGTGTAATCAATGTTTTCTTTGTTCCGGATATTGGGAACCCTCTGTTCCTGCTCTCTCTGCTCGCTGTGCAGCTGTTTGATGCTCAGTTTTTCCATTTTAACCTAAATTGAAATTATTTCATTTAATATAGCTAGATTCATTTTCCTATTCATTGTCTTTCAAGTGATAACCCGAGTGTATGTGTACCTTACTTTAAACTGGAGTTTTGTTTATCTTTAGCCTTTTTTTTTGTCCTAAATTTTAAACTCTCGTTTTTATTCACCTTTCTCTAGTTAATGAACACTGTGTGCGGTACTCTATCTTGCTTTAATTTATAATCGTCACCCTTCACCTACCTTAGAATACTTAAGAATGTCCCAGGCTATCAATACGAAGCGTTGCATTCTGCGAACAGTAACCTTTATTCATTTCCACCACCTAACACATGCTTTGTTATACCTATGGATATATTTTTCTTTATCTGCGTCATTCTTAAATATGTCTTGTGCTCAAACTTCTGCGTATACCACATACGCTCTTGCTTTTACACATTATCATGATCAATGTAAAGTGAGAAGAAACTCTCCTCTTTTTTTTTCAAACAATGTCTCGTACATACATAAACTTCTGCGTATACCGCAGACGCTCATGTTAATACATTTTCTAGATTTCGAGTATACATCCCTCGTATCACATACACTTTCTTTCCTTTTTTTTCAAATGACAAACAAACTTCTGTGTAGACCACAGACGCTCGTTACTATCATTTTCTTTCATCTCTTCAAATACATATTTTCGATTATCCTTTTAGACACACACAGCTTAACTTCTGTGTATACCATAGACGCTAATTTCGTGTTGCAAAAGTATACATAAGTATTTTCTCCTTGTTCTATCTTAAATGCTCAAATAATGTTCTGTTTGACTATGAACCACAGACGCTTGTTCTGCATTTCACATACCGAATATGCATCACGCTCTTTCTCATTGAATACTTTTGTTTGCATATCAAGATGAAAGCAACATCGGACAACACACACACACACACACAAAAAATCAAACGTTGACCGTTACGAAGGAAACCCGTCACTGCTAACCCAGCCTAATTTGTAACATGTCATATGTACATGCATACTTACATTGAATACGTTTATTTTATCTTATTATTTCACTTCTATCCTGTTTGCTATTTTGTATTGAATAATTAAACCTATTCCGCATTTATTGACATTTAATTACCTCAAGGCCTACATACCAGTGAATTATTGTAATATTATTAGATACAATACACACACCTCAACTATTCGCTTGAACAAAATCTTCCACTCTTTATGTATACACGTGTATTTCAATTATTCTTACTAAACCCATACACTTCCCTTTTCCTGGGTTTATCCCACTTCTGATTTATAAAGAAACAAATTTTATTAAGACCAAAATTTGTAGAACTTCACTTTATTAGAACAATATCTGTATTCAAAATAATTCTTAAACAACCATTCACTTCGAAGTCGTAATAGCGAATGCCCCTTCTCTCCCTGATCTTGCTGCTGCTCATTCTTGTTTTTCTTTTCTTTTACTTCGCCTCTCCTTTCGGCGTTGCCGTGATGTTACAGAAGCTTTCTTGATTCTTCATTCACCGACAATTGCATGTGTGCTCCCTTGAGATCAACCACAAAAAAGCACATACAGTCCGAAAATTCTAATTGTATTGCCTTTTTTCGGTACAATTACAATAGGACTAGCCCAACGACCGACATCTATTGGCTCTATTATACCCTCTTGAACCAAACGACTCAACTCTTTATCAACTTTGTCCCCCAATTTGAACGGGACACTATACGCGGCATGAAAAATCGGAACTACATCCTCTTTCAAAACAATATCTGCTTCAACCGACTACAGGGGTGTTTAATTTTGACTCAACTATATTTGGAAACTTGGTTGTAATTTCTTGAACAATATCGTTCTTTCTAGCTATATGAAGTACTTGCGACTGAAACTTAAATTGTTCTCTCCACTTGGGGACAATTGAATCAATCCACTGACGACCAATCAAACTAATTTTAGGTCTATTACCCTTAACCACGACAATTGTACAATTAAACACTTTTCTAGAAAAACTCGCTTCACAGTTCATAGTTCCCAATTCGTCTAATTCACTACCTGTAACTGAAATTAAATTAGAGTTATTTTTTACTAATTTACAATTTTGAAAACTTAGCTTATACTGCTTTTCGGACATTAGGGATGAGGTTGCGCCAGTATCGATCTCCATTACCATCTTAGTCCTATTTACGAAGACTTCGCATACCTCTGGCTGATTAGAAGAAGTCCAACTCTTAACGACATGGACTGACTTGTTTTTATGTGGAAACATTGGGGATATGTGACCTTTCCGGTTGCACAGAAAGCACTCCCAATTTACCGCTGGGCAATTTTGATGTGCAGGTCTTCCACATCGGAAACATTGACCTCTTTGACTGCTACTCGACTGCGGTAGATGACGACTTTTCTGCTGAATATTATTTGGCTCTTGACTGAGGGACGACCTGCTTGACTGGACTGAATCTGCTTTTGATTTCTAGACGTACCCGTACCCTTTGACGACTTGTTAGACATGTAGACAACATTGGTTGCTCTTGACACTTGAACGGCACTGGATGCTCTCTCCGATGACTCGATTGTGAGGGCCTTTTCGCAATATTGCTCGAACGTTAAATTATCATTTTCCAGCAAAGCTTGCTGAATTTTATCGTGTTTTAACCCAACAATAAAACGATCACACAACTGCTCATCTACAATTTTTAATTTATAAATTCCAATTTTTGAGTCTACCGTACTGCCGGCCGATGTTGCAGTGCGGTTGCATCCATGAAATCTCCAAAGCAGCAGTCTTGTGCTTCAGCTTTTAACCTCAAAATATAGTCACTAATAGACCACGTTATGGAACTTAAACCTATCCGAACGTTTATTTGGTTTTGGCGCAAATTGACATCTTAACAATGAAGTATTTTGTGAGAACGATTTTTCACAAGGTGACGCAGGATATGTCAATTTTGCAAGTAACTCATACATAGCTTTTCCCATGATGCTAATAAACAATGAGTTTTTTGTAGTTTCTTCTATGCCGTTTAAGGTAAAAAAATTGTTTAATCTATTTTCATAATCCCTGAAACTATCTCCCTGTTCGTATGGTTCCACGTTTCCACTTAATTTCATTTTCTTCGTTGTGAATACTATGATTTTTTTTATACCCTATTCTAAGGGTATATTAATGTTGACGCATAGTTTGTAACATACCTTAATATTGCCCGTAGACCCCTAAAAGTTACTATATTTGTGATCAGCATCGATAGTAATGTCGATCTAGCCATGTCCGTTCGTCCGTCCGTCGGCAAAAATTAGGCCTTTAAACTGGGCCTAGAGAGCTGAAATTTTAACTATATACTCTCTAGGGTCCCGAAATAATCAAGTTTACGAATTTTTGAAATCCGCCCACAGACACGCCCACAAACTCAAAAAAACTAAATTTTGGAAAAAATCGAATTTTGAGCTAGGAAGCTGACATCTTTTATATATGATCTATCACTCCTAAAACTGCTCGGGAGATACAATTTTCAAAATTCGCCCACCGACTGACACGCTCACAATGAAATAAACCAATTTTATTGAAAAATCAAAATTTGAGCTAGGGAGCTGAAATTGATAATATATACTCTCTAGGGGCCCTTTATGCTAACGTGTTATTTTTTTTCAAAATCCGCCTACTGACACGCCCACAATTTAAAAAAAAGGTGTGAGCCACGCTGCACTCACGGTATAGTTGAAGTGTAAACATGTAGACACAGTTGCGCGTTAGCTACCTAATTTATTATCTAGCTAACGCCATAACTACATAAGTAACTAACGTAGTTAAATTAGCTGCGTTAAAAATGCAATCGATTTGATGGTTAGCTATTATAATGACAACTAATTTTTGCTATTAGCTATTAGTTGCAGGTTGTGTAACTAAGCTCGTTAGGTTGCCAAAGTTAGTTGCGGATGACAACTAAAAGTTGGTTAGTTTTTAGCTGTAGCTTTTTAGCTGCCTAGGTAATAACTAATAAATAAATCAAAATTTTTTATTTTGCTATAATGGTGATAATTTATTGGGATTTATTATGCATATTGGGTTTAAAATAAAAATTGATTGAATGTCCTTTTTATTTTACATCAGGTTATTTTAAAAAGAGGGCCTTGGAGCCACAACAATTAAACCCGAAAAAGGATATTTTCCCAAAATGTCTTTAGAAACGGCACGGTATATATGATCTCAATGTTATTTGAATGAGGGGTGCTAGGAACAACAAACATTTTATTAAAATATCCTTTTTTCGACCTTTAAGGACCTTTTTGATGTTCCAAAGACCTCTTAGTCAAATAACGATATACCGTGTGGATTCTAATGAAATTTTGGAAAAATATCCTGTTTCGACTATTAAGGACCTTTTTTGTTGTTGCAGGGACCTCTTAGTCAAATAACATTGAGCAGAGATATATCGTGCGGATTCTAATGACATTTTGGAAAAATATTCTGTTTTCGACTATTAAGGACCTTTTTTGTTGTTGCAAGGACCTCTTAGTCAAATAACATTGAACACTGATATACCGTGTGGATTCTAACGGCATTTTGGAAAAATATCCTTTCTTCCACTTTTAAGGACCTTTTTTGTTGTTGCAAGGACCTCTTAGTCAAATAACATTGAACACAGATATACCGTGTGGATTCTAACGGTATTTTGGAAAAAATATCCTTTCTTCGACTTTTAAGGACCTTTTTTGTTGTTGCTTAGTCAAATAACATTGAACGCAGATATACCGTGCGGATTCTAATGACATTTTGGAAAAATATCCTGTTTTCGACTATTAAGGACCTTTTTTGTTGTTACAAGGACCTCTTAGTCAAATAACATTGAACAAAGATATACCGTAAGGATTCTAACGGCATTTTGTTGCTTAGTCAAATAACATTGAACGCAGATATACCGTGCGGATTCTAATGACATTTTGGAAAAATATCCTGTTTTCGACTATTAAGGACCTTTTTTGTTGTTGCAAGTACCTCTTAGTCAAATAACATTGAGCAGAGGTATACCGTGCGGATTCTAATGACATTTTTAAAAAATATTATGTTTTAGACTATTAAGGACCTTTTTTGTTGTTGCAAAGACCTCTTAGTCAAATAACATTGAACACAGATATACCGTGTGGATTCTAATGGCATTTTGAAAAAAATATCCCTTTTTCTACTTTTAAGGACCTTTTTCTTGTTCCAAGGATCTGTTAGTCAAATAACATTGAACACAATATACTGCGCGGTTTTTTAGGAGTTTTTGAAAAAAATGTTTTTTTCGGGTTTAAGGACCTTATTTGGTTCTCCAAGGACCACTTGGTAAATAAACTGTATAAAGTGACATTCTTAAATCAGCCATCGGTTACCGAAGTACAAATCGATATTTTTCCTCTTACCTTCAACTGATGTACAACAAACTTCAAGCTATACAACCTCAATTATTCAAAACAAATCTACTTCCACACAACTTCCCGGTGTTACGTAAGGACATAATAATCTCTAAAATTGTACATACATAATTAAAACTGGAAAATGTATAACGAAATAAATAAAATAAAAAAAAAACGACACGCGGTTGTTCTCAAACGGTCATCCATCTACGTACTAACCGCGCCCAAAGTCGTTTAATTGCGGTGATCTGGCGAGCACCGATTGACTCACGTGGTATGAAAATCTGACGGTGACGGGAAAATATAACGATGACGCTCGATATCTCCAACTAGCCCCTACCGAGAAAAAAGATATTTACACATCAACGAGAGCAAAGACCTTTATACATCAAAAACTTTTTTCGAAAATCCAAAGTTTGAGCTAGGGAGCTGAAATTTATAATATATACTCTCTAGGTGCCCTTTAAGCTAATGTGTTAATTTTTTTTAAATCCGCTTACAGACACGCCCACAATTAAATCAAATAATTTTATTGAAAAACCAAAGTTTAAGCTAGGGAGGGTTTTTTTTACAAAAGCTTCGTTTTTTTTTTTGCTAAAATCCTTTAAATGTTATATAACAAAATAATAATAACAACCATACTTAGACTTTTGTCACGCCCACTCATAAGGGATAGGAATAAGAATAGGGTATCCAACAGTTCGCCCACTTCTTAAATTTGTTTTTATTATACCCTATTCTAGGGGTATATTAATTTTGACGCATAGTTTGTAACATACCTTAATATTGCCCGTAGACCCCTAAAAGTTACTATATTTATGATCAGCATCGATAGTAATGTCGATCTAGCCATGTCCGTCCGTCCGTCCGTCCGTCCGTCCGTCCGTCCGTCCGTCGGCAAAAATTAGGCCTTTAAACTGGACCTAGAGAGCTGAAATTTTAACCATATACTCTCTAGGGTCCCGAAATAATCAAGTTTACGAATTTTTGAAATCCGCCCACAGACACGCTCACAAACTCAAAAAAACAAAATTTTGGAAAAAATCGAATTTTGAGCTAGGAAGCTGAATTTTTTTATATATGATCTATGACTCCTAAAACTGCTCGGGATATAAAAATTTTCAAAATCCGCCCACTGCCACGCCCACAAAAAAATAAAACAATTTTATTGAAAAACCAAAATTTGAGCTAGGGAGCTGAAATTTTTAATATATACTCTCTAGGGGCCCTTTAAGCTCATGTATAAATATTTTCAAAATCCGCCCACTGACACGCCCACAAATAAATAAAACAATTTTTTTGAAAATCCAAAGTTTGAGCTAGGGAGCTGAAATTTATAATATATACTCTCTAGGGGCCCTTTAAGCTCATGTATAAATATTTTCAAAATCCGCCCACTGACACGCCCACAAATAAATAAAACAATTTTTTTGAAAATCCAAAGTTTGAGCTAGGGAGCTGAAATTTATAATATATACTCTCTAGGGGCCCTTTATGCTCATGTGTTAATTTTTTTTTAAATCCGCCTACTGACACGCCCACAATTAAATAAAACAATTTTATTGAAACACCCAAGTTTGAGCTAGGGAGCGTTTTTTTTTGATAAAATCCTTTAAATGTTATATAACAAAATATGTAGAGCGTTCTTAACAATTTAACCATACTTAGACTTTTGTCACGCCCACTTATGAGGGATAGGAATAAGAATAGGGTATCCAACAGTTCGCCCAAGCGGACTGTAGCCCGTCCCTATGTTTTTTTGTTATTTTTTTATCCTCGTCGCCAAAAATGTTATGTCTTTTTGAAATAAAACTCGTACCTTTGTCTTAATTAAACTTCTAATTATTGCAGTTGTTTATTTCCGTTACCGTACAGTGACTTAATGTTAACAGATCGTATGATTTTCTATGACCATGAAGTGATCGAGTGCAACGTAACTATAGCGAACCCAAAAAGCTCTTTTCTCTTGCTAAGGTACCGTGCTAGTATCAACGGTTCGTACTTTAGTGATTTAGTCATAATGATGTTACGTGGAGCTTTACTTCGCATCATAACTTTAAACTATTTAGTACATAACACTTTAATAAAATCTCTCTAAACCGCAAATGGCAAAAACTGGCAGCTGATTTTCTTAGTACATGTTTCAGAAATAGTCAAAGATTAAATTTCCGTTGAGTTTAGGCCAAAGACTCTTAAAGGATTTTTTATAACTCAACTCAAAATGAAAAAATTGAGCCAAAAACAGCTTTTCGAAAATCTGTAAATTTTGCAAGTAAAAAAAAACAATTCCTTCGAATCCTTCCACCGATTCTTAAATTTCTTTCGTCTTTTGATGCTTCCAATATTTCCTAATCCAGTACATAAATTAGTTTTGGATTTTAAGCACACACGAAAATTGAATTTTGCAAGCACTTTTGCAAAAAGGCGCCACAGTGCATCGTTTTACGTATTCAACAAAAACGGACTTTGTTTTGAATATGACCGTTTTTGCAACAGGTTTGACTGACTTTTGGCTGAAATGATTATCAATTTGATAATAGCGTTATATCAAATTCCCGAATTAAAAATACTGCGTCAAACAAGGGTTTACCGTATGTTATGGAGGCCAATTTTTTTCGAACTTGTCATATAGTTTGTATTGAAGGTTTCCTATTACGTCATTCCTGTTGTGCGCACAAATAAAAAGAACAATGCACAGGTACACACATACATACATATGTATATGTGAAGGTCTAAATTGCTGTGGTTTTACATAAATTGACTGTTTCAGAGCCATGGAGACATCGTCAAAGAACGCGCGTGCGACTGACTATTATTTTTCTGCTTTAATTCCCATTTTATTTTCTGTCTCTTTTCCACATCTGTCTGGTATAGTTTTCTTTCAACCGTGACTACTCAAAAAAATTCAAAAAATGGTGTCGTAATTTTCAATAGCCTCAAACGCAAACCGCTTTAATCAGCATTCCCAAATCTGAGCTGCTATTTTTAATATTGAAAGTGAAACCCTAATGCCAATCGTTGACCATCATACAGTGAATCTATATCCATCAACGTTGCGTCACAGCAAGATTTCGGGTCCAGATACATTCGATGGTGACCAATGGCTTTGGGCTTGTATG
This sequence comes from Portevinia maculata, assembly GCA_949715645.1. NCBI lineage: Eukaryota > Metazoa > Arthropoda > Insecta > Diptera > Syrphidae > Portevinia > Portevinia maculata. Next base: position 79,110,484 of record OX454526.1, on the reverse strand, counting down.
ATGAATGGTATATTTTTGTTCGTGGGGTTGTGGAAATGTAATATCTGAAAAAGCGGGGCGCGTTTGTTAGGAATTCACTATGGGGTATTCCCGGTGTTTGGTTGCAATTTAATACTTATTTATTTGGGAAGAATGTTGTTTGTGGCGCTTTGGGAATGGAATTTGATATTTTTAGTTGTAGCGTTTTATGAATGGAAAAGAGAAGATATTTATGGTGATATGTAGAGGGAGGTTAAGTGTGTGTAGTGTGGAGTACTACAGAGGCTCCAAAGAGCTTAATAATCTCGTGCAAAGGCGGCATTTATATATCCTATCCAACTACATTAGATAACCATCAGTGCACTCGGAATCTCCTAACAAAAGACATTTTCCAACCGCTACCCAACGCGCCGAGCCACCGACAAATACTGCAATTCAAATGAGTCTCTACGTTTTTGAATTTAGTCCCATGGAGACACACATTTCAATTTGAAACAATTCAAACAATCTAACCGAGATTTCTCCGGAATATTATTTTACAGACAAAAGAACTTAGCAAATGGAAGGTTACAAAGTTGGAATAAATAAAATTTTACGAGATTACAGGGTAGGTTCCAGAATTCGAGTAAAATGAAATCAGAATCGTACCTAATTGCAAATCGATTGAATTCATTTTGTGTGATCTACGTTTCAACCGATTTGGTAACTCCGATTTTTTTTCCAAATCATTTACCTTGAAATTGAAAACTGCTGATATCTGTCATTTAAGATATCAAATAATTGTTTGCACTTTAATAATTGGTTTGACTTTTGTAGAAGTATGTAAACAAAAGAAAAGATACACAGAAAAGAAAATATCCACATCTAAAAACAATGTTCGATTCCTTGTCCATTGCAGTCGGTTGCAATTTAGTGCTTTTTTGTGGAAGGAAACTTTTAACAACCTGTTGGAAAAGATGTTGCTATGGCCGAGGGCACAGTGTCTAGGATTTTGACGCAAGTACTGAACGTTTTGGAGAAACTAATTTCCCATAAAAGCTATAAATATTGCCTACCACTAAATTATATTAGAATATGAGGTATGATATTAACATTCACTCACATTTCAATAGCTTGCTTCAAAAATTTGACACAATCTAGATCTGACCGAATTGAAATCACTCACGAAATTTCACTGGTCTTAACGTCGAAATCGATATCGATGAAAGTGAATTATAAAACGCCAAATTTCACTTACTTGTACGTATAGACCCGAAATTTCGAAATTTCATTTCCCCGTTTACACTGAACGGGGAACATTTCATATGACAGCTAGAACGGTCAAAATTTCGTTCCGAGCTTTTTTTCTGAAATCAGAAGCCAACTGATTTGAGTGAGTTTCTGTCCACCTTTTCGTTGAAATATATTATTCGGTCTATTCAACATTTCAAAATGCTGGGAATGGTACGGCGAAATGATGAACATTTCGAGTGAAATGTTGAATTTAGCAGAAATGACGAATTTCGTGTCTGTGTTAACACTATTAGATCGAATTCAATTGCCTTTCGAGTGAAAATAAGTAATATTAAGATTAATTTAGCTAACTCTATGAATTTTGTTATTTTAAATTTATTTTATCATTTTTGAGGTATAAGGTACTTAAAATGATAATTAATTGTACTTGCACATAAGTATGTTGCTAAATATGTCACAGGAGCCTTGGAGACAGGCTATCAAGTCAATTCATAACAACAGATAAAAGCAAATGCTTTATGTAGGATGATGATACTAAAATATGTTCTTAAATTAAAATGTTTCAGATTGTTCGAAAATACAGAATGTTTTTAACTTTATCATGATGATAAAGTAACCATTTGTATTAATTGTAGAATACAAATTTCATGTTTCTTCTGCCACTCGCATTTGAAACCCCACCATATTTAAATACAAACTATTAAAATACTCGTATCGTTCAAAGATCCGATGAAGCCTTTACGCCAAAGAACTTATCTCTAAGAAAACGGAGCGCTGCCGGCGGAAGCGATGATCAAGGTGATGTTCAAATGAGGGACCCTACGAACCACGTAAGAAAAAGTTTTATAATGGAATAAAATCCAATCCCAGGTGAAATGGCTTGAACTATGTAATGTAGATTACTTGAAGAAATATTTGTATATGTATTTGTATTTTATTTACAATTTATGTTAACACATATAGATACTATGCAATCTTTTAAGTGTGTTACAGTATTGACAAGGTTGGTACATTAAAGTATGTATAAGTATATTTTACAATTATATATTGTTCTAAATGACAAAAATGTACATATATATATTTATATTGGATATTTTACTTAAAGAAGAGAAAAAAAAAAATAAAATAAAATAAAAAATAATAAGCTAAAATTCCCTAAAATCCTACATCAGTTAAATTATTCAAATTAAATTCAAAAGTGCTGTTTGATTTGTCTTTGAAAATCGCTTATGCCTGTAGTGAAATAAAAGAGAGTATTGACCCAGCGTCATTAGCTCTAAAAGTGAATGGGATTGTAAAAAAGAGAGATGGTGTTGTTGTAATTACATGTGATGACAAAGAATCTAGAAATGCTGTAGAGAAAGAAGTAAAAGAAAAAATGGGAGCAAATTATGATGTGTTAGTGCCAAAGTTAAAAAAAACCAAACGTGGTAGTGTGCGGTATAAATGATGAGTGGGAGAAAGAAGCCTTAGAGAAAGCAATCAGAAACCAAAACAATATTAAAGGTTATGTCAAGTGTGTGAAACTATATAGTGCTATAAAAAACAATAAGAAAAGCTACCAGGCTATTTTAGAAATTGAAAATAGTGATCACAAATTAATAACAGATAGAGGGAAAATAAATATTGGTTGGGATAGATGTAACGTTTATAATTTTGTGCCTGTTAAGCGTTGTTATAAATGTTGGGGATATAATCATGAAGCGAGTAAATGTGAGAATAATGTTGTCTGTGCCAAGTGTGCTGAGAACCATGATTCCAGAAGCTGTGATAAAACAATACTTAAGTGCAATAATTGTGATAAAGCAAACAAAAAATTAGGATTTAAGCTAAAGGTTGGCCATGATTGTAGAAGTCCATCTTGTGAAGTGTTTAAGAAAAAAGTAGAAATTCAAAAGAGCAGAATAGCTTTTTAGCAATTACAAAAAAAACCAAAAATAGTTTATTTTAATATCCAAGGTTTAAAAAATAACTTTGTTGAGCTGCTGGATATAATTTATAATAATGATTTTGACGTTATAGTTTTGTCGGAAACACACGTAACCAAACATATAAATGATAGTGAAATCAGCATAAACAACTATAGTATAATAAGATGTGATAGCGATTCTAGTCATACGGGAAGCGTAATAATATACTTAAAAGAATTTATTCGAGTAATAGATGTAGTAAAATTTGTTAAAAATATAGATATATGGTGGCTACAAGTGTGTGTGTGTTTCGGTAACCATACGTTTTGGATTGTTGGTGTATACAGATCACCCAGTATGTCGGATGTGGAGTTTTGTAATGAATTTGCCGTCTTATTGGATAATATTTGTTACCTAAAAAAGACTTCATTATAACTGGTGACTTTAATATAAATTGGTTTTCCTTAAGGGACACGTATAGAAGAAAAGTTTTTAAACTTATAAATGACAATGCATGTTATTAAATGGTAAGTGAGCCAACAAGAATAACAAAAACTACAAGAACTTTAATAGATTATGTCGTGACTAATAATAAAAATATATCAGCTAAAATAGAGAATTACCTAAGAATAAGTGATCATGAGACAATTGTTATTGAATTGAGTTTCAAAACTATCATAAAAAGAACATACCATTATACAAAAATATTAAAATATAATAGAAATAGTTTTTATTGTGAACTACAGAATAACCAGGTAGCTTCGATAAACGATATTAACAGCGTTAATATGGCTGGAGATACGAGTATGTTTGTGGACTTAATTAAACGTACTACACAGAAATTTATAGTGGAAAGACGTAAAACATATAGTGAAAACGTGTGGTTCAACAGTAACTTACAAAACTTAAAAAAAAAATAAAAATAGATAGTCATGCAAAAGCGGTGCTCAGCGGTTTAGGTGTGGACTGGAAACATTATACAGAGGCCAGGAACAAATACAAGAAGGAGATAAGGAAAAGTAAACGAAGATATATTAGAACCAAAGTGGACAACGCAAATAACCAAAAGGACATGTGGCGTAATTTGAAAAAGCTTGTTTTAAAAAAAGAAGAAAGTGTGATTGACCATGTTCTATTCGACAACATGAATGTTAGTGACAATAAATTAATAGCCAATAAATTTAACGACTTTTTTGTAGATAGTGTTAATGAAATAAACAACTCCATTCCGTCAGTCCCTTTCGTTAATTGTATAAATAATAGTGCCACCGTGTTTACGTTCGTTCCTGTTTCATTGTGTGATATAAAACAAGTGCTTAGTAAACTAAAAAACAAAAGAGATTGTTCGTTTATGTGTCCTAAAATATACGAGGATAGTTTTGATTCATTGGGTCCGGTCCTACGAACAATAATTAACAAAACTTTTCAAGCGGGAATCTTTCCTGACTCTTGGAAAGAATCAATTGTGACTCCAATTGCAAAAATTGCAAATACAAAAAAAAGTGATGAATTTAGGCCAGTAAATTCGATGCCTCTATATGAAAAAATAGTAGAAAAAATAGTAGAAAAAATAGTATTTAAGCAACTTGAAGACTACTTCGAGAGAAATTGTTTAATAATCGAAGCACAATCAGGTTTTAGAAAACCCCAGAGCTTTTGAAACGATCGATAGGGATATTCTTCTAAAAAAGTTGGAAAAATATGGAGTCAAGAACAAAGAGCTGAGTTGGTTTGCCTCGTATCTTGAAAAACGGTACCAAAGGGTCAAAGTTAATGGCGAACTTTCGAACCCAAAGGAAGTAAAACTGGGGGTTCCTCAAGGGTCGGTGCTCGGAACTCTACTGTTCATTATATATATTAATGATATGCAAAGTGTGGTGAAGAATGGCCAACTGGCACTGTTTGCTGATGACGCTCTCCTATTCATTGCTGGTGAGGATGTCAAAGACTGTCATCGAAAAATTCAACAGGATTTAAATAATGTATACACATGGCTTTGCCAAAACAAGCTAAAAATTAATACAAAAAAAACAAAATGTATGATTGTAAATAACAAACAAAACTTTAATTTAAACTTAAGTATTGAAAATGAATATATAGAAATGGTAGAAGAAATAAAATATCTCGGTATTATTATAGATAAGAACCTCAATTTTGAAAGCCATATTGATTATTTATGTAAAAAAATAGCTAAAAAAATTGGTTTTATGAAAAGAATCAGAAGAGATGTGTCAACACTAACCTCTATTAATATATATAATGTTATCGTCAAGCCTCATTTTGAATATTGTTCCACTGTGTTGTTTTTATGTAATGAAAGTCGAATAAACAGGCTCCAACTGTTACAGAATAGAGCTATGAGAACTATCTTGAAGTGCAATAGATATACGTCAATAAATTTTATGTTAAATTCGTTAAAGTGGCTATCTGTCAAACAAAGAATTGTTATGAACATGTTAATATTTGTCTTCAAAATTAAATATAATATAATGCCAAAGTATTTATCAAAATACATACTACAGGTTGGTGAAATTCAACCTTACAGTCTGAGAAATATGTGTAACCTTAGATTACCTAATTTTTTAACAGCAAGAGCACAGAACTCGCTAATATACAAAGGTTTTAATTTATTTAATCAGTTGCTTAGCTTTGCTAAAAGCATAACAAATGTAAGAACCTTTAAAAATTGTGTAGTGAATTTCGTAAAACTAAAATTTTAATCAATTAATGTAAAATGTAAAAATTGAAAACAATAGCTTAAGACATTGCTAAATAAAGAAATCTATCTATCTATCTATCTATCTATCTATCTATCTATCTAGATCTCCTGATATGAACCGGAAGCGAATTCCAAAGTCTTACGCGTATACAAAAAATTGTTTTTGTGTAACATTATAGTTATATGCTGGCGGAACAAAACTTTTACTTCTGACCGAAGAAGATGCAAAATGTAACATTTGGAAAAGACATTCGGGCTCCTGTTTTTCTCTAAGAGTGAATAGGAAAGTCAAAACTTTGAGGTCGAGATATTTTTGTAAGTTCATTCCAAGAAAATGACTTACATATCCAGAAATGTGTTCCCTTCGACCCAAGTTATAAGTAAACCTCACTGTACTATTTACCGCTACCTTTAACTTGCGAGAGCTATGACTGTCTAAGTCACAAAAGACTGGATGTGCGTAAAAAAGAATGGGCAGCAGAAGTGACTTAACCAACATCGCTTTTATCCTAAACGGCAGATCTTTTCCTATTTGATACAGAACGCGCAGGGATCCATAAACTTTAGGGACGGTATTTATTATATGATTTTCCCAAGTGAGATTGTAGTTAAACGTTACACCGAGATTTTTTACGCTGGTGACTTATGTCAACTCTGATCCATCAACAAAAAGTTGAGGTAAGCTTTGTGTATCGACACTTAAACGGCTGATTGCAATTGCTTGACTTCTGCTGGAATTAAGCCTCAGCTTATGAGTACAGAATTGAGGTCTTTATTCAGTCGCTGAGTGGCATCCTCAACTAGACCCAATGGATAGCTTAAGTGCAGCTGGACGTCATCGGCATACATTTGGATCTTGCAATACTTTAACACTAATGGAATGTCATTATTAAATAAGGTGAACAATAACGGACCCATTATTGATCCCTGTGGAACGCCGGCTTTGGTTACAATAAAGTTGGATAATGTCTCGTTCATATATACAGCTTGAGTACGCCCATTTAAGTAGCGCGAATTGTTGCTTAATAGAGAGCCGACGGTATAAGTTACACGATGCTACATGCACATTGGTGAAGCAATGCGAAATATATCAAACCTGTCATGACCTAGAAAGTTCCATGCATGCCATGTACATACACAGACACAGCTCGGAGTCGCAGTGGTGTGACTTAAAAGCCCCGTGAAAAATCTGCAATAATTCTTGGTAATATGCAAATGGATATTCCGATGAAGTTTCAACGTCATATGTAGTTGCATATTGTTCAACATAAATAAAAATATCATACTCGTGAACCATACCTACTTTTTTTTCCTTTAATTCCCTTTAATACTTAAAAGATGTTCCTACATGTCCATCCAATTGTAGCCTAACACCAGCAGCACTGCATCTACGAACAAAATCTTGCCTATTACTCATTCAAAGCATTTTCATTAAAGCATCAGTTTTAACTGCATTTTCGAGAGCAAACGTACTCAACTTCAAACATTTGTCAACTACTCGAGAAATTAGTGCCCGTAAAACACCAGCTTTTGAAGCGCAAAACAACTAAACGCGAAATCAAATTCAACTTCAATTTCCATAGCGCGATTTTGTATTCATTCGTATTAATTTTTTTTATTCATAAGCATTTCTCTGCTGCGGAGAGTCACAGGAAACTTGCATTACACTACACTTTCGTGCCAAATGATACCTACTCAACCACCCTAATGGTAGAAACAGATCAACACAGCCACTCCGACTTCGATTTTGACAACCACGCCGCACATTTTGAGGCACAGCCCATAGAATCCGTGCATCTGTTGTTTCGATGGCTCTGTCGACTTTAAGGTACTAAACTGAAGGAACCGTCCCATTGAATCCGTCGCCAAGTATGTCTGCCTAAAACACATTAGTTGCATTTAATATGTCTTTTGAATAACCTATAATTGCCTAAATACCACTGAACGATCCAACTACAAAAGATACCAGATAGTACACTTGCTCATTTCTCACCTAACTCTCAAGTTCATTGATTAACAAACAAAAATAACAATCCCTACCGGCTAGGAGAAAAATCCCTATTTTTCGTTAAATTAAAAGGGCTTTAAATTGGCCTTAAAGCTCTTTGGCTTTCAGTTGTTAACCCTATTCCAAGGGTATATTCATTTTGACTCATTGTTTGTAGCATACCTTAATATTGCCCGTAGACCCCCAAAAGTTACTATGTATATTCGTGATCACAGCATCGACAGTAATGTCGACCTTGGCATGTCCGTCCTTTCGTCGGTGGGCAAAAATTAGGCCTTTACACTGGAACTAGACCGTGTATTCTCTAGGTGCCCGAAATAATCACGTTTAAGAATTTTTAAATTCCGCCAACTAGCCAACTAATCCACAACAATCTCAAAAAAAACTAATTTATCAAAAAACTCGAATTTTGAGCTAGAAAGCTTAGAAAAGTCAAAGTTTGAGCTAGGAAGCTGAAATTCATAATATAATCTCTAAAGGCTGTTCATGCTCATGTAAAAAATTTTTGGAATCCGATCACGGCCACAATTTGAAAAAAATTTTGCTTTTTTGAAAAACCATAGTTTTGAGCTAGGAAGCCGAAATTTGAAAATCATTCACAAAGTATGTATGTAGTTAAAGTCGTTTTGTACAAACCCTGGCTCAGGTTTCGATTATGCGCACTAAGCTAAATTTTTTTTCTGGTTTAAAATGGTCTTAAAATCATAAATATAATATTTTTTTCTTGAGGAAATTAACATTTTTTTAGTATTATTTTTTTAATTATTAAATTTTAATTTTTTTTAATAAAATGTTTTATGTTTTTTTTATTTAATATGGATTATTCTAAGATGTTCTGTAAAAGAATTTTGGTTTCTAATTTTCACTAGAAAAGTCCATAGTAGAAAATATTACGAGTATACTGCTAAATACCCCCGTACCGTGAAATAAGGCTTTACGCCTGTTTTCAACAATTTGCCCTTGCACCTACTCCAATTCAAACAGTGACCCTAAGAAGAGGGGTTGCATGGGGGCAGTATGCCCTCCCATATGCATTGCAATAAGAAAAAAAAAATTAAAACTAAAACTTTTTTCATTTCCTCAAGAAAAAAATATTATCTATATTTATGTTTTTTAGGCCATTTTAAACAAGAAAAAAAATGTTGTTTAGTGCGCATAATCGAAACCCGCCCCAATTCCTTTATATAAAGTTTTCTGCCATGTAAAAGGGGAATGTTTTAGACAAAAACTTTGGTTTTTCAATAAAGTCCTTTAAATATTGTATAACAAAACATTAAAATCCTTCTTAACAATTCTTCCATACTTAGATTTTTGTCACGCTCACTTAATGAGGAATAGGAATTACAATAAGGTATCCAGCAGTTCGCCTGAGCGGACTGTAGCCTTCCCCTATGTTTTCATAATGGTTTTCAATCATTTGTATATCCTGCAAGTACACCGTATAATAGCCGTGTTTTTTTTCACGCGGATACAGGGATAATTTGAAATTTGAATGTAAAATACAACAACAACTTATCCTATATACGCTAACTTTAGCGGGGATAGCTATCGCCGACCACTGACACATCCCGCCGAATATTTTATTCGTGATTTTATTATTATTATTTTTCAAACTTCATTATAAGGGTAATTGAATTTAGCAAATCTGTTAATGTGAAATGGTTTTTCATAATTTTAGAATATGCTTGGCATCAATTTCAATTGGCGGAAGTAAATATTTTTCAATTTCAGGATTTTCAATACAAATTTCTTAACTACAACTTACAGCTGTGTCACGGTGCATGTCATAGGTGCATATGTGTTCCCTAGATTTTTTGATGAATTCTTAAGCGGCGATGGTCGTTTTTTATGCCAATCCTATATCCGCGTGCAAAAAACTCGGCTAATGCAAATTGAATTGAGATTTTCATGACTGAGTTTGTTCCAATTGTTGTTCTTAAATCTGTCACTACTGAAAATATTCTTTAAACGTCAGCATTTGAATAAACCAAAGGCAGTTTTTGAATAAGATCAAATGAAATTTCAGATCACCATCTAATTCTAATAGGAGTTTATTGTTTATGATTCCAATTTCTTAAAATATTGTTTTATTTTTAATGGACAACCTTTGTAGGAATTCTTTCAACAAAAGAATGCACTCCAATGAATGTAAGATGACATTAAGGAATTCATGGTGTTATCAAATTAGTTCTAAAAGAAGTTTTCTTGAAATAAAACATAACTATAAGCATCATTTTCATTTTTTTACCAGCCGAAATTATGTGTGTAAAAAGACAAACGAAAGAAAGAGATTGGAAATATAATTAAAAATAATAATAAACTTGAAATTAAACACATTTAAATGTAAAAAAAAGACAATAACTTTGCAATAAAAGCTCATCCATTTGATTGCTTGCATTTGCTTCATTTTTGTTTTTATTAAGTGCATCTGTGAAACGTGAGAATATTCCTTTGATTCCACCTTTCTCTAGGAATAAAAAGAATTCATTTCAAGTATTCTAGAATGAACAAAAAAACAACAAAACTGGTTATCCGGAATACTCCATTGAATAAAGAATCGCAAATGACTCAATCGGATTACTCCGAATATTCTGAATGAATAAAGTAACAAACTGAATGGGATATTTGACCGCCAAAGGAACTTAAATTTTTTTTAGAAAAAAAATCATCTGTGCCGATGGAAGACGATTTATTTTTCGCTCACACCCATGATAGAAGGTTTTAGTGATTTGAATAAAATGGAATGGAGTAATATGCTGGACATCGGTTAACGACAACTGATTTGCAGGGTTATTGTAGAACATTTATTGGCGACGAATTTCTTAAGTTCCGTATGGCTAGAATCACAGACACGTTTGACTCTGGAGATTACATTAATTTTGTGGTCTCTACATGGATCAGACGAAGGGACCTAAACATCAAAACTTCTTTGAGAATCATTTCGATTTTTCCTTTCATTTGGCAAACGTTTCGAATTTGGATAAGAAAAAGATTATATACCTATCCATCGAGATTTTTTCGATTCCCTTTTGGCATACGCCTTTTCATTGAGATTTATGAATGTTCGGATACGGGCAGTGAACCATGGCTATAATTTATTTACACTTATGAATTTTCTTTCTTAGGAACGTATTCATCAAATGACTACATTGAGCTTGTAAAGTATATGCCTTCACTCTAATGCTGATTGTGCAGAACTGTGAAGGCTCTGCACATTGATTGCTCAATAGTCCCTTACTGCAAAAAGCTCTTAGGTAGGGTGAGTTAAGAAGACGACAATAGTTAATACCAACAATTGAAGTACATTAATAAAATAAGAAACAATAGAGTTATCAACCCACGTATCACTATGAATACGCTGCGTTGATGATGACATCACCAAGAGAAGCTTCATTTTCTGGAAATGATAAGATTACCCTGAGATCAATAGGCAGGTTCTATCTCTAACCCCAAATATACCATTAATGTGTTTTATAAACCCAACAAAGAGGGATTTGAAACTAGACTCAGACGATGTCAGATAAATTTCCAATTCAAGGTTTGATGTATAGTATACATACCAACGACACCATCTCTCTCTAACCCCAAACCTATAATTACGAATGAATGTTGAACCATTGCAACTATAGGCTAATGACGAATGTTTTTTTTTGTTTATTTATTTATTTATTTACCTTTATTTCAACAAATGCTTAAGTCTATAAACAAAGTTATACAGAGTTTAAGAATGAATAATTTCAAAAACTAATAGAGCTTTAAAGCTTAAAGTGAAAGTTAAGGATCCTGTAGGTCCTTGGAGGAAAAAATTAAATATCTGTACGACAAGTCGTACACCACGGATATTTCTTTTAAAATGAAACTACTTCTTCACAACGTTATAAAACTGTTTATTCAACCGTATATCGCGAGCACCCCAATCAGAATGCTTTACAATTTACCAGAAATTTAAAATCGAATCTCAAGGAAAGCCTGGTTCCCAGGCATTCCTGCAACGTCAGCCTGGTTCCCAGGCATTCCTGCAACGTCAGCGTCTAGTGCATTGCGCGTGCACCCGGCAGGCATCAGGTAACCGGCGCGAGTATTCGTGTGACGGGAAATATGGTGACTCATCTGGGAACATGTTCGTTCATGCTGGATCAGGTGAAGACGGAGCCGCCCCTTTAAAAATCTGCGTCCCGCAGATCACCTGTTGAACATCTGGGGTTATTTAGGTCACGGCTGGGGTCGTTGGCCTATTGCGATGTGCGTGGCCTAGGACGTGGAATTTGTCCTCGGCGAAAGGATAGGCGGAGCTCCGGGATTTATCATAAATCTTCTTCCACAACAAGGAGATTGCGTCTATTACTGTTATGATGATAAAGATTTCTGTAAGAATAGAAGAGTTAAGATTCTTTTTTAAAATGTTTATGTGCTCGATATTTTTCGTGCTCAGGTCATGCACGTAGTCCTGGTTAGGTTTAATCCTGTTGCTTATTACGTTGGCTAGGACAGGGGGAAGTGCTTGTGGACTTGTAGCGGCTTTACCGTAGTAGAATTTGTCCTTAATTTGAACCGCATCATTCTCCAACTGGATGAGGTAGGTACCTTCTAAGGGAATAGAATAATTTTTATTTAGGAGTGTTCCATTAAAGTTTGTAAGGAAAATCGTATTCCCCCAATCTTTATTGATCTTTGACCGAATATTTAGGAGATTCTGATAATTCACCCTATGAGACCTGTTGAAGAATATATCAGTGGGTTCTCGTTTGGTAACCGAATGTATGGCGTTGTTATTGCGATCTACTGCTATGTAGACGAGTTCTTTGACCTTAAGGTCTGGCTTTTCAACCTTGAAACACCGGTAAATCTCCAATACAGTGGAGTGGACCCTTTCTATTTGCCCATTTACTTCGCTTTTGTAGGATGGGGTTAAATATAGTTTAATGCCTAAACTTTTTATAAAATTTGCAACGATTCGGCTAAGGAAACCTCTCTCGTTGTCTGTCAGTAGTATTTGTGGGACTGTAAAATAAGATCTTAACTAATCTTGACCTTATATAAATGACGAATTTCTCCTTAATATGAAAGAATTTAGAAAATTTAGAAAACTTGTCAACCACAGTTAGAAATTTCTCATTCTGGACTTCCATAATATCCATGTGTAGAATCTCACAGGGATACTTGGGGAATGGTGTCATTTGCAATTCGGGAATTATCGGGTGCCTGCCATACTTATTCGCGTTGCAGATTTCGCATACTGCACAGAATTTCTTTATTTCAGACATTATATGGGGAAAATAGAATTTCTCTGGGATTTGCTCCTTGTTTTCCCTAGGAGCGCGATGAGCTCTTTTGTGTTCTCTTTCTATTATTAAAAGCTTGCTCCCATTATTTGCGACATCCTCAACGACTCTTTGTGTCACCCGCAGCTTGTAGTTCTCAAAATTGTCCAGATAAACTATTTGTAGTATTCCGAGATAGTTCTCCGGGATCTTTATTCCATTTATCACATTCGGGTTAAGATTTTCCCTTAGCGCTGCAACAAGATGGTCTTGATTAATTGTTCTAGCGGAGATATAATGGCGATGGTAGCCAGGATGTGGCTCCTGATGACAGCATAATTCACTGCCAATCTTAAAGATCAGTTGATTCCTGAAAACATTGATTGGCGCTTCTACATGCGATATTAGGTCCGAGTTATCCTGATCGGCACTGTGCGCAGTACAGGATTCAGTATCACTAGGGGAGAGCTCACAAAGCCCTTCTTCAGCTGTATCAGTTCGTGAGCGATCTGCCCTTGGGACGCGGCCTTCACTAGCAGTGTCCGTGGCTTAATCTCGAACCAATCATTGTCAAACATATTATACGAGACGAGGGCAGAATCTGCCTTGCCCCTCACCTTCTGACGGATATGGTGGAGTATTGCCCTGTAAATGGGCTTACTGCGAACTATTTCATAGTCCTTCAGTACCGTCTCGACACTATGGACCCAGGAGACATAATGTATTGGATCCCCATCGAAGGTCTGAGGTTCCTTAACGGAATTAGGAAGTTTGGAGATATCCTTCAGGTCTTGTTCACAGGTCGGTCCGCGCAGTTGCTCTACCTGTTCCTCCTGTTGTCAGACTACCTAATGCAGATTGTTCTAAAACTAAGATGCGATTTCCTTTAACTCCTAACCGATTATTAACTGATTGGATTGCCTCCTGTGGAGTGGATTGCTTCATCCTGCTCTCCAATCCCCTAAGTTGTTCAATGACCGTATTATCTACACCCGTGAGTTGCGCTACTGAATTTCGGAGTTCGTCCATCTTAATTGAGGGTGCTGTGGTTCAATTACTATTTAAATAAATTCTTTAAATTAGGTATAGCGTCTAGCGACAGAGGTGGATGCCAATACAGATCTTCCACCTAATTGGTTTTACTTTTCTTCTTATTCTTTATTTTAGAAGGATTTACTTCTTGTGTGCTCAGGATTCGTTTTTTTTTTTTCTTTTTAATTTCCCTAGATGCGCTCTTCTTTAAAATTTCGGGGTAGTCACTTCGGTTTAGAAGGCTCGCATACATCCGTTTTGGGCGTTAATGCAATTAATAATATCTGCAGCGACCTACTAAGGTACGAGGATCTTCACTACGGATAATAAGGTTTAACTTATTTCTTGTGAACCGGCCCCTTTGTTCGTAAGAGTCGGCCCCTAGACATATATGTTTAGCTAATTTTGTCCTGAGCACTTGTTCTTTTAAATTATTTATTCAATCATGTAGTTCTTAAACTAATAGTTAATATTTAGAATATAAAATTTTAGAGTAATATTTTTTGAATTTAATACACAAGTTATTCTTGCAGATACAAATTGTAATAATTCTTCATTTAGATACTCGTATATATATATTTCTTACTACAATCCAAAAAGCATAGCCCTTATTCTTGTTCGTTGATTGGGCTGATCTTTCGTTGTCCTCTGAATGTCCTTTTAGGTATTCGTCTTTAACGCTTTTATTTTGTCCTTGATTTTATATCACTTCGTTCAGGGGACCTGTGTCTTAGCACATTCACTTTGATTTTTTTCCCCTCTTTTTTTTATATTTTATTACAGAATTTTTTTGGGGTGCCCGTGTTTTAACACATTCACTTTGGGTTTTTCTTTTATTTTATTTCACTCCCGTTAGGGTACCCTTTCACTTTTGTTTTAAGTAATTTACTTTGTTCGGGTTTTACACTGCTCGAGCGCCAGTTAAGGATCCTGTAGGTCCTTGAAGGAAAAAATTAAATACCTGTACGACAAGTCGTACACCACGGATATTTCTTTTAAAATGAAACTACTTCTTCACAACGTTATAAAACTATTTATTCAACCGTATATCGCGAGCACCCCAATCAGAATGCTTTATAATTTACCAGATACTTAAAATCTAATCTCCAGGAAAGCCTGAAGCCTGCAACGTCAGCGTCTAGTGCATTGCGCGTGCTTCCGGCAGGCATCAGGTATCCGGCGCGAGTATTCGTGTGACGGGAAATATGCTGACTCATCTGGGAACATGTTCGTTCATGCTGGATCAGGTGTGGCGGCATATCGGATCGTGTTAACTTGAAAGATAAAAGTTGAACTTAAATATCGCTCTTAAATATTATTTAAAAATATAGTCTAAATCACAGTTGTAATTTAAAAAAAAAAAAAAACGCTGTAGTTGATTTAAAATAAAATATATATTGTACAAATCGTCCACTGTCAAAGAAAATAAGTATAGCTCTGCAAAAACTTAAGTATTTAACTCGCAATCTAAAGTCATATGACTGACAACAAACAAAAAATCGGCAAAACTTCACCAGAATAAAAATTTCATCAGAAAAATTCCCCAAGTGGTTATACATTTTTCAAACGCACCAGCATGTCTCCTTCGCATTTGTTGACTCTTCGCTTCTAACTGTGCTTACATTGGCAATTGCAAAGCTAGCCACCAAGCAAGGCCTGAGTAAGCTCAACACCGAAATAAACCTTGCGGAAGAAAACTGATGAATCGTCAACAAAAGTTCAGCAATTGGAAGAAAGATGTAGCTCATTAAAAGAAGAACTAGCATCACAAAGTCGAGAACTAAGAAACAAAATTATCGATTCGATTCCCAAGGAAGATCCTCTTACAGATCGAGAAGAAAATATCCGCACTCGAATAAAACATAGGGACTGGCTACAGTCCGCTTGGGTGAACTGTTGAATACCCTATTCTTATTCCTATCCCTCATAAGTGGGCGTGACAAAAGTCTAAGTATGGTTGAATTGTTAAGAACGCTCTACATATTTTGTTATATAACATTTAAAGGATTTTATCGAAAAAAACGCTCCCTAGCCCAAACTTGGGTGTTTCAATAAAATTGTTTTATTTAATTGTGGGCGTGTCAGTAGGCGGATTTAAAAAAAATTAACACATGAGCATAAAGGGCCCCTAGAGAGTATATATTATAAATTTCAGCTCCCTAGCTCAAACTTTGAATTTTCAAAAAAGTTTTTTTTTTTAAATTGTGGGCGTGTCAGTGGGCGGATTTTGAAAATATTTACACATGAGCATAAAGGGCCCCCTAGAGAGTATATATTATAAATTTCAGCTCCCTAGCTCAAACTTTGGATTTTCAAAAAAATTGTTTTATTTATTTGTGGGCGTGTCAGTCGGCGGATTTTGAAAATTTTATATCCCGAGCAGTTTTAGGAGTCATAGATCATATAAAAAAATTTCAGCTTTCTAGCTCAAAATTCGATTTTTTCCAAAATTTTGTTTTTTTGAGTTTGTGGGCGTGTCTGTGGGCGGATTTCAAAAATTCGTAAACTTGATTATTTCGGGGCCCTAGAGAGTATATGGTTAAAATTTCAGCTCTCTTGGTCCAGTTTAAAGGCCTAATTTTTAGCTACAGACGGACGGACGGACGAACGGACGGACGGACATGGCTATATTGACATTACTATCGATGCTGATCATAAATATAGTAACTTTTAGGGGTCTACGGGCAATATTAAGGTATGTTACAAACTATGCGTCAAAATTAATATATATACATATATAGGGTATAAAAATAATGCAATTCTTATTGAAAATAAATCATTTTATTTATATCATAATAAAAATAATAGTATTTATAATGAAATGGAGGGCAGGATTTACAACAAATGCTAGGTGACATTAACTTTGATGCTGTCAAAAAATAAACTTGCCTAATGAACGTCAGAATAACAACCAACGTTCTAGATCAAGAACAAATGATCGTCTAAAAGGGGTGCCACTTGTACACAATAATAGAAGTAGTAGTTCATCTCCGCCGGATCTCAAGTAAAGTGTCATTCGTGGAGTTGATGTTTACTCCTATGTAGATGAAGCTATTGCTATCAACAGTGACGTTTTGTCCTAGGTAATGGATAGATGTTTGTTTGTTTGTTGATAGCATGTTCTTGGCTTTGTCCTCATTTACTTCAAGACCAACCAATTTTTCCTGTTTTTCAATCGCCGTGAAAGCCTCTAACACGGCACGCTGGGAACGGCCGATGATGTCGATTCGTCACCCCAGTAGCTGGACGGATCTATTGAAGATAGTGCCTTCCGTGTTGACACCTACCCTTCGCACTATTTGCTTCAGAACAAGATTGAAGAAGCCACATGATAGCGCATCTCCTTGCTGAAATCCGGTACAAGTTTGGAATAATTCGGAAGAGCTGCTTCAAAACTGCACATTACACCGCGTGTTTTCATGTGTCACGCGACACAACTGGATCAGTTTTACCGGGATCCCGAATTCGGCCATCATCACGTAGAGCTCCTGACGATGAATGCTATCATATGCGGTTTTAAAGTCAATGAAAAGGTGGTGGGTTTCGACTTGAAATTCATTGTTCTTTTCCAGGATTTGTCTTAGTGTGAAGATTTGGTCTATTGTCGATCTGCCACACTGGTACGTGCCGATTAGTGTGTTGCAGAACGGCTTCAGACGTTTACACAGTACGTTGGGCAGGATCTTATATGCGACCTTAAGCACGGATATGCCTCGATAGTTCTTGCAAGACATAGGATCGCCTTTTTTGAAGATGGGACATATGGAGCTAATAGTCCAGTCATCGGGCATGCTTTTTTCCATCCATACTTGGTTGATGATTTGGTGCATGCGCCCTACCAAAACATCACCTCCATATTTGAGGAGCCCTGCTGGTAAAGCATCAGATCAGGCGGCCTTATTGTTTTTTAGCTTTCTTATAACTAAGCCAACCTCTTTCTATATTGGGTGGTGAAATCTGTTCTTCATTGATAGGACGTGGGTTCTCTTCTTGCCCTATCCCTCTCTCTACACGATGGCTATTTAGCAGCTGTTGGAAATGCTGCTCAAATATATCTACTATTCCTGCGCTTCGGTGAGTAGGTTTCTGTTGCTGTTTCGAAGAGACTGCGTTCCGGTCTTAAAGCCAGCAGCCAGTTGCTTCGCTTTCTTGTAAAATCTCCGGGTGCTGTTTCGATCGCGAGACTCTTCGATTTCCTTGAGCTGGGAGCCTGGGTACGCCTCCTTCTTTCGATGCAGGATCTTCTTCTCCTCCCTTCTCTTAGCTCGATACTCTTCCCTCGCTGCCCTTGTTTTGCGCTGCAGGGTTTTTAAGTGTGCATCTTCTGACACCTTCTTCTGATAAACGCATACATCATCATACCACGGGCTCTTTCTCTGGGGTTGCTGGTAATCTATGGTGGTCTCGGCTACCTCCTTTATGATGTCACGGTATCGGTTCCATATATTGTTGGCGCTTGTGGATGGTGAAGAGGAGAGTCTCTCGCTTATCCGCACTCTTTAGACTCCGGCTACTCTAGGTGTGCTAAGGCGTCCAATGTCGAATTTCTCTTTTGGGCACTTCGCAGCTTCTTCTCGTTGGACAGTCGAACTCTAAATTTAGCCGCGACAAGGAAATGGCCAGAGTCGACGTTTGCCCCTCGGAATGTTTGCAGGTTTATGATGTTGGATGCATGCCTCGCATCGATATGCACATGATTGGTTTGGTTGACGGTTCGACCATCTGGAGAGGGCCAGGTTGCTGTGTGCATCCTGAGCCTTGGAAACCTAGTGCTACTTATCACCGTATTACGAACTGCTGCAAAGTCGATTAGTCGGTAGCCGTTATCTGTTTTCGTGCAGTGAAGGCTGTGCTTACCAACTTATCCGCCAAAGATGTTTTTCTTACTGACTTTGGCATTAAAATCCCCTTTAACGTCGTACTCCGGACTGGCTCCGTAATCTCCGTCCAGGAGGTCATAGAACTTCTCCTTGGTGGGATCTTCAGCATTGTCGGTAGGTGCGTGTGCACATATTAGGCTTATATTTTGAAATGTAGCTTTGATGCGGATCACAGCCAGGCGATCACTTATCCGCTTGAAATCTATTACTTTTGTAATATTTTCCCACGACAAATCCGCACCCTAACATATGCAATCTTATATTCTTTAATGTAATAAATGTAGCAATTTTTCCTTTTCATCGTTGATCAAATATTTACTCCAACTTCTATAGTAAAAGCATTTCAAGCCAGAAAAAAAGTATACACGTTGTTCATCGATTTTATAGCTGCATTTGATTTGGTAAATGGAAATGCGCTGTTATATAAACTTTCTCAACTTGGAGTGCCAACAAGATTCATTCAAATAATCCAATGTTTGTACACAGATACTGAAGCAGCAGTTTGGGACGGCAAATCATATTCTAAACCATTCAAATCACTAACTGGAGTAAAAGAGGGATGCCTTGTCATGTCTATTTCAATCAATGTATTACTTTACGCCGATGACCTTCTCAGCTTCTCTTATTATCTGAATCAGCAAAAACCCTATAATTGATGGTAAATTTTCTTTGGGACTACTGTAATAAATGGGGTTTAGTCATCAACACTGACAAATTGAATGTCATGGTTTTCGTTGGGAATAACTGAATGCTTAATGGAGGCCGTTTGGAAGTATCGAAAGAATACAAATATTTGGGAGTTTTGCTCAACCCAAACCTGGATTACAGCAAGCATCTTGCAGAAAAAGCCAAAACTTCACAAAGATTTATTAATCTGACTTGGAAGTAGATTTTTTCAAACAACCACATACATAAATCTCTCTATAAAATATAAAGTTTTCAATGCAGTCGTGAAATCTTCGCTTTGTTATGCTGCGCAAGTATCGGGAATACAAGAATACGAGGAAAATGAAAAGTTACAGAGGATTTTTTTAAAGAAAATATTTAATATTCCTCTAACGGCATCAAAGTATTCAATTTATTTGGAAACAGGCTTGCCAAAACTTTATACTTCAACTCTTAAGTTATAAGCTGACTATTTTATTAAAGTATTGGGTCTCCAGGAAACCGGTTTATGTAAAATAATGATGATTTATGAAATTCGGAATAAGGACTTGTGGTTGAGGAGATGAGTAAACATCACTGCTTCCTGTGGAGAAGATGTGCAGATGGACCCCAACAACAAAATACAGTTAAAAGTGAAATTCTACGAAATCATCCAAAAACTTGAAGAATTTGCTTGAAATCACATGATGGAAAAAGCCTGTCAATCGGAAACCAGAATACTTTACAGCTTGATTTTAACTTGTGTGACGAGAACTACTTATGAGATTCATTGTGCTACAAAGATATTTCACTGATTTTCAAACAAAGAACCGAACTTTTACATCTAAATGGAAGCCCATGTAACGGAAGCCTTGAACAATTTTGTAATTTGTGTAATTTGAGAGTTAAAGAGGATTGTTTTCATTTTATAAGGGTATCGTCCAACTTTAAACCAGCAAAGGTGAGCATATTTTGGTTAGCAAACAATGCAGGAAACGATTGAAATTTTGAATGGATCAGATTGGGCGAAACTTGTCAATTTGCCGCAGCAAGCTACCGCTACAGATTGCTTCTAATGTCGGCATATTCATAGCTCATACAAATATACACAAAATCATTTCTTTTACTTACTTTTTTATATCATTTACTTGACGGCTAAGCCTATGCTTATACTCATTCATGTTCATAAAAACTTTTGTAAATGTAATGAACTGTTATAAACTTAATAAATTGCGAAAGGCCTGATATGATTACTGGACGAGTCTGAGTATGCACTCCCAGCAAACGCGCCAAACTTGGGTCCAATTTGAAATGCAATGGCAGATAGTCAAATAGAAAGCGAATTGTACAATGAACGTTTATATCACTAGGTTGTTTCTCTTGTCCGGCATCAGTTTCTTGAGTAAAATACGTTCGATGTCAATCCACGAGATGATTATCGGGTCCATATAGGTCTTTGTCAAGTTCATTGACCAGCCGTTTGAAAAATGATGAGCGTTTTCTCTTTATTTTGGTATTTGGATTACCTTTATCTTCAAGAAGACTGCCTTTAACACTTTACTCCCACGAAGCCACAGCTCCTTCTTCGCCATCAACTGAAGGTTTGCAAATAAAGATAACTTTGCAGATCAGTTCTTTCTATTTACTGCTTCCAACTTCTTTGCATATTTAAATGAATCCATTTTCCTGAAAATATATCGAAAAACTATTGATAATTAATATGATAAAATGTATGCTGTCATGACCTAACTTAACCTCATTTTCTCATTCTTTTGATACATTTTGCATGAAACTACGATAGTGCCGCTTGTGTGGACACACGATTACCACTGCAAACAATTTAAATTCGGAACATCTACTTCGCGACACAGTGTCGATAATTTTTTGATACACAGATACGAGTATATACAAGGTGGCGCAAAAGTCATCACCCAGTGGCGTTCACCAATCCGACTGAAAACTATATAGGATAGATGTCAAACGTCGTGGATCATCTAGAACATTGGCACACAGAATTGCCTAAGGCCACCCAAGGGCTGAAAACCCTATCGGAAGATGCTATAATTTTTGCAAATGTCGGCAAATGTCAATTTTACTTTGACATTTGTGAAGTAAACAGATGACAACTTTTGCGCCACCTTGTATATGCACCAGTTATGAGTGGCGAAGTAAACGGAGTAGAAGCCCATATCAGGTCTCATTTTCCTCTTGCAATCTACGTTCATTGTGCCGCGCATGGCTTCAGTTTGGTCATCAATGCCGCTTGCAGAGTTTCGGGTATAAAAAATGCGTTAGGAACTATCGGAGCAATAGATGCATTTTTCCACTGGCCGAAGAGACAAAGCATTTTAAAGGAAGACATTTTGAAAATGCCGAAAAAGAGTGACAGGAGAAAAGAAATATTGAATTCTTTCGCTGTGTCAAGATGGGCTTAGTCTCATGAAGCAGTTTCAACTTACCTTAAACTTCAACCTACCGTTATAGAAGCATTGGAAGAAATAAAAAAGTGGAAAGATCGAGAGACTTCACAAAAGGCTTCTCAGCTTTTGACCGCGATTTTGACAATCGAATTTCAAATCTTCTGTCATATAATGGAATCGATCAATTCTATCGTCTTGCCTCTGAGTCGGGAATTGCAGACGAAAAATCAATCGATAACCCGATAACCCCCCACCCCTTGGATCCGCCACTGGTTTTGTGTATACAAATAACATGGAAACGACATATCAAGTGCATAAAACTGAATTGTGCCGTCTTTATGGTGCTCCTACACCAGTTTGCGAGTCCGTTTTAACTACATTTTATGATGTAATGAAGTATTATCTTTGTTTGAAGCATTACATAAAGCCTCAGAAAAATATGAAAGAACCGTCTTTTAATGAAATTGTGAGCGAAGTTGTAATAAAAGAAGAAGAGTTGTGGTACAAAACTTTAATACCAACTGTACACACACACGAATTCTTAAAAACTTTGCGGTCTTACCTTGACAAGTATAGAGGATTATTAAAAAACTATAAAAGTAGGAAAGGCCAAACTAGTCTCACTGAAACGAAATCGAGGTTTTTCGATATTTCAGCTTGCAAATGCATTGATTTCCATAAGTGTATTTGCACAAAAAACCGCAAAGTTCCAGAAACAGAACGCATGTTACTTTTGGACCAAAGATCCATCCAGCCATCTAATGGGCTCAGTAGATGTCGTTGTTTCAAGAATGAATGAACAAAAATATCAAAGGCAAGTCCAAAGAGCGTCATGTCTCGCTGAATGTAGAACATCTACATCAATAAATGTGACATCGTGAAATCCACACGTTGTTGCAAGTGATTAAGAGACTGATCAAATTTTTGAACGTATGTTGACCACCTTTTTTTGATCTGCGTAATGTGTTTGGATATTTCTGTCGAGAACCGATTCACAAGGTGCGTTTATTACGACTCTCTTCCAAATCAGAGAAGGTTAGAGCATTCAAAATGTTCGAGCTTTTAAATGTTAGTGTTCATATCGACGAAGATGTTGAGACTGCTGCGGGTGCTGCTATTCCTCTCTTAGAATGTGGTACATATTCATTAAATTGGTGTTAGTTTTAGTTTCAAAAGGCGTGGAACCGGTTTGCATTTTGAGCGGAAATTGTGTGATTTCAAGCGAGATCGCGAAAAGACAGAATTCAGAAATGCAATTTATTAAAATGTCTTTTTAAAATATGTTTAGTAGGCTTGTCATCGCAAGCACTTTTGAATGAAAACACGTTATTGTAAATAGCCATTTTGAAATGTTTTACCGGACGACACCTATTACAGATTTATTATTAGAAAATAATGGTTCACGGTTTACGCATAAGGTTTATGTTTATGAAATTAAATGTTTTTTTTTTTATATTTGAGTTGTTTGAATGAAAGGTAAATTGCGGTTTACGATTTATGACGTATTAAAAAAAACTACTTAGATACTAGATCTCGTTCAAACCAATTTTCGGTGGAAGTTTGCAGGGTAATGTACATCATATATTTTGTTAGTTTTATCATTCCCTTATTTTAGAAGTTAGAGGGGGGCGGGACACACATTTTACCACTTTGGAAGTGCCTCTCGCGCAAACTATTCAGTTAAGAAAAAAATGATATTACAAACATCAATATCATTTGACCTATCCATAGATACCCCACACGTATGGGTTTGATGAAAAAAAATAATTTCAGTTTCAGTTCTAAGTATGGGGAACCCCCAAAATTAAATGTTTTTTTCTATTTTTGTGTGAAAATCTTAATGTGGTTCACAGAATACATCTACTTACCAAGTTTCAACAGTAGATATAGCTCTTATAGTTTCGGAGGAAAGTAGCTGTGATATTCCCGGACAGACAGACATGACGAATCTATAAGGGTTTCGTTTTTTGTCATTTGGCTACGGAACCCTAAAAAGACAAATGTAAAATTAAATTCATGAATAAAAGTAATGCAAATGAGATGAATATAAACTTTAAATGAATGCTATTGCCTGAAACAGACGTGCAGCAGGGACGCACACAGTACCTAATGCACATGCAGCACAAGAAACACATGTGCAGCAAGACATTGGGCGCGTTCAATTTGCAAGACAGCTACTAGTCCCTACTATTTTACCTTTCCTCATTGATCAAATAACTCACGTGACCATCGTTTGGCAAGTGATAGAAATTTAATCAGTAGGGAACTTGCAGTTGCCTTGCAAATTGAACGCGCCAATTGCCATCATTCAGTATATGTTTTGACTGATCTAAATATTACTTAACGACCAAACAGACTAAGGTGTTAGGTTATGTCATAGAATTTCACAGCACGGAACGCCGAACCGGAAAAGTTGCACCAAATTGTGCTGTTTTACTACAATCGGCGGAGACAACTTGCAGCAAGAATTGGCATGCATTGAGCAATGTGTCATTTTACATAGAAAATCATCTTACTGCACATCTGTTTCAGCCGTAAGAAATTGTGAATAGACTATTATTTATTGCAATTGTTGCTGCGTTTATGATTAAGGTTATTCGCTTGAGAAAGTATTTAAGGGGAGTTGTTAGTTGATTGAACACAAAAAATGTACATTTGAAAGGAGATTACTTTTGCCAATTTCTTCTTCCTCTGCAATTTAAGAAGATAATTTATTATTGCCCAATCGTAGTCGCACATGCCGACAAAGTCATGTATAGGAACAAACGTCCCTAGCCCTACGTAACTTTTGCGTGGGACATTTTTGCCATTTAAGAAATATTTGCTCGCGAATAAGCTTGACAGCTTTGTGATAAATTACTTGTTGTTCTGGAACTATCCAGTTATTTACTTTGAACACAAAAAATTGTAGAATTGTTTCTACTGGATACGATTCGTGATGTTTGTAAATGTTACAACAAGCCTTCTCTGGGTGTAAATAAAAATGCAATGAACTTCAACAACGATTCGATACGAAAAAGCAATTCGTCGAATTTTGGTGACTTGTTGAGGGGGGAGGGGTCAACACGCCCCCTCAAGCCGGTGCGTTACCCTTGGTAATTTCCTCTTAGTTTATAAGACTAGTTAGTTAGGGAGTTTCTGGGCTCGTCAACTTGTGATGGCTTCCGGGAGGTGACAGACGCTGTAAGGCTTCAGTCAGATCACGGCGGCGCGTGTGCACGTTGACGACTGCCAGGCGCTCGAAAAGCAATTGGGATTTTGACCACTTGTTGCGCAAAGCTTCCCCAATTGGCTTCGCTAGCCTCCTTCCGTGCGTATTTGCCCTCTGATTAGTGAGCAATAACCAAGTTAAGTTCGTTTTATAATACTGGCCGCGATGAAAAACTCTATACTCTAACCAACAAAAATTGTCAGTACAGGCAAGATAGAATGTTTGTCTCTCAGTCTGGTTTCAATGACTTACATAAATCGGTCCCTCTTTAAAGCTCTCACAGGGTTGCCGAAGTGTGTATGATAATTCGCCATAACTCAGAGAGCAATTCTATTAGGGTTACCATCTTCCAATTTAAAATAAAAATATTGCGGAACGAAATAAATTCAGTTTATCTTTTTCCTTTTCTGGTAAGATAATAATAGCCGCGTTTTTTAGGGGTATCTCCAGTAGACCAACAAAATATATAAATTTCGTAACACAAAAAAAAAAATCAAAACGAAAAATATAGGTATCACTGTAATCCAATTTATTCATTATAAATATTGTAAAACATAAAATACTAATTTCTAATATCACTACTCAACTAATCCAATGAGTAATTACTGCTACTGCTCTTGTTATTTAGGTCTATTCCCACATATTTGGCTCAACAACCTGTTCAACGTGTCGGACACATCGATGCCATTTTTCCTTGTCAACCCTTCTACATAATGAGATGAAAGGATATATTTATGTTTTTTTTTATTTAAACAGTTTGCGACATAAACTCAATCAGCAAGATTTTCTAAAAACATTTCCCAGTCCTTTCCGCTATATGCATATTGTGAAAGGTAGACGCAATGTCATATACTTAAACAGATGGTAAAAAAACTGCACTTGTGCAGCTGTACAATACAAATATAATCAAATTAAAACCGTATGGCAACACCCCACGTAATAATTCGTTCTCAAAAGCACCAAAACCGAAAGTTCCTTGACAAAATCCATAGAAAAACCCTTAATGATATGCTTCATTGTAGAGATGGTAATACTCTTCTGATGTGCTTCAGTCACACACACTGCTTATTTTGGTGGATGATAATAGCAAACGAACACAAGACGATCATGCTCATTCCCATTCGAGCTGTATTGGGAGACTGGTTGTGGTGGGTTGTATGCGAATTTTAGGAACATTACAACAACAATTCCTTGGTATGACAGTGGTTTGGTTTTTATTTCAGTGGCAATTCTTGCGTTTGATTGCCGTGAGAGTATTTACCTACAGGCACTACTTGTAGAAAAAAAGCTCCTCCATAAGGCCTGTACTGACAATTTTTGTTGGATAAAGTATAAACGGCAATAAGCAGGGCAGATATACTTGCATAACTTTTCAATACATCCCGCAAAACGAAACAAAGAACAATTGCATCCAGTTACAATGGTCGCCATAAGAGATGTAGCCCATGTGAATACTAGCCTGTTGATAACTGTTTTTCATCTAATACTGCTTGACAATTCCGCCGTGAAGATGTGTCATGCCGGCCAGACACCCAGTCCACTCAGTATATTGTACCAAACCCACGCCTGAGCGCACAACGAGTATACCACTCCAATACCCCACACCCCAGCTACGATCAGCGCAGCGAAATCCTTTTCCAGTCAGTCATCGTGTTAATTTGTCGTCAATGATGTGCGGCCGTGTGCATTGGAAGGTAGATGTGGTGCACCCTATCCCGAAAAAAGGTAAAGATAGGACGAACCCTGCCAACCTCCTGTCGATTAGTTTGCTTCCGAATATTAGCAAGGTCTTTGAAAAGGTTGTCAATAGAGCCCTGTTGAAGTGGGTCAACAAAAACATCATTCCGGACAAGCAGTTTGGTTTGGTTTCCAACATTCAGTGGAATAAATGCAAGAATCAATGCACGGGTGCTTGTTTGGTTGATTTTGAGAAGGCTGACACAGTTTGGTTAGAGGGACTTTTCTACAAGTTGACCAGGCGGGGGATGCACTTATGTAATTTATAATATGCTTATGGGAAAGAAGTTCGTTGTCAAATGTGGCAACGTGACTTCGAGCAGCGTCTTTACAGCGTTTACAGCAGGGGGCGGTGAATTCTCCGATCTTTTTAACATTTACACAAGTTATCTGGTGGGTTCACTCAGACATGCTATAGCGTATGCCCACGATTTGGTTGCATACAGATCAGGTCCTAAAATCGAGGTCATAAACATTATTTTGCAGCGTGACTTCGATCAAATTAAGGGATATTGCGACGACTGGAAGTTGAAAATCAACTTTCAGAAGACGGAATCAATCTTGTTTAAAACACCAATGGCTGGGGCCTCTATGGATATCAGAAAAAAACTGGGAGAAATTGGACATTATTGGACAAAATGGGCAGCCATTGGCGGTGAGAAGCGTAGTTGGATGTCTGGGTATATGGCTTGACCAGTATCTATATTTCGATAGACATATATAAGGTGGCGCAAAAGTCATCAGCCAGTGGCGTTCACCAATCGGACTGAAAACTACATAGGATAGATGTCAAACGTCGTGGATCATTTAGAACATTGGCACACAGAATTGCCTAAGGCACCCCAAGGGCTGAAAACCCTATCGGAAGATGCTATAATTTTTGCAAATAGCGGCAAATGTCAATTTTACTTTGATATTTGTGAAGTAAACAGATGACAACTTTTGCGCCACCTTGTAGAAGGCTTGTGCTCTGACAAGGAGACTGTTTCATAGCAGACAACCTGACTCCAGAGTGAAGGTCATTTGCTAAGTGGCCCTTATAAGGCCGACCACTTACGGCTTACGGTTGTCCATTGTGGTTAAATATAGCGCCTAGTTATATGGAAAAGATTCGGGTTTTGGAGAGACAATGTCTTAGGTCCTGTCTCCGGTTGTTTCGTCGAACGGCTGAATTCGAGTGCTCAGATTCCTAATTATAGTTAGAATACGTTAAGTAGTTGAAGTAAGTAGAATGGGTAGTTTTTATTTTTTTAATTTGTTTTTATATAAAATATAAAATTTGAATAATGGTGCCGAGTTTTTTAAAAATTTTCTCGATGCAAATAAAATAATATGTTAAATTAGTTCGTAAAATAGTTTTTAGGCCGAAAGGCAATAATTATAAGGTTATAGTTATGTAAGTTTAAGTCTGCATATGGACAATTAATTAAGAATAAGTATCCTGTTAATTTTAAGCTAGATTTAATAATTTTTGTCTAGTATGTAAGTTAATATAAACTAATAATTAATAAAAATGAATTTAAAAACAAAAAAAAACAATGTGCGGCAGTGTTTATATCTGCTTTCGTTTGTAGCCCACCCACTAGTGGGCTGATATGGGATACCACTGCAATGCATCTATCCTCATTTTGAAGTTTGTGTGTACTTGGCTTACATTATCTGACTCACCGGTCGACGGCCAGATACAATATATCATTGGAATGCACAGAAACATGAGCGCTGTCCCTATTGAGTCGTAATGATAATAATGATGACACGTCGCGTCGGTGTTCTGGAAAGTTTACAATTAAATTAAAAAAAAAATCTAACAAAATAAACGTATCTGTAATCCTATCCACAGCTATACTATTTGTGTGGCACTTAATCTATATCTTTTTGCAACTCCGTCGCAAATACAATCCCGATTTTTTAAATCACCAAAAGAAAAGACTAGCCAGCAAGCTCTAGATTTTTAATAAATAAAAAATAAATTACATATCCGATCGAAAAACAGAGGAAAACTTCATTCGGGGTTTTGAAAAGTTGTTCTAAGGTTATAGGGGATTTGCACTTAACCCTTAAATGCATACCGTACCGTATATGGTACATATTTTTAATCATACGGTAATCTAGTAAATTAAACTGAAGCGTGCGATTGTACGCTTTGAATCGTAACCGACAAAATTATCTTTCATATAAATACCGTCTTAGCTCACTTACGATTTGTTTCACTTGTCAGTAAGCTGCCGAAGTGGTGGAATGCACTTTTTACACGTAATTTCTTAAGTAAGTTTCAATAGTGAAAAAAAAATTATCGAATTTATTATTCCTGTAGAAATAAGTATTGATGAGTACATTGTGCTCTGTTTTAGCTAAATAAAAAGAATCTTGATCAAATTTGGTATTTCCGAATAGTTTTTTACCCTATTCTAAGGGTATATTAATTTTGACGCATAGTTTGTAACACACCTTAATATTGCCCGTGGACCCCTAAAAGTTACTATATTTATGATTATGATCAGCATCGATAGTAGTATCGATCTAGCCATGTCCGTCCGTCCGTGCGTCCGTCTGTCGGCAAAAATTAGGGCTTTAAACTGGACCTAGAGAGCTGAAATTTTAACCATATGCTCTCTAGGGTCCCGAAATAATTAAGTTTAAGAATTTTTGAAATCCGCCCACAGACACGCCCACAAACGCAAAAAAACAAAATTTAAAAAAAAATCAAATTTTGAGCTAGAGAGCTGAAATTTTTTAAATATGATCTATGGCTCCTAAAACTGATCGGGAGATTACATTTTTAAAATCCGCCAGAGACACGCCCACAATTAAATAAAACAATTTTATTGAAAAGTCAAAGTTTGAGCTAGGAAGCTGAAATTTATATATATACTTTCTATGGGCCCTTTATGCTCATGTGTAAATATTTTCAAAATCCGCCCACTGACACGCCCACAATTTAAAAAAAACAACCTTTTTTTGAAAATCCAAAGTTTGAGGTAGGGAGCTGGAATTTATAATATATACTCTCTAGGGGCCCTTTATGCTAATGTGAAAATATTTCCAAAATCCGCCTACTGACACACCCACAATTTAATTTTTTTTTTTTGAAAATGCAGAGTTTGAGCTAGGAAGCTGAAATATATAATATATACTCTCTAGGGGCCCTTTATGCTCATGCGTAATTTGTTTTTAAATCCGCCTACTGACACGCCCATAATTAAATAAAACAATTTTATTGGAAAACCAACGTTTGAGCTAGGGAGCGTTTTTTTTACAAAAGCTTCGTTTTTTTCGACAAAATCCTTTCAATGTTTTATAACAAAATATGTAGAGCGTTCTTAACAATTCAACCATACTGAGACCTTTGCCACGCCCACTTATGAGGGATAGGAATAAGAATAGGGTATCCAACAGTTCGCCCAAGGGGACTGTAGCCCGTCCCTATGTTTTTTTCTGTTTTTGGAGGTACCATTATGGTACACCATGCATTTGACTATTATTTTTGTAATGTGTTTGTAGATTATAGACATGGATTTCGTTATTATTGTCGAAAAGAGGTACAACGCTGATGAGGTGGCGGATATGATTTGTGATACTGGCGATTTTGAAATG
Organism: Portevinia maculata; assembly: GCA_949715645.1. NCBI lineage: Eukaryota > Metazoa > Arthropoda > Insecta > Diptera > Syrphidae > Portevinia > Portevinia maculata. The sequence goes on along the minus strand of OX454526.1, from coordinate 79,079,855 downwards.
GTAGGCATACCTAACAATGGTGATTTGTCTGATGATGAAAAGGAATGGGAAGATGACGGATTGGTTGATTAGAGAAAATCAAATATCGCAACGCGTGAGAAATCGGGCCGAAACCAGTTACGCCATATTGGATGATGGGGCAATTTCTGGCGTATTTCTCAACAATGAGAAGCAGCCACCCGAAATGCTCTCAGTGATCAGAATGACAAGTTGAGCCACGTACGCGAAGAATGCTGTAGGTATAAGGGCATTGTTATTGACATAACTTCCAATGATTTTGAGAGAGCTCGTTGAAAAAAAGGAAACTTACAGTTACGAAGAGCAAATCACTTTTCTTAGGAGCTCTAAATTGGAACCAGAGATAGCAGATGCTTACGCAACTGCGCAAATAAACCAAAGAAATGGGGATTCAAATTCTTCGCCATTTGCGATACAAACGGTTTCATGTACAAGTTTGAAATTTACACTGGAGAAGCCCATCCTTTATGGCCAGGAGAACCTGATTTGAAGGCGTCTTCTAATATTGTAGTACGTATGAAACGTGAAGTTCCCCGTTTTTAAAATTACATAGTATATATGGATACCTTTTACACGTCCATGCCATTACTGATTTATCAGCGGACCGTAGGCATTCACAGCATTGGAACGATAAATCGTAATCGAATAACAAATTGTAAACTTCCTGACCCAAAGATCATCATGAAATTAAATAGAGGCATTTCGGCAGAGTTCACAACAGATATTCAAGGTGTGGAGTTGACAACAATATCTTGGAAAGTTAAAAAAAGGTCGTTAACCTTGTGTCCACTTTCGTTGGCATGAAACCATTGCTAGCGGAACATAGTGTTGGTGTCGACGTCTGTACTGTTGAAGGATGGGATAAGAAGCACCACAAAGTAATCAGGATTCCCTGTCCTCAAATTATAGAAGGATACAATCTGCACATGGGCGGTGTAGACCTTATGGATTCTTCTTTGGGTCGCCTAAAGATTGGGTTAAAAAGCCGAAAATGGTACATCAGAATGTTCTACCATTTACTCGATATTTGCATGGAAAATGTATGGTTACTTTTCAAAAGAGCAAACCCTTCAATTTTGATAACCGAAAAGAAGTTCCGTTTGGAGGTATCCTACGTGCTGAGAAATATGACAGAAAAGTGAAAGAAAGATAGTCGGCCAGACGTACCTTTGTCAGTCCCGCGAAGCCAAACCGAACATCAGCTGCCTAATGATCTGCGACATGATGGTAACCTGCCAATTAATGACGGACGAGCTCGGTGCAAAAATTCGAAATGTGGTGGTGAAGGCAAGCAAGTGAACAACCGTTCCATTTATGCGCAAAGTGTAATGTTTATCTATGGTTGAACGCTAAACGCAATTATCAATTATCACACTAAGGCTGAATAATAATAATTATAATTACACTAAAAACGTCTCATATTATTATTTTAGTTCATTTTTCATTCATTCGTTCGTTTTTATAAATATTTTCTTAATTAATTAATTAAAAATAAAACATAATTTTAACACATAGTTTTAGTTGTATAGTGAATGCATAGTGTACCATATTTGGTACACATCGCAAATCGTCCTTTTTCCTCTTTTCCAGGAAAATGTTGCATTTTCCAGAAAAAATAATGCTCAATTCGTGTTTATTGAGTGGATTTACATTAAGTTAGCTTGGTCTCCATACTGGGAGCCGACCTCATGCATTTAAGCGTTTAACGTTTTGTATTTATAAGAACAAATTTCTATAGAACTCGATTAAAATGGCTAGGGACATCTAAAGTCGTTACACTTTTTCCGATTTATTCAATTATCCATTTTTTTGCTTATCCGTTCTCGACTGTATCTCAGCAATGGGTAAAGAAATTTAGTTGCTTCAAATAGGCAAATTCAAATTGAAAGCTATTATGACAAATCAGAAACCGTAAGATCACAATCACAAAGTCAATTACTGTTATTCAACTGGAAATTAGGTATATGAATTCGTCTAATTTTAGTTAGTTTAAGAAAAAAATCTATGCCGTTACGTTACGAAATTAAAAGTGGTCACACTATGTATTCTATTACGTGCAAAAAATCTAAAACAAAATTACAATCAGGTTTATTTTGCAGACATGAGATTTGAATTATTATCGAGCACATATCTTTCATAAATTATGCATGTAGTGCATTCTCAGACGTCATACCGCTTTAAAATGCGACTATACTTTTATTAAATTTCAGGATGTTTCTTAACTTACCCATTCACAATAGCAATGAAGACAAATCGAATGTAGCTATCTAAATCGTCGCCTGGATAAAATATTGTCGTAAGTTACAATTTGCTACTTTTGGGGAAACGCATTTTAAGTTCAAACATTTTTTGCTCAAAAACTATACGGTGAAATTTTTTAAAATATGAATGGCTGATACAGAAAAGATCTGGCAACTCAGAAACGTGAAAATAAATATAATATTCTGATAAATGAAGGAATAAGGGTAAATTTTTCTCCACTATGCCGTTGTCGTATGTGAGGGTTTAACCAAAACTGCTGGTTACCCAAACACAAAATAAATTTAAATGTTATTAGTATATTACATACGACAATATAAAACATTCTTACCTATTTATTTAAAAACAAAAATAAACTCAGATTTATTTTTTCAATTATTTATTTTCTGTAAAAAAATTTTTCTCTCTTCTTCCAAGTGTTTTTCATAAATCCGAGTTTCAGCTTCCGTACATGTTTCTTTATTAGCCTTGTAAAGACTACACTTGTCGCATAAGTCTTTTTTTGGGACATGGAATGAAAGGTTAAATTTTGTGTTAAATATCTTACGATAAACATCAATGGAAACTGGATTGTCAACTTTAATTTTGTACAAATCATACATCCTTTGTAAGTTTAGGTGTGCTTCTAAGTATTTTCTGGAGGTTGTTGAACGACAATATTGGGAGTCTACAACTGCGAAGCTCGAAATGTGGTCCTTCACCTCAGCTACACGGTCGACTTCCGTAGCCTTTCTACCACGCTTATTCTGAGAATTAGTAGACTCTCCATTTGTATATTTTGAGAAAAAGGAGTACACCGTTCTCTCTGATATACTCAATGTGTTTAAAAAATACTTCTTGCATACTTGTATGATCTCATTTTGGGGATTCTCATCATGTCTGGTATTTTTATTCCCTATTCTAAGGGTATATTAATTTTGACGCATTGTTTGTAACATACCTTAATATTGCCCGTAGACCCCTAAAAGTTACTACATTTATGATCAGCATCGATAGTAATGTCGATCTAGCCATGTCCGTCCGTCCGTCTGTCGGCAAAAATTAGGCCTTTAAACTGGACCTAGAGAGCTGAAATTTTAACCATATACTCTCTAGGGTCCCGAAATAATCAAGTTTACGAATTTTTGAAATCCGCCCACAGACACGCCCACAAACTCAAAAAAACAAAATTTTGGAAAAAATCGAATTTTGAGCTAGAAAGCTGAACATTTTTATATATGATCTATGACTCCTAAAATTCCTCGGGATAAAATAAAATAATAAATAAAAATTTTTAAAATCTGCCCACTGACACGCCCACAAATAAATAAAATATTTTTTTATACCCTATTCTAAGGGTATATTAATTTTTGAAAATCCAAATTTTGAGCTAGGGAGCTGAAATTTATAATATATACTCTCTATCGGCCCTTTATGCTCATGTGTAAATATTTTCAAAATCTGCCCACTGACACGCCCACAATTAATTTTTTTTTTTTGAAAATTCAAAGTTTGAGCTAGGGAGCTGAAATTTAAAATATATACTCTCTAGGGGCCCTTTATTCTCATGTGTTAATTTTTTTTTAAATCCGCCTACTGACACGCCCACAATTAAATAAAACAATTTTATTGAAACACCCAAGTTTGAGCTAGGGAGCGTTTTTTTTGATAAAATCCTTTAAATGTTATATAACAAAATATGTAGAGCGTTCTTAACAATTCAACCATACTTAGACTTTTGTCACACTCACTTATGAGTGATAGGAATAAGAATAGGGTATCCAACAGTTCGCCCAAGCGGACTGTAGCCCGTCCCTATGTTTTCGTCTACGTTTAATTTCATCTTTTTTAATATACATAAGTTCCATAAAATATTTTTTTGTCCTCTGATGATAGAGTTCAGAAATACGTACGAATGACTTCCCTCTGTGCATCTCTAATATTCCGGGTACAACCAGAAAAACAGGTATGTGTGCAAGTGTCACCCATCGTTCTGCCAAGCCTTGCAACACCGCCTTTTCCCTCATATGGAAGACCTTGATCACGAAGATTTTTTCTGATGTTTTGTTTCCACAATGAAGGATTTTTGTTTCTTTTTCTTGTGTTTGTTGGCGTTGTACTACACGCTGTAATAAACAATAAAAATAAAAAATTGACTTGTGATATATTGTTATGTATGTAATGTATATTCAGAAACTTCGATCTCGACTAGATTAGTGGAGGGAGTGGACAAAATCATTTTATTTGCAGCCTCATACAAATTTGTCAGGGCTGAGGTCCTGTTTTCTGTGTTATTAGGCAATTTATATGTTTGATCTTCTTCCTCATCATCTGCTGAAAAATCATTACAACTGAAATGAAGACTCGCACCTGTATAAGAATCATCATCACCTAGTATTTCGTTGCGCATGCTAAAAAAATTAAAAGAATTATTCAAAGCTCTCTTTTGCCTTATCATGCATTATCATACGCATATAGAGTTCCGCAGATACACTTGGTGCAGGGGACTCGTCCGACCTCTGCGACATCTTGATCACGACTGAAATTACACCAGTCTGTGCTTTATCTTATGAGACATACGACAAACGTTTACTCTATTGCAATAAAATATTGTCAATCAATTAACAAACTTTCACTGAACAGATTTTGTATGAAAAAAATGTCGTATGTTTTTATTTTGTCATATGTGTAGCATTTTGTATACACATACGACAAAGAAATACTTAAATGTTGGCGACCTTGCACATACGACAACTTTTGACGATATTATTTTGGAAACTAAGGCAAATATCGGAAAACGGATTTCACTAGTTGGTAGAGAAAAATTTAAATAACAAAACTGCATTTAAATCTCAAAACCTCAATTTTTCACATACGACAATATTTTATCCAGGCGAAGAAATGTAACCGATTCTTTTTTTGTCGTCCTGATCTAACGAGTATAGAAAATGGCTAATGTAAATATGAAAAAAAACGATCCCAATCGTGCACTTTATTTAAAATGGGAATGCATTGCCCAAATTTATTTCCCAATCCCTGCAATTTTAGCTATACTTTATTTCAATCCCACCCTTCTCATTGCATACTCTCAAACAATATTTCACTTTTCTCTCAATATACTCAAGATATTACTTCAATATTGACTTTACCACAAAACGAAGGTGAAATTACAAATACAATTTTCTGTCGCATGTTAAAATTCAACTGTCACTTCGCAAGTTGTGTTGTTTGTTCACCTTGGAGTTAACTGACTTTGAGGTGGTCCGGGCTGTTAAAGCATCCTTTATCTGAATCGTTCCGTTTATCAACATTTTAAAAAGGATTTCTAACAGCTATTTAAATAAAGAAAACAAAATCAACACATGATTTACATTCATTTTTGTATCCCAAGGTCGGATTCTAGAAGTGTTTCTATGGCAATTATAGTCTCGAATGGCTGTCAGAGAATGGTGGGCTATAGTACAATAATAGCAACTCAAATATGATAACGTACCTCGTCAGTTATGTACACATTTTCTGTTGGCAATAGTTTTCTGGAGTTCATTTTGTCAAAAAGTTTTTTCCCATTAATGTTGGTGAACCCCACTTTATCAAGTGACAAGAGTTGAATATTGTTAAGTGCCTATTAACAAAATTGTTGCAAAAACGTTCGCCTTAGCTTATTCATTCATTTAAATAAATAAATAAAGGAATCTGTCTGTTATTTATTTTTGAGTTTTAATTCTCAAAATGAAACGAACAACTAAGAGAACAAATTGGGTGTTCATTGCGTTTTATTCGGAACTTGAATTAATTGTAACCAAAAAAATCCTAATTCATATAAGTTTTACTTTTTTTTTATAATTTGCGTGCGCTAAAGGGATTTCTTTTTTCTGTAGTGAAACAGTACCCTTATAATGGTAAAACCACAGCAGAGGCATTTAGTTACTTACTGAAAGAATAGAAGGATAGGAAAGAAGTTTGGTGCGATGGGATTTGTTCTCCACAGGTGGCGCCTAAATTGCTTTAGGGAGATCAGTTTTTGTTGTGTGTATTGAATTTTTAAAAAGCATGGCCCTGGTCTGGATTCGAACGCACGACCTGCCAATCACTTAGTGAATACACTACCATCGCACCATTGCCACCTGTGAAATAATAGAAAATAAAAATTAAAAATCGGCATTTTTCGGCAGACCGTGGCCAAAAGGTTATGTCTTTAACAAGTGTTGACATCTTCTGTTCATCTGAATGCTTGGTTTTATCTGCCAATGGAGATTCAAAACAAATTCATAGATAGTAAAATTTTGTTTATAATGTACTTACCTAAAACAAATGAATAAAGTACATAGTCCACTGTAGCTCACAAGATAACTTACAAAGATTTGACCTTTTACTGCAAATGCAGCTTAAATATTATGAAATGGATTTTCATGTCTTTTACATGTTGTGTAACATCTTCAACGAGCAAAATATATTTTATTTAAGACTCAAATGAACAACAGTCTTTTAACGGCGGCCAACCGTCCCCCATGGAGGCTGCCCCCCCCCCCCCCCATTGCAAACAATTATAATATAGTCCCGTAAAACCACTTAAGCATCCCCATGTCCCCCAATGGCAGTTGTAATCCCCCATTGCAAACATTTATAATATAGTCCCCAAAACCACTTAAGCGTCCCCCATTCCTATATTAATAAATTCATTCTTAGATTTCCAAGCCTAACCAATGTACTACAAAAAACAAAGAAACAAACGACGAGGTACTCCCGTACGTTTCAACTACACCACTACTACAGATAAAAAAATGTATAGATGTAAAGGCCCCTGTATCCTGTCTGTATAAAAAAATGTTTTGAAATTTCTGCAGCAGCAGTAGCCACGCATAAAAACGGTCAAGACTTAAGCTTTCAGAAATACATATCTTTATACCCTATTCTAAGGGTATATGCATTTTGACTCATAGTTTGTAACGTACTTTAATATTGCCCGTATATCCCTAAAAGTTACTATATTTATGATCAGCATCGATAGTTATGTCGATCTAGCCATGTCCGTCCGTCCGTCCGTCCGTCTGTCGGCAAAAATTAGGCCTTTAAACTGGACCTAGAGAACCTAACCATATACTCTCTAGGAGCCCGAAATTATCAAATGAATTTTTGAAATCCGCCCACAGACACGCCCACAAACTCAAAAAAAACAAATTTATCGAAAAAAACGAATTTTGAGCTAGAAAGCTGAAATTGTTTATATATGATCTTGGACTCCTAAAACTGCTCGGGAGAATTTCTTAAATACGCTCACTGACACGCCCACAATTAAATTAAACAATTTTATTGAAAAACCAAAGTTTGAGCTAGGGAGCGTTTTTGTTATGTAGAGCGTTCTTAACAATTCAACCATACTTTGACTTTTGTCACGCCCACTCATGAGGGATAGGAATAAGAATAGGGTATCCAACAGTTCGCCAGTGGTGTATGGTGTAAATAGTTCTTTATGGTGTAAATCGTTTTTGCTTAATGTCGTTGCACCTACATATAAAGGCGCTTTCATTAGCGACTTTATAACTTCAAACTTTCAGTGTGAACGCACCCTTAAACCGATTATCGAACTGTCAATGTCAGAATATTAAGTAAAATCAGCATTTACATCATGGTGAAGTACACGAAGGGCCAACGTTTACAAATATTTTAAATTTACTACCGAAATTCCGAGTCGGTGCTCGCAACTTTAAAAGCGTTAACCCCAATTTTCGGCCTTAATTTTCGTCCCAGTAGCCAAGCAATTCATAGTCTAGTGAAAAAATTTGAATCAGAATATTCGCTGCTTGATGTTGCCGTACCAGTGAGACTACGTTTTGCCCGCAGTGTGGAGAATATTGCTGCCGTAGAGGCGTCCGTCGCAAACCAGCCAACTCAGTAAATTTCACGGCGTTCTCAAGAATTGGGCCTCTCCCAGACCACATTATGGCGAATTTTGCGTAAGGATCTTGGCCTACACCCTTACAAGATCAAGCTGACTTAAGAACTAAAGCCATTTGATTATATGCAGCGATGTACGTTCTCGAATTGGGCTCAGGACATGATGGAAGAAAATGAAGAATTTCATCGCAAAATCATCGCATTTTTGGTAAACGGTTTCACCAATAAGGAAAGTTCATATGCGTTATTGGACAGGTAAGAACTCTCATGTGCTCCATGAAACAGCACTTCATCGTGCAAAAAGTCAAGTTGGTGGGGTTTTCATGCCGGTGGCGTCACTGGGCCGTTTTTTTTTTCGTCGATGAAAATGACCGTTACCGTTTCGCTATAATTTGTGTTTTACCAAAATACCGCCGATCGTTCAGAAGCGCAGTTGTAAATTCAGTGAAGATATGCAAAAAGAATTCCCTTTTTTAGAAAAGTGTTTAACAACTTCGGATGTTGGTACGTTGCAAGAAATGTAATGCAACATTTTCTGTTTCTAACTGCGGCAGATATGACAAAAAAGCACTAACTGCCGCTAGCACGTCTTCGTCAGTGACAAATTACTTTCGCAAGGAAAAATATGGAGACAAAGAAACAGAGCTGGCAAAAGCCGAAGGTTTGTAGGCTTTCCATACGGTAAGTCACAATGAAAGTTTTCGATCGATATAATACACTTCCGAATTAATGCAAAAAGTTTTTGATAAGAAGTTTTGTTGAGGGAAAATTAAATGTGAAGCTATTGAAAAAAATGTGATTGCTCCGTATTCTTCAGAAATTCTTAAAACAGAGCTTAAATATGTTTCATTAGTCTGTATATTTAGAGATGATTCGAATCATAAAGACATTAAAATATTTCCAACGCTAGTGAGGTATTTTCATCCTACAACCGGAACTAATGTAAAAATATTAGATCTCGTGAATTTACCTGGTGAAACAATAGTTATCATATATAATTCTTTAATGGACATTGTTGAAGATAAAGTGGTTGGATTTTGTGCCGATAACGCCAAAACCAATTTTGGCGGGGCTCGACGTGAAGGTCAATGTAATGTTTTCAGAAAACTGGCAAACAATGCTATTCAAACAGCAGCAGATTTGTTACCAGTGGATAAAGTTACGATGATTTATTCGTATTTTTATATATAGATACAACGTGCGTGTAGAAAATCTTAAAGATTTTTGCGAAGAAACAGAAATGCAATATAAAAACATAGGGGCGGGCTACAGTCCGCTTGGGCGAACTGTTGGATACCCTATTCTTATTCCTATCCCTCATAAGTGGGCGTGACAAAAGTCTAAGTATGGTTGAATTGTTAAGAATGCTCTACATATTTTGTTATATAACATTTAAAGGATTTTATCAAAAAAAAACGCTCCCTAGCTCAAACTTTGGTGTTTGAATAAAATTGTTTTATTAAATTGTGGGCATGTCAGTAGGCGGATTTAAAAAAAATTAACACATGAGAATAAAGGGCCCCTAGAGAGTATATATTATAAATTTCGGCTCCCTAGCTCAAACTTTGAATTTTCAAAAAAAAAAAAAAATTAATTGTGGGCGTGTCAGTGGGCGGATTTTGAAAATATTTACACATGAGCATAAAGGGCCCATAGAGAGTATATATTATAAATTTCAGCTTCCTAGCTCAAACTTTGGATTTTCAAAAATTAATATACCCTTAGAATAGGGTATACAAAAATATTTTATTTATTTGTGGGCGTGTCAGTGGGCGGATTTTGAATTTTTTTATCCCGAGCAGTTGTAGGAGTCATAGATCATATATAAAAAATTTCAGCTTTCTAGCTCAAAATTCGATTTTTTCCAAAATTTTGTTTTTTTGAGTTTGTGGGTGGGTCTGTGGGCGGATTTCAAAAATTCGTAAACTTGATTATTTCGGGACCCTAGAGAGTATATGGTTAACATTTCAGCTCTCTAGGTCCAGTTTAAAGGCCTAATTTTTGCCGACAGACGGACGGACGGACGGACGGACGGACATGGGTAGATCGACATTACTATCGATGCTGATCATAAATATAGTAACTTTTAGGGGTCTACGGGCAATATTAAGGTACAAACTATGCGTCAAAATTAATATACCCTTAGAATAGGGTATACAAATGCTGGGATACAGTAAAACAAGATGGCTTGGACTTGCGCCTGCAGTAAAGGAGAATATTACAAATGTATTTGACATTAAAATCATACCTTTTATCGCAAGGAAAATGCCCTGCTGCACTAAACTAATATTTCTTTAATGAATGCTCAGAGCTGTGGTTGAAATGTATCCATGTGCAGTGCAAGTATCATTATTTAACGATTCCGTTAAAATGATGGAAGGAGACAAGATAAGCTTCATAGAAGTTTCTCACTTATTTGTGGAATTAAGAAACAAGTACGTCAATCGGTTAGAAAAGGACTATAGATATTCCGCTGACCATAAGAAATGATTTTTATATTTGGGTTCTATTAAAACAATGTCTTAAATGGGCTGATGTACATTTATTGTTGCAGATGCCTACAGCGACTATAGCTATAAACGAAGAAAGCTTGTTCGACTAAATCAATTACCTACGTATCATATAACGTGACCCAGGATGTCCAAAATAAATGGGAAGAAATGACGATGGATGGAGATATTTCAAAATTTTGAAGAAAAAGGAATAAAGTACAAAAGCTTGGCCATCGTTCATCGTCCATCGTCCAGTATCTTCTTAGTTTGCCAGCGACCAATGCACCTACAGAACGTGTTTTTTCGCTTATGAATGCCTCATGGACATCTGAAAAATCATCACATAAAGTTGTTACGCTACGCGCAATCTTTTTTCAAAAATTTAATACGGCCAATTGTGCACATTTTTTTTGATTCCTGATCAAAATCCAGATTTAGATGAAAACATGTCACTCATGTATAATATATGATTTTAAAAATAAATAATGACAGTAAATAACGTTTCTTTGTTTTATCATGTAAGTGAATTCCTTCACCCTCACAATATCAACCCACATACCCAAACCTATCCAAAAGAATGTCCCCCATTGGCTTTTTATAAAGATGGCCGCCTTTCTTTTTACCAGACTTGTTATGTATACAGTAAAGCTAAACTTACTTCTTTAATTCGTCCATATTATTATTAATACATAGTGAACCGATTTCGATTTTTAGTGTAAACCTATTTTAAGAGATGTAAAAAATTGTGACGTTGGGAAATAAAGTAGCTGTTGAACTATCCTGTTGTGTTTGAATATTTAACATTGCCGACGGGGAATTTAGAAACCAAACACGTTCAGCACAAAGTGTTAAAGTTTAGTGATAATATTTTCTCATGGGCATGTTTCCATTTGTCCAGGAAGTTCGGTCTTCCTTGTCGTCTCGAACTTGGGGGCTGTGATATTTACATACTGGTAATAAATATCCTCCTTTACGGGTCGTTACAGGTAGAGGATCGAATGTAGTTGGCACTATTTTGATTTCAGTTGGGGAGGATTACAAATTGCCAACACTTGAAATTGAGTCGAAGAGCAACTTAAAACTGGGAGAAACTGGGTGGACGAAATTTTGCCTAAGTGGAGGAAATGTTTTGGATGCCCGGATTTGAATGCTAGTATGAATTCGGTAATTAGTGGTAATAGTTGTCTATCAAAGATTATTCCTGAAAGAATATCTAGTAAGTTTTCCAAAATTATTTGAAACTTCGTCAGAAATAGTAATCTATCCGAATGCAAAAGCTAACATTTATTAACTCTTCGCTACCCCTTTAAGTTTGAGGCCACAAATGAGTGATGAAGGAATTATCGAGCCAATTTGGTATAGTAAATAGGCAGCACCATTAGTTTGCGTTTAAAAAAAAACATACGGTTAGACTTTTTGGAAATTTCAAGTTACCGTTAATCAAGTTAAATGTTTATCCGTTTTCTCTTACTGATGAAATCTTAGCCGGAATGAGGGAAAACATTTTTACTTTCAGTCAAGAGTTGATGAAAACTCACAGTGTCACAATATATCTTAGTCGTTAACACACACCATGGATTACATATACAACTTGTTGACTTTGAAATTCATTTTTTATTCATTACTAAATATCTGCTTGCATACTAGACAAAAATGATTAAATCTAACTTAAAATTAACAGGATACTTATTATTAACTTAACTATCACCTTATAATTATTGCCTTTAAAAACTATTTACGAACTAATCTTACATATACAGTCGAGAAAATTTTTAAAACTCGGCATCAATGTTTACATTTTTTATATTATATTATATAAATTAAAAATAAATTAAAAACCACCTATTCTACTTACTTAAACTATTTAACGCATCAAGTGGTCAAAATCCCAATTGCTTTCCGAGCGCCTGGCAGTCGTCAACATGCACACGCGCTGTCGTGAGCTGACTGAAGCCTTGCAGCGTCAATCCTCTCCCGGAAGCCTCATCACAAGCTGACGCGCCCGACCTCTCCCAGAAACGCCCTAGCTAACTTACACCCCTATTGCGAGTGTCAATCGACAATTGATAATTGACTGTTTTCAATGTGTGCTATTGTGAACAGATCATTTAAATTGATATTCTTGTCAATCGCATTGTTTCAAATGACTGCGATTGTTAAAATCCTTTAGAATCCTTCGATCACAATAGCACACATTGAAAATAGTCAATTATCAATTGTAGATTGACACTCGCAATAGGGGTGTTAGTCTAACTTTGAAAATAAGAGGATGTTACCTAGAGTAACGCACCTTCTTCGGAGGTCATGTTACCCCTCCCACCTCAAAAAGCCACCAAAATTCGGCAAATTGCTTTTCTGTATTGAAGTTGTACAATTTGTCACGGATGCCATATGGTGTTTTTGTAGACCTAATGGAATTCCAGAAGACTATGGATACTATTCTCAAAAATTTGGAATTTATTTCAAGAAAGATAGTCTAGGTTGTGGAATGTCTTCAAACGGTTGGAAGAGTATAATGTGCACGACCCCATCTAGATTTTATAAGACCATTAACTGTCTCTTTTCCTTGCAGAGGATCAATTGCCAGTCCATGAATCAACGATCCCCATCTATACAGATGACTCCAAGATGGATACTGGCGCCGGCGCGGGTTTTTATTCCGAAATACTCGGAATATCTCTATCAGACTCCCCGACTACAGCAGCGTCTTCCAAGCTGAGGTTCTGGCGGTGACAACAGCCGCTAAACAGGTTGCAATGATGGCAATACCACAGGCTGATATTACCTTCTTCATTGGCAGCCAAGCGGCAATAAAATCGATTTCCGCCACAGAAATAAAATCGAAGCTTGTAAGTCGCTATCTCGAAGAGCTACTTGTTCTTGGCGCGCAGCACATTGTAAGACTCTGTTGGGTCCCCGGACTCAGTGGTGTCCCAGGAAATGAAAGAGCCGATGAACTGGTAAGAAAAGGATCATCCCTTGAATTAAGAGAGGCTGACACTACAGTAAAAACCCCACCCCGTTACCTTAAATAGGTGATTGGGGATAAAATACTGGTGGCAGCAAACGAAAGATGGAGTGCCCTTGACTCCATAATAACCTGTCATAACCAGGAATATGTGGCCACTTTATAATAAACAAAAGACCGAGAGAACCCTTCAAATGAATAAAAAATCGTTGTCCTCTCTCACAGTAACCTAACCTAACCTAACCTATAATGTGCACGTAAACCGGGAAAAATGTATTTTTTTCCAGGCAAGTCTAGAATACCTAGGCCATATTATATCCCTTATTGATATTAGTCCTTCAAAAGCGAAACGTGAGGTTATTTGTCTGCACCGCAGTCCAAAAACAAAGAGCGGCTGCACAATTTTCCAGGACTAGTTAATTCTTATTTAAAGTTCTGGCCTTTTAATATACTTTATTGCCTATTACACAAAAGCACTCCATTTATATGGGACGAAATATGTACCAAAACTTTCGATAACAGTAAGCGATTCTCAGTGTCTTGGAATTTGATTTGAAAAAATTGTGGTTTCTGCAACTCTATATGCAGCAAAGAAAAATTATTCGCAGCTTGATCGTGAAGCCCTGGCTTCTTATAATTATCAAATAAAATACAGACTGGGAAAAAAACTACTAAAGCGGACGGATTGTCGCGATTATCGCCAGAAAGTCCAACCGATGTGGATGAATATTATTTAAATTAGTTTGGAATGGGTGAATGGGTGAGATCCATAAGCATGAAAGACAAAACGTTGATCAATGGAGAGTAAGTTGTCCTTAAAAATGTTCAGGAGGAAAACCAAAATATTTTGCATAGTCAGCATGTGCGAATCATTCGGATAAAATGTTTGTCTGGACAAAGTGTTTGGTGGCCGTCTATAAACAAACGAATTGATAGTTTTGTCAAAAAATGTGGCTCATTTAAAAAAGGTCAAAGTAGAACGAAAGAATGTCCAAATTTTACATGGAAACAAAACAGCGTTCCTTTTCGAACGCATGTATATAGATTTGTTCTAGTTTGGTGGAAACGATTTTTTAATGAAAGTGGACAATTTTAGCAAACGGATTTCTATTTACATTCTGACAAAATCTACCGCGTTGTCCGTGATTGATAAATTAAAAAATCTATTTGCAACATTGGGTTTTGTATAACGTTAGTAAGTGATAATGGTTTCAATTCTCTAGTGGTGCCTTTCAATTATTTTTGAAAACCAATGGAATGGACTATATTTCAAGTCCGATATATCATCCTCAGAGCAATGGATTAGCAGAAAGAGGCGTGGGTACTGCAAAGAAAGCATTAGTTGCATATTTAAATGAATCTAAGTCGGATAAGCATTCCTATTTAAATATAGAAATACCTCGACCACTGTAACAGGAATATCGCTAAGTGCAATTGTATTTTCTTTTAAACTAAGAACCTTATATGCTTACATAATATAAACCTTCTTAAAGAAAATACATTAGATAATATAATTTATAACAATTCTAAGGAGAAGAAAGAGATCTACGAGTATTAACAATTCTTAAAACACAAAAATCATTCTTTTGATTTTGTACCTAGTCAAAAGCTTTTGTATCGCAATCCAGAAAAATGATATGCAAAATGTATACCAGCTTTAGTTTTTTTTGCTTTAAATAATTGAATGCGACTTATCAAAATAAAGTAGAAGAAGAGATATATATGTATTTATAAAAGAGGAAAAGTTGAATGAAAATAAGAAAGAAATTCAAGATAAAGATTACACCGCAAAGCTACGACCCAGAAAACCTAAGAAATAAAACAAAATCAACTTAAGAAGGTACTTATTTATAAAATGAAGTAAAAAGTAGGTACAAATGTATTTTTTTAAGGTTATACGCAAATCTATTATTATGCTTTGAAGATTCTTTTAAGAAATATCGACATAGAATTTAATTAATTAGTAAACAAACAAAAAAGCGGTTGATGTTATGTATACATATTAAAGTAATGCTAAACTAGGAAGTGAAGTTCTTGCATATTCTTATTATTATATAGCTAACGGATTTATGGTGCCTTATTTATTCATGCAAGTGTATTTTAAGAGATGTAACAGATTGTGACTTGAATATTTAAGAGACCGGACTGTTGTTTGATATGTCACCCTTTTTAGGCATTTCAAGGATTCAAGGCACAAACGTGAACATGTTTACAAATGAATAATTAATTGAATGCTCCATTGTCACTGTCATTGTCGAGAAGCACCCGTTCAGTACCTACCAGTACATGCTACCGAGCTTTTATCATTTCCACTGCATCGTTTCCTCTCAATGGTAGGTATCAGTTTAGTTGGATATAGGGAATAAGTGATTCTGACCTCTTGTTCCAGCAGTCAATTCATACAAATTCGTATTCTGTTTGCTTCACATATGCCAACACCGAATAGTGTCATACTTGATGTGCCACCCTACACGTAATAATTTACTTATTGTTAATTATAAAAAAAAACAATTATTTTACTTTTGGGAGCAAACCGGTGCTCTTTATTAATCAAATGAATGGCTTGTGGTTCTTTAGTAAATTGTTTCAAATTGGTCCAGTAAGCATTCCCACCAACATCGAAACAGATTTTCTGTTGCTTCTATACTCTGGCCACATTTTGTTGAATGTTTCAGAGGTGGGAAGGGTGTTCCACCTGTTATTGGCAATTTTCATTATTGTCTGCCCCACTCGTGCTTTGAGATCGCACACGGGTGGTTTGAGAGACTGGTCCGCCTGTTCAGGACGGTAGAACGCTTTCTTGCTAATTCATCGGCAATTTCATTACCCTGTATACCCCTGTGCCCAGGGACCCAGCAGAGTCTTGCATTATGTTGACCACCAGGAGCCTTCACCTGTTCTCGACACCGTTTCAAAAGATTCAATTTAATTTCGACAGCGGAGATTGCTTTTATTTTAGCCTGGCTGTCAAAGAAAATTGTGAAATCATCACGTGGTATCGTCCCCATTGACTGGAATACGAAATGTGTTCTTTAGTTTTAATGTTTCGGAAAACACTCCAGCTTCAACGCGTACGTCCATCTTTGAGCCATCTGTAAAGATGAAGATAGATTCGGCTGCGTGTTCATTTAATTCCAAGTCCTCTCTGCTAAAATTGTTTTTTAAAAGAAATCTCAGTGGCGCCGGATGGTGCAAAAGTGGCCGACTACTGAATTTTGGTGGCCGGGTGAAATTTCACTTTTTTCAAGAAATTACTTTTAATTTCAAATGCATAAGTCTAGTTATGTACATTCATCTATTTTTTTTTTTACTTAAAATTTCCAATAATGTGCAAAAAAACAAAAAAACGTTAATTAAATGGCCAGGTGAATTAGTTATCATTATCACGAATCAAAGTTAGAAAAATAGTTAGGGGGCCGTGTACTGGAACACTTTATTTTAGATCGTGGAATCTAATTATTAAAAAAAATATTTGTTCGTTCTCTTTGTAGAGAACGCCACCACTTTTAAATGAAAACACAAGCATTTTAGTTTTAAAATATTTATTAGTAGAAGCTTCCAATCCCTTACCCTGGGTGGGGGGAAATCTTTAGCTGTACGAAGAACTAGAACTATGAACAGGAACTAAAATTAATCTCAGAAAGAAACCCTTTATATAGTGAAATATCTGCTGGGTCAGCAGTTTGATTGAAGATCATTTATTTCATCTTTATTACTTCTGATTCAAGACATAGTAGTTAATTAGTTTTCGACGCAAGAAAGATCTTGGTATTATTATACATTGTAGTTGATTAGTTTTCTATGCAAGAAAGATCTTGCTATTGTGATACATTGAAGATGTACACTTGTGTCAACAAATGAAGTTGGCACTGCCATTATTTATGCCTTGTATCAGATTACATTTTATATCTTTGTTTATGAAGACTTTGTCTTCAGTGGATTAATGTTTGGGTGGTTACATTTTACACAATACAATTTCTATGAAGACTTTGTTTTCAGTTGATTTATAATTCACTATTTGGGATTTGTGGGAATGTGACCCCTCCCTCCTTAAGTTTGGTACTCTCCTGAGTATTATTAATTTTATTTTCAATTTTAATTTTTTGAGTTTTCTTTCCCCTACAGTACAGTATAAGAATTACAATTACAATAATTATTATTATAATACTTGTATATGATATAACATGGTTTATATTATTTTGATATTTTATTTCTTGTAATTCTTTTCAATTCTCAATTTGATTTATATGTATATCTTCTAAAGTTACATTTATTTTCGTAAAGTTCAATGTGTTGTGTAATGGAATTACAATATTTTGTTTAAAAGTTTCTTTCCGATTTGAGTACAAATTGCATTAATTTTAATGTTACAATATTTAAAATGTATAAGGTTATTTTTAAAAATTGTATATTCAATATTATTACAATGTTCATTTAAACTTGATTCTAATAAGTTTTTTGTTCAAATAAGTCCATCTTCTAATTCTATTAATTCTTGATCTTTATTTGATCTTATTTTACAATTTTCATATTTTGTCTTAAATAGGTTTTGGATACATATTGGAATTTTCTTTAAATGCTTTACATACTTTATTTTGTTTTTTTCATATAATGTCCCGTTACAAATGATATGATTATATTTTGATATTTCAACTTCAAGTCCATGATCGTTAGGTATAGGTAGAATTATTATACTTTCACATTTATATGTAAATGCTGGTATTTTTAGAATGAAAACTAATTGGTTGTTTCTAGTTATACTCTCAATATATTCCAATTTATTAAATTATTATTATCGCTATTTTGATATTTATATTTTCTTTTAAAATGAGTTTTATGTAATTTTTTATTATTCACATAATATTTATTATTGATTTTTTCTACTTTTGTTTTTTTTTTATATTTTGCAGCTATCTTCTTTGCTGTTCTAACTACGTCTGTTTTACGTATAAATCCTTATTTAAATCGGGTTCAACAAAATCTATTTTATTTTGATTTCTTTTATTAATATTATCTTCCTTAACTTTTTGTATTGTTTTTCCTATTCCTTCTAATTCTTCTACCTTTATTTTGTTTTGAATAAAATCCATAGGTTTTCTTAATATTGTTGAATGGATTGTACAGTTATATATACTTACTGCTTTTATTACTTTTTCTTTTTAGTTTAATATATTCTTTTTCTTTCTTGTGCATTATATATTCTTATATGTTCATTGAGTGTACCGTGCACTCTTTCTACATCTGAATTTCCTGTCTTATGATTTGGGGTTGTCAGTTTTATTTTAATTCCCTCTTCGTTGCAATATTCTTTAAATGCTAGGCTGCTAAATTCGTTGTCGCATACTATTTCTTCGGGTTTGCCCATTATTGAGTTTCTTATTTTAAGTTGCTCAATTATTTTCCGTGTGTTTCTTTATTTTTTCCGGATAAGGAATAGAAAAGACAGAATATTCGATTTTTTTATCCGGAATATCCAGAATGGAATGAATAAAGAAACAAAAATGGACCGAATAGAATGACAGCCATTTGCCTATTGACCAGCGCTGCCACTTAGTTCAAGAACAAGTACAACATTTACTACTTACAATTAATATATTTTTTCTATTACTGAACTCACATGTGAGGTAATACTCCACTACAGCACTAAAGTAAAAACATATATAATAAAACAAATATGAGAAGAGAAACCTTAAGAAAATACAATTTAAGTTCACAAAAACAATAATAATAACGATATCTCAGTAATACAAATTAAATTAAATTAATTAAACACCCTTATTATCGTTGTCAAAAATCAATTATTGATAAACGACAAAATTTATTAATTGATCGATATTTTGGTACTATGAATTTCAATCAACAAATTATTCATGCATTGTGAACACTGACAAGCAAAATGCGATAGAGCACGTGCGTAAAGCTATCTCTTTCTGAAGCGCCGCATTTCTTTCTTAAACGTCAAGAAAAAATTGACGCATACAATTTCAGTAATTTGCAGAAATTGTATGAAAAATTATTGCGATTGTTAATAAAGTATATATTTAGGTGAAATCAAAGGGAAATCTTCTCCTTATTGAGGAAAAACCTGAGAAAGTATGAGTCAGGGCAAACAAAATATATAAAAACAGTGAACATGTTGACCAAAATGACTTGTGCAGCTCCTGATGCAGCAATTTAAATGCATTTTCATTTTTTTGTACAATTTTGTTATTAATTAATTGTTTTTGTTCGTTTATACTTAGTAGTATTAAAAATATGTATATAGCAAATTCGTTCAACCTAATTTGTTTCCAAAAAAAAACATTTTTGCCAAAAGTTCATTTTTATTTCTCGTACACAATTCAACAATATTTTTTACGTTTTACTGTTCAAAAATAGTGTTTAGGTACTCCTTCTTAATTTTATAGCGCACATAATTTGATTATTCAATTAATCAGCTGAGTACTACTATTGGGAAAACGTATTAAAATTTAATTTTATTTTGTTGTTAGTTGTTTTGTTTAAGCTCATGCTTTTGTGACTGCTTTTTGTTCATAAGATTTATGGAAGTGAAGTTCCAGTGATTGTATCTATTCAATACATATTATTTTATTTTCCAAAAAAGCAATTCTACTCACATTTCGTTTTAAAAATGTTGTTTTACAAACAAAAACAGCGAATGAATTCTCTAACTTTATTTGTCAGTGACGAATTTGTGATTGACTGAACATTTTAAAGCTATCAATATTTCGACAACCAAAACAATATGTAGCGGAAAACGACATGTCCCTATTTAAGTCTCCCCAGCTGCGTTTCTTAACGAAGTACCCAATAAAGTAATATACAACTTTCGCTCAGATAAAGCGTAATATATTATTTATTACTAAGATATTGTTATTATTTTTATGAATAATATTATATTCTCGTGTTGTTATTATGTTAAATATGTTGAATCGAGTAAGGATTTAGTACAAGTTCGAAAAACGTGCACCTTTTTATGTAGCATAAGTGGCAACACTGCTCATGAAATCATCTTGTCACCAACTACCAACATCTATGCGGCATTTCATGCCCACAGAAGAACATTTTAAAAATGTATATTTGATTCTGGAAGGAAATTAAAAATATATAATAAAAAAATAATTAACTTAAAACAACACACATAAAAATATAAAAAAAGACAATAAATTTGCAATAAATGCTCACCCATTTGATTGTTTGCTGTTGCTTCTATTTTTTTTTTTTTTTGATCAAGTGCATCTGTCAAACGAGGGAATATTCTTTTTCTTTTTATTCCACCTTTCTCTAGGAATAAAAAGAATGCATTCCATTTATTCCAGAATGAATAAAGAAACACCGAAATGGATTATCCGGAATATTCCATTGAATAAAGAAACGTTAATAGCTCACTCTGAATATTTCGAATATTCAGAATGAATAAAGAAACATACGGTTTATGAGTGTTTCTACTAGCTATGGGAAAAGCGGCCAAATGTTTAGTAAATTTGTCAATAATTGTCAAAAAGTAAATATCTTTACTTGGAATATATATATCCATGTGTATAAGCTCATTTGGCTTAAGTGCAATTTTACTTAGTTCAAACTTTATTTTCTCTGGGCTTCTATCATGTTTTGCTACCTGACATACAGTACAATTGTTAATATATCTTCTTATTAATTCCCTTAATTTTGGGAAAGAGTATTCATTTTTAATTTCAAAATATGTTTCTTGTATTCTTCTATGATTAAATTGTTCATGAATCTTCTGGATGAGATTCAATGCATCGTTTATACTACTTAAATCTTTTAAAAGAGTAATGCATCTTAGTAATTTTAGCTTACTTTGATTGCTGTAGAGCTCGACATATTTTTCTTGAATTTTGCAAAATAAATTATCACTTGGACAATATACTGCCATTTTTCCGTGATCGGGTAAAAATTCCCTTAATGCTTCAGTAAAATGATCGCCTACATCTTTTGATTTAATAGTTAATCTTCTTACACCTTGGTATATAAATTTAATATTTTTATCTTCGTCTTCTGACTCTGTCTATAACTTCTATTTGGTGCTTAAACATATTTGTAGGTAATTCTAAAATTCCTATATGATCATTTCTTTCTTCCGTTCCACTATGATTTGTGGCTAATGATAAGTCATCCTTTCTATTAAATGCATTTACTTCTACTCGTAGTCTACTAAGATAATCTGCTAAATGATTTTCTTTTCCCTTTAAATATTCAATATCAAAGTCGTATTCATTTAAACTGATCTTCCATCTTTGGAGTTTCGAGTTTGATTCTTTAAGGTTACTTAACCATATTAAAGGTCTATGATCGGTCCGTATCTTGAATTTACGACCGTAGAGATAAGGTCTAAAATATATGGTTGACCATACTATACTTAATAATTTCTTTTCAATAGTGCTATATCTGCGCTCATGTCCATTGAGGGTACGAGATGCATAACACAAAGGGTGATTCGATTGTGAAAGAACAGAACCGATTGTATAATTTGAGGCATCGGTTGTTAACACTAAATCTTTTGTGTAGACAGGATATTGTAAAACGGGGTCACTAGATATGAGCAATTTAAGCTCCTCAAATGAAGTAATGTATTCTGGGTCTTTAATGTTTATCTTTACTCCTTTTTTAAGATATTTGGTCATAGGTATTGCTACTTTTGAATAATCTTGGATACATTTTCTGTAGTAACCTGTTAAGCCTAGAAAAGATTTTATTTGTTTTGTTGTACACGGAATTGGTATTTTATCAATTGCTTTTATTTTCTCTGGGTTTGGTTTTATCCCATCTGTAGTAATTATATGCCCTAAATATTCTATATTTTTGCTAAAAAACTTCTACTTATCTACTTGTATCTTTAAGTTGTGTTGTTTAAGTTTCTTAAATACTTTATTTATTGAACAAATATGTTCTTCCAGTGATGTACTAAAAATTAGGATGTCGTCTAAATACGAGGGCGGGTCAATAAGTTCGTGACTTTCTGAATTTCTGACCTCTTTACTGAAACGGCAACACTGCTCCTGTCAACCGGCATCTGCCAGTTGACTCCTGTCAAAATTTAAACTTGCTGCGTCAGTTAGTTTGTGTTTGACAGCTATTTTTATCAGACTACTCACTAATTTGAGGAGAAAATGGAAAAAAAGTGAATTTCGTGTGCTTATTAAGCATTATTTCTTGCGAAAAAAACCCATTACCGAGACCAAGGCTAAGCTTGAAAAATACTATGGGGACTCTGCACCATCGATTTCAATGGTAAAAAAGTGGTTTACTGAATTTCGTTGTGGCCGTACAAGCACTGAAGATGCCGAACGTCCTGGACGCCCAGTTGAGGTCTCTACACCCGAAACAATCGAAAAAATTCACGATATGGTGTTGGCCGACCGAAGATTGAAAGTGCGAGAGATTGTGGAAGCCGTAGGGATCTCGCATGGCTCAGTGGTTTCAATTTTGAATGATCACTTGGGCATGAGAAAGCTTTCCGCAAGATGGGTGCCGCGTTTGCTCACAGTCGACCACAAACGCAATCGTGTAACAATTTCACAGGAAGGTTTGGCGTTGTTTAATCGCAATATGGAGGAGTTTTTGCGCCGTTTTGTAACCGTGGACGAAACATGGATCCATCACAACACACCAGAGACCAAACAACAGTCAAAACAGTGGGTTTCTAAGGGTGAATCGGCGCCAAAGAAGGCCAAGGTGGGTTTGTCAGCCAATAAAGTTATGGCGACTGTTTTTTGGGATGCACGCGGGATAATCCACATTGACTACCTTCAAAAGGGAAGAACAATCAATGGGGAATATTATGCCAACTTATTGGACCGATTCAATGACGATTAGAAAAAAAACCGACCTCATTTGGCCAAGAAAAAAGTTCTTTTCCACCAAGACAATGCAAGGGTGCACACATGTCCAGTTGCCATGGCAAAAAACCATGAATTGGGCTATGAATTGCTCCCTCATCCACCCTATTCTCCAGATTTGGCTCCGAGCGACTACTTCTTGTTCCCAAACCTGAAGAAATGGCTTGGTGGAAAAAGATTTGACTCCAATGATGAAGTCATCTCGCAAACAAAGGCCTATTTTGAGGACCTCGACAAATCATTTTTTTTGGAAGGGATAACAAAATTGGAGAAGCGTTGGACAAAGTGTATAGAGCTCAAGGGAGACTACGTTCGCCAAGTCAAGAGTAGTAAAATCTTGAGCTCTCCCCAATTTACTAAATATATCGTCAATATTTGGAATAGGAAACTTGTCTTCCACGGTTATTTCGTTAAGTTTTCTGTAATCTATGATAATACGCCATTTCTTGATTCCTGAACTATCTATCTTTTTGGGTACGACCCAGATAGGTGCATTATATGGGCTACTACTTTCTCTTATTATACCTTGATCTAACATTTCAATTATTTGTTTTTCTACTTCGTCCTTGTGTATTTCTGGATATCTACTCGTATATAAGCGTGAATATATGGGTTTATTATCCTTTGCTTCGATTTTATGTGTAACTTTGCAGTAGTTATCATATAAGTTTATTTGTTTACTTCACAACTCTTGAATGGAATTATTTAATAGGTAATTCTTGGGTTTTGAGAGCAACGGGATCTCAATATTATTAATGTTCAGAGTATGAGTAAATTATGATAGTTCGGCTTGTAATGGTAAGAGGATATTATTTCCTAAAATTCCGTCAAACAAACTGTTTGTAATTGGAGTAATTAAAAATTCCATTGTTGATTCATTTTTATTGAATTCGATTGGTAGTGGTAAAATTATTTTATTTTTTATTAAATTTTCTTTATACAATGTTTTAAGGGTAACTGGTTTGTTTAATTTACTTTCAAAATGTCTAGGAAATATTTTTTTTTTTTTAAGACTGAGGTAGCTGCTCCTGCGTCTACTAAAAATCTAAGTTTTTTATTTAGGATATGAACATCTATGCAGGGTAGTGGTCTGTTGAGGCATGTATTTGAAAATTTGAAGTATCCCGAGTAAGGTGGTCTACTTCCATTGGTTCTGGACCATTTCTTCTATTTTGTGCAACAAATGGATTCTGATATTGGTTAGAAAAATTGCCACTACTATTTTGTTGCCTATACTGTTCATTATGATTTCTTTGATTATAGTTATTGCCGCTTTTGTTTTGTTGCCTATTATATTGTTCATTATGATTTCTTTGATTATAATTATTTCTATAAAAGTTTTGACCATTTCTGTTTAAATTCCTATTATTGTTTGGATTATTTTTAAAATTATTGTTGTAATTTTCACTTCGATAATTATTCCTGTCATTCCTATTATTATTACCTTCTATTGTCCAGTGACAAGATTCTAATTTATAATATGCTTCACTAAGAGTTTTAATATTATGATTAATTATAATCGAACTAGCATTTGGTAGACTTTTTTTCACAAAATTTTGCTAATAATGATGCTTCATTATTGCTTGGTTGTATTCCTCTGATTTTATTTCAGTTAAATAATATTTATTATTTAATCTGCAAAGTATATCTGAAAATGAATGGTAAAGCTGGGAAATATTTTTGCAAAAAATCTTGTCTGCCTGTTCCTTTAATTTTAAAAAGGTCTCCCTTTCACCGAAATTATTAACTAAAATAGTTTTCACTTCGTTCCAATTGTTTGGATCGCCACCCCGTAAAACTACATCTAGGGCAGACTCTATTATCCTAGATTTGATATCGTTAATTATGAAATCTTTGGAACCCACATTATATGCATTTGTTGCATTTATTATAAATTCTGTTTTTTTTTTTATAAAAATAATTAAGCTACATGATTTACCATTACAATTTGGCAAAGTTTTTAATAATTTAAGTGGGTCAATATTTATGGTTGCCATTTTTACCTGTTTTTCTTTGATTATGTCTTCTTCTGTTGTTGTTTCCTTTTGAGCTGTTGATGGATCTGTTGCTCCTTGGGCTGTTGATGGATCTGTTGCTCCCTGGGCTGTTGATGGATATGTTGCTTCTTGGGCTGTTGATATATCTGTTGCTCCTGGTCCTTCAATGCAATTGTCTTCTGATTTCAATGCAACTGGTATGTGGTAAGGCTTGTATTTCCTCATATTTTTTTTTTTTTTATAATTTGCTTACGCTAAAGGGATTTTTTTCTGTTGTTACAGTACCCTTATAATGCTAGGAACACACTGTAAGCTACTTGGTATTAGAAAGAATAGAAAGATAGGAAAGAAGTGTTTGGGTGCAGTTGTAGGGTTTTTCTCCACGGGTGGTGTCTAAGTTACTTAGGGAGATTACGATTTCATGTATTCGGTATAAAGTAATGGACTTGGCCGGGATTCGAACGCACGACCTTCCATTCCGTAAGCGAATACACTACTACTGCACCATTGCCTCATATGTTTTGCCTCAATAGTTGTCGTCTCAGTTTTTGCTGTAGTGCTTTAAAATGGTCTTGAAAATCGGCTGTAGCCTCGTCGTCTATCCAGCTTTGTGAGTTGTCCTGCGTTCTAATTGAATTTCCTTTCTGTGGTGCTTCTACTCCCTCTTGAGTTTTAATTTCCTCTGGAGCATTTGAAAACAAAATTTCATATATATTTTTTTTTCTCTCAGTACAACATTCCCTCTATGAGATTATGTGAAATTGTCCTCTATGGATCTTGGTTCACTATGTTTTTCATTAAGATATTTTTTTTAATATTTATTGTTATACTTTTTCCAGTTTAACATTCTCTCTACGAGATTTTGTGAAATTGTCCTTTTATGGATTCTGATTCATTATGTTTTTCACTGAAGTATATTTTTATTTGCCAATACCGTTTTGTAATTTTAATTTACCGGCAAACTATTTTAATTAGTTTAAAAGACTATTGAATCCCGAATAAAACTTTTAAAAAAGTACGACACACATATATTAATTATGGATCTTTC
This sequence comes from Portevinia maculata, assembly GCA_949715645.1. Taxonomy (NCBI): domain Eukaryota; kingdom Metazoa; phylum Arthropoda; class Insecta; order Diptera; family Syrphidae; genus Portevinia; species Portevinia maculata. Next base: position 79,053,339 of record OX454526.1, on the reverse strand, counting down.
GGGATCCTACCGACTGCGCCAATTTTAGATCGTGGAATCTAATTATTAACAAAAATATTTGTTCGTTCTCTTTGTAGAGAACGCCACCACTTTTAAATGAAAACACAAGATATTTTAGTTTTAAAATATTTATTAGTAGAAGCTTCCAATCCCTTACCCTGGGTGGGGGGAAATCTCTAACTGTACAACGAACTAGAACTATGAACCGGTACTAAAATTAATCTCAGAAAGAAACCCTTTATATAGTGAAATATCTGCTGGGTCAGCAGTTTGATTGAAGATCATTTATTTCATCTTTATTACTTCTGATTCAAGACATAGTAGTTAATTAGTTTTCGACGCAAGAAAGATCTTGCTATTATTATACATTGTAGTTGATTAGTTTTCTATGCAAGAAAGATCTTGCTATTGTGATACATTGAACATGTACACTTGTGTCAACAAATGAAGTTGGCACTGCCATTATTTATGTCTTGTATCAGATTACATTGTATATCTTTGCTTATGAAGACTTTGTCTTCAGTGGATTAATGTTTGGGTTGTTACATTTTATACAATACAATTTCTATGAAGACTTTGTCTTCAGTTGATTTATAATTCAATGTGTGGGATTTGTGGGAATGTAACCACTTACCCTAGAACAAAAAAAAAATTTGAGGAAATAAAACCTGGGAAAAGGCTACAGTCAGCTGGGCGAACTGTTGGATACCTTATTCCTAATCCAATCCCCCATAGTGTGGGCGCGCCAAAAATCTAAGCATAGGTGAAGAACGATACATATTTTATTCTTCAACATTTAAAGGACTTAACGAGTAAAAAAACGCCACGGCAGAAAAATTTATAAAAACGAATTGTTCAAAACGGCTTTTTCTAGAACTTCAATTACAATGATTTCTTCAATTAAATGTTGTTTTTTAAATAGTGGGCGTGTCAGTGGGCATGTCAGTGGGCGGCTTTTAAAAAAAATTAAATATGGGTATTAAGGGCCCTTAGAGAGTATATTACTTACTTACTTACTTAGGTGGCGCTACAGTCCGCGGTGCGCCTCAACCAATACGCCTCTCCAGTTAGCACGATCTTTGGCTAACCGCCTCCAGTTGCGCACTCCAAGTTGGTTGAGGTCCCCTTCCACTTAAGCGCGCCACCTAAGGCGAGATCTTCCTCTACTGCATTGTCCCTCCGGGTTTTAATCGAAGACTCTTCGGGCCGGAGCTTTGGTGTCCATTCGGTCTACATGTCCTATAGACATTTTAGTCGACTGATACGTACTTTTTTGACCAGGTCGATGTCGCTGTACAGCTGGAAGAGTTCGCTGTTAAATCTTCTTCTCCAAAGCCCGTCAACGCAAAGAAGATCTTCATACGCTTTTGCCAATGTCCACGCTTCTGCGCCGTAGAGCAGAACTGGGATGATGAGGGTCTTATATAGAGTCTCCATAGTTTTCTTCACAAGGCCTTACTAATCAATTGTATTAGGCCAAAGAAACAGCGGTTGGCAAGTGTAATTCTTCGTTTGATTTCAGCTGCGGTGTCATTATCAGAATTAATAGCGGAGCCAAGGTAGACAAAGTTCCTAACTACCTTAAAATTATAGCTGTCTATCGTGACGTTCTGTCCGATTCGTCGATGTTCCGTCCCTTCTTGTTGACAGCATATATTTTGTTTTGCCCTCATTCACCACTAAACCCATTTTTGCCGCTTCTGTGGTAATACTTGCAAACGCACCAGTGACAGCTCGGTGAGTTCTGCCAATTATGTCAACGTCGTCAGCTATGGAAGTACGTAGTTGCACAGACTTTTGGAAAATTGTGCCTCTAGTGTTGGTATGCGAGTTTCGCACAATTTTCTCAAATATGATGTTGAAGAAGTCACATGACAGCACATCACCTTGTCTAAATCCTTTTTTGACATCAAAGGTCTCGGTGAGATTGTTTCCGACCTTTATGGAGCAGCGGGCGTTCTCCGAGAGCTTTCTAGCTGAAAATTCGATTTTTTCAATAAATTTGGTTTTTTGACATTGTGGCGTGTCGGCGTCAGTGGGCGGATTTTAAAATATGTACACTTGATTATTTCAGGCCCCTATTCCGACGGACGGAAGGGCGGACATGGCTAGATCGACATTTTTAGAAGTCTATGGGCAGTATATATTAAATGTAACAACTTTTATAAATTTTCAGCGGAGACAAAATTACGACACGACACGAATGTAAAAATAATAAAAAAAAATTTAACATTTCGCTCTTTTCTCCGAAATGGTTTTGCGGCTACACGAACGAAGCGAAACCTTTGTAACTTTTGATTTGGGTGCCATGATAAGCCACTTTATCGTGAGGCTTTTTTTTAATAGATGACACTGACATTTTTGGTTTTAGCGAGGGGTTCCTATTTACCAGCAGGTTCCACATTCCCACCTTTACCTCTACCTTTTTCATTGATATCCAAGCGGCTATAAAAGCTATTTCTGTCATTAAATTAAAATTCCAGCAACAAAGCCGTGCCGTGCCGTGCCATAAAATGAAGCTGGCAATAAAAAAGGATCACTTTTAACATATGAACTAAATCGGTCAGATATGTAATACCCTGTCATCTCAGACAATCGGTTGGAGAAAATAATGAGAGCAGCAAGTGAGAGATGGAGTACGCTCGACTCCTATTGTAACCAGGTAAACGTGGATACTCATCACCATCCGAGGTGTATACAAGGCCAAGGGCTAAATTTTTCTCACACCTATACAAGTTTTTATACAGATACTGTAAACAAAAAATTGAGATGGGATAACCTGCTCATAGGTCATAACATTCGGGAAAATTGGCATTCAGTGGGCCGCAACGGGATAATAACGTACATATTTATATTGAAGTTGGATTTCAGGATTGTAAATATTTTTTTTTATGCGTCATTAATCACTGTTAAAGGCAGGACTACCAACATTGTGTTTTTACTCCCTCTGATATAAATTATACTGCTAATAAAGAACCCTTAGTAATTTGATTTTTAGTCGGTAACGCATTTGCTCAAAACAAATCTTAGGAATAAGGAAAATCCCTCACCATACCCGCAATTATACTTAAAAAAAAACAACGAAAAAGTTGCAGTTAAAAGTACTTTCATGGGTTCGTGGATAAAGGAAAATTATATTATTTTTTTTTCTTTGACGGGTGAGTGGATAAATGGAATTTGAAAGTTGTGACGAAGAAGTTTACGGGATTATTGAAATATGCATGAAAATGAAATTCAATGGCGCGAAAATGTCGTTCCTCTTCTCTTCAAATCCTGATGAATAATGCAACATTTGGTGTTTCGGAAATTTAATATAAATTAGAAATGATTTCAAATTAAAATTAGGATGTGGTGTCCGAAAAAGGAAATAGATGATGAGGGTAAAATGTTGAAGTATTTCGATTGCTTTGATTTTTTTTTGGGTTGATTGGGTTGAGTCCCGTTAGAGTGTACAGATTTATTCAATCTACTGTGAAAGCTCTGTTCATTTGGAATGCAAAATGATTCAATCATGGGATTTTTTTCTGCTTCTTTTTAGATCCAACTTTTCCTGATAGATTGCATTGGGTGTAGTATACAATTAAGTTGTGTGTTGAAGCAATAATCAATTTCATCAGGCCTTGCTAAATTATCGGCATTGATACTCACGTTTTGAAAGTGATTTACAGTTTATATCAAATCGCTTCCTAGGTATGATTTGGAAAAGCCTTGCATTCTCCCAACATTTTCATTGATGAAGTAGGTAGGTGGTGATTTAGCAAGCCCTGATGAAATCGAGTATGAGTGTGAAAACCACTTAAACTTCTCTTGATATCAGAGAATTATAAACCAGATCAACACTAGAGCTCTTACACGAGTTGGATGATAACTAAAGTCATTAGCTTTTTTTAAGTTTGAAGTTCATTTTTTATTCATTATTAAATATTTACTTACATATTAAATCTAACTTAAAATTAACAGGATACTTATTCTTAATTATTAGTCCTTATGCGGACCCTCTAAACTAAACTATCACCTTATAATTATTGCCTTTCGGCCTAAAAACTATTTTACGAAGAAATATATTATCTTACATAATTATATTATATTCATCGAGAACATTTTTAAAACTCGGCATCAATATTTAAATTTTATATTTTATATAAAATAAATTAAAAATAAATTAAAAATAAATTAAAAACTACCTATTCTACTTACTTAAATTATTTAACGTATTCTAACTATAATTAAGATTCTGAGCACTCGTTGCCTTGCGCAACAAGTGGTCAAAATCCCAATTGCTTTCTGAGAGCCTGGCCGTCGTCGTGCACTGAAGCCTTACAGCGTCAATCCTCTCCCGGAAGCCCCAAAACAAGTTGACGAGTCCGGCCTCTCCCAGAAATGCCCTAACTTAGTCTAACTTATAAACTAAGAGGATGCAACCTAGAGTAACGTACCGTCTTGGGAGGGCATGTTGACTCACCCCCCTCAAAAAGCCACCAAAATTTGGCAAATTGCTTTTTCGTATCGAAACTAAAGTCATTAACAGCTGACTGGTTATGCCCCTGGCGCTGTAGATTTCTATGGTTTGAATCTCTGTAGATGCCAGAGCCGTCTTTCTCTAGTGATTGAACCTTGTAAGTTGATAACCTGTGTATGCATATACAAAGGAAAGTAGTGTTTATTAACTTATTTAGTTATCCCTCACTAAAGATCGTGTAGGTGTCATTGGTTTTATTTAAACAGCTTGGCGTTACTAGATTGGTTGAAAATATTTCCGTCGAAAAGATGCCTTAGAAATTATAACTAACTAGCTGACCCAACGGGTTTCGTCCCGTCCAATATTTGGTGAAAATAAAATAAATCAAGTATAAATTTCTTTGAATTCTACTCGTTTATTGAAATCTAAAAAAAAAGAATAGAACAATGATTGTATTCCATTTAAGGCTGCATGAAACACAACATTTTCACTTGCAAATATGTAGGGCAAGTATTGCATTCGTCGAAAAAATAAGTTTCGAGATAATTCTGCCAATTCTGTACCACATGTTAAACGCGTTAAAATCTACCTCAGGCGTTACGTGGAAACGACTTGTTAGCTAGATAGTTTTATGGACAAAGATAGACAACTTGCTCTGAAGTAATCTTTGTATTATTTAAAAAGCTGACCCCGCAGGCGTTACCCTGCGTCGTTTCAAATTGCAGAAAATCTGTGGTCAGTTGTCCATTGCAATTGATGGTTTGTGTTGAAATATTTGCTGGATGGGTTGCGGTCGGGTCGATTTTGAACTGTATTTCCCCTCATTGAAGCACTCTGTAATTAACGATATTTTTCGTTTTGTTGTCAGGTGCGAAAACGATCAAAGCAGATGGTTTTCCGACACGGGAACATGCGACATACAGTTGACCGTGAGAAAAACATTAATTTTCCAGATTCAAGCAATCAATGATTGACTTTTTGATTTATTGATCGTAATGGCGAATGCGAGACGAATTGGAAATTGAATTCGCTTAATACTCGAATGGCATATCGTTTGGGATCATTGGAATTCTCGGAATGAGAACTTCCTCACCTTTGAACTTTCCCTTTCGTACTTTCGCCTGAATCACATTGCTCATGAGTTTTGTGACCGCTAAACGCGTTCCGTTGCATAATTTTGGTTCATTGAAATTGCGAAGCATGATGATTGATGACGATTGAACCAACCTTCAATTGTAAATTGTGCGGTGGCAAGCCAGGCACATCCAATGAATTCAAAAACTCAGTTGGATAGTTGGTTGCTTCGTCTACATTTGTTACACAGTCGATAGATTTGAAGGAATGCAGGGAGCCAACGATTTGATTTTAAATTGGGCAGTTTAAGTGATCCACATCCTTGTGCTTTTCAGCTAAAATTCGGCGGGTACGAAATCAATCCATTCGATGCGTCGACAGAAACACGACCAGTACCGATAGTTAGCAGTTGATTGGAGAACACTGGATGGATCCTTTAGCACAATGCAACTCGCATGTTTGTCGTCAGCTGAAGTTTCTTCACATAACGCCACAATGTCGATGATTTGAGGCAAGCATTGATCTCATCGGCAGCGGTCGATCGTGGTATTACTGGTAGTGTTTGCCGGAAATCGCCTGAGAGTAAAATCAATGAATCCCCAAAACGTCTTGCGTCATTACTCAGATCTTTCATAGTGCGATTCAGAGCTAACGCACGTTTATGCGACATTGTGCATTCTTCCCACATAATGATTTTGCTTGCTACTAAAACTTTGGCCATTGCTGAATGTTTCGCTATGTTACATGTTGGTTCTTCAATCGCTTGAAGGTTTAGTGGCAATTTCAATGCCAAATCGCCTCATTGTAGCTTAGTTATCGACCAACTTGATAGCGCGTGATTTCATCATTGGAATCAGGAGCTTGAAGACCAAAAGCCTTTTGCTTTTCGTGACATATTTGCAGATATACTTGATGGACTTCACTAAATTGCAATACTCCACGTTACAATGTGCTTTGAATGTTTTGGAAAGAAGTGGCGAATACGGAACAACCCAAGATTTATCGACCACGAAATCATTTCCCTTCATTTTGACTGTGATTGTTCTACCGCCATCATCTGATGATCGACGCCCATACAATGGATAACCATCGGTGCCAGTGATCTTCTCATTAGTTAAATTTCGTAGATAACGCTTGGAACACTTGCCGTTGACCATGCACGGTGATTGTGGATTAATGGCGCCACACGGTTCATAAATCATGTCTGTAATTACGACATCATGCAGGTCTGAATCGGTTTCGGGATCAGCAATCTCGGCACATATGATGCCATCAATTTGGTCTGGTTGCATTTTTTCGACTAACCAAATGAGAATGTGCGCATGCGGCAAGTCTCTTTTTTTGCTATTCAATCGAATACATCTAACATCGAGTATCCCCAAAGATACGATGCTTAACAGTATAGTCCATCAGCGACCGGATTTTGTGCCTGAATACACGTGCGGTGATATCGTGCCGATCACTTGATGTTTGGCCAGGAAGCAGTAGTTGAACAATTTCTATCCACTTTCGATTGCACGTGTAGATGATGAACAGGGGCCTATTCCACCAAACTACAAATTATAACCACAAATTTGTACTTGTGAATCACAATTACAAATTTGTAATCTGGTTTTCCATTTCACCAAATACAAATATATGAATCCACAAATTTGTGATTAGACAAAAAAATTTGTAAGAATAAACATGTTAATTACAAGTGTAAAAATTCCTGTTGCACCGGGTTTTTGTGCAATGTGTAATCTACAAGTGTTTTCTAACAAATTTGTGGAATATCGTCGTGCAATCCCGGAATTAAAATTAATGGGCAAAATAAGATTATTTTTTGTCTCCTTGATTAGAGAAAAGAAGGAGGTTTTATTTGGGTGAAGTAAACGCGTGGAAAGATATTTTAATTTCATTATCCTCTTAATTCAAAATAGAAAGGATTGGAAATATCTTAGAGATAAAACGCGAATTAATAATCACATTTATATGAAATTTTACATGAATGCACTAAAATAATAGTATTACTTGATAAATAAGTCAATTTATATATACAACCACAGCTTCACCCCGATACCGAGAATATATTGAACGCCCTTCGTACATACTATGATAGATTTAAATGAATATCTGAAAATGTATCTTGTTTTAGGTTTGGGGTTATAAGAAAAAATATATAAAAAAAAGTTGTCAGAAAACCTTAAATCGAAGAATTTGACTGGAGGAGGGTCTTATGAGGAGTACCAATTTTCGTCCATGGAAGAAGCGGTAATAAACATATGTGCGATGAACCAATCGGTGAAAGGTTCATCTAGTGCCTTAAAGTTTGGATTACCGTCTTGCTCTAAAAAACAAAGGTTTGATGAAAGTTCCACAATGTAAGGGAACAACAATGTGATAGACGACTTACAACTGGATGAAGCTGTTTTGATGGAACACCACACCCCTTTGGATAATCAGAACTTTCAGTCCGGCAGTAAAGACACATTCGATAATTCCAATAAGGAAAACTTACATCAAACCCCAAAAGTTTTATCAACAAACCAAAGGAAACAGAAATTAGGAACGCATGATGTTTTGGAAAAAGAGTTAAACCTTCAAAGAGAACTTTGTGATATAGTTGGTGGCATATTGCCCGTTATAAAAAATTACCAGGAAGCAATGAAAGCAAACATGAACAAAATATATCGTTCCATTGATTGTCTTTGTGATCAAAACAGCAGTCTACGTGCAGAAAACTAAGCGCCATAACCAAGAGATGGAAAGATTACGGAAACTTGAAATCGAAGCGAAAATTAAATTTCAGGAACAAATGCTAGAAATAGAAGAAGCCAAGCTTCAACAAATGGGTTAGAATTATTGTAGCCAATAGTCAATTTCTTAACTTAAATGCAATACTGAATTTAGTTCAAATTTTTTTTTATTTTTCTTTATGTTATGTAAATACATTTTATAGTAATTTTTTATGATACATGTGTTTTTTCTATGGGGCGTAAAAATATTGCAGCTATTTCTCTCCGTACACGCTGTCCTTCCGCCAGTTATACTGAGTCATTGGGCGAATTGATTTCAATAGATATATTTGCATCGTCTACGGTAAATACCTCTGGTAGATTTTCCATTGAAACATCTGCTTTATAATGTATACAAATATTGTGCAAAGCGAACACACATTTATTATTTTGGTCGCTTTATCAGGATGGTAGTAAAGTGCTCTAGAGCCCATAAGGCATCTCCACCTATTTTTAAGAACTCCATTTGTTCGTTCAATGATATTCCTACAGCGTTTATGAGCTATATTAAATCGGCTTTCAGGAGATCCTTCTTCGAAACTTCTGAAAGGGGTGAGAGGCCAAGGCTCCAAGGGATACCCAGCATCACCTTTTAAAAAGTAAGTAGTATTTATTGATGGGTTTTTAAAATATTTACCTAAAAGCCAGAAATTCCGTTCGCCACTCAGATACTGCTGTTCCATCCACGCTTTTAATTCACTTACTTTCCAAATAAGTGCATCATGAGATGCTCCCGGATGAGTTGCATCGATAAATGTAATACGTATTTCATGGTCGCAAACCTGAGGAATATGTATGGTACTTAATCCACGTTTTATAAAGGAAGGGTTTACTTACGAGTAAAACATTTAAACTGCAAAACCCTTTTCTGTTATAAAAACAATGTTTGTTGTTTGGAGGTTGTATTAGAGACACGTGTCCCATCGACACATCCTAGCACACCAGGAATACCAAACTTTTCAAAAAAAGTAAGCTTTGTAGCTCTTGTCTCTTCAGGTGCCGTGTACATTTTTATCCATATTGGACATAGCTTATCTTCAAAGATGTTTAACACCTCAGAAAGCACTCCTGAAAATATGGATTGAACTAAGCCAACGTCATGCTCTTATCCAACTCCTTTTTGGTAGCCACCTTCCGCAAAAAATCGCAAGCACGAAGTTAGCTTTACTATTGGAGGGATAGCGAAGGATTTTCTTGACGGTGGCAATGATTCTATCAAAACATCCAAAAGATATTTGAAAACAGCTTTATTAAACCTAAAGTATTGCTGGAATCTATTCAAATAATTCATAATTGTTTTAAAAACATTTTGCAAAAACCAATAAGCTTACATGGTTTTTGGCAAAGGATTTGATTTGTATCTTAATTGTCCTCTTATTGCCTGTATCTCACTATTTTCCAATTCCTGTTCCTCCATACTTAATAGTACACCAATCCTAAACATTTTTATTTTTATTTCTTTTTTCAAAATAAAGCACTGATTTCTGATTTCTTTTTTCATAAATAAACACTCTCATTTCTGATAAATGACAGCAATTGCAGCTACCCATGGAAAATCATACTAGCAGGAACTTTTTTCCTGGAAGGAAAAAGTTCGAGGGAAGAAAAACTTCCCTCGGAATTCATAATAACCATGATTAAAGAAGATTTCCTTAGGGTTTTCTGAAAGATAGTTGAAGATGAGGATCATCATCGAGACTGTATTTATCCTGCCGGGAGGCAATGGTCTAATAGCATGCCCCGGTCGTGCCATTTCTATGTGTGGAATCTAAAACTGATAGAAGAAAATTAACGATTTATCCTGTTTGAACTTCTTCGTTAGCATGTCAATGTTCATTCGTTTACTGACATGTCTTGTACCACCAGATATGCTGCCCATGAGAGTACTCCCTATGTACAAAAACTTACGAATAAACAAAGATTATCAATATCCAAAGCTGCCATCAATCTTCTTCCATCATTCGTATTTAAAATCGATTCATTAACTCAATGACAGGAACATGAAATTAATGCAAAACATCCCCAAACTGTTCCGCACCCGAGCACATGCCGCCCACTCATAGAAAAACAAAATAACACCCCAGCTGAACACCTAATGACTTATAAAATAGGTTTAACGCAAAACATTTGTTTCGCAAAGTGAATATTTTACGTCACTCCAAAGCCAAACTTGCTGACTATACCATGCCACATGCACCCTATTGTTTCCGACAGACCAAGCAGAAGAGTAACAAATTTATATCAGCAACAGAGAGTCTTCCTCATCATCCAAAAAATAACAAACGTTGTTTTTTTTTGTGTTTATTCCGTGAAATCTCAATGCGATTTCGATGTAGCGTTAATATCATCCGCATAAACAATTTTCAGATACATTTACTCTCGCAAAGTGACGATAATAACGAATTCCGCCTAATATGCAATCTGTAGGCTGTGCTCAGGATGCGAACAAATGACCACAGGCAAATGACCAGATTATCTGCCAAATGACCAACAGATCATAGAGTGGCAGGCAAAGAAAACAAATGAAAAAAAAATCGTATCATGCATTTCCCAGCTGGGATTAGAGTGACGGCAACAGAGGAGGTAAAATCAGTATGGATTTTTTCCAACACGCCTTGAACTCTCCAGCATTTGCATCAGCGAGAGAAATTCGATCCTATTATAAAAATGTCCAAAACGTTATTGTTGAAGTCCAGGACAAGGAAGATATAGGGGAAAGTGGGGCATATTTTAACACTGCTTATAATTTGTTTTCTTTATTAGTCTTTTTTAAAAGTAATTCAATATTTTAAATTGGCAATACAATATCCGTACACGTCATTGCCTTTCCTTGATTCTCTCATTTGTCTCAAAGATTTAGAGGTAAAAGGTGCTTTATTTTCGTTTTTCGTGTAAATGTATGAACAAATTTTAGTGCGCGATATAAAAACGGAAGAAAATTTTTGTAAGGAGGAAATAAATTTGGAATAAATTCACGGTAAGTTTTTGAATGAATATATTAAAGTTTAATATTTACGCAACGTTTTATGTCGCTGGAACAGTTGGGGCAGATTTGAACAATTGCGTTGCAGCGCGTTTGAACATGATCAAAACTGGCATGGTCAGTTTTTTTTTTTTTTTTTTTTTTTACATATTTTAGACATTTTAAAGAAACTTTTATGTGTTTCAATCAAGTAAATAATGGAGCATACTTGCAAGAGAAAAAAATCGACTACAGTCAATGAGGATGACGTTAAAACTGCCATAAAAGCAGTTTTGAACAAAAAAAAAACAATGACGTAAATAGGGGCTGCCACTTCCTTCGAAATATTGCCAACTACATTGTATTACCGAATTAAAAACTACAAAAGTAATAAGGAGCTGCAAAATTTTATTTTTTCAAGCAAATATTCAAGACAGCAAGTTAGTTTTTAACACTGATGAGGAAAAAATGCTTGAAGAATATTTGATCCGAAGCTCGAAGATGAATAACGGATTGTCCAAAATTCAAGCTCAAGTATCAGCATTTGCGTGGGCGTTGTGTCCCTTTTACACTCCCCACTAAGAGGCACAATTTTAGTTTATGTTTTTTATAAAATTCAGTTTATTTTATATATTAATTTCTAAGACGTCGTTGCTTCCGACCTCGACTCTCGCCTTTTTATTAATCATCGAATTCGTTCCTACCTAACCTCTTCCTTTCCTTCCGCTGCTTTTAGCGGCATCTATGTTCGACTAGATTTAATTCCTGCACCTACCGCCATCTGTGTATCGACCGCCACATGCCACATTGCTACATGGCTTTATGAAGCAACAATCAAGACTTTCGAAAAACCAGAGAACACAAGTTTGTCAAGGTCGCCTTTTTTTAACAACAAGAATTTTGAAGAATTTCATTCAAATTATCAGAGATCACTCGGTAAGTCTAGCTTTACTGCTGATCGGATTTTCAATTTGGATGAAACAGGTGTTTCGAGTGTACGACGAATCATATGATTTGAATTTTGACAATTTAAATCAAGGCGACTTTATTTTGGCAGAATGTTCTTATAAACAGAACAATAAAAAGCTGGCTTTTGTAGGCAAAATTGAAGGAAAATATGAAAATATTTTTTAGAGGAGACAGGGCACAGAGGATCGGCGGGGCACGTAGGACTTTTTGTTTAAAACGATAAGTAAGTGACTTAGCCAAAAAGTTAAACGAAATAATAAAAGCGCCCATCTAGCTTCTCAGTTTTTTTTTTTTTTTTTTTTTTTTTTTTTAAATTCTGGCTCGCCAAGGCAATTTATAAGGGGGGTACTTCGACCTAAAAGGTCTTTTGTACCGTATGGGCCAGAAAAGTTTAAACTAGTAGAATTTCCACTTTCCGTGTAAAGCGGACAATTTTACCAGTAGAAGAATTCTTTATGTCCTCAGGGTTCATTTGCTTCCTGAAAACGATCTCCTTTCTAATTCCATTAAGGGCTGGACATTCACATAAAATGTGTTCAGCTGACTCGTCCTCTTCAAGACAGAGTCGGCACTCAGGAGAGTCTGATATTCTCATTTTGTGTAGATGATATCTTAACCCATGGTGACCAGTAAGGTAACCTACTAGGTTTTTGATATCATGCCTGCTTAGGTTTAGACATTTGCTGGCATTTTTATTGAAGGGCCGAATGGCTCGTTTGGCCTGTCTTAGACCTGGGATGTTTTCCCAAAGATAGATACATTTTCTATGTTCCCAGCTTTTAATTGCTGCCGTTGCTGCTGATCTAGGAGTGCAGCAGAAAGGTTCGGGACCTATGAAAGGTGTTTCTGAACCTTTTCTGGCCAGTTCGTCGGCCTTTTCGTTACCTTCTACCCCGACATGACCCGGAACCCACCATAATTTGGTCTTGTTTCTTATTCCGAGTGTTTGTAGGGTATTGAAGCAGTACATGACTGATTTGGAGTCAATGGTATACGAGCTAAGGGCGTTTATAGCTGCTTGACTATCCGTGAAAATATGGATGGTTGCACCTTTTATGCCAGATAAAATAATGTGGCTGGCGCATTCTTGAATGGCGTGGAGCTCCGCTTGAAATACGCTGGGACTTTTTCCCATGGGTATCGTAAAGCGTTTGTGTGGTCCGTATATTCCCGCTCCTACCCCCGTTTCCATTTTAGAACCATCCGTATACCACTTTATGCCGTTGTGGCTGCTTCTCTCTTGGGGATATCCGTGGAGAACCGTTTTTTGAAGCATAGTGTTTTTTGAATGCGGTCTGTGACCGCGCAGTTCATCTTAAGTTCTGGCAGTTCATCGAGAAGGGTCTTTAGTTCCGGGTGATCATTAAAACTTATCTCATTTAACTGTATTAGACTTATTGCACTGCGGATCGCCACTTTTTGAATGTATATGTGGAGAGGTGTAATTCCTGTTATTGCCTCTATGGCAGCTGTTGGACAGGTTCGCATGGCTCCGGAGATACCAAGGCACGCAAGCCGTTGTACCTTTTTGAGTTTCTCTATTGCGACCTTTTGTGTGGATTTTGTCCGCCATACTATGGAGGCGTATGTTATAATGGGTCTTATCATCACTGTGTAGATCCAGTGGACGATCTTTGGAGAGATTCCCCAGGTTCTGCCATATGTGCGACGACATGCCCATAAAGCTCTATTAGCTTTAGTGATTTTGTTATTTATGTGAGAGTTCCGGTTAAGTCTCTTGTCTAGGATTACTCCAAGATACTTGACTTCGTCGGAATACTCTACGACCGTGTCGTTTATTGTGATTAGGCCTAGGTCTAATTTCCTCCTTTTGTGAAAGGAACGATGACGGCTTTACTGGGATTTATGGAAAGATTTTCCTTGATGCACCAGTCTATGGCTGTCTTTAGAGCATTTTTCATTTTTGATGTGACTCCATTTCAGTTTTTGCCCCTGACTATGATGACAATATCATCGGCGTACCCAATTGTAGTATAGCCTAAATTGCTCAACTTGTGTAGCAGGTCATCGATGACCAAAGACCACAAAAGGGGTGAAAGTACTCCCCCTTGTGGGCAGCCCCTTACGGCTGTTACTGATACTGAGGTCGTTCCTGACGAGGCAGTTATTTTGCGCCTTTCCAGCATCGCTTTGATCCGTTTACTAGTTGGTTTGTCTATGTTTCTATGGTACAAAGCATTTGATATGGATTCATATCCAGTGTTGTCAAAAGCACCCTTTATGTACAGAAAGGCACAAAGTGCGATCTCTTTGCAACGGTAGGCGTTTTTTATCTCTGTAATTAGTCTTAACAGAGCGCCTTCCGTGGATTTGCCCTTTTGGTACGCATATTGGTGAGGGTGCAGAGGCATGCTTTTTGATATGCATTCTCTAATGTGGATGTCAATAATCCTTTCCATTGTTTTCAGAAAAAACGATGTCAGGCTTATCGGACGATATGATTTAGGTAATTCGCTCGGCTTGTTTCCCGGTTTAGGTATAAATACTACGTTTGCCTCCCTCCAGGTAACTGGTATATACCCCCAGTTGAAGCTGAACCTAAATAAGGCAATCATGGATGGAAATAAAAATTCTATTCCATTTTGAATGAGGGCTGGAAAAATACCGTCTGTTCCTGATGCCTTGAATGGTTTGAATGAGTTAATTACCCATTTAACCTTATCCGGATTAAAAAGTTTTCCGGATAAACTATTAATTCTGCTGAGGTTTCTTGGAATTGAGACCTCCGCTATATGGTCATCTGTAACGACCATCGTGTTTGACCCTGGGAAGTGAGCCTGAAGCAAAGTTTTCAGCGTTTCTTCCCGGTCGCGTGTGATTGAACCATCTGATTTGATTAACAATCCCATGCTTTTTTCTTGATCCCTTGACAGAGCCCTTTGGAGGCGTGCCACCTCTGGGAGTTTTTCGATCTTCTCACAGTTTGCACGCCATGACGCTCTCTTGGATCTGCGCAACTCTAAGTTGTATATGGTCAGCATGGATTTATATTGTTCCCATATGCCGGTGCGTTTGGCTTTGTTAAAAAGCTTTCTCACTCTCTTTCGAATAGACTCAAGGTTATCGTTCCACCATGGTACGCACCTTTTAACCACGGTTCTTTTAACCTTGCAACTATTTTTGAATGAGGTAAGAATGATATCATTTATTTGACATTGCGCAGCATCTGCATCATTTGTTGTTGTTCTGGCAGCATGTCAGATCTGACCGGATAACGGACTGACGCATGTTCGGCATTGCATCTTATCTCGAATCGGATGTGCATATGATCCGATAGAGATGCCTCGCCAGACACATGCCAGCACTCTATAATATCCTTCATAAAAGGAGATAGTAAGGTCTAAAACTTCTTCTCTTATGGAATTTCTAAACGTGGGACTATTTCCCTTGTTTAGAAAGACGAGGTTATTGCTATATAGATATTCTAATAACGACTCACCTCTGTTGTTTATATCTCGGCTGCCCCAGATGGTTTTATGTGCGTTTGCGTCGCAGCCGATTAGGATATGTACTTTCTGGTCCTCACAGTACCGGACAAGTTCCTGTACTGGTAAGGGAGGCACTACATCCGTGTCTCCAGCAAATTACGCCGATGCGCATATAAATTTATGCAGCTCTCGGCCTTTGTGGCGCTCTATTAGGACCGCCACCAGGTCCCTAGTTATGAAACCTGGAATGAGAGAAAATTTTATATCTTTCTTAATAGTGATAGCCGCCCTTGGTCTGAAAGGACCTTTGGCGAAAATTAGCTCTCTGTGTTTACAATTTAATCCGGATATCTTACCATTGGTTGCCCATGGTTCCTGGATTAGTCCAATAGCAATGTTCCCTTCGGCACATCGCTGGCTACAGGTGTCCGAGGCACCCATAGCCCTGTGCAGGTTGGCCTGCAAAACGCTGAGATGGGTGGTCATCATTTGCGTCTGTATTCAGGGTTTCGTACTCTATTGGGCTTGTTGTCACCTCTCCTACGTACGATACCCTGTTGAGGAAGACCACTTTGTCTGCCTCTAGGACTTTTGTTTTTATGTCCTTCTTGTGCCAGTGCTTTTTTACGATCCATGCCTAACTTGGGCCTGAATCGTTTTTGGCTTTCTCTGGCAGTGCATTGGGCACTATCGGCCTTTTCGGCTGCGCTTGACTTCGCGCATGTAGCTTCTTTTTCTGGCACAGGTGTTACCGTGCTTGAAGCTGCAGCCTTATCGGCAGCGCTGGTGCTGGCCCCAGTTGGGTCAGTTGCGGTACTGCCGTGAGCTGTGGCATTTTTAAAACCTAAAACATGCTGTTTCTGCTCTTTAGGGCCCTGTTTGGCCGTCTTATCAGCACTTTTTAGGATAAGTTTGGTCTGTCCGAAACGGAAAGAGACCATACCCTTCAGCTGCACGAGTCTCCTCATGGTGCTGTCATTGATAGCAAAGACCATATGTGCGATGTCTCGCTCATCCGATCTTTGCAGAACTCTCCACGTTCTCGTGTTGAGCTCCTTGTTTTGGCCATCTAATAAGGCTAGGATTCTTTCGCTAGCTACGCCGGTACTCTGCGGGAAGAACCCTCTGATGACATGTGGTTTTGGAAAATTTTCCTCTCCCACAAGCATCACCTCTAACCCGCATTTCTCTTTTAGCTTGGCGAAGGTTGTCTTCATCCACTCTGCAGTGGTGGCGTCCGCACATACGATCATGAGCCATCCGGCTTTGAATTTGGTACCGCGGAAGGCTGGTTTGACCTCCTCATCACGCTGTTCGATCGTGATATCCATAATCCTCTCCTGTATCAAACCCATTTGTTCGTTGGAGAGAGGATTACGATCGATGTCCACTGGTACAACACCCAGTCTAACATAGCTCGTTATATTGCTATACGAGACTTTGTCGACGGTTGTCTTCCCAGTTCGACCTCGCTTCGCTTCGGATTGAGGCGGGGTATTATCCTCGGATCGCATTCGCTTCACCTCGGGACCCTTGTTTTCCATCGTTTGGATCGCATAGAGACGGGCCTGCTCAATGGTGCTCCCCTTCTTCTGCGCGCGCTTAAATCTACGCTGTTCAGATGGTGTGAACCTAACGTACTCAGACTCAGTCCGTGCCATATTGCCGACTGTCTTAGGTACGTCCTCTATATCGGGATGTCTTTCATCCGATAATATGCTGTTGCATATGGTGCTGGATTCTGAAATCGAGTCACTGACTTGAGACAAGTTCTCTTCAGGTTCCCCCATTTCAGAGTCCATGATTTCCGACTCTATCCCTTTGACAGATGTCGTGTCGTCATCGACAGGGTGTTCTAAAACATCCCTGTTTGATGATGCAATTTAAGAGGCATCATTCTCTATTGTTCTTTTTGTTATTTGGTTTATTTTGAAACCCACGAGTAGCTTCTCAGTTGGTTATTGTCTATCGTGCGTTTAATGTTTTTTTAAGGTAACTTTATAAAAAAATGTATAAAAGTGTGCGTGTTTACTATTTAATGGCTATCCAAATAAAAATTGCAAGCTTTTATGTCGACGACAGTGAATTCAGTGGTGCTTCGTGCTATTTTAATTTTGTGAAGTATTCGTACTCAAACATGTCAATAGCACTTTTTTAAAAGGCATTCGTATTGGGACACAGAGAACTAGGGCGGTCCTCTGTGCCCCCTATAGAAAATGAACCCGATTAATGTTTCGCAGTCGCAGAAGCTCCAGCTCATCCTAGGAAGACAACAATGACGGCAATCCTTGTTGCATTTATTGCACCGATACATTTTTTAAATCAAAAGAAAATGAAGGCTGGATCCAATGTCGCGGTTGTAAAAAGTGGGCACATGATGCTTAGAGCAGAGGACGACGACAACTATATAACGTGCTTACATTGCGTTTAAATTTAGCTTACAAAAAATATTTATAACATTTGTTATCTATATTTAATTTTTACCAATGAAGTTTAAAAAATGTTTAAGTTATTTATTAATTGAAAGGAATAGAATAAATACCTACAAACATTAAAGATTATCCGTTCTTTTACATTTGGAGCAGAATATGTTTCATAGGGGCGTAGAGGACCACCTAGAACCAATGGGGCACAGCGGACCAAAATCACTTTTTATGCACTTTTAATTTTTAGAACATAAGTGATAAAATTGTGATAGCAATTATTTACTTATTTAATGTTGACACCTAAAGGGATGTGTTAAGGAAATTCGAGCCTTTTTCCTTCGTTCGATATATTTTAATAAATTGTCAAACGTTAAGTGGTCCTCTGTGCCCCGTCCTCCCCTACAATATAAACTTTTTTAAAACGATTCCTGAATCCTTCCAGTTCTACTTTTCCCATCTCGAAGACAACTCGGTTATAAGCAACATAGAAATTAAAGCCTAGATGCCTACACTAACGCTCCAGGTACATCAAGAACATCCGCTTTGATAACGTTTGCGCTTGTTTTTCGACATAATGGTTGGGTTGAACACAAAGTAAATATTTTCCTACTTTACTCTAAAGCGGCCCTTACACAGTCAATCGAGTGACATCAATCACTATCATGTGTTTGTGAAAATGTATCTGTATGAGTCACACACATTTGGTGAAGTCTGATTGACGAAAATCAAAGCAAGTTTGATTTTGCATGATGAATGTCATGCTGATTGATATTGTGTAAGGGTTATATTGACGTAATTACTTCATTGTGTTTTGTGTCACGGAAGCGAAAACATATGTGGGGCCAACGGAAAATTGAAGGACGATGAAGACCGAGCATTTGTATCGGAATTAATTGAAACGTATCGGTTACTACCGAGTTTATGGGATGTCAAAGGGAAAAATTAAAGCGACCGAAAGAAAAAAATGCAACAATATGAAGTTATTATATTTGATATTGCAGATATTGCAAGCTGTAAATTTTAAATCCTCATGAATTCCCTGTAGCAAGATATCGCAATGTTGTAGAAAGCCTCTGGTTTACGGAAATCGCTTCACGCATGCATGTATCTTTTTTCATAATCAAAGCAGAAATTATTTTAAGCAATTCCTCGTAAGTGAAGTTATCCATTCTCATACAATTTTTATAATCGTCCTGTGCAGATATTTTCAATTTATTCAAAAGATTTTCATGTGTGAACTGATTCCCTTTTTTTACCACTCCTCCATTCAATTTTTTTTTCTTTTTTCTCGATATTTTTTTCTTTTCCTCTTTATGCAATGTGCAAGAACAATATATGCAATACAATCGTCCGCACATCCGTACACCACGAAAACTCACAAAAACTAAAAATTTCACGTCAATCGATTGAACTGTGTAAGGGGTAGCGTCAATCCACACATACACGATGCATGATGTCAACCGATTGACCGTGTAAGGGCTGCTTAAGAGGCTTAATTGGTATAAATTCTATGTTTTCTATGTTATGTTTTTTTTATGAATTTTTGATGTGTTTTGTTTTCTTTTAACAAATGAATGTGTTATAATTAAAATATACATTTTTAGTTTGTGATTGATAACTTTTGTGTATGTTCTTATAAACCGACGAGGAGGTTAGTGGAGGTCTGTTATCTGACAGGTTGAACCTCAGCCTCTCTTTTCGTCTCCATAATCACTGCAGCGTGATCCAGGAAATCATGGCTATTGAAGAAGTCCTATTGTGGCTAAAGAGGATCTTAATATCCGCTATGGAAATCCCAATATTCTCAGATAGCCAAGCTGCGCTAAAATCTCTGGATTCTGTCTCTACAAACTAGTAGTCCTAGACTGCCGATCATCTCCGCAGAGATGGCGGAGCAATTCAACATTCTCCTATGCTGGGTGCCGGGACACATAGATATTCCAAGGAATAGTGTTGCTCTCAATGACCTCCCTCATAAACATGACTTTGCATGTAGCAATTGGAATGCCTAAAGGACCTTTATTAATTAGAATGGGTAGTATGGTTAATTTTTTGGCGAGTTCTCGTCTCTGAGAGGGAGCAGGGCATGTGCAGAGAAAGTGGAGAATTGTCTCCTACTCCTTCTCGTCCATGCAGCTTCTGCAGAAGACATTTATAGCACCAATGTGCAGTCTGTTCAGAGATATAAAACACTTAGAGCGTTACAGATCCAGCTTTATCCAAATCTTTTTTGTCGCTAGACAAGTGTTACCACTTGGCCAGCTAAGGTTAGTTTTCTCAATGGTCTCCCACATAAACATGAGTTTGCATGAAGCGATTGGGATGCCTAAGGGACCTTTATCAGGTAGAAGGGGCAGTATGGTTCCTTTCTTGGCGAGTTCATCCGCCCTACAGTTCCCTGGAATGTCTGTGTGTTCTGGCACCCAGCATAGGTGAATGTTAAGATGCTCCGCCATCTCCTTCAGAGATGATCGATGATCGATGCAGTTTGTGGAGACAGAATCCAGAGATTTTAGCGCAGCTTGAGTATCTGAGAAGATCCTGATGTCCATAGTGGATATCACGTTCCTCTTCAACCACGATAGAACTTCTTTAAGCGCTATGATTTCCGCCTGGAACACGTTGCAGTATCATAGAGTCGAAAGGAGATGCTGAGTTTCAGCCTGTCAGATAACACACCTCCACCTACCCCCTCGTCGGTTTTTAGATAAATCGGTATAAAAGTGGATCGATTTATTTTCGACAGGGGGACCCACTTCCCAGAATGTTCTGGGAGGGATGTCGACCTTGAAATTATTGTCAAAACGGGTCTGAGGGGTGGTGTAGTCTATGTTGCTAGGGAGGATTCTAAATTTGCTTAGAATAGATGCGTGGCCGATTTCATTCTCGGACCATTGGAATGTTGTTTTGAGGCGGACAGCCGCACTAGCAGCCACTTGCTTACTAAAGATGTCCAGAGGTGTCAGGTGAAACAGAATGTCTATTGCAGCAGAGGAAGTAGTGCGCAGTGCACCACTCTTGCAGAGACACGCTGTTCGTTGGACTTTCCTTAGCTTATCGCAGTCAACCACCCCGTACATAAGTGTCGGTCTTATCCGTAGCTTTACGAACTCTTTCTTGTATGTTAGGTTTCCAGATGAGATATTTATTCAGAATGAGACCCAAGTATTTAGCTTCGTCAGAGAAGACTAAGCTTGTGCCCCTGATTGAGGGGGGATCAATGTGTGGAATTTTATGTTTCCTAGTGAATAGAACAAGTTCGGTTTTGTGGGGGTTAATATAACCCACAACGATCTGACCATATTGTTAGCTTGTTAAGAGCGTTTTGAAGAAGTTCTTTCAGGGTGTTTAGGTGTTTCCCTGAGGCGGCAATTACAACGTCGTCTACATAGGCTATCACCCTGTAGCCCTCCCTTTCCAGGGAGTAAACATACATTTAAGCTACTTTTTGCCAGTATAAAAGTTCTAGGTTTACCTTTGTCTGTTGCATACATCAATTTGTATCCATGAGTCCGGAGTCCCCGAACCAGGTTGCTAACAATCTATGGCTCTTGGATTAGGACAATAGCTTCTCCATTTTAGAAAGACGGATAGTATAGTATGGCATGACTTATATATTACTTTACATAGACTGAATTATACATAGGTTAGTATTTCTAATGGTGTTGCCAATGTCTTCCGGCACAGAAAGCAGTAACACCTCGTAGGTGTTCACACTGGAAATTCTTCCAGAAGGCGGCCCAGATTCCTCCTTGGTAGAAATGCTACTTCAAAATCTTTACGAAACTTCACTCCGTCTCTGATGAGTGGAGTTCTAGTACTCACACCACTCAATAATAATCTGTCAAATCGGCAAAAGTTTGCAGGTCCGACCACCCCACCTCATTTCTAATCAATTCCACCTGACTTATCGAATAAGATGACTCATTAACTTCAGGTCTGAAGTGAGGAAGATCAATCCAGTCGGTTGATCTCTGCGTCTGCAATGTCTTTATTAGTCTGGTTGTTTTTCTGGACTAAAAAGTAATATAGGTAATTTAATAAAAAATAATTATTAAAAAAAAAAACATGATTCCTAATCAAATGAAAGCTGAGCGTTCAAGTTTGTTTTAAAAACAAATCAGAATGCTACGGGCACCCTCTTTTCAAAGCAGGCTCTACTTGTTTACTTGTCCAGTGTTTTGCTCTGAACTTAAAAAGAAAAACGCCATTCATGGAAAATGGCAGTGTTTGGGTTTTGCTTTTTTTAAAATCAAAACCATTGCCCTGTTGGCTGACACTGCGACCTAAAAGCTCTTTTGTATCAAATGGTGCCTTATCCTAAAACACGACTGACCTCCCTAACGAAAGACAATCCGTCTTTAGGGGCAGCGTTTCGTAGCTCCGCCTGTGAACGTATCTCCCTGTGAAAGATGTGTCGTTTCAACCAATGGACAGCTGGACATGGGTTTCCTCGTCCTCCACACAGAACCTACATTCGTCTGCGGACTTAGGTTCATTTTGTTGATAACATATCTCAAACCGCAGTGGCCAGCGAGAAAGCCCACCAGCTTTCTTATATTATCCTTTTTCAGCATAAGGATTTCCTTAAAGGAGTAGGGTCTAATTAATAGTTTGGATTGTCTTAAACCATGGACACTTTCCCAATGTTGGAAACGAATCTGTTGTTCCCAGTCCTTTATTAGCCCCAAAACATCAGCAATATTGGCTCTGCAATAGGGTTCTGGTCCAAACAACACAGATACGGATCCCGCTCTGGCAAGTTCCTCTGCAGATTCATTGCCTGCTATACCTTGAAAAGATATGCATATAAGCGCCTTTAATTCCCTTATTGGAGTTTAAAACAGCGCACATCTCAATGGCATGGATTTCTGCCTGGAATACCATGGGACACATTCCCATAGGTATAGAGACTTTGGTGTTGGGTCCAAAGACACCCAAATCCAGATTCCATTTTCGATCCGTCGATGTACCATATCAGACTTCTCGGATCCAGTGCTGGAAGACCCTTGGCACATTTAGAACTGTCCAATATTTCTACCTCAAATAATTTCTCAAAACTGCATTCCCTGACCCTTGAGTCAGGGATGGTCTAGAACATTTATCCAAGTTTGTGATTCAGTAAGGTAGTTTCAGGTGACCCGTGACCAATGAGGTAATTTGATTTATACTTGTATTCAAGCTGCAGCTTAACAGCGTATGTAGCAGCCGATCGCCTAGTGAAGATTTCTAAAGGTAAGAGCTTCAAGTGCTACCTGATGGATAGTGGGTTTTGCTTTAATGACAGCATCGCGTTTTGGAAGCATTAAATTCCACTCTATAGGTTGAACCCCACGAGTTATGCTGTCAAGATCGGAATTTTATGAGCTTAACATGCGTTGCCATTTCACCGAAGATGAGGGGCGTGACCACGGAATTACACTCCTTTGCCATTCTTCCATTCCCGGATATGATACAACATACGAAATGTCGAAGTCGACCAAGGAGCAATTTCATCCAGCAGTAACTCAGCTAAAATTGTGCAGTGCTCAAAACTACAACCTTCGAAGTGGCCAAATTTGCGAGGATCAACACGGTATTGCCAGAAAGTTGTTTTATCTATACATCATAAGAAATTAAGGCAGAAAGAGGTTAACCGTCGCTTACTTTTCAAATATGGTCCTACGTTTGTTGTCTTCACCACTAGTGAGCCATTATGAATGGGTCCCACCCACTTTATTATATACCCAGTCCTGCCTATTTAAATGGAAATGCGAAATCTGTTTACGACCGTGCCATTCAATGAATGAAAGTTTAGTGGCATTGCGAGTGGTCTAAAATAAATCAATGGTACAGGAAATTGATTTTGAAATTAACGATTTAATGCAATAAAGTAGTCAAATTTTTGGAAGGTGTAATAAGGACAGATACAAGGGATCATCAAAGATAAATAATAAGCTCCAACTTCCTCAACTTACTACTCCATGAATGTTTGAAACCCCAGTTCAACTTCTTAGCTATAGCCTCAAGATGTCACCTAGCTCAGTTTCTTCATTAGATAAGTGAACTCTTCCTGACACTTTACCGGATACCGCATGTAACTGGAAAATTGTTTCTGGTTCGGCATATTTTCATTATGCCGCAAACATTAGGAAATCCTGCACAATATCCTTTTTGACACTCCTTAGGTATACTGTAAAAACATTAAGTGTGTATACCATTCACCCTTCCACTGTTTATTATTCGGGCACGATGTCTACATGCGCGGTTCACTGTCAGTTTCTCCCAACAACGACTGATATTATATCCAATGATTTGATTATGAGCACATGCATACCTCCTTCTATTATGATTATGAGGCATATTCTTTACTTGAAATTGTATCCATTTGCAAGGTTAAAATGACCCTTACGTAGATAATTGAGTGTTACGATGGTGTAGTTCCACTTCTTGCTTATAGCATTGTCCTTAGGCTGTACGCCTTCATTTCCTCCAATGCCGTTCTAACTCACTTGAATTCCAATCACATAACCTTCGGATTATGACTTGTAGACTACATGTTGCCCATCAGATTCAAAAAGTTTGACATAATACACACGGGTGCAAAATAGAGATGAATTCACATTGCTGTTAAACTAAGCGGTTCAGGTCAAAAGATAAGTTACAGCAATACGTAAAAGGTTTAACAGTAAGGAGATTGAACCACACTTATCATAGAAACAACTTGTAGGTATCATTTCTGTGAATTGAATAAGCAGTTGAACTGTTTTTCTGCACAGAAAAATGAATGAAGCTAAAAAAGAGAAAGAAAAAAAAGAAAATGCATTCGGCTGCGTTTTCCACATGGCTATAACTAAGACTAAAGCAGCTTAGGATAATAAACAATTTTTAGCCATACGTTAAAGGCAACCAAATAAGCCAGCTCAACATTTGTCAGATAAAAACCCATCCAATTCAACAACAGTAAACAACTAATATAGGTAACATTAAGCTAGACATACATATATTAAGAAATTAACTTCATTCAGAGCTCAAAAACGAATTCATCTTCTTTTCGGCAAATTGCCGAAGGCGCTTCTTTAAATTATTTCCTACTTTATTCAAATGGCTTTTGACAACAATTCCAAAAAGATCAAGAAATTCCTCAACCTAAAAGGAGAAAAGGATAGCATAACCTTCGAATAATGAGCTAGTTCCATTTCAACAAAATTACTGTGTAATCCTTCTCTGGTTGTGCAAATTTAACAAAAATGCACTGTGGGGCATGTTTGGTGTGCTCAGTCCACGGATCATCCGTTGCTTCCCAACCATCCAAAATCTTATCGCATACAAAGCATGCTACGGTGTCTATCTCTCGCTCATTGCCACACCAAAAGAATCCTGCCTCTGCCATCTGCGTGATTACAAAACATCAATAATTGAATTGAGAATTTCCCCGTGTTCTTACCTTTTGGATACTGCAAGATTTATCATCTGAAAATGGCCATGCTTTGTAGGTTGCGAGTCTATGCTTTTCGAGAAGGAATAATTTATCAGCACCTTCGATGTTAAATTCACCAGCTAACACATTCAAGACCATTTTAACTCGGTACAAAAAGTAAAGAAAGAACCAGAGGCGCAGTGTAAAACAAACTTTAAATAAAACGACGCTACTTTTGAATAGCAGACAAATGACAGCAAATAATTAAAATTGTAGTAGATTGTTGATGGGCTAGTTCGATTGTAGGGTAAATTGGGTTTGAATTGTTCTTAAAACATGTTACGTGAAAAAAATAACGAGAGGTGTAAAATGAAAATAGCAATGTACATATATGTATCGTTTTGCTCGGATTGGCGGACATATACGAACAGTTGTTTTAATGTTTAGCCTGGTACGCCATTGATGCGAAACGGAATTTAACGACTAGCTACATATATAAAATTAATTTGAATTCTCAACCGAAAGCTTTTTATTCGAAAACATTTAAGAATATTTGAAAACGTCAATTTAATTAAATAATTTACATTTAAATGTCTTGTCAAAATCTATTTCACATCTAACGGTCAACGAATTCAGAAACATAATTCAAAATATTGCGACTAGTTATTATGTGAGTCAATAAAATGTGAGTGGAAAGGAAAATCAAGTAGAATTCGTTACTTGAAAGTAATCAATAAGCCACAATCACGCATTGGCGCGTGCGGTGCTTTCGTTACGTCCAAAGGATTGGCGTACGCTCTGACTTTGACTCATTACCGACGACACGTCAGTTGCTTGACAGTCCATACATTTCCCTATACTCACTTTGACACACGGCACTCTACAGCAACGTTATGAAACATTACGTTCTGTTCTTACGAGTCTTGTTTTGAAGTTGAAACGCAACGCAGTTGAAACCCAACGCAGTTTAAGGTTGGCCTTTGGGGATGTATATAATATCATATATTATATGCCTAGATTCTAATTTCATTTCTCTAAAAAGTGGCATTAATTGTTTTTTTTTTTGTAGGAATAAATACAAACTTGAAGCATTTTCAGGCATAGCACAGTTCTTTGTTGGCAGTTGATATTGACTTGAGAAGTTTTGCATCATCTGTTTTAGTATTTCGTATCTACATTTTCAAAAACTATTGATGCAGTATTATAGAAATAATTAAAAATATTTTTTTTAATGTTTTTTAATGTTTTACAGAAGTCCATAGTTTTCTTTCAAAATTGAATATAAAGTTTGACGCAGAGCTCTATTAGCCAAAGCGATAAATGAAAATTTATGACAAAGTTCTATGTTCCACAAACAACTTTGTTATTATAAGGGGATTGCATGAATATTATTCTTATTTACAAACTTTGTTCGGTATAAAAATTCTTGTTTCACATAAAACACTACAATAAAAGCTAAGTTAACTATTCTTACGATTTACAACCTATACTATAAAGTTTATCTTTACAGACTTACAAGTTTGTACCTACTTACTGTGTCAGCATGTATAAGACCAATTACATAAATAAAAATACCACCGAGCACTAAACCGAGATTAAAATTTATCTTTCCGAAATCCTAAAAACAAGAATAAAAATAAATCTCGCAAACCAACCGCGTTTGCATGTAAAGTATGGTTTGCGAACACACTTTTTACGATGCTCCAGTAAAAACCATCTCGTGCGTTGAGAAAACATTGAAAAAAAGCTGTATTTGTTTTCACGAAGGCATTTTTTTTTATAAGCAGTGGTGCAGTGCACTGAGCAAGCATAGCCTGAGCACATCGATTAACGATTATGCTTTGAGCAGCTCCGATCGCGCTCTGAGCAAAAAGGAAACACATGTAGAGCGCTAAAAACGAACTCCATGGGCGAACACAGAAATCTTGAAAATCAAGAGTCCATCAATTGGGTGCCTCCTGGTGCTGAAGCATTCAACAATCTTCCTTCGACAACGCTTACAGCGTTTTTCGATCTGTGCACAAGACATGAATTTGCAAACCCTCTTTTGAATCAAGAAGTAGGTATCCCAATATCACAAACGGGAAAGAAATACACTTTCCAGAAGGAAGCGTGGCAAGAAGTTGATGAATTCCCTGGTGTAAAAAAAGATTCAGCTTTAGGCCGTGTGTACAATATTCATCCGACTCAAACTGAATGCTATTATTTGAGAATAGGTCTGTTCGCGAACTAATAGGTCTTTTGTGTGCTTTGTAGATTTTAAAGCAGCGTTTGATACAGTTAACAGGCAAGCTTTAATTTATAAACTGGCATCCCTTGGAGTGTCAAGAAAGTTCTTAATGTTGTATGCCAAATTTCTTTCGTCATCTTGCGCAGCTGTGTGGGATGGGTCGAACCTGTCCGAATGGTTTGAAACATCTGCAGGCGTCCCTCAGGGCTGCATATTAAGCCCAATTTTATTCGCGTTGTACATTGATGCAATATCTGATATTCTTCCGGGTGGCGTTAACTTTGCGGGCAATCACATAAAAGTATGTACTTCTGTACGCTGATGACCTAGTGTTACTGGCGGAAAATCCTTCTTCTTTGCAACTGCAAATTAATAGATTGCAAACCTACTGTAAAACTTGTGATCTCCATATCAACGTCGCAAAAACCAAGGTCATGGTATTTGAGAACCGGCAGAGAAGACGTCCTGGGGTAGGAACTTGGCGCCTTAACAATGAACAAATTTAGGTAGTTCGTGAGTTCAAGTACCTGGGTGTTTTGTTGTCGTATAATCTAAACTTTAACAAGCATGCCAGAGAAAAAAGTATTGAAGCCAAACTGGCACTCAACATGATGCGGCCGAAGTTCTTCGCCAATCAAAACATTGACCTTTCTTCGAAGTATCAAGTGTTTAACGCCACAGTTAATACTTGTATGTGCTATGGTGTGCAGGCCTTTGGTGTGAGCCCCCTCGAAGAATTTGAGGAAGTCCAAAGATTCTTTTTCAAGCGTCTATTCCGGCTACCAAATGCGACTCCGACCTACGCTATTCATGTAGAGTCAGGTTTGCCTCCCATCTACGTGCGAAACTTGAAAGCTCATTCTGATTATTTAACCAGAGTGGTAATGAGAAGCGGGAATAATCTTTCCAAGACTATCTTAATAAGATTGCTACAAACCAATGCTTCTCCATTTAAGGATTGGAACCAGCTAGCGATATCTCTCGAACTGAATGTCTCCTTTATTTTAACTAATGTTAACGACTGGCAGAGGCTTTTTGCAATGATCATTGCTAATGTGGATGACAAATTATACGATCAGCACCTAATTAGAGCATCTTCCTCAGCTTCAAGGTTAATCTATAGGAACCTAAACCATCATTTGCTATCTCACGAAAGTTATTTCAATATAAATTTTTCATCGTAAGTTATAAGCACCATTTTTAGAGCGAGAGCAGAATTAATAAATTTGAATTCCATGCCACACAGAACAGATCTTGAGGAAACGTGTAATCTATGCAACATGAGAGTGCCTGAAAATATTCACCACTTCATTGCGGAATGCTCTATTTTACAAGAGATTCGTCGACTATACTTCTGAGTAAGTAATCTGTCCGTAAATGGTCTGTACGATATACTAAACGGAGCTAGGGGGTGGCTTGTTTTGTACAAATACTGCAATCATGCTCTGTTATATCGTAATAGCTTTTAAAAGTCCAAGCTACAAGCCACTTTTGCCGTTCTTCTTAAGTTATTGCTTTAATAATCCAAAATTTTTCTTTTATGTTTCAAATCATTTAAAATTGCTAATTATTTTTTTTTTTTGTGTTCTAAATCACTTCAAAATTATAAATCTTTATTTTGCAAATCATCAAAATTGTTTAGACCCCCTCGCTGATCCATTCTTTTCTGTCGACTAATTGTTAAAGACATAACGAATTAATCTTTTATGCTTAGACCCAAAATCTTGTGTTGTAAATAAGTATTATAAGTATTTCCTTTTCAATTTAACTTCTATGTAATAATTTCTTTAATATCTATGAAATGTCATTTCCGGCAGACGGCTATTTCTGCCATGCTCGTGTTCTCAAACAAAACTATTGTACATATATTTCATGAAATAAAGAATCTAATCTAATCTAATCTAAATCTAATAGGTCTTTTCGCGAACTCATATGCAAACGGAAATATATATAAACTTTCGTGCAAAACTACGCAAACGCGTTCGCGTACTGAGAAAATGGTAAAAATATGAACGAAAGAAAAATGTACTTTCGTTCATTTTTCTTCCCACAGAATTTCAGCTGGTAAGAAAATGAAAACTGTCAAATGATGAAATCATATGAGTTTGCCAGCAAAAAAAAAACAGCTGTTGCTTCTTTTCAAGCCAAACTAAGACGTTTTTCACCTTTTACACAAAAGTGTTCGCGTACTTTTCTTAGAAATGAGAGGATTCTCTCCCGATTTTTCAGATTTCTACACATAAAGTACGCGAACGGACCTAATATGCAAACGTAAATTTATATTAACATCCGTGTAAAAGTACACAAACGCATTCGCGTACTGAGAAAATGGTAAAAAGATGAACGAAAGAAAAATGTACTTTCGTTCATTTTTCTTCAAACAGAATTTCAGCTGGTAAAAAAATAAAAACTCTCAAATGATGAAATCCTATGAGTTTGTCAGCACAAAAAACAGCGGTTGCTTCTTTTCAAGCCAAACTTAGACGTTTTTCATCTTTTTACACAAAAGCGTTCGCATACTTTTCTTTGAAATGGGAGTATTCTCGCTCGATTAAGGAGATTTTACACATAAAGTACGCGAACGGGCCTAATGTTACTCCAACATGTTCGCGGTCCAACGTCATGTGAAGATCTTAGGACCGTTAATGGTATTATTTTACAGAATTATCAAGGCGCTTGCAAGAGATTAGGTTTACTGGAAGAAGATCAACATTGGGAAAATACTATGTCTGATGCTGTTATATCAGGGCCACCCACAAAGTTAAGAGAATTATTTACCATCATCGTCATATTTTGCCAGCCATCTGACCCCTTAGAGCTATGGAGTAAATTTCGTAATGATTTGTGTGAGATATATATTGTTGCATGTTTGCTTGAACTGTGTCATTCAGCATTAATTAGTCAACTGCGCCATCTAGTAGAGAGTAAAAGTAGCCATATTACCGATTTTGGCAGCATTTGAATATTAGTTTGAGTAGCTGTGGAATATCTAGTACATACATAATTAGATTGTTCTCGAACCTTCTAAACGAACCTTCTCTACGAATCTGGAAATTTCGAGAGGTGTCACTAGGAGATATAAATAGACGTCGCAGGAGCACCCAAGTCATTCTAGTTGTGAACCACGATAAAGAAGTACGATAGATGACAGTAGTGAAAAGTATAAGTATCCAGTAAGAGAAAAGTGTTTGTGTATTTAAAGTGATTAATTGTGAAAGTGAATTGTTGAATTAAATAAGTGAATTATTAGAATAATAATCAAGAAGTAAAAGACATTGATAGAGAACTAATAAAGATTAATTAAATAGAATTACGTTTTATCTTTTCGAATCCTAGCCGGAATGTAACAGTATTAA
This sequence comes from Portevinia maculata, assembly GCA_949715645.1. Taxonomy (NCBI): domain Eukaryota; kingdom Metazoa; phylum Arthropoda; class Insecta; order Diptera; family Syrphidae; genus Portevinia; species Portevinia maculata. The sequence goes on along the minus strand of OX454526.1, from coordinate 79,022,238 downwards.
ATAGAATGCGTAATGACAACCAGGATAAACATTGGAATATAATGATGATACAATAAAGGATTTATAATGGTTGAAGATACGATTCATGAGATGTATGATTAATCTTTAACTGATTTTTTGCTTCCAGCATCGAATAGAAATAATTCAAATAATAATTTGGATCCATTAGAAGAAGCTTTGTGGAAGCCGTATGATTTAAATAAAAATAATTGCAGATTGAACAGTGTTCGTTTTAACGAAGGAAAGATTTTTGATTTAGCAAAATTAAGGTCTCAGGCAAAACTAGCTTTGGCGGTAGCGTCGTCGGGTATCGCTGCGATTCTATTAGTAGGTGGACGCACAGCTCATTCAACTTTTAAACTGCCTCTTACTGATTCTTTGCAGAAAGATAGAGCGTGCTCTATTCGTAAAAATGACCCTTTGGGAAAAGTTTTGCAAGATGTCACTTAAATAATATGGAATGCATGCACCATGATTCATAGAGCTCATGCAAAAGCTCTAGATAGGACTCTTAGAGATATAAGAAGCTTTAATAAAATCATGGGTGGAATCACTGCCATGTTTGCTGGAGATTTTTGACAAACGTTACCGGTGATAGTGGAACTAGAGCAGACATTGTGAGGTTCTGGAAGTTTGTTCATACCCTAAGACTATCTACTAATATGAGAGCACATTTGGATGGAGGCAGTACACAGTTTCTTTCAAAGTTATTTTCAATAGGAGACGGGAAAATACCTCATTTTGAAAACAAAATTGAAATTGATCGCGATTTAGGTGAAAAAGTAACCATCATTGAAGACTACCCAGATATAGTGGAAGTAGAGAAAAAAGATTATCAATGGATGTTTCAAAGGGCAATATTGGCGAGGAGAAACAGTAGTGTTGACCAAATTAACGACCTTATTTTAGCTAAACTTCCAGGAGATACCGTTAACTACACATCTATTGATAATGTAATGGATCAAGAAGATGCGGTCCAAGTTAAAAATAGGTGCCCCAATAATTTTCCTTAAAAATCTTAAACCACCAAATGTGTGTAACGGGACCATAGTACAAGTTAAATTTCTGCGCAATAACGTGATCGTTGCAATAGTTTTGACTGGTCCAGCAGTTGGTCAAACAGTGCTTATAGGTACCTCGCATCCCAATGATTCCCAACGATTTACCTTTTAATTTTAAAGGAATTTCAATTTCATGTTAACGTATCGTTTGCCGTAACAATTAATAAAGCACAGGAGCAAACATTTCAACACGTAGGAATCGATTTACGTCAAGACTGCTTTTCACATTCGGCCAAAACGGACAAAATGGAGAAAATGTCAAATGTTGACATGATGTCATAAGATAAAACAAATTTTCGGCTGATTTTGCGTTTCGGCTGTTTATTGGCACCTAGGCCAACCTCGCACCTACTCCCAATCCAAGTCACAAAAGCAGGGGGCAGCATGCTCCCCCATACACATTGCAAAGTTAGTTTTTTTTTTATAATTGGCGTGCGCTTTTTTTTTGTATAATTTGCTTACGCAAAAGGGATTTTTTCTGTGGCTACAGTACCCTTATAGTACTATGAACACAGCGTAAGCATTTGTGTTTTAACAGCAAGCAGCACCCGGCATTATCGTATTTCATTGCATGCTTTTCGGTGCTACTCACTATTAGAAAGAATAGAGAGATAGGTGTTAAGTTATACCTAAGATATAAATAACTTATTTTTATCTGAACATTTTATCTTTTGCTATCACTCCACATTCTTTACTTGCTCCCACAAATTAATTTTCCCACCGGTATAATCATATATCAATCCCATCCAATTGTTCCCACAGGTGCACGCGCATACCCATAAGGTGTCGGGATTCAATATAATCACATTTCAATACCATCCAATTGTTCCCACAGGTGCACGCGCATACCCATAAGGTGTCGCGATTCAATATAATCACATTTCAATCCCATCCAATAGTTCCCACCGTTTCCACAGGTGCACGCGCATACCCATAAGGTGTCGCAACTCACTAGACGCTGACGATGCGAAAGCGCAATCTAATATTAAGCCAGTAATGTATGTTAGGATAATATAAATAGGTTTAAGACAATAAAATAAATGTCATTCTTAATTCAACGAAGGAAGCGAAGCTGTTAATTTCATTTCAATTGCTTGCACGGGTTTGTACTCGGGCAACTAAATGACGACTTAGCAAGGGTTTTGAACTCTGGTTAAGTGCAGCGAATTTGCTAACAAATATCGCTTTATAAAAAAACAATAGGAAAGAAGTTGTAGGGTTTTTTTTCCACGGGTGGTGTCTAAGTTGCTTAGGGAGATTTCATATATTCGATATAAAGTATGTAATGGGCTTGGCCGGGATTCGAACGCACGACCTTATATTCAGTAAGCGAACACAACTACTGCACCTATGCCATCCGCAAGGGATTTTTTTTCTGTAATTGATATAGTACTGTTACCACAGCGCAGGCATTTTTTTTTTGTTGCTGCAAGCAGCACTCAGCAAATGATTCATTGCCTCTTTTTAGGTGCTACTTACTCATGAAAGAATAGAAGGATAGGAAAGAAGTTTGGTGCGATGGGGTTTTTTCTCCACAGGGGGCGCCTAAATTGCTTTAGTGATATCTGTTTTGTTGTGTGTATTTTATTTAAAAATCATGGCACTGGTCGGAATTCGAACGCACGATCTGCCAATCACTTAGTGAATACACAACCATCGCACCATTGCCACCATTGCAATAGTTATGACAAAACGTCAACATTTTCTTGGGCGTTTTTTTTTTTATTTTTTTTTATTTTTGGGCGATCTAACATGGTGGCCAATCGCCTAAATTGTTAAGTGGTCTGACTTTTTATTTGGCGATTTGATTTTGGGTGTTTTGTCGCAGAACCGGTAGGACACCACAAAATCGCAAAATTTACAAGCCATTTACTCGAATTTGTATTACTAAGTACATATATTACCCAAGTAAACGTCACCTGTCGCTTGGCGAAGAAGACAACTAAGGGAAGAGGCCACATTAAGGCAATTTCATTACCCGAAACCGGAAGGACCGTCCATAACTTTTACCCGATTTTAGATTTTTTCATTGAATAATGTATCTAAAATGAGTTTTACATACATTAATCACAGAACCAAAGCGGATTTTCTGTCATAAAAATTGTTTCTTTCCCTCCGAGCGTAAACCTTAAACTGCCCCTGGGAAGGATAATCTACGTACGCGTCTTTAAACGCCATCATACAAAATTCATTTAAAACTAATGGTTATTTTGTCCCATCCACATATTGTGTGTTTTCTTCTTTATAACCCAAAGGAATGTGCGTGCGTAGGCATGGAGATAGATTATGAAAACATTTCTTATTCTGACAACAAACCTCATTTCTTAATATTTATGTTGGCGTTGGTTCGGTTAAATTTGAATTTTGAAATATAACGTTTCATTCCAAAAAAATTAAATTCAAATTTAAGGTTTTATTTTGTCGCTTATTTTTTTCTTCTTGCAGCTACCTCCGTTGCTGTGTCGTCATGGACTTTGGTAGCCATATCATGTGAGCGTTATTATGCAATTTGTCACCCATTGAGATCACGGACATGGCAGACTATAAGTCATGCAAACAAGATTATTGGCTTTATTTGGATGGGCAGCTTCGCTTGTATGTCACCAATCGCGCTATTTAGTGAACTTCAGCCAACAAGCCAAGGTAAGTGTAAAAGAGAAACTGGATCCAATTTTTAGTTTTCAGAACTCATACATATCTAGTTATCGCTGGCTTATTCAATTTGGGTTTTTATTTTCATTTGTACATAAAGGCCTTCGCAAGTGCCGTGAATTCTGGCCAGAGGATGCCGTTTTCTATGAGAGGACATACAACATACTACTAGATTTGATATTGCTGGTGTTGCCATTGATGGTGCTGTGTGCGGCGTATATCCTTATCATACGGACTCTATACATGGGCATGAACAACGAGAAAATAATCAAGAACTCAAACTCAAATTTGAACGTCAGCATCACCGTGTCCTTCAATCGGGACGGAGAAGAACAATCGGAATTTCAGGTTCAGCAGTACGGTGAGTTCGAATGAGATATTATACTTAAACTGCCCTATTCATTAGATTTCCTTAATCAACTGATTAACAGTGTCTCTACTAAGTCACGTCAAATGAGTTAATTTGACTTTAACTTAGATCTCAAAAGAGTTTATTCATAAAATTTATTTTGCCATGTAGTAGCTAATGAATCAATTAAGCGAAACTAAGCTGAAAATCTGGCAGCACTCTCGGTCTTCTGTGTTACTTTTAAATTTTGACAGCTCATATAAATTTGAAAAAGAAAACAAAGAACGAATTATTGTCACAAATTTAAACTTTTTCTTCAAACGAAGGGAAAAATAATAGAAGAACATGCGGAAAAAATTTAATCGATTTTGATGATCAGGGAACTGCGGTTAAAATGTATTCAAGAAGAACATGACTCGGCGATGAAGAAATTTTCTCATAAATGAACAATTGTTATTTGTATTATTTTAATAAGCTTTATTAAAAACAATCATTAAAAATGTAAATGAACAAATAATTTAAGATTGATTTCTCGTCGGCTTGGGTTTGACAATATTGGCCAATCTGCTTCAGCTTCCTCTCGATTATAAGGTTCTATAAAGGTAGTAAAAAAGGTAGGTATTAAGTGGTAAAATGAACTGTGAATGGTATTATTGCCTTGTGGTTCGTTTAAATAGAGTGCTAAGTTATGAAGAACTGCTATTACAGTAGTTTTAACGGAATCTATAGGCCCTCTCATACCATTGAGCAGTATGCGAAACCTTTGCTTCCAGACTCCAAAACAGCGTTCAACAACGTTTCTCGTGCCGATATGAGAAGCGTTGTATCTACGTTCTTGTTCTGTTCGAGGGTTCAGTATGGGAGTAAACAGATGCGATGAACAAGCATATCCGCCATCACCAAGTAGACGTCCTTTAAAGTCTCCGCGTTCAAAACTCTTTTTAATGCGGCTTTCCCGAAATATACGAGAATCGTGTGTACTTCCGCGCCAATGACAAACAATATCTCTAATTTTTAGACACGAATCGCAGACAACCTAAAGAATAATTTTACTTTAAGATGATTAGATTCACGTATTAACAGCAACGAACTTGTGTATTTATAGAGTAATATCCTTTCCTATTTATGTAGTATTGACTTGCATCTCCTTTTACTTTTTGAATTTTGATGTGAGTACAGTCAATCGCACCTATTACATCAGGAAATCCTTTGATACTTCTGAATTTTGAGATCACATCAATTTGTTCTGAAGCCAGTGATGGCATATTTATATAAATTGGTCTTTTCGAGGCAAATGCTCTCGAAACCTTCGAACATAATCGGCTGAGAGTAGGTTGGCTAAATCCATGAATATCTGCGCTGTCGTCTTGAATCTACGAAATGAATAGAGGATTACATTTTAAGCGGCTTGGCTTACTTCATTCCGACCCCAATATCGAATAGCTACCATTACCTGAAGTTCAACATCGATATGCCCACCTCTCCGGTCACCCTCCAGATCACCTCAAACGATTTCAATTAGTTTTTTCATTTTTTCTTTACAGAATCTATATTTATTTCTGAATTCACTTTCATTGAGATCCAAAGGATTAAAACGTGGTTAATAGTTTTTTAAACGCCTTCTGTTACCAATATTATTGATTAATATATTAAAATTATCTAAAAAATCTCGAAAACGTATCTGCCATATTTATCTGGTTTTATATTCTTTCTGAGCACAACGGAAAAATGAAAGTTAATTCACTGCTAAATGCGAAATACGGCATTTAATTTTTTGACATTTGATTAAGTGTGAATTATCTTTAAGAAAAGTTTTTGAATAAAGTTTTCTTAAATTAAACTAAGATTAGGTCTGATTCAGCTTTAATTAAGTGTTATGAATATGGCTGAAAGTGTTGTGAAGGTAGTGTCGTTTTATCGGTAACTCACCGTGCGGGACGTGTAACCAACTACATTGGCTTTTCGTGTTGGAAATGATTAGATATCGCATTCTTTCTGTCAGATTAGATGAGAAAATATATGATAACCCTGGCAACATTAGGTCAGTGCCTTAAGCTGTAGATGGCGTTTTGGTGTATCTTGATATTGTCTTTGACTTTGGGATGAACTTGATTTACCTCTTGAGTTGAGCTAATGTTAACCGGAGGAGGTAAATACATATACTTGTCATTCGCCTTTCTGATTATTGCTTGGTGTATATATACTTCGTTTTGCTTTGTGGCCTTTGGGAACGGGATGGTAACTGCGACAGTTGAGGTACCTTGATAAACACGATGGGATTTAATTGATTATACACTTATCGTTATTAAAGAAAATGCAGTACGACCGTATGATTTCAGCCGGAATATGCTTTGAAACAATGTAATCTGCCTAAACCGCTTGGCTTTTTATTGTAAAGTTTTTTTTTTAATATATACGCCAGTTCGTCAAAGGCCGTGAAATAATTGTCAGTATTTTCTACTATCAGTAATACTTATCAAACAGCATGCAAAGCTGTGGGGCTCTTGGAACACACTTCTCACTGGGAAAACACATTATCAGAAGCAGCTATTTGCAGTTCAGCTACATCATTAAAAGCCCACTTAGACGATCATTTCAGTTTCAGTTTCAGTTGAGCTATCAGTTAAGATTTCAGTTAAACTGATGTCTAAATGCAAAAATTGAAGCGTTTAACTGAAACTGAAACTCGCAAGAAAAATGAAAGCTCAACTGAACACCTTACTGACGTCTAAATGCACTGTCTTTTTGAACTGAACTGACAACTGAACTGACAACTGAACTGAAAACTTAACTGATAACTGATCGTCTAAAGGGGCCTTAAGATATTTATTTGCCATCATAGTAGCTTTTTGTCAAGTAACTGAGTCTGTTACTCTATGGAATAAATTTCAAGAAAATATGGCCAATGATATTCTGATTCGGCGACGGCGAAAGTTAGTTTCAGATGATGTACAATACGATCAAAACATGTTTGACGAAGCATTATTTGAATTGAAGAAAGTAGTGCAATCGGGTAAATCGATCAAGGATTTTAGGCTGCCGATGCCAGCTAATACTACTAACTCAGATTTGACGAATAGTGCCGAATACACAAGAGAAACATCATACGATCAATCGAGACTTTTACAAAATATAGCTCAAATATAGCCACGATTGAACATCGATCAGAAAAAAGTATTCACTACATTACATTGATAACATTGATTACATTGATAACAATGAAGGAATAATTCCCTTGATGCCCCAGGAGGTACAGGAAAAACATTTTTAATCAATGTGCTTTTAAACAAAGTAAGATTTACCGGAAAAATTGCATTAGCTGTCGCGTCACCCGGCATTGCCGCTACGCTTTTAGAAGGAGGCCGAACCGCACAGTCTACATTTAAGCTCCCACTGAAAATCGCCACAGATGATAATAACAGCGTCTGTAGTGTTTCTAAACAGACATTATTAGTCTGGGACGAAGTCACCATGTCAAACAAGACGTCTGTGGAAGCACTGGATAGGACAATGCGCGATTCGCGCAGAAAAAATTCACCTATGGGTGGATGTACAATTCTGTTCTCAGGAGACTTTCGTCAAATCCTACCAGTTGTGACTCGAGGAACACGCGCTGACGAAATAAATGCTTCCCTAAAAAGATCCAATCTTTGGCCACACGTCAATAAATTAGAGCTTAAAACTAACATGAGGGTTTCATTGTCTTCACCTGAGTATAGACTTTTTTCAGAGATGCTGCTAAAAGTTGGCAATGGAGAGTTAACAGTGTATAGTTAAAGTGATAGAAGGATTAACCTAGAAAATCTTTGTGTTTTGGTAGACAACATCCAAGAGTTGGTCAACAATGTCTATCCCGACATTGATAACATTAGTTGTGAGACTATATCTTGGTTTAGAGAAAGAGCGATTCTGTCACCAACTAACGAACAAGTAGATGAGGTTAATAACTTGATTCTTTCAATGATTGATGCGGCGACGCAAGTATACTACTCGGTCGATACTGTTCTCGACCCGTCTGGACTCCCTTCTCATAAAATGGTGTTAACAGTAGGTTGTCCTTTTATTTTATTAAGAAACCTGAATCCACCTAAACTTTGTAATGACACGCGTTTGCTGGTAAAACCACTTAAAAACTTTCATAATAGAGTGCACAATACTCACCGGATGTGGTACCGGAGAAGATGTACCTATTGATTCCCCGAATTCTTCTGATACCATCGGATTTACCGTTTCCATTTAAACGCCTACAATTTCCGGTAAAGATATCTTTTGCAATGACCATTAATAAATCGTAGGGTCAAACTTTCAAGGTTGTAGGCTTAGATTTGAGCGTTGAGTGTTTTTCCCATGACCAATTATATGTCGCTCGCAGTAACCTCTAAAGAAAACATGTTTGTATTATCTAATGACAAAAAAGCTGTAAACGTTGTATATAAAGACATTCTGTAGTATATTTAGTATCAACGAACGGGTGCAAGTGCGAAGCCGGGGCGGGTCACTAGTACCATAGACAAAAAAAAATTAGTTATCGCTATCTTTAATTGCTCTAAAGTTTTAACTAATAGGTAACTTTAGATCTGACGTTCTAAACGTATATTGAAATTTGACAGAAAATGTTGCGTTGCTATTCGTCAAGTTTTCCGGGTTGTGAAAGTCTTTAAATTAAAAAAAAAAAAATTTTTTCTGCTATAGACAAGGGTTTACTTTCTTTTTAATTTTATTAATAATTTAAATTTTATCAACATACATCCCGGACAAAATGATAAAATAAAACTTAACATTAGCAGAATACTTATTTAAGATTGCTGGTCCTTATGCGAACATTCTAAAAGTTTACTATAACATTATAATTATTGCCTTTGGATGAAAAAACTATTTTACAAACTAATCTTAAGTTTTTTGGAAAACATTTTAAAAACTCCCTTTTATATAAAACAAACTACCTACTTTACTTAACATATTGAGGCTACATAACTCATACTAACTATAATGAGGGTTCTGAGCACTCATTGGGTCTCACAAGAATTAGTGGAAATCCCAATTACTTTCCGGAGGCCCAGTAGTCGTCAAGGTCGCAGTACGCGCCGTCGGTAGCCGACGGAAGCCATAGAGCATCAGTAATCTCACGGAAGCAATTCATAAGTTGGCGAGCCCGGCCTCTCCCAGAAACGCCTTAGCTTACTTAACCCTACTTAAATACTTAAAGAATGGTACCTAGAAACGCTTTAGCTTACTTAACCCTACTTAAATACTAAAAGAATGGTACCTAGAGTATTGCATCAACCTGGGAGAACTTGTTGACTCCTTTCCCCTCAAGCAGACACCAAAATTCTGTGAATTGGCGTTCCGTATCTATTATCCCTCTTCGCTATTGTTCAGTTATCAATGCTTCCGCAGGCTAAATAAAGCCAGAGCGGAGCGTACTCTCTATATTAATTTCGTTGGGCTAGTAAGCCCAGGAGAGAAGGAGGAATGCCCAGGAAATCCGTTCATCATAGTTCATCAACAATGCTCAAGGGCTGCTTCTTGTGGATGACGAAAAAATACTATACAGGTGGCAGTAGTATTGTGAAGGACTTCTAAATGAACAATTTCCTCGGATATATTTTCCTATAGCCGTTCTTATCAATGAAGAAGTACACGACATTACTTTCGAAGAAGTTAGGAAGGCTGTCGAAAACTCCAAAAAGCGAAAAACACTTGGGTCGGACGAGATACCCTCTGACTTCTGGAAAAAGATGGGAGACATCTCGTCCAAATGGCTCATGATTCTCATCTGCAAACTGATGAGAGGCTATCCAATGCCTAACCAGTGGAGGGAAAGTTTTCTTCTTTTTTTTTGTACAAAGGAAAAGGCGATACGCGAGACTGTGACAATTCAAATCAATCAAGTTGATGTCCCATACCATGAAAATCGTTGAGCGGGTATTAGATAGGCGAATGCGGAAAATAATACGTAAGGATCGTAATGGAAAAACATCGTGATTCCTTAGGATTTGCATATGGTGTTGGTTGATTTTGAAAAGGCATTTGAAAGACAACCAAGGCATCTGTTATGGGTGGCGCTAGGACAGCGAGGAGTTCCAGAAATCTACGTACAGATGACTATGGATATATATGAGGGCGTAAAGACAAGAGTACGATGAACCGTTGGCGTCACCGATGAGTTCACAATCAAAGTCGGTGTACACGAGGGAAGGGTCTTAAGTCCCTTGATATTAATTACAGTCCTTGATTAACTACTTGAAGGAAAAGTGACGGACCCCAAAGTGCATCAGTTATTCTTTGTGCTGACGATGGAGTATTCATAAGCTGTAACATAATTATAATTATCCCCTTAAGGCATCAGGCTTCGCTACGGGGAAAGGCCATCTCACGACACGACTCCGCTGAGTCGAGGTGTCGGGGCAGATGAGCCGAAACTGTCTATAACAGTTCGCCCCGCTGTAACGAACTTCCAAAAAGCCCCCCTCCTTCCCAAAACCACAATTAAAGTATTCCTCAGGAGATATCCCGCTAAGGGACAGATCAAGAAACGGAACACCGGAACACAACGAGAATCGAAATAAAATATTCGATCCCACAGCCTTTCGCCAAGTCCCCGCTTACAGGCGGCCAGGACACTGACGGACGGCCTGTTTGGAAAGAGGAGCGGGGGTTGCCCGACCACTCGCAGCTTAGGCATTGCAGCGTCCCGCGCTAGCTCATCGGTGGGAGCGGGTACTTGCCGCGAGCTCGGACTGGGGTTACGACGCCTTACGGCTTCATGTCTCTCTCCTTGTCCTTACTCCCGACTCATCAACATCCTAACTCGGACTCTACAACTGCATTGTAAGCGCAGGGAACCCGATGAAAGACGAACAAAAGAAAGCAAGAGCACCCAAGCTGCAGCATTAATAAGATTTGCGACGATGAACTAAAACTTCGAATGCGTTAATGGATAAAGAGGTAGATTGGTAGAATTCAATTCATTAAACATTTTTATTTCTTTTCTTAAAGCTATCTAAATCTAATTTAGAAAAAAAAACTCTTACAGTAAAGTTATAAAGGTCAAAAGTGAAGCATAGAGTTAATTCTTAAGAGATATGGTTATCCCAGTGTCTAGGTCTATGACCCGCACAAATCAAGAAGAGACTCGCGCCTGGAAATATCTCAGGGATCAGAGGGATTCTGAGAAAATATACTAGTGTCTATGCTTAAAACAAATCTTAAAAGCTAGTCTTCGAATGTAAAGTTCGGATTCGACAAGTAACTAACAGACGAAAAGACGATGACATTTCGTGTACATTTAACACATATTCGAACTCACTGGCGAAGTACAAGTCTCACCTCAGTAATAGAGAGGCGTATTCAAATGTGGCGGGCCGTGCATAGGAACGGATACACGTGGTTAAGTATTTTTTTTTCTTATATATAGCTATCCCGAATTCCCGGAGATAAATTCCCGGATTAAGACAACGGTCGAATGAAATGATTAAAAAAAATATAGATAACCAAAAAGGTATCATGGGAAAGCAACGACTACAACCCGGCGGCGTAAATACTAATATAAGTATATAAAATATGGTGCATCTAATATACGAGTATATATATTTAGAGTGTAGAGTGACAACGTTTTAAAAAGACTTACTTGATTATCCTCATCCTGATGTGCGCACATAAAGATGGTATCTATCCTGTGGAAAAAGGTCGTTAAAGCAAATGAAAGGTACCTATATATATACACTGCCGCTCATCTGAATAGGTTATACTTCTTTTTAACCTTTCTGTTAGCCTCTCTTTATATATATTGCAATGGCACATATTTGTTATACATATAATGAAAGAGCATCATTATACGCTTAGTTTGAGAAAAAAAAGTGTCTTAAAGCTTACCGTTATTCTGACACGCTAGCTTGACCATATGCATTCATAAAAACAAACACATTGTTTGGCTCATCTGAATAGGTTCAACGAATGAAATGGAATAAAACGAGTATAGTAATTGTAATTTAATGATTTATTTTGCACTTTTGTATAGGTGGGATTGTAATAACAATAATTAATAATGAGTATTGCCGCCTTTTTTTAATAAAGTCTCTCGTAAATTCGATCTGGTATACAAGGTGGCGCAAAAATATCCTTCCGATGTTGTTTGGCTGTAATTTAAAAAAAATGATAAACTTTGATTCTTCTTGTGGATTATTTTTATTTGGTCTTTTAATTTTTTTTACATCAAGTCGAGAATATGATGTCATGTAAATGGCCGCCGCCACAGTAGATTGTCATTTGAGCCCTTTTTATGGCATTTTCTATCACTTTGGCCAAAACTTCCGGCGAAAGGTCCTCACATTGTTGACGGATATTGTCTTTAAGAGCTGCAAGAGTCGGAGGCTTGTTGACATAAACCCGCGACTTCAAAAAGCCCCACAAAAAGAAGTCTGGAGCGGTCAAATCAGGCGATCTTGCTGGCCAGTGCAAATCGCCAAAACGGGAGACTAGGCGCCCGGGAAATGCATCCTTCAGCATATCGGTTGTGGCACGTGCAGTGTGTGCCATTGCACCGCCCTATTGGAACCACATGTTTTCCAATCCCAATTCATCAAGTTGCGGCAAAAAGAACTCGTTGATCATTGCTCTGTAGCGCTCAGTATTCACAGTAACCGTTTGGCCCGCGACGTCTTCGAAGAAAAAAGGTCCGATGACTCCTCCAGCGAAAACAGCACACCATACAGTGACTTTGAGCGGATGTAATGGCTCTTCGTGGGTTACACGCGGATTTTCAGTGCCCCAGAAGCGTAAATTTTGCTTATTTACGTACCCGCTAAGATGGAAATGGGCCTCATCACTCATGATTTTTTTTGATGAACAATCATCTTCCTCTTGGTGGTGATTAAGGATGGCTTGAGCGTATGTTAGACGCGATTGGCGGTCAGCAGCTAACAGCTGATGCACCGTCTGGACTTTGTACGGAAACATCTTTAAATCTTGTACCAAAATTCGCTGTAAAGACCGTTGACTGATACCCATTTGCATGGCACGTCGTCTGGTCGATGTCGACGGCGCTTCCATGACATCTTCGGATACAGCAGCAATATTCTCTGCAGAACGGCTACTCCGGGGTCTGCCACGCCTGGCAGCATCTCGTGTTGTGCCAGTCTCTTCGAGGCATTGTTTATTAACGTGTATTTCGCATGTGTTTACTACACAATTGTCAAAACAGAACTGACATTAGGGGCCAATCGCAAAATTTATAGCATTTTCTGATAGGAGGATTACTTTTGCGCCACCTTGTAGAACCATACAATATTTCAATGTATTGAAGCGAAATTTCGGTCCAAGCTTTTTTAATTGCTTCGATTAATGACTTTTTGTCTTCGAATTGTCGCCCTGACTCGTATACTTTACGTGAAATAAGTCCCGACAAATTCTCTATGATATTTAGGTCAGGGGAGTATGGAGGCCACTCCAGCAGCTGAACATTTTGGCTCTCAATCCACTGTTTTACCGTCCTCGCTGTGTGGATAGGGGCATTATCATGTTGGAATGTCCACGATATTGGTACAAGCAGGTCAAAAATCTGTGGGAAAGCCTTTTCTAGCACACCCTTATAAGAATTTGCATTCATTCTCGGTGTAAGAAATTGGAGTTCGAAGGTTCCGTAGATGGAAATAGCTCCCCTCACCATGACACTGCCTTCAGAGCTATGCAGACGGCTTAAATAATGTTCCTCTTTTCGAAGGTCATGAAAATAAAAATTATAGCCGTCAGGACCCTCTAAATTAAACTTTTTCTCATCTGAAAAAATTACTCTGACTTCCACGACATGTATTTTTTACAAAATTGGAGATTAATTTCTTTTCTCGATTCATTAAGCGGTGTTTTTTCTGAATTTTTTTTCTTTTCAAATGTTTACCACTTTTAATAACCCGTTTTACTGTCGGCAAACTACACTTTACACCTGTTTTCATCTTTGTTTTTGACGCGGAATCATGACTATTGGAAGCTGCTCTGATGATTACACGTCTATCGGTTCTTGATGTGGCCCTATAACTTCCACCTTTCATATTTTTTCCATAATGTTCGATATTTCGTAAATAAGCGCTTACTACATTTTGACTTTTGTTAATTTTTTTCGCGATGCACCGTTGGCTTAGGCCTAATTCTCGAAATGCTTTTATTTTGCCCTTTTCTTCCTCGCTTAAAGATTTTCCGCGACCCATTTTGTCGTTAACATGTACACTCAACAAGGTTAATGAGAATAACAAAATCGGAGTACAATTGACCGACGCAACTACACGCAAACTAACGTTTTTGCTGTTGAACCTATTCAGATGAGCCAAAAAATGTGTTTGTTTGTATACCTTATTCTAAGGGTATATTAATTTTGACGCATAGTTTGTAACATACCTTAGACCCCTAAAAGTTACTATATTTATGATCAGCATCGATAGTAATGTCGATCTAGCCATGTCCGTCCGTCCTTCTGTCGGCAAAAATTAGGCCTTTAAACTGGACCTAGAGAGCTGAAATTTTAACCATATGCTCTCTAGGGTCCCGAAATAATCAAGTTTACGAATTTTTGAAATCCGCCCACAGACACGCCCACAAACTCAAAAAAACAAAATTTTGGAAAAAATCGAATTTTGAGCTAGAAAGCTGAAATTTTTTATATATGATCTGTGACTCCTAAAACTGCTCGGGATAAAAAAATTTCAAAATACGCCCACTGACACGTCCACAAATAAATAAAACAATTTTTTTGAAAATCCAAAGTTTGAGCTAGGGAGCTGGAATTTATAGTATATACTCTCTAGGGGCCCTTTATTCTCATGTGTTAATTTTTTTTAAATCCGCCTACTGACACGCCCACAATTAAATAAAACAATTTTATTGAAACACCCAAGTTTGAGCTAGGGAGCGTTTTTTTTTATAAAATCCTTTAAATGTTATATAACAAAATATGTAGAGCGTTCTTAACAATTCAACCATACTTAGACTTTTGTCACGCCCACTTATGAGGGATAGGAATAAGAATAGGGTATCCAACAGTTCGCCCAAGCGGACTGTAGCCCGTCCCTATGTTTTTTTTCTCAAACTAAGCGTATAATGATGCTCTTTCATTATATGTATAACAAATATGTGCCATTGCAATATATAGAAAGAGAGGCTAACAGTAAGGTTAAAAAGAAGTTGAACCTATTCAGATGTGCGGCAGTGTATATATTCTGGGTGCCTTATATGTTCGACGTTGCAACTGTTTGCACGGACGATATTAACCCCGAAATCGCCTATACATTCACTTAATTCGTCACTCGATTTTGAGGACCACCGCCGAAGTGGGTCGGATAGAAGAAACAATCGCGAATAACCGCACTAGGCGTTGAACCAGAACCTACGGTGAACGAAACCAAACGCTCGTCATGCCGTTCTCCGAAATGGATATGTATCTTAATGTCGTCAAAACCGATTTTGTATTTTATTCACGGGTATTCCGTACCGTCCGCAAGAAGTGAAAAGAAAAACGAGAAAAACGTAAGCACTGAGGCCTAAATGAACCGTTGACCGGATTTACCGGGTCTGTGAAGAGTTCCGTTAAGGACTGCTGGCGTGGGCGGATGCGTGAAGGACATGGGTTCTCTCAGGAGAGGAACAAGAAGAAAACTATATTTCCGACCACACCGAGAATTACACTAGCTCATTCAAAGGAATCTCGTTTCGAGAAATTAAATATTAATCGGTCCTAAAACCGAAATTAAACCGAACCTTTTTTTTTCCTTTTAAGCGGCGAGCATCCCCTGTACACACGAGCCTAGGACAGTGTTTGCGAATGGAAATAAAAACGATGGCGAAAATTTAGGCACTAAACCGAGAACGAAATAAACCCGTTTGCATTATGCAAATGAGGGTGAATGATAAAAAAAGAAGAATGAAAATTATGTAAAATAAATTAAAATGGGACGGGCCGATAAGCAGCGCCCGTTCAGTGTTTTTACTAAAGTAACTACCCTACAATATAAATACATATAACGGCGGAGGCGCGGGAGGTGATCGTTGCGGTCGTCGGTTGTGACGCCGTTTAAGAAACTGGAAGTTGGTGTCCCACTCGCTTGTGACTGGGATGAAGACGGTGTGACCACTGTTGCGTATGGCCGAGTTGCATCTGCTGCGTCTAGGGCTAATCGCCGTACTGCCGCTTTGAGAAACCACACGTACGCGGAAATTTCCGCGTGGGCTGATGTGAGTGCGAGGCATTGCTAGTGGAGGACTTGTCGTGGGTTCAGTCGTTCCGCAACTCTGTAAGAGACAGGTCGGCTAGTTAGTGACGCACGCAATATAAGCAAAGTGAAAACCAAATAGTTTCCAGCCAGAACAATCAAGTTTTAATTATTTTAATTCGTAAAAGTAAATTGTACTGATAAAGACAGTGAACAAATAGTAAACAAAAAAAAAAAAAAGTGCCGCAAGTGGTCAGGCGATGGACCCCGGAAAATCGGTAGTCCCGCGTACGGGTGTGGGTGTGCCGGTTCTTCGCGTGGTGAAAGCACGTGTTCCGGCAAAAATAGCAGCTAAAACAGCAACAACAACAACAACAACAACAACAACTGCCGTAGCAGCAGTAGCAACTATGGCAAAGACAGCGGTGCCGGTAAAGATGGCAACGGGTGTCTTGCCATTAAGAGCAATGCAGCAACATGCAGCAACAACAAAAACAACATCATTAAAAGCAACAACAGCAGCGAATAAAAAAGCATTGACGCCCGAAGAAGCGGCCAATTCGGCGGATATAGTCGAAAAAGCAGCTACAATAGTAGCAGCCACAGAAAGTCCCATAACATTTGCGGCAGAGTTCCAAAGAGTGGAGAAAAGGAGAAAAAAAATAAACCCGAAGCCGAATCTGTCGGCCAAGAGGCCGGCAAAGTTAGAGGGTTTAAGTTTGGCGACACCAGTTTGTTATGACTACGACGCAGAAAGCTTCAGCTCATATGAACCTGACGTTGAAGCGGGCCGGTACGTTGGCGAAGGAAACTCCTTTCGCGATCTACCGGTCGATACTGAGGACGCCGTCCAAATGGATGAGAAAGAGGAAGAGGATGAGGAGGCGCAGCTCGATAAGCTAATTAAAGAGCTTTTGGAGAAGCGCGAGAAGCTGCGGCAGAAAAAACTGCAGGAACAAGAACAACAAAAAGTGCTCAAGCAGCAGGTGCAGCAGCAACTGCAAGAGAAGCAGCAACAGCGACAACAACAACAACAACAAAAACAACAACATCAGCAACAACAACAACAACAGCAGCGGCAGACGCAGGAAAAACATACAAGGAAAGAAAGAATTCCCCCCATAACTGTAAGTAATTTCGATATAAGTGATAGTATTAGGTTATGTAGATTAATTACAAAGAACTTTCATGTAAAGCGGCTTTCGGCCAATAAGCATATAGTTATGTGTGAAAATATAGAGGAGTACCAGAGAGTGCGTACCGCCTTGGGAGATGTAGAGGCCGAGTACTTCACATACACCCCAAGGGAGCAAAAGTTAAAAACCGTGGTGTTGAAGGGAATTGATCCCTCAATTAAAACGGAGGAGCTAGAAAGAGAGCTTAAGACCTTTGAAAGCGACGACCTGAAGTTCGTGGGGGTCAAGCCGTTTTCCTCAGCTGTGGCAGGTGGTGGTAACCGTAACTTACCATTCTTCCTGGTACAGCTTACTCCCGACAGCAAAGTTGACAGGCTGCGAAATATCCGCTTCCTGTACTACCATGCTGTGAGATGGGCAAAAATAAAACGGTCAGATCGCATACTTCAATGTATGCGCTGCCAAAGGTTCGGGCACGCCGCAGCTAACTGCAACATGCAGTTTAGATGCGTCAAGTGCGACAAGGACCACAAACATGGTGAATGCTCTCTAGGTAAGGAGAGAGTCGAAGACCGGAGTGTACTCTCCTGTGTGCTCTGCAGGAACTCTGGGCATCCCGCCAACTTCAGGGGTTGCCCAAAGTACCAGGAGCTGAAAAACCGAGTCCAGGCCCGCAAACAGCAGTCGGAAGACGATAGGCGTCAAAAGAGTCGCTCGTTCTCGAATTTTGTGGCACCCAACGTGTCCTTTGCCCAAATGGCAGCTGGACCGGGTCAAGCCCACATGACATCAATCCAACCAAAGGTAGCCCAAAAGGCACCAGAGGTGGATCTGGACTTAAAATCGATCCTTCTGTCTCTGCACGGAAAGATCGACAAGTTCCAGAAACAATTAAATGAACAAGCGGCCAGAATTGACTTTATCTATTCGGAGCTGTTTGTGGGGTCTGGTGTGCCATAAATCTAATGGCTGCGCTGGATGAGGGAAACTTAAAGATCCTTGCTGTGAATGTTAATTCACTAGTCAGGATCGAGAAAAGAACGTCACTTGCCAATTTGTTGAAAACCGAAAACCCGGATGTGCTTTTGGTTAGCGAAACTAAGCTAAATCAGAAGCACAAACTGGGATACAAAGACTATCATGTAATAAGAAGAGACCGGCCTCACTCCACTCAAGGAGGTGGGGTTGGAATCTTAATTCGAAAAGGCCTGCGCCATAGGGTTATATATAGCGGGGACGTGCGTAGGTTCCAGTTGTTGGAAGCATGCATCATATGCATTCCTCTCCATAGCCGGAGGAGAATGTATGTGGTGTCGCTTTACGCACCTGCAGCACCTCCACCCAACCAATTTATGACAGAGCTCGAGACACTTTTTCGTAGTCTGCAGCTGAACTCGGAAGAAAATTATTACTTCTTGGCCGGAGATATTAATGCCAAACATGCGGCGTGGGGAAATGTTAATGCAAATCCCAGGGGCAATCAGTTTCACGACTGGTGGCGCCTTAATATGATTGAGTACAACCTCGAGTTGTACGCGACGGATATCCCTTCTTTCCCAAGAAGCGGTGCTTTCCTGGACTTGGCCTTAACGGACGCAAGACTTCAACTGACAAACATAGATCAAAACACGCGGAACTGTTTGCGTGCGTTTGAGTACGATAGTGACCACTACGGAGTCGCCGCCGCAATACGGATCCCGAACGAGTAAACGCTGCTGGAGGAGTACGAAGCAGTGTGTTCATTCGATTATCGGAGGGCACAATGGTCGCGCTTCTCCAGATTTTTAAAGCGAGATATACGTTCGAGTGGGATCGACCCACCGACAAACAGTAACATGACAAATGATGACATTGATCGGCATTTATTGCAAATGGACGACGCCATCAAACGAACTATGGAAAGAACTGTTCCTCGGGTAAGACGTTCCAAAGACGACCAGACAGAAAAGTACAGAAACCCTACAATAGACGCACTATACCGACAGAAAAGTAGACTGCTCTCGAGGCTTAAACGGCTGTACAGACAATTTGCTGACCCCAACGACCCGGAGGTTAGGATGCTGAAGTCAGAGATCCGAATCCTGAAACAGCTGATTAAAGAAAATTACAGAAAATCTGTAAGTCTGCATTGAGGCAATAAAATTCGGGCTATTAAAACCTGTAGTCCGAATATGTTCCCACAGATAAATAAGTTGTTCAGGAGGAAAGATCACAATGATATTCCTTGTGTTCGAATCTCCCAGACAGCAGAGAACAGACAGACAGTACTGACTGCTGGAATAAGTCCAGAAAGTGTTGCTTCAAACGACGATTTTTTCGTGGTCGAGGACCCGCAGGAGAAAGTGGATTTGCTGGGCGCTTGTTTCGAGGCCGTGTATACGGTGAACAATCCTGTTCGCCGTAACCACGACATTGAGAATAGGGCTCTGGTGAGCCACTTCTATCTGCGCACCGAACTTGAGAATTGGCGATCTGAGAATAACGGATTCACCGTGTTCACTGATGAAAACCATGCTAATGCAGTTGTCGCCAATGGCCGAGATGCATCGTGTCGAAGGATGATCTTCTGTGCATCTTCGAGTCACTAAAGAATAAAAAGTCGGCGGGGATGGATGGTGTCCCAAACGTCGTATTGAGACACCTGCCTCTGGAGGCTGTAGATATTTTCACCACGCTGTTTAACAATGCGCTGAATAATGCACGTTATCCGGCGCATTGGAAGGTAGCTGTGGTACACCCTATCCCGAAAAAAGGTAAAGATAGGACGAACCCTGCCAATCTCCGGTCAATTAGCTTGCTTCCGAATATTAGCAAGGTCTTTGAAAAGGTTGTCAATAGAGCCCTGTTAAAGTAGGTCGAGGACAATAACATAATCCCGGACAACCAGTTTGGTTTCAGGGCGAGGCATGACACTATTCATGCCGCGTCGAAACTGGTTTCCGACATTCAGTGGAATAAATGCAAGAACCAATGCACGGGTACTTGTCTGGTTGATTTTGAGAAGGCTTTCGACACCGTATGGTTAGAGGGACTTTTCTACAAGTTGACCAGGCGGGGGATGCACAAACCTTTGCTATATGTAATTTATAATATGCTTATGGGAAAGAAGTTCGTTGTCAAATGTGGCAACGTGACTTCGAGCAGAGTCTTTGAAATTAAAAACGGTTTACAGCAGGGGGCGGTCAATTCTCCGATCCTGTTTAACATTTACACGAGTGATCTGGTGGGTTCACTCAGACATGCTATAGCGTATGCCGACGATTTGGTGGCATACAGGTCAGGTCCTAAAATCGAGGTCATTAACATTCTTTTGCAGCGGCTCACGGCGGCGCGTGTGCACGTTGACGACTGCCAGGCACCCGGAAAGCAATTAGGATTTTGACCACTTGTTGCGCAAGGCGACGAGTGTTCAGAATCCTAATTATAGTTAGAATATGTTAGGTAGTTTAAGTAAGTAGAATAGGTAGTTGGTAATTTGTTTTATATAAAAATATAAAATTTAAATAATGATGCCGAGTTTTATTTAATTTTCTCGAGGAACACATATGTAAGATTAGTTCGTAAAATAGTTTTTAGGCCGAAAGGCAATAATTATAAGATATAGTTAAGTTTAGGGCGTCCGCATAAGGATCAATAATCTAGAATAAGTATCCTGTTAATTATACCCTATTCTAGGGGTATATTAATTTTGACGCATAGTTTGTAACATACCTTAATATTGCCCGTAGACCCCTAAAAGTTACTATATTTATGATCAGCATCGATAGTAATGTCGATCTAGCCATGTCCGTCCGTCCGTCCGTCGGCAAAAATTAGGCCTTAGAGAGCTGAAATTTTAACCATATACTCTCTAGGGTCCCGAAATAATCAAGTTTAAGAATTTTTGAAATCCGCCCACAGACACGCCCACAAACTCAAAAAAACAACATTTTGGAAAAAATCGAATTTTGAGCTAGAGAGCTGAAATTTTTTATATATGATCTATGGCCCATAAAACTGATTGGGACATAAAATTTTCAAAATCCGCCCACTGACACGCCCACAATTAAATAAAACAAATTTTGGGAAAAATTGAATTTTGAGCTAGAAAGCTGAAATTTTTTATATATGATCTTTGGCCCATAAAACTGCTTGGGACGTAAAATTTTCAAAATCCGCCCACTGACACGCCCACAATAAAATAAAATATTTTTTTTGAAAAACCAAAATTTGAGCTAGGGAGCTGAAATTTTTAATATATACTCTCTAGGGGCCCTTTATGCTTATGTGTAAATATTTTCAAAATCCGCCTACTGACACGCCCACAATTATTTTGTTTTTATTTTTGAAAGTCCAAAGTTTGAGCTAGGGAGCTGAAATTTATAGTATATACTCTCTAGGTGCCCTTTATGCTCATACTTAAATTTTTTTTAAATCCGCCTACTGACACGCCCACAATTAAATAAAACAATTTTATTGAAAAACCAAAGTTTGAGCTAGGGAGCGTTTTTATTTACAAAAGCTTAGTTTTTTCGATAAAATCTTTAAATTTTCGTCACGCCCACTTATGAGATATAGGAATAAGAACAGGGTATCCAACAGTTCGCCCAAGCGGACTGTAGCCCGCCCCTATGTTTTTAAGTTAGATTTAATCATTTTTGTCTAGTATGTAAGTTGATATAAGCTAATAATTAATAAAAATGAATTTAAAAGTAAGAATTTAAAAGTACTTGTCGTGGGTTCTGTTTCAGGATTATTAAATCCTGCAGCTAATGCTGCTGATGCTCCTTGACGATGTTTTCCCGAAGTGCGTTCGACTCTCAATCGCTGCTTACGCACAATGGCGTGTACGAGAGGGTCTTGCCCAGCGACTTGGACGTTGGATCCGCTCGCGAGGGATGCCAAATCGCCTCCAGGGAGTCTCCTCTTCCACTAGGGGGAAGAGCGTCTCAACCCGGGAAAACGAGGTGAAGGATTTCACCGAAATGAGTGCAGCTGGCCAGTTTAGGCCACGTTGTCGGAATTTATCCGCAATATTTCCGGCGCCGGGTGGGGTAGTTGCTCCAGATCGTTCCTGAGGCGGAAAATATTTATTTTGTTGCGTTCCACGCACTGATGTTATTTGATTGACGAGGCTTTGTGTTTCGTGTTGAATTTCCTTTTTTCCAGAAGACGTACTTTATACTTTTAAGAAAAAAATTCCGCACGCGACTTGACACTTCAGTGGTCGAATTTAAAATCCCGCCATCTGCATTCCTGGCGAGGAAAAGATGGTCGTCGATGCCCGTGCCAACATGGTCAGATGGTCTCGTTCAGCATGTGACTGACGTTTCGTAGTCCTAGCACATTAAGGTGCGGCGGACGTCATCCTGAAACTGCAGGAAGGACGGTGTAGTGCGTTCGTTACAAAGCGAGGATCAAAAGTCCCTGCAACTAGCACTTTATGTATGGGTGGACGTTTTTGGAGGGGAATGAGTATCGTTTTGATCCGAAGAAAACAGAATACTTGTACTGCCCGTTTACTGATCCACTTCGACCTATTCAAGACATTTATAGATATGAATGGAGGAGTGATTCCCAAATGCGAAAAGTGCAAATATCTGGGATCTTCCTGATCATGGTCTCACCGCCATTAAAGGAAGAAGAAGAAGAAGAAGGGGAAGTAAGTCACAAAGATCAGACAATTTCTATTTGTATCAAAATACAGACACTGGTGGAGATACCAACGTACCTAACTACGCTTATCACCGCTAATGGCTGGCCATTTTGTCCAATAAGTGCCAATTTCTTCCAGCTTTTTTCCGTTATCCCTAGATACACCACTACTGTAGTTCTGAACAAGATTGTTTCCGTCTTCTGCAAATCTACTTTCACCGGTGGGTCCTCGATCACGCTTAAACTTACTTTCTTGACGAAGCCATAACATCAGCACTTTTCATTCATTTGAAGGCACAGCGACCAGTTGAAAACTCCTTTTTTTTAATAATTTGCTTACACTAAATGTTACAGTACCTACCCTTATTGTGCTATGAACACAGCAAGCAGCACCTGGCCATATCGTATTTCATTGCATGCTTTTCGGTGCTACTTACTATTAGAAAGATAGGAAAGAGAGATAGGAAAGAGAGATAGGAAAGATGTGTTTGGGTGCAGTTGTAGGGTTTTTTTTTCCACGGGTGGTGTCTATATTGATTATGGAGACTTAGTTTTTCATGTATTTGACGAAAAGCAATGAACTTGGCCAGAATTTGAACGCACGACCTTTCAATCATCAAGCGAATACGCTACTACTTCATCGTTGTCACCTGCACTTAAGGCCCGATTTAATCACTCTCCAATTAAATTAAAAGCGCCATTAAAAATGGGAAAATTTTAGATTTTCCATAGAGATTCTATAAACTTCACATTTTTAATGGCACTTTTAAATTTTATGGCTTACTAATCTAAAGGTCTCAGGTTCAAATCTCGCCGGGGATAAGTAACAAATTAAAGTTTTATTTCCACTGCCCAAACTCTTACAAACGTCTGACAAACATCCAAGAGTTGGCATGAGAAGCTTCTCAAAGTTAACGTTCGGATTAATTTTTTAAAATTGTAGGCCCCTTCCACTTCGCCCTCAAAATATGAAAACGCCAGAGAGTATTGGTTTAAAATCAGAGAATATTGGTTCAAGATCAACCTTCTTTGCATGCGTTTATAGAAAACACGATTATAGTATTCCATAAGCACCATACTGCCTTACACTCCGTCTCCGTATGACGACATAATTTCGTTGATATACACTCCGCATCACTTGATTAAGGATAAATACTTTTTTTTTTAAATGTAACGATCACGTTGAAAAAAAATCTGTGTTAGGTTGAACATTTTTAATTTTATGAACTTTTTTCCAAAAATGTTTTTTGTAACGGTTGATTAAGGACAAATGTGAAACCTACCTGTTCTGACATTCGAAATTATTTGAAAGCGCGTATAGAGTATAAAGGACATACTTTCAAGACATCACTTCATTGTATCAGCAGTTATGGGA
This sequence comes from Portevinia maculata, assembly GCA_949715645.1. Classification (NCBI taxonomy): domain Eukaryota; kingdom Metazoa; phylum Arthropoda; class Insecta; order Diptera; family Syrphidae; genus Portevinia; species Portevinia maculata. The sequence goes on along the minus strand of OX454526.1, from coordinate 78,997,834 downwards.
AAAGGAAAGGCATTCAAGGAGCCGGGGCAAAGTATCCGCTTCAGGGTACAAAAGATTGCAAGAGGCCATACAGTTATAAATAAATACCTTGAAAACCCTGAAAACTAGAGAAAATTCACAGGGACGTGTTAGCACAGCAAAAAAATCTCAAGAACGGCGAGCAATACTTAGGATTGCTTAGAGGTTAAAGCAACTCTAGCGGAAAAATTAAGGCTGAAACTGTGGTTAAGGCCAGTAGAGTGACTGTTTACGTGTGATACAGAAAGCCACTCATATTTAGCACAAAGGAGTCAGTGATTTGGCTTTGCAATAAGACACATCAGGTGTATTCGGGCGTGGCAAAGTTTAATTTGGACGGACCTGATGGATATAATTATTATTTCTATGATTTGAGGACAGATAAAAGAAAAACTTTAGATAGAAGACACAGCAAGGGAGCCAGTGTACTGGCATGGGGAGCAGTTAGCTTTTACGGCACAGTAGAACTGGCGCGGACGTCTCAAACGCCACACAGTGCCCTGTAAGCTATTAAAATTGTTTGCCTAATGCTTCGGTAAGATGCATTCGGATCAAGATCAATTTATCCGATACCCTGTAAGAAGATCGATAGTTGTTGGAAACACCCAAGTGTATAATTAAGAATAACACTCTTAAATCTAAACGGTTTCAACTAACTTGAGGAAGACGCCTAACTCGCGCCCACCCCTCCCTGCTCATTTTCCGCGGACCAGTGTAGCTTGTGGTTCGTATTGCTACAGTCACTCCATGCGCGATGCGCGTAGCACTTATGGGTTCGCCTGCTTTAGTCACTCCCTCAAGCACAGTTTCAAACACACTACTCGACTGTGCAGCCGATTCACCCCGATCCACCCTCTATGATACATATCGATTGCATCAGTCGCCCCACTTGGAACTAATTGCAAAGAGAATAAAGAGCAGTTAGAGGTTCGATTGAAACAGTCATCTCAAAAGGCTCGTCTTTCCGTGAATCAGCAGTAGCTCTTCCTCTACTGCGCAGCGAAATGGGATCAGTTCAAGATTCGGTTGCATCAATCACCTCATCCTGATCTTAACCCATGGTTCGGGAGTCGGGCGGGAATCACGACTGCACTAGTCACTCTCAACATATCGCATATGTGCATATTATAGTCGCGCTGCACTCCCCGATTCTTCATGGGTATCTCCCTCACCACTACTACCTCACAATAGGTAATCACAGGGCTTCCAGTAGGCCGAGCGACGACCGGCATACAAACCTCCCTGTTGTACCACAATGAACCGGTATTGCGGTCCCAGTGAGCCTGGGCTTCGTGTCCTGGCAACCCCTTACCTAAGCTAACTTAACCTATAATAAAGAACTATGAAAAGACGTTTCATTGAATTACACATGTTGTTTTCCACCACTCTAGTACTTTTTTCATTCTTTTCTTAATAGACGTCAATTCATAATTAACTATGATATTATGTTTGGACTTAATTTCACTTTGGATTGGGGAATATTTCATTTTGCGTTAGGACTTCTTTAATTTAAAAAAATTTGGAGTAATTGCATTTACTGTTTCCTTCATTAGGAAATAATTCATTTGGAGTTAATTCATTTGCAGTTTACTCATAGAGCCGTACCTATCGATTCTAAATGCTGCCAGAATTTATTCAATCAAACTGATATTTCTATGTAATTACATTGATGTCGGGTGAATGGCAGAATAAACAGTGGATCAATTCCATCTGGGCTGTATGATTCCAAAATACTTTAATTCGATGTTCAAAGCTTTATGATTCAAGTTTAATAGATTTTAAAGATAACGAAATACGCTTAAAAACAATTTTTGGTTCGCTGAACTGGACCGCAGAGAAAGAAAGAAGTCTATAAGAAGGAGCTTAACAAAGTCTTTATATCAAAACCTAGCATTAACATGAAAGAGCAGAAAATCTCTTTATATCTATCTTCTATGGCTAATTGGGTGTGAGGAATTTTTCCTTAAAAAAAAAACTTAGAGCTACATACAATAACAAACAAACTGCTCCTAGTACACGTAGAGAGAAAAATACTTGAATATGCTTGGTTGGTTGCTGTGATGTCGGATGACTTAGCTATAATTATTTTTCTGTTTTTCGTATATCTTTCCTAGCAGATTTTAAAGGGAACACGTTTTTATATTTGCTGCGTAAATAATAGGTAAAAAGCTTTGAAAATATCAATGTCCATCAAGAAAGGAAAACTCTACTTCAACCCCGCTAGGTACTGGTAATTCATTTCGATTTATAATCTTCGGGATTTTAATTTTCGAGATGTTCTTTTGCAAAATAGTGGCTGCATGATTTTGGAAACAGGATTTTAATACGAGTCAATCGTACTCAACCCACAAGCTGACATTCCATTTGTATCCGATTACAAAAATAGGCTTTGGCTGTCCTTCTTTTATCACTCGCAATCCGAGAGCCTTTGAAGGAAATATAATAAAATTTAAATTCAATTCGTGATTACGAAGGCGACAAAGAGGATGTCAAAGTAAAAAAATTAATTGCCGTTCACCCTATATAGAAAAGGTTCTATTAAATAGCAGCTTTGTTATTTAGATCTCAAGGTTATCCTATAGACGGCATTCACGTTAACATTGACGTATTTGACAGCAAGGACTGTCCCATATACATATACGTTGGCTGATTCTTATTGCTTTTTATACCCTATTCTAAGGGTATATTAATTTTGACGCATAGTTTGTAACATACCTTAATATTGCCCGTAGACCCCTAAAAGTTACTATATTTATGATCAGCATCGATAGTAATGTCGATCTAGCCATGTCCGTCCGTCCGTCCGTCGGCAAAAATTAGGCCTTTAAACTGGGCCTAGAGAGCTGCAATTTTAACCATATACTCTCTAGGGTCCCGAAATAATCAAGTTTACGAATTTTTGAAATCCGCACACAGACACGCCCACAAACTCAAAAAAACACAATTTTGGAAAAAATCGAATTTTGAGCTAGAAAGCTAAAATTTTTTTATATGATCTATGACTCCTAAAACTGCTTGGGATATAAAATTTTCAAAATCCGCCCACTGACACGCCCACAAATAAATAAAATAATTTTATTGAAAAACCCAAATTTGAGCTAGGGTGCTGAAATTTATAATATATACTCTCTAGGGGCCCTTTATGCTCATGTGTAAATATTTTCAAAATCCGCCTACTGACACGCCCACAATTTAAAAAAAAACCTTTTATCGAAAATTCAAAGTTGGAGCTAGGGAGCGGAAATTTATAATATATACTCTCTAGGGGCCCTTTATGCTCATGTGTTAATTTTTTTTAAATCCGCCTACTGACACGCCCACAATTAAATAAAACAATTTTATTGAAACACCCAAGTTTGAGCTAGGGAGCGTTTTTTTCGATAAAATCCTTTAAATGTTATATAACAAAATATGAAGAGCGTTCTTAGCAATTCGACCATACTTAGACTTTTGTCACGCCCAGTTATGAGGGATAGGAATAAGAATAGGGTTTTCAACAGTTCGCCCAAGCGGACTGTAGCCCGTCCCTATGTTTTCTTTTTAAGTTGTTTTGCCAAAGAATGTGAAAGTGAAAGAATTTAATTATTACATTGGGTACCTAGGGTAAGGGAGCTGTATAGGGACCACCAATATAATTTTTGCAAATAAAACACAAATAATGGACATTTTTACACAGCTATTTATTTCAAATACAAAACTTGTTTATTCTTAAAAATAATTAATATCAAAAACATGAATTCAATTTAAAAAAAACATAGGGACGGGCTACAGTCCGTTTGGGCGAACTGTTGGAAACCCTATTCTTATTCCTATCCCTCATAAGTGGGCGTGACAAAAGTCTAAGTGTGGTTGAATTGTTAAGAACGCTCTATATATTTTGTTATATAACATTTAAAGGATTTAATCGAAAAAATGACCCTTTGGTAAAAAAAACGCTTCATAGGTCAAGCTTTGGGTTTTCAACAAAATTGTTTAAATTAATTGTGGGCGACACGCCCACGGCAGGCGAATTTTGAAAATATCCACACATGAGCATAAAGGGCCCCCAGAGAGTATATATTATAAATTTCAGCTCCCTAGCTCAAACTTTGGGTTTTCAAAAAAGTTTTTTTTTTAATTGGGGTCTTGTCAGTGGGCGGATTTTGAAAATATTTACACATGAGCATAAAAGGCCCCTAGAGACTATATCGAACGTTCATAGGTTAGGTTTAGGTCATCGTTTTTCATACCGAGTATACATTTACAAAATCGATATCTAACATTAATATTTTAAATTTAAGGAAGAAATAAATCGATAAAATTACATTCCATTTGCGAAAAAAGGAGGAAGAGAACGTACGGTTAATAAATTATCAGCAACTCAAATTAAAAAAAAAACACACATCCACCGCACAAACACTTTTTCGCCGCCGGCCGAAATTAAACTGGAATGAGCTTATACAAGAATTCTAACAGTTTTCACTTCGCTTGCTTTTATGTGTAGGGAGAAAAGCTGGTGGTCCATATTAACCGCGTAGTCTATAATACCCGATTTTACTCTACTGTTTATTGAATTCCAACGGAGAAAAAAAAAATTGTTTAATTAAGAAATGTACACTTTGTACTAGGTATAAGAACTGGTGGTTTTATTTCGATTCTTAACTCTATTATTATTATTAAGCAATTTTGCTTATTATGAATTTCCCTGTTTTTCTTTCGTCTTTTTATTTTTCCATTACCCAACTTATTCAACACAACAACCCAATAACCCAATAAGTAACTCACGGCCCACTAATTGGAGTTGCTTGATTGGCGTAAAATTGTCATGAACAAAATATTATATAACTCGGAGTTGCTGTACGCTCTTACCCAACTGCCGGGTATCTTGTCTTCTTTGTTGAGGTAGCTAACAGTAGAATTCTCTGGCCTCTCTCTTCGGCGGCGTTTACAGGCAAATATGATGGATAATATAGTGATGCAGAGGATGGCACAAATAGCTCCTAAGTACCAGTGCTGATGTTCCCAGGAGTCATGGTCGTCGTCATCTAGTTCAGTTGATAGTTTTGCCTTGAGTAAGGCAAGCCGGGGATCCTCTGCGGGCTCTCCGCTCAGCTCGATTTTGGGAGGAGTCAAGTAGTCTTCGGTTGAGAATTTTTTGATGTCAGTCTCGATTTTCTTGACCTCTCCGATGGGAGACATAACATTAAACTGGGTGCTGGAGATTCTGCAACCTGGAAACCTCACCAGATTAACTTTTGCAACGAGTGGTGTTTGTGTGGCGTTGCATATGACCGTAACTTTGTTTGCGTTTGTTCTATATATGACCGCAAGATCACTCTGCAATCGGTATAGCTTATCGATTTCTGTGTTGACCGGTATTGGGGTGCATATGTTTGAAAGCGAGGGGGAAGTGTGGTTCTTGAATACGTTTTTCCAGCAGTCACTTAGTTGTGCTTCCTTAACATTGTCATAGATTCCGTGACCTAGATCCATGGCTTGGGTTGGGTCGAAGGAGGTTTCGTTGTCCTCACTGAGTATAATTTGTTGCACGAAGTCTGCACCGTTTAGAAGGATAGAACGAGCCTCGATGGTTGGAACACTTACAAATGCAAGTTTGGAGAAAACTCTCGTTTGGACCAGTGGAATGTTGAACGTCACGACAACCATATCTCTGCGAATGGTCTTCGTTACTCCGTTTAGGGTGAATAGAGTGTCTACATTGGGTAAAGTTGGCAGCCTGCATAAGTTTAAGCCTTAGTTTAATTTGCTGACATGGGTCTGTAGGGCTTCAATGGGCCGGATGGTGATGATGTTCTGATGATTTGCCTGAATAGCGCTTATGAGGATTTGGATGCTGGTTGAAAAATCGTTCATTTGCTCTTGAATCTGAAGTTGCTGCTGTTGTTCAAGTAATGCGTGAAGTTGCACGTCAACAGCCTTAAACTCTAGGTCCTTGAGGTCAGTCATGAGGCGGGAAACTTCTAGTACCTTTTTTATTTTGCTCTCCAATTGGACAATTTGATGTTCTAGTTAGTAATTCTCTACTGCTTGATACGCGATACCAGCGGTCATAAGTATTTGGGGAGCATATTTGACAATTCCTTTTAGAACGATAGGCCCGATGGAACGCCTTGCCCTTTCACTGAGATAGCTTGCGGTGATTCCTTCCTTAATTGTCAGGGCCTCGCGGCTAACAGTTATTTCTAGGGAGCGGCAGTGTTGATATAGCTTGGAGTAGCTGCTGTTCTGATATTGCTGGCAGTAATCGTGCAATTCTTTTACATGATTGTCGATGGTAACCAGATCAGAAGTGAGATTCAAGGAGGTTTCGACCGCGAACTTCAAGTCGGAGTATTTGATGAAGGCGTCTCCCAATCGGCGAATATGGATACCTGGCGTGAGTGCTTGGATTTCTAAAGCTTTTATTGTTGGGGTAGTAAGGGCCATCCAACATAAAAGTACTCGAGTTAGCAACGAGGTGATGCGAGTAGGCGTTCGAGTACTTCGGTGTATGGCGGGCTCCTGTTCCTGGCCATCTTCTGGGAAAAGAGGGACCAAACGAATCGTTGCGCGATGCACGACCTCCCGTTTGGTTGTCTTTACGTCGACCCTCCGAACATCTCCTTTACTGTCAGGATAGCATTCGATAATTCGACCCATTTTCCAATCGGCAGGAGTACCACTTGGTTCGTATAGTAATACCAGATCTCCGACGCCGAGTGTTCGAGTGGGGAATTTCCATTTGTTTCTCTTCTGCAGTTGGTGGAGGTACTCTTACGTTCCCAGAAATGTTGTTGGATTTGTTGTACTTGTAACCAGCGTTTTGTGATTGGGACGGGAGTTGTTGGACTTGCGCCGATTACAGCGCTCTTGAAGCTTCGTTGCGTGATAAAATGGAACGGTGTGAGGGCGGGTGCGTCTTCTGCGTGTGATGATTCTGGATGTAATGGTCGGCTATTCAATATACCTTCGATGCGACACAATAATGAGTTGAATTGTTCGTAGTTTAGACTAGTTATATTAGACATCTTCTTTATTAGATGCTTCATAGACTTAACGGCGGCCTCACATAGTCCACCGAAGTTAGGGCTATAGGGCGGGTTGCACTTCCACACAATTTCCTGCATCGCTAGTCTGTCCTTGCAGTTATTGGTGACCTTGCTCCATTCTTGGTTGATCTTCCGTTTTGCTCCAATAAAATTGGTACCATTATCAGAGAGGACCAGGGATGGCCAACACCGTCTGTTCGCGAAGCGTCTGAAGGCTGCCAGGAACATTTCCGTGCTTAGATCCGAGTAAATTTCTAAGTGAACAGCTTTGGTAACTAAACAGACAAAGACTGCTACCCAAACTTTAATGATTTTATCGAATCTTATTGCGCTGGCTTTAATAGGGAAAGGACCGCACAAATCGGCACCGATTTTGCTAAATGCTGGTGCAGGGGTGATTCGTTCCATTGGTAGGTCTCCCATAATCGGCTGGACAGTTTGGGCTTTCCATCGATTGCATGTAGTTTAACTGCGGATACATTTCTTGATGCGTGATTTTACAGCAGGGATCCAGAATTCTTCCCTTATTAAGTGCTCCGTTAAAGAATTTCCGCTATAGTGGTCGTCCAGGTGTGTTTGGCGCACAATTAAATCAACCAAGTGGCATTTGGTTAACAGTATCGAATGCTTGTGACTTTACGGGAGATTGGCAAGAGAGATCCTCCCCCCACACGAAGGACATTATCATCTGAACCAAACATTGGAGTTAAAGTAGTCAGCCAGCTTTTCTTCGGAAAGGTTTTTGTTTTTTGGAAGTGGGCTATTTCGTTATTAAATGATAGATGTTGCTGAAACCGGATGATTTTTGCCTTAGCCTTGGATATTTCTTCTACGGTGATCGGTCCGGTCTCACGTATTTCCTTCTTGTTGGCCCACCGAAGGCAATAAGCGGTTACTCGTAGTAGATGGTTGTAGCAGGAGAACCTTTCAATAAAGTTTTCTTCATTATTCACATTTCGACAGACATGCGTCAGTGTAATTCCTATGTCTTTAAGAGGAGTAAGTGGATGCATTAACCAGGTTGGACCCTCAAACCAAATCTGACAGCTAGCCAGATGTCCGGGAGTGAGTCCGCGTGAAGCGGGGTCAGCAGGATTTTCCGCAGACTTGACGTAATGTATGTTCGCAGGACAGATGTCTTTCCGAATTTTGGTAACTCTTCTAGTCACAAATTTGTTATCCATCTTGTGGTTACTACGCACCCAGCTTAAGGCTACCTCACTGTCTGTGTATGTGATCATCGTGATATTAGGATAGTGGAGCTTGCTTCGGACTTGCTCGAGAAGCTCGGTTAGGAGCACAATGCCTTCTAAATCCATCTTGGGGATTGTGCATAGTTTGCTGTCCTTGTTGGCTCTTGTCTTGAGTGGTGTGACTCGACCTTTTGCTGCTAGTAATCGGATTGTAAAAGAGTCCCCATTTTTTACTCGACTGTAGTTGAGATAGGGTTTCAAATATTTTGGTGAATTTCTGCTGCATTTTTTCATCTATTTGATCATTCCAGTCGTACTTGAGTATCCACAACTCTTGTATGCGTATCCGGAGGAGCATGATAACTGGTAGGATCCAGCCCATTGGATCGTAAAGAGATGCGGCCATGGACAAAAGACCTCTTGTAGTGAATATTATTTGGTCTTGATTCGGGATACGGATGAGGAATGTATCTTCTACTGGATTGTAGTTAATACCCAAGATTTCCATAGTTGGTTCGGTGGTCTCTTTGTAGGCGGCGAGTTTTTTTATTACCCTCTATATTTTGAAGTACTGCTGGATTATTGGATGCCCATTTTGTTAGAGACAGCTTTCCGGCTTCTAGTGTTGTGGTAATCTTGGCGATTTGTTTTTGGCATTCGTTAATGCTATCTGCTCCATGGAATAAATCATCCATGTAAATAGAGTTCTTAATTATGTCCTTGGTCTTTAGATCTGGGGCATTGTCATCGGCGATCTGGTGGATGGTCCGGATTGCTTGCCATGGGGCGCAGTCCACCCCGTAGGTTATGGTGTTTAGCCAGAACTCACCCAATGGTTGTGTTTTGTTGGGGCGCCAGAGGATTCGAAATTTTTCCCGATCTGCCTGCGGTATAAGGAATTGTCGGAACATTTGTTGCATATCGCTGGAGTAGGAAAATTCATATTGTCTATTTTGGTGGATAATGTCGAAGATGTGACATTGTAATTTCGGGCCTGGATGAGTTGGTTTAGAGAAATTCCGTTACTTGATGGCGCGCTGGCGTTGAATACGTTCCTCAACTTGGTTGTGACAGCATCTTTTCGGATGATGCTTATATATGGGATGTAATAAGCATTTCCGGTCTCGTCTCGATGCCTTTCAGCAGGTACTGGTGACATGTGATTTGACGCGAGGTATTGTATTGTATTGTATGTGCAGTGGGGTCATCAGTAGATGACAAGCACTTAGACCTATTGGTCCATTGTACTTCAGCATAGCTGCCCGCTCACTGGTTATTGGCGATTAGTAAGATACAGTGAGGGAGAACCTACCAGTAGCCTTGGCAAAGCGAAGAATATTAGCAAGTTCAATGTCCCCCATCTCATCTTCGTTGACGAATTGTTTGCCTATAGTGGTGAGCCTGGTTCTGGCGAAAGCCGGACATTCACAGATGAAGTGAGATACCGTTTCATCCACCTCCAGGCAGCACTCACATAGGCCCGAGCTCCTAATGTAGATGGTTTTGAGGTGCTCGTTAAGAGGACTGAAACCAGTGACGAGACCAATCAAGGGTCTCAAGTCGTTCCTGTTTAGTCCAAGCAAAAACTTAGCTCTGCTGATTTTCGGACAGTCCACTAGCTTCTTCGAATACCTGCATGAGACCAGGTCATGCCAGTATTTGGAATGTTGTTGGCGTAGAGCCGAATCCATTTCACGTTTGTGGACGGATGAGCAGCATCCTATAGATGGTTGTGAGCCAATGAAGGCTGTTGAAGAGCCCTTCCTGGCCAGGCCATCCGCTCTTTCATTTCCATCGATACCTGTGTGCCCAGGAACCCAGGCAAGTGATACCGAGTTACATCTACCCAGACGGTTAAGCTTAACCATGGTTTCCTCAACTATTTTTGAGTTGAGAGAACTAGCCGAACAGACTTTGATATCGGCTTGACTATCTGAGCAGATGTATAAGCTGTTACCCTTAATCCTTCTCCTTAACAGGATATTGGCGGCAGTAGCAATCGCAAAGATTTCTGCCTGAAAAACAGTTGTTTGTCTACCCAATGCTGCAGATAGATTTATCCGACAGTCTCTAGAGTAGACCCCGGCTTCGGAGATACCGTCAATGAGTGAGCCATCGGTATAGACGATGACATCACCCGGCTTAAAGCCATTCCACCCCTCACTGTTCCATTCCTGCCGTTCAGGAAGGATGACCTGAAAACGGCGCTCAAAGACTTGCTTCATGCACACAGTGTCAAGTGCTCCTCCCCGATGGCCAGGTAGGCTGTCATAGAGAGCTCTGTACCTAGCACCTCTGGCCCCATCGCTGAGATTGACCTGCCGTCCAAGTACTACACACATACGGTATAGTGATTTTCTGGCCTCACTCTCAGCAAGGAACTGCAAGGGAGGTAAACAGAGCAACACTTCCATAGCAGCAGTGGGAGTTCCTCTCATCGCACCTGTAATGCATAAGCACGCAAGATGCTGTAGCTTCGACAGTTGACGTTTGAGGATGGGAGCTCTAGCCCACCATACAATCGCACCATACATACGGTATGGCCTAACAATGCACGTGTAAATCCCCAGGTTCTGCTGAACATCCTACGGCACTGCCAGAGAATGTTAGTTGCCTTCGAAATCCTAGCAACCAAATGTTCAGAAAAGTTAAGCTTTGGATCTAACACAATACCCAGATACTTAACCTTGCTTGATAGCTTTAGTTGAGTGCCCTGGAAGTAAGGCCACCTCACTTGAGGTATTGCCCTTCTACTCGTGAACAGCATCATCTCAGCCTTCGCTGGGTTTACTGACAGAGCTTGCTCGCGGCACCAACTCCCAACACTATTGAGCGCTGTTTCCATCCGCTCAAAAAGAGTTGGTAAAAACCTGCCGCTGACAATAATGCACACATCATCAGCGTACCCAATAACAGGGTGACCTTCCCCATCAAGTCTTCTCAACAAGGAGTCGACCAACAGGTTCCACACTGTAGTGGAAAGTACACCGCCCTGCGCAAAGCCTTTAACAGCGCGCACAGTTCTGACGCAGCCGCCAACAGCAGCTGTAACTTCTCTGCTCCTAAGCATTTCCAGGATCCATTCCACAGTTGTAGAATCGACGCCCTTCAGTGTTAAGGCAGACTCAATTCTGCAAAAGGTGGGATTGTCAAAGGCACCCTCAATATCCATGAAGACAGCAAGAGCATAGTTCTTGCGGTCGAGCGCCCTACGCACTCTGGCCGTCAGATCCGTCAATGCCGTCTCAGTGGACTTGACTTTTTGATAGGCGTGTTGGCTATCATGAATACCCAGCGAAGCTGGAATGCTCTTAAGCCGTACGTCAATCAGTTTTTCAAGGACCTTTAACAGAAATGATGAAAGGCTAATAGTCCTGAAGCTTTTGGGAAGATCATAGGCGGCCTTTCCCGGTTTGGGAATGAAAACCGCCCTAGCTCTTCTCCAGGCCAAAGGAATAAGTCGCAGTGCCACGCTGGCTCTGTAGATTCTAGTTAGTAGTGTGAGCAAAATCTCGATACCCTTTTGCAAGAGTATGGGATAGATGCCATCAGGTCCAGGAGCCTTGAAAGGAGAAAAGGTCAGGATAATGGCTCTCGCCCTCTCTCTCGTAACAATGCTCGCCGCGACCCGCCACTGCTCAGTGGTAGCTCTGCTTTTGTTTGGCCACACGCAATTATCCACGGCTTTGCAGCCAGGAAAGCGGGTGTCCATTAGCAGTTGAAGTACCTCCTCATTGGAGTTGGTCGAGGTGCCATCGGGCTTCCGAAGGACGTCAAGCCTGGCTCCCGGATCAGCTGAGAGGACTCTCTGCAATCTCGAAACCGCGCTAACATCCTTCAGTTCTCCGCAGAACCTCTGCCAAGATACCTTCTTAGCGCTCTTAATTTGCCTCTTGTACTCCTTCTGCGCATCCGCATGAGAAGACCAATCGGCTACCAGGTTAGACTTCCTGGCCCTGTTAAACAGCCTCCCCACTCTTTTCCTGAGAAGGGATAGCTTAGCGTTCCACCATCGGGTTGGTTTCGCACCACCCGCCTCCTTCTCCGGGCAAGCAGTATGAAAGGCCGTAATAATACCGCTGTGTAGCGTGTCGGTCGCCTTATCCAAGTCGTCGCTACTAAGGATCCTGATAGGCAGGGAACCTATCTGACCCCGCAACTCCGTGGAATAGACGTCCCAGTCAGTGCGTCGCACATTCCTCATTTTGCTTCTGATAGGTCAATCTGCACTTAACTTAAAAATAACATACCGATGGTCAGATGCAGTTTCTTCCCTTGAAACCCTCCAGCCCGAAACGATGCCAGATGCAGCAGCGGTTGCTACTGTCACATCAATAACTTGCCGCCTCAGCCGAGTGACAAAGGTTGGCTCATTACCAGTGTTCAGTATATCGAGCTGGCTGGCAGCAAAGAAGTTTAGTAGGGATTCACCCCTGCTATTTGAGTCAGTACTACCCCAAACGCGATGATGCGCGTTCGCGTCCATACCAACGATCAAATGCTTGTTACCTCGTCGGGCATGCTCGACAAGCCTTACCAGTTCCACCGTTGGAGGTGGGGCCAGTGAGTCGAATGGGAGGTACACTGAGGCTAAAATAATCTCAGTAACCAACCCTCCTCGCTTAAGACACATTTTAATAGCTGTACAGTCTCGAGAACTGAACTCAGGCATACGACTAGCATCTAAGCCCTTTGCTACAAAGATGCATGTGCGAGTATTAACAATCCCAGGCTTTACAAAAATTGCTCCTGGTACACCCGAGATGCCACTTACCGCCCCCTTATACAGATAAGGTTCCTGTGTGAGGCAGACCTCTGTATGCAGTTTTCCAAGACGACGACACAATGTAGGTGAAGCCGCCTTGGAATGTTGCAAGTTAATTTGAAGGTCCTCCAGTGATGAGCTAGCCATAGAGCTAATTACCACTGGAAGTTCCAGCCTTCTCTCCCTTCTTTTCTGGCCTGAAGAACAGGCGACCAGTGAGGAAGAACGGCCGGTAAGAGCACTTCCCAAGCATCTTCGCCGAATCGTCATCAACACCAATAGTATACAGACGGTCATCCCTCATTTTGTTGAAGTGATAGACCCTCCACTTATCGGTGGATAGACCCGGGTTTTGACCCTTGAGAAGATCGATGATTTCCTTAGTCTCCAGATCAGTTTCCGGGACAAAGACCTTCATCTTGGTATATCCCACTAGCTCTGGCGGGTGAAGACAGACAAGGTCACTCCCGTCAAGCTTAGGGAAAATCCGAGCAAGATCAGCTCTGACCCACGCATTCGTGGCTTCATCACTACAGCAGAGGACAAAGCCTGCATTAGTCTTGATGATGCGCTCAAACGCCGGGCTATTGCCTTCCTTGACTCGCCTCTTCGAAGCGTCCTTCAAGGCCTTGTCCAGAATGCAGATGTTTTCCGCAGTATACTTCCTCAGGTGATCACCCGGGAAAACAACCGCCAATCGCAAACCAGACGGGGCCGAGTCCGTGTAGCTCTTCTTTGGTAGGGGGGGTCCTGCATCATTGCTAGTGCAAGACCTCATTGTGCCTTTGGATGCTGTACCAGCTACCTTGGGTGACCCCTTAACCACTCTTGTGTCTGTCACCTTCACAGACTTCTCTGTGACCGTCACTGAGAGATTGGGAGCGGTCAGATCAGAGGCAGTAGGTACGGGGCCAACAGGTTTGGGGTCGGCATTTACTGCAACCCTACTCTCCGAGTCCACCATTCCTCCTTGCTTCTTCCTCTTACCACGCTTCCGTTTCTTTCGCTTCCTACAGCCTGATTCCTTGGTGGTTTCAACGCTAACCGATTCGCAGAGCTCATCAGACGCGGAATCCTCCGAGGAGCAGCCGGAAGGAGCCTTCTCGCATTCCTCAACAGAGAGCTTCTTCAGCATTTTCCTGAGGGCCGCCTGCTTCCTGGAAGGGCTGCAGAGGGGAGCATCACTGGACGTACTAGACAGGAAATCCCGTGCTCGCTTCGTCAGGTTCTCCATCCCCGCGTCATTCACAGGAGTAGTAGCAGCGTGATATTTTTGCAGGGAAGCCCGCTCAGAGGGACTCAAGGACACATTTGTAGCGTCCGAGCTCCTCTTAGCAGACACCCCACATAGTTCGCTCTTACCAGCAGTCGCATCCTTGTGCCGTCCAGGATCGGCCAGTACGCTGGGTGCATCCGCCAGCTTGAGCTCCGAGCTTCGTCTCGTATCAGCGCTTAGCGCCGGAGTAGTATTCGTCTCGTCCTGTCCTGTGGCCTGTTGCGTCAGTTTGTTCAGTTCTCGTTGCTTGCCCTGTTTCTTGTTCCGTTTCGTTCGTGATGTTGTGTTTGTCGTGATGCGAGGTAGTCCTCCATATAGTCGATTTACATTTTCTTATGGATATCATTTCGTTCCCAACGTCTTTCCTGTCCGATATAGAATTTGATTGCAATCCGATAGGAGTTTCCTAATGCTGGTGCGTTAAGTTTCCAAGGAATTGGAACAATGTATCTGCCGTCTTTGGTTCTAGAGTGTTTGTCCATGAATAAGTTTTCGCAGTATGAGCTCTCCATTTCACCAATGTCTTCTCCAGTGACGGGCATGTCCCAGAAATCTACTAGGTAGATTGGCAGTTCTGGGTGGTCCAGTTTCAGTTTTATGTTGGCAATGGAATGGACTGTTCCAATCTCTCCTCCCACTCCGATGATTTTGACAAGTGTCCGTTTTTTTGGTAATCGTAGCTTCTGAACCAAATCTTCGGATATATAGTTAGCCTGGCTGCTCTGATCTAGTAGACAGCGGACTGGAACGTTGCCATTATTAACCACAAGTGTTGCAATGGCAGTATGTGGAAGCACACCGGAAGATGCATCGGACTCATTTTGGCATAGGTATGAGTTGCTAGTTGATGAAGTGTCAGTCGTGATCGGGGAGGATTCGTGGTGCATTTCCGTAAGGTGATGTCCTTGACAGGTTTTGCATATAAGATATTGCCTTGATCTGCAAGCGGAACGATAGTCGAATCGATGCTTTACGCAATAGATACAGATCTTGTATTCACGTAGCAAAGCTTCTCGATTTGGGGCACTCAGGAACTTTGGTCAGTCTGGTATTGGATGCTGTTCTGTGCAAATGAAACACTTTTTTGTTACTTTGCTCCTGCTTCATTGGGTTGGAGCGTAAGATGTACTCTGGTCTGCGGGATACTGGAATCTTTTTTAGACACTTTTTGGGATAGCTGAGTCAAACGAACGTTGTCGTCTTGATCTAGATGGTGCTGATATTCTTTGAACAGGAAATCTTCTATCTCTTCTAAGGTGGGAAGCCTGGTCTTACAGTTTGCAAAATCGTCCATTCTACCCCGTGTGATAGGATCAAAGCCTCGAAGGATTAAATATGCCATGATCTGCTCTCCATTTATCTTGCTTCTTTTGAGATTGGAGACTCGTCCTTTAGTAAGATGCATGTATGCTATTATAGACTCTGCATTCCCTGAGATTGTTGGTCGGTTAGATAGAGCTAACATGGCCTCTAGTTCTAATTTAACTAGATGCCTTGGGTTGTCAAACATTCGGTCCAATGTTGACCAGGCAATTGGAAGTCTAAATCACTGATTGTTTCCAATGCTTTCCCAGTTAATTTTGACTTGAGTAGAGTGAAGCGATCGATGTTGGACGTTTGGCTCCTCTGCACCAGTGAGTCAAACTGCTCCTTGAACTCGCGATATTTTGTAATATCACCATTATATTCCCTTAGATTGACTTCCGGAATTTTGATACCACCTCTTTCCGCCCCCATCCCTGGTGCATGTGATGCGTTCTCTCGCTCTAGCGTGTTTGGCTATAGCGTGTAGAAGTGCTTCGGTTGTGTTTTTGTTGTTCTGTTGAATTTCCTGGGTCGGCTGTAGCTGTTGTTGGGGACCGATGTTGTATCCATGACCAGATATTCCTCCCGCGGGATTTTGCATGACATACCCCACTCCCGGAACGTGTATAAATATTTGCTGGGCTGGCATGTCACACGTTTGGGCAGCTTGTTGGGCATGTCCATGTATAGATGGTTGGGCGATGTTGCTCGTGGATGCCCCCTGGTTAATTCGTGGGGCTTGGGGGTGTTGCTTAGAACCGTCAGCTGTTATAAGCTGTTCAATGCGGGTATCGCTAAATGTGAGATGGGAACGTTTTAGTTCTTCCGGATTCATAACCGCATCCGTTGATGTTTCATAAGCCTGGCTGGTGACTGATGCTCCGGGCACTTCATCTTCAGTTGTATTTTCGTCTAAGAGCTTCGGGGCGTTCTTATTGATAAACTCCTTAATTTTAGAAAAAATCGTTTTTCCAGCTTCATACTTTGGCAGGAATTCGGTGGCAGTTTTTTCGTCTTGGTTTTTTAGGATATTGTAGTAGGCTTCGATGGAGATCCATAGGTTCCTTGCCTTTTCGTACTGCCTAGATAGTATTTCCTGTGTACGTCTCTCTATTGAAAGCTTGGTGAGGTTAACTCTAACTTCTTCTAGCTGGGTGATGACGTCTTGAAAGTTATATATGGTGCGCTCAAGTTGATTCATGTTTTTAAAGTAAACTCTTACTTTTATACGCGAAGTTGGTGTTGAAAGTTGCTTGGCAGGTAAACTTTTACCTTTAATACGTTTGTTTTTGTAAAAGTAAACTTTTACCTATATTATGTTTAAAGTAAACTATTACTTTTATATATGAATGTTAATGCTCTGCTTGGTAGGTAAACTTTTACCTATATTATGTTTAAAGTAAACTATTATATATGATAGTTCATAACCACCCTAGTGCAGCCTCACACTAGGAATCAAAAGACAGGCTTGGCAATGGTTATAAACTTAAAGGTCGAAGGACCACTGTTTAATTAAGAAATGTACACTTTGTACTAGGTATAAGAACTGGTGGTTTTATTTCGATTCTTAACTCTATTTATACTATTGGCAATTTTGCCTATTATGAATTTCCCTGTTTTTCTTTCGTCTTTTTATTTTTCCATTACCCAACTTATGCAACACAACAACCCAATAACCCAATAAGTAACTCACGGCCCACTATTGAGGTCAATAAGTTACTCAATATTCGTAACAATTATGATATAAATTGGAGTTGCTTGATTGGCGTAAAATTGTCATGAACAAAATATTATATAACTCGGAGTTGCTTGATTGACAGAATTTTCATAAACAAAAATGGAAACCTACTTCGTCTATGGTTTCTGTCCTATCCGTTGCTTACTTCCCACAATTCTTTGTCAGCAAAAGCGGTTTTTTTTATTTACCTTTATTTACAATATTTTTATTAATACTAAAAGGGTGTTACATAGGCCACTAATACTATTTACAATTATTTAATAATGTTTTGAGTCTAATCATTTTTATCTGTGAGCACAGAAGGGGCTCTACCTTGTTCTATTGGTTACATTTCTTTTTACATTTTTTAATTAAAAAGTTCCTTAAGGCTAACATTTTGTTTATTTAGGATATGGGATTTTAACGTCGGCTTGAGTATGAGTACTGCTGGCGGTCGTTGGCTGGTATGGGGATAATGATGGTGATGGGGTTTAAGGTTTAGGTCCTTGATGTTTGTTGGTTGGTATGTTCGACTGGTATTCCTTGTTGGTTTTCGGTCGTCTGGTGGCTTCAACCTCTGTTGTGTTGCGTTCCTGCAGCATCGAAGAAGTTCCCAAAGCTGTCATATACTGCTATATGCTGGGAGCACCTGTAGATATCGATCGCCTGTGGGTGGATTGCCTGTAATTAAATTAATAAGAGGGCTGGAATGGGTTGGGGTTTTTCTCCACATCCTGGTGCTGAGGTAATGTATGTATTTGTCAAAGAGGACAATTCTTCATTCTTCGTAAGGCCTTTCATTGCTATAATAGCGGTGAGAATTGTGTTTACGGTGAATGGAGGTGCAATGGCGGAGAGCTGTTCGCTCGAAAATGTTCAGTTTTTCATGTATAGGTGGGGCTTTATGTATACCATATAGGTATATTAAAATTGAACGAATAAGTTGCTTGTTGAGCAGAAGTTTCGTCCTGGTTTGGAGCCCGCCTTTTACTTTCATAATGTAAGAAAGATGTAAGAAAAAGGAAAAAGATATTTTCCCACGAACATAGTGAGCGAAGTTTGATAAGAATCAGCGTTTCGAGGAGTTTGTTGAGGTTAGGGAGGAGGGAAATGGGCCGAAATTTGCTTATAAAATTTGCAACTGGCTTTTTCGGGATTAGAAATATATCAGCTATTTTCCATTTGCTTGGGAAATATTTATTGTTTATACAATTATTCAGAATAATTGTGAGGACAACAGCTGCAGTTGAAGGTACCACGTCGAGTTAATCGGTTCTTGTCAGATCACCGTAATTAAGCGACGTTGGGCGCGGTTAGTACGTAGATGGGGAACCGTTTGAGAACAACCGCGTGTCGTTGGCCAGTCCCATCTACAGAGTTGAGGTAGATAATACATGCGTGGTATCATAATGGACCTAAATTGGTCTAAGTGTGTCGGCTTTTGCCGACAGCCACCTAAACCTAACCTAACCTAAGGTAGTTTTTTAATAACGAGGTTGGAGATCTTGCCAGGTCCGGAGGATTTTTTGGAGTTTCCGCGGTAGATTGTGTCGTGAAGGTGTACTGGATTTGTGAAAATATCACCGGTTGTCAATTATAGGAGATTTCTTTCCTACAATTTGTGTCCGGGCAAGGTTTTATGACGTCTTTTCCTAGACTCGGAGCCTATGAATGTTTTGGTGTTTGGGACGATGAAAGTATTGAGGCACTTGAGTTGGGAGTGAACACTCTGGTATTCATCTCCGTGTGAACGGTGAACAACTCTTTGCAGAATTTTCCGAAGCTTTTGCCTATACTACGACATATTTTGTATAGGCTGGGGAAGGTCTTTGTATTTCGACTTGGAATTTCGCGGTTGTGCTTGTTTGTCAATAGTATCAGATTGAGTTTCCAAAAGTATCGATTGCGGAGTCGATTTCTTTATTATTATTTTTTTTTATAATATGCAATAATTAATATAATATCGCAAAACAAAGTTCTGTTACAACGCGCTTTGGAAATGAAGAAACGTAAACAACTGATATCAGTATTTACTACACGGGGATGTGTGTATGTAAAGCGTCATCAAGCAGACTCAGCTGTGTTAATTGAACACATGGAAAATTTAGAAGACGTTGCCAGACCAGAAAATGACAACTGATATTTAGTGCCATTAAATTTGTTTTTCTTAATTAATTAATTTTTAAACTTCAATTTTCTTAATTTATTATCTTCTCTTTCTTTCTTTTCTTCTTCCCTCACTTATTCCTTTTCTATAAACGTTTCCCCTATAAAAAAAAAAAAAAAAAAAAGTAGGGGAAGGTCGTGTACCTCGGTCCGGATTTCAGTTTTTTGCCAATATTTTATGTGTCGTTTTTTCTTTAGTTTTTCTTTTTTTTTTGTGTTACTACCTGAAGTCTTTTCTATGATATGGCGAAACTACCAAAAGGATATTGCTTACCATTCCTTAGAAAACTTAACTTTTATATGCTAACCTCAAACGGTCCAAGGTACAAGACGTGGTTGTACCTTGGTCCACGGAGTATTGTACCTTGAACCGAAAATATTATTAAAGGTTTTTCTTTAGTTTAAAGGTGAAAACTTTAATTTATTTCAATAAAAAGTAAAAATGGTATCATTTTTAATTTTTTTCTAAAAAAAAACAACAAAAAACAAACCATTATCTTAAAGTTTTTGGCTTGATTAAAAAAAAATTATTTCAAATAATAGTATTAAATAAAAAAAACTCTTTTACTAAAAAAAACTTAACAAAGGACTTCAATATTATTTAAAAACTTACTTTAAGGGAACAACATAAAAGAAAAACAAATTTATCACTTCAATATTATTTAAAAATTTTCATTAAAGGGCAAACCAATGGTCCAAGGTACACGCGCTATGATAGGTCCAAGGTACACTTACACCACTTTAGCCAAACAAATTCGATTTTAACGTAGTATTGAAACCACATACGAACGACAATGTGTTCCTACCAAAAGATTATTAATACACTTTCCGAAATCGATTAAAGTAGCGGAAAAAAGACAGAAAACTAAGCACTACACAACTTCAGAAAAGAGATAAAAAAAAATACTTTTTTCATTGAAAACTATGTTTGTTTGTTTTTCTGCCGACTCGTTGCAGCTGTGCCTTCAAAAAGAAACTGAGAAGACAAATGAACAGAAGATCAACATTTCACAGAAGGGCCGGTTTTTGCGTGCTTTGTAGTTTTCTGGATATTGGCACTCGGACCAAGGTACAATCGGACCAAGGTACACAACCTTCCCCTACCTACAGGAAAAAAAAATAAAAATCAGTGCACATAATTTTGAATTTCTAACTCGCTTCATTATTATAATTATTTGTATTTAATCCTGTCACATGGATAGAAACGGGGTTCTACGTGCCATGGTCAGAGTTTTCAGTGATCAAAAAGATGGCCTCAAGATGAATTTCGTGATCTGTTCGAGGGGTCTGATCTTGACGTAATCTGCGTGACAGAAACGTGGTTCGCAGAGAGTTTGAGAGATAATTTGTGTAGCTTAGGAGGATATAAAATCTTTCGGTCTGATAGGAAAGGCCGTGTTGGTGGTGGTGTTGCCATATACATCAAAAAAAGCATTAAGTGTAAACTTTAATGCCTGTCCAAACCGGACAGTGCTATCGAATATGTCTGTGTTAAGATTTTAGGTGAGGAGGATAACCTCTTAATACGTAATGTGTACAGGCCTAACCGAAATATTGATATTTCGCCTTTCATAGCGCTGATGGAAGAAATTTCATTAGTGAGTCCCAATATAATCGTGTGTGGCGATTTCAATTGTAATATCTTAATAGATAAATCGTTGCCTGATGCAATGACCGCATTTAATTTGCATGCAGTTAATAACATGTATGCAACACATTTCTCAAGTCATCTTCCTACGTTACTAGACTTATTCTGGGTAAGCAGTTTGAATAAGGTAATTTTTTATGACCAACTTTCAGCTCCTGTCTTTTCCAAGCATGATCTCATTTATATGACCTTTGACTATAATGTGACTTCTGAAGCTCAAACTATCCAATACAGGAATTTCAGAAATATTGATCAAGCTTCATTGGAAGAACATGTCAGACGTATAAACTGGGAGACAATCTACTACTTACCAATAGTCCATGAGCAAGTTGAGTTTCTAAATAAACAAATCTGGACATTTTTTGATTGCCATGTTCCATTACTAACAAGAAATTGCACACCCCTAATAAAACCCTGGTTTTCGCCCCATATTCGCTCTCTCATGCTTGAACGTGACCAATCCTATAACCGCTGGAAACGTTTTCGATTACACGAACATCTAAACATGTACCGTTCACTCCGAAATCAAGTCGTAATGGCAATACGCACCGCTAAGCGTGAATTATACTCCAATCGATTAAATCCGTCGCTAAGTGGACGAAAACTTTGGAAAAATCTTCGTCAAATAGGAGTCACCAAGAGCAAAACCAGTTCTGTGGATGAGATTGATTGCAATGAACTTAACCGAAAATTCGTTTCACTTCCGGCGCCTCCCTTAGTGACTGCTAACCCTTTAGACGATCTTCCAGTTAATAATGCATCAAATCCAATTTTTTCATTTAGATCTGTGGATAGTACCGAGGTAGTTGCAAGTCTTCTTTCGATAAAATCTAATGCCGTTGGATTTGATGAAATGCACCCCACTTTTCTCAAATTGATATTACCAATTTGCTTACCATATATAACCCATATTTTTAACTCTATTTTAACAACAGGTGTATATCCGGCACAGTGGAAAAAAGCCAAAGCACTACCCATCCCAAAAAGTTCTAAAGGTGATGAATTTAGGCCCATTGCGATATTACCTTTCTTATCTAAAGTCTTTGAAAGAATTTTGCAAAATCAAATGACCGAATATCTCGGTCGTTCAAATTTGTTGACATCTAAGCAATCTGGTTTTCGAAAAGGTCATAGTTGTATCACAGCGCTATTAAGCGTTACCGAAGATCTGCGACAAGCCATGGATAAAAATTATATTAATTTTCTAACGCTTTTAGATTTTTCAAAGGCTTTCGACATGGTTGACCACTCCATTTTATGTAGAAAACTTATCCGACACTTCAACTTTTCATCCTGTGCTGTAAAACTTATGTGCTCCTACCTCACAGATCGAATGCAGGCAGTTGAGTCAAACAACAAATTGTCAGATCTCCTACCAACCCTACGTGGGGTCCCACAAGGTTCAATCCTTGGCCCACTTTTGTTCTCGCTCTATGTAAATGAATTGCCATCTATTCCTAAATATTGTTCAATTCAAATGTATGCCGATGATGTGCAAATTTATTTAAGTTGTCCACTCGGTCTTATTGAGCACGGAGTAAGCTGCATTAACGAAGATCTAGCAGACATTGCATGCTGGTCTGGGCAGAATGGGTTATTACTAAACCCGGAGAAGTCAATGTGTCTCGTTATATCCAAAAAAATTGTCAACCTCTCGTACTTTCCTCCTGTAAGCTAGAATAACACTTCCGTAAAATATGGCGAATCTGCAAAAAACCTCGGAATGGTGTTTAACCGCAGATTAACCTGGAACAATCATATAAATACAGTTGTGGGTAAAACATATGGTATTCTTCGTACTCTGTGGGTCACACAATCCTTCACCCCTTTGAGAGTACGTATGCTGCTGGCGAAAACGCTGGTCGTACCCACAAT
This sequence comes from Portevinia maculata, assembly GCA_949715645.1. Classification (NCBI taxonomy): domain Eukaryota; kingdom Metazoa; phylum Arthropoda; class Insecta; order Diptera; family Syrphidae; genus Portevinia; species Portevinia maculata. Next base: position 78,974,843 of record OX454526.1, on the reverse strand, counting down.
GGCCTATGGTTGCGAAATATATGCCAATTGCGACTCGGTGAGCAAACGAAGACTTAACGTTGCATTTAATAGTATAATACGCTATATTTTCGGCCTAAGTCGATACGAGAGTGCGTCTTCTTTCTCTAAACAGCTTCTCAACATGTCTTTTGAAAACTTTCTCAAGTTCCGCACAAAACATTAGAATGGCAACTTCGCAAAGGTCAAGAATGCTTACCCATCCGCACCATGCCTCTCTTACATCACAGCGTCAGTTTTTTGTATATTCTGTCCGCTTATGGAATTCTATGCCGCGTCACATAAGAGAAGTGGAAGATGCTGCGAGTTTTAAGAGCAAAATTAGGCTTTACTTTTCCGAATAATCTTTTCTTTTCTTTTTCGCTTTCTCCATTTATCTTTCTTTTCTTTCTTCTTTTTTGTAATCTTTCTTCTTTTTTTTTTTTTTTTTCTCTTTTTTTCTTTTTTTACTCTTTCTTTTTTTACTCTTTCTTTCTTTCCTTTTTCTTTTCTACTCTGTATATATCCTTATGCATCTATATATTGATTAGCAATCTTTGGCAAATATTATTTAAAATGAAATTGTTTTTACTCTAGCTTTCTCCTTTTTTCAAATTGTAACTTAGCACTAGATTATAAGACAATATGTCTTAATGTGCATAAGAATTTAATGAATAAATAAATAAATAAAATAAATATGCACGCACTAAAGGGATTTCTTGGGGCCCTTATAATTTAATAGCTACACAGCGCGGGCATGCTGCCCCCCTGCAACAACCCTGCTTGGGGTCACTGTTTGATTTGGAGTAGGTGCGAGGTTTTATTTTAGCACTTGGCCTTATTGCACTTTGAGTCCCCAAATTTGGGGACTTATTTCATAGTTGAAATTGGGGACTTATTTCACTATTAATTAACCCCCCCAATTTGAAGAATGAAATAGGTCCCCAAAAACCCATGAAATAAGTCCTCAATTTTGGGGGTTTATTTCATATGAAATAAATCCCCACCTCCATACAAATTTTTGGGAGTTATTTCATTTTTCATTTGGAGGGTTATTTCATTGGGGGGTTATTTCCTGCAGCCTGAGCTCTTATGGTGGAAGTAACGATAAAATAACGAAAGGCAGGAGACATTACGACGATGACTAAGAGAGTCAATCGATCTCACGATGTCTCGGTCGTTAATAAGTTTTATCGCGCGTTTTTGGATCCTGTCAAGTAGCTCCAAATAAGTTATTGGAGCACCGCATGAACAATTTTACAAATATATGTGTGTGATACAAAAATAATAGATAACCAGTCTGGCTACCGCCACGACCACTCCTGCGAAACGTCACTCAACTGACTGATAATGATCTTAAAAGAACAACGACACAGCGTTAATAAAATAATAACATTGTTTAAAGACTTTCAAAATGCTTTCGAAACAATTGACCTAAATATATAGCTGAACAAATTGTCAAACTATGGAGTAAGTAAGTGTAAAGAACTTAGGTGGTTTAGATCGTATTTATGCGATCGAACGCAGAAGACCTGTGTGAATGGTGCAATGTCTAGTGGAAAAATACATGTTTTGGTGTGCCGCAAGGAACAATATAAGGCCCTTTGTTATTTCTTATACATATATCGACTTCGTTCTTGTCATAATCGACGCGTATTTATCAAAATATGAACTGAACAAAATTACACTGAATTCGGTCTAGCTGCGTTTTTGTTTAAACAAAAAGATTGAAAAAATATGGATTTTACAATTTCTTGATTAAGGTCACACAATCCATTTACTTCAAAATATCAGATATTTTCATTGATTTTTTTTTCAAAGAGTAGACAAAAGTTTTTTTTATAATACTAGTAAAAAACTGAAAACATAACAATAAAAAGTAAACAATATAAATAATGAATGGGGAGAAGAATCAAATAATATTGATTTTATTTAATTTTCGCGTACTTTAGTATTATTTAAAATGTTAATAGCAGACCCGCTATGCATCCATATTTTCTTTTTGAACCTATTCATGCCTTAACGCTAAGAAATTAATCGTGTGGACCGGACCTTCTGTGTTGCACTCACCCAATTAGTTTTGTACTTGCTTTCGACAACAAAATCTTGCAGCGTTTTAGTTGACTCTTTCTTAGACCAATTTCTATCAAACTTGATATGTACAAACATTATTCAAACTATTGAAAAAAAGAAAAAAAAATAAGTTTTTATACAAAAAAAAAAAAATGGTATGGTTTACCCTACAGCAACTGTACGTTATTCAACAAATTCCTTATATTTAAATTTCACGTTTGTTCCCACAAATTTCATTTAAGATCATATTACAAACAAATTGTTCACCAACACAAACAATAATTAAATTAACTTACATAGTGACTGGCAGGTTATAAATATTAGGCATTAACGCCCCATGCAGGGCCACCCACCACTTGTGTGTGCGAAGTTAAATTTTTGGCACGATTGGAAAGGATCTACATTTTTACACGGATTCTGAAAGGCAAAGTTCTTTCTTTTTTCATTATTCTTTTACGTATACTGTTTGCGCCATCCTGAATGTAAACATTAAATAACTTTGACATTTATCAACCGATTGACTTGAATAGACATGTTTTAAAAAATCAATTCAGTACAATTTTAAGCATGAATCGCTTCACACCGCTGTACATTGAAAATACTCGTTGAGTTATAATATACATAGGTATATCGTCAAAAATATCGTATTCAACAAGCACCGTCTGACAACACTATTCGTCGTTTGGTGTAGAATTTTATTGAGCAGGGGATAGTGGGAGATCGTCGATATATATGTCTGCATGACCAAAAAGTGACTGTCTGGACCGGCGGCGTTAGCGCCAAAACCATCATTGGGCCATTTTTCTTCAGAGAAGGCGAGACAGTCGATTGGAATCGATATCGTGGATGTTGGCTCAGTGTGTCTGCGCACAAATGTGTGAAAAGGGTCTGGACCGTTGCGGTTTCAACAAGACGGTGCGCCATGCCACACTGCAAATCAAACAACGCAGTTTCTGTAACGAAAATTACCTGGACGGGTACAGTAAAAACATGGGGACTGGCCACCCAGATCTCCAGATTTGACCCCTACCAACATTTTTGGATATTTTGCTTTAGATATATATTTTATTGGTATGAAAGCGTATATTTCTTTTGTTATCGCACATATATTTAATACAGAGATGTGATATTTTAATTATATCTTTCTACTGAAACATTATTGGATATAAAATCGACTCTTCTGAGTACAAAAAAGAATAAAATAATAAAGGAATGTTGCGTTTAGAGGAAAATACCAAAAAAAAAAACCTCTGATTTAAAAAAAAAGAAAAATAATAATAATAAACTCAAGCATAATGTAAAATATAGCATATGACTCAAGTCAATTAGGTTGTTTTGCTACAATTTGAAAGTTAAAATAATAAATATATAAAGAAATCAATAAATAAATAAATAAATAAATAAATTAATAAAATAATACATAAAAAAACAAATAAAACGAGTAAATACAATTAAATAAATTAATAAGTAATTAATTAAATAAATAAATAAATAAGTAACAAATTATTAAGCAAAAATTATATAAACAACAAATAACAATGAATCAGTAACACTTATTATGGTTAACATTTTAACAATCTAAAGAATGAAATCCCAGTTATATCTTTTTAATTTTATTCTCTATTCACATACTGACATAAATGATGGCGCAGCCGTTATAGGTATACACCTGGAGTCAAAAACAACAATAACAATTTGAGAAGCTTGTCATGATAATAGAAACTATTGAATGTTTGCTAGACTAGGCTAGAGGTGGGGGCAGTGAAAAACAATTTAGGTGTTTTTTTTTGTCGGGGTGGGGAATTTCTACAGTGGAACACTCAGATTCAATACTGGTCCATTGTACTACCAGGAAGACACACCACATTTTACTGTGAGAATTTACTCGTTTTCCTAAGAAAAACGAGAAGGCGCTTCAATGAGCAAAAGCAGAACAATCGCAGAGGAAATGTTCCGCAGTGTCATCGCTTTCTCCACAGGCTTCGCAGTTGGTCGTTGGTGGTATCGCTTAGCCCAGCACCTTAAGGTGTTTGGTAAGAGCGTATAATGGCCCGTAAGAACCCCTGTAGTCCGTCTGCAGTCTTTTCTGTTGAGAGACAACAAGAATGCCACAGATTTCCTACAGACGTCGAGAGATCCTGAGCAAGGTCTTAAGCGCAGCCTGACTGTCGCTACAGACGCAGATACTTCGCCGCCTCCACCTGTTCCTCGCAACATAGACCCTGGCCATTAGGATAGCATAAGTCTCTGTTTGAAAGACCGACGCATGTTTGCCTAACGAAAAGAAAAGTCTAATGTTGTCGCTCTCCAAGAAGACACTAGCACCAGATCCTTGACCGGTTTTGGAGCCATCCGTGAAGATTCGACTGCATTCCTTTCCAGGCTCATAGTCTGGCCAGAGCCAGTACTGAACCCGAGGAAAGTCGACTTCGTAGTTGCGCTTCAGCTGAAGTTCCGTTGTCATTGCATCGGACGGCATATCCATAACACAGGAGTCGAAGGACAACCGTCGCGCAAGTTTATCAAAACACCAGTGGGAGTTATACCAAAATCCACCTCTTCTTAAACGTGAGATAGCTTTGATTGTGCAACCCATGATGTAAACATCAAGCGGCGGGAGGTTCAATAATGCATCTACGCCGGGGCCAGGCGGGGTGGGGAAGGCCCCCGTGCAGCCGAGACATACCATCCTTTGGAGTTTGGCCAAAGCAGCAGTAACGTATTTACGTGAAAGCTTATTCCACCGAACAACCGCTGCGTATGTTAGAAATGGTCATTGCCGTATAAATCCATATTACTCTCTTCGGTGTTAAGCCCCATGTCTTGCCGACAATACCTTTGCATTGCCAGAAAACCGACAGCGCCTCGGCAGTCTTTAGCTCAACATGCTTGGGCCAAAGAAGTTTGCTATGCAGGATGACTCCAGATACTTTGCTTCATTGGAGAGTTGGATTGTGATGCCTTTTAGCACTGGCTGAGTCAAGCCGATCAGCGTCCTCCTTCTTGTAAAGGGAACAACCTCAGTTTTAAGAGGATTGACCGCATGTGCCTTGGCGCATATAATCGCTACCACAGCAGTGGAGACAGAACGCCGCGTTGCGGGCAGCCTCTGTTTACCCCAGCCATAACATAACGGCCACAATCCGCATCCGCAACCAACGTTCTATTCATTAGCATTGCTTTAATCCACAGCACCAATGATTCGTCTACGCAGTGTTGTCTGGCAGAGCACCCTGTCAAAAGCACCCTCAATATCGATGAAAATTCCCATCGCGTATTCTTTCATGTCATTTAGGTGTTATGTACTTGCCTCCGGCGCGATTTTATTCACTACAGCGTTTGTCTTGTTGTTATTTTCGTTTTATCAACTTCATGACTCATCATGTCTTGCTAACAAACACACATCATGTCCAATCTGAAACGGGCATAATGTCCGTCCAAGGAAGTTATTGGATATACATACATTTAACAAAATTTGTCGCTTCCAAATCCAACAGTGAGCCCAAGCAGGGAAGGTTACCCCCTTCCACAACACAAAATAGTGTTTATGGGATGTACCTGCGAAACTTTGCTACATTCACACGTTTCAATGGACATTGTGTTACCCCACCCACTTTTTGGTTGTTTGATATTTCATTCAGCAAAGATAGTAGCTTATTTTTTATTATTATTAATAACAAATAAACTACTCATCATCGTTGTACTCCCCTATCTTTGAATTAGAAATTTCGCAACGAACTCCAATAGGTATACAGAATCTATCTCATTGGAAATAGAAATATGTATATTTGAAACAAATTTATTACTCATCGCATGTACACCTTCACCGTCTGAATCTTCGAAATTTGAATAACTTAAGAACAGAAGTGTGTGTTGTATGTATGGCGAAAAAAAATATTTGGTGTCAACACTTCGGTGTTCGAGTATAGTACACAGGGCACACGATGTATTGGTCTTTCAATCACATGGCACATCTCTTAAAAGTTATCAAATTTTCCTTTTAGCATTTCAACTTTTTCAAAGTTTGTAGTTATTTTCCCTTATTTATGGATGTTGCAGGGCGATTGTTCGATTTCAACATTGAAACGTGCCAGTTTTGCAAGATTTTTGTCATTTGCCCGCGTACTTTCGGGGGAAAAATATTTTGTTTGGCATGATGTGTTTTATTTCTTCTCGTATTTTTCAATTTGTTTGTAACAGCACTCGAAATGAATTCAAAATATAAGGAATTGCTACCCTATGGCTACGCTATCCATATCCCTATCCCCTAGAGTGGGCGTTTTTTTCATTTTTCTAACAGAATAATCAAAAAAATTGGAAATTTAATTTTTGATATTTGATAAAGTTCTTTTTTTTTTTTTTTTTATTATAATAAGCGCGCACTAAAGGGATTTGTTGGGACCCTTATAATGTATTAGCTACACAGCGCGGGCGTTAAGGAAATTAGGGTGAGACGAAAAGGAGAGATGCCGATACACGTTGGTTTTGAATGCTTGTAGGTTATAATGTGTAGGAAAAGTGGAGCGGGGAAGAGCATTCCACATTCGTGTTGTACGGCTGAGGAAAGATTCTTTGAACTTCACTGTACGTCCAAACACAGGCTTGAGGGTGAACTGATGAGCATTCCTTGCATGACTGGCAATTTCGTTTGAGCACTTATGGTGGAAATAACGATAAAACAACGAAAGGCAGGAGACATTACGACGATGACTAAGAGAGTCAATCGATCTCGCGATGTCACGGTCGCCAATGAGTTTTATCGCGCGCTGTTGAATCCTGTCAAGTAACTCCAAATAAGTTATTGGTGCACCGGATCAGATATGAGCGTTGTACTCGAGTTTCGGGCGAATAAACGCCTTATAAATTGTAGCCAGATCAGAAGGGGTGAAATATTTCTTACAACGCTTAAGAAAGCCTAGACATTTCGCGGCATTCTTGGCGACACCGAATATGTAGTCATTCCAACGAAGGTTGTCATTAACACACATACCGAGAATGGAAAGTCTTTCGGTTTCAGCGATGCAAGTGCCATTCATAGATAATGGCAGTGTGTGTGGGTTTTGCTTTAATGACAGGAGACAGCATTGTGTTTTGGAAGCATTAAATTCCACTCTATTGGTTGTACCCCACTGAGTTATGCTGTTAAGATCGGAATTTAATGAGCTTAACATACGTTGCCGTTCCAGTTCCACACCCGAAAATGAGGGGCGTGACCCAAGAAACGAATATGAGAAGCTGAGTGTACTGTCGTCAGCAAAGGAATGGATTGGATTAGAAGTAACAGACAGTAACAGACAAAATGAGAAAGAGAGTCGGGGACAGAACAGAGCCTTGGGGGACACCAGCATTTATTTGGTGAGTTGCAGACTTGAAGCCGTCCAAAACAACTTGAATTGAACGGTCCGATAGGTAATTTCTAATCCATTGAAGAAGAGTATCATCGATTCCAAATGCACGCATTTTCGACAAGAGAGCTTGATGCCAAACTCTGTCAAATGCTTTTGAAATATCAAGCGCAACGATCTTACTTTCACCATCTTGGTGAAGAGATTGGTTCCACTTTTCGGTTAGATATGTCATCAAATCACCAGTGGACCTCTTGCTGCGAAAACCATACTGCCGGTAATTAAGAAGTTTTCGCGATTCAAGATATTTCATTAGCTGACGGTTTATCAGCGTTTCCATGACCTTAGAAAGAAGGGACGTAAGTGCAATTGGTCGGTAGGAGGAGGGAGAAGAAGATTCGCCTTTTTTTGGTACAGGCTGGACAAATGCTGTTTTCCATCTTCCCGGGAAGAGTCCTGAAGAATAGGACAGATGGAAAAGCTTACGCAATGGTTTTGCCAGCGAAGAAGAACACCTCTTCAGAATGATAGGGGAAATACCATCTGGACCAGCGAATTTGTCAAGATGTCAAGATCTTGAAGTACTCTAGCCACTGTACGAGTGCGAAAGTGGATTGGTCCCCTAGAGAATTCTACTCGCTCGAGTACAGGGGGAGACAAAGCACAATCTGGGAGCGTTGAGCTGACTGCAAAGTGAGCAGCAAGCAGATTGGCCTTATCTGTAGAGCTGACAGCTGAAATGTCGTTGTAAATGAGTGTCGGGATAGATGACGAAGCCGAATTCTTGATGTTTTTAACAAATGACCAAAAGTTTTTACTACCAGTGGGACTTTGTAGTATTTTTTGCCTCAACTTTTGGTCATAGGAGAATTTGACACGATTAATGTGGGCATTGCAGTCATTTCTGGCTCGTTTAAACTTTTTACGGCTTTCCTCAGATGGCTTGGCTTTGAATAACCGAAAACTTACCTCTTTTAACCTTATAGCCTCTTTGCAGCTCGAGTCACACCACGCGTTAACCTAGGGTTTGATACTTTTAATCCTGGTAGGGATAAAAGACTTCATACCCCGGTGAATTATGTTTGTGACCATATCAGCAGCAGCATCCACGTCGCTGTCGAGGAAGCACAGCGACCAGTTAAAACTCTTAAAGAAACCGTTTAGTTTTTCCCAATTGGCTTTCTCGTACTGCCATACGGTTCTTTTAGGAGTTTCTTCTTTAACTATGTGGTTGGAGTACGAGAAATTTGCTGATATGATACAATGGTCTGACGAACAAGAAACAAGTCCAATGTGTTGGCAGTTTGGCTGCTAATGTCCGGTATTCGTGTCGGCTCATTTACAAGCTGAGTCAGGTTATTTACCTCAGCAAAGATCTCGACGTACTTTCCTTCGGGTGTTGTCTGACCAGAATGTCGAAGCCAGCTTGAATTGTGTATATTGAAATCGCCCGCAATAACGATTTCAGAACGAGGATGAAGGGTCACAATTCTTGTAATAGAATCAGACAGGGCATCAAACTAATTATAAGTCGAATGTCTGTCCAAGTTGGGGCTTCTGTAAATAAAACAGTAGTGTATTAATTGCCTACGGACATGGAATTTTAGCCAAATGAAATTAAATTCTGGGTTGGCACATTGGCCATATTGAGGCTTAAGTTGGTAGGCTACGTCACTACGTATATAAACGGCGATACCGCGATGGGGAAAGAATAAAGGCACTAAGTTGTACCCAGGTAGACTAAACTCTGTTAAATCAGAGCCAACGCTAACCTGGGTTTCACTAAGTGCCAAAACAGCTGGTTTGTTGTGAAAAACATGGGCGTATAATGAAAAAAAAATTCTTTCTCAACCCACGAATATTGCTGACATCCACAACGAAATTCCTCCACATTACAAAAAACAAACATAAAAAAAAACACAACTCCGACGCTAACTAAGCATAGGCCGTGAATTGAAAATATACGTTAGATTTCCAAAACAATCTACCGCAGGTGTTATGCCCGTACGGTAATTTGTTTTGGTCCACCAACAGAATCAACAACTCACTACCCGCTATTCGCCCGATGCTGCCTTTACCCAAGCATTGCATGTGCACAAACGATAATCGATCGACACATGCAATAGTCAAGAAAGAGCAACAGTGATGAAGTGGGATGGGGGACGGAAGAAAAACCCTACGCTGCTGCTTTTTTTTCGTTTTTTTCTTTTTCACTGCCACCGGCCACCGGCACTGGCTCTATGTGGATTTTTTTTTCTTTTTTCACACACACGCGATTTTGTATTTTTTTTTCGCGAATCGTATTGGCGAGCCGGTAGGTATTATGTTTGTCGGTTTAGTGGCACCGAAATTGCATTTAAAAAAGGCAACGCGTCCGCACGCGACGGGAGGTAAACAACAACTCACAATTATTTTGAGTTCAATCTTAGGTAAATGGGCCTCAAAAGTTTGCGTTGCAAACAACTTAGGTTAGGTTACGTTTTAAGAATACATTATTCACATTTCCTTAAGCTACTGTTTACGTTTTTTAAACAATTAATAAAAAAACACTTTTTTCGGTCGAAAAATATGTGTCTTAATTTTGTGTCAAAAACTCCTTCAAAAAATTCATTTTTCAGGAAACTTTTTGAGGGTAATTTTTTTTTAACTTCTTGCTCGTCAACCGATGAAAGCCATTTCGACCTCTGAAATATTTTGTGCCGTAGACGAATTGTTAAGAAATACCTTAATTTTCATAGATTTCTTTGACAAAATGTTTTTTTTTAATAGTGGACACTTGATCATCAGTGGCACTTGCAAGTATGTTCGGAATTTCAGGTTTCCAGCTCCAATTTAGCTGCTCAAAATTGGTGCCGACCGGACGGCATCGATATAACTTTCGATATTGATCACAAATAAAGTATCTTTTGGGGGTCTCCTGAGTCAAATTTATCATACCCTTAGGAAGGTTATAATTCTTTCCCCATCCTTAGAGTGTTATAATTTTTTTAAACCGTATAGTAACTAGCAACACCTAGCAGTTTGGGAACCAAAATAGCACTGCAATGCCAAGCTAAATGTGTCCATAGGTTAGGTTAGGTTAGGTTTATGTGGCTGTCGGCAGAAGCCGACACACTTAGACCAATTTAGGTCCATTGTGATACCACGTATATTATCTACCTCAACTCTGTAGATGGGACTGGCCAACGACACGCGGTTGTTCTCAAACGGTCCCCCATCTACGTACTAACCGCGCCCAACGTCGTTTAATTTCGGTGATCTAACGAGAACCGATTAACTCAACGTGGTATGGTCGTTTGTTAAAAAAAAAATGTGTCCATGTTAGGCATTGAATTCGAACTAAAGTCGGTTTCTGTATCTATCCCCTACAAGCAATCGTTCAGTATGGTCTGATAACACCAAGAGATTTATTTATTTATTTATTTTATTTTTATTTTATTTTATTTTATTTTTATTTAGTGATTAACCTATACACAGTAAGATACAATATCTCATAAACTAGTGAAAGGCATACAATAGTTGAAGCGAGTATAAAAAGCTACATCAGTTACAAAACGAGGAATTCATGTTGATGAGAAAAAAGAAATAATGAAAATATACAAAAAATATACAAAAAATATACAAGATACGAGTATACAAAAAATCAGTACAAAATTTTAAGAATTCAAGGAGAGATACGATTTTAATTCATTTTTAAGTTTAGTTGTGTTATTTAAACTTCGGATAGAGTAGGGTAAGGAGTTCCACAACCGTGTGGAGTGAATAAAAAACTGACGCTCAGAAGTTAAGCAAGAGTACCGAGGAGGGATCAATTGAGCAGATCTGCTTGAGGTGGGATATTTTATTTTTTCATATATATAAGTCGTTTGACGTGTTAAAAGTATGTCCGAAAACAGGCAAAGAGTTCGAAATTTGAGAAGATTGTCGAAAGTCATATTGTAAAGTTGGCTGGAGTAGAGTGATATTCGATCAAATTTACGCAATCCGAACACATATCGCACAATAGAATTAAATGCCACATTAAGTTTCCTCTTGGATGCATAACTACAGCTCGCAAAAATTTCACAAGCATATGTTAAAACTGGCATGGCTAGAATTTTAGCAAGTAAGACTCGTGTTTTAAAGGGTGTAAAGGATTGGGTCGCCCACAACGTTCGGATAACTCCATAAGTCTTGCCGACTGCAAGATTAATGTGGTTGTCCCAAGTTAAGAATCGATTTAAGGTCACCCCAAGGTTCTTGACGGATTCTACATACTCAATAGGAGCATCTTGGAGTTTGAGGATAGGAAAATAAGCCAGACCTATGGGCTTTCACGAAATCACGATGCACTTAGTTTTATCTCGATTTAATATCGGCCCATTTTGTTGAGACCACTGCACTATATCGGCAAGATCATTATTTATTGATTGCGCGGCGTGCTCTTAAACCCAGAGGACAGCTTAAAACGAGCTGAGCATGATCAGCATACAAATGAATTGAGCTGTTTTTGATGACATTAGGAAGATCGTTGACATAAAGGGAGAAAAACAAAGGCCCTAGTATGGATCCCTGAGGGACACCACTTATGATAGGCAGGGGGTTTGAAAGGGATTTGTTAACATCTACGGCTTGAAATCTGTGAGTTAAGTATGACGGTACTAACTTTATAGCACAAGGCTCGAAATTATATATATGAGACAACTTGCGGCACAAAAAAGAGTGGTCAACCAAATCAAACGCCTTAGAAAAATCAAGAAGGACTAAGAAGGACACTTTGTCTTCGTCAAGAGCTTGCCTAATATCTTCAGACACACCTATCACAGCAGTGATACAACTGTGTTTTTGTCGGAAACCAGATTGCTTAGATGATAATAGGTTGAACATGGCGAGATGACGGCTAATTTGCTTTTGGAGGATCCTTTCAAAGGCTTTTGACAAAAAAGAGAGTATTGAAATCGGCCTATACTCATCACACTTGGAAGATTTTGGGATGGGTATAATTTTTGCTGATTTCCATTGCCTAGGAAAGATCCCTGTAGTCACCACAGTGTTAAAGATATGGGTTATAAAAGGTAGTAAAATGGGTAATACGATTTTTAGAAAAGATGGACGAATGTCATCAAGGCCAACAGCATTCGATTTGATAGATAGAATTCATTCAACAACATCAGCGCTGTTGAAAGCTGTAAAGCAGAAACTAGGACAGCAAGCGTAGGGAGATGGTTTGCCACTTTGTTGTAATGACTCCAAACTATTTGACAATTTCTGCGACGAAATAAATTTTGAGTTGAGTTCATTAGGATCAGGAGCATCAACGATATTGTTTTTGAATTTACCAATGCCAATATTGCGCAGATTACTCCACAAGTGCTTACTTCCTAATGAGGCGTTTAGTTTACTGGAATAAAAGTTAGATTTTGCGGCTTGTATTGCAGTAACAACTTTATTGCGAAGTACACAGTAGGCTTTTCGATACCCTACCAAACGGAAACGTTTCCAACTTGTGTAAGCAAGGTCACGCTGTTGCATTAGTGAGCGGATTTGTGGGGAAATCCAAGGAACCGTACGAGGCAACACGATTTTAGTCTTTAGCGGAACGTACCGATTGTATAGGGTTTTAATATTGCTATTAAAAAACTCAACTTGTTCGTTTGGAGAAGGAAAATAGTAGATTGAATTCCAATCGATACTTCTGGTATGTTCCTCTAGCAGCTCATAGTCAATATTCTTAAAATCTCTATATTCCATAGTTCGTACAACACTCACAGTTTCAAAGTCAAAGGCAAGATATATTAGATCATGCCTAGAGAAAGCAGGTGCCTCGAGCTGGTCATAGAAAATGAATTTGTTTCTATTACTGACTAAGAATAAATCCAGCAGCGTAGAAGACTGATCAGAGAAGTGAGTGGGAGTTGTAGTATTGACTGAGACTAAATTAAGAGAAGACATCTCATCCGTTAAATGGCTGTCAGACAGGAGATTGCTGTTGAAGTCTCCACATAAAACAACATTATGACACGTAATAGAGATTTCTTCAAGGTAGTGATGAATTGTGAAACGTTAACATTTCTATTAGGCCGATAAGCAGCTCCAATCAAGAGTTTTGATTCGTCATTGACAAGTTCAACAAACACATGCTCAATCTCATAACCATCAGAGGAAATGCTGCGAAGTCTACATTTGGTATTGTCCCTGACATAGATTGCAACGCCACCACCCAAGCGATCAGTACGATCAGAGCGAAAAACCCTATAACCACCTAGACGACACATTTCATCACTGAACGAAACCCTAAACCAGGTTTCGGACACACATACTACATCAACCGCTGATTGCTCAAACAGATAGCGGAACTGATCGATTTTTGGTAGAAGACTCTGAGCATTAATATGGCAAATGTGGAGACCAGTGTTATGGCTTCTAAAAATTTTTAACATTTTATTAAGGTTAGAGTCCATGTCCATTTACAGGTAAAGAATATCGAAATAGAATAACACAACTTTACTTTTACAATAAAAAAAAAAAGAAAAAAAAAGAAAGAAAGAATGATGAAATAAATCAATTTATGAAGAAAACATAGGGACGGGCTACAGTCCGCTTGGGTGAACTGTTGGATACCCTATTCTTATTCCTATCCCTCATAAGTGGCCGTGACAAAAGTCTAAGTATGGTTGAATTGTTAAGAACGCTCTACATATTTTCTTATATAACATTTAAAGGATTTTATCGAAAAAAAACGCTCTCTAGCTCAAACTTGGGTGTTTCAATAAAATTGTTTTATTTAATTGTGGGCGTGTCAGTAGGCGGATTTAAAAAAATTAACACATGAGCATAAAGGGCCCCTAGAGAGTATATATTATAAATTTCCGCTCCCTAGCTCAAACTTTGAATTTTCAAAGAAAGTTTTTATTTTTAAATTTTGGTTTTTCAATAAAATTGTTTTATTTATTTGTGGGCGTGTCAGTCGGCGGATTTTGAAAATTTTATATCCCGAGCAGTTTTAGGAGTCATAGATCATATAAAAAAATGTCAGCTTTCTAGCTCAAAATTCGATTTTTTCCAAAATTTTGTTTTTTTGAGTTTGTGGGCGTGTCTGTGGGCGGACTTCAAAAATTCGTAAACTTGATTATTTCGGGACACTAGAGAGTATATGGTTAAAATTTCAGCTCTCTAGGCCCAGTTTAAAGGCCTAATTTTTGCCGACGGACGGACGGACATGGCTAGATCGACATTACTATCGATGCTGATCATAAATATAGTAGCGTTAAAATTAATATACCCTTAGAATAGGGTATACAAATAAGCTTAATGAATATAGAACACCAAACAATTTCTTAGTTTAATTACTTTAGATTAGGTACTAAAAAAAAAAGAATTAAAAAAAAAGAAAAACAAAATAATGTATATATGGTAATGCTAAAATCCATTTGTTGAGCTGGCAGCTCCGCCAAGATCTTCCAAACATTCGACCATAACAGCAACTTCACCTATTTGCCGTTTGACATAAACTGCACCACGAGTTGTAAACACCGAAACAAGTTGTTTACATTTTTTTAATTTTAATGCGGAAAGTTGGATTTCTTGGTTATTTTTTGTAAGACATTCTCGTAGATAGATAGTGGGGGTGGAATCGATTCCAATGTGTTGTAAACAAAGTTCCTTTTTATTTAGTTTACAAAAAAGTGCGATGGACTTCAGGATAAAGTTATGATCGTACGGTGTAATTTTTTTTATTATAATCCCAGTGTCTTTGCAACCGCCCTTCGGCCGAGTACGAAAAATGTTTCGCAAGTTTGGTGAATTTATTTTTAGTGTAGTGCACAGTGAATTAAAAATAGTGGTGAGGTTTTCATCAGAAAAGTATGGAATCCCAAAGAGTATAGCATCGCATGCCACGATACGCTGTTCCTGAGTACATACGTTTTTTTTTATTTCGCTCAATTCAGTGGTAACACAGTGAATGTTATTTTTTAAGTCGGCAATTTCATTTGTTTTCTCGATGAGAAGTGCCTTAGATACACTTTGTTTGTTGTTGACGTGAGTAAGCGATGACTTGATGCTTGTCAGATCTTCTTTCAGAGTACTGATTTCGGAATTGGCGTTAAGAAGTGACGTTTCCAGGTGAGCAACTTTATTGTTTATTTGACACTGATTCTTTTAGATCATTGATCTGCTGACAAAGTTTATCGGAGATTTTGCTCTCCATATCGGACATTTTTTTTGACAGTAGGTTAATAATCAACTCACTTTATTTGTGCAACCGCTCATCCATTTTATCCCACATATTGTTACCTTCCTCGACACGTTTGTGGGTAGTAGTTGCAAGTGGCGAATTCATTGGTGACAATGTATTGGAGGATGCCGCTTTGTTGTTTTCTCTCAAGCGGGAACTGGTACGAGTGGAGGGCGGAGACATTCTCAGAGTTTAAAGGTAGCGGAAACAAATAAAATTGGAACAATGCGCGATAAAATTGTCAAATTAAAAATATTAAAATTATTAATAAAACCAACACTCTGCGCTGTTGAACGGTTCTGTGTGCAAGTTAATGTGATATACAGTCCATTAATCGAAACACAAGCAAAAACTGGTAATTGGAAAGGATAGTTTGTACGAATAGATCAAGACTTTATTGCCAGCTTAAAACACACGTCTACTCAGTAGCTTTCATTTGATTCCTCATTGAAAATAAATATTTTTAAAGGAATTGTTTTTAAATGCGGATTTGCTAGAGCCACATTTTTAGAACCTCCCGTCATTTTGAAGTTCAAAAGACCACACGACAGTTCTTGAATAATTGGAAACAAATTCGCTTGATTTAATATGCTTCCGTACCAACCTACCATGAGGAAATGCCTGAAGTTTACTACCGCATGTTCTTTTTGCAGTTATACACAGACATAAACGCAATAACTTAAATGTGGAAAAACATTTTCATTTTCAGAATTAACTCCGAAAATATTTGTGTAATTTCAATAAACAACTCATAATCTTTATTTTGCATAATTCAGCGCAAGCAGAACTTAGTTACGAGTTAAATTATTCAAACCAAATTTCCGCATTCTAAGACATTATTAGTTAAAATACCTAAATACCTGAATACCAACCATTAAAGAATGCAATTTCCTTATAATTTACATAGCTAGATGTCGGTAAAAGGATAAACCCCTACGCCACATGGTTAGATGGAGGAATTCAAACTCAAATTCAATTTGCACGATGATAATTATTTTTTGCGGCACATCTTGCAGAGAATCTGCATTTTTTTTTGTGCGAAACGATAGTATTCTTTTTATCCCTAGCCTAAGGGTATATTAATTTTGACTCATACTTGGTAATATGCCTTAACCCAGGGATTTCCTAACTGTGCGTCGCGAGTTTTCTTTTTTATTTTTCATGTCTATCTCCTTTTCCATTTTTTTGCGTCTTTTTTTGTTTTCCTATTTGAATATCTTTAAAACGTTGCATAATTATGTATGTAATGGCGTTTTTGATTGAAGAAAAGATTTACTCGTTTGCTGAAAAGATTTGCTTTATAATTTATCAATACACACAAATGCCTTGCATCAAACGTTCAAAGTGAGGAAAACCTGGAATCAATTTATTATGAAATAATTTCAGTACAGAAAATATAATGACAATTGTTTAGATTTTGGGTTTACGTAAATAAAAGAAATGTGGAACGGCCCCAATGTGTTGTTTGCCATAAGGTACTAGTACCTGAAAGTATGATTCCTAATAAATTGAAACGACATTTAAAAACATTTCACAATAATTTACAAGGAAAACCGCGAGATTTTTTGCAAGAAAATTGCGAGAACTAAAGAATCAGTCCACATCCTTGTTTTCCAAGGCATCTGTTCCTTCCAAAGCACTGCTCGCCTCTTACAAGTCGCTCATCGAATTGCAAAATGCAAAAAACCGCACACGATTGCTGAAGATCTCATTTTACCTGCAGCGATTGATATGGTATCAGTGATGGTTGGAGAATCGGCGGCTAAGGAATTTAAATATATTCCTCTTTCTAACAATACGATTAGTCGTTGCATTCATGACATTGCTGAAGATATTAATGAGCAAATTGTGGAAAAACTTTCTGTTTTTTTTTTCCATTCAACTGGATGAAGCGACAGACAGTAATAATGACGCTCAACTAATATGTTACGTTCGGTACATGGAAGAAGCAAATGTACATACGAGTATATGAAGATTTGTTATTTTGCAAAAAAAAAATGACTGATACCGGAAAGGCTTGTGATTTGTTTACTATTATTGATTCATATATGGAAAAAAATCATATTCAACGGGAAAACTGTTTTGGTGTGTGTACGGATGGAGCTCGCGCGATGTTAGGGCAATATGGAGGACTTCAAGCTCTTATTAAAACCAAGGCTCCAAATGCATGGACACATTGTGTTATACCTAGGGAAGTTCTAGCTGCAAGAAATATATCTCCTGAATTAGTACGTACGAATTAAGAAATGAGTTGAATGCGTATTTACTGACAGAATCGCATTGCACGCAAATATGTTAAAAGATACTAACTTCTTAATAAAAATGGCGTATCTTTTCGACATATTTGAGAAGTTAAATGTTCTAAATAAATCGCTGCAGGCAAACGAAACGCATATCCTGCACTGGCTGACAAAATTGCAGCGTTTCAAAAGCAGTTGCTGCTGTGGAAAAGGAAAATAGAAGAGGAATAAGGAAATACGGACTGTTTTCCTGTTTTGAAAGGCTTCCTGCAGGAAAATTCTATTCAAGATCTAAGGCCAAACTTGAGCATCCATTTCGATAACTATTTTCCGGAGAATTTTGAACAATACGACTGGATTAGAGATCCATACCAATCGACCCCACCCACATCTGCGCTTTCAATAACCGAGTAAGAACAACTTTTGGAACTATCTTTTGATACGAGCTTAAAACTACGGTTCGACAAAGACAAACTTTTTCAATTTTGGAGTAATGCATCACAAGAACATCCCAATATCGGAACTAAAACTTTTAAGATACTTTTACCGCTTGCTACGTCGTACTTGTGTGAAACCGGCTTTTCTGCAGTCGCAGTAATCAAGTCAAAATACAGATCACAAATAAATTTAGAAAAAGAAATGAAAGTAGCGATTTCAAAACTTCAGCCCCGATTTGAAAAGTTGTGCTCAGGAAAACCAGCTCATCCTTCTCAGTGATTATAATTTTCATGTTTTCTAATAAATAATAATAAATTAGTTTTCTTCAATCTTCAGAGTTTTCTTTAATTGTATGGAAAATAATTTATTCTGAATTTTTTCTAAAGTTACACACAGCTATCTTCCTTTAGAAGGGTGGAGCAAAAAAATTACATTCTGTAAAAGAGTCGCAGCATAAAAAAGATTGGGAACCCCTGCCATAACCCATTTTTTGGCTAGCCACTTCTTTAACACATTGAACTTTTTGATTATTTTTATTAAACACTTTTATCATCCGGGGACTTCGAATTTCATAGGACAAAAATGCACCGTTGGCGGCTTAGCGTCATAGTATGAACGGAAACAAATTTGGTTGAGGCATTTTATTTTGTATATTATTCGGCACTAGCGAGGTATCCATCGGAACGGAAAATTCTCCGATCTGATTAGAATCGAAGGATTTAGGCTTCGAATACCTATTCGGAAGATTACCTCGAAGCAAAAATTCTCCGATTCTTATTAGATGGCTCGACAAAGTGACTACGTCCGATTGATATTGAATGTATATTAGAGGTAGCGATTCCTGATGACAATGGTCTAATAACAGATGAAAAGGATTATGAAGAGGATAGTGAATATAGTTTGGTGGTGGCCAGAAATGGCGATTTGGAGGTTCTTGCGGATTATGTTGCCGGCGAAAGTGAATACACTCTTCCAGTTACTGAAGGCAATGGGACAATAACTGAACAGGTGATTGAACTATTGTCCGCAAAATAAAAAAAACGTGAGTTACAATCATGCATTCCAGATTATAACTTTCCTACGGTAACTTTTGGGGACGAATGAATGTCTGCGGAAACCCCTGGAGACACTTACTTACACCTTATTGACGCGGAATTAGATAACATAGTGTATCAAAGCAACTTATACGCTGTTCATTGTGGAAAAGGATTGAATGTGACAAAGATGAATTGATCACTTTCATCGGTGTAAATTTATTAATGGGATACCTAAATTACCTAATTGGCGACATACTTTGTCGAATAGTTTAGACTTAGGCGTACCGTATGTATCTGCAGCAATGTTCCGAGACAGATTTGATGCTATTCTGAGCTATCTGCATGTTAATGATAATGCAAGTATACCATCCGATAATGCCAATAAAATGTATAGGTTGCAGCCGACGATAAATGCATTTATTGATAAATTCTCAGCAGTATACAAAGGTACACGTGAGTTATCTGTTGATGAGTCCATGATTCTGTTCAAAGATCAGCTCACTCAAACAATATAATTCTATGAAACCAATAAAGAGGGGCTATAAATTTTGGAACTTAACCGATCAACGTGGGTACGTCATGAAATTGAAATCTACCAAGGAAGAAATGACGCTGTGGAAAATAAGTTTAAAAATGATGGCCTCGGTGAGCGAGTCGTCATAAGCTTGATCGAATCCGAATGGGGCAATTATAGGCAGGTCTATTTCGATAGTTATTTTACTTCCTTGCCACTACTAGAAAAGCTAAAAGTCGAAAAAACATTGGCTTGTGGGCTTGTGGCACGATTCGATCTATTAGAAAAGGACTTCCAGGAAATATGACCGCTGATGAATCACTTGCTCGTGGAGATTTCGATTTCAGATTTTCCCAAATGGATATCGGGATCTGGAAGTGGAAGGACAGTAAGGTTGTTCATTTTGCTAGCAACTTCATTGGGAGTGAAGCAGCTCATTTGCAGCGCACCCAGTGAGATGGATCAAAGCTTGATATTCCTGCACCAAAAAAAGTTAAAGATTACAACTCTTTCATATGAGGTGTTGATCACTCCGATCTGTATGGGGTTAACAGAAGACCAAAGAAATGGCGGCACCGGATTTTTTGGGGTTTGATGGATATAGCTTTCGTAAATTCCTATTGCGATATTCGTGAAAAGGACAGCTTGTTGTAATATCGTCGATCTGTATCCATTGGAATGATCGCGTATCACTCATGCAAAAAAGGAAAATCGATTGACATAGTAGCTGCTGGTCATTCGATGAAGCGTAGAGTAAAAGATTATTCTATATCGATTATTAAATAGATTACTAAATCGGTCATCGGTTATCACAGTACAAATCAATATTTTTCTCCCAACCTTCAACTGATGTACAACAAACTTCAAGCTATACAACCTCAATTATTCAAAACTTATCGAAGACAAATCAACATCCACACAATTTCCCCTTGTTGCGTAAGGAAATAATAATCTTCAAAATTAAACATAATTAAAACCTGAAAATGTATAACGAAATGAAAGAATTGCTCCTGTAAGCCTTTTTGGGTGAAATTGTTGACACATATGTAGTATAGTTATTAGTTGTGTTTATTCGATAGCTGAAAAGCTAAAACTTATTATTGTTAGTTACCCTCTGGCAACTAATTTTTCCCAACTAAACACGTTTAGTTACACTTTGCAACTAATAACTAATTAAGTTCCACAATTTGTTGCAACTGCAATTATGGTTTAGTTATGTACGTTCAAAGAAACGAAGAGATTAAACAAGTTGTAGCTTTTTAGTTATTAGTTAAACTATCTTTTGTGCATTTCTGGTTCTAAGCAAATCAATGCTAATGAGATGGGAAAGAAAGACGTCATTTGCTCATCATCATGGGTACAGCGTTTTCGGTAACGTCAAACTATGTGGATGCCGACGATGGTTGGCCCATGGCCGTCTACAAGGTTGACAAAATATAAACTGAAGTTCTGTATTAAAAATCTCCTTTTATAAAATTTTCTCTATAACGAAGTGTTGCAACTGAGTAGTGATATAGAACATCCCATCCTTTTTCTCCATTCAAAATACTTATTGCTTCATCTTCCTCTAAGACATGTTTTCCAGACATTTATAGTCGAAATTCTTTCAGAATTGGACAAAATTTAAATGGACAAGTTCACCTCTCATTTTGAATACAGTACTTATATTTTCAGCTGAGTAACTATTAAAAACGTTTTTTCATTTAAAAAATGGTTAAGTTTGCTGTAGTAGTTCCTAAATAGTGACGATTCGGCTCCTCCAACATATTGTTCATACGTATGTCTGCCAAGATTCTCTAAAATTCTGTTAAATTTTTCTCAACCCTTTTAGTGTCAGAGGTTAGCTACGGTAACCACGTATATTGTTGCTCATTCACCTGAACTGCCAGATTCATTCCGCATTCGGCCGCTACTTTCTGCCATTCCTTGCAAATGTTTATATTTTTTCTAGTTATGCTTTTAATACCACTTTTATTATTCTGGATTCATTCATCTCTTATAATTTAAAAACATAATTGAAGTGTATTTTGAGGGTGTACAAGCGCAGGGGAGGAGTTCCAGTTTCAATGTATAGCATATCGTTAGGGGCATTTTTTGGTAACCGGAATATCCTCTTCAAGAAGTAGCGAAAACATTTTTCCCCTCATCTTAGCATTTGTAACCCCATGTCTGAGCTCCGTAGAGCATTATCGAGGCTGCAGTCGAGTGGAACAAAGTTTGTTTTGCACTAATTGTTTTTGGAACAACGTTCCCGAATTGCACAGATAGCTCTTTGAGGATCAGCTAATTTTTCACCAAAGTGCGGTTTTAAACATAAAGAAAGCGTTAACAGGATACCTAGATATTTGTATCTGCATACAACTTCAATTTTTTCACCGTATAATTTTCACTTTTAAATTCGTAGAATACACCCTTGTTTAACGCCCATTGACGTTTAGAATTCTTCAGAGATTAAATCTGAACCCACACGTACGCAATATTATTTTCATACAAAGATCGCAGGATTTGAATGATTTTGCTTGATACACCGAATTTGGAAAGCTTGAAAAAGAGTGCTTCACGTGATATTTTATCGAAAGCTGCTCAAATATCTACAGAGTGCGTACAACTTTTTTTTCTTGCTTTTTTAAGATTCAGCAATATTAGTTAGGCAGAATATTTGGTCGATTGTAGAATAACCTTTTCTAAATTCAGCTTAAAATTCCGTAAGAATGTTATTTTCTTATACCCATTCGTATAATCTTTTATATATCAATGCGTCAAACAGTTTGGCTGAAGTGTTCAAAAATGTGATTCTCTGTAGTTCTTCGGGTCTTTGTAATCGCCTTTTTTTATGAAGTGGTAAAATGATTGCTCTCTGCTCGCATCAGAGACATTTGTAAAATCAAAGATTCGATTATATTCTATTGTGAGATAATTTATAAGCTCGTTTGTGCATTTTTTATAAAATTCGAACGGGATGCGATCAATACCTGGTGCTTTGTTTGATTTCGAGTTGCTTATAACTTCTTTGACTTCTTCCCGATTAAACGCGGTGTCTAATTGTTCATCTATGAATAGCGGGGCTGCATAATGAAATAAAGAAGAGGTTAGAGGAGCTTATATATCTGGTACAATATAGGAGAAGTTGCTTATTGTTGGTAAATGAAACAGCTTCCATTGTTATACAACAACAACATGAAAGCCTGGCTGACTTCTTCCAGTTTCGAAAATTATCTTCGGAAGTGGGACAGCGGACAGACCACTTAAAAAAGACCTTAAGCAGATCTTGTTGCTTTTCAAAAATTGTCCGGCAAAGCCGGCACTGGATTCCTGGCAAGCCATAAGACTCTAACGATATACTAGCTTTTTTCCCTGAACTGCAACTCTGTTATTGGTTACAACGTTTTCGTGCAGATCTACCCGCGTATATATTTATTATATTTAGAAATTGTATTGGCATTAGAATCTCCTCCACCTTTCCTTTCTTTTTTGTAAAATCGTTTTGCGATTGCCAATTGCTACATTCGATCCCTCACTATACGGAACCTCTTCAAGGAATTTCCCTATAACGGAATTGAAAAAACTTAACCATGGTCTCTTTTTAAGGAAAAAAACTCTATTTACGGAAATTATAATAATGTCATACCAAACATTTTGTAAGAAATTTCTCTTCTATCCTTCCGTCGTCTCACACTGGGGTGTGATTACCCGCCATAAATACTACAAAATTATTTTTTTTTTATAAAATTTAATTTGTATTTATTATTTACTTTTTACTTTGATAAAAATAGAGCCCAAAAAGATCAATAACATAAATAAATACCATGGAAAGAAACAAAAAACTTTATTCAAAAGTAAGCTTACAAAAAAAGTTTGGAAAATAGGTATCAGCGAAAAGTCTTAATTTTCAAAATTTTTTTTTATTTTTAAAAGGTTAAATAATGTCACAAAACTTTCTTTGAATTGTAAAAATCCACAGAATAAAAATCAATAAAGTGCAGCGAATGCTTGCTCATTATGTGCACTTTTAATTATTGTATAAAATTCAACATAATGCTACCTAAGTTATTAGACGCCACCAGTGGAGAAAAAACCCTACCCAATGCACAAACCTATCATTCTACTTCTTCCTAGTTCTACCACCTAATAGTAGGCAATGAAATACGTTCACAATGACATTGCATTTGTAGGTGTTGAATTGAACAATACCTGTGCTGTGTATACACATTATGTGGGTAGTATCAATTGCAGAAAAGAAACGCCTTTAGTCCAATCTAATTATTAAAAAAAATGGAACTAATGTTAAAGGTTTTAAATGCAAGTTTCTTTAAGTTTTAATGTTTCACATTCTGCTCGCTCTCAGAATCAGACTTTTCTTCAAGCGGATCGTTGTCTGAATCATCACCTGCGAATAAATCTGATTCGTCTTCGCTCTCGAAAAGCCTTTCAGGAATTTAAAACTATACAAATCTCAAATACACATTCTTAGTCAAATACATATTATAATAACTGAGTACCTTTTTTTTATATAAATTCACTATAAAAGAAAATATTCAAGAAATATTAACTTGCAAATTTTAGAAAGTACCAACGCGAACAACAGCACACCGGGGTATGTGATGCGCAATTGAAAATGTCGAAGTAATACGCCAAAAATTTAAATTGAAAATCACCGCCTAGTGCTGCAAAAAATGTTAAACTGATTTGACAATGGAATGGTATGAATTACAAAAAAATGTAACGGAAATTGCACCGTTTTAAATTTTGTGTGGGTTATGTCATACCCCAGAGTGCAGTTGAAGGGCAATAATTTATGTATGAAAATTCAAAATGGTGACACTCTCCTTTAGTAGCACTCGTGTTTTTATACCCTATTCTAAGGGTATATTAATTTTGACGCACTGTTTGTAACATACCTCAATATTGCCCGCAGACCCCTAAAAGTTACTATATTTATGATCAGCATCGATAGTAATGTCGATCTAGCCATATCCGTCCGTCCCTCCGTCGGCAAAAATTAGGCCTTTAAATTGGGCCTAGTGAGCTGAAATTTTAACCATATATGTACTCTCTAGGGTCCCGAAATAATCAAGTTTACGAATTTTTGAAATCCGCCCACAGACACGTACACAAACTCAAAAAAACAAAATTTTGGAAAAAATCGAATTTTGAGCTAGGAATCTGAAATTTTTTATATATGAACTATGACTCCTAAAACTGCTCGGGAGATAAGTCCACAATTAAATAAAACAATTTTATTGGAAAACCAAAATTTGAGCTAGGGAGATGAAATTTATAATATATACTCTCTAGGGGCCCCTTAAGGTCATGTGTAAATATTTTCAAAATCCGCCTACTGATCCAAAGTTTGAGCTAGGGAGCTGAAATTTATAATATATACTCTCTAGGGGGCCCTTTATGCTAATGTGTTAACTTTTTTTAAATCCGCTTACTGACACGCCCACAATTAAATCAAATAATTTTATTGAAAAACCAAAGTTTGAGCTAGGGAGTGTTTTTTTTACAAAAGCTTCGTTTTTTTGATAAAATCCTTTAAATGTTATATAACAATATAATAATAACAACCATACTTAGACTTTTGTCACGCCCACTCATAAGGGATAGGAATAAGAATATGGTATCGAACAGTTCGCCCAAGCGGACTGTAGCCCGTCCCTATGTTTATTGTTTTTTTTTGTTTAGGTAGAAATACATTTTTATACTTTAAAACAGGTGGGAAAATCAAAAAAAAAGTGTTTGACAAATTAGTTTTTAATCTGACTCTGTCAAAAAATTCCATTGGGAATACGTTCGTTCAATTATGCAGTGAAATCACTTGTCAGAGATAATCACAACAATCACTTTTACATCAACTGATTTGTCGAATTCAATTGCAACAAAAGGAAAGTTAGCCATCAAATTTTTTAAGAATATCAGGCGGGATTTTATGGAAACAGGCAAATAAACAAAACAAAAACAGAGGGAAAGGCTATTCCTATTCCTATCCCTCATTTAGTGGGCATGACAAAAATCTAAGTAAAAGATTTTATTGGAAAGACAAAGTTTTGTAAAAAAACGACACAACAAGTTGACGAGCCCTTTCTCTCGCAGAATCGCTTATAAATTAAGAGGGGCATGTTGACCCTTTCCCTCTCAACAAGCCACCAAAAGTCTGTGAATTGCATTTCCATATCAAATTTATCCGTCTCCGCTATTGCGGTTCTAAAACGGAGGAGCTCATGAGCATTGGCAACGTCCCCTCCGTGTATGAGGTGGTTATCTCTTGCGCTGTGGTAGCGGTGGTATAATACGGGGTGAGCATCCGTCGTCTGTACGAGCCTTTTTGTATTAATATTGGTAAAAGCCTCCGGTGGGATAAGGCCAGACCCGAACATACTCTCAATTTACCTTTCATTGAGGTAGTAAGCCGCAAAGATCAGACTATTGTCGCAGGCCATCGCCTGCTATGAAACAGTCTCCTGGTCAGAGCATACGTTCTTGGCCCCACCAAGACAAGCTCCCATATCTCTATCGATATATAGATACTGCTCAAGCCAGATACCCAAATAACTAACTAAGCTTCTCACCGCCAATGGCTGCCCATTTTGTGCGATATTGGCTAATCGCTTCAATTTTTTTCTGATATTCCTAGAGGCCCAGCAAATGTTGTTCCGAACAATAATGTTTCCTTCTTCTGAAAGTTGATTTTCAACTTCCAGTCGTCACAATATCCCTTAATTTGATCAAAGTTACGCTGCAAAAGAATGTTTATGACATCGATTTTAGGTCCTGATCTGTATGCCACCAAATCGTCGGCATACTGTATAGCATGTCTGAGTGAACCTACCAGATCCCACGTGTAAATGTTAAACAGAATCGGAGAATTCACCGCCCCTGCTGTAAATCGTTTGTAATTTCAAAGACTCTGCTCGAAGTTACGTTGCCACATTTGACAACGAATTTCTATTCCATAAGCATATAATAAATTACATATAACTAATTTTTGTGCATCTCCCGGCTGGGCAACTTGTAGAAAAGTCCCTCCAACCCCATACGGTGTCGAAAGCCTTCTCAAAATCCGCAGAAGTACCCGTGCATTTGTTCTTACATTAATTCCACTGAATGGCGGAAACCAATTTCGACGCGGCATAAATAGTGCCATGCCCCGCCCTGAAACCAAACAGGTTGTCCGTAATATTGTCCTCGATCCACTTTAACAGGGCTCTATTGACAACTTTTTTCAAGACCTTGCTAATATTCAGAAGCAAACTAATCGACCGGAGATTGGCGGGGTTCGTCCTATCTCTGTCGTCCTAGGGTGTACCACAGCTAGGTTAGGTTAGGTTTATGTGGCTGTCGGCAGAAACACACTTAGACCAATTAGGTCCATTGTGATACCACGTATGTATTATCTACCTCAACTCTGTAGATGGGACTGGCCAACGACACGCGGTTGTTCTCAAACGGTCCCCCATCTACGTACAAACCGCGCCCAACGTCGTTTAATTGCGGTGATCTGACGAGAACCGATTAACTCGACGTGGTATGGTCGTTGGTTTGTACCACAGCTACCTTCCAATGCGCCGGATAATGTGCATTATTCAGCACATTGTTAAATAGCTCATTGACTCGAAGATGCACAGAAGATCATCTTTCGACGCGAATAAGAGCGATGCATCTCCCCCATTGGAAACAAATGCATTAGCATGGTTTTCTCATTGAATACGGTTATTCTCAGATCGTCAATTTTCAAGTTCGGTGCACAGATAGAAGTTTCTCACCAGAGCCCTATTCTTAATGTCGTGGTTGCGGCGAACAGGATTGTTCACCATATACTCGGCCTCGATACAAGGCCCAGCAAATCCACTTTATCCTGTTGGTCCTCGACCACGAAAAATCAGTAGTTTGAAGCGAAACTTTCCGGGCTTATTCCAGCAGTCAGTACCGTCTGTCTGTTCTCCGTTGTCTGGGAGATTCGAACACAATGAATATTATTGTGATTTTTACTTCTAAACAGCTTATTTATCTGTGGGAACGAAGTACAGGTTTTAATCGCCCGATTTTTATTGCCCCAACACAGACTTACAGATTTTCTGTTATTCTCTTTGATCAGTTGTTGCTTGAGGATTCGGATCTCTGAATTCAGCAGCTTTACCTCAGGCTCGTTGCGGCCAGTAAAGCATCACTGCACCCGCTTAAACCTCGAGAGCAGTCCTCTTTTCTGTCGGTATCTAGGGTTTCGTAGATTGTAGGGTTTCTGTACTTTTCTGTCTGGTCGTCATCGGAACGTCCGCGTTTTTTGATCAGTATTCGTCAGTTGAAGTCTTGCGTCCATTAAGGCCAAGTCCAGGAAAACACCGCTTCTTAGGAAAGAAGGGATATCCATCGCGTACAACTCGAGTTTGTACTCAATCATATTGATGCGCCACCTGGTCGCCCCTAGGATTTTTTTTTTTTTTTTTTTATATAGAGTTTCTAATATTACTCCCAAGCCATAGTAATATTATCGTTACTCTCAGCAAGCTGAGAGTTACCTATCCTGGTTAAAAGCACGAGACTTGGAACCAGAACTAGGCTCGGACGAATAATAGGGGTAGGTGGAAAATCGTACATGCGACTCTTTCTCACTTAAGATAAGAAAACAAAAACCACCTCCCTTCGAAACCTGCATACTACAACTAGGTTATTCCTATCTAGTAGTTTTATTTAAACTGTAAATTACGCGTTTGGCAGGCAGCTTCCCAGTGGAGGCACCTGCTAATACCGCCATAAGCACGCGGTTACATCTTATTGCGCTAATTCAAATGGTTTTATCCTTTGTAATCGGCGCACTAGGTTAGTATCGTCTCGAATTTGTAGCATGGTGATATTGCAATGACCGTGAAGGCATGTCTGTTGTTTGCAGGCAAAATGTTTTATTTCATCTTCGACGGTAGCCATAGTTAGGTCTCTGTGGATATCAGTGTTTCTGATAAACCATGGTGCATTTACTATTTTTCTTAGCACTTTGTTTTGAAAAGTTTGTAAAATTTTGATATTACTGGATTTGAAACAACCCCAAAGTTGTATACCGTATGTCCAAACCGGTTTTAGTACTTGCTGTATAAAAGCAGCTTGTTTTGCATGCTGAGTTGGGAAAATCTACCAAGCAGCCAGTGCATTTGTTTACATCGAATGGCGAGCTCTTCGCGTTTCTTCTTGACGTGCGGTTTCCATTTTAATTTCGCATCGAGTGTCATACCCAAATATTTTGCCTCGTTTGCGTACGGAATTCGTACCGAATCAATGAAAATGGGTAAGTTGTCTACCTTTTTATAAGTAAAATTCACGTGCGTTGATTTGGCCTCGTTGAGAGCAATACGCCAAGTCTTTGTCCAATCACAAATTTTGTCAATAGAACGTTGGAGTTTATTAGTTGCTGATTCAACGGTATTACTGACCGCTAATATAGCTGTATCGTCTGCAAATGTGGCTACTGTTGTGCCTTCTTCTTGAGGAATATCACTAGTGTATATTAGAAATAGGATCGGTCCAAGAACGCTTCCTTGGGGAACTCCTGCCGCGATTTCTTTAAATTCAGAGTAATCATTTCCGTGTTTTACACGAAAGAGTCTGTCTGATAAGTAACAACTAAGGATATCAGATAACTGTTTCGGAAAAGCTTGTCTTAGCTTATGTTTCAACCCTGTATGCCATACTTTATCAAAGGCCTGAGAGACGTCGAGAAAAACACTAGAACATATTTTTTTCTCCTCCAGGGCTTTTTCAATTACATTGGTTATTCTGTAAACCTGGTCGATTGTAGAGTGCTTAATCCTGAATCCGAATTGGTGGTCAGGTATTAATCGACGTTCTTCGATAATCGGATGTAGGCGCTATAACAAAAGTTTTTCGAATACCTTCGACATTATCGGTAAGAGAGATATTGGCCTATATAATTTTTTGTCATTCAGTGGTTTACCGGGCTTTGGAACCATTATAACTTCAGCTACCTTCCATTGTCGTGGAACGTACAATAACCTGAACGATGCATTTATAAGATATGCAAACTTTATTAAAGCTTTCCTAGGTAACTCTTTAAGGACCTGTCCTGTGATTAAGTCATATCCAGGAGCTTTGTTTAATTTTAGTTTCTCTATTTCGAAGCGTAGTTCGGCTAGCGATACACTTTTTATTCTATAATTGTCAGGTGCCACGGTTAGGACAGGAAATTCGAGCAACGCTTGACCATCAAATGGTTTAAATGTTTCTTCCAAATGTTCTGCAAATATTTCGGCTTTTTCCTTGTCACTCTTCGCCCATTCTCCATTGATTTTCCTGATGGGTGGCGCTTGCGTTTTTGGTTTTTTAATGCCTTTCATGGCTTTCCAGAGCGAGTAATTTGTACTTTTATTCGCAGTTAGGCTTCCAAGATATGTAGAAATTTGACGATTTTTAAAGTCTCGAATTTCTCTCTTAAGTTTACTACAAAGGTAGTTAAGAGTGGTTTTATCCTGTGGAGCGCGAGATTGTTGCCATCTTTTGCGCGCTCCCCTTTTCTTCTTTAACAATTGCGTGATTTCCAAGGGATATGTTATTTCGCAATTTGTGGTTATTTGCCGTTTATGGGGAGTATTTTTCCAGGCTGAGCATTGTATGACGTTAATAAGATGATCGACTTCGTCTTCAAGTTCGTGGGGTGTTCGAAGAGACACTTTGAGATCGATTTTACTTTCACAGTATTTTTTAAAGGATTCCCAGTTTGTTTTCATGTTAGTTAGTCTGGGCGGACCTTCTTTTTTTCGTAGACAGCCGTTAATTGTCAAAATGACCGGTGAATGATCACCGGATTTATAGTAATATTTACCCATGCCGCATGTTTGACATTAATATCTCCGAGAACGACAAGACCGCATTACTTGCACATGCTTAGGATATCTTAACCCGTATAGCTCCTGGTGACGTATCTCAGTCCTCCATGGCAGTCTTCATAGTCATTGTTTTACTTCTCCCCATGTCGGTTCAACTTTCCGACAGCAAAAGTTCTTCTTTTGGGGTGATCTTGAGAAGGCTGTGAAAATTGAGCCAAAATGCATCTTAAATACACTGCTCGCATCCAACTTGAGGAGCATATGCACTGACACCTCATTTGCATCAGCAGTTTGAGAGACATCGAAAGATCATTGGACTTTGACTTTGAAATGTTCAAGACACTGCCAACTAGCTGATACCGATTTCGTTCCTAACCTGTTCCGTCCCGTAGTAGCAAATGGATTCTGGTTTCTCCAAAAACCAATTCTGGTTTGCCGGACGGGATATCGTCGAATGGTGCCGGTTGATGGTTGTCTACGTCGGGCGAATTATATATTCGAGGACTGCCAAGGATAATTGGCTAACGATTCGTCCGACCGACAAATCAGATACGCATTGCTTTATCGCCGGTGAATATACGCGCATGGCGTTCACTTCATTTTTCCTAAATAAAGAAAACAATTGTGAAAATAATTCCACAATTAGTTCCTCAAGGTGTAAATTTATTTTGATCTTCTTAAATACCTAAGATTCCTATGATTCTCTTCAGTAAAAAAGGATAATCAATGTGGATTTGTCTTCGGGTCTGCTTTTCTTTACTTTTATTTTGTCCGATTGACACTACCCGTCAGCGACATATGTTGGAGCTTATTTTTGCGGATATGTACGCGAATTTATGTAGGTGTAAAGTTAAGTTTAAGCAGTTGCTCAAAATTGATTTTGTTGGTAATCTCGTCATCTGCAACTTATTTAAAATAGAACGAAATCAGTAGTTTGGCCATGTTCATTATAATGATAAATTTTTAAAGATCGAAGATAACATCGGGCTTTTAACTACACGCGGCTTTTTTGTAACCCTTCGTAAGACGTTCGAATTGCTGGTCATTCCCAAAGTAAAAATCGACAACTTCATTCTCAATTATTCCCTTGCTCATTATTTTTAATTCATTTTATTCTCAAATAGTCGTTTACTACCGTTTTTTCAAATTAAGTTCAATGCCGTGAATGAGGGTAAATTCACTTAGTCCTTTACTTATTGAAGTAATTTTCAGAAACGTAGTCGTAACGTAATTACCACAACTGATTACTTAACCTTTATATATTAACCAACCGTACCATTTGGAAAGCTTCGAATGGCTTACGTCTGTGATGCACCCTCTTTTTGTACAAAGCAGTGTACGTAGATACATACAACACTGTATTCATCCTTCATCTCCTCTCTTTGGCAAGTGAAATTCAAGGCACAATTATGCGAATGAAAATTGACAACAATCTTTATAAGCTCTATACAAAGGGAAGTCAAATGGCATGAAGGATCTATACTCTAAAGCGTCTCTTATATTATAGTCATTAAAGTGACCATTATGCTTATGGCAAATCATGAAACATAATGATAAGTGATGTCAAGTCATTTACTTTTATTACAGCCCGCGCCTTTCGAACTAGATCCCAAAATATTACGCTTGTAGTGGCGATATATTGATATCATTATCATGTCAGGGGTTAAATTACTTGCTATATTCTTGTCCAGTGCCCATGTTCTGTAACTCATGCGATAACTCTTCGAATCGAAATCTTTGGAACACAAAATTCCAACGTTAATGCATCTGGAAAAAATGCGGTTCTGTAACCTGATGCGATATACCGTGGTAACTTTTAATACCATGGGTAATTGGAGGGATTGTCAAAATACTGGAAATCGAATGGTAGTTTGGCGAGGAAATTCAGTGTGTATTTACATGTTGTTGGGATAGGGGTGGTGTAGTGCGAGTTTTTAGCGGACTATCTGAAAATTACGCGTTTCTGTTGAATTTTCGAAAATACAATGATCGCTCTGTTCTCCGGGCCTCAGGCGAAACCTTTTGAATTTAGTCTGATCCTAGAGCTGATTTAACATAACATTATGTTGATGAATTTAATGAAGTTAAAATTTTGCATAATAAAAACTTTTTTTTTTAAAACATAAATTTTTTTTGCCATCTCTTGTTGGATGTACTCGTACCAAGCTATTCATTTTGTAGCAACACAGTTCCAAGAATGGTCAAAATAGATCTAATTTATGTGCTTGCTGAATTCTTTCGACAGATATATCTACATTCTTCTCCGTTAATTCTGACTGTTTTTTATGAGTTATTTTTTATTTCTTTTGCATTTTTTAAACGTTGAACTTGATCAACGGACTGAATATTTTGTTAAATAAAAAATAAAAAATTGTCACTGCCCGCCCCTTTCTATCGCAAGCCAGTTGAAATGTGATAAATTTTGAAGTTTGAAGTGTAAAATACCGTGAATCAATAAAAGTAAAGGTATCCCCCGTTGAATTTTATTAGTTCTGTCAAACTGCAAGTGATTGCCAGATATGACAAGATTGTGTGGTGAGTTTAATTTTGTTTCATTTGACAGGACTTTGTGAATCATTCATTCTAAAGTTTCAAGTTACTATTCTATTGAGTTGTATAGTCAAAGAACATCGTGCAAGCACAAAAAACTACTTTATCCTGCGGCAGGCGATAGGAAGTCCATTTTGTTCAGCTCCGTCCAAAATTTTTGTTTGACGTTTGCCAAAGTTTCTGATTTTGTGTCGTGGTGAGGGAGGTGTATGTTTGCAGTGTGATGTGGTAGCATTGTTTCAAATGTGTCGTAATCTTTGTAGGAGCAGCAACGCCCACACTTTTATATATATGTATTCAACCTATATATTCATTCAGGGGGTACCGAGAGGACCAAATTAAACAAAATATTTTCGTTTATGCTGGGATCTATATTAAAGTTTTTTTATTATTATTTCTCTAAAACAAGTACCTATTATAAATGATTTAAAGCATTATTATGTATAATTTATACTATATTTTATACTTATTACTAATTCACCACGGCACGAAAAATTTTGCGGGTACCTTAGTACATATCCACCTCGAATTTTCCGTCATTTAGAGAGAATTTTACACTCTTTTTCTTCAGTTGTTCCCAACTTCACACCTGACTATCAGTGTGCATGCATATAGGCATTAAGTGGAGTTTTACAGCTGTTTTCAGCTTGTAGGAAATTTAAAAAAAAACTCTCAGTTGATTGTTTAGTATAGGTAGTCTGTATAGTAGGGCCTCCTCTTCTCCGTATACACTGTATTAGCCTACCTACCAGATGCGAACATTTTGTTCGGGTATGCGCTCCCAACAGGCGTTTGATGCATTTATCAGCTCCTGTTTAGTGTTGATATGATATGGCTGTGGTTTTCTTTGAGGCTTCTTTTTAATTGGTCCTATAAATGATCGATTGGATTCAGGTCTGGGCTCTTTGCTGGAAATTGCAAAAGTGAAATATTGGCGTCAGAAAGAGCCGATTGGGTACGGTACGATACGGCAGTATGTGGCGAGCATTGTCTTGCATAAGAAAAATTTTCAAGTTTCTCTGTGGAAATGGGATCACAACAGGTCGTATTACCATCTCAACGTAACTGGCGACGGTAAAGTTGCACTCATTTAGCATTACCAACTCTGTTGTGCCTAGTAAACTTATTCCAGCCCATACCATAACACTGGGGCCCCCAAATCGGTCACTTCCGTTAAAGCACGGGTCGGTAAAACCTTCGCCTTGCCCCAAAAACTTTATTTTGTACATACATACATATTAGGCCATTAACCGCCCATACAGGGCCTAGAACCCAGCTTCTCCAACCACTTTCGTGCGAACTGGAGGGGACCTACAGTCTTACGCCGAATCCGAACGGCAAATTTGAGAAGCTTTCTCATGACAATTTGATACTCTTGGATGTTTGTCAGACGTTCGCAAGAGGTGCTAAGCACTTATAGCTCTCCTCATATCTTCTGGGTGACATTTTCGTATTTCGCCTTTTTTGGCATGTTTTCTAACGACTCAAAACAAAGAAAACATTAATAATGCGAAGGAATTTTGAAGTGAGTAATGTGGTATGTATGGTAGGTATACCACACTGGTCGTTGGCAGCTGTACCATATTAGCCGACGATGTATGCACACAAGAAATTATTGATAAAGAATAACAAAAAATACTTACAGATTAACTAATAATTATTTAATAAAGTTTAACAAATCTTTTATTGTGAGGTAACTTAGGTATGAGTAATGCACAACACAATAAAACACAAAAAACAATTTTCAGAAGCACACAAAAACTCGAGTACAACCAATTATATTCGACACAAATGACCCAAAAAGTGAATGGCTTTGAAGTTGCTAGAACACGTATTGCTCGTTGTTTTTAAATGCCCAGTTTTGTGTGTAATGAACATTCCGGTAGCCTGCTTAGTTTTTGAAAAAAATGCCTTTACCGCATTACCCTCCTGTACCAGAAAACCAGAACTTACTCTACTGCAATTGTATCATTCAATTAATTTTTGACATTTAAGAAAAAGATTCGGCACTTCATAAAGAGATAGCTTCGCTAAGTGCATTGTTGTTTTCAATTGGAATGTTCGATTTTGATTCAAATTATTTGCAGCGCCATTGCCTGCGAATTTATAGATTTTGGAAATGTGCAACAAAATGAGTTCATTTGCCCTAATGAAAACGTGCTTTAAGATTAAATTTCTTAAAATGAAGTATTACGCTTTAGGCATATAAATGTATATTATTTTAAAATATTTTATTTACTTTTGTAACAGAAAGCAATTTATCTGACGTTTTATTTTTTATAGAATTCATTTTCAAAAACTATCGTTTTGCCAGAGCTATGAGGTAGAACTAACAAATTAATCAATTTCTTCAACCATTGATTCTTTAAATGTTTTATCTTGTATTGCAAAACTGTGAAACATTTGAATCACCATTATTATTTTTAATTAATCATTTCTTTTGAATAAACCAAAATAGCAGCCACTGCAAATTAAGAACTTCGATGTCAATATCACTGTGAAAAGGAAATGCATTTACAGCGGCAAAATTGTTTGCAATTCATTTCTGAATTATAAATCAAATTGGTTCTTAAACTCATAATACTCGTATATATTATGTTAAATATCTCTAATTCTAAATAAAGAAATAAAGCAAAATTGAGATAAAGAAACGGGTTAAATTTTTTAAATAATAGTTGAAAACAGGAAATTTGAAAAAGTGAAAAGTGTAGGAAAGAGATTTCTCAAAAAGACCATGAAACTAGGTGCATTTTGTATAAAAAATGTCAACTGTTCTGTGCTATCTCTAATTCTAGTTTTTGATAATGTTAAACGATTTCAATAAAATTGCGCACAGAATTTGTTATGTGTAGGTATCATAATCACTTTCAAAGAGATAGGTACATGCAAGAATTTTAAACATTTCCTAAACAACCGCCACCGTAATTGTACAATTGTGGCGTAAAAGTTGTCATCTCTTTACTTCACAAATGTCAAAGTAAAATTGACATTTGCCGCCATTTGCAAAAATTATAGCATCTTCCGATAGGGTTTTCAGCCCTTGGGTGGCCTTAGGCAATTCTGTGTGCCAATGTTCTAAATGATCCACGACGTTTGACATCTATCCTATGTAGTTTTCAGTCGGATTGGTGAACGCCACTGGGTGATGACTTTTGCGCCACCTTGTATCTACACTGAGTTACAAAAAAAGTGGCGTTGTCATACTTTTTAATGTGTTGTTATCATTTTGATAATATTTAATTCTTTTAAGTTAAACGGTATATTTGTGTGTTGGTTTGCATAATCTCTTTCTATTTTACTTGTGATAAGTGCATCATATTGAGGATACCGCATTTTAACCATTTTTTAATATCTACTAGACGCGAGTTATTGAGTTATACCAGTTTTGGCTTCCGTGATCCCGTAAATGTAGAGTAGAGTTCTTGGAACTGAGGAATCCAGGTTTTGTCTGCGCTCACCAGAGTGTGGAGATAGTCAGGTGAGAGATACTCTTCGGAAACAGTTGCCCAGCGGGAACATTTTTGGGGAGATTGCTTCATGGTGAGGGCAGGAATTTCCATGCGCGGAAAAACAGAGCTGTGCATCGTGGAATGATCGGTTCACTCCAGATATTGCATTAATAACCTTCTGGAGGAATATGTCGTTCCATTCTCACCATTTATTGGAGAAAACTTCCTGCTCATGCAGGACAATGCTAGACTATACATTGCGCCTAAAACCTAGCTTCTCCAACCACTTTCTTTGCGAAGTGGAAGGGACCTACAATTTTACGCCGACTCCGAACGGCAAATTTGAGAAGCTTCTCATGACAATTGATACTCTTAGATGTTTGTCAGACGTTCGAACCGACTACTTACAAGAAGTGGAAATCGACTTGACGGATTGGCCTGCGATGTGCCCGGACATGAATCCCATCGAAAACGTTTGGGACGTACTGGAAAAAATGATTAGGATGCGACCTTCCCTTCCAGAGACACTTAGTGAGCTGAGAACTGCTCTGATCAAGGAATGGAATAATTTGGACGACACCATCGTAACAGACCTTATCCAAGGTATGCCCAGGCGAATAAAAACTTTGTTAGATGTTGGAGGAGGTAATACTCACTATTAAAGAAACAAAAACTCGTTAAAAAAATAAAAAAAAAAATGTGAAAAGTTAAGTTTTTGCCATTTTTTCTTATTATACCCTATTCTAAGGGTATACTAATTTTGACGCATAGTTTGTAACATACCTTAATATTGCCCGTAGACCCCTAAAAGTTACTATACTTATGATCAGCATCGATAGTAATGTCGATCTAGCCATGTCCGTCCGTCCGTCCGTCCGTCCGTCTGCTGTCAAAAATTAGTCCTTTAAACTGGGTCCAGAGGGCTGACATTTTAACCATATACTCTCTAGGGTCCCGAAGTAATCAAGTTTACGAATTTTTGAAATCCGCCCACAAACTAAAAAAAAAACAAAATTTTGGAAAAATTCGAATTTTGAGCTAGAAAGATGAAATTTTTTATATATGATCTATGACTCCTAGAACTGCTCGGGAGAAAAAAAATTTCAAAATCCGCCCACGGACACGCCCACAATTAAATAAAACAATTTTATTGAAAAACCAAAATTTGAGCTAGGGAGCTGAAATTTATAATATATACTCTCTAGGGGCCCATTAAGCTCATGTATAAATATTTTTAAAATCCGCCTTCTGACACGCGGACAATTTAAAAAAAAAACTTTTTTTGAAAATCCAAAGTTTGAGCTAGGGAGCTGAAATTTATAATATACACTCTCTAGGGGCCCTTTATACTCATGTGTTAATTTTTTTTTTAAACCGATTACTGACACGCCCACAATTAAATAAAAAAATTTATTGAAAAACCAAAGTTTGAGCTAGTTAGCGTTTTTTTTACAAAAGCTTCGTTTTATTTTGATAAAATCCTTTAAATGTTATATAACAAAATATGTAGAGCGCTTTTAACAATTCAACCATACTTAGACTTTTGTCACGCCCACTTATGAGGGATAGGAATAAGAATAGGGTATCCAACAGTTCGCCCAAGCGGACTGTAGCCCGTCCCTATGTTTTTATGTTTACTTTCTAAGTTATTCTTATTTTTTATTTTTTTTTGTTACATTACTTATTTTTATGCTAATAAACAAAACAGCATTAAAAAAAAACATTTTTTTTATAACTTACTTGAAAATATTGCAAAATTTCAAAGTGCGCCACTTTTTTTGTAACTCAGTTTATATTTTTGTATACACTGCTTGAAACTTTACGTGTGGTAAGATTTTAAAATATCGCATTTTTTTGGTTTGTGATTAATTTTGCTGAGGCCTTTAGCGATACCAGAAAAATCCAAGTAATTGGCAATATTGTTATATTCATAAGATTCGGGTTTTGGAGAGACAATTGTCCTAGGACCTGCCTTTGTCTGTTCTGAACACTTGAATCAAGCTATGGGTAAATTCAGAAACGCCAACAAAATGCACATCGATGCGGCATCACTGCCCAAATTACAATGCTAATGCGAAACGAATCTGGTGCTGATGCTGGATGCATTGAAAGCATCGCCAATTTTCCAAATGCTTTTTACATTGACATTTCCGTACCTATCAGTTAGCGCAACTTTACAAAAATTAACGTTATGCCTTTCCAGTGGAAGTGATCCAAAGTGTTTGTGTTAATGAAATTGTGGCATGGCTGATTGAGCACAAACTGTGCAGTGATGCGTAAACGAATTTACCCTATATCAAATACTTAAATATGGGAAGACGTAGTTGAATATGATTGGCATTTCATCATTAAGGTGATTCGAAGGCACGTTGCAAGAGCGATAGCCAGCGGTGCTATATTAAACCACGTTGGATGACCATAAGCGGCAATCGTAATAGACATCTAACTACGTCTCTCACCACCAACGGCTGCCCATTTTGCCCAATAATAAACCAATTGCTTCCAGTTTTTTCTGGTATCCCTAGAGGCCCCCAGCAAATGTGCATAGTTCTGAACAAGATTTTCAACTTCAGAATTTCAACTTCCAGTCACCCATCCCTTAATTTGATCAAATTCATGCTGCAAAAGAACGTTGATGACCTCGATTAAACGACCTCATCGGGATACGCTATACCTATAGCATGTCTGAATGAACCTACCAGATCAATCGTATAAATGTTTAACAGGACTGGAGAATTCACCGCCCCCTGCTGTATACCGTTTTTAATTTCAAAGACTCCGCTCGAAGTCACGTTTCCACATTTGACAACGGACTTCTTTCTCATCGGAATATAGTAAATAATATATAGCACGGGTTTGTGCATCCCCCACCGTTTCAACTTGTAGAAAAGCCCCTCTCTAGCAATGAGGTGTCGAATGGCTTCTCAATACCAACCAGACAAGCAAGCACTCTTGCATTGTTTCTTGCATTTATTCCACTGAATGTCTGAAAGCAATTTCGACGCGACATGAATAGTGACATGCCCCGCCCTTAAACGAAACTGGTTGTCCGGAATCGTGTTATTGTCCTCGGCCCACTTCAACAGGACTCTATTTAGACCTTTTCCAAGGACCGGAAATTGGCAGGGTTCGTCGTGACACCTACCACTGAGCCACTGCGACCACTTTTATATAATATATAAATATAAAAATAGATTTTGTATAAATGAACATCGGAATGAAATAAACCACGAAAGTAAAACGCCCGGAAAATTGAATCTTCTCTGATACGCACACCACACCGTAAACGAATTACCTAACAAACCACCCGAAGCTTACTGTCTTTTTTTTTACTTTTTTTTTGACTTAGCTCTCTTTAAAGGGTTGAATAAAGTTAAGCAAACTCTGAATTGAGATTGTAACAAAGGCTGCTTGTGTTATGTGTATAGTCATTGCCCAATGATATAAATTCTACCGATGAATGAATTTGTATTGATTTTTCTTGGAATTTGGAAAGTCTTCTGGGGGGGTTGTCGCTGATTTTCGAAAATAAAAGATTGTATGAGAATAATGTGAAGAATTTGTGGAAATTCAATATGAAAAAGAATGAGCCCATTTGCCTGAACTCAACACAAAGTGGAGATGAACAGAATCTTCAAATAGCACAAGGTTATGGCAATGTGTAATGCCAACAGTGGATACAATAGACTCAAATTGAGGGCCTAAGTGAGCCGTTGCATCCGTCACAAAGGCATTCTTATTTAACCTAGCTACCTATGACAATGTGTGGTATGAGTAAAGGAATAATGCGATTATTTGTTATATATTAAACAAAAAAAATTAATTCCATTATTAAATCCAACAGCGGTGTTTTTTTCCGGGTGGCAATGGTGCGATGGTATTGACTAAGTGATTGGCAGGTCGTGCGTTCGAACCTCGACAGGGCCAATGATTTTAAAAATTTAATACATACAACAACACAGATCTAGCTTAAGAAATT
This sequence comes from Portevinia maculata, assembly GCA_949715645.1. NCBI lineage: Eukaryota > Metazoa > Arthropoda > Insecta > Diptera > Syrphidae > Portevinia > Portevinia maculata. The sequence goes on along the minus strand of OX454526.1, from coordinate 78,934,174 downwards.
TAGGCGCCACCTGTGGAGAAAAAGCCCTAGCACACCAAACTTTTTTCCTATCATACTATACTTTCATGTAGTAAGTAACACCTAAAAAAAGTCAATGAATCATTTGCAGGGTGCTGCTTGCAGCAACAAACCTAGTGCCTGCGGTGTGGTTACTATAAGGGTACTGTATCAATTTTAGAAAAAGAAATCCATTTGGCGCACGCTAATTATAAAAAAAATCTCTTACCCAAACTGTTGATGAAAGAAATTCCATTAACTTTTAATTGATTTTCGAGTTTTATGTACATAACATTTCGGGAGGGTACAATTTTGAACTAATATATTTATTGTTTACTGGCATGAATTCGGATCGACATGTCAGATTGCTGTCGGGTATTTTGTATCTAGAGCGTTAGAGATAATGAATAGAGGATATGAACAATTTGTTTGCATTTCTCCCTGCTTTTAAAGTGTTATTAATGAGAATAATTGAAATTAATATGCAGGGCTGAACAAGCCATATGTGCAATATGTGAAAATGCACAGGGCACTGATCCCAAGGGGCGCCTAGTGAAAAGTATTACCAACAAACATAAAGGTATACATACTCTGCATTCTAATGTTGCGCTCCATTCTTTACAATTTTAAACTAAGAGTTATCGTCAAAGTAAAATACTCGTAATATCGACAACAAAATTCAACACAATTTTTTCTAAAATTTTCGTTCCGGCCTAATCGGAAATTCGTAAAATCGACAACAGAAAATTTATCTTTTTGTATAACATATTCAACATATACAATGATTTTATCCTCCCTGAGCACTGGCGATGGTTTGTTCACTGAATATGTTTCGAAAACCGTTGAATATATTCTAGTCGCCATGACTTTTTCTGCGCCTCGTATAGGGACGGAATAAAAATATCACTACAGCGCACCCCGATAAACAGCGCTTGTCGTAAGAGGCGACTATTGGGAAAAATCACGTTTCGGTAATTTTGAAATCTAGGTGAACCTAGCGATACCTTTTTTTTTTAAAGCTCCTGACCCGAAAACGAAGAAAAACGGTACGTGCGTCGGCATGGATAGATCTATTATTGTACCATAGATCAGTGGTGCGTTTTCCACTTTTCTATAAAAGGTAATAATACTTCTAGCAGGGGATTTCTTCAAGTCTTCATTACTTAAGAGTTCTTTGAAGAAGCTCCTCTTTATGATTCCGCAGAGGGCTGGGCATTCACACAATATATGCTCCGTGGTTTCGTCGTCCCCGAGGCACAGCCTGCACTCTGTAGGTCGGCTGAATTAATTTTGTTAAGGTGGTATCGTAAACCGTTGTGACATGTGAGGTAGCCTATTTGGTTTTAAATATCATGCCTACGTAGGTTTAGGATCATGCTGGCATTGTTTTTAAAGGGCTGAATGGCTCGTTTGGCCTGTCTTAGACTTTCCAGTGTGAGATAATTTTTGAGTGTTCCCAACTTTTTATAGCTAAAGTAGTAGCTGATTTAGGTGTATAGCAGAAGGGTCAAGTCCTGTGAAAGGGGTTTCTGAACCACCTCTTGCTAGTTCGTAAGCTTTTTCATTTCCTTCAAAACCCCCATGGCCAGGAATCCACCACAGTTTGGTTTTGATTTCTTTGGCTGATTTTCTGGAGGGTATTGAAGCAGTGTAGGACTGATTTGGAGTCAATTGTGTGTGAGCTAAGGGCTTTTAAAGCTGCTTGACTGTCCGTGAATAAATGGATGTGAGCGCCTTCGATTCCAGTGTTGAAGATGTGGTTAGCGCATTCTTCAATGGCGAGGAGCTCTGCCTGGAATTTAGATTTTTTTGGTTGCTGATAGGCACCAGACTACCAACGATCTGCGAAAAAATAGCTTCAACGGGGTACATTATTTAATACAGCCGCTCAATAAAGGGGAAATGCTCAAGAAAAACCGTTCGCCAACGTTCATCAACAATACTTGAGGGCTGCTTCTTTTGGATAGCAACAAAATACTACAGAACTGGCAACAGTATTATGAAAGACTTATAAACGATCGATTTCCTCGGATATACTTTCCAATAGCAGTTCCTAGCAATGAAGAAGCACCAGGCATTACTGTCGACTGTCGTTTCTAAACCGATTAGGGCGATCCATTGCCTAGCCAGTGGAGGGAAAGTCATTTTCTTTCTTTTTACAAAGAAAATGCTATGCTCGCGTATATATTACCGCTCTATCAAGCTGATGTCACACACGCATGAAGATCGCCTAGCCGGTTGCGAAAAATAATACAGCTATCTCTTGACCATCGCAGGCTTGTCGCAGATATTAGACGCAATCCAACGTATAAGGTTCATGATAGGAACATTTCGCCATACCATAAAGGATTCGCATATTGTGTTGGTTAATTGTGAAATAGCATTCGCTCGACATCCAATAAATCTGTTATTGGTGGCGCTAAGCCAACGAGGGTTATCCAAAATCTAGGAACAGATGATCATTAGCATGTATTCGGGAGCTTAAACTAGAGTGTGTTGTAGTCACCGAGGAGTTCCCAATCAAAATTGGTGTTCACCAGGGAAGTGTCTTAAGGCCCTTGATTTTAATACAGCTCTTGAATATTTGATATTCTTTGCTGACTATAGAGCCATCAGAAGCGGGGACCAAACATCCTTCCACCGAGTCCTTGATCAATGGGTCGATGTTTTGGAGGGGAACGGGTATCGTATTAGTCCGATAAAGACCCGAACCTTATACCAGATCATTCCCCACACCACTCTTCGCCTAACGGCATTAACACAAATAACGAGTTCCCACCATTTTTGCCGACAATTGCAAAACCTTCCGTTACAAACTCTTTTTCCCAAACGGAAACATAATCACAACTAAATACTCATATGTATTCTATTTAAACCAGACGAAATATAAATATTTCATAAACAAGTGCATTCCTTTCCCACAGGAAGCACTTCATATAAATACCAGTGAGATAGTTCAAACAAGTTAGTTCTAATTCAACTCTCAATGTTAGAAGTGCAGCCACGCATAGACAGCGGCTTCTTCCGTAAATGCCCAATACAGTAGATAATAATAAAGAAAACAAATAAAAAAACCCTTGTGTTTTTTTTAAATTTAAACGCTCGGCAACGAACGTAATTGGGGCAACAAAAGATAATGTGTGCGAATCCCCGGCTAATTGATGGCAAGATATATTATACAAAAGATATTGGAGACTTGGCTTTTGTTCACAACAAACACTCACATTCGCTATCGATTACGGAACATCTGTTTATTTTTTATACTCGTAATTTGCTTGCGCTTGAGGGGCTTTGTTTTTTCTGTATATGTACAGTACCCTTATAGAGTTGAAACATAGCGGACGCATTTTTTTTTTTTGTTGAACCGTAAGCAGCACCTAGCAATGAAGTATTGTATTGCATGATTTTAGGTGCTACTTACTATTCGAAAGAATAGGAGGATAGGAAAGAAGTTTTGGTACTTTTGTAATATTTTTTCTCCACGGGTGGCGCCTAAATTGCTTAGGGAGATCTCTATTCACGTGAATTCAATTTAAAATCATGGCCCTGGCCGGGATTCGAACCCACGACCTGCCAATCAGTTAGTGAATACACTACCATCCACCCGCACAGGGAGGCTTAACCATTTTCATCACTGCTAAATTAAAATCGGTCAAATAACAGCTATGAGAATGTGTTCTTCTGGATTTTGTTATATAATGTTTGCGTTGACCTAAGAACCAGCTTCATTCCGATAACCTTTTCTCAAACACGTCCTCGATGAGACGTTTGTTATACAACCAACCACCACCATCCATATCGCATATTTATTTAAATATATCCGACCTATCCCATCAGTCACATTTTGTAAGATGTCGTTGCCTGGGATCATGGATGTGAGATTTATGCCTATATTTTTGTCTCATTCCTCGATTGTCATATTGGGTTGATTGCTACAGGGGATTGTTGTCACTTAATCATCAGTTGTTGGACAAAGAACGGAATCATCTTCCCGCATTTATTTGCCTCCTTTATCGAATAGGCATGCACCTCTCAAAGCTTTTATTTAAATTGACTACAAAACAGAAAACTCATAAGAAAGACGTATGGAAATGCTACAGTGTTGGACTACTGAGCGAAGGGTCTCAGGTTCAAATCACGCTGGCGCTCGGTGACATCTAACGTTTTTTTTCACTGCCCCACCAGAGTATCCATTCTCCATCTATACATTCTGCCTAGAATCGTAGTAAAAATTTCGCACACACAATTGGTTGGAGAAGCTATGTTTTACGCCCGTCAATGCGTAATATTTATTATTTCTTTTGTTACAAACTATGAGTCAAAATTAAGATACCACTAGAATAGGGTATAAAAAGTGCATTTAGGTTAGGTTAGGTTAGGTTGTAGTGGCTGTCGGTCGAGACCGACACACTTAGGCCAGTGACAGGCCCATTGTGATGCCACACGGATGTATCATCCTCCTACTCGTTGAACCATTTGGAGCTTCTGATGAAGCTTGACAGACTTTTTATGCCGGTGTTAATGAGATCGTTAAGATCATTGTAAAAGAAGGATCCTAAATGGAGTTTACGTCTTTGAGAAAGAGCAGGGCACGTGCAGAGAAGGTGGAGAACCGTCTCCTCCTCCTCCTCGTCCATACAGCTTCTGCAGAAGTCATTTGCATGGACGCCAAGCCTTGTTGCATGTCTGCCTATGAGACAGTGTCCGGTGATCACACCAATTATAGCACCAATGTGAAGTCTGTTTAGAGAAATCAAACACTTAGAGCGTTTCAGATCCAGCTTTGGCCAAATCTGCTTTGTCGCTAGACAAGTGTTGCCGCTTGTCCACCTAAGGTTACAGTTCTCAATGGTCTGTCTCATAAACATGAGTTTGCATGTAGCGATTGGGATGCCTAGTGAACCTTTATCAGGTAAAAGGGGCAGTGTGGTTCCTTTTCTGGCGAGTTCATCCGCCCTACAGTTCCCTGGAATGTCTGTATGTCCTGGCACCCAGCATAGGTGGATGTTAAAATGCTTCGCCATCTCCACTAGAGATGACCGACAGTCACGGACTACGATAGAGTTTGTGGACCCAGAATCCAGGGATTTTAATGCAGCTTGACTATCTGAGAAGATCCAGATATCCGTAACGGATATCACGTTCTTCTTCAGCCACGACAGGACTTCTTTAATAGCCAAGATTTCTGCCTGGAACACACTGCAGTGATCACTTCTACGCATTTACGTAGAAGTGTATTCGACATGTGTTTTTGAATTGTTTTCCCTAAGTTCCGGATTCATCTAAATTTATTTTCCCCCCACATGAGTCACCAGCACAAGGAAGCATTTTATTGTTATTCAAAAAAGGAGATTGATGACGAAAAGCATAAAGTCTGCAGAGGTAGTGATCCTTGAGGCATAAGAAGCGAATGAGTTGGTGAAACACAGGAACCTCTGACATGGATTGTGGTGCTGAATTTATTTGTTCATCAAGTAGCAGAATTGTTGTGCCCAAAGCAGGTACTCGTAAGCCGAAATCCTGTTTTTAGGGGATCTGCATGTGAAATGCTGCTCAATTGTCTACGTTCATAAGTAGCTGAGCATTTCTCTTTACATTAATTGCCCTTCGCTGATTAAGGATACCACCACCATGGACAGAAGATTTATCGAAGGTTTGTCCTTTAAGAGGTTGTTTAAATGCCGATGTGAAACGGAGCGATATAGTGAAAAGTCAAAATAAAGCGGTTATGAGTCCCTGGGTGCAATTTTTAAATACCAGTTATTGTATTCCCCCAGGTCCCATTAAACTTTTGTAATTCAATGAAGTACGCTTTTAAGACTGACATTAACGAGGGTACTTTAACATAAGGAAAGGCTACAGTCCGCTTGGGCGAAAAGTTTGATACTCTATTCAATCCATATTCCTAACCCCCAAAGTGGATATTGGGTTAAGAGTCCTTGGAACTTTTAACTTTCTCGTATACTCCAGTAAGCAAAAGAGAAATATATTGCAGTCTTGCTAACATTTCAAATTTGAACTAAGGAAGAAAAATGAAATTACGACTACAGAGAAGTTCAAAAAAATATGTCTCGCATTTGCGTCAGTCCGACCGAGGACGCTTTTACTTCATACTTCGTATTTGTATTTTTCAGGCTCATATGTCGCGGCCGTTTTTGAAAATATTGTTCATATGGCTCATTGAGGAAAATTTTACTCTTAAATTGTAACGCAAGCGTTTTTTTGAAAATTGAGACACCGGAAATTCGTTTTAGCGGAAATTGAGACAGCGTACCTAAATACGAAAATTCGAGAAATAATTGCTGAAGCTAAAATTAAATGTTTGCTGTTGTTGGTCGTACATACATTATTCTCAGGAAAATTTCAAATTTGAACTGTAGAAACTGGTAGCAATTTTGGGAATGTCGCTTGAATTTGACATTGGGTTATTTAATCAGCCTAAAAAGCATCCTTAATACCAGAATATAGGATAATTTTCCGAAATGCTTAGAAACCGCCCAGTATTTCTGTGTTAAATATTATATTACGAAGAGTTCCTTGGAATCCTTAATAATATCCTTAAAATCAGATATAAGGACATTTTTCCAAAATGTCCTTAGAAACCGCGCTGTGTTTCTGTGATCAATTTTATTTTAGAAATAGGTCCTTGGAACACTAAAAAAAGGTCCTTGAAATCCGACAAAGGATATTTTTCCCAAATGCAGCTGTTTTTTTTTTTGCAACAACAAGTGCATTTGTCTGGCCCCACTGGCGAAGTGATTCGAAATCGGGTGGCCTGGTGATACTGTTAAGGTCACGCCCGGTAGGGATGCAGTGAGGTGGGAGAGCTTTGATCCAATATAGTCCAGATTATAACCTCGTCGTTCGAGAAGAAATTAAATAGTATGTATATTGAAACAGCTTTTACAATTTTGTTCAGTTTTGATCTTTTAAATACTTAGGTATAACACGATGCTGAGTTTATTCAAAAGACTAGATAAACGGTACTTTAGAAAACCGGCGATGTCTCAAATGGTTTGGCCTTTACATTGGAGGTTCGGCCTTCCTTGCCTTCTGGAACCTGGGCGCTGGGAGTCGAGGAACATATTGTAAGCAATGTAGTCGACGTGATTCAGCTTTTTGTACTACATCCACATCTTGGTTCAGCTAATAGCGTCCGCGGTTGTATCGCCGACTCCATTCGCCCTCCTCGCACACAGGATCAAATATCGGACGTAGTTTATTTCTTTTTAAAGAACCCAATACTAGCTCCCCTTTCCTATTGATCATCCAGCACTCGTCACCATAAAGCAGGACTAAAAGCTTTAAGGTTCGACAGAGCATTCCTTTTGTCCTACGAGTAGGTGGTTTTGAACCCATTAGAACCGAAGTAGCAGAACCGGAACCAAAGTAGCAGTGGTTTCCAAAGGTAATTCTCCGTCGGACTTCCACTAAGGTGTCATTCGTGGAGTTGATGTATACTCCAAGGTAGATGAACTCCCTACCTACCTCGAAGTTATTGCGGTGGACAGATGTTTGTTTGTTGATAGCATGAATTTGGTCTTGTCCCAGATAACTTAAAGGCCAACCAATTTCGTCTGTTCTTCAATCACCGTGAAAGCCTCTAACTTGGCATGCTGGGAACGGCCGATGATGTCGATATTGTTCGCATACCCCTGTAGTTGGACGGATCTATGGAAAATTCCGTGTTGACACCTGCACTGGGCACTATTTTCTCAAAAACAAGATTGAAGAAGTCACATGGTAGCGCATTTACTTGCGATCGAAATCAGGTTTGGAATAATTCGGAAGAGCTGCTTCCAAACTGCACATTACACCGCGTATTTTTAAGTGTCACGCGGCACAACTGGATCAGTTTTGCCGAGATCCCATATTCGGCAATAGCCATATAGAGCTAATGGCGATGAAAGCTTTCATATGCGGCTTTAAGGTCAATGAAAAGATGTTGAGTCTCGACTCGAAATTCGTTGGGCTTTTCCAGGATTTGCCTCAGTTTCTATTTGGTCTATTGTCGATCTGCCGGGCTGGAAGACACACTGGTACTTACCGATTAGTGTGTTGCAGAACGGCTTCAGACGGTCACATAATACGTTGGATAGCATGTCTCAAAAACGGGACAAGTATTTGAAAGAAATTTGATATGTTTTCTGATATGAGCATTTAGAAAAAAGTGGTCTGGGTGCGACCCGAAAGGTCAAGAAGACAACTTCCCAGTTGGATCAATATGATTTATGCAATTAGTGGGAAATTTTGAAATGTGGTTAACCATAAGATATGGTTAAGAATTATTTATTATTAAAAAATGCTCTTTAATATTGTTCATGGAAATTAAATGTTGTTAATAACAGCGAAGTGTCAAATATATTAATGCAACCATTGTGTTGAACACGGAGTCCTGTAAATTTACATGTAACAAAATAACGGAGCACAATGTAATAATGATTTGCTCAATGACAAATGACAATAAATAGTACAAATAAAGGCAAATTATTTTAGTTATTTATTTACTAACAAAAAACGGATGGAACGATTTCGCTGGAAACTTAATCAGTTCTGAGTTACGTAATTTCGCTTCGAAAAAACCCGGTCCCATGTCAATATCATCTTTGGTTCTCCGGATAATCGTGGCGAAAGATAATTCCGAACGCACATACGTACATACGCACATACGTACATACACACGGACAGACTTCTCTATAAAAACGTCGAATTTGGATTGTGCTGACCTTGAAACGTGGAGATATGTCAAAATTCGCGATTCGCAAAATCGCCCCATTATAAGAACTTCCATTGGGAAGTTAAAAATCAATTTACGCAAATTTTTTGAATATTTATTAAGATTTTTTCTTATTGGTAACTGTTACCAACATTTTATAAAAAAAACATAACTTTTCTTAAAAGCAGCTTAAATGGTTTTGATCAATTTTGGCGTTTTAATACTCGTACTAAGAATAAATGTAAGAATATTGCATACTTAGATTTTAACAACTGAACGTTATAATACCGGCTATATCTGAAGGAGTCCACTTGATTTCAAATTAGATACACTTTCTATTTTAAACACATTTGCATACTCAGATTCTCAAAAGATTTGTGTATAAACTTTTAATTCGTGTAACTGTCTAAAATTCTTAGATATTTCACCTTTCTCAAAAACGGCCTTAACGATTTGGGTCTGTGTTTGTATTTTGAATACTTGGAGTTATTGTAACAAAATGGCAAATTCTTTTGTACGTGGCACGGAAGCTAGTCCGATGGCCATTTCCAAAGCTTCTAATGGACGTCGCACTGTGGCGCCTTTTTGCAAAAGTGCTTGCAATATTCAATTTTCGTGTGTGCTTAAAATCCAAAACTAATTTATTTACTGGGAAATATTGGAATCTTCAAAAGCCGAGAGAAATTTTAAAATCGGATTCGGATTCCTTATTTTGAAAATCAAAGAAAAAATATTTGTTTATGAAAAGTTGCAGAGTTTCGGCGTTAAAATCTAAAAACATTGTCTAAAAATTATATTTTTTATATATATACCATTTGTATTACAATTATGATCCAATGTTTTTTTTAGTTGCAAAATTTTAAAATTTTCGGGAAGTTGTTTTTGGCTCAATTTTTTGACTTTGAGTTGAGTTATAAAAAATCCTTTAAGATCTAAACTCAACGGAAATATAATCTTTGACTATTTCTGAAACATTTACTAAGAAAACCAGCTGCCAGTATTTGCCTATTTGCGGCTTAGAGATATTTTATTAAAGAAGGTTATTTATATTCATTTATGGTTTTTTTTTATTATATCCTTAAAAATGCAAGTGGTCATAAAAACATTATTTTGTACATGTTAAAAATGTATTTTTAACTATGTACATATAATAAATATTTGATAGTCCCCCGGTAATTTTTTGACTACCTCAAATTTAAAGAACTAGGACATGGGTTTGGCTACGTAATATTTTTATATGATAAATCAGGTAGTTTTCGTGATTTGTAAAAATCCATTCATTTTTATGACAGATCAAGTAGGGTAGGGCGGGGCTTGTTGGGCCACTTTTCACTTGAAGTCTCATAAATATCAATCTATTCATAATACAGCTATGAGGCTAGGATCAATGAAAAGTATGGACATCTGGGCTCTTTATAAAATTTTGGAAAATTGAAAATATGTAATCGCGGAAGAATAATATTGTCTCAAATGCGCCAAGTCTAAGTGGCCCAACTTGAGCCACTAACGGGGCAAGTTGGGCCAGCCCGTGGGGTACGTTGGGCCAAGTGCTGAAAAGTGCAAAAAAGAGCTCCATAAGGGACAAAAAGACTGAATTTATAACAGAATTTTATTCAAAGGATAAAAGCTAAATAATTCAATTTTTAATTTCAAAGCAAATAAAAGCAAACAAAAACATAGGGACGGGCTACAGTCCGCTTGGGCGAACTGTTGGATACCCTATTCTTATTCCTATCCCTCATAAGTGGGCGTGACAGAAGTCTAAGTATGGTTGAATTGTTAAGAACGCTCTACATATTTTGTTATATAACATTTAAAGGATTTTATTAAAAAAAAAACGCTCCCTAGCTCAAGCTTGGGTGTTTCAATAAAATTGTTTCAGCTTTCTAGCTCAAAATTCGATTTTTTCCAAAATTTTGTTTTTTTTTGAGTTTGTGGGCGTGTCTGTGGGCGGATTTCAATAATTCGTAAACTTGATTATTTCGGAACCCTAGAGAGTATATGGTTAAAATTTCAGCTCTCTAGGTCCAGTTTAAAGGCCTAATTTTTGCCGACAGACAGACGGACGGACGGACGGACGGACATGGCTAGATCGACATTACTATCGATGCTGATCATAAATATAATAACTTTTGGTGGTCTACGGGCAATATTAAGGTATGTTACAAACTATGCGTCAAAATTAATATACCATTAGAACATCGAAATAAGAAATTATAATTTAGGAATCGTAGTCGCTATTGCAGTTTATGCAAATAAAAACGACCCCAAGTGCAGGTGAGCACTTTGTATGAGCCCAGTTTCGGCAAGTATGGTACTGTACCCACTCCTCACCCGGTATACTTTCAGAGAATGCACACAATGAAGAAAACACATGTATTTTTGTAATTCAGGGGGCAAGTTGGTCCACCTGGCCCAACTTACCCCACATCTAGTTTGATGAACATATTGCGTCATAATTAAAAAAATACTTAAGACAGTTAAATTTTTCAAACGGAATACTTAAATATAATAATGTGATTTATAAAAAAACTGTACCTTGTTGTATTATTTACACCTTTTCGATACTGAAATAAAAAAAATAATCAAACATTTTTTTTTTACTTTTTCAATCAAATCGCGTGGTTCCCCATCTGCTGATACAATGCAACTGAGACTAGTTTTGCGCGGGTTGCTTATTGCACGCATTTCAGTCAGTATGATTATGTTCGTGTAGAACTTTCGGGAGTAATTCGAGAGGCCCTACTTGCCGCGTGGCCCAACTAGCCCCGCTCTACCCTACCTGTTGTGTAAACCTTTTTATTTAATGCAATAAAAATGAAAACCTATTTAACATGAAATTGAATTGAATTGAATTGAATTGAATTACTATTGACATTTTTTGAGATAAAATATTAAGTCCATTTATTTATTGGGAGAAAGTCGTATTTCAGCAGGAAATTCTAAAACACCCTGTAAATATTTTTTCTTATAATTCACAAAATGTATAGCTTTGGAAATTTTCTTCAATCTGAAAAAAAATTATCACAATATCTTTATTTGTTTACGAGCTATGATTTTTGCAACCAAAAAAGTAAATATGCGCCACTGTGCGTCGTGTCATTAACCTGCCTCAGGAATATAAGCGTTGCCGTTGATCTTTCAAGTGATCATCCGCTACCATCTCTATTTCAACATCCGGGCCTCAGCTCTTTATCTGTCAAAGAAATTCACATAAGGGATCAGCCGTGCTGCCTGTAGACGAACACGTTTATTCAATCACGCGAATTCATCCGCCGTGCGTCCCCCATCTGAAGGGCTCATTCAAGACTTCTAAGAATCATTTGCCAGTCATTACCCAAATGGCATTAAAGTGTTGCTGTTTTCTTTTATCCAACAACCGCGCATGTAAGTTTAGCAAGCCATGTCTGGGTAGACTTGTACGGACCGGTTCCTGGTGGGTACCACGGGAAGATAAACTTAGCACAATTGATGCATAGTCTCAGTTACGGCACTGTGCATCGCCGCGTTTATGTCTATCAGAGCATAACTTTATCCTATAAGACCCAACCACTTAACGATCCAGCTCTGACACTTGAAAATACGCGAGGTAATGTGCAGTTCAAAAGTAGCTCTCCCGAATTATTAAAAACTTTGTGTCAACATGAAAGGCATTTTCTTCAATAGAACAGTCCAGCTACTAGGGCATGGGGACGATATCAACATCATCAGTCTTTCCCACGGTGCAATGATAGAGACTTTCCGGCGATTAAAGAACTGGTGAAATTGGTTGCTCTTGAAGTTAATGAGGACATGCTATCAACAAACAAACAAACATCGGTCTACCGACTAGGACAGAACATCACTGTTCTGCAATAACTTCGAGGTAGTCGAGGAGTTCATATACCTCGGAGTTAAACATCAACTTAACGAATGATAACAAAGTAGAGATTACGGTGCCCGTTAAGTTAAGTAAGTTGTACTTGACGATATCAGTCCCCTAGTGAGTATATGTAAGTTCCGAAGTTTAGCTATATGCGTCGATTTTTAAGACTTCAAAATTGGTGACAGAAGGACGGACATATAGTAATATTAAGGCATGTTACAAAATTAATATACCTTAATGATAGGGTACCACCTACACAAGTTACGAGTAATTTTCACATTCGTATGAACTGATTTCAATTTGACTGCACTTTATACCAATTTTCCTTTACTTATTGTTATTTTCTACGAAAAAATGCTATAGTATTTAGTCCAATACCCCTGCCTGAAAACTGAAAACTTCTCCCTTAACGATAGCTTACGAACAGTTCTATCTAACATGTACCTCCTTTCCCTTTGCTATGAAGTTGGCCACAGTTTTCTTGGAATTTTTTTTCAATGATTTTTAGAAGCGCTGCGAAATATGAAATCCCCCTTTACATCTACTAAATCTGGTCTTCTTTCTTTCTGGGCTACTTTGTTTGGCAAATTGGCTTTATAAAAACAGATTGCAAATGTAAATTCAAAACGGTAATTACGTCGGTATAATAAAATCATTTAATTTGGTTTAATAGTCCTCCATTAAAATGTATTTCTTGATCGATACGCATTAGCAATATGATTCTCCGTTCAACCGTAAATGTTTCTTGATGGGAATGGAACTAGTGCAGATAATTTATAGGGATAGACTTTATTTAAAAAAATGCAATTCTTCAACATCTTGTGGATAGATTAAAATACCCAACCAGGCCTTTTATAATTTATATTGTTCATTTGCAAAGTCATTTGAGTCGAAAAAATAAATTTGTATTCTTAATCTTAGCAATTTGCCTGAATTTATCGGTCGAAATGAATGACTGGCACTTATGGTTGTTTATCATTCTCTATATACCTACATGTGTTTAGGCGTGGGTAGCAGATAAGTGGTTTCCTCCTAATTGAGGATGTTACAACGAGTAACCTTTCAGTTATAAATCAACTTTTATCGACATTGAAAAGTTCTTTCTTCTGGTAATTAAGGTAAACTTTGAAACTTTTTGATATCTAGTATGAACGGCGCATAGGGAGCAGTTATAGACTTGGGTCATATTGTTGAATTGTTCGTCATACTTTGTTATTTGCTGATTTCGATTTGTTCAAAAAGGACGTAACGCACCCGTGTTATACGAAAACGAGTTGAAGTATCCGTGATAAAAATGAACTACAAAGTTTACTTAACCTATTGACTTTCAAATTATATGTACAAAAAGTTTATTTTGACGAAAAACTTGTGTTTTTAAAAAACGATTGCTATAAAGACGCACAATGTTACGCACTGCAAAGAAGACAAGATTTTGACATTCAATGCGGAATTTGATAAGTTAAAGGGACCTACAATGTAAAGCCGAATCCAAACGGACAATTTCAGAAGCTTCTCATGACAATTATTAATACTCTCAGATGTTCGTCAGAGGTTCGCAATAGGTGGGCCGTGAAAAAAACCTTTGCTGTTAGCTACTGTTCCCCAGAGTGATTTGAAGCTGAGAACATTCAATTAGTAGTCCAACACAAATTAGCGGTAAGAGGTGTAAACTCCGTATGAATACACCCAATAAATAATGGGGTACTGTACGATGCCACTCACTCGCAAGCAGTCGTAAAATCGCAAGTAGCTTTCATAACATAAAAGAGTGTCCGCCAAGAAAAGACGTATTTTATTCTTCGCTACCTACTTTTACATTGGTGACCCCGACGCACGTACAGCTCATTTTCCACATATTTTTAGAAAAAGAATACCATCAAATTTGCCAATTACGAACAAACCCTCATTAACCGCATTCACAAATTCACGCAAGCCACGCACGCACAGCCAACTGAAGAATTTTCACACTAATTTCCCTGCAGAGGTGCTTGCGTCAAGTAGATTTCTACAAAGCTAAGTTCTGTTAAACGAGGGAAGACACTTTTATTTTTGTTTGCTGGAAACGTATGAAGACGCCACCTTAAACAAAAACAAGTGGGGTGAATGCGACCAGTAGCACCACACGATCAACTATTGAGAGTAAAAGGATGAATAGGGTTGAAAAAGAAAATATGTATTAATTTTTTTTGCGGGTCTGTTAGCTTTAATATATACATAAAAGAGAGTAATGTTAGTTACTACGCTTATAACTCAAGAACGCCTGGATCGATTTCGATGATTCGCACCAATTCGGACTGGTCTCCGGCCAAACAAGAAGAATACTCAAGAAAATTCCCGAAAAATCACAGAAAAAAAATTATGAAGAAAATTCATTTTCCCATACATTTTGCATGGATCGATTTTACAACGCAATCTTCATGATAGATGACATTTATGTTTACGTTATGTTGTGACAATTTTTTTTGATGGCGTTGTGTGCATCAACACTTGACAGCTGATTCATTTGCACAGTCTTTCCATCGCATACTACATATTGTGCTGTGCATACGTGCGGTGGGATTTATCAGCATTCAAAACTGCGTTGGAACACATCTTCGCTTTAAAAGCAGAGTGACATAAGTCAAAAAAGGCAGTTTTTCAGAAAAGCTATTTGAAATAATTTTTGACACAAAAAAAATTATTTCATTGTGAATTTAAACGAAAACCTAAAAGTTATTTATGGTAAAAATTTTCTTTTTTTTTCTTCTTTCAAATGGATTAGTGAAACTATCCAAAATAAAGTAATTTAAGAAAATTGATTTCGACTTATGTCGTTTAGCACAAAAAACGGCCAATAATATGTAATAAATTTAGACAGCAATACGGAAAAGTGTCGTTTTGTTTAGAAATAAAACCATTGATGATTAATATCAAATTTATTTTTTTTATTTTGAGTGTAAGAGTTAACTTAAGAGTTTCTGCTTAAAATTTTTTATTGTGTTGATATACAAATGTAATAAAAATATTAAACATAAAAAACTGTTCAGCAGTGCTTTGTATTTAGCTCAAAAAATGTCTTTACATACACAAAATTAAAATATTTTTTTTTTATAAAAAGAAACAAAGAAAAGTATATTTAATATATTTTACCTTAAATCAATGTTCACCTGCCCTATTTCTAAAACTTCTTAAGTATTACTGTCGGCTTATTTTTGATTTAAACCATATAAAAATTAAGTTAAACATAAACTTAAAAAGTTTAATCACTGTTCAGCAGTCTTTTAAGAATAGTTGAGCTTATACTTACAAACAGGACCCAGTTCTCTTTCTTCGATAACCTTCATATCTTTTCCGCTTGAAACGTAAGCTGTTCCTAAATACCTTAAAGCTTTTGCCTTGCTTTTGGTCCACTCACTGGTACGACATGTTCCTATTTTTACATCGTAACTTTTCCTTGGCATCGGAGTTCAGCTCGACCGGTATCTCATTTGAGACTGGCAAAATGTTTGAACTTCCTGATGAGCTACCAGACGAACAGTAGGTTAGGTTAGGTTAGGTTAGGTTAGGTTAGGTTATAGTGGCAGTCGGCAGAGGCCGACACACTTAGACCAATGACAGTTCCATTATGGTACCACACGGATGTATCACCCTCCTACACCAGTTGGAGCTTTTGATGAAGCTTGACAGACTTTTGATGTTGGTGTTAATGAGATCGCTAAGATCATTGTAAAAGAAAGATCCTAAATGGAGTTTACGTCTTTGAGAGAGTGCAGGGCATGTGCAGAGAAGGTGGAGAATTGTTCCCTCCTCCTCCTCATCCATACAGCTTCTGCAGAAGTCATTTGTGTGGACGCCAAGCCTTGTTGCATGCCTGCCTATGAGAGAGTGTCCGGTGATCGCACCAATTATAGTACCGATGTGAAGTCTGTTCAGAGATATCAAACACTTAGACCGTTTCAGATCCAGCTTTGGCCAAATCTGTTTTGTCGCTAGACAAGTGTTGCCACTTGTCCACCTAAGGTTAGATTTCTCAACGGTATGTCTCATAAACATGAGTTTGCATGTAGCAATTGGGATGCCTAATGGACCTTTACCAGGTAGAAGGGGCAGTATGGTTCCTTGTCTGGCGAGTTCATCCGCCCTACAGTTCCCTGGAATGTCTGTATGTCCCGGCACCCAGCATAGGTGAATGTTAAGACGCTCCACCATCTCCACTAGAGATGATCGACAGTCACGGACTACGATAGAGTTTGCGGACACAGAATCCAGGGATTTTAACGCAGCCTGACTATCTGAGAAGATCCAGATGTACATAGCGGATATCACTTTTCTCTTCAGCCACGATAGGACTTCTTTAATCGCCAAGATTTCCGCCTGGAACACGCTTCAGCAATCAGGGAGGCGAAAGGAGTGGCTGAGGTTCAGCCTGTCAGAGAACACACCACCTACAACCCCTCGTCGGTTTTGGATCCATCGGTATAAAAGTGGATTGAGTGACAGTGATTTCATCCCTTACGTCATGAAGTGTATTGTTACTACAAGTCGGACTGGACGAGGGGGCTTACGATGGAGTTTGTGACTGTCTGGGGTTCTACGCTTGAAACTGCCCATTCTTGAGCGTTTATATTCCCCTTTCGCCTTGCCAACTTCACAAGCAATAAAAAGTGGTTAAGATGCAATCTAAAAAACCAATAAATTTGGCTTGAAGAATAGTTTCAAAATTAAAACAGAGTATCTTGCTGTTGAAAAGTGACACATCTTACAGTAATTACAGAAAATTAAACACTGCCATCGCTTCAGTTTTTGCAGGCAATATGTCACTTTTTGAACTATGACATTTAGGAGCTTAAGAAATAAATATGTTTTTTGACACAAAAGAGAAATGTCATTTTTTTCCGTATTTAAAAAAATTCAATACTGCTTTGGTTTCGCGGTAAAATGACATAATACAAATGTGACGTTTTGCCAATAAAAAATTAATACCCTCATTATAAAGCAGAATGACACAAAGAAGGAAGTGTCACTTTTCGGAAATTGTTTGTCAGAGTTTAGGTGTTATTCAGAACGACACTTCGCCTTCACCCTGTCAGTTTAAAAGATAGAAATATGACGATTTGGCAGAAAAAATCAGTTTTTTTTTTTGAAATTTTCTGTGTACTTTACTCAAAACGGCCAATTTTTGACTTATGTCACTCTGCTTTTAAAGCGACGACATGCCAAGTAATGACTATAAAGTCGTGATCAGAGCGGATAAACGACCTGCTCGAACGCACGAACGCCGATTTAACGCTCCAACAATAGATGAGGTTGCAGTTGTGATTATTGGCGAAAATCTGGAATCACGCGATATTGTGCTCACACGTCGGGACTCTGGGCAATTGCAACGAATATCCGAAACACATCGTTTATATGATGCATTGCAATACCCACTGATGTTTTGGCAAGGAGACGATGGATATTATATTATCATCAAGGTGATAAATCCATTGACCGGTCATCATCATAATAATTTTCATTTCAATACGACACTAATGTCACTGATATAATTTAAGGTGAGGAAACCACCAAGAAGGTCAGCGCAATGAATTTTTACGCGTATCGTTTGAATGTCGATAAATATTTGCTTCGATTTCGCCGATTGTTTCAGCAATTTTGCGTCGATATGTAATGCCAAAATAGAAGCGGAGCTCCGCCTTTTTATCAGTGTAAATCAAACCAAACTACGTACGGAGGAGTACATTCATTTAGGCGATGCAATTTGCACCGAAGGAAATGCAGCTGATATTGGTTGGTTGACCATTTTACCGGCGACGTTCGTTGGCAGCTCACGTCATATACATAAATATGCGCAAGATGCAATGACATATGTACGTCATTACGGCCATCTAGACCTGTTCATCACCTTCACGTGCAATCCAAAGTAGATAGAAATTGTTCAACTGCTGCTTCCTGGCAAAACATCAAGTGATCGGTACGATATCAGCGCACGTGTATTCAGGCAAAAAATCCGGTCGCTGATGGACTTTATTGTTAAGCATCGTGTCTTTGGGGATACTCTATGTTATATGTATTCGATTGAATGGCAAAAAGAGGCTTGCCGCATGCGCACATTCTCATTTGGTTAGTCGAAAGAATACAACCAGACCAAATTGTTGACATCATATGTGCCGAGATTCCTGATCCGGAAACCGATCCAGACATGCATGATCTCGTAGTTACAAATATGATTCATTGACCGTGTGGCGCCTTTAATCCACAATCACCGTGCATGGTCGACGGCAAGTGTTCCAAGCGTTATTCACGAAATTTGACTAATGAGACCATCACTGGCAACGATTGTTATTCACTGTATCGAAGTCGATCATCTGATGATGGCGGTAGAAAAATCACAGTCAAAGTGAAAGGAAATAATTTCGTGGTCGACAACTCTTGGGTTGTTCCGTATTTTCCACTTCTTTCCAAAGCATTCAAGGCGCATTTTAACGTGGAGTATTGCAATTTAGTGAAGTATATCAAGTACATTCGCAAATATGTCACGAAAGGCAGCGACATGGTGGCTTTTGGACTTCAAGCTCCTGATCCTAATACCTAATAGGGCCCATACACTACACATGCCTGCATGCGCATGCAGTGCTTGCGCATGCAATCTGCCAGTGTATGGCGTGAACTGTGTGTTTGCGCAAGCTGCATGAGCAATATCAAAAAATTTTGATATTTTCTTGCTTGTGCATGCAAGCATGTGTGGTGTGTGTGCTACATTGTGCATGCAAGCACGATTGCACTAGTTGTACCCCAATGATGGTGTCGATATCATCAGCAGTGGTGTCGGAGCTTGAGATTTTTCAAAGTTTTCTGTTCAGCGGTGAACACACAACTGAATATTGTGCAGTTTGCATGCGTAGTGTATGGGGAAAGTGTGTTTGCGCATGTGCTTGTGCATATAGGCATGTGTGTAGTGTATGGGCCCTATAAGGATGAAATCACGTGCTATCAAGTTGGTCGAATACGTAAGCTGCAATGAGTCGATTTGGTGAATGTTCTCATTTCCCATTCACGAAAGGTATCCGATTAATACACATTTGGCAGTGCATCTAGAGAACGGTTAACGAGTTTATTTCACTGCAACAAATGCCGCTCAACGTGCTCAAAAACCACCAGCGACAACATTGACCAGTTTCTCGATTACCCATCCGCTTTGATCTTTTTCGCAACTGACAACAGAACGAAATATGTCGTTTATCTCACAGTTCTTCAATGAGAGCAAATACAAAATCGACCCGACCGCAACCCATCTAGCTTCTTTAAATAACACACAGATTACTTCGGAGCAAGTTGTCTATCTTTGTCCATAAAATTATCTAAAGCTAACAAGTCGTTTCCAAGTAGGTAACCCCTGAGATAGATTTTAACGCGTTTAACATGTGGTACGCCGTTTTATCCCGTTTGACTAATCCAACTCAAATATGAAATTTAAACGAAACTGTTGCAGCCGCTTAGGCCGCAGTTGATGAAAACCGCACAGACAGAATTAGCAGAATTATCTCGAAACTTTTTTTTTCGGCGAATGCAATTCTTGTCATACATATCTATGTGCAAGTGAAAATGTTGTGCATCATGCAGCCTTAAATTGAATACAATCATTGTTCTATTCTTTTTTTTTAGATTTCAATAAAACAAATAGAATTCAAAGAAATTAATACTTGATTTTATTCTATTTTCACCAAATATTGGACGGGACGAAGTCCGTTGGGTCAGCTAGCTATAAATAATAAAAATGGAGAGTACGCGAAAACTAAATAAAATCAATATTATTTGTTTCTTTTCTTCATTCATTATTTATATTGATTGCTTTTTGTTATGTTTTCATTGTTTTTACTGTTATAAAAAAACTGTTAGCTGCTCTTTGACAAAAAATTAATGACAATATCCCATATTTTGAAGTAAATGGATTCGCTCCAAGCTGGCAAATCGGTCCCATTTTTTTGTAAGCAAAAAAACGGATAGACCGAATGGACAGACTGTACTTTTTTTAAGTTTAGGAAGGAAGAGAACGAAGTCAATACTCGTACATATACAGATTTGAAAAAAAATATTGTGACCATCAAATTATAAAATATGTTGTAAATTACGATTTTCATTTTCGGATCAATTACAATAAGTTGCCCAGCACTGGGAAGTTGTATGTATTTACTTTATTGAGGCTTATTTTTTTTTGTTACATAAAGGGTGTTCAAATTTTGAGGTATCATTTTAAATTTTTAATGAAAGGCATAAATTGTGTGAAATCTGTATTTTTTTATATTGGAAATTGATGTACAGTGGTTCCGGTTAATAATGAAAAAGAATGTCGTCCAAGTGACCTCCTCTGATAGCTCGGGAGACTGTCAACCTTTTACCTGAATCACTTTTTGCATAATGATGGTTCAATAAGTGATATTTGCTCGATTATGTTGTCTTTGAGGTGTTGAACAGTTTGAGGATTATCGGCATGACCTTTACATACTCTTCAAGAAATCCCATAAGAAAAAATCCAGTGGTGTTAAATCGCATGATTTTGGTGGCCAATTCAGGTCTCTTCTTCGGGAAATTATGCGATTGTTAAACTTCTCTTTCAAAAGATCGATTGAGTTCGTTGCTGTGTGGCATGTTGCACCATCCTGTTGAAACGACACATTCTGCACAACAATATCTTATAATTGACTCCACAAAAAGTTTCTAATCATCGGTTGATATCGAGCTCGATCCCCAGTAACTGCATTGCCATTTTCACCCTCGAAGAAAAATGGACCAATTACGCCACCACACCAAAATCCACACCATACAGTATTTTTTTTTTATTTTCATTGGCCTTTCAAACAATCCTCTAGGATTTTCTTCAGCCCAAATACGACAGTTTTGTTTATTGACATAGCCTCCAATTTCAAAATGAGCCTCATCGGTGAAGACAATTTGCTTGAAAAAATTGTCATTTTGTTGTTGTCTCTATGATCCAATTAACGAATTGCGGACGCACTGCGTTGTCAGTTGGCTTTAATTCTTGTGTTACTTGTATTTTGTAAGCCATTACAAGCAGTTCTTTGTTCAAAATGTTAAACAAAGTTATTGGTTTGAGGTTTAATTGCTGTGAACTACAACGAATTGACGTCCTTGGCCCTTCCGCAACACTTCTGCTAACATCTTACTATAATAAAACTCTAACTTTTTTTCCGGCTGTAAGGTGTTTGCCCGGAATTGATTAAAAAAGTACTGTACGAAATTGATTTTCGGTTGAAAATTGTCTCGAGATTACAAGATAGGATATGTTTTACCATTATCCGCTGTCCGGAAACGGAGATCTAAGCTGATAGTTATCTAAGAAAAGCTGTAACTCTCGAATGCCTTCTAGCTCCTACCTTTGGAATGACTCATCCAAATGAAATAGGATTTTTTTTTTAAATAAAGTTCAATTTGTAGAACGATTTATATCTTAAATCATCTTTGTAGGTTATCCTGAAGTTGAACAATAAGCTAAAACTATAAATTTTATACAATTCAAAAAAGTAAAATGTTCGATTGAAGCTAGTTCGTGGGATTTTCCCAGCGTTCAGTGGAGGAAAATTTGTGTGTGTGTTCGGCGCAAATCTGTTTCTCTCTCTGTACCTTTTCTGCTGTGTGCTTTTTCTTTCTTTTTTTAATACACCTTTTGTAGTTTGTATTGTTTTTTTTGTGGAGCATTGGAGTGAGATGAGATTGAGAGGAAGTCACACTCAGACTCAGAGTATATCCATATGATGAGTAGGAAACAGCAGCAAGTATTTTGTTTTAAAATTGAGAAGTGGCTGACTGGCGAAGCAAGGGGAGCACGGGTCAGCTAGTATAAAATAAGTTTTGATAATAAAAACACGTAGCTAACGGGAATGTATTTACTTCATTCTTGAAAAAACTTCGGTGTAATCTAATTGCTGTAAAAAAAATGGCGGCCAATTTAAAATGATACGTCAAATTTGAACACCCTTTAGAAATCAGTTTTACATGAATGAAGTTATAATTGTTTAAAGCCGACCTAAGATTGGTCAGGCTGTCAGCTATGTTTATTCAGTTCTATTTTTTTTAATGAGAAAATAAAAATTTTACACTCCTTAGGTTACTAAATTATGCGGACATGTTTGTGAAAGTGAAGTTATTTCATACTCGAGGTGAAGTTATTGCCCGTGAAGTTATTTCCCTGCACCATTATAGGTAATAGTAACATTAGAGAAGTCATACAGTATTGTGTTACTGAACCATTTTCCGGAGGGCCTTCTATATTTGCTAGAGCACTTTCTCAACATCAACCTCTCGAACTTCTGAATTTCTTCAGCTACCATTGGTGAGATTTCGAACTACACCGGAAATGCATAAGTCAGTATAGGGCGAATTAAAGATTTATAAATTAATAGCTTGTTTTTGGATTCCACTTCGCGTGAATGCTGCCTTACATTTGTTAAGGGCATATCTGTCATGTGTGTTCAATTACCATCTTTCATGTAATAGGCCCCAAGGTATTTTAGACTATTTGTCCTAGGGATATTACCTAGGGATATACCCTCTAAGATGAGTTTTAGTTGTTTGCTCTCTCCTACTGCGGAGTGATGGCCTTTTTTAGATGCATTTCAAAAACATATGATTTCACATTTAGACATATTGAGCTTAATGCCGCACTTTTTATAATATGGAAGAATGATTCCCATGTGATTTTCAATTCCTTGAAGTGCAATCAGTGGTCTTTCATGTGAGTCAACAATTAGAATATCATGTGCGTATAAAATTTAATAAGAATTGTTTGATTGGGAATCGAAATCAATGAGAAAAATATTAAAGAGAAGCGGGCCAAGGATATAAACTTGAGGCACCCCGGAGTTTACTGGAACAATGGAGGAATGATTCTCACCAAAGTAGCTAGGTAAAAGGCGGTTATTTAGGAAACGGAAAATAATTTTTGTGAAAAAAGTGTAAAGTTCAGAGTTATAAATTTTAAAAGCAGACCGTTTGCAAGTTTTGTTTCTGAGATTGTTTAAAATAAATCTTGTAAGTCTAGTACGGCGTGTTTTCTCTAGAATCCATACTGTCTATCGGGTATAATTCTGTTTTCAGAAACAAAGTCTTCGATTTTCATGTATAGTACTCTCACGAGAACTTTCTCTACATTTGACAACATAGAGATATGTCCAGTGTTGCCGGAGAGAAATATTATAAGGTAGTACTGGATCCAAAAATGGGGAGTATTTTGGAAAAATAGTAGTACAAACAATTTTTAGTCTTTAAAAATAAAGGTGTACAAAATTTAAAAATGCTTCATTAATTTGCATTCAATGTATTTACCTTCATTCTGTTCCGTTTTTTATCTTTAATTAGAAACAGTTGGGAAAAAGTTCGTTCTGCCGCTGCGCTTCTGTGCGGAATACTGAACAAAGCACTTACAAAATCCCTTGTCAGAGGGAAAAGTGTTTCAATAAGAGCATTTTTTAAGGCAAATATCTCTGACCAAAGTTCTGATATTTATAAAGAAGCTGTGGTAGGTGCATCAACTTCATCAGAATCAAAAATCTCAACATCGTCGAATATTTCAGCGGGGGATTCAGGAACCGAATTTAAAGGAACAGCAACAGACTCCTATTATTTTTACCAGCAACAGAACACACATTGAAATTGGCTGGTGGAACTTTTTTTGCCTTTACCGATTTTGATTTGTCGGTGTATCAACTTCAACAGTAAATACTTTTTCAGCATTTGAAAACTCAATATCGTTCTTGTAGCAGGTGATTTTGGTGCTAAATTGTTAGGAACAGCAGCAGACTCAATTGTCTTAGAACCTCCAGCAACACAAGACACATTCACAGCATTTTCGCCTTTAACTAATCAAAGGAATCCAATTTACTTAATATGTATAATACAAGTTGACTTTGAATTATTCTAACAAGAATTACAATATTTCAAGTATTAATTATTTAACAATCGTTTTCATCGTTTCGCTGGGCGAACTGTTGGATACCCTATTCTTATTCCTATTCCTCATAAGTGGGCGTGACGCGTGACAAAAGTCTAAGTATGGTTGAATTGTTAAGAACGCTCTACATATTTTGTTATATAACATTTAAAGGATTTTATCGAAAAAAACGAAGCTTTTGTAAAAAAAAACCCTCCCTAGCTCAAACTTTGGTTTTTCAATAAAATTGTTTTGTTTAATTGTGGGCGTGTCTGTGGGCGGATTTCAAAAATTCTTAAACTTGAATATTTCGGGACCCTAGAGAGTATATGGTTCGGCTCTCTAGTTCCAGTTTATAGGCCTAATTTTTGCCGACAGACAGACGGGCGGACATGGCTATATCGACATTACTATCGATGCTGATCAAAAATATAGTAACTTTTAGGTGGCTACGGGCAATATTATGGTATATTACAAACTATGCGTCAAAATTAATATACCCTTAGAAGAGGGTATAAAAACGACCAACAAAATACAATCCCAGGTAACAATAAAATAAATACCGAACAGACAGATGAAAATTGCATGAAAGATGAAACCAACGACACACGAAAACAAACAAGAAAGAGGGAAATTCCATTTTTGACGATAGTTTGGAAGATAAAAGTGCTGTTAAATATGCATTAAATTTTAAGCGAATTAAATTTATTTAGGTTAACATTACACTTTGCTACAAGTGTAAGATATTTCAGTTAAAAAAAAAAAATAGGAGTGCATGTGAAAGGAGGAGTACGGGAGTACGGAGGTGTTGAAAGTAGTACAATACTCCTGTGGGAGTACTTTCGGCAACACTGGATAGGTCTATAGTAGCCTACGTCGTTACGGTTCGCTTTTTTTATATGAATCGTTTTGCTCTCTTACAAACAAGTGGGGAGGTACAAATTATTGATACAGTTGCAAATTAAAGAAGTTAGATATTGTGGAATCGTTGGCGAGCATTTCTTAATTACAAAATTAGAGGTTTTGTCAAGGCCAGTCGATTTTTTGTTATTGAGGATCAAACCAATTCATGCGAATTCTTAGTCAGAGGGAGAAGATGAACTATTATTTTGAGAAAATTGCTTTAGTACCACTGGAGAGTTCCAGACTAAGAAAAAGCTATTTCGAGTTACTATCTCTAGGGAAAATTCCGGGTTTATTTGTGGTGTGGTAGAGGAATATAGGTCAGTATAGAATTTTTCAAACGCAATTAACTTCTCTTTAGTTGAATGGTGTGAGACGTTGTTTATTTGTTATAGGGGCACAAGAAAGATTTACTGATTTTGTCCGCCCTGTAATTCTGTCTATCTCTTTAAAAACATCTGATGTTGGTTTAAGTTGTTTCAGCCATTTCGAACTGCTTGTTCATATGAATTATATTTAAGTCCTTTATTAGTTTGCTTAAGCAGGTTATACGAGAAGAACGAGAATGTAATCGTAGGTAATTCTGTTTCCCTCTCTATGAAAAATTCTTTTTAACTGTATTTTCCACAGTTTTCTTCGTTTAAGAAGATTTAGTATTTCATCACTAAAGTTTTAATATGAGCTCTTGATGAAAGTTTTTTTGGAGTGTGTATCATTGCATCTTTGAATCTTGAATGTAAGAGGAAAGAGATTCACAAAATTTTCTATTTCATTGTTAGAAAGATTTCTTTATTATCCCGCCAATGGTGGCGCAAATTTGACTTTGATCAATGGTGACGCCGGTCTCACGCACCGGGGTTTTCAACTGAAGATTTGTGATTTGACGTGTTACTAATAGTTCATGTTTTTTTTTAAATCTATGCTCTTTGACAATAAAACAACGATATTTCATCAACTTAAGCTCTTTTTTTTTGAATAATTAAATTAACAAAAATTTTTTATTAGAGCATTAAAAATAACAAAGTTTTTAGTAATACATTTTTTGAAAATTAAGAAAAAAAATAAAAGATCACATGTCCATTAAGGAAAATAACGTTTTTTTGTCTTTCGACATTCGGAACTTTTACAAAAAAAACAAAAATTGGTATCCCTCGAAACAAATAATAACAAAAAAAAAATCTCAAAAACTAAATTTCTGCAGGTAAATAGCTGCTGCAATACGGCACTACGTGTTCAAGACATTTTTGGAAAGAGTACTTGGTTTTTCTGTTTTTTTCCATCCGCACTCATAGAACCGACCAATTCTTGAAGGACCCGATGTCCCAGGTACATCATCTATATGTAAAATACGCGAATAATAAAAAAATATTTTACTTATGTACATAAACGGTGACACACGGTCTCACGGACCGGATAGTAAAAAAAAAAATACACAACTCACTAAGCAGGTTCGACGTGAACTGATGGTGGGGGAGGTGCAATGCGGCAGCTACTCGAAATTGCAACAAAAAACATTAAAGGAGAATAAAGTTATTAGATTTTTTTAACACACCCGGTCTCACAGACCAATAGGTCACCATTGGCGGGTTATGAAAGACTTGTCAGTAAGTTTCTTTGAATGAAGTGTTAGATGGAGGGTCACACACAAGAGGAGAAATGTTTAAGATTTCGAGAGGCAGGAAAACTGAAAAATGGTCTGAAAAATTGTGTGTTTTTAGGCAACTAAAGTTTCGGTTTTGCTGAGACGATGAAGAAATCAACGATCGATAGAGAGCTGGGTCTGGTAGGAGTTCGTGGAGAGATGATGTCCATATTTAGGAATGCATCGCTTTGGAACCAAGAGAAAATATGTAGTTCATTTAGGCTTGGGTAAAAAAATGAAAATGAAAATTAGAAGATGTTGACAAAGGTCATCCATAGCATTTGTGAGTCTAGTATCGATTTTGGAGGGGATACAAGTGGAAACTAATGTATTACTTCCAGAATGTTGAGAAAGAGATATACAGATTATTGTTGCAGAGATAATAATATTATGACAAGGAATATGTTCAAATTTAATTGTAATTAACATCCCAGGACCCCTATTGTAGTCGTTTCTCAAAAGTGTATAGTTATCAAAAAGTCTATTGTTTCTTTCTTTTAAAAGGGTTTCTTAAACTAAAGCTGCTGTCGGAGAGATGTCACCCATAAAGGTGAGAAATAAGGGAGTTTGCGGTGACCAGTTGTATAATTATGGTGAGATATTAGCCATAAATTCCAGGTAAGCACCAGGCTTATCGGAATCTCTTAATTTACGATAAATCGGCCAAAATTCGCGGACCCGAATAATTAGGATGTTAATTGGTAGACCGAAAAGTTTAACAGACTCATTTAAGAATTCCCCGAATGCAGATGAAGACTGAGTAGGTATCTCTTTTTTGGTTGGGAATATTAGCAGAAGGAGCTGCAATTGTACCCTCTCTAATAATGTCAGCATATATGATCCCCTGCTTTGGGTAAAGGAATAAGACTGAAGAACTTTAACGTTGAAGTTAAGAGAACGATTTTTTTGAAATTTTTTGTCTCCTTTTCTTAAATATTCTGTTCTCTCAGGGCATTCGCCGAACCACAATTAACACAAGCGACTCTTGACATCGTTATTTTGTCCGCACAGGCCCTTACATTTTACACACCTGTTGTGATAAGCACAGTAGGAGCTAACGTGGCCAAATCTTTGACACTTAAAGCATTGGATAATCTCGTTGCGTTTGAGAGAATCCCATCTAATTTTACGTCGTAGTATGTTCTTTATATTTTTATACCATATTCTAAGGGTATATTAATTTTGACTCATAGTTTGTAACACACCTTAATATTGCCCGAAGACCCCTAAAAGTTACTATATTTATGATCAGCATCGATAGTAATGTCGATCTAGCCATGTTCGTCCATCCGTCCATCCGTCCGTCCGTCTGTCGGCAAAAATTAGGCCTCTAAACTGGACCTAGAGAGCTGAAATTTTAACCATATACTCTCTAAGGTCCCGAAATAACTAAGTTTACTAATTAAAAAAAAAAAAATTTGGAATTTTGAGCTAGAAAGCTGAAATTTTGTATATATGATCTTTGACTCCTAAAACTGCTCGGGAGATACAATTTTTAAAATCCACCCACTGACACGCCAACAATTAAATAAAACATTTTTTTTTAATTAAATCCTTTAAATATTGTATAACAAAATGTAGAGCGTTCTTAACAGTTCAACCATACTTAGACTTTTGTCACGCCCACTTATGAGGGATAGGAATACGAATAGGGTATACAGCAGTTCGCCGAAGCGAACTGTAGCCCGTCCCTATGTTTTTTAGTTTGTTTAGATGTGCCCAGGTCAAAATTGTTGTCTTTGTACTACTTTGTTGAAAAGCTTTAATTTGCACCCTCAGTGAAGGTTCAACACCGCTGCTAGTATATTATTTTAATTTTTTTCAATGTGAGGGTTTAGTATCCTAAATTTGTTGTTTGCAAATTTGTCAGTAAGGCCTGCTTTTATAGAAGATATAGGCTGGTTGTTAACTATATTCCGCTTACGATCTATAACTTTTTGGAATGTGTTTGAATTATCTTTTAAGATTCTTTGTAGGTCCTTTTCTGTTGAATGGTTTATTCAAATTGAAAGCGAATTCGTTATAAAGCGGGTTACTTAGTATGAAACGGAATATGGTAATATGGTTGTATGTTTGCCAAAGGTCACTTGCATTAAATATTTGTGCAACCAGGCCGTTTTACTGCACTTTGCAGAGCACTAATCCTCAGAGAATCTGGGTTCTGGTCATCTTAACCCTACGGTCACAGGGATTTGCTTTACCTGAAATGCGGGTATCGTGCTGCAACTGCTACTGACTACACAACGCCCAAACATAGCCTTAACAATTCTGCCCAAGTCTATTTCCGAATCAGGAGGGAATTAAAAAAATGAAGCGTTCCCAACGAACCACCAGGTAGCGGTTTTTACCGACGTGACAGTTCGAAAATGGAATGCGGAGTCGGCGGATATCTTCTCAGTGGAACTGAACGTATCCAAATCATTTCGACTCCCGGATTCCTCTAGTATATTCGGGTGGAAATATGTATTAGCGATCAGGGAGGCTTGTAGGATACCCACTTTTTCCCCCATAACCAAGAGAGATGTTGCCATCTGTCTACACACAGCAATGACCTACCTCAAGTGGTCATTACCCCGCACACATAATTTTCCCATTTGCCATACCCACAACCCAACACCACTCGTAATTATGCTGATTTAGCATATCTATCTCTTGCATTTCCCATACCCAGCCAGAATCATTCACCTTTCCCATTATTCTCCTAAGTCAGCACATTTTAATTGTTTTGTTTGTAAATTCAGTGCAATGTATGTTATTTTGCCTACTCAGCACAACTTATTGTTTTATGTTATTCTCCTAACTCAGCACAACTTAATTCAGTACAATGCACTTTTCCATTTAGCCAAGTAAGCAATATGTTAGTATATAAGTCAATTCAATCAATAAACCAGACACTTGTTCAATATCAGTCATTTGTTTAACATCATTTATCACTAAGGCTTCCCCCCACCAGCGGTAAGGGGTCTTAACAAGGAAATTACAGAGCAAGGGAAAATAAGTTGACGATCACCACATCACCACAAGGTATTCTGGTTCATGCACCAGCATTACCTACCGTTGTCAAGGTTTAAGAGCTTTGGTCAACACACGAGAAATCGTACATTTTGGTGACCCCGACGTGATTCTGGTGATCACGGTTCAACATCTTTTTCTTGCTCTGCTATCCATCATCGATATAAATTCATCGAGTCCTGCATCATGGACCAACAAGCAGCACGCCAGCAAGTAACTGGCTCGGAAATTGAGCGAATCATCGCTAATTTCAAGAAGGATTCACCTTCACGAAAGTCCTTGGAGTACTTCCAGGAACGCCTCCGTAGACTGGAGGAGCAATGGGAACGCTTCGACGCAACAGACAGCGAGATCAGGAGCACATTCCCCCATCAACTTGATCACCCCTATTTCAAAAAGGGGTATTTTGATGCCGTAAGATTGGCATATGAAGAGCACAAGGCTCTATTTACATTCAGAATTGAGCGCTTGCAAATGCAGGGCAAGCCCGACAATTTTGAGACTGATGGCAATCCACACACGTCAGCACTTCTCCATGCCAAGACAACCGAAGACGACCAAGCAAACAATGACATCGAGGTAGCACAGCTGGAACAGCGTCAGCAATGTTTGATGGACATACTGCAACGCACCCTGGATAATGTAGAAACTACACCAGTGGGATCGAAACATTTTTGGGAACTCAGCAGTGCCAACATCAACAAGTATTGGGCACGAATTGAGGCGATCCAGGTGGAGACGAGCAACTCTCCGTCATCTGACAAGGACATTTCCAGATATATTGACATGGAAGACAAGGTCCAAGGAATGCTAGTAAGGTGCGCGGCAGAAATCGAAGATTATACCAGGCCGCAACAATTCGCATCACCCAGAAGTTCAGACGGCAACAGTCAAGCTCAATTCAGCTTGCCCAAAATTGCGCTCCCGAAATTCAATGGCGATTATCTGAACTGGAGGCAATTCTTCGACCTCTTCACCCAGATGGTCGACCAGCAACCAATGCCCAAGTGCCAAAAAATGTGGTACCTCAAAACCAACTTGACCGATGAGGCAGAAAAGCTCATTCGTCATCTACCGTTGACAGAAGACAGCTACACCTCCGCCTGGCAGATGCTCCAAGAGAGGTACAACAACGTTAGAATGCTATCGACGGCCTTTTTCAATCGGTTGCTTCAGCAGCCCGCTAGTGCGACGGAATCGGCGAGCAGTATCAAGGCACTCCACGACACGACCAACGAGTGCTTGCAAGGTCTCAAGAACCTTGGAGTTGACATTAGCACGTGGGACCCGCTCATCGTCCACCTGCTAATAAAAAAACTAGACCGGGCAACGCACGTGCTCTACGAGCAATCATTAAAACAGCCGAGAGCACTGCCCTCCCTCAATGAGTTTCTAAGCTTCTTGGAGATCCGATTCCAATCCCTAGAGACACTCGGAAATAAGGGTCGTGGCGCAGAGGAGCACGGCCGAAAACTAGCAGCACGGTCTTTTACATCAGTTGCAGCAGGGAACCCAAGCAAGGCAGTCTGTGTTTGCTGCAGTAACGGCAATCACCAACTATATGCATGTCCTCAGTTTTTGCGACTCAACCCAGAATGTCGCCTATCAGCAGTCCGAAGATTCAAGTTCTGCATAAACTGCCTCAATCCAGGGCACACGGCATCAGCATGTTCAGCTCGAAATTGCACCAAATGCTCCGGAAGGCATTATACTCTTTTACACAGGACCATTGAGAGCGAGGAGCCAACAACCTCGGCAGCATCAGCCCCGAGCATATCAGCTACAGCAGTAGCACCCAAAGATAAAGGCTACGTCTTTCTCAGCACAGTAATAGTGAACCTGGAGGATAGCGAAGGCACTATTGTAAATTGCCGTGCACTGCTAGACTCTGGGTCACAACTCAACTTCATTACCGAGAAGCTATCGAGAAGGTTGAACGTTCCAGAAGTCACCGAAACAATGCGAATTCTTGGAATAGGAGAAGGAAGAAAGCGAGCAAATCGCCGAGTGAATATTTCATTAAGTTCCAGAACATCCGACTTCTCCGTCAATCTGGAGGCCTTTGTCTTACGACAGATAACTCCTAATCAGCCAACTCGGAGGGTCAATACTGCCTCCTGGAACATTCCAGCAGATCTAAGATTAGCAGACCCACAATTCGGCGAACCTGGACAGATAGACGTACTGATCGGAGCTGAGCTATACTATCAACTACTGACAGTGGGACAGCTAAATATCGGAGCAGGCTTGCCTCTACTACAGCATACACATCTTGGTTGGATAGTTGGGGGCAAGATGGAAGGCACATCGCCTCAGTCGGCAATTTGTGGCATCTCATCCGTCAAAGATGAGCTAAAGGAAGACCTTGAGAGGTTCTGGAAGGTCGAAGAAATACAGGAATTTTCCACAGCAGAAGAGTCATCCATAATACAGGAACCTTCCACAGCAGAAGAGTCGTCCATAATACAGGAACCTTCCACAGCAGAAGAGTCGTCCATAATACAGGAACCTTCCACAGCAGAAGAGTCGTCCATAATACAGGAACCTTCCACAGCAGAAGAATCGTCCATAATACAGGAACCTTCCACAGCAGAAGAGTCGTCCATAATACAGGAACCTTCCGCAAGAGAAGAGTCATCCATAATACAGGATCCTTCCACAGCAGAAGAGTCATCCATAATACAGGAACCTTCCACAGCAGAAGAGTCGTCCATAATACAGGAACCTTCCACAGCAGAAGAGTCGTCCATAATAAAGGAACCTTCCACAGCAGAAGAGTCATCCATAATACAGGAACCTTCCGCAGCTGAAGAGTCGTCCATAATACAGGAACCTTCCACAGCAGAAGAGTCGTCCATAATACAGGAACCTTCCACAGCAGAAGAGTCGTCCATCATACAGGAACCTTCCACAGCAGAAGAGTCGTCCATAATAAAGGATCCTTCCGCAAGAGAAGAGTCATCCATAATAAAGGAACCTTCCACTACAGAAAGAAGAACTACGAGGCATGTGTTATCCACAGTCAAACAAACATCTACCTTTGTTCACGACATTGAACATCATAACAACTTCAGAAGGTTACAACGTGTTACTGCCTATATCCTACTATTCGTCCACAACATGAAGGTTGCAACGAAAATGGATCTCGTCAAAAAATCCGGCGCGCTTAAACCTACCGAACTACATAAGGCACTAATTTACATCGTCAAAAACATGCAAAGAGAAGAATTCGAGAAGGACCTCAACCACCTTCAGCGATTCAAGGAAACACGAAGGGACAGTCCTATCGCCAGTCTAACTCCATTCATTGACGAAGAAGGGACCATGCGAATCGGAGGGCGCCTCGAAGCTTCATCACTCCCATATGAATCAAATGACGTCACAAATCCCCCACCAAGGAAAAGGAAGTACAATCCTTTCAACATATCTACATTACCAATACTCATACTCCTAATAATACTCCCCATTGCCATGTGTGCCAAGGTCAACGTATCACCATTCACGTCAAATCCAGGGATTCACTTTGAAAATTTGGGAACGGCACATATCATCTCAGATCAATGGGATATAGTAATATATTATGAATTAAGGTCTTACTGGAAGGAATTGAAATGGCTCAACATGAGCAACAACAAACTAAAGGAATTTTGCAAAGAGATAGCACAAGCCGATTCGTGTCTCGCCACCATGCAACATTTTCAACACCTTCTAGGAGAGCTCAACGACAACGATCAACTTTTACGGCAAACTGGGTCCCGCTCAAGGCGTGGCGCCATCAACATAATCGGAAATCTTGCTAATTCTTTATTTGGAGTCTTAGATTCTGACTACGCCCAGCACATGTCACACATTATATCATCGATTAATGACAACGAGGATCACCTACTCCATCTAATAAAAAATCAAACATCCCTATTAAACTCGACAGCCAATATAATCCGCATCAAGGAAGGAAGACTGGAGAAACAATTTCAATCGTTGGAAGGTGAAATCAACACTATAATCGATCAACTCAATAAAACAAACCGTCAAGATTATCAGCTACGAGTTTCCCAGGTGATGCTCTCCCATTCTTTCCAACTGTTCTTCAGTATCACACACCTTCAAAGAATGCAATCCCTACTGTTAGATCTGATCACGGATGTTCATCACGGAAAAGTAAGTGCCACCTTAATCCATCCTAATCAGTTGCAACGAGAGATAACGACAATTAAGGCCCATCTACCACCAGCACTTGGGGTTCCAGAAACAAACAATAATCCAGCAATAATGTACAAATTAATGACCGCAAAGGGACGTGTCGTTGGATCAAACATAATCTTTAGACTAACACTACCACTGGTTACAATCGAAAAATATGAGCTATACAAGATAATCCCAGTACCTGTCTTGGTCAACACCTCATTTGTCGCAATACGACCATCGTCCGATTACATGATAATAAATTTACACAGAACGCAGTATTATCCATTAAACGAAGAAGCGCTTAATTCATGCATAACGGTTTTGGAAAACGACATTATGTGCCACCAAAGGCACCCGCTTTATCAAAAGGGATCGAATATCAGCCTCTGCGAGTTCAATCTAATGAACCAAGTCAGCGATCAGTCGCCCTGCCAACTCACGATATTTACCGCCGAACAGTTTTGGACACAACTACACCAATCGAATCAATGGATATACTCGCTTCAAGGTCAAGTATTGATAAATGTCGTTTGTCAAGGAACCCTCACGCAAATCCACTTGAACAACTCTGGCATCTTAACAGTACCAGCTGGTTGTACCGTAAAACAGGACTTGTTCACCATACAGGGACACAAGGTGTTTCTAAGTACTTCACGAACATCCTTCATCCCAGCAAGCAACTTATCAGATGCAATCCGTGTTGCCCAACCTTCACCACAGCTAATCCACCATCCAACTCAGTTTCAAGGAAACTCACAGGAGTTAGCAGTACTCCAGAAGGGTATTGCGCAGCAGCAACTAGAAGAAACACTGGTTCGAGTAAGGGGCACTGACACTCATCAGGTCGTCGTCAGTTATTTTGCCGTTGCCTGCATCATGATAATTCTCGGATACATTATCTGGAAAACAATAAGAAGCCGCAACTCTCGTCTCAGAGACCCACCAATTCCAGCTCCTCGTACTCACCAAGAAGCCTTCACCGTTCACATTTGAACAATAGTTCAAGGCGGGGAGAATGTCTACACACAGCAATGACCTACCTCAAGTGGTCATTACCCCGCACACATAATTTTCCCATTTGCCATACCCACAACCCAACACCACTCGTAATTATGCTGATTTAGCATATCTATCTCTTGCATTTCCCGTACCCAGCCAGAATCATTCACCTTTCCCATTATTCTCCTAAGTCAGCACATTTTAATTGTTTTGTTTGTAAATTCAGTGCAATGTATGTTATTTTGCCTACTCAGCACAACTTATTGTTTTATGTTATTCTCCTAACTCAGCACAACTTAATTCAGTACAATGCACTTTTCCATTTAGCCAAGTAAGCAATATGTTAGTATATAAGTCAATTCAATCAATAAACCAGACACTTGTTCAATATCAGTCATTTGTTTAACATCATTTATCACTAAGGCTTCCCCCCACCAGCGGTAAGGGGTCTTAACAAGGAAATTACAGAGCAAGGGAAAATAAGTTGACGATCACCACATCACCACAAGGTATTCTGGTTCATGCACCAGCATTACCTACCGTTGTCAAGGTTTAAGAGCTTTGGTCAACACACGAGAAATCGTACACCATCTTTATTGATAGCCAAGCAGCTATAAAAGCTCTTGACTCACACTCTATATCATCCAAATAAGTCGCACAGACGCAATCACTTATCTTAGTGACCACTTCAACATCACTCCCCTCTGGATTCATATCCACAGTTACATAGAGGGAAAAGAAAAAGCCGATGTGCAAGCAAGACATGGCTCTCCCCCCGACAGGTTTACGAATGTTCGGCCCTAGCTAGAACCAGGTACCTTCTATCTTCTAACCCTAATTTCCTTAATAGCTAATACATTATAGGGGTATTCAAAACATTATAAAAAAAGTAACTCGGCAAAACGTTCCTTGACGACCTATCAGAATTAAGTAATGTACAATTCTTCACTATCATTGAATTCGACAAAAATTGCTACCCTTGGTCACTGAGTGGTGCTATCAGATTGCCCTATGTGATAATTGTGTCCTGGTGTACAGGTGTATTACCAGGTAGCCACTTCTACCTACTTACCTATCTAGATCATATGATTTTTGTTTTTATCCTAAGAACTATCTCCAAGTTAAATTGGAAATTATGGATAATTTGCCTGCTGACCTATATGGAAGATACTTTCATGCCTACTTTTTGTTAAATCGGTGTGGTTTTCTACCCCCCCCCCCCCCCCCCCCCCCCATGCTTGAAAAATTCTAACTTCTTGTTTGATTCTTTATTTGTTATATAAAAATTACCTTCAGGTAAATTTCCATAATTGAAGTTGTTTTGGGAACTAAGTTACAGGTATGGGGCGGCTAACACGCCTCCTGAATGATAAAACTAAAATATTCGATTTATTAATTTTTAAGCAGCTCTAATCTTATCTGTGCTAAATTTCAATATTCTGATTTTAAAGTGCATATAGGCATTTTGTAGGCTGATTAAGATTTTGGGGTTCTTGAAAACAATTTGTTATTTTTTTTCCTTTCCGCAATAAACACTGACCTTCATGTAAAGTTTCTTAATTATAGGTAGGAGACTGAGCTAGATGTATCTGGGCGGCTACCATGTTCCCTGAATGGAAATTCGCAAATTTTCCTACCGCAAAACCCATAAGTGTGCCAAATCTCAATACTCTGCGATAATTGGAAGTGGTCCATAGTTTTGCTGATAAGTGAGTGAGTGAGTAGTAACTTTTGCCTTTTCCGAATCCTTGTATTCTCCAGAGATCTGCGTTAACCTGTTATCGCGTGTCTGAATCCTGTACATTTTATATTTCCAGCTTTGTAGGAAGCGAAGTAAGAATGGAGGGTGAAAATGGCCACTAAATAATGGTGTAATAGACAGTATCAATCCAAAAAAGAATTTATAAAATTAAAGTCAAAACAGATAAAGGTCGAAGG
The DNA here is from genome assembly GCA_949715645.1 of Portevinia maculata. Classification (NCBI taxonomy): domain Eukaryota; kingdom Metazoa; phylum Arthropoda; class Insecta; order Diptera; family Syrphidae; genus Portevinia; species Portevinia maculata. The sequence goes on along the minus strand of OX454526.1, from coordinate 78,896,994 downwards.
AAAACCAATGTTAACGACATTGAAAGATTTTTTTTTTTTTAAAGAGGATGAGGTTTGGTAGAAATGAAGAAGAAGTTTAAATTGCAATCGCGTTTCTGGAGTACTTATTAACGACGCAAGGACATTGCTCCCCGGGGAAATTTAATTTATTTAAGGGAAAGAGAAAACGGTTCGAAATCAAAAAATAAACAAGATACATAAAGATTCGTTTTTTTGCGACTTAGAGGGCAGATAAGTTTATACTTATTTCCAGAAGTTTTCTTTCCTAACATAATGAATAATTTGAGAAAAGAAACATTGAGAAAGGCTACAGTCGGCTTGGGGGAGAACTCCACAGGTTGGATATAGCCACACATCAAATCCTCTACAACCACTATAACATAGGTCACACGAGTCGTGGTAACAAAAAGGCACAACAACTGCTATTTGGGTTCAAGCCGAACCGCCACCTCTACCTACCTACCTACCGGCTTGGGAGATCTCTTGGATACCCTATCTATATTCTCCAAAAGGTGGCGGTATTATTTTGTTTATATAACTATTTTATACGTTTTTGAAAGATTTTATCGATTTTTTTTAAAGTCCCCTAGAAAGGGGGCATGTCAGACATTTTTGTATGAATGAACTGTTCAAAAACATCTTTATAGACATACTTTGCGTAGAATAGGACTTTCATATCCAATGATATCTTCAATGAAACTGATTTTGAAAATCTTTACAAACGAGCATTTTGGGTGTTTAGAGAGTATTATGTTCCAAAAATCAGCTTAATAGCTCAAATTTTGATTTTTCGATATAACTTTTTTTTTAAACGTGTCGACCTCGTTTAAACTAAAGCGCTATTTAAATGTACGATAATAGAAGACGTACTACCCCGCCAGGCATTACTTATCATGGTACTAATCCTGGGACGAGCTGAAACGCTGGGGTCAGAGCTATATTCGGTTTACGGGGGATGACAAAGTAATGCCTAAGCTTAGGCGAAACCAAAGGGTTGCGAGTTAGCGTTGGAAGTGTGAGTGGTCGTAGCTCTCTGCAGTCCTTTAAGTAAGATATGTACTGTGGATTTCGAAAAACTGTTGATATAGGCTCTAGCCCGACAACTAGGCATACATACGAGTACCTAAGTACTAAATACTCAAACTAAAAAGAAAAAAAAATCGAATAAAAAAGTATTTTTCGAAATTTTCAATTTTCTCAAAAACTAGAATGCATGAAAACATCTGTAACTTGTAACTGTTGTCGCTGTTTCTAAATTTTTAATTATATTTTACCAACTACACTGGAAACCCTACCAAAAATTAACTTGATATTCGCAATCGTCATCGAATATATTTATTGTGTGTATCCATAAGGCAAGGGCAATCCGAGCTGTTTCGGGTTATAAAATCTCTCACTGAAGAGTTGATGTTGAGAATAAATTTGAGTATATCCATATTTTTATACCTCATCTTCCACACCACACACTCATCGCCGCGAGAAAGCAAATGCGAAGGCAAACGCAGCCCGAAATATGTCGGGTCAAACGCTGTCTCCAGTTACAATAAATTTATATCAGAAAGCAGTAGCAAAGGCAAAAAGCATAAGCAGAGCAACTGTGAAATTTCGTTTGCTGTGCATTTCAAAGATTACTTTGTTCGTTTAAGAGAGAGGGAGGCAACGATTTTCATGGAGAGCATCACAGCACTGACAGCAAATACCGACCCCTGTCTTTTGTTTTTAACCTGCGATAAAGAGTATGCGAGCACAGCATGCTTGCTTTCGCAAGCTATAGAAAAAAAGTGTCAATAATGGTTACCCTATAATTTCAATTTGTCCATTATTTCCCTTTGAACTGTACTGTGTTTGACTCCTCCTTGCTCAACACTCGCTTTCTAATGAGAAAAATAACACGCTTTTCTTCGACTTATTTATTATGTTTTTTGAAAGCTATACTGATTTCTCTTCTCTTTTAATGATTGTGTTTCTTTATTTTTTCCGGATAATGAATAGAAAAGACAGAATTTTTGAATATTGTATCTGGAATATACAGAATGGAATGAATAAACAAACACAACTGGACCGAATATAATGGCAGCCATTTGTCTCATGACCAGCGCTGCCACTTACGAGTAGTTCAATAACAAGTACAAAATTTAGTACTTACATTTAATAATTTTTTTCTTTTTATTGAACTTACATGTGGTAATACTCCATTAAATCATTAACATAAAAACATATATAATAATACTGTAGCGGCCATCCTAAAGACATATATATTCGTAAAGACTATTATCTAAAAAATGTATTAAATTCCTTTTGAAAAGCACCTATATTATTTCACCTGTTTAAAAAATATCAAAGCACCCATTTTTTATTTCATCTTTGTAAAATAAGTATAAAAGGCAGTAAAAATCAAATCAAGTTGTCAGTCGTTCACTAGTCAGCAGACGAATAGAACAATTAGTTGGTCGTTCGGCTCTAACTCTTGAATTAATTTGATTATAAAAACGAATTGATTTCTATTGATTTCTTTTAATTAATCGACGGCAAGGTCTCAAAGGGGTTTTGTTCATCGCTTCAATACATATATAAATATATAAATTTTTGTTCACAAAAACAATAATAATAATGTTATCTTAAACGTTAAACTTTTTCTAACCGGAAATCTTGCAACCTTATTATGGTTGCCAAATATCAATTATTGATAATCGACAAAATTTGTTAATCGGTCGACATTGTGGTACTATGAATATCAATTGACAAATTATAAATCCAAGTATGAACACTCACAAACAAAATGCGATAGAGCACTTCGTGAAGCTATCTCTTTCTGAAATGCCGAATTTCTTTCTTAAACGCCATGACAAAATTGAAGCAAACAATTCCAGTAATTTGCAGAAATCGTATGAAAAATTATTGTGATTGTAGATTTAGGTGAAATCAAAGGAGAAAATCTGCCAATTTGTTGAGAAAAAACCTGAGAAAGTATGTTAAAGCAAACAAAAATCAATAAAACAAAAACGGTGAACATATTGACCAAAAGGGCTTCTGCAGCTCCTGATGCAGCAATTTAAAGGCATTTTACCTGTTTTTGTATAATTCTGTTGTTAATTAATTGTTTTTGTTCGTTTGTACTTAGTAGTATTTAATGTGTGTGTACGACATTGTTCAACGTATTTGTTTCCAAACAAAAATATATTTTTGCCACAACAAGGCGATTCTCCCGTTTTACCCCACTATTATGGTTAGCGAGTCGAACGAAAAAGTAGGCGAATGTGACTGATTCGTATTACAGTCAGCGATTCGCTAAAATTTCATTTGCCTCAAACGTCAAAATTTAGGCGAATTATAACTTCACTCTATTACGGTTAGCGAACGTTCGACCAGAACTTCATTTTGTATGTCAAAATCAGTCGAATGAAATTTCTTTGTGACTGCGGTAGCGATAGACATGAGTGAGGCAAGTAAAAGATAAATTAATACAAAAAAATATATATAGAAGCAACAAAATAAATGTGTTATCATTCTCCAGCTTTAAAAAAAAACAATCCTCGGCAATTTGAAAAACTGTTCGAGTTGATGGAGGCAAATCCAGACTTGGCAACTAGCTTGTAGCAATTCGGCTCATCAAAAAGAAGTCAAAAAGAATACTGGGAGTTATTTGTCGTGGAAATGCATTGGGTCCTCCTGTACGTAAAGGAAAAGAATGGCACAAGGAAATTTTGAAAATATCTTTGTAAGTTTTCTATTAATTTGGAAATGCTTAAGGTTTGGTTGGATTACTTACTTTAGCTTAAACTAAAGAAAAAAATGGCTTCCAACAAGAAAGAAGTGACTGCTATCTGTAGTGGGCCTACTTCATCAGTCTCCTTGTCTATTCTAGAAAAACTGTAGATGCGCTACTCAATCTTCAACACGCGATCGATGCACCTGGTCGTACTTTCGGAGAAAACGAAGACATATCGGTGCCTCAATTGGCCGAAAATGTCAACAATGACGAAAAGCAGCAAAATACGCCCGCACGCCCGCACAGAATCGCCGACACCGAGAACACGTTGAATACCAAATTTCCGACTGGTTTTTTATTATTTTTATTTATTTTCCTTTTTTTAACTAGTTATGAATTGTGATTTATGTCATTCCTTTAATTTTTTGTTGTATGTAGCTACTTAAAGCCTGAAAAGAAAAAACATATATGTACGTACATACATAAATTTTTTAATTGTTATAAAATTATTTATTATCGCTTTTATTTCAATTAAAAGAAACACAAACCCAGCTTTGTTCAACCGAAAGTACATGATAAGCCTAAAAAGAAAAGTATAGTAGATCTTCCAAGCCATAATTCTGGACTTAAACATTATCTGGAAGCTCTAAAGGATTTGAGCTGTCTCGAATTCCTCGCCGCAATCTGCTCATTTCCACATTTGTTTCTTTTCGTCGGAGACATATGTGAAGAAGAGTTCCGTGCTACCTACTTATCATTTTTGATTCGAAATCAGCAAGAACTGTGAAATACACACAACATATCAAAACAATTTGTCTTGTTGACACTTCACAGATGAAATTTAATATTTTTTTCAATATCTTTTGTTGACACTGCACAGGTGACATTAGGATTTTTTTCTGGTAGCACTGATTTTTTACTCGAATAAAAACGTTCGCTAACTACCAAAAAAAGCAGTAATTCGCCGGGGAGTTCGACCCGAGTCGAACGTTCGAATCGCTAACCGTAATAGGGGGGTTAACTTTAATTTCGTGTACACAATCCCATTATATTTTTTACTATTTAGTAATCAAAAATAGTATTTGGATACTCCTTCTCAATTCTGATATATTTTTTTTCTTTATTATAAAACTTTTACGAAATATTCGCGAAAAAAACTCGTTTCCCGTCATAGAAATTCACCAATTTGTTCCTTCAATTAATCAGATGTTGTTTTTCTTTTTTCCTTTAATTTGCCACTGAGGTTGTCGCGAAGTAGTCTAGTGTGAAGAGATATTTCATTTAACGTTTATGCCATTCAAATCTGTTATCTCTGGTTCGTTCGTTTTGCTAAGGTTTAGTTAAAATTTAATTTTAATTTTGTTTTTATAGTTAATGAGTTAATGAAACGAAAGTTGTTTAAGAACTTTTTGAGCTGTTTTGCTTAAGCTCATGCATTTTGTGTCTGTTTTTCGTTCTAAGACTTATAAAATAATACATGAAGTTCCAGTGATTGTATTCATCCAATACATATTATTATTTTATTTTCCCAAAAAACAATTCTACTGACGACATTTCGTTTTAAAAATGTTGTTTTACAAACAAAAACAGCAAGTGAATGCTCGATTTTTATTCGTCAGTAACGAATTTTTGGTTGACTGAACATTTGATATCTATCAATATTTTTGTCAACCAAAACGCTACATATCGGAATTCGGAAAACGACTTGTCCCTATTTAAGTGTCCATCGCAGCGTTTCTTAACGAATTTTCCAATACAGTAATACAGTGGACGTCCAGTATAACGAATGATATAATGTTTGAGGTCGTTCGCTAAAACGAATGTGTTCGTTATATCGAACGCTTTTTCTTACTTTTCGATACATATTAGGTTAATCAAAAAATGAGTGTGTATTTTATACACATTATGTACATCTTCTTTTTATTTAAAATTTAATTAGACATCAGACCATTGTGTCATATCAGCTAATTTCTCGTACTCCGGCCACATAGTTAAAGAGCAAACTCCTAAAAGAACCGTATGACAATACGAGAAAGTCAATTGGGAAAAACTAAACGGTTTCTTTAAGAGTTTTAACTGGTCGCTGTGCTTCCTCGACAGCGACGTGGATGCTGCTGCTGATATGATAACAAACATGATTTTATTGGGTATGAAATGCTTTATCCCTAACCGGATAAAAAGTATCAAACCCAAGGTAAACGCGTGGTGTGACTCAAGCTGCAAAGAGGCTATTAGGTTAAAAGAGGTAAGCTTTCGGTCTTATAAGGCCAACCCATCTGAGGAAAACCGGAAAAAATTCAAACGGGCAAGAAATTACTGTAATGCCTTATTAATCGTGTAAAATTCTCCCACGACCAAAAGCTGAGGCAAAAAATACTACGAAGTCCCACAGGTAGTAAAAACTTTTGGTCGTTTGTCAAAAACATCAAGAATTCGGCCTCGTCATCTATCCCGACACTCATTTACAACGACATTCCAGCCATCAGCTCTTTGGATAAAGCCAATCTTCTTACTGCTCACTTTGCAGCTAGCTTAACGCTCCCAGATTGTGCTTTATCTCCCCCTGTACTCGAGCGCGTAGAATACTCCATGGGACCAATCCACTTTCGCACTCGTACAGTGGCTAGAGTACTTCGAGATCTTGACATACACAAATCCGCTGGTCCAGATGGTATTTCCCCCAGCGTTCTGAAGAGGTGTTCTTCTACGCTGGCAAAACCACTGCGTAAGCTTTTCTATCTGTCCTATTCTTCAGGGCACTTTCCGGGAAGATGGAAAACAGCATTTGTCCAGCCTGTACCAAAAAAAGGCGAGTCTTCTTCTCCCTCCTCCTACCGACCAATTGCACTTACGTCCCTTCTTTCTAAGGTCATGGAAACGCTGATCAACCGTCAGCTAATGAAATATCTTGAATCTCGAAAATTTCTCAATGACCGGCAGTACGGTTTTCGGGGCAATAGGTTCACGGGTGATTTGATGACATATCTAACCGAAAAGTGGAACCAATCTCTTCACCAAGGTGGTGAAAGTAAGATCGTTGCGCTTGATATTTCAAAGGCATTTGACAGAGTTTGGCATCAAGCTCTCTTGTCGAAAATGCGTGCATTTGGAATCGATGATAACCTTCTTCAATGGATTAGAAATTACCTTTCGGACCGTTCAATTCAAGTTGTCTTGGACGGTTTCAAGTCTGCAACTCACCAAATAAATACTGGTGTTCCCCAAGGCTCCGTCCTGCCCCCGACTCTCTTTCTCATTTTTATAAATGATCTCCTGTCTGTCACTTCTAATCCAATCCATTCCTTTGCTGATGACAGTACCCTCAGCTTTTCATACTCGTTTCTTGGGTCACGCCCCACTTCTTCGGCTGTGGAACTGGAACGGCAACGTATGTTAAGCTCATTAAATTTCGATCTTAACAGCATAACTCAGTGGGGTACAACCAATAGAGTGGAATTTAATGCTTCCAAAACACAATGCTGTCTCCTGTCATTAAAGCAAAACCCACACACACTGCCATTATCCATGAATGGCACTTGCATCGCTGAAACCGAAAGACTTTCTATTCTCGGTATGTATGTCAATGACAACCTTCGTTGGAATAACCACATATTCGATGTCGCCAAGAACGCTGCGAAATGTCTAGGCTTCCTTAAGCGATGTAAGAAATATTTCACCGCTTCTGATCTGGCTACAATTTATAAGGCGTTTATTCGCCCGAAACTCGAGTACAACGCTCATATCTGGTCTGGTGCACCAATAACTTATTTGGAGCTACTTGACAGAATCCAAAAACGCGCGATAAAACTCATTGGCGACCGATACATAGCGAGATCGATTGACTCTCTTAGTCATCGTCGCAATGTCTCCTGTCTTTCGTTATTTTATCGCTATTTCCACCGTAAGTGCTCTAACGAAATAGCCAGTTGCATTCCACCCCTTGAACATTTCAACCGCAATACCCGCCATGCAAGGAATGCTCATTAGTTCACCCTCAAGCCTGTATTCGGGCGTACAGTGAAGTACAAAGAGTCTTTCCTCAGCCGTACAACGCATATGTGGAATACTCTTCCACGCTCAATTTTTCCTTTACATTATAACCTACAAACATTCAAAACCAACGTGTATCGGCAACTCTCCTTTTCTTCTAATCCTAATTTCCCTAACGCCCGCGCTGTGTAGCCAATACATGATAAGGGTACCAAAAAAATCCCTTTAGCAGTTGTAAAATCGTTCGTTATATCGGATAGCAAATTCGTGCCGACGTTCGCTATATAGAGATGTCAATGTAAAATTAGTAAGCGTTCGTTATATCGAAAATTCGCTCTATCGGCATTCGTTATACTGGACGTCCACTGTATAAGACTTTCGCTCAGAAAAAGCTTAATATATTTTTTATTACTAAGATATTACATATTATGTAGTATTTTTATGAATAACATTATATTTTCGTGTTTTTATTATTTTAAATATGTTAAATCGAAGGAAAATAGTAAAACAGTAAAAATGTTGACCTTTAGAGCTAGGATTTAGTACGAAGTTCAAAAAACATACACCTATGGTACTGCATTATATACGAGTAGTATAAGTTGCAACGCTGCTCGCATGACATCGTCTTGTCACAAACATCTATGGGCATTTAATGTCCACAGGAGACCATTTTAAAAATGTATTTGATCCTTGAAATTGTGATATTAAATTAAAAATATAAATAAAAAAATAATTAACTTCAAACAACATACAATAAATTTGCAACAAATGCTCACCCATTTAATTGCTTGCTGTTGCTTCCAACTTTTTTTTACCAAATGCATTTGTCAAACGAGAGAATATTCATTTTATTCCACCTTTCTTTAGGAATAAAAAGAATACATTTTAAGAATTCCAGATTATCCGGAATATTCCATTGAATAAAAAACGCAAATGGCTCAATCGGAATATTTCGGATGAATAAAGAAACACACTGTCGATAAACCAAAAAAAATAATGTCTTTGGTTTCTTATCAGAGAATTTGCAGTTTCTTATCAGAGACTTTATATTTTAATGAACTCCCGTATTTTAAGAAAACACACGGAAGAGAAGTGAACTTTTGCTTTAATGTAATTAATTGACATAACTCAGTGAACTAGCATTCACACTACCTGTGCAATTGCAACTGCCTACTGCAACTGCTACCAAGTTGAGGAATTCCACACTTGCACGGCAAAATAATACACACTTGTGTTCAAGATTCAAGCTAATAATAATAAAAATTAGTTAGGGTATATTACACTGCGACCTATTGGTGTTTTGTGTCCCCTGCTTGTATCTCGGAGAGTTTCATGCCCTCTGTAAGAGCCCTCTCTAGATACTTCTTTTGTGAAGCGTATCGATGTATTGCTCTGATTTATTCTTGGCAGGTCACACTCCTTAGAGCACAACGTCCAGTCCAGGTTCTTTGATGAATCTGAGAATGGTTTGTATGTCTATGCCTGGTATTTGGTGCCTGCCGAAATATCTTATCCTTTTGTGGGCCAGTGCCCTACAGGATTCCAGTATGTGGTCTGGAGTTTCGGCGGTTTCACTGCAGTATCTGCAGAGCCTGTCCTCTGATATACCCATTTTCCTCAGGTGCTCCTTGAGTCTGCAGTGCACAGTGAGGAGGCCTGAGAGCATTCTTAGGTTGTTTTTGTTAAGGCTGAAACAAGCTTTGAATCTCTTTTGGTTATAATTCCCTAAGAGTTTCTTTGCTTGCCTCAGACCTTGGAGGTTCAGAAAGGTTTTGTTAGAGTGTGTTATCCTATCTTGCAGAACGGTTCAGGTCCTATGAAGGGTTCCTCTGCCGCTTTTCTTCTCAGAGAGTCCGCTGCCTAATTGCCTGTAATGCCAACATGGCGAGGTACCCAGCAGATGGAAATTCTGTTGTTCTTGCCTAGTCTATTCAGTCCGTGTAGGCATTCCCACATGAGTTTTGACTTGATGACGTAGCGTCAAGAGCCTTTATGTCTGCTTGGCTGTCAGACATTTTTGCTATGTTGCAGTTCCTGTAGTTTTTCTAGATGTTGATTTAAAGGCACCTGTCTATTGCACATATTTCAGCCTGGAAGATGCTGGTACATTTGCCCATGGATTCGTAGTGCTTAGTTCCTGGCCCAAACACTCCTGCACAATTTCCTTCCTCGGTCCTCGAGCCGCCCGTGTACCACTTTGTTGTGTGGTTGCTCAGTCCATAAGTTGTGGTTTCATTGCTCCAGTTTTCCTTATTGCTGAGTTTTATCTTGAAATTCTTCTCGAAGTTGAATTTCCTGATGTTATCGTCCCTAGGTATGGCGAGAAGTGGGAGTTTTTTGAGCAAGTCACAGTGTTCTTTCGAACCCATGCATTTTCCTTTTCCAATTCCCACCTTTGCCATCCTTAGGATTGTTTTGTCTGCCGTATTCATCATCATGGTGTGTAGAGGAATTAATTCCAATAACACCTACATGACTGCGGTTGGGTTCAAGGTATGACGCCGTTATGATTTCCATGACTATGGATATGGGGAAAACCGCGTTAATGCAATCTGATTAGGGGAAGTAAATGTGTTGCGGTGGAAACAGCATCTGTGTATCTTTATTGTATCATTGATAACGATACAGAGTTATAGCTGACCTGCTCTTACTAAAAGAGAATTTTGTTTCTTTGTTTTGTTTGTTATTTGCGTTTGTGGCATTGTGATATAATAGAATAGCGCATATGTTCATGTGTGCAGATGCTGATAATGATCTACTAATTTTTGATATATTCTGAGGGTGAAGTATTAAATGAATGCTGAATGAAGTTTGAAAATATTTGAAAGAGAGGAATGAATTAAAAGCGGGACATTTAATTTTGGGTTGAAAATCGGGCCGTCCTCAAAAAACGGGACGTCTGTCAACTCTGTTAATTGGACTGTTCTTTCACCTCTGCTGAAATGCTGAGCATCATTGAATAAAACAATTTTTATTTCTTAGAGCAAAGTAGAAAAGGAGATAATAACATAACGATGCCAAAACACACTTATACAGGCAGAAATCAACCTCCAAACTCGTTTAAATTCATGCAGCCTCTTCACATCGTTGCATAACTTTTATAAATAAGGTTTTTGCACTTAACGGCATTGCATAACTTAATACACTCCTTATAATCCGTTTATAAGCATTTATTTAGGTAAAAACATCAAACATGGATCCAAATTCAGGCATCCATGAAGTATAGCGCAAACAATTACATATATCCCTGCCTGAAAAGGGAATTAAATCATCTCCGGAAGCACTAAATCATCTCCTGGTGAGTGAAAACGAAATTACATCTGATAGTTATTAATAACTCAAATTGCGCACACCTCTTTGCAAATAAAATAAACCTCCTCATCTCGGCTGATTAATGGAAACAATCAACGCATAGCCATAACTCCTAAATAACGTTAAACGACGGTACCTACGTGCCTGATTTGATGATTCATTGACAACTACAATTTGTTTATTATACCAACGATGTGTAACTTGTCTATGCGTATGCCGAGATACATCTGCTAATATATCTACTACACGGCCACTAAATATTAATCTCTGTCCACATGGAGAGCTCAAACTCTTCTGCTGTTGAAATAAATTCGCATCAATTCAACTTTGAAGTTCATACTTGTTCGCTACGCAAATTAAATGATTGACAGTTTACCCAAAATAAATACTTGCATCCTGATGGACCTCAAGCGGAATTAATGAACTAATACACAAATTCTAAGCTCTACGTGTCCTCATTAGTAAGTTTGAAATATCTAATTAATGACCTTATTTTCGGGGACTAGTTGTTCAACGTAAGGAAAGGAATATAATCAATGAAAACCACCATCGAAAAATAAACCAACCGTGCATGGGGAATAAAGATTAGGTGGTATACAGATGCTGTATTAACCTTGTTAGCAGATAGCAACAGCCTTAATTGAGTTACAGAGTTTACTTTCTAAATTACTCGGGATACATATTACACATTATGTATGTTTGTACTCGTATGTAAACTGCAAAAATTTCACATTATCCATAGTCAAATAACAGCCCTTAAGTTTTGTGGATGGACAACTTTACCACATCACATTACATTAAAGTGGTATAAGTAAATTTGAACACTCTTTTAACCTCTTTATTATCGCTTGGGTGTCCCTTAAAGTAAACGTTCGTACACAGACATTTTTTGTGGTAATTGGATAGCCGCGTTGTGTACGTACATGCTTTAAATATTTATGACATTATGAGATATAGTTCGGACGCTCCACTAGGAGACATTTTATTTTCATCAATAAACGCTACATTTGCCATTATCTGGGTAAGAGTCTCGGATTGAGGTTAAGTACCCGTCATTTTCGTTCTGTAAAGGGACTCATTTATGCCAAGAATGAAGTATTCAAAAACAAACATGAACTCGTGCGGGATATGCGTTCGCAATGTGTACTTCCTCCAAAAAATCCATTAAAAGTGGCAAACATAATTTGATTTAATTACATCGTCACAGCTGAGAAGGTGCGGCACCATTTAACAACTTTGTTTAACAGTGAAAACCGCATAAGCATACATTGATAAGATTAGCGGTGTGAGGGCTGTATTAAATTACATATCCTACATACATGTATTTTAACATCACAGTATAACCATTGTTTCCTGATGAATTAAATCCCAATCAATAAAGTTAATGTATTTGAACCAATCAGAAACAATTAAGCAATTAATTTAACTGATTTATTTAAAATAAACATAAGAAAATTCTCGCTTAGACGAACTGTATCTGTATAGGGTATAGGGTATGTATTCCGATCCATAGAAAATGAGTATAGCAAAAAACTAATAATGTCTCGCTAATCTGAATCAATTATTCATACGGGGGAATTCGTATTATCGAATTATTCGGACTTAAGAGTACTGGACAAGGACAAGAAAAGACTTTATTTTTTAACGAAAGTAATCTATATCGCTGCTTTAAAATAAAAAAAAAACATAGGGACCGGCTACAGTCCGCTTGGGCGAACTGTTGGATACCCTATTCTTATTCCTATCCCTCATAAGTGGGCGTGACAAAAGTCTAAGTATGGTTGAATTGTTAAGAACGCTCTACATATTTTGTTATATAACATTTAAAGGATTTTATCAAAAAAAAAACGCTCCCTAGCTCAAACTTGGGTGTTTCAATAAAATTGTTTTATTTAATTGTGGGCGTGTCAGTAGGCGGATTTAAAAAAAATTAACACATGAGAATAAAGGGCCCCTAGAGAGTATATATTATAAATTTCAGCTCCCTAGCTCAAACTTTGAACTTTCAAAAAAAAAAAAAAATTAATTGTGGGCGTGTCAGTGGGCGGATTTTGAAAATATTTACACATGAGCATAAAGGGCCCATAGAGAGTATATACTATAAATTTCAGCTCCCTAGCTGAAACTTTGGATTTTCAAAAATTAATATACCCTTAGAATAGGGTATAAAAAAATTATTTTATTTATTTGTGGGCGTGTCAGTTGGCGGATTTTGAAAATTTTTTATCCCGAGCAGTTTTAGGAGTCATAGATCATATATAAAAAATTTCAGCTTTCTAGCTCAAAATTCGATTTTTTCCAAAATTTGTTTTTTTTGATTTTGTGGGCGTGTCTGTGGGCGGATTTCAAAAATTCGTAAACTTGATTATTTCGGGACCCTAGAGAGTATATGGTTAAAATTTCAGCTCTCTAGGTCCAGTTTAAAGGCCTAATTTTTGGCTACAGACGGACGGACGGACGGACGGACATGGCTAGATCGACATTACTATCGATGCTGATCATAAATATAGTAACTTTTAGGGGTCTACGGGCAATATTAAGTAAGATATGTTACAAACTATGCGTCAAAATTAATATACCCTTAGAATAGGGTATAAACAAGATAAAACCACATACAACCTTTAACTCACTTGAATTAACGTCTGACTACGCCTTTAACCAGCAAAAACAAGAATCAAATGCATGCAAAAGCCGGGAAGCAAGAATGAACAAGGGTAATGTGTGCAGTAGTTTCATGATTATGGTCGCACTTAAGTTTCAAGAAGTCGAGTAATGACTTACATTATCTATAGACCAAATGATGCAAAAATCAATGCGTTTGTATGTTTCTAGCGTTCCGTAGCCAAATGGCAAAAGACGGAAACCTTATAGATTCGTCATGTACGTCTGTCTGTCTGTCCGGGCATGTCACAGCCACTTTTTTCCGAAACTATAAGAGCTATACTGTTGAAACTTGGTAAGTAGACGTATTCTGTGAACCGCATTAAGATTTTCACACAAAAGTAGAAAAAAAACAATAAATTTTGGGGGTTCCCCATACTTAGAACTGAAACTAAACCATTTTTTTTTATCAAACCCATACGTCTGGGGTATCTATGGATAGGTCTTCAAAAATGATATTGAGGTTTCTAATATCATTTTTTTCTAAACTGAATAGTTTGCGCGAGAGACACTTCCAAAGTGGTAAAATGTGTCCCCCCTCCCTGTAACTTCTAAAATAAGAGAATGATAAAGCTAAAAAAAATATAATATGTACATGCAAACTTCCACCGAAATTGATTTGAACGAGATCTAGTAAGTAGTTTTGTTTAATACGTCATAAATCGTAAAACGCAATTTACCTTTCATTCAATAAACTCAAATACATATATAAAAAAAAACATTTAATTTCATAAACATGAACCTTTTGCGTAAACCGTGAACCATTATTTTCTAATAACAAGAACTTTTATATGATGTTACTTGCTGCTACGGAACCCTTCATGGGCGAGTCCGACTCGCACTTGGCCGCTTTTTTTGTATAAAATTTTCTTCGTAAGTAGATAATCATCTGCCAATTAGGACGTCGCCTTACTCTGCATCTGTATTCCATCGGAGACCTGCGTTAATATAAGTCGTCTTTTGTTTTTGCACTCAAAGTTATTTTTTATCTATTTTTGTGACGTCTGTGATGAAAAAATAAAAAGTTCGACTGCCAACAATTTAAAAAAAAAACTTATATCGAAAAAATCAAAATTGGAGCTACAAACCTGAAATTGGAATAAAATGGTTCTTTCTAGGGGTCCAAAATGATTAAGTGCACAGATTTTTAAAATCTGCCTACTGGCACGCCAACTTTAAAACGTTTTATTAAAGCAATCAATAAAAATTAAAGTTCTATGTTTGCAAAGTAAATACTTAGATTACGTCACTACACTTAGGTAAAAACAAAAAAGAAATGTATTTCTAACAAAAATCCCTTAAAATCGTAAAAAGGGTTTTATAACAAAATATGTAGACAATATCCCTCGTCCATACTTATATCTTCGCCACGTGTGGGAATGCCTACACAGACTGAAAAGACTAGGCGGGAAAAACATAATTTCCATCTGCTGGGTACCTGGCAATGTTGGCATGAGGCAGGCAATGAGGCAGCGGCCTCTCTGGCAAGAAAAGGGGCAGAGGAACCCTTCAGAGGACCTGAACCGTTCTGCGGGATAGGAGTACGCACTCTACGCGAAGAGTTCAGGAGACTGAAGGAAGAAACAAGGGCCAAAACCTTTCTCAACCTCCAAGGTCTGAGGCAAGCAAAGAAACTCTTAGGAAACTATAACCAAAAGAAATTCAAAGCTTGTGTCAGACTTAACAAAAACAACATAAGAATCCTAACAGGCCTCCTCATGGGGCACTGCAGACTCCAGGAGCACCTGAGGAAAATGGGTATATCAGAGGACGGGCCTTGCAGATTCTGCAGTGAAGCAGCCGAAACTCCAGACCACATGTTGGAATCCTGTGGGCACTGGCCCACAAAAGGATAAGATATTTGGGCAGGCACCAAATAACAGACAAGGACATATAAACTATGGACCCACAGTTCATTCTCAGATTCATCAAG
This sequence comes from Portevinia maculata, assembly GCA_949715645.1. NCBI lineage: Eukaryota > Metazoa > Arthropoda > Insecta > Diptera > Syrphidae > Portevinia > Portevinia maculata. Next base: position 78,881,389 of record OX454526.1, on the reverse strand, counting down.
GAAACTGGACTAGACGTTGTGCTCTAAGGAGTGTTACCTGCCAAAAATAAATCAGAGCAATACCTCACAAAAGAAGTATCAGAGAGGGCTCTGAAAGAGGACATGAACCTCCCCGAGGTACAAGCAGGGGACACAATAGACCAATAGGTCGCAGCGTAATATACCTTAAGTAAATATTATTATTATTATTATATGTTTGCCAAGCCCAAATTTTTGGGGATAGGAATAGGAATAGGGGTCACCCAAGCGGACTGTATCCTTTCCTTATGTTTTTTCCTCTTTTTCAATGCATTATTATTATACATTCTCCATTTAACACATATTATTACCGAGACTGGGTATAAAGCTATTTTCCTATTGAAAAATTTATGTTTTTAACGTGACATTCTTATATAAATAATTGGTAGAAGGAAAATCTACAAGAAAAACCTTCTATGAATAGATAAGATAGTGAGAAGGGGAGGGAAAAACTGAAAAGAGGCAAATCAATGACTTCTTACAAAACTGTATATGAAATCAATTTAATATGTTATCTGATACTAACAATTAGAAGAAATACTCGTATTTCAGAAATATTTGTTAAAATTTTTTTATAATTGTTTCTTATAACAGTTTCTAAAAATTCAAAAAACATCACTTTTCTTAAAACCGGCTCTAATGATATTTATTATATATATTTTGAATTTTTAATACTTGAAGTAAATGAAAGAATATAATATAATCAGATCTTCGCAAAATACTCGAATAACGGCACATTAAAATAACGGATATATCTCAAAAATCGGTGAAGTAATTTAAAAGAAATCTGGCATTAATGCTAAGGCTACTATCTTGAACAAACTTTCATACTAAGATTTTCAAAATTTTTTTTATATACGAGTAGTTTTAATTCATAAAAGAGTTTCTAACATTTTCAAAAACTGCTCTTTTCTCTAAAACGGCTTTAATGATTTTTATCTGTGTTGGTGTTTTAAGTACTTGGAGTGAAGGTAAGAAATTGACATACTTACTCAGTTTTTACCGAAAGATAACACTGGTACCAGATGCATTTTTATACCCTATTCTAAGGGTATATTAATTTTGACGCATAGTTTGTAACATACCTTAATATTGCCCGTGGATCGATATTAATGTCGATCTAGCCATGTCCGTCCGTCCGTCCGTCAGTCGGCAAAAATTAGGCATTTAAACTGGGCCTAGAGAGCTGAAATTTTAACCATATACTCTCTAGGGTCCCAAAATAATCAAGTTTACGAATTTTTGAAATCCGCCCACAAACTCAAAAAAACAAAATTTTGGAAAAAATCGAATGTTGAGCTAGAAAGCTGAAATTTTTTGTATATGATCTACTACTCCTAAAACTGCTTGGGATATAACAATTTCGAAATCCGCCCACTGACACGCCCACAATTAAATAAAACAATTTTATTGAAAAACCAAAATTTGAGCTAGGGAGCTGAATTTTATAATATATACTCTCTAGGGGCCCTTTAAGCTCATGTGTAAATATTTTCAAAATCCGCCTACTGACACGCCCACAATTTAAAATCAACTTTTTTTGCAAATCCAAAGTTTGAGCTAGGGTGCTGAAATTTATAATATATACTCTCTAGGGGGCCCTTTATGCTCATGTGTTAATTTTTTTAAATCCGCCTACTGACACCCACAATTAAATAAAACATTTGATTGAAAAACCCAAGTTTGAGTTAGAGAACGTTTTTTCTTACAAAAGCCTCGTTTTTTTCGATTAAATCCTTTAAATGTTATATAACAAAATATGTAGAGCGTTCTTAACAATTCAACCATACTAAGACTTTTGTCACACCCACTTATAAGGGATAGGAATAAGAATAGGGTATCCAACAGTTCGCCCATGCGGACTATAGCCCGTCCCTATGTTTTTATTCAAAATGTTTTTTTCAATGCAATTAAGAAAAATCAAATATAGCTGCATAATAAAAGGTGTTCAAATTTGACGTATCATTTTAAATTGGCCGTCACTTATTTTAAAGCTATTAATTACACCGAGGTTTTTTCGGGTATGGGGTAAATACATTCCCGTTAGCTAAAATGGATCGGCAACGTGTTTTTATTATTAAAATTTATTTTAAAATGGTGAAAGTTTTGCAGAAGTTGAAAGAAAATTTCGTTCAAAATACGGTAGAGAAAATGCTCGGTGAAAATGCGTTATCGTTCATTAATTTGAAGAAACTGGTTCGGTTCAAGAGAAGTAAAGCCTATCAGCGTATTGGTCGTTCGAGTGGAAATATTGCAGCTGTTAGCAGAGGTGTTGCTGAAGGGCCAAGGACGTCAATTCGTCGTCGTTTACAGGAATTAAACCTCAAACCAACAACTTTGTTTAACATTTTGCGCAAAGATCTACATGTAAAGGCTTACAAAATACAGTTAACACAAGGATTAAAGCCAACCGACCACGCAGTGCGTCGGCAAATCGTTAATTGGGCCGTAGAGAAGCAACAACAAAATGACAATTTTTTCAAGTAAATTTGCTTGACTGATGAAGCTCATTTTGAAATTGGCGGTTATGTCAATAAACAAAACTGTCGCATTTGGGCTGAAGACAATCCTAGAGGATTGTTTGAAAGGCCAATGAAATCAAAAAAAGTTACTGTATAGTGTGGATTTTGGTGTGTTGGCGTAATTGGTCCATTTTTCTTCGAAGATGAAAATGGCAATGCAGTTACTGTGGATGGAGCTCGATATCAACCGATGATTATAACCTTTTTGTTGAGTCAATTGGAAGATATTGATGTGCAGTATATCTAGTTTCACACAGGATGGTGCAACATGCCACACAGCAATGAACTCAATCGATCTTTTGAAAGAGAAGTTTTACAATCGCATAATTTCCCGATGAACAGACGTGAATTGGCCACGAAGATCATGCGATTTAACAATATTGTATTCTTTCATATGGGATTTCTTGAGGAGTTGAGTTTATATCGATTATCCTAAAACTGTTCAACACCTCAAAGACAGCACCATCGAGCAAATATAACTTATTGAACCAACATTATGGGAAAAAGTGATTCAAAATTTTGGTAGAAGGTTGACAGTCTGCCGAGCTAGCAGAGGAGGTCACTTGGACGACATTTTTTTTCATTATTAACTCATAAGAAAATGTGATTCGCAACCAATTCTTACACAAGCGAGAAAGCTTTCGTATGACCCAGTTGTGCACTTTATTACATATTATGGTAAAGTAAGCACAGTGTAACTAAGTAAAATTATTGTCTAATATTTCTTACTAAATAATTTCAGAATTTGCAATATTTCTATTCTGACAAAAATGCAATAACCGAGACCGCGAATCATAATGGTAAACATTTTATGAAAAGGCACACTAATCTTTCGTTACGGAATTATGAAAACGACTACTGAATTTGACTCAATACACCACTCAATTAAAAATAAAACGAGTGAAATATCAAATTAAGTTATATGGAGAGATTTGTTAAAGTAAACAAAATATTTTTGTCCTCATTCTATTTCTTTAAAACTTGAATTTAAGTGATGTGCGTACACATATGGTCCCAGTAGGTCAAAAACGACCAAAAATAAAAAAAAAGTAACAAATCCAAGCATCAAACAACAAGAAAGGCGATCATATGTCTTGAAAGAATTTTCGTGGCATATCCCCTCTAAATGTCGCATGTAAGATCCTATATGGCGTTAATACGGACGGCAATATCTTCAATAGATCAGTCCAACTACTGCACTCAGAGAAAAAAATAGTCATTAATGACTATTTTTTGACTATTTTCATAGCCCGAATCATGACCACTATTTTTATTAGTTAAAAATAGTTACTTATGATTATTTGGGTTGTAAATTTATTATTTATAATAGTCATGGTTGAACTTTTGACGTACGCTTTTATTATTCAATAACTAAGCAATAGTAATTTTTGACAATTTATATTACTATTTCTAACTACATATTTTCAACTTATTTTGTTCTTTAATAGTCTTTCCGTAAATTTCGTAGAATAGTATCTAATTACTAAGACAATAGTTACAAAAATAACTATTTTTTTCTCTGAATGTGGGATACACGATCGATATCGACACCATCAGCCGATGTCAGCGTGCTGTGCTAGAGGGTTTCATGGCGATTGAAGAACTGGCAAAATTGGTTGGCCTTGAAGTCAACGAGGACAAAACGAAGCACTTGCTGTTAACAAAAATCTGTCCACCGACTAGGACAAAACGTCACTGTTGAGTAAACATCAAATCCACAAATGACACCTTAGTAGAAATCCGACGAAGGCTTACCATAGAAAACCGTTGCTACTTAGGTTTAACAAAGTAAAGCGGTTCAAAACTCCTAAATCGGAGGACCTAATGTATAAGCTAACAAAACACCAATGCTGGCATTTCTGCTAAATGTCGCCGAGTGCTGGAAAATAAGCAGAACCGAGGAGCTAATTTTGGGTTCCTTGGTTCGCGAACGCTATGACCTGTACCAAGATGTCGATGTATTCCAAACAGCTAAAACACGTCGACTTCATTGACTCTACCACATCGAGCGAATGGACAATAATGTTTCAGCTAAGAGGATCTTCGACTCCAAGCATAGGTTCAAGAAGACAATGAAGATCGAGCCTCTGTTTAAAAGACCAAGCCATCGTGGATGCCAGAGCGCTTGGTCTGGACAATTCGAAGCAGTGTGCCCGGCATCGCTAATAATGGAATCCTGCAGTATCTCAGGCAGAGTCTCCGCGGGTCGGGACCCCGTGAAGTAAGTAAGTAACAGTTCTACCAATGTGTAATTTTCGCTCAGTATCTATCTGTCTTCTTTATGGGCTGCCGAAATTTATGCATTTTTGACATAAAGAAATTCACTTAAATTTGATGCGATACGTATTACATTTGTTTTTAAACGCTTTAAAACTCAACACAAGCTAAAATAATAAATTACAAACACGAGAAGATGCACCCATTGGTTGATTGACACGCAAATCGAAAGAGTTTCGTAACAAAACGACGCCGCCCGATGCCATAAAAATAAATAAAAGCCGTATTACACGAAGTGCAGCTGTCAGAAAGCGTTGATATCATTTTTCTTCCGATTTCTCAGAATTGGCAGCCCATTCGGGAGCAGTTAGGAAGTCAAGTCAAGTGGACTAACCACGATATGCCGTCACTATTCTTCGGGCTTAAGTGCATCAATTCACCGACTCTTTTTCCTATCCTGGTAGATAACCAGGCAATTATTAAAAACTGATGAACTGCAAATAAAAACATAGGGGCGGGCTACAGTCCGCTTGGGCGAACTGTTGGATACCCTATTCTTATTCCTATATCTCATAAGTGGGCGTGACAAAAATTTAAAGGATTTTATCGAAAAAACTAAGCTTTTGTAAATAAAAACGCTCCCTAGCTCAAACTTTGGTTTTTCAATAAAATTGTTTTATTTAATTGTGGGCGTGTCAGTAGGCGGATTTAAAAAAAATTTAAGTATGAGCATAAAGGGCACCTAGAGAGTATATACTATAAATTTCAGCTCCCTAGCTCAAACTTTGGACTTTCAAAAATAAAAAAAAAAAAATTGTGGGCGTGTCAGTAGGCGGATTTTGAAAATATTTACACATGAGCATAAAGGGCCCCTAGAGAGTATATACTAAAAATTTCAGCTCCCTAGCTCAAATTTTGGTTTTTCAAAAAAAATATTTTATTTAATTGTGGGCGTGTCAGTGGGCGGATTTTGAAAATTTTATGTCCCAAGCAGTTTTATGGGCCAAAGATCATATATAAAAAATTTCAGCTTTCTAGCTCAAAATTCAATTTTTCCCAAAATTTGTTTTATTTAATTGTGGGCGTGTCAGTGGGCGGATTTTGAAAATTTTATGTCCCAATCAGTTTTATGGGCCATAGATCATATATAAAAAATTTCAGCTCTCTAGCTCAAAATTCGATTTTTTCCAAAATTTTGTTTTTTTGAGTTTGTGGGCGTGTCTGTGGGCGGATTTCAAAAATTCTTAAACTTGATTATTTCGGGACCCTAGAGAGTATATGGTTAAAATTTCAGCTCTCTAGGTCCAGTTTAAAGGCCTAATTTTTGCCGACGGACGGACGGACGGACGGACGGACGGACGGACGGACGGACGGACGGACGGACGGACATGGCTAGATCGACATTACTATCGATGCTGATCATAAATATAGTAACTTTTAGGGGTCTACGGGCAATATTAAGGTATGTTACAAACTATGCGTCAAAATTAATATACCCCTAGAATAGGGTATAAACATAGGGACGGGCTACAGTCCGCTTGGGCGATCTGTTGGATACCCTATATATATATATAAGAGAAATGTACTCTATTGATGAAATAAAATTAAATTAAATTATTCTTATTCCTATCCCTCATAAGTGGGCGTGACAAAAGTCTAAGTATGGTTGAATTGTTAAGAACGCTGTACATATTTTATCGAAAAAACGAAGGTTTTGTAAAAAAAACGCTCCCTAGCTCAAACTTTGGTTTTCCAATAAAATTGTTTTATTTAATTGTGGGCGTGTCAGTAGGCAGATTTAAAAAAAATTACGCAGAGAGTATATATTATAAATTTCAGTTTCCTCGCTCAAACTTTTCAATAAAATTCTTTTATTTAATTGTGGGCGTGTCAGTGGGCGGATTTTAAAAATTTCCCGAGCAGTTTTAGAAGTCATATATAAAAAATTTCAGCTTTCTAGCTCAAAATTCGATTTTTTTGAAAATTTTGTTTTTTAGTTTGTGGGCGTGTCTGTGGGCGGATTGCAAAAATTCTTAAACTTAATTATTTCGGGACCCTAGAGAGTAAAATTTCAACTCTCTAGGTCCAGTTTGAAGGCCTAATTTTTGCCGACAGACGGACGGACGGACATGGCTAGATCGACACTACTATTGATGCTGATCATAAATATAGTAACTTTTAGTGGTCTACGGGCAATATTAAGGTATGTTACAAACTATGCGTCAAAATTAACATACCCTTAGGGGTATAAAAATAACAAGAAAATATTTTAATTGCATTTGTGATTAAGACATCGGAATTGAAAGTGAACAAACATGCCAATTTTATTAAAGTTATTAGGAAATATACAACTTTTCTCATACCTTCATTATCCAAAAGTTGAAGAGATTACCTCAATTTAAATAACATATTGCATTCAAATTAACGTACTACACTGTAAAATGATATTGTTATCAGTGATTAATTTTTAGTGAAGGACAGCGTAACTCCAACATCAGATTTTACTGATTACCAAAGCAATCCTTTTAACAATTATTCTAGTCCCTAATTCAAGAATGTGTGTAGATGTTGATGTCTTGTTAAGCAATGATAAGGTTTTGACACTGTAATAAATTGCAAACCCAAATGTATGCTCAGAAAGTATAAATAAATCATTAATTCTTTACATTTCTATACAGTAATGTCCGTTTGTAACGAACTCGAGGTTCTGGACATAATCATGTTTTGTTCTGAAAGGCAAAGAGAAAAAGAAAAAATAGAAAAACCACTTCAAATACACACAACAGCATTTCAGTGTACTGTAATCATATATTTTTATTTAATTTTTAATCAAATTAATCAATATTCTTAGTTTGTTTTGAAACTTGAGCAAAATTTTATTTTATTGGGAAATAATTTGACGTCTGCAAGTTCATTCAAAATCCTTTGAGGAGTGTTTCGTGACTGAAGAAAACAACTTTGGCCCTCAAAAAGGCATAAGGCGTCCGATTAAGCACTAGATCTGCTATAAATTCCACCTTCTCATAATTTGTTTCTTCTTCATCATTTTCATCAACACCTTCACTGTTGTGTAGTAAAATGTGAGTTAAAGTCATTTTTATACCCTATTCTAAGGGTATATTCATTTTGACGCATAGTTTGTAACATACCTTAATATTGCCCGTAGACCACTAAAAGTTACTATATTTATGATCAGCATCAATAGTAGTGTCGATCTAGCCATGTCCGTCCGTCCGTCCGTCTTTCGGCAAAAATTAGGCCTTTAAACTGGACCTAGAGAGCTGAAATTTGAACTATATACTCTCTAGGGTCCCGAAATAATCAAGTTCAAGAATTTTTGAAATCCGCCTACAGCGCCCACAAACTCGAAAAAACAAATTTTTGGAAAAAATCGAATTTTGAGCTAGAGAGCTGAAATTTTTTGTATATCATCTATGACTCCTAAAACTGATCGGGAGATAACATTTTTAAAATCCGCCCACTGACACGCCCACAATTAAATAGAACAATTTCATTGATAAGTCAAAATTTGAGCTAGGAAGCTGAAATTTATAAGTTAAACTTTCTATGGGCCCTTTATGCTCATGTGTAATTATTTTCAAAATCCGCAAACTGACACGCCCACAATTTAAAATAAACTTTTTTTGAAAATCCAAAGTTTGAGCTAGGGAGCTGAAATTTATATATATACTCTCTAGGACCCTTTATGCTCATGTGAAAATATTTTCAAAATCCGCCTACTGACACGCCCACAATTTAAGAAAAAAACTTTTTTGGAAATCCAAAGTTTGAGCTAGGAAGCTGAAATATGTAATATATATTCTCTAGGGGCCCTTTATGCTCAAGGGTATTTTTTTTTTAAATCCGCCTACTGACACGCCCACAATTAAATAAAACAATTTTATTGGAAAACCAAAGTTTGAGCTAGGGAGCTTTTTTTTTATAAAAACCTTCGTTTTTTCGACAAAATCCTTTCAATGTTATATAACAAAATCTGTAGAGCGTTCTTAACAATTCAACCATACTTAGACTTTTGTCACGCCCACTTATGAGGGATAGGAATAAGAATAGAGTATCCAACAGTTCGCCCAAGCGGACTGTAGCCCGTCCATATGTTTATACCCTATTCTAGAGGTATATTAATTTTGACGCATAGTTTGTAACATACCTTAATATTGCCCGTAGACCCCTAAAAGTTACTATATTTATGATCAGCATCGATAGTAATGTCGATCTAGCCATGTCCGTCCGTCCGTCCGTCCGTCCGTCCGTCCGTCCGTCCGTCGGCAAAAATTAGGCCTTTAAACTGGACCTAGAGAGCTGAAATTTTAACCATATACTCTCTAGGGTCCCGAAATAATCAAGTTTACGAATTTTTGAAATCCGCCCACAGACACGCCCACAAACTCAAAAAAACAAAATTTTGGAAAAAATCGAATTTTGAGCTAGGAAGCTGAATTTTTTTATATATGATCTATGACTCCTAAAACTGCTCGGGATATAAAATTTTCAAAATCCGCCCACTGCCACGCCCACAAAAAAATAAAACAATTTTATTGAAAAACCAAAATTTGAGCTAGGGAGCTGGAATTTATAATATATACTCTCTAGGGGCCCTTTAAGCTCATGTATAAATATTTTCAAAATCCGCCCACTGACACGCCCACAAATAAATAAAACAATTTTTTTGAAAATTCAAAGTTTGAGCTAGGGAGCTGAAATTTATAATATATACTCTCTAGGGGCCCTTTATGCTCATGTGTTAATTTTTTTTTTAAATCCGCCTACTGACACGCCCACAATTAAATAAAACAATTTTATTGAAACACCCAAGTTTGAGCTAGGGAGCGTTTTTTTTGATAAAATCCTTTAAATGTTATATATAACAAAATATGTAGAGCGTTCTTAACAATTTAACCATACTTAGACTTTTGTCACGCCCACTTATGAGGGATAGGAATAAGAATAGGGTATCCAATAGTTCGCCCAAGCGGACTGTAGCCCGTCCCTATGTTTTTAAATGAATTTGGATATATTTCTTTGTAAATAATTATTTATTTAAATTTCAGGACCGCTTTTCCAAAAAAATTAAAACAACAAACATTGCTTTTCACTAGCATTGCATTTAGACTGTGATTGTGATTTCTTTTATAAAAAAGATGCGGATTTTAGAACTTACTTACTTAGGGTAGGTTAGTCTAGCGCTGCACTCCGGGGTGGACCTGGGCCTCAACCAACAAGTGTCTCTAATCAGCACGATCTTTGGCCGGCTGTCTTCCGTTTCGCACAGTTGGTTAAGGTCCCCTTCCGCTTGCGTGCGCCACCTGAGTCGCGGTCTTCCTCTACTGCACCGTCCCTCGGGTGTGGATTCGAAGATCTTCCGGGCTGGAGCATTCACGTCCATTCGCTCTACATGACCCAGCCACCTCAGTCGTTGGACCTTCACTCTTCTGGCTAAGTCGATGTCGCTGTACAGCCCGTAGTACAGTTTGCCGTTGTATCTCCTCCTTCATTCACCGTCAATGCAGACGGGACCAAAAATTACACGAAGAATTTTCCTCTCAAAACAACCAAGAGTGACCTCATCCGCTTTTGCTAGAGTCCATGCCTCTGCACCATAGAGAAGGACTGCGATTATTAAGGTCTCATAAAGGGTCAATCCGAGATTGCCATACAACCATTCTGATCTGTGATAATTTATTTTTAATAGTGATGTCGTTTATGTTATTTATTCGTTACTTCTTTATTAAATTTGTGTTCTGTGCTGTTATGGACAACATACAATATTTTAAATTAAAAATGTTAACTAATGTAAGTAATAAAATTTTCCATCAGATTGACACATTATTGATATATACTTATTATAATATGTATGTTTGGTTTGTTCTTTAAGATTTAAATAAATGAAATAAACCCCAGAGGAAGTTGGCAAAAAACCGATGAAACGTAGGGTGCAAGGATGAATTAGCGTGTTTTAATTGCATCAAAAACAAAAAAGACCATTAAGCCGAAAAACAAGGTAAACTTAAGGTCACTATAGTTGTTCGAGAGAGGGCTTTGCTACTCAATTGCTTTCTTGGCCCAAAGAAACAGCGATTGACAAGAGTTATTCTTTGTTTAATCTCAGCACTGGTGTCGTTGCTTGAGTTCATTGCGAAGCCTAGGTAGACAAAGTCTTGAACTACCTCAAAGTTATATCTGTCTATAGTAACATTCTGTCCGAGACGTCGGTGTTGGCTGTCCTTTCTTGAAGACAACATATACTTTACCTTGCCGTCATTGATCGCCAAACCCATCTTCGCCGCCTCCGTCTCAATACTCACGTTCTGCCGATTATGTCGATGTCGTCGGCGTAGGCGAGTAGATGGACGGACTTTTGAAAGATAGTGCCTCTGGTGTTAGCATTTGAGTTTTGCACTATTCTTTCAAGAACGATGTTGAAGAAGTCACATGACAACACATCGCCTTGTCGAAATAATTTTTTGACATCCTGCACAAACGGACGAATCTGCCGCAGTTTGAATATTTGGTCGATGGTAGACTTTCCCGACCTGAAGCCACACTGATAGGGACCAATCAGGTTGTTGACGAAAGGCTTCAAGCGTTCACACGATGTTAAGAAGACTAATACCTCTGTAGTTGGCGCAGTTCAGAGGGTCTCCTTTCTTGAGGATCGGGCAAACAATGCTGAGGTTCCACTCATCGGGCATACTTTCCTTCGACTTTTAGAAGCGAGAACAAATTTCCAACACTATCCATTTTGATTTTATTTTACAACTTTAAACAATAATGTTTGTAAACAAAACAAAAAAATCCACAAAATATTCATAATTAAATTAAATGTCAAATCGAGATGGTATAATGCACACCCGACAGATAGCTGAATGGAAAGGGAATCGCATGGGTGAATCGGATTCACGATTCACGCGGATAACACATAACCGGCTTTTCCAACTAATGCGAATTTATATATTTGGCACGAATCTTATCCTATCTCATTATCCACTTGGATGTTTGTCAGACTTTTGCAAGCAGTGGTACAGGTGTAACTCGACCCCGATATAAATAAAAAAATAATACCCGTACAATTGCTAATTTTCGTTAAGTAAAAATTTGGTTCAGTTATTGGATTAAAGCGCTTTCTTATGTAGGTAAGTTTCTGCAAATGGCTTCATATCCATATCCAACAGCATTCAAAGATTCACTAAAAAAAGCTGTCAGTTATATTTCAACTTATTTAGTCGCTTATTAACCCACCTCGATGAATTAGTAAATCACATGTTAATGAACGTCAATTTAATTCAAAAAATGTTTATTAATAAGATCTCTCATTTAACTCATTTATTTACCCTAGAATTGTAAACATATTTTTTGACTCTTTATTGGTAAACCTCGCCTGTGAGGCGACTTTTATAAAAAAGCACATTTAACCGTTAAAAAACAAAAAGATATTGAAACAGGAAGAAAAATGTATTTATTACATATTTGGTTACAAGAATTGACAAAAAAACAATTGGTTATTAAATATCTTAAAAATATTACACTAATATTTGGAGTTCATATATTTTAATCTATGGTATGAAGAGATGTTTTACAAAAATTAAAAAAAATAATAAAAATCAGTTCGGAGTAAACAAAAGTCTGCTTTGTACAGCCCTTAAATCTAATTAACATATTTTAAAAATTATATAAGGCGTATAACTTCAAAAACTTGTGCAGAACAAAATTAATTTTGTGGATTTTCCACGTACATTTTTACGTCACATTTCGCAATTTTGCACAAATTGCACATACAAATTTGTGTAAATAATTACTCCTATTGGGAAACCTCGCCTCACAGGCGACACATGGTGTGTATATATCGGCAATGCAATGGAGAAAAACAAAGCACGTTTCCGCACAAGCACGTACAACACTCAACAGAGTTGGCACGAGCACGAGTTGATACGAGCAACCGATTGGGAAATATCGCAAAATAAAAAAATTGTTTCGCCTCACATTACCATTCTAGGGCTAAAGACAACTCACCCTTGGATTGCGTTTATTAAAACGGCTGTTGCCCTGCAGCCAATTTGAATCTCAACTCCTTTGTGCTGAGGTTTAAATGAATTATTCGTTTGAAAACTTGATTGGCTGTTTACTGCGCAGTACAAACATCTCTATGATTGTTCTCTGATTTATTGTAATTGTAATGTGAGACATTTTAGTTCGTTTCAATCGAACATTTTCTTCATTTAGCATATAAAAAATGTTGCTTTAAGGGGTTCATTCTTGGCAAAAATATAATCCACAGGTCGTATAGGACTGATTGAAATGGTTCGTTTTAACGAAAAATTTTCTATAATTGGGTTCGCTACAAGCGTTCACTACTGTAAAACATTTATATTGAGATTGTACGAGCAAGGAAGCACAGAGTGATTGGTGCTACACAACAACAACAACACAATACAACAAAGTGTCACGAGAGAAAGATTAAAGATTCTGGTTCTGGTACACAGAAATGTCCGTGTCAATCCTCGACTGAACATAAATATCCCACCTTCGCAAACACCCTTGTCATTACAAGTGGAGGTTCTATCTGAATGTAGATGCCCAAATTGCTTGTGTTGTATTTTTGTTATTTATTTTTGATGCGTAAACATCCCGACGTTTTGTCTGGGGTGGAGTAAATTGTCGATAGGTTTTATTTTACATCCAACGCTGCCTTAAAGTATGGGGTGAATTTATTAATTTATCAATGAGAGCATTTTGAAAGGGTCCTTCTACAAGGTGGTGCAAAAGTAATCCTTCTATCAGAAAATGCTATAAATTTTGCGATTGGCCCCTAATGTCAGTTCTGTTTTGACAATTGTGTAGTAAACACATGCGAAATACACGTTAATAAACAATATTGGTGACTATTTATTTGAGCAATAATCGGTCGGTGACTTTGGCACAACGTGAATTTCTTCGCAGATTTCCTACCCGTCCAACGCCTACTGGTGAAACACTGCGACGTTTAGCCGCTCGCCTCGAAGAGACTGGCACAACACGAGATGCTGCCAGGCGTGGCAGACCCCGGAGTAGCCGTTCTGCAGAGAATATTGCTGCTGTAGCCGAAGATGTCATGGAAGCGCCGTGGACATCGACCAGACGACGTGCCACGCAAATGGGTATCAGTCGACGGTCTTTACAGCGAATTTTGGTACAAGATTTGAAGATGTTTCCGTACAAAGTCCAGACGGTGCATCAGCTGTTAGCTTCTGACCGCCAATCGCGTCTAACATACGCTCAAGCCATCCTTAATCACCACCAAGAGGAAGATGATGTTTCATCAAAAATAATCATGAGTGATGAGGCCCATTTCCATCTTAGCGGGTACGTAAATAAGCAAAATTTACGCTTCTGGGGCACTGAAAATCCGCGTGTAACCCACGAAGAGCCATTACACCCGCTCAAAGTCACTGTATGGTGTGCTGTTTTCGCTGGAGGAGTCATCGGACCTTTTTTCTTCGAAGACGTCGCGGGCCAAACGGTTACTGTGAATGGTGAGCGTTACAGAGCAATGGCCAACGAGTTCTTTTTGCCGCAACTTGATGAATTGGGATTGGAAAACATGTGGTTCCAATAGGGCGGTGCAATGGCACACACTGCACGTGCCACAACCGATATGCTGAAGGATGCATTTCCCGGGCGCCTAATCTCCCGTTTTGGCGATTTGCACTGGCCAGCAAGATCGCCTGATTTGACCGCTCCAGACTTCTTTTTGTGGGGCTTTTTGAAGTCGCGGGTTTATGTCAACAAGCCTCTGACTCTTGCAGCTCTTAAAGACAATATCCGTCAACAATGTGAGGACCTATCGCCGGAAGTTTTGGCCAAAGTGATAGAAAATACCATAAAAAGGGCTCAAATGACAATCAACTGTGGCGGCGGCCATTTACATGATATCATATTCTCGACTTGATGTAAACAAAATTAAAAGACCAAATAAAAATAATCCACAAGAAGAATCAAAGTTTTTCATTTTTTTTTTTTAAATTACAGCCAAAAAACATCGGAAGGTTATTTTTGCGCCACCTTGTATATCCGGGAAGGCGACCAGGGTGAATTCCAACTGATTGCCTTTGTGAAAGGCGTGTTTTGCTTGGGTAGCGCTGTACTATCAACCGAATCCTTGATCAGAAGGTATTGGAATGACTGCACTTCTGGAATAATCGTATTACTTACTTTACTTATTTAACGGACTCCCGACCAGCGTAGAGTCTCTGCTTGAGACACTGCAGACACTTCCATCCTCCACGGATCCCGGGCACGCTACTTCCAGTTGCCCAGACCAAGCACACTAGCATCCGAGGCTTGGTCTTTAAAACGGAGGTTCGGTCTTCCTTGTCATCTTGAACCTGGGGGCTGGGAGTCAAAATTCTCTCCGGTGGAGCATGATTGCTCCAACTAGTGCTGCTGGATTCTGCTGGATTCTCCCCATGAATCGACACTTCGTGCTGCTTCCCAGCATCATGAGCTTTCAGTCACTTAATGAATACAAATTAATGGTCATGATTCTTAATATTCAACTGCTGTAAGATGTTTATTGTTATTTTTCCTTAAAATTATTCAAATCATCCTAATTTTAATGTTAATCTTAGTTTTTATATGCTCTTCTTTTATTATTTTTTCTTTTTTCTATTTTTTCTTTCCTTTTTCCCTTTCCTTCAGTAGTGCCTACAGTGTGAAGTCTAGATTTAAAAAAAAAACACGTCCTTTAAGTTCTGTGACAGGCTGCCGCTGATGAATTTCTCGTGATTCTGAATTTGAATAATTGCACTTGCTAAGCAAACCTACTTTGAACAAAAACTTGACAAGAATCTTTTTTCGCGAACGTTGGGGCAGAATTTACGTTAGCTAGCGATTCATACAACTCCCGATGGCCAGTGCAATGCAACCCCCAATGAAATTAATTCGTTTTTTGTCTGCAGTAACTCTACTCAAAATAATGTAACAAGTGATAATAATATCACAACTTCGCTGTCTGAATGTAACACATTTAGGAATTTTAGTTTTCGGTGTATTGACCTAAATGAACTCACTTTGTGTATTATTTCCATTAAAAGTCATGCTGTTGGTCCCGACCGAATTTCTCCTCGTTTTTTTTAACTCATTTATCCACATATATGTAAATATGTTCTCTTTATCGTGAATACTTGTTTAACAAGTTCCTTTTTCCCTTCACAATGGGTTATACCTATACCCAAAATACGGTCTCCTGATTCTCCTAGTGATTTAACTCCAATATCTCTTTTATGTTTTTTATCCAAGGTTTTGGAAAAATTAATGTACTTGCAAGTAGTCAAATATGTTGAGGAAGAGAACATTATTTTAGCTGGCAATCAGGATTTCGCACACATCACAGCTGTGAAACTGCTATGCTGAAATTAACTACTGATATAAGAACTGCCTTAGACAATGACGATTTCACTGCTCTCGTTCTACTTGATTTTTCCAAAGCTTTTGACAGAGTAAACCACAACCTCTTGCTTAGAAAACTGTGTTTTTCCTTTAATTTTAGCTCCACAGCTATATGTTTTATACAAAGTTTCTTATCTGGTCGCACACAAGGTGTTAAAATTAAAGATTCTTTGTCTGATCAATTGTTAGTCCATTAAGGAGTTCCCCAAGGATCAATTATTTATAAATGACATCTCATCTTCCATTAGTTCTTCCTTCCATCTATATGCGGACGATGTCCAACTTTATCTAAGCAGACCTATAGGGCTGATCGAAGATTGCATAGAACGGATTAGTTGTGATCTCGTTAATATTGCACGGTGGTCAGAAACTAACCTATTAACTTTAAACCCTAGCAAATCGCAAGCTATTTATTTTTTTAACAGGAGTTTGCCCTCTAGCGAGGTTCCTCCCATAAGACTCAACGGATTCCATTGCAGATAAGGTTAAGTGTCTCCACATAGTTCTAGGCTTATCAATGCAATGCTGTGATTTTGTTAAATCGATGCTGTGTAAGATCTATGGCGGTCTGCGAACACTATCTACGACTTACGGCAGACTTCATCTCACCTGAAATTCGTCTTAAACTTTTTAAAACACTGCTTTTACCCATTTTCACATTACGATGTATCTTCCCTAAACTAGATAACATTTGTGCCCGTCGAGTTGAGGTGGCGTTCAATGATTGCACCCGATTTGTGCTTAATCTAAGAAGGTCCGATAACATATCGCCATATAAATATATTTTACTGTGATGCTCTTTAAACACCTATCTAAAAAGACGTGCAATGACTTTCTTTTTTAAACTTCTAAGAAGTAGCTGTTCACCCTACTTACGCGAACTTTTTATTTACACGACATTTCCACGAAATCTCGACATCGTTATACCAAGATTTCAAAGGTTGGTGATGGAGAGATCTTTCCCTGTCCAGAGTATTGGGCTATTGACTATTCTTGATAATCGTGTTCAACCGATACAGTCTGTCTCGGAATTTAAACGACGTGTAACAGAATGTTTATAACTTTGTTATTTATTTATTTTTTCATACTAACGGCGAATCTACTTTCCCCTCTCTTTTTGTCCTTTCTTCTTCTTCCCCTATATCCTAACCTATTCCTATTGTCCTTCTTCTAAATTTTTGCTTAATCAAAAAAACTAAAAGATTAATTTCATTTCCAAATCATCTCTCTGTTAAAAGTTGCATAATATTGATACGTTGTTTATACCCTATTCTAAGGGTATATTAATTTTGACTCATAGTTTGTAACACACCTTAATATTGCCCGTGGACCCCTTAAAGTTACTATATTTATGATCAGCATCGATAGTAATGTCGATCTAGCCATGTCCGTCCGTCCGTCCGTCTGTCGGCAAAAATTAGGCCTTTAAACTGGGCCTAGAGAGCTGAAATTTTACCTGAGCTGATAGAGCGTGCTTTGATCAAGATCTGAATGAAAAAAGAAACACAGTTTGAACGCTCTGATGTGTCAGAGCTAAAGAAACACGACTTCTTTTTTTTGCCAACTCAGGCTCTGCTCTGAAATAAAAAGGAAAAACACCTATTGTACTGCTTTCCACCTGAGCCTGACTCAGACATTTTTAATAATTTATAGGACTGGCGAATAAGGTATCCATGACAATAGTTCAACATTTAAATTGGTAGCGAACGATTTTACAACGCGAACGGTGTGTACAAGGAGCGGTGTGTTTAAATATTCATGGAATTGGTGCAAAGAGCTCATGTATGTTTGGAAAAGCTGATTCTTGCCCTGCCTTGTAGCTATTCCCTTCACTTTTAAGCTTTGGACCACTAAATTGATTGTGCTATACAAATATATTGCGGCCCAGACGCCTCCTTCTCCGCTATTATGGCGTTTTGAAAAAAGCTCCTCTTTTCGCAGATCATGGAAGTTGTTATTATAGCCATGCAGTCGATCATTCGAACTTGCTCCTTGTTGCACATCCCAGGTCGTGTTTGTTCATTCACTGGTGGGTTTTTCTTAAGCTTCAGTCGCTTGAGGTGTGGCACCACAAATCACACGATGAACGGTATATTTGATTGCTGTATACCAGCTGCATGTCTGATTTTTGGTGTCGAAACATCTGAATTTAAAAATAAGTCTAATGATTTTTCAGGTTTTCGTTACTTTAAGGCATTTGCATTTTGTCCGTATATTTTCGGGTCCTTTAAATAATTGCCAACACCATGATCACTTCAATTGTTCTTACGAGCAATAGCGCGCATACACAACCTTTCTAATGGTAAAAATTATTCTGACAATGTCAAACTATTTCCCATTAAAAAAAAAGAATTAAAACAAAAACCTTTGAATATTTACAAATTTACCCTCACACAAGATCAATACTGTGGCTGCTCTATTCTTGTGAACCAATTTAAGTGCGTGTTGTTCTGAGTCATTCAGCAAAATGGTTACAAAGGTACTGTTAGCTTGTTCTATGCCGTTTTTTTATGGTTTATTGAACACCAAACTACTCTCTCATAAAAGATACTAAAAGGTTTATATTTTTTAATTGCGCCAAATGGCCCACTTCTCCTTATTGTAATTTGACATTTTTAGTTTTGGGCGCACTGGCATAGTGCCAAATCGCCTCAAAATTTAAGGCGATATGGCATTTTCCAGATTTGAGCTATTTGACATAGAACCAACTAAAATAGCAGAAACATAGAATCGCCCAAAATTGTTTTTGTGTCAAGTCACCCTGTTGGCGACAGATGAAAGTTATCTCAACTCGATTGGAACATCTTATAAATATTTTATTTTCGTTTCATATTGCAAACGGCAACACTGTTTTTTAGAACTGAAAACATGTAAAAGAAAATATAATGTAAACAGTTTCATAATGTAAATAATGTATTTTTCTTTCTAACGTAATGTCACAGTATAAATAAGAAGAACAAAGAATAAAGAATTATAACGTTTTAGTCAGCCAAAAAGGAAAGTCTTTTAATTCATCATAGTTTTGCAGATAAAGTGATAAAGTTTTTAGTGGTATTCACAGATATACTGATCCCACACGCAACACAAAACATTTTGGTCCATTCGATCCGTGAAAATCTGTAAAGAAAAGAAATTGCGTTTTAAAATTTTGTCGTAAAAGAAAAATCGAACAATTTAATTACCGTCCAAGTGTGTAGTGTAGTGTGATATTTTCGCTCCGGAGGATTACAACGAAGGCTACAAATCTTTGAGGGAAGGATTCATCTCAACCACATTTGCTGTTTACGCTGGATTTACAACAACAATCGCAAGCGAAGGCTTTAATCAGCACCAAGACGTCCAGCACAATTGTGATTTGCTTTGTCTGCAGGTGAGTCTGCATATTGTATCTGATATCTTTCTTTGATTCATTTATAAATATATATAATGTCGTATGGGAAATTGCAACTGAGTATTCTTGCAAGTATAAAGCAGGATAAGTTGAATTTTGGCAAAGCCGATAAAACTAGGTTAGGGAAGCTGAATTATCTTAATACTCGCATCGAGATGATGGATAAACAGTTTGCGATGGCAGAACACTACCACCAGCAGATACTCGGTACGGGAAAGGTGGAAGCTGATCTGAATGTGGCAGATTTGGAGGCAGCATATGATGTGATCCGTGAAATCTACGCTGATTACAAAACAGAAGTGTTAGATGCCATTGACAAACTGACGTCCGAGGGCTCCGCCAAATCAAAAAACGCATCAGCAGACAACAGTGAAGGAAGAGTAAGTGAGCTGAGGTTGCCTGTCATTACTTTGCCAACATTTTCCGGTGGTTATGAGTCGTGGAGGTCATTTCACGATATGTTTGTATCCCTGGTACACACCAACACAACGCTTACAGAGATTCAGAAGTTGCATTTTTTGAAGAGTAATGTTAGGGGCGATGCAGAAAGACTTCTTCAACACTTGGCCATTGACAAGGGCAACTATACCCGGGCGTGGGAGATCCTCACTGAACGTTACGACCATAAGAGGGTGCTTGTCAACACTCAATTAAAGCTGTTTTTCGGCCAGGTTTCGATGAGCAGCGAAACAGCAAACAACATCAAGCAGATTCTGGATACATCTCAGGAAATTATTCATTCTTTGGAGAATTTGGAGGTACCGGTCAAGCATTGGGATGCGATCTTGATTTTCGTCATTCTCCAAAAATTGTGCAACACGACGCAACAGCTGTGGGAAGAAAGATTAGGTAGTAGTAAGGAATTGCCACATATTAAAGATTTTTTCGAGTTTTTGCAGTGTAGATTCCGAACTCTAGAGGCTGTGGAACAGCAGTCAAGCGCGAAAGGTTCCAGGACGAAACCCGCCACTCAAGTTCTTCACACTCGACAGGTTCCGAAACGGCAGATCAACTGCAGGGTTTGTCAAAAAAGGCCGCATTCGTTAAGAGAGTGTAGGAAATTCTTGGAGATGGATGTAAGTCAACGAAAACGAACTGTTTTAAACATCAAGATCTGTGAGAACTGCCTTGCATACAGCCATTTCAATAACAAGTGTCCGAGTTCAAGGTGTTGCTATCACTGCAAACAGCGTCACAACTCTTTGCTACACCCCCTTCCACAAGATACGTTTACCCCTTCCTCAAACTATGTAGGTTTCAACCCAAATGCTCCGCAATTTGTTCCAAATAACCCAAATTCAACCCAAGGGCAACAACAGAACGGGAATAATTGGGCTTCAGCAACCAACAACTACCACAACCAAGTCCACACACAGCAAAATAACCCGACGACTACGCAGACGCAAACAGCTAATCCAAATCAGCCCCAAAGCCAGTCACAGTTTCAAAACGACCAGCCATCAACAAGTCAAAACTTCCGAGTTTACCATGCCAATTCTAACTCACAGGTTTTGCTTTCAACAGCTTTAGTAAGTGTGAAAGCCGGTAATGGAAGGTACTTGACATTGAGGGCTCTGATCGATACTGGTTCGGAGGCGTCGTTTATAACTGAGGCAGCAGTTCAGCGATTGAATCTGAAGACGAGGTGGACATTCAGCAGGATTACTGGGTTGGGGGAGGTCAACAGTGGAGCATCCAATAAAATCGTCAATCTCAGCATCGCATCACTGACCTCGAGCTTTGAAGGTCGATTGCAGGCTCTCGTCCTTAAGTCCCTGACATGCCTCCTTCCGGCCCAATATATCAATGTTGAAGGTATGACTTACCTGGAGGGACTGCAGTTAGCTGATCCGACTTTTAACATTCCTGCGAAAGTCGATATGTTGCTGGGAAGTGACATCTACGGCGAAATAATCCTTGGAGAGGTTGTCCATAGTAGTGGGTGCTTAGGACCAATAGCACAAAGGACCCAATTAGGATGGATTGTACTAGGCAAGGTTCCATTGACGGAATCAACCACAGTTCGTACATTCTTCAACCACATTGATCTCAACACGACGATGAAGAGGTTCTGGGAGATCGAGGAAGAACCATATGAGAAGTTTGAAGCTGAGGAAGATAAAGAATGTGAGGAGCATTTCAAAAAACACACAAAGCGCTTACCTAATGGATGCTACCAAGTTCGTCTGCCTTTTAGAGGTGGCGAATACCCAAGCATGGGCCCAACACGACAAGGTGTGGTCAGGCGTTTCCTGCAGTTGGAGAAGAGACTGCAAGCCAACCCAACTCAACACGCGGAGTACGCAAAATGTATGGCCGAGTATCTCGAGCTCGGACATATGACACCAATCGAGGGATCCAATGAGGTTTTAAAATCAACCTTTCATTTTTTTATTCCCCATCACGCCGTCATCAAGGAATCCAGTACCACCACAAGGTTGCGGGTCGTTTTTGACGCAACTTTCAAACCATTTTTTGGCTCTTCCTTGAATGACAAGTTGATGGTTGGACCTAAAGTTCAAACAAATGTTATGGACATTATTTTAAGGTGGCGTAAATATAGGTTTACCTTTACTGGTGACGTCGAAAAGATGTATCGTCAGATCCGAGTCAACACCTTAGATGCAAACTACCAGCTGATCTTATGGCGAGAAAATCCGAGCCAGAAGTTGAGGATTTACCGTCTGGAAACGGTTACATTTGGTACATCGTCAGCGCCGTATCTTGCCATTAGGGTATTTTTGCAGCTAGCAGACGACGAAGCATCTAATTTTCCTCTGGCTACCTCCGTCATCAGGGAAGAAACTTATGTCGACGACGTCATAAGTGGAGCCGACACGATTGAGGAGACGCAGCTCAAACTGCAAGCGGTAAGGGAGATGTTAGCAACTGCAGGCTTCCATCTTCGCAAACAAGTCAGCAACTCGGAAGAAGTGTTGCAACACATACAACCAGGGGAACGAGCAGTCAATTTTTCGCTACCATTCGTTGAAAAGAGTGACGTGAAGACGCTAGGTATTAAGTGGCTGCCGATTCCTGACGTTTTCTCATTCCAGGTCGCACATTTTGGCAATGTGGAAGTCACCAAACGATCCATCTTATCTTCTATAGCTAAGCTCTACGATCCAATGGGCTGGATCTCACCCTGTATCATCAAGGCAAAGATAATGATGCAGCAGCTATGGGGACGAGGACAAGATTGGGACAAACCGATCCCAATAGAATTGGAACGGGAATGGCTAACTTTTCGTCGAGAACTTCCAGCGATCGAGAAGGTCCAGATTCATCGATGGATCAATACCGACAAAAACATCAGGAAGCTCGAGGTCCATGGTTTCAGCGACGCTTCGGAGAAGGCGTATGCCGCAGCGATTTATTTGCGCGTTCTCGATGGTAATGGTCAAATCCACATGCACTTGCTGCTGTCAAAGACGAAGGTGGCACCTTTAGAAACAATCACGCTGCCTAGATTGGAACTTTGTGGAACTGTTCTGTTGGCAAAATTGCTTCATGAGACGACAAAAACTCTGAAGCTGGAAGCAGCTGATGTCTATGCGTGGACCGATTCAGTCATCGCGTTATGCTGGATTAGAGCTCCTCCGTCAAAGTGGAAGACATTCATCTGCAACCGTGTGTCACAAATCCAAAAGTTCACCAACAACACAACTTGGAAACATATTCCATCGGAGCTGAACCCAGCTGATGCTGCTTCTCGTGGCATTTTTCCGTCGATGATTGTGGAAAACAAACTGTGGTGGGAAGGTCCAGATTTTTTAAGGCATCATTGGGATGCCATCTACCCAGAACAGCCATCCTGCCTGGATACCCATCACGAAGCCCGATCTACTATTGTCCATCACTGCGTGGAAAATAATGCGTTAAGTGCTGTAAATCAAGTCCTACAAAATTGTTCAACGCTAAGTAAAGCAGTTCGAGTGGTTGCATACTGCCTACGTATGCGAATCAAGGCCAGGACTTCTCAACAGTACACGGATGTACTATCGCCGCATGACCTGGAGGAGGCATTCACACGCATCATACGATCCGTTCAGGAAGAAATATTCACTTCGGAAGAGATGATCAACACTAAGGGGTACAAATCACTCACACCAGTCAAAGACGGAGAGGGGATTTTACGAGTGGGGGGGAGGCTATCTAACTCGAATCTCCCGTTCAACAAAAAACACCCGATCCTTCTCAAGGCAAATCATCTCCTTTCGAAACGGATTATCAGTGACGCACACGAAAAAACCCAGCAATAAATTAATTAATATTCAACCCAACACAACACAAAAATAAACAAACTAATAAAATTCAACTCAACACAACACAAAATTTAACAAATTATAACATTCAACCCAACACAACACAAAATTTAACAAATTATAACATTCAACCCAATATAATAGCATTCAACACAACAGAATAAAAACCTCAACCCGTCATAATATTCAATTCAATAAAAAACACTATTTGACTCAACATATTCAACTGAAATAATCTTAAAATCCCAACACTTTCGAACAACCAATTTATTTATTCATCATTTTAAACAATATATAAAATCAACATTTATTCTTCAATATACTTAAAAACTAAATTAACACAGTCCCTATTCATAATTCCAAAATATTAATTTCAATTAAACTCGGAGTTTTGATTGTTACCCAAAATACATCGGTTGGCAACCCTCCTTGATACAAAAGAAATATATCATGACACATTCTATGTTACAGTCCACTTTCTATGTATCAGTATGGAATAATAAAAAAAAAAAAAAAAACAAAACATATCACTACACCTGCAAAACAATATCCAATATGAACACTTCATAATAATATTGGTTTGAAGAATACACTTACCACATCAATTAATTCAACAAAATAAAACCCGATTTGTAAACTAACATAATAAAAAAAAAAAAAACCAAGGAAAATCATAACAAACGAATATTCTCAGCTCGCGATTGCATTCACACACACACACACACAACGCGATCGCGAAATCAAACAAAAATCCATCAATGAAAACAAAAAAAATATCTGCAATACAAAATAAAACAACAATTCGCCAATTTAAATATGAAATATAATAACGAAACACTTACCTTTCTCCTACGTCACAATTCATAACTCGCGATCGATTAAATTACACTATCAATTTACAAAAAAAAAAATACAATAACTCCATCGAACAGAGTCACTTGTCAATGAAATTTTACAATCATGATTACAACAAAAGATCATCTCATCATAGCCAACGAAGAAGAAGAAGGCGCAAAGAGGAAAACGAAAACAACAAACCTCGCTCACCAGCATTGTGCGAGAACGGCACCGGAGCAGATGATATGCATTCATTGCAATTATTAATTTTTTTTGATTATTATGTTTATGTTGTTGTCACTTTTTTGCATGTCTGTTTTCAAATAACTAATATGGTTTGTCTTTACATGTCGTGAGAGGACACTATTTAACTATCAAAAGGCATACTACACACCAGGGTTGGCACTGAAGCAGCGAACTAAGGGATTGATGACATCGAAGGTGAACTGCGTTCACGGCGGGGGAGAATGTTGGCGACAGATGAAAGTTATCTCAACTCGATTGGAACATCTTATAAATATTTTATTTTCGTTTCATATTGCAAACGGCAACACTGTTTTTTAGAACTGAAAACATGTAAAAGAAAATATAATGTAAACAAACAGTTTCATAATGTAAATAATGTATTTTTCTTTCTAACGTAATGTCACAGTATAAATAAGAAGAACAAAGAATAAAGAATTATAACGTTTTAGTCAGCCAAAAAGGAAAGTCTTTTAATTCATCATAGTTTTGCAGATAAAGTGATAAAGTTTTTAGTGGTATTCACAGATATACTGATCCCACACGCAACACAAAACACACCCAAAAAAAAACGTCAAATGCACCATCCAGTTTTTGCGGTTCGGTCGAAGCCATATAGTGTGAAAGGAACGAAAGTCTATGACAGTCTATTGCTGTTTTTTTTCTCAGTTACAGGAATAACCTACAAGTTGTCAAACGAATATAATCCTACAAGTTCGTCTTGTTCAGGCAGCTCTATTCATAGCTAGCTGCTTCTAGTTTCGTAAGCCAAGTTGATCGAAGTGACCTCTAAACTGCGCACTCCACCTTAAGTTGGAACATCTTCCAGCACGTTGTCCCTTCGTGGTTAGTTCAAAAATTCTTTGTGCTGCAGCGTTAGTGATAATGATACCTTAGCCGATATAATTTAATCGCCGTATGTTCTCCCCATTCGTGGATACAAATGCGACTGAATATCATCTGCAGAATTTCTTGGGAACAGTTAACTAACAAACCGAGTGTCCCAAAGCTTTAAAATTTTATTTTTGAAGCCAAAAAGATGTGCAAAACACTTTACAAATTTCACATAATGAGAATTTAAATAATTGTAATAAATAAAAAAAAATACGAAAACGTTCACTGAAGGTACTCCCTAGGCTGTTCCATTCTGCCCAATCATTTCTGAACTGTAGCATAAAAATACATAGAGGTTAGGTGTTAGGTGTAAGGTTAGGTTAGTTTGATGAAGAAGTTAGTGTAGTGTAAGTTAGGTAGTTCCTCATCACACGCAGGGTATCACGATGTTGACCCATTGTGATGCCCATAGATGGTTCCACGTGTTTTGTCGTGTCTTCCTACGTCTCGTTGTTGGTGTCAATTTAGACCCTCTCCAGCCACAGCCACCCGGATTTCACTGAAAACTTGAAAAGATTACAAAGAGGGATCTCGGATAGTTCCGTCAGATCGTGCAAAAAAACGTTTCCTGAAGTTCTCTTTCTAAATTGACTGAGGCTTTACCAGTGGCACCGAAAGTTGAGAGTGTCCTCTCGAGTTTGCTCATCGCCGCAGCCACTACATGCATATGTCGTCATCACTAAAATGCATTTTCACTTTTTGGCTCTTCAATAAATTGTATCCAGTACGTATTCCCACCAACATCGAAACAGAGTTTTTGTTTGTTTGACGACATTTGTGGGCTCTGGCTTCGTCATGCTCTGGCTACATTTTCTTGGATCTTCCACAGGTGAGGAGAGTGCTGCACCTGTTTTTGTTGATAGCTAGTATTTTCTGCCCCATCCGTGCTTCGAGATCGCACAATGGCGGTTTGATAGTCTGCCCGCCTGTTCAGTGCTCGTGGTAGAACCTTTCTTGTGAATTCATCAGCAATTTCATTATCCTGTATACCCCTGTATCCAGGGATCCAGCGGAGCTTTATATTATGTTGACCGCCAAGAACCAAAAATAAGTTCATTCCTAGAAAAATTGTCAGTTTGACGGGAATATTGAATTGAAATCTGGCATTTTACGACAGTGGTAAGCAGAAGGCTTTGGGTATATTTTGTTTGGCCAAAGGTCTGGTGAGTGGTTCCAATTGTTTGGTTGAATGCATTTGTCTTAACGATGATCACTTTTCGTTTAAAATATGTACCAAAATACTAAAGGTATTCATGGAACGTCGTAAAACGATCGTAAACGTCGAAAACTTCGAAAGTTTACTACGTGGTAAATTAACTGTTGAAATTTGTATGGGAAATATTTTACAACAAGGTGGTAAGCTTTCGACGAGCTGCAGTTAGACTATGGCATACTGAATGTTACACAGGTAAAACCAAAGGGCGTATCTAACAGCTGATTGATCTACAATCATTTACGACAGCAGATTTTCTGGGTATTCATGAAACGTTCGTCGTAAACTTACACTTTTACGAAGATACTAAAATTACGACGATGCATCAATACCCTCATTTTCCTAGTGAAGCTTTCGGTCTTCAATACACTTTGCGATGTGTTTAAGCTCTCAAACTCTTACCCAGTAACCATATACTCTCTAGCGTCCCGAAATAATCAAGTTTACGAATTTTTGAAATCCGCCCACAGACACGCCCACAAACTCAAAAAAACAAAATTTTCGAAAAATCGAATTTTGAGCTAGAAAGCTGAAATTTTTTTATATATGATCTATGACTCCTAAAACTGCTCGGGAGATACTATTTTCAAAAACCGCCCACTGACACGCCCACAATTAAATAAACCAATTTTATTGAAAAACCAAAGTTTGAGCTAGGGAGCTGAAATTTATAATATATACTCTCTAGGGGCCCTTTATGCTGATTTGTAAATATTTTCAAAATCCGCCTACTGCCACGCCCACAATTTAAAATCAACTTTTTTTGAAAATTCAAAGTTTGAGCTAGGGAGCTGAAATGTATAATATATACTCTCTAGGGGCCCTTTATGCTCATTTGTAAATATTTTCAAAATCCGCCTACTGACACGCCCACAATTTAAAATCAACTTTTTTTGAAAATCCAAAGTTTGAGCTAGGGAGCTGAAATTTATAATATATACTCTCCAGGGGCCCTTAATGCTCATTTGTAATTATTTTCAAAATCCGCCTACTGACACGCCCACAATTTAAAATCAACTTTTTTTGAAAATCCAAAGTTTGAGCTAGGGAGCTGAAATTTATAATATATACTCTCCAGGGGCCCTTTATGCTCATTTGTAAATATTTTCGAAATCCGCCTACTGACACGCCCACAATTTAAATTTTTTTTTTTGAAAATCCAAAGTTTGAGTTAGGGAGCGTTTTTTTACAAAAGCTTCGTTTTTTTCGATAAAATCCTTTAAATGTTATATAACAAAATATGTAGAGCGTTCTTAACAATTCAACCATAGTGAGACTTTTGTCACGCCCACTTATGAGGGATAGGAATAAGAATAGGGTATCCAACAGTTCGGCCAAGCGGACTGTAGCCCGTCCCTATGTTTTTCTTTTGCATTTATAAGCAAATTAGTGTAATGATTATTGTTTTACGATGTTTTCTTTTTATATTTATAAATATATATTTTTTTTACTGTACTACATACGATTTTAATCGTGCGTACATTGCCCTTAAATAAATTGAATTGAATTGTCCAGTCGCTCGATGCGGCCGCGTCGACGTATTTTGGATTTTTGGACTTTATTGCTCATAGAGTTCGCAGTTATATATTATATTCTTCTCCATTCGCCCTCCTCGTACACAGGACCAAATACCGACAGAGTATTTTCCTTTCGAAAGAACAACAAATTAGCTCGCCTTTCCTGCTTCTCGGCGCCATAAAGCAGAACTGGTAGTATCAGTGTTTTATATAGCGTACACTTGGTTAGGGGTTTTGAAACCATTTGTTTCGCCAAACCGAAGTAGCAACGGTTTCCTAGGGGAATTCTCCGTCGGATCCGAGATAAAGGCACATTATTCTGTTTAGAATATTTTCTCAGTTCAGACTTCACCAACACATTCACAATTTCGCAGAACACGAATTTGGATGTTCCATTGGAGTTCAGAGTTAGTTAATTCTTGAATGCGCTCACCGGACAATGGTGACAAAACATTCACATCTGCAAACACTCCAATACAAAACTAGGGCAGCAAGGAAAGAGTATCGAGCCAGGAGAACGTGGGAAAAGAAATGGTTTCATCACCCAGCATTGAAGACGTTAGCAAAGCTGTAAAAGGGTAAAGAACAACAAGGCCGCCGGCGATTATAGTTTACCAGCGGAGCTCTTAAAAATCGGAGGTGATGTTTTGTAGGGCGCATGCACCAAATAATCAACCAAGTATGGGGGAGAAAGCATGCCCTAGTCATCGGTCATACTTTTTCACCCATACTTGGTTATAAGGTGATTTCTTGTCTTGCAAGAACTATCGAGGCCATGTATGTGGCCATGACCGAAATTGGGATCCGGTCCAAACGGATCTAGTTGTATCGCATGACACTGAAAAACACACGGTGCAATGTGCAGTATGGAAACAGATTTTGTGAACTATTGCAAACCTGCACTGTATTGTGACTTCTTCACTCTTCCTCTGGAGCAGATAGTGCGCAGGGCGGGTGAAAAACGCAAGGCCTTATCTTTAACAGAACTACTGAGATACGCGGACGATATGGAGATCATTGGCCGATCTCAGCGTGACGTGGTTGATTCTTTCATGGCGATTAAGAACAGGCGAAATTTGTTGGCCTTGAAGTCAACAAAGACAAAACCAAGAAAGAACTTTAAGCTTTCAAAAAACAAATAAACATCTGTCTATCGACTAGGAAATAAACTAACTGTTGAAAGCAGCGATTCCGAGGTGAGAGAGTTCAGCTAACTCGGTGTAAACATCCAACTCCACATATTAAACCTTAGTGGAGATCCGGCGAAGAATTAGCTTCGGGTTCAAAAAGTTAGCTCTACAAAATACTGATACTGCAGTTCTGCTTCATGGCACGGAGTATTGACAACAAGCCTGTACCTATTTGCGTTTTTCCAGTACCCGGCTAACAGGGCACCTTTTTTAATCAAAAAAGCGACGCAAATGAAGGTCGTGTTCTTCGCAAAGTTTGTCGACAAAGTCTTTCTTAACAATTCGCCTATACAATTGTCAACCCACATCAACTTTGCATTAACTGTTATAACAATACATATTTTTTTTATTTTTGTTTGTTTTTATAGAGTTTTTAATATTACTCCCAAGCCCTATCCTAGTTAAAAGCACGAGACTTGGAACCCGAACTAGGCTCCGACGAATAATAGGGGTAGGTGGAAAATCTTACAAGCGACTCTTTCTCAGTTAAGATAAGAAAACAAAAACCACCTCCCTTCGCAACCTTCATATGTACTATAACTAGATTATTCCTATCCAGTAGTTTTATTTAAACTGTAAAATACGCGTTTGGCAGGCAGCTTCCCAGTGGAGGCACCTGCTAATACCGCCATAAGCACGCGGTTACATCTTATTGCGCTAATTCAAATGGTTTTATCCGTTGTAATCGGCGCACTAGATTAGTATCGTCTCGAATTTGTAGCATGGTGTTATTGCAATGACCGTGAAGACATGTCTGTTGCTTGCGGGTAAAAGCTTTAGTTCATCTTCGACGGTAGTCATACTTATGTAGGTCTCTGTGAATGTCAGTGTTTCTGATAAACCATGGTGCATTTACTATTTTTCTTAGCACTTTGTTTTGAAAAGTTAGTAGAATGTTGATATTACTGGATTTGGTACAACCCCAAAGTCGTATACCGTATTGTCCAAACCGGTTTTAGTACTTGCTTGTATAAAAGCAGCTTGTTCTGCATGCTGAGTTTGGAAAATCTACCAAGCAGCCATTGCATTTGTTTGCATCGAATGGCGAGCTCTTCGCATTTCTTCTTGACGTGCGGTTTCCATTTATTTCGCATCGAGTGTCATTCCCAAATATTTTGCCTCGTTTGCGTACGGAATTCGTACCGAATCAATGAAAATAACACGTTGGAGTTTATTAGTTGCTGATTCAATGCTATTACTGACCGCTAATATAGCTGTATCGTCTGCAAACGTGGCTACTGTTGAACCTTCTTCTTGCAAAATATCACTAGTGTATATTAGAAACAGAATCGGTCCAAGACCGCTTCCTTGGGGAGCTCCTGCCGCGATTTCTTTGAATTCAGAGTAATCATTTCCGTGTTTTACACGAAAGTGTCTGTCTGATAAGTAACAACTAAGGATATCAGATAACTGTTTCGGAAAAGCTTGTCTTAGCTTATGTTTCAAGCCCATATGCCATACGTTATCGACAATACATGTATGTTGACAATATTCTTCTTAACGATTCGCTCTTGCAAAGTTGTTCCACTTTTTGGCAGCGTTTTTGTCGAAAATGTTTGAATCAAAAAATGGTTCGAAATTGACTTGGACTCTCAACTCAATGCCACGCCCACTTCAGGGGATAGAATAATGGGTTGGTTATCCAACAGTTCAATTAAGTTTTGCTCAGTGGTTAGTGCGTTGGACTACAAATGTAGGGGTCAAGTTCAAATCCCGCCAGGCCAGTTTTTTCCACTGCCCAATTCTTAAGAAAGTTTAACAATTATAAAGGAGTATCAATTGTCATGAGAAGCTTTTCAAACTTGCAGTTAGTAGTCGACTTTAAATTGTTGGCCCCTTCCAGTTCACATAGGCAAAATGGTTGGACAGTCGAGGTTTGAGGCCCTGTATCGGCCATTAATAATTAATATTTATTTTATTTAATCCAACATTTCGCTCAAACGGCAGTAGCCTTTCCATATGTTTATTCAAAAGTTTCCTCAGAGTTCTGTGACAATTACATTACTTGATATAATACATCCTGTTAATCTCATTCAAAGAAGCATTTCGATACTTACTTCGATGCTTACTTTACTTAACAACAAACTGTTAATCACAGAACACAAAGAAGCTTCCTTAATAATGACACAACTTACTTAAGTGGATTCCTCCTTAAGGAAACAAAAATCGGGCTTACATTGTAGACAGTTGCGTGCTGTGTTCTTTTATGCTCTTTTTGTTAAATTTGTATTTGCTGTGTTAGGCATTTACTTTGTTTTGGTATTTACTGTGTGAAAATGTATGATATCCTCTTATATAGGAGATTTTTTGTTTAAGACTCGTTAAAAAAAGAAGAAAAGAAAGGTCACGTAAGTGCCGTTTATAAAAAACAACAAAGGAAAAACACAAACATGGGAATCACTTCTATTAAATACCTCCATTAATCATCTGAACTATTCGTGATATAGCTAAATCTTTAATTGAGCACGTTTCGTTGAAGGATTTCATGCCCACTAGCTAATTAGTTTATTTATTTTATTTATAATACTTTTATTTATACTCAATGGGTGTTACATTGGCTATTAATGCTATTTACAATTATTTAATAATGTCTTAAGTCTAACAATTTTTATTTGTGAGCACTGAAGAGGCTCTACTTCGTTCTAGTGATTACATTTACTTTTACATTTTTTAATTAAAAAGATCCTTAAGTCTAACATTTTGTTTGTCTAGGATGTCGGATTTTCACGTCGGCTGACGGTCGTTGGCTGGTATGGGGAGTAG
Source organism: Portevinia maculata (assembly GCA_949715645.1). Taxonomy (NCBI): domain Eukaryota; kingdom Metazoa; phylum Arthropoda; class Insecta; order Diptera; family Syrphidae; genus Portevinia; species Portevinia maculata. The sequence continues at coordinate 78,848,877 of OX454526.1, read as the reverse complement.
CTAATTAGTTTGTTACGGGTTACATTATAAATACATCATATTCAATTTCAATGCAATTTTTTGTCATGAATCCATTATAAATGATAGATAGTTTGAGAAAAAAAACTAAGAGAACATATTGAATGATTGAATGTACAACAACAAACTTGTGATTGTGGTTGACACCACCGTTGCTTGATAAAACCGATAGTCAGGAATCATGCTACTTTTTCTTTTTCGGTCTATTTTACTCAATATTCTTGAAAATCATTTTTACCCGAACCTACCGGAACGCTACATAATTTCCGCACTTCCTACATGTAAGTCTTCAGCAATAGCAAGCATTTGTTATACATTGTATACATCAACTGCTGGATTTTCACATAGACATTCCCTTTCTACCTGCATTTTTACATCTTCGGCGAAACTATTTTTATATTTTTCCCACAGAAAAGAAGAACTATCGGAAAACTGACAGACAACCAGCATTACGACAAAAGAATTCTCTGAGTTCATGAGGTGAATCGTTGACAGCTTATTCTTGAAATTCCATATCGGTGAATATGTGTCAAACATAGAAATGATATCACTTGACGTTAATTTGTATAAAAAAAATTATTATTACATATTAGCAATAAATTCGTAGGCATACACATACACTTCAGATACATTTTTTTCATTTCCGCTTGAAAAGAGACAACTATACATAAAGTAAAGTATTCATGCAATATCGTAAGTTTAACCAAAAGTGCAAGTGAACGACGAACGTTTCATGAAAACCGCTAAAAACTGTGTGAAAGAGAGGGATCGACTGCTGATTGGTTGAAACAAATTTCCCCATTTACCAGCTGTATTTGCTCAACACATTCGCGTCGAAAGTTTACCAGCTTGTTGTGGAGGTTTAAGGACGTTGCATTAATACCTTTAGTATTGTTATGGATGTTTAATCATGTGCGCCCAACGCCATCCCCAAACAGTTGTAATGTATCTTCTGTGACCGGATGCTGTGGTATACGATGTTTGCATCGACAAAGTGTAGCCTTTTCCAGGGCGCCATTTTGTTATGCCTACCAGTGATGGTTTTAGCACCAGAGTCAGGTGCGCACGATGTTAATTCTCCATGCTGCTTCAGTCTGGCGTGGGGTTCCTTTTGCAACTAGCCACACAAACTTTATCGTGCAATTAAGGGAAGAAAGAGATCTGAAATGAAAGGTAAAGAGAAGAGAAAGAAAAAGCAAAGGAAAACCAACCACACACACTTGCTGGGGAATCAGATGGACGATTCCCTTGCCTTCCCAACCTTTGACGACCACATTCCATACTTATATGGGTCGTTCCACCAACCAATGAGCACACTACACCATTTTTCGTTTAAGTTACCATTATAAATGAATTTATTTTATCATATTATTTAGACAAAATTCTTATTCTAAAGAGGGAAAAACAAAAAAAAAAATACCCTACCCGTTTGGGTCATAGAAAAAACTAGAATTAAGTGCTCCCTTTTGATTCATTTTACTTTTCTTTTTTTTCCCTTATGGGGATTTATAATAATGGATTAATATATATGTTTATATATACCCTAGTTATGGTACTTTACCGTAGCTAATATCGGCTACTGCCGTTACCAACTCCAACGATGATAGATCTATCTTCGGGTGGGTGGATCAGTTCACGTTCAACCGTGCTTGTGATCAGACGTATTCGTTGAGTGCGGTTAGTTCTTTACTACAATGTCTAAGAAGTCAATTTGCTCGAAATGTTCATCAGTCATTCGTAGTGACGAAGTGCAGTGCAAATCACTTTGCCAACGTAAATTTCATGTTGAATGCTCTGGCCTGAATAGTGAAACCTTCGGCATTATTCGCAAAAATAAACATTGTGTCTACAATTGCTCTGACTGCCTTCAATCCAAGTCGTCTATTGAACCACTAATGCTCAACATAAATGACATTGGAAATGACATTAAATCGCTGCTCCAATCCACAAATAATAATAAAGTTGAATCAACTAAATCTATTAGTGGTTGTCCACGTGCTGCTGAGAAGGAAAATGAAAACCTACCTGTTGTAATCATTGAAGATAGTGACGATATTAGTGATGCTAAAAACGCTAAATCCATCGTTTCCACTGACCTGCATAAACATATTTCACCTTCAAATGGCTTAGTAAACCAAGTGAACCAACAACAAATTGCTGTCGCTGCTGCCGCAAAAAATTCTATATCCCTCGTCCCCACTGATCCGTATAAACATACATCTTTATCGAATGATTCAGTAAATCAATGGGACAACACACAAATAAACGTTGCTGCTGTTAAAGAAACTCGCACTGGTAATATAAAATTATCTGTCTCAGAGTTCGATAACGCTATTTTATCTGCTCATTCTGCTGCACCTTCGAATGTCATTGAACCCAGCTGGAAAACTGTGACAAGAAAAACAAAAAAAATTCGTACAAAAAAAGTTATTGGGTGTGACAAAACACCATGCGAAATTAGTGGAGTACCGTTGACTAAATGGATACATGTTTCCCGCGTAAATGTAAACATTGATGAGAATGCATTAGCTAAACATGTTGCTGATAAATTTGACATTGATATAAACAAAATCAAATGTCACCGTTTAGTAAAGAAAGACACTGATGTCAATAAATTAAAATTTATGAGCTTTAAATTATCTTTGTCATCTCAAAAAATGGATGATGTTCTTAATCCATCATTGTGGCCAGAGGGTATCACCGTACGGCGCGCTTCAATTTTTTTCCAAAAAACGAGAATGCTCCCTCAAATCAGCCGGGGGAGAATCTGATTTAATCACTGTTGCTGTTGCTAAAAGTGTGGCTGTAGCTACCACTGCTTGTTCAGTCGTTGGAATTGGTGCTGTTGCTGCTGAAAATGATGATGTTGCTATTGCTACTACCTCTTGGCCTGTTGCTGGTCTTGGTCGTACTGTGGTTACGGCTGCAAAGATGTCCGATAGATCTCCCGCTGTTGCTGGCGCTGAAATAAGCACAAATTGTGTTGGTTCCAAACAATGTTCCTTTTATTACCAAAATATTGGAGGTATGAGAACTAAGCTAAAGCAATTCTATTTATTTACTTGTGAATGTGATTTCGATGTTATAATTATTACAGAAACTTGGTTACATAACGATATTAATAACTCTGAATTTGTTAATTTAAATAAATATGAAGTATTTAGGAAAGATCGAAGTGCAGAAATGACAGGTCATGCCTTTGAGTACTTATCGCAATCAAAAATAACCCGCATTTTGACGATGTAAAGATAAACGATCATAATAAATTAATTGACCAAATTGGTGTTCGCTTTTCTTGCTATTATAAATCAGCTGAAATGTTTGATATAATTTGCTGTGCAAGTTATATTCCCCCTCAAAGTTCCTTGGAATTATATAAAATGCATATTGATAATATACTGTCATTATCGGCTTCCACTAAATCAAATGAATATATTTGCGTCATTGGTGATTTCAATTTACCTAATATTAAATGGAAGTTCTTTGATGATGATAAGATGTGGGTTCCGTTTAATATTTCTAGTGAAAAAGAAATCTATGTAATTGATAATTTCTTTGGTATAAACTTGGCTCAATTAAACAAAATATTTAATGAACCTAATAAATTGTTAGACCTAATATTCTTAGACAATGAATTAATTGCGGAAGTATCGGAAAGTGATTACTCTATAAATGACTGTGATTCGCACCACAAAATATTGAATATGAAGGTGGATTGCTATAAGTACTCTGTCGCTCAAAAACATCCAAATATTAAACTATACAACTTTAGTAAAGCTAATATCCCTGCTCTGAAAACCCATTTGGCTCATTTTGACTGGCTTAGTATGTTTCAAAATAAAAACACTGGGGAGATGTATGCAATCCTCTTAAATATTATACATGAATGCATGAATTTGTATGTCCCACTGAAAACAACGATGAGAAAACATCTTCCGTGGTATAATAAATCCCTCCTAAATTTAAAAAATACAAGAAATAAAGCTCATAAAACATATATAAAATCAAAAAATGCTGAAAGTAGGATAAAATTTGAAAAGCTAAGGAATGATTTCGAAACTCTGCACAAATTTTTATATAATAAATATATATTTGACACCGAATGCCAGATAAAGTTGAATAGTAAACTATTTTGGGTCTACTTAAATAATAAAAGAAAGACAACAGGTATTCCCAATTCTATGAGATATAAAGGCTTAGTGTCAAAAACTTTAGATGGTAATCTGGAGCTGTTTGCAAGCTTTTTTGAGTCTGTTTACAATTCAAACTGCATCGATGTAAGTAGTTTCTCCAATGTTAGCTTTAACGGAATAACCATAGACTCGCTGCAATTAACAGAATCAGATGTCTTTTCTGCCTTAGGAAAACTTGTTGATAACTCATCGCAGGACTCCGATTGCATTTCAAACTCATTTTTAAAACAATGTTCTTATGTGCTATTTGCGCCTCTCACTATTGTGTTTAATGCCTCATTAAAGGAAGGTATTTTTCTTGATAGATGGAAGGTATCATATATTTCACCAATTCATAAAAATGGTTCCAAAGTCGACGTCGAAAATTACAGGGGCATTTCTAAGATCCTCAAAATCCCAAAATTATTTGAGTCCATCGTCAAAGACAAATTATTTTTCCTCGTGAAAGAATTAATTTCACCAGAACAGCATGGTTTTTTAAGAGGAAAATCAACTGCTACCAATCTGATGCAATTCTCTAACTTCTTACATTGCAATATAGAAGCCGGGTATCAAGTCGACACGGTTTACACTGACTTCTCAAAAGCCTTCGATAAAGTCAACACTTGTTTATTGATCCACAAACTAAGAACTTTTGGGTTTCACTCGCTGATGCTGCATTGGCTGGATTCGTATCTTTCCGATAGAAAGCAATGTGTTGCAATAAACGGAATCTATTCTAGATACTTTGATGTCAAGTCCGGAGTTCCTCAAGGAAGTCACCTTGGACCCCTTCTGTTCCTTCTTTTTATAAATGACATTGCAGCTTCTTTGTCATTCTGCAAGTGTCTACTTTTCGCGGACGACGTTAAGTTATTTGCCAAAACCAAATCTCCCGTTGATGCAGTCTTATTTCAAAATGACTTAGATGCATTTTCTATATGGTGCGACAAAAATCAGTTGCTGCTAAACCTTAAAAAGTGTAAGCAAATTTCCTTTTACAAAAATTGCTCTCCTATTCACACTCAATACCTCTTTAATAATAATGCTCTTATCATTTGTAAATTTGTCAATGACTTGGGCGTTATGTTTGACGAAAAACTCAACTTTAACATGCACATTGATCAAATCACCAGAAAAGCCTGCTCTATGATGGGATTTATTAAGAGGACTAGCAAGGAATTTTCGGATCCTTATACTCTTAAATCTTTATTTATTTCTCTTGTGCGGCCGATTTTGGAATACTGTGTTGTCATATTTAATCCATATTACAGCATTCATATCTTGAGAATTGAAAGAGTCCAGAAATCATTCACTCGATACATGCTACGTAAATTTAATTGGGATGGGTTTTTACCCTCTTATAAGCAAAGATGTCTCCTCATCGATTTAAAAATGTTGTCTGTTCGACGGAAAAATATTGAAATTCTCTTCGTAAGAGACATTCTTAGCTCAAAAACGACATGCCCAGAGCTTCTACTGAAATTTGGTCTCTACGCTCCACAGAGATCATTACGCGATAGACCCTTACTGTTTGTGCAAGCACATAGAACAGTTTACGGTCAAAATGAGCCAATTAATCGTTGTTGCAAGTCAGTTGCACAATAGTGTTTGTAATGAAATTGACTTTTCTGATTCCAGAGTTATTGTAAAAAAGAAATTAAATAATGTAAATACATAGCTCAAATTTAATTTAGATGTAAGTTATTATTGTAATCTAGGTTTAGCGTAGTCTGTAAGAATCTTGTATTCGGTAGACGAAAAATAAATAAAAAAAAAAAAAAAAAAAAAGAACTAATGCGAAATTTTTCCCTATATCACTAAAGTACAGATAGTTCTTATTAGGGCCGTACAACTCGGAGGAACGCTCTTCACTCCGCTAGGATTATATATTTCTTGTAATTGATACAAAGAGAGTAATTGTGTTTAGAGTCTAAAGGTATGGTATTTTAACGTACTAAAATTAAAGGTAATTAATTGTTATGTTCACTAGATTTAAAGATAACTAAACTAAAGGTCACTCCATACTAATATTATAAATGCGAAAGTACCTCTGTCTGTCTGTCTGTCTCGATTTAACGCCAAAACTACTGAACCGATTTAAATGAAATTTGGTACACAGATAGCCTAGAACCTGAGAATGGATATAGGCTACTTTTTACCGCGGAAAAATGCTTCATCTGCTGTCCAGAAGCGGAGATCTAAGCTGATAGTGAAAAGTTGTAACTCTCGAATGCTTTCTAGCTCCTGGCTTTGGAATGACCATTCAAATGAAATGGAATTTTTTTAATATAAAGTTCAATTATGTACAAAGATTTTAAGATATAAATCATCTTTGTAGGTTATCCTGAAGTTGAACAATAAGCATTAAACTTAAATTTTATACATTTCAAAAAAATAAAATGTTCGATTGAAGCTAGATCGTTGGATTTTTTCAGCGTTCAGTGGAGGAAAATTTGTGTGTGTGTGCGGCACAAATCTTTTTCTCTACCTGTAGGTACCTTTTGTGCAATGTGCTTTTTCTTTCTTTTTTTTATGCACATTTTGAAGTTTGTGTTGTTTTTTTATGGCGCATGGCCATGGGATTGAGAAAGATAGGGTATGAAATTGTAAATGAGATTGAGAGGGAGTCACACTCAGAGTATATCCATATTATGAGTAGGGACACTATCGACGTTTTCTTTATCAGTTCTTATCAGCAAGTATTTTGTTTTAAATTTGAGAAGTGACAGACTGGCGAAGCAAGGCGAGCACGGGACAGCTAGATCAAAATAAATATAATCTAAGATACCTAAGTGTTGGTCTACAATCGGGAGCTGCTGCTGCTGCTGCGGTCATCACTTCGAAACATAACTCGTTCATATCACTATTTGGTCAAGGTGTTTTAGTTCTTAAATTGTCTATTTGTGCTACCTTTAAGTCATGGTAATTGTTATATTCGGCAGACGCCAGTTATTTTCTTAGTCACTAGTTTTACTGTAACTTTTATTCACTAAGTTTAAGCACTTTATTTCTAGTCACTTCTTATGCTTAGCGGTAATTTTTTTTTCACTAGGTATTTCTTAGAATTTTTAATTATCAGTGCTTAGATAACTAAAAATTCTAATATATGAAAAATTATCTTTTTTTTGGCACTAGGTTTCTTCTAACTGTAGGTATCTTATTTTTTAGTCATTAGCGTTATCTATATTCTAGTCCTTAAATAACTTTAACACTAATCTTAACTTTAAATAATTTTTACTTATCTACGGCACACTCCAAACTTAATTAAATTTTTACGGCACTCGCCAACTTAATTTTAAATTTTTGGCATACGCCATCTTAACTAAATATTTTTCTTAATTACGGCACTCGCCAACTTGATTTTAGACCCGCCATCTTAACTATTTCTTACGGCACGAGCCAACTTATTTTTGTTGCGGCACATGCCAATTTATTTTTCACTACATTTTTAAATAAAATTTTCCTTTCACGAAATTTAAATCAACTTACTTCCAGAGGAACAAAATAAAAACTATCCCTTGACCTTCTCGCAACACCCTATTTATAGTCTTCGTCTCGCCTGATCTTTCGGTACCTTGTTTATGAACTAAAGTTATTTTCGAGCTAAATTTGTTTACGAACAAAATTAGTTCATAAACAAGGTACCGTATTAATCCCGCATTGCCCTATGTTTGCGTACTCGTTAATCCCTTAATCCCACCGACCATCCAAAATTCATTCTCCCCTCAGTACTCCATACCAAAATTAACAGATGGCAAATGCACTCAAGCTGTGCTCGGTCCATGCACACTTGTCTCCTATGAAGATAGTGGTCAGGGGAGACACTTTCTTGGTGTGGAGGCGGACTTAGTCGCTCTTGTTTCCCTTTTTCTTTTCAACTCGCTCTCTGGAGTGGTGACTTTCAGAGGTCTCCATCACGAATTGTTTTGCCAATTATATTGGTTCTTGTTTCTCTCCCATCAAGCGACTATGAGATTCGATTTTTTTCTTTCCAGGCACTTGGGTTGGTTGGTGGATAGGCGACTGTTGTTAACTGTCGCTAGGGCGGGTGCCATTACCAACTCTGCGTACTCTCACAGAGTTGCGAAATTAGGTGAATGAGAAAAAAAATTAATACAAGGAATGTGCAGCGTTGAATTGTTCCTTTCTGGGAAGCGATAAGCAAACATCAAACGCCCAGAAGCAAATATTTATGATTCTCTATCTCTCTGACAAGCAGAAATGCAGCTAAAGCATACACGGCACGATCGAAGCTCCCATACTCCCATTCAACAGCTCCGTTAGTTACTTAATCCTCATAAAGAAAACCGAATTATGGCTTCAAGAAATAAGCAATATTAATAACACAAGTAAAGGTACTTTCATTAGCGACTTGACAACTTCAAACTTTAAGTGTGAACGCACCCTTAAGCCGATTACCGAACTGTCAATCAGCATTTGGAAGTCATCATGGGAAAGTACACGAAGGAACAACGTATACAATTAATTAAAATTTACTACCGAAATTCTGTGTCTGTGGTGGTGGCAACTTTAGGAGCGTTAAGGACAATTTTCGGCCGTAATTCTCGTCCCAGAAGACAAACAATTCATAGTCTAGTGAACAAATTTGAGTCAGAATATTCAATGCTTGATGTTGCCTTGCCAGTGAAATTACGTTTCGCCCAAAGTGTGGAGAATATTGCTGCCGTAGAAGCGTCCATCGCAAACCAGCCAATTCAGTCAATTTCACGGCGTTCTCAAAATTGGGCCTCTCCCAGACCGCATAATGGCGAATTTTGCATACGGATCTTGACTTACACCTGTACAAGATCAAGCTGACTCAAGAATTAAAGCCACTTGATCATATGAAGCGACGTACGTTCTCGAATTGGGCTCTGGACATGATGGAAGAAAATGAAGAACTTCATCGCAAAGTCATCTTCAGCGATGAAGCGCATTTTTGGTTAAACGGCTTCGTCAATAAGCAATATACGCGTTAGTGGACAGGTGAGAACCTTCATGTGCTGCATGAAACAGCACTTCATCCGTAAAATGTCACTGTTTGGTGCGGTTTTCATGCCGGTGGCGTCATTGGGCCGTTATTTTTCGTCGATGAAAATGAGCGTAACGTTACGGTTAATGATATTCGCTTCAGAGACATGTTGGAACGTTATTTTTTTGAGCAATTGCATAAATTCGTCATCAATGATATGTGGTTCCAACAAGACGGTGCCAAAAGCGACACAGCGGATGCAACAATCGAGTTATTGAAGTCTCAGTTCAGTGAACGTGTTATCTCGAGAAACGGACCCGTCTATTGGCTGCTGAGATCGTGTGATTTACCGCCTCTAGGCTTTTTTTATGGGGCTACATTAAATCATTGGTCTATGCCAACAAGCCGGCGGCATTAGAAAAAAAAGATTAGGCATTAACGGCCCATAGAGGGCCTAAAACCTAGCTTCTCCAACCACTTTCTTTTGCGAAGTGGAAGGGACCTACAATTTTACGCCGAATCCGAACGGCAAATTTGAGAAACTTCTCATGACAATTGATACTCTTGGATGTTTGTCAGATGTTCGCAATAGGTGGAGCAGTGGACAAAAACTCAAGATGTTACTTGGCCCCGGCGGGAATTGAACCGAGGACCTTTTGATTAGTAGTCCGACACACTAACCGACAAATTAGACGACATTAGAGGAGCTCAGAACTAATATTGAACGATAAATAGCGTTAATATCGGTCGAAATGTGCGGCCGAGTCATCGAAAATTGGGTTCAACGTATCTGCATATGTATGTTCCCGTGGTGGACATATGAACGAAGTCGAGTTCAATTGTATTCATATAGTGGGCGCACTGGATCATTGGCTAGTGCGTTGGACTACTACAGTCGAGATGTCTCTGGTTCAAATCACGCTGGGGCTCAGTAACACTTGACGTTTATTTTCAATGAACATTGAAACATTCAACAGTATCAATTATCATGAGAAGCTTTCCAAATTTGCAATTCGGTGGCGGTCTTAAATTGTTGGTCCCTTCCTCTTCGTATAAGAAAATGGTTGGAGAAGCTTTATATAGTGTTCACTCTATTGAAGATAAGATATATTATAGCCCCAAAAATCGTTTTCCAGGTGATACCAAACTTGATATTTAATTCAAAAAACAAATCGAAATTCCTCTCATATCCTAAACCATCCACTTACCCTCAGAATAAAATTTATCTGCCGACACTCTTTGCTAACTCTTCACAATTTTTGTGTTCCGTTTGGAAGAATTTAATTCTCCCCTACGTACAATTTTTACTTCAATATAAATCAAATTAAATCAAAAAAAAACATCAACATCTTCTGGGAAATGTCCCAGAGATAAAGATTTAGAGCCATTATTTTTCATGTAGGTATGCTTGTATCATTATTTGCAGACACCTTGATGGTTATTAATTACTCTGCGCCACCTGTTCCGTCAAGGTTTATTAAATTAGTTAGGTATCCAACTTTGCCACTCTTGAACCACCTCCAGGTTGATGTTCAACACAGTGGAACAGTCTGCCACTAAATTATCCAAAGTTATCGTTAGACTCGCGTATAACATTTTGATTTGTCATATAAAGACTGGAGGAGTGAAATGTGTATCCACAAGAGTAGGTTACTATATACGTATCACCTACATTGAACAATGGATATCGATAATGATTTGTAAACTTCTTCCAATTGAACTAAGCCTGGCTAAACAACAAATAGGTAGATTTTTGTGATTTGAAGTTATTTATTGAAGGCGACCGTTCCGAGCCTTAGATATCCTTGGCATTTCATTAAGTCATGCAGCAGCTAAAAATCAATGGAATGATTCCGGAGTTCGCTGAAATATATATTGCAAAGTTTTGAATAAGATACTCAACAGTATTAACAACATCAATCGTCCTGTGAAATATATTGAGATTCCCTTAGGTGGCGCGTAAAACTTATGGGTCGGATATTACTCTGACGTCTTTTTCCGTTGCCGAATAATTTCTTCCCTTGTCACAGGTGTCACCCAATGCCCGCGGAATATTGTATACCGAGCACAGTACCGTGAAAAGGCGATTTACTTGCGAAGAACTTCATTTAGTGACAGTAAAAGAAAACGACTTGATGTCGTAGAAAATGTGTCCTAGGAACTGCTGGTACTACATATTATTTATTTACTTGTATTTGAAGAATAAAAATCCTTATTTTCCTAGTCAATTTGGAATTTATAGCTGGAATCGAGGAATTATAGAGGACGCATACAGCGCTGTCAAAATTGACATTTTGGTTGCAATTTGGCTTACACAATTTCGAATTTAAAATTGTTTATGAACTTTCATTTGGTTTCACAATGGAAATTTAAATGCTGGGCTGCCAGAACTTAACTTGACACAATCGAGGAGTGCTGATCGTCAGTAAAACCCAAAACAAATAAATTTCTGTTACACGTAACTAGAAACTAGTTTCATTGTGACTTTTACTTAAACAAATCATTGTGAACTAAGAAGCGATTTGATTTCTAAGGAAAATCTTTCATACAGTAAGTAGCACCCGGAAATAGGCAATGAATCATTTGCTGCGAGCTACTTACAGCAACAAACAAAATGCCTGCGATGTGGTTTCCACTATAAGGGTACTGTGTACAGGTAGACCTTACTTAACACGGGGGTTACGTTCACGATAAATGCCGTGCTAACGAAATCGTGTTAAACGATACAAGAAACTAGTGCAAAAAGAGTGGTTACGTTCCATGATTTCAGAAAACCGTCAGAATTTTAGTCCAAATATGTTTTATTCGAAGTTGTATTATTATACAAGATGAAAAAAAAGTCATCATCAAGTACAGTGGGTGATCAAATTATTACGGCCACATGGAAAAATATAACTTTTTGAAAGATAGACCAACATAACTTTTGTGATTTGTATTTTTAAAGCTTTATTTATTTATTCATATTAGAAGTGACTTATAAGCTAATACAATAACGTAGTTTTAATAAGAAAGAGAACAGTAAAACTGAACAAAATTAGTATTTTGTTACATTGCATTTTGCTGCTATAACAGCCTTAACCCTTTTTGACATACTTTCGATGCATTTAAAGCAATTAGTTTTAATATTTTCGCTCCTATGCCATACTTCGATAAGACGTTCGATCAATGCTCGCTTATTTGAAGTTTTTTCCTTGCCTATTTCTCTCTTCATCAGTTCCCAAAGATTTTCTATGGGGTTAAGGTCGGGAGAGTTTCCCGGCCATTCCAGAACCTCGACATTTTTTTCCTGCAAAAATGCAGTCACGCTTTTTGCCTTGTGGCAAGGTGCATAAAAACAAAATTGCCATTTGGGAACCATTCCGGCACTTGTGGTAACATTTTCGATGATAAGACCTGAATGTACTGGTCTTGACGCATGGTTCCTTCAACAATGTAGAGACGTCCAGTTCCTTGCCCACTGATGATTGACCAAACCATAATGCTTAGAGGATGTTTCACACGTTCTACTATGCATTCGCTTTTATATTTTTCGTTTGCCCTCCTCCTATCAAACTCGGACTTATCCGACAAAATCTGAACCGTTGATTCATCGGAAAAGCAGACCTACAAAAAAATGCGTGCCACGAAAATCGTTAAAATATCTCCAAAATATAAAAAAAAAAATCTATTGAAAGCCGACATATTAAGTTCTCACCTTTAACCAGTCTTCGGATGTCCAGTCCTTATGAGCCTTAGCCCATTTAAGGCGTTTTTCCACCATCACCTTTGTAAGGAGTAGCTTCTTTGCTGGACGGCGGCAAGCAAAACCCATTTCTTTTAGGCGACGTCGAACTGTCATATCTGAAATCTCAATTCCTGACTCATGGATAAAATTTGTTAGAACCTTACGTGGTTTCTTTCTATTCTTATCACAAATCTCTTTAATGTTGCGCTCATTTCATGGCGTTGTTATTCTTTTTCGCCCAGATCTTCCGGCTCTCATAGGCGAAAGGGCAGCATTTTCGTCAACTTTTTTTTTTATTTTGTCCACAGAGGACTTTGCCACTCCTGCAATTGCTGCTATTTTCCTCTGAGAATGCTCAGTGTTTAATAGCAGGGTCTTGATTTCAGAATTTTTTGCCGGCGGAAGGTCTTTTCTTCTACCCATGGCTTGAACGGTGTCCTTACCAAAAGAGCTCTATAAGAAATTTCACACCTAAACTGAATGCACACAAACTTAAAAATAAGTAAATACACAGCCTGTTTTTATCATAAATACCGATTCCGAAACAGCAACCTTGGATTTTTCAAAAAAAAAGCGTTAAAAAGCTCAAAAAATGAAAAGCTTACCCCATAAAAAAATGAGGCATCCACTTTGAAAAATTGCTGCCAAAAAATAAGCACTGCTTAGTGTTGAGACTTATTATTTTTTTAAAAGCTTATTACCGATAAATCCATTTTTAAATAAAATAAATCTATTTTAAGGATCTTATAATTCATTTATTTGCACTAAATCCTGAAAAAAATATATTTTTTAAGGTGGCCGTAATAATTTGATCACCCACTGTACGTACCGAGCGAGCTTCGTCAACACAAAAAAGGAACTGAGTAAATTGGACTGAACCCGATTCCCACACCACCATCCGCTTTCTACATGTAAATTGGGGAAGTCCCTTTTTAGATGTACGTTCCTATAAAAACAGCTGATACGCGTCTACTGTCCAGAAAAATATGTATACGTGTGACATTTGTGCAAACCATACATTGTGTCTCGCACACCGTGTTAGAGCGAGGCTTTTTTCGTGTTAAACAAAAATATGCCGCAAAATGTGAGACGTGTTAGAACAAGGCCGTGCTGTAAGAAGTACGTGTTAAGTGAGGTCTACCTGTACTACAGAAAAAAGAAATCCCTTTAGCGCACGCAAATTATAAAAAAAAAAACCAATTTGTTTAACTTTGTACAACAGTTTAAAGTTAATTAAGAATATTTTCTTATGATACTTATCGCGTCAAAACTTCCAGAAACACATCAGTAGGTACCGTCGCGGGTGGCAACGGCGCAGTAGTAGTGTATTCGTTTAGTGATTGGAAGATCGTGCGTTCAATCCCGGCCAAATCCATTACTATATTTAGAATATGCAAAATTTGATCTCCTACCTGGACACCTTTTTGCACCTTATCCCGCTAGATTTAAAAATAAAACAAATTTGGGCCAGTTTAAGGAATGCGGTTTTGGTCACCACACGATCTTAACTGATGTGCTACCCGGAAATCCTATACGGATAGATGCAATTTTCCTCTTGGTCGACTTTGACATTCCCTATGAGGTGTCATATCCGGGAAGGGAAGAGTGGCAAAGAAATGCAGTCACAGCAGCAAATGAGGTTGCTATCTCCACTAAGACAGGGGAGGGAACGGGTTCTGGCATTTTTTCTGTTGATCCAGACCTGAGAGCGTCTATACGACTCGCGGGCACAAGCAATGTCTTCTAATCGGAAGTTCTGGCTGTTCTTAGGGCGGCAGAGATAGTGCAGATTGGATCAATGTCGGGAAAAGATATCGCCATCTACTTCCGACAGTCAGGCGATACTTAAGGCGCTAGAATCTGTTAACATCAATTCTGACACAGTCAGAAACTGTCGCACAATGCTAAAAGCAGTATGCAGAGGGAATCGAGTAAGATTGTGCTGGGTATTCGAGCAAGCAGACGTCCCAGAAAGCTTTAAAAGATCAATAATATTCCCCCTACACAAAAAAGGCTCCTATGACGTACCGGAAAATTATCGGGGCATTTACTTTTTGAATTCGTCCGTGAAGATTTTTAGCACTCTCATTTTTAAAAGGCTTACACATTGGATTGAAGAGAAGAAAATTCTTAATGAATTTCAGGCAGGATTTAGGAGAAACTATTTTACTATAGACCAATTATTTAGTCTTTTAAACATTGCGGAGAGCTTCAAAGGAAGAAAGAAGAAACTTTACGCCTTTTTCGTTGATTTTCGAGCAGCGTTCGATTCGATCGCCAGAGAAACACTTTTCTATAAGCTCTATAAATTGGGTATATCAGGTAAAATTATTGCCTTACTGAAAGCGTTGTATGGCAATAACGTTGCCTATGTATGGGATGGGGAGTCAATATCTGAAGAGTTTTCAACACAAATGGGAGTGAAGCAAGGTCTTGAGAAAATTACTGTTCATTCTGTTCATCAATGACATCGTGGAGGAGATAGGAGGAGGAATCCATTTTTGAAATAATCGGATACCTGGCCTTATATTCGCAGATAATATTGTTTTCCTATCTGAATCGGTAGAAGGAGTGCAGCGAATGATGAACCGACTGGAGAGCTACTGCGAAAACTAAAACCTGTCCGTTAATTTGCAGAAGTCTAAAATTATGATATTTAGAGACGGAGGCGGCAGATATGCAAACAACGAAAAGTGGATGTATAAGGGAGAATATTTTGCAATCGTTCGAGAGTACAAAAATACTTAGGCGTAATAGTTACATCAAATCTCAATATAAGAAATTATTTTGAATCGAAGCTATCGGAAGCGAAAAGACCTGTTTCTTCAGTGTGGGCACGTTGTATCGACAACAAATACATTGAACATAGCTCAAAGCTTAAAATTGTTCACGCGACTGCAGCTTCTATAATGCTTTATGGTGCGCAATTTTGGGGAGTTTGTCAATACGATGAGGTGGAAAGGTTCCTCAGATATTTTTTAAAACGCATTTTCGGCTGCCACGCTGCACGCCAAACTATAATGTTGCATTTGGAAACAACTGAGCCTCCATTATTTTTAAGGACTCTAAAGCTTGATTACATCATGAAGGTGACGGAAATGGATGAAGTAAGACTTCCAAAGCGAGTGCTTAAGAAAATGTTGTCAACAAGGGGTAATGTAGTCCAGAGGTGGGAGGAGCTAGCTCTGGGTTTAGGTAAAAGCGTATAGTTTTCGCATGATATAAGCATTCCAGATTTGAGAGAGAAATTCAATACAATTTTAGAGAAAGCAAGCCACTTTGCATATGCAAATTTTAAGCAAGAAGCACAATCTTCTCAATATAGAATGATATGCAGTCAACTCAATTTGGATCTTCGAGAGCAAACACACTTACTCAGCCGCTGTCCCATATAAGTATAATAAATGTTATATTTAAATTTAGAGGCGAATTATTAAATTTGAACTACATTCCACATCGACCCGAACTGCCGATCCTATGTGACCTATACAACCTCAAGGAAAGGGAGGATGTATATCACTTTATTGCCATATGTGCTGGGTACCGGGACACAGCGGTATAGAGGGGAATGAGCAAGCCGATGAGATAGCAAGAAATGGAGGGCAACTAGTAAATAGTGGAGGTGTGAACATTAAACCACCCCTTGGCGTTATCAAGGGAACATTCAATGAGAAAATCTTAAAAATGGCTGACCTTAAATGGCAGAATTTAGAGGGACATAGGGTGTCTAGAGCACTTTGGCCTCATTTGTCATTTGGGCAAGAAAAGATCTACGGAAATTCTCAAATTGAGCAGGGAACAGGTTAGAACAGTAGTTGGGATTATGTCGGGGCACTGTCTCATAAGGAAGCATGCTAGGCGGGTTAGACTGGTAGATGTGGATACATGTAGGTTCTGTGGTGATCTACAAGCCGAGGAAGACCTAACGCACATACTGCGTCAGTGCGAGGGTATAGCACGGAATCATACGAGGTTTCTAGGAAAATACTTCTTCGAGGAATTATGGGAGCTGAGCGGCACAGACCACAGGAAGCTGGTAAAATTCTGCAGGAAGATTGGGTGTTTTATCTGGCAAAAGTGTTTAAGGTTTTTTTCTCCTTTTGAAGTTTTGGTTTCAATTGGTTCTGGTCACTGTCTTAACCTAACCTAAAACTTGATCTCCCTAAGCAACTTAGGCAACACCCGTGAAGCAAAAACATACAACTGCACCAAAACACTTCTTTGCTATCTCTCTATTCTTTCTAAGGTAGGTAAGTAGCACCGAAAATCATGCAATGAAATATGCCATTGCTAGGTGCTGCTTGCTGTTCACAAATATTAAAAACAAAAACTGTTTTACAGCTTTGTGCAAGATTGAGTCCCTTAGCCACTGGAAGTTACCAAATCTGTGCCGGAACAAATGTGTTACTAGGTATGGCAAAGACCGCAGACAACAACTGATACAATTTGATAGTTCTAAATTTAGAGACAGCATGGTAGACTATTATAGGAAATTTAAACTACCGGGAATAATAGGCTGCGTTGATGCTTCTCTATTTCCTATTTTCAGACAAAACGTAAGCGGGCATAATTCAACCGAAAAAGGTTCCATAGCTTGAATGCTATTGCGGTAATAATATCAACAACATAATTTAAAACGAGAATCAATATTTCAATATAATAGATTTGTAATCATCTAAATGAGTGTGGAAATGCGTTTAACAACATGTATTCCGTAGCTAGGAGCCGAATCGGAAGAAGTATTTTGATTTCAAAAGGACACTGGAGGTGTTTTGTCAAATGAGCGGGAACATAAATTTTACCCGAAAGCAGTCATCTGAACCAAAAACACGTGCATCTTTCCTTCGTTTATAAAGAAGATTTGATAGTGGAGCCCAGGTAGACAAAGTCTTTAACTACTTCGAAGTTGTATCTGTCCATCGTGACGTTTTGTCCGAGTCGCCGATGTTGAGAATCCTTTCTCGTTAGCAGCATATATTTCGTTTTGTCCTCATTAACAGCCAGATCCATCTTCGCCGCCTCCGTTTCGATGCTTGCAAATGCGCCACTGACAGCTCGCCGCAGTCTCCCTATAATGTCAATATCATCAGCATAGGCAAGTAGTTGAACGGACTTTTGAAAAATTGTACCTCTGGTGTTGGCTTGTGAATTCCGTACAATTGCTTCAAGAACGATGTTAAAGAAAGTGCATGATAGCGCGTCGCCTTGTCTCAAACCTTTTTCGATATCAAATGGCTGGGTGGTGTTCTTGCAGCGAGATTTCTCCATCGTCATTCTGCACAAACGAACGAGTTTGGCGGGGATGCCAAAACTTGACATTACTTTCTTACTTACTTACTTACTTAAGGTGGCGCTACAGTCCGGGGTGGACCTGGGCCTCAACCAACAAGCGTCTCCAACCAGCACGATCTTTGGCCAGCTGTCTCCAGTGACGCACGCTAAGTTGGTTAAGGTCCCCTTCCACTTGCGTGCGCTACTGCGCCGTCCCTCGGGTGTGGATTCGAAGATCTTCCGGGCCGGAGCATTCACGTCCATTAGCTCTACATGAACCAGCCACCTTAGTCGTTGGACCTTCACTCTTCTGGCTAAGTCGATGTCGCTGTGCAGCCCATACAGTTCGTCGTTGTATCTCCTCCTCCATTCACCGTCTATGCAGACGGGACCAAAAATTACCCGTAGAATTTTCCTCTCAAAACGACCAAGAGTGACCTCATCCGCTTTTGCTATAGTTCATGCCTCTGCACCATAGAGAAGGACTGGGATTATTAAGGTCTTATAAAGGGTCACTTTAGTTGTTCGAGAGAATGCTTTGCTACTCAATTGCTTTCTTAGCCCAAAGAAACAGCGATTGGCAAGAGTTATTCTTCGTTTAATCTCAGCGCTGGTGTCATTGCCTGAGTTCATTGCGGAGCCTAGGTAGACAAAGTCTTGAACCACTTCAAAGTTATATCTGTCTATAGTGACATTCTGTCCGAGACGGCGTTGTTGGGTGCCCTTTCTTAATGACAGCATATACTTTGTCTTGCCCTCATTGATCGCCAAACCCATCTTCGCCGCCTCCGTCTCAATACTCACGAACGCGCCAGTGACATCCCGCTGTGTTCTGCCGATTATGTCGATGTCGTCGGCGTAGGCGAGTAGATGGACGGAATTTTGAAAGATTGTGCCTCTGGTGTTAGCATTTGAGTTTTGCACTATTCTTTCAAGAACGATGTTGAAGAAGTCACATGGCAGCGCATCGCCTTGTCTAAATCCTTTTTTTGACATCGAAGGTCTCGGTGAGTTCTTTACCGATCTTGATGGAGCAGCAAGCATTCTCCATCATCATCCTGCACAAGCGGACGAGTTTGGCAAGGATGCCAAAACTATACATTGCTCTGTATAGCTCGTCTCTATAAATGCTGTCATAGGCGGCCTTAAAATCGATGAAAAGGTGGTGGGTATCGATTTGGACTTCCTAGGTTTTCTGCTAGATCTGCCGCAGTGTGAATATTTGGTCGATGGTAGACTTTCCTGACCTGTAGCCACACTGATAGGGACCAATCGGGTTGTTGACGAAAGGCTTCAGGCGTTCACACGATTTTAAGAAGACTAATACCTCTGTAGTTGGCGCAGTTCAGAGGGTCTCCTTTCTTGAAGATTGGGCAAACAATGCTCAGGTTCCACTCATCTTGCATACTTTCCTCCCACCATATTTTACAGATGAGTTGGTGCGTGCTGCTGACCAAGTCATCGCCTGCCGCCTTGAATAGCTCGGCGGCTAGGCCATCCGCTCCAGCGGCTTTGTTGGACTTAAGCTTAGATATGGCTATCCCCACTTCGTCCAGGTCGGGTGGACGGAATTGGTGGTCTTCATCATCCAGGTTGAATGGTGCATTCTGCCTGACAGCGGGATTTAGTTCGTCATCGCCGTTTAACAGTTTGCAGAAGTAGTTCTTCCATATCCTCAGCGATTCTACTATGATGTTCCCTTGTTCGTTCTTGCAGGCTTCGGTTCGGTATCTGTAGCCTTGGCAGGTTCTTTTACCCTTTGGTAAAACTTCCGAACCACATTCCTGCTGTAACATCTCTCTATTTCCTCGATCGCGCGCTTCTCGTGTTCTTGCTTTTTTCTCCTGACAACCCGGTGTTCGTCTCTTCTTTTCTGCACGTAGAACTCACGAGCAGCCCTTGTCCTTCTCTGCAGCGCCGCTTTGTATGCCTCTTGTTTCGCTGCATGTGCTTGCCGGCGCTCTTCGTCAAACCAGGGATTTCGTTGTGGTGGGCGATTGAAATCAAGCACATCAGAGGCGGCGTCTCTGATGGCTTTTTGGAAATGTTGCCACTGGTCTTCGATACTTGATGCTTGCTACATGGAACCTCTTCAGATATTGAGAGAGACTCGATCGGAGAAGGATCTGGGGACCTCTTGCGATTTTAGCCGTCCGACGTCAAACTTCCTCACAGTATTTACTTGTCTTGGCGCTGTTCGGGATATCCGAAGGCGTACCTTGCTAAAACAAGGTATTCCGAGTCACGATTGGCCCCTCGACACGTTCGGACATCCATAATACTGGAGGAGTGCCTTGTGTCGATCGCAATGTGGTCAATCTGGTTGACGGTTGATTGATCGGGAGATCTCCATGTGCCTTTATGAATATCGAGATGCGGGAACCGCGTACTTGCTATGACAACATTTCGCCCCGCCGCGAAGTCGATCAGCCTATATCCGTTATCGGAAGTGGTGTCGTGTAGGCTGTACCTTCCGACAGTACTACCAAAGATGCCCTCTCTTCCTATCTTTGCATTAAAATCACCTAGGACAATTTTAATGTCGTAGTTAGGGCACTGCTCGTATGTCTGGTCCAAGAGCTCGTAGAACCTCTCTTTGGTGTCGTCGTCTTTCTCCTCCGTGGGGGCATGCGCGCATATTAGGCTTATGTTGGCGAATTTAGCCTTGATACGGATTGTTGTGAGGCGCTCATTCACACAGCTGAAACTTAAGACTTCTTGCCTAAGTCTGCCACCAACGACGAATGCACATCCAAATAGGCGCTGTTTGTGTTGCCGATAGCAGTCGCCATAATAAATATCGCAGTTTTTCATCCTCTTTTTGCCCGGTCCGTCCCATCGCACTTCTTGGATGGCTGTAAGGTCTGCTTTATAGCAGTTCAGGGCCTCCGCTAGCTGTTTGTCTGCGCGCGGTCTGTTAAGGGACCTAACATTCCACGTACAGATCCGAAATTCGTTGTACTTTTTTTGTTTGCCAGGTTCGCAAACAGTAAAATCATCCGTATCCGAGGCTTGTTGTTGCTTCGTAACTATTTATGTTTTACACAGTCAGGCAGTTACCCCGGCGTAGAACCCCCAACCTGGAGGGCCAGGCCTTTTGTTGGACCCCTTGGACTAAAGGGGCCGGATTCCTCCGGTGCCAGTAACCCACTTCGGGGATGTGAGAGCTGCCCTTGGCACATAAAGGGTTCATCCGCCACTATCTCTGCTTCAGGACCCTGCCTAGTCCTGAAAAAGTCCTCACTGACCTCGGCTCCAAATATGTCGAAGTAGCTCAGGTAAGGTCATCTTGACTGTTGACGACACCGTTGATTCAGTCTAATGAATTCATCCGCTGCACGTCGTCCTCTTTCTGAGGAGCTCATGTAAGACTTCTGAAACTCGTTCAGTCAGTCTTTCCGACAGAGCGTTATAGTGTTGCTATTTTCTTTGCGTTCAACACTCGCGCTTATAAGTTCAGCAAGTCACGCCCGGATGGGCAGACCAGTACATGGTGGTTACCAGTAGGAGGTAAAATAAGCACAATTGATGCGTATAAAAAGTTACAAAAGCTGGGCACCGCCAGCTTGATGCCAATCAGCGCCTATCCGATTCTCACACACCCAAACTTGACATTGCTTTGTATAATTCGTCCCTATATAGGCTATCATAGGCGACTTTTAAGTCGATAAAAAATAAATAGATGGTGTGTATCGATCTGAAAAGCCATTCGATCCAGCGGCTTTGTTGGACTTAAGTTTGGATATCGCTATCCTCACTTCGTGTAGGTCGTCTGGACGCAAGTTTTGGCTATCATCGTTCAAGCTGAACAGATCATTCTGCCTGACAGCGGGTTGTTGGCTGTCTCCGCCGTTTAACAGTCTGCAGAAGTGTTCTTTCCAAGTCCTCAGCACCGACTGTGAATGTACTACTGTATTCCCATGCTCATCTCTGCAGGATTCTTTCCGTTCGGGCTTTGTATCCTTGGGTAGATCGTTTTACCCTTTGGTAGAACTTTCGAACATTGCCTCTGCAGTACCGTCCCTCAATTGATTCGATCGCTCGCTTCTCCTGCTCCTTCCTTTTTCCTTCTGAGAAGTCGGTGTTCCTCCCTTCTTTTTTTGTGAGCTCGCGGGCAGCACTCTCAGCCGCTATGGTTCTAGTCTGCAGCATTAATTGATAGGCCTCGTTCTTGGCTGCATCTGCCCGGCGGCATTCCTCATCGAACCAAGGGTTTCGTTGTGGTCGCCTAGTGAAACCCAGCACTTCGATAGCGGCACTCCTGATGGCACGCTGGCAGTGTTGTCACTGGTCCTCTGTACTTGATGCTGGTGTAGATGACGATTGGCTTGCTGAGAGGTTTAGGGAGACGCGGTCGGAGATCCAGAGATCATGAAAGTAATAGTTGTTACCAGCAGGACCATCCAAATTTTTTTTTGTTCATCCGAAAAGACAACTTTGCTCAAATTTCTTGATACCGCTTCAATGTCCACATCGCACATGTCATGTGATCCCTTGCAAATTCAAGGCGCTGTTGCTTGCTTTTTTTCTAGTTTTGTAAGCTTTAAGTGTGGAGCACTCACAATAGCACGACGTACAGTGCATTTGCTACAAGAAATCCTAGAAAATTCCTTAATTTTGTTTGTGGATTAAGCGGAATTACGAGTAGAAGCTAGTCTTTGAATTTTAAGCTTGTCTTCTGGCGTTAAAACTTTTGCGATGCTTCCATTGTAATTCTTTCCAAAGGATGCAGGATTTTTCACAAAATTTGTTATTAGGTTTTCATTTTGACCAATTTTACGGGTTATTTCACGATTTGAAAAGCTTTCTGGAAGGTTGCTTATTTTACAATTGCTAATTACAATTAAAAAATATTTATTATAAAAAAATTCATACATTTTTGCATGGTATAGGAAAAAAAGAGTAAAATAACCGTTATGTTACTCTTATCAAATTTTGCTTGCCTTTTTCAGCGTTAATTAGCCTTTCACCTGAATGCGTTTTCTCTTTCCATTAGTGCAAAAAATACAACAAACAATTAAGTTCTAAAACGTAACTCAGGTGCGACTATTCAATTCAATCGCACTATACTTGCCATTTTTATGACTTATTGTTTGCCTGAGAGTTTTCCTGTGGGACGATTTTCAGCATAGCACAAAACACAACCACTCCTAATGTTTTTTGCATTTTTTTTGGAATCTTTTGGTTTTTCGAAGTAACAGGTTGTGGGCACATGAGGTCCAGCAAACTTTCTAGTTTGAATGCAGGAAATCGTTTACAACTGCCACGCATGGGAAAAATTCAATAGTTAGTAACTTTCCTGTACCATTTGAGGCCTATTCTCCGCGTCGTAGCGTAGGAGTAATTTGAATAGGTCAAGCATGGAGCGTGCCAGTTTATTGCACGTGTTCAAATTGTCGATATGAAGGGTGCGACGTTCAATAACAATAAGAGAAAACAACTGTAGAACTTTTGCCCGAGTATACATAGTTTTGTAAATCACTTGAAGCCTTTCGTCGAGCAAAGTTGGGTAGTATGGCGAAATACAAGCCGACCTCTTCATGGAACAACAGTTTCATCGATCACGATGTTTTCCCTGCAGCATGCCCAAAAGAGAGCTCAGTTTCCTAATTCTATCTCCTGCTGCTGGAAGTATTGTTAGCAAAAGGATAATGTACACACGAGAAAGCACAACGGAGCACGAGGACATTTCTGTCGCATGTTTTGTGCGAGGTTTTTGAAGTGATAACTTCTTTAGCCGCATTGGGCACTTTTTGGTAGGGGAAAATCTTATGGGTTCGCGTCACCGCGACATGCTCATGATTATTTTACATTTTATTTAACGGCTGGACGGATTTTAACGGTTGATGGCTCATTTTTTAGGATAATTCAGCGGGATTTAGGAATAAAATGTTTTATTGTTGTGGCGCCACGCCTACAAACACAATGGCGGCGGGAACATGGACATGAAATTGAAATGTGATTACTCGAATACAACTGGACCGATTTCGATGATTGAAGTCTCGTTTTAAAGGTTAGAGAGGAAGGATTTTGGCCTATCTCTGCCAAGAAACATCATACCTGTCCAATTTTCGCGACAAAAATGTACGCGAAATTCATTTGAAAATTTAATGCGCGTGGCCAAAGGATACAATACATAATAATTTATTACATTTTGGTGGTTCCACTAAAATCAGCCGAAGTACCAGGCGTTGTAGACCCTCAACATCTCGCCCGCTAGAATGTCTATGGGTATCATTCCAGCTATGACGAAGGCCCTTTCTTCCGAGATGGCTCGAAAACCGCAGATCGTCCTTAATGCGCTAAACCTGTATGCGGATGATAGTTTGTTCTTTCATCGCTAGTGTCCCCGCCCAAACCGGGGCGGCGTAAAGGAGGACTGAGCTGACTACTCATGCTAAAACGGTCCTCCTAGCGTATCTAGGTCCACCGATGTTAGGTAGTATGTGTGAGAGAGCTCCCTGTATTTGCGATGCTTTCTTTGTAATATACTCCACGTGCGTCTTGAACGCAGTCTGTTGTCAACTCCTGACTGACTCCAAGATATTTGACTGCTCCTTTGGATCTGATGATCTGGTTCCCCACCTGGAAATTGTCGAATTCAATGGTTTTTCTACTCGTTATAAGGACAGTTTCTGTTTTATGGTCGGCTAGTTCTAGTCCGGCGGATACTAGCCAGTGTTTTATCCTTGAAATTGCTTCATTTGTAGCTGATTCTACTTCATGGATCTGTTTCGCTACTGTCACGATGGTAATGTCATCGGCGAATCCAATTATCGATACTCCGCGAGGTAGCATAAATCGTAGGACTCCGGCATACATGATGTTCCACAGAAGCGGCCCCAGTACGGATCCCTGTGGTACGCCCGCGGTAACCTTATAGTATTTGACTCCTTCGTCGGTATAATATTTTAGCTTCCTGTAGTCCGTCACTATCCTCAGCAAGTAATATGGTGTATCCATTCTGACGAGAGATCTTCTTAGGAATGGCCAGTTAGCGGAATTGAAGGCGTTTTTGAAGTCCAGCGTAACTACTGCACAATATTCCTTTGTGCCGTAGAGCCATCTTACTCCTTCGATGGCACTTTCAGCTATGTGGACTAACGCTCTTATAGCATCAACTGTAAAGCGCGAACTTCTGAAGCCAAACTGTCGGTCTAAGAGGGCTCTTTTCTCTTCAGCCATTGCGAGCAGTCTATTATAGATTATATTCTCGAGGATTTTCCCCATAGTGTCCAATAGGCATATAGGGCGGCAGGACGATGGTTCTCCTGGAGGCTTCTTTCCTTTCGGAAGCAGGATCAAGTGCTGCATTTTCTATTTCTCAGGAAAAGTTCCCTCCTCTAACTCATCTGCATTGTTGTTAAGAAGAGGTCTGGTCTCTTTCTAACAGCCACCTTCAATGCCTTGTTTGGGATTCCGTCTGGTCCGGGCACCTTGTTGCCACCTATCCTGCTGCATGCCTGTTGCTGCTCCTCCAGAGTAATAACAGGTATATCGTCTGGATTTATCTCTCTAATTATGCTTGGTATAGTAGCTGGTCTTTTGGGGAAAAGGTGTCCTACTATAGATCTCAACAATCTTGGGCATGTTATTGGGGGGGCTCTACAGCCCTTCTGCTTCGTCATAACCATCATGTGTGCTGTTCCCCAGGGGTTAATAACAGCTTCGTTGCATATACGCCTAAAGCATTTTGCCTTACTTTCCTTCATAGCCCTTTTTAGTTCGTGTCTCGCTATTCTGAAGTTATTCAGGTGTTCTTGAAAGTCAGTTCCTGTGGGTATCGTATTCGGCAATTTTCCTTGTAAACAAAAAAATTTCTGTCTTCGGCAGGTTAATCCCTGAATTGTCGGTTCTGGCAATAAATCAGTATGTAGGATCTGCCATCAAATAAATATATGTTAAATTAAGTATTAGAGCTTTATTTAAACAACGAAATATGGACTCATTTTGAAGGCTTTAAAGAAATCTCAAACAATAATTGAATTGCCTTTTTTATCAAATTGTGAACACCTGCGGCAAAAAAAACAAACTTTCAACGGTTTACAAAGGGATAACTTAAGAATCATATCTTCCCAAATGGAATAAAAACAAATTTGTGTAGTACAAACATACATACGTATATACAAAAGATTATTCTACTGTTGCGTTTGTTTGCCTTTATTATCAACCATTTATGGTAAAAATCCACAAAGCCAGACAACAGAAAATAACTTTGGCACCTACACAATTTATATTTCCAGTTTTTTCTCAAAACAAAAATTACAAATTCAAAGTGAAACTTAAGTAATAAAAAAGAAAGTTTAGCCGTTGCTTGGGATACTTGCCTCAACTGGGAGTGGGACATATTTTAATATATATTTTCATTTCGTTTTAAGGACGAAGAGTAATATACATACCTACTCCTACATCCTTCACATAATTACTTTACTGCCATTGACTGATTTAAAAGCGAGAATGTTAATTAGAAGGGAATGATTGCGCCAGTCGAGTTTAAGTCTTAACTTTTGCAATTTGATGGCAACTTTACAATACGACCAGTGGATCTATATTTAATCCTGGGGCAGTGGCTCAGTGGTAAGTGTGTTGGTTGGTGAAGTTAGATTTTGGGCGCTGTATGGGCCGATAATTTTTGTTTATAAATAATAGAACATTTTATGGAAATAAAGGCACTTTGTATGAAATATGACAAGCGAAATCAAACGTTAGCCAAAAATTTCACACATAAATTTCCATAGTTTGCCCAGCAGTAACAGTGTGCGCAGTTGCTCCATCTCATTGGAACCTCAAATTAAAATGCTTGGTCGCAAAAAGTTGTCGATCATCGTTCTGTAAGAAGCCCCGGAAATCGTTCTTAGCGTTTCATCCTCATTCTCGAAGAAATTTGGACAAGTGCATATGGATGGGTGAAACTGATACTGGTGTGTTGCCCTTGGATTTTCGGAGCCCCAGACTCTACAGTTTTGTTGTATTTAAATTAAAAGGTTATTTTTGTGTAACATTGGTTGGCCTTATTTGGCCCACCCTGGAATTGGCTACTCCTGACGCAAGTATAAAGGTGTTGGTGGCAGTGGTGGAGTCATCTTAGTACAGGGTTTTTCAACAGGGACGCTACAAAAGTAGAGCGACAGGGACAGCAAACGACGCCGAATTTCTTGCCGCTCTTTTGACATTTCTCTTCAGTAAGGTTTGCCATTTCATGATAGAAAGACATACGAGCCAACAACGAGTCGAAATTAATAAAATTTACTACCGAAATTCGGAGTCAGTGGCCTCAACGTTAAGAGCGCTACGTCCAATTCATGGTCGTCATAATGGTCCTAGCAGATCAACAATTGAGCGTCTAGTGGACAAATTTGAATCCACAAGCACAGTACAAAATGTTCCCGTGGCAGTAAGATAAAGAAGTGCCCGTAGTGTCAAGAATATTGCTGCCGCTGAGGCTTCAGTTGAAGAAAGCCCAAATGTGTCTCTCACACGTCGTTCTCAAGCGTTGGGCATCTCTGTGACGTCATTGTGGCGAATAACCGAATATTTTTTCCCCAATTGGATGATAGGGACTTCGAGGAAATGTGGTTCCAACAGGACGGCGCCACAAGCCACACAGCGAATGCCACAATCAATTTATTGGAAACCAAGTTTGGAAACCGTGTTATCCAGTCGCTTGGCCGCCTCGGTCGTGCGATTTGACGCCGTTAGACTATTTCCTGTGGGGCTACGTCAAGTCTATGGTCTTTGCCAACAAGCCAACGACGATTGATGAACTTCGTACGAATATCGAACGTGAAATTGCAGCAGTATCGGCCGATTTATGCTTGAAACCCGTCGAAAATTGGGTTCAGCGTCTGGACTTCTGTAAGCGTGCTCGTGGTGGCCATGCAAAAGAAATCGAGTTCCATACATAATGGCATTGAATGTACTTTCACAGGAATAAAGAATTTCATTGATATCCAAAACCGTTTTTGTTTTATTTAAAAAAAACTTTTGTAGCGCTCTTATTGAAAAACCCTTTATTGGGGATGATAATTAAATATAATTTTTTATGAATTTTTAAAGATGTAAGAAAATGCTTTTTTATACCCTATTTTAAGGGTACCTATATTAATTTTGACTCATAGTTTGTAACATACCTTAATATTGCCCGTAGACCCCTAAAAGTTACTATATTTATTTGATCAGCATCAATAGTAATGTCGTGTTAACTGGACCTAGTTGAAATTTTAACCATATACTCTCTAGGGGCCCGAAATAATCAAGTTTGAAATCCGCCCACAGGCCCAGAAACTCAAAAAATAAAACAAATTTATCGAAAAATCGAATTTTGAGCTAGAAAGCTGAAATTTTTTAAAAATAATTTTTGACTCCTAAAACTGCTCGGGAGATAAAATTTCTAAATCCGTCCACTGACACGCCCACAGTAAAATAAAACAATTTTATTGAAAAACCAAAGTTTGAGCTATGGAGCGTTTTTTTTTATGTTCGATTAAATCCTTTAAATGTTATATAACAATATATGTAGAACGTTCTTAACAATTCAACCATACTTAGACTTTTGTCACGACCACTTCTGAGCGATAGGAATAATAATATGGTATCCAACAGTTCGCCCAAGCGGACTGTAGCCAGTCCCTATGTTTTTTTATGTGTGACCATTCAGCCAGCTTACTTTTTCGAATCAAATAGCAACACTCACGGTTTAACTTCAAGCAACAATTCCAAACAAATTTCAACAACGGAATCGACCAACATATAAACGGTCTTTCATTAGCGACTTGACAACTTCAAACTTTCAGTGTGAACTCACCCTTGAACCGCTTACCGAACTGTCATTGTCAAAATATTCAGTAAAATCAACGTTTTCATCATGGTGAAGTACACGAAAGAACAACGTTCACAAATATTCGTCCGTAATTCTCGTCCCATTAGACAAGCGATTCATAGTCTAGTGAATAAATTTAAGTAAGAATATTCGCTGCTTGATGTTGCCGTGCCAGTAAGACTAGGTTTTGCCCGAAGTGAGGAGAATATTGTTGCTGTAGAGGAGTTCGTCGCAAACCAGCCAAATCAGTCAATTTCACGGCGTCCTTAAGAATTGTACCTCTCCCAGACCACATTATTGCGAATTTTGCGTAAAGATCTTGGCCTACAGCCTTACAAGATGAAGATTACTCAAGAACCAAGGCCACTTGATCATATGTAGCGACGTACGTTCTCAAATTGGGCTCTGGACATGTTGGAAAAAAATGAAGAATTTCATCACAAAATCATATTCACTGATGAAGCGCATTTTCGGTTAAAGCGCTTCGTCAATAAACAAAATAAGCGTTACTGGACAGGTGGGAACCCTCTATAGGCCACCGAGATCGTGTGATTTAACGCTTCTTTTTTTTTATGGGCCTACATTGAATCATTGGTCTATGCCAACAGGCGTTAGAGGAGCTCAGAGCCAATATTGAACGAGAAATAGCGACCGTATCGGTCGAAATGTGCAGCCGAGTCATCGAAAATCGAGTTCAACGTATCGACCGCTGCATACGTTCCCGTGGTGGACATATGAACGAAGTCAAATTCCATTCATAAATGTTTTGATAGTAATTCAAGCCAATACAGTTTTTTGAGATATCTCAAGTAGTTTGCATTTTATTTAAAAAAGAAGTTGTCAAATCCTTAAAGAAATACCCTTTTCAATTGTGGGAATACAGGGCCACCTATTAGCATCCAACGATAGGTGGCGCTGTATTTCTATGTATCTAGATACATGCTGATAATAACAAACATTTCACAAGATTGGCTCCAATAAGTGTTGAGAAATGTCGATTTGAAAGTTTTTCCTTGTACTAAAGCTGCCAAAAAAAACTGCTCTATCGCAAGCTCACCTACCGAGTCCAACTGCAAAGTTTTCCTCCGTATAAACATTTCTTAAACTATTTTTAACAAAAAGTCAATCGGTCCAGCCGATTTCAAGGTATGGCGTCAGCAACAATATATCGATTCATTTTTATATGCACTTCGTCTTTGTATATAGACTTAAAAAAAAGTCTATTTACAAAGGTGGGGGTTGGTCGCTGTTCTTCCTCTTCCATACACTGGAAGTAAGTGGCAAATGGTTTTGCAAGGTCCTGGCGGTTGATTGCTTAGTGTGTGCAAAAAATATTCTCCGTGAATTCCTTTAGGAACTGCGCGTGTCCTTTCAGGCTGCGTTTTCAGCTGCTAGTCTAGCTTGGTGTCAGGGCACTGTTTGCGGCAGCTACTTTTATAAACAAATCGAGGGGTTTGAGGAGGCTTAGTATGGCCTCCATAGCCGCTGTGTGTGTGATTCGCATTGTCCCTGCGGTGAAAATGCAGGCCATTCGTAAGATCTTGGTCATAGTCTTAACCCTAGAAAGATAATCTTATTTTTTAGTACTGAAAAGATAAACATGCGCCTGGGAGGCGCACAATTAAAAATCGTTTTTTTACAAAATTAAATAAATATTTTTTTTTATTGTTTCATTTTATTGTTACATTATTAGCAATAAAGTAAAACATAAACATATATTATTAATTTTTCTGTTTTTTAAAGAGAAGTAGGATTTTATAAATCCATAACAAAAAGGAACACAAAATTAGAGATCTTCGGTATTTAATTTTCATATGCTGATAATAGCGCATTACCATAACTGCATTACCATAACTGCATTACCATAACTGAAAAACGGTGGTACTTACCGAACCGGAACGACCGTCAATCGCAAGTATAAATCGACGACTGAGTTGACTTAAAAAAACAAGTTTGTTCGAGCGTCGGTTAAAGGAAGAAAGCAATATATATATTTCGCGGGCGCCTCCGAGGCGCAGTCAGTACCGACCTTACTACCGCTCCGTAAAGCCACATGACAGTTGTATTACAAGAACTACAGGTCCAATATTCTTTTGCAGGCATAGAAAGCTATCAATGCTTTCTCAGCGCTTTCCTTTATATTCAGACTGCAATTCAATTGTAGGCAGAAAAATTCCGGAATTGGGCTTTTATTGGTAAAGAGGACTAATTTCGTTTTTGAGGCCGCAGTTCTTAGTCCAGGTATAAGCCTTGGAAAAAGGCTAATTTTGTTTGTTCACTGATTGAGGAGAGGAATTTTCCTGTCGATAACAGTGCTAGGTCGTCTGCGTAGACAACTGCTTTAACTCCACTGCGTTCTTACTTACATAGTTGTAACTTAGTTGACCACGAGGGCCCAGAGCAGAGGCGGATTCCACCTTGAGGAGTACCTCTAGATGCTGATACCTTTGTTTGTGCTCCCCTAGCTCTGAGATAATTGCCTGTTTTGAGAATGAACATTATCCAGTTGAGAATGGTGTTTTTGCTAGCGGATACTCCGATAGAGCTGATTCAATGTGTCGCTGAACTCACTTGAAAGGTAAAATTGCCTAGAAGTGGGATCTTCCCTTGCCATAAAATAAAAAATAATGATTACAAAAGCTAAAATAATAGATTTTTTGCCAGCATTTATTCATTAGAACAAAAAACAATGTCATCCCTGGCTGTTCAGCAATTATTATTATTGAACATATTTGTTTGTTCTTTGACAAGATTCTAATGAATATTCTGCGTACATTACATAGGTTGCTGGAATGCAAGAATATCCCCCAATGCACAAATCAGAGACAAGCGATAGATATAACTAGTCTTCTCGCTTCAAGGGATCACAGATATTCGAAGTCCCCTTAGATTTTGGATGCATTTTATTAAAATTTTAGCACATATTGGACTCTTATATGAACTGTGTTGTGAAGATTATGATGGGAATACTTAAAGAAAGGTTGTGTGCATGGATGGAGAGAAATGGTATCTTGACAGAATTTCAGGCGGTATTTAGAAAAAAATATTCGACTCTGGATAACATCTATAATCTAGCTTCAATCGTTCACCTAAAGCTGGCAGAAAAAAAGAAGGTGTATGCATTTTTTGTCGACTTAAAAGCTGCATTTGATAAAATTTCAAGAAAACTACTTTTCTTTCCAACTAAACGCAATGGTAGTCTCGTCCAAATTTGTCAACCTGATCGAAGCTATACATGCCAATACTCAATTTGCGGTCTTTACAGGAAAAGAGCTCTCCGAATACTTTGTGACACTTTTTGGAGTTAAACAGAAATAAACCTATATAAATCAGAGATTATGGTGTTTAGAAATGCTGGGCGGCTATCGTGTCAAACATTATTGGACATTAAATGGAAAGGAATACTAAGTGTTTCAAATTTCAAAGTCTCTCTGACTCCGAAGATGTCATTTTCAAAGCATGTGGAGAAGAGAAACAGTGCAGCAAAGAGCAATATTCGAATATAGTGAAAGAAGACTACCACACTAACTAACTAAAATTCTCTTAAGGGAAAAAGTGTTCTGGCGAGTCAAAGAAGTAAACCATCTTGGGCGTAGTTTTGGGCTTCATTCTGATGAAAGAGACATTTCTCGTAGCGCTTGGATGCAAAAGAGCTTAGATCTACTGCGGCTGCTGAAATCGGAGGGTCAACAGGCAAAATTACGGAGGGCATCGGAAAGCAGTACACGCATCTACAAATTTCTGGATCGTTCTAGAGGTGCAGGTTACATCACCGATGGGTTCGCAATTAACAAAATCACCTGGATAAAAAACTGAGTACCCTTGAAAAAAACGCCACACCTTTTTGGAACATTGTCAAGGTAATACAAAATAAAAAAAAGACAGTTGCAATTTCTTAAAGATTCGTCAAACACATATTTTTCGGATGTAGACAAGGCAAATGCACTAGCTTTAAATTTTGCAAAAAAGCACAGTGTTTCGAGAAATTTAGGTGATCCAGAAACAGAATCCTGCGTAAACACCAGAGTTCAAGAATATTACGCAAATAATGCCAGCCTAACAGCTGCAACAAGATTTGTCTCTGAAGAAGATATTCAATATATAACCAATAGCTTAAAAATAAAGAAATCTGACGGTATCGATTGTATTCGAAATATATACATATACATCAAACATTATTTGCCTAAATCTGGAATAAGGTATTTAACATTCCTCATAAATGCTTGTTTGAAAACGGAGTATTTCCCTGACGCCTGGAAAACAGCAAAAATTATCCCTGTTATAAAACCTGGCAATGCACCCGAAAGCGCCGGAAGTTACAGGCCAATAAGTTTGCTAAGTAGCCTTAGCAAAATACTTGAAAAAGTTCATAAGGAACAAATCATCAAACATATCTGTGATAACAACATATATCCTAACGAGCAATTTAGTTTCAGACAGTATCACAATACTTCACAACAAGTACTGAGAATTTGTAACCACGTCAAAATAAATCGCTCCGTAGGAAAATCTACTGGAATAGTTCTGTTAGACATCGAAAAGGCATTCGATACTATTTTGCACAACGGTCTTGTTTTCAAGATGATTAATTTCAACTTCCCGTCCTATATTTGTATAATAGTTCACAGTTTCTTGTCTGGTCGTCGTTTTAAAGTTCATGTCAATAGTGGTGTCTCAAATTTGATAACATTTGATTCAGGTGTCCCCCAAGGCTCTGTTCTCGGTCCCATTTTGTATAATATTTATACATCCCAAATTACCCAATTGTGGTGCAGCCATTTTTGCTGATGATACTGCAATATATTCATCCCACGAATTTGCTCTCAATATTGAGAGCAATCTAAAAAACGCGATAGAAATATTGCAGAATTATTACTCAAAGTGAAAAATTTAACTTATTAAAGATAAAATGCAAGCTTTCTTTTTTACAAGAAAAAGAAAGCATTACTTCCTTCCAACCACCCAATTACAAATAATTGGAGTAAGTTTTGCTTGGGGCTCTTGTGTTAGCTACCTAGGGATACACCTGGATTCAAAATTAATATTTAATGACCACATTAACAAAACAGTCAAGAAAGTAGGACTCGCCATTAACATGTTATGTCCTTTTATCAACAGAAAATCAATGCTTTCAGTAGATAACAAGGTCATAATTTGTAAAGTTATTTTTCAGGCAATTCTATCGTACTATATGGATGCCAAGTTTGGGAAAATTGCGCAAAGTGCCACATAAAAAAACCTCAAATATGCCAGAATAAAATTTTAAAACTGATGCTTAATTTACCCTGGCATTTTTATACCTATACCTACACTATAGAACGAATGTTGAATTGATCCACCAAAAAATACAAAAAATTAAATCCTAGTTTGACCATCGATGTAGTCTTGCTGACAACCCACTTATTAATGAATTATGTACCATTTAATGTCTTTATTATTTTTTTTTTATTGTTATATACCTATCATATGTTATATGTCAGTGCCGTTGGAGCTTAGCTCGATGAAGTTATTTATTATTTATTTATTTATTTATTTTTTTATTTATTTATTTATTTATCCTCAATATTTATTTATCTATTTATATATTACCAGTGTTTATTTCCTTGTTGTATATTTATTTATTTATATATTTTTCAATATGTAAGCATAATATGTTATTACTAACAAACTTTTTGTATCTTACATATCCTATTCTAGTCATATATAATTATTATTATTACTAAGAAACATTGTCGCTGTCGTAATCTATTCTAGTCATATATATTTAGATATATGAAAATAATACATACATACATATATATTATGCACATATTATACGAGGGCGGGTCAATAAGTCCGTGACTTTTTGAATTTCTGACCTCTTTACTGAAACGGCAACACTGCTCCTGTCAACAGGCATCTGTCAGTTGACTCCTGTCAAAATTTAAACTTGCTGCGTCAGTTAGTTTGTGTTTGACAGCTATTTTTATCAGACTACTCATTAATTTGAGGAGAAAATGGAAAAAAGTGAATTTCGTGTGCTCAGTAAGCATTATTTCTTGCGAAAAAAAACCATTACCGAGACCAAGGCTAAGCTTGAAAAATACTATGGGGACTCTGCACCATCGATTTCAATGGTAAAAAAGTGGTTTACTGAATTTCGTTGTGGCCGTACAAGCACTGAAGATGCCGAACGTCCTGGACGCCCAGTTGAGGTCTCTACACCCGAAACAATCGAAAAAAATTCACGATATGGTGTTGGCCGACCGGAGATTGAAAGTGCGAGAGATTGTGGAAGCCGTAGGGATCTCGAATGGCTCAGTGGTTTCAATTTTGAATGATCACTTGGGCTTTCCGCAAGATGGGTGCCGCGTTTGCTCACAGTCGACCACAAACGCAATCGTGTAACAACTTCACAGGAAGGTTTGGCGTTGTTTAATCGCAATATGGAGGAGTTTTTGCGCCGTTTTGTAACCGTGGACCAAACATGGATCCATCACAACACACCAAAGACCAAACAACAGTCAAAACAGTGGGTTTCTAAGGGTGAATCGGCGCCAAAGAAGGCCAAGGTGGGTTTGTCAGCCAATAAAGTTATGGCGACTGTTTTTTGGGATGCACGCGGGATAATCCACATTGACTACCTTCAAAAGGGAAGAACAATCAATGGGGAATATTATGCCAACTTATTGGACCGATTCAATGACGATTTGAAAAAAAACCGACCTCATTTGGCCAAGAAAAAAGTTCTTTTCCACCAAGACAATGCAAGGGTGCACACATGTGCAGTTGCCATGGCAAAAAAACCATAAATTGGGCTATGAATTGCTCCCTCATCCACCCTATTCACCAGATTTGGCTTCGAGCGACTACTTCTTGCTCCCAAACCTGAAGAAATGGCTTGGTGGAAAAAGATTTGACTTCAATGATGAAGTCATCTCGCAAACAAAGGCCTATTTTGAGGACCTCGACAAATCATTTTTTTTGGAAGGGATAAAAAAATTGGAGAAGCGTTGGACAAAGTGTATAGAGCTCAAGGGAGACTATGTTAAAAATAAAAAAAAAATTTTATCAAAAAATCTGTGTTTTATTCCAAAAGTCACGGACTTATTGACCCGTATAACCTTCAGTTTATTTACTAATTTATTTATTTATTTACCTATTATTATTATGATTTTTTTTCTTTGAATATAAGGTTTTTATCGTGTTTTCCTTCTAAATATAACTATATTTCGTTTTTTTAAAGTAATTTGTAACCTTGTAAATAATATTTCAGTGGCAAGATAAAATTATCAAATCCCTGTAATGTAAAATGTGCGGTAACAACACCAATGTTAAAAATTATACGAAATAGGTAAATAAAGGGTGATTTTTTTAAGGTTAGGATTTTCATGCATTAGTATTTGACAGATCACGCGGGATTTCAGACATAGTGTCAAAGAGACAGATGCTCAGTATGCTTTGACATTTCATCATGAATAGACTTACTAACGAGCAACGCTTGCAAATCATAGAATTTTATTACCAAAATCAGTGTTCGGTTCGAAATGTGTTTCGCG
The DNA here is from genome assembly GCA_949715645.1 of Portevinia maculata. Classification (NCBI taxonomy): domain Eukaryota; kingdom Metazoa; phylum Arthropoda; class Insecta; order Diptera; family Syrphidae; genus Portevinia; species Portevinia maculata. The sequence goes on along the minus strand of OX454526.1, from coordinate 78,812,360 downwards.
CTTTACGTCCGATTTATGGTCTACATAATCGACCAAGTGAGCAAACAATTAATGCGATTGTGACCAAGTTTCGCACTCAGTTTACTTTATTGGACATTAAACCAACCACACGAATGCGTACAGTGCGTACAGAAGAGAATATTGCGTCTGTTTCTGAGAGTGTTGCTGAAGACCGTGAAATGTCGATTCGTCGCCGTTCGCAGCAATTGGGTTTGTGTTATTCGACCACATGGAAGATTTTACGCAAAGATCTTGGTGTAAAACCGTATAAAATACAGCTCGTGCAAGAACTGAAGCCGAACGATCTGCCACAACGTCGACTTTTCAGTGAATGGGCCCTAGAAAAGTTGGCAGAAAATCCGCTTTTTTATCGACAAATTTTGTTCAGCGATGAGGCTCATTTCTGGTTGAATGGCTACGTAAATAAGCACAATTGCCGCATTTGGAGTGAAGAGCAACCAGAAGCCGTTCAAGAACTGCCCATGCATCCCAAAAAATGCACTGTTTGGTGTGGTTTGTACGCTGGTGGAATCATTGGACCGTATTTTTTCAAAGATGCTGTTGGACGCAACGTTACGGTGAATGGCGATCGCTATCGTTCAATGCTAACAAACTTTTTGTTGCCAAAAATGGAAGAACTGAACTTGGTTGACATGTGGTTTCAACAAGATGGCGCTACATGCCACACAGCTCGCGATTCTATGGCCATTTTGAGGGAAAACTTCGGAGAACAATCCATCTCAAGGAATGGACCGGTAAGTTGGCCACCAAGATCATGCGATTTGACGCCTTTAGACTATTTTTTGTGGGGCTACGTCAAGTCTAAAGTCTACACAAATAAGCCAGCAACTATTCCAGCTTTGGAAGACAACATTTCCGAAGAAATTCGGGCTATTCCGGCCGAAATGCTCGAAAAAGTTACCCAAAATTGGACTTTCCGAATGGACCACCTAAGACGCAGCCGCGGTCAACATTTAAATGAAATTATCTTCAAAAAGTAAATGTCATGGACCAATCTAACGTTTCAAATAAAGAATCGATGAGATTTTGCAAATTTTATGCGTTTTTTTTTTAAAAAAAGTTCTCAAGCTCTTAAAAAATCACCCTTTACATATCTATCTATCTATCTACCTGGATTATTAAGCAAGATGCGGCTGAATTCAACTTAACGGAAATAGATCTGCGGACAATGGAACATTTCTATATGCAGTCTGCAGCTTAAGGAAAGAAGAGAACATCCAGCACTTCTTAGGCATATGTCCGAGGTTAAGAGAGTTCAGACTGAGTTGTTTTGAGAGAGCTTGGTTAACAAAAGTCGAAATTATTCATATACTCGATGGATAAAAGAGTACAGATTTTGATAGGCTCTTTTATTATATCACTGTAGCATTACCATATCGAAATGAACTTGTTAGAGAATTTATTCAGTAATTTCTTTCTTGCTCTTAAAACTTTGATTTCAAGCTTATTGTTAATATAAATCCAACTAGCCGACAGACGACTTTTGTCATTGTCGTAAGTCTTTTGTTTTTAACTTGCATTGAAAAAACCTAAATAAAAATAAAAATGTAAACTTTTTGATATTAAGTTGAAAATAAAAACATTTTACTACTACTACTATTGGACTCTGCGAAAAAATTGTGGAGGAAAGAGCCATATTTTTTCATAATTTTCTTCACAAATATCTTCAACTTTGAAGCATCCATACTCTACATAGTTTTTGGAATTTTATTGAGAGCGATTTTAGAGGGACTGACCGACAGACGTACGAAAGATTGCTCTCTCCTCCTTTCTGTTTTCTGGTCAAGTCGTTCATTCCGCTTGAAAATTCATTTCATGGGCAACATACTCGTACGTTGCATAACATATTTCATACAAAGATGTCACATTACTTAAATCTTTGACCGGCAGATTTTTACACGCGCCAATAAGGTATCTTAAGACACAGAATCTTTGTCTGTTAAGTAACAATTTTCAACGAGGTAAGACCTATTTCTTAAATAAAGTAACAGCCAACTTAACTTGGACTTTAATTATCGTTTTTTTTTAATTATCCCGAAAAGTCAAAGCAAAGACTACCCTCCTTGGGGTCACTGTTGGATCTGGAGTAGGTGCGAGGTTGGATATATGAAAATTTGAACTGCAAATTTTTCATTTTATATAATTTTTCGGGGTCGCGTTTTCGGCATTTTGGGTTTTCGGGATTCTGTCCGACTCCCGAAATAAAGAAAGGGAGGAGAAGTTTAACTTAAACTACATCTAATTTCTTATGTGGAAATCGGACCGGAAGAATCCACATAAACAAAGAATGTCAGTCAACAACGAAATTGTTAGGTGGCGAGAAAGAACTCAGAGCCTAATGACCAGTGGGTTGATGCCTGTTGTGTGTTGATGAACGTGAGATAATGTCATTTTAACGTTTCGTATATTATGTTCGCTGATTAAAAATTTTGAGGGAGGTTTGTGCACCGCCTATTTGCTGGTCTTACAGCTTAGGGAACGGGGATGTGGAATTCGACTATCTCTTGCAGCTCATCTATGTACAAGACTGACCCCCTCTAGCGGCTGGAGAGGATATTGGTTAATCCCTGTACTCTCGATGGTAACATTGTTTTCATCATATGGTTCACTATAATAACAGGGTATAATCAATGTCTTAATGGGAATATAGTTTAAAGATATTGATTGATTTGTCCGCATTTTCGTTAAACCTTAACCCAGACAATCGGTAAACAATTTTCTATAACATAATATCTCTTCTTGCTGTACTTTTAGAAGAGCTACAAAGGCGAAAGGTTTATCCGCATGCACGTCAAACCAAATACACGACTTCACCCGGCATGAAGTCCTTAGATCGGTGTTTTAATGGTAACTCTAAGAGCAGTGGACGGATATCCATCAACCGAACACCCGTCCTGATGCAAGAATCCATTTTGAGAAGGTAGATATAATGATTTTTTTTTTTTTTGCCTTGAGGTACTCGTGTAGAGAATTAATTAAATTAATTAAAACTCCATTACAGGTCGAATGTAACAAAGAGTTTGGAGAGCAAACGACGAGTTGTTAAAATGCTGTTCGTATTGGTGTTGGAGTTCTTTATCTGTTGGACACCGTTGTATGTTGTCAATACAATGACTTTGTTCAATCCGGTGTATGTTTATCAGAATGTCGGATACACGGCGATAAGTTTTTGTCAGCTTTTAGCGTATTCTTCGAGTTGTTGCAATCCGATTACTTATTGCTTCATGAACGCAGGATTTCGAAGGGCGTTCTTAGATACATTCAAAGGTCTTCAAGTTGCTGGGAAATGCTGGCGAAAGCCAAATACATCCTGCAGTGAAGTGCTGGAAAGCCCAAAGATACAATCAAGACATTAGGCTTCAGGGCACTTTGCTGACACTTTAAGTACAATCGGAACATCGAATCTTCAATGATTTTATTAAGATACATAAATAACTTATTCTTGAATGAATTTCTGTAGATGTGTGTGTTTGTAACGTATGTACGAGTAGAAACTAAAATATGTTCAATAAAAAATAAAACAAATATCTAGAATCTTCCCAATAAATGTAAATAACTCTTTTAAGAAAATGGTGATTTAAGATAATAAAATTGTTACATTTTAAGATTTCTTCTAGCAACTGGGGTGTGATTATTTATTTATTGTTAAATGAATATTGTTTCCACATCCAGCTTTCATAGAAAGAAGGAAAGATAGAATGCCATTCAATTTACGGTGGGCATTTTATAGCTTTTGTTATAGTGGAAATGTCACAGAGTGAATAAACTTACTTTTACTTTTTTTAAAAAAAAGCTCCTGACCCGCCTAGGCGAAGAAAAACGGTACATCGACCTGGAAAGATCTATTGTACCATAGGTCAGAGAAAATTTTAGGCTAGTGCGTTTTCCACTTTTCTAGAAAAGGTGATAATGCTTCTAGCAGGGGATTTCTTCAAGTCTTCATTACTTAAGAGTTCTTTGAAGAAGATCCTCTTTCTGATTCCGCAGAGGGATGGGCATTCGCACAATATGTGCTCCGTGGTTTCGTCGTCCTCATGGCACAGCCTGCACTCTGATGAGTCGGCTAAGTTCATTTTGTGAAGGTGGTATCGTAAACCGTAGTGACCTGTGAGGTAGCCTATTAGGTTTTTGATATCATGCATATTAGTGGACTGCCTGGGGCGTTAAACATGAAAACCTCGGATTTCCGTTACAGTGAATGAAATTTTATAATTCATTTTGAATGTTTAGCTTATAATATATAAACAAAAGCTTACCTATTAAAAAATTGTGATCTCGCTTGGGCGAACTGTTGGATACCCTATTCTTATTCCTATCCCTCATAAGTGGGCGTGACAAAAGTCTAAGTGTGGTTGAATTGTTAAGAACGCTCTACATATTTTGTTATATAACATTTAAAGGATTTTATCAAAAAAACGCTCCCTAGCTCAAACTTGGGTGTTTCAATAAAATTGTTTTATTTAATTGTGGGCGTGTCAGTAGGCGTATTTTAAAAAAATTAACACATGAGCATAAAGGGCCCCTAGAGAGTATATATTATAAATTTCAGCTCCCTAGCTCACTTTGAATTTTCAAAAAAAAATTGTGAGCGTGCCAGTGGGCGGATTTTGAAAATATTTACACATGAGCATAAAGGGCCCATAGAGAGTATATATTATAAATTTCAGCTCCCTAGCTCAAACTTTGGAATTTCAAAAAAAATGTTTTATTTATTTGTGGGCGGATTTTGAAAATTTTTTATCCCGAGCAGTTTTAGGAGTCATAGATCATATATAAAAAATTTCAGCTTTCTAGCTCAAAATTCGATTTTTCCCAAAAATTTTGTTTTTTTGAGTTTGTGGGCGTGTCTGTGGGCGGATTTCAAAAATTCGTAAACTTGATTATTTCGGGACCCTAGAGAGTATATGGTTAAAATTTCAGCTCTCTAGGTCCAGTTTAAAGGCCTAATTTTTGCCGACGGTCGGACATGGCTAGATCGACATTACTATCGATGCTGATCATAAATATAGTAACTTTTAGGGGTCTACGGGCAATATTAAGGTATGTTACAAACTATGCGTCAAAATTAATATACCCCTAGAATAGGGTATAAAAATAATGAAATATTTATAATTTTGATAGTTTAAATGATACAATACCTCATAACATTTTTCTACACCAAAATTAAGTTAAGTTATATATTCATATAGAGATAGTAATAAGGAAAAAGAAATAAATGAAGGAAAATGAAAGAAAAAAAATTATCAAGAAATCATTTGTTTATTTAAACAATTTACATTTTTGTCCATTTAAGTATTTTCTTCAACTTCACTTATTTCAATGATTGGCGGAGTATTAAAACAAGTATTTTCGCTGCACTGTAGACATGCTACACTGCAGTATAAGCCACTCTTTTGACATCCAGAAGCAGCTCCACAACCCTTTTTGCAGCTACAATACAACATTTTGCAATAGGTACATTACCTGGAGCTGGTGATTGATTCATTGTTATTGGGATAAGCATGGTATTAAAATACTTCCAGCCCCCATTTTCAATGTCTACGTTTGCAATATCTACATTTCCTAACCATAACTGGATTTGTAGATTTACTCTTTTTAGGTGTTCAAACGCTGCATCAGCTGTAGGAGGTAATGATGACAAAAGAACACTTGTTTTTTTGGCTGTTCCTTTTACAAAGAAATTGAACCTCAATGAGTTCAAATCTTTAATTTACGGGAAAAAAAGAAACTGTTGACTCTACTGGCTACAAAGTCCTTGGGGTCTGTGGCGTTTGAGTTATCGTGTGTTGAACGGATAGATGAGCCTGGAAATTGAACCTGAAGTAAGTTTCTTATAGTATCCTCGGGTTACATCGTGTAGGTACCATCTGTTTCTTTTGTAATCCTACACAGTTTGTATGCTATTTACCCAGAGCTTTATACATACACGTTGCGACTGGCATGTCTGCTATGTCTTCGGTGCATTTACTCCATGTAGCTCGTTTCGATCTTCTCAATTCTGAGTTATATTCTGTGAGAGCGATCCTGTAATGGTCCCAAAATTTTATTTATTTGCCTCGATAAAGAGCTTCCTAACATTCTTCCCGAGCTTAGCAAGTTGATCCATCCACCAGGAAATCTTACGTTTCTTCATACTGGTTTTACTCACACAACTACTATCGTAGGAGGTTAGCAGCACTTTGTTGAGCTAGAACGCTGCTTCATCCAGGTCTCACGTGGACTCACTTGACTTTTGAGTGACACTTTATAGTATAAAAAAGAAAAACCCCCCTCGACCATTTCAATTCATTCACTGTAACAAAAGTCTGAGGTCAGAACCCCCAGACACTCAACTATATGTAGGTTTAGGATCCTGGTGGCATTGTTTTTAAAGGACTGGATGGCTCGTTTGGCCTGTCTTAGACCTGGAGTGTTTTCCAAGTGTGAAATACATTTCGAGTGTTAACAGCTTTGTATAGCTAAAATAGTAGCTGATTTAGGTGTGTAGCAGAAGGGTTCAGGTCCTGTGAAAGGGGTTTCTGAACCACCTCTGGCTAGTTCGTCAGCTTTTTCATTTCCTTCAAAGCCCCCATGCCCAGGAATCCACCACAGTTTGGTTTTGTTTCTGTGGCTGACTTTCTGGAGGGTATTGAATCAGTGCAAGACTGATTTGGAGTCAAGCGTGTGTGAGCTAAGGGATTTTATAGCTGCTTGACTGTCCGAGTGTCCGCGAATATATGGATGTGAGCGCCTTTGATACCAGTGTTGAAGATGTGGTTAGCGCATTCTTGAATGGCAAGGAGCTCTGCCTAAATTACACTAGAGATTTTTCCCATTGTTATTGAGTCGTTGAGGTTTGGTATGTAAAAACCAGCTCCTGTACCCGATTCCGTTTTAGAACCATCCGTATACCACTTTAAGCCGATTTGGCGGTTCGGTGAGTTATTACTAGCCCATGCTTCTCTATTTGGTATCTTCATAGAGAATCGTTTATTGAAGCATAATGTTTTTTGAAGGCGGTCTGTAACCTAGCAGATCATGTCAAGTTCTGGAATTTTTGAGAGCAGCATCATAAGTTCCAGTACTTTTACTTACTAACTTAACGGGATCCCGACCCGTCTCAATGAGACACTGCAGCCTTCCATCCTCTGCGATCCCGGGCACACTGCTTCCAGTTCTCCAGACCAAGCGCTCTGACATCCGCGATGGCTGGGTCTTTAAAACAGAGGCCCGGTCTGGAGCTTTATTTTCCATTCGCTTAACGTGGCCGAGCCAATGTAGTCGACATGATTTAGCTTTTTGGACTACATCCACATCCTGGTACATGTCATAGAGTTGGCGGTTGTACCTATCTTCTCCTCTATTCGCCCTCCTCGCACACAGGACCAAATATACGACGGAGTATTTTTCTTTCAAAAGAACCCAATATTAACTCCCCTTTTCTACTTATCATCCAGCACTCGGCACCATAAAGCAGGACTGGCAGGATAAAGGTTCGATAGAGCATGCTTTTCGTCCTTAGAGTGAGGAGTTTTGAACCTATTTGTTTCGCTAAACCGAAGTAGCAGCGGTTTCCCAAGCTAATTCTCCGCCGGATCTCCACTAAGGTGTCATTCGTAGAGTTGACGTTTACTCATATATAGATGAACTCTTTTACTACTTCGAAGTTATTGCTATCAACAGTGGCGTTATGTCCTAGGCGGTGGACAGATGTTTGTTTGTTTGTTGATAGCATGTACTTGGTCTTGTTTTTATTTACTCATTTACTTCGAGACCAACCAATTTTGCCTCCTTTTCAAGCATCAAGAGTGAAGTTACTCATTTAAATGACAGTCCATAGAATACTATCCATAGAGCGCTATGAACTGAGCACTATATATAATACCGTATTGCATCCTCTTAAATATTGGTCTTAAAAAGGCACCGTGCCTTGTTTTGACGTTAGACTCCTGTACCTGCTTTGAGGTTTGGAATTAAAAACAAAAAACAAAAATTTACGAGTACATATTACCAATCAGCGTTCTAGATTCACCTTTGTCAATGCCTTAGCGATCCCCCATAGTCCTTTGCCCATGTATTATAAAAACGTTGGCGGACTTCGATCCAAAACTTCCACTATTTTTCTTAACTCAATCAAACTATCCTTCGAAATCCTCGCGCTAACTGAAACAAATATCTGCCATGATACTAACGATAGCGATTTTTTGCCTCGAACTTTAATGAATTTCGAGTTGACGGAACTTCTAATAACGCTGAATCTTCTGGTCGTGGGGTTCTATTGGCAGTACACAATCGGTTCGACTGAACACTCCTTAAAACCTCCCAATCTATCTCTTTTAAATACGTTTGTATTTAGTCTAACATTTTTAAAGTCGCTACCTTAACCATCTGCTGCTACATAAGACCCTCCCAATATTATCAGCTAGCTATCGATGCTTTCGATACCATATTTGATTCTGCGTACCCTTCCGATGTCGTATTAATTGTTGGAGATTTCAACTTTCCAAATCTTCTTCGCCTTAAATCCAACATCTGATAAAGAAACCCTATTTACAGATAGCCTCTCAGACTCAACTCTTTACCAATTATGTGGCATCAAAAATAATTTAGGGGTCCAACTTGATTTCATTTTTTCTTCTGATCCTGACAATTGTCTTGTAATGGAAAGTGATCACCTATTTTATAAACTGGACACCTACCACCCTATCCACCTAAGTTTTTCTTACGATTCTTAGAAACATTGTCTATTGGAAAGTCCAGTGACTTTAAACTTTCGTAATACCAACTTCCCAGAACTCAATTACTTAGCTCTGTTAATTTCAATAGTATAGTTCAATGCGATGAAATGAACACTGCCATCACCAAATGCAATTCCAATATTTTCCGTTTTTTTCAGTCTGTTCCAGTGACTCGCTTCAAATCCGTTTTATCGGCCCATTTCTTAGACACCTCTGGTGTTCCGCTAGGAAGCCATCTAGGTCCCATTCTCTTTATCCTAACTATTAATGATCTTCATAAGGTCATTGAACACTCCGCCATCACCCTCTTCGACGACGATCCCAATTTGTATAAACTAATCGCTTCACCCGAAGATTGTCGCCTCCTTCAACAAGATCTAGATACTTTTTCCAACTGGTGTCGTTAAAACTGTTAAGAGCTTAATATCGCCAAATGTCATTACGTAACCTTATCGCGTAAAGGTAATAAATCTCCCCGACTTTACCTTCTGCAGGATCATCAAATTTCCGGCGTTCTTTACCCCCGCGATCTTCGTATTTTGTGTGACCGAGAGCTTAACTTCTCTTTTGTATACCAAAACACCGCAAACCCTATGGCTCTCACGAACCAATCACCCACATGCTGCAAAATGTCAACTCAAATCTCACCGCCTTCGATTTTCAAACTCTATCTGCTTTACCATAGCCCTCTTAAGACCTCCTACACCATGCACCTTCTTAGCTTTAAGCCCTAGCTATAAGCCTTAGTTTTTGATTAGTTCTAAGCCAAAAAGCTTGTATTAAGTCGAATAAATGCCACCACCGAAATTTAAATTATGCCAATGTAGTTTTGAGCAGGGTTGTTTCCGTCATCTTATTTTCAGCTTCCAGTCGCGGCAATGGCTCTGCCAACAAATCGGCGGCATAAGCAATACCCGCCGGATAATGTACATTATTCAGAGGATTGTTACACAGCGTGGTTAAAATATCAACAGCCCTAAGAATCAGGTGTCTCAATACGACGTTTTCGAGACCACACCGCCGTTTATTTATTCTTAAGTGAAAGAATGCACAAGTATAAACTTTTCGGCCTACCGGAAATAGCTACTGACAGGGCACTTGATCGTACCTACGTCCATACAAAACGATATAAAAATAAAACTGTACCAGCAAATAAATTAAAGTGAGCTTCAATGGACATTTGCCAGTTTATTTCTTTCATTAGAAATATTTAAATTTCAAAACAGTTATCCAAGGTGCACTGCAGGTACTCCAACACTACAGCTGCAAAAAGAAATAACTTGAAGTAGGTAATGGCTGTCTTCCTTTTGCTGTCGCTTTTATTTCAAATTAAATTGGAATAAACAAAGTTCTACGTTTCTTTATGAATGTAAAACATAGGGACGGGCTACAGTCCGCTTGGGCGAACTGTTGGATACCCTATTCTTATTCCTATCCCTCATAAGTGGGCGTGACAAAAGTCTAAGTATGGTTGATTTGTTAAGAACGCTCTACATACTCGTATTTTGTTATAAATCATTTAAAGGATTTTATCAAAAATAAAAAACGCTGCCTAGCTCAAACTTGGGTGTTTCAATAAAATTGTTTTATTTAATTGTGGGCGTGTCAGTAGGCGAATTTAAAAAAAATTAACACATGAGAATAAAGGGCCTCTAGAGAGTATATATTATAAATTTCAGCTCCCTAGCTCAAACTTTGAATTTAAAAAAAAAAAAATTAATTGTGGGCGTGTCAGTGGGCGGATTTTGTAAATATTTACACATGAGCATAAAGAGCCCATAGAGAGTATATACTATAAATTTCAGCTCCCTAGCTGAAACTTTGGATTTTCAAAAATTAATATACCCTTGGAATAGGGTATAAAAAAATTGTTTTATTTATTTGTGGGCGTGTCAGTGGGCGGATTTTGAAAATTTTTTATCCCGAGCAGTTTTAGGAGTCATAGATCATATATAAAAAATTTCAGCTTTCTAGCTCAAAATTCGATTTTTTCCAAAATTTGGTTTTTTTGAGTTTGTGGGCGTGTCTGTGGGCGGATTTCAAAAATTCGTAAACTTGATTATTTCGGGACCCTAGAGAGTATATGGTTAAAATTTCAGCTCTCTAGGTCCAGTTTAAAGGCCTAATTTTTGGCTACAGACGGACGGACGGACGGACGGACGGACATGGCTAGATCGACATTACTATCGATGCTGATCATAAATATAGTAACTTTTAGGGGTCTAAATTAATATACCCTTAGAATAGGGTATAAAAAAATACACTAACGCCTAAGTAAGCGAACACAAGTTCAACACAACCACATGAAACCATAAAAGTGGTAACCAGTAGTAATTCGTACAGTAATACAAATTTCGGCAAAAAAAAAATCCGAAGAATACTTTAAGGCAATATGTTTTAAATTTCCGATATGCCTTGCGTTCACATTGTTGAACCCTAAAAGTATACTTCATGAATGAAGGCTATTTTAGAAAAAATGTTTTCGCAAATGGAGGAATAAGTTGATATGCCTATTGTTTAATTATAGCTTCGCACACACAAATGGTTGGAGAAACTTTGTTGAATTCACTATATGGTCCGTTAATGCGTAATATAATTGAATAATTACAAATAAAAGTAGACACCGCTCATTTTAAACGACATAAGGACCATCATTTCGGCCGAAATAGTATTAAAATAATTAATTTCTCAAGGCTCTAAACTTAAGTTACATTAAAATAAATCGCAATAGTGCTTTAAATAAAATAAATCTCCCAAAATATTCCCATATTCATTTCACTTGCGAAAAATAATTGGGCACTTGAAAGGAACACAACCTGCACAAGTAGAGTGGCAGATAATACTCGTAGATACGCGTAAACTCTGTACCGCTTGTTAAAGGACGGGGAACTTTTTGTGAAATGTTACGACATTCTAAAAACCATTCACTTATGTAGGAAAACCCCTTGCGAAAGGTAAGAAGGATATGTAGCGATCATTTTGCAAAAAGCAAAACACTGTTAGGTTGGAAATTTTTAGTTTTATGATTTGTTTTAAAATAAGGATAAAAAATATACATCTTTTCTTGTATCAGTTGATTAAGGATACATGCAAAATCTACCTAATAAAGACATAAAGGACTCGTACAGACTCCCCAATGAATGCAGCGTCTTTCAAGCCGAAATATTCGCCATAGGTTAGGTTAGGTTAGGTTAAAGTGGCTGCTAGCTGAAAGCCAACACACTTAGACCAATGAGGTCCGTTCTGATGCCACATGGATCGGGAGATTCGACCCCTACTCGCTAAAACCATTGGAGCTTCTAATGAAGCGCGATAGACTTCTAACATCTATGTTAGCTAAGTCACTGAGTTCGTTAAGGAAGAAGGCTCCTAGGTAGAGATTTCTTTTATGGGAGAGTGCAGGACATGTGCATAGGAGATGCGACGTAGTCTCCTCTTCCTCTTCATCCCTGCAGCTTCTGCAGAAGTCATTTGAGTAAACGCCAAGCCTTGATGCGTGCTTGCCTTTTAGACAGTGTCCTGTGATGACACCTATGGTAGAGCCAATGTGCAGTCGGTTGAGTGAGATCGAACTCAAAGAGCGTCGAAGATCCAGCTTTGGCCAGATTTGCTTAGTCGCTAGACACGTATCACTACTTGTCCAGCTGAGGTTTGTACTCTCGACTGCGGATAGCTTGAACATAAGTTTGCAAGTAGCGATAGGCATACCTATAAAACCTTTCTCAGGTAGAAGAGGTAATGTGGTTCCGTTTTTGGCGAGTTCGTCTGCCCTACAATTCCCTGGGATGTCTCTATGCCCCGGCACCCAACAGTGGTGAATATTGAACTGCTCTGCCATCTCCTGCAGAGATGAACGGCAGTCTAAGGCTACGATGGAATTTGAAGAGACTGAGTCCGGGGACTTTAGCGCGGCTTGACTATCCGAGAAAATGCAGATGTCCTTCGCAGATATCACATTTCTCTTCAGCCACGACAGGACTTCCTTAATCGCCATGATTTCCGCCTGGAACACGCTACAATGATCAGGAAGACGGAAAGAGAGACTGATTTTTAGTCTTTCTGAGTAAACACCCCCACCTACCCCCTCGCTAGTTTTTGATCCGTCGGTGTAAAAGTGGATCGATTTATCTTCCGTGCAATCAACATCCTCCCAGAATGATCTGGTGGGGATAGTGATTTGGAAATTCTTTTCGAGCTGTAGTTGGGGTGTAGTGTAGTCAATGTTTCTTGGTAAGGACCCATGTGAGTCCAAAATGATATAGTGGCCAATATTCGTATTGATCCACTGTGAGGTGGCTTTTAAGCGGACAGCGGAGCAGGCAGCCATCTGCCTGCTGAAAATATCCAGGGGTGTCAGATGCAGTAAGATGTCCAGTGCGGCGGAGGGGGTCGTACGGAGTGCTCCGCTGATACACAGACAAGCTGTACGTTGCACCTTGCTTAGCTTATCACGGTTTACCGCTTTGTCTAGAGCAGTCCACCAGACAACCACCCCGTATGTCAGAATCGGTCTCATTACCGATACGTATAGCCAGTGAGATATGCTGGGCTGTAGGCATCACTTATTGCCGATGGCTTTTTTGCAAGAGAAAAGTGCTACTGTCGCTTTTTTTACTCTTTCTTGTAAGTTGGGTTTGCAGCTTAACTTCCTATCGAGGATAAGACTCAGGAATTTAGCTTCATCGGAAAAGGTTAAGCTTGTACCGTTAATGGAAGGATGGTCGATATAAGGGATTTTATATTTCCTGGAGAAGAGGACAAGTTCGGTTTTATGAGGGTTAACCCCCAGCCCACATCTTCTTGCCCAACTTGTCAGCCAGCTTGTTGAGAGCATTATGAAGTAGTTCCTTTAGGGTGTTGAGGTATTTTCCTGAGACGGCAATGGCAACGTCACCCGCATAGGCAATCACCATGCAACCCTCCCCCTCTAGGCATGTCAGTAGTTTATTCACCACCAAGTCCCACAGAAGGGGGGGAAAGGACACCACCTTGTGGCGTACCCCTACTGACAGACCTCCTAGCTGATGAATCGCCCAGTTTCGAATTGATAATCCTGCTTGAGAGCAAACGATTGATCAGTTCACCAAGCGAGTCATTCACATTCAGTTCTATCAGTGCATTTGCGATTGCAGATGTGTTTACGTTGTTGAAAGCGCCTTCTATGTCTAGGAAAGCAACCATAGTGTATTCCTTGTGGTGAAGGGAGTATTCGATGGTGCGTACCAAGGGGTGAAGGGCGGTTTCCACCGATTTACCCTTACTGTACGTATGTTGGGCCGCAGACAGCAGTTGCGGGTTTATGTTCATACGAAGATGGATATCAATCAGACGCTCCAGCGTTTTGAGGAGGAAAGATGATAGCCTGATAGGTCTGAGGTCTTTTGGACTAACATGGGAGTATTTGCCTGCTTTGAGTATGAAAACCACTTTTACTTCCCTCCAAGCCTGAGGAATGTGAATTAGCTTTAAACAGCTTTTCAGAATCATCTCCAGTGATGGAAGGATGATATCCGAAGTCATCTGAAGTTTGGCTGGTATTATGCCGTCAGGTTGTGCAGACTTGAAGGGCTTAAAGCTTTGTACCGCCCAAAGGAGCTTGTCCCTAGTTATCAGACTTTGAGCATTTGTTACCTGTGAAAACATAGGTGACCTGTTTAGTTTGCTATGATCGGTAATGTTAGAGCTACCTGGGAAGTGTGTATCAAGTAGCAGATTGAGCGATTCTTCGCTAGATGTAGTCCACGAGCCGTCTGCTTTCTTTAGGCAGCTGGGCATAATTGGGTTCGAAGCAAGGATTTTTCTTAGCCTTGATGTCTCCGAGGATTCTTCTATTTTGCCACAGAAGAGTCTCCACGATGATCTTTTGGCCATCCTTAGTTCTTTTTTATATGATTTGAGGGATGCCTTATAGGAGTCCCAGTCCGTGTTGGACCTTGAGCTTTTGGGACGATTGAAAAGTCTCCTGCAATCATTTCTCAGTGGTCCTAACTCAGGTATCCACCAGTGTGGCTTCTTCTTCCCCCTAGGTTGTACGAGGGGGCAGGAAGCAGCCATCGCTAGACTGAAAGCTCTGGTGAGCTTGTTAACCTTGTCGTCAAGCTCGCTAGGATTGCAAGGGGGACTTAATAGTTCAGAGGTAATAAGTCCACGCATAATATCTCTGTATTTGGGCCAGTCTGTCTTCCGAGGGTTACGGAATGTGGATTGGCGAGGGGTGTCAGCGTTAAAGTTGAAAGTGAGATATCGGTGGCCGGAGAAAGAATGCTCAACCGAAACTTTCCAACTCGAAATCATTTTGTGGATGTTTACGGAGACAGGAGTAATGTTTAAGACTTCTTGTCGGTTTTTGGTTATGAAGGTGGGTTCATTACCCGTGTTGCACACAATGAGGTTAGTATTTAAAATATATTCATAAAGCTACTCACATCTGTTGTTAATATCAGTGCTGCCCCATACGGTGTGATGCGCGTTGGCGTCGCATCCGATGATGAGTGCAGCTTTTCGCCTCTCTGCTTCCGCGATAAAGCTCTCCAGGTTACCACCAGGGAGAGGTCCCATGTTGTCGTGGGAAAGATACGCTGATGCCAACCAGTATATGCCACCAGCAGTCTCTAGTTTGACAGCCGTCGTATCTCGATCGCTGAAATTAGGGAGTAAATATGCATTAAGACTACTCTTCACCAATATGCACGATCTAGGTTTACCTTTGTCGTACACATATACTACTAAGACCCCTGGATACTACCCACGTATCCAGGGGTCTTAAGTCCACGAACCAGGTTTTTGACAACCCAGGGCGCGAAGAATCTGGATCCTTCCAAGATTACAATCTTCGTAGACAGTCAGGCGGCGATCGAAGCACTAGACAGCGAAACCATAAAGTCAAAAACAGTCAGGAACTGCCAAAAATCCCTTAACCATGCAGGTGGCAATGGTGCGATGGTAGTGTATTCACTAAGTGATTGGCAGCTCGACGTGTGCTCGAATCCCGACCAGGGCCATGATTTTTATAAATTGAATACACACAACAAAAACAGATCTCCCTAAAGCAATTTAGGCGCCACCTGTTGAGAAAAACATCCCATCGCACCAAACTTCTTTCCTATCCTTCTATTCTTTCATACAGGAAGTAGCACCCAGAAATAGGCAGTAAATCATTTGCTGGCAGCTACTTACAGAAACAAACAAAAATGCCTACAGAAAAAAGAAATCCCTTTAGCGCACGCAATTTATAAAAAAAAAAAAAAAAACAAATAAGCGGACGACCCAGGATCACCCGCTGCTGGGTCACCGGTCATATCGACATCGTGGGGAATGAAAAGGTAGACGAGCTGGCAAGAACAGGGCCAGAACTTGACGCAATGGACGCCATTACGTCAATAGACATCCCAATTAGTGCAGCAAAAAGAAACATTGACCAAAAACTGAGGTAACAAATTAACACTACCTGGTCCCAAAGGCACGACTGTGTTATATCTCGCAGTCTATGGCCAAGAATCGACGAGAAAAGAACAAAACACATTCTCGGAATGAATAAACAAGAATTACGTATCCTAACCGCCGTACTGACAGGCCACTGCACCATAGGTGTAATGGCAAACAGGCTGGGCATTAGCTCACCGGACTACTGCAGCAGCTGTAAGGATATAGAAGAAACCGAGACCATCAAACACCTGCTCTGCGAGTGTCCAAACCTCCAGACATCTCGACTTCGCTATCTGGGCAACAGATTTTTCGAAGACCTAGAGGACGTAGCGCAGGTACCACTGACGGACACAATCAGGTTTGTCAAGAAGTCAGGTTGGTTCCAATAGGCCAACCAGTAAGAATAATTTAAACGGAGTATGGTAAGTGTTTTTATTGTACATAAGTGAAGATTTTTACCACAATAAACAACAAGGGATCACAATGGACCAATGGGCCCCAGTGCAAGCACAGCAATTGCAGTGCACCTCCCTTCTAACCTAACCTAACCTAACCTACCTAATAAACATTTAAAAGGTTGTAACACTAAAGATTTGTTTTAAAAATAAAAGTTGCAAGTTTTATTTATACACTTTTACAGTTACAAATAATGGGAGCCGCATCCGGATTGTTGAATCACTTCAAATAGCCTGTTATGTAGAGATTCGTAAAGTGTCGCTAAATAATTGAGGGCAATTTCGGACCAGGCTCGTTTTATGGCTTCAATTATTTCTTCCGTATTATAATATTGCCTTTCTTCTTTGTAGAATTTCCTTGAAAGTCATTTCCACGCGTTTTCCATGATGTTCAGGTCAGGCGAATATTGTGGCCATTTTTTTATAAATACCCCTGCCCACATGGCTGAAACTGCGACCTGAAAGTTTTGTATCTATAGGGCTTACTATTCCAAGTGACGTACCACTTCCCTTATAAAGGTTGCAAACGTATTTCTCTGTGGAAGCTACGTTTTCTTAAAAATTGTAGCGCCGGACATTCACAAAGAATCTGTTCAGAGTATTCATCCTAATCCAGACAAAATCTATATTCTGTCTCGGAGCACAATTTAATTTTGTTAAGATGATATCTCAAGCCACACTGGCCTGTCTGGAAGCTCACCAGCTTCCTAATACTTGCCTTATCTTGTATAAGAATTTCTTTATATTAATAGTGCTTGATTAATCCTTTGGATTGTCTAGGTTCCGGAACATTTTCCCAATTGGCTAGATGAAATTGGTGTTCCCAATTATTAATCAGTCCTTGAGCAGTAATCCTGGCGCCCTGGCGCCCTTAATGCCCTCTTGAAGGTTGATTCTGGCGCAGATTTCAATGGCATGGATATCTGCCGGAAATACCGTGGGACGCATTCATATAGACACCGAGACTTTGGTGTTGGGTTCAAAGATGCCAAGCCAACTCCAGATTCCATTATTGATCCGTCGCTGAACCAGGGCCTAGTTTGCGCAGCAAAAATATTTTAACCCCTAATAGTCTTCCAACATAATACTACCTATCCATGGTGTCCGGGATGGAGCAAAACATGTCCGTTTTGGAGCTGAGTCTCTTTCCAAATGTCACACGAGGTCGCCTGGTCGCCTGGTCGCCTTCAACTTTTATTCTAGCCGTAGCTTAGTAGAGCATCTAGCAGCTGTCTTCCTAATGGTTATTTGAAAGGGCCTGATTTTTGCCGACGGACGGACATGGCTAGATAGACATTTCTATTGATGCTGATCACGAACATACTAACTTTTAATGTTCTAAGTGCAATATTAAGGTATGTTACAAACTATAAGTCAAAATTAATATACCCTTAGATTAGGGCATAATAAGTTTTAAAACAATGTCTAGAGCAACTTAAAGGGGTAAATGTGTGAAGGAGAAATAATGAACTGAGTAATTTTAATGCAGCGAGTAAGGCTCATTACGAGCATAGGTTCTTCTACGATTGACTTCAGGAAAATTTAAAAAGGCTACGAAGACTTCGAAGGAGAGAATATGGTTTTGAATCAAATCTCTAAGAGAACTTAATCGCCATAATTTCCGCCTGGAACACACTGCAGTGAATAAGGATACGAGAAGAGAGGCTGAGGTTCAACGTGTCGGATAATACAACTCCACCAACCCCATTTCGGATCCATCAGTGTAAAAGTGGATCGATCCATCTACGGCAGGGCGGCCTTTCTCCCAGAATGATCTGGGGGGATGTTGACTTTGAAATTTTTGTCAAAAAGGAGCTAAGGAATGTTGTACTCTATGTTGCTAAGGAGGATTTTGAAACTTTTTTTTAGAATAGAGGAGTGGCCGATTTCATTCTCGGACCACTGAAAAGTTGCTTTAAGGTGGACAGCCGCACTAACAGCCGTTTGCTTACCAAAGATGTCAAGGGGTATGGGTGAATTGCTTGGAACGATCTACATATTTTGCTTCACAACATTTAAAGGATTATATCGACAGTTGGCATGGCAAAAATCTTAAAGAAGACGAAATTCTTCAAAATGACTTTATCCACATATTTCGCGAAGAATAGTACTTTCATTTTGATTGACTTCTTTAAATAGTGGGCGTGTCAGTGGGCGAATTTTAAAAATATTTACACATGAGCATTAAGGGCCCATAGAGAGTGTATATTTAGCTTCCTAGCGTTAGTTTTTTTAGAATTCGTACACTTGATTATTTCGAGTTTTAGAGCCAAATTTTTGCCGGCAGGCTGACTGACGGAAGGATTTGGCTAGTTCGACATTACTATCGATGCTGATTACGAACACAATAACTTTTAGGGGTCTACTGGTATGTTACAAACTATGAGTCTAAATGCATGTATCCTTAGAATAGGGTACTCGTATAATGAATTAAAAATTAAAAAGTATTTCTTCAATTTAAATTAATTGTAAATTCGATAGTTGAAATTAAATCACATTCACAGCTACTTTGAAATTCCATCAGCGATTGGGCTACTAAATTGGCTTACGTTTGTCTCTTTATGTTATTGTTTTTGTAATACGAAATACTTGTAGGTAGCCGTTTGCAGACATACGGCAGACGTGCTGAGTAGATGAATATCTACCCAAAAACGTATCCACCAATTTAAGCCGCCTGCGATTACTACCTGGTCGGAAATCCAGATCATGGTCAATTTCGAAAGTTTTGCAGCAAATGTCAGCCACAGCGAGTCAATGCCCGAATTAAAGATTACGTACGAGTACATTGTTTTTGTAGTGTAAGTCAGGCAGCAGATGGGAATACATTCGGCCTCTGCATACCGGTTAATTACGGTCGATGTATTTATTTATGCAGTGTTTCTGTTTGTAATATTTTTATTCGCGATTACGTGATAAATATCATGCAGGGAATACCCATTTTCGGATTTAAACCCTCGTAGCTCGTACACTCATCATCATCACCACATCACCCACCGGCTTTCAAGGACTGCTTGAATGGAATTTGTTTTGTTTTCCTCACATGGTGAATAGCTGATAATTTACTTTGGCCAATATATTCGTACACTTTCCGAATTATTGTGCAACCACCGAATTAAATGTTGTTTCTATTTGAATCTTTAACGTTATTACATCGAATGTTTACATGTATGTATCGCTGCATGAAAACAGTGCCTACAATAAGAAGTACACATGCATTATGCAAGCAATTTTCCTTGACCGATTACATTGAACGTTTCCCAGGAATGCACATTGATACCCCATCCTAAGAGTATCATAATTTTTACTCATAGTTTGTAACAAGCCTTAATATTGATCGTGGCCCGCTAAACGTTTCTATATTTGTAATGAGCATCGAAGGTTATGTCGATCTAACAAGGCATGTCCGTCCACCAATTCGAAAGCCCTAAAATGAACATTACCTTCTAGGGGCGAAAAAGTATTTTTTAACAATTCGACCATTTTTTTGGGTGCGTTTTTGATATAGGGAAGAGTAAACATGTATTTGCAGAAAAACTACATCTACTCGCAGCTTACAAATCATATCTGCACGAACTGTTTCCTGAACGTAAAACTTTTTATTGTTTTTAACCAAATGTTTACCAGAATACGAGTAATAATTTGTTGCATGCACCGACCTCACTCCAGCTTCCAGGAGGAATGGTACACGTATATAGTATTAACAAAAAACAATTGTTAAGTCCCAAAACCCAATGCTCTACAATTAAAAACGAGAGAACAAGATTGCATTTTTCCTGGATTGATTAAACAAACCAACTTAAATTGTGTTTCAACGAATAACAAATAAAAAACATAGGGACCGGCTACAGTCCGCTTGGGCGAATTATTGGATACCCTATTCTTATTCCTATCCCTCATAAGTGGGCGTGACAAAAGTCTAAATATGGTTGAATTGTTAAGAACGCTCTACATATTTTATTATATAACATTTAAAGGATTTTATCAAAAAAAAACGAAGCTTTTGTAAAAATACCGCTCCATAGCTGAAACTTTGGTTTTTCAATAAAATTATTTTATGTAATTGTGGGCGTGTCAGTAGGTGGATTTAAAAAAATTAACACATGAGCATAAAGGACCCCTAGAGAGTATATATTATAAATTTCAGCTCCCTAGCTCAAAGTTTGGATTTTCAAAAAAAGTTTTATTTAAAATTGTGGGCGTGTCAGTAGGCGGATTTTGAAAATATTTACACATGAGCATAAAGGGCCCCCAAAAAGTATATATTATTAATTTCAGCTCCCTAGCTCAAACTTTGACTTTTCAATAAAATTGTTTTATTTAATTGTGGGCGTCTCAGTGGGCGGATTTTAAAAATTTCCCGAGCAGTTTTAGAAGTCATAGATCAAATATACAAAATTTCAGCTTTCTAGCTCAAAATGCGATTTCTTCGAAAAATTTGTTTTTTGAGTTTGTGGGCGTGTCTGTGGGCGGATTTCAAAAATTCGTAAACTTGATTATTTCGGGACCCTAGAGAGTATAGGTACTTTATAATATGTGTTCCTACTTTTTCCTTAGGGGTGTTTTTTCACTAATGCGGGGCTTTTTACCCAACGATTGAGTTACAAAACTCCCACTTAAACTTTTTTTAAAAAATATATATATAATATATGCTAACATATTTTTGTACAAATAAAATTGCCAAACCTATGAAAAGAGACTGTTAATTTTTTATTTAATAAAAGAATTATTATTTTTGTTTATTTTTTTGTTGTATTGAAGATTCTAAAAATGTGGGGGTATTGTATAGTTTTACCCTATGAAAATTAAATTACTGGTTTTGTAATATGGCCTGTCGCTCGTGCAACCAGCCAGGCAAGATATGCACTGAATCCAGTCTTCTGTAGAAACGGTCTTGTGGTAATTTTCAGTGCACTCAATGGATTATGTTGATTGAGCCAAACATTACCAGCCGCCTTTGTGTCGTTTGAGAAACGGTGTGCTAATCCACGTTCGCCGAACCGATAACCGATTTTCTTTACGTCTTTTCGGTCAGCAAACCCAACTTTTTCCCATTTTTGTATGTGGGCAACCAATTTGTTTTCTTACTCCAACGAGAGAGCAGTTAACGGACGAAGCGACTTATTTGCATTGCCTTTTAAAATATGTCTCCTCAGGGTTCTGGATGGTATGTTGAACTCCCTACTTGCTTCATTCACTCCTAAAGTTTTATTTTTAACCTTCTCCATTGCTTTTGTCAGGTCTTTTTCGGACCGTGATACCCGCAGTGTCGTCCTTGTGAAATTTCGTGGCATTTCTATAAACAATTAAGAAAAAAAAACGCTCTGATGAGTGTTATATTTCAATATATTACTGGAGCGTATTACGCTTACTTTGTTGGGGCGTTTTGTAAATTTCTGAGTGCAAAGCCCCCCAGTAAAAATAAAGCAACCCATCCTGAGTTAAAAAAATAAACAAAAACGAACTAAAAAGCCAATTGTATGTACTTTATGTTAGCTAAATAATTATTCCGAGAAATATAAAGACTTTTTATATTATTTTAAATGGATATAAACTCTTTATTGAAAATAATCGACCTCTCAATACGACTGCGTAAAATCAACTACCACTTTTACATTGTCTTTTCGTATATCTTTTTGTTGCATGAAGCAGGGTTGCCATTTTCGTTTCATATGATTGCTAACATTTATTAATATATATTTCATTTTAACATAATGGGCATAGGTCATAGGTCATAGGTCATAGGTTAAAAAGGGGTATGCAATTCGCATACAGCACTAGGCACCAGAAGGGCCCATCGCGATCCCTAGGGAACCACTTGAAAAACTTCAATTGGAGAAAAACCTAGAAACCTAAACAACTTTTCCTAGACAGAGCTCAATCTTCCTGCAGAACTTAACCAGCTTCCTATGGTCCATGCCGCTCAGCTCCCCTAGTTCCTCGAAGAAGTATTCCCCTAGAATCCTCCTGCGATTCCGTGCTATGCCCTCGCATTCACACAATATGTGTGTTATGTCTTCCTCGGCTTGTAGATCACCACAGAACCTGCACGTGTCCATATCCACCAGACCAAGTCGCCTAGCATGCTTTCTTAGAAGACAGTGCCCTGACATAATCCCAATTACTGTTCTAAGCTGTTCGCTGCTCAATTTAAGAATTTCCTTAGATCTTTTCTTATCCAAATTGGGCCAAAGGGCTCTAGACACCCTATGTCCCTCTATGTTCTGCCATCTGAGGTCAGCCATTTTGAAGATCTTTTCATTGATTTTTCCTTTAAAGACGCCCAGGGGTGGTTTAATGTTCACCCCTCCGCTATTTTCCAGCTCCCCTCCCTTTCTTGCCAGCTCATCGGCTTTCTCATTTCCCTCTATACCGCTGTGTCCCGGTACCCAGCACAGTCTTACTCGATTCCGTCTACATACTGCTGTGCGACAGTTTCTGACTATCTCAGAGTTAATGTTAGCAGATTCAAGTGCCATTAGTGTCGCCTGACTGTCAATATATATGGCAATGTCTCTTCCCGACAATGATCTCATCTGCACTATCTCTGCCGCCCTTAGAACAGCCAGAACTTCCGATTGGAAGACACTGCTTGTGTCCGGGAGTCGTATAGACTCTCTCAGGTCTGGATCAGCAGAAAAAATGCCAGCACCCGTTCTCTCCCCCGTCTTAGAGCCGTCAGTGTAGATAGCAACCTCGTTTGCTATTATGACTGCATCTCTTTGCCACTCCTCCCTTCGCGGATATGACACCTCATAGGGGATGTCATGGTCGACCAAGGGGCAAATCTCATCAGTCCGTATAGGATTTCCGGGTAGCACATCAGTTAGGATCGTGCAGTGCCCAAAACTACAGTCCTTAAACTGGCCTAAATTTTTGAGGCGCAAAGCGCTGTTGCCAGCAAGTAGCTTTATTTTTAAATCTAGCGGGATAAAGTGCAGGAAGGCTTCCAGTGCTGCCGTAGGAGTAGTACGGATTGCACCAGTGATGGCTATGCTTGCCGTTCTCTGCACCGTTGCTAGTTTTCCAATTATGGTTCTTTTATTTGTTGCCCTCCACCACACAAGTGAGCCATATGTAAGTATGGGTATCACCACTACTGTATATATCCAGTGTACCATGGCGGGTTTCAGGCCCCATGTTTTGCCTATTGTTCTCTTACAAATAAAGAGGGCATTATACGCTTTCTTCATTCGTTCCCTTATGTTAAGATTCCAATTTAATTTTCTATCTAGGATTACGCCCAGATACTTCGCACTGTCCGTGAGGAACAGTTCCTCTCCGTCAAGTTTCGGGAGATTGAAGTGCAGTATTATGTGTCTTCTCGTGAACAGGACTAACTCCGTTTTCGAGGGATTGACATTTATCTACTATGACCACGTCGTCCGCATACGCTGTGGCACTTATACCCATTGACTTAATTTCCTTTAGGACGTTGTCAATGACCAGTACCAACAGCAGTGGCGATATGATCCCCCGTGCGGGGTTCCTCTGGTTGCAGACATCCTTATGGAGCTTTGACCAAGGGAGCAGTTTATGTTCCTGTTGGCGAGCATGTTGCATACCCAATTTATGATTCCCTGTTGTATGTTAGCGCCTGTTAAGGCGCTTTTTATAGCTCTACACTCAACGTTATTGAAGGCTCCTTCTATATCGAGAAAAGAGGCCAAAGCAAATTCGCCGCAGTGTAGACTATTTTCAATTTTACCCACTGCGTTGTGTAGAGCAGTTTCTACTGATCTACCCTTTAAGTATGCGTGCTGTAACTCGCATAAAAAACCATTGCTACATTAATTTCTAATGTGAGCTTCCACCAGACGCTCAAGGGTTTTGAGCAAAAAGGACGACAAACTGATTGGTCTGAAGTCTTTCGCCGTCGTATGACCCTGTTTCCCGGCTTTGGGTATAAAAAACAACCCGGACTTCTCTCCAGGCTGTTGGAATATGCCCTGTTCTTAGACTGAATCTCAGTATATCCGAAATCTTTTGTTTTACATGTTCTGGCGCTTTTTGGAGCATGATCGGTAGAATACCATCCGGCCATGGAGATTTATACGGTTTGAATGTATGCATGGCCCACCGTAACTTTTTTCGGTTGATTATATTGTCAATTTCTTCCCATTCGAAAGAGGGACAGTCGACTTCCTCCTGTCCTTGTAGGCCTATGTCCGTTGGGGTTGTGGAACCGGGGAAATGGGTTTCCACCAGGGTTGCCAGAACCTCCTGACTACCCACGGCCCATGTCCCGTTGTTATTTTATAGGTAGCTAGGTACGCTAGCATTTTACGCAGTCTCGACGCCTCTTCAGTTAACTCAATAGATTCACAGAATTTTTTCCATGAAGATCTTTTGGATTTCCTCACTAAGTATTTAAATTCCCTATTGCTTTCGCTATACTCATCCCATGTGGTATCGTTTTTAATGAGTTTTGCCCTATTATAAAGTTTTCTTACCTCCCTTCTTTTAAGGCCAATTTCCTTATTCCACCACTTCGGTTGAGCTCTTTTTGGCTTTTTGTTTGCCGGGCATGCCTTTTCGAACGCTGTGTTTAGGGTTCTGCTCACGGCTTCTACTGCCCTATCTAAGTCCACCATATCTTAGATCTAGATTAATGAAATCTATGTATTTATCCCAGTCTGCCTTTTTGAGGTTTCTATAGAAATTACACGCCCTATGCTGAAAATTAATTTTGAAGCGTATCCATCTGTAGTCAGACAGAGATGCCTCATCAACTACCCTCCAATCCCTGATGTGTAACAAAAGTAGGTGAATTCCCTCTATTACATACCGTAAGGTTGGACAATATAATAAAATCATAAAGGCACTCACCCCTTGAATTTGTGTCTCCACTACCCCATTGCGTATGATGGGCGTTTGCATCGCAGCCCAATACGTGCATCCAGTTTTGACCAGCCAAGTCCTTTAGTTCTTCCGTTATTACGACTGCAGAGTCGTATGGAAGATAGGCTGAGGTCAGACACAGAGATTGTCAATCTTCCCTCTCGCAGATGACCGCCGTCAAGTCGCCAGAGTTGTAATTATTCAAAAGAAATGCCTTTATGTGGTTTTTAATAAGGATACAAGTCCTGATTTTACCTTCCACCTTGTAGAACAATGTATAGTTCTTTTGCAGGAGCCCCTGAATCACGTTCTTATTGATTCAGGGCTCCTGTATGCGTACGGCTGCAATGTCCTGCCTAATGACGTACTCCATCAGACAGGCCGTCGCAGCCCTACTGTGGTGCAGGTTTATCTGCAGCACTTCCATCATCATCATTGGGGGGCTCCTCCTCATCTCTGCCCTTGGTCGATGTTTTGACCATCAACCTCCCCATGCTATATCTTACCATCCCGTTGGATTTCTCCAGGTATGGAAGACATTCCTTGTTTAGGGCCAGTAGAAAGTGTTGGCCGTATTGCTGTCTAGGCCCCGTCTTTATGACCCTCCATGTATCGGCTTTAAGTTCCCGATTTTGAACATGTAGGAGCCCTAGGAGCTTCTCCGGGTATGTGTAGGGACTAGGTACCCAAACCCAGGCTGTTGGCGGATTGTATTTTGCCAACTCGGTAACCGTTAAGCATTTTAGCTTCATACCTTCCCATGCATCGGATACCTCCGTGACGAAGTGTCTGAGGAAAACCACAGAAAGCTTGTTTCCACAAGCAACAACCTTGCGCCCGCCTTCACAACCAGCGCCATCAAATTGAAGCTCCCCGTTTCCTGCGGCGGATAGTTCCTTCCACAGAGCGTCTTGGAACCTCTCCTCGACGTTTTTCCACTGGTCGATTGTGAGACGACCGCAAGGCTCCAGCTCGTTTACCACAGCAACGAGATGCTCGTCCTTCGGGTCGCTGTGTCCGCGACGCATTGCAGGTGTGGTCACAGCCTTCAACTTTTTCGCTGCGTTGGACTCGGCGGCATCGTCGGATCTGCCTCTGTTACTGTTGAAACTCGTCTTCCTTCCCGAGTCATTTGCCCCTTCCTTAGCTTTTGCTGCGTAGGAGGTGGAGGGTGCAGTGAGTTCAACCTCCACCTCCTTATTGGCCAGCTTTTTCCCCTCCTTTGCTTTTTGCAGGTCGGCCAGAAAAGTCTTGGCCCTCGCAAACGCTGCCTTTTCCCAGTCAGTGAGGGTGCTGGGTTCACAGCTCCCATACTTGGCTACCTTACGATTTGCATTACGTAGCAAAGCCTTAGCCCTCTTTTGTGCGCTCTGTTTCGCACTCTTCGTTGTTATAATAGACGAAACTGCAGATGCAGCGGCTGAGCCAGCTGTGTCTACTTTTCCCTCTACTTTTCCTGCCTTTGTTGACGATGCTTCCAAGATGGTTCCAGGAACAGCGGATGATCCTGCTGTCCCGGGCATCTCTTCGGCTGCCTTTTTGTCCTGTATGTCTTTGTCACCGATGAGAGTTCCAGCCTGCTCACCGGTGACTTCGCTGTCGCTAGTGAGGGTTTTTACCGACTCCTCACTGTCGCTAGCTAAAAGCGCCGTTTCATCCAATTCCTGTGCTAGAAGAGAGATGGATGAAGGACAGGAATTGCATTTTGTTTTTTTATAATTTTTTTTGTTTTTGTTTTTTTGATTTTGTTTTGTTTGTTCCATTTTGAGTTTAATTTTGATTCCCACGAGTAAGGCCGGAAAAAACAAGGTCAGCCCAGGCAGCGCCGCCATACCTGGGTAAGGCTATATACAACAGGCCGGCGCCAAGGCGCCTGAGGGAGCTCAGTTAACGGTTGGTTTAACCCCCAACCTTTCATCCCTGGGCACGGTTTACTATTCGCTCACACCACCACTGGAGTTAGGTTTGGATAGGAATAGTAACAAGGGTAGGGGGCAATGGGGGGGAGTAAGGATACTGGGAATGGCGAGGGGGGGCATGGGATCGGGCGGAATGTCCTGGCCAGCTCTTGGTTAGCGCTCATCAGTCGGTCTGTCTGCCATGGGTGACCCTTCTGACGACAGAAGTCGTCGACAGCATAGCCCGTTGAATCTTTGCGCCGTAAGCCGCCGCACCGGCACCATCGAAGGCAATGATGGTACACACGTCAAGGTGACTGACCTTCGCGGGGACATAATGGGCATAGTTTCTGAAAAAATTAAAAAAAAAAAAAAAAAAAAAAAAAAAATTATTACTGTACTCACCGCAATATGTTTTGGCGCCAAAATTATTTTTGTAGTTTTTATTCTCAACAGAGCACACAGAACACTACCACTCAATAACACAATTGGCGAACGACTGAAACTAGTTTGAACAGGTTTGGTTATGACTGCATAGCAACACCTGTGTGCGTGCTAGACTACTGGGGCGTTTTGTAAACTGGGGCGTTTTGTATAGTTTTACCCTATGGTTAAAATTTCAGCTCTCTAAGCCCAGTTTAAAGGCCTAATTTTTGCCGACAGACGGACGGACGGACGGACGGCCGGACGGACGGACGGACATGGCTACATCGACATTACTATCGATGCTGATCATAAATATAGTAACTTTTAGGGGTCTACGAGCAATATTAAGGTATGTTACAAACTATGCGTCAAAATTAATATACCCTTAGGATAGGGTATAAAAAAGAATAAAAATGCAAAGCAATGTGGCATGCATTTTGCCTAATTCAGATGATCTCTATACATGTTGAGATAAGAAAGGATATAATGACAAACTTATATATTTTTTAGGTTAGGTAAGGTTGATGTGGTTCTCAACTAGGCCAACACAATGTGAGGGAGGTGGTTTTTGTTTTCTTATCTTAAGTGAGAAAGAGTCGCATGTACGATTTTCCACCTACCCCTATTATTCGTCCGAGCCTAGTTCTGGTTCCAAGTCTCGTGCTTTCAACCAGGATAGGTAATTCTCAGCTTGCTGAGAGAAACGTTAATATTACTATGGTTTGGGAGTAATATTAGAAACTCTATACAAAAAAAAAAAAAGATGAACGGCAGTCTGGGGCTACAATGGATTTTGAAGAGACCAGTGACTTAATCATAGCTTGACTATCCAAAAACATACGGCTGTAGTTGGTGGATAAAGCATTTCTCTTCAGCCACGAAAAGACTTCTTTTATCGTCATAATTTGCGCTTGACACCTCCACACACACCTCCACCTATCCCATCACTAGTTTTTCATCCATCGGTGTAGAGGTGGATCGGTTTATCTTCCGTAAATGTATCATCCTCCCAGAATGATTTGGAAGTTCATTCCGAAGTGTAATTGGGGTATGGTGTAGTCGATGTTCCTTGGTATAGAGACTCAAATGAGTCCAAAATGAAGGAGCGGGCAATATTCTTGTTGATCCAATGTGAGGTAGCTTTTAAGCACGATTAGTTGCTTTGTCTAATGCAGAATTGGTCTTACGACCGATATGTAGAGCCAGTGAGTGATGCGGGGTTGTATGCCCCGCTTGTTGAAAATGGCTTTTTTGTAAGAGAAAAATGCTACTGTAGCTTTTTTAACTCTTACTTGTATGTTGGGTTTCAGATCGAAGATTAGACTAAAGAATTTTTAACATGAGGGGTTTTGTATTTCCTGGAAAAGACGACAAGTTCGGTTTTGTGCGGGTTAAGATCCAGCCCACAACGATTTGTCGAATTCGTTAGCTTATTAAGAGCTTTTAAAAGGAGTTAAGTAGGCTTTAGGAAATGTTTGAGATGAAACCATCAATTTTGCCTAATATGTATTTCTTTGATTTGTATATGATTGTAAATGTTCTCTTTTTTTGTATTGCATGCAAGCTCGCAAAGCTTTACATCAACAATTGCGTCTCCGAAGCGGTGGATGGGCGAGATGATAATATTATACGTGGTCTATTTGACCTTTTATTTGTTTTTTGTCACTTTACTTGGACCTCGTTCGTTGAAGCAAAAACATCTCCCCATCATCAGCTAAGTACCCATTTGCAAATTTATATTTCTAAATAAATCATATCTGTAAACTGCATTTCCTACCAAAATCTTTTTGATATAATCAGCAACAGGAAATAATCATTCTGCAGGCTCTGAAGAGGCAACAATCATATCGTGATGTCGAAACTGTCGATAAAGGCCAGAAAAAACCTCGTTTGCTATCGGCATCATTTTATCGTTTATGATTATGTATAGAATTATTTAAATAAATAGGTTGTGGAAGGAAATAAAAATTAATAACACTTTCCTTTTCGAAAAACATAAATATAAGTTCTCTAAACCTTCAAAATCGTTATTAGTGAAAAGAAAACTTGCTACTTTGCTAGGTATAAAATCAAAACTGCAATAAGAAAATATTGCTCAGAATAGCTCTTACAACTATTAAATGACCTAATTAAAAGAAGAATCGAACCAACTGGACTTACTCGCAAATGCCGGCAATGCTAAGATTTCATTTGGTCACAAAATGGTTTTGGCACTCGCAAATGCTCACAAATTATCACAAATGATTTGCGTAGGTGTTCACACGCTTTGCGAGCAATGATCGCAAACAAAATCATTGCACAGACAATATGGTTTAATACAAAACCGCGTAATAATCGACACTCAACACCATATGACGATATACTACTCAAAGTATCGGCATTTAATATCTAGTACTCAGTATCGGTATCGAATCCAAAAGTATCGATATGTACTCAGTATCGAAAGTATCGTTCGAAACATAGTCGACTTTCATTGGCAGGAGTACAGTTTGGGATGACTGATCTTAGTCAAATCCCAGCCTGTCACTCAAATCCCTGGCGAGGGATCGGTGTGTGTCTACTATAGCTGCAATATATTAAGGAGTGAGTAGTGCAGTCCAGCTCAGCCGGACTCCAGAACCATGGGTTAGGATCTAAATGGGGTGACTGCTTCTTCAATTTAAACCCCAGACTGATCCCGATTTACTGCGCAGCGGAGGTAGACCCTCCTGGGGTGACTGTTTCAGTACGAACCCCTTCTACTTCCTTATCCGCGGAAAGGAGACTGTTTTGGGGTAACTGTTTCAGTCGAAAATCTTTTTTTCTTGGAAAAAATAGCGAGTCCGGTGACTGATTCAGTCGAGCTCTGAAATGTTATTGAATCCATGGAAGGGCTGCGGGGATGAGACGGCCGCGCAGACGAATTTTGGTTGACCAACGGTTCTTGAGGGGAGGAACTGAAGCATGCGGACCTCTGAATGCTAAGCTCATCGTGGAGGGAGTGTAGGTTGGAGTGACTGCTGCAGGTATGTCTCGTCTAGATCGGTTAGATCTTCATAGAAATAGTCGCCAAGAATTTGTGGCCTTGTATGTTTACCTGCTAAATATATCCAATGGTGCCAGATCATATTTTAAAAATTTAATAAAGTATATCTCCTGAAATCAATTATAATCGTATCCATTGAGTCCACTCTGAATAATGCACATTATCCGGCGCACTGAGGCGGTAGTTAAAGTACCCCCTATCGTGTAAAAGGTTAAGGATAGGACGAACCGAACACTGTCAATATTCATTCGAATAATTTGCTTCTAAATATTAGATAAACAGAAGAAGAGCTCTGTTGAAATGAAGTGAGGGACACCAATATGATTCCGGAAAACCAGTTGGGTTTCAGAGCAGGTCATCCTACTATCCCTGCTGTGTCAAAACTGGTATCCATTCATGGTAATTAATGCAAGAACTAGTGCACGTATGCTTGCGTGGTTGACTATGGGAAGACTTCGATCGATTCAGTATTGTTAGAGGGACTATTCTACAATTTGACCAGGAGGGGATGCACAAACCCTTGCTATATGTTAAGCTTATGGGAAAGAAGTCCATTGTCAAATGTGACAAAATGTCTTCGAGCTCAGTCTTTAAGATGAAAAATGGTTTACAACAGGGGGCCGGTGATGAAGATTTACACGAGCGACCTGATGAGTTTAGTGGCATACAGAACCGGTCCTTAAATCGAGGTCTTCAACATTTTTGTTTGCGTAACTTTTTTCAAATTTAGGGGTACTGCGAAGACTGAAAGATGCAAAACAACTATCAAAAAACGAGGCAATCCTGTTTAGATAATGTATACATTAGCTTTAACCTGTAGGGCTAGGTTAGGTTGATATGGTGAAGCAATACGCCGAATTTTGGTGGCTTCTTGATTGGGAAGGGGTCATAACACACCGTGCCAGAATGATGAGTTACTGTAAGTGATATTTTCTTAGTTTACACGTCAGGCGTTTCTGGGAGAGGGCGGACACGAAACCTTGTGGTAGTGCCTCTGTGAGGTGACGGACGCCTTACGGACGTTGGCGATGAAATGAAATACTGCAGGTTATGAAACTTGCAAGTTAACACTAACAAATTCGAATTAACGTTGTTCCCAGGTTCGGGTCGTTTCGCGTGGAATAAAAAATGGTCTTCGAAGAATTTAGAGCTGGAAGTTGTAAATGATTAGAAGTATCTTGGGGTCAATATTACACCTACAGTGGATTGAAAATACAACCTTTTCAGCAAAAATTGAGGAAGGGCAAAGCGAGTTACAAGTTGTCAGTGCAAAAGTTAACTGCGTAAAGGAGACATCTAATTAAGCGTAAATACAAAGGGTTTGAAGAGGTAGTAAGGTCTATTATTTGCTATGCGGGTGAGGTATGTGTTTTCTTTTTGTCAATACGTTGCAGTTGAAAAGCAGCTGAGTTTACTAAATTAAAAAAAAATTGTTAGCTTACCAGAAAATGCGCCAAACTACATTCTTCAACTCCAAACCGCAATCCCACCTTTACATGCATGTAAACAATAAAGCTTCATTTCCATTACTTTATTAAAGTCACTGTCACTTTCAATGCAATGAGCTTCATCGCTAAAAGAATCAAATTTCTGCAGAGCCAAATCGGAGGAGCTCGGCTTTCAAATGATCAAAGGACTTCAGTTCTTGACTTAATTTGATCTAGTAGATAAGCGTGAAGGTCAAGGTCTGCATGTGAAATTCTCCATCATGTGGACAGAGAGTTTCCAGATCCCTGTGAACGGCGTGGAGTCGACTAATTTGGCTAATTTTTAACTGAAGCATTTACAGCCACGATATTTTCGGTACTTCGACCGGTGCGTTGTTAGACTGGCACAGGAACATTCAAAAGTGAATATGTTGACACGAAATTATCCACTATGCCACGCACAGCCTGTCTGGTAGGATGATTACAACGACCGACAATTGGAATAAGCGCTCTTAAAGTTGTGACTACCGACTTCGGTAGTAATTGTTAGTGATTTTGAAACGTTGCTTGCTCGTGAACTTTACTTTAGTAAAAATGTAAGCCCTGACTGACGTTCTGACATTGACAGATTACAAAAAAAAGTTAAAAGTTGAATCTGTATTAAAACTCAAAATTGTTATGTCTCTATTGAAAACCCCTATATGTTTTGGTCATCCGAAAACAAGTACTTTGAGGTAATGGTAGATTGAACTTCAGCGCAGCTGGCCGTTTGTTACTTTCCAGCGATTAGCATTGGAGTCAAATACCATAAAACCTGCCATGGGATGGCGAAAAATATGTTATCGAATCGGATAAGCAGATTTAAAAAAAAAAAAAGTTGTATGTTAATTAATGTTGTTAAGAGCTAACATCGTACTAGCAATAGCAATCCTTTAGTAGCAAACAGCTTTGTATAGCTAGGTATAGACTTTGAGCCTTATTGCCTAGATCAATCGACAATTGATAATTGACTATTTTCAATGTGTGCTATCATTGTATATAAACCTTATAGTAGTGCAACCGTGCGTAAACGACGATACGCCACCAGTGCGCATTCGCCCGCAACAAATCATGATAGTCTAGTTCTACACCATTCTCGTGCTGGGAATATGAGTAGGAGGATGACGCAGGTAGTGGTGGTGGTTGGCAAAGCAGGTTTCGTGTAGATTTATGGTATATTTTTTGTTTGCTTTGATGGAAGGGGTATGTTATGTTTTCTGGATTTTAACACAATTGGTATGTGTGTGTATGATCGTTGAAGGAGAGTCGCATTTCAGCAGTGATGATGCTCAAATGTTTTTTTTTTTATAATTCATACGAGTATTTGCAAGTGAAAAGCAGATATTCATATTTAATGGTAGGGGCGATGGTGGATGAAGAGAGGTGGGATAATTGTAGTTGGGTAGATTGATGGTATATTATTTGTTTGCTCTGATCAAAGTTTTTGGTTATGGCATATTGCAATTAGAACAAAACCGTCACCTGGAACTTATTTTGTTGTATTTTATACAATTGGTGTGTATATGTTAAGATCGGCGAAGGAGATTCGCATTTCAGCAGTGAGGCATATCATATTTGCATGTGAAAAAAATTAATTGAGGCCGAGATAAGATAAGACAAGTTAGAGTGTGTGTACGAGCGCGTGCCCTGCTTGTAATAATAGCTGCCGTAGGTTATTCATGAACAACTCAAATTGGTTTATTAATTGGTTCATCAAATAAAAAGGGCATTTATTCATAATCGGTATTCAAAATCATATTAGGTTCATATTTCGTTTGCATTATGTTACACAATCGAATCTCCGAATATAAACATAATTTTTTCATTTGGTTTTGCACAAGCACCTGAGTGCCTCAGTTTGGGCAGCTAAATATCATTGATTTAGGTATTCTTTTTGATACCTACCTCTTTTGATACCGTCATACCGACTACTAGCGGCCGATATACTTAATGCAAATTTCGGTTTCAGGATGTCCCAGTAGGTACTAAAGAAATGAAGTATAGTTTAAATTTATCTTTTGAAGTAGGTAGGTACAATTATGAAATTTTATATGTAGGTACCCAAATGCATTAAAATATTGAACTCCATCAAACGCATGGTTAGACGTATCGCATGTTATAGAAACCCACATTTTTTATTCTAGCCTCGTTAATACCTCAGCCAGAAAAAATATAAGTTTCATATGTATGTATATACATACAGTGAAATCTTCCTTGAGGGGACATTAATGGTGCACATTTTTGTCCGCTTAAGAGAGTTTACCGTTTAAGGAAAATTTAAACAACTTATCTATCTTTAAGCTAAAAAGAAAAGTCTTCATATTCACTTATGTATGTATATACAAAGATGGTATATTAATTGTTGGCCCTAATGGAAATTTGGGGTAGGTTATGGCATATTGCGAGGAGGTCGTAGGATGTTTGCTGGTATTTAATACAATTGGTATGTACCTCCGTCTCACCTGATTACGAACAGGTAGGTAGTTTCTTGATTTAATTTTACGAAATTTTTTAACTCCTTCGATAATATGGGAAAAACCAAATGCAATATGAAAGAATGCTATATTAAGTTTATGTTGTAAAAAAAAATTGGGATTAGGTAGATAAATTCGATTTTATTGATGCTTTTCCCACAAAGGTTATAAAAAACCGTTTCCTACTACGTGGGATGCCCAAAAGGAAAAGATATTGCAGAGATGTTAAAAATAAACATCAGCAAAATAATGGCATGCGGCCTAAATGTCGTCGCGACAAGCTGCGACCAAGTATCAAACAACGTACTGGCTCACAAACTGCTAGGAGTGTCAGTAGAAAAGCCTTATTACGATGTTGGGAATGAAAGGGTTTTCATGCTGTACGACTATCCGCATCTCTTCAAGAGCGTGCGGAATATATTGTTACAGCACAAAATCATAATTTCAGGAGAAATTATAGATTGGAACGTAGTTGTTAAGCTGTATGAAGAAGACTCGAAAGGAGTTTTGCAAGTCTTCTTCAAGCTTACTAAGAGCCATGTTTGCCCAATGGTTGAAAAACTATCGGTTAAACTGGCAACACAAATATTCAGCGCTAATGTAGCTGCCGGAATTTTGTATGCAGTGAAAGCAAACTGTTACAAAACAGTTGAGGAACAGAAAGTTGCCGAATCAACAGCAACTTTCATACAAAAAATGAATGACTTGTTCGACAACCTGAATAGCGACAGACTGAGTTCCAGGAATCCAAGTCGTCAGCCAATTTCAGATTCGACCGACACACTTAAGTCAATACGAAATGATCGCCAGTGGATAAAAACGTGGGAATATACCGGAAGACTGCAAAAACCTCCTTGCTTTTTCGGCTTGGAGCAGACACTGCTAGGAATTGAGATGATGTGGACACATCTTAAGAGTACTGAGCAAAAGTTTCTCCTGACTGCGCATCTTAACACAGATCCAGCAGAGAACTTATTTTCGATGGTGCGGACAAATAGGGGATCGTATGAGAAAAACCCCTCGGCTTACAGATTCATAAGAAATCTTAAGCAAATTATATTTAAAAATTTTAAATCTTCAGATCATTCGGGCTATGAAGATTCTGGAGCAGAGCTATTGCTAGATGAAGCAGATCGCGAAGAACTGGATATTGAGCGGGCAGCGAATGAAGAATTTTCAGTTGAAGTCCCATTAGAAGACCACATCATGGAGACCGATATTTTAAACAATATCGAGTACGATGACGCAGATGAAGACTACGCAAGGAACAACACTATAGAAACAGTACTAACGAAAGGATGTTCAGAGAAGCTACAGGAAGGAGCTTTGACGTTCTACGCAGGATTTGCAGCGTTTAAGTTACGGAACAAGATTAATTGCGAAGCCTGCACGCAATTTATGATCGATGAGACAAATTCTTATCGAGAACAAGCCTTGTTAATACGTCTCAAGGCTTATGAGACCACACAAACTGTGTCAGAGTTTGGGAAGCTTACGGTGCCTACTATAAGCTTCGAAAATACTGCGAAAAGAATAAAGGAGATATTCGAAACAGTTTTTCCGGAGGACCGCAAACAAGCAAACTTGGTTGAAAACCTCATGTCTCAGATGATAAACCAGTTGGAAGTGACAGAAACCATGACGTGTAGCAATTATGGACACAACGAAGACATCGTTAAATTTATTTTAATCGGACTGATTAAATTTACAATAAAAAAAACAACAAGGATTTAAGGCTGCCAAACTTTAAGGATAAGCATCATGTAAATAAATATCTATAAATAAAGTTATATTTTAATAAATGAATGGGTGTGTTTTTCTGATTTTCATATATAAATATTTATATGTACTCATATTTATTTTTATTTGTTTTTAGTTATGGTAATATTAATATATAGTTTATTTATTTTGTATATATACTTTAGGTATGCGCTTTTGGTTAAAGGACCCTATGCGTTGTTATGTTACGTAATATTTTATTTATTTATTTATGAACTATGCGCGAGGAGTAGGCCTAATGGGGATACCTCGGTGAAAAAAAAACGCATCAAATGTTCCACCTCCTGGGTGATGCGGAAGAGAACAGACTTGTGTTTTTTTTAGTACCAACCACAGCATTAAAAAATATTTAAATAAAATATTCAATGCTGTGATTGCTATGCCTCGAATATCCAAATTGGTTAAATGAACATTTCTTTATCTTTAAACTACATACATAATATTCTCAGTATTTGTTTTTTTTCTTTTAAGAAAGCAATGAAAACATATATTTTTGCATGTCTAAATAGGTAGGTAGTTTGTTTGACATTCATTCAAATAATAAAAAAAAAAATGTAAATCGACAGGTGAGCTGCCTCTAACAGATATACGTATCCAACAACGTGTTCGCTTATAAATATCTGATAAAAAACAAATCGAATATTTCTGAATCAATTACAAAAGAAATGATAGAAATCGGTGAATTTTTGGACGAGATATACCCAAAATAGCAAGAGTCTAAAAAACCATAAACTCATAATTTCTTTACTTCTTACATGTTCAGTAGGTAAAGTAAAGGAACAAGACCAAACTGTGGTGGATTCCGGGCCACGAAGGTTTTGAAGGCAACGAAAAGGCCGACGACGGGTTGCGATATCACCTAAACATAATGAAAATAGTTGACTCTGCAGAATGCCGGCTATGTCTTGAGGAAGACGAAACAGCTGAACACATTCTAGGTGAATGTCCGGCCTCAGAGAACAACTGAGTTCCGAAGATATAAAGAAGTGGTCTGCTGGTAGCATTATCCGCTTTATACGGAAAGAAGAAATACTACTAGCTTAACATATTTCTGGCCCAGACGGTACAAACGACCTCATAGGTCGCAGTACCTTTTTCTTCGCCTTGGCGAACCAGAAGCTAAAAAAAAATATATTGCAAATTTCAGCAGAACCATTTACCACAGGGCATGACAACTAATAATAGAGCGAAACGAGGAGTAGGCCGTCTGATTAAAGCTCGGTGATTAAAAACACGTATATCTAATGTTACAACATGGGTAATGCGAAAGAGAACCAATCAAGCAACCTTCATTAGAAGCAAAAAACACAAACAAGTGACCTTCCTCAATGCTTTATTGCAAAGGTGCAGGGACTTTAAACAACGAAAATTCGTATTATCCATATAAATATTCGTCGTGTAGGTACCTATTGACCAATAAGTGGTGGTGCAGCATGGCACAATACCGACACAAAATAAATTATGTCATTGCTTTATAAATTAGACTGAATATTTCTAAATCAATTACAAAAAGAATGATATAAATCGGTACATTTTTCGACAAGATATAGCCAAAATAGCGAGAATCTAAAATGCGATAAATTCATAATTTCTCATTTGAAAGAAAAATACCCAAATCAAATTTTATTAAATTTTTCGTTTCAAACGAATCGCCCCTTCCATCCAGAGAGTCGATAATGCGAAATCCATTATCCATACAAATAATAACTTACTTGGTTTCCATCATCAACCTCTGCTACTTGCAAAGCATACGTACATGAACATGCTACCTGCGCTGCCTACGCCTATGCTCCTTCTTACAATGAAAAAAAATGCATACACAATGGAATGAAATTCGTTCGGCGGAAAGTTTCGAGAGAGACAAACCGGTTTATTTGGTCTTGCTTTCTTCGTTTTCAAAGTGTGTATTTAAAATGAAGATGACAGCAAAAGTTTGGACACAAACATTCTAGCTCAATTCATAACGCCATCTGTATTTAGTCGGCTAAAACAAAAAATTCGACATGATGGCACTACTATAAAGTGTATATACAATGGTACGACGCACGATACGCCACAAATGCAGTTGAATTTCTGATTCAATATACCTCAGGAATTATTTTGGTTCTGAAATTGACTGAGATTTGTGGCGCCATCTGAGAACAAATTTCTGGTTTAAGTCGTCATAACTAGTTTGTTTTGTTTTCCGTCAATTCACAATAGCTTTAAAATTAGTATTTTTTTTTGTAATTTTGTTTTAATTTTTTTCTTTCCATTAAAATGTTTTTTCGTGTCATAAAATACTTGCACTGTCACTTCACTGGAGCAGTTAGGCTGCTTCGGCCAATTTACTTCGAATTCTTTGAATGAACAACCGCATCTTGTTATTGCTACCAGATGAGGTGTTACAGCGCTGTTTCACGGTTCGACACAACCGATGATTAGAATCCTTATTTCTGTGGTGGTGCTCGCTTTTTCATACATTATTTCCGTTGAATCCTTTTCCTACCCTATATAGCATAATGAATATGACCATGAAGACTACAAACAGTATTCTTTGAAATACTGCATTCTATATATCGCTCAGTTCATAGCATTCTATAGATAGTATTCTGTCATTTTCATGAAGTCCTTTACTCTGTAACATTTCAAATATTGAAAAAGTAAGCTATGAACTGTCCACCGTATATTTAATGGTACATCTTCTATATTTTATTCTTTCTTTAAAGAGTGACAGATGGTAAGCTATGAAATATTGCTCGTGGAGACGCGGTGTAATAAACATGACAACATTTTTCTACGCGCCTACGAGTTTATTCTACAGCTGCCAACCATTCGCTGGACAGAGTGAGAAAGGAGAGAGAAATAAAGATTTGACACTAGTCATGAATATTACAATTGAAATGGTTTTTTGTGTGATAACACACTTGCTGTTATGCTGTTTCCGTCAATTTCCTTTGAATTGTTTGAATGAACCACCGTATCTTGTTATTGCAACCACATGATGTGGGCTGTTGTTATAGCGCTGTACTAAATACCTAAAATCTTGTTTTTATAGGAGTTATAAATAAAACAAAACCAACAAATTTATTTATATTTCCTTTAATTAATTTGTGTGTTTATACAAGAAGAATTTGGGTTTTGGACATGGAACTTTTAGTGTTAAAAATTTATTTTAAAATTATTTTTCAGGAAATTTGATGCTTCTTAATATATCTATTAATTTTTCTTTCAGGTTCTGAGGCTTTTTTCTGTTGGTTTTGTTTGTTTTCAAGATTGCTGCAGACGTGCAAAAATTAGTTGTTAAAAGTTATTTTTTTCCAATGCTTATAGGAATGCTGCGTTTATACATTTTGCAATGTATGTAGATACATGTTCCAAAACGCTTAACCCTCTTCTTCCAAAAATGCGTTTTTCTGTATTCGCTTAGCTGTGGTCCTATCGAATTGGTGCTCTTTCAGTCCAGGTTTAAGCACCTGTAACTTTTATAACAGGCTCCTGACCCGGAAAGAAATCTGTCTGAGGCATTTCAACCTTCCGACCTCTGCGATCCCGGCACACCGATTCCAGTTGTCCGGAGTAAGCTCTCAAGCATCGCAATGGTTGGGTCTTAAAATCGATGTTTCTGTATTCATTGCCTTCTCGAACCTGGGGGCTGGTAGTCGACGTGATTTACGAGTAGCTTTTGGTACTTCATCCACATCTTGGTACAGCTAATAAAGTCCGCCGTTTCTGCCATTTTATCATTCAATTTGTTTCTGACGTTAAGACACCACTGCTTGCCACCCAAGTCGAAATGTGCTTTGTCGCTCATCATGCTAGAGTATTTCCTCAGATTAAAACTTTATTTATTTAATTATTTATTTAGATTCAACTATACTTCTACAAGAGCAAACACAATCGGTGAATTCGGAAACGCCAACAAAAAGTGTCTCGATGCGGCATCGCTGCACAAATTACGATGCCGATGCGCAACGCAGCTGATGCTGATGCATCGAAAGCATCGGCAGTTTTCTTTATGGTAGAAACAGATAAACACAGCAACTCCAACTCCAGTGCTTGTTAATGGGATTTAACAGACTAGCGCCTCACCCTCAACTTCAACTTCAACTTTAGACCTACATCCTACATTCGAAGTTGAGGTGCAAATATCACCATCCGTGCGGCGATCTTTTTAGTTTTTCCCAATATACAAGCGCTTA
This sequence comes from Portevinia maculata, assembly GCA_949715645.1. Classification (NCBI taxonomy): domain Eukaryota; kingdom Metazoa; phylum Arthropoda; class Insecta; order Diptera; family Syrphidae; genus Portevinia; species Portevinia maculata. The sequence continues at coordinate 78,771,655 of OX454526.1, read as the reverse complement.
TATTTGGAGCGAATTTTGTCTCTTGTTTGAATTTTGAAAGAACTTTCTCTTTTGTTTACAATAATTTTTGTTTCGCTCTCGAAGTCTCATTTTTCAATGTGTTTGACACGACTTCAAACGCTCAAGTTCTCCCTCCTGTCAAAGTTGAAGTCGGAGTTATGATCTGTTTTTTCTATTATGCTTTTACCGTTGACATTTGCACATCAGCTTACGCAACTTTACAGAAATGAACGTAATGCCTTTCCAGTGATGCATAACGTTTGCGTTAATGATCGAGTAGCAGGGTTGATTGAGCATCAACTCTGCAGTGATGCGTTTCCGAATTTACCCAATAAAACCAACAAAGTCAAGAATGACAGTTAACAAATAAATTCAACCACAACCAATGATGTGTATCCGAATGAAGTTCCTCTCTCGGCACAACTACTGGGTGTAATGAATAGACATGGCCTTTGACTAGTACAGATGTGGATTTTAAATAAGTTTGAAGGTGGTCGTCTATACTGAGTTATAAAACTCTAGCACTCCAATTTAGCTGCTTCATAACAAATTGTTTTCGACCACTCTCTCTCTCTCTACGACTTACAAAAATTAGCGCGTTCAATTTGCAAGGCAAATGCGAGTTCCCTCCTAATTAAATTTCTATCACTACGACGGTCACGAGAGTTATTTGATCAATGAGGAAAGGTGAAAAAGTAGGGACTAGTAGTTGCCTTGCAAATTGAACGCGCCCAATGTACGAGTAATCCAAACTAAAATGGCAACTAAACAAAATCGTCATGGAACATGAAAACACTTTGTATTTGAATTTTCTGTGTCACTTTTGCAATTCAAAGCGGGCCCGTGGTCATGTTTATAAACATTTTAAAATATTAGCTCAAACAATTATTTTCACTAAGTTGAAGTTCATAGTTCATGTGCTCGTGACCATTATGACGTAATGGATTTGACAGATTGTTCGAGGAGCGACAAACACCAAAATCAACATTTCCGCCATGTTATTTTCGATGGAAATGCGTAATCTATACTCGTTCTCCATTGGTACACTCGGATTACTCGGTTTAGTCTTCCGAAAATATTTCAGTAGTACTTTCCCCTTCGGAAGACTAAAAGAATACTCTCAGTGTTCCAATGGAAAACGACATATATTTGACTATATACTAAGTTCCAACTTCTGTGCTATAGAGAAACTCCGATCTGATCTCAGGCAATCTCTTTATTCCGTGGTTTATTTTAAAAAGGTAAAACTCAACGTTTTAAGTATCAAAACAAATGTACTACGCCTTGTGGAGCCCAAACTGAGATATAAAAAAAAATCCGAACTGCATTTTGAAGATGATGCAACAAAGTCGACAGCCGAAAAACACAATAGAAAACAGAAGTTTCAAGGTGCTAAGTGTTCAAAAAATAACTAACCGCTAACCTACTAGCTTACGGTGAAGACAACTTCAGCATTGCGTGCAAACTGAGTTCAACTAGATGACAAACACTCTGAAAAACATCCCAAACCCAAACGTATATTAGCTTCATCTAATATATAAAATTCGAGTGTCACAGTTTTAGTGTTTATACTCCTCCGAAACGGCTTGACCGATTTTGATGAAATTTTATATGTAGGTATGAGAATAGGTTTATAACTAATTTTTATATCACTAAGTGATAATGGTGGTCTACCACAAAAATTTTTTTTTTTTTTTTATGATTCACTATTCAAAAATACATATAACCCTTAATTTTCAAACTTCTAGCACCAACCCCCATTTTTTAATAGCAATATTAGTACCGTAATAATCTTCAACTCTCAGGGATCGATAACGGATTTATCATTTATTAGTTTGTTTATTATTCAGTGCAATCAAAATCTTAAGGGGAGCAATTTAAAATAAAAGAGAAATATATGCGTGTTTATGATTGTTAAAGGAAGGTAAAATAATAAAAGAACGAATACATTGTCAGTATACTGTTTTCCATCATTAAGTACTTCAATTTAATCTATTTATGTGTGTAGTAAACAATGCCAGCAAGACGCAAAGGGAACAATTTGGACCGTCGTACGAATAGAACGATATACGAGGGCGGGTCAATAAGTCCGTGACTTTTTGAATTTCTGACCTCTTTACTGAAACGGCAACACTGCTCCTGTCAACAGGCATCTGTCAGTTGACTCCTGTCAAAATTCAAACTTGCTGCGTCAGTTAGTTTGTGTTTGACAGCTATTTTTATCAGACTACTCACTAATTTGAGGAGAAAATGGAAAAAAGTGAATTTCGTGTGCTTATTAAGCATTATTTCTTGCGAAAAAAAACCATTACCGAGACCAAGGCTAAGCTTGAAAAATACTATGGGGACTCTGCACCATCGATTTCAATGGTAAAAAAGTGGTATACTGAATTTCGTTGTGGCCGTACAAGCACTGAAGATGCCGAACGTCCTGGACACCCAGTTGAGGTCTCTACACCCGAAACAATCGAAAAAATTCACGATATGGTGTTGGCCGACCGAAGATTGAAAGTGCGAGAGATTGTGGAAGCCGTAGGGATCTCGCATGGCTCAGTGGTTTCAATTTTGAATGATCACTTGGGCATGAGAAAGCTTTCCGCAAGATGGGTGCCGCGTTTGCTCACAGTCGACCACAAACGCAATCGTGTAACAACTTCACAGGAAGGTTTGGCGTTGTTTGATCGCAATATGGAGGAGTTTTTGCGCAGTTTTGTAACCGTGGACGAAACATGGATCCATCACAATACACCAGAGACCAAACAACAGTCAAAACAGTGGGTTTCTAAGGGTGAATCGGCGCCAAAGAAGGCCAAGGTGGGTTTGTCAGCCAATAAAGTTATGGCGACTGTTTTTTGGGATGCACGCGGGATAATCCACATTGACTACCTTCAAAAGGGAAGAACAATCAATGGGGAATATTATGCCAACTTATTGGACCGATTCAATGACGATTTGAAAAAAAACCGACCTCATTTGGCCAAGAAAAAAGTTCTTTTCCACCAAGACAATGCAAGGGTGCACACATGTGCAGTTGCCATGGCAAAAAACCATGAATTGGGCTATGAATTGCTCCCTCATCCACCCTATTCTCCAGATTTGGCTCCGAGTGACTACTTCTTGTTCCCAAACCTGAAGAAATGGCTTGGTGGAAAAAGATTTGACTCCAATGATGAAGTCATCTCGCAAATAAAGGCCTATTTTTGGAAGGGATAAAAAAATTGGAGAAGCGTTGGACAAAGTTTATAGAGCTCAAGGGAGACTACGTTGAAAAATAAAATTATTTTTTTATCAAAAAATCTGTGTTTTATCCAAAAGTCACGGACTTATTGACCCGCCCTCGTACATGCGAAATAGAAGAGCCCAAAGATCAGACGAACAAGTCCAACAAGATAATGCAGATGTGCGTATGAGCATGGCACAATTTCGTGAATCACAATCACAAGAGGCATGAGCTGAATGAAATCAACAAAGACAATTGGATTGAACGGCTTATTTATCGGTACGGATCCAGATTCTAACCTGTTTCTGAAGTCAACATTTAATTAATGTTTCCAAATGACATCGTTCGGAGCAACAGAAATAGTTAAAAATAATGCTGCAAATGGTCAACAATTCCATTCAAAATTCAAAATCAAAGGCCAAGTTTATCACAAAGTGGGCTCATTGCTCCCAATGCCGAATGAACCACACAATTTTTTACAAATTTACTTTATGGGCGGTGGGCACTCCGAAAACTCACTCGCCAATCGCGTGGATGCACGTTGGGGCTACAATAACCTCAATTCACCATATGCCAGACGCATCGTCGGCGAGCTGGATGCTCTATAGAAATTTTCACCAAGCTATGTATCTCTTTCTGAAGTGCGGAATCCCTGTCAGAACAGAAACAAATTGAATGATAAAATTGCAGAAATTTGCACAAATCGTATGGAATAATCATTGTGATTGTTAATGAACTGAATATGAAAGTGCAAACAGAAGCTATTGAAGGGTAAAAAGTAACAAATTATAGAGAAAAATCGTGAGAAAGTATGTTAAAGCAAAACAAACAATAAACTATGCTCTATCTTCTTATTCCCATCAGACACCTAAAGAGTCTATATCATAAATTTCAGTTTCCTAGTTCAAACTTTGACTTTCCAATAAAATTGTTTTATTTAATTGTGGGCGTGTCAGTGGAGTGGACTGATTTTAGAAATTTTATCTCCCGAGCAGTTTTATGAGTCAAAGATCATAAAAAATTTCAGCTTTCTAGCTAAAAATTCTATTTTTTCGATAAATTTGTTTTTTTTTTTAGTTTGAGTTTTTAGCGTGTCTGTGGGCGGATTTCAACAATTCTTAAACTTGATTATTTCGGGGACCTGGAGAGTATAAATATGGTTAAAGGCTAAATTTTTGCCGACAGACGAACGGACATGTCTAGATCGACATTACTATCGATAAATATAGTAACTTTGAGGGGTCTACGGGCAATATCAAACTTCGCGTCAAAATTAGTACCTATACCCTTAGAATAGGGTATAAAAACAGTTAATATTATGCTGACCGAAAACCCTATTCAATTGTATTTAGATATCTAAAATGTTTGTTTAGAAAACTTTTCAACTTATTTGCTTCCAAACAAAAATATTTTTTTGCCACAACGCGATTGTCATGGTTTCACTTTTATTTTTCGTACAGAATCTTAATATATTGTTAGAGTTTTAGTATTCCAAAACGTGGTTTGGATACTCCTTCTTAATTCCGAAACTTTTTTTTGTTAAAATTGGATTTGTTATAAACTTTTTTGGTAATATTCGCGAAGAACGTATTTCCCGCCATGCGAATTCGCCATTGTTTTCCTTCATATCATTCAGCTGTTGTTTTTTTTTTGTGTTCATTTGCCACTGACGTTGTCGTAAGGTACTCTATTGAATGAGCACAATGAATTGTTCAAATTAATCAAATCACACATGCACAAATTACAAACTGACAATCACGCTATTGTCATCAATCCTGATAAAACACCAGCTGGAGAGCACATGCGTGGATTTCATGCACCTGTTATTAGGCGTTTTTCTTTTTTAGCCCCGAGCGGGGAACAGAGCGGGGCCCGAGCGATCAGAGCTCGCTCCGAGCTGAACGTAACCTGAGCGCTCCGAGCTAATTAAGAAACAGAATTGAGCACTGAACTGTCATTAGATAATTTTTTTTTATTAATTTTCAAAATAGTCAGGTTTGCTTCTGAAATTGGTGTTTGTCAAGGATTGTTCCATTTAAATTGTAATTTCTAGTAAATAAACTATGGAAAAAGCACAAATAATGAATGAAGTCAGCCGCGCTCAGCTTTTCGGTCGATGTGCTCGGTCATTTTCAATCGAGCTCATCGAGCGAGCCCCGAGCTAGCTCAGAGATAAAACAGAAATACAAATTTTGTGCTCAGAGCGCTCCGAGTTGAAAAAGTAACACAGTTCTTTTTTTGACAGCTCAGTGCCCCGCTCGGAGCTAAAAAAGAAAAACGCCTAATGACGACTTTGCTGGATTCATTGTTGGCGACCGTACAGCGACGTGACAAATCGTGATTTGAAGGAGAAATAATCATGCTTATTTTGAGATTCGAATGAATAGTCAAGTCGTTCGAATGTCTATTTTCGTTCGAATTATACCGGTTTTCCTCAAATAAATTTTCTATTCCATCGAATCTCAAAATACAAATTCTTCTAATTCGACAAACTATACTTCGAATTCGAATGTCAAAATCAGCATGAATAATCTTGAGTTCATTGCTGATACACACCATTCGTACGACGCTCTCCAATATCCGCTAATGTTCTGAAAGGGACAAAACGTCCACAGCGCTCAATTCCTCTTTCAGTCATAGACCACATCCCCACACACTTACAATATTAGTTATTTTTCATTTCTCTACGAAAATATTAACTAGAAAAAAATTATGGCAAAACAACGTTTGCCGGGTCAGCTAGAATATACTCGTATTTATATATTTCAAACTATGTATATATTTCATACCTCATACTATTTAACTATTTACATATATACCTACATAGCTAAGCTATGCAAATTTTCAAAAACAATATTCCGCAGATAAGCGCAAAAGGCTCGGCAGAAAACCAAATGTTCCTAAATGTATATAATTTTTGGGTAAATAACCTATGTCGTATTACGGTTTTGTTGCGATTTGTGCGATTGGCCCCAAGAGTGAGGAAAGTCGATGCAATATATTAGCGTTTGGTGTTTGGTTTATCTACATAAAAGCCTGTTTCGAAATGAAAAAATGACGCGCAATTACAGAAGAAATTGTATCATGTCGATTTCTATGGGGCTTTTTAGATTTTGGTCTCAAATCTCAGATTTTTCGTGCCCAATGGAAAACAAAACGAGTTTGTTTTTTTACAAGTATTAATGTGGCAATTGACAGCCCGCTTGTAGTTGACAGTTAAAATTCATATATTAATGTTCTAGAAATTTATTTTGATTGCTTCAGTAGAAACACAAATATATTATTGTTTTTTCTTTCCGAAAGATGCAAAATTACACATATTATTGTTTAAAAATTTTATTTTCCACAGAACAATATAAAAAAGGTATTTATTTTTAGAATCTGTCATATTCATCACCATAGATACAAATACAAGTGAAAATGTTTATCGATAAACTTCAAAGTGACAAATGTCTAATGTTTTAGGGTTGGTGCAAGTAGGTGTAAATCTTGGTTCGAAATCGAAATTTGTTAAAAGTAATTTAGATCGTAAACTTTTTTTGCGCCCAATGGAAAACGAAAATTATGTTCCTCTTAGCCGACCAATACCTACTATAAAAACTGGTCTAAGCGTCTTAGTGATAACAAGCCATCTTATTATCTTTCATTTTATTATTTCCCTATTAATTTCATAACTCTAATCGAATATTAATTACTTAATTACCTGCTTATCAAATGCTTCGCTCATGCCATATTTTCGACTAATTTGGCAAGGCGGCAATAAAAATCGCATTTAATAGAGTACGCGCGACGTGCTTAGCGCCGAAAAACAAACTTATTTCAAATATCATAAGGTAGCATCAATCTCAAGGCCCTGCATTTGTTCTCATCATTTCGCATGACATTATCATCGTCACAATTGTTATTCTTTTTTCTTTTTTTTTAAGTCACCCCAGAAACACTTAAATTCAAGGTCTCTCTGGGTGGCGGTTTCATCATGTGCATCGATATCATTAACATCGCCTTCTGGCGCATGTTCGGGCATACTTAAGAACAACATTATAACAAAGGAGCAATCAATTATTATTTAATGGCACAATTATTCAGTCACCCTCCCCACAAAAAAACAAAAAGTTCCTCCGAAGCTTTGGGGTGCAGGCAAGCTCGTTCATGAATGCGGATACTGTCTGTAGGAAATGTTAGAGCTCTGATCAGAGCTAAGCAACTATCATTGCTCATCCCCTTCGCCGACGCTTAAGTAATTGAGTAGCACTGATCGAAACACATTTCTATTATCTTACTGACCTCGAAGCGAGTCATTCACGTCTTCTCAAACCGATTTTATGTGCAGAGTATGAAAGATGATTTCGGGTTTTGATGTTTTGATGCAGAAATACATTTCAAGTTCTGCCATTTACTGTTCAGAATACTCATTCCATTGTAGAATATTCAAATCTAATGGTTTAATGGCGATGTATTTGTGCATAAATTAAATTTGTGATGCAAACAAAATTACAATAAATTCAATGAAACCGTTCTAAACGAATTTCTAAAGGCCCATTTAGACGATCATATCAGTTACAGTTTCAGTTGAGCTGTCAGTTAAGCATTTAGCAAAACCGATGCGTAAATGCAACAATTTTAGATGTTTAAAACTGAAACTGAAACTGAGACAGAAACTGATAAAATGCCCATAAGTTTTCAGTCCGGCTGTCACTTGTCAGTTGAACTGATGTTGAAATAAGTTTCACTTCAATTTATCAAACGCAGTTGCTGGTGACTGAAATTTTTCGAATTCCTGTATTTTTGTTATGTCCTTTCAATATTGGCTGAAAACCTACAACTAGGCTTTCTTTATCCATTTTGTGATTCAATAATAATTTGTTTAAATTCTCACTGCTCACGAGTAAAATGATAACTCAACTGAATACTGATCTGTCGTCTGAGTTGACTGCATTTTTAACTGAATTGACAACTGAACTGATAACTGATAATCTAAAATGGCTTTAAGGCTTTAGAAGTAGATGATACTTTTTTGCATGACAATCTACGAGTACTACGTACCTAAACACATAACTCCAATATTTGTTATTTATTAGACCGGAATTCAAACAGAGGCAACACAATCAAAGATTTTTGTCAAAGATGTGTGATGAAATATTTAACCTTTGATAAAATTCTTTAGTCACAGTCTTAGTTTCGGGAAACAAGGTTTTTAAGTTTCATAGTGGCCTCAGGCAGTTGATCTTTTCACTAACCTTAAGATTTTTACTAATTTTACGAGATTTTCAAGAGATTCTGAACAAATCCTCTGGTTTTTAATACAAACATCGCAAAAGAGGGAAATATCGAGAGAGATAATAATGTCCATTTCAAAATTTACGATTTCGTGCTCAAAGAGTATAATTCCAGATAAGCTTTCTAGCTCTAATTTTTTCGATAGAACGGGGTTTTAAAATGTGGGCGTGTCAGTGAGCGGATTTTAAAAAGATTTACACATCAGCATAAAGAGAACATATTTATAGCAAATTTCAGCTTCCTAACTCAAAAAAGTGCCATTTTGATAGCACATGCGCATGAGTTTAAAATAATTGTGCTTATAGTCGGGCTTAGAATATCACTGCAGCGTACCTAGCGACAAAGGGTTAAATCACATCTAGGCAATTTTAACATCCATGTGATCCTAGCGACACATTTAACATCGTAAACCTGTCCCGCAGGTGTGCATGCAAATCCGTGGGTAGACACGAATAAAGATCACCGGTGTCGTATAAGGTCGATCAACTAATAATCAATCAGGGGAGCATGCACGTATCGAAATAGTAGTAAAGATGCAGGCCTTCTTCTTCCCTTCTTCTTCCTTTAATGGCAGTGGGGCTATGATCAGTATTAAAGGGATCATAACCCTCCCATTTAACTGCATCTCTACTGCTCCGCCTGTTTGGTTCAGGCAAGGAGTTTTTAGGCCTGCCTCTCTTTTGCGTTTGTATTGAAACGTTGATTGATATTGCCTTTTTGACAGGGTACGTAGGATCTCTCCTTTGAACAAGACAAGATGTTCTTTGACGTGAAGGCTTCCTCGGATATTGGAACTTCTTATTCGATCAATCTTTGTTACCGTCAACTTGCCCTCATACTTTCTGTACGATGTCCAACATTGTGAACCGTATATGAGCGGCGGGCTGACAACTGCGGTAGAAAGCTTTCCTTTCAGCTTAGGGGGCATTTTTCGATCACAGGAGATGGCTGAGCTTTCCAGCCACTTCATCCAAGCTACGCTTACGCGATGATTAATGTCCTCATCACAGCTTGCTTCGCTATTGATCATAGATCCCAGACATTTTAACTTTTTTGCACTTGGCAATCACTCCTCCATTCATATAATTGTCTGGAATAAGTCGGAGTTTATCAGAGAACGGGTACAAGTATTCTGTTTTCTTTGGACTAATACGATACCCGTTCTCCTCCAAAAATTCCATCCGTACATCAAATGCTCGTTGCAGGGACGTTTGAACCTCGCTTATGCTGGCCCCAGCAAAGAATAACTGACGCATTTTGAAATCTGTCACTTTTCCTTCAAGCACATAATCAAGGATTGTAATAAATATAAAGGGACTTAAGACGCTTCTCTGGTTTCATGTCCATAATCATCTGTACGTAGGTTTCTGGAACTCCTCGATGTGTTATCACCACACATTACAGATCCCTTGCTTGTCTATCAAAGGCCTTTTCAATATCAACTAATACCATATGCATGTTTTTAAATCATGATCCTAATAATTTGTACTGCATCGGTGGTTGATGTACCTGCGTCAAACCCGCCCTGGTCTTCAGATAGCAGTATTATTTTCCGCATTCGGCTATCCGCCCTTTCCTTGTACAGGAAGAAGAAAACTTTCCCTCTGTTATATTCTTTGATAGGCAAACTCAGTTCAGTTTCAATAACTTTGTCTTTATTAGTCGAGAGTTAAGTTACAACTGAGTGCTTAGAATATTCAATCAAAGATCGACACCACCATGACATCAGAATTACCTCGCATACAAACATGCATGAGTGCATATAGGTGTTAGGTGTTGCCAGGCTCAATAATACATCACCCTCCACTGGTTAGGCATTGGGTCGCCTCTCATCAGTTTGGAGATGAGAATCATAAGCAATTTGGAGCCGATGTCTCGCATCTTTTTCCAGAACTCAGAGTGTACCTCGTCCGGCGCAACAGCTTTTTGCTTTTTGGATTGCTTGACCATCTTTCTAAATTCTTCGACAGTAATGTCGTATGCTTCTTCATTGTTAGTCTTTCACAATACTGCTGCCACCTAAGAAGTATTTTTTCGTCATCCACAAGAAGCAGCCCTTGAGCGTGATTGATGAACTTTGGCGAACGGGTTTCCTTGGTATTCCTCCTTCTCTGATCGGCAATTTTGAAAATGGTTGTGAACTTGTTCAACCTGGTTTCTCACAGTTGGTGGACACACTGATTTCTATCAGCAGCCGAAAAAGACCCTCCACAGACTTTGCTTGAATTTGAGCGCACTTTCTCTTTGCGAGCCTCTTGCAAAGTCTGTATTCCAATCTCAGGCGAGCTTTTTTATCTCCATTATTAGTGGAGCGCTTTAACCAATTTTTTAATGCCGCTTTCTTCACACTTATCAATGGCTTAGCTTCATCAATTTCTTTGCCGTGTTGATAGTGTCCTTTTGAAGCCCCTAGCAGTAATTTGGCTCTATCCAAGCAAGGTCGTTGTAGGGAACTCCAGATATCTGGTGCTCAGCACTCTGTGACCTCTGCTTCGGTGATTATGTGAAGGAGATAATTTTGCACATTTGCAGTTCGCCTCTCTCTTAGTCCAGATTGTACCAACTGATTCTCGCAGACACTTTTGTTTGTTTTGTTTTGTTCGTCCCCGCCGCCATAAAAATTTCTGTCAGCAGAAGGCGGTGTTGTTGCGCGATTGTCTCTCCTAGGATCACTTTCCCATCTTTAACCCGAGGCTTCATGAAATGTGATACCAAATGGTAATCAATCTGGGTTTCATTTCCGATGCTACTGTAAGTGACCAGGTGCCGACTTTGTTTGGCGAACATGGAAAAGAGGCAAAGCTCATAACTCCAAATACAACAACACCAGCATTTGATCGGCTTCAGTGATTCACTAATCTGAAATAATGAAATTCGCCGACCGACGTCGATTAAGGTCGATCCGGCCAGCCTCACAAGCGGACCAGTAGGGATGCAGTAAAGTGGGAGGGTTATGATCCATCTATCCTAATGATAACCTCGATTTAAAGGAAGAAGAAAGATCTTCTTCAACTCATACATTTATTTGTCATGATTCCTCATCTTCGAAAAGTAAATCCATTGAAATCGCCTTCTTTCTCTTCAACGAAATCGGCTGGTGTGGTGACATCAGCTTGATAGAACGGTCTCCCGTATCGCAATTTCTTTGTACAGAGGAAGAAGATAACTACCTCTCATCAGTTTGGAAATAAGAATCATGAGTCATTTGGACCCAATGTCTCCCATCTTTTTCCAGAATATTATTAATCTTTTAAAATCGAATCCCGACTCTCATCGCAATCATCCAGCTCATCTCAAAACATTAATTAAATATGTACTTTTCATAATAATTAAAATAAGAGTGCACAGTGCTAACTGAGGCGCATCTCAACTGTTTACATCATACAACATTTTCAACGGTATCTGAGTAAGGCCAGGCGCTCAAGGCCAATTTTACGGTCGTCCGATTACAAAATCGGGTATCTACGGCTACGATATTATATGTAATTGTATGTATCTACGCGCATGAGCGACTGAAAACTCGGCCGATTTGAAAATCTGTGTCCAACACAGATTCAAATTCAGTCTAGTCGCCCGATCGCCAAATCGGTCTTGAGCGCCTGGGCTAACAGAATATTGTATGTGCTGTATGTTTACGAATATTGTATGTGTTGTCAAATTTGTATTTTTTATCAAATAAAGTAACGATACATTTACCTGATTTTGTGAAAAGGTATACAAAGGTATACAAATGGCTAAGGAGAAAATGTGATTCGAAACTAATTCTAATAAAAGCGAGAACGTTTTGTTCGACGTAGACCTGCATTTTATTTTATTTATTTTTTTAAATTCATAGAGCATTGTTATTTATCTACGCAAAAATACAAACAAATGTTTGATACGCAAAATGTCACAAAAGAAAAAGAAAAGTAAAATCCTTGCAAATTAAGCAACGTAATCGACAGAAAAAAAAAACTTTTCCCATACACTAATGATAAACAAAATGTTAATAAGATTAGAAAACAAAAAAAAAATTTAAACAAACAAACCAACCTCCGGGTAGGTAACTTATTCCAAAATGCCATAATTCCATCGACATCCCTGTACATTAATTTCGTATTTAGATTAGAAGACGAATTATCTTTCTATCAGGTTCTATAACTCTCCTTTGTTATGAAATTGCCTTAGTCTTCAACAAGGCAACAATATACGACTCAAGTCATGAGGGGCTAGTTTTTTTAGAGTCCATTCGTCGAGACTACCTTGTTTTCGTTTTCTACACATTTTCGATGGCGGTTCAGATTTTACGAGTTAACATGTGCGACGCATATTTTAAGTTCTTGATGAAGAATTTAATTCAAATGTCATCATTAACATCAATTAGATTATATTTAATGAGTAAGACTAGAACTGGGTGGGCATAGCAGAGATTTTTGTTGTTACCAAGGAAGGTAATCGTTTATTTAATTTATTATAAGTATTACCATTAAAAAAAGAAAAAAATCATTTTCCATTTTAAAAAAATCTCCAGAAATAAATATGTTTCTTGAAGCCATTGACTGAATCATTACTAAAAGAATCGACAGTGACATTCCGAAAATGTCACATTCATTTTATATTCTATTTAGTGCAGTCTTTTGGACAATATGACGATTCGTTTCGAATACAATGAACCTGAAGTTGAACTTTTAACGATCGTTATTTATTTTTGCTTACTAACGACGTTTGCCGCTGGCGATGGCTAAACCATTTGCTAAGATATTGTTAGAAACGGTTTATGTCACTCATAATCAAAATGTTTAATAAATTTCGATTCCCAACGCGACGAGTATGAGTCAAATCCTGTGTGAGACAGCAAAACAAATGGGAAATCGTTAAGAAATAGTTTTATAAAAACTGACATGACAGGACAGGTGACAATTTGTTAACTAACAAATTGAAAATTGTCTAATTTCTATTTCACAAATAATTAGACAATTTTCCCGCTTCACCTAGAACCCTTACCATGAGTCGAATCGACTCACAAGGTAACACATAACTGAGCATGAGCAGTTCGAGTGATGCACTAGCGCACTGTCGCGCCACCTTAGGTTCCACTGTTTAGTGCCTGTCGAGACGCCGTGTAGCCTTGTACGTTGTGTCGCTGCTGTCAGCCTGGATCCAGTGAGCCTATGACATCATCAACAGCAAATGTAAGTGAGTCGAAATGACTCATGATTTCTTAAGTTTTTGCCTATATACACTTAACTATAAGTAAAGTACATTTATGACAAAAATATGCCATTCATCTAAACGACTGATGGCTGAAATATCATTCTAATTTTGTGATTGAAAAACATTTTTTAAGTTGTTGATTAAACTAAGTAAAGTATTGATGTTTTATAAAAATGAAAGTTTCTTTTACTGTTTTACTTTGCAAATAAAAAATTTAATATTGAACAAAAATGCCTTTGATTTACGCAATTACACTTGTTTTGGGTATTGGTGAGTCGATTCGACTCATGGTTAGTAATAACGTAGCTACAATAAGGGTTAGTGTTCTAGGGTAAAGTTGTCATGACAATATTAATTATCAGGAATTTTTTGAGAATTGTCATGAATTCTCTGAAGAGAGAAAATATCAGAAAAGTATAGGATTTTTTGTACCATGAGTAAAAATCTTGCCCCATAGTGTTCTACTTGTGTTCCATTAAGTTGCGCAGGTCAGTTTAGCACAAAATTGTCCGCACCTAGTTTTGAAAAGGGAAATTTGAGTTCTACTGATGCCATCTGCTTTATTTGTTTGGATCAAATTGTGATGAAATCGACAATAGGCCAAATATTGACGGTAGAATCCTCAATCAAAATCCGAAGTTGACTAGGAAATACAGAAGATTTGATATCTATGTATTTGAAATTTCACAGCTGAGAGGAAACATATGACTCGAAGCTATACTTTTCTTTTCTGACAGTTTTCACTCACTTGTGCCGTTCTGTTCTGTTCTGATCTAGTTATCGTTCATTAAACACAGCTAACTTTGCACTGACAATTTTGTTTATAACACAGAACAAAATATACAATTTACGATTTTGTCAGTACGTAATTGACAATCCTGACAGCCGAAAAAGTTTTGATCAAGCATTGATAGTGAAGTGAAAAATGAGATTAAATGACAAATATTATTTCATCAACTGATGAAAGTGACGAAGAGTCTCAAATTAAATTTTTTGTAGAAAGCACTTTAAAAAAAGAATAAAAAAATAATTTATCGCAATAAGTGTATTTCAATTTAATAAAAAAAAAATCGCTTTGGGATCGCAACGGAATATACCTAATTATTGATATATTTTGCTATATATTTTTGATCGTAAATTCAATCGGGATTAATCACAGGGGATAACAAAATAGGGGAAGGTTGTGTACCTTGGTGCGATTGTACATTGGTCCTAGTGCCAATATCCAGAAAAATACAAAGCACGCAAAAACCGGTCCTTCTGTGAAATGTTGATCTTCTGTTCATTTGTCTTCTCAGTTTCTTATTGAAGGCACAGCTGCACGAGACGGCAGAAAAAAAAAATAAACATAGTTTTCAGTGAAAAAAGTATTTTTTTATCTCTTTTCTGAAGTTATGTAGTGCTTAGTTTTCTGTCTCTTTTCCGCTACTCTAATCGATTGCGGTAAGTGTATTAATAATCTATTGGTAGGAACACATTGTCGTTCGTATATGGTTTGAATATTACGTTAAAATCTAATTTGTTTGGCTAAAGTGGTGTAAGTGTACCTTGGACCTATCATAGCGCGTGTATCTTGGATCATTGGTTTGTCCTAATGAAATTTTTTAAATAATATTGAAGTGATAAATTTGTTTTTCTTTTATGTTGTTCCCTTAAAGTAAGTTTTTAAATAATATTGAAGTCCTTTGTTAAGTTTCTTTTAGTAAAAGAGTTTTTTTATTTAATAGGTACTATTATGTATTTGAAATAATTTTTTTTTTTAATCAAGCACAAATACTTTAAGATAATGGTTTGTTTTTTTGCTGTTTTTTTGAAATAAATAAAGAATGGTACCATTTTTACTTTTTATTGAAATAAATTAAAGTTTTCACCTTTAAACTATAGGAAAACTTTTAATAATATTTTCGATCCAAGGTACAATACCCCGTGGACCAAGGTACAAGGTGGCGCAAAAGTTGTCATCTGATTACTTCACAAATGTCAAAGTAAAATTGACATTTGCCGCTATTTGCAAAAATTATAGCATCTTCCGATAGGGTTTTCAGCCCTTGGGTGTGCCTTAGGCAATTCTGTGTGCCAATGTTCTAAATGATCCACGACGTTTGACATCTATCCTATGTAGTTTTCAGTCGGATTGGTGAACGCCACTGGGTGATGACTTTTGCGCCACATTGTACAACCACGTCTTGTACCTTTGACCGTTTGAGGTTAGCATATAAAAGTTAAGTTTTCTAAGGAATGGTAAGCAATATCCTTTTGGTAGTTTCGCCATATCATAGAAAAGACTTCAGGCAGTAAAAAAAAAGAAAAACTAAAAAAAAAACGACACATAAAATATTGGCAGAAAACTGAAATCCGGACCGAGGTACACTACCTTCCCCTACAGATAATGTTGTGTACGTCACGACGAATTTGTCAAAATATGACAACGACAAAATTGATACGGCAAACTTGTCGTTGTATAACGGTCAATTCTATCACCGATCAATATTTTATGAAAAGAAAATTTCTCTGCCAAGTGTGATTGATTTGTAGAATTGTCACCTGTCAATGTTTAGGAAAAAGGGCCCTCATCGTGCCACATCGTTTCGTTGAATAATAAGGCATTGGTATATTTTGTTTGGCTTTGAAGGTTTTAAAAGAAGCTGATTGTTCTATCAAGATGATTTCACAAACCATGAAGATCGTTGAGCGGGTGTAAGATAGTCGCGCGCGGGAAATAATACTTCTATCTGATGACCAGTGAGGTTTGCCGCAGATGCAAAACAGAGTATACGGGTTTCGCCAAAGTCCTGTGCAGATTCGAAGTATTTTCCGTTCGAATAGCTGGATCTTCTTTATTTTCGATGGTGATATTGTAAGCCATATAGGACAGAAGTCCTGCTGCTATATATGAGCAGCTTGTTTTTTTTTGTTAACCCCGTTGCGCTTCTTGAGCAGAGGGTGCACTAGATGCAGTGCAAAGTTTGCATTGTGATTATGATATCAGCATGCGGATTGAATTTGAAACTTTCGCTGAAGTTGATTCAAAGATGATTCGTTGATGTTCTTGTATGAACCAGGGTGTCATCTAGGAGTTTCAGCTTGATACAGTCTGCAAATACTCCTCATCCTCTTGTCGCTGTCAATGGAGTGCGGAAGCAGATTAACTCCGTTTTGCTGCATTTATCTTCAGTCCCCACTTTATATAGTACTCTCAAAAATTCCTAACATGGATACGTTTTTGACTTACTTAAGTTTGTAAATGCCTGAGGATGGCTTGCTCATCGATATTCTTTCATAGTATGGAAGTTGAAAACCCCTAGTGTATCACAACGGATCTACACTGATATTGTCGTATACCGGGAAAGATTCGCAAGGCGATAAAAGTTTATTACAATCCTTGATTATTCGCTTGAAGGAAAAGTGACGGACTTTCTAAGTGCATCAGTTATTCTGCGCTGACGATGGAGCCATCATAAGCGAAGATCAAACGTCCCTGCAACGAGCAATTGCATATGGGTGGATGTTTATCGAGGATGTTTAGGCATTGTATTAGTCTGAAAAGGATATAATTAATATCTCTGCTGCCCGTTCTCTCATCCACTCCGAATTATTCCAGACATTAATAATGAATGAAAAACGGATTCCCAAGTGCGTTAAGTTCAAATATCTAGGATGATCAATAACGAAGAAACCTGTGATGACGAGATGAATCATACAAACATAACAATACTTACATTTCCACACCCTTAAAACAAAGGATTCGGTAACACCAACCAAATGGATACCAAATCAATACGGAATAAATAAATACAAACGGAATTATGTTTGTCTTACCTACTATCTTTGCTAATGTTTATAATAAGAATTTTTTAAATAAAAGAAATTGCAAACGAAATTGTTTATTATTTATTTAAAAGTCAAATTACCTCAATACTTTAATAAACAGTCTCTTTAGTGTGTATAAAACCGGTATTCATACATAATAACTGTAGTGGGTACCTGGGTGCCTGGTTATTGAATGAAGGAGGTATCAAGTTTTATAGTTCATAACTGTTATTAAATAATTATTTAATTATTAAATTTGCCCAAAATTGGGTATCAAACTAGTTCAATTTTGGGGATCCGGACGGTTTGTTGAGAAAGAGTTAATAAATTCTACATGCGAAACTGAAATGGATACCCGGGTACCTGGTCATTGACCGGACGGTAATTATTTACAACAATTGACATAAATGTAAATGAACTGGCAATGGTGTCGCTCAATGAAGAAACCAAGAGCTGTCAAACTTTGTCAATGAAATGACAAGTGGAAACTCAGCATAAGACTCTATTTATGTACTTTGAATTTGATGGAAACGTATCATAGCAAAGCCCTTCGAATGATCTAGCTGTATTATCATATTAGTATATTTTCAGCGCAATCTTTGAACTCAGCCTAACTCAATTTATTTAATTTCTTTGAATATTTGAACCGGCAAACGTTTTTCGGATAATTATTGGCACTTTCGGTTTGCCCTTTTTAGCGGCACGAGCGGACAGTTACATATTTTGTGGAATTTTTCCTAACTTTTGCCACGTTTATAATATTAAACTGGAATGTCGAAGACGTGCGAATTTTATTAAAAATATTTAAAAACGGGTAATGTAAATTTGCGTTAATGATATGAGCCTTACGCCGCAGCTATGAAACGTAAATATGTTTGTTTTTAATTAACCAAAAATTTGTATCAAACCAACAAACTCCAACCTAACTTTTATTGTTGGAAGTGTGTAACCCATTAATCAGTACTCAGCTTACTGATTTATGAAAGTAGGTAATTTGTAAACAAATAAGACAAGCTAGAGTCATTCACCTAATCTTTGAGATTCATTAAAAATTACAATTATTTCGAAACTCCGGTTCAGCTTAATTCCATAAAAATGCGAAATCATCGTTCGTTTGTGTCAACCAGTCGGTTAAGTATCTTATGCAATTTAACCAACTGGCATCTAGACGGTGTGTGTGCATTTCTCTCACTTTGCTTGATCGCGAAAAACTAATTAACATAGTACACTGAGGCAATCTTGCGGACCAAGCTGTGGGTGCTGTTTTTGTTGTTCCCTTCGGCAATGTGAGTTAAAATGTGCTTAAGACATGCAATACCTACATATCGCAATCGCATGATTAAAAATTTAAATTTTTTACATAACTCTTCGGCGCATATCCCTACAAGCGATGACGTATCGGTTTCGGAAGGCAGTCGACTGACCAATCCCTTCCCGGCTTAAACGACATGACCATGACCTGCTTCCTGAAAAATGATGCGTTCGATACGCGAACGGAGCACGTGGTTTCTGTGTGTCACTGTTAGTCATGCGAATTCATAAATCCCTCTCTGGTTGGCAGATACTTTTCACGTATCCCATCCGACCAACGCAGCTTGATTATCAAGAATCAAGAGTAAAAGAAATAGAAAGAATCGTACGCATTTCATCAGCATTATTTAAAAAACAAAGAAAAAGAAATCATTTGAAGGCCAGTACTTGATTGCCCCATTTATTTGTGTAGGCTTCGGCATGCTGCTCGACATAAAACATCGACCACGGTGATGTGTTTGTTATCATGTATAATATTATTTTGTTATTGAATTTCATCGGGTACACCGAGTTCGTAAAATCTGCTTGAACATAGGATATTTTGTTTTTAATGGAAATATGAATTGCGTATAAGCATTCCATCGTTTTCTTTGTGCTTTGAGTTTGTTATACGCTATTCTAAAGGTATTATAATTTTGACTCATTGTTTGTAAAGCCGATTTTCTTGCATGGAGCATGGTTCTTTGATACCTTGAACGAAGTAGCGGGGAAACCTCTATGAAATGTAAACATAGGGGCGGGCTACAGTCCGCTTGGGTGAACGGTTGCATACCCTATTCTTATTCCTATCAGACAAAGAGTCTATATTAAAAGTTTTAGCTCCCTAACTTTGGTTTTTAGAAAATAAAAAAACATGGGGACGGGCTACAGTCCGCTTGGGTGAACTGTTGGATACCATATTCTTATTCCTATCCCTCATAAGTGGGTGTGACAGAAGTCTTAGTATGGTTGAATTGTTAAGAACGCTCTACATATTTTGTTATATAATATTTAAAGGATTTAATCGAAAAAAACGAAGCATTTGTAAGAAAAAACGCTCTCTAACTCAAACTTGGGTTTTTCAATAAAATTGTTTTATTTAATTGTGGGTGCGTCAGTAGGCGGATTTAAAAAAAAAATACGCATGAGCATTAAAGTCACCTAGAGAGTATATATTATAAATTTCAGCTCCCTAGCTCAAATTTTGGATTTTCAAAAAAAGATTTTTTTTCAAATTGTGGGCGTCTCAGTAGGCCGATTTTGAAAATATTTACACATGAGCATAAAGGGCGCCTAGAGAGTATATATTATAAATTACAGCTTCCTAGCTCAAACTTTGGATTTTCAAAAAAGTTTTTTTTTTAAATTGTGGGCGTGTCAGTAAGCGGATTTTGAAAATATTTCCACATGAGCATAAAGGGGCCCCAGAGAGTATACATTCTTAATTTCAGCTCCCTAGCTGAAACTTTGGTTTTTCAATAAAATTGTTTTATTTAATTGTGGGCGTGTCAGTGGGCGGATTTTAAAAAGATTTACACATGAGCATAAAGGGCCCATAGAAAGTATATTTTATAAAATTCAGCTCCCTAGCTCAAACTTTGACTTTTCAATAAAATTGTTGTATTTAATTGTGGGCGTGTCAGTGGGCGGATTTGAAAAATTGTATCTCCCGAGCAGCGATACCACTTTACTACAATTGAAGTAGATCTACTTCAATTTTGGAAAAAAAATTGAAATCTACTCCCTACTTCGCACTATTGGTAATTTTTTTATATCTACTTCACTTTAGATATCCCTTATTTAATCCGCTTCAATTTGAATAAAAAAACCTTAAATCTACTTCAAAAAAAAATTAATTAAAAAACACTTTTTCATGTTAACCCAGGCCCCAGATTCGCATTTCAAAATAATAAATTGCATCAAACTTCACAAAATTGATTACAATTTTCTGACGTTTATTATTGTTTTTTTGCTGTCAAAGAGGCGATACGTTTGCTTTGGCCTTGGTTTGTTGGTTCATGTTCCTGTCCATCTGTTCTGAAAATTTTAGCCAAATAATTACATATTACAAACGCAATGAAAAGGTATTTTGAAGTAATCAAGAATGTGAATAATGATTGGTAGGCAAAATTTAATAAACATTATCGTTGTGCACCATTTATTTATGATATTTGTTTCCAAAAAGCTCTGAACAATCAAGTTTTGCAAAGAATAGTAAAAATGAAGTTTCTGTGGTGACATCAACAGACATTGAAGACGAAGATGTAAAAGTTTCGGCAAGGTTATTACAATTTTCATTCATCTTTTAAATGCTCTGTTGTGACTATGCAAACTATTTTACCTCTTGTAAACGCTTTTCCTTTTCACTTCGGTTCAGATTTAGAAGTATTAAATTCTCAATGGCGATTACTGATGACGATGAGAGAGAATAATGCTTTTATTGAAAAATTTAAACTTGACGGAGACCGAGATATTGTTAAATTTTGGCGCGAGTTAGGGAAAACAGATAATGTTTTAGAAAAACCTATGTTTAAAGAAATATCAAACTACATGATAAACTTAGCTATTTTACCGCATAGTTCGGCGGCTGCTGAAAGGAAATTTTCAGAAATGAATACTATAAAATCAGATAATACAAATAAACTGCAATGTGAAACTGTAGAAAATTTAATGCTTTGCAAAGAGCTAATAAAAGATAATAATATTGACAAAAACGATATTTTTGAGCCTCCTATGGAATTATTGTGTTATTTCAAAAAATTCAAACTTATCAATGGTCGTTATATATTGAAATAAAAATGCAATTAAATATTTACATTATATTCTTAATTTTGTAATATGTATAAAAATACATAGGTACCTAAATGAAATTATATACAAAATCAACTAAATGTGATATCATAATATTAACTAATTTAATCTTGCAATTAGACCAAAAAGATAAGTGTAGTTTTAGTAATAACAAGACTGTATTTTAATAAAGAAACATATTCTTAGATAGTAAAACGTTTTTTTTTTACATGTTTTATACATAAAACTAATATGCAATTGAATATATCATTAAAACTATGATTTTGAAATCTACTTCCCTTTTCTTGAATCTACTTCACTTTTTGGGTCAAATCTACTTCGCTTTTTTTTTTGAAGTGGTAACGCTGCTCCCGAGCAGTTTTAGGAGTCATAGATCATATATACAAAATTTCAGCTTTATAGCTCAAAATTCGATTTCTTCGAAAAAAAATTTTTTTTTCGGTTTGTGCGCGTCTGTGGGCGGATTTCAAATAATAGTAAACTTGATTATTTCGGGATCCTAGAGAGTATATGGTTAAAATTTCAGCTCTCTAGATCCAGTTTAAAGACCACTTTGGCCACCGGGTGAAATTTGCGCACATGCGCACACATGCCTTAATATTGAGTGATCAGCATTGAAATCCATGTCCGGCCGTTATAAACATATAAGGGGCCCACTGACACTTAACATAATCGTTTTATCGAAGAAGTAATTGGAAATGAAGGTCATGTTATTTGAAAAGTATTTAGACAAAGTCTTTCCATACAATTCGCACAATTTTTTTTGTAAAACCTTTGAAAAACGTAAAAAAAACAGTTATAACAAAATAATCAAAAACTCCTTCCTAATAATTCGCTAATACAATATTGTTTGCCACACCGACATTTTGGGAGCGTTTTTGAGAAAAACATTGTTCTGCTTCTTTCTCTTTAACGACGAGGTTATAGTTTGATCATAACGCCCTAAATTCACTGCATCCCTACTGGCCTGCCTGTGGGGATCGCCGAGTTCGCTCAAAAAATAACGGCAGACCTCCCGATTTTGAATCATTTCATCACTAATGCCAATGCAATGCTAGACTTGCTGCATTTGTGTGATCTAGGAGTATTTGGGCCGGCCAAAAACTGTGGTGTAGAGTCTTCCTTTCAACTTTGGGGACATCTGTCGGTCACAAAAGATGACTGAGTTTTCCTACTACCCTACGCTTAAGCGATGCTTAGTGTCGTCATCGCAGGTTGCTTCGCTATTGATCATAGATCCCAGATATTTGAACTTTTCGCTCTTTGGAATTACTCTTCGATTCATATAAATGAATGGAGTGGATCAGAGAACAGGCAGCACACGTATTATATTTTTTCGGACTAATACGACAAATAGCCATAGATTAAGTGCTCGTCGCAGAGACGTTTGATCTTGAATAACTAATGTTCTTTGGAGTCCGTCACTTTTCCTTCAAGCAGATAAATAAGGACCTTAATAAATATCAATGGACTTAATACACTCCCTGGTATTCACCGATCTTAATGCGAACCTCTCGGTGACTCCAGCGATGCATCTAACTCTTGGCTTTACTCACTCATACATGCCCAAAATCATCTGTACGTAGGTGTCTGGAACTCCTCGCTATCCTAGCGCCACCCAAAACAGATCCCTTGGTTGTCTGTCAAAGGCCTTTTCTAAATCAACCAAAACCGAATGCATATCTTTTAAGGAATCGCGTTGGTGTTCAATGTAGATCCTTATACTAAGGATTGCATCAGTGGTTGATTAAGAAAAAAATCGGCATTGGTCCTGTTCATGGAGTGTGACGTCAGCTTAATGGAATGGCAGTTTTCCATGTCTCATATCGTTTTCAGAACGCTGAGGGTACCTCATCCGGTTCAAAAGTTCCTCGTCTTTGGAGTCTTTGACCTTCCTTACTTCTTCGATAGTAATGCTGAATACTTCTTTATTGTAAGGAACTGCTCTTGGAAAGTATATCCGAGGAAATTGTTCATTTAGAAGTCCTCTATGCCGGGCGCAGTGGCTCAGTGGTTAGTTTGTTGGACTACTAATCGAAAGGTCCCCGGTTAAAATCCTTCTGCGGCCAAGTAACATCTAAAGTTTTTTTTCACTACCCCATCTCTTGCGAACGCCGTTCGGATTCGGCTTAAAATTGTAGGTACCTTCCACTTCCCGAAAGCAAATGGTTGGAGAACCTAGGTTTCAGGCCCTGTTTTTTTCTACCGTTTATTCCCTTTTTTCAGAAGTCCTTCATAATACTACCTCCACCTTTGTAGTATTTTGTTGTCATCTGCAAGAAGCAGCTTTGAGCATTGTTGAAGAACGCTGGTGCACGAACATCCTGCGCATTTCTCCATCTTTGAGCTTCTGTTTTGAAGATGGATGTACCCTGTTCGAGCTGTATTTTCTGTTTATTTATTTTTGTTCGTCCTCCAAACAATTTTTTTTCTGTCAAGAGGAGGCGGTGTTGCTGGGCGATTACCTCTCGCAGGATAACTTTGCAATCTTTCACCCGAGGCTTCATGAAACGTTCTATCAAATGGTAGTCAATCTGGTTTTCATTTTAGCCGCTGCTGTTGGTGATCAGGTGGGGATCATGACGTAATCTCGAATGACAAATATCTGGAAAAAAAAAAATTTTAATCTAGAATGCACAAATCTCGAATGCAGAAAACTTTGCCAAATTGAAATAAAGCCGAATCGGCCTTGTTTCGCTTTTAATTTATTTACACAATCAGATAAAGATTCCTAACCGTTTTCAGATTTGCACCCCTGAAAACCTCGCACCTACTCCAAATCAAACAGTGACCCCAAGCAGGGGGGTTGCAGGGGGGCAGCATGGCCCCATAGGCATTGCACTGTTTAAGGGAGGAGTTGCGAAATCTCGAGTAGAATAAAGTCGATCTCCGAAATCTTATTCGATATTATTACTCTTTTGTTCTACTACATAATTGGAAATAAAGTCGGGAATAGAAAATGGTGAATTTCGAGTAGACGTCCAGTATAACGAATGATATAATGTTTGAGGTCGTTCGCTAAAACGAATGTGTTCGTTATATCTAACGTTTTTATACCCTATTCTAGGGGTATATTAATTTTGACGCATAGTTTGTAGCATACCTTAATATTGCCCGTAGACCCCTAAAAGTTACTATATTTATGATCAGCATCGATAGTAATGTCGATGTAGCCATGTCCCTCCGTCCGTCCGTCCGTCCGTCGGCAAAAATTAAGCCTTTAAACTGGGCCTTGAGAGCAGAAATTTTAACCATATACTCTCTAGGGTCCCGAAATAATCAAGTTTACGAATTTTTGAAATCCGCCCACCGACACGCCCACAAACTCAAAAAAACAAAATTTTGGAATAAATCAAATTTTGAGCTAGAAAGCTGAAATTTTTTATATATGATCTATGACTCCTAAAACTGCTCGGGATATAAAATTTTCAAAATCCACCCACAAAAAAATAAAACAATTTTATTGAAAAACCAAAATTTCAGCTAGGGAGCTGAAATTTATAATATATACTCTCTATGGGCCCTTTCAGCTCATGTGTAAATATTTTCAAAATCCGCCTACTGACACGCGCACAATTTAAAAAAAACTTTTTTTGAAAATCCAAAGTTTGAGCTAGGGAGCTGAAATTTATAATATATACTCTCTATGGGCCCTTTCAGCTCATGTGTAAATATTTTCAAAATCCGCCTACTGACACGCGCACAATTTAAAAAAAACTTTTTTTGAAAATCCAAAGTTTGAGCTAGGGAGCTGAAATTTATAATATACACTCTCTAGGGGCCCTTTATGCTCATGTGTTAATTTTTTTTTTAAATCCGATTACTGACACGCCCACAATTAAATAAAAAAAATTTATTGAAAAACCAAAGTTTGAGCTAGGGAGCGTTTTTTTACAAAAGCTTCGTTTTTTTGATAAAATCCTTTAAATGTTATATAACAAAATATGTAGAGCGCTCTTAACAATTCAACCATACTTAGACTTTTGTCACGCCCACTTATGAGGGATAGGAATAAGAATAGGGTATCCAACAGTTCGCCCAAGCGGACTGTAGCCCGCCCCTATGATTTATTTAAAATTTAATTAGACATGGGAAAAAAAATCGCTGAAGTAACTCTGCTTCACTTCAACTTGAGACTTTAAGTTTAATGCTTTTTCTTGAAGCCGCCGTAGCATAAATATGTCAGACATATCAAGATCCACCTGTTTGGCCCAAATAAGCACATTTGCTAAAGAGGTGACTGCTTCAAAATGCTGAACTGGAGCTTCGATAATTTTGGTTTCATCACCAAGCTCATTTTGAATTGTTGAGCAGCGTCATCGCACGCTAGTTCTTGTAAATTTGTTTCAGCATTATTCCAAGTCTGGAGAGAAATTTCCTGAAGTTTAAGACCTTTATTACAACCGTGAATGATTTTGACCTTTTCTTTTAATGTAAGTCACTTTCGTTGAGTTTTGGAATTCATATTAGAAGTAAAACAAACAAGAAACACCAAAGAAATTAAAATCAACCGCACGATACTGGCACGCTTTCTTAAATGAAAAAAAGAAACAATTAACTGCTGGAATACGATAAAACAGGACGAAGCATGTGCATAATTATGTACGGATACATATCCGCATTCTTTGGGACCAAGAACAACAATGCGCAGTTGTAAAAACGTTCGTTACATCGTATAGCAAACTTGTGCTGACGTTCGCTATATAGAGATGTCAATGTAAAATTAGAAAGCGTTCGTTATATCGAAAATTCGCTATATCGGCATTCGTTATACTAGACGTCTTCCGGTTTCTTATGGAAATAAAGTCGATAGACATTATTTCCATCTTCTTTATTTCACGGCACCGGTAAATAAATCCATCGATTTCGATTTCGATTTAAATATTTCCTTTGTTTGTAATGATTTCATTTACTTTCATCTTAATTGTTTTGATTTTCACTCACGTTGTGATAACACACGAATACGATTCCAAACAACACTAATTTCAGGTACCTTTTTTTACAGTTGCATGGGCAGTTTGCTAGCCAATCGTGGATGTTAAAGAGTAGTAAATAATCTCGAATGAATATATTCATTTTTGAGACAATGGTTACAATTCGCGCGAATTCATTCTAGATTTTTGCATTCGAGATTTTGTCAATTCTAGATTTTTGTTTTCGAGATTTTTGTTTTCTGGATTATTGCTTTCTAGATTTCGTGGTAAACCCGATCAGGTGCTACCTTTGTTTGAATGGTATTTAGAGCGATTAGACAGTATGACTTGTACATGGTTTGGATATCTTCACCCGCAGAGTTCTTAGTTCCGTATTCCAGTTTAATGAAGAAATTCAGACTTAACTGCCAAAAACAGTTTTTATTGAACGGACAGCCAGTTACTTTCAAACTAATTGAATAAGTAATTAAGGGGCGGCTGGTTGGTCTGTATGAAGAAATTGTGATAATCTCCATAAAGTGCTGAATTAGCAAAAATCTTTCCAGTGCGAAAATTTGCATAGAAAATCGGCTCTACCTTCCATAAAAAATTATAAATTTAATTTTTTTTTCTTGTGTGTACCTTATCTACAAATTCCCCGTTACTCACATTACTTAAAATAAAAAAAACAATTGCTTCAAGTTCCCCTTTCATTCCAGCAACTTATCAAAAATATTTATTTACTTTGAACAAATTGTAAACCTTTGATCTAGTTGCAGAAAATATTTTCTACATGGTTTATTATTTGTCATTTTAATTTGGTGAGGGCAGAGATAGCCCTCATTTATTTGGCTTACTACAAGCTAAAACTAACATCTAATGAATAACTTAAATACTAAAACTTAAGAAAGCTTAAAACTAAAGCTTAAGGATTAGGGGAATGGTGAAGGAGATCGATTTTAAGGCGGGCAGGGTTACGGTTGAAATCAAAGACGGAGAGATTTGAGTTAACCTTCTGCAGCATACGGGAGATTGGTTCGTTGGAGCCATATGAGGTTCGATGGGTCGGAAGGTAAAAGAGACGAGGGCAGCGTAAATTACGAGGATTAGTGTTAAAGAAAATAGAGTTGTTAAGAGAGGCGCAGTCGACGGAGCCTGAGAGTAGGCGATAAATGAAAAGAATGTCCGCAGCGTCCCTACGATCCTCAAGGGATTTCATGTTGATGAGATTTAGGCGATCTGAGTATGGAGGCAACGTAAAAGGATCATTCCAAGGCAATCCTCGAAGAGCAAATCGAAGGAAGCGACGTTGGATGTTCTCGATTCTGAGCACGTGAACTTGATGAAAAGGAGACCAAGCTTGGCTGGCGTACTCAAGGAGGGGGCGAACAAAAGTGGTGTAGAGGGATCTAGTCACGTAGGGGTTGCAGAATTCTTTAGACCAGCGTTTAACAAAGCCAAGTGAGGCGTTGGCTTTACGAATTATTTCGTCAATATGTAAACGAAAATTTAACTCACTGTCGTACACTATTCCAAGGTCACGGAGAGATTGAACGAAGGAGATTGGTTGACCATGGAGAAGGTAGTGACGGGGAGGGGATTTGTTGCGCTTGCGCGATAGGGTAATAGATTGGCATTTGGGAATGTTAAGCTCTAAGCAATTTTTGAGGCACCAGGTTGAGAACCGATCAAGGTCTTGTTGAAGGAGAGAGGAGTCATGAGGTGAAGAAACGAGTTTAAAGAATTTGGTATCGTCGGCGTATAGAGAAAGAGAGGAGTGATTAATGACCTTTTCAATGTCGTTTATAGTGAGGATGAAGAGAAGGGGGCCCAAATGACTGCCTTGCGGAACACCAGAGGTTGCCAAGAAAGGGGCCGATAGGACGGATCTGAAGCGAACACTATAAAACCGGTTTTCCAGGTAGGAAGATATCCATTTTAACAAAATGGGTTCAAACCCAAGAGCGGACAATTTAAAATGAATTAATTGATGAGGTATCTTATCAAAGGCCTTGCTAAAGTCAGTTGCAATAACGTCAACTTCGTTGCCGTTCTCTAATGCTGACAGGGCAAATGACACGAATTCGACAAGATTTGTAGTGGTTGATCTACCTTTCAGAAAGCCATGTTGGTGAGGGGAAATAAGAGACTTGCATCGAAAGCTTAAGGCTTCGTATATGATACTTTCGAAGATTTTGGGAATATGTGAGAGTTTGGCAATAGGGCGATAATTAGTGATTT
Source organism: Portevinia maculata (assembly GCA_949715645.1). Lineage (NCBI taxonomy): Eukaryota > Metazoa > Arthropoda > Insecta > Diptera > Syrphidae > Portevinia > Portevinia maculata. The sequence continues at coordinate 78,742,900 of OX454526.1, read as the reverse complement.
CACTTTTTAATCCTTTTTTGTGTATCGGGGTGATGAAAGCGCTCTTCCAAATCTGTGGAAATGCTCCTTGGGAGAGAGATAGACGAAAGAGGAAAGAAAGAGGGACCGACAAATTGGAAGCACACTTCTTGAGAAAAATTGCGGGGAGGCCATCTGGGCCGGGTGAGAATTCATCGTTTAGCTTTTGTAACTTATTTTCGATGAGAGTATGGTCAATAGTTTGAGAGAGAAAGGGGCCAATAGAGAAGTTAGGTAGGTAGCTGAAGTACGTGGAGTCCGGTACAAATAAGTTGTCAGAGAAAGATTGCTTGAAAAATGCGGCAAATGAGTTGGCAATGGTATGTGGGTCCGTAAATGATACGTTTTCATAAGAGAGAGAAGGAGGGTAGCCGTCTGATTTTTTTTTGTAGTTGACAAATCGGAAAAAGGACTTGGGGTCATTTATTAAGTTGACTTGTGCAGTATTTATATAGCGTTGGTAGAGAGAGTTATAAAGCTGGACGAATTGTAGATAGATACCGAGATAGTTAGAGTAGTCCGAAGAAGAGTTGGTGCGAAGAAAAACTGTCCATAGCTTGTTTCTCTTATTTCGTAAGGAACGAAGTCTATGATTATACCATGGGGGAGATGTAGATGACGTTTTATGACGAGAAATGGGAACATAGTGCGAAATGGAATTGAATAATTCTCTGTAAAATATGGACAGAGCATCATTTAATGAAAGATTGGCGAAGTCGAAAGAGCACTTGCTGAGATAGGAATTAATTTTTCGGAAGTTAGCCTTATGAAAATCATAAGAGGAGAGAGCTGCGGTAGATGTGGGCTGAAGTGGAGAGTCGTTGAATAACGAAAGAAGGAGAGGGGGGTGATAGTTATCAATGGTAGAGAGCGATAAGGGACAAGGCGAGACCGAGGAGTTGATAGGATTAGTTGTGAAAATCAGGTCTAATTGCCTACCCATGCAGTTTGTGACTCCACTAACTTGAGATAGGCTAGAGTCTGTCATCCTATCTATGAAGAGACATTCCTTAGCTGAGTTGGCATTTGAGGCGATGAGAAAGGATTCATCGTCTGAAGGGGTCCAGTGCAGATGAGGAAGATTAAAGTCGCCGAAGATGAGGATATCATCTAGGGAGTCAGATGAGCCAATTATTTGGTCAATCGCATCAATGGCAAGTTGGTAGGATTCAATAGGTTGGGCAGGTAAAATATAAAAACACATAATGTACAGGGACTTACGGGGGAATGATATTTTTATTGAAACGAAGTCTAGTTTTGAGGAGGAGGAAGTAGCAAGGGGAGATGCGTCCAGGCTATTGTGGATGGCTAGTAGAACGCCACGACATGGAGAGTCATCTATGGCATTGGTACGTTCGTCATCTCGAAAGACATTGAAGAAAGGGGGAATAGCTCTTGGTTTTTTATGTCGGGTATTAGGTTGGTTTCAGTAAGAGCATATATATCAAAAGGGAGAGCATGAGCTTGGCGCAAGACGGCGCTGGATTTAGAGCGCAATCCTCTTACATTTTGGTAATAAAAGGTAAGGGGAACATTGTTTGGGGATGGTGGAAGGCATTTGGGCGGGTTAGGGACGAAAAAATTTGCTGTGGTCAGCTCGGCTCCGTTGGAGGTGTGAAGTCCTTTTAGAATGAAGAAAATTTCTAAAAGCCGCGAGGTCTTCCGCTACTTTTTGGGGGGATATGTTAAGAGTCTCATGAAACTTGATGTAAATATCACGGAGAATTGTAGGGTCGGAAGGGAGTCCTTCCTGTTGAATTGAAACGATGACACTAGTTTTAGTTTTACCCTCATAACAAACTGAGTCAGATTTATCATGAAGGTAGGCTAGAAATAGACGTATATTCTCGTACGTCTTTTTTTCTCTGAGTCTAGAGAGCGCATAGCGACATTCTGTCAATGGTGTATCGATTGATTGCTGGGTTAGTTTAACATGGGGTGGCATTAAGGGATCAGGGAAGGGGATAGTAGTGCTAGTGGTTGTGGGATTCATAAAATGGGAGCTAATAAAGTTGGGGTACTTAGCTCCTGTAGTTAGGTCGAAATTTGGGAAGGAGTTGCAAGCAGACGCAGATATTTCTGATGGTTGAGGAAGGAGAATGTTCGGAGTTGGGGTTAGTTTGAAAGAAACCCGGTTACGTTGAGGTTTCGGTGGTCTGGGTGCCATTGATGGCAGAGAGGAAATGGTTTTGGGTGTAAGGGATGGTTCACTAGAGGAGGAAGGTGGGTTATTAGGTAAATGGATAGGAGGGGCACTAGAGGAGGAAGGTGGGTTATTAGGTAAATGGATAGGAGGGGCAAAATTTGGAAAAAGGTTCGTTTTGAGGCTCCAATTTGAGTCAAGTTTAGGAGGGGAATCGATAGATTTTGATGTCTTAATCTTAATTCTAGGTTTCTTAATATTATTAGAGGACTTGTCCGTCCACTTACAAACACGCATCTTATCAAGGAGGGAGATATTCTTCGCATCGGGGTTGCAGAATAGCCATTCGTATTTTTTTGGGAGGTCGAATTTAAAGTTGCGATTCTGTTTATGATGAGATGGCAGGAACATTTTGCATTGGGTGATGGTTATGCCGAATCTGTTTGCAAAAAATTTCGTTATCCAGTGAGTATCAGCGTAATGGGGTGCACCCTTGATGAAGAGGGTGGTGAATAACTGGTGTCCTGACTCTAGTTTATCGAGTCTCTGTTGCCATTCGGAAGTTGTCCATGTAGTTCCAAAATGTTTAATGAGCTTACGTGGAGTAGGGGTTGGAGGGCCTCGAGCTTAGGGATTCGCTGTAGTTTCTACTGATTGGTTGGGCAGGGGGGGACGAGGTGGTGGTAGGCGTGATTCGGATTCTGTGTCTAGTATTTCAGCTAATAGCGATGCGTTATACTGGACCTCTGGATGATGATGCTGAGAGGCATGGGTTGGTATTTCGCTAATCTTATTGAATAAAGTCTCGATACTATCCTCGATACCGCTGATGTAAGATCAGTTAGATCATCGCCAATATCATTCAGTCTATCGAAAATAACTTCGAGCATCGGGTCAGGCTGAATGGGGGACCGTATTTGTTTAGAGGTTGATTGAGAGCAATTGTCTACATCTGCACGAATGGAATTCAACACTTCGCAAGCTTTCAAATTAGAGGCAGTATGCGCGGAGTGATTCAATCTGAGTTCTCGTAGAATTGTAGTAAGGTGAGAGAGGATGGTTTCGTCTGTTCTGGACCTTACGATGTTTGCCTCTTTTAGACCAGCTATCGATTTTTCAATCAGGGTAAGTTTGGATTTAAGCAACACTGTTGAGGTCTGAACCGTATTGTCTAAGTCTTCAATACATCTAACACTGGACTCTAAACCCGATAGTTTGTCCATGATCTTTTTAATTAGTTTTTTTTGGTTATTTTCATTTGAGTCACTTAGGCATTTTATCGCTAGGAGCACGTGTGACAGCGATATATTTTTGCATTCATCACAAAAGAAGTGGAGATTATGGGATAGATCTTTGATGAACACAGTGTTTCTTTTATTAAGCCCGACACAAATGGCATGGAATGATTTCCCACAGATGCCCTTACAAGCAATCCAGTCGGCATTGCTATCAATAATTACGCAATTGGCGATTCCGCAAGACATTGCAATTAAACGGCACTTGGGTCACGTAAAAAAAAAAAAAAAAAAAAAAAAAAAAAAAAAAAAAAAAGTAGGTCGGTACGTGATAAAGCAAAACACAAAAAAAAGAACGCTTAGGCGGCGGAAAACAGGTTTACGACTGCACTTCGTGGTGGGTTTAAGTTGGAGACGGAAAAAGAAAATGCGACTGCACGTAGCGGCGGTCACAAATTGTGTGCAAAGAGACATAGCAGAAGTTCAAACACAAGCTTTTGAAAAGCATTAGAAATAACACACATTTAACCTATTGTCAAACAATATTACATATCTAAAGGGAAGGTTAAGAATTTTTGACCGAGGAGTCCCAGGTTCAAATCACCCCAGTAACACCCAAGGATTTTCCACTGCACCACCTCTTGCAAAAGTCTAACAAAAATGATTCACGAATATAAGCTGTCTTAAGAAGCTTTTTAAATTTGCCGTTTAGAATTGGGGTGAAATTCTAGGTCCCCTTGATTCGTGCAGAAAACAGATATTTGCAGAAGTTAGGCCATAAGTTCATTCTTTTAAGGTAAGATGTCGAAAAATAATTTACCAGTCTTGCACTCACTTCTTTTGCATGAAAGTGAGACTTAGACTGACGGGCTTATTTAGTCATTGCATGTGTAAACCTACCACTTAGCAAGAAAAGTGTAAACTGGTAGGTAAAATATAAAATTACATTAAGGGTATTCGGCAACGTCAAAAGCTTGCTATCTTTGTAAAAGTGTAAGTTTACAATGAAAGCGTTTCATGAACTTCAATAAGCTGTTGGATACGCTCCAATATTTCATCTGTTTGACAGAGGGGGCTTCATTATGCCACCGCCTAACTGCAGCTCAACCGGTTTTTACAAGTTTACCATCTTGATCTACACACCAAATTCTCGTCAAAAGTTTACCATCTTGTTAAAGATTCCCATACAAATTTTGACATTTCATTAACCACATCCTGTTTTGCCTACTACGTTGCTTGAATAACTACTACGTTGATAATACCTAACATCTGTATGCTTATCCGACCCATTTACACCAACAAGCAACGCTTCCTGTTGGACATGCAGTAGGGCACGTAGGTATGGAAAGACACAATGGGCAATAATATTCCCATCATAGGTTCACTTATGCAGCTGACGTACCGCAATTTCATCCTTAACTATTCTTTCAAAGATCTTTTACAAATAGACCTTTTTATACTAAACGACCAAGAAAAAACAAGACCATCATCGGAACTACCTTACTACACTCTCACATACTGCGTCCAATAGGATGCAGGTAAACAACTTATGGAAATTCCCATTCTCTATCTTTGCAACGCGTAGCGGAAAGTTTCCAATGAAAAAGGACGCACATTAACCATTGGTCAACACCATAAGCATTCCGAGCCGCACGTTATCCCAAAGATCAGCCGCTTTTAATTTCAATTTCCAAGGCGAATCAGTCCACGGCATACAATCAAAAGTTCGCTACCAGAAAACCCAACAAAACAAAATCATATTTAACCATTCGTCCAGCAGAAGCAGATGTGAATGCAAACTGTACTGGGTAAGCGTACCTAGTGTAAGAAATGAACAACAAGAACTATTCACAATAGTCCAGACTCTATTTGCGTGCCTCTGTGGGATAACAAAACTGAGTCATCTACTAAAATGTTGCTCCAGCAGCACACCAACAGCAGCAGAAGGTTATTCACATTTCGCGCTATTCTTCCGATGCCATCCTTCGCTTCCTATAGGTACCTGCTAGCAGTCACTAACCGAGTTCCAAGAATGGCCTCCTAGAAGATCTGTAAGCAAACATAGCCATCAGGCATCCACTCGTCTTATACACCGCCACCAACAATGAGAGTTCTTTACTCCTAGAAGTAAAAAGGTATTTCTCGGTGATGACCTGTTTCGAATTTTGTCGGTTTAGGGTTACTATGTGTGGCAAATACCCGCCAACCTATTATCATGCCATTGACCTTAATTTCTATTGATGGATGCAGTTGCTGTTAATGGTATCCGTCTGGGATGTCATGTGACTTTTTTTTGGAACCCAAGTCAGGGATTCGAATTCCAGGAATTGCCATTGTGTCGTTGCCGTTCGGAATGTGAGGGCCACTTTCACAAAAAAAAGCAGATGCAGGTCAACGAACGCGCTGGTAAATCCTTACAATCAATCCTCTCCTCTCATCCTACGCCCAGCTCAGCAAGTGTTACAATGTGATTGACCTTGGGCATTGAATTTTTCTTTGCCGCGTTCGATGACCCCGTGGGAAATCATCGTTTATTGGTTTTTAGTTCAATTGGTTTTTTTGTGGAAAACTAGAAAATGTGTTGGCAGCGTCGTCGGTCGCTTTGACTTCGAAAAATTTCCCTCCAAAAAAAATGATGAGATTTGTTATGTTTTCTAGAAATTACGACGACGGACGTTTAGAACGGTAAAGAAATATCTATACTTGTAGAGCGCCTAGGAATATTCTTAAGGAATTGATGCAATAATGTTTGATGGCGCGTCAAAGGAAGTTTTTTTATTTGTTTCTTTTTTCTTCTAAGGAATAGTAGGTATATGATTCCACGGTGTATTGGATTGCTTACTTAGAAGAGAGTCCAGAAAACGACAGAACCTCAGATAGGTTGTTGAACTTACTGGCTGATTATTTTAATAAGGGTTGACAATGTCAATGTGGCGCCATAGTTTGAAAATGTGTGGTTCGAAATCACATGTGCTCAATAGGTTTTTTTTAAACAGCAACGTTATTTGCATTTAATGTTTAGAGGATATTTTATTTTAAGAACGGAAGCAGAGAAAGGAGTTATATAATAAATTATTAACATCAACGCGCCTGGGAAGAAGTTAATTATTGTACCCTTCTCTACTATTAAAAAAATAAATTGCACGAGTGGATCGTACAAAACTTTCTCTTTCTTTTCCTCAGGGAATATTAATGTTGACTGATAGTTTGTAGCATGTCTTAGTATTGGTTGTACACCCCTTTAAGTTATCATGATCAGCATCGAAAGTTATGTCGATCTATACTCTATCCAACAAAAATTGTCAGTACAGGGAAGATAGGATGTTTGTCTCTCAGTCTGGTTGCAATGACTTACATAAATCGGTCCCTCTTTAAAGCTCTCACAGGGTTGCCGTAATGTGTATGATAATTCGCCATAACTCAGAGAGCAATTCTATTAGGGTTACCATCTCCCAATTTAAAATAATAATATTGCCGAACGAAATAAATTCCGTTTATCTTTTTCCTTTTCTGGTAAGATAATAATAGGCGCGTTTTTTCAAGGGTATCTCCAGTAGACCAACAAAATATATAAATTTCGTAACACAAAAGAAAAAATCAAAACGAAAAATATGTCACTGTAATCCATTTATTCATTATAAATATTGTAAAATATAAAATACTAAATTCTAATATCACTACTCAACTAATCCGATGAGTAATTACTGCTACTGCTCTCGTTATTTAGGTCTATTATTAACCTTTTAACTGCTTACACGGCAAAAACGTGCATTTCCCACATATTTGACTCAACAACCTGTTCAACGTGTTGGACACATCGATGCCATTTTTCCTTGTCAACCCTTGTAATTGCTGTCGTTAGTATTTCAGCCATTTGAAATTATCTACTTATTTTGGCTTGCTACAAACCCTTTCAGTAGAGCCCAAACCAATTCTATTGGATTAAGGTCACAGTGATAAGGCGGAATGCGAAGCACTTTATGTCCCGCATGTTGAGCCATTTCATCCACGACATATGTTTCATACTTGGCTTTGTAACGTTTAACGATTTAAAGCAACCCATTGTATGATTGCATCCCTACCTAACTTGAGATCTTCCTTTTGGGAATTCCCGTATTCATCGGAAAAACAAAGACATCATACAAACAGGTACATAATGAGATCAAATGTATTTGTTTTATTTTTTTTATTTAAGCAATTTGCGACATAAACTCAATCAGCAAGATTTTCTAAAAACATTTCCCAGTCTGTTGGGAAGAATTTCGTTAAACCGTCAGACCAATAAAACGCGATAAAGTCAAATTTATTTTTGTATTAAAATTCAACGTTTTATTTTTTATCTGAGTGAGGGTTACAAAATTATTAGTTTATCCTTTGCTTGTTTTTTCGTATTTATTACCAATTATTTTTGGAGTGGTCCAGTCGATGGTGAGGTTAAATCCAGAAAGAAAGTTTCTTCGCGTTTGACATTAACATTAGCTAATGGTAAGATGGCGATGGTTTGGTATTGAAAAATGCCGATTGTATTTCCGCTGCTGTTAAGCGGAGAGGAACATGGGCAACACAGTCGTTTCCGGTATATGTATTTATATTGTGAAAGGTAGACACAATCAGGCAATTAGAATGGAATGGAATAAACAGATGGTAAAAAAACTGCACTTGTGCAGCTGTACAATACAAATATAATCAAATTAAAACCGAATGGCAACACCCCACGTAATAATTCGTTCTCAAAAGCACCAAAACCGAAATTTCTTTGACGAAATCCATAGAAAAATGATATGCTTCATTGTAGAGATGGTAATACTCTTCTGATGTGCTTCAGTCACACACACTGCTTATTTTGGTGGATGATAATAGCAAGCGAACACAAGACGATCATGCTCATTCCCATTCGGCTGTGTGGGAGACTGGTTGTGGTGGGTTGTATGCTAATTTTAAGAAAATTACAACAACAATTCCTTGGTATGACAGTGGTTTGGTTTTTATTTCAGTGGCAATTCTTGCGTTTGAGTGCCGTAAGAGTATCTACAGGCACCACTGGTAGAAAAAAAGTTCCTCCATAAGGCCTGTACTGACAATATTTGTTGGAAAGAGTATAGCTATAAATCAGTAACCAATTTCGAGGTCAGCTAGCCAGCTGAAATCTGGAACAATTATGTTCCCTATGGGCCCAAAAGTATCAAGCGTTTAATTAAATTCCGTCCGCTGACACGTCCAATGTTAAAAAAAAGTTACGGCTAGTAAAATGCCGCCCGGACCCGTTGGCTTGTATGGTTGGAAGGAGCCCGAGCTATTCTTTCTTTGTTAGTACAGTCTCTAATGACGCGGTCTTCATCCGGGCGTGAAGGGGCATTGTCGATGCGACTCTCTGGTTGCTTTCTTCCTCACAGAGGTTAACCATGAGGGATGGGTTAGGTTAGGTTAAAAGGGAAGTGCACAGCAAGGCTATGCTGTGCTTGCACGGAGGTTCTTTGGTCCATTGTGACCCCTTGTTGTTTTACTACACTTACAATAAAAACACTTACCATACTCAGTTTAAGTTATTCTTCCTGGTTGGCCTATTGTAACCAACCTGTGGCCCGTCAGTACGCCGGTTAAGATACGTATTTCTTGCTTGTTCATTTCCAGAATGTATTTTGTTCTTTCTTCGTCGATTCTTGACCATAGACTGCAAGATATAACACAGTCGTGCCTTTGGGACCAGATAGTGTTAATTTGTTCCCTCAGTTTTTTGTCAATGTTTGTTTTAGGGTGATTGCCTATGCGGATGATGTTGCTATCGCCGTCTCTGGAAAACACCTCAACATTATAAAGGAACTTCTACAAAACGCTTTTAACAAGCTAACGAGATGGGCTTATCGGTGCGGAATGGGCGTAAACCCCCACAAAACCGAGCTTGTCCCCTTTTCCAGGAAATATAAAATCCCACATATTGACCCTCCCTCCATTAGCGGTATAAGCTTAACTTTCTCTGACGAAGCAAAGTTTTTGGGCTTAATCTTCGATAGGAAGTTAAGCTGGAAACCCAATATACAAGAAAGAGTCAAGAAAGCTACAGTAGCACTTTTCTCTTGCAAAAAAGCCATTGGCAACAAGTGGGGTATACAACCCCGCATCACGCATTGGCTATATACATCGGTGGTAAGACCAATTCTTACTTACGGAGTGGTTGTCTGGTGGACTGCCCTAGTAAAAGTTGTAAATCGCTACAACCTGGGCAAAGTCCAGCGTTCATTAGCGGAGCACTCCGTACAACCCCTTCCGCAGCACTTGACATTCTTACCACTCGACATCTTTAGCATGCAAACAGCGGCCTGTTCCGCTGTCCGCTTAAAATCCATTGGACACTCCATCATTCTGGACTTCTTTCAGTCTCTACCTAGAAACATAGACAACACCATACCCCGTTTGCAGTTCGGATAAAGCTTCCAAATCACCATTCCTTCCAGATCATGATGCATCTGCGGAGGATAAATCGATCCACTTCTATACCGATGGATCTAGGAATTATCCTCGACAGGATGCTGAGTTGGAAGCCAAATGTCGATGACAGAGTTAGGAAAGCAGCCAACGCTTTCTACGCATGCAACCGTATCTTCGGCAGAAAATGGGGTCCAAACCCAAAAATAATTCTGTGGATTTATACGGCAATTGTGTGACCAATACTCACATACGGCAGCTTAGTCTGGTGGCAAACCACAGACAAGGCAACCTATCTCAAGGTGATGGCAAAAATACAACCAGTGCAATAAGAATAACCCCAGCCGCTGGCTTGTAAGCCATTCTCAATCTGCCACCATTGGATCTATACATGTAGGAATCGGCTGCAAAAAGTGCTTTGAGGATCAGCCAAACAAACAGCTGGAACCCGAGTCATTTTGGACATGTACTGATTCTCAACATGTACATAGGGAACAACGTCATATCTGACTACATGTCTCCTTACTTAGATTTTGAAAAACCATTCTCTTGTTCATTTACGAGTAAGGAGGAATGGTACTCAAACGAACCCATGAAAAGGAAATCGATATTCAGCTCTACAGACGGATCAAAGATGGACTGTGGAACGAGCGCTGAACTATTCTCAGAGGAACTAAACATTTACAGATCGATTAGATTACCTGATCAGTGTATTCCAAGCAGAAGTCCTAGCAATCACTGAAGTTGCAAGCATGGTATCAATGATGTCGATACCACACAGTGATATTACAATTTTTATTGATAGTCAGGCGGCCATTAAAGCGGTGTCAGCTATCGAAATAAAGCCCTGCTTGTTCGCCGTTGCCACGAGGAGCTCAAAGCTCTTGGCACGAAGCATAGGACGAGTCTCTGCTCTGGGTCCCTGGACACAAGGACATATCCGGTATCGAGCGAGCTGACGAACTGGCAAGAAAGGGGTCTGCGATGGACCATGAACAAGCACTTCAGTCGGTTAAACCACCACTCTGTAACCTCAGAGAAAGAGTGGAATAAAAAACACGACTGAAAGCCGTAACAGGTTTATAAGGACATCCAAATATCTGGACAACCTGGAGTAGGAAGAAAACCAAGCACGAAGGACCAATGCCAGAACAGCGAGGCCAACACTCCCAACAAAGGGTATCACAATGGGACCACATGGACCTAAGTGTGGTGTAACAGATTCGCTCTGTTCCATCAGCCCGTAAACCTAACCTAACGTAACATACCGATGGATCAAATACTAGCGATGGGGTAGGTGGTTGCGTTGAGGAATGTGATATCCTCAAAGGATATCCGCATCTTCTCAGATAGTCAGGCCGCGATTAAGTCCCTGGACTCAATCTCTTCAATTTTCGTCATAGCCCAAGATTGCCGCTCATCTCTTTCGGAGATGGCAGATCAGTTCAACATTCACCTCTGTTGGGTGCCGGGACATGGAGACATTCCACGTAACTGTAGGGCAGACGATCTCGCCAAAAAAGTAACCACATTACCTCTTTTATCTGATAAAGGTTCCCTAGGTATACCAATCGCTACTTGCAAACTCGTGTTCAAGCTATCCGCAATCGAGAGAACAAACCTTAGGTTTACAAGTAGCAATACATGTCTAGCGACTAAGCGGATCTGGCCAAAGCTGGATCTGCGACGCTCTAAGAGTCTAATCTGATTAAACCGACTGCATATCAGCTTCTCTATTGGTGCCATTACAGGGAACTGCTTAATAGGCAGGCACGCATCTAGACTTGGCGTGTACTCATACGACTTCTGCAGAAGTTGCATGGACGAGGAGGAGGAGGAGACTATGCTTCACCTTCTCTGCAGTTGTCCTGCGCTCCCCCATAAAAGAAAGCACTTTCTAGCGGACTTCTTGTTCAATGATATAAGTGACTTAGCCAACACTGGCGTTAGAAGTCTATCGCGCTTCGTACGAAGCTCCTACTGGTTCAACGAGCAGTGAGGGAAATCCCCAGATCTGTGTGGTACCACAATTGACCTTATATTGGTCTAAGTGTGTTGGCCTTTTGCTGACAGCCACGTCAACCTAACCGTACCTTCTTTTAACTGCACTAATTGGGATGTCTATTGACGTAATGGCGTCAATTGCGTCAAGTTCTGACCCGTTTCTTGATAGCTCGTTTGCCTTTTTCTTCTCAACAATGTCGCTATGACCGGAGACCCAGCATAGAGTGATCCTGTGTCGTTCACCTATTTCGTTAAGGAATTTTTGGCGGTTCCTGACCGTTTTTGACTTTATGGTTTCCCTGTCTAGTGCTTTGATCGCCGCCTGACTGTCTACGGAGATTGTAATCTTGGAAGGATCCAGATTCTTGGCGGAGATTGTTTTTGCTGCCTTGTCGATTGCGACTATCTCAGCTGGAAAGACGCTGCATTTATTTCGGAGTCTGTACGTGTCCTTTATGTCTAGGGGTTCGCAGAAAACTCCTGCTCCTGTACCTACATCCATTTTTGACCCGTCCGTATAGATATGGATTTCTTGTACGCTGGCGTGTGTGTTCCAGTTCTCTCTCTTTGGAGTATGTCTGTAGAGTAATTTTTCTCGAAGTTTCGTTTGGGGATGTCCGTTTTTCTAAATAGACCGGTACCCAAGTAATTGTGAATTATGCAGCCGTTTAAAAAGGCTGTCATGCTGCGAATATATTCACCAAGGGGGTTAGGTTTAAAATGACTTGTGAATCACAAAAGTAGGTAGGCACCCATTGTTGTTGCATGCACATGCTTAAATCAAATACAATTCCGCTAAGAATATTAGGAGAATGCATTCAAAATTATGATTGGTATTTACACTTCTGTGGTAAGCTAAATTTACCGTTAAAGAATTGGTTTATCAGCAGAAAATCACTGTTTGTTAAATTAATCGCATTTTCTGTGTCATAAAAGTAAGTAAGCAACAACAGCATTTGAAAGTTAATTATTTAATGGTGCAGTTAACTTCGTTTTTTTTTGTTTTTTTTTGTCGCTTATCTCTCTTTTCTTTAAATTTTTTTCAGTTAACGATTAATAAATAGTTATTAAAAAAATGGCTCCTAGAGGTAAGCAACTAAGCTTGGATTTAAAAAAAGTGATAATAAAACACTATTTGAAAAAGAAAACGGAACGCGATATTGGCAAAATTGTGAACAAGAGTCCATAATAAAATTAATTTTTCGGTAAAAAACCTTTCTAAAACTTCGCTGAAAGACTTATATGGAAGGTAAAATAAACCTCAATATATATCAGCATCATTTTAAGTATTGGTTCCACTTGTGATCACTTTCAGATCCTTTGGGGAGTGCAATGGTGTTTTTAAACCGAAAACACTAACGAGCTCCTCGTCAATGTGTGTATAAGGCTTTCCCTACATGCTTCTTTGGGGACTTTTGCTTTCCTTTTACTTTTCCCTCTTTAATATTATTATTATTATTTTTTAGCTCCTTTGAAACACTTGAATGACATATTATTGAATCGAATTTTGTTCCGAGAGAAAGAACAGACAGTGAATGGTAATGACATTGGCAATGGCATTGGCAGCAAGGAACAACAGCATTAACAGCAAGCAGAACGATAGCAGGCCTCAGACCTTGCTCATTCCTATAGCATTGGCAAAATGTTCGGTGCCACAAGATAGATGTTTTGGTAAAAACTTTTCTGGCTTATGGCGACATATTATTGTTTTCCGGGAGAGGAGCAATGACACCGACGCTGCGGCCTAGTGTTTGGGATAACAAACGCTCAATTTGATTGACACATTATTAGTAGTAAATTCATGGCACCGGGTGATGTTTTTGGGGTAGAAATGCACCCGGTGGGATTATGAAGCTAAGGATTGATGTAATATATCTGAAATGGGTGCCCGACGCCATGGGGTAATAATGCTGTAATAATTTTCCGTCTTATGATATTCCCCGATCAGCTATAAAAGCATGGAGAAATAATTGATGTCCGTGCATGACTAGGGATTGATTTGCAAAGGTGATATTGATTTTGCATTTTTCATTTGGCTCATGAACGTTATCATGTTCTCATTTGTTACTGACCCCTTTGGTGCGGCTGGCTAATTTGTCGTGCTCAATACTGGCAATAACATTACTTTTTTCTTTTTTCTCTGTTTCTATTGTTTTCGTTTTTTTCTCTTTATAATCCCAGTTTTAAAATGGATTGCAGCGCGAATAAATGCTTGGAATCTAAACATTCCTCCAATCCTCTTTTTGCCTGTTATGGCCCTTGTGGCATGATGTTCCATGCTAAATGTGTTGGTTCAACCAATGCATTTATGGATAAAATTAAAGCTTCGGAGATCGCATTATGGTATGGCTCCCCGTGTCGAAAATTGTCATTGTCCACCCTTGCTTTCAAGATGTCAGTCTTCAAGGCTGACATACTGAAATTATCTAAGGGGTTTAAAGACTTACTCGACAATTTCAATACAACTGTCTCCAACGTATCAACACTGTCTGACCCTCATCTTTCGGCAGACGCCTCAACGTCTACTGACCTTGAGTTGCCGACTAACGTAGTAAAGCAGTGTACCCAACGGGCCATGGATACATTGACTCTGGTTGACACAACAGGTTCCCCAACTGTTGAATCTACCCCTGAGCCCATTTTTAGTTTAGCACCGTCTTCATCTACTCTTCCCGCAGGCAAAAGGAAACGTGATATACCTTCCTCTGCGCTAAATCCAAACGCTAAACGGTTTAATCTCAGGAGTCAACGAAAAAACTTAAACGATGCCCCCACCCTTAATTTTAGTCCCACAGGCATCAATCACTCCTTAGGTACTGAATCTGGAACTATTGAATCGATTCCCAGGCCAAAATCTATTTTCATTTCTCGGCTAAAACCAAACACTTCTTCTGACGATGTCTTGAACCACTTGGTCTCGAGAAACTTGATTCCAAAAAATGACTCAATTAAATGCACCAAAATCAGCAAGGCTGATGGGTTTGTTGCGTCATTCAAAATTGTTGCCCCTTCAGAATATTTCGAAATACTGTGCAATAACACTGCATGGCCTCAAAATACGTTAGTTAAAGAATTTACACCCCGTTCGACTAAAAGTCGTAGGAAAGACTGTCCGTCCGTGTTAAAAAACCCAATAGGCTGTCCGTCTACTATCAAAATCCGCACAAAAACCGCTGAAATATATTTAAACTCCCAAGCACTCTCTCATGATATCTTCTCTTTGACGGAAACATGGCTTAATGCCGGAATTTTAAACACGGAACTCTTCTATCATGAGTTCTCCGTATTCAGAAACGACCGTCATAAAAATGAACTGAAAGCGCTTGGAGGAGGTGTCCTGACTGCTGTTCGTTCCAACTTTGAGTCACGAAAGATTGACTTTCCATTTCCACTAAATGTCGAAATTATCTGTGTCAAAATTACACTTAAGAACAAATATTTATATGTTGTTAATGCGTACATTCCATCGTCTCGTCTATGTTCTTTGTATTCGGAACTTTCCATGGCACTAGACCATATTTTTGACATATCTTGTTGTGACAGCACTGTTTTACTTATAGGAGACTTCAATCTGCCACATATTGGATGGGTAACTTCTGAGAATGATTCTCATTTCATTCCATCCTTTGACTCTGCCCAACAAGAGCTCGCTTTACTTGACAGCATTTTGTCTTTAGACTTACAGCAAACAAGCTGTATAAAAAATTTCAAAAATCGAACCTTCGATCTTGTTTTCTCTTCTGACTCTGTTAGTACTGTTGTTCTGGAATCCGACTTCAGTATAACTAACATAGATGACAGTCATCCACCCTTGGATGTATTTATTGAACTGGGCGCACATCTGTACGAAAACAGTAATTCGTATGACCGTTCGCAATCTTTTGACTTTCGGAAAGCAAATTTTCAAAGGCTTTCTGATGAAATTAATAGCCTTAATTTTAATCTTACTGCGTTATCTAATATTGAAGATGTAGTCGGTGCTTTTTATTCTTTGATGGATAACTGCGTGAAAAAAGTGATTCCTGTCAAATCCTCTAGGAATATGAAAAAGTCCCATACCTGGTATACTAAAGAGCTCAAATCGATACGAAACAGACGTAATAGGGCTTGGAAGAACTATTTAAAAAGTCTCTGCCATTCAGATCTTGAACTCTATCTCACATTATTCAATGAGTTCAAATCTTTATCCTGCAACTTATATATTGACTACATAAGTAAAATGGAATGCTCTCTAAAATTGGACCCCAAACTTTTTTGGGGATTTGTTAATTCTAAGAAAAAAACCGATGGTTATCCATCGAAACTTACTTACAATAGCTCTACAACTGCTGATTCGCTAGATGCAAGCAATATGTTTGCATATTATTTCAGTAAGTCGTATAGGGTGACCCCTCTTCACATAGATGAGCAATATTTTAGTTATCTAACTAGCTGTTCTTGCAATTGCCCCATATCTTAAATATCTTTTTGAATTTTCCATTAGTACTGGTAAATTCCCTTATCTATGGAAATTGCTTTTATCACACCTGTATTTAAAAAAGGCGAACGTGGTGATATCACTAATTACACGCCCATTTCAAAGCTTTCGTGTATCCCTAAGCTTTTTGAACAAATTGTTTGTGAAAAGTTAATATTTCTTTGTCGCAATATAATTTGTAATGAACAGCATGGATTTGTAAGAAACAGATCCACTGTCACTAATCTATTCAGTTTCTTGCATGATTGTTCTAATGCCTTAGAGAATAAGGACGAAATGGATTGCATATACACTGACTTCTCTAAAGCTTTCGACCAGCTGTCCCATGAAATAATCGAGTTTAAGCTCAGGGCTTTTGGTTTCCCACCAAGTTTCATAAAATGGGTTAATTCATACCTTACTCGTAGATCAAGGGTTTATCAAGTGAAATTTAGAGGATCGCTATCTGTATCTTTCACAGCGCACTCTGGAGTTCGACAAGGAAGTCACCTCGGACCAATTTTATTTATACTTGCCATTAATGATGTTAAGGCATGTATAAATCACAGTAATATTCTGATCTACGCTGATGATATGAAAATATATAAATCTATCACTAGTCAGCAAGATAGAATTTTTCTTCAATCTGACATTAATAGCTTCGCCAATTGGTGTGATAAAAACGGTTTATCCCTGAACCCTACTAAATGTCAACATATGACATTCTCTAGAAAGAATATACCTTCCACCTTTCAATATTCTTTGTCTCAACATATTCTTTGTAATGTTGATAATTTTAAGGATCTTGGGGTTTATTTCGATCCCAAACTGGTTTTTGCCAAGCATATCAATTTTATTGTTAATAAATCTAATTCTATGCTGGGCTTCGTAAAAAGGTGTTCGAACGAATTTAATGACCCATACGTTACTATGTCATTGTACAATTGTTTTGTCCGTCCGATTCTAGAGTATGCCTCTCAAGTTTGGACACCTTTCTACAACATTCATTCAAATCGAATAGAGGCCATTCAACGTAAATTTATTCGATTTGCACTTAGAGGACTTCCATGGGATGATCCTTTTAACCTTCCTCCTTACAGTCAGCGTATTAAGCTTCTTCAAATGTTACCCCTTTCTCAACGAAGGCTTAATAGCGATATCATTTTTTTACAGCAGCTTATATCCGGTCAAATAGATGCACCTGACTTGCTGTCATCTATTGCCTTTAATTTTCGATGTGGTGCCCATAATTTACGCAGTGTTGATTTATTGTTTAGCCCCCATCATAGAATGAATTATGGGAGGCATGAGCCTATTAGTCGCATGAGTAGAATCTATAATAAAAATGATCATGTGATTGACTTGCATGTTAGTAAAATTAAGCTGAAAAATATTTTGCGTAATAATACCTTAATGTCTTAATTTATTTGCATGATTTGTGTTTGTGTTAGTATTTTATAGGTACATAATTATTTATTTTTAATTGTTTTGTCCTTACTAACACCTGCACTAAATGATGAGCATGTGGGAGCACTTTTAGTGCCGGCAAATTTCTGCTCGTGATAGTTGCTTGCTTTAAGCACTCCACGACACAGAACTGATAGTGTATTAAAAATGACTGTCGTTTATATGAAAAATCTCATGTCATAACTTATGTTCTTCTTTGAACTTGAAATGTATGTTATTTCTTAAATAAGTAGAATAGAAAACGTAGGGAAAACATTTCAGCGATTAAAATCAGAGGAAAGAAATTCTTAAAAAACATTTGGACCAATTAAAGGATACCAACCCTTTAAAAAGAAAAATGAACAAAGCACTCATCCCGCTGGTAACCCTTTAATTGAGACACAAGTAAAAAGCAAACAGCCAAACTTTTTGCCACTAAAAAACTTTTTTGAAAAATGTTGTCCTCTCACAAGGCGGCCCAAAAGAAGAGGCGCAGCTTGATGGAAAGGGCAACTATGAGTTCTCAGAAAAAAGTTAGGTTACAAAATAATAACAAATTATAATACCACTGGAAGCTTGAAAAATTACCCTCGATCTGGACGTCCCCGCATATTCACTCCACAGGAAGGCCGTATAATTGTAAGAAAAGTGAAGAGAAATCCCAAAATAAGTGCACCAAAGATAACAGCAGAAATAACCAGCGAAACAAGTAAGTCATGCAACCCTCAAACGATTCGACTCGTGCTCCACCAATCTGGTTATCATGGTCGAAACATTAGAAAGAAACCATATGTAAGCAAATTATATCGCCAAAAGCGGATTCAATTTGCAAAAACCCATGAATTCAAGGAAGCAAATTTTTCGAACACGGTTATTTTCTCCGACGAAAGCAAATTTAATATAGATGGCTCAGATACATAGACGTGAAAAGGTTTGGAGAAAAAAAAACACAGAGTTTGATCCATCGAATATGACAGGAAACGTCCGTGCTTTACGTTTCCTGTCATATTCGATGGTGGAAACGTAATGGTGTGTGGTTGTATGGCCGCATCTGGCGTCGGAAATTTAGTTTTTATAAAAAAAAAAAAATCACCACAATCGCCCAATTTAAATGCCATTGAACATATGTATATGGGAGCATCTCGATCGACAAGTAAGAAAGCATGAAATAAGGACGAAAGATGATCTGAAGCGTGTTCTTCAGGAAGAATGGTCTAAAATTGGCCAAAACGTAACGCAAAATTTGGTCTACTCAATGCCTTCACGTATGAACGCAGTTATTAAGGCCAAGGGACACCCAACGAAGTACTAAATCAATAAGCTGTACAAAGTAACCGTTATGAATTCAAGGTTTATTTCGCCTGCTTACTTATTTTTGTAATATAAATTTGTTATTCTTTTTAGTTAAAGCCCAATACTTTTTAAGTTTGATGACATTTTTATTTGAAGTGATACTTTTTTGTTGGAAATATCTATATATATATAAAAATCAATCCATATTTGTGTTTGTTGCCGGTGTTTGGCCGATTCCAATGAATTTTTTTTTCCATGAAAGGTGACGTCTGTACGAAGGATGTTATGTATGTGCGATGTATGTATCTGCATTGGTATGTGAATTATGGGCATTTGAGTGAGTACACATGGATATGTGCGTATGCGTGTAAATTCCGATGCAGATACAGACTACAGAGACCTTAATTATAAAAAAACCATCGTACAGACGTCACCCATTTTGTTATCCAAACGCGCATATGACAGAGAGAGACCACACGAGCACGAACGTTTCAAGCCTATTTTGAGATATCGTGTGTTCAATGTTTTATTCAAATACCTAACTCTTACTGAATTCTTTTGCATTTTTATACCCTATTCTAAGGGTATATTAATTTTGACGCATAGTTTGTAACATACCTTAATATTGCCCGTAGACCGCTAAAAGTCACTATATTTATGATCAGCATCGATAGTAATGTCGATCTAGCCATGTCCGTCCGTCCGTCCGTCCGTTGGCAAAAATTAGGCCTTTAAACTGGGCCTAGAGAGCTGAAATTTTAACCATATACTCTTTAGGGTCCCGAAATAATCAAGTTTACGAATTTTTGAAATCCGCCCACAGACACGCCCACAAACTAAAAAAAAAAACAAAATTTTGGAAAAAAATCGAATTTTGAGCTAGAAAGCCGAAATTTTTTTTATATGATCCATGACTCCTAAAACTGCTCGGGATATAAAATTTTCAAAATCCGCCCACTGACACGCCCACAAATAAATAAAACAATTTTATTGAAAAACCAAAATTTGAGCTAGGGAGCTGAAATTTATAATATATACTCTCTAGGGGCTCTTTAAGCTAACGTGTGAATATTTTCAAAATCCGCCTAATGACACGGCCACAATTTTAAAAAATAAAGTTTGAGCTAGGGATCTGAAATTTATAATATATACTCTCTAGGTGGCCCTTTATGCTCTTGCATAAATATTTTCAAAATCCGCCCACTGACACGCCCACAATTTAAAAAAAAACTTTTTTGAAAATTCAAAGTTTGAGCTAGGGAGCGGAAATTTATAATATATACTCTCTAGGGGCCCTTTATGCTCATGTGTTATTTTTTTTAAATCCGCCTACTGACACGCCCACAATTAAATAAAACAATTTTATTGAAACACCCAAGTTTGAGCTAGGGAGCGTTTTTTTTTCGATAAAATCCTTTAAATGTTATATAACAAAATATGTAGAGCGTTCTTAACAATTCAACCATACTTCGACTTTTGTCGCGCCCACTTATGAGGGATAGGAATAAGAATAGGGTATCCAACAGTTCGCCCAAGCGGACTGTAGCCCGTCCCTATGTTTTTTTGTGAATCGGACATCGGAAAGTTGCTTTTCCACATTGATAACAATCGGTGTGAAAGTGAATGAAAAGTGATTCTATCGAAGTTTTTTACTTTCGCTTTGTTGTTTGATTCGCAGAACTAAGCTGACATAGGCGCCTGCCAGACAACAAGCACCTACCCTAACAACAAAGTTGTGTGAGCGGCCTAAGCCATGCGGAGAAAAACGTGCAGTCCCTTTCACCGGTTGAGCTCAAATCAGGCAATCTTCGGCATTGGCCTGAGAGTGTTTCTGTGAAGTTTGGTCAAAATCGGTCTTCTTTTTTTAGGCGCAGCAACATACCCCGGATACCCGCTAAAGACAATAATAAGGAAGTCTATTCGAACATAAGGGCCAATAGAATTCTCGGGCACGGACAAAGCCGGGCGGGTGCAGCTAGTATATTATAAATCCCAGATTTTTATACCCTATTCTAAGGGTATATTAATTTTGACGCATAGCTTGTAACATACCTTAATATTGCCCGTAGACCCCTAAAAGTTACTATATTTATGATCAGCATCGATAGTAATGTCGATCTAGCCATGTCCGTCCGTCCGTCCGTCCGTCCGTCCGTCCGTCCGTCTGTCGCCAAAAATTAGGCCTTTAAACTGGACCTAGAGAGCTGAAATTTTAACCATATACTCTCTAGGGTCCCGAAATTATCAAGTTTACGAATTTTTGAAATCCGCCTACAGACACGCCCACAAACTAAAAAAAAAACAAATTTTGGAAAAAATCGAATTTTGAGCTAGAAAGCTGAAATTTTTTATATATGATCTATGACTCCTAAAACTGCTCGGGATAAAAAATTTTCAAAATCCGCCCACTGACACGCCCACAAATAAATAAAATATTTTTTTATACCCTATTCTAAGGGTAGGTACCTATATTAATTTTTGAAAATCCAAAGTTTCAGCTAGGGAGCTGAAATTTATAGTATGGGCCCATTATGCTCATGTGTAAATATTTTCAAAATCCGCCCACTGACACGGCCACAATTATTATTATTTTTTTTTTTTTGAAAATTCAAAGTTTGAGCTAGGGAGCTGAAATTTATAATATATACTCTCTAGGGGCCCTTTATTCTCATGTGTTAATTTTTTTCAAATCCGCCTACTGACACGCCCACAATTAAATAAAACAATTTTATTGAAACACCCAAGTTTGAGCTAGGGAGCGTTTTTTTTTCGATAAAATCCTTTAAATGTTATATAACAAAATATGTAGAGCGTTCTTAACAATTCAACCATACTTAGACTTTTGTCACGCCCACTTATGAGCGATAGGAATAAGAATAGGGTATCCAACAGTTCGCCCAAGCGGACCGTAGCCCGTCCCTATGTTTTTTTTTAGTTTTGTAATTAAATATTTGAATGAAATAATCCTTAAATTTATGGGTGCTTACTTACTTTTATGATTCACGGGGGATAGTTCATTCGCTGGAATATTACGGACATAAGAAGTGTCTTCCGGAGCAGAAATTAGCTGCTCCTTTTGCTGCTCTGGTTTTCTTTTTGAACATGTTAAAACTGATGCAATAATTACTCCACTCTTCTTCGGTTCTTGTCAGTTTTGCTCTATTAAAAAGTTTCTTGGTATTTCACCTGAGAAGTCGTAGCTCCCTGTTCCAATACGCCGAGTGTCGTCTTTTGGGAGACCGGCTGATAGGGACGGGAAGTTTTAAAAGAGCCAAATAGAGTATGTGCGACAAGTTTGACTATCCATTTATCAGCGTCACATTCAACAATGTACCTGTCGGTACAGGGCTGGTTTATGTTCGATCAGGTCGGAGAATTTTGTTCCAGTCGGTCTTAACGGGATTTCTGAATGTTTAAACTTTAGCTTGTTCAAAGACAACGGTAAAAGTTATAAAAACCTTCCAGTCATTGATACCGAACATATCCATTGGGATAAATTTGTTGTGAAAGGTAAGCAGACTACCCTTGTTAAAATAATACGGGTTAGAAAGCATAACGAAATCGAGACTCCCCGCTTTTATGGATGTCTTTGCTCTCCCACTGTATGGGTTGGCATCAATATCTATATCCAAGTTGGATCTTGTGATGCTGGCATGCTGTTCCAGACCGTGTTCGTATGAAAGGTATGCGGATGCAAGAATGAGCTGGGATTTATTACTGCGGTCACATGCTGCCACTGTCGCTGTTGCTGAAACCATAACAAAAACAAAAGTTAATAGATTTCTTTATCAAGTCAACTTCTAAGTTTCCCCTCACCGTTTGAGTGTAGAAATCAATATACTCTATACCTTAAACGCTGGATTTTTGCCTTGCGGAGCCAAGGTTCCTAGATTAAAGCCAAGTCCACACTCTCCTCAGCTATGGAGAGCAGAAGGTCTTCAGATGTAGCTTGAAAGTGATGCAAGTACATTTGCACCACCCTGAGCATTCCGACGGTGGTCATCCTGGCTGGGGATGGTAAACTTTAAGTTCTCCAGGCCGAATTGAACGACCGCTGCTACGGATCTCAAGTATGTGGCGTATCCGGGATCCACCACAATTCGTAAGTCTCGGACGCCAACTTTCTCTCTCGGCTCGGAACTATTTCATTCACCCACATTCAGCTGTTTGTTCAGCATGCGAGTTTGGTATTGGTTTGTTCCTCCGGTAGTGGAGCAGGTATCCAAACATATACTAGCCTACTTAGAGGAAGAGCTAAGGCGCGTATTACCTAGAGCTTGATGCCTTGCTATAATTCCACAAGGCCGTGGATACAGCGTGTCAAGAAGTCATAGGACTTTTTTTTGTCACATCCAACGACCTTGACACCTTTCCGCTGTAACGAGCGGTTAAAGTTGCAGGCATTTTTGATGCCGGAAGCTCCGCCTTCGGCTCACATGGCTGCGAGGATCTTAGCCTTTATCTGGAGGCTGTCGCCCGTCATCAGCTAACCGTCCGGGCTGCTGCGGTCGACAATTGAAAGGGTGAGGTCGTCGCTTTTTAAATTTGTCTTTGGTCTCGTGTCCGGGTTTCCTGAGGCCTCGACTGGTGAGGGTATTCTCTTAGGGACCTGTTTGGCTTTGGTTTCCTTTCCTGTCCTTGAACTTTGCAGACTGATGAGAGGATGGTTTCTAACCTACGGTGGTCTTCAGGTCCGTGGGTTTGGGTAAGCCGTTGGTTTCCCAGAGGCGGTGCCTGGCTTACTTGGTGGAGTAAGCTTGTAGATTGAAGCGTTGAATGTCGATTCCTCACACATTTTGACAAGTGGGGCTCCATTTGCACGATTTTTGGTTGAGTCCAAAGCCTCGACACGAGCCGCGTCTGGTTTCCATGACGATTCTCGTACTGTTCGAATTTCTTAGTGTTCTTTCTCACCAACTCTCTCTGCCTGAGAGGTGGGCTTATCTTTCCTTTAATTTTTTTTAAAGAACCTTATGCCGCGTTTGTTTTTTTTACTGTTTTTTTGTTCGGAAGTTCTTGGCGTCTTATAGGCTAAATAGGCATTTAGGGGGAAAAGTGTGTCTTCCAGAAGTCTTTCATTCGTCTCGAAGTCCATCGATGCACTGTCCGTTACTTGACTGAAAATGAGAGTCCGGTCAGGAACTCTTCGACAGAGCGGTAACCTCTATTGGGTCAGCTGCAGCCTAGTGTATAGCAATTTTCTATAGTTTTTCTGAGTGAAAATGTCCGACGCCTGCAGAACAGGTCAAACAGAAAATTGCAATTTTTACTATTCTAGGAGTCCTGTTTGCGAGGAGGGCGAATGGAGGAGAAGATACACCCGCGAACTCTATGACCTGTACCAAGATGTGTAAGTAGTCTAAAAAGCTAAATCACGTCGACTACATTGGCTCCTACACATTGAGCGAATGGAAAATAAAGCTCCACCCAACAGGATCTAGAGTGACATCTAGAGTTTTTCTTCCACTGCACCACCTCTTGCGAACGCCTGATAAACATCCAAGAGTATCAATTGTCATGAGAAACTTCTCAAATTTGCCGTTCGGATTCGGCTTAAAATTGTAGGTTACTTCCAGTTTTTTTTATAATTAGCGTGCGCTAAAGGGATTTTTTATATTTTTTCTGTAATTGATACAGTACCCTTATAATGTTGCCACAGCGCAGGCATTTTTGTAGCTGCAAGCAGCACCCAGCAAATGATTCATTGCCTATTTTTGGGTGCTGCTTACTACTGCAAAGATTAGGAGGATAGAAAAGAAGTTTTTGGTGCGATAGGGGTTTTTTCTCCACAGGTGGCGCCTTAATTGCTTACGGGAGATTTTAATTGTTGTGTTTATTCAATTTTACAAAGCATGGCTCTGGTCGGGATTCGAACACACGACCTGCCAATCACTTGGTGAATACAGTCCCTGGCCAAA
The DNA here is from genome assembly GCA_949715645.1 of Portevinia maculata. Classification (NCBI taxonomy): domain Eukaryota; kingdom Metazoa; phylum Arthropoda; class Insecta; order Diptera; family Syrphidae; genus Portevinia; species Portevinia maculata. Next base: position 78,717,964 of record OX454526.1, on the reverse strand, counting down.
TTATTAGACGCACTTTAAGGTTCTATGTAAAATCTTAATTATCAGGTGACCTTATTCAGCTTTAATTTTATTACTAGATACAATGTATATTTTTTCATTATTAACCTTATTATATAATTTTTGAAACAAATAAAACATCATAGTAATAGAAAAAATATTTATTTATGAACATACAAATATTAAAAAACTACAGTTCGTATAATAATTTGGCCAGGGACTGTACACTACGATTGCACCATTTCCACCATTTTTTCAAGAGGATCTTCGACTCTCAGCGAGAAGGCAAGGAAGCCCGAACCTCCGTTTTAAGGACTAAGCCATCGCGGATGCCAGAGCGCTTGGTCTGGAGAACTGGAAGCAGCGTGCCCGGGATCACAGAGGATGGAAGGTTGCAGTGTCTCAGGCAGAGACTTTTCACGGATTGGGAGCCCGTTAAGTAAAGTAAAAGTAGTACACGATAATTTGGTCGAGTGCCAGAGTTTACTTTAGATGAATCGCGCTTTTAAGAAATTTTTCTTAAATATTCCACGCCCGAAAAGGTACGTGCTGTTTATATACAAAAAAAATCGAGCAGTTTATTTTTAACCACAATAATTAAGATTGAAACAACCTTAAAGTGCCGACAACTGGCGACATCACCCTATTGAGAGAGAAATGCAGTCTCAGCAACTTGAACAATTTCTTCGGTTCCTTGGGTGACTAATCGTTTTCCATTGACGCATCCCTCGGAGCACGGAGGGAATCGTAAGTTGCTTACTTTATTGGGTTTCTTTTGAAAGAACGTTTTGTCATTGTTTTTCTTATTTTTGTCTGTTTGTCGGTGATTCAGCGCTAGTCATGCTGCTTTCGTTTGCAGTTTTCCAGCTGAATATAAGTCGTAAATTTACCATTTTCGTATATCTTTAATTTTTCGATCATGTTTTGGTCGTAATGTTAACCAACATATAGGCAAAGATTTCCCTCAACAGGTCATTAACCATATCGTAAACTTTTTAAGTTTACCACGTTAATAATGGTTTTCCGACGTTGCATTAATACCCTTAATATTTACCGGACCATACAGGCACAAAACCTATGTACTTATTTAGTTTCGCCAACCATTTGTGTATGCGAAGTTATACTTTTGGAACGGATGGAAGGGACCTACAATTTTATATCGATTCCAAACGGCAAATTTAAGAAAAGCTTCTCATAACAATTTTTTTTTTAAATTTTGTACGAATTTTGCAAGAGCAAGGACAGTGAAAAATCTGTAGCTGTTACTGGGGGGATCCGAACCAGGGAGTTACCATAATAGCAAATCGTAATATTATAGATATCTCTTCTACAGTTTGATTTAGAAACTTTAACAAGATTGCAATATCTTTCTATTAAGTACTAAGACAATATTGTAGCTATACGAGAAAGTTAAATATATACCTATCTGTTGCCAAGTAATAGCTGTGCTGCGGTGAATCTTGATTTAGAAAACGAATTTAGCATACCCAGTATTCAGTTCGCGCGCACATCACGAATGTCAGTCATTGACTCGCGTTAGAGATCTGATAAAATACACAAAATTTAGAATATAAGGTCGGCCATTGAACTTAACTTCCTCCGTCCCGGCAAAAGTGAGACCTTCAAATTGCAAAATATATCTTCGTGATCCTCATAACTGATTGTACAAACAAAAACAACGTTTTATACCAATCACTAAGCCGCACCTGTTGCCTAACTGAAGATTATTCAAATTTCTACGAGAAGCCTCATTAAATGAAAGTAATCTGGCGTTTAACTGGAGTAATAAATTCAGGGCGTTCACTTCAGCTTTCGGAATTCTCCCTTAAGTTCTTTGTTGTTTTATTGTAAAGTTCTAAAACTACCAACTAAAAGCAAAAGTTGTTATTGGCAAATTTTACGGTCGTGAGAATCCATTATCATTCTTATGTGCCACCGATCGACAGTCAGGTGAGACAGGCGATGACGTGGTTGAAATTTGGAACAACGCAGCATAGAACGAGTCATTGAATACTAACCACCCGACAGCAATGAATGAACGGTCCATAATAAAATAAAACGAGTTTGAAGTTCTTACGATTTATGCGAACAAATCTAGTATTGCGAATAAATTTACATAAGGTACCGGCAGAATTTGTATTGTTAATTATTGAGTTGCGTAAATTAATTTACATACAAGGAAAACACTTGAGGGGCTCGCGAGAAATTCCAACATGGTTCTTGGATTTGGTAAGGGGGGGGGGGGGGGGGGGGGATGGGCTATTGCCTATTGAAGGCCGATCCTAGTGTTCAATGACCAAGATGACGGCTTGTGCCGTCCCCACCCAAAAGTCATGTTTTGCAATGGCACGCGTTACGGTTAGAGAACAGAGATCTGCTTCATATTGGGTGGCCTCGAGGATGTGGGTTATTCACCGTAAGATGTCGAACAAAAAAATATTTTGATGTTTTGATATTTTTGGTGTGCCTGCGTTCATCTATGACCACAATACTGGTTTAAATTGTAATTTAATTATACAATATATAATCTTTCATTTCTTGATATGGCTTTGTAAAGCAATAGCAAACAATTGAAATTAGGAGCAGTGTTTACACTATTTTAAAATGTTCGAAATAGTAGAAGCATGGTTGGAAAACTGGAAAAGTTGCCGGGGAATTGGAAAATTTGTCCATGATTTGTACACAAATAAACTCGCGACACACACGATTTGAACGATGGATTTGCCAAATTCTTTTCTCGGTTTCTTCGTTATGAAGAAAATAATTACAAAAGATAAGTGGTCAGATAACTGACAAACTGGAAAAAGTTTTGTATGCACTCTCGAACTGATGATAGGACGACTGAATAGGTTGATTACTTTTGTTAAGCAAAAGAAAACCCGAGAAAACTCCAAAGGAAACTAGTATATAAAGGATCTGTCATTAACAACTTTTTTTTTAAATAACTGCTCGTTCGTTCATATGTCCACCACGGGAAAGTATGTAGCGGTCTTTACGTTGAACCCAATTGTTGATGAATCGGACGCACATTTGTCGTTCAATATTGGCTCTGAGCTCTTCTAACGTCTCCGGCTTGTTGGCATAGACCAATGATTTAATGTAGCAATATAAAATAAAGTCTAGAGGCATTAAATCACATGATCTCGGCGGCCAACAGACGGGTCCGTTCACCAAACTGAGACTTCAATTACTCGATTGTTGCACCCGGTGTGGTTCTTGTTGAACCGTCTTGTTGGAACCACATATCACTGATATCCAATTTATGCAATTGCTCAAAGAAATACCGTTCCAACATGTCTCTGTAGCGAATACCATTTACCGTAACGTCACGGTCATTTTCATCGACGAAAAAACACGGAGCACTGACGCCACCGGCATGAAAACCGCACCAAACAGTGACTTTTTGCGGATGAAGTCCTGTTTCATGAAGCACAGAGGGTTCTCACCTGTCCAGTAACGCATATTTTGCTTATTGACGAAGCCGTATAACCAAAAATGCACTTCATCGCTGAAGATGATTTTGCGATGAAATTCATTTTCTTCTAACATGTCCAGGGCCCAATCCGAGAACGTACGTCGCTTCATATGATCAAGTGGCTTTAATTCTTGAGTCAGCTTGATCTTGTTAGGGTGTAGGCCAAGATCCTTATGCAAAATTCGCCATAATGTGGTCTGGGAGAGGCCCAATTCTTGAGAATGTCGTGAAATTGACTGATTTGGCTGGTTTGCGACGTACGCCTCTACGGCAGCAATATTCTCCACACTTCGGACAAAACGTCGTCTTACTGGCACGGAAACATTGACTCAGAGCGTTAACACTCTTAAAGTTGCGACCACCGACTCGGAATTCCGGTAGTAAATTTTAATTCTTTGTAAACGTTGTTCCTTCGCCCATGATGAAACAGTTGCTTGTACTGAATATTTGGACATTGCCAGTTTGGTAATTGGTTTAAAGGTGCGTTCACACTGAAAGTTGGAATTGTCAAGTGGCTAATGAAAGACCCGTAAATAAAACGAATATATTACCGAACGGAGGGTAGGGCGAAACAACATTCGCCAGGTTCAGCTAGTATGTAAATAAATTATAAAACTACTCTTTGTAAATACTAATTAAATCAACTTTACCACACCAACGCAATACAAATATAGAACATTTATTTCAAAATAAGTAGAGTACTCAACATTAAGAGAGATTAAAGCTGGTGTACCGCAAGGCAGTGTGCTAGGTCCAGTTCTATACCTACTTTTCACTAGCGATCTGCCTGAAATTGAAGAAACCACCATAGCTACTTTTGCAGATGACACAGCTGTTCTTGCTGTGGGAGCAACTGTCGAAATAGCAACAAAAAAGCTTCAAACAGCAATAAACAATATTTCAGAATGGACTAAGAAATGGCAGATTAGATTAAATAAACTTAAGTCAGTCCATTTTAATTTTACGTATAAAAACGTAACACACATTCCAGTCTACATTAACAACAATGTAGTGGAATATTGAAACACAGTCAAATATCTAGGCATGACTCTAGAGGCTAAACTGCGTTGGAAAGCGCACGTAAAGAAAAAAAAAGATGAGTTGAACATGCGATACAGTAAAATGTATTGGCTTATTGGGAGATACAGTAAGTTATTGCTATACACCAGTGGCGTGGCGTCCATATAACACGATTCCTACCGTCTTCCCTTTTAAAAATCCGCCAAAAGTAAGCACTATCTGCCAAATAAATATATGAAAAATGAAACCCGTCCCGTATTTTAATTATAAAATAAAATCTACACACACACTCACACATAAGCTATCGAATAAGTTTAATATTTTCATTCTACCTCTCGTCTGTATCTTCATACTTCATTCAAGAATCAAGATTCAACCACATTCCACAATCCACAAATCACAAACAACAAACCAACGAAGAGTCACAAAAATACTCTTAGTAAAAAGTTTTCAACTACCGCTGCTCTCTATAATAGAATAAAAAATATTTTTCCGTCTTATTTACTTGTTTTATATCCCTTTCTTACACAAGCATTGCGGTTCCGATCCTCTTTGTTCAACACCCGCTTTTATATTCAAAGAAAAAGACGCTACATTTCGTCTTATAAACCAAATCTCACGCTGAATACTTGGAATTGTTTCATTTCATTCTCCCTTTTGCGATTAGCATTGCGTTTCAATCGGAAGATATCAACATGTTGCAGGAATGCAGGTGCTACGTTTGACTCGTTTTTTTTTTTGCAACATTGTGTCTAATAACACGGTGTTCTTTGACTTATTTCTTTTTTCTTATGACATAATATCTGAATGTGTTATGTGGGTTGATTCTTGATTTTGAATTTAATGTTGATATTGATATGCGTGTTGATGTAAGAAGTTGAGCTTTCATTTTTCTCTCTTGTGATAGTTAATGCTTCGATGTTTTTACAAATTTATTGTTATACTTTTGTCTTATGAAATAAAATATGGTAGAATATTATGGGAATTTGTCAGCAGAGTAAATTCAGCATATCGCTTAAGAGAAGTTCATGTCAAATAAAATACCGACACTTGTTTTTTTTTTTAAGCAGGAATTCAAATTTTAATTTAGAATCAGTTGGAATTTATTGACAGACTGCGTTGCACAAGTGCAATAACTTGAAAAAATCTAGTGTTTTGTAAAGCCAATTTGATAAAATCTTAAATTAAAATAGTGAAAAGTTAGATGTGAAAGTGAAAGTGAAGGTTAATGTGTAATTTTTTAGTTTCTTTTATTACCAACTTACTGATAAAAACATTTTAGCTTCTTAATTTTAGTGCAGTTTTAGATTTTTTTTTGGAAATGTCTTTGATTAGTGTAGATTGCTGTTTAACTGATTTCCTCCTGGGGGATTCAAATAGTTTTAGTAAGCTATCTTTTCTTGATAAAAAAAAAAGTTATAGACGTAGGGCGCTCTATGCCTTTTATAAATATTAATTACCAAAGGAGAGATGGTTTTGTGACACATTTTAATGTTTCCTTATACCAAAAATATAAGTGGCTAACTGGGAGTTGCAAGCTTAATAAAATGTTTTGTTTTCCTTGTCTTCTTTTTTCAAACTCCGCCAGTGTTTGGAGCCGAACGGGTTTCACTGATATAAATAATTTAGTTAATTCTTCGAAAAAACATATTAAGACAGAAAAACATATTCGTTGTTGTTTATCCCTACACGAATTCGGCACGAAACTTCTTTAGGAAATTCTTTCGTTGTTCATAATAAAAAAGTAGATAAAAATCGGAAACTAATGGAACGTTTTATTGACACGGTCATTTTATTAGGCAGACAGGAGTTAGCATTTCGCGGTCATGATGAAAGGTCTAGTTCAGATAATCGTGGCAATTATGTCGAAGCGGTTTATTTTTTATCTAAATATGACACTTTATTGGAATCCCATTTAGAGCAGTGTTCAAGTACACACAATCCAATTTTTTCAGGTTTATCCAACGATATTCAAAACGATTTGATACATAGTATCGCGGCGGTTATTAAATCCGAAATTAAAACGGAAATCAAGGATGCTCGGTTCGTGTCGATTATGATCGACGAAACACCAGATTTGAGTCATAGGGAACAACTGAGTGCCATATTTCGGTACTTGTCAGAGGATGGTATACAAGAAAGATTTCTTGGATTTTTTGACGTTAGCGCAAGTCGTAATGCAAATGAGTTATCTAATCATATATTTAAAATTCTTGAAACATACGACTGCAAGGAAAAGTTAATAGGACAATCCTACGATGGTGCCGCAGTTATGTCCGGCGAGGGGGGTGGTGTTCAAAAGAAGGTCCTTGATGAATGCCCGATGGCAAATTTTATTCCTTGTTATGCACATGTTTTAAATTTAGTACTATCCCGATCTCTAGAAAACATAGCAGAACTTAAACTATTTTTTGGCTATACTAATAGCATCGTTCGATTTTTTAATAAATCCACAAAGCGGTCCAATCTTTTAAAACAAATTTCCAATCGACGCATGCCAGGAGTATCGGAAACTCGATGGCATTATTATTCAAGAATAATAAACGTAATCTTTAACTGTAGAATAGATATAATTGAAACTTTTAGTAAAATAATTAACGACTCTAGGGAATGGGATACTGACACACTTTCGATGGCAGAAAATTTATTAAATAAATTAGAGAGCAAGGAATTCTGTTTTTTGCTTCATACCCTTTCTGAAATATTTGCAAAGACCGATGTATTATTTAATTTAATTCAAAAAAAACAAACAGACGTTAGTTATGCCAAGAAAGAAATCGAACGTTTTGAGTCATGGATAAGCTCTGACTTTTTAAATATGTTTGAAGTTATTTATGACAGCGTAAATGATTGCATCGAACCTCCACGTAAACGCAGGTTGCTTGACTTCGATTTGAAGACGAATTATAAGCGCCTTTTTGTTGAAATTAAAGACAATATAGTTAGCCAAATAAATGCCAGATATAAATCATTTAGTAATCTTACATTTTTGGATTTACTAAATAATTTGAAGTATGACACTTTTTCTCGTTCCAGTCCAGATGTAAAAATATCTTCCCTAATTAAGTTTTTTCCTAGAATTTTTGACTTCACGGCATTAAAAAATGAACTTAATGTTTTATGTTCTTCGTCGTCACTTCGGCAGTTTGAGGTTCTCGACCTTCACAACCATTTGAATAGTGAAGCATTGAAAGAAGTGTTCCCTCAAGTCTTAAACTTAAGTAGTTTACTTTTAACACTTCCCATTTCCGTCGCCTCCGTTGAGAGGTCTTTTTCTGCTTTAAAAAGAATTCATACTTATTAAAGAAACTCACAGGGCGATGATAGGCTCTCTGATTTAGCCCTCATATCGATAGAAAGAAGACTTCTTCTTAAAATTAAAAATAGACCAAACTTCTATGAAAGGGTATTGGCAGAGTTTATCAAAAAAGATCGTCGAATAGCATTAGAATACAAATAATTATAAAGAACTAATATTTTAACAAAACTTTTCACTTTTTTTTTTTAAGTGTGTGAATTTTAGCTGTTTTTAATTTTGATTTATTTTTATTGCTGACATTATTATTTGTATCGTTTTTATATTTTAACAAATATAAAGAATTATCCATATAATTCTTCTGAATTTTCTTATTTTAAAATTACTATCCACATTATGCTGAATTTTTTTAAGTTATTGTATCATGCGTCTGTCAAGACCGACTTCTTTTGAAGCCACTTTTGTTATGCTTTAAGCTCATTGTTGATTGAAATATTAATGTCTTGAAGTATAAAAAATGTGGCTAGAATATTTTTGCTAAGTCAATGTGGAATGCATATTATGTAGATACAATATCCCCATTAAAAATTATTTTATTTCAGGTTTTAAAGATTTTTATTTTTATAGGTGACTAAATTTTTCAACGTCTTCCCTTTTAAAATTATCCACGCCACGCCACTGCTATACACGCAAGTTCTGAAACCAGTATGGACCTACGGGCTCCAGTTGTGGGCATGCACATGCCAAACAAATTTACAAATTCAGGTTTTCCAAAATAAAGTACTAAGGAACATAGTTAATGCACCTTGGTACATACGCAATGCCGATCTGCATAAAGATCTAAATGTTGAAAAGGTTGAAGATGAAGTTAAGAAAGTTGCTCAAAGGCATAGAAGTAGGCTTCTCAACCACGTAAACACATAAATAACAGAACTATTAAATAATGACAATGCAATCAGGAGATTGAGACGTTGAAAACCTCTTGATCTATAACAGTTAGCTAGGGCTAAGAAATCAGGTATTGGTTTCAAACAAGAAAAAAGTTTAGAAATCCGACAAACGACGGATTTATCTGTTAAATTCAACAAATTGTAGTTCAAAAATAAATTGCCGATTAGTCGTCGACTAGGTGCAATCTCATTCGGGATGGCGAATGTCAGTCATCCGGGAGTTTTTTTTTTTTTGAGTTAATGTCTCTCACTTTTGCAGAAGCATCCCTCGCGTACTAGCTCTGCAATGTCTTTCGATGATTTTTTACTTCCAGCGAATTCCCTACACAAAAAAAAAATGTTTGGAGCACTGTGCATAAGTGTTTAAATGTTTCAACGTTTCTACAAAGCTTTCAGCGATCATCCATCCACTTTTTGTTGCCAGTCCCATGTAGCACCGTATAAAAAACCATCTTTAAACTTTACTCTGGGGAAAATGTAGACTGGGTGGAGAGCTGAACCAATAGCATTAATAATGCCAACAAATGTAACTAGCTCACCACGCTCTTGTGACACAATTTGACCAACTTGTTTCGTTTTTGACTCAGCAATCACCTAAAAATAGAAACGTTTTCATTTTGGAATACATAATGTAGTAGGTAAATTACTTTTGGATTGGAAAGGACGGTAGTTACACCCGTTTCATCTAAATTATAAGTTTTCAAAGAAAGTGATGTGCTTTCGGCCTTTCTTAAGCTAAGGGTTGGGTGCCGGTTCATAAAAGATTGCATCCAGTTAATCCCAGCTTTCTTGTTAGTATCTATTACACATTTCGGGGATTTTAATTTTTATAAAAGAGGCATAGTTGTTAGCAAGATCTCTGGTTTGAGCGAAAGTTAGGCTGTAGCACTGCTTTGCAGATTTTATGAGGTACTCTTTAAGCGACACTTCTTGGTCAGTGTTAAATATCTGTCTTGCAGAATATTATGGTTTGTCCTGCACAAGAAGTGAGACTAACCACACTTCACCTCGCATAGGACCAGATTCATCAACTTCTTGAACTCCACTCTGATTTTTTCTAGCCTTTCTTACCCTCTTAAATAAAGTTGTTAAATTTATTTTAAATTTTGCAGCCGTTTCTCTGTAAGATTTCTTCTGAAACATGACTTCACGAATAGCAGCCATATAAACCGATTCGGATATTTCAACCCTGCCTTTCTTTGTGTAGGTACGGACCATCTTCTATCAGAGGAATAGAAGTGGATATTTGCGATTTTAACACTCAACTTAAAAACTCTTTAAGATGGGGCAGGTTTAAACGCGTTCACAAGTACCCCTTTTACGCCGTTTACAGCTACCCCAGTTGGTCTTTTTGAGAAGAAAATTTTCTGACAAGTCAAAAAGGTTGCCAAACAAGAAATTACCAAAATAACTTGAAAATACTTGCCACACCTACAAAAACATACACTTTCACTTTGAATTGGTCAAAAACTTCACTTGAAATCTGCAATTTAACACTCATTCAAAATTTTACCTTGTGACACCGAGAAACTTCTTTCGTGAATAAAATTTTACACTGAAATCGGTTCTTCCCCGCTTAAATATAGTGTAATTGTGCTTATTTTTTGTAAGTACTGCCAAATACTGGTTGTTGCTATATAGTAGTGTGTAGTCGGAGGATGGAATGTTCACACCTGCCCCGCGTTTACACCATCCCCTTCTCCACCTACTTTTTTAACGGCTGCAATGATAGTAAACTTTGCAATAATAAATGAATAGGAGGAGAGAAATTCGTTAGTTTATTCTTTTTTGTAATTTTTCAACTATCAATATTATCATTGTTCGCTTAGCTTTTAAAGATTCAAATTTATAATTTATTTTAAAAATCCAGAAGAAAATTTTTTGATTTTTAATTTGTAAGTGCACCCGATACTTGAATATGTGTGGACTCTCTGCATTCGGATTGAATGCTGAATTCACTAAGTCTTGTCTGGGCCTCGGGTCAAAACGTGATCAAATGCAATGAGATCTCCGATGAAACAAGCTAGAAAGGGCTAAGAGGAGGACTTCACAGCACCTGAACCGGCGTTGTGTCTACCTACTAACAGATGGCAGGTAATTGGTGCTGATGGGAGTGCTGAAAATCTGAACGGCTTAAAACTAGATTTCATATATTCAATATTATTTGGTGAACTCAACTTATAAGACTCAAAGCTTCACCGATAATCCTGTGAAACAAAACCAAAAAGATAATTTTCATAGCACTTGCTTTAAATATTGCCGTTTTATTTGCATGAAAAGGTGCACTTATTTTTTCAAGCACCTACGAAAGTGAAAACAAAATCTTTAAACCATGCTGCGGAAGGCCCCTGTGTAGCCGAGTCATACCTTCCTTTGGAGCTCGGCGAAAGCAGCAGTAACATAATAACGTGAAAGCTTATTTGAACCTGAGACCTTTAGATTAGTAGTTCAACACACTTACCTCTGCGCGACTACGCCCACATGATCACCTTCACTAAAAAAAGGAAGACTCATGCATTAATTCTTGTTCGGTTCCTTTACTTTTTATACCCTATTCTATGGGTATATTAATTTTGACGCATAGTTTGTAACGATCTAGCCATGTCCGTCCGTCCGTCCGTCTGTTGCCACAAATTAGGCCTTTAAACTGGGCCTAGAGAGTTGAAATTTTAACCATATACTCTCTAGGGTCCCGAAATAATCAGGTTTACGAATTTTTGAAATCCGCCCACAGACACGAACACAAATTTAAAAAAAACAAAATTTTGGAAAAAATCGAATTTTGAGCTCGGAAGCTGAAATTGTTTATATTATGATCTATGACTCCGAAAACTGCTCGGGAGATAAAATTTTCAAAGTCCGCCCACTGACACGCCCACAATTAAATAAAACAATTTTATTGAAAAACCAAAATTTGAGCTAGGGAGCTGAAATTAATAATATATACTCTCTAGGGGCCCTTTAAGCTCATCTGTAAATATTTTCAAAATCTGCCCACAATTTAAAAAAAAAATTTTTTTTGCAAATCCAAAGTTTGAGCTAGGGAGCTGAAATTTATAATATATACTCTCTACGGGCCCTTTATGCTCATGATACAATTAAATAAAACAATTTTATTGGAAAACCAAAGTTTGAGCTAGGGAGCGTTTTTATACCCTATTCTAGGGGTATATTATTTTTGACGCATAGTTTGTAAAATACCTTAATATTGCCCGTAGACCCCTAAAAGTTACTATATTTATGATCAGCATCGATAGTAATGTCGATCTAGCCATGTCCGTCCGTCCGTCCGTCCGTCGGCAAAAATTAGGCCTTTAAACTGGACCTAGAGAGCTGAAATTTTAACCATATACTCTCTAGGGTCCCGAAATAATCAAGTTTACGAATTTTTGAAATCCGCCCACAGACACGCCCACAAACTCAAAAAAACAAAATTTTGGAAAAAATCGAATTTTGAGCTAGGAAGCTGAAATTTTTTATATATGATCTATGACTCCTAAAACTGCTCGGGATATAAAATTTTAAAAATCCGCCCACTGCCACGCCCACAAAAAAATAAAACAATTTTATTGAAAAACCAAAATTTGAGCTAGGGAGCTGAAATTTTTAATATATACTCTCTAGGGGCAATTTAAGCTCATGTATAAATATTTTCAAAATCCGCCCACTGACACGCCCAAAAATAAATAAAACAATTTTTTTGAAAATCCAAAGTTTGAGCTAGGGAGCTGAAATTTATAATATATACTCTCTAGGGGCCCTTTATGCTCATGTGTTAATTTTTTTTTAAATCCGCCTACTGACACGCCCACAATTAAATAAAACAATTTTATTGAAACACCCAAGTTTGAGCTAGGGAGCGTTTTTTTTAATAAAATCCTTTAAATGTTATATAACAAAATATGTAGAGCGTTCTTAACAATTCAACCAGGCTTTTATCACGCCCACTTATGAGGGATAGGAATAAGAATCGCCCAAGCGGACTGTAGCCCGTCCCTATGTTTGTTACTTAAATCCACCCAAGTTTCAAGAAAATCAGCTTAAAATTGTTCTACATGTAGCTACGTAATTTTATCATTCTGTGAGTTTTAATTTAAATAAAGTACAATCGTCTTTTTTTTGTTAAGGTGCACTCGGGGAAAGTTGATTTCTATCATAATATTGTCGAAAGTTGGCAATAGTGTTAATGCCAGAACTCCTGCATATAACGCTGGAGTCCGTCGGGTATATCTGTCGAAGTATTCGTGGTGGAAAGTAGTTCAACTTTCCTCCGGCCGTCTTTAATCATAAACGGGGTGCTAGAGGAAATAATAGGTAAATATCACAAACAAGGCAAATAGAACATGGAGAATGTTAAGGCGCTATGCTAGTGAGTTTTCTAACGTTTATATTATTAAAACTTTGTATGTAGCTTTTGTTAGATCTGTATTAGAATATGCGTCTATTGTTTGGTATCCCTACTATAGAATTCATATTAATAGAATTGATCCAATTCAAAAAAGATTCCTAAGGTTCGCTCTTAGAGGACTCCCTTGGTTTGACTTAAGCAACTTACCACCTTATATATCTAGGTTAAAATTGATGAGCTTAGAGTCATTATAAGTTTGGAGAACGGTGGCAAGAGTTGTCTTTGTTCATAGCTCCCTAATAGGAGAGATTGATTCAACAGACATTCTAAGCCTTCTCAACATAAATGTTCCATCATTTAACCTGCGATGCACTCGATTTTTTAGAGTATACCACTCTCGTACAAACTACGGTCGATCGTCTTCGGTAAACGGTTTAATGATATCGTATAATGCTTATGTCAATTTAATCGATTTTAACTTATCAATTTCCGCCATAAAAAGAAAATTACTTGATATAGTTCATTCATAATTTGTTTGCTCTACGTTTTCTTTGTATTGTCATGTCTATGAAAGATTTTGTTCTTTGGTGACAAGAAATAAAATAAATATTCTGAGAAGCAATGCCTTCTACAGGTAGAACGCATTCCCAATATCTACCAAGAAAGAGAGGATTTAAGGAGAGACTTTGTAGGCTCTTTCCACTTCCCACAAGCAAATGGTTGGAGAAGCTAGGCCTGGTTAGGCCCTGTATGGGCTAATACCAAATATTTAATTTATATTCTTTGTTTGAACTACCCTGACCAACGTTAGGCTTCAAAACTCCGCGAATATTAAGTGCAAGGAAATCAATCTGTTCTTGCAGTGTTTGTTTTTGTAATTCGAATCAGGGCCTTTTGATCAGTGGTTCTCTACAGCAGCTGAAACAATTCTTCATTTATTTAAATTCCCACTGACTGGTATCCCTCTATATAATCACATACCTTGGGAACTTCTGAATAGTTCAATGTAATTCGTTATCAATATTGTAGGAACAATTTTGCTGATATTTTGTTAGGTGCATCACCGCATTCACGATTTCAAATTTGTTAGCAAAAAAAAAGAAGCGATAGTTCAATACTCCGAATGAATTGCATCTAATTCGTTATCAATATTGTAGGAACTTTTTTGATGATATTTTGTCGGGTGCATCACCGCATTCATCATTTCAAATTTCTTTGAAATAAATCGATAGTTCATTACCCCCAATGAATTTGTTTTGAATTTTATTTTATTCAGATTGCATTTGTTATGATACACCGAAGTGCGCTGAACTATACGTATTAGCAGTTTATTTTTTTGAATTGCTGTCATTTGTTTTTTATGAGATGAATACACCTTGATTGGAAATTCCCTTCCGTTTATTTGTTTTTATTTAATATTTTTTGCTACATATGAAATTTATATTTTCTCATGAGTTCAAGTACTGATAGGAAAGTTCAACTTCCCGTCAGGTTTTCAGCTTATGCTGCGACTGAAATTGACTGGAATGAAAATTGCTGACATTGTCTGAGGGAAAATGTATTTGCAAAATGCTACACCTGGGTAAAGTATGCAACGCACTGATTTCGGTCATTCACTTTCGATTGTTTTTTTTTTTTGATGACAAAGTGGTAGATAATATTACCTGTTATCTGTTAAATGTTGTTTTTTTTTAACTTTTTGTTTAAAAAAATATGAACATGCCTACATAAGTTCAGAGCTTAAACTTTTTCACACAGCGATTAATGCTGAGAATGAAGTTGCAAAACTGTCTAGACCAATTTTTTTTTATAAAAGTTGAGTATATTTCCTTTTTGTGCTATAAGCCTTTGAAAGGTCAATAACATGGCGGAGTGTCTATTTACTTTTTTAAGAAGCATTTCCTTTGCTTATGGAAGAGTCTTTTATAAGCGAAAAGCTCATACGGGAGTAGAGTGATGTAGCTTTGAACAAAGACGGATGCCTCAATTTTTAAAACAAACGCACTTAGCTTAGGGATTAATTCAAACGAAGTTGATATGGGCATTTTGCGGAATAATCAGCGGAGACAGTTGTGTTGCTAGTTACATAAGATGTTATCACAATGGAATAATGTAAAGCAAAATCTATTTGTTGCCACTGGAATTTGAGCTTACGCTGAAGAGGGTAATGTTATAATTATACGGCGTGGTGGAATGGTAAAATCTCTGACATAAGAAAACTGATCAAAGACATTTTCGATATCTGCCACGCACTCTGGAAACTCTGGAAACCTTATAAAGATTAGCGAAATTCCGTCAAAACAATACTCCAACCCAATTTTGTGGCTCTAAAATTCGAGCTTGAAACCTCGAATTGTGCAAATATACTATCAAGAAGCGCGAAATGTGCAAGTGTAAATTTTTTTCAATCCACCTACCTAAAAAACGAAATACTTGATGCCAATGAATCCAATGAAGGTCAGGTTCTTTGCAAAGTTTATCTACAAAGTCTTTCTTAACAATTCGCACATACAAAGTTATTTTTGGGTACTACGAACTAGCACGCTGAAATTGACCTCTACAGATTTTCTTAGAAAATTACTTTTTGGAACTGAATTGTTTTTCTAGATTATGTCTGACCCGACAACTGGTTACTAGTAGGAGCTGTTCTTGTTGATTAAGCCTGGGAGGAGATGGTGTTTCTGATTATGTCCGACCCGCCTGACACCTTTATGTGGTCGTAAGCTTGCAACCTTTAATTATAAAAACTGTCATGTTAGCATCTTAGTCATTATTAGCAAGAGCTTTTAAGTATTTACAATAGGTGTAAGATTTATTTGTGGATTAAAACAACTGAAATATTGTACTTCGCCCAGAAGTTTACGTGTTTCTTTTTGGGCAATCCTGGCACCGACAGGAATACCTCAGCCTTCGGAAAAAAAAACACTTCAGAAATTATGATTAAGTGGCTTATTATAGTCTTTGCTTCCCGAGAAAAGTCTTCGGTGTCGTTCATCCCTAACCAAGTCGTTCAGAATCAGAATAATATGTTCAATATCATTTTGATACAAACGACGCGACATTATTGAAATGAAACAGTTAATACTTTCTGTACCGAAAAGTTAAAGCAAAATTTGAAGAAAAAACCCCTCTTAAGAATTCCCCTAAACAAAAGTGTATTTTTATTATTTTCCTAATGTTCCAAAATGGACAAGTGTAACAAGAATATTTGCCACTACAAAGCGATTATCACGGTTACACTTGTAACAAAGCACAACGACAACACTGGACTGTACAGAGGGGTAGGGAAAGAACAATTGTTGTGGATAGTACAGATAGCGAGAAGGATACCTTGTGGTTGGTAGGAGGAACTGAACAAGTTATTGATAAAATTGGTTTAAATAGCTATAAAGATTTTCTAGTGTTATAGTTCAGAAGTGGGATACCGAATTTCCAAGATAAGTTAATTTTTATAATTGGCGTTTTCAAGAGTAAGATTATGTAAAGTACAAATAGATTTGCGTTTATGCTTGGAGTATAATTTTAATTTAATTTTAATTCGGTGCTGCCTGTTAGAAGGATAAATATATAAACATGAACATGTGTACTTATTGAAGTAATGTTATTATGGTTCACAAAATAGAATTATTTAAATTAAGTATCCATCTTGGTCGAGGCGATATTCCAGTCGTAGTGGTCAAAGTGTAGCGGTGACCGTTATTTTAAAAGTAATGGCTGAGATAGATTGCGTTTTCAGTATATGAAAGAATAATGCTGTCTCTGTTTAAGATGTGCAAATAATGGTGTATGTCCATACGAGTAGGTGTGGATAAAAAGAAAAAGAAAGAGTATATCTGTAGTTGGTGCTAGTTTGAGACCATCAGGTGTATGCTACAAAACATGTTAAAATTGTTATAGAGTGTAATGATGTTGTGTATGGCTACTGATATTGATTCTGCAGTTTCGGTGTACGGAAAAGCATACAATGATATCTATTTAATCTAGCTATAAAGAGTTATGTAGTTGGTGCTACTTTGAGACGAAGTGTATGCGGTAAGGAGATCGCTGCAATACATGTTAAAATTGTTATAGAGTGCAATGATGTTGCGTATGGCTAATGATATTGATTCTGCATTTTCAGTGTACGGAAAAGCATACAATCATATCTGTTTAATCTATGCGAGAATTGTAGCTGGATAAGTGAGCAATCTGACACAATATTAAAGGTCAAATGCTGTTGTTCGGTATACGAAAGAGTAATATTAATTTGAATTTTGACACGTGCGATTAAAAATAATTAGCCTCGTATAATGAGTAATCACATTTCCGTACGTGTCGTAATTTTTAAAGATTTTTAATTATGCTCCTTGTATTTTGCGTATAGCAATCGCCTTATTTTGTTCGTAACGTTATAGATAAGATTTGAATCGTAAAGATGATTCCGTTGGTATGCCTGTATAAGGAGATCGAGGGAGTTGAATTTATGATTGTGTTGTCCTGTCGAACGGTCAATAATGTTGAGTTTGTTAATTTATCAAGATAATGCAAAGTTGGTTCGAATAGCATTACATGTTTTTAGTAAATTAAACGTATCCAATCGTCGCGATGGAATTTTATTAAGTTGATATTGTTCGAAGCGCATGAACGACCGTTATTTTGAAAGAGTGGCAAGGATAGAGTGCGTTTTCAGTACCTACATGAAAAAGTGTTTCTGTCTCTGCCTTAGAATTGCAACCGGTGTATTAGCATATAAATAACACAGTGTATATCTGCGATGGTAGAATCTGTACCTAGCTGTTCCTTTTAGACGAAACAGAAGATAGCCGCATTACGACTTCAAATATTTGGATTGCAGTTGCACGTGGCAACAAAATATAATATGCGTTTTCGGCATACGGAAGAGCATAGCTTTATCTCAGTCTTATCAAGCTGAGATGCGAAGGTGAATAAGTGCGCAATATCACTAGCGCGATTTGTATTTGAAATGGTATTCAGATGTAACGAAGAATGGTAGCGCGTTTCGGGATACGAAAAAGTAAGCCAGTCTTACATACACACATTTGTGCTTGGTGAAGTGATGAAATGAAATGATCGTGTTATCGGCTTTCATTGAGAAGTAAAGAGTAATGAAATGAAAAGGCACGATGATAGGCAGTGTCCGTCCAGTTTCTCACTGCGTTTTCGGTTTACGAAAAAGTATGTGGAGTGGGTGGTGTGAAAACAACAACAAAGTCGATTGCCATGGGCAAGTAGAACAAAAAGATCAAGCACAAATGGAAATGATACAATACTTTTGGGATGAACGAAAAAGTATGTAAATGTTGCCGTTTACGTTTTCGGTTTACGAAAAAGTATGTTGTTGCAATGTAGGTATGCATGGTTTTTGGCTAGTGTGAGAGTTGTTTTGTTTTGGTTATTTGAATGTACAATACATATATACTGCGCTGCTACAGAAAAAATTGTAAAATGGCAAAGAAAATCCGTTTGAATTGAAAACAAATTGAACTATCTACATCTCTTTTGTTCGCGTCAAACGGTTTTGCCAACTTGAATTATTATTTTCACAATTTGTTAACATATTATTAAATAAAAATGCCCGTTGTTAAAGAGCACTACCTGTGGAGGGCTTCGCTCTAATGCTGTGGCTTATCTTGAATATTCATTTAGAATATTGTATAGTTTTAATTTAATTTATAACATTCGCGAAGTTGGGATCTCTTCAAATTCTGTAAACTGTAGATTGTGAAAGTACTGACAGTTACTTTTATGCTTATGAAAGAGGCATACATACCTCTATGTCGAGAATACAATTTAAGTTTGTTTGCGGAGGTAATGATCATCGATTTCGAAGAGGTTCAGGGATATGTGATATATATGATAGTACAGATAGCGAGACCAAAGAAGAAGGATACTTTGTGGTTGGTAGGAGGAACTGAACAAGTTATTGATAAAATTGGTTAAAGTGGCTATAAAGAGTTTCTAGTGTTATACAAGGACTCTCGAAAAATGCCACTACCACTTTAAGGGATAGGAATGTGGAAAGATATCCAACAGTTAGCTCAAGCGGACTGTATAGGATTGTTTTTTTTCCAAATTCAAATAAACAAAACCAGTCTTATCTTTAACACAAAAATAATAGAACACCACAAAAACTACATAGCACCTAATTACATTATTGCATTTTTTCTAACTGAGCTAAACATAACGAAAACAATCTTATCTTCAAAAAGACAAAATAGAAATAATCTTTTATTGAAAAACAAAAATAATATGTATTTAACTAGTAAGCAAGTAAGAATTACAAAATTAGCAAACAAAACAACAAAAATATTTTTTTATTTTATTTAATCCAATTCTGGGCTAAATTAAGCGCACTTATTTTAACTCTTGCTATCGCTTGAGGAGATAGAACTGCTCCATCATCATTAATTGGCGGTAATCTTGAGGAAAAACAAAAATAAGTTGAATTGAATATGTTTCTATTCACAATGTTGCACTTCAGATATGTACCTTTTACTAGCCAATTTTCAGGTCTAAGTTTAAGCGGACAAATTGCTTGCGGCTTTTGCTCCCTTACGGACGAACTTATTTTGGACAAGGATAATGGTGGTGGTTTAATCAACACAAAATAAATCAAAAATTACAAATTTGATAATTTTTGGTTGCCATTTAGGTTAGGTTAGGTTTACGGGCTGATGGAACAGAGCGAATCTGTTACACCACATTTAGGTCCATGTGGTCCCATTGTGATATCCTTTGTTGGGAGTGTTGGCCTCGCTGTTCTGGCCTTGGTCCTTCGTCCTTGGTTTCCTTCCTACTCCAGTTTGTCCAGCCATTTGGATGTCCTTATAAACCTGTAAAGATTTGATAGTGAGACATCAGAAAGTTCTTGAATGTCTTGGAAAAAGTATCTTCCAAGTGTTCTGTTCCTCAGGTGACACAGGCTTGGACAGTGACAGAGAAAGTGAGGTGTGTCCTCATGGGTTTTCTCATCACCGCAGCCCCTACAGATGTCGTCATCCTTGAGATTTAGTTTCATTTTGTGATTTCTTAGCAGGTTGTGCCCAGTAAGAGTACTGATCAACTTTGACAGCGATGTCCTGTCGCAACGTAAAATTTTGTTGGTTCGGCCCTTATCATATTTTTGCCACAGCTTGCGTGATATGTCACAAGTGGTTAGCGACAACCACATGTTATTGGCTTTCATTCGTGTTTCGTATTCCACTCTTTCTCTGAGGTTACAGAGTGGTGGTTTAACCGACTGAAGTGCCTGTTCATGGTCCATCGCAGACCCCTTTCTTGCCAGTTCGTCAGCTCGCTCGTTGCCGGATATGTCCTTGTGTCCAGGAACCCAGCAGAGACTCGTTTTGTGCTTCGTGCCAAGAGCTTTGAGCTCCTCGCGGCAACGGCAAACAAACAAGGACTTTATTTCTGTAGCTGACACCGCTTTAATGGCCGCCTGACTATCAATAAAAATGGTAATATCACTGCGTGGTATCGCCATCACTGATACCATGCTTGCGACTTCAGTGATTGCTAAGACTTCTGCTTGGAATACACTACAGTGATCAGGTAATCCAAACGATCTGTTAATGTGTAGTTCCTCTGAGAATAGTCCAGCACCCGCTCCACAGTCCATTTTGATCCGTCTGTAAAGATGGAAATCGATTTTCTTTTCATGGGTTCGTTTGCGTACCATTCCTCCTTGCTCGGAAATGAACAAGAGAATGGTTTTTCGAAATCTAAATAAGGAGACATGTAGTCAGATATGACGTTGTTCCCTATGTACATGTTTAGAATCAGTGCATGTACAAAATGACGCGGGATCCAGCTGTTTGTTTGGCTGATCCTCTAGGCACTTTTTGCAGCAGATTCCTGCATGTATAGATCCAATGGGAGCAGATTGAGAATGACTTCCAAGTCAGCGGTTGGGGTTGTTCTCATTGCACTGGTTGTGCCTATACATGCTAGTCTTTGTATTTTTGCCATCACCTTGAAATTGGTTGCCTTGTCTGTGGCTTGCCACCAGACTAAGCTGCCGTATGTGAGTATTGGTCGCACAATTTCCGTATACATCCACAGAATTATTTTTGGGTTTGGACCCCATTTTTTTCCGAAGATACGGTTGCATGCGTAGAAAGCGTTTGCCACTTCCCTAACTCTGTCATCGACGTTTGGCTTCCAACTCAGCTTCCTGTCGAGGATAATTCCTAGATATTTCGCACTTTCCGCTACCTTCAAGGGTATTCCCTCAATTTCTGGTGGTTTGAATTCTGGTATTTTGCTTTTATTAATGAACAACACCATTTCAGTCTTTTGTGGATTGATCCCATGACCGCACTTGTCCACGTGAGTGTCCGCAGGGGTTTTCTAACAGTTCGCTCAGGGTTGATATAAATTTTCCTGTCGCAAGCAATACTACGTCATCCGCGTATGCAATTTCTTTGACCCCTCTGTTTTCGAACTTTAGGAGTATTTCATTGACAACAAGGACCCAGATTAAGGGGGATATGACTCCACCTTGTGGTGTGCCTCTGGACGCCACGACTCGTAGGTCATTATCGCCTAGTGTTGCATTGATGTACCTTCTATTGAGCAGGCTTATAAGCACCTTAGTAAGAGACTGATCGACGTTGGAGTTCTTTAATGCTCTTTCCACTGCTCGCGTTTCCACATTGTTGAATGCTCCTTCAATGTCCTGCAAGTGTGTATTCTTTGGCCTTGAGAGACTTTTCTATAGTGCTGACGACGTCGTGTAGCGCAGTTTCCACTCCTTTGCCTTTAATGTAAGCATGTTGGGCGGTGGAGATCACGCTATAGTCGAGTTCACTGCGAATATGGATGTTCATTAGCTTTTCAAACGTTTTTAGGATGAAAGATGTCAGACTTATCGGTCTGAAGTCCTTGGCATAGATGTGACTAGATTTTCCTACCCTGGGAATGAATACCACCTTCACTTCCCGCCAGGCTTTAGGAATGTAGCCGCACTCCAGACTTCGTGTAAAAAGTCGTTTGAGAACCGGTATTATGACGGTCTTTGTCTTCTCTAGCATTATAGGAAAAATCCCATCTCTCCCAGGTGATTTGAAAGGAGATATTGTATCAATTGCCCAGTTAAGCTTTTCTTCGGTTATTACTCCTTTTATAACCACTGAAACAGTTGTAGGAGTAATATCCGCCTCTAAGTTATTACCTACACTCGGGGTGCACCCTGGAATGTGAGTCTATAATAAGAGCTCGAGGGTTTCTGTGCAGGACTGTGTCCAGTTTCCGCAACTGTCCTTAATTAAACCTGGAACACAGGGTTGTTTGGACAGAATTTTCCTAAGCCTGGAAGATTCCGTTGTGCTCTTAATGTCACTACAGAATGTATGCCAAGTTGTGCGTTTAGCACTTACTATGGAGCTCTTGAATTTCCTGTGCCTGGCCTTGTACAGGTCCCAGTGCGTTGGGGAATTAGAGGCTTTCGCCGCATTAAATAGAGCTCTAGTTGTTGTCCTAATTTTAGACAAGTCCTTTGTCCACCATGGTGGATGCTTTGTGTTCTTTATTGTCCGTAAAGGACTGGCTTTAACGTACGCATTTGTCAGAATTTTGTTTAAGTATTCTGTACCTGCGTCGATTTCATCTGGTGTGACCAGTGTTTGTCGTTGAAGTTGTCTACTATTCTTTTCTACTTCTTTGAGGAATGTATCCCAGTTTGTCAATCAGGGATTCCTAAATTTTTTTATCGGGTCTACTTTCTCGTCAGTTAGGAACTCTATAATCCTGTGGTCTGAAAAGGATGCTTCTGTAGAAACTTTCCATTCTCGCACATTCATAGTTTGTGAGTTGTTACAGAGTGTAACATCCAGTACCTCACGTTGTGACGTACGAGGGCGGGTCAATAAGTCCGTGACTTTTTGAATTTCTGACCTCTTTACTGAAACGGCAACACTCCTGTCAACAGGCATCTGTCAGTTGACTCCTGTCAAAATTTAAACTTGCTGCGTCAGTTAGTTTGTGTTTGACAGCTATTTTTATCAGACTACTCACTAATTTGAGGAGAAAATGAAAAAAGTGAATTTCGTGTGCTTAGTAAGCATTATTTCTTGCGAAAAAAAACCATTACCGAGACCAAGGCTAAGCTTGAAAAATACTATGGGGACTCTGCACCATCGATTTCAATGGTAAAAAAGTGGTTTACTGAATTTCGTTGTGGCCGTACAAGCACTGAAGATGCCGAACGTCCTGGACGCCCAATTGAGGTCTCTACACCCGAAACAATCGAAAAAATTCACGATATGGTGTTGGCCGACCGAAGATTGAAAGTGCGAGAGATTGTGGAAGCCGTAGGGATCTCGCATGGCTCAGTGGTTTCAATTTTGAATGATCACTTGGGCATGAGAAAGCTTTCCGCAAGATGGGTGCCGCGTTTGCTCACAGTCGACCACAAACGCAATCGTGTAACAACTTCACAGGAAGGTTTGGCGTTGTTTAATCGCAATATGGAGGAGTTTTTGCGCCGTTTTGTAACCGTGGACGAAACATGGATCCATCACAACACACCAGAGACCAAACAACAGTCGAAACAGTGGGTTTCTAAGGGTGAATCGGCGCCAAAGAAGGCCAAGGTGGGTTTGTCAGCCAATAAAGTTATGGCGACTGTTTTTTGGGATGCACGTGGGATAATCCACATTGACTACCTTCAAAAGGGAAGAACAATCAATGGGGAATATTATACCAACTTATTGGACCGATTCAATGACGATTTGAAAAAAAACCGACCTCATTTGGCCAAGAAAAAAGTTCTTTTCCACCAAGACAATGCAAGGGTGCACACATGTGCAGTTGCCATGGCAAAAAACCATGAATTGGGCTATGAATTGCTCCCTCATCCACCCTATTCTCCAGATTTGGCTCCAAGCGACTACTTCTTGTTCCCAAACCTGAAGAAATGGCTTGGTGGAAAAAGATTTGACTCCAATGATGAAGTCATCTCGCAAATAAAGGCCTATTTTGAGGACCTCGACAAATCATTTTTTTGGAAGGGATAAACAAATTGGAGAAGCGTTGGACAAAGTTTATAGAGCTCAAGGGAGACTACGTTGAAAAATAAAAAAAAAATTTTATCAAAAAATCTGTGTTTTATTCCAAAAGTCACGGACTTATTGACCCGCCCTCGTATCTCATACATTTTGTTAGGACACTGTAATTTTCAAAAATTAACTGCTCTCATGGTTTGGCAACGACACAAACCGGACATTATCAGTGTACATACGTGTTACCTAATATCATCTTGCTCTGACAATTACGAAAGTCTACCTTCCAGTAACTGTCAATTTCCTAATGGCTATTGGTTGTGTCGCCCGCCCGCTCTTTAAGCACTTAAATTTGGCCGTCAGAGAACTTCTCCCTCTTTCCATTTTGTACTTCAGAGCGGACGGGTCGTGTGCTTTGGCGTAAGTTTTTTTTTTGTTGCGATTTTAAATTGCAAATTTACATTTTTTTTGTTTAGTGACCAAATAAAATTTTTATCGACGGAGGATGGAATTGATATTGCTAATAAGCAACAACAGAAGGCAATCCTGGATGAAAAATTAATGACGTGATTAATAAGCGATTGAAAAAATGCACGCGGTGCAAAATCAATCTCAAAAATCGAGGTAAAACAAAAAAGGCTCATTTTTTTTCTTGCCTCCATGTTAATCCTGTTTTAACCTCTAGCACAAACCCGGATGACGTTTTTAAAACATTCGCTCGTTTTGGCTTCGAGGTTGCTATCAAAATGTTACCCCATATTCCAGTGCCTACTCTAAACATCAAATTTGGATATCCTACCTATAAAGAACGCCACGATAATAAAATATTTAACAATATATTAATTACACCCAACATACACCCGTCGTGAAAAAAAAAAGATTTCCATTTCGATTAACCTAAGCCTAATAAAACAAGATAAAACTTTCATAATCTAGTACAAATAGTTCTAAACAAAACAAAAGAAAAGTGTGTGTGTTAAAAGACGTGCAAAAACCATTCCTGACTTACAAAAAAAAAATATATAAAAAATATGTATACATGATATATTTCCTAAATTATTAATTTAATCAGTATGAATTATGAAAAGCCACAGAAACTTGACATTAACAAATAACTTTAAATAAGGGCATGCATCGAAACGAAGTTTGTGCACAAAATTCGGAGCAACGCATCAAAAACGTTAGTACCAACAAATATTAAAAACATAGGGACGGGCTACAGTCCGCTTGGGCGAACTGTTGGATACCCTATTCTTATTCCTATCCCTCATAAGTGGGCGCGACAAAAGTCTAAGTATGGTTGAATTGTTAAGAACGCTCTACATATTTTGTTATATAACATTTAAAGGATTTTATAAAAAAAAACGCTCCCTAGCTCAAACTTAGATGTTTCAATAAAATTGTTTTATTTAATTGTGGGCGTGTCAGTAGGCGGATTTAAAAAAAAAAACACATGAGAATAAAGGGCCCCTAGAGAGTATATATTATAAATTTCAGATCCCTAGCTCAAACTTTGAATTTTCAAAAAAAAAAAATTGTGGGCGTGTCAGTGGGCGGATTTTAAAAATATTTACACATGAGCATAAAGGGCCCTTAGAGAGTATATATTATAAATTAAATTAAAATATTATAAATTATAAATTTCATAAATTAATATACCCTTAGAATAGGTTATAAAAAAATTGTTTTATTTATTTGTGGGCGTGTCAGTGGGCGGATTTTGAAAATTTTTTATCCCGAGCAGTTTTAGGGGTCATAGATCATATATACAAAATTTCAGCTTTCTAGCTCAAAATTCGATTTTTTCCAAAATTTTGTTTTTTTGAGTTTGTGGGCGTGTCTGTGGTTAAAATTTCAGCTCTCTAGGTCCAGTTTAAAGGCCTAATTTTTGGCTACAGATGGACGGACGGACATGGCTAGATCGACATTACTATCGATGCTGATCATAAATATAGTAACTTTTAGGGGTCTACGGGCAATATTAAGGTATGTTACAAACTATGCGTCAAAATTAATATACCCTTAGAATAGGGTATAAAGATAAAAATATAACATCCATTTTCGTTGGCTTTACCTTATTTCACTACATTTAAAAAAAAGAATTATATTTCCTTATTATTATTGAATTTCTAAATTACAAAAAAAATATTAAAAATCTAAATACATAGATATATATAAATTAATAGTTCATAAGGTATACATTTAGGTGATACCGAAATCTGTATCAAATTAGTTATACCTACACTTGGATACAGAGTGCTGTACGTCAGTATTGGTTGTAAGTTACCTTTTTTTTATTTTAATAAATACATACGGAATGAATTTAATTGAAATGAAGTTAAATAAAGTTTGTTTGTAATGGGCCTTTAAGAACTCCTTCTAATCGTTGTAATGTGATCAGTACTACAGAATGAGAGATCGAGTTAGAGGCCATCCTAACAAAAATCGGCAACGGGATAGCCATGGTGTATAAGGCAACAGTCACATACAAGGGGCGGGTTCGCCCAAGACGTCCTTCTACCTTTTACGTAAACATACATAGATCGGCCTCGGTTCATTTCACTCTATCATACTTTATGTTTACGTGTAACCTTCTCTCAGTGTCTGGTTTTTTTGTACTTCCGGTATGCAAGTATTTCTGACTTCTTTTGCCAGGCATGTTGCACTTTCCTTAATCCTTTTTTTTCCCCCGGCACGGTAAATGTTTTGTCCGCGAACGAATATGAAGCAGCAAGATCCCACCCACCGACGAGCTGATGCTGTGCTACCACAAGCGTGGCACTGCTGCCACATTACCTGAAAGGATTTTGACCCCACTTTCAGTGTTCCCAAACTTAATTCGCGACAACGTCTATTCCTATTGCCACTATTGGCTATCAATATATTGTGTTCAATAATAAATTCAAAAAGGGACTCACCTCTCACATTTGTGTCGGTGCTACCCCATTGAGCATTATGGGAGTTGGCGTCGCATCCAAGGATGAAATCTAATTTTTCACGCTCAGCTTTCACAACCAGCTGCCTGGTTAGATCGGACGGTGGACTTCCTGGAGAGTATCTACGGGCTTCTACCTGCTCGCTCTCATATGACTACTGTCTGGTCTGTATTGCTGTAGCTAGATAAAAGAAATAGATTAATCTGTTTTCTAGCGACAATACATGTACGTTTCTTACTGTGATCTGGTGTGTTGGTGTTGTAGACGACCGGATCCTTATAGTTCAGCCCTTTTATCTCACCCCGAATGATCCAGAGTTCTTGAACCAGGGCGACGTCTATAGTTTTTTTTCTCATGAGGAGAACAAGATCGGCGCTGGCCGCCTTACTATGGTGACGATTGATTTGTACTATCTTCATGACGGCCAGCTTCTTCTTTCCTGTCCTTCTTGTGAGTTGCCGCCAGTAGCCGTAGTTTACAGCGCGTTATGCCTACGCGAACCTTGAACTGCTGGTTACGTAGTAGCGGCAACGATTTGTGGCTGAGGAGTACGGTAACTTCCATACCATTCTCAGTGTATTCCCCCCTTTTCAGAACTTTCCACTCCTTGCTTTGTAATTCCGGGTTAAGGTACTGCAGGTTGCGTTCGATTCTTTCCACGGGCAAGTACGGTCCTTGAATAAGAATGCGTCCTTTTGGTCTTGTTATATTTAGAATTTCCTTCCTGTCAACGACGCGTAGGTCAGCGTTTTACCACGGTGCGTCTGTGTTGACGACGAAATTCTCTAACCAGTCTAAGGTGTTGTAGTTGCCATTTACAAATCATATTTACAAATTTTAAAATATGCTTTTCTTTAAGACTATGTAAATTGCTAATTTAGCATTCAGAACATTGCAAACTACAACATTTAGTATTTAAAGCATAGCATACACTATAAAAAAAAAAGTATTAGAGTTATTGAAAAATCTCGCTAGGACTGGATGATCAAATCGACGAACACATCTTTCATTTTTTTTTATAATTCCTCTAAAACTACCCATCGACTTGTGTTTGACTCTCTTAGTTAGTATTGATGATGGTTTCTCTCAGTGAGTGGAGGTATGTTCTCCAGCGAGGCTTGAAAATGCAAATCTAAAGTAAAAACTCTGAGGTTTAGTGCTACTACTTACTTTTACTAAACGGCTCTCGACCCGGGTAGAGTCCCTGTCGGAGGCACTAAAGCCTGGTGCAAGGAAATTAGTCCACATTGGAATTAATACCAATACCAATGGGAAATAAGTCAACTTTACAAATTTGAAATTATTTCCCACCAAAGCGAGAAATAATTTCACTCGAAAATGAGTGAAAGAAAAAAGTGAAGTAAGTTCCCAGGCACTGTAAGGCTTCAGTCGGCTCACGGCGGCGCTTTTGCACGTTGACTACTGCCAGGCGCTCTCAGAAAGCAATTAAGTTTTTGACCTCTTGTTGCATAAGCAATGAGTGCTCAGATTCCCAATTATAGTTAGAATACGTTAAGTAGTTCAAGTAAGTAGAATAGGTAGTTTTCAATTTGTTTATACCCTATTCTAAGGGTATATTAATTTTGACGCATAGTTTGTAACATACCTTAATATTGCCCGTAGACCCCTAAAAGTTACTATATTTATGATCAGCATCGATAGTAATGTCGATCTAGCCATGTCCGTCCGTCCGTCCGTCTGTAGCCAAAAATTAGGCCTTTAAACTGGACCTAGAGAGCTGAAATTTTAACCATATACTCTCTAGGGTCCCGAAATAATCAAGTTTACGAATTTTTGAAGTCCGCCCACAGACACGCCCACAAACTCAAAAAAAAACAAAATTTTGAAAAAATCGATTTTTGAGCTAGAAAGCTGAAATTTTGTATATATGATCTATGAATCCTAAAACTGCTCGGGATAAAAAATTTCAAAATCCGCCCACTGACACGCCCACAAATAAATAAAACAATTTTTTTATAACCTATTCTAAGGGTATATTAATTTTTGAAAATCCAAAGTTTGAGCTAGGGAGCTGAAATTTATAATATATACTCTCTAAGGGCCCTTTATGCTCATGTGTAAATATTTTTAAAATCCGCCCACTGACACGCCCACAATTTTTTTTTTTTTTTTTTTTTGAAAATTCAAAGTTTGAGCTAGGGAGCTGAAATTTATAATATATACTCTCCAGGGGCCCTTTATTCTCATGTGTTTTTTTTTAAATCCGCCTACTGACACGCCCACAATTAAATAAAACAATTTTATTGAAACATCTAAGTTTGAGCTAGGGAGCGTTTTTTTTGATAAAATCCTTTAAATGTTATATAACAAAATATGTAGAGCGTTCTTAACAATTCAACCATACTTAGACTTTTGTCGCGCCCACTTATGAGGGATAGGAATAAGAATAGGGTATCCAACAGTTCGCCCAAGCGGACTGTAGCCCGTCCCTATGTTTTTAATTTGTTTCTATATAAAATATAAAATTTAAATAATGATGCCGAGTTTTTTTTAAAAAAATTCTCGATGAAAATAATATGTTAAATTAGTTCGTAAACTAGTTTTTAGGCCGAAAGTCAATAATTATAAGGTAAATGTTAAGTTAAGAGTGTCCGCATAAGGACAATTAATTAAGAATAAGTATTCTGTTAATTTTAAGTTAGATTTAATCATTTTCGTATAGTATGTAAGTCTATATCTAATCTTGAATAAAAAATGAATTTAAAAGTAAAAAAATAAATTGTGTCGAACTGCTAATCGAAATGTCCCCGGCTCCATTCCCGCCGGGGCAAAGTAACATGTAGAGTTTTTTCCCCTGCCCCAACTCTTGCGAACGTCCGACAAACATCCAAGAGTTTCAATTGTCATGGCGTAAAATTTTAGGTCCCTTCCACTTTGCAAAGAAAGTGGTTGGATAAGCTAGGTTTTAGGCTCTGTATGGGCTGTTAAGGCCTAATATATATATATACAGTGCAACTTCGACAATCCGGACACATATACACCCCTATCGTGGTATCCGTCGGATCTGAGATTCACTTCACTTATTCGATTCACGTGAACAGAAAATTGCTATCGTGGGATCCGTCGGATACTCTCCCTTACCGACCACTATTGGTGATTAGGAAATTCAATTGTCGCAGTTCATTTCAAACACATTTGTTTTGTAGAAATTAAATTCATTTTCATTCACAATACCGACATGTGGATCGTTCACGTCTGCGGATTACATGATGCTAATTGTTCACTATTAGCGGATCGTTCCCCCGACGGATTCCACGATAGGGGTGATAGTTTTGGGCACGTTCGGATTATCGAGTTGTCCGATTATTAAAATAATCTAAGTGAATTAAATACATATATATGTACGTATGTACTATGATTTATTGAAAATCATTAAGTTATTACATCAAATTATTATATTAAATACATACATATTATGGTTTATTAAAAAATTAAGTTATTTTGTGGTGACTAACTTTGTTGAGGTGAATGATTTGTGCTTTTTGCTCTATCCTCTTATAGAATAGAATATCCTGCATATCTATATTATTCTCCTCAGCCTCAGCCCACTGAATACAAACTGAAAATGATTTCTTTGCATCTGCATTAGATATCTTTGTTTTAGCAGCCATTTCTACAAAGTCGTCTTCAGAGTCTGTAAGCAGCACTGACGATTCTTTTAGTTTGGCGTGTTGTATTATTTCTTCATCGGAAAACTCCAATGAAAATTCATTTGCACCAGTTGCCCAATCATTGATATCTTTTTCAGTTAAGTCATTACTGAAGTTCTTAGCTCCAATCATATTTTGGATGGATTTTATGCCATCAGAGATGCTATCAGACTGCAGTTCTTGACGCAGAACCTGAAGCGGTATCATATCTTCACCATCCCAGCACGATGCAGTTCTTGGCCACAATGCAGACCAGCTTTTCTGAATATTTTTTTCACTAATGCTTTGCCATGCTAAATCCAAGAAATAAACCGCATCTTTAAGGCTAAACATTTTTAAAGTTTTAACCACGTCGACGTCATCATCTTTTTCTGATAAAATATGCTGCAGTAATTGTTTTCTGTAAGTAACCTTTACATTTTGTATTAAATTTTGATTCATAGGCTGTAATATTGCTGTACAATTTGGTGGTAAAAAAAAAACTTTGAAATTTGGGTCAAAATTAATTTCATCCGTTTTAGGATGTGAAGGAGCATTATCTAATATCAATAATGCTTCGAGTGATCTGTTAACCTGTGTTAGAAACGGTGCAGGGAAATAACTTCACGGGCAATAACTTCACCTGGGCAATAACTTCACCTCGAGTGGGCAATAATTTCACTTTTTTTTTTGTGAACTAAATGCCCACTGATGGTGAGCAATAACTACACATTTTAGTGGGAAATAAATTCTCTTAACATTTTATGATAATTCAAGAAACGTACCTCGCACCTACCCCAAATCAAACAGTGACCCCAAGCAGGGGGGTTGCATGCTGCCCCCATATGCATTGCACTGTTTATGGAATCTACTTGCGATTTCGCAACTAAACCCATAAACAGTGCAATGCATATGGGGTGGCATGTTGCCTCCCTGCAACCCCCCTGCTTGGGGTCCCTGTTTGATTTGGAGTGGGTGCAAGGGTCTTTAGTTATAATAGACAAATTCTCAAATTATAGGTGGGAAATAACTTCACAAAATTTTGGATGAAGTTATTGCTCACCATCAGTGGGCAATAACTTCACAAAAAAAAAGTGAAGGTATTGCCCACTCGAGGTGAAGTTATTGCCCAGGTGAAGTTATTGCCCGTGAAGTTATTTCCCTGCACCGTTAGAAACTCTTTTACTTCTGGAATAAAATGGTTTCTGAACCAGTCGAAGAAAAGAGACGTTGACATCCATCCTTTATTAGTTGCTTTATATACCACTGAAATTTTATAACCTTTAAAGGCTCTTGGATTGGCAGATTTGCCAATAACCAAAAGAGGCACTTTATGTGTTCCCGCAGCATTTGAGCATGGCATAAATGTCACACGATCTTTGGAAATTTTTCTCCCTGGGGCTGATTTTTCCTTTGTATGCACCCATGTGTTACCAGGCAACACTCTCGAGAAAGCAGCAGATTCGTCTGCATTATAAACTTGCTCTTTACTCAAATCCATCTCAGCAACAATGTCAGCAAACTTTTTCTTAAAAGGCTCTACGACGCTTTCATCGCCGGAAATTTTTTCACCACAAATTTTTAGATAAGGAATACCATGCCGTAACTTATATTTGTCTAACCAGCCTGAGCTCGCTGAAAAATCTTCCTTTCCCGTTATCTTTGCATAAAATAATTTGGAATTTGCTTTTAAAATTTCTGATGAAATCGAGATATGATTGTTTCTTTGCTGCAAAAACCATGTGTAAAGCGCGTCCTATAACTCTGGATATTCTGCTTTTTTCATAACTTTTCTATTTCCTAAAAAAAATATTTTATACGAGTATATTATGAAAATGGTTTATTACATTATTTTGGTTCAAATTTTACCGGGTCCATTATAGATATTCGAAATAAATTGTTTTATTTTCTCCTTATTTTTTTTAATGTCGCAAATCGTTGATTTAGGAACATGGAATTTTTGGGCAACCTGCCTAATAGTTTTTTCCTCATCAAGACTTTGTAAAATATCACACTTTTCCTTTAAAGTTAGTGTTTTATGTTTGCGTTTATTATTTAAAGACATGGCGCTTGGTATGAAATTAGTCAAACACGCTTGCGAAACAATGCACCGAAACTGAAGTAATGATAGTGCGAAATGTAAACAAAGGTAAGAATATAAAAACGGGAAACCCCCGAAATTAATTTTTTCTTGCATAAAAATATTTTCCGGATTGTAGAGGTAAAAATTGTAAGTTGTCCGAAATGTAGAAGCGTCCGAATTATTGGAGTGTCCGGACTGGCGCATGTCCGGATTGTCGAAGTTGTATTGTATATATATATATAGCAGTGTTAAGAAGCAAGATTTTGAATTTTTAATTTAAAATCGGGCTACTTGATAATATTATTTTATTCAAAATCTTGCGCCTAAAGTCTTAAAATTGCATACCAAGTGCACTAGGTTTTCAAACGAGTTATACGTTTTAGAAAGAAAACTGTCTAGTTTCTTGTTTATCTTCAATAACATTTCGGGCGTCTTGCCTCCCAAGGAAATGGCTTACTTCTTCAAATGAAACAGTGTTTGGGTAAACCGCTTTGCGGGTTAACTTTAAAATGAATTTGTTGGACTGATTCGAGTGTTAAAGGGATTTAACCGTTTTCTACGCAGCATGAGATAGCTCGCGCAACTTAGTTGCTCCGCTAAGGGTAGGTGCTAGTTTTGTAGCAGGGGGTATGTTAGCTCTATTCTGCATTTCAATTGAATTAACTTAAAAATTGAAACTGAAATTGATTCTCACTTGAATTCTTCAGATATGGATTTTATTCTTACAGCATTTTCTTTTTGTAAATACCCCTGCCCATATGGCTGATACTGCGACGTGAAAGATCTATTTTATCTAAAGAGTTTACTATTCCAAGAGACGTATCACTTTCCTTATGCAGCACCTCCTTGGTAGTAGATTTGTTCAGCCTTGCTGGAGAACGTATTTGTCTGGCCAAGATAGATCTCTACCAATGTAGCGCCGGACAATGTATCTCTATCCACAATAGCCTGTCAGGAAGCTTCCTTATACTTACCTTATCTAACATACCTCCTTATAGGAATAGGGCTTGATTAATAGTTGGGTTGGTCTGAGTCCCGGAACATTTTCCCAATTATTAATCAGTTCTAAAGCGGTGGTCTAGTTCACTCTGTCATAAGCTTCTGGTCCTATGAATGCGGATTCTGAGCCAGCCCTAGATAGCTTGCCGCAGATTTTGCCACCAATTCCTCGGTGGTCCGCAGCAGCACTTGACTGTTCTAGAGTTCATTGAATTGGACGACAGTGCTTGAATAGCAGCTTGACTGACCGATAATATGTATATTCTGGCGCCCTTAATACCCTTTTTTAGGTTTATTCTGGCGCAGATCTTAATGGCATGGATTTCTGCCTAGAACACAGTAGGACACATTCACATAGGCATGGGACATATTCCCATAGTGGATTTAGCATAGTGGATTTAGTTTCACTTTCGACTTATTTCGCATTCAGGGTTATTTAATTTCCCATGTGGAATTCATTTTCGTTTGCTTATTTCCCTGCGGCTTTCCATCATCTGTGGTCCCAGGTTCCAGTTGTCCAGACCAAGCGCAGTAGCATCCGCGATGGAGTATTTTTCTTTAAAAAGAACCCAATATTAGCTTCCCTTTAATACTAATCCTCAGGACTGGTGGTATTAATGTTCGATAGAGCATGCATTTCGTCCTTCGAGTGAGGAGTTTTGAACCAATTTGTTTTGCCAAACCGCAGTAGTAACGGTTTCTGAAGATAATTCTACGGATCTCCAGTAAGGTGTCATTCGTGGAGTTAATGTTTGCTCCGAGGAAAAAGAACTCCTTAACTTTCTCGAAGTTATTGCTATCAGCAGTAATGTTTCGTCATAGGCGGCGCACGGCTGTATCAGTTTTTTTGGGATCCCATATGCGGGCACCGCCATGGAGACCTCCGGACGTTGATTGCTATCATGTCTTTTCCAGGATTTCCCTCAGTGTGAAAATTTGGTCTAATATCGATCTGGCCCGTAAGCGACGCTGGTATGTTCCGATTAGTATGTTGCAGAACGGCTTGATACGAGCCACAGTTTTTTTTCCTACCCACACAAATGAATATGAGCTTCATCACCCAGAAAAATGTTATGGAAAACAAATCATGATGCTGTTCATCTTTTTCCAGGACAATTAGCGATAGTATCGATATATTGATCAAACTCGCTATAACGGTGTGAAAAGGCGCTTGATGATGACCAAAAGCAGTACGCAATTTACTAACGTTTCCGCCATAATTGCACTGTTTCTGCAGTGAGTTTTCACTTCTTAAACACGTTGTGCGTATCATGTGTGTACCTCTTGTTCGATGACCCTTTATAAACGCTCAGCGTTTCAATATCGCTTCTACTCACTATTGCACAAACCAAAAACAACAAAAAATAAAGTACACGGCTGGATCGTACTAAAGCTTTCTCGCTTTTTTAAGAATTGCTTGCGAATCACATGTTTTCAGTAGCCATTTTCTATACTCGTAAAATCAGGAAAAAAAAAAACGTAACAATGTACATGGATTATAATATTATGCAGACAGCTTTATCTGATTTATTTTAAATGCATTAAAAAATGCAGTTTGAATTAAAATGTATTTTTATTTTTACTTTCAAATTCACCTGGAATCTGTGTTGTCTCTTGGTAAAACCGAGATTGCAAAATTCGTACCGTCAGTAAAAGTACATACTTAAAACACCAACACGGATCAAAAGCAGTTTTTAAGAAATGTTATGTTCTTCAAAACTTAAAAAACTATTGTAAAAAAAAATTATGAAAAAATTGAACAAAAAAAAATTAAAATCTAAGAATGCAGATATCTTTGGAATATTAACATCAAATAACTATCACAATCTTTGAAAGCATTTCACCCGTTTTTGAGATATTGTTTGTTTTGTTAAAGGACATATCTACCCCAAGTATTCGAAATATAAAAATTGTTCAAAATCGTTAAGCCGTTTTATGAGATACATATGTGAAATTTTCAAAAATTAGAAAAAAATGTCATGAATAAAAAAGTTATTATATTATAAATTTTAGATTTAGATTAGGTTTAGATTTATTTATCCATTAAATTCATGTAACAAAAAGATAAAATCTTGTAAAAAAATTTAATAAATTCTAATAAGCAATTTTTTTTAAAATGGTAGTGTGTGAGTATGTGCGAGGTTGGTTGGTGTGTGAAGAAACAGTCAAGCTATTGGAGATATGAGAATTTTTGTAAAATGTCATTATTCTACAATTTTTACAAAAACTAGGGACGCTACTTTCTTACACTCCCCTTAGTCACTTTATATTTCAAAAACGATCAAAATCGTTAGAGCCGTTTTGGGGAAAATAGGTGTTGTAAGAACCATTTGTATGGTAGATACAGTGATTTAAAATGATAGTGTAAAGAAAATGGCAGCGGGATATAAACTTACAAACCCCTTAAATCCAGGTTTGAGGTTACCCATTCAAAAAGAGACAGACTGACAGGCGGACAGAAATTCAGGACACAATTTTTTGGACTTCTCTATGGTCGTAATATCGTACCTCATACTCAGTTTGAGTTCGAAATGTTGGCACAATTGAAATATTTTTCTATTTTGTATACTACAGTATACGAGAAAGTTAAAAAATTATCAGCATATAGTGTTTGAAGAGAATTGTTGATGTCCAGATTTTTGCGAATTCAGGCTTGAGAGATTGCCTGGTTAACAAAAGTTATCCGCATACTCAACGGAGCAAATGTCAACGATTTTGATAGGCTCACTAAATATATCACTGTACCCTTACCATACCGAAACTAACTAGTTAGAGACTTAAGCCAGTATATTCGGTGATATGACATCGAAGAATTCTTAAAAATGTTTTCATAAAAGTCTGTGACCGCACATTTTACAATTTGTAGATTTGATATAGTATCTTTCTACTGATACATTTTCTTGTATGGCAAATAATAAATAACTATTAATGATGGGAAGAATTTATCAAAGGAAAATACAAAAAAAACCTTCATTTAAAAAAAAGAAAGAACAAAAAATAGATAGACAAATAAATAAATAAATAAATAAATAGATAAATAAATAGACAAATAAATAAATAAATAAACAAACAAATATATAAATAAATACATGAAAAAATAAATGAATAAATAAGTAAATAATCTATAAATAAATAACAAATGAAAGCAAATGCAATAAATATTTACACGGAAATATCACAGATTAAACATTTAGCTGGTTTATGAGAGAATTCTCAGAACTACCACAGCTGTTATTGAAATTAGTTGTAAGTTTTCGAATCCTCTCAAAAACCAATTCAACATTCGCCCTTCTGTGGAGGTCTAGGGTTGAATTATGATAGAGCAGATTTAACATAATTTTTAAAACTTTGTTCTGTGATACCTGCAACTTTTTATACCCTATTCTAGGGGTATATTAATTTTGACGCATAGTTTGTAACATACCTTAATATTGCCCGTAGACCCCTAAAAGTTACTATATTTATGATCAGCGTCGATAGTAATGTCGATCTAGCCATGTCCGTCCGTCCGTCCGACCGTCCGTCCGTCCGTCCGTCCGTCCGTCCGTCCGTCCGTCGGCAAAAATTAGGCCTTTAAACTGGACCTAGAGAGCTGAAATTTTAACCATATACTCTCTAGGGTCCCGAAATAATCAAGTTTAAGATTTTTTGAAATCCGCCCACAGACACGCCCACAAACTCAAAAAAACAAAATTTTGGAAAAAATCGAATTTTGAGCTAGAGAGCTGAAATTTTTTATATATGATCTATGGCCCATAAAACTGATTGGGACATAAAATTTTCAAAATCCGCCCACTGACACGCCCACAATTAAATAAAACAAATTTTAGGAAAAATTGAATTTTGAGCTAGAAAGCTGAAATTTTTTATATATGATCTTTGGCCCATAAAACTGCTTGTGACATAAAATTTTCAAAATCCGCCCACTGACACGCCCACAATTAAATAAAATATTTTTTTTGAAAAACCAAAATTTGAGCTAGGGAGCTGAAATTTTTAATATATACTCTCTAGGGGCCCTTTATGCTCATGTGTAAATATTTTCAAAATCCGCCTACTGACACGCCCACAATTATTTTTTTTTTATTTTTGAAAGTTCAAAGTTTGAGCTAGGGAGCTGAAATTTATAGTATATACTCTCTAAGTGCCCTTTATGCTCATACTTAATTTTTTTTTAAATCCGCCTACTGACACGCCCACAATTAAATAAAACAATTTTATTGAAAAACCAAAGTTTGAGCTAGGGAGCGTTTTTATTTACAAAAGCTTAGTTTTTTCGATAAAATCCTTTAAATTTTTGTCACGCCCACTTATGAGATATAGGAATAAGAATAGGGTATCCAACAGTTCGCCCAAGCGGACTGTAGCCCGCCCCTATGTTTTAAATGGCATCTTGCTGCAGTACCCCATATTGGACCCCCATAGCATAGTAGGATAGCCTGGAAAATTACTTTGTAAATTCTAATCTTATTGCCGTTTGTGAGTGAGGATTTTCTATTGACGAAAAGGTAAAGCATCTGAATTGCAATACCCGTTTTCACTAACGTACTTTGAATATGTTGATCAAATGTATGTTTTGTATATAGGTGGACCCCGCGATACTTTACGAATTGCTCCCATGGTACGAGTATCGTGCTACCATTTATTTTAAGCTGTCTGCTGGGAAGATAGCAAGCTTTTCTTTTTCATGCGAAAAAGATAGCTTGCATCTTCCTAACATTCATCTTAATTTTCCATTTGTTATAATAATTTTCAAGTATTTCGATCGCAAATTTTAGATTGGTCTCAATGTTGAGAGCAAATTCATGCGACGAAAATACCGCAGTAAACATGGCTGCTTCACATTGCGTAAGACTTGGAAAATCTGAAGTATAGATATTGAATAGGGTTAAACCTAGGACTTAGTCTTGGTGTGCCAGCATCAAAAAATAACATGTTAGAAACAACACAATTTACTTGCACCTGAAAACATCTATTGGATAAGAAACTCTGAACAATTTTACATAAATACAAAGGAAAGTCTAAGTGTAACATTTTATATATTATTCCATTGTGCCAGACAGAATCAAAGGCGTTTTTTTGATATCTATCAATATCATGCCCGTTGACCGACCACGTAAACGATGCTCTAATACATGATTCCAATTTTTTTTTACCTGGTGTGAAGTGCTGTGAAAGCATCGAAAACCGAATTGTACATCAGGAAAAATATCTTTATCTGAAACAATTCTTAAATTGTATTGCTTGAGGATTTTTTCATAAACTTCACTGAAGAAGTTGTTTTAAGTAGGTATGCATTTGGAACTTTGTCTAGTCCTCCTACTTTTCGGGTTTGCAACAGCTTGACAACATTACTAACGTTTTCTTCAGCTACTAATGCAGTAGAAGGAGTCAATTCATTTGACATGTTAAATCTTTCGATTGTGTCCCCAACAAGTTCGTTTGTTACAAACTCACTGCTACTGTTGAGAGACCAGGTGATTTTTTGAAAAAATTGTGCCGTGTAAGTTTGCTTTCTCAACATCTTTAAAATATGTCTTGGAAGAATACTTTAGAAATGGTATCTTTCGGGGTTATATGACATTTTCCAGATTTTGGCGATATGAAATAGCACTTCTACTTACTTAGCCGGATCCCGACCCCTGAAGAGTCTCTGCCTGAGACACTACAGCCTTCCATCCTCTGCGATCTCGGCCAGGCTTCTCCAGTTCTTCAGACCAAGCGCTCTGGAATCCGCGATGGCTTGGTCTTAAAAACGGAGGTTCGGTCTTCATTACCTTAACCCACGTTGCTGGGAGTTGAAGATCCTCTTGGCTCAATCATTATTTTCAATGTAGTTAGGTCTACAGGTATTTTTATACCCTATTCTAAGGGTATATTAATTTTGACGCATAGTTTGTAACATACCTTAATATTGTCCGTAGACCCCTAAAAGTTACTATATTTATGATCAGCATCGATAGTAATGTCGATCTAGCCATGTCCGTCCGTCCGTCCATCCGTCTGTCGGCAAAAATTAGGCCTTTAAACTGGACCTAGAGAGCTGAAATTTTAACCATATACACGCCCACAAACTCAAAAAGACAAAATTTTGGAATTTTCTGCTGGAAAACTGAAATTTTTTATATATGATCTATAACTCCTAAAACTGCTCGGGATAAAAAAATTTTAAAATCCGCCCACTGACACGCCCACAAATAAATAAAACAATTTTTTTGAAAATTCAAAGTTTGAGCTATTGAGCTGAAGTTTATAATATATACTCTCTAGGGGCCCTTTATTCTCATGTGTTAATTTTTTTTAAATCCGCCTACTGACACGCCCACAATTAAATAAAACAATTTTATTGAAACACCCAAGTTTGAGCTAGGGAGCGTTTTTTTGATAGAATCCTTTAAATGTTATATAACAAAATATGTAGAGCGTTCTTAACAATTCAACCATACTTAAACTTTTGTCACGCCCACTTATGAGAGATAGGAATAAGAATAGGGTATCCAACAGTTCGCCCAAGCGTACTGTAGCCCGTCCCTATGTTTTGTTTTTATTTTTATTTTTATTTATTTAGTGATTTACCTATATACAGTAAGATACAATATCTTATAAACTAGTGAAAGGCATACAATAGTTGAAGCGAGTATAAAAAGCTATATGAGTTACAAAACGAAGAATTCATGTTGATGAGAAAAAAGAAATAATGAAAAGTAAAGCATAAGCAATTTTTACACGAAAATATACAAAAAATCAATACAAAATTTTAAGAATTCAAGGAGAGATACGATTTTAATTCATTTTTAAGTTTAGTTGTGTTATTTAAACTTCGGATAGAGTAGGCTAAGGGGTTCCGCAACCGTGTGGAGTGAATAAAAAACTGACGCTCAGAAGTTAAGCAAGAGTACCGAGGAGGGATCAATTGAGCAGATCTGCTTGAGGTGTTATATCTTATTTTTTCATATATATAAGTCGGTTGATGTGTTAAAAGTATGTCCGAAAACAGGCAAAGAGTTCAAAATTTGAGAAGATTGTCGAAAGTCATATTGTAAAGTTGGCTGGAGTAGAGTGATATTCGATCAAATTTACGCAATCCGAACACATATCGCGCAATACAATTAAATGCCACATTAAGTTTCCTCTTGGATGCATAACTACAGCTCGCAAAAATTTCACAAGCATATGTTAAAACTGGCATGGCTAGAATTTTAGCAAGTAAGACTCGTGTTTTAAAGGGTGTAAAGGATTGGGTCGCCCACAACGTTCGGATAACTCCATAAGTCTTGCCGACTGCAAGATTAATGTGGTTGTCCCAAGTTAAGAATCGATTAAAGGTTACCCCAAGGTTCTTGACGGATTCTACATACTCAATAGGAGCATCTTGGAGTGTGAGGATAGGAAAATAAGCCAGATCTAGGGGCTTTCGCGAAATCACAATGCACTTAGTTTTATCTCGATTTAATATCAGTCCATTTTGTTGAGACCACTGCACTATATCGGCAAGATCATTATTTATCGATTGCGCGGCGTGCTCTATTAAACCCAGAGGACAGCTTAATACGAGCTGAGCATCATCAGCATACAAATGAATTGAGCTGTTTTTGATGACATTAGGAAGATCGTTGACATAAAGGGAGAAAAACAAAGGCCCTAGTATGGATCCCTGAGGGACACCACTTATGATAGGCAGGGGGTTTGAAAGGGATTTGTTAACATCTACGGCTTGAAATCTGTGAGTTAAGTATGACGGTACTAACTTTATAGCACAAGGCTCGAAATTATATATATGAGACAACTTGCGGCACAAAAAAGAGTGGTCAACCAAATCAAACGCCTTAGAAAAATCAAGAAGGACTAAGAAGGACACTTTGTCTTCGTCAAGAGCTTGCCTAATATCTTCAGACACACCTATCACAGCAGTGATACAACTGTGTTTTTGTCGGAAACCAGATTGCTTAGATGATAATAGGTTGAACATGGCGAGATGACGGCTAATTTGCTTTTGGAGGATCCTGTTACAAAATATGAGTTAAAATTAATATAC
Source organism: Portevinia maculata (assembly GCA_949715645.1). Lineage (NCBI taxonomy): Eukaryota > Metazoa > Arthropoda > Insecta > Diptera > Syrphidae > Portevinia > Portevinia maculata. The sequence goes on along the minus strand of OX454526.1, from coordinate 78,676,215 downwards.
CCATAGAATAGGATATACAAATGTAAAATCGCACTTAACGTTATTGGGCGATACGACATTTTTTGTCTTAGGCGATTTGACGTTTAGCCGCCGATCCCAATTGCCTGCATATTATTCTTGCACATCCAGTTACATACCGTATCTACACTTGAGAACCGCAATGGTTTTCCCCCAAAAGCGACTGAGTTTCTAACTTGAATCGGTTTTGTAGAACTGGCCAAACACATTTCTAAAATTTTCAATAATTCAAAACCAAGATTAACAAACAGTTACGAGTATTTTTAATAACATTATCTTACTCTAAAGCGCAATCTATGTTTTGAGCTTGTTTTATAAAAACAAAGAAATCTCTTGCGTAAATTATACTACGAGGGCGGGTCAATAAGTCCGTGACTTTTGGAATAAAACACAGATTTTTTGATAAAAAAAAATTTTATTTTTAACGTAGTCTCCCTTGAGCTCTATACACTTTGTCCAACGCTTTTCCAATTTTTGTATCCCTTCCAAAAAAAATGATTTGTCGAGGTCCTCAAAATAGGCCTTTGTTTGCGAGATGACTTCATCATTGAAGTCAAATCTTTTTACACCAAGCCATTTCTTCAGGTTTGGGAACAAGAAGTAGTCGCTCGGAGCCAAATCTGGAGAATAGGGTGGATGAGGGAGCAATGCATAGCCCAATTCATGGTTTTTTGCCATGGCAACTGCACATGTGTGCACCCTTCCATTGTCTTGGTGGAAAAGAACTTTTTTCTTGGCCAAATGAGGTCGGTTTTTTTCAAATCGTCATTGAATCGGTCCAATAAGTTGGCATAATATTCCCCATTGATTGTTCTTCCCTTTTGAAGGTAGTCAATGTGGATTATCCCGCGTGCATCTCAAAAAACAGTCGCCATAACTTTATTGGCTGACAAACCCACCTTGGCCTTCTTTGGCGCCGATTCACCCTTAGAAACCCACTGTTTCGACTGTTGTTTGGTCTCTGGTGTGTTGTGATGGATCCATGTTTCGTCCACCGTTACAAAACGGAGCAAAAACTCCTCCATATTGCGATTAAACAACGCCAAACCTTCCTGTGAAGTTGTTACACGATTGCGTTTATGGTCGACTGTGAGCAAACGCGGCACCCATCTTGCGGAAAGTTTTCTCATGCCCAAGTGATCATTCAAAATTGAAACCACTGAGCCATGCGAGATCCCTACGGCTTCCACGATCTCTCGCACTTTCAATCTTCGGTCGGCCAACACCATATCGTGATTTTTTTCGATTGTTTCGGGTGTAGAGACCTCAACTGGGCGTCCAGGATGTTCGGCATCTTCAGTGCTTGTACGGCCACAACGAAATTCAGTAAACCACTTTTTTACCATTGAAATCGATGGTGCAGAGTCCCCATAGTATTTTTCAAGCTTAGCCTTGGTCTCGGTAATGGTTTTTTTTCGCAAGAAATAATGCTTAATAAGCACACGAAATTCACTTTTTTCCATTTTCTCCTCAAATTAGTGAGTAGTCTGATAAAAATAGCTGTCAAACACAAACTAACTGACGCAGCAAGTTTAAATTTTGACAGGAGTCAACTGACAGATGCCTGTTGACAGGAGCAGTGTTGCCGTTTCAGTAAAGAGGTCAGAAATTCAAAAAGTCACGGACTTATTGACCCGCCCTCGTATATTAGGTATTTGATAACAATCGAATAGATGCGTGCCCCTTAAATCAGAATCATGAATTGCATAAAGCTAGCGATTGCACCAAAAGACACAGATCGGTAATGAATAGGTACCTAATACTTAGAGAATAATTTATTTGTATTAATAACTTATTATTGCATGGAAATCAAGAAATTTTGATTTTGAAAGCCAGTACTTTTCGACAACGTCCAATTAACCTTTGAACTTAAATTGGAACATGTTATGAATTGCCAACTATTTTGGCAATGCTAAACAACGCATTTGATTAAAATGAAATTGTCGGTCGCATATCAACTAATACATCTGCACTGCATAACACGTTCTAATCTCTGTTTGTTTAATTTCCAGTTGGATGATGTCTGTTTGACGCAAATCGCAAGATTTATCAACTTCTTGGGAGACCACATAGTATTAGTAGCTATACGACCTACGACTATGATGCGCTTTAATTATCATTTTAATTTGATTTTTGTAAACATTTCAATGTAAGGAGAGCAGCTTTACTATTAAGTCATGCTAATCTAATAAGATAGGTAATGTGTTTCCAGTCGTACTTATTCGTAGAATGGAATTGCGTGCCAGATCAAGGGTGACTGATACAAGAAAAAAAATTACACAACTAATTGTATTACATACATAAGTCTTTATTCATTTCATATTGTACTTTGTTAGGTAGATAATTGATTAGTAGTAGGGCCCACACTGACTGGCATCAATTTGGTTAGTTTTTTTTTACTACCATTTATACGTAAATATACTGAAGAGACTTATATTGTTATTGTGTTGAATTTTTGAACATAAACTGAGTGCCTATGGAAATATCCAAAAAAGTATCCCGCTTTAAGTCCATAATCGTTGCGTCTATTCCTCTGCCTGCAGGTCTCCTTTATGCCAATATTTACATGCTAAAGTGATTTTAACAAAGATTAAATCCTTGCTAATACCTCCTCCTCTCTTATTTTCTTTTATTTTTTATTTATTATTTTTTTTACTTCATGTTGATACACAAAACAAAAGTATACATAAATATGCTTTAAATTAAACATTGTATTCAACAAAAAATAGCTGCAATCATTCGTTTGTCATAAGGACAAATGATTTAAACCGTTTGATTCAAAATAGTATGTATAGAACCGTATGTCAATACGAGAAAGCCAATTGGGAAAAACTGAACGGTTTCTTTAAGAGTTTTAACTGGTCGCTATGCTTGTTCGACAGCGACGTGGATGATATATGATAACAAACATGATTTTACTGGGTATGAAATGCTTTATCCCTAACCGGATAAAAAGTATTACCTCGAGCTGCAAAGAGGCTATCAGGATGATAGAGGTAAGCTTTCGGTCTTATAAGGCCAACTAATCTGAGGAAAACCGGAAAAAATTTAAACGAGCCAGAAATGACTACAATGCCTTCATTAAACCTATGACTAAAAGGTGAGGCAAAAATACCACAAAGTCCCACGGTTAGTAAAAACTTTTGGTCATTTGTTAAAAACATCCAGAATTTGACTTCATCATCTATCCCGACACTCATTTACAATGACAATCCAGCTGTCAGCTCTATAGATAAGGCCAATCTGCTTGCTGCTCACTTTGCAGACAGCTCAACTCTCCCAGACTTATACACTTTCGCACTCGTACCTACAGCAGCTGGAGTACTTCGAGGTATTGACACTCAAAGATCCGCTGGTCCAGATGGTAGTTCCCCTGTCGTTCTGAAGAGGTATTTTTCAACGCTTGGCAAAACCACTATGCAAGCTTTTCTATCTGTCCTGTTCTTCAGGGGTCTTTCCGAGAAGATGGAAAACAGCGTTTGTCCAGCCTGTACCAAAAAAGTGAATCTTCTTCTCCCTCCAGCTACCGACGAATAAACTGGCGATAAAACTCATCGGCGCCCGAGACATTGCGAGAACGATTGGCTCTCTTAGTCATCGTCGTAATGTCTCCTGTCTTTCGTTATTTTATCGTTATTATTCCAAACCCGTATTCAGACGTACAGTGAAGTTCAAAGAATCTTTCGTCAGTCGTACAACATGAATGTGGAATACTCTTCCACGATCCATTTTTCCTTCACATTATAACCTACCTACCAACGCGCATCGGCATCTCTCCTTTTCTTCTAATCCTAATTTCCCTAACATCCGCGCTGTATAGCTACTACATGATAACAGTACATTATAAAATAAAAATATTTTTGTGGTCTAGTGTTAAAAGCCAAGTTTTTGTTGTATTTAAAAAGAAGTTTTTAATCCCTCACATTTAAGAGCAATAGGCACGAGGAGCATTAGCTATATAAAAGTGAGAAAAATGTGCTTTCTTAACCCTTGGAAAGGTGACTAAATTGCTGATGTTAACTCATAGATTATGACTGGAATATAATTTAATAACATCATATAATCAAAAAATATTTAAGAACTTTGTAAACAACCAAATGCCTCAAGGGAAGAAATTTTAGTTTATTGAAAAGTTAAAACCACCCCAGCAATTGAGTCCATATTGCACCTTGGAAATAATCAAACCATTGAATACTGACTTAAGAATAGGTAACTGGCAGTAGAGACTCAGATGATAAAAATGCGTTGCGACCTTGTTCATATATTACTTCACAGAAGAGATTTGTATTTTCATTCCAACAGAGTTTTAAATTAAGAATAATACCCAAACATTGGCAGATGATCTCGCCAAAAAAGAAACCACATTACCTCCTTTACCTGATAAAGGTTCTCTAGGTATACCAATCGCTACTTGTAAACTCTTGTTTAAGCTATCCGCAATCGAGAGAACAAACCTTAGGTGGACAAGTAGCAATACATGTCTAGCGACTAAGCGGATCTGGCCAAAACTGGATCTGCGACGCTCTAAGTGTCTAATCTCATTAAACCGACTGCATATTAGCTCCACTATAGGTGTTATCACAGGTCACTGCTTAATAGGCAGGCACGCATCTGGACTCGGTGCGTGCTCAAATGACTTCTGCAGAAGCTGCATGGACGAGGAGGAGGAGGAGACTGTACTTCACCTTCTCTGCACGTGTCCTGCGCTCTCCCATAGAAGAAATCTTCATCTAGGGGACTTTGTTACGGTCCACTTCCGCGACACAGGACACTAAGAGCCAATGAAGATGGTCGTGGGATATTGATGGTAAATGGGCGCCACGCGATTAATCTTAGCGTCCCGAGACCTGCTTCCAGAAGAATCTCGACTACCTGGAAGAGTTCGCGTATCGGATTGAGCACATAAAAAAACGTTAGACAAAAAAAAAATCTATCCTTACCAACGTAAGCTTATTTATTTAAAATTCAACGAAAAATAAAACTCCAATCCGGCAATAAAAAAAAATAACTTATAAGAAAAATTGACCTACGCTGGGATTCGAAGACACCCCTTTCCCAAAAGGGCCACAACGTTGTCACCCTTGAGTTCACAAATTTAGCCCACACGGCTACAGAGGTGTGTCACAATTAGTTCCCCCAGCAGAGAAGAAGCAAAAAAAAAAAAAACAGGATGTCCCAACAACCAGATAGAAGTAATAAATAAAATAAAATAATAAAAAAAAGGCAAAGTGACAGAATAATTAAAAAAATATCAGAATTTAAGCAAAAACAACCAAAAAGTATGGAAATGATTTTAAATAAAATAAAAAAAGAATATACTGACGACTCCTCAGCCTCGAACCAGCAACGCGTTCACCTCAAGCAGGTACTTTACTTTTACTTTTAAATTCATTTTTATTAATTATTAGCTTATATCAACTTAAATACTAGACAAAAATGATTAAATCTAACTTAAAATTAACAGGATACTTATTCTAGATTATTGATCCTTATGCGGACGCCCTAAACTTAACTCTATCTTATAATTATTGCCTTTCGGCCTAAAAACTATTTTACGAACTAATCTTACATAATTATGTTTTCATCGAGAAAATTGTTAAGAAAACTCGGAATCTTTATCAAATTTTATATTTTTATATAAAAAAACAAATTACAAACTACCTACTCTACTTACTTAAACTACTTAGCATATTCTAACTATAATTAGGATTCTGAGCACTCGTTGCCTGGCGCAACAAGTGGTCAAAATCCCAATTGCTTTCCGAGCGCCTGGTAGTCGTCAACGTGCACACGCGCCGCCGTGAGCCGACTGAAGCCTTAGAGCGTCAGTCAACTCCCGGAAGCACCACCACACGTTGGCGAGCCCGGCCTCTCCCAAAAACGCCCTAGCTGACTTAATCTAACTTATAAGCTAAGAGGATGTTACCTAGAGTAACGCACCGTCCTGGGAGGGCATGTTGACCACTCCCCCCTCAACAAGCCACCAAAATTCGGCGAATTGCTTTTCCGTGTCGAATATATCCCTCTCCGATATTGCGGTACTAAAACGGAGGAGCTCATGAGCATTGGCGACGTCCCCGTCATGGCGGAGCCGCTTATCTCTCGCGCTGCGGTAGCGATGGTATAAGACCGGGATACCATCCCTCGTCTGTACCAGCCCTTTTGAATCAATATGGATAAATGCCTCTGGCGGGATAAAGCCAGACCGGAGCGTACTCTCTATGTACATTTCATTGGGGTAGTAAGCCCCAAATATCAGACTATTGTCGCTGGCCATCGCCCTTGCAACGTGCCTTCGAGTGACCTTAATGAGGAAATTGTCAATCCTATTCAACTGAGCCCCATCGTATAGGACCTTGTTGGGATAGTATTTTATATAGTTGGATTCGGGCGTTCGGAACAACCGGAGACAGGTCCTAAGACATTGTCTCTCCAAAACCCGAATCTTTTCCATATAACTAGGCGCTATATTAAACCACAATGGACAACCATAAGCGATGATCGGCCTTATAAGGGCCACGTAGCAAATGACCTTCACCCTAGAGTCAAGTTGACTGCTATGAAACAGTCTCCTTGTCAGAGCATAAGCCTTCTTGGCCCCAGCAAGACAAGCAACTATATGTCTATCGAAATACAGATACTGGTCAAGCCAGATACCCAGATATCTAACTACGCTTCTCACCGCCAATGGCTGCCCATTTTGTCCAATAATGGCCAATTTCTTCCAGTTTTTTCTGGTATCCCTAGAGGCCCCAGCCAATGGAGTTCTGAACAAGATTGTTTCCGTCTTCTGAAAGTTGATTTTCAACTTCCAGTCGTCGCAATATCGCTTAATTTGATCGAAGTCACGCTGCAAAAGGATATTAATGACCTCGATTTTCGGACCTGATCTGTATGCCACCAAATCGTCGGCATACGCTATAGCATGTCTGAGTGAACCCACCAGATCACTCGTGTAAATGTTAAACAGGATCGGAGAATTGACCGCCCCCTGCTGTAAACCGTTTTTAATTTCAAAGACTCTGCTCGAAGTCACGTTGCCACATTTGACAACGAACTTCTTTCCCATAAGCATATTATAAATTATATATAGCAAAGGTTTGTGCATCCCCCGCCTGGTCAACTTGTAGAAAAGTCCCTCTAACCATACGGTGTCGAAAGCCTTCTCAAAATCAACCAGACAAGCACCCGTGCATTGGTTTTTGCATTTATTCCACTGAATGTCGGAAACCAGTTTCGACGCGGCATGAATAGTGTCATGCCTCGCCCTGAAACCAAACTGGTTGTCCGGGATTATGTTATTGTCCTCGACCCACTTTAACAGGGCTCTATTTACAACCTTTTCAAAGACCTTGCTAATATTCGGAAGCAAGCTAATTGACCGGAGATTGGCAGGGTTCGTCCTATCTTTACATTTTTTCGGGATAGGGTGTACCACAGCTACCTTCCAATGCGCCGGATAATGTGCATTATTCAGCGCATTGTTAAACAGCGTGGTGAAAATATCTACAGCCTCCAAAGGCAGGTGTCTCAATACGACGTTTGGGACACCATCCATCCCCGCCGACTTTTTATTCTTTAGTGACTCGAAGATGCACAGAAGATCATCCTTCGACACGAACAAGTGCGATGCATCTCGGCCATTGGCGAAAACTGCATTAGCATGGTTTTCATCAGTGAACACGGTGAATCCGTTATTCTCAGATCGCCAATTCTCAAGTTCGGTGCGGAGATAGAAGTGGCTCACCAGAGCCCTATTCTCAATGTCGTGGTTACGGCGAACAGGATTGTTCACCGTATACACGGCCTCGAAACAAGCGCCCAGCAAATCCACTTTCTCCTGTGGGTCCTCGACCACGAAAAAATCGTCGTTTGAAGCGACACTTTCTGGACTTATTCCAGCAGTCAGTATTGTCTGTCTGTTCTCTGCTGTCTGGGAGATTCGAACACAAGGAATATCATTGTGATCTTTCCTCCTGAACAACTTATTTATCTGTGGGAACATATTCGGACTACAGGTTTTAATAGCCCGAATTTTATTGCCCCAATACAGACTTACAGATTTTCTGTAATTTTCTTTTATCAGCTGTTTCAGGATTCGGATCTCTGACTTCAGCATCCTTACCTCCGGGTCGTCGCGATCAGTAAATTGCCTGTACAGCCGTTTAAGCCTCGAGAGCAGTCTACTTTTCTGTCGGTATAGTGCGTCGATTGTAGGGTTTCTGTACTTTTCTGTCTGGTCGTCGTCGGAACGTCCTACCCGAGGAATAGTTCGTTCCATAGTTCGTTTGATGGCGTCGTTCATTTGCAATAAATGCCGATCAATGTCATCATTTGTCATGTTACTGTTTGTCGGTGGGTCGATCCCACTCGAACGTATATCTCGCTTTAAAAATCTGGAGAAGCGCGACCATTGTGCCCTCCGATAATCGAATGAACACACTGCTTCGTACTCCTCCAGCAGCGTTTGCTCGTTCAGGATCCGTATTGCGGCGGCGAGTCCGTAGTGGTCACTATCGTACTCAAACGCACGCAAACAGTTCCGCGTGTTTTGATCTATGTTCGTCAGTTGAAATCTTGCGTCCGTTAAGGCGAAGTCCAGGAAAGCACCGCTTCTTGGGAAAGAAGGGATATCCGTCGCGTACAACTCGAGGTTGTACTCAATCATATTGAGGCGCCACCAGTCGTGAAACTGGTTGCCCCTGGGATTTGCAGTAACATTTCCCCATGCCGCATGTTTGGCATTAATATCTCCGGCCAAGAAGTAATAATTCTCCTCCGAGTTCAGCTGCAGACCACGAAAAAGTGTCTCGAGCTCTGTCATAAATTGGTTTGGTGGAGGTGCAGCAGGTGCGTAAAGCGACACCACATACATTCTCCTCCGGCTATGGAGAGGAATGCATATGATGCATGCCTCCAACAACTGGAACCTACGCACGTCTCCGCTGTATATAACCCTATGGCGCAGGCCTTTTCGAATTAAGATTCCAACCCCACCTCCTTGAGTGGAGTGAGGCCGGTCTCTTCTTATTACATGATAGTCTTTGTATCCCAGTTTGTGCTTCTGATTTAGCTTAGTTTCGCTAACCAAAAGCACATCCGGGTTTTCGGTTTTCAACAAATTGGCAAGTGACGTTCTTTTCTCGATCCTGACTAGTGAATTAACATTCACAGCAAGGATCTTTAAGTTTCCCTCATCCAGCGCAGCCATTAGATTTATGGCACACCAGACCCCACAAACAGCTCCGAATAGATAAAGTCAATTCGGGCCGCTTGTTCATTTAATTGTTTCTGGAACTTGTCGATCTTTCCGTGCAGAGACAGAAGGATCGATTTTAAGTCCAGATCCACCTCTGGTGCCTTTTGGGCTACCTTTGGTTGGATTGATGTCATGTGGGCTTGACCCGGTCCAGCTGCCATTTGGGCAAAGGACACGTTGGGTGCCACAAAATTCGAGAACGAGCGACTCTTTTGACGCCTATCGTCTTCCGACTGCTGTTTGCGGGCCTGGACTCGCTTTTTCAGCTCCTGGTACTTTGGGCAACCCCTGAAGCTGGCGGGATGCCCAGAGTTCCTGCAGAGCACACAAGAGAGGACACCCCGGTCTTCGACTCTCTCCTTGCCAAGAGAACATTCACCATGTTTGTGGTCTTTGTCGCACTTGACGCATCTAAACTGCATGTTGCAGTTAGCTGCGGCGTGCCCGAACCTTTGGCAGCGCATACATTGAAGTATGCGATCTGACCTCTTTATTTTCTCCCACCTTACAGCATGGTAGTACAGGAAGCGGATATTTCGCAGCCTGTCGATTTTGCTGTCGGGAGTGAGCTGAACCAGGAAGAATGGTAAGTGACGGTTACCACCCCTTGCCACAGCCGAGGAAAACGGCTTGACCCCCACGAACTTGAGGTCATCGCTTTCAAAGTTCTTTAGCTCTCTTTCGAGCTCCTCCGTTTTTATTGAGGGATCAATTCCCTTTAATACAACGGTTTTTAGCTTTTGCTCTCTTGGGGTGTACGTAAAGTACTCGGTCTTAACCTCTCCCAAGGCGGTGCGCACCCTATTGTACTCCTCTATTTCTTCACAAATAATTATATGTTTATTGGCCGATAGCCTTTTAACATGAAAGTTCTTTGTTATAAGCCTACATAACCTTATACTATCACTTATATCGAAATTACTCACATTAATCGGTGGAATTTTGTTCTTCCTTGCTGGTTTCTGCTGCTGTTGCTGCTTTGACTGCTGTTGCTGATTTGGCTGCAGTTGCTGCTTTTGCTGCTGCTGTTGCTGCTTTTGTTGGTTCTGTTGCTGTTGTCGTTGTTGTTGCTTCTGTTGATGTTGTTGCTGGATTTGCTCCCTCAGCACTATTTGTTGTTGCTGCTGCTGTACTTTTTTCAGCCTCAACTGCTCACGTTTCTCAAGGAGCTCTTTGATGAGTTGGTCAAGCTGAGCCTCCTCATCATCTTCCTCTCTATCCTCCATTTGGATGACATTGCTATCATCGTCGTCGACCGGTAGGTCCCTGAAGGAGTTTCCCTCTCCGACGTACCGGCCCGCTCGCACTTCAGCTTCGTAAGAGCTGGTGTTATCCGTGTCATCATCGGTACCAGCCATCGATGATTCCACATTAGGGCCTGCCAGGTTCGCCCTTCTCTTCGCAGAAAGATTCGGCTTCGGATTAAGCTTCCGTCGCCTCTTCTCCACCTTTCGAAACTCCTCCTTCTCTACTTCTGTAGCTGGGTTTTCAGCTGCTGCTACTGACTTTGTTGGTGCTGGTATTGCCTGCGAGAACACTCGCCTAGGCAACGATCAACCCGTTGTTGTTGCTGCAATTGGTGCCATTTTAGAAGCATGTGCAGCTACTGCCCTTGGCATACACACTGCTGCTGCTGCTGTTCTCGTTGCTGTTGCTATTGTTGTTGTTGTTGCTGATGTTATTGCTGCTGTTGTTGCTGCTGTTGCTGCTTTCGTTACTGCTGTTGTTGCTGCTGTTGTTGCTGCTGATTTTTTTGCCGGCTCACGTGTTCGCACCACACGTCGCAACGGCACACCCACACCCGTAAGCGGGACCACCGATTTTCCGGGGTCCATCGCCTGATAATGCGGCACTTTTTTTTTTGTTTTTTTTGTGTCTCTATCACTATATTTCCGAAAAAAAATAAAATTAAAAAATTGAAGACTGGCCGAGAATCGAACCCGAGTCTCCGGCGTCAAAGTCGGACGCCTAACTTACTAAGCCAACTTTGGACTTAAAAATGCTTGGCTAAATCGCTTTTATAATCGATACACTTTCCGTTTTTCCCGCTGAACACTAACTAGCCGACCTATCTCGATGAGAGCTGCGGCACGACTGTGAGAGGCGGACGTCTAGCTTACTAAGCCAACTTTGGACTTAAAAATGCTTGGCTAAATCGCTTTTATAATCGATACACTTTCCTTTTTTCCCGCTGAACACTAACTAGCCGCCCTATCTCGATGAGAGCTGCGGAACGACTGACTCCGGCACCTCATCACCCAGGCTAAAGCTTAACCTGAGGTGGCTAAGGAATATTTGTATGGAGGAAAGGTGAAAACTTGGCTACGCCCAATCTTTACAAACGTATCATAACAACTTCTTGTTCAATGACACAAGCGACTTAGCCAGCACTGGCGCTAGAAGTCTTTCGCGCTTCATAAGAAGCTCCTACTGGTTCAACGAGCAGTGAGGGTAATCCCGAGATCTGTGTGGTACCACAATGGACCTATCATTGGTTTAAGTGTGTTGGCTTTGGCTGACAGCCACGTCTACCTAACCTAACCTAACCAAACATTTAAATCTATCAACACGTTCGATATCAAAGCAACTATATGGGCACTGGGTACTATCATTAAACACTGTAGTATTGGTATACCGAAATTAAGAGCAGCAAGGTGAATGAAGGCCGGTCAAGTTAGACATCATAAATTTGGTTTTATTACTTACAATTAGTTTGTGCAAATGAACCCATTTGCTTAAAATCTCCAAATCATTGTTCAATAAGAAACACAAATTAAGACAATTGCCGTCTACGTAGGATTAAGCTGTATCGTCCGCAAATGCTGTTGCCTTACCTTTGAAGGGCTGAATAAATAAAGAATTGATAAACCTAAACACGGAACGCCCATGTTGAATAAATTTGTAAAACCGCAGCTTTCTTTAATATTAACTAAATGGCTTGGTCTTTAAAATAGAGGTTCGGTCTTCTTTGAGGTCTCGATATGAGAGCTGTGAGTGGAAGATCCTCTTCGCTGGAGTATTAATGTCCATTGGCTTGATTCGGCCGAGCCAATGTAGTTGACTTATTTTAGCTTTTTGGACTACATCCACATCTTGGTACATCCCATAGAGATCGCGGTTGTATCTTATCCTCCATTCACCCTCCTCGCACACAGGACCAAATATCCGACGGGGTATTTTCTTTCGAAGGACCCAATATTAGCTCTCTTTCCTGTTTATCGTCCAGCATTTAGCGCCATACAGCAGAATCGGCAGTATCAGTGTTTTTAAAATTTAAACTTCCGAGTGAGGAGTTTTGAGCCCATATGTTTTGCCAAACCGAACTAGCAACGGTTTCGTAAGGTAATTCTTCGTCGGATCTCTACTTCCAGGTGCAAACTCTCATATCGTAGACCGTTGACGTTCTGGGTCTGGTGGCCTTATCCGAGACTTCTTGTGCCTCTCTGATAACTACGGTGATCGACGTGGTCACTAAGTTAAGAAGGGATGTCAGAGCTGCCGTTGGCTCATAGAAAATTCACCCGAAACCATTTCTTTGTCAACACACTGACTAGTCTTGATGACAGCGTTGACTCAATCTTGTGAATTCATCCGCCGAACGTCATTTTTCTGAAGGACCCATGTAAGACTTCTGACACTCATCAGCTAGTCTTTCCGGCAGAGCATTATAATGTTCCTATTTTCTTTCGATAAGCTACGTATGGATAGTCATGACCAGTACCCGGTGCCTAAGATGTAGAGGTAAAATCAGCACAATTGATGTCTAGTCTCAGTTACAGCTATTGTGCATCGCCAAGCAGCTCCGGATCTTCAATTTTATTGAGGCCACTGGCCACTTATATTTATTTTTACCTTTATCATCTATATAATTTCAGCTATCAGATTTCCACAAATTGATTGCCATTTGGACATAGCCTACATAGGACTAGCGGAAATATATATTTTATACACAGCACAGATTTAAAATAAAAATATGTACAATAAAAATAAAAATCAAATAGCTATATTATTGGATTTGTGAATTGAAATTACAATTTTACTCTTCGAGCTTTCTGTTCAGAAAATAGATCTATGGCCTTGTCATAATTTAACTCGTGTGCAATTCGATTTTCTATCGCTAAGATTGCAAGACTCGATAAACGTTCCTGGCTCATAGATCATCTCAAATATTTTTTAATTAGTTTTATTTTGCTTAACAATACAAATATTAGGAAAAGCATCCTGCAAATCATGTGCATAGATCTGTTGCAAGAGATAGAAACCGTTAGCCTTTTCTATATCACCAAATAAAAGCGGAGCTTGCTCTTTTAAAACGTAGAGTTCTTGGCAGAATTCAACGGCGCTTAAATCTAGCTCGGTTTTCCTCTCCTGTCTTTCCAGCAACTTCTATGAAACCAATGAAACTTTCTTTTATATCACACACATCAACAGTTCTTTTTACATATCGAATTACCTGGCTCATTTGTTCTGTTTGGGATACATCTGGAGTGCAGTCGAACATTATCGTGTAGTATTTGGATTCTTTAAAGTAATTTAAAATGCTATTTCTAACTGTTTTTGCCGTTATTTCGATTATTTCATTCTGTATTGTTTGTTTGTTTGTTTATTTATTTACTATTGTGTTAACACGTAGATACATTAATTGTGTAACAGTTATAAAAGGTTAATTTCAAAAGTACATAATTTCAAATTAAAACAACGATTTAGAACAAAATTAAAACTACATACATACTTATAAAAAAATGAACAAAAAAGAAAAAAAAGAATAAAATGAAATGAAAACAAAAACCCTAAAACTCTAAAACAAGTTTGGAATTATGTGCAAAAATATTCTTTCAATTTTCTCTGGAAGTCGCTGAAGCCTGATGATCTCCTAATGTTAACCGGAAGCGTATTCCACAGTCGAATGGCGTACACAAAAATTTGTTTTTTCGTTGTATTATATTTATAGGTCGGTAAAACTAGAATTCTGCTTCTAGCTGAAGAAGCAAATTGTAAACTTTGGAACAGATAATCTGGTGCCTGGCTGTCTTTCAGATTAAACAGGAACGTCAATGTTCTGTAATCCATATAACGTTGCAGGTCCATTCCCAGACATTCTTTCATACGCCTGGAAATGTGTTCTCTTCTACTTAAATTGTAGACGAATCGCACTGAACTGTTTAAGGCGGCCTTTAACTTATGGAAACTGTGGCTGTCTAAATCACAGAAAACTGGATAGGCGTAAAAACGGATAGGTAACAGAAGTTACTTCACTAACATGGTTTTAATATTGAGGGGCAGACAGTTTCCCGCTTGATGAAGAGCTCGCAGCGAGCCGTAAATTTTACCAACTGTTTTTGTGATGTGGTCCTCCCACGTAAAAGTTTGATTAAATGATTAAAGATTTTTGACGCTGGAGGCGTAAATTAAGGGTGAGCCATCAATTATAATTTGGGGTATGGTTAGGGTATCCATACGTGATCGGGCTATAACGATTGCCTGACTTTTGAAGGAATTAAGCGTCAATTTGTTTCTGCGGGACCACAAAACAATAGAATTCAGATCATTATTGAATCGTTCCGTTGCATCTTCCACCAGTCCAAAAGGATAGCCTAAATGCAACTGCACCTCAAGTAGCACACTGGTGTATAATTTGGTACATTTTCTTGAATTTTGGTGTAAAATTGAGAAAACTGAAGAGAATTTTAATATTTTGGTGTAATTGATAAAATATACCAGTATAAAAATTACACCATTGACTTTTCTGTGCAAAATGTCAACATTTCTGTTCCAATTCGGTGCAAAAAATAAACCGATTAGCAGGTGTTTTTTTAATATACCATTAGCGGCGCATAAAAAATCCAATTTCGAAATCAACCAACATGAGATATTTTGTACACCAAATTTTGTAGATAAAATACACTATTTTAAATGAGCAACCATTTTTCGGTGTAAGATTTAAATTCTGTAGAGATTAAATACACTAAACTATACCAATGTCAAATCATATGTCAACAAAATGTTTTATTCAGTTCAGCTGCCATTTGCTTACAGTCACCGCGCATTTTTTTCTTTAGCAAATAAAAAAATGGGTAACTCGAAGTTTAATAATTATTTGAAGTAGTATCGTAGGAAAAAAAACTTTTTTAAAAAATTAAAGAACAGTGTGAAACCCAGCATTCAGCAAAATCGTCAAAATTTGTTTGAAACGACGAACATCAACTTTTATATTCCGGACAAAAACTCTACAAATTATTCAATATCGCGAGAAAATATTATTTTAAATTAACCTAATATTAAAGTAGTGACAAATGAAATATTATTTGACTCAATTTCGAACAACGATTTGGATGATAATGATGAAGTTGTGGAAAATATAAATCGGGAAGTTTAACCGTCTTCGGAAGATTGCATCATTGATGATTTGGACGAACACATTGATTTTATGTCTAAATTGGCTGATTGGGCTGTTTATTATAAAATAACATATTGTGCTTTGTCTGCGCTACTTCTTTTATTACGAAGTGAAGGAAAAGCTGAACTGCCGAAAGATGCACGTACGTTGCTCCATACACCACGGAGTGTTGATATACAAACAATAGGATCCGGTTCATAATTTAATTGAATTTGAATATTTATTTATTACTTTCTTTATCAATTCCTAACATAAAACAGATAAGACTAGGTATAAATACAATGATCAATAATTAAATTAATAAAGAATCTGCAATCTATAGTTCATAAGGAACTAGAGGCGAAAGCAGGAATTATAACTTAACAGTATTATAATAACATGAAGTGGGGCTACGACAAGACTTTGAAACTAATAATAACAATATTATTTTTTATAAATTATATTTAATTTTGTTAATAATACATGAGTAACAAATAGTGAAAGTGCCAAAGTAAAGTGATTACATGGATCGCAAGCGAAAAACTCACAAAAAAAACACTTAAGTAATTAAACATAGTAAATCATGGATATCCTTATAATTTAGATCGGAGAGCCAGAGTTTTACTCTTTTGAGGAAAATGGATTCATTTCTAATTATTCTAATGCTAATAGGTAAGCTGTTAAATAGTCTAGGAGCAATTGACGTATAAAAATTGAGAAATATTTGAAGATTGTGATTTGGGACTAGAGCAAGATGTTGACTATTTATTCTAAGGCTGTAGCTAGAAGAGCACCTGCTTAATAGATGGCCAGATCTGGCAAAAAATATTTTCAAAACTTTGTAGAAATACAAGTGTTTCAGAGGTAAGATTTTGAGATTTCTGAAAAGCATTAAACTATTATAACGACGATTTTTGTTACAAATAAGACGAATAACATGTTTTTGAGAAACTAGAAGCGGATTAATTTTGTTGTTATGAGTACCACCCCATGAAACAATGCCATATTCGAGCTTAGAATGCACCAAACCATAATAAATACACCCAAGAAGATCCCTGGAACAATACTGTTTTAACAAGTAGAATTGCCTTGTAGCAGCCATAAGATACTTCTTAAGTGCATTAGTATGGCCGGACCAATCCATCTTCCAGTCAATCAAAATACCAAGGTACTTGTAAGACTTCACACACTCAATACTGAAACAATGATTTGAACAGCAACGTGCCTCAAAAAATGTCTGTGAGTTCTCTTCCGAGTTACAGATGGGTTTACAATGAATAAATTTAGTACAGTTTGTAGAATGAAATAAGAAAGGTCCGAAAACCACCTCATTACCACACACATTAAAAAGCATTATTTTGGTTTTGTCACTAATTATCATTTTATGCATTGAGAACCAATGCCTTAAGACTTCCAAATCATGGTTTATGTCAACAAAAAGGTTTAAAAAAGAATCACTGTGGAAAGCACATGCCATGTCATCAGCGAACGCTATTTTTTTACTTCGGAATTCTTGTGAAAAAATCGAGTTAATAAAAATTAGAAAAAGGATTGGACCAAGCACAGAACCTTGAGGAACACCTAATGACAAGAAATGCACAGAGCTAAATTCTCCATTAACTCTGACCCTTTGCCCTCTTTCAGATAGATAGGAGCAGAACCAATTATGTATTACTCCTCTAAATCCACATTTATACAGTTTGTCTAGGACTATATTATGATCGACGGTATCGAAGGCTTTTGTTATGTCAATGAATAAGGCAGCAGTAAGCTTTCTGTTATTAAGACCATGGAATATATTAGAAGATTTGGTACTATGGCATTGCATTTCGTCAATTAAATCAAAATATGGAAGTTCTTCTTAATTTCAATGTTGACGGATTACCTCTGTTCCGAAGTAGCAAATTCCAATTTTGGCCAATTTTAATGAACATAGCCAATATGTGTGAAATTAGACCAATGGCTAATGCAAATTTATTTCGATGATGCGAAGCCACCATCTAGCGAGGAGTTTTTGAGACAACATGTTAATGAAATTAATGCTCTAATATCGAATGGAATCGATTTAGCAAACGGCTCAAAAATATTGATCAAGGTCACTGCGTTTATTGCAGACACACCAGCTCGGGCATTTATCAAATGTATGTACAAAAGTCAGTTCGACTTCAATTGAATTAATATTGTTGAACTTTGCAGGCATCAAGACACACGCCGCATACAATAGTTGTACAAAATGTAATGTCATTGGAGAATTTGTTCGATCAGGAAACCTAGATTAGATTGTCGACGAAGAAGTCATTCTGATTTTATAAGCAAAACCGATGAGGACCATCATTTATTCAATCCCAGAACGAAGCTATTCTACCATACCCCTTTAAGGAAATTCAAGGCATTGACATGATAAAAAACTTTCCTAGTTTGTTTTGTTTATTAATTTTTTTTTTTGAAAATATAAGTTTTGAAAGAACATCTAGTCCATTGTGTATTTTATTTGGTGTAACAAATTACTGGATATATTTTTCACAATGGTGCATTTTTTTATTGCTTGGGGTATGTATATTTTGCACAGTTTCCCGCAGAATAAATTTACCTAAAGCTGAATTTTGGATATATTTTGTACAATTGTGTATTTTTCTTCTTGTTCTTTAAAACGGGTGCATATTTTTCCAAATTCAGGAGTTAGAGTATACGTATACAGGGTGGCCCACAGTGACCGCCGCAGACAAAAGCCATTTTAATTTAGCAAAATAATACGTTCGATAGTTAATTGTGGAACATCGTTAATCGCATAGAAAAAAGCTGTATGGCGCAAAGAAAATCTTACCTGTTCTTGTTTTAATAAAAAATAAAAAAAAATCAAGATTAGTCGGCTTCAGTTTTGCCTTAAAGCCAGTTAAAATATCGGTCTCAAAAATGGAGGACATTTTTAAATAGAGCATTAACCTGCAAATATTTGTATGATTTTTTCTCACCAGTTAGGTATTTTCCAAGAGCACGTCCTTAACGGGGAATCGGCAAAGAGCATTAACTTAAGATATGCGTTTTTTTTGCGAACTGCTTTGTAGTATCATTTCTCATCTTCAGTTTATAGGTACTCAATGTAATCTGTTGCCTTTTCAATGTAAATAGTTCTATGCGATTAAAGATTTTCCCACAATTTACTATCAAAAGTATTATACATATATATTGCTAAATTAAAATGAATTCCTTGTTTGTAGATAAATAAGCTGCAACCTAAAAATTGGAAAAATGGGTTTAAAAGAAATAATTCTAAAAATCATAAAAATTATTTTAAGTCAAAAAGGAAGTAAAACCGAATAAATTACTTCATAAGTTGCGGCGGTTACTTTGAGACACCCTGTATTTTGTACGGCGGCCATATTTTTCAAGAAATATTAAAAAATTTAAATATTAAATGAAAACAATGATTAAGTATTTTAATTTTATAGCGACTTTATATACCGAATTTGTATTTTCGTTATTAACATAACGTCTCTAAAAAAAATTAAAAAACAACCAACAAATTTTAGGTTTGGAATAAAAAATTTTCACGAATCGTTTTAGAAATTTTGAATTAATGGATATTTACGAGGCGCTCAATTTTTAGACGGGGTAGGACCAAATATCATTCTGCAGAATATGCTTCGTTTTTAAATTAGGCACTCGCATTCATACTAATTCATGATTTTCTTCCGTCCATATAATGCAGGTGAATAATTAGAATCATAGAAACAATTACAAATCATTCAGATACATTTCCAATCAGAAAGTAAACTTCGGTGTAAAATTTAATCCTTTCCAATTTAAAAAAATAAACTTCGGTGTAAATTTTATTTCAAAATAAATTCTATGTTTCAGTTTTTGGTACGCTAATAGTATATTTTATTCATCGAATCAACGTGTATTTTTCACACTCATGGGAATAATTTTACACCAAAATGTGGTGTAAATTATTTACCATCGAGGTGTATGATTTAAACCAATTATTAGTTTATTATTTACACTTCCGGGGTATATTATGTTCTAGTAACCAGAATAATTTGTATACCACTAGCACAATTTATGTACCGAAAATCGATATAATTTGTGAACATCCGGTGTAAATTATAAACGACAGCGCCGTATTATATACACCGAATTGAAATTAATTGTACAAAAACTGCACTCAAAAGTGTCATATTTTTTATATTTAAAGTGTATATCATGAAAGTGCAAAAAAAAAACACCAAATATGTTGGTGTATTTTGGACGTTTGTGCTACTTGAGGTACGTCATCTGCATACATTTGGATCTTGCAGTGCTTCAGAACTGATGGAATGTCATTGTTGAACAGTGTGAACAACAGCGAACCCATTATTGACCCTTATGGGACACCAGCTTCGGTTTCGAGGAAAGCAGATAGTGTTTCGTTGATATACACAGCTTGATTGCGGCCTTTAAGGTAGCTTTCCATAAGTTTAAGTGCCGTTGAGTCGGAGTGAAAGAAGTATTTTAATTTATGCAACAGTATTTCGTCGGGTACTGTATCGAAAGCTTTCGAGAAATCTAATAATACCAGTGATATTACATTGTTCTTGTCCATTTTAACACGAAAGTTTTCAACTAAATTCACAAGTGCAGTAGTACAGCTATAATGCGATCTAAAGCCGGACTGGTGTGGTGAGAGAAGACAGATCGCATTAAGGTATGCATTTACTTGTTGACTTAAAAGCTTTTCGAAGGCTTTTGAAATAAAGGGTAGAATTGAAATTGGACGGAAATTGGACGCTGCATTGCGATTTGCTGAGTTCTTAGGAATAGGAATAATCTTAGGGGATTTCCAGGATTTGGGGTAGGTGGAATAGGTAAGGACACTGTTAAAAATATACGTTAGTTCTGGCAGTTCTTAATGGATTATTAATTTAAGGAACCGCGGATGCATGCCATCCAGACCAATAGCATTCGACTTGATAGCGTTAACGGCGCTAAGTACATCGCATTCGTACACTCTATGAAAGGAGAAATTTCCTGACGTAAAAGAATAATTGTTTGGTGTTAATAAACATTGACCTTCGCTATCATTGTATTGTGCATTTGAGGCTGCGGCGAATTCGGTGTTTAAGTAATCTGAACTGACTTCACTTACACAAGCAGAAGTTCTTTGTTTACCAATACCTAACTCCTTAACGTACCTCCACGTTTTGGTTCGGTTGAGATCTGGGTTGAACTTCGAACTTGTCTTTGATAAATATGATATTTGTCCCTTTTTTAAGTGTTCAAATTGAAAATTAAGAGTTGAATTCTATTTGGCCAGCAGGAAAGTTAAGTTCAATATATTACTTTGACTAGGCTGAGGACATTGTGTGATGAGATCACTAGGAGTTTCGTAGGACCCGCGAAAAGAAAGGCAGTTTGTGGATATATACAATGCAGCATCCAAAACAATACGCAGGATCTGTTTCTATTTGTCTTTCTCTGAGTGAATTGCTCTCTCAATGTCTTGATCAATACCCTGGCATGATTTCATTTGTTGAACACGTGTTTTCCACTTGATCATACACTCTTTGTGCATTTGAGTTGAATCGTGTTCGGTTAATCTGTCTGCAACTTTTTTCCAATAAACCCTGTAGGACACAATGCAGATGTGACGGTAGAAGACGGTTTCTGGTAAATCTTGCACCACGCACAAACAATTGCATTTTTTGTCTTAGAAAATATAAGCCAAGATCTTTTAGCCCTTTCGCAATAAGCCAACGTCCTGTAGATGTTAAATGCCATAAAATGTTTGTACTTGCACTATTATTTATTCCGTGGTCAAAGTTAAGTAAATGATCAGTTGTCCATTCGTCTGTAAAGTTTGAATTTGGCCGCCCTCTGAACTTGCGGCCCGGGGCATAGCCCCCCCCCCCCCCCCCTAGATCCGGGCCAGTCGCCAAGTTGATGCTTATCAATGCTTACCGTAATTCTACAACACCCAACCACCTATTTTTTGATTTAGCCAATCCTTAAGCCTACAAATATATTGTATAGGTATCTATAGTAGTTTTCTAATTCTTGAACTTCTATCTAAAGTTGTTATTAAATAAAATCCCTCAAACGATATTGTAATAATAAACCGGCAGATGGTTAATAAGCCAAGCTTGTAAATCTTAATAAGAAGCAGCTTCTTAACTTTAAAAATTTCATAAATTGAGATTTATCTATCCATCTATCTGTTTCATATCAATACATTTATTTAACTTATTATTTAAATCTAAAAACATGTACTGCCTGGCGTCAAATAATTTACATAACACAACTCCAAGTGTTCGGAAGCCTCCAGCTAAATTCGCAAAATAAAAATGCAATTAATATCTCCAAATCTGAAACGGAAATGTATTCATCTCCTTCAACCCAATGCCTTTCATCTCCATACATTAATTTTGCATCTCTTCTTTTGCAGATGTATCTAAGAGCCTTTAATAATAGATCAATGGCAGCATTCAAATGACTCTGAAGCAATCATCACCCAAATGCATACGAAATCAAAAAAAAAAACCATCCGCAACTTCACGCATCGCCCAATCAATGAACTCGATATGGTTCACGAACTCTGACTTTGAAACTATTTACCAACATTAGCCAAACCATAGGTCTCTAAGTAGACAACACACAAAAAACACCTATTATCTTTACGTTGCCTCTGCTGCTGCTTAATTCCAATTCCATTTTTAGCCAATTAGACTGAATTGAAAGGCTTATGAACTACCAGAAGGTCACCCGGTAGATCAACTTTAAGCTACAATATTATCAAATTAAATCACAGCGCCACCACAAAAAGCTGAGCGCAAAGAAGCAAACGAACAAAAACAAAATGCATAATACAGCGATAAAAAGCAAAATAAACCGCAGAAATATCTCTCAATAAATATTATGACAACACGCCATAAAAAAAAGCAGCTCATACAATCAGCCTCAGCCCGATGTATATAGTAAGCATAGTAAGTACGTGCGTAAATATTTGCCAAGCATTCATAACAATATTCTGGCAAACATTAAGTAATAAATTCGTAATCGGCTAGATGGTATAATGCCTCTGTTTATCCTCATATACAATTCGACGACGACAAGTTGGTCTTGGTGGATCTTGTGGTGCACCACCGCTTGGATTGAGTTTTGATAAGCAGGTGATAAGCAGTCCTGTTCTCTCTCAATTTAAGTGGCGAGCACATGGTGCACAGTAAACATACTGCTCTCTTTATTCAATTTTACTGAATGAAATTTAACCAAGATCGTATGGATCAGCTTAGTGTTGAAAGAGGGGAAATTCGAAGTACCTGCGTTTCTTCGAATTTACGATATCGAATACCCCTACCACTGCTGAGTGGAAATAAATTCTCTTCAACTACTAGCAACAAGAGCCTTTCTCTTTCTTTCGCTCTCTCTTCGGAGCTGTACATTTACAAGACGCGACTCGATCGTAGCTACAACCACTGCCCCCATGTCTGACCATTCGGCCTGAGTATGGTCTAGCTCCTTGATCAAGTACGCTCCCATCGCAGTCGCGGCAAAACCTACGATCAGTGGCTTAGTGAGAATAGACAAAAAAAAATCACAATCAAAATGTATCTCAAGTAGACATCCCGCGTATCTTCAACGAATAAGAGAGACACAAAAGAAGACGATAGTATAGTAGAGCGACGGAGCCAGAGCGAGTTTCAATTCTCTGTTTTCAAATGTGATCTTGCAGTTCAATACAACAGTGTAGAAAGGTGTCTGCATGTATTGGTCGTTGGATCGGTCTCAAAAACTCTCAACCCAGAGAATTTACCTACGATTTTCATCTTTGGCCGTGTGCGCGGATCGTTTATTTATGCACCCCCTCTACGATCGCCGTCGATCGTCGCACGAGCACTGAGTGAGGCGATCGTGTGCGCCGGGTGTTATAAAAGTAGCAAGGACATATGGACTGAACATTAGTCGAAATCTATTATTACCGCAGGGCAGTATCAACGATAGAGCTCAAAATATACACCATCTCGTTTTTAATAAAGACTTAAAAATAAAATAAAAGAATAACAACTTAATAGTTGTAGCTACAATTTATTTAATTTAAATTAAGATAATTACAAAAATTTAATATTGTATCTTATAGATACGCTAAAAGTGCAAAGTAGCCTTTGACAAAATGTTACAAGACTCATATTTTATCAAATTACTGATTCGTCAGTTTAAGACGAACGATCTGCAGCATACACTGTTAGTTTTTCTCGGAATAATATCAGTGATAAGTTTCATTCAGTGGCTAGTGAATTTATACAAGGAATTGAAGTCCTTGCCACCAGGACCATGGGGTTTCCCAATTATTGGATATTTAGCATTTATGGGAAATGAAAAGCATACGCGCTTCATGGAGCTGGCCAAACGTTATGGCAGTCTATTTTCAGCGCGTCTCGGTACCCAATTAACGGTGGTTATAAGTGATTACAAATTGATAAGAGAGTGTTTTCGCCGCGAAGAATTCACCGGACGTCCGGATACGCCATTTATGCAGACTTTGAATGGATTTGGTAAGTAGTGAACATACAAAGAAAAAGCATTAAATATATAAAAAAAATTGCACCAGTGACCCACTTTTATTTGTTTCTTGCTAAATGATTGTCAAAGAATAAACTGTTTATCGATGGCAAAATTTATTTATTTAGTTTACCTACTCTGTCAAAATTATTACAAAATGTATGGTTACACTATAATTTTGTGTCTATAGGCAGATGGTAGTCAAATTTAAGTGGGACAAGAGAATGTGCCTTTTATCGGCAAACAGAAACGCATTTGGTATTAATTGTTGTTGCCATTTGTTTTTCTTTTATTTATTCTCTTCTTCGTCGGTTATTGTGTTATGTGTAAAAAATAATTTCACAGTTTTGTTGTAGGGAGTTTCTTTTTGAAGATGGTGAATATTTGCACATTAGGCCGAAGAGGAAATACCTACATTTCTTTAAATTTCTCTTTGTAGTTAGCGTATGCTAATTTTTAATGTTTGTTCTACAAAAGCTTAAACAAAATTATAATGCCTCCCTGATGGGTTATATAAATTAAGAAAAAAATATTACATTTAAAGGCTTGAGTAATTTTTTTTTTTTAATTGAGAAATGTGGAAATGTTAAGGTTGCAGATAATAAAAAAATTGTATGAACGATGTTATGCACCAATCTAATTTCTTGTGTTTTTTTCTTTACAATTTTAGGTATCGTTAATAGTACCGGAAAATTATGGAAAGATCAACGTCGTTTTTTGCATGAAAAACTCCGTCATCTGGGTATGACATACATGGGAAATGGCAAGCATATGATGGAAAAGAGAATTATGGTGAGTAAAAAAAAAAAATATACCTATCCCTAGTGGTTAAATTAAAAAAAAGGGGTTTGCAGCATGTCTTAATAAGTACATACAATAAAAAGTTGTAAAATTCGTTGTCTACTCAAATAAATTGTATTCCCTCAGATCAATTTTTTTTCAATTTAAATAAAAATTTAAATGCTTAAAATAATAAGTCATAACTTTTAAACAATCGTAGTAATTTTCTCTAAATTTTGTCATTTTAATCGTTAAAAATGAAATCAGAATTAAAATTTGTGCGTCGAAATTTTTTCTAAATTCGGACATTCTGTCAAAAAAAAAAATTAGACAGTAACGGCTCATTGATTTCCTAAAACCTTGCTTTTCCGACCATTTGCTTTGGTGCCTGCAATTTAAATCTGAATCCAAACGGCAAATTTGAGAAGCTTCTCATGGCAATTGATACTCTTGGATGTTTGTCAGACGTTCGCTAGAGTTGGGGCAGTGGAAAAAACTTTTAGATGTTACTTGTCCCCGGCGGGATTTGACCCTAAGGCCTTTAGATTAGTAGTCCAACACACATACCTCTGCGCCACTGCGCCCACGGACATAATGTCGCTATACCTGGAAATCCTTTTACCAGCGAAGCAGGCCACCCAAACCCTGCTTGTTTCGAAAAAGTATCCTGATATAGGCGCCTTTAGAAATAAACCTAGAAGTAATATAATAATTTTGTCCATTCGATATATTTATATATTTACTTTAGAGATTTTTTGCTTTTCTCAGAATGTTATCCTAATGCAATAGGGTGACCTTTCCTGAGAAAAAGAAATATAAGCTCGGTTTTCCTAAGTAAGAAAACATAGATAGATAGATAAGATAATAATTTTATTTCATATAGTATGACAAAGTATAATACAAGTACAATTCATTAATAATGCATTTTTACAAGTTTAACGAATAAGTTGTAATTACATGAAAGTTGGGACATTCTGTATTTTACTTACAAAAGTAGTGAAACAGTTTTGAATGCCACTTCAATTAGTTTATACATTTAAATTAAACACCCCTATTGCGAGTGTCAATCGACAATTGATAATTGACTATTTTAAATGTGTGCTATTGTGAACGAATCATTTTCATTGATATTCTTGTCAATCGCAATTTTGCAATTGACTGCGATCGATAAAATCCTTTAGAATCGTTCGTTCACAATAGCACACATTGAAAATAGTCAATTATCAATTGTCGATTGACACTCGCAATAGGGGTGAAAGTTTATGATGGGGTGGCCATAAACAGCAAGGTATTTCAAAGTAAAATTCAAACAAAGAAAAAGGAAAAAAGAAGGAAAAACTCAATCAAATTCATAAATAAATATGACGAAAACAGTGAAGTTAAATGTAGGCTTAAATCAGAATGTCGAAAGTAACCGATTCTAAACTAGCGTAGTTGAGGTTGAAAAGCCAATTTTTCACACATTTTAAAAACAACCCAGGTGTTGTTATTGCCCTGACATACTGTGGAAGTTTATTAAATAGGCGAACTGACAAAACAGAATAAAAATTACGGTATGCAGTAGTACGAGCAAATGGAACACATATCAAGTAAGATAAGTTTCCACGTAAATTGTAATTAGAAATTAATCGAAAATTACGATTACCAGATTTCATGAAGAATGACTTCAATACTTTAAAAATACATTTAAACAAAAACATACTATTTAATTTGTATGATAAACCTGCTTCACGATTCAGTACTTCAAAAGTTCTAAAGTTCTCATTCGCTTAGATCTTCTTTTCTTTTCACAGAAAAATTTTTGCTAAAAAAACAAATAAAAACGATTCCACAAAATATCAAGATTGCAGTTCTAAAATATTGAGTTGATGGGTAATGTGTTTTGGTTTAAAGGCTTTCAGTCAAAAATACAAAGTTTTCAAAAATGTAGAAACAAACATGTAATAACAGAACTGTTTTTGTTTTGTTTTAAAAAAAACGTAACAAATTCCTATCAAATAACAAAAATGTTGCATGTTATTTCGTCTATTTAATCCCTATTTTAAAACATCAAATTCCCAATATTGTATAATAAATATGTATTATCTTTTCATTCAAATACCTTCGTCAAATTTAACTATCACGTCCCGCTTGTTTCTCCCTCCAGACCGAAGTGCACCAGTACATTCACAACCTGCACATCTCCGAAGGCCAACCCATGGATATGGCTCCAGCAATAGCCGTTGCTGTAAGTAATGTCATCTGTGATATCATGATGTCAGTTCGTTACTCCATCGATGATCCAAAATTCCGTCGATTCAACTTCCTCATCGAAGAGGGTATGCGTTTGTTTGGTGAAATTCACACAGTCGACTACATTCCCACGGTTCAATATTTTCCGGGTGTGTTGAATGCCAAAAATAAGATTGCCAAAAACCGCGAAGAAATGCAAAGATTCTACCGCGATGTTATCGATGATCACAAGCGGTCCTATGACCCTGAAATCGTCCGTGATCTGATCGATGTATATATTGCCGAAATTGAGAAAGCGAAATTAGAAGGACGCGACGGGGAGCTTTTCGATGGAAAAGATCACGGTGAGTTATTTATGCTAATCTACGATACAAATTATAGGTTTCACCTAGTTTCCCACTAACAAAAAAAAGATACCTTTTCCTTTCCAGAATTCATTTGTCATTATGAAACAGGATACTAATGAGAGATTATGTTTGTTTGTTTATTTATTTTTTTCCTCACCGAATATAGAAGAACAAATCGTACAAGTCATCATCGACCTATTCTCAGCCGGCATGGAAACGATCAAGACCACATTGCTGTGGATCAATGTGTTTATGCTGCGTAACCCTGAAGAAATGCGTCGAGTTCAAGAAGAGTTGGATCAGGTTGTTGGCCGCCATCGATTGCCATCTATTGAGGATTTGCAATTTTTGCCCGTGACTGAGTCGACAATTTTGGAATCAATGCGCCGCTCGAGCATTGTACCATTGGCTACAACACACTCGCCAACAAGGTAAGTCTTGTCCGCTAGATACTTTATCAATCGGCTCTCTTTCTTCATGTGTTTTTCAAAGTCGGTGCACAGAATGCATGTGCATGAGAAATCTCTTAATCTATATGGCATATAGCAGCAGCGCATACGCGGCTCACTACTCTATTGCCAATTATCATACCGGCTTTCGGTTGTATTTGTAGCTTTTACGTTTGCATTTGTAGCCTGCCTTTCGAAATGTGGCGATCCACACAAGAGTTTAATGAACTGCCTTGCCATAGAAGTTGAGTTGGAGTTTTCGTTTTTATTTTTCGTATCTACGACCGTATGAATGTGTTAAAATCAGGCCAATTATTCCGCTTTGACTTGAGAAACTCGGTGATGTTTGTTGAGAAGAAATTATGTAAACCCCACAACAATTTACTTTTGTATGAGTAGTGGAATGCGCAATTGGCTGATGCGACCATTGGCTCGGGATATGATATTCTTTATGACCCACTGCCACTAGTTGAATACTCTTGCCAAATGAAGTGCTTTTGATGGGAGTGATAGAAAAAGATCCGATACAAAGGCTTGCATTTTATTTTGTAAATACAAAGCTTGTCATTGATGATGTTGGAGTTAACGTAACAATCAGAGATGACCCGTGGAAAGTTGAGAGATCTAATGAAAAATTTGACAACATAACCTAAAGAAATTCAGAGGGGAAAGTCAATTGGAATAGACAATTTACATCTTTTTTTGCACAATAAGGGACAGAGTTGATATTACGTTTCATGGCTTTTTTTTTTTTTTTTTCTTTTTTTTTTTATAAAAAAAGGAAATCCAAATCCCAGAGCACTCAGAATCGGTAACGTTCCATTGTACTACCAGGCAGAAATCCTCCTTTTGGTGTAGAGGCATGTGATTGGGTGGCGTATGTTGTTGTTCCCCATGGGGATTGAACCTGCACCGCACGGGTCACAAGCCAACACACTAACCTCTACACCGTCGCCACCCTCGTTTCATGGCTTAGATTACATTATTTTCGGTCTCAATTTATGGGATTATTTATTTCGCCAAATAGGCTTTGAACTCGTCCACTCTGACCTTTTAATTGAAGTATCAGTGAATTCTTAGTTCAACAAAACAGTTATACAAGCTTTTTCTACTCTCCGACCTTAATGTAGTATTATGCTTAGTCAATTGAAAACCGCAACTGGTTCTAAGTGCTTGCAAATCCAGCTTGGCTTTTTAGACGATTTTAAACTAAATATTTAATCATTTTTAGCTTTTGAACAATTTGTATTCATTCATAAGTCTTAGCCTCATTGTATCCGTGATTACCTGGCCTCATGATCAGGCGT
Organism: Portevinia maculata; assembly: GCA_949715645.1. Taxonomy (NCBI): domain Eukaryota; kingdom Metazoa; phylum Arthropoda; class Insecta; order Diptera; family Syrphidae; genus Portevinia; species Portevinia maculata. The sequence continues at coordinate 78,646,912 of OX454526.1, read as the reverse complement.
TCGGACATTGAAGTGCGTTGTACCTCCAATAAGTCCGGTGTGGTCTGCGTCGTAGCTAAAATATATCCAAGCAATCCGAAACCAGCCTTAATGTATTTATGTTTTTCAATTTGAATCTTATCCTAGTAATAGCCATTACAGCTTTTGTCTTAATTCCGACTTATTACATAGTCTTCAAACTCATAAAGGATATCTGATTGTCTTTATAGGTTCAAACCCATATCAATTTAGTCAAACCCAATTGTTTCACCGTTCTAATTCGTTCAGATACGATACATTGGATACGCAGTTGCCTGTTTCTTAAAGTACAAGTTCCTTGAGCTCGACGAGCCTCAGAACTGTTCTTGTGCTTCTAAATCTATTTCCAAACCAGTCTCCCAGCTTTACTTGTGCGTTTTTTGGTTCAGTCACAGCTTTACGTATTAAATTTTAGTAGATTCTTAGAACTCTTTCAGCCTTAGATTTTCTGCTATATTCTTTCTCAACTCATAGCCAACATTACTAGGCCTCGGCTTTTACTAGAATACCTCAAGCAATTGCTTCATTTTGCTTGGCGTATTAGATCACGGGTTGAAAATTTATAGTTGCTCCTGCCAACTTCTAACGTACACCAACTTACCTCAATATTTAGAAAATTCTCCAGTCACTTTTCATTGAACAACAACTAATCAAATATCCATTATCTGTTTTTTTTTTTACAGAGATGTCGAAGTAAATGGGTACAAAATCCCAGCTGGCTCGCATGTGATTCCACTTATCAACTCCGTTCACATGGATCCAAATCTCTGGGACAAACCGGAAGAATTCAATCCCCGCCGTTTCCTCGACAGTGAGGGCAAAGTCCGCAAGCCAGAATTTTTCATCCCATTCGGTGTGGGTCGTCGTATGTGCCTGGGAGATGTTCTCGCCCGCATGGAACTTTTCCTTTTTTTCTCCTCCTTCATGCACTGTTTCAATATAAGCCTGCCCGAAGGACAACCGCTACCTAGTCTTAAAGGTAATGTTGGTGTAACAATAACTCCGGAATCCTTCAGAGTCTGCCTAACGCCCCGACCCTTAATACTTGCCACCCCAGAGCCACTACACCAAAGAAATGTTGGCTCATGTTGAAATCTATTAGTTTTTCAAAAGGGAAGGATGCTGCCGTCGTCACTCGGACTGGAGGAAAAATATTTTCATTCTAATTTTTCACACAAAGTTCGTGGCAGGGTGTTTGCGTAACATCCGTGTGGCTCCTTACTTTTGCAGAGCACGGTCTTGTTCCTACAACTCACACATACACACACACAAACATTATCATATTCAAATCAACATTATACGTAAGAAAGACAAAGAAGGAGGCGGAAAAGAACATTTAATAAACCATAAGTCCTGGAAATAGAATGAAGATTAACAAGAAAAACAGGAATTAAAAAAAAAAAATCTTTTCCTAGCCCAACTGCCTTGTGAAAGGCTCCGAGAGCTCTAACCTCAGACGATCCGATCGATCAAGTGGGTTAAGTTTGGCTACAAGGACAAAAATGTCGTCGCAAGCATAAGTGCCCCACCAACACATACACTGAGATAAAGAGCAACATTGAAGGCGCTTACCAATTTTCTCCACCCCTGCGCTGTGTTCAGTTTAATTTTTAAACAAAAATAAAATTCTGTGGTTCTAGTTTATAAAGAATTAATTATTATTAGTATTAATGTATGTTTTTTTTCTTTTTTAATTAATATTTTCACTCATCAAAAAATGGATCAAATTTCATAAGAAATTTGTTTGTACATTTTTAAATAAAAAAAAAAACTTTTTAAATTCTTATAGAAGAAAGTACAATTAAATAAATATCACGTACCTTTTCTGTTTGTTTTTATATAATTCTGAGTGCCAATTAAAAGAAAATCCGTTGTACAATAGTCTTGTTTATTTAATTCTTTTTTTATGTTAATGTAAACATAATATTTTAGTATTACTTTTTGTTGTTTAAAATGTTGTTAAATATTATTTTTTCATAAATCAACGAAATATAAAATGAAAAAAAGAAAATATTTCAAAAAAATGTTGTTTTCTGTTATATATTAATTCTTTTGAAAACTAAGTTGTGAACGGGTGGTGTTAAGGTGATTCCACATATACCTTCCATGTCGATGTCTTCAAAGGGTGGAAGGGATATTTCAAAATTTACTAAAGTCAATCCAGCAAAGGATAAAATTAGCATTTTCGCTAATTCTTCCCCAGGACACATTCGTTTGCCTAAACAATTGAAATTAGTTTTTCTTTTCAAAAAGGATACGACTTGTTGCTTACCTGATTGAAAAGGAATGAAATGTGGAGGACTAAAATAGTTGCCTTCAGAAGTAATAAATCTCAGAGGGTTAAATTCTTCGGGGTTTGGCCAAAGATCAGGATTCATGTGCAATGCCCAAAGCAGGGGAATGATCATTGAGTTCTTCTCGATTTTATAGCCATTTATCATGATGTCCTGTAAGGATGTGACAGTGTAAATTAATTTAGATGAGTTTTATAAAGAGTACTTTCCATTCCCCTTCTCTCCTTACAAAGAATACGGTGAGACTACATAATCTGTATGTTTGATAATTAAGAGCTGCAGCTGAAAACTTTGCTTCAGGCTTACTTCCCAGGGTCCCACACGATGGATATTTCAAATAACCATATGACGGAGGTTTCAATTCCAAGAAACCTCAGCAGAATTAACAGTTTATCCGGAACACTTTTTACTCCGGATAAGGTCGCAAAATCACTAAAGCTACTAGAACTTTATGGTCCTGTCGCCGCACTTATGGCAGGACCTGGGAAATCTCTCCAAAGATCGTCACCCGGATCTACACTGTGATGATAAGACCCATTATAACATACGCCTCCATAGTATGGTGGATAAAATCCACACAAAAGATCGCAATAGAGGAGCTTTAAAAGGTACACCGGCTTGCGTGCCTAGGTATCTCCAGAGCCATGCGAACCCGTCCCTCTTTTGCCATAGAGGCAATAACAGTACTAACACCTCTCCACATACCTACATTCAAAAAGGATCGCCGCAGTGTAACACATTTAATACAGTTAAATGAGATAAGGCTTAACGACCATCCGGAACTTAGGACCCTTCTCGACGAACTTCCGGAACTTAATATGAACTGCGCGGTCAAAGACGGCATTCAAAAAACACTATTCTTCAACAAACGATTCTCCACGGAGATCCCAAAGAGAGAGGCATGGGTTAGTAAGAACCCACCAAACAGTCAAAACAGCAGAAAGTGGTATACGGATGGTTATTAAATGGAAACGGAGGTAGGAGCCGGAATATACAGACCATATAAGCGCTTTACGATACTCATGGGAAAAAGTATTTCATGCAGGCAGAGATCCACGCCATTCAAGAATGCGCCAGACACATTTATTCATCTGGCATAAAAGGCGCAATCAACCATGTATTCACTGATAGTCAAGCAGCTATAAACGCCCTTAGCTCACACATCATTGACTCCAAATCAGTCATGTACTTCTTCAATACCCTTCAAACACTCGGATTAAGAAACAAGACCAAATTAAGGTGGGGTCCGGGTCATGTCGGGATAGAAGATAACGAAAAGGCCGACGAACTGGCCAGAAAAGGTTCAGAAACACCTTTCATAGGTTCCGAACCTTTCTGCTGCACTCCTAGATCAGCAGCAATAAAAAGCTGGGAACTTAGAAAATGTATCTATTATTGGGAAAGCATCTCTGGTCCAAGACGGGCTAAACGAGCCATTCGGCGCTTCAATAATAATGCCGGCAAATGTCTAAATCTAAGCAGGCATGATATCAAAAACTTAGTAGGTTACCTTACTGGGAACCTTGGTTTAAGATAGCATCTAAATTCTAAACAAAATGAAAATAGTAGACTCTCCTGAGTGCCGACTTTGTCTTAAAGAGGACGAGTCAGCTGAACACATATTATTTGAATGTCCAGCCCTCAATGGAATTAGAAAGAAGATCTTTTTCAGGGAACATATGAGCGCGGAAGACTGGTAAAATTTTTCTGGCCCATATGGTACAAAAGATCTTTTAGGCCGTAGTGCCCCTTTTAAATCGCCATGGCGAGCCAGAAGTTTAATAAAAAAAATGAGCTGCAGCAAGGTAAGGTTTAGATTTTGGCTGGAAGTCGAAGATCCTCTTCGCTGGAGCATTATTTTGCATTCGTTAGATGTGGAGGAGCCAATTAAGTCAACGCGTTTATTTTCTAGGAATAGCTCATAGAATTCGAGCTTGTACTTTCTGCTCCAAACTTTCTTGTTGCACACAGGAACATATGTATATCCGACGGAGGATTTTTCTTTCGAAATAATACACGACAATATTCCACGAGGTTGAACTGGCAAACCCCACGGGCCGACCAGTAAAGTGGAAGGGCTATAATTCCTTTGATTCTGGGTATAGCTTCGCCGCCTGTTAAGTAAGAATAAAGAAATTTTACCGGACTAAGGTGTCATTCGTGGAGTTGATATTTTTCCCGAGTTAGGTGAACTTCTTAACTCTTACTACCTCGAAGTTGCTGGTATCAACAGTGGCGTTTTGTATTCGTCCGTGGACAGATGTTTTTTTGTTTTTTGTTGAAAGGAATTATTTTGTTTTATCTTGAAAGCCTCTTAGGGCTCAGTTGTATTAATACGTATTAACCGATACAATTGAATCCCTTCTGCTTGGATCCCAAATTCGGCCATGATGACGATGAGTGCTATGGTGGAGTGAAATAACGCCAAACGAAATAAGGCCAAATGTAAATATTTGGGGAGACTTTTTAATCATATACCCAACCTCGCACCTACTCCAAATCCAACAGTGACCCCAATCAGCGGGGGTTGCAGGGGCAGCTTGCCCCATACACATTGCACTGTTCACCGGATCTACCTGTAATTTCGCAACTCTACGTCGCCATGAATATCAGAAGTAGATCCCATAGTGTTATGCTTATGCAACCCAATGCTTGGGGTCACTGGATTTCGAGTAGGTGCGAGGTTGGGATAGGTGCTGTATGTCTAATATGTAAGCAAATTGTTGAAAATAGCAGCAAAGTGAAATACACTCCTAATCCAAAAGTGAACCCAAGCCGGGGGGTTACAGAGGGCAAAATATCCCCACACACTGTTTAAGGGATCTACTTGTGATACTCTAATACATTTACTTGTTTCTATGGCCAGCTCCACGTACGAAGATTTCTCTCCGCTGCCCCAGCTGAAATTTTTTTTTTCAGCGAAACAATATTCTTACCGGAGGAGAAATGTATCTGTCAACACATACACATGTTTTCTCTTTCTGCCTTTTTTTCCTTATGCGAGGAATCGTGTTCCACTTACGGAGGTCTTGGAACGATCCGTAAGTGGAACTGCTATAAGGTTTACACGGACCTCTTATCAACAGATTTAACAGCTAAAATCACCTTTTACCTTAACAGTGCCATGCGGCATTCCCAATGGGACAACAGCACGAATTCGTTCCACCTCAGACATGCATGCCTTCATCAGGTCAACACTTTCAATGTCATCCAGATTCAATTCATTCCTGTCGAATGCGGAGAGTTCCTAGAATTGACAGGAAAACATATCATACAAGCCATCAAGTAAATCACCCCACCGTTAACATGCATACCTTTCGCATCATATCCTGATATCTAGGATACTTGGCTAAGTACAGGAACAACCATCGCACCGTAGTCAATGTAGTGTCAACGCCGGCACCAAATAAATCTGCTAATAAATGTCGCAACTGATCATGGGTGTACATATTGACGCTTGGGTCATCGGCCGTCAGACGTTTCCTCTTCTCTTGCAAGAAGCACTCAAGAATACTCAGCCGTCCATCGTTTCCATCGACATTGCATTCCTCGGACGAGACCGTCTCCAGACGCTTCCAGCAATCATCAATTATACGATCGTAAATTTGATGGGTCTTACACTTGCCCTCCAGTAAGAAGTTAATTGTTTTCTGGTTTGACGGCAGAAATCTGCAGGATGATATAGACCAGAAAGATAATTTTGCAGAATTATTATATATACATAGTTTATGCGTTTGTGCAATTTTTATTGCGTCATATCCGGTTGCAAATTCAGCTGAATCAGGGCACACGTCATACCTGAGGAATGGAAGGAAATTAACGACACCAGATACCCCTATGTGCTTGACTCCTTCTTCCTGCAGCTCCTGCAGGTACCGCCAGGTGACATCATTCTTCGGGTATGTGATACCAAAAACCAGATGATTAACAATGTTGCCCATGGAATGGTGGAGAGCATGCATGGGGTTGATTTCTAGGTGCTTTGATGATTCAACACGTATCGTCTGAGAACGCGAATAACGATGAAAGAAAGAACAGAAATTGAAAGTGGAATTAGTCAAAAGCACAGCGAGGAGAAAAAGAGGAATATCCAAACGTGTTAGAAGAAGCATAAATGCTGTGAGTAATTAGTGTTAGATACTTACGCTAAGGAAATCTTGAACGCCGATACGGATTCTGCTCTCCATCGTCGTTCGGGTGGACCCAAATTTTACCATTCCCATGCGCTTCAGCCAATCGGTTATTTGGCGACGCTGATCCTTCCAAAGTGGCCCCTCCGCACAGACGATACCTGAATGCCAAACCGATTGGTAATCTCAGCGGCAATTAATCAAGTTCAAGATTGAAATTTTTGTTTCTTACCATGTCCACCCATGATGCCATGAGTAACGTATAGAGGAGCTCTTGCTGTGAATTCATCTCGTCTTAGGAATTCACGAACAGACGATGCATCGGTTAGCACAACGGTGTTGATATTGCCCAGTGAGAGACAGTATGTGGAGCCGTATTTCCTTGACAGCTGCTCGAGGCTTTTATATGGAACTTTCGCATCGAGGAAGGGCAGATAACCCAAAATCGGTATTCCCCATGGTCCTGGTGGATAGTTTCTTGTTTTGTGGAACTTATAAATGATGAAACCTATTAAAACCAGAATGATCTGTTGAAAAATCCAAATATGCTCAATATTATTCAACGAAACTCCAGCGGACAAAATATGGATAGTGTTCCTTAAATCAATAAACCCAGTTTGTTAAATCAGTTTTCGTCGTCTCCATGAACTATTCATTGACTACTATTCGTTGAACTTACAAATTGATCATCTAATGTCTATGAATTGATAAACAGTTTGATGATTTTATTAAACCATTCTTTGACACAAATTGAACAAAACCTTGTGTGTTTCGATTCAATAAACGGTGCGTTGGCTAAACGTCCACAACGTGTCCAACTCATTCAACCAACTGCGTCAAATTCGTTATTCAACTTCTTAATGGAATAAAGAAATTTAAGGACTTGTTTATTAGTGATTAACTAGTATCCACCTAGTTGATTCACTCTTATTGATTGTGGAATAACTACGTCCACCAGTTGTTTATCAATTTCTTTGGGTACATTCGAAAAATCGATTACTTGTGACGTTAAATAGGCGTTTTCAATGTCGTTGCGCAACGAGCTCTTGTACGCCTTGATACCCTTGTACTCTTATGCAAGTATCGCACATTGAGCGAAGCGTTGAATGCACACAGTAGTTGTAGCAAACAGTGTTTTGTTGTCAACATAATTTTTTACAAAGATTTCCGTCTAAATGAAAGGAAAAGTGACTGCCGCGTTGATAATTTTAGTGGAAATTGAACGACAAAGCTAGAATGAAAACATAAGGAAAGGCTACAGTCCTCTTGGGTGAACTGTTGGATACAATATTCCTATTTCGCAATAAATCGATCGCCTTTTAGTTTTATCGCGCGTTTTTCTCTTTTTAGAGGATTCGCACATTCTATTTTACCTTTGGTATAGGTAGGCGGGTCAAATAAAGGCCCTGGAGCGCCGTTTTGATACCACTGATATCTCAGAGAAGTCATCTAGTGCGAGATACCTAGACTTGGCCTTTGGTATAACTTTCTTTTAGTTTTCGTTTACCCTAACGTAATCGCTTTAGTCTTAGGACGCATCTCTACATGCCTGCAATGCAATAACAATGTCAACAGCCATTGGACTGAGGACAACACTAATTCAGGATTTCCCTGGATTTATGCATCCAAGAATCAGTTGCCAAAAGCGGATTGAAGATAAGAAAATCGAAAAGCTGCAACCCGACTATGTGCAGCTTTGAAGAAGTATGAAGGGGACGATGTTAGTTCCGACTACATGCCTCCTTACTTGGACTTTTATTTACCATAATTTTCCTCTCTGACGAGTAGCGAAGAATGAGACACGAGTGAACCAGCAAAACGGAAATCGATATAGATGTATACATACACAGATGGATTAAAGATGGGCTGCGGGTGTAGTAAATATCGTTTTTCATAATATCATCTGTCAAAACATATCGGAAAATATCGTCGGTCAAAATAAATCTAGAAGAGGTACCTATTCAGACTTTTATTTTTTGTGAATCGAAGAGGTGTACAGAGTTTTAGATTCGTTTACCCGAGAAACGGGCCACCCAGGTACTATTATGGTATCTACGAGTCGAAGATGTTATCCAAGTTTTAAACGCGAGCCATCCAGGTACTATTATTTGATCTACTTGTGATATTTATGGTAGATCTCATATGCTTTGGGTACCTAACTTTATTTGAGGTATTTTGAGGGGAGTGTGTTCAATGAGAATTTTAGAGGGGATATTCTCAACGAGGATGTTTTGAACGAGGATATTTTCCTGGGATATTTTGACCGAGGGTACTATGAAAAGGGTTATAAACGAAGGTAATCGGACCGCGGTGCAGCTACCTGTTTATTATCGGCAGAATTGAATTGAGCTGAAGGAAGCGGGATTGCGCATGCATCTGATTACACATGCATGCATGTGTAGCGTATGTGCTTCATTTTTAATTATATAAATTTAGATGGAAAATGTAAGGTTCTTGGGTCACGGAAAAATATGGTTCACCGCTGGTTTCCTGAACACAAACATGTCGCCGGCAAATAGAGACTCGCACAAAAAGGGTTTCCAATAGATAATGGCTGGGCACTTCTGTCGATCAAACCATCTGTTATCTCAGAGAACATGTAGAGTGCAAGATCCGAATAAAAACCAATAATATAAAGAAGTCATTAACCACATGTGGCATATTATGGAAGCTTTGGCCAGAGTTAAATAAGAGCCGTACTAACAAACATGTACAGAATGACAGATCATCGCTGTTTTAGTAAATTGATGCTCTTATTAGTCATAACTTTCTAAAAAGAATTAATGCTAGTCATTAAACGGTCTTCAACCATTCGCTTGTGCGAAGTATAAGGGACCTACAATTTTTCTGCCGTATTTTAAAGCTTCTCACCACTCGTAGGAAAGTGCAAACAGCCTTGGGTATTACTTGGCCCCGGCGTTATTAGAACCTGAGATTCTTAGATAAGTAGTCAAACACTCTATCCACTGAACCAGTATTCTTTCTATAGAATCACCAAATTTCAAAGAAGACGGTATATGAAAAGGCTGCAGTGAGATCAAACACGAGGATGCTGCTCATTATCTATGTCACTAGGTATCCTAGTCGTTGTCACTTGACGACCAGAACATTTGGAAGCTATAACATACTTACAAGGCATTTAATGAGCTTTCTGATGTCTCACTACAGAATCCTTGAAGGTTTCAGAAGACATCATGATCAGGGTTGTGACTTTACAGCAATTGCAGTAGCTCTACTGCTTTTTGAAAAATAAATGTAGGTACTGCATTTAAATAAAATCTACTGCACTTAGGAAAAAAAATCATGCAATATATAAATGTAATCCACAGAATATTTTTTTAATTCTATCACTGAATGCTCATATTTCCTGATGAAATCCACCCATTAATTATTATAATGTTTATACGGCTTTCGGCTGGACTATATCCATATAACGAGTATTGACACTCTCTATACATATGCATTTCCTACTACTACAAAGCAAAATGCAGAAAAAAGCCTACAATATGTGAAAACAAGTCAAAAGGATGTGTTTTATTCCTTATGGAACGACCGCTGTGGAAAAAACGGTACACAATATATTTTTTTCGTATCAATACTCATGCGGCGTGCTTCGTAAGGTCGGCCATTCACTACACAAAATAACTGCGCAAATTGGTATTTTGTGTAGTGAATAGCCGGCCTTAGACGAATGATTGTGTTTTTTTTATAATGCTTTGTTAAAGGCGTATCGACTTGATCCTCGTTGTGTGTATCTTTCATTTCGTGCAGTGCTACCTGCTTTGCTTTTTTTTGAAATGGTTTATGGCTGGTTTTTCTGATTATTTTTGTACTGATTTATTTAATTAATTAATAACAAAGAAAAACTTCAAAATACTTGAAGTTGTCAACATGCTTAAGTACAAGAGTAAAGCACCGCTCCCGATGTTCATGCTTACTTTTGAGAAAGATGAAGACATCAAAAAAATTTATGAAATTAAAGATATCTTAGGAATAAAAGTTCAAATTCATCCTTTGCGGAAATCAAAGCTAGTTCCTCAATGTAAGAACTGCCAAAAGCATGGTCACACTCACAAATACTGCAACTCAAACCCGAAATGCGTTAAATGTGCAGGAGACCACCATACAAAAGACTGCATAAAGGAAAAAAATGCTGCCCCTAAATGCGCCAATTGTAGCGAAAGACACCCAGCTAACTACAGAGGGTGTGTAGTAGCAAAAGAGATACAGCAGGTAAAAGACAACAAGCAAAAGAAAATACAAAACCCTGCTCAAAAAGACGCAACCAAAAACGGAGAAAAAAGAATCAAAAAAGACTTGAGACCGAAATCTAAAGGAGCTAAAGGAAATCTACCCTTAAGCGAAAATGAAAACGTAAGCCTCATAACCGGTCCACAGAAAACATATCCACAGGTTGCTTCGAAAAACGTTGTAAAACCAGTCGGAAACCCCAAGCATCCCATTAATGCTATGGAGGATATCATGCAAAGAATCCTTAACAGAATGGGAGATATGGAAAAGAATAATATGAAAATTCTGGAAAGAACACCTATCCTTGAAAAACAAAACAGTAATAAAAGAACTGTACCTAAAAGAACATAATGGCTAAAAACATACAAATCTTATTATGGAATGCCAATGGCCTCGAGAATCGTAAAGACGAATTGCAAGCGACTCTCGACATAAACAAAATTGGCGGCATATTGTTCTCCTACCTACAGGCTGAAACAAAACAATTTTGAAAGCCTCTTCCGTAAATTCGGAAATAAATTCATAATAGGCGGAGATTTCAACGCTAAGAACATATCTTGGGGATCAAGATTAACAAATACAAGAGGAAGAGAACTCTTGAATATATTAAAAAAACAATGTTAACTACCATTCAACGGGAAATCCTTCTTACTGGCCCACAGAAAGGAACAAAATCCCGGATGTTGTCGACTCCTTCTTAACTAAGAATATTTCCTCAAATACTACCCAAGTTAAGGAAGGGCCAGATCTTGACTCAGATCACTCATCTGTGCTGCTAACACTTGGTAATAAAATTTAATGAAGGAACAAAACCCACGTCTAGTAAACAAACTAACTGACTGGACATATTTCAGATATTTAATAGATGAACGCATCGAACTATCCACAACAATTAATACAATAGAGCAATTAGAAAGTGAAGTACAGTCCTTCACCCTAGCTATACAAAAGGCTGCATGGGCTGCAACGCCTGAATTAAATAGCAAAGTAAAAAGAAACGTGTATCCCAACGAAATTTGCGACATTATATCAGAGAAGAGACGAGCTCGCAAACGATGACAACTGTCAACAGCTCCAAGTGATAAAAGTAGACTTAATAGCTTAAACAATAAGCTCAGAAAAAGGATAGCAGAATTTAAAAACGCATCGGTGGAAAGATACCTTACAAATCTGACAAACGATGCTAGTACAGAATACTCACTGTGGAAGGCTACAAAAAAAATTAAAAGACCAACGGCATACATTCCGCCAGTGAATAACAGCAGTGATAACTGGTTTTCAAGCCATACGACGATAATGATATTTCCCAACAAACGGAAGAACGGTCAGTGAAGTATCGTCATATCGGCCGATATCATTGCTGCCAATCCTGTCTAAGCTATTCGAAAAAATGCTCCTAAAACGGCTCCATCCGATTCTAGAAGAAAAGACACTGATCCCAAACCATCACTTTGGATTCAGAAATAAATATTCAACAATAGATCAGGTCCACAGAATAACTGATATAATAGAAAAAGCTTTAGAAGAAAAACAAATATGCTCTGCCATCACAAAGGCAAAAAGGATTAATCCGTAAGCTACAAAAATATCTTCCAAAAGAGTACCATGAAATACTAGAGTCGTATATAATGCAACGATTATTTAGAATTAAGCAAGAGAATGAGTACTCCGAATTGAAACACATCAAAGCTGGAGTACCGCAAGGTAGTGTGTTGGGACCAGTACTGTTCCTCCTATACACGAACGACCTACCACAAATTGACGAAACTACGGTTGCCACTTTTGCAGACGATACTGCTGTACTTGCAGTAGGAAAAACCGCACAGGAAGTTACAGAAAAACTACAAAGGTCAGTAAATGATATATCCAAATGGACCAAAAAATGGCAAATAAAATTAAATGAACTAAAGTCGGTTCATATTAACTTTACGAATAAAAACGTACAACACATACCTGTGTACATAAATAATAAAGTAGTTCTGCATTCGAACTCAGCTAAGTATTTAGGCTTGACTTTGGACGCAAAGTTGCGTTGGAAAACACATGTCAAAAAAAACGAGATGAACTAAATATACGATACAATAAAATGTATTGGCTCATAGGGAGGAATTCATGCCTCTCAACCTACAACAAACTGCTTCTCTACAAGCAAATATTAAAACCAATTTGGACATAATGGCCTCCAGTTATGGGGGTGCACAAGAAAGACAAATCTTCAAAGCATACAATGCTTTCAAAACAAAGTATGTATTAAACATAGGGACGGGCTACAGTCCGCTTGGGCGAACTGTTGGATACCCTATTCTTATTCCTATCCCTCATAAGTGGGCGTGACAAAAGTCTAAGTATGGTTGAATTGTTAAGAACGCTCTACATATTTTGTTATATAACATTTAAAGGATTTTATCAAAAAAAAAAGCTCCCTAGCTCAAACTTGGGTGTTTCAATAAAATTGTTTTATTTAATTGTGGGCGTGTCAGTAGGCGGATTTAAAAAAAATTAACACATGAGAATAAAGGGCCCCTAGAGAATATATATTATAAATTTCAGCTCCCTAGCTCAAACTTTGAACTTTCAAAAAAAAAAAAAAAATTAATTGTGGGCGTGTCAGTGGGCGGATTTTGAAAATATTTACACATGAGCATAAAGGGCCCATAGAGAGTATATACTATAAATTTCAGCTCCCTAGCTGAAACTTTGGATTTTCAAAAATTAATATACCCTTAGAATAGGTTATAAAAAAATTGTTTTATTTATTTTTGGGCGTGACAGTGGGCGGATTTTGAAAATTTTTTATCCTGAGCCGTTTTAGGAGTCATAGATCATATATACAAAATTTCAGCTTTCTAGCTCAAAATTCGATTTTTTCCAAAATTTAGTTTTTTTTAGTTTGTGGGCGTGTCTGTGGGCGGATTTCAAAAATTCGTAAACTTGATTATTTCGGGACCCTAGAGAGTATATGGTTAAAATTTCAGCTCTCTAGGTCCAGTTTAAAGGCCTAATTATTGGCTACAGACGGACGGACGGACGGACGGACGGACGGACATGGCTAGATCGACATTACTATCGATGCTGATCATAAATATAGTAACTTTTAGGGGTCTACGGGCAATATTAAGGTATGTTACAAACTATGCGTCAAAATTAATATACCCTTAGAATAGGGTATAAAAAAAAAAAAATATGTATTACGCAATATTGTTAATGCGCCGTGGTACATATGTAATGCTGATCTACATAGGGATCTAAAAATTGAAATGGTAGAGGACGAGGTTCGGAAGGTGGCAAGAAGACATGAAGTTAGGCTTCGCAACCATGCTAATTTAGAAGTAGTTCAACTACTTAATAACAACAATTTAGTTAGAAGATTACGTAGAGTTAAATCTTTTGAACTAGTTAACTAGGTAAAAAGGAAAGAAATATATGTGTTACAACATAATCACACGAACAAAGTGATAATGAATTAAGAAACAAAAGGTAACAAACCAAAGTAAGTTCCTAATCACAGTACATAAGTACATAAGCAAATGTTAAAACAAAATTCCTGATTAGTCTTTAGACTAGGTGCGATTACTGGAAGGATGGTAACATCATGCCTTCCTTGGGTGTTTTTAGTGGGTGATTCAAGTCCCACACTATCGCAAAGCTCGCAAGCGATGTCTTTTAACGATTTTCACCTAGCTACAAGCAAAAAAAAAAAAATATTTAATTACTATTTTTGTATAATTACCTTATTATGAACCTCTACAATTACCCTTCAGTCAAAAATATGAAAATAAATGCTTCTTCTTTGCTTTGATTTCGCTTAAAATAATGCATCTGGTGTTCGGCCTGGTAACAATAAAAATGATTTGACTCATTATTTGCTAGTTTTTATGGTAGTTGGTCACACTGGTTTTGCAATACGGTTGTGTAGGCGGTTTTTGCATAATGTATTTTCAAAGGCGAATTGACTTGAAATCTTGTCAGTCGTGCGAAACAAGTGAAGGAAACACAATACGGGGTGACGCGTGTTAGTTCTCAGAGCAAACAAATAAGAGTGTACGTGTTTTTTAAAAGATAAAGTTCAATTGTTTTTTTAATTTAAAAATATTCTAAGAAGAAATGGAAAAACATACTTTAAAGTGTTTGGCCTGCGGTCGAGAGGAAAAACAAATTGTCTGGAAAATACCTTCGCAGTTTTACGCAACCGAGGAGGAAATAACAAGCTACTGACTCCAAAAGAAGGACAATGTGAAAAACATTTTCAAAACCGAATGTGACTATAAAACGGTAGCTAAAATGCGTTTCATTTTTTTGCAGGCTACATTTTAAAAAAACATGTCAAAAACACAAGTGTCAGCTGAAATTAAGTCAGAAACCTAGTGCTCCTTATTCACAGATTTCAAAGAATAAGAAGGTGCGTATTTAACACGCCCCTCTCAACAGTTTTTAGATGCGATAGAGAGCCTAGGGCAATAATTTCTCGTTTTCCCAATTTGTACTTTCAATGTATATTAAAGAATGAATTTGATTACTTTTGCTGTAAAAATCAAAACAAAGAATTATTAGAAATTTAAAAAAAAATGTATGACTGATATGATTATATAAGTGAATTTTTGTTTTGTTCTGTTTCTGTTATGTTTAAAAAAAAATGTTTATTTTATTATTTTAAATTATTTATGTTCATTTATATGTTGAAAATATAAAAATCTACTGCGAAACAATTCAATCTTCCGTTTTTTTTTTTCAAATCTACTTCCGACATTTTTTCACAAAATCCCATCGCTGATCATGATTGTTTCACAGAGTTGAGCTATCACCAGGAAAAACAGAAGAAAAAAATCCGTGATATCACGCAATATTAGTAGTTGTTCGTGATCCTTAGAGCAACAAGTATCCACTCTTCTTATAATGCCGCCAAGAGGTGGACTAATTTTCTATGGTCTGGGAGATTGTACAATAAATGGCATCCCATATTAAGTATCACTTTAAACTAACGGGCTCCCGGCCCGTGGAGAATTACTGCCTGAGACACCGCAGTCATCCATAGTCTATAACAAGGGGTTTGAGATTATGGATCTCCTCAAGTAGAACATTACTCTCTATTCGCTCTATGTGTCGGTACATATAATCGACATGTTTTAGATTTCTTGACTACATCCATATCCTCGACGAACTGGCCAGAAAAGGTTCAGAAACACCTTTCATAGGCCCCGAACCTTTCTGCTGCACTCCTAGATCAATAGCAACGGCAGCAATTAAAAGCTGGGAACATAGAAAATGTATCTATCTTTGGGAAAGCATCCCAGGTCTAAGACAGGCCAAACGAGCCATTCGGCTCTTCAATCAAAATGCCAGCAAATGTCTAAACCTAAGCAGGCATGATATCAAAAACCTAGTAGGTTACCTTACTGGTCACCATGGTTTAAGATATCATCTACACAAAATGAGAATATCAGACTCTCCTGAGTGCCGACTCTGTCTTGAAGAGGACGAGTCAGCTGAACACATTTTATGTGAATGTCCAGCCCTTAATGGAATTGGAAAGAAGATCTTTCTCAGGGAGCAAATGAGCCCCGAGGACATAAAGAATTCTTCTACTGGTAAAATTGTCCGCTTTACACGGAAAGTGGAAATTCTACTAGTTTAAGCTTTTCTGGCCCATACGGTACAAAAGATCTTTTATTTTAGGGCGAAGTACCCCCCCTTATAAATCGCCTTGGCGAGCCAGAATTTAAAAAAAAAAAAATCCATATCCTGGTGCACCTCATAGTTTTTGGTTGCTTCATATCCTCCATTCGCCCTCCTCACTCCCGCATATCGTCTAGCACTCGGCGCCGCAAGACAGGACTAGCAGGATCAGTATTTTAAAAGCGATACAGCAGCGACTTCCGTTGGTAATTCTTCGTCGGATCTCCACTTAGGTGCCATTCATGAAGTTAATCTTTCATATGCAACTCTTAAGTCGCTCTACCAAAATATATCATCCATTTTTGAAGAGCTCTGATGGAATATCATCAGACTAGAGAGTTTATTGTTCCTAACCATTTTTATAACGAAGCCAATCCAGACTATACTAAGTGTTGGCTCTTGGCGCTTCGGTGAATTGACTATTGTATTTTTTGCTATTTCGATTGCCTGTCTAAAAGCAAGCAGGTAGTTGCTTGGCGTTCAAATAAAACCTTGAAATGTCATTTCGATTTCTTTGAACTGCGACAGTATGTACGCCCTGTTCTACACAGGATTTTCTCCTTCCGGCACGATGCTCTTCACTTACTCTCTATACGTCGGGTATAATATAGCATATATATAATATAGCATATATGTATACATACAAATGTGGCAAAGCCTTAATTTGTTTAATAAGTTTTTAATTTAATTTAAAAGCAAATCGACTTAAATATGATCTATGTATCGAACGCAATTCCATTGTGTTTCCATCCTAGCTCTCATCGGTTTCAATGTCAAAACATCAAAAATGTTGATCGTTAAATGGAAATCAATTGAAAAACCCAAGTGTAGAAAGAATAATAAGACGGAACCAAACCAGCAACAAACAAACAGTGAAATGAGAGAACAAAAACCCTCAAATGTGATATATAAACATGAACAAAGCAACAGCAGCCGCCTGGCAGGAATACTTTGATCTCAAATTAAATATTCTTGTCTCATCATCAGTTTACGTTTTAGTTTCATTCGTGATAAACAGACACTGTTTCTTGTTCTTGTTCTTTTTTTTCAAAGAAACATCTTTGCTCAACAGTGTTGAACAATTTTTGCTTCTTTTATTCTAAGTTTAAGTTTTCGCTTTTCATTAAGCGAAAGTAAAAGTAACTTACCAAAGCCAGATACATTTCACTACTTGTCAAAATGGTTACCAATCGGTACTTATAACACAACACAATTGAATAGAGTACGCGTGTTTAACGCTGCTAGAAGTTCTAATACACAATGAAAAGCAACAAAGTCGAATGAGGAGACACAGCGGAGTCAAAGAAATTTACCATGAAACTGCCCTGCACACAGTTTATTGAGAACTGAATTGAGAGCACGCACAGGGAGTATTAAATAACGAAAATAAAATTCAAAATATCGGCGACTTCGCGCTTAAAAATGTTTCAACGGAGAAGATGACTTCCTGTGGTTCTTATCGAAGCGCAAGCACATTCGCGTTCCCCTTACCTCCGGTATTTTGTGCCGGCACCAGGTAGTGAAGAATTCAAGCAAATAATTCAATTCTCAATATTTAAATAGCCATACCCGTTACTCGGGGATGATTGAAGCAACAATGAAGGAATAATCAGAATCATTTGGACACGAAATTTGTGTATATGTATTTGTCTAAATTCTAAGAATAAATAAATGTTAGGCTCAGTGGGGCAAGAGCAAGATCCTAATAGCAGGAGACTTGGCAGTAATACAACGTGGCTCCCGAAAGGGTCACTCTACGATCCGAGCTATTTAGGAAGAAGTGAAGGCAACCAAAATGCCCTATAGGGAACCATAACTCAAGAAAGATCGTATTGCTGCCAACGCTGGACGTGCGAAATGTCTTTATTTCAGTCGAGTGGTGTTATTTACTAAGAGCGCTAGTCGTCCAAACTTATCGCTTGCAGATGGTATGGGTCTGTCTTAAGGACCGAAAGCTATTACGTGGCACCATAAAACCCTCGAAGAAAGGACATAACTGGGGGAACAGCTGAAGGATCTACCTGATCTCTGGAGGTGCTGCAGGAAATAATCCCCCAACGAATTAACCCCCCAAACGCAAAACAAAATGATCCCCAAAATTTTGTATGCAGGTGGGGACTTCTTTCATAATGAAATAAACCGCCAAAATTTAAAGATTTATTTCACGGATATTGCGGGACTTATTTCGTACTTAAAACTGAGAGGTTATTTTATGATGAGCTGATTTCACCATACCTATTTGGGGACTTATTTAATCTTCTCTCAATTTTAGGGGTGCTATTTCGTTGGGCTTCTATGGGGTTATTCCCTGCATCGCTCTGGAACATCTCCTATGATGGAGTACTTCGTATGGAGATGCCTGAGGATTCCTTTTTGGTAAAGAGGGCAGACGTCATCGTCATCTTAATTACGGCTTAAGACGCCAATAGCGCGAAGCGAAGCTGAACCAGGTTATGAGACCGGTGAACTGTTAAATGGATACGCATGATCTCAGCCTGGCCATGGAAAAACAGAGAAAGCCTTTCTAACGAAAAAGAAGATCACGACCAACGTCGATTTCCAAATCGGTCCTGGAGTCATCCAAACCAAGGATGGAGTAAGGGGCTTACGACTGACACTTAACACTTCATAACGCCGATTTATAAAAAGGGATTAAGGAGTGCAGTTACTCATTATCGCCCGATAGCCAAACTTTCGCATATACACAAACTCCTGGAAAGCATTTTGTACCAATCCTTAAGCTTTCAATGCAAGTCTCTATTTTGCCAAAACCAACATGACTTTCTAAAAGGTAGATCAACCACCACTAACCTCATTGAATTCGCGTCCTCTGCGCTAACGGCGCAGTTGTAAAGAAGTCAATGTTATTGCAACTGATTTTAGTAAAGCTTTTGATAAGATATCATGTTATTAAATACTCCTCTACCTCTTTCTATGCCGATGACACCGAATTTTTCAAACACATATATCCTCATCAGAACACTCCTGCTTGCAACAACAAGATCTAGATAGTTTTTCTATTTGGTGTCTCAAAAACTGCCTAGAGCTCAATGTAGCGAAATTCCAATCCATAACCTTATCACGTACATAAATACAACAAGTCCCCTCCCCGTCTTTACCTTCTTAATGATCAACCTATGCCCATCGTACAGTCTCTTCGTGACCTTGGCATATTGTATGACCGCGAGCTTAATTTCCGTTCGCACATTGACTAGATAATTCGTAAAGCCAATGTATCCCTTGGTTTCATTAAACGGTGGTCAAAACAATTCTCTGATCCCTACGTGACCTACGTGATCTCTCTACATTATTTTTGTTCGCCCCCTCCTCGAAGACGCCAGCCAAACGTGGTCACCCTTTCAGCAAGTTCATGTAACCAGAATCGAAAACATACAACGACGTTTTCTTTAATTTGCCCTCCGCGGTCTTTCTTGGAACGAACCCTTAATTCTGCCTCCCTATCAAGACCGCCTCAAAATCATTAATTTGAATAGCCTTAAAGGCCGCAGGGATGCAGCAGACATTCTCTTTACATCTACATACATTACATATGTATCTATTAACATATATACATTGAATTTAAAAAGAGAAAAGATATTGCATTACTGCCAGGGATTACAACTCCTTGCGGTTTGAGCAACTTTCGAACTTAATAATCAATCCATTGATCTATTACTTCTTACAGACTCAGAGCATATCTGCGCCAATTAAACCGACCTTCGTTTGCATCATTGACATGACTTTCTATGCACATAATCTAAGAACGAAATCACCAGAGTTTTCGCTTTCGGATGAGCCATTACATATTTTCGCATCAATCCCATTTTCCGTCGACTACACAAATCCATTTTCTGAAAAATTATTCATTATTACCACTTAAATTTAATCAATGTCCGCAGTCCAATTAAGTTGAAGGCTAATTCTATTATCAAGGTCCACTCAAGTCACAAGTGTCATATTATGCCAAATTATCATTTGTCCAATGTAACGCCGATAGAAGCTTAATTTAATTTCTAGAAGCCTGACTTACATACATTTATGAGAACAGGTTCTAAATTTGAGTTGAACATTTTCCATAGAGCACTTTGCATCCGAGTATACAAATTCGACATAACAACATTGTTATAATATAATGACCCTGTGGTACCTAAATGAAGGTTTCTGGATTTCATTCACCTCAACTCGGCCAGCTCTAATAGACCTACAGCCCAAATAAAATAAGTAGATAAATATATTTTATGTATTGCTTGACCCCATTGAATTAACATAATTCCAACATGGCCCTTTTTTCCTATTATGTTCCATAACCTTCGACAACTATTCCATTGCTGTGATTTAGGTACGAGTATCTGAAGTTACACGAACACCAATCAGTTTCTCACGAACGAAATAGGCTAAAAATATCTCCTATTGTGTTAAATTTTTCTCGTAACTCGCTCGTGAAGTGAACTAGATATCGGAACCGGAAGTAGCTTTATTGTAAGGCCTTTTCCGCTTACAAAGTAAATTGGAGATACATTGAACTTGAATGGCAAGCTCTCAACATCTACTAGTAAAGAGAACAGGACTACCCGTACTCGTATTCCAAACCGTAGTATACGGCCAACGAAAGAGTAAGGAAATCGCGCAGAAACTACCAATTCTTGCATCCATATCTATGGCAAGAAACCGACCAACCAACAGACAGTCAATGAGTTAAGCGTGAAATCAGTTTTATTGACCTTTTGTCGTGACAGGACTAGACTTGGATCTGGGCAAGGCTCTTTTGGTGCACGTGTAAGAAACGTTTATTAGTATTTTTGTTGCACTTTGCATATCGCCAAAGAAAGTATAAAAGAAGCAAATCCAATGAAGTTGAAAATATTGGATAACGCGATGCGTATTTTATTATACCAACGCTTATTTGTATTGTTGTTGCACTTTGCACATCGTCGAAGAAAGTATAAAAGAAGCAAATCCAATGAACTTGAAAATGTTGGATAATGTGATCCGTATTTTATTATATAGAAGTAAACACCCTCACTGCAGAGTGAGATCCAATAAGATATTTTATTAAAAGGGTATTGTATACGCAGCAGCCTAGACAACCTGCAAATTACAGTGGCTACCAGGTTATTGCTTGTTCATTGTTCGTTGAGCTCCTTCACTACATACAACTATGGGCCTTAGACAACCGGTCAGACATTGAGAATGCGCGCTACAGGCAATAAAACCGACAGATCTTTTTCTTCATTTTGGTTGTCTATCTTGATGGGTTTGTACTCGTAGGTACCTCGAATACCGTGGTATTAGTTTAAACGAACCTTAATTGTAGTATTTTTTTAGTTTTTTTTTTAAGGCAGAAAATGAAATGTCTGATACTATATTTAGTGCAGGCAAGAAAACCTTCTTTAATTATTGACTTGAGTTATAAAATTGAAAGCGTATCTGGAAGAAGAATTCTTAATAAAAGGGTTAAGTAAAGGGTTTACCCTACCAACTACGCTTTTCAATTCAGTTCTAATGAATTAAAGATAAAGTTAATTGTCAACCGACTGAATAACTAAATCAATAACAGCTAATTTCAAATACGAAAATAGTTACCGCATCCCAGCACATCAAAATTGTTCCGACCATGTGCTTCTCGTTCTCTTTTTATACCCTATTCTAAGGGTATATTAATTTTGACGCATAGTTTGTAACATACCTTAATATTGCCGGCAGACCCCTAAAAGTTACTATATTTATGATCAGCATCGATAGTAATGTCGATCTAGCCATGTCCGTCCGTCCGTCCGTCCGTCCGTCGGCAAAAATTAGGCCTTTCAACTGGGCCTAGAGAGCTGAAATTTTAACCATATACTCTCTAGGGTCCCGAAATAATCAAGTTTACGAATTTTTGAAATCCGCCCACAGACACGCCCACAAACTAAAAAAAAACTAAATTTTGGAAAAAATCGAATTTTGAGCTATAAAGCTGACATTTTTTATATATGGCTCCTAAAACTGCTCGGAATATAAAATTTTCACAATCCGCCCACAAATAAATAAAACAATTTTATTGAAAAACCAAAATTTGAGCTAGGGAGCTGAAATTTTTAATATATACTCTCTAGGGGCCCTTTAAGCTCATGTGTAAATATTTTCAAAATCCGCCCACTGATACGCCCACAATTTAAAAAAAAAACTTTTTTGAAAATCCAAAGTTTGAGCTATAATATATACTCTCTAGGGGGCCCTTTATGCTCATGTGTAAATATTTTCAAAATCCGCCCACTGACACGCCCACAATTTAAAAAAAAAACTTTTTTTGAAAATTCAAAGTTTGAGCTAGGGAGCTGAAATTTATAATATATACTCTCTAGGGGCCCTTTATGCTTATGTGTTACTTTTTTTTTAAATCCGCCTACTGACACGCCCACGATTAAATAAAACAATTTTATTGAAACACCCAAGTTTGAGCTAGGGAGCGTTTTTTCGATAAAATCCTTTAAATGTTATATAACAAAATATGTAGAGCGTTCTTAACAATTCAACCATACTTATAGGGTATCCAACAGTTCGCCCAAGCGGACTGTAGCCCGTCCCTATGTTTTTGTTTTGGTTTTTGATAAACATCTACGAATGTCTTGAGAATGGCTGGAGAATCTAGGCTTCAGGACCTGTATAGACTGTTGACGCCAGTATGGTATAGTTGGCTTGCTGCAGGAATTCCAAACTGCTTTGAAAAATCATTTTATTTTGTTATTCCTTCTTCAACTAAATTAATTTATTGATAACTTTTTTTCAAGAGCAAGGCTACTTCGGGATGACATTTTCAATTTGTTCAATGAAGTTGATAGTTGCTTCTTTTTCGGTTGTTATTTTTAAACCAACCACTGCTGAGCTATAAGAGTTCCCTAATTCCCTCAAATAGGCGGTGCCTAAGTCTCTCCCCAAATTTTCTATTAGTTGTGAAACATAGAAATGACATGAGTTGACGTTTATTTGCAAAATTGC
This sequence comes from Portevinia maculata, assembly GCA_949715645.1. NCBI lineage: Eukaryota > Metazoa > Arthropoda > Insecta > Diptera > Syrphidae > Portevinia > Portevinia maculata. Next base: position 78,623,568 of record OX454526.1, on the reverse strand, counting down.
TGTTCAGAGATAACTGAAGTGCTATTTTTGGGGAACAAAAAATGTATTTATTACATCTGTGAATTCGGCTCGTAATGTGAGGTAGATTATTCTGCCATCTCTCAGCTTCCTTGATTTATATGCTAATACCTATACACATAAAGCGGATTGGATTTTATCTGCTATTTTTTCGATCTAAAAACAATCTATGTCGACTATCTTTCATAGCTCATCTGTGATACCAACTGAGCCAGTCGCGCACCATTTTCTTTGACTTAAAGGCTTCTACAGATATCGGAACTTCTTTTTCGATCAAGCTTTGTTACTCCTGCTATCATACAAAGCATCTTCATCTTAGCTGTCATAAATTTGCATTCATACTTTTTGCACACTGTACAACATCGTGAACCGAATGTATTTGCCCTGGGCACACCAGAGGCGTTGAGCCTTCCATTCAGCTTAGGGGCACTTTTCGGTCACAGAAGATGGCTGAGTTTTCCCGCCACTTGATACACCGTATACGTCTTTGCCATGATTGATGTCGTCATTACAAGTTGCTTCGCTATTGATTATTAATCCCTGATATTAAACTTTTCGCACTTGGAAATCACTTTTCCATTCAAATAAATGTCTGCAATAATTTGGAGTGGGTCAGAGGTCAGCATAGGCATTTGGTCTTTTTCGGACTAATGAGATACCCATTCCTCAGCAAGACATCCACCCATAAATCCGGTGCTCGTTGCGCGGACGTTTGATCGTCGCTTATGATGGCTCTATCGTCAGCAGAGAATATCTGATGCAAATATCAAAGGACTTAAGACACTTCTCCCATATTTTTTTTTTTTTTGCAACATAATCATAATACAATAGCCTTCTTTCATATTGCGTTTGGTATTTCCCATATTATCAAAGGATTTGAAAAATTTCGTAAAATTAAATCAAGAAACTACCTTTTCGTAAAAACGTTGACCCTAGTGTACAATTGTACATGTCCATGATCTTCTATACAAAGGTTTCTGAAACCCCTCGTTCTCTTAGCGCCACCCAGATCTCTTTGTTGGGTACTAAAGTCCTTTTCCTAGATCAACCAACACCATATGCAAATCATTAACGGAATCACAATGTTATTCTTATAACCGTAATTATTCTTATACTGTGAACGCCATCTATGATTGATTTACCTTCGACATACCTGCACTGGTCATTGGATAGCCGCATTATTTTCCGAAATCGACTATCTAATGCGCTTGATAGAATTGTAATAATCACAGTCTTGCGTATCGCTTTTTCCTTTGAACAAAGGAAAAAGACAACTGTCCCTCCACTTGTAAGGCATTGGATCGCCTCTCATTAGTTTGGAGTTGAGAATCATATCTAGCCAATGTCTCCCATCTTTTAACAGAACTCAGAACTCGGCCCAAACACTTTTGGTTTTTTTTTTTTTGGAGTCTGGAGTGGAATGCCGTGTGCTTCTTCGTTGTTAGGAACGGCTCTTAGAAGGTACTCGTATATCCGCAAGTCTTTCGCAAATCTGATGCCACCTGTGTAGTATTTTTTCGTTACTGGAGCGTCTCTGCCCGTCCCATGATTAGTACCATAAGTGAGGGTTTGGGGGTTATTTTTCATACAAGTTCATTTCCATAATTCTAATCATAAATACGCCTATAGAAAACACTCAATGATTGCACATACTGCTGCTGAGTTTTCGGGCACGTTAGGGCGAAGCAATGTTGCCGATATACTGAAAAACGCGACTTTAAGTTATAACGCCACTATTATGCATGCTAGCACTGTTATTTAAAAGACAGCAGCGGAAAGATTAAGCAATAGATTCAAATGGTTTTATGGTTTTGTTAGTCGTAACTACATCCTTATATATACTCTAGGACTTCTGGGTGAAAAATTCCACATAAGCCAACATAATATTCCCAGTTATTTTTCATACGGATAACTGTAACGTTTAATCATTACAGTTATTCCAAATCGCAAAAATTGTTGCTTCACTGGTCATGCAACATAGACTAACATCTATTTAAACAACTTGTTGCTGTTACCCCACTTTATAAAAGCTTATGCAGTATCACGCAAAACTTTGCACGGCAATATTTGAAGAACTGGCTTCTACTGCAGCAGCAGTCTGCACCATACAAACTTCCACAGATACAAACAAATCAGTAAATCTAAAAATGCCTTGACATCGCGCATAGTCACTCTGAAATTCATATTTGTTTGCTTCACACAACCAACCACTCGCCACTCAGCACAGCGATAAAGTTCAATGGCTTCTCCTAGGTTTCAAAAGACCATTTTACCATCACAGCAGCTGAGATGTCAACCGCCGGCTGTGCACCATGCCGGCTTCAAAAAAGAACCTTGCGCCTGACGTAAGCCAACGAACTGCGCTGCCTTCTACTTTGTTCATTGCCCACGAAAAACAACTGAACAAATCGAGTCACAAAAACTCGAACAAAAAAAAATCACGGAACCACGGCGGAACTCTTGGAATAAATTGCCCAATCGGAAAGTATATCTGCTGTTACAGTTCAAAGGCCTCGGTGAATGCGAAAAATGCGAATTCGCCGCGAGTATAGCTATAATCTTACGGCAAGATCGAATTTTATCGCTTCTTAACGTTTGGGTTAAGAAACTATCAAGGAAAACGTGGTCCGTGTGCTTCCCCGCACCCATAGATACTTTCGCGCTCACTCAGCAGCGCGCAAAAATAAATGAAAACGAAAACGACAATGCAGCGGGCAGCCGTCCAGATACTACATCTCCATGCCCGCTTGCATACCCGCCCGCAACCCCATCATTGTCGTAGACTATTTTGCATGCGGGAAAGGCAAAAGTGAACCAACACAGCTCGAAAATCGCATGGTTCCATAGAGTTCTGCGAACTCTGTGAGTGAGTTCGCTGGCATCGATGACGACGAATATCTACAGCAGCGCTCACGACGACGCTGATGTGGATGATGATGGCTCTAGTGGCACTTGTGCACATAAATTGGCTCCATTATGACTCCAAGATAGCAGGGACGTTGACGTCCAGTGGGGCGATGATAATGGCGCTCCATTGGGAGTAAGGGCAACTCAAGCCGCGTCTCCTGTGTACACACTCCGCACAATGGTGTACGCAGCTGTTATAAATAACATCTATGCACTGCTATCTGTATGCGGGTAAGGATGCACTGTTGCAGGTATCCTCCTAACCTTTGGGGGTAAATTCACAGACGAGTTGATGCCTAGTGAAGACTGCAGAGGTGATGAAGTTCATCAAAAAAAGGACACGCACAACGAGCAGAAGCAGGGAGTAGATCCTGCAGGGGAAGATTGTTCGCTCATTGTCTTCGTTTATTATTATTGGATCAGAGAAAAATTCGTGTGTTGCAACTGCAACTGCAACTAGGAGATCTTTTCCATGCACTTGACTTGGGGTTTTCTTTTTTTAACTGCGTTCGTTGTTGACTGTTCTTCGAGCGGGGTTATTAAACTGGGAGCCAGTGCCTTCACCCTTCTTGTAGATCTTCTTTGTGCTTGTTTTAAGTTCTTCAGTTGCAGTCAGGAATTGTCGATTTAAATTTTAGGAATGCCAATTCTACATTCTACGTTATTGCGGAATAAGTATTGTTGTTTTTTAGTTTATGCTTGAAACTTTTTTTTGAAAAATATCCGCACATTCTTCTGACTATGAACAGAATAATGCGTCACCCTACTATGTTACCAACAGTGCCATGACATAAGGCTACATATTGAAACAGCCCTAATGACACTTCTATTATTATTGTTCGCAAATCTACATATAGGTACGGCAAATTTTCCATACAATTGCCAATTCTTTCTTCTTAAGATCGCCGGTTGCAGGTACCGTATCTATTTGGTTGTAGGATGCAATCTGACGGTGAGTAACGCCAGAAAGTCGGAGCACTTGTTTGCTCGTGTCAGATATTTTTAAGCACTGGGATTTTTTTGTCTCGAGTTTGTTGCAATTGTTTCACAAGTGTTGTTTATGGGTATCAGATTGACCGTTGGTTACTAGGTGAAAGATCGCTGCTCGTTTTGTTAATGTTATAAGGTGCGTTTTATTGGAAACTTATTTCAAAATCAGCAATGGAAATCCCAAAAAAAAACGCTATATTCACTTTTATATTCACGTTTAGTTTTTAACGTAACAGCTGTTCCCGCCTTAAAATATGGGCGACCATGATCTTGCACTTCATCCCGGTGTAGCATATTTGGAGTGTGTACTTGTACTCTGCAACATCCATATGACTACTGCCATTAAAATTGAAGGAAGCAAAGGTATAAACATTTCATATACACTTTATTTCATTTTCGCTCATTATGCCTCCTTTTTGACAAATGTGTTCCGGCTGCTCAGGGCTGGGTGTGGGAAAAGAAGAAAACGGAACATCGTTCAAGTTGATATTAACAGATCAGAGAGAGTATCAAAATAATTCGGTTTCCCTCACAAGTCTACACCATATCACAGCTGATTTGTTAGGTATTCAGATCGACATATTAATCAGCTGTTTGTGGAAGATGAGGGATAACTACTTCATGGGGCTTCTTATGCTAGCTGAAATGCAAGCTGGCTGTTGTTTTAAGGGTTGATGAGACATGATGGGATAGACTAAAAGGCCAGTATTTAAAAACACATTGTTGTTACTTTATAGATTTATTGCAAAAAATAACTCTTCACGAGATGATACGAAACAACAACAAAATTTAAGCTTGAGTGCAAAATCACACCACTCAAATAACAAAAAGACAAGAGATTTGAGTGTAAGGCTGAAAAAACACCGGATAAACAAAACGTTTTTTTTTTTTTTTGTTTCGTGTAACAAGAGAACATTGTTTCTTTTGAGACTACCCACACCAAAGAAAACGAAACAAAACACATGTTTTTTTTAAGTGTTTTGGTGGTGGTTGCCGAAAATACATGACATTGTATACGAGCAACAGACACCGAATGCAACAAAACTGTTTCGAACCAGCGTCGTTGACGATAATTGCCTACTTTCTTATGATGTAACACATCAACGACCATACCACGTCGAGTTAATCGGTTCTCATCAGATCACCGTAATTAAACGAGGTTGGGCGCGGTTAGTACGTAGATGGGGGACCGCTGAGAACAACCGCGTGTCGTTGGCCAGTCCCATCTACAGAGTTGAGGTAGATAATTATACGTGGTATCACAATGGACCTAAATTGGTCTAAGTGTGTCGGCTTCTTCCGACAGCCACATAAATCTAAGCTAACCTAACCTATGGCGCAACACACACCAAATGAAACGAAACATAAAAACCAAAGCAAAACAGAAAAACAGGTTTCGTTGCCGATAGCTGACCTTTATTTGCTTCTATGTTTAATTTGTTATTTGTTTTGAAATACATATATATATTATAAATAATCTTTCAGCCGGAGTTAAGCTTTTACGATAGTTCGCATCTTCTTTTCTGATAGCATTTTCGATTAATCCCAGCAAATAATCATAAGTTTCAATCCGCATTCTGGTGATATTATTAAATTTGTTCATTATAAGTTCTTAACTCTGCTCTTAAGTTTATTATCACATCCTCAGCATTTCGTTTAAGATTATATGGATGCACCCACATTTCTCTGCTATTCGCGTCCTTTTCAATTGCTTCAAACATTTTATGTAAGATTGGCGCAACTTCATCGTCTGAGTCCGACCACATGTTGAACAAAACTACAAGCAAGCCGCAAATTCCATTTGGTTTTTTTTCAACGCACACCAAACGAAACAAGAAAACAAAACGTTTTGTTTTGTTACATTCTGTTTCGCTTGGTGTGTGTTCAAATAAAAAACGTTTTTGACTATCGAACCAAAAACCTTTTGTTTGATCCGGTGTGTTTTCAGCCTAAATGCCCACCAATAAAATTTCTTACGGGGCATGAAATGTGTGAACGAATGAAAATTGTTGGTATGTTTTATATGCTAATTATAATTTAAATTAGTTTTAGATTAACAGTTAAATTTAAGTTAAGAATTTTGGAATATTTTTATGTTATTTGAAAAGCTATTTAATAATGATGTTTATAATAATTATGTAATAGTGGTTTATGTTTAATTTCATTCAAGATTCAAAAAAATGCTTTTTTATCTATTATCCATGTCTCGATGATCCGCTGCTTTAATGTTGTTGTGCTTTGCATGTATATGTTATTTGTTAAGGTATTTCAAATTAATATTTAGAACCACTATATCATTTTATACGGTTAGATAATTTAGACAAATTTTTAGATAGGATTATTAAGCAAGTATTAATAACTTTGACAAGATGAAACTGAATGTAAGAACAAAGTATTATGTACTACAATTTATGCATATATAAAAAAAAAACATGAACTAGTGTGAGAAAGTGAGATATATACATCGCAAAGGCTTAACTTACTTATTGTAACTAATTTGAACTGTTTTCTATTTCCTTTTTTCTCTTTTCAAACTTTTAACTCTAAATATATATTAGAAGAGAACATTTTTTTTTGATGGGGCTGTGACTGTGACTGCACACGAATGCGGAGTCTACCAGTAAGATGTCTTGAGGTGAATTACGCCATTTCTGCTCCTTTGGGCAGGAGCAAATTATGTGTTGGGTCTGAAGACGCGTGCCGATTAACTGATGGAGTTGAATGCGGTGCTTCTCTTCCAGACTCTGTGCTTGCGTAGGTGTCTTTATGGTGTGACTAGGAAGACACACACAATCTTGTCGAAGGCACGACGCAAGCTTTCGAGTATTGTCTCCTAGCTTATCGAAGTCAGCTTCTAATGGAACGTTTTATTTTATTTTAAATTTTATCTGAATTTGTAGAACGGAATTTCTCACTTTTATAGCATTAGTTAATCACTTAAAAGAAAGTGTAATTAAGTACCCTATTGTAAATTTCTTATCTAGAATATTAAAGAAAAACTATTTTCTTTACACATACATACATACATGATACATACATACAATTTAGTCTTATTTAAGAAGAGACTAAAGCGGCCCTTACACGGTCAATATGTGTGGATTGACGCTACCCCTTACACAGTTCAATCGATTGACGTGAAATTTTTAGTTTTTGTGAGTTTTGGTGGTGTACGGATGTGCGATAAGTGAAACGGACAATTGTATTGCATAGAGATGAACACGGAGATTCGCTGTCTTGAATGAAATTAATTTCATTAAAATACCAAAGAGTTGGTTCAGTGAAATTATCAACACCGGATCCGCTTTCGTTTAATTCATTTAATCGTTTTAGCTCGCGCCGAAAATTCGTTCTCAACGTATTTATTTTTCTGGTGACATCCGCTTTTTGTGCATCAGCATACATTTCTTTATACTTTTGCAGTAAATTCATATTGCTCCATTTTTTTGTTTCGGTCGCTACAATCTTTCAATTTGACATCGCATAAACTCGGTAATGACGGAAACTTCAATTTTTCGCTGGCACCAGATATGTTTTCACTTCCGTGACACAAAACAAAATTAAATAATTACGTCAATCCAACCACACATATCAATCAGCATGACGTTCATCATGCAAAATCAAACTTGCTTTGATTTTCGTCAATCAGGCTTCACCAAATGTGTGTGACTCATACAGATACATTTTCACAAACACATGCTAGTGATTGATGTCATTCGATTGACCGTGTAAGAGCCGCTTAAGACTTAATGGTTCGAGATCTGCTTTACGAAAGACAATTTTGGCGGAAATTCATATGCATACTCAAATTTCGATTGAATAAATCTTCGAAAATCATTTATGAGCACGTCATCTAAACGTGAAATGGTTGACATGAATGTTATGGTCGGGTAACATGCCATAATGTAAATGTGCAAGTATTATTTGTTATGAATTTTGTATGCACCTATCTTATACTACACCGGACTGAAATTAGATTTTTGTTCATAACTTACAAAACTTAAAAAAAGGTAAGGCAACAAATGATCGGTAGAATACCGTCCGGCCCCGGAGATTTATACGGCTTAAAGGATTGTATGGCCCACCGTAGCTTTTTTCGGTTAATGGTAGAATGTGTTCACGTTTAAGATATTGGATGCTTGCCTCGCATCGATTAGCACATGATCGATTTGGTTGGCGGTTCGAACATCTGGAGAGCGCCAGGTGGCTCTGTAGATCCTGAGCCTTGGAAGCCTTGTGCTACTTATCACCGTATTACGAACTGCTGCAAAATCGATCGAAAAGTCTTTGATGTATAACTGCATAATAAAAGTGATTCCTATCAAATTACCTGGAAATGTGCGTTCGCCCTATCTCTGGTGTACTAAAGAACTCAAATCGATAAGAAATAGCCGTAATAGGGCTATAATAGGGGAAGAACTATTTAAAAATTGTCAGTGATTCAGATCTTGAACTTTATTTCACACCAGCTTTAACCGCCGGCTTTGCCCGTGTCTAATAATTGTATTGCTACATAATTATTGTCTCAAAGCAATACATGTTTTGTTTAGGAACAAACAAAATTGCAAGGCAGACTTGGTGGACCTTGACCAAACTTCACAGAAACACTGTCAGTCCAAGTCAAGTTCGAAGCAAATAAGAAATTTCAATAGAATCACTTTTCATTCACTTTCACACTAATTGTTAGTATCGAAATTATCGATTAGTGGTGAGAGAAACAACTTTCCGATGCTCGATACGCGAAAAAAAATGCAACCGGGGAGAAAACACGGTATGTAGTAAACAAACAAATGTCAGAGCTGTTTATATTTTTATTTCACAACCCCATCTCAATCATTGGTATATCATTCTTATCATTCTCCATACAAAATTCCCATACAAAACACTATATCGGTTATCCCCAAATTTACCAATTATCCGTAAGAATCTTATTCGGACCATTACGAACATCTAAATCACCCATTTAATTTAAACTTGCGATAGTGAAGAAAATACTCCTTAAACATTATTTACATCCATATGACATGTCAAATTTTGCCGCAAGTTATTTCTTAGTGTGCGCTTATGACCAAATTTAAAAGCCAAACTTGGTACATGACTTCACCGCCGATATGACGCAGTTTTTGCGCTCACTAAGTGAAAAGTTGTTTTAAATATTATTATAGTACAACTAGCTAATTCATAATTATTACGAATTTCAAGATTTTAATTGACTTTTGGGATATACCCCTAAAGGCTTCTAATCCACATTTACAATTTCAAGAAGTGGTACTTTATAAATGAGACCGCATTCATTTGAATACCCAATTGAGTGGAATGGTGCGATTGCGAATTTGTAATGGACACCTGCTCCAGCGAGTGATTTTTCCGAATAAGATTTTTTTCCCAGCGACTTGAGTTTTGGATTTAAATAAAATAATTTACATACACGTCTGTTCGAATTAGAACCGTATCAGATTACGAATTGTAAAATATTTTATTGATCGAAAGGGGGACTGATGGTAACCACGAGTGGGCGACGAAATCTGATGGACGACGATTCAAATCGCACTATAATTGGACTTCTAATGAGCGAACAAATTGAAATCGAATGTGTTCGATGAATTATCAATTGTAGATTTGTGCGGTGGTTCATGGCGTGTTTGAAATTTAACTTGAAGTTTATTCGGGTTAAAACAGATGGAGGTTTGGTGATCCACCCAGGGAGAAGTAGTATACTGAATACATATGGGATGTGGTTTTTTATTTGTATAAGATATATTCTCTTGACAGATAAATTGTGGCGATATTGTCGGCGCTATTGTTGCCGTTGCCATAACTGAATATGTATGTAGGTACATATGGGGTTCACCGGTTCGACCTCAGAAAACAATGCCAGATCTCCCGATTTTGAATCACTTCGTCATTAAAGCCAATCAATGCTGGTATTGCTGCATTTGCGTGATTCTGGAATTTTTGGGCCTGCCCCTCTTCGGCGATTGTATGATAGCATTTGATAGAGAAGATTGCGTTCCTGACATTGTATATGTCAACAGCAGTCAAGGAAAATTCATTTTCTCTATTTTCCTGTAGTCGCGTTAGGCTTGTGGCAAGAGGTGCGCCTGGAGTAGAGAACCTTCGATTGGGCTCTTCCAAATCAATGTTGTCTTCCGAGACTATGGAATTTTCGTTATTCAAACCAAATTTATTTCCGAACTTCACCCCACAGAAACTTAGAGGATCGATTAGAATCAAATCGATTACTATAGTAACTGAGCTTAGCGGATTTAATAAGGTTAGTGACAATATTACGATTTAATTTAAAACATCTAAGCATCTCATCACAGTCGAAGCGTTTCCAACGGTGATATGCGGAATCTCTCGTTTTGATTGCCCTGAGAATGTCATTCGAAAGCCAAGGGCATCTGTGCGACTTAATAACACGGGCCTTAAGTGGAACATGTTTCTTAAAGAGGTAGTCAATAGTGGTGGTCAGGAAATCAGTTGGTTTATTAACGCCAGATGTCAAACAGATTGGATACCAATCAATGGACGAACATTCACTAAAAAGACTTTCAAAGTTGACATTGCGAAAATCACGATATTGGATGGACTGAGACAGGTATTTAGGAAAATGTAAGTCAAGAGTAACAAAAACGAGATCATGATACGAAAAAACGGGAACTGATAATTGGCTGAAACATTTAACAAGACTCATATCACTAACAAGAAATAAGTCTAACAAAGACGGCATACAATTTGGTTTAAAGTGCGTTGGTTCAGCAAGGTTTACAAAAGAAAGGCCAAGAGAATTCATAGAGGTTTTCAAACTAATAGGTGAGGAGTGGAAAAGATTTATATATAAATCGCCACAATGAATGAATTTAGGTGCTAGGTGACAAATTTCTTCAACAATTGGGGATATAACACGCGAGCGTGCAATATGTGGTGGCATATAAAAACTTACGATAAAATAAATAAAAATAATAAATAAATAATGGGCAATAACGGCCCATATAGGGCCTAAAACCTAGCTTCTCCAACCACTTTCTTTGCGAAGTGTAAGGGACCTACAATTTTACGCCGAATCCGAACGGCAAATTGAAGAAGCTTCTCATGACAATTGATACTCTTGGATGTTTGTCAGATGTTCGCAAGAGGTGGGGCAGTGAAAACAAAACTTTATATGTTACTTGGTCCCGGCGGGAATTGAACCGAGGACCTTTCGATTACACTTACCATTGAGCCACTGCGCCCTACAATATGCATTTATTTTCGCCATTAAGGATATCGATGAAATAGTAGTGACAAGACTGGGTGCCGTCAGAGCACTTGATGAAGCTAGATCTTATGTATTTTCTAACATAAATAACAACACCTCCTCCAGTAGAGTGAATTCGATCAGCTCGGTAAGGCTTTTTGTAATATTTATATACTAGAAACTAAGAGTGTTAAAAAGGTGACTCCTAATTTTGTGAACTTGCAGCAAGTGAAACAGGCAGCACCCAGAAGTCAGGACTATCGCTTAAGTACTCCTTAGATAGGAGTAATCAGCACATTATTATACAAAAATTGTTAATGTGTATACTATAAATTCAAATTAAATAAAAGATCTTTCTGACTAAATGATTATTACTTAAAATTTAAATAAAATATTTCGTTTACTAAATAATTATAACTACGAATTTAAATAGAGTAGATTAGATAGATTAGATTCTTTATTTCATGAAATATATGTACAATAGTTTGTGTTTGAGAGCACGAGCATGGCCGAAATAGCCGTCTGCCGGAAAATAGCCGTCTGCCGGAGAAATAGAGTATTTTGTTTGTTATATATTAATATATATTATGTAGATTTAGTATAGTATAGTTTAGTATACCTTGTACACTTTTTTTTTATCGATGACAAAAATAAAGAAGAAGATAATAATAATAATATATTATGTATACAAAAATTATTTATACAAAGCATATATATAAATTAAATAATGTATATTCTAAAATTAACTAAAATATTTGTTTATTAAGTATTTAATATTAAGTGTAGGATTATATGAACCTACCAGGCAGTTCCTGTTACGGATTAATCATATTTTTATTGTGATTTTTAATCGTGGGTAACCCGTCGTCAGTCGCTAGGTATACAAGTAGTATTCTAAAGCTGCTCTTTTGGTTTATATGTTTTGATTTAACTTAATAGGTTACATAAGCAATTCATGTAACCGACCAAGGAGTCGGCGCTGATTTGTCTTTATGATGGTATATCTATTCAGGGATAAAAAAAACCCTACATTTATGTATTTATATATGTGATTAATTCTCCGGAAACGGAGTGAATAAATAATGTGTAATGTGGAAGATATTGAGGTTTTGTGTTATTATTGGGACGATCCTCTTTAACTAGGGAGTATGATCGTCCAAGGAAGGGCGGCCGATAGAATTCAACACCAGCCGAATCCTGAAGCAGGTGCTGTGGGTTAGGTTTGCCTCTTTCTCTCTTAATTTTTTTTTCAGAACTCATCTAAATCATATGCACGTTAAGTTTTGCTGTGTGCTTAAGCGATGCAAAATAAAGAATTTTATTAAACATAACGAATGGCGCTCCTAGAGAGGCCATACTTTGTGTGGAGAAATTTCAACAACTACATCCCGTCATAAGCCATAGATACATTTAGCGACGGCAAATAAAAAGTACATAACAACGGAAAGTCAAAACTTTGCTTCGATATACGGTGGCTGATACAAGCTTTGATGCTTTATGTGTGATGTATATTCATAAGAATATTGTCACAGACAAAAAAAAACCTTGCCAATGAAATAATCCAGCGCTTTGCTAGAGAACCAAGGCGGTTTAAACTGCTGCTGTTGACATGATAACAAACATTATTTATCTGTGCATGAAAACCGTTATCCCTAACAGGGTAAAAAGTATCAAACCAAAGGTAAACTCTTGGTGTGACTTGAGCTGCAAAAAGGCGAGCAGGTTTAAAGAGGTAAGACTTCGGTCATATAAGGCCAGCCAATCTCAGGAAAACCGAAAAATGTTCAAACGAGTGAGAAGTGACCGCAATGCCCACATTAATCGTGTCAAATTGTCTCAGTATCAAAAGTTTAGGCAAAAAATACAGTCTTGTGTCATACAAACGAAACCTCAACTGTCTGTCCATGAATCGCACTTTCATCGCTGAAACCGAAAGACTTTCTAATATCGGTATGTGTGTTAATGACAACCTTCGTTAATCAAGCGGTGTAAGAAATTGTAAACCCCTTCTGATCTTTCCAAAAGGGCATTTATTTGCCCTAAGCTTGAGTATAACGCTCATATCTGATCTGGTAAACCAATTAGGTGCCGTGACATAACCCCAAGCGTCATAAGCCCAAATCTCGAAATTTAGCCTTATGTCGCATTGTGAAAGTGACATAAGACCAAATTCTAGCATTTGGTATTATGACACCTTGAAAAAGCGTCATAAGACCAATTTGGCTTTATGACACTCTCGCTTGGTGCCGTTTTCAACAATTTGGCCTTGCACCTACTCCAAATCAAACAGTGACCTCAAGCAGGGGGGGTTGCAGGGGGGCAGCATGCCCCCCATAGACATTGCACTGTTAATGGGATTAGTTACGAAATCGCAAGTAGATTCCATAAACATTGTATTCCATATGGCCTTATAACGCTTTGTGAAAGTGACATACTACCAAATGCTAGAATTTGGCCTTATGTCACTTTCAAATAGCGACATAAGGCCAAATTTCGAGATTTGGGCTTATGACGCTTGGGGTTATGTCACGGCACCAACCAATTATCTATTTGGAACGACTAGAATTCAATAAACGTGCGATAAAATTTATAGGCGACCGGGATATCACGAAATCGCTTGAACTCACATCAGTTCAATGTTAATACTTTTTTCGGATTTAAAACTAATAACAAAGAATCTTCTCTTGCCAGCTCAACACGAATGTGGAATGCTCTTACCAGCTCTGTTTTTCCTACCCATTGTCATATAAAAACATTTAAAAACAACGTGTATCGGTTTCTCCTCTGTCATCCCAATCTCCATTTCCTTAATGGCCGCACTATGTGACTTTTAACATGTCCAGGAGGAAATTGTTCACTTAGAAGTCCTTCAGAATTGTGTTGTCAGCTGAGTAGTATTTGTTCGTCCTCCATAAGAAGCAGCCCTTAATCACTGTTGATGAACCTCTGTTCAAGCTTGTTTGTCGCAGATCATGGATAGCCAGCGTGGTTCCTATCGGTCACCCAAAAAAAAATTTCTTCCAACTCCCTATACGGCCTTCCACTTACTTTGCTTAAAATTGAGCTCAATTTTTCTTCGAGTCTTTTGCAAAGTCTGTATTTCAATTCGAAAAAAAACCATAAATGTATTTGTTTCTATTGTGTGACTGAACATTTAACGTATTTATTCAAAATTTCCATTATAAAAGGTCTTTCATTAGCGACTATACAACTTCAAACCTTTAATGTGAACGCACTCTTTAACCGATTACCAAACTGTCAACGTCAAAATATTCAATAAATTCAATATTTTCATCATGGTGAAGTACAGGAAGGAACAACGTTTACAAATAATTAAACTTAACTACCGAAATTCCGAGTCGGTGGTCGCAAATTTAAGAGCGTTAATGCGTAATTCTCGTCTCAGTAGACAAGTAATTCATAGTCTAGTGAAAAAATTCGAGTCAGAATATTCGCTGCTTGATGTTGTTGATGTGAGTGTGGAGAATATTGCTGCCGTAGAGGTGTCCGTTGCAAACCAGCCAAATCAGTCATTTTCACGGCGTTCTGAGGAATTGGTCTCACTCAGACCACATTATGGCGATATTGTCCTACACCTTTACAAGATTAAGCTGACTCAAGAACTAAAGACTCAAGAACTAAAGATCATATGAAGCGACGTACGTTCTCGAATTGGGCTCTGGAAAATGAAGAATTTCATCGCGAAATCATCCTCAGCGATGAAGCGCGGTTAAACGGCTTCGACAATAATCAAACTATGCGTTACTGGACAGGTGAGAACCCCCACGACCGAGGCGGCCAAGCGACTGGACCATTTCGTGAGATAACACGGTTTCAAACTTGGTTTCCAATAAATTGAATGTGGCATTCGCTGTGTGGCTTGTGGCGCCGTCCTGTTGGAACCACATGTCCTCCAAGTCCATTTCATCCAATAGGCCAAGATCTTTTCGCAAAATTCGCCACAACGACGTCACAGAGATGCCCAACGCTTGAGAACGACGTGTGAGAGACACATTTGGGCTTTCTTCAACTGAAGCCTCAGCGGCAGCAATATTCTCGACACTACGGGCACTTCTTTGTCTCACTGGCACGGGAACATTTTGTACTGTGCTTGTGGATTCAAATTTGTCCACTAGACGCTCATTTGTTGATCTGCTAGGACGATTATGACGACCATAAATTGGACGTAGCACTCTTAACGTTGAGGCCACTGACTCCGAATTTCGGTAGTAAATTTTAATAATTTCGACTCGTTGTTGGCTCGTATATCTTTCCATCATGAAATGGCAAAGCTTTCTGAAGAGAAATGTCCCTGTTGAAAAACCCTTTACTTCATGAAACAGCACAAAGTCACTGTTTGGTGCGGTTTTCATGCCGGTGGCGTCATTGGGCCGTATTTTTCATCGATGAAAATGGCCGTCCCGTTACGGTAAATGGTATTCGCTACAGAGACATGTTGGAACATTATTTCTTTGAGAAATTGCATAAGCTCAAAATCAGTAATATGGTGCCACAAGCTGCACAGCGGCTGCAACAATCTCTGTTCGGTGAGCGTGTTATCTAGAGAAACGGACCGGTTTATTGGCCGCCGAGATCGTGTGAATTAACGCCCCTAGACTTTTTTTATGGGGCTACATTAAATCATTTTTCTATGCCAAAAAGCCGGCGAAGAAGGAGGAGCCCAGAGCCAATATTGAACGAGAAATAAGGCCGTATCGGTCGAAATGTGCGACCGAGTAATCGAAAATTGGGTTCATCGTATCGGCCGCTGGTAGACATATGAATTAAGTCGAACACTATTCATGAATGCTTTGATAGTAATTCAAGAGATTAAATTTTTCTTTCAGATATCTCAAGAAGTTGGCATTTTATTTAAAAGGAAGTTGTCATGGCTTTAATAAAAAAATGATAAATTAAAATTTTGTTCGAAGGTATAATTTTTTTCAAATTGCTTTAATGAATCATCTTCATTATTGTCAAATAAAAAACCTAAGCACCTTAGAAAAGTCGCACTTACTAATTTTAAAATTAAATTACCTACAACTGTTATAGCCCCTAAAGGCTATAGGAAAAAAAAGTCAATTTAAAAATATATGTGTATATACGCATTACGTAACAAATACCAGACAGAGGCTGGTCACAAATATAAAAATAATAATCACACTCAAAGAAAATCATTTACAAACCACAAACTAACTCTCACTTGCACTGTTCAATGACAATGATCGCTGAACCTGTACAAACAAATTCGTTCTGCGCCTCTGACCACCGCCCATCGTCGCAATCTAATTTCATTGACAATAACCGTATAATCCTTGAAAAGTCTGTATTCATATCACTGCAACTAGTCCTTGGCATGGGTGCAAGTGCAGTGGAGCAATTCTCGCGCGAGCACAATAGTTCTGCTTGTGTGAAACGCCTGGGGCTGGCCACTGCGACTGTAACCTACAACTAACCGACTATAGGTAACCACAAACCAAAGACTCATATTACAATTGAAAGCCGATACAAATGTTTTCTTAAATTGTATAGGGTTGCCGCGCCATGCTCATGCTTCAAGACGCAATTGCTAGTCACCAGAAGGACAAATGTATCTATTTTCTGCAAAAAAGGGTATAATATGTGCAGTATCTGCGATATGGAATGTTAATGGCAATGAATAAAGATTAACACATTATGACATTTTGCGGCACTCTACTCTGATCTGTTGGCATTTAAACATAGCGCACGCATAAACATAGGCACCATCCTAGACACCAACTTGGTTGTGGGACGGAATATGAATCTAGAAATCTTGCGACTTCTGAATCACTTCTCGCGCATTCACTCACTTATACCAGTACTAGCACACAGCCAGGGGTTAACGAACTGAGTGTTTATGGCTCATAAAAAGTATGTTGGCTATAATGCGAATCTCTCGTGGCAATCCACCAACCAACTACCAAGAGGTAAAAGTAAGTTTGCGGCCTGCATCTGCATACTGGGCATCGTTGTATTCGCCGTTGTCGTAGTTGTTGCAGCCGCCAACATTCAGCTGCAGCAGCAGACGAGAACACTGAGCATTTTTATAACTCCTCCAGCCGCGCTGAAAATATATTCTAAATAGATTGAGAGTGTGATTAAAAGATTAATGAGCTGCTACCATCAAAAAGACATTCACACAGCAACAGCAGCCGTCATTCGCAGAACAGCAGGATGGTGGAGGTGCGCATGTGCAACATAATAAAAGCGGTTTATGCCAAGTTGAATATATTGAGGTGTAATTATATGCGCTATGGCTTTGGGATCCTTTGGCGAGCTTCAGCTTTGGAAGTGCTGACAATAAAATAATTTGGGATTTTTTTTTTTTTTGAGAAATCGCATTCTCTAGTGTCCAAAATTGGCTTTGCGAAATTTTACCACCGCTACTTGGTGTGTGGGTTACAAGTTAACAATTCGGTATGGGCGATTTTTAGAAATCGGTTTATTTTTTTGGCAAATCATTGGAAAACTCACTCACGTAGACTAGCGAGCCCTTTTGCAATGTGTTACATGACCAGGCAGACACTGTCCTATCGGTGTTTAGCAATCTGCAGAACTGATAGGCATACATAATTTTTCGGGTTATGAAGATTGGGCAATTCGTCGACTTGTAGCAGACGGAAATTGTGTAGGTATTTTGTCACTACGGTTACATATAAACAAAGAAAAGTGCGAGGTGTCTATTGGAAACCGTTGAAATGGGGAAAGCTAGCTTAGAACATTTCGAATTCAAGAAGTGGGAATAGTTGTGGATGACTTATTCAAAAGTTATGCACAGTAATGCTTAGCTAGCCAACTGGAGCCTCAATTTAAAAGAAAGAGCAAAGAAGGCAACGATAGCCCTATATGCTTGCAACAGAATTTTCGGCAAAATCTGCGGTCTTAGTTCCAAAATTATCATGTGGTTATATACGGCAGTAGTTAGACCTATACTCACACAATCGTAATTTAGTCTGGTGGCAAGGGTTGTACAAGGTCACTAACCTTAAGACTATGACTAGGATTCAAAGAACTGCCTGTATTGGTACTACTGGGGCAATGAGAACCACCCCAACGTGGGGTTGAAGGCGATTCTAAATCCAAGACCTCTATACCTTTTTGTACAAGAATCTGCCGCAAACAGTGCTCTGCGGCTCAGCCAAAAAGAAAACTGGAAACCCAGTCACGGGTGGTAATGTATGCACAGACCACGTTATTCGCTATCTAGATTTTGTAGGACCATTCGCTGTCTCTTTTCCCTTCAGGGAAGTCTGGCATGAGGTTCAATGGCCAGGCCATGAATCAACGATACCTATCTATACTGATGGCTCCAAGATGGATATCGGGGTCGGCGAGGGCTTTTATTACGAAGTACTCGGAATATCTGGCTCGACTAGACTCCCCGACCACAGCAGCGTCTTCAAGCTGAGCTTATGGCGGTGCCAACAGCAATTAAACAGGTTGCAGTGATGACAATATCAAAGGCTGATATTACCTTCTTTATTGACAGCCTAGCGGCAATAAAAGCGATTTCCGCCACAGAGATACAATCGAAGCTTGTAAGTCGCTGTTGCTAAGAGCTACGGGTTCCTGGAGCACAGCAAGCACATTGTAAGACTCTGTTGGTGTCCCAGGAAATGAAAGAGCCGATGAACTAGCAAGAAAAGGGTCATCTTTTGAACTAAGACAGGCTGACACTGCAGTAAAAACCTAACTCTGTTACTTTAATCTATTCTGTTAGGTGATTGGGGATAAAACACTGGTGGCAGCAAACGAAAGATAAATTGATCTCGACTCATGTATTATAACCAGAAAAATGTGCCACTATATAACAAATAAAATACCGAGAGAATCCTTCAAATGAATAGAAAGTCGTTGTCCTCTCTCGTGTGTGTTATCACCAGACACAATATGCTGGGCTATTATGCAAAGAAATTGAAGCACAGCACAGATGACCTCTGCAAAGAATGCGAGAATGACGAGGTGAACGAGAATACCCCTCATTTCTTCCGGCACTGCCCTGCACTCTGCCGTATTAGAAATAACGCCCTCGGAAGACATTTCTCACTGGAGTTAGAAGAACTCTCTGGGAAGAAATATACCCCCAGGGTATCACAAAAGGTCTACATTAACCTACGTGGGACGGGCGCAGGAGACTCTTACACCTCAAGTTGGTTGCCTTACCTGACCTAAGGCTTATCCAGAATGAAAGGGACCTATAATTTTCACTGATTTCAATAACTTTCTATGACAGTATACTCTTAAATGTTGATCAGTCTTACGCAAGAGGTGGAGCAGTGAAAAAAGTTTTAGGATTTTTTGACGGAATCGAAACCTTAAACATGTCGCTCAGTAATTCAACCACTGTTAGATGTAGAGGTGAGTGTCTTATGATCCAGAATCAATCGCCGACAACTACAGATGCGATGACAATATATACCGCTAGTTTAAAAAGAAAAGAGAGGAATAACATCTCTAAGCCAAAAAGGAAGATTTCTGCCACGTAGTACAGTAAATTGGACTGTTATCGAGTCTGAGGACTCCATGCACTATTGCGTGCATGTAATTTGGCTCTTTTGCTTGATGAATCCTTATAAAGTGCATCTTAGTCAAATAAAACACTCGAAAAAAATTAACAATAATTAAGTTGCATAAGCATAGTTTTCACGACAACTCTTTCGTCCATGAAGTTAATCTTTTATTGTAGAGTTCATCCAGAAAAACCGTCATGAATTCTTATTCTACAGTTTTAATGATGTCGTTATGTTTTTCTATAGTAACATCATAATCAGCCCGTGCAGGGATTGGCTTAGAAAATCACGGCAGCGCAATGGGCAGAATAATGGGAGCAGGCACGAATTGAAATCGTAAAAAAATACAATCCTGAAGACCCCTGGATAACACAAATGCAACACCACCCTCATTTGATTTGCCTCAGTTATGAAAGGTTCCGAAACCGTTTTCTTAATTCAGATAATTTCATCAATTTTACCCAGCCACGATGACAAATAAAAAATTTAAAACGAATAAACAGTTTGGTGAGTACAGTAAATACATTTAAGTAATATACCAGTGCATAAAGTAAATCGAAATACTGACTTGAATTTCTAGAGAATGGGGAGCAAACTAATAAATATACCTCACTTCAATAGCTTATAACAACCTTACTTAAACGAAATGCAGCTGAAAGGCATTACTCTACTTTCATTTCGACTGTAGCGTAGCGAAAAAAAAAAAAGTTAAAACAAACAGGAAACACTCAAAACAATTAAGCACTAAATTGCTTACACTATTGGGCCATGCTATAAGTGCATTACGACCATAAATAAGATAATAAGCATAAATTCCGAAAGTTCGCCTGAGTCAGATGCACCATGCTCGGGCGAACAAATAAAAATTCAAAACTCTTCTCCCCGTTGCAAGAGTGAGCAAATAAATGAAAAACGCGCGTCCATTAAGGAAGACAAAATTAAAAGTAAAGATCAACAGCCTCGAGTAGCAGCCATAGTATTTGTGCCCCAGTCTCCATACCAAGCTGAAAACTGCATAGCCATAGTCGAAACCCAAATGTGGGCCCCCAAAAAGCTTAATGGCCGACTTGCAATTGCAGCGCGCGCCATCAGTTTGCAATGCAATGCCAGTTGCACTAGAGAGTAGCTCTGTATACTTGCTGCAATACTCACAACTACACAGTAACCATGGCCAAAAAGTACGAAATCAACACCACTACCACAACCACAGGAGCTAGCGTTCATTGACCGCACGCAAAATTTTTTGTTTACAAAGTTGATCTAAGACAATAACAAAACAAAAAAGACGAATAATATCCCCAACAAAATAATAATGGATAACGATCCACTTTTAAGTTATTATGCTCCGTGAATTCATGCTGATGACATACACATGCTTACCCATCCCAGGAGACACTTTAGTGTCGGGGTCTCAAGTAGGTAATGTTTGCCCGCTTTTGGTTCACAGAATTCTGCTCATTGTATCGCTGAGTATGTCTCTGCAATATGACAACGCAAACACCGTTGAAGACTGTCCCAAATTGCATTACTATGAAGGGGCACATTTAATTTAGTTGTATTTCATGAGCACTGTTTCTTTACAAGTACTTATCGAAGGCTTGTTTTGAATGTTGATAATTTCTTATAAAATTTTGTATGCATTTGTATCTGAGATGGTTAGATTGCATTCGGGTTAGAAGAGATTTGATTTGATTTTACAGTCTAATTAATATAACAAAGAAGTTGCTGCAATTTTGTATTTACAAAAATAAATTATAGGTCTATAGCCATCTGCCGATTGATATATTGTTCCCCTGTTGCTTATTCTAGTTATTATTTTTAATATTTTTGGTCCTTTGTATACCCTATTCTAAGGGTATATTAATTCTGACTCATAGTTTGTAACATACCTTAATATTACCCGTATACCCCCAAAAGTAAATATATTCGTGAATAGCATAGATAGTAATATAGATCTAGCCATATCCGTCCATCCTTCCATCGGCAAAAATTAGGCCCTAAAACCCGAACTGAAATTCGGAACTTAAACTCTCTGGGGGTCCGATATAATCAAGTGAAAGAATTTTTTAAGTACGCCCACTGACAATGTCAAAAAAAATATGTATCGAAAAAATCGAAACCGAGCTATAAAGCTGTAATTTGGAATATATTGTCTCTATGGGCCCAAAATGCTCGTTTGCTAAGATTGAATTTAAATTTAGATGTACACTAAGATTCTAAAATGCGCACACAATTTAGAAAAAAAAACAGTTTTATTAAAAAGTCAAAGTTTGAGTTAGGAAGCTGAAATTTGGAGCAAAACATTTGGGATGGAAATAGGACAAGGATATCCAACAATTCGCTCCAACGGATTGTAGCATTTACCACAGTTATAATGTTATACACCTGGTCTTCTACCTCCCAAACTTTCTGCGATAGCTCTTCGGTGATAATCTACCGCAGTCTTTCAGTTCGCGCACAAGGTATCTACTTTCACTTTGTTGAGATTACGTATGACTTCATCCTCGGAAGCTCGGTCAACAACGAAAAAGTGCCGCCTTGTTTCCCGGAGCGTGAGACATCTTCCCACGTAATGAAGTATATCTTCCCTTTCCGCCATGTTAGATATATTGCATAAGATCGGTAGATCTTTCCTATGTGGTTGATAATTTAATGGAAGAAGCTCAGTTCGGAGTGTTATCATCATCGATATTTGTCCACCGGTGTTATCATCGTGAAAGTAATTCAATTCTCCCAAATTATAATTCAGCTTCTTATAAACAGATCGGTGAAACTTCGCTCTTAAATTGCTGTCTATAGTTTAGATCCATTGTCTCATTTAACTTTCAGTATTCAATATTTGCTTCATTAAGATCCAAGCATATTAAAAAAGTTTGCGTTATGTCCCTGCATTGACTGCACCAACACGTTCCGACACGCATTGCTTCCAGTTAAACTTTTCTTTAGAATCTTTTCGCAGGCAAATAGCCTACTTTTAAAATATTATCACTTGCAATCTTAGCGTCTTTGTAGCCAGTGGAGAAAGAGCAGTCTCAAGCAATATTGCATTGTTTGGCGTGTAGAGTGGTAAAGGGAATATTCTTTTTACAGAAAACTTCAAATGTTTTTCCACCTCCTCAAGTCAACTTCCGCAGCATACCTGGGCCACATACAGCTATGCGCTATATATTTGTTTGCAAAAAGTGCTCTCCAAGTTGTATTAATAGCGGTCTTGGCTTTTTGCAGTTACAGTATTCCCAGATAGTTGAACTCTTTCACGATTTCGATCCGCTCGAAGTTTAATAACCATTTCTCGTTGCTGCACAACCTTCCTATACCCTTTTTAAAGATCAACACCTTTGATGTATCCAGGCTTATTACAGAGCTCCACATTTTACAAATTCAATTCGCAAATATTGCTTTATCGGCAACAAAAGTAACGCCTTTATTTCCACTCCTGCTTACTTAAAACCTTTAGGCAATGCATCAACGATGTCCCCTTTTAAGACCGCAACAAATAATAAAATGCTTAAAGTCCATCCCTGCCTAACCCTGACTACGCTTGAAACCAATTCGATGCATTTTCTCCCCTAAAGACCGCTGCCAAAATCTCTGCATATATATTTTGTATTACCCTGCCAAACTTTTTAGACATTCCTTCGGCAAAGAGCCTATACAGGAGCCTCCATTTATCAAGTCAAAGTCTGCTCTAAAGTCGACAAAAAACAGATATCGATTTTTTTGTACACTCTGCTGCATATGCTTCCACAATGCTTTGAAGAACGAAGATTTGATCGCCAGTTGAATTTCCTGCTCTAAAGCCAGTTTGAATTTCTTTAAGCACCCCATTAGCGTTTCCATGAATTCGTTTTTGATGGACGGTTGTTAATATTTTGCATATATTATTTATTTATTTATTTTTATAGCAACCATTATTGGCCAAACTGAACTTTCAATAGACACCTTCCGAAAGCCAAGCTGTCATTGTAAAGCTTTATTAAACATAGGGACGGGCTACAGTCCGCTTGGGCGTACTGTTGGATACCCTATTCGTATTCCTATCCCTCATAAGTGGGCGTGATAAAAGTCTAAGTAAGGTTGAATTGTTAAGAACGCTCTACATATTTTGTTATATAACATTTAAAGGATTTTATCGAAAAACATAGGGGCGGGCTACAGTCCGCTTGGGCGAACTGTTGGATACCCTATTCTTATTCCTATATCTCATAAGTGGGCGTGACAAAAATTTAAAGGATTTTATCGAAAAAACTAAGCTTTTGTAAATAAAAACGCTCCCTAGCTCAAACTTTGGTTTTTCAATAAAATTGTTTTATTTAATTGTGGGCGTGTCAGTAGGCGGATTTAAAAAAAATTTAAGTATGAGCATAAAGGGCACCTAAAGAGTATATACTATAAATTTCAGCTCCCTAGCTCAAACTTTGGACTTTCAAAAATAAAAAAAAAAAAATTGTGGGCGTGTCAGTAGGCGGATTTTGAAAATATTTACACATGAGCATAAAGGGCACCTAGAGAGTATATACTATAAATTTCAGCTCCCTAGCTCAAACTTTGGACTTTCAAAAATAAAAATAAAAAATTGTGGGCGTGTCAGTAGGCGGATTTTGAAAATATTTACACATGAGCATAAAGGGCCCCTAGAGAGTATATATTAAAAATTTCAGCTCCCTAGCTCAAGTTTTGGTTTTACAAAAAAAATATTTTATTTAATTGTGGGCGTGTCAGTGGGCGGATTTTGAAAATTTTATGTCCCAAGCAGTTTTATGGGCCAAAGATCATATATAAAAAATTTCAGCTTTCTAGCTCAAAATTCAATTTTTCCCAAAATTTGTTTTATTTAATTGTGGGCGTGTCAGTGGGCGGATTTTGAAAATTTTATGTCCCAATCAGTTTTATGGGCCATAGATCATATATAAAAAATTTCAGCTCTCTAGCTCAAAATTCGATTTTTTCCAAAATTTTGTTTTTTTGAGTTTGTGGGCGTGTCTGTGGGCGGATTTCAAAAATTCTTAAACTTGATTATTTCGGGACCCTAGAGAGTATATGGTTAAAATTTCAGCTCTCTAGGTCCAGTTTAAAGGCCTAATTTTTGCCGACGGACGGACGGACATGGCTAGATCGACAATACTATCGATGCTGATCATAAATATAGTAACTTTTAGGGGTCTACGGGCAATATTAAGGTATGTTACAAACTATGCGTCAAAATTAATATACCCCTAGAATAGGGTATAAAAACGCTCCCTAGCTCAAACTTGGGTGTTTCAATAAAATTGTTTTATTTAATTGTGGGCGTGTCAGTAGGCGGATTTAAAAAAAAATTAACACATGAGCATAAAGGGCCCCTAGAGAGTATATATTATAAATTTCAGCTCCCTAGCTCCCTAGCTCCCTAGCCGTTGGCGTGTCAGTGGGCGGATTTTGAAAAAAATTTATCCGGAGCAGTTTTAGGAGTCATAGATCATATACAAAAAATTTCAGCTTTCTAGCTCAAAATTCGATTTTTTCCAAAATTTTGTTTTTTTAAGTTTGTGGGCGTGTCTGTGGGCGGATTTCAAAAATTCGTAAACTTGATTATTTCGGGACCCTAGAGAGTATATGGTTAAAATTTCAGCTCTCTAGGCCCAGTTTAAAGGCCTAATTTTTGCCGACGGACGGACGGACATGGCTAGATCGACATTACTATTGATGCTGATCATAAATATAGTAACTTTTAGGGGTCTACGGGCAATATTAAGGTATGTTACAAACTATGCGTCAAAATTAATATACCCTTATAATAGGGTATAAAAAGGAGTATAACGCAAATCACTCAGCAACACTTTTTAAATCAATTTTTTTTTTTTTTTTTAATTCTGGCTCGCCAAGGCGATTTATAAAAGGGGGGGTACTTCGACCTAAAAGATCTTTTGTACCGTATGGGCCAGAAAAATTTTAAACTAGTAAAATTTCCACTTTCCGTGTAAAGCGGACAATTTTACCAGTAGAAGAATTCTTTATGTCCTCGGAGCTCAATTGTTCCCTGAGAAAGATCTTCTTTCTAATTCCATTAAGGGCTGGGCATTCACATAAAATGTGTTCAGCTGACTCGTCCTCTTCAAGACAGAGTCGACACTCAGGAGAATCTGCTATTCTCATTTTGTGTAGATGATAACTTAAACCGTGGTGACCAGTAAGGTAACCTACTAGGTTTTTGATATTATGCCTGCTTAGGTTTAGACATTTGCTGGCATTATGATTGAAGGGCCGAATGGCTCGTTTGGCCTGTCTTAGACCTGGGATGTTACCCCAATGATAGATATATTTTCTATGTTCCCAGCTTTTAATTGCTGCCGTTGCTGCTGATCTAGGAGTGCAGCAGAAAGGTTCGGGACCTATGAAAGGTGTTTCTGAACCTTTTCTGGCCAGTTCGTCGGCCTTTTCGTTACCTTCTACCCCGACATGACCCGGAACCCACCATAATTTGGTCTTGTTTCTTGCTCCGAGTATTTGTAGGGTATTGAAGCAGTACATGACTGATTTGGAGTCAATGGTATACGAGCTAAGGGCGTTTATAGCTGCTTGACTGTCCGTGAAAATATGAATGGTTGCACCTTTTATGCCAGATAAGATAATGTGGCTGGCGCATTCTTGAATGGCGTGGAGCTCCGCTTGAAATACGCTGGGACTTTTTCCCATGGGTATCGTAAAGCGTTTGTGTGGTCCGTATATTCCCGCTCCTACCCCCGTTTCCATTTTAGAACCATCCGTATACCACTTTATGCCGTTATGGCTGTTTGGTGGGTTATTGCTAACCCATGCTTCTCTTTTGGGTATCTCCGTGGAGAACCGTTTGTTGAAGCATAGTGTTTTTTGAATGCGGTCTGTGACCGCGCAGTTCATGTTAAATTCTGGCAGTTCATCGAGAAGGGTCTCAAGTTCCGGATGATCATTAATACTTATCTCGTTTAGCTGTATTAGACTTATTGCACTGCGGATCGCCACTTTTTGGACGTATATGTGGAGGGGTATAATTCCTGTTATTGCCTCTATGGCAGCTGTTGGACAGGTACGCATGGCTCCGGAGATACCAAGGCACGCAAGCCGTTGTACCTTTTTGAGCTTCTCTATTGCGACCTTTTGTGTGGATTTTGTCCACCATACTATGGAGGCGTATGTTATGATGGGTCTTATCATCACTGTGTAGATCCAGTGGACGATCTTTGGAGAGATTCCCCAGGTTCTACCTTATGTGCGACGACAGGCCCATAAAGCACTATTAGCTTTACTGATTTTGTTGTTTATGTGAGAGTTCCAGTTAAGTCTCTTGTCCAGGATTACTCCAAGATACTTGACTTCGTCGGAATACTCTACGACCGTGTCGTTTATTGTGATTAGGCCTAGGTCTAATTTCCTCCTTTTAGTGAAAGGAACGATGAGGGCTTTACTGGGATTTATGGAAAGATTTTCCTTAATGCACCAGTCTATGGCTGTCTTTAGAGCATTTTTAATTTTTGATGTGACTCCTATTGAGTCTTTGCCCCTAACTATGATGACAATATCATCGGCGTACCCAATTGTGGTGTAGCCCAAACTGCTCATCTTGTGTAGCAGGTCATCGATGACCAATGACCACAGAAGGGGTGAGAGTACTCCCCCTTGTGGGCAGCCCCTTACGGCTGTTACTGATACTGAGGTCGTTCCTGACGAGGAAGTTATTTTGCAACTTTCCAGCATCGCGTTGGTCCATTTAATAGTTGGTTTATCTATATTTCTATGGTACAAAGCATTTGATATGGATTCATATCCAGTGTTGTCGAAAGCACCCTCTATGTCCAGAAAGGCACAAAGTGCGATCTCTTTGCAACGGTAGGCGTTTTTTATCTCTGTAGTTAGTCTTAACAGAGCGCCTTCCGTGGATTTGCCCTTTTGGTACGCATATTGGTGAGGGTGCAGAGGCATGCTTTTTGATATGCATTCTCTAATGTGGACGTCAATAATCCTTTCCATTGTTTTCAGGAAAAACGATGTCAAGCTTATCGGACGATATGATTTAGGTAATTCGCTCGGCTTGTTTCCCGGTTTGGGTATAAATACTACGTTTACCTCCCTCCAGGTAACTGGTATATACCCCCAGTTGAAGCTGAACCTAAATAAGGCAATCATGGATGGTAGTAAAAATTCTATTCCATTTTGAATGAGGGCTGGAAAATTAAATCAATTAAGTTTTGTTCGAATCTATGTATTTTTTCTTGTTTCTCAGCTTTATTGTCCCCAATCAAGGAACGAGGTTAACCTTTGAAGTGTGAGCTTACGAACCGCCCTTCACTTATCAAGTAACATTATTGTATATACAAAGTATTTATATGTGGTGGTTGGGTGTTGTAGAAATAGGGAAAGCATTGATTGGTATGAACCTGACGATGCACAATCCCCGAAGCGCGTTACTGGCTTCGCAATTTCCGGCCCTTTGTCGTATTGTCAAAACAAGGGCAGGTTGGGGATAGAGCTATCGGCTCATTAATACCCTCAAATAGCAACTAGACCCGGAACGTCAACGGAATGCAATTTAAGAGTTTGTAGCTGGAATGTTCGGACAGTGTACAACAGTAGCGTGACATGCATATAACCCGATTTTTGTCAAACCCATAATAAAAACATAGGGACGGGCTACAGTCCGCTTGGGCGAACTGTTGGATACCCTATTCTCATTCCTATCCCTCATAAGTGGGCGCGACAAAAGTCTAAGTATGGTTGAATTGTTAAGAACGCTCTACATATTTTGTTATATAACATTTAAAGGATTTTATCAAAAAAACGCTCCCTAGCTCAAACTTAGATGTTTCAATAAAATTGTTTTATTTAATTGTGGGCGTGTCAGTAGGAGGATTTAAAAAAAAAACACATGAGAATAAAGGGCCCCTAGAGAGTATATATTATAAATTTCAGCTCCCTAGCTCAAACTTTGAATTTTCAAAAAAAAAAAAAAAAAAAATTGTGGGCGTGTCAGTGGGCGGATTTTAAAAATATTTACACATGAGCATAAAGGGCCCTTAGAGAGTATATATTATAAATTTCAGCTCCCTAGCTCAAACTTTGGATTTTCAAAAATTAATATACCCTTAGAATGGTTATAAAAAAATTGTTTTATTTATTTGTGGGCGTGTCAGTGGGCGGATTTTGAAAAGTTTTTATCCCGAGCAGTTTTAGGAGTCATAGATCATATATACAAAATTTCAGCTTTCTAGCTCCAAATTCGATTTTTTCCAAAATTTTGTTTTTTTGAGTTTGTGGGCGTGTCTGTGGACGGATTTCAAAAATTCGTAAACTTGATTATTTCGGGACCCTAGAGAGTATATGGTTAAAATTTCAGCTCTCTAGGTCCAGTTTAAAGGCCTAATTTTTGGCTACAGACGGACGGACGGACGGACGGACGGACGGACATGGCTAGATCGACATTACTATCGATGCTGATCATAAATATAGTAACTTTTAGGGGTCTACGGGCAATATTAAGGTATGTTACAAACTATGCGTCAAAATTAATATACCCTTAGAATAGGGTATAAAAATAAACCTCATACATGCAATAGCATTTTAATTTAAAAGAAAAACAAAGTTGAGTTAGGCATTGTGAAATTTGGGAAATAACATTCACTTATTAATCTCGTCCCCACCATTTATGTTCTCTTGAATCCTCTCTTTGCGCAACCGACCGTTGGCCAAGTGATTAAGTTAGAGCTATAACACGCTTTTCTTCGAATTTTTACAGCTGATTGACTGATTTTCCTCTCATTGGTTAGTTAACACACAACCCAGGTCAGTTTTAGTTAAAATACATTTCTGTTTATACCCTATTCTAGGGGTATATTAATTTTGACGCATAGTTTGTAACATACCTTAATATTGCCCGTAGACCCCTAAAAGTTACTATATTTATGATCAGCATCGATAGTAATGTCGATCTAGCCATGTCCGTCCGTCCGTCCGTCCGTCCGTCCGTCCGTCGGCAAAAATTAGGCCTTTAAACTGGACCTAGAGAGCTGAAATTTTAACCATATACTCTCTAGGGTCCCGAAATAATCAAGTTTACGAATTTTTGAAATCCGCCCACAGACACGCCCACAAACTCAAAAAAACAAAATTTTGGAAAAAATCGAATTTTGAGCTAGGAAGCTGAAATTTTTTATATATGATCTATGACTCCTAAAACTGCTCGGGATATAAAATTTTCAAAATCCGCCCACTGCCACGCCCACAAAAAAATAAAACAATTTTATTGAAAAACCAAAATTTGAGCTAGGGAGCTGAAATTTTTAATATATACTCTCTAGGGGCCCTTTAAGCTCATGTATAAATATTTTCAAAATCCGCCCACTGACACGCCCACAAATAAATAAAACAATTTTTTTGAAAATCCAAAGTTTGAGCTAGGGAGCTGAAATTTATAATATATACTCTCTAGGGGCCCTTTAAGCTCATGTATAAATATTTTCAAAATCCGCCCACTGACACGCCCACAAATAAATAAATCAATTTTTTTGAAAATCCAAAGTTTGAGCTAGGGAGCTGAAATTTATAATATATACTCTCTAGGGGCCCTTTATGCTCATGTGTTAATTTTTTTTTAAATCCGCCTACTGACACGCCCACAATTAAATAAAACAATTTTATTGAAACACCCAAGTTTGAGCTAAGGAGCGTTTTTTTTTTGATAAAATCCTTTAAATATTATATAACAAAATATGTAGAGCGTTCTTAACAATTTAACCATACTTAGACTTTTGTCACGCCCACTTATGAGGGATAGGAATAAGAATAGGGTATCCAACAGTTCGCCCAAGCGGACTGTAGCCCGTCCCTATGTTTTTTTTTGTTTTTAAATTTAATTGGCTTGGCAGACTGTTTTTCATAACTTTAAAAAAATGTAGTGTTGAGAGGTTAATCGGCATAAAATAGTTAAAAACATAGTAATAAATATGGTGAAAGATACTTCATTTCGGTGCAATATTTGTGGAAAGGATTTTAGTAAGCTATCTAAAAAAAGCGATAGACGTAGGCCTGTCTACGCCTTCTATGAAAATAGATTTCAGGTGCGAGAATGTTTTTTTTACTCATTATAAGGAATCGTTGTCCCAAAAATTTACTTGACTGTATAATAGTTGCTAGGTGAGTAAAATGTTTTGTTTTCCATGCTTTCTTTTTTTCAAATTCTCCTACTCTTTGGAGCCCTACGTGTTTCGCTGACATAAATAATTTAGTTATCTCTTCCAAAAACACATAAGACTGAAAAAACATTTTCGTAGCTGTTTATCTTTGCGTGAATTTGGTGAAAATCGTATTTAAACTTCCTTAGGTAATACTTTTCTGGCTAATATAAAAAATAAAGTCGATAGAAATCGTAAGCTAATAGAGCATTTAATATAAACCATAATTTTATAGGAAAACAGGAGCAAGCAGTGAAACCCCGGCTCCGATAACCGTGGCTTATATGTACTATGTCGAAACCGTTCTATACTTATCTAAGTATGAGAGTTTGATGGACTCACATATAGAGCAATTTTCAAGACTCCAAAATTCGTTCTTTGCTGCTATCTCGAACGACACATACAACACCATTTGATACAAAGTATCGCTGCGGTTATGAAATCAAAAATTAAAAATTGTGTCTATGGATAGGAAGCGGCTCCTTTTAAAAATTAAAAGGAGACCTAACTTTGATGAAAGAGTACTAGCCGAATATATAAAAAAAAGATCGTAGGATAGTGTTAGAACACAAATAATGAAAAGATAGTTAAAAAAACTTTTCATGGTTTTTTTTATGTGTGATCTTTTTAAATTTCGTACATCCGTGGGTTGACACGACTGGACATCACAAATGTCATAAATGGACGATCGAACAACAATCAATAACAGGAGCATATGCATGTCGAAATCAGAAAACGTGACTTAGTGAGTCTTAGAAATCCTGGATCACACATATGTAATAACACCGGCATTTTTTTGCCCTCAGTAAAAATGTGATTCAAAACCGAGAGACCCGGAGATGTTTATTGAGGTCTAAGGCGTGGTTTGTGGTTCCCCCACCTGGTTCACACACGGACGCGGCTTGTTTGCATTATCGTGGATCAGCTCGTCGGATGGTGGTAGATACTTTGCCTCCACAAACAACCACATGCTCAACAAACATTTTAAATTAAAAACAAACTTTACGAATGATTGACCATTGTATCACTAGTTGCTTATAAATAAATCACTGCAGCGACAGAGGGGAATTATCACATCTATGCACTTTTACCCCAACGCCCAACGTGGGAAGCAAACCCATGCCTCTGACCTCAATAATCATCGGCAGGCCTTTCGGTTTTGGATCACATTTTTATTGGAGCCAATCAAATACATGTGGTTTTGCATTGGTGTGACCAAAAAGTTTTAAGGCCTGCCTTTTTTCAAGATTTCGGCAAGTGCATGCTCCGGTGTTTTAATTACGAAGCGTCCATACTTTTCCTTTTAACGTAAACTTAGATTATGAGCGTGCAGTTGCTGATACGCTTACCCAGTTATATCTTAGATAAATTAATCATTTTGCCAATGAGTTCAATAAAGTTCTAGATTTGATTTTTGTGGATTCTGGGCTTAGTATTAGTATCAGTAACTCTATTATTCCACTTTTTCCTAATTCTCTTTTTCATGTAGCTTTATCTATGCAATTTGAATTTTACGAGTATTTTCGGCCGGGTCCTTGTGTCAATAACTTTAAGTATAATTATGCTAAGGCCAATTTCAATAACATCTCTAACTATTTAGATGGTATTGATTGGTGAGCTCTTTTTAATAACGATAATCTAAATAATTCTTTTAATTTGTTTATTAAAACAGTTTCAGTGGCAATCGATACGTTTAAGCCTAAAGTAAGCATTGTATCGGCCGCTAAACCTATTTGGTTCAATAATAGAATCGTGAATTTTAATAATAGAAAAAATAAGATCTATAAGCAGTTCCGAAAAAGAAGCAATGATCCTGAACTTCTATTAGTTTATCGGAGGCTACAAACAGAATTTGATGTTTTAAAGAAATTTCTTTATAGACAGTATGTTCTTTCTGTAGAATCTAATTTAAAGACTAATAGTTATCGTTTTTGGAGCTTTATCAATAGCAAAAAGCAATCTAATGTGTATAGGTCATAATGATGTATCCTCTTCCGATCTTTTAACCATCTGTAATATGTTTGCTAATCACTTTCAGTCTGTATATTCAAACGGTATTATTAAACCTATAAACTCAAGTGATAGCTTAGTGTCAAGTAATTATTTAAATGTTGGTAACCTAGAGTGTTCAATCCACGAAGTTCATATTGCTCTTTCTCTATTAATATTAGATAAGGGCATCCCGCCAATTTTACTTCAAAGGTGTTCTTGTGCGTTTTCCGTGCCTCTATGTTTAGTTTTTAACTTGTCTCTGCAGACTGGACATTTTTTTAAGGTTTGGAAGAACTCATTTATAACACCAATCTATAAATCTGGATCTTGGCAGGATATTACTAATTATCGTCCAATATGCAAAATTTCGAAAATACCGAAGATATTTGAAAAACTTATTTATAAGAAACTAACACCTCTCTTAAAATGATTTATCTCCCCGTTTTAACATGGATTTGTGGCTGGTAGATCTACCACTACAAATCTCTCAATGTTTTGTAACACTGTCTTCAATGACCTTGAGAAAAGGTTACAGTGTGATGTAATTTATACTGACTGGCCTTTGACAGTGTTAATCACTATACATTAATTTCCAAACTAAATAGGTTTGGGTTTCACTCCAATTTTCTTTAATGGATTCGCTCCTATCTTACGGATCGTATTCAGTATGTTCGCATCAAGGACGTACTTTCATCACCAGTATATGTAACGTCTGGAGTCCCTCAGGGAAGTCATATGCGCCCTTTGCTTTTCCTTCTATTTACTAATGAAATTCCTGATTTGTTTCTACTCGTAATTTCCCAGTGTTTAATGTTTGCCGATGATTTAAAAGTGTTCCAACATATTAAGTCTGAGCATGATTGCATTCTTTTGCAGGAAGATCTTGAGAGACTTTCTATGTGGTGTCATAATAATGATTTTCGACTCAATGTCTCCAAATGTCAAAGCTTATCTTTTTGTCGTAACCTCTCCGCAGTTCCATTTACGTACGTGATCGATAATTCCCCATTGTCCATTATCTCATTTAAGAAAGACCTTGGAGTCATAGGTATTTGACAAAAAACTAAATTTCTGTAAGCATATTAACTTCTTGGTTGCTAGAGGCAACTCAATGTTGGGTTTTATATTGCGGAATTCTAAAGACTTTCATGATCCACTTACTCTTAGTCTATTCTTTACAATTGTCAGGTCTAATCTCCAATACTGTAGTACAGCATGGAATCGATATTATGAAGTTCATTCCATTAGAGTTGAGAAGATCAAAAAACGTTTAACTAGGGTTGCCGTGCGTAAATTACGCTGGAATATTGCAATGCCTCCGTATGAGACAAGATGCAAATTATTTGGTATCTGACCTCTTTTCAGGCGTAGGCAATATTTTTCACTTATGTTTATTCGCGATTTAATAAACAATCATATCGATTGCGCCTTTCTTTTATCATTAATGGAATTTTATGCTCCATCAAGAGTACTTAGAAATCGTTTATTGTTTTATGTTCCGTATCAGAGAGTTAATTATGGTTGTAATGAACCAATTACCAAATGCCTTACAGAATGTAACAAGCATAGCAGTTTATTCGAGTTTGATCTAAGTAAGGACTTGTTTAAAAATAAATTAATTTTGGCGTTAGGCTTTGGTGGTAGAACTTAAGAATTGAAATTGTATTAAGTAATCTAATGTGAACTGTAGATGTTTTCAATGGATGAAATAAATGAAATAAACAATAAACAAAAATATTTTTAAAAGTTTCTGGCTTCGAACTGATCTGTCAGGCTGCGAAGAAAGCCTTTTGTAGAAATAATTGCGTTAAATTTGTTTTGTAAAGTGACTGAGTAAAGTGTGACATCATAATGTTAATGGTAAAAGTTTATTAATTCATTCTCAAAACCAAAGTCATTGATAAGTCAGAGATATTTTCTGAACGTGCAATGGAGTCTTTCCAAGTTTGAACAAAAAAAAAATCCCCCTTTTGACAAAAAATAAATAAATATTGATAATAATTCCGCTCAATATAAAATCAATTCAACCAATTCAATCAATCCACATGATTATCTGATTGCCAACGCCTGAGGGTAATTAAAAATCTGCTAGCAGCTCATAAAGCTTTCAAGAAATGTTCAAACATAAATCAAAGGAAAAAATGTGTAGATACAAGCCTCTCCAATAGTGCTGGCTTTAGATGCAAGTGGTCGATGATCGGCGTTCGGGAAGTAATACGCAGAAGCGGGGGCGTATGAGCACTGGTATTAGTGGCGGTGATCCAACAAATGCAATTGCGCGCGAGGCTAAATGCACTCCGGCTTGTTGAATGAATTACCGTGCGCCAATATTCATGTGGAATCGGCGCGGCAGAAGTAGTGGTAGTGTTAGTGCACTGTCTTATTACGTATTGGTCGGTCATTGGCCGCACCTTGCGTGCCAACATTGAGCCGTGTTACATGTGCAACCTGATTTGTATTCAATGAAATTTCAAGAATTTGTATTCCATTAGAGGATCTACAACTCAGCACAGCCACCCCCTCTGACAGTAATCAATTGTCAGTTCATTTAAATGTTTATTGACACTTACTTATGCTACTTGTGGCGAAGTCGACACCGAGTGTGAGGCAGGAGCACGTATCAGTGCCCCAGCCCCTCCATCGTGCTTATGTAATCGAATGGAATTTGCGCTCTTTTCTTCGAGTTTTGTGTTACAATGAACTCGCGCGACATCTTTAATGACGCTGTGGTGTGCCGGTGTGCCATGTACGTAATCGTCATCATGATCGCGCGCATCACCGTCATCTGATTGCAGCGGCAGGAGAGCTTAGCTCTTCTGGTGGTTGCTGTGGTGCGAATTAAGAGTGACAGGGCAGGATGATAGACGATTTGATTGGTGTTTTTCGCGTAGCTTTAAACAAAATTGTGACGCAAATGTCAAACGCAAGGGTGCGTCGTCGTTCCTCTGTCACATGAAATCACAATCGTTTGTAGTAGGCCTGCCGCGTTCTCTCTTACATCCAGCAGCGCACTAGTAGTGTTTATTTGTCGTTATGTCTGCCAATCGGCCGTGACGAGGGGATCCGGGCCTGGCTTGTATACTTTAAGTCAATGAACCCAGGTAACAAGTCAAGCAGCATCGTAAGTGCGCCTTACTAGTTACCTCTATTTATATATTTATATTTTTCGGGTAGGTAATGTTAGTAACCCAGTGCAAGAGCATTTGCCAGTGGGTGTGTGTATGGCGATTGGTAAATACCGGAGACTAGGTGACTCTCTGTGTGGTGTGTATGCCATAATAGTGCCATCATCGTCGTTGTCGTCGGGGAACAGAGTTGGATTGGCACAGTGGCCGAATGACTGAATGAATGACTTCTTACCACACTATCGACTGATTTTCTGTAGAGGATAGTAAGATGACTTGTACGCGAGGATTTACAATGTACAATCGCCTTCCTCAAATACGAGTATCTTTGAAGAATGTCAAACCAATTTGTGCGTGCTCCCAAGTTTTGCGTACTGTCAGCCAACTCCAAGAGTGAAATGCAGCGTGAAGTAATTCCTCCCAGAAGAGAGATAGGGCTAGATCTATGAGTTATCTCCCAGTGACATAGCTTTGGAATAAATTGTTTTTTTCCAGGAGGAGGATGCAAGGTATGTTAATCTAAGTCGAGTAAACTATATTGCTGTATATGACGGACAAGAGAGTTTAATCTACGAGTATATATTAATACGGAGTTGCCTATAACGTGTTTCCCCCCTTTGTTGCTATTATACGTCACATAGCTATGCCAACACTATATATATTTCGGTAGGGGGCAATACATAGAAGTGCACAATACAAAAATTATCCACATATTCGAGTATAACACACATTACGAATTACAGCAGGTAAAATGAAGCGAATTGGAGGAAATTACAACAACAACAACATTGCTGTGTGAGGCAATAATCTGCCAATCGGAACGGAAACATTTTATATCATGAAATTACTTGAAAATGCTTGAAAATACTTCAAGTTACTTGAAGTTACCAACAACAACATTGCTGTGCATGTTATGCATTTCATAATGCTTGAACATACTTGAAGTTACTTGGACATGCTTGAAGTTACTTGAAAATGCTTGAAGGTACTTGAAATGCTTGAAAATACTTGAAGATACTTGAAGTTACCAACAACAACATTGCTGTGCATGTTATGCATTTGATAATGCTTGAACATACTTGAAGTTACTTGGACATGCTTGAAGTTATTTGAAAATGCTTGAAGTTATTTGAAAATGCTTGAAGGTACTTGAAAATGCTTGAAGTTAATTGAAAATGCTTGAAAATACTTGAAGTTATTTGAAAATGCTTGAATTTACTTGAAGTTACTTTAAGTTACTTGAAAATGCTTGAAAATTAAATGTCGAAAAATTTCATTCTCCGATTAATATGTATAACAGCCGACTTTGTTTCTTTTTCAACTTATAGAATAAATTGGTCGAATTTCGACCATGGGGCGACCCCTAGTATTAAATAAAAGTTGTACAGATACCGCAGTAATTGTTTTGGTTTTTAATTTAAGGTCAATAATCGAAGGTGAGAAGGCATTTTTTTGAGGGAAAGAAATCAAATTTACCATCAAGTGATAGAACATAACCACAGTACACTTATATAAAGTAATATACTGCGCATGTGTCAAAATCTGATGTGGCAGCTGAAATAAAAAAAATGGCGGTTCAAGTGACCCCTTTCCACAAGAATGTAAACAAATTTAATTTGTTTGATTGTTTTTACAAAACACAAGGAGCCCGAACGAAACTAAGATGGGAAAATTAAATAAACAATTGAAATGTGAGTAATAATGTATATTTTTGTGCATAGATATGTATATATTCGCTTTGTTAGTTTTTAATTTGTGTTTTCTTGCAGAAAAGCGATTTGTATTGGAGAGGAAATTACTAGAGAACTAGTGCAACCTGAAAAATTCGAGGATAGAGATAGGTTTGTGAAATCGATTTTGATTGATTAATAAATGAAATATGTAAGTGCTACAACTGAGTATTTCTTTTATAAAATAGTTTTATTTAATTTTCGTTTTCTTTTCCGCGCATTTTCATCGCATTTGTTATTGAGGTACTTTATTCGAAAATACATACGCGAGCGAAAAAATATTTGTTTAACTTTTTTTTCACAGGCAATGCTTGCAGTTTCGCTTATCAACTTTTGTATATAGTTGGGACAGAATAGAATGTGGTCTCCATTGAAAGTGTTGACATTTTTTTCCATTTTCTGCATTTCGGTCATCATTTTTTCATTGGGTTTGTGTAAGAAACCTTCACTTAGTTGATGTGTCCAGGTAAATGACGAGTCTTGTTGGGTGTTTACCACAGAACGTACAACCATTATGCCATTATGGTTCTTAATCCTGTTGCATATGTAGCCTGCTAAATGTTCCAAGCCATCATACTGCAAAGACTCTAACTCATCAACAGGATCAGGATCAGCGGTTGTTTCAGGAGCTAGCAATCCAAACAGATCCGTGCTTAGACTTACAGTTATGTGTATATCTGGCGTGTCATCCACCATAGTGTTACCTGGAAGAACATTTGTAAAAACATCAATATTTAACTTCCATGGATTTTTGTTACCACTTTTTGATAGGCTGCCCTCATTTCGACAAAGAATGTACGAACGAAGCCTGTACATAAACTCCAAACGATCTGGATGATCATGTAAGCCCCCCTTGGAACGAATTACACCAACAAAGTTTTCGAGGACATCTTGGTTCAGCCTGTATGTCAACAAGTAAGAAAAATCGCATTTGGATTTCAGGTCAGCATACAAAAGCTTCAAAGATTGGTTGGTCATCAAAATGCCTTTAAATTAAAAAATGATATTGTGTATAAGCAATGTTAAAAATATAACAAATACCTTTCTGAAATGGCATCATGTTAGACTTTCCCTTAACCCGCATTTTAAGAATAGTCTCCGACATTTTTTCTACAATATCAAATTGTATAGACTCCGAAAGACCAAAGCCTTGAACTCGTTCCCGGCTGTCTTTGAACGGTTGTCTTACATTTAAGCTATCGAACCAATCATTTACTTTTAATATAAAAAAAAATGTTTACAAATTAATTTTAAAATAAAATTTTATAGACAAACCAGTTTGAAAAATTCGGAGCACTTGAGCCAATTTTCGGATGTTAGTACTCCCAAACTACCAGCAGGTATTAATGCTTGAGAGATGGTGTGCGAAAATAGTTTGGCTGCTAGTTTTACTTTCTGGCGTTCTGCACCTCTAACGTGTAAAT
Organism: Portevinia maculata; assembly: GCA_949715645.1. Lineage (NCBI taxonomy): Eukaryota > Metazoa > Arthropoda > Insecta > Diptera > Syrphidae > Portevinia > Portevinia maculata. The sequence goes on along the minus strand of OX454526.1, from coordinate 78,584,431 downwards.
TTGAAGTTAAAATTTTGTAAGCCACCGAAAGATCAGACTTTTCGTTCGTTTGCGATACAAATTCTTCTATTATTCCATTATGAATAAGCTTGCCATCCAATAAAAAGCCCTCACTGTCAACAAAATTGTTCCGTATTAGTTTGAGCAGGTGTGGTACATCGGCGAAAACGTAATTTTTTTTCTTTTCATCAGCTGAGTTTGGGAAAAAGGATTGCTGAACAGAAATGTTAAGTTCCTTTAACAATCCTTGATTGGTTCCTCCTAGGTCACAAACCATTGCCACCACATCAAATCCACAGCTGTGAACGGCGTTGATAATGCTGAACAGTAATGATTGTGTCATTTTCTGGTCGAAATCGTAGAATATTGGTTGCTTCCAGTTCCCAAATAAACCACGTATCATTGCCACCTGAACATACTTGGCTGCTTTTAAGGTTTCGTCCTTTTTTTGTCATAACATATTTTTCCCTTAACTTTCATCTCGTCGAAAGAAAGTACGCAGATTTTGTCGATGGGCTTCATATCAACTTTTTTTATGATACCAAGCACGCTTTTAATTATACCTGGATATAATTATATTTTGGCACACCATTTTTTTAATGGGAAATGGAAAACCTTTCTTCAAAAGCAGTCTCTACGCACGAGGACCGGAAGCATGAATTGTGATGGCATTGGAGATGTCTTCTACCGTCCACCTCATTCGTTTGTTAAGCCGTTCCATATTTTTCAGTTGGCCTTTGGTGAATATATTTCTCACTGTTTTTAAAAGCCTTTCCTGGTTCCATTTTTTCGGTTGAGTCTTCTAACCTCTCTTGTTTTTAGTATTCTAATAACCGTTAAATAAGAAAATAAATTTTTAAACAAAATCATATTACTTACTGAGTGTTAGTGTATGAAGGGCCGGTTTGTGTACTGCAATGGGAATAAGAAACCCCTATGGTTCCCACACAGCTCCAAGAAACGTCGGTTTGTTTTCCACAATCGGAACTGCCTACCAAAGGTGTTTCTAGGGGTGCTTCTGATTCTCCCAAGTCAGTCGTTGGCGTTGGTAGACGTGGATCTAAATCTTGTGCACATGAGTCCTCTGTACACTCTTTGAGCGTTTGTTTTTTGCTCCTGCAATTCAAAGTGTTTTATAATAAATATTGAATAAAGTTTTGAATGCTTGGTGGAACTTGCCTTGCTCTGTTTTTCATTCTGACATTGCGCAAAGTAGGAGTTTTATTCGGTTTCTCCAGAGGTAAACAGAGTGATGGGATCACATTTGGCTTCAAACATCTTCGTTGTGCAAAGCCATGGTTTTCCATGAACTGATTTGTTGGTCCAAAATCACTTTCTTCAAAATGTTTGCAACAAATTCGCGAATTTTTAATTGAAAACTTATCACTCCTACGACATAAGAAAACCCACTGCTTTATTTTTAATAATAAAAACCACTAACACTTCAGGACACAGGTGAGGCGAACTTCTTTTACAAAATACAAATCAACAATTGAGGGGTCACTGGGACCGCCATTTTCCTTGGATTTTGACAGATGCGCAGAGCGGCGCAAAAATGGAAACGCTAAAGATATTACCTTTAATATGTGTACTGTGGAACATAACCCCTTGACTCTCGCGGACTAAACTCTTCCCGGTATGGCTTCGCGACCACCCTGGATGGAACCGTTTTTTATGTCCATAGGAGGACGCCGTCTTTTAAGACTTTGTGGCCTCAACGTATTGTCTTGTGCACTGTATTGAGATCTCTATCATTTCAGTCTTCTTCCATATTTTTTATCCGGAGAATGGTTTCTACAAAAAAAAACTGACTGGAGGCGAAGAAGGTGTGGTGTGCGCCCTCTGCTGGAGAACGCGCAGGGGGTGTGAGGCTCAGCAGGCATCCAATGCCAAGCAATCTCTATTGGTACTTGTTTTAGTTTAAATTCTTATTTATTTTATTCTTTTTTATATATCATACTTCCCGAATGATGGTCCCTTGAAATATGAAAGATTCACAAAAACATTGTAGTCTGAGTTCTTAAAATTGTTGAAATTATCATCAACATATCATGCAAATTCTTGATATTGAAAATTCGCAGAAAACCAACTTTTTAACTTACTCCTACCGCCCGAACAGGAACGATCAAAGATTGCTTGTGAAATATTCCAAAAATTAAGGCGCGTGTCATAAAAAGTAGCATTCGATGAGCCTAACGACACACTTAATATCAAATTCGTGGGTTGACATGACAGCGCCTAAAACCTAGCTTCCCAAACCGTTTTTGTATGTGGCATTATATTTTTGGCACGAATGGACTCCGATAGGCGAATTCCAGATTCTTCGCATGCCAATTGATTTTCTTGGATATTTGTCTGACTTTTACAAGAGGTGAAGCAGTGAAGAAAACTCGGTGATACAGTGTACCCACGTGATTTGAACCTCAAACGCACTAACTACTGAGCCACTGAGCCCTACAGGAGAATCCATGTAAAGAAAACGAACTATAGTACAATGCGTTATTCATTGAACTCACAGTTGTTGAAGTAGTTTTTGTATAAAATATCCAAAATCTGTCACTTATATCAAAATGCCTAAAGAGTGTTAACGTTTGTCATCTCGTAGGGGTAAGTAATCGAAAAAATATCAAGTGAATCCGTGTGTCTTGCAAACAAATTATTAGTGAAATAAAACCGCCTGAGTTACTATTTTGAAAGCTTAAAATTATTATGTTATTTGACGTAAAAATTTAGAAATTATGCAGTGATTTGTTTCAATGTACTTCAGTTAGGAAAATAGTTGTCAAGCACTAATTTTAGTGTTTCATTATGTCCTGTATAGCGTATACATATGACATTAGTAGTAGCTAATAAAATAATTATTTTTTAAATTTGTTGGTAGTCTAACAATAGGTTGATGGTACCTTGCGAATATGGCGTGTTTGCGCCTGTGGTAGCCATTGTTATGACTTTTCCAACGGTACATAGCTTAACTGTCCTCCAACTATATTTCAAGTATTTTTCATGCAGTGAAGGGCCGCCAAACGGTACTTTTTTCAATAATGACGTTAACGAAAAGTTTAACCATAGTACTTTTATGCGTGACGCTAAGAAAGCAAGGAGACCCAGGAACATACGGATAGATTATCATTGACATATATGAGGGAGTAAAGACAAGAGTAAGATGCCCCCTGGAGTCACCGAGCAGGTCGCAGTGAAAGTCAGTGTACAACAAAAGTCGCGACTGTGAAAATATCTGCTTAAGCTCTGAAACCTGTCGTTCATCCAATAATGTGTGCTCATTTAACGTTGCCGTGCCTTGCTCGATAAGGTGTTTCAAGAATGGTAAGGTTCAGCATTTTAAATACCTTGGCCTTGTCATTGAAAACAAAATGAACTGGAATATACACACCGCGCTGCTTAAAAAATACCTATCAACGGCTACTTATATGTTATATCACCTGAGACGATTCTGCTCCAGAAATCTGCTTGAAACAGTCTACTACGGTCTAGTCAGAGCTAAGATGCAATACGGATTAGTTTGTTGGGGTGACCTTCAACTATAATTTGCAACCTCTGATAGTGGCTCAAAAGAATATTCTAAGAATTATGTGGAGTAAAAGAAGTCGTGAGCATAGCTTTCTGCTTTTTATTAATTGTGGCAATCTCCCCTTAAAACATTTTTACTTTTACATAATTCTTAAAGTATTCTTTTTAAGGAGCGGTAATCTTTTAAGCCAATCGTCTACTGTATATAAACTACGAAGCAGTGAGAGAAGGCTTGCTGTAGTTCCAAGTTATTTTACTCATCAGTTCCCAAATTTTTATTCTTCGGTAGCACCTAGCCTTTTTAATAAATTGCACTCTGAATTAAGGAGTACTTATAGTCCCTCTTCATTCTATTAAAAAAATAAAACGTGGCTTCTTAGTTTTGATTTCGAATAGATCAATAATTTAATTATTTTGGTTACATAATTAGTTATTTTGCTGTAATCTTGCAACTACAGTCCCTGACCAAATTATTAGACGCACTGTAAGTTCTCTGTACTTTGTTCGTACTTGTTTACGTTCGCGTACCAATTGGCGAACACTGTAATGAAACGTCAAAAATAAATAAAAAATGGAATCATTTACAAAATCTCCTAAATGAAACACATTATATGTACGTTTAAATATAAAAATATTGCATATAAACTCATGCAACACATAAATATATTAAAAAACTACAGTGCGTCTAATAATTTGGCCAGGGACTGTAATTGTAATAACTCTTTCCTCTCTTTTATTTTTTTTTTATTTTTTTCTTCCTTTTGCCTTTTACTTTTCCTATTGGTTTCTATATTCTAAACCCTACAACCTTTATTTTTTGAAACTTGTATAAAAAAAAGTCCTTGATTGCGTGCTTGAGTGCCGGATTCCAAGCTGCATCAGTTATTCTTTGCTGACAATGGAGACATCATAAGGCAGGATCAAACGTCACAGCATCGAGCACTTGACTTATGGGTGGTTGGATGTTTTACAGGGGATTGAGTATCGAATTAGTCGAAAAAAACATAGGGACGGGCTACAGTCCGCTTGGGCGAAGTGTTGGATACCCTATTCTTATTCCTATCCCTCATAAGTGGGCGTGACAAAAGTCTAAGTATGGTTGAATTGTTAAGAACGCTCTACATATTTTGTTATATAACATTTAAAGGATTTTATCAAAAAAAACGCTCCGTAGCTCAAACTTGGGTGTTTCAATAAAATTGTTTTATTTAATTGTGGGCGTGTCAGTAGGCGGATTTAAAAAAAATTAACACATGAGCATAAAGGGCCCCTAGAGAGCATATATTATAAATTTCCGCTCCCTAGCTCAAACTTTGAATTTTAAAAAAAGTTTTTTTTAAATTGTGGGCGTGTCAGTGGGCGGATTTTGAAAATATTTACACATGAGCATAAAGAGCCCTCTAGAGAGTATATATTATAAATTTCAGCACCCTAGCTCAAACTTTGGATTTTCAAAAAAATTGTTTTATTTATTTGTGGGCGTGTCAGTGGGCGGATTTTTTATCCGGAGCAGTTTTAGGAGTCATAGATCATATACAAAAAATTTCAGCTTTCTAGCTCAAAATTCGATTTTTTCCAAAATTTTGTTTTTTAAGTTTGCGGGCGTGTGTGTGGGCGGATTTCAAAAATTCGTAAACTTGATTATTTCGGGACCCTAGAGAGTATATGGTTAAAATTTCAGCTCTCTAGGTCCAGTTTAAAGGCCTAATTTTTGCCGACGGACGGACGGATGGACGGACATGGCTAGATCGACATTACTGTCGATGCTGATCATAAATATAGTAACTTTTAGGGGTCTACGGGCAATATTAAGCTATGTTACAAACTATGCGTCAAAATTAATATACCCCTAGAATAGGGTATAAAAACAGAAAGCAGTGCTGCCCGTTCTCCGATCCATTCCGACCTTAACAAAGCATTTATGTAAATACAAGAGTGATTTCCAATTGCGAGAAGTTTGAGTATCTGGGATCTATAATCAATAGCGAAGCAACCCGCCACGAGGGAATAAATCATTGCGAAAGCTTGGGATGGATGAAACGCTTCCATCTTCTGCGACCAACAAATGCCCCCTAAGCTTGAAGCAAGGCTCTTCACCGCAGTTATACGTCCGGCGCTTTCATACGGCTCACAATATTGGTTTATGAGGGTAATGATTCCCTTAGCCCAGATCAAGACTTTGTCGTCAAAGGAAGGAAGAATAGCGTTTAAAAAAACAGTGTTTATACCCTATTCTAAGAGTATATCAATTTTGACGCATAGTTTGTAACATACCTAAATATTGCCCGTAGACCCCTAAAAGTTACTATATTTATGATCAGCATCGACAGTAATGTCGATCTAGCCATGTCCGTCCGTCCGTCCGTCGGTAAAAATTAGGCCTTTAAACTGGGCCTAGAGAGCTGAAATTTTAACCATATACTCTGTAGGGTCCCGAAATAAACAAGTTTACGAATTTTTGAAATCCGCCCACAACACGCCCGCAAACTCAAAAAAGCAAAATTTTGGAAAAAATCGAATTTTGAGCTAGAAAGCTGAATTTTTTTTTATATGATCTATGACTCCTAAAACTGCTCGGGATATAAAATTTTCAAAATCCGCCCACTGACACGCCCACAAATAAATAAAACAATTTTATTGGAAAACCAAAATTTGAGCTAGGGAGCTGAAATTTATAATATGTACTGTCTAGGGGCCCTTTAAGCTCATGTGTTAATATTTTCAAAATCCGCCTACTGACACGCCCACAATTTAAAAAAAACCTTTTTTGAAAATCCAAAGTTTGGGCTAGGGAGCTGAAATTTATAATATATACTCTCAAGGGGGCCCTTTATGCTCATGTGTAAATATTTTCAAAATCCGCCCACTGACACGCCCACAAATTAAAAAAAAAAACTTTTTTTGAAAATTCAAAGTTTGAGCTAGGGAGCGGAAATTTATAATATATACTCTCTAGGGGCCCTTTATGCTCATATGTTAATTTTTTTTAAATCCGCCTACTGACACGCCCGCAATTAAATAAAACAATGTTATTGAAACACCCAAGTTTGAGCTAGGGAGCGGTTTTTTCGATAAAATCCTTTAAATGTTATATAACAAAATATGTAGAGCGTTCTTAACAATTCAACTATACTTAGACTTTTGTCACGCCTATGTTTTTTTTATTCCATTGATATATTTTTAGTACGTAGGATTTGGAATTTTGTCTTCGTTTAGAACTGGTGTGATATAAACAGTACATAAAAAAATCCACAACCCCCGCTGAGGATTTTAAGAATATTTATCTTGTCATCCTTAGGTTCCAATAGATGTTCTCCTGGAACATCATCGTAATTGGGGCAAAAAAAATGTCTTCATTAAAATTCCTGAATCTTACAAATAATACAATACCAGCCTCAGTGAAAAAGTGATTTAAAGCCAGGATGCCTGCCGATATTTATTGAGCTTGAACCGGCTAACTCCACATAAGAGATGCAGTAAAGACTTGAGGGTTATGATCCCGTTACTCCTGATCATAGCCTCGCAGTTAAGAGAGAAGAAGATGTTAGTTGTTGTATTTATTAGGTGCTGCTCCGGTATTTTGTGCCACAATTCAACTTTAATTCAATACGTGTCCATATTTAGAATATTCATAAAATATAAGAAAATAATTCAGTTTGTCAGTTCGCTCGCTGGTATTCATCACGACTGATTTCAAGCATGCATGGACTTATAAAAATATATCCTGATACTGAAATAAGAGGCTGTTGGATCCATTATCAAAGATCACATTTGTTTTTTTTCATAATATAATCTCTCCGAAAACTTGGTCCTTTTGTCCCATCTTCGACAAACAAAATTTGGATTAATGCTCGGATGGGTTTGGATATACATAAGTCCCTACGCCGCGCCGGCCATTAGTTTATAGGGAGAATTAGAATTTAGTGGGAGTAATTCATTTGGAGTTTACTTATTTTAGAGCTAGGTCCCAGGGCCTTTCTAAAGAAGAATCTGATCTACATACATATTTGGATGTAACTGCTTTTTATCGTTTTTTAATGAATTGTTCAAAAAAAAATCAATGTATATTATCAAACGGGGCCCCAAAAAAGTGCGTGTAGCAACGGCAATATGTTCGGGCGGTATAATTTTTCCGATAAAACTTTTTTTTTAAATATTGAACGTGTCAGTAACACTATTTCGTCAAAATCATACATGCCACTGCCAATGGATAATCCATTATACCTATTCATGTATACGGTTTTATGAAATACAAGACGGCCGTTGATATGACGAACTCTTTTTTTTAAGTGTATATTTTCTTATACGATTTTGTGACATGCACGGTTATCCAAGGGCAGTATCCCAAAAGGTATTATTAAAAGACACAAATGTAGTTTTTCTAAATTCAGTTTCGCATCTTTGTATTTGTATAAAAATGGAGGTTGGTATATTTGTTTGAGATTGATAGACTTCGAAACCGCTAAATCGATTGAGTTTAAATTTTCGGATAACCTTCGGTATTTGCCCGAGAGTGTCTTTGCGAAGTTTGGTGAAAATCAGTAAAGCAGTTCATGGGCAGATTAATTCGTGCTCTCTGTTCTTTGCGCCTCCTAGAGACGGATTGCATCAGATTCTTTCCAAATGCAGTAGAAGCCATTGTGACGCTTCTGTTATCCTTTCATTTAACTAATACAATTCTTCGATTTGCTCGAACTTTTTGATCAGCTTCTTACTCATTAATCAGTCAGTTTTAAATTCTATAGTCTTGAGGCGTTTTGTTAAATTCGTTGTGCTAGTTCCATTAATTTAAAAAGGAAGCGAGTTGTTTGGATAATCAGCCATAACACCAGCATTTGATTGGCCTCATTAAAAAAGTGATTCGAAACCGGGAATCCTGCCGATGTAAATTGAAGTTGAATTGGCAAATCCCGTGGGCGAACTAGTAGGGATGCCATAAAGTGGGAGGGTTACGATCCCTTTGATTCTGATCGTAACCTCGCCGTAAAAAAAAGAGGAAGAACAAAATAACACAAATACAACATATAAAACTTAATGGCGATCGATACGTTAAATATTTAAAATACGGATTTTCATGGATTTTTTTCAATCTTTCACTGATTATATTTAGGGTACCGATCAGGGTTTCATCAAGAATTTATGATATTTCGCACCTCCCTACTTTACAATTGATTCTTCTCTCTGAACTAAAGGGATAATCATCCTTTCACTCAACTGAATCCCTACTAGTAAGCCCTCAAAAAATAACCCCATCACCTCGCCACTGGGGCCAATCAAATTCTGGTGTTGCTGTATTTGGGTGAGCCAGGAGGTTTAAGGCTATATTATCACAGACTGTATTAAATATCAAGGGACTGAAGACGTTTCGCTGGTGTACACCAATAACCATCTGCCAACAATATATGAAAATATTGTTAAAGAATTACCATGTTTTTCCATCATGATCCTTATACTTTAGATTGCATCTGTGCAACAAACCCGCACTGGTCCTCAGATAGCCGTATTGTTTTAATCATTCGGCTATCGAATACCAGCTCAACGATCTTCATTATGTGTTACATCAGGTTGATTGAACGGTAATTATCACAATCTCTGTAACTCGTCTCGCCCAACTGCTTTTCGTTTTTTTGAGGCTTTGACCACCTTGCTTACTTCTTCGAAAGTTATGCCGTGTACTTCTCTATTGTTGAGAAGGGCTCTTGGAAAATATATCCCGGAAATCGTTTATGTAGACGTACCTAACAATACTGTTGCCACCTGTATAGTTTTTTTTCGTCATCCACAAGAAGCATCCCATGATTGTTGATGAGCTTTGGCGAACGGATTTCCTGGGACTTTCCTCCTCTCTGAGCGGCTATATTGAAAATGGTTGTGCCCGTTTTCAAGCTGGTTTGCTACTAATTTATAACTGAGTTAAGGTTTAAAAAAAGTTGGTCATAGAACTATTGGCTTATTATTCATTTAATGAATACTGCCTATGTGTTTTTATTTCGTCCCGGGAAAAATGTTAAGATCCCTGGTTTTTTCGTTAAATGACCCATTAGTCCCGGGGCAGAGAAACAAATCTGGCAACCCTTGTACTGAAACGCGCCCTTTACCATAAAACCGTACACGTTAAAAAATCGAATCGGTCAAATGAAACGTGTCCTATGCTGTCTCAAATTCGATAAAATCGTAAACCCTGCGTAGTGTGAACCTAGCGTCGTGTGAACCTAGCGTAAGGGGTTGGAGATATAAAGCCCTTTATGAGCAATGTATACCTCATATTTTATTTGTTTTTCATTTTTCGGCTGCAACGATTTGTTTTATTGTTTTGAATGGTTCGGGTGAGTGTAAAAAACAATAAAATGAAAATAGTACTAAATAATACTAAATTACAAAGGCACTTGAAAAACATATTTCAAGCATATTATGTTCGATCGTTCCTTCTATCAAAAAAGGAAATTTAAAGCTTTAATTTATTTTGGATGTCACTATAAACGGAACATTGTGAACTTGGGATAGGAAGCAATATTCCACAGACCAGAGCTACTTGTTACTGATGGACAGTTGGACACAGGTATTTAGTAACAAGGAATTTCTTCAAAAATTATTGTTTAATTGGTTATAAAACCAGGAGTTGTTAGAATAAGACTATGCTGTATCTTCTTTTTAAATCTTACAAAGAATAACCAAACTCGAAGTTTTCTGAAATATATCACATCAGAATATTTCCCATCCAGCTTTTCCCGAGTAAGTACACCATGTAAATAATTTAAAAATTAAGCCTGCTTTAATCACCAGTTCTCAACGTCTACCTACCCAATATTCAACCCCGACTTGAACAAATCCAGGTTCTAAAAATTCAAAAACCAGAAGAGCATAAACTAATACCGAAGAAAAAAAGTACCCAAACCTAAAGAAAGGCAGAAAAAGGAAGCAGATAGCAAGCGAACAGAAAGACAAGAAAACAAAGAAGAAGAAAAATTCACAAAGACCTTCACTCAACATTGCGCACTGTAGTCGATGCAATTCGTGCTGTTCCCGCATGTAAACACCAGAAACGCAAAGTTCGTAAACCTTTGAAAGTGAAAGTATTATCGGACGTAGACCTACATATACACCCAAAGCGAGATGGCATACCGGCCATATCCATGTATCTGACTGAGTATGTGAGTGCTACAAAAACTACAGTTATTATTACGGCCAGATATGCTACTCTACGCTACGTATCTATATTTAGTCTTCGCATTTGCTTTTTTTTATACCGGTTGGGAGGCCGCTGCTTTATAGTAGCCCAGTATCGTGTTCCCTTCTACACTTTGCACACTCTGCATTCTACACTCGATCCATCGGCCCATAATTTTCGTGTTTCTTTCTCTTAGCAATATGTGGTATTGGTGTCGCTCGGTGGGTTGTGCTTCTTGGAGCTATTCTTTCTCTTTATTGGGACTCGACGGAGACGTTACTAAGAGGAGTATACATATTTACTTCGAATGCGTATGACAACGCCATACACCGCGGAGATTGGCCGATCGGGCTGTCATAATTACTGTCGACATTAACGAGATTACGATCTTTTATTTTAGTGTTATTGTCGAATGCGGGCTTACAACTGGCGGCAACGGTTTGAAGGTTTGGTAATGTAGATTTTGCAGGCTCTAATTGAGGCAATTACAGGAGATTGCTCTTAAATCAATTAAAATATTTCTTTTTGATAATTTGTTGTGGTATGGAATTTTCATTGCGATATTTTATTATAGCTTTGTACAGCTGCCAAGCTCCGACATCCATACGTAACCGAATTTCTAAAATTTAAGTTTATCAAAGATCTGATAAGATAAAACATTTTCTTTTTGTTTAATCTATTCTTTTCTTCTTCTTGCAAATTTGTATCTACAATATATTTTTTCTTTAAATTTATATGGTACCTACTCATATTTGTTAAAATTGTATTATTATATTGTGTAATTCCATTGTTTTAATTGTTCTTTCGGCACCCTTCCTTTATTTAAATTTTGTTGAGCCTGCTTTTTGTGGTGACATTTAAAACTTTTTTTTATTTTTTAATTCAAAATGTCAATTGTCATTATAATCTACAATGCCAATAATATTATCGAATATCCATTCCTAGGCTAAGATGGATTATAATAACTTTGTTGAGAAATAAATAAATTATTTAAAAAAAAAAACATTTTATCCGCCTTATATGTCGACGGTTTTGTTTCCACCATCCGTTTATAGTTTTAACCTAAGTAAGTCTCTGATAAAAACAAAGGTATGAGTTTGTCGTATACTGTAGCAGACTGCCTGACATAAAATTATATAAATGCCTCAAAGCTTTGTCGAAAATCTGATTGGCTTCTGTGTATCTTGGAAGTAGGGTGTTTTTTATAGAGGTATAAAACTTCTGATAGGGACAACTTTCAAACTAGCTGGCATACTAGTGTGTTTTACTTTATTTTCAGTATACTTTGGAAAATTACCATGGAAAGACTTACACCAGAACAACGTTTACTAATCGTGGGAATTTATTTCCAAAATTGGAGCTCTGTTCGCCAAACTTAAAGAGCACTTCGTTAAGTTTACGGTGCGCATAATCGTCCATCTGAGCAGCTTATACGGGATACTATGGATCGATTTATGATCACATTTACTCTTTGTGATAATATTCATCCAAATTGAGCCCGTACAGTGAGTACTGAAGAAGCCATCGTCGCTCTAGACGGGAGAGGAGAGAGACCCGAATTTATCGATTCGGCGCCGTTCTCAGCAACTCTGTCTCTGCCCGTCCACTACTTGGAAAATTTTGAGGAAAGATCTTAGCCTACATCCATAGATATAAGATCCAACTGGTGATGCAAGAATTAAAGCCAGCGGACCATCAAATGCGTCGTTTGTTCTGTGAATGGAAATGGGCTGAGAATCAACTGGAAGATGAACAAGATTTTTATCGTCAAATCATGTTCAGCGATGGGGCTCATTTTTGCCTTTACCGTTTTGTAAACAAACAGAATTGTCCTTTTTGGAGTGAGCACAATATTCATGAGACTCCATAACATCCCAAAAAAATCACTGTTTGGTGTGGTTTACATGCCGAAGGTGTCATCGTCCCATTTGTGTTTAAATCCGAAACCGGTGCCAACATTACCGTGAATGGCGAACACTACAGGCAAATGGTTCATGATTTTTTATTCCTCATGTCATTGGAAATCATTTGGAGGAGAAATGTTTCCAACAAGACGGCGCAACATGCCATACAGGGCGTGCAACCATGACTTTGTTGAGCCAAACGTTTGGTGACCGAATCATCTCAAGAAATGGACCTGTGAGTTGGCCACCTATAACGTGTGATTTGATACCTTTTGACTACTGTTTGTGGGGTACGTCAAATCTCTAGTCTATGTTGATAAATCAGCAACGGTTGATGACTTAGAAGCCAACATTCGACGCACTATTGACGAAATACGGCCTGGTATGCTCGAAAAACTGATGCAAAATTGGATCGACAGGATGTTCAAAAGGCGCAGTAGCGAAGGCCATATGCTAGAAATTATTTTTAAACATTAAATGCCATGAAATTTGTGAGCTAATAAAGCTAAACTTTGGTCCTTCCATTAAATTTGTTGTGTTTTATTTTGAAAAAAAAAATGTATATATATAAAAAATATGCATTTCAGGAAAAAAGTTCCACTACATTTCATTATATAATCATACTGTGTCCCGTTTTCCTTAGCAAACGCAATAACTGGGAGACGGCTAAAAGAAACGTAGTCGAATCTCGTTTCTGAATTCCAAAAGTTTTTTTGTATCTGTTTTTGTGAAGTCTGAAATAAGCATTTAGATTTGTGTGTTGCTAGATATTTTTTATAAAGTGCAATCTTGTCTCAGTATACTTAAAAAAAGCACGTGCCAATTGTTAATAAAGTTCACGATGCCCAATACCCTTTTATAATAATCAGGTAATTGGTTTCGAATAACAATTTTTCACTACCCAAAACTAGGCGAATTCATAGGCCTTATTTTTGGTTGAAGCATATAAACGGTATATGACTTTGTGATTGTGATCTTATGAACGGGGTTTGATTTGTCATGATAGCTTTCAATCTTTATGTGCCTATTTTAACCACATAAATCATTTTACCGATCAATATCGTTAAGACGGTTTTTTTTTTTTAAAAAAAAAAAAACATTTTCAAAAATTTTCATATGAATTAATATTTTGTAGATTTTTATGCAAATTTGTTTAAAATAATAGAACAAGCTCGATTGTCAATGTTTTTTTAAATTACAATTTTTGTCAATTTTTTGAGATATAACCATTTTTCTAATAAGAACCTCAAAAATCATTATAATCATTAGAGCCTTTTTTAAGAAAAGCGATGGCTTTCAAAATTTTAGCAATTGTTTTACTACTAATACAGTAGAAACTCGGAAAAGTTGACTCTCAGAAAAGTTTACTATACAGAAAAGTTGACCGCGTCACTCTGTTTTACTTGCATTAGGTTTTTTTATATAATTTAAATAAACGGTATAAAATACATAACACAGCAGCGTGAAAGTTACAGTTGTTTTAGATTATTACAGAATTTTTCCTACGTGTATTGTCCATTCGCACATTCAATTTTATTACCTTAACTAATTTTGGCAAAAAAATGGCAAATGAAAACAAGTTCGATTAAATTTAAAACAAAAAATAGTCATTTGTCAATCCAAAACGGTGTCACAAAGCTAACTAAAAAAGCAGGCAATTTTCAATATGAAAAAATATCGTCAAACAATTCTCGCAGCAGCAGTCGATAATTTTGAACGTGCACAAACAAAAACGCTGCATAAGGCTGCAAATCCTGAGGTAGAGATCGTGCTCGAAATCGTACTGTTACTGGTCCAGTATTTAAAGCCCGTGCTAAGTTTGTATTTAAAAAAATGTTTCCGGAAAAATTCGTCAAGTCATTTAATGCGAACGATGGATGGATGACGAAATTTAAAAAGAGCCATGGAATTCCTTATCTTAACGTGTGTGTTGAAATTCTTTCGAGCGACGCATCGCAAATCGCACCGTTTATAAAAAAATTGAGAGGAATGATTAGTGAACTTGGACTTAATGATGCTCAAGTGTACAATGCGGATGAATCAGACTTACATTATCGCTTGTTACCTCAACTGCTGCAACTGAAAAAAACAGCACCTGGCCGAAAAACCCCATAAGAGGGAATCACATTTATGTTGTACGCAAACGATGAGGGTTCACACAAAGTAAACCCAATGGCCATTGGCAAATCTGCAAATCCGCGCTGTTTAAAGGGTTTCAAAAATTCGGTTATTTACTCTTATTGGCCATCAGCTTGGATGACATCGAAACTGTTATTTGACTGGTTTCATTATTCGTTCATAAAATAGGTAAACAGAACTTGTGTCAGTTTTACAAATTCAGTATCAATACATTACATAATATGTAATGTACATATTATGTATATATTTATATATATTTATATTTATATATATATTTATATATATTTAGGTTCATCGATTTTCAACCGAAAACAATTTAACGTCGAAAGCAATTTTATTGATTGGCAATTGCACACTGCGCAAGCCTATCGAATTGCTTAAAACTAATGTTGGTAACCTTTCAGCGCTTCTTCTGCGCGCTAAAATTTGAGCAGTTTTACAGCCGATGGACCAGAATCCCATTAAGTTGGTCAAATTAAGCTAACGTTACAAGCTATTGTGCACTGTTGTGGCCCAAGAAAATATGCCAATAGGAGCTTTGTTAAAAACGCATAACATTCGCTATAGCATTTTGTTGCTCAAATCTGCTTGGGAGGAACTTCCGCAAAGTACTCTGCAAAAAGCATGGATAATGATTAAATATTGGGATGACAATGAATTTGATGCTGGTGATAACATTCCTATGTCCGAGTTGTTGTCTTCGGATCATTCATATAATGAAAAAATTCAAGAAGTCAATACATTGCTGTCGAAAATAGGATTGAGTTCCAATTTGACTTTGGAAGAGATTGAAGAGTAGAATCCAGACACAATTCAAGAAGAGGACGAGATAGAGGAAGTTGATACTCATAACGGCGAATCAGATATCGAGACTGTGGAAACGACGAACATTTCTTATCCAGAAGTCATTGGAAGCGAGAAGGCATTGATTAAATGGTGCGCCGAAAATAACTAAACCCACCATATGCCAAACCTGGTGGTTTTACTTGCAAACATTGTAAAAGCTCATATTACAAAAAATACGAAGCAAACCACTATTTCCAGCTACCTCAAACCAGTTGAACATTCCTAAGATTTTTTTAGGTTTTTGCTTTCAAACAAAATAAAAATTAACTAATCCCAATAAATAGTGTCCCTTGATAAATTGATAATAGCAAAACTTGCTTCACAAAAGAGCCATCATATTAAGCTAAAATGCAGAGTGTGTATAGCAGCTTTGAAGCGAAATCTGTAGGTACGCTATTTAGGTATATAATTTTTGCCATCACGATGAAATATAAAAGCTGCTTGGATACTTCAGAGAAAATCAAAGCTATGATCTTTATTAGAGGGATCATTTACCCTTCTCTACTTCTTTGCATTACTATTGGTCTGCTAATGGACTCACCAGTTCGACCGCAAAATGTATCGGCAGGCCTCCCGGTTTCGGATCACTGTGATCCAGGAGTCTTAAGACCTGCATCTTTTTGCGATTGTATAAACGTTTAGTATTTTTAACTTGACTTTTTGACGGGGTTCTAGGATCTCTCCGTGGAACATATTGATACCAAATGAGCTGGTAGCATTCCATTCTTTATGAGATTAATTATTTTATGTGTAAGTTAGATTATTACATACACCTTCGGGTCCAAAAAGCGAACAGGAAATTACAAAAACAAATCTCCTGATCTTCAAAAGACCAGAGAAACAAATTCAACAACACACCAACCTATATCCGAACCAAAGATTCAAAATTTTAAAATGAATGTGCAACAACTGTACGCAAACACTAACCTATCCCAGTGGAGAGGGCAATGGCTTTCACCAGAGACAATTTGATTATATTTTTCGCATACCCTTCGTCATCAGGTTCGTCATTGGTGTCTTCTGGATTTTTTTTTTTATTTTCTTGACATTCGCGTAACCAACAACAAGAAACACGCCTTATGCATAACCAGATGTGTAGTAATGTCGACTGCATTGCAATAAAAATAAAAATTTAGGTACTCAGCCGTACCACGTAATGTTGCCCAAAAATTCCACCGCAAAGGTAAACGAAGCATAAAGGAAGGCATCCTCATTTTAGCGCTTTCATTTGGTACTGCCAAAAATTTACAAACAAACAACGGGAAAGGCAAACAAAAAATAATCACGAGACTTACATGCAGCCGATTTCGAAAATCTCGTGACGGTCAAAATCGCTGCAGCAGATTTCACACACGATGAGGCATACAGTGGTCGTATTTGTTTATCGCAATGAACAAAAGTAAAAAAAAATAAATAAATTTATCCAAATGCTGTCTACACCGTTTAAGATAGTTCGAAAACATGTTTTCGGTGAAATGAGAACTTATGCGAACTCGCATAAGTGATAGCTTGTAGTGTGCTCATTTTGTTTGTGAATAACACAATTTTTTTTGGGCAGATTGATCCCAAGACCGCATTGCTTTGTCCATGTGTCTACACAGAATTTACTAGAACTTCGTTTATGGTTGGTTAGGAGTTTTAGGATTCTTTTTTTTAATTTCATAAGTACGAGTACCTATATAATTAACGTCGATAACCACCAGCGCAGGGAATGGCAAAAAGCACAGTTAAGCGCCTCAATAATAAACATCGCTTGTACCATTCATATGAGCTCAGTAACATATTAACATCTTGAAACTGTCCTTCAAGTGTGCATACAAGTCTGTGAATTAACACGACTGGATCTGGATCACACGAATGCAACAACACAAGGATTTGATCGGCCTCAGTGACAAAGTCATCCGAAACCGGGAGGTCTGCCAATAATAGCAGAAGGAATGCAGTTAATCATGTGAATCCGGATCATAACTTTGCCGTTAAGGACGAAGAAGAAGACAAAGAAGAACATTTTTATTGAGGAACCACCACTAGGGCGAAATGATTCCTCCTCCTAGTGGACTGTCTCTAAAGGCAGTTCCTTTTGATGTTCCTTTCAAATAAATAATCACATAAGTGATAGAATAGCCCATCTTGGAACTCACATACATAAAACGTTTGCCCGTTCCGATCAAACAAGTTGACCACTGTAGTCCTCCGTGTTGATACGGTCTTACAATGACTGTACAATTCTCGACGACCCATTAAAATGCAGGTTGAAGACTTTTTTCTTTAAAATAGTCTGCACATTTGGATTTTATTTTTTAGTGTGTTTTGCAGTTGTTGGCGCTCTGTTGCTTTACGTCGTAAATTATCGAAACGTAAAAGAAAAGAATCATAATATCGATAACCTACTGCTCATTGGAAAACACGCGGCAGCTGCAAGGCAAGCCGATATTGTTGATTGTTTTTTCTTCGTAATGGCAATTGAATATCGCACAAAAAATTTGGGTATCGAAATGGTGCGATTCATGATTCCAACCGCAGCTTGGACTCCGTACCCGTGAAGTTAAAAGAGTCGACGTAATTTTGCTTTTAGATCGTGCTACAAAAAAAGGCTATAAATAAATACTACTCGGGAACATAAATAAAACGGGCTATCGCAGTATAGGTACATATTGTTCTTTGAATCAAAAGTGGAACTCGCCTTTATTTAATTTTATTTATTTAGCAACAAACATCACCAGAGAAAGGGGGGAAGGTCCTTCTCATGCCTCAGAGAGTTTGTTTCATTTGAATAGTTTAATACAAGCAAACACTTAAAACTAACATTGATTATCTTAAGGCTAATATGGGATTAATTATCTACACTTAAGTTTAATTGTAAATACTGCAGGTGTTTTAGGAGGTCTAGGAAGTGTGATAGGGTCTGTGAAGGAAGGTTTTGAGACTATTTTTGCTTATGTGGAAGTCGAAACGGTTGTGTAGTACATATTAGTTAAACGTAGCATACGGGTCAGAGATTTGTTCCTTCAATAACTTCTGCGGTGATAGTTGATTTCAAAGAGAGAAATGAAATGAAGGTAGGTGCTGTTGGTGTTGAGAGAGATTTTTTGGAAAAGCATCGATATTTCCGCATAAAAGCAGATGTGATGTGTCCGTAATGTAACAAACCATATGGAAATCTTTCCTGATGAAACGCATCAGAAACCAATTTCTTGACCGAATAAAGTATACTTCAAAGTTATTTTATCACAAACCAAATTCAAAATTAGTGTTTATAGTCGATACAATCCCCACTTTATCTTTATCAACTCCCGTTTAACGTAAAACCACCGAAAGTTCAGTTAATCCTAGAAAGGGTGTTTTTTAAGTCAGTACCTACCAGTGGCGTGGCGTGGATAATTTTAAAAGGGAAGACGTTGAAAAATTTAGTCACCTATAAAAATAAAAATCTTTAAAACCTGAAATAAAATAATTTTTAATGGGGATATTGTATCTACATAATATGCATTCCACATTGACTTAGCAAAAATATTCTAGTCACATTTTTTATACTTCAAGACATTAATATTTCAATCAACAATGAGCTTAAAGCATAACAAAAGTGGCTTCAAAAGAAGCCGGTCTTGACAGACGCATGATACAATAACTTAAAAAAATTCAGCATAATGTGGATAGTAATTTTAAAATAAGAAAATTCAGAAGAATTATATGGATAATTCTTTATATTTGTTAAAATATAAAAACGATACAAATAATAATGTCAGCAATAAAAATAAATCAAAATTAAAAACAGCTAAAATTCACACACTTAAAAAAAAAAAAGTGAAAAGTTTTGTTAAAATATTAGTTCTTTATAATTATTTGTATTCTAATGCTATTCGACGATCTTTTTTGATAAACTCTGCCAATACCCTTTCATAGAAGTTTGGTCTATTTTTAATTTTAAGAAGAAGTCCTCTTTCTATCGATATGAGGGCTAAATCAGAGAGCCTATCCTCGCCCTGTGAGTTTCTTAAATAAGTATGAATTCTTTTTAAAGCAGAAAAAGACCTCTCAACGGAGGCGACGGAAATGGGAAATGTTAAAAGTAAACTACTTAAGTTTAAGACTTGAGGGAACACTTCTTTCAATGCTTCACTATTCAAATGGTTGTGAAGGTCGAGAACCTCAAACTGCCGAAGTGACGACGAAGAATATAAAACATTAAGTTCATTTTTTAATGCCGTGAAGTCAAAAATTCTAGGAAAAAATTTAATTAGGGAAGATATTTTTACATCTGGACTGGAACGAGAAAAAGTGTCATACTTCAAATTATTTAGTAAATCCAAAAATGTAAGATTACTAAATGATTTATATCTGGCATTTATTTGGCTAACTATATTGTCTTTAATTTCAACAAAAAGGCGCTTATAATTCGTCTTCAAATCGAAGTCAAGCAACCTGCGTTTACGTGGAGGTTCGATGCAATCATTTACGCTGTCATAAATAACTTCAAACATATTTAAAAAGTCAGAGCTTATCCATGACTCAAAACGTTCGATTTCTTGCTTGGCATAACTAACGTCTGTTTGTTTTTTTTTTGAATTAAATTAAATAATACATCGGTCTTTGCAAATATTTCAGAAAGGGTATGAAGCAAAAAACAGAATTCCTTGCTCTCTAATTTATTTAATAAACTTTCTGCCATCGAAAGTGTGTCAGTATCCCATTCCCTAGAGTCATTAATTATTTTACTAAAAGTTTCAATTATATCTATTCTACAGTTAAAGATTACGTTTATTATTCTTGAATGATAATGCCATCGAGTTTCCGATACTCCTGGCATGCGTCGATTGGAAATTTGTTTTAAAAGATTGGACCGCTTTGTGGACTTATTAAAAAATCGAACGATGCTATTAGTATAGCCAAAAAATAGTTTAAGTTCTGCTATGTTTTCTAGAGATCGGGATAGTACTAAATTTAAAACATGTGCATAACAAGGAATAAAATTTGCCATCGGGCATTCATCAAGGACCTTCTTTTGAACACCACCCCACTCGCCGGACATAACTGCGGCACCATCGTAGGATTGTCCTATTAACTTTTCCTTGCAGTCGTATGTTTCAAGAATTTTAAATATATGATTGGATAACTCATTTGCATTACGACTTGCGCTAACGTCAAAAAATCCAAGAAATCTTTCTTGTATACCATCCTCTGACAAGTACCGAAATATGGCACTCAGTTGTTCCCTATGACTCAAATCTGGTGTTTCGTCGATCATAATCGACACGAACCGAGCATCCTTGATTTCCGTTTTAATTTCGGATTTAATAACCGCCGCGATACTATGTATCAAATCGTTTTGAATATCGTTGGATAAACCTGAAAAAATTGGATTGT
Source organism: Portevinia maculata (assembly GCA_949715645.1). NCBI lineage: Eukaryota > Metazoa > Arthropoda > Insecta > Diptera > Syrphidae > Portevinia > Portevinia maculata. Next base: position 78,563,482 of record OX454526.1, on the reverse strand, counting down.
GTGTACTTGAACACTGCTCTAAATGGGATTCCAATAAAGTGTCATATTTAGATAAAAAATAAACCGCTTCGACATAATTGCCACGATTATCTGAACTAGACCTTTCATCATGACCGCGAAATGCTAACTCCTGTCTGCCTAATAAAATGACCGTGTCAATAAAACGTTCCATTAGTTTCCGATTTTTATCTACTTTTTTATTATGAACAACGAAAGAATTTCCTAAAGAAGTTTCGTGCCGAATTCGTGTAGGGATAAACAACAACGAATATGTTTTTCTGTCTTAATATGTTTTTTCGAAGAATTAACTAAATTATTTATATCAGTGAAACCCGTTCGGCTCCAAACACTGGCGGAGTTTGAAAAAAGAAGACAAGGAAAACAAAACATTTTATTAAGCTTGCAACTCCCAGTTAGCCACTTATATTTTTGGTATAAGGAAACATTAAAATGTGTCACAAAACCATCTCTCCTTTGGTAATTAATATTTATAAAAGGCATAGAGCGCCCTACGTCTATAACTTTTTTTTATCAAGAAAAGATAGCTTACTAAAACTATTTGAATCCTCCAGGAGGAAATCAGTTAAACAGCAATCTACACTAATCAAAGACATTTCCAAAAAAAAATCTAAAACTGCACTAAAATTAAGAAGCTAAAATGTTTTTATCAGTAAGTTGGTAATAAAAGAAATTAAAAAATTACACATTAACCTTCACTTTCACTTTCACATCTAACTTTTCACTATTTTAATTTAAGATTTTATCAAATTGGCTTTACAAAACACTAGATTTTTTCAAGTTATTGCACTTGTGCAACGCAGTCTGTCAATAAATTCCAACTGATTCTAAATTAAAATTTGAATTCCTGCTTAAAAAAAAAACAAGTGTCGGTATTTTATTTGACATGAACTTCTCTTAAGCGATATGCTGAATTTACTCTGCTGACAAATTCCCATAATATTCTACCATATTTTATTTCATAAGACAAAAGTATAACAATAAATTTGTAAAAACATCGAAGCATTAACTATCACAAGAGAGAAAAATGAAAGCTCAACTTCTTACATCAACACGCATATCAATATCAACATCAAATTCAAAATCAAGAATCAACCCACATAACACATTCAGATATTATGTCATAAGAAAAAAGAAATAAGTCAAAGAACACCGTGTTATTAGACACAATGTTGCAAAAAAAACGAGTCAAACGTAGCACCTGCATTCCTGCAACATGTTGATATCTTCCGATTGAAACGCAATGCTAATCGCAAAAGGGAGAATGAAATGAAACAATTCCAAGTATTCAGCGTGAGATTTGGTTTATAAGACGAAATGTAGCGTCTTTTTCTTTGAATATAAAAGCGGGTGTTGAACAAAGCGGATCGGAACCGCAATGCTTGTAGAAGAAAGGGATATAAAACAAGTAAATAAGACGGAAAAATATTTTTTATTCTATTATAGAGAGCAGCGGTAGTTGAAAACTTTTTACTAAGAGTATTTTTGTGACTCTTCGTTGGTTTGTTGTTTGTGATTTGTGGATTATGGAATGTGGTTGAATCTTGATTCTTGAATGAAGTATGAAGATACAGACGAGAGGTAGAATGAAAATATTAAACTTATTCGATAGCTTATGTGTGAGTGTGTGTGTAGATTTTATTTTATAATTAAAATACGGGACGGGTTTCATTTTTCATATATTTATTTGGCAGATAGTGCTTACTTTTGGTGGATTTTTAAAAGGGAAGACGGTAGGAATCGTGTTATATGGACGCCACGCCACTGGTACCTACTAACTTTGATTTTAAACAAAACAAATGAGATTTCATTAAATATCTATTTACAAAGTGGACCAAAAATCTCTTTCCTATGTAGAAAATTAATAACTCTTTTATATTTAGATAGATTAGATAAATTCTATATCTAGACTTATAACTACAATTATTAAATAATGTTAAAGAGAAAGAAAGGCGTTGGCCAAAAGCCGTATACCATTAATTGACTTTAATCTATATTTGAAATATTTTGTTAAGGAAAGCTAATTAGAGTACCAATTTTTTTTTTAAATTACATAATTTCCATATTTATTAAATTATAGTTTTGAAACATACACAGCTGGCCAAAATAATAGGTGTGAGAACGTTTTTTTTTTTTAAACTTAATTTATTCATATTTTTTCGATTTGTTTTTTGTTTTTACATAAATATTAATAAAATTTAACTTTTTTAAGAAATATGGTAAATATAGGTACATCTGTTTATATTTGGAATAAAATAAAAATGCACATAACAAACAAAATTCGAGTTAAATTTTTGGCTTGGACAAAAAAATAGGTGTGTTCCTAAAAAAAATAATTTAATTTAGATTTTTTTATTATTATTATTTTTATTTTCAACTTACTCTAATAACCTGTGTATCCTTAATTATTTTCCAAAACTTTTTGGATTCGACGTGTTCCTATCAATTTCTGGCACGTTTCAGGAGATATGTAATACCATTCCTTTTGCACTGCTTCCCACAGTTGGCACCCATTTGTGAAAAACTGACCCCTTAATTTTCCCTTCAGTTCATCCCACAAGTTCTCAATAGGATTGAAATCTGGAGAATGACTTGGCCATGGAATTATATTTTGATCCCGAAACCAATCCTTAACAATACCGGCCGTGTGTTTTGGATCGTTGTCCTGTTGGAAATGCCATCGGAGGGGCATGTTTTCCTCGGAAAATGGAAGCGTGACACCAAGATGTCCCTATATTCATATTTTATCATGATGTTATTGACACGGAAAACATAACCGACACCATACCAAGAAAAATTGCCCCATACCATTATATTTCCTCCTTCATGTTTAACAGTTTTGACTGTATAGCAAGGATGGTATTCTTATCCTTTTGACCGCCGTACGTTACGCAGTAAGGGGACTTTTCGACCCATCTTAAAATATGATTTAACAAAAAAACTTATACGAGAATTGTGATAAAGTGATTAGAAATCAAGCTCACCTTTGAAGTTAATCACTTTTAAGAAAACACTTTTGCAACAAATCGTAAAATTTTAACAATTTAACAGAGCACACATATTTTTATGACCAACTCTTAAAACGTACAAAATGTCATTGCAACGAAAATAATAAAATACTTACAACAGTACACTAAGAAAAAGCTTGTCGTCATACTAACGGAACCAAGCATTTTTTAATAAAAATGCATTTTGTTGCAAGAGTTGTTGGCAAAACAACTATTATTGAGAAGCAAGAACAAATAAACTAACAACAAAACTCCTCACACCTATTTTTTTGGCTAGCTTTGTATGTATAAGATCTTCAAAAAAAAGTTGAAAAAAGAAAAAAAGAAAAACTAGCACATTACGTAGCAGAATTTTAAAAAATACTAATTTCAAATTTATGTTTGGACAAAAATTAATCCACGAAACTATTACGATAGCCTAAGGCGTGATTGCAATATTTGAAAAGTAGACTCCATCCATAGGCACCATACAATATTGATATAGCTTCTTCTCTAGTAAGAGCACTTTTAGAAAAGTAAAGAACACGTAGTTCATATAATATGGGACATATTGCCAGAAAATATTTATATATACTATACAATGGTCGGAAAAAGTATTTTGACAAAAAAAAATTCACATTTTTCTATAGGTACACCTTTCTTTATTGTGATGGAAAAAATCTGAAAATAATTCATGATAGTGATCTAACAATGAGCTTTCAAAAAAATACACATAAGCTTAATTCAATATAATAGTTTAAAAATTAAAAATTATATTTCAAAAATCTATGTGGAAAAAAGTATTTTGACAAAATATTATTCATTAGAAAAAAAGGACTGATAACAAAAAATTATAAAAATAAATTCATAACTTAATGGAATATGAACCCTCCGTTGGCACTGATGACTTTCTGCATTTGGAAGGTTTTCGGAGAAATGTCATTCCAAAGGCCTTCAACCTCAGCGATTGTTTCCTCGCGCGTTCTTGTCAAACATGGACTTCTGTTTCTCTTTACATATGCCCACACATTCTCAATTATATTTAAATCGGGGCTTTGATGTGGCCAGTCCAATGTATTTACTTCCACATCCCTTAGAAAATTGGTATTAATTTTGGTGTTGCACCTGTATGTGAACGAGTACCCCATGGAGGTGGCAGCGTAATGTTTTGGGGATATGTTTGCTTTAATGGCATCGGAGATTTGGTACCCATCTAGGGAACGATGAATAAGGATCAATATTTGCATATTTTAAATAATCATGCGTTTACTTCGGGTGACAGATCAATTGGACAGTAATTTATTTTACAACAATATAATGCTGCATTTATCTTGTTGTAAAATTTCTTACCGTTCTTTCACTAATTTTAATATAATGCTGATAACTCAGTTCCAGTGCTGCAGATTTTGGAGTTTTCAGCGCATTGTCTTTAAATGTGTCCACGATTAAACGGTCCTCTCTTTTGGTTGTCTTGCGTGGTCTGCCTGAACGTGGCAAGTTACTTGTGGATTTGTTTTTCTTTTGCTTATTTGTTTGATAGTACACCGTTTGACGAGGGACTTTTTATAGTTTACTTAATTATTCCACTGAAATACCAGCATCATACTTGATCACCATCTCATTTATTATGCCTGGCTTATTTCCGACGTTTTTACCATATTTACCAATTAAATGTTAGTGAATGTCATTAAAATTAATAAATAAAATAAAAAAAAGACTTTATATTTAACAGATCCCAGCTTTTATCGCACGCGAAATTAAAAAAAAATTAAAAGAATATGGTGTCAAAATACTTTTTTCCAGTTAGTTTTAGTTCAGTTCTTACATTGCAGCTGATAGTGAAATGATTGCGTAATGTAATAAAGAAAATATTTTGCGCTCTTCCAGTAATAATCATCTATTTCGTTTCGCGCTTTAACAGAGACCCGTTAGTTCTCTCAGCCTATCAAAACAAGCGAGATAACATTGCACACAGTTTTGTCAAAATACTTTTTCCGACCATGTAGATAACTTTGAGTTGTTTTTATTCGGACATAAGGCTTGGGAGATTTACTAAACAATCGCACAGCGAACAAAATTTGTTAAATTGTTTTGGAAAATAACCCGTCAATAATTTGTAGTCAACATGCAATTTTATGGCCTTAGAAATGTGCCAACTATTCGTGCTGTGGTGGCCAAATTTGAACAATATGGGAACGTTGGTGATGTGAGGCGTTCGGGCAGGCGTCGTTTTGGGCGATCGATCGAAAACATCCAAGTCGTTAGGGAAAGTGTTGCAACTGATCCTGAAACATTGACACGACGACGTTCAACACAGTTAGGCATACCGCGTAGCACGATTCAGCGGATTTTGAGGAAAGATCTAGACCTATACGCTTAAAAGATCCAGTTGGTCTAACAACTCAATCCTGGTGACCCAGAAAAACGTCTGGAGTTATTCCAGATATACATAGGAAAACGACTTTTGGGCCACCCTGTATTTGTAATCAATCAAGAGAATACATTCTGTAATTGAGTTTTGAATACAGCCCATCACGACTGGACATAATGAATGGCATCCGAGAGACATAGTTTTCGACCTCTTTTTCAAGCATATGTGGCCATATGTCATATATAACATGAGTTATGGCTATTAATGCGTCGATTTTTGTAGCGTAGCCGACTTTACGTATCCCTAAAGAAAATAATCAAATCAAATTACAAGATCTTGGAGGTTAATTAATAGGTCTATTACGCGAAATTGTGCGTTTAAGGAACTACACATCCTCCACATTTATGATAGCGGAAATGAATAAATTCGATACGGAAAAGCAATCCTCCGAATATTGGTGGCTTATTGAGGGGGGAGGGGTCAACATGCCCTACCAGGATGGTGCGTTACTCTAGGTAACATCCTCTTAGTTTATAAGTTACTGACCATCCTTGGTTTTCTTTCCCTACTCCACGTTGTCCAGCCATCTAGATGTCTTTTTAAAATTTTCTTCATGAAAATAATAAATTAGTTGGTAAAATAGTTTTTAGGCCGAAAGGCAATAATTATAAGGTTATAGTTAAGTTTAGAACGTCTGTATAAGGACAATTAATTAAGAATATGTATTTTAAGTTAGATTTAATTATTTTTATCTAGTATGTAAGTTGATATCTAATATTGGATAAAAAAATTAATTTAAATGTAAAGTAAAAGCCTCCACATTTATGCCATTCAAGCGGGGAATAATCTTATGTTTATTATATTCGCTCCAATTGTAACAATTTTGCTTATTGACATACCCATTGAGCCAAAATTGAACCTCATCGCTGAACACAATTAATAAAACAGTTGTTCTAATGCCAGTTAAAAATTCGACGCAAACGATGGTCATTTGTCTTTAAATATTGCATGAGCTTGATCTTGTAAGCAGCATAAACTGAACGGATAAAGAAAAAGCTGTTTTGAAGGACGTCGAACCGATAAAGTAGGATCTTCTTGAACACTCTACTGAACGGATGCAATATTCTCTTCAGTACGCACTCTTTTGTTATGTGTGTCGGTTTCACTGCGTCTTGGAAAGAAAAGTTTTGTGCGTTTAACAATAAGTCGGGTGAAATATGGTGCAAGTGTTTCATAAGTTGGGCGCCCAGAACCTTAATTTTGGAACCAAATTTCTTATATTTGGTAACATTGTTGAAGCGTATGTATCACGATCAAATTGCAAAATCTACTGAATAAAAAAAAGTTTGCAATTGGTTTGACAGATATAACTGTCTGATGTAAGTACCTACCGGGTTAAAAAAAAAAACTTCGGAATGGACTTTTAACCATCTGTCATTTTGAAAGCAAAATTTAATTAAATGCTTTCAGAGGGTATTTTTGGACGTTTGTCAGATATTTACAAGGATACAACTGCATAAAAGCCCCAGAAAATCCTTTTGAAGAACTTCTTGAAAACTTGTATTCAATTTATAAGAAGGAGGAATCTACTTGAACTTGCTTTACAGCCATTACCTTACATTTTGTTGTTGGAAAACAAATTATTACATTTAAGATTGTTGTGCATTTAATCGGTCGCCTACCAGCAGAAGCATTCATTTGGTGTAGCATTGCCGATCTCGTTTTGTATAAAAGAGAAAACAATTGCTATAACCACACTAATGTCCAAATGGACCCATTGTGATACCCTTCGTTATGAGTATTGGCCTTGTTATTCTGGCTTTGGTCCTCCGTCCTTGGTTTTGTTTTCCTACTCAACGTTGTCCACCCATCTAGATGTCCTTATAAACTGGTAAATATTAAAAAGTGAGACATCATATAGTTTATGAATACCCTGGTAGAAGAATCTTTCAAGTGATCTGTTCCTCAGGTGGCATAGGCTTGTGTAGTGTCAGGGAAAGTGGATCTCCTCGTCACTACAGCCTCTACAGATGTGATCCTTCCTTGAAATTTTGTTTCATTCTATGATTCCTTAGCAAATCGTGAGCGGTAAAAGTTCCAATCAACTAAGACACTGATTTTATGTCATAAAGTAAAAGTTTGTTGGTCCGTTTCATATCATATTTTGGCCACAGTTTACATGATACAGTGCTTCTTCACTTGATTAGACGCACACATTTTTTTTTTTACATAAATTTAATTTTTTTGTTAGTTTGTGTAACAATTATCAAAAAATTGCATTTATTAGAAAGGTTATTAAGTTATCAACAAAAGAACACAAACAAATGGCAGGTGAGTTAAGTTAAGGGATATTTTTTCTCTTTCTTGCCTATGCTGTAAGAAAAAGTGCAGTTTTTTTTTTGTTCACATGATTAGACGCACCCATTAAATTAATTAGTTGGTAGCGATCTGTTACGTAGATTTTAGATAGCTACAAAGTTTAAAAAGCAAGGAGTGTTTTCTATTAATTTTCATTAAAAATGGGGAAAAAGAGCTCTTCATCATTGAAACAATTCTTCCAACTTCAGTGATGGCTAGAACTTCTGCTTGGAAGATAAGTTAATAAGTGGTTACAATTAAATAAAAAGTTAGAACCTACTTTAATCTAAAGCAATGCTACTTAGCTATAATTTTGACTATAATATAGGCTATAATGTTGCGCAATTAAATTTAACGAACGAAAAATAAGTCCTAAATTTTTTCATTCCAATGAAGTCAAATGGACCCACAATATCACAAAAAAGAAATCAGTAAGAGAATTATGTAGAAATTCGATTGATACAGTCCCACCCTCTATGTTATCTTCCCTCTGGGTAGATAAAATGGGACTAGAGATAGGTTCGATTGTAACAGTCATCTCACTCTGTTCCTCACACTTCGTGTCTAATCAAACTTTGTTGAATTTTCATTTCATCATTTCATCTATATTTCACCTTGGCGGCACCTTATCTTATTCTATCAGACAAAGTGTGAACAATGTTAGCGTAAACACATAGGGACGGGCTACAGTCCGCTTGGGCGAACTGTTGGATACCCTATTCTTATTCCTATCCCTCATAAGTGGGTGTGGCAAAAGTCTTAGTATGGTTGAATTATTAAGAACGCTCTACATATTTTGTTATATAACATTTAAATGATTTTATCAAAAAAAAAAGAAGCTTTTGTAAAAAAAAACGCTCCCTAGCTCAAACTTTAATTTTTCAATAAATTGTTTTATTTATTTGTGGGCGTGTCAGTAGGCGGATTTAAAAAAAAAATAACAAATATGCATAAAGGGCCCCTAGAGAGTATATATTATAAATTTCAGCTCCCTAGCTCAAACTTTGGATTTGCAAAAAAAGTTTATTTTAAATTGTGGGCGTGTTAGTGAGCGGATTTTGAAAATATTTACACATTAGTTTAAAAGGCCCCTAGAGAGTATATATTATAAATTTCAGCTCCCTAGCTAAAATCTTGGTTTTTCAATAAAATTGTTTTATTTGATTGTGGGCGTGTCAGTGGGCGGATTTTGAAAATTTTACATCACGAGCAGTTTTAGGAGTCATAGATCATATATAAGGTGGCGCAAAAATAACCTTCCGATGTTTTTTGGTCACCGACCGATTATTGCTCAAATAAATAGTCACCAATATTCCGCGTTCTGGAGCAGTGTAGCGTAACATTGTTTATTAACGTGTATTTCGCATGTGTTTACTACACAAATGTCAAAACAGAACTGACATTAGGGGCCAATCGCAAAATTTATAGCATTTTCTGATAGGAGGATTACTTTTGCGCCACCTTGTATAAAAAATGTCAGCTTTCTAGCTCAAAATTCGATTTTTTCCAAAATTTTGTTTTTTTGAGTTTGTGGGCGTGTCTGTGGGCGGATTTCAAAAATTCGTAAACTTGATTATTTCGGGACCCTAGAGAGTATATGGTTAAAATTTCACCTCTCTAGGCCCAGTTTAAAGGCCTAATTTTTGCCGACGGACGGACGGACGGACGGACATGGCTAGATCGACAATACTATCGATGCTGATCATAAATATAGTAACTTTAAGGGGTCTTCGGGCAATATTAAGGTATGTTACAAACTATGCGTCAAAATTAATATACCCTTGGAATAGGGTATATGTAATTATGTAGTAAAGTCGTCGTGCTGAAATATCTATAAATATATGAAATACAAATCACTAGAACTTCTTGATACCGTGAGAAGGCGAATTACATTAGGAGTGATTCAGCTATGCATTCCTACTCGTCAGCAACTTTGTTGCGGGCAGAAGTCTTGAGGTAAACCCGTCCAAAACAGAAATTTCGCTGAAAATGAGAGGAAAGACCTGCAAATATCCAAGACAACAAAATATCTGGGTGGCATACTAGATTTCAAACTCAACTGAAAAGAATATGTAGAACATCGGGTCAAAAAACCATCTATATACTTGTAGAAGGGCGTACAGCAATATATGGGGGATTCAAACCGGGCTTACCACGATATATAGAAAGCAATAATCCAGAAAGCAAACATTTCGAAAGTAAAAATCTCGAAAATAAAAATCTAGCATTGAAAAAATCTCGAAAGCATAATCTCGAATGAATATATTCATTCGAGGTTATTTCCACGATTGGCTAGCAAACTGTCCATGCAACTGTAAAAAATGGTACCTGAAATTAGTGTTGTTTGTGATCGTGTGTTATCAAAACGTGAGTGCAAATAAAAACAATTCAAATGAAAGTAAATGAAATTATTACATACAATGGAAATATTAAAATCGAAATCGATGGATTTATTTACCATTGGAACAAATGCGTAAAAAATAAGTTTTATTAGATGTGCGAGCTAAATAAATCTCATAATTGCCGTGCTAAAATGATTATTGTTTTTTTTTTGTTAAATATTGATCTTTTGTTGTTAATTTACCCAAAAAAATAAATTGCTGAATAAACTAAATATGTCATGCATTTTCTTTCAGTTAAAACTCTTTACATAGATAAGAAAAAAATCTCTACATTTTTTCGAGATATGGTCTTTCGAGATTTTTGTTCATTCGAGATTCTTGTGCGTTCGAGATTTTTGCATTCCAGATTAAAAATTTGAGATTTTTTGTCAAACCATATATGGTACACTGACTGTACACAGCGGTGGTAAGGCCCATTCTAACATATGCCGAAGCAGTATGATCTCTACTAAATCGCCTACCATACAACTTCGTCTTCAAAAGGAGATTCATTATCAGAATCCCCGAAAGGGACCTACAAACGGTCCCGGAAGAAAAGAAAAAAGCTATCACACCGACGGATCCAAGCTCGATGTGGATACAGACTAGCGTTGCCAGACGTCCCGATTTTGGCGGGACGTCCCGATTTTTAAAACAAAATTAAATGTCCCGCGCGGGACAGGCTCAGTCCTGAGGAAGCGTGGGTATGTGGCACAGACATGTGTGTACTGGCCGCCCGCCTGGCACGTAATGATGATAAGAGCGCGGGAGAGAGAGTAGGGATGCCAGACGTTGAAAGAGTAATCAAGGTTTGGCCTGCTTTGAAAAGCAACTTTGATAAGCAAGAATCAAAAAGCCATTGAAAATATTTTTTACCCTGAAGCAAAGGAAACAAAAACTCTAGCCTACTTGCATTTTGTTCATAATGTAATGAGTGCTTTTGGTATATTAATAAAATAGTCTCAGGGAAATGATATTGCCATTACAGAAATGCATGAGGCATTGTGCCTCTTCCGCTCAAGGTTGACTCAAAGGCTGAAGGATGGGTTTTTCGGCTACCAGACGAAACAGATTTTAAATAAATTGGTAGAATCTGAACGGACCAAAGCCATCCAAGACTTCAACATTTTTTACACAAATTGCCAACAATATATAGACAAACGTTATAATATTTCAGATGAAAATATTTTTTCTAGACTTAAATTCATAAACCTGGAAAGTGAAGTTAGTTTTGATGATTGAAATGCTGTATCTTCAATAAAATTGGCAGGCGATATTTCGGTAGATAACTTATATGAAGAATTTAACTTGTTAAAATCATCCTTGGACGTATTAGTAGGAAATTGCAAAGACACCACTGCCACCACCGCACAGAAATTGCACCAGCTCTTTCAACAGTTTCCAAAAAAAAGATACCAGGAATATGTTTAAATGAGTGTCTTTCATATATTAAGTATCCCAACATCAAACTGCAACAAAAAGGAAACTTTAAAAGAAGTTAAATCTTCACAGAAATATTATGAATAAGTAATTCTTATAAATAATTATTCTCTTATTGTAAGTCGCAATTTGTAACACTCACTCCACAGACTATTGTTTAAAACGCCATATTTTTCTAATAAATAAAACTTTTTTGATTTTGATTTCTGTTGTTCTTTTATTCTGAAGACGAATAAGACTCATCTATTTAACGATAGGGTGAATCTGATTTAAAATATTATATTTTTATTAAAATACATTTTCTATGGCTGTTTTTGCAATCTATTGTGACGTAAACGTAATTTTAATTCAAATAAAAAGATAAATATTTGAAAACTTCTGATTATGTACGTTTTTTTACCATATACTCCAACATAACAGCGGCTATAAAGGCCATGGAGTCAGCAGTAGTCAAATCATCAGTGGTGTTACAGTACAGAAAAGACTATAAGAACTCTCCTGGGCATACTTGTAGGGAAAATCGACATTGAATCCATGGGGACAAAAAACCTACGTTGAACTAACATCGAAACATGCAGACCGGCAAAATAAGCCGCCGGCTGCTGCTGAGCATGTAAAACAGCTGCTTTGAAGAGGAGGAGTCTGTCTTCCCCAGGAGTTGGATAAGGCAGCGGCGGGTACTTATCAGATAAGCAAATGAGTCCCAGATTCCCCATAAGCATACAGACCTCTGTGTAAGCTGAACCCACCGGGAAAGCTCTTGCAAAAATTGCTGAAACCAAGGCGGCTCATGGCAGTGGTAGATAGAGAGCAGGAGACTTGTCTGAAAGACAATACGGTTGCAGGAAGGGACACTCTACGATTGAAGCTATTGAAAAAGTGGTAAGGAATGTCCAAACGCTACAACACGGCAAATACAAGATGTGAGAAAAAGCAATTGCCTTTTCATTGGCAAGCCGGAAGCATTAAAAAGTAAATGTGAGAAAACCCATGAACTCAGCCAGATGGGAACAAATCCTTTACGCGCTTGAGAAAAACTTTGATCTTCGCGAGTACCTCCTACGGATGGTAAAGATGAAGCATGGCCGTTCGTGGGGAGAGTTTAATATACGTAAGTCGCAGATACAAACTGGCTATGGCCTGCCACTTGAAGGAACATAACGTAGTCTCTTATCCAAAATAAAAAAAATAAACCTAACAGTTCTGGCACTCGACAAATGTTAATGTCAAACCATTTCCCTTAGTCGATACGGCAGTCCAGGGCCTCTACAAAGTTTATAAGGATTGATACCAAGAATTCGATCGCAACGTGGATATCATGTTTTCCTTAAGCCGAAATAAAACTTTTTTAATCGCATGCTAAAATATAAGTTAAGACGGCAGGGAAGACTGCGAGTTAACCTGTCTTAGAAAATGCCTTTTTTCTAATGAAGCCTCCCTAAAGGGATTTTTAGGTGCCCTTATAAAGTTGAAGGCTACCAGCGCGGTCATTAAGATATTAGGTTAGAAGATAGATAGATAGTTTGTAGATAATATTGTGAAGGAAAAATAGACCGTGGAAGAGCTTTCCACATTCGTGCGTACAACTAAGGAAGATTGTTTGAACTTCACTGTACGTCCGAATACAGGTTTAAATGTGAACTGATACGGATTCCTTGTATGGAGGGTATTGCGTTTGAAATTTTCTTGGGTTTGGCTGAGGGTGACTGGCACTTATAGTGGTGCCGATGAAATCGCGAGAGACACGAGAAATTGCGACGATGGCTAAGAGAGTCAAGCGATCTGGCAATGTCACGGTCGCCATTTAATTTTATCGTGCGTTTTTGAATTCAGTCAAGTAGCTCCTCCAAATAACTAATTGTTGCACCAGACCAGATATGAGCGTTGTACTCAAGTTTCGGGCGGATAAACCCCTATTCTGTCATATATTTTCATCCGTCCGTGTGGAAGTGAATTGAATCAAACTCCAAATGACCTTAAAGGGAGGATGTTTTTGTCAAACTGTAACTGGGATATGGTGTAATCTAAGTTTCCTGAAAAGATCCCAAATATTTTAGAATAGCTGCGGGAGCAATATCTTTACTGATCAACTAATGAGCTGCTTTGTAACATCTTAAAATGTTCCCTTACATACATCCAAGCTTCTCAAATTGGCCGATACGAATCAGCGTTAAATTGTAGAGGTCCCCACTATTCATATCAAAATTATAGCTAAGCACTAACAAGTTGTAAGAGGAGCTAGGTTTTAGGCTTTGTATGCTTTTAAACTTTAGTTTAACTTTTAGGGTACTTGGCAGCAAAGTTGTATCTCCTTTAAAAGTTGATTATCTTATGTTCTCAAGTTTATAATAATTTGAAAGACATCGTTCTGACTTCCTACTTCCTACCCCTTTAAAAAATCTCAAATTAAAAACAAAAACAGCCGAAGTCACCCTTCTTTGTAACGTAACAAAACTGCCACGAAAATAATAGCGATCAATTTCTATGACAATACTTCGTCAAACAAATACATATCATTGATAAAGGCCCCTTGTAATTTTACAAAATGCCCGAACGACACTCACGTTCTCGATGTTTTTTTAAAGTTACACAACAACCTTTAAGGCACGTATCACATTAACCTATGTGCGTTTGCCAACCGCAATGCGGTAGCTTCACTTGCTCACCACAAACCAAGAATAGCCTATCTCACCGTATGTATACTTGTAGATCCACTGAAAACAAAGAGGACAGGCCTGAAGCCCGGATATGAGCACGCAACATAATGATAGGGCAAAAGTTAGATACTTGATCGCAAATGATTGTACGGCCCAATATTTAAAAAAGCGGAAAATGCCCGCTTAATCGTTCCCTGACAGCTGATTGGTAGTTGCCTTCAATTTTCATTTCATTTACACACAAGGGTCAAACGCACGTGATTAAGTTGTCAAAGTATCACAATCAAGTGGGCCTACGAAATAAGCATCTACAGCCCGGGCGCATTGTTACATGATCAAATCAAGGTGATAGCGACCGACAAAACCAACCAAAGTACCTTATATGATCTCATAATGGATGGACGTGTCTTATGCAAACAGTTACTCGATTCGTATCGTGCTGCGATGGGATTTTCGGTGAAATATTTAATTAGACGCGTTAAACGCTGCTTTAGGATCCTCAGCTGCTTAAGCTCTGATTTCACTCCATCTTCAGTGATTCACTAAGAGTGATCTGTTATGCAATCAAAGAAATTTAATCGCGCGGTACTAACATTTTTTGACAGCAGCATTCGCAATCGAACAAAAACAACACACAACAGCACTGGGCCAAGTTTCTTTTATTATTTTTTCATCTGTTTTTTGACAAAGCCTACACATAAAGCCGCATAAGAGTAGGTACTCGTATGTTTTTTTTATGAAATTATAACTTTTCCGGTTCCAATTTCTGCTAGTGGTTGCTGCAGCTGTCAGTGGCAGATATCGAGGCTGTGAGATACTCATACAAGTGAATGAGGAGAAGTCAATGAACTTATTTGCCATCTGAGATTGAAAAGTAGCTTAGAGGTTGTATGACATTTGAGCAAGTTTCAATTAAATGGACGCAATATGCGAGGCAAAATGCCCGCAAGCCTTTATGTCAAATTTCTAATCCACTGGTACATCAGCTGCCTTATGATTATGAGTAAACATGACGAGTAGATACGTATCTGGCAAAATTATCTGGTTAAGAAAATAAATCGCATGTTAATACCAAAATCTCACATAGCTATGCAAATCACTCAACTCAAAATGCGATGAACTGGCAAACAAAGAACCCTAAACGGCCTTAAACGTATTGACATTCTGGTGAAAGTTCGTACTAATTTCATTTACTCTACTGAAAGCCAAATGTAAGGCTTTATATGCGAGTATTATACTCACTTAAATTAACAAGCAATCGTAGATTGTTTAAATTTATGTTAGGCATTTTAGCAATTAATAACAGACCACTAAATGATTTATGGAAAGAGCAGAAGAAATAACGCGTGTTTTAGGAAACCTGCAGATAGAAATGATAATATGAAGGTTCCTCCTTGAAACTCCAAGACAAAAGCGCTAAAAAGTGCAAATAAAGTCAAAACGCCAGCCGTATACCTATAGTAGACCAAGGATCAAGTGTAACAAGTCTTAGGAATGATGCAGGGATGTTTGAAAACACACCAAAGCAATTGAAATGAGGTTTTTTTTTTTTTTATATACACTATCAGCTCTGTGTCGTGGAGTGCTTAAAGCAAGCAACTATCACGAGCAGAAATTTGCCGGCACGCTCTCACAGGCTCATCATTTAGTGCAAGTGTTAGTAAGGACAAAACAATTAAAGCTACAATAATTATGCACATACCTATAAAATACTAACACAAACACAAAATCATGCCAACAATTTAAGACATTAAAGCATTATTACGCAAAATATTTTTCAGCTTAATTTTACTAACGTGCAAGTCAATCACATGATCATTTATATTATAGATTCTACTCATGCGACTAATAGGCTCATGCCTCCCATAATTCGTTCTATGATGGGGGCCAAACAATAAATCAACACTACGTAAATTATGGGCACCACACCGAAAATTAAAGCCAATAGATGACAGCAAGTCAGGTGCATCTATTAGACCGGATATAAGCTGCTGTAAAAAAATGATATCGCTAGTAAGCCTTCGTTGAGAAAGGGGTAACATTTGAAGAAGCTTGATACGTTGACTGTAAGGAGGAAGGTTAAATGGATCATCCCATGGAAGTCCTCTAAGTGCAAATCGAATAAATTTACGTTGAATGGCCTCTATTCGATTTGAATGAATGTTGTAGAACGGTGTCCAAACTTGAGAGGCATACTCTAGAATCGGACGGACGAAACAATTGTACAATGACATAGAAACGTAAGGGTCATTAAATTCTTTGGCCCACCTTTTTACGAAGCCCAGCATAGAATTAGATTTATTAATAATCGAATTAATATGCGTAGCAAAAACCAGTTTGGGGTCGAAAAAACCCCAAGATCCTTAAAATTATCAACATTACAAAGAATATGTTGAGACAAAGAATATTGAAAGGTGGAAGGTATATTCTTTCTAGAGAATGTCATATGTTGACATTTAGTTGGGTTCAGCGATAAACCATTTTTATCACACCAATTTGCGAAGCTATTAATGTTAGATTGAAGAAACATTCTGTCTTGCTGACTAGTGATAGATTTATATATTTTCATATCATCAGCGTAGATCAGGATATTACTGCGATTTATACATGCCTTAACATCATTAATGGCAAGTATAAATAAAATTGGCCCGAGGTGACTTCCTTGGGGAACTCCAGACTGAGCTGTGAAAGATACAGATAGCGATCCTCTAAATTTCACTTGATAAACCCTTGATCTAAGGTATGAATTAACCCATTTTATGAAACATGGTGGGAAGCCAAAAGCCCTAAGCTTAAATTCGATTATTTCATGGGACAGCTGGTCGAAAGCCTTAGAGAAGTCAGTGTATATGCAATCCATTTCGCCCTTATTCTCCAAGGCATTAGAACAATCATGCAAGAAACTGAATAGATTAGTGACAGTGGATCTGTTTCTTACAAATCCATGCTGTTCATTACAAATTATATTGCGACAAAGAAATATTAGCTTTTCACAAACAATTTGTTCAAAAAGCTTAGGGATACACGAAAGCTTTGAAATGGGCCTATAATTAGTGATATCACCAAGTTCGCCTTTTTTAAATACAGGTGTGATAAAAGTAATTTTCCATAGATTAGGGAATTTACCTGTACTAATCGACAATTCAAACATATACTTAAGATATGGGGCAATCGCATGACTGCATTTTTTAAGAACAATCGGTGCAATGCCATCAGGACCTGATGAATAGTCATTCTTCAGAGAAGAAATACATTTTAAAATTGTTTCCAAATCGAATGAGATACTACTAAAACTTATTTGGGAACAGCTAGTTAGATAACTAAAATATTGATCATCAATGTGAAGAGGGGTCTCCCTAAATGACTTACTGAAATGATCTGCAAACATATTGCTTGTGTCTAGCGAATCAGCAGTTTTAGAACTATTGTAAGTAAGCTTCGATGGATAACCATCGGTTTTTTTCTTAGAATTGACAAAACCCCAGAAAAGTTTGGGGTTCAATTTTAAAGAGCATTCCATTTTACTTATATAGTCAATATATAAGTTGCAGGATAAAGATTTGAATTCATTGAATAATGTGAAATAGAGTTCAAGATCTGAGTGGCAGAGACTTTTTAAATAGTTCTTCCAAGCCCTATTACGTCTGTTTCGTATCGATTTGAGCTCTTTAGTGTACCAGGGATGGGACGTTTTCAGATTCCTAGAGGATTGACTTATAAAGGGTGTTCAAATTTGGCGTATCATTTTAAATTGGTCGCCACTTTTTTTACAGCTATTAGATTACACCGAAGTTTTTTTTAAGGTAACGTGTATTTATAATTAAAACTTATTTTGAATATGGTGAAAGTTTTGCAGAAGTTGAAAGAAAATTTCGTTCAAAATACGGTAGAGAAAATGCTCCGTCAAACCAACTTATCGTTCATAAATTTGAAGAAACTGGTTCGGTTCAAGATCAGAGAAGTAAAGACTATCATCGTAGTGGTCGTTCGAGTACAAATATTGCAGCTGTTAGCAGAAGTGTTGCTGAAGAGCCAAGGACGTCAATTCGTCGTGGGTCACAGCAATTAAACCTCAAAACAACAACTTTGTTTAATATTTTGCAGAAAGATCTGCATGCAAAGGCTTAAAAAATACAGGTAATCCAAGGATTAAATCAAACTAACCACGCAGTGCGTCGGCAATTCGTTAATTGGGCCATAACATAATTCGCCTGGGCATGAAGTCTTTTATCCCTAACAGGATTAAAAGTATCAAACCCAAGGTTAACGCGTGGTGTGACTCGAGCTGCAAAGAGGCTATCAGGTTAAAAGAGGTAAGCTTTCGGCTATTCAAATCCAAACCCTCTGAGGAAAGCCGTAAAAAGTTTAAACGAGCCAGAAATAACTGGAATGCCCACATTAATCGTGTCAAATTCTCCTATGACCAAAAGTTGAGGCGAAAAATACTACAAAGTCCCACTGGCAGTAAAAACTTTTGGTCATTTGTTAAAAACATCAAGAATTCGGCCTCATCATCTATCCCGACACTCATTTACAATGATATTCCAGCTGTCAGCTCTATAGATAAGGCCAATATGCTTGCTGCTCACTTGGCAGTCAGCTCAACGCTCCCAGATTGTGCTTTGTCTCCCCCTGTACTCGAGCGCGTAGAATACTCCATGGGACCAATCCACTTCCGTACTCGTACAGTGGCTAGAGTACTTCAAGATCTTGACATCTTGACAAATTCGCTGGTCCAGATGGTATTTCCCCTATCGTTCTGAAGAGATGCTCTTCTTCGCTGGCAAAACCATTGCCTAAACTTTTCCATCTGTCTCTATTCTTCAGGACTCTTCCCGGGAAGATGGAAAACAGCGTTTGTCCAGCCTGTACCAAAAAAAGGCGAATCTTCTTCTCCCTCCTCCTACCGACCAATTTCACTTACGTCCCTTCTTTCTAAGGTCATGGAAACGCCGATAAACCGTCAGCTAATGAAATATCTTGGTGATTTGATGACATATCTAACCGAAAGGTGGAACCAATCTCTTCATCAAGGTGGTGAAAGTAAGATTGTTGCGCTTGATATTTCAAAGGCATTTGACAGAGTTTGGCATCAAGCTCTCTTGTCGAAAATGCGAGCATTTGGAATCGATGATACTCTTCTTCAGTGGATTAGAAATTACCTTTCGGACCATTCAATTCAAGTTGTTTTGGACGGTTTCAAGTCTGCAACTCACCAAATAAATGCTGGTGTCCCCCAAGGCTCTGTTCCGTTCCCTGACTCTTTTTCCCATTTTTATACCCTATTCTAGGGGTATATTAATTTTGACGCATAGTTTGTAACATACCTTAATTTTGCCCGTAGACCCCTAAAAGTTACTATATTTATGATCAGCATCGATAGTAATGTCGATCTAGCCATGTCCGTCCGTCCGTCCGTCCGTCGGCAAAAATTAGGCCTTTAAACTGGACCTAGAGAGCTGAAATTTTAACCATATACTCTCTAGGGTCCCGAAATAATCAAGTTTACGAATTTTTGAAATCCGCCCACAGACACGCCCACAAACTCAAAAAAACAAAATTTTGGAAAAAATCGAATTTTGAGCTAGAAAGCTGAAATTTTTTATATATAATCTATGACTCCTAAAACTGCTCGGGATAAAAAAATTTCAAAATCCGCCCACTGACACGCAAACAAATAAATAATTTTTTTTTTTTTAAATCCAAAGTTTGAGCTAGGGAGCTGAAATTAATAATATATACTCTATAGCGGCCCTTTATGCTCATGTGTTAATTTTTTTTAAATCCGCCCACTGACACGCCCACAAATAAATAAAACAATTTTTTTTGAAAATCCAAAGTTTGAGCTAGGGAGCTGAAATTTATAATATATACTCTCTACGGGCCCTTTATGCTCATGTGTTAATTTTTTTTAAATCCGCCTACTGACACGCCCACAATTAAATAAAACAATTTTATTGAAACACCCAAGTTTGAGCTAGGGAGCGTTTTTTTGATAAAATCCTTTAAATGTTATATAACAAAATATGTACAGCGTTCTTAACAATTTAACCGTACTTAGACTTTTGTCACGCCCACTTATGAGGGATAGGAATAAGAATAGGGTATCCAACAGTTCGCCCAAGCGGACTGTAGCCCGTCCCTATGTTTATAAATGATCTCCTGTCTGTTACTTCTAATCCAATCCATTCCTTTGCTGATGACAGTACCCTCAGCTTCTTACGCCCCTCATCATCGGGTGTGGAACTGGAACGGCAACGTATGTTAAACTCATTAAATTCCGATCTTAACAGCATAACTCAGTGGGGTACAACCAATAGAGTGGAATTTAATGTTTCCAAAACACAATGCTGTCTCCTGTCATTAAAGCAAAACCCACACACACTGCCATTATCTATGAATGGCACTTGCATCGCCGAAACCGAAAGACTTTCCATTCTCAGTATGTGTGTTAATGACAACCTTCGTTGGAATGACCAAATATTCGATGTCGCCAAGAACGCCGCGAAATGTCTAGGCTTCCTTAAGCGTTGTAAGAAATATTTCACCCCTTCTGATCTGGCTACAATATATAAGGCGTTTATTCTCCCAAAACTCGAGTACAACGCTCATATCTGGTCCGGTGCATCAATAACTTATTCGCAGCTACTTGACAGGATCCAAAAACGCGCTATAAAACTCATTGGCGACCGAGACATCGCGAGATCGATTGACTTAGTCATCGTCGTAATGTCTCCTGCCTTTCGTTATTTTATCGTTATTTCCACCATAAGTGCTCAAACGAAATTGAATTCCTCCCCTTGAACATTTCAACCGCAATACCCGCCATGCAAGGAATGCTCATCAGTTCACCCTCAAGCCTGTGTTCGGACGTATAGTGAAGTTCAAAGAATCTTTCCTCAGCCGTACAACACGAATGTGGAACACTCTTCCACGCATTGTTTTTCCTTCACATTATAACCTACAAACATTCAAAACCAACGTGCATCGGCAGCTCTCCTTTTCTTCTCACCCTAATCTCCTTAACGCCTGCGCTGTGTAGCTAATACATTATAAGGGTCCCAACCCCTTTAGTGCGTGTTCATTATAAAAAAAAAAAAAAAAAAAAAACATAGGGACGGGCTACAGTCCGCTTGGGCGAACTGTTGGATACCCTATTCTTATTCCTATCCCTCATAAGTAGGCGTAACAAAAGTCTAAGTATGGTTGAATTGTTAAAAACGCTCTACATATTTTGTTATATAACATTTAAAGGATTTTATCAAAAAAACGCTCCCTAGCTCAAACTTGGGTGTTTCAATAAAATTGTTTTATTTAATTGTGGCCGTGTCAGTAGGCGGATTTAAAAAAAATTAACACATGAGCATAAAGGGCCGCTATAGAGTATATATTATAAATTTCAGCTCCCTAGCTCAAACTTTGAATTTAAAAAAAAAAAATATTTATTTGTTTGCGTGTCAGTGGGCGGATTTTGAAAATTTATTATCCCGAGCAGTTTTAGGAGTCATAGATCATATATAAAACATAGGGTCGGGCTACAGTCCGCTTGGGCGAACTGTTGGATACCCTATTCTTATTCCTATCCCTCATAAGGGGGTGTGACAAAAGTCTAAGTAAGGTTGAATTGTTAAGAACGCTCTAGATATTCTGTTATATAACATTTAAAAGATTTTATCAAACAAAAACGAAGCTTTTGTAAAAAAAACGTTCCCTAGCTCAAACTTTGGTTTTTCAATAGAATTATTTTATTTAATTGTGGGCGTGTCAGTAAGCGGATTTAAAAAAAAATTAACACATAAGCATAGAGGACCCCTAGAGAGTATATATTATAAATTTCAGCTCCCTAGCTCAAACTTTGGATTTTCAAAAAAAGTTTTTTTTGTAAATTGTGGGCGTGTCAGTATGCGAATTTTGAAAATATTTACACATGAGCGTAAAGGGCCCCTAGAGAGTATATATTATAAATTTCAGCTCCCTAGCTCAAATTTTGGTTTTTCAATAAAATTGTTTTATTTTTTTGTGGCTGTGTCAGTGGGCGGATTTTGAAATTTTTTTATCCCGAGCAGTTTTAGGAGTCATAGATCATATATAATAATAATAAATTTTAGCTTTCTACCTCGAGATTCGATTTTTTCCAAAATTTTGTTTTTTTGAGTTTGTGGGCGTGTCTGTGGGCGGATTTCAAAAAATCGTAAACTTGATTATTTCGGGACCCTAGAGAGTATATGGTTAAAATTTCAGCACTCTAGGCCCAGTTGAAAGGCCTAATTTTTGCCGACAGACGGGCGGACGGACGGACGGACATGGCTAGATCGACATTACTATCGACGCTGATCATAAATATAGTAACTTTTAGGGGTCTACGGGCAATATTAAGGTATATGTTACAAACTATGCGTCAAAATTAATATACCCTTAGAATAGGGTATAAAAATTTCAGCTTTCTATCTCAAAATTCGATTTATTCCAAAATTTTGTTTTTTTGAGTTTGTGGGCGTTTCTGTGGGCGGATTTCAAAAATTCGTAAACTTGATTCTTTCGGGACCCTAGAGAGTATATGGTTAAAATTTCAGCTCTCTAGGCCCAGTTTAAATGCCTAATTTTTGCCGACAGACGGACAGACGTGGCTAGATCGACATTACTATCGATGCTGATCATAAATATAGTAACTTTTAGGGGTCTACGGGCAATATTAAGGTATGTTACAAACTATGCGTCAAATTAATATACCCTTAGAATAGGGTATAAAAATAGAGACGCAACAACAAAATGACAATTTTTTCAAACAAATTATCTCTCGTTTTGAAATTGGCGGTTATGTCAATAAACAAAACTGTCGCATTTGGGTTGAAGAATAGAGGATTGTTTGAAAGGCCAATGAAACCAAAAAAAGTTACTGTATGGTGTGGATTTTGGAGTGCTGGCGTAATTGGTCTATTTTTTTTCGAAGATGAAAATGGCAATGCAGTTACTGTGGATGGAGTTCGATATCAAGCGATGATTATAAACTTTTGTGGAGTCAATTGGAAGGTATTGATGTGCAGTATATGTGGTTTCACACATAATGGTGCAACATGCCACACAGCAACGAACTCCATCGATCTTTTGAAAGAGAAGTTTAACAATCGCATAAATTACCAAACAGACCTGAATTGGCCACCAAAAGCATGCGATTTAAAACTTCTGGATTTTTTATTATGGGGTTTCTTGAAGAGTACAGTTTATGCCGATAATCCTCGAACTGTTCAACACCTCAAAGACAACATTATCGAGCATATATCACTTAAGGAACCATCATTTTGCGAACATTTGATTCAAAATGTTGGTAAAAGGTTGACAGTCTGCCGAGCTAGCAGAGGAGGTCACTTGGATGACATTCTTTTACATTATTAATCGGAACCAATGTACATTAATTTACAATAAAAATAAATATAGATTTCTCACAATTTATGTCTTTCATTCAAAATTTAAAATCATACCTCAAATTTGAACACCCTTTAGTGGCTTACACCTACACGAAATTCGTCATTTCAGATAAATTTTACATTCAAACCCGAATTGTTTCTTATTTTGCCATACATTTTCAACTTTTGGAGTTCTTGAATTGGCGCGTGTACGAAAACTTGGACGGCGATAAATGAGCAAGGGTTTTGAATACAAGCATTATTTACCAGCGGAGGGTGTCTATCTCCCCCGTTTAGGCGGGAAAAAAAATAAATATTTCTACTGTACATATTTTAGTGAAAACCTTTTGGGGACTTTCTTTTATTTTATTCTATATAAAGATTCCCCACGTAGGGACGGGTTAAGAATATCACTACAGCGTACCCTGATTAACACCGCTTGTCCTAAAATCCGACTGAGGGGGAAAATCACATCTAGGCAATTTAAACATCTAGGTGAGCCTAGCTTTACATTTAAAATCGTAAAGCTGTCCCGTAAGTGTACATGCAAATCCGTGGGTTGACACGACTGGAGATCATCGGTGTCGTAAAAGAGAGATCAAACAAGTAATAATAGGAGTATGTGCGTGTCAAACTCGTTTAAACTGAAGCACTATGGGAATGTACGCTAATAGAATGCGCACTACCCCGCCAGGCACTACCTATCATGGTTGTAATCCTGGGCCGAGCAGAAATGCTCGGATCAGAGCTATTCGGTTTCTGGGGGATAGTGAAGAAATGCTCAAGCTTACGCGAAACCTAGCGGTCGCGAGTTGAAACGTTGGAAGTATGAGTGGTCGTAGCTACGAGCTGGATGAGATGATGGTTAGAAGGCGAGTTGACATCTTATGTGTTCAGGAAACGAAATGGCGAAACACCACAAATCGGGCATTCTTGGGGCGTTAGGACAAAAGCTTTCAAGATGTTCTACTACGGGACGGAACAGGAATCATTCGTCTCTCAAACTGGTGATGTAAGGTGTGGTGTGAAATATTGTCAGTGCATATGCTCCCCAAACTGGATGCGAGCAGAGAGAAAAGATGCATTCTGCATAGATTTTCACAACCTCATCAAGAACATCCCAAAAGAAGAATTTTTGTTTGTTGGAAGAGATTTGAACGGACATGCCGGGAAATCAAACGAAGACTCTGAAGACTGCCATGAAGAACTGGGATACGTCACCAGGAAATCTCCGGGTGAAGATATCCTAAGCATCTGCAAGTCGTCATACAAAGTCATACAAAGTCCGCACCTGGTCACTTACAGCACTTACTCAGATTGATAACCATTTGGTTACACGTTTCATGGAGCCTCGGGTTAAAGATTGCAAAGTGATCCTAGAAGAGGCAATCGCCCAGCAACATCGCCTTATGCTGACAGAATTGTTTATGATGGCGGGGACGAATAGAACAAAACAAACAAAAGTGTCTGCGAGAATCAAATGAGAAAGGCAAAGCATTTATTGGAAATATGCAAAATAACATCATCAACGAAGTTAAGGATGCAGAGCGCAGAGCACCAGATATGTGGAATTCCCTACAACGGCCTTGCTTAGATAGATCCAAATCACTGCTAGGGGCTTCAAAAAGATACTATCAAGACGGAAAAGAAACATGGTGGTGGACAGATGAAGTTATAGCAGTGATAAGTGACAAGAAAGCGGCATTCAAAGTTTGGTCAAAGTGCTCCACTAATAATAGAAATGAGAAAGCTCACCTCGAATTGGAATACAGACTTTGCAAGAGGCTCGCAAAGAGAAAGTGCGCGCAAATTCAAGCAAGGTGTGTGGAGGGTCTGTATCGGGACTTAGAAGAAAATTCTTTTTCGGCTGTTGATACAAACTACGAAATCTGAAAATCTAGCTTTAACAGGAGCACAACCCTTTTCAAAATGGCCGCTCAGAGAAGGAGGAATGCCCAAGAAATCCGTTCGTCAAAGTTTATCAACAATTCTCAAGGGCTACTTCAGCAGTATTGTGAAGGACTGCTAAATGAACAATTCCTTCGAAACAATGAAGAAGTACACGACATTACTGATGAAGAAGTTAGGAAGGCGGTCAAGGACTCCAAGAAGCAAAAAGCAGTTGGGATGGACGAGATACTCTCTGAATTCTGGAAAAAGATGGAAGACATCGGGTCCAAATGGCTCATTATTCTCATCGACAAACTGATGGGAGTCGATCCAATGCCTAACCAGTGTAGGGAAAGTTTTCTTCCGATGTCCAAGACTGTGGCAATTACCGTTCAATCAAGCTGATGCCCCACACTACGAAGATCGTTGAACAGGTATTAGATAGCCGATAATAAATAAATAAATAAATAAATAAATCGAAAGTATAAGGATCATGATGGAAAAACATGGTGATTCCTTAAAGGATTGCATATGGTGTCGGTTGATTTTGAAAAGGACTTTTATAGACAACCAAGGGATCTGTTATATAAGACAGTTCCAGAAACCTACGTACGGATGATCATGGGCATGTATGAGCGAGTAAAGACAAGAGCCCTTTGGCGTCACCGACGAGTTCGCAGTATTAGTATTAGTCCGAAGAAAACAGAATACTTTTACTGTCCGTTCTCTGATCCACTCTGACCTATTACAGGCATTTATTTGGATGGAGCAGTAATTCCCAAGTGGGAAAAATTCCAATTCTGGGATCAATGAGCAATTGCAAAGGAAGCTGTGATGACGACATTAAGCATCACTAAGCGAGGGTGGATGAAGTGGCGTTCAAACTCAGCTATTTTCTGTAATCGAAAAATGCCAACTAAGCTGAAAAGAAAGCTCTACATCGCCCGAAAAAATGGAGCGTGACCGGCTCATGTTCAGAGGAGAGATCCTACGAACCCTGTCAAAAAGACAATAGAGGCAGGCCCAAAAACTCCTGGATCACACAAATGCAACAACACTAGCATTTGATTGGCCTCAGAAGTGATTCAAAATCTGGAGGCCTGCCGCTATTTTCTGAGATCGAATCAACGAACCCCACAGGCGGACCCGGAGTGATGCAGGTTAGTGGGAGTGTTATGATAACTTTAATCCTGATCATAGCCTCACCGCCATTAAAGGCAGAAGAGGAAGTTAAGATCATATTTTAGACAGTGCGCTGTCAAGATGCGATGTGCGATGAGATGGATAAAATAAACTCGGTTGCATTTAATAGGAAGACTGTTCTATCTGAACTATCTTGGCAAAAGCACTTATCAACTGTTGCACAATTTCTTTTCGTGAAATCTCCCCGAAGCAGTCCCTTTTTCTTTAGAAAGAATAAGTTATATTAGGTGTTGAGTATAGTTTGCACGTCTTAAGTGTGGCTTCCAAATATTTTCTTATAATACTGGCTTCGTCCAGTTGATGATCCAAAATTGACATCGATTCTCCATTCTCTGGTGCATCGAAGCGCTTATCCGAAATCACCGGTTAACCAGTGAAGTTTCTAACTTTGTTGATAAGAGTTACATCTTTTTTCCGCTTAGAATTATTATCACACCAATTTCGAACTAGAATATAATCTTTTGGAGAAACCGTACTAATACTTAAATGTATCTAAATGTCAAAGCCTTACTTTTTGTCGTAATCTGTCCCCAATTCCTGTCTCGTATATGATTGGTGATGTTCCGTTATCCATTATACGATCAAAAAAAGATCTTGGGATTATGTTTGATCAGAAACCGAATTTTATTGAACATATTGAGCTTCTAGCTGCTAAGGCCAACTCAATGCTAGGATTTATATTGAGAAATTCAAAGGAATTTCATGATCCTTATAGTCTCAAATGCCTCTTTTTTGCATTTGTTAGATCTCACCTCGAGTACTGCAGCATTGTCTGGAATCCATTTTATTAAGTTCATTCCTTCAGAATTGAGAGGATCCAAAAGTGTTTGACTAGAGTTGCAGTAAGACGGCTTCGTTGGAATATTGAAATGCCTTCCTATGATACTAGGTGTAAACTACTGGGAATTTTACCTCTATCGACTCGGAGGAAATACTTATCAATAATGTTTGTGAGGGATCTAATTACCTGTCATATCGATTGCCCCTTTCTGTTATCACAAATTGGTTTTTATGCTCCGTCGAGAGCACTCAGATATCGTCATGTATTTTACGTACCCTTTCATAGGGCTAACTATGGTTATAATGAACCTATATCTAGATGTCTACTAGAGGCTAATAATTACTGTGATTTATTAGAATTTCATCTTAGTAGGTATTCTTTTAAAAACTGTTTAATATTAGCATTAAGCAACTCTGGTGGTAGCTGATAGGTATTTATTTTTTGTATTATGTAATCTAAAGAGAACAGTGAATGTTTACTCATTTGATGAAATAAATAAATAAATAAATAAATAAATAAATAAATAAATCTGGCCACCCTTAACAAGGCATATATGCCCCTCATGCTCTCATGTTCCGGCATTCAGCTTCACTTTTGTGTATAATGTCTTTTTTCGAAGATTTTGGTAGCACCTACATAACTTGCCAGACTTTCATTCCATATCAACTCAACTGGCGCCACATGCCTGTGCATGGGCTGCAATCAACAAGCACGATCTTCCTCGTTGTTCTTTTCTGTATTCGGAGTCCACAGGAAAATCGCTTCTACCTTACAAATTCATGCCAATTAAAACAAACATAACTTCTTTACATTCCACAAAAACTGGCAATAATCGGTTTCATAAAAATGAATTTTCTGAATTAAACGCCCATTTTAAGTGAACTTCAGCAGTAATTACCCACAATCCGCAAAAATGTCTTATCAAAAGCAACTGCAGCGGCATCGGACCGTCTTAATAGTATGTACACCCACTGCACATGCGGATACTTGAATCAGGAAAGCATTGGGACCAGAGTTAATCTCTATTTTTTTTTTTTTTTTGTGCCCAGTGATGACCAATGAAAGGAGAAAAGCATTTCACCTCCAACACTCGCAAGAAGCAAACAAATTCCTGATTATGTTCGTGATTACGATACATGTTCGGTTCTGGCCACTGGCCACTGGAGAGCGCGATCACAAATTCCAAAGATACACTTCAGTGTCTCGCTTTTTATTGTTATTATTATGACCCGATGCATAAATGTATGTGCATTTCGTGTTATTAAATTTGGTACACTCCACTCTTTGGAATTGGGCAGTACAATAACCTTTTAGCTGGTCCGCAACCGCTGACTGAAGAGAAAGCACGATTATGGACAGTCCCCAGACTGTCAGACTCTGACAGTTTATAAATGCCCACAGTTCATATGCATACAACTATACATGCCACGAAAAATAAAATAGCATAACCGAATGCCGTAATCGAGTATGGCACTAGTTTAGATGTAGACGGAGTCTTATACCTTCTACGAGTAGGTACTCTAAGCAACATTTCGAAATGAAGTTGGACTCGGTATGCCACTGTGTGGAGATTTCCGCTAAAGATAAGGGAATAGGAAATACATTGGATTCACAAAAAATGATGCTGGGCGTTTCTGGTCCGTTGAGTATTCACAGATACGATGGGATTTACAACGTTGCATGTAAGCCATGTAATTGATTGTAAATAAGTGCTGAGGTATAGGAGGTGATGCCATGTCAATTAGGTGGAAAGGATAACTTCCTCTTAAATGTATCGGATTTCGGAAGGAGATTGAATTGATTCGAAAAGAGATTCATATAGAAAGTAGCTATTCCTTGTATCCTGTAGTTCATTCAATTCAAAAATCTAACTGAACTTTGACAGCAGAAAAAAATCAGTATTTCCATACCCGTTATCCTTTACTGTATCAAGCAAGCCGGAAATACCAACATCAACTTCGACTCTAATTTAATCGTGTTAACAACAACAAAAACCTTTGTTGTTTATTCAATACAGCTGACGACAACGTCCTTCAAAGTGACACTATACCTGTTTAGGATTTCCTCACATTGCTTGTAAAGTTTATTCAACTTCGACTACAATGACCGACAACGTCAATTTATTTCCTATGCACGTGACACAAAGGAGATCAAAACGCTGATGATGAGCTCGTAGAAGCTGAAGCGCAAAAGAGGCGTTTCTTAGTTGCACTGATGGAACAAGTCAAAAGTTTCCTTTGACTTCGCTTTGAAGGTGCTAACATGGGTAACAAGGAAGTGGCATATAATGTTGACCGCGATGACATTTAATTGGGGTACTGCTCCAGTAAATCAAGTCACCTGACAAGAACTGGGGATCATCGCGATCAATGTTGAATATCTTCTTTTTTCTGCAGGTACTTTGCTTAATACATTCCTGTTCGAATTTGTAGATAAGGATTAAACATGACTTTTAACTGTTTGATCAAGTAAGTTATTGCTTACATCTGTCCATCAAGCAGGTTAATTTTTTTTTTTTTTTTTTTTAATTTTCTTTGTTGCATTTGACATGAGGGAATTGTGGGTTGCAGATGTTTTATTAACCAAGGTCAGGTTGTAATTTAACTTGTCCATGGTATCGTGTAAAAATACTAGGCATTCAGCATATAGATCCGATTAATTTCGTGTGGCTTGCGCAGTGCACTTCTACCTTGTACCTGCAATGTAAATCTACATCCCGGAAAAATGTGAGTTCGGATGCAGCTTTCGACTTTGGTTTTTAGTTAGGGAACTTTGCTTTCTAAAAATACGACCTGGAATGGAGCTTTCATAACACTTAGCTGAAATGTTAAACAAATAAAAGCGAACGGACTACAGCTTGGTTCAAAAATCATAACTTCTTCTACTCTTAGGATGAGATCTGGCACCTTTAACGGGGGGGGGGGGTTCATTGACTCCCAACAAGTGAATAGTCTCTGCCTGAGACACTGCAGGCCCCAATCCATTCCGATCCGAAAGACGATCCCTGCTTAGGGTCACTGTTGGGTTTCGGTTTAGGTGCGAGGTAGAATATACACTACTAAAGTTGCACGAAATCATCTAAGGGTAGGTGCAAGTGCCTATGTAAGTTTTACTCTATAGGACTTAATTCATCTTTTTATTCTCTCTTCTAAGGGTATGTATTATAATTTTGACTCATAGTTTGTAACAAAACTTAATATTGCTCCTAAGCCCCTTAGAGTTACTTTATTCGTAATCAGCGTTCATGTCCGTCAGTAGTAATTTTTTTAGGCCATAAAACTCGAGCTAAGAAGCTCAATTTTGGAACATTATGCTCTCTGGAGACCCAAATTAATCAAGTGTAACTATTTTTTAAGATCTGACACGCCGACAATCTAACAAAAAACAGATATATAAAACATAGGGACGGGCTACAGTCTGCTTCGGCGAACTGTTGGATGCCCTATTTTTATTCCTATCCCTCATAAGTGGGCGTGACAAAAGTCTAAGTATTGTTGAATTGTTAAGAACGCTCTACATATTTTGTTTTATAACATTTTTTCTCAGCTCAAAATTCGATTTTTTTGATAAATTTGTTTTTTGAGTTTGTAGGCGTGTCTGTCTGCGGATTTCAAAAATTCTTAAACTTGATTTGATCGGGCCCCTAGAGAGTATATGGTTAAAATTTCAGCTCTCTAGGTCCAGTTTAAAGGCCTAATTTTTGCCGACAGACGGACGGACGGACATGGCTAGATCGACATTACTATCGATGCTGATCATAAATATAGTAACTTTAAGGGGTCTACGGGAAATATTAAGGTATGTTACATATGAGATAAAATTAATAAATCCTTAGAATAGGGTATATAAAAAATCATAAATCGAACTAGAAAGCTGTCATTTTGAATAGATAGTCTCCATGGGACCGAAATGCTTATGTATAGAGGAGATTTTGAAACTCCACCTACTCAGAATTTAAAAACCGTTTTATTGTAAAACTAAAGTTTTAGCTAGGAAGCTGAAATTTCGAATATATACTCTCTCTGCTCATGTGTAAAAAAACAAATAAATATTAGGCATTAACGGCCTATACATCCCTTAAACGTAGCTTCTCCAACCATTTGCTTGTGCAAGTGGAGATGACCTACAATATAAAGCCGAATTGCAATTTTGAGAAGTTATGAAAATTGATACTTTTGGATACTTTTGGACTTGTCAGACGTTCGCAGGAGGTGGAAAAAACTTTACGTGACCCCAGAGGGATTTGAAGCTGAGACCTTTAGATTAGTAGTCCAACACACTAACCTCTGCGACACTGTACATACAGAGATATTTAAAAACCGCCCACTGACACGCCCAACCCGTTTTATTGCAGAAATTATTGGAAATAATAGTCCCATTCTTTGCTAAGTATGTCGATAAAGTCGTTTTTATCGATTCCTACATACAAAGTTGTCTGCCTTGCCCACATTTTTATACCCTATTCTAAGGGTATATTAATTTTGACGCATACTTTGTAACATACCTTAATATTGCCCGTAGACCCCTAAGTTACTATATTTATGATCAGTATCGATAGTAATGTCGATCTAGCCATGTCCGTCCGTCCGTCCGTCTGTCGGCAAAAATCAGGCCTTTAAACTGGGCCTAGAGAGCTGAAATTTTAACCATATACTCTCCAGGGTCCCCAAATAATCAAGTTTACGAATTTTTGAAATCCACCCACAGACACTCCCACAAAATCAAAAATCCAAAATTTTCGAAAAAAAAATCGAATTTTGAGCTAGGAAGCTTAAAGTTTTCATATATGAGTAAGATAAAATTTTCAAAATCTGCCCACTGACACGCCCACAATTAAATAAAATAATTTTATTGAAAAAGCAAAATTTGAGCTAGGGAGCTGAAATTTATAATATGTACTCTCTAGGGGCCCTTTATGCTCATGTGTAAATATTTTCAAAATCCGCCTACTGATACGCCCACAATTTAAAAAAAAAAACTTTTTTTGAAAATCCAAAGTTTGAGCTACGGAGCGTTTTTTTTTTTGATAAAATACTTTAAATGTTATATAACAAAATATGTAGAGCGTTCTTAACAATTCAACCATACTTAGACTTTTGTCACGCCCACTTATGAGGGATATGAATAAGAATAGGGTATCCACAGTTCGCCCAAGCGGACTGTAGCCCGTCCCTATGTTAGAGTTTTATTTCGATAAAATCCTTTAAAAAACGTACAAACCAGTTGTGTATACAAAAAATAAAATCATATCCTTCTAAATAATTTACCCATACCTACTCTGCTTTTTGCCAAGGCCAGATCTTGGGGGATAGGAATGGGAATATGGTATCGTTCGCCCAAGAGGACTGTAGCCTTTCCCTATGTTTTATAATTGATATAATGTTACACACTTGGTCTTCTACATCGCAATTAAAGTCTTTCTCGTGGCAAATCTTTAACGAAATGAAGTTAACATATTTTACACAAGACTGTTAGATCTTCCCTATGTGAGAATGGAATGGAAGTAGCTCAGTTCGGTGTTTCATCATCATCGATGTTATTTTAGTAAGAGTTGCTTTTTTAACCTTACTTAAATAAATCATTTTTTTTTTTTTTTTTTTTAATAATTTATATATATATATATAGGTTATGACAGCAGCTCAACTAAATGAGGATCGACTCTTTTGAACAATAACGATCCAACATTCCAAGAAAGACAATAAACAGGAATATTATCTTCCAAACCATAAAACAGCAGATGCTAGAACAACAGAGAGAGATACGAACACCAAACACATGAAAGCCATAAAACAACAGATGTAACAACAACGGATAACGATTCAACATTCCAAGAAAGGCAATAAACAGGAATATTATCTTTTAAACCATAAAACAGCAGATGCTAGAACAACAGAGAGAGAGATACGAGCACCAAACAGGAAACCGCGCCTTAGACAGATAACAATATAAATAGCAGTGTTTCATGTTTGTAAAATTAGATTTTAAGAAGACTCAAATAAAAGAAGAGCTCTTGCTCTTGAAATAATTTACAAAAACTCTTTTTATTTAAAAGATAAAATTGGCGCAGTCGGTAGGATAGCTATTGAAAAAATGTAAAAGTACACTACATAAAAATAAAATAAAATAGCTATCTAGTGATTCGAACGAAAATCGTCACGCACAAAATAAAGTCTTCCGTTAACACTTTAATGAACTTAACGTTTAAATCAGTGAAAATCCAAATAAGAAACACTTTATAGAATATAAAGTTTAAATTCTTTTCATTGTGAATACCCTATTCATAAAGATCTATACACTTTAGTGAACCCAGAGTTTAGGTATAAAATCGTTAAATCAAATAAAGAAGCAAGTAGAATTCTTTAAAGCAGATAAAGAAAAACTACAAAGTGAATTAGTTTAATAAGCAATGTCAACGTAAGCGACCAATGTTATGAAGTTGCGTAGAGGAAAAACTAATTAGAGCAGATGAACAAATTATTAAACAAAGTTAAAAAGAAGAAACTACCAAAGCTCGATTCAGATGAAGAAGGAAGCCCTACAGACGAAGAAAACGAGCAATTGAAAAACATCAGAAACACACCGATACCGGAAAATTGTAAGAATAATTTAAGTATTAATTCTAAGAAAAATAATTGTGAGAATAGTAAAAGTAGTTTTGATATACTTATTGAAAAAAAAATGGCTTTAACATTGACATTAGACCCACTAAAATACATCGAGAAACTAGGTACGTTCGACGGTAGAAGAGAAGATTTATATACGTATATAACTAACGTAGAAGGAATTATTCCAACGCTAAATAAATATGACCATCAATCACAATTAATGTGTATAAACATATTAAAATCAAAATTGATAGGCAAAGCAAAAAGACGCGTAGAATTTCATACAGATCTACATAAATGGATAGAAATAAAAGAATTATTAGTTAGTAATTTTGGAGGATTCAAAAGTAGCTTTCAATTATATGACGACCTTAGACAAATAAGTTACAAAAACAATGTAAAGACATTTTATAATGAAATACAGAAAACGTTATGTGAATTAAACCAGAAAGCAGTGCAAGAAAATAAAGCACTTGAGATACCTCATAATAACCAAACTGCATTAGATACTTTCAAAGAAAAATTACCTATTCATATGAGAACGGTATTATTTTCACTAAAACCAGCTAGCTTACTGGCAGCATTATACGAACTAACCCAGGCAGGATTCATAGAAGAAAGAAAGGAAGAAAGATCTGAACCTAAAAAACGAAATTATATACCACGAAAACCTTTTCGAAATAATTTTCAACCGATAAATATCAGACCACCAGTCAACCATTACAATAATAATAATCCCAATTACAAAGGTAATAATTACGACCCCAATTATTACAACAGAAGTCAGAATGTAAGACAAATGGAAATAGATCCCACTAGTAGTCAACTTAGAAGAGTGCAACCTCAACAAATAAACCATTCTAATAACGAAAATAATAATGAATTAGAATTAAGAACCGGATTGCCCTTTATCAAATTAGTAAAAAACAAACAAGTTATTCGAATGTTAATAGACACAGGAGCAACAAATAGTTTAATAAATAGAAAAAATGCCCCACAAAACTATTTCATAAAAAGAGAAAAACCTTTAACTATAAAAACTGTAGGAACTCCAGTTATAATAAATGAAGAAATAAAAATACCAAAAGAAAGATTTATTTACAATGTCGTAGAAGATTGTGTATTCCAAATATTAGATTTCAATCCAAATTTCAATGGAATTATAGGAAACAATATATTAATCCCTAACAATAGTAAGATTGATTTTAAAACAAAAACTTTAGAATTAAATAATGAAATAATACCTTTATTCTTCAGTATAGACGAAGAAAAAGAATAGGAAAAAGAAGTAAATTACTTCAATAATGCAGAACCACAAAGTTCCATATTCAACGAACTAGAAAATAAAAGGCTAAACCATCTAAATGCGGAAGAACATAAAAAATTAACAAAATTATTAAAAAACAATGAAAAAGCATTTTTTCACAAGGGAGCTGATCTAAGTTTCACATCTCATGTAAAACATAAAATAGCAACAACAAGTGATAAACCAATTTTTACCAGAATTTATAGGTATCCAGAAGTTCATAAGAAGGAAGTAGATAAACAGATAGATGATTTATTAAAGCTAAAAATAATAGTAAAAAGCACTAGTCCATATAGTGCAACTATATGGATAGTACCTAAAAAAGGAGATAAAACAGGAGAAAAAGAATGGCGAATCGTCATTGATTATAGAAAGTTAAATAATGTCACCAAAGAGGATAAATTCCCCATACCAATTATAGAAGTTATTCTTGATAAAATGGGAAGAGCAAATTATTTTACTACTTTAGATTTGACAAAAGGATTTTACCAGATAGAGGTAGAACCAGAAGACAGAGAAAAAACTGAATTCTCTACTTTATCAGAGCATTGTGAATTCACTAGAATGCCATTCGGTCTCAAAAACGCACCGGCGACATTTCAGCGTAGGATGAACGAGGTATTAAAAGAATTTGTAGGAAAAACATGCTATGTATATTTAGATGATATAATAATATTTAGCACATCACTAGAAGAACACCTTTCTTCTCTCGAAAAAAATACTAAAGAAACTCCAAAGCGTAAATTTGAGAGTATCCCTAAACAAATGCGATTTTTTAAAGAAAGAAAGTGAATTTTTAGGACATATAATAATTCCAGAAGGTATTAAACCAAATGCAGAAAAATTAAAAACAATACAAAAATTCCCTATACCCACAACTATAAAAGAAATACAGTCATTTTTAGGAATAACAGGTTATTACCGCAAATTTATAAATGACTATGCAAAAATTATAAAACCTATGACACTTTGCTTAAAGAAAGACAGCAAAATAAATATAGAAAACAAAGAGTATAAAGACTCATTTGAGAAACTAAAACTTTCGATGCAAGACACACTCATAAACAAACACCCAGATTTCTCAAAAGAATTTACTTTGATTACAGATGCAAGTAACTTTGCAATAGAAGCCGTGTTAAGTCAAAATCATGGACCATTAGGTATTGAAACAATAAATAAATTAAAAAATAGAAGTAATGATGTTGATAACCTTCGCATAGAAATAGAATTCAATAACAACATAAGAGAAATTAGAGAAACTTTAGGAAAAATAGAAGACGTAATACTGACTACAGAATAGGAATATTAACACAAAACATAATTACAAGCCAAGAAATTAAAGAGAATAATATCACATTTGAAAAACTTAAAGAATTAAAGATCAATTTAGCAACATACAAAGAAAATATTTAGTCATTGTATTAATTCCACAATACTCCAGCCAAAAGTTTAATAAAATATATATTCAAAACTTTCCTATTAATAATAAAATTATAGATTTACAAACTAATAACTTCCTAGAATTAAATAAAATATTATATTATGTAACAAAGGAAATAAAAAAATTACAAATATTAAAAGACGATTGTATAGAAAATATATTAATAAACAAACAAATGAAATGCAAAACTAAAAAATACGAAGAAAAAAAATGTAATAATAGAAAAAGGAAAATATTTAATAATTAAGAATCTAGAAAAAACCGTAATACAACAAAATTGTAATAATTTAAACTATTTATTAGAAGGAAACCACCTAATGAAAGCAGAGAACTGTAAAATTTCAATAGACAATGTAATTTATAATAGAAAATATTACAAAGAAGAAAAAATAATACCTGTACTAAACTATAACTTTTCAAATGAATATTTAGAAGAAGTCAAGTATGAATCCATTGATAAGAAGAGCTCTTGCTCTTGAAATTATTTATAAAAACTCTTTTTATTTAAAAGATAAAATTTATATATATATACATAAGCAACATGAAAGAAGTTTCATTCTCCCAAATTATAATTCAGCTGCTTATATACAGATCAGTGAAGTCGCTTCCCTCTCAAATTGCTGTCTATAGTTGAGATTCACTGGTTCAATCAACTGATATAGTTTAGGCTTCCAGGATTCAATATTATGTTTCGTTGCGATCCAAGCGGGGAAGAGCATTCTACGATCGCGTTATACGGCTAAGGAGAAGCATTTGCATTTTACTGCCTGTCCTAAAATAGGCTTTTATTTAAGGCTTCTGGCTCGCCGAGGCGATGGAAAAGGCACCCATAAGATCTTTTGTGCCGTAGGGTCCAGAAAATATTTATCTAGTACAATTTCTACTTTCCGTATAAAGCAGACACTTTTACCACCAGAAGACTTTTTTTTTTTATTACACTATCAGCTCTGTGTCGTGGAGTGCTTAAAGCAAGCAACTATCACGAGCAGAAATTGCCGGCACTAAAAGTGCTCTTACAGGCTCATCATTTAGTGCAGGTGTTAGTAAGGACAAAACAATTAAAAATACAATAATTATGAACACCATCCCCCACATACGCGAGGCATGCGTTCCAAAAAAAACACCGCGTATGTCGAATTCGCGTATGTTGAGACTAGAAACTGTATGAATGTAAGCCAAGCCAACTAGCATCTTAAGAAATTGAATATTTAATAAAAAAGCAATGCAAAAATGAGTATTTTATACAGTTTTTTATGAAACAATTCATTGAATTGAAAGCTCAGCATCATGCGCCTCCTAGAGGACATTAATGTCCCTTACCTAAAGGATTTTTAAATAATTCTCCTACAATCTGTCTTCCAAGGCACAGGAAATTGTCCACATTGCAATCAGAAGCAGCTTCAACATCATCTTCAATACACTCTGGCCATAACGGTCTCTAAACTACATTCATCGTGGTATTGTTTATGTCACGCCAGGATTTCTTAATATTTGCTATTGCATCAGCAATGTTGTTGTCGCGAATAGTGGGCTTAATAGGTCCATCTATGGCTTCTAACGTCTTCCGAAAAGTTAAGTTTGCCGTAGATACATCTTCTTAAATTTTGCAATAATTCCTTGGTCTATATTATTGATGTGTTTGGGGGCTGCCTTGAACCCTGATATTCTTTTTCCTTCCTTGGATTTTATATAGCTTTGGCTAGACATACGCTTCCAATAAAGCCCAGTTTCACCCGCATTGAAAATTTGTTGAGCTTTGTATCCACTGCCTTTAATAATTCCATTGAATTCCACTTTGAACTTTTTAGAAGCTTCTATATGGGTACTAGCCGCTTCGTCCAAAGTCGACTCCAATTTTTTTCTTGTTGTTGTCCTCAATCCAAGAGATTAGCAAAGTGTTCATCTTTTCCATTATCGAATCCCTATTTTGTTTTATTTTTTCAGCTGATAAAGGTGTAGCATTTTTTATAGATGACTTTATCGAATCTTGATTAGCTCTGATAGTACGAACCGTAGACTCATTTATATTGAAAAAACGCCCAACAGTAGGGGGTCCTTTGCCCTTTTCTAATCGTTTCATAATTTAATTTCTAGATTCAACACGACTTTTTTTTTTAATGCTACTTTTTATTGCCTACTGGATATTTATCCACAACACGATTTTTTTTTGAATCGCGTATATGCACCGTGTAAAGTGATAGATCGTTTAAATAAGTGAGCTAAGATTTGTTAATGTAAATCGGTGTCCAAAGGTGCTGCGCGGTTTCTTCGATATCTTTCAAACCAGTTGACCTACAGCACTCTTCCAAATACGGCTGAATTCTAGATTCAATTATCTAATTATCTAGAGGGAATTTTTTTTTTTTTAATACACTATCAGCTCTGTGTCGTGGAGTGCTTAAAGCAAGCAACTATCACGAGCAGAAATTGCCGACACAAAAAGTGCTCTCACAGGCTCATCATTTAGTGCAGGTGTTAGTAAGGACAAAACAATTAAAAATACAATAATTATGTTCCTACAAAATACTAACACAGACACAAAATAATGCAAACAATTTAAAACATTAAAGCATTATTACGCAAAATATTTTTTAGCTTAATTTTACTAACATGCAAGTCAATCACATGATCATTTAGATTATAGATTCTACTCATGCGACTAATAGGCTCATGCTTCCCATAATTCGTTCTATGATGGGGGCTAAACAATAATTCAACACTGCGTAAATTAAGGGCACCACCACGAAAATCAAAGCCAATAGACGACAGCAAGTCAGGTGCATCTATTTGACCGGATATAAGATGCTGTAAAAAAAATGATATCGCTTTTAAGCCTTCGTTGAGAAAGGGGTAACATTTGAAGTAGCTTGATACGTTGACTGTAGGGAGGAGGGTTAAATGGATCATCCCATGGAAGTCCTCTAAGTGCAAATCGAATAAATTTACGTTGAATGGACTCTATTCGATTTGAATGAATGTTGTAGAACGGTGTCCAAACTTGAGAGGCATACTCTAGAATCGGACGGACGAAACAATTGTACAATGACATAGAAACGTAAGGGTCATTAAATTCTTTGGTCCACCTTTTTACGAAGCCCAGCATAGAATTAGATTTATTAATAATAGAATTAATATGCGTACCAAAAACCAGTTTGGGGTCGAAAAAACCCCAAGATCCCTAAAATTATCAACATTACAAAGAATATGTTGAGACAGAGAATATTGAAAGGTGGAAGGGATAGTCTTTCTAGAGAATGTCATATGTTGACATTTAGTTGGGTTCAGCGATAAACCATTTTTATCACACCAATTTGCGAAGCTATTAATGTTAGATTGAAGAAACATTCTGTCTTGCTGACTAGTGATAGATTTATATATTTTCATATCATCAGCGTAGATCAGGATATTACTGTGATTTATACATGCCTTAACATCATTAATGGCAAGTATAAATAAAATTGGCCCGAGGTGACTTCCTTCAGACTGAGCTGTGAAAGATACAGATAGCGATCCTCTAAATTTCCCTTGATAAACCCTTGATCTAAGGTATGAATTAACCCATTTTATGAAACATGGTGGGAAGCCAAAATCCCTAAGCTTAAATTCGATTATTTCATGGGACAGCTTACCTTACCCTCACGGTCTGATAACTAGGGACAAGCTGACTTGGGCGCTACAAAGCTTCAAACCCTTCAAGTCTGCAGGACCAGACGGCATAATACCTGCCGAACTACAAATGTCAGCGGATATCATCCTGCCTGTGCTGGAGATGATCATGATAAGCTGTCTAAATCTGGTACATATCCCCCGGGCTTGGAGAGAAGTAAAAGTGGTTTTTATACCCAAGGCTGGCAAATATTCCCATGTCAGTCCAAAGGACCTCAGACCTATTAGTCTATCTTCATTCCTCCTCAAAACGCTGGAGCGATTGATTGATATCCACCTCCGTATGCACATAAACCCGCAATTGCTGTCTACAGCTCAGCATGCGTACCGTAAGGGAAAGTCGGTGGAAACCGCTCTTCATTCCTTAGTACGCACAATCGAATACTCCCTCCATCACAAGGAGTATACCATGGTTGCTTTCCTTGACATAGAAGGCGCCTTTAACAACGTTAACACATCTGCAATCGCAAACGCACTGGCAGAACTGAATGTGGATAGCTCGCTTGGTGAATTGATCAATCTACTGCTAAATAGTCGGATTATCAATTCAAAACTGGGCGTTACATCTGCTAGGAGGTCTGTCAGTCGAGGGACGCCGCAAGGCGGTGTTCTTTCTCCCCTTCTCTGGAACTTGGTGGTGAACAAACTACTGATAAACCTGGAAGGGGAGGGCTGCAGAGTGATTGCCTATGCGGATGATGTTGCTATTGCCGTCTCTGGGAAACACCTCAACACCATAAAGGAACTCCTGCAAAACGCTCTTAACAAGCTAACGAGATGGGCTAATCGGTGCGGACTGGGCGTTAACCCCCACAAAACCGAGCTTGTCCTCTTTTCCAGGAAATATAAAATCCCATATATTGACCCTCCCTCTATTAGCGGTACAAGCTTAACTTTCTCTGACGAAGCAAAATTTTTGGGTCTAATCTTCGATAGAAAGTTAAGCTGGAAACCCAATATACAAGAAAGAGTCAAGAAAGCTACAGTAGCACTTTTCTCTTGTAAAAAAACCATTGGCAACAAGTGGGGTTTACAACCCCGCATTACGCACTGGCTATATACAGCGGTGGTAAGACCAATTCTTACTTACGGGGTGGTTGTCTGGTGGACTGCTCTAGAAAAAGCTATTAACCGCGACAAGCTGGGCAAAGTCCAGCGTTCAGCGTGTCTATGCATTAGCGGAGCACTCCGAACTACCCCCTCCGCGGCTCTGGACATTCTGCTACACCTGATACCCCTTGATATATTTAGCATGCAAACAGCGGCATGTTCCGCTGTCCGCTTAAAAGCTACCTCGCAGTGGACCAATAACAATATTGGCCACTCCATTATTCTAGACTACTTTAAGTCTCTACCCAGAAACATAGACTACACCATACCCCGTTTGCAGTTCGGAAAAAACTTCCAAATCACCATTCCTTCCAGATCTTTCTGGGATGATGATGCATTTGCGAATGATAAATCGATCCACTTTTACACCGATGGATCAAAAACTAGCGATGGGGTAGGTGGTGGAGTCTTCTCAGAAAAGCTAAATCTTAGCCTCTCTTTCCGTCTTCCTGATTACTGTAGCGTGTTCCAGGCGGAAATTTTGGCGATAAAAGAAGCCCTGACGTGGCTGAAGAGGAATGTGATATCCTCAAAGGATATCCGTATCTTCTCGGATAGTCAGGCCGCGATTAAGTCCCTGGACTCAGTCTCTTCAAATTCCATTATAGCCCAAGACTGCCGATCATCTCTTTCGGAGATGGCAGAGCAGTTCAATATTCACCTCTGTTGGGTGCCGGGGCATAGGGACATTCCAGGTAACTGCAGGGCTGATGATCTCGCCAAAAAAGGAACCACATTACCTCCTTTACCTGATAAAGGTTCCCTAGGTATACCAATCGCTACTTGTAAACTCTTGTTCAAGCTATCCGCAATCGAGAGAACAAACCTTAGGTGGACGAGTAGCAATACATGTCTAGCGACTAAGCGGATCTGGCCAAAGCTGGATCTGCGACGCTCTAAGTGTCTAATCTCATTAAACCGACTGCATATTAGCTCCACTATAGGTGTTATTACAGGTCACTGCTTAATAGGCAGGCACGCATCTAGACTCGGTGTGTGCTCAAATGACTTCTGCAGAAGCTGTATGGACGAGGAGGAGGAGGAGACTGTACTTCACCTTCTCTGCACGTGTCCTGCGCTCTCCCATAGAAGAAATCTCCATCTAGGGGACTTCTTGTTCAATAACACAAGCGACTTAGCCAGCACTGGCGCTAGAAGTCTTTCGCGCTTCATAAGAAGCTCCTATTGGTTCAACGAGCAGTGAGGGTAATCCCCAGATCTGTGTGGTACCACAATGGACCTATCATTGGTCTAAGTGTGTTGGCTTTGGCTGACAGCCACGTCTACCTAACCTAACCTAACCTATGGGACAGCTGGTCGAAAGCCTTAGAGAAGTCAGTGTATATGCAATCCATTTCGCCCTTATTCTCCAAGGCATTAGAACAATCATGCAAGAAACTTAATAGAATAGTGACAGTGGATCTGTTTCTTACAAATCCATGCTGTTCATTACAAATTATATTGCGACAAAGAAATATTAGCTTTTCACAAACAATTTGTTCAAAAAGCTTAGGGATACACGAAAGCTTTGAAATGGGCCTATAATTAGTGATATCACCAAGTTCGCCTTTTTTAAATACAGGTGTGATAAAAGTACTTTTCCATACATTAGGGAATTTACCTGTACACAATTCAAACATATACTTAAGATATGGGGCAATCGCATGACTGCATTTTTTAAGAACAATCGGTGGAATGCCATCAGGACCTGATGAATAGTCATTCTTCAGAGAAGAAATACATTTTAAAATTGTTTCCAAATCGAATGAGATACTACTAAAACTTATTTGGGAACAGCTAGTTAGATAACTAAAATATTGATCATCAATGTAAAGAGGGGTCTCCCTAAATGACTTACTGAAATGATCTGCAAACATATTGCTTGCGTCTAGCGAATCAGCAGTTGTAGAACTATTGTAAGTAAGCTTCGAAGGATAACCATCGGTTTTTTTCTTGGAATTGACAAAACCCCAGAAAAGTTTGGGGTTCAATTTTAAAGAGCATTCCATTTTAATTATATAGTCAATATATGAGTTACAGGATAAAGATTTGAATTCATTGAATAATGTGAAATAGAGTTTAAGATCTGAGTGGCAGAGACTTTTTAAATAGCTCTTCCAAGCCCTATTACGTCTGTTTCGTATCGATTTGAGCTCTTCAGTGTACCAGGGATGGGACGTTTTCAGATTCCTAGAGGATTTCACAGGAATCACTTTTTTCATGCAGTTATCCATCAAAGAATAAATAGAACCTATTGCATCTTCAATATTAGATAAGCAAGTAAGGTTAAAATTAATGCTGTTAATTTCATCAGAAAGATTTTGAAAATTTGTTTTTCGTACAAATGTGCACCTAGTTCAATAAATACATCCAAGGGTGGATGATTGTTATCTATGTTAGTTATACTGAAGTGGGATTCCAGAACCACAGTACTAAGAGAGTCAGAAGAGAAAACAAGATCGAGAGTTCGATTTCTGAAATTTTTTATACAGCTTGTTTGCTGTAAGTCAAAAGACAAAATGTTGTCTAGTAAGGCGAGCTCTTGTTGGGCAGAGTCAAAGGATGGAATGAAATGAGAATCATCCTCAGAAGGTACCCATCCAATACGTGGCAGATTGAAGTCGCCCATAAGTAAGACAGTGCTGTCACAACAAAATATATCAAAAATATGGTCTAGTGCCATAGAAATTTCCGACTTATTTTTGTCTTCGAAACTCAGTTGGCCCCCGAAAAAGATCTTCTTTGAGGGGATGGACATTCACATAATATGTTTTCAGCTGTTTCGACATCTTCAAGGCATAACCCGCACTCTGGAACGGGTGAA
The DNA here is from genome assembly GCA_949715645.1 of Portevinia maculata. NCBI lineage: Eukaryota > Metazoa > Arthropoda > Insecta > Diptera > Syrphidae > Portevinia > Portevinia maculata. The sequence goes on along the minus strand of OX454526.1, from coordinate 78,519,040 downwards.
CTGATGAGCATTTCTAGTATAGCGGGTATTGCGGTTGAAATATTCTTATGACGAAATGCAGCTGGATATTTCGTTTTAGCGCTTGTGGTGGAAATATCGATAAAACAATGATAGCTTTTATTGCGTGTTTTTGTATTCGGTTGAGTAGCTCGAAAGATGTGAGTGTGGCACCGACCTGGAAATGGGCGTTATATTCAAGCTTGGGAAAAATAAACGCCTTATAAATTGTAGCTGTATGAGAAGGGTATAAATATTTCTTCCACCACTTGTGAATTACGAGGCTTTTCGCAGCGTTCTTGGCGTCATCAAATATGCGGTCATTCCAAGGAAAGCCGTTCGGTTTCATCGATTCAATTGACGTTCATGGATAATGGCAAAGTGGTTTGGTTCTGCTTTAATAACAGAAGACAGCAATGCATTTTGGAAGCTTTAAATTCCACTCTATTGGTTGTATTAAACTGAGTTTAGATACCAAGATCCGAATTTAATGCTTTAAGCGTACATTGCGTACATCATCAGCGAAGGAATGGATTGGATTAGAAGTAGCAGGCAGGAAATCATTTATAACAAAGAGAAAGAGAGTCGGAGAAAAAACAGAGCTTTAGGAAACACCGGCATGTAATTGGTGAGTTGCAGACTCCAAACCGTTCAAACCATTTTGAATTGAACTGCACGAAAGGAAATTTCTAATCCATTGATAAGAAGTATTAGTGGTTCCGAAAGCATTTTCGAAAAGAGAGATAGGTGCCAAACTTCGTCATATGCCTGGGAAATATCAAGCGCAATGATCATACTTTTAGCACCATGGTGAATAGAAGGTTTTTACTTCTCGGTTAGATATGTCATCAAATCAGCAGTGAACCTGTTGCTTCGAAAACCGTATTTCCGGTCGTTTAGTAGATTTCGGGATTAAAGATATTTCATAAGCTGATGGTTAATAAAGCTTGGAAAGAAGGGATTTAAGTTCGATGGGTCGGTAGGAACCTGGAGAAGCAGATTCGCCTTTTTTGGAGACGCGCTTGGCAAATGCATTTTTTAATCGTCTCGGAAAGAGAGGAAGAACACCTCTTTAGGACGATAGGGAACATAACATCTTGTACGGCGGGTTTGTGTACATCAAGATCTGGAAGCACTTTTGCCACTGAACGAGTGCGAAAGTGGATTGGTCCCATGGAATATTCTTCTCGCTCGTACAGGGGAGATAAAACGGAAACTGATGGGAGCGTTGAGCGAGATGTAAAATGAGCCAAGTGGATTAGATTTCTCTGAAGAGCTAACAGCTGGAATGACATTATTAATTAATGTCAGTGACGATCAGGGACGTGCCGTCATTTTCTGAACCGGGTGTTAACCTGACCTAATTTGTTCGATAATTCTCCAGGACAACGACGAGGACGTGGTAGACTAGGGTAAATTTTTGTTTATTTAATTATTGGTTTAATAAAAAATATTATACCATAAGTGTGTATATATTATATATACGTAAGTTCAATAGGTCGAGTGTTTTTGACAAAACTGTGCTTGCTTTTTATTTCCTTAAGCAATGTTTTTTTCTATGAAAATTGAAAGCTAGCTCCGATAATCTTTCTTCAAGCATGATATTTATGAAATACGATTTTTAGTGCTGAAAACGATCTTTTACCTGAACTGTTTGCTATTGGTACTCGTATTGCCACCATTAAAAATCTATGTAAGTTTATTTCTGAAAATGTATCTGACAGGTACATATTCTGAAGGAACTCTATATATTATGTTCTTGACGAAAATGTGGCGGAAAATGTTGCTTTCGCTTCAATAGATGGGTGGTAGATTTCTACAAATATTGAGCTCATCCAACAATATCAAGTATTTAGTAGCAGAGAAAATAATACACCTAGGCATTGTAAAGCGAATTTTTTAACCATTTGGTTTTTAATATTCAAAGAAAGATTTTTAAATGTTATTTTATGTAAATGTTGACCACGACTACGTTGTAACTGGTCCATAAAGAGGGTCTAATTTTGAGCTACATATACACGGCACGCGAATCGATGGACAAATTGAGAAATGAGTTTGGTAATTAATTTATATCTCGTTTTGGACGGGTGAATTGGCCGGCTAGATCGTGCGATTTAACTCCAATGGACTTTTTTTATGGGGATTCGTCAAAACACTCGTCTATACCGATAAGCCAGCGTTAATTTCAACCTGAGAAGACACATTACAGATGTTATTGCTCGAAAAAGTGACTCAAAATTGGACTCTTCGTACGGACCACTTGAAACGTAGTCGTGATCACATTGTATCAACTTTAACCACTTTTGCAATTTTTCTGTGCCTTGTTATTATATTCTTATATATAATTTAATTTCTTAATTTTTATATGATCTTTGACTCCTGAAGCTGCTCGGGAGATAACATTTCTAAAATCCGCCCACTGACACGCCCACAATTAAATAAAACAATTTTATTAAAAAGTCAAAGTTTGAGCTAGGAAACTGAACCTTATAATAAAGACTCTCTAGGTGCCATCTATACTTATGTTTGAATATTTTTTAAATCCGCCTACTGACACGCCCACAATTAACTAAAACAATTCTATTAAAAAAACCAAAAATTGAGCTAGGGAGCGTTTTTTTATAAAAGCATCGTTTTGTCACGCGCACTTATAAGGGATAGGAATAAGAAAAGGGTATCCAACAGTTCGCCCAAGCGGACTGTAGCCCATCCCTACGTTTACAGACGGTTATTGGGACTTTGAATGTAATTTAATTCGAGAAAAACCCTACAAAAGCACCAAATTTCGTTCCTATCCTCCTATTTCGCTTTTCAAGTAGTTCATTGTTTGATCTTTATAAATTCCAGCGGTCATTTCTTATTTACCCTATAATTTTCTGATTTACTGATGGGGAAATATGTACCTGTTCACAGGTAGTAAAAGTTTCTGGGTATAAAATTTCGAAAAGGTATAAGGACTGAAAATCGATTGCAAAATGTATGGCCTCATCATTGTGATCGCCAGTGTATTTGTACACAATAAATTTTGCATTAAAAAATCAGGCGGATTTCGTTGGGGTGTGAGGAGCACAACTGCTCACCTTAGAATAAACGGCATTGGTTCATGACGAGGCCGAATTCGTAATGTTTCTAATAAACGACCAAATCGTTTTTCTACACGTGGAACTTTGTAGAATTTTTAGAATTTGATACGTTTAAATTGGGCATTGCCGTAATTTCTGGATGGCTTTAACTTTTTTCGTTTTTCCTCAGATGGATTGGCCTTATATGACCGAAAACTTACCTCTTTTACCCTGAAAGCTTCTTTGCAGCTCGAGTCAACCCACGCGTTTATCTTCGGTGATACCCTTTGTCCTGATAGGGATAAAGTATTTCATTCTAAGGTTTATTATATCTGTGATCATCGAGGAAAGCACAACGACCAGTTGAAAACTCCTTTTTTTAATAATTTGCTTACACTAAAGGGGTTTTACCCTTAATGTTACAGTACCCTTATTGTGCTATGAACACAGCGCAAGCATTTGTGAACAGCAAGTAGCACTAGCAATTGCATATTTCATTGCATGCTTTTCGGTGCCACCTTCCTTAAAAATAATAGAGAGATAGGAAAGGAGTGTTTTGGTGCAGTTGTATGGTTTTTCTCCACGGGTGTTGTCTAAGTTGCGTAGGGAGATTAAGTTTTCCATATATTCGAAATAAAGTAATGGAGTTGGCCGGGATTGAACGACCTTCCAATCACTAAGCGAATACACTACTACTGCACTGTTGCCACCCGCAAGGAGGCGATCATACGTTTATATCGTATTCATTAGGATGAGAGGTAAGAATCAAGTCCAGTGTACTGGCGGTTTGATGCTAATGTCAGGTATTTGTGGTGGCTCATATACAACCTGAGTCAGATTGCTTTCTTCAGCGAATACTTCGATCATAGACCAAATCTTCACAGTTAGGAAATCCGGGAAAAGACCAATGAACTTCATGTCGAGACCAAACATTTCTCTACGCTTTACGTTGGGACCAAGTACTTGCTTTCACACAAAAAAAAAAATCTGGTTACCGACTGGGGTAAAACGTCAATATTGATAGCAGCGACTTCGGAAACGGAAGGGATTTCACCTACCTTGGAGAAAACATAAACTCCAAAACCGACACCTTAGTACCTTAGTGGAAATTCGACGAAGGACTACCCAAAGAAACCGTTGCTATTTCGGTTTTGCAAATTAAATGGGTTCAAAACTCGTAACCCGGAAGATCAAGTGTAACCTCTACCAATAAACTGATACTGTCAGTTCTACATAATGGCGCTAATATTGGGTAATTTAGAAAGAAATATCCACCGCTAACTCTATGAGCTGTACCAAGATATGGATGTAGTAAATAAAGCTAAAACACGTCTATGTATGTTTTGAACATTTTCGTGGTATAAATTAAAGAAGTTTTTTTTTATTTTATTTTAAATCTAAGTTGTTTTCATTTCATATTTATTTATTTTATCTTTTGTTTAATAATTCCTGCTTTTCTCTTTTCTAATCTTTTTATTGTAATTTGTATTCATTTTATTATTGCTTAGATGTTAAAATTTATTTTATTTTTCTTGGCTGCATTTTTATATTATAGGTATATCCTTTTATTTTAACTTTTTATTGTTATGATTAAATCAAATCGTTTTCATTGTACTATACTAAGTTAAATCTTTGTAGAGTGACGTTTTTATAATTAAATAAATCTTAATCTGCATTAGCTGGGCTTCATCGGGCGAATGGAAAATAATGCTGCAGCGAAGACAGGGAAGACCAAACCTCCGTTTTTAAGACCAAACCAACGTAGATGCCAAAGTGCTTGGCCTGAAGAACTGGCAGAGTGCCGTAAGGACGGAAGGTGCAGTGTATCACGCAGAGCAAAAAACTAAGATTTCGACATATCTTCCTTCGGGATTTGTATGTTCAGTATGTCGAAGCCAATTCTAATTATTGAAATCGCTCGCCACGACAATATCAGCACGAGGATAAAGGGTCACAATTCTAGCAATGGAGTCAGAGAGAGCACCAAACTCATTATAAGATGAGTTTCTAACCAGATTAATATTACAAGAGTAACTACAGCGGACAAACAATGACATAAGCATGACATACTTTTTTTAAGTTTTATTTAATGCGATTGGTTGCAACTTTCCTGACCCCTTAATAAATCCTTAATTGCCTTTTGAAAAGGCTGCAGATTTTGCTTTTGGCAATAGGTAGCAAACTGTGATTATTTGTTAGGCCTTTTATAATAATAACGCATTTCCAGTGTCCAATTAGTGACCTAGTCTGTCAAAACTTGCGGATAATTAATTGATGGTAGCGTTGTGGAAGTATTTGTTATAAATTGGTAGATATTCAGTAGCCCTGCTGATTATACCAGAAAATTCTTCAACATCAATCTGTTAAGGCCTTCTTCTCAAAGAACACTAAAACATATAATTAACTTTGCGTCCAATTTTAATTGTTGTTTTCAATATTCTGCAAGTTAAATGTTAAATGTTACGTATACGCCTCCTAGCTCCCTGATGTCTGCACTTTCAAATTTGTATTTCACAAAAAAAAACACTAAATGATATGCTAATCCCTAATGGCGTCGTCAATAGGCTATAAAATCGATAAAAAAACCAAAAATAAACAAATAATGTTGCTATTTAAATTCTTTAAAACGAAAAATTAACATCTCATATGCGAGAGTATGTTGCAAACGAATTTTTTAGCTTCAAAATAAAATCCGAATAGTTTAATATTTAGCCATATTTCAATGGTAAAAAGGTCACGTTTCAGATGTTTCTTCCCAAAGCTATAAGCCATTTTCACATTTTCATATTAATCACAAGCTAATCTCGGAATTGAATTGAGTTTGCAGGTCTTTTACCAAACTTAGACAGGTTCATCGCCTTCTTTCGTAAAACTAGATGCAAATCGTCTGATTTCCATGCCAAAAAAAAAGCTATAGACACTCATTAATCATTGGTCAGGTTGAAAATATATGTGACTGGTATCGGGGAGAAATCCATCACAGGCCTATGTCTCAATTCAATCAAAGATTTCGTTTCGGTTTTATTCAAATCCCGCACATAATCCGAAATAATAGACAAAGAAACCTTAGATATTGTAGCGGCAATTTCTATGAGGAAAGGCGCGCACTTACACACCGCCACACCTCCTTCGAGAAGAATGGTCAGTGTCGGTTTTGAATATTTTAAAAATTTCTTCACCGTCTCGTCTGCCCTAGTCGCTGTAGATCATTGATCTCTTTCGGTGTAGAAATTTGCATGGCTTGACCATTGTTACATAGTTCCATAACCGCCACCATGGTGAGTTATGTGAGTCTGAATCATTATGCTGGGCAGTGGGCCAGGGTTTGTACTACAGACGTCGTTGTTAGGTGTTACCCAATTTGTATGCTACGACGTGTTTGTTGGATTAGCCAGGCCCAAGAGTTTTTTTTTAGCTATTTTTAGACCGTTTGCTGTTCATTGTCTTCGTCTCGCCAGCATGACATTGCATGCATGTATGTGCGCGTGTACGAATAGTGGACCTCGTTTTCTTCAGACTGGAGAAAGTCTATACAATTTTTTCTCCGTTTCGGGGTTCATTCAACTCTTTGTGGTCTGTAGTCCGATGTTTGCCAAAAAAAAAAATAACAGTCGGAAAAAGTCGCTGTCTGTTATTGTTGATAATGGTGATTGCGTGAAAGCTGTGACGGTTATAGCAGATGTCGACGACGAATGGATGAGTGGTGCCTTGGGGCGGTGTTCGAAATTAGTTCCTACTAACATAGTTACACCGTCACCGAGATTTGGTGGTTTCTTCTGCTGGCGTTCTTTGTGGTATTGTTGCTCGGTTAAGAGTGGCTGCATAGAATTGTGAATTAATTGTAATTTGACTTTGATTCTTTCTTCGACGGAACATGTCAGAGAATACTCTGCAGACGAAATTGAATAGAGTCAACGACCACCATGTGAAATTGTGATATACTTTCTGCAAGTAGGTGAAGTGCGAGTGCAAATAAGAGTTCAATGATCATGATGACGCTGCACGAACAATACTAAATGGTTTTATTTAAGAACTTTTTTACAATGTATGTGTGCTTTTAATTGTTGATGTTTTGTTTTGAAATTTCCACGATTTTTATGTTTAGAGATTTCGGAGAAATTTGTTCAAGGCATGAAGTTCATTTTAGGATAGCTTACTTTGCATTTTAATGGACTTAAATCTTAGAATGTCCAATGGATGATCGCATAAGTCTTAAGTTTGAAAAATATTATCAATTTTTGTGCCATGTTGATAAATTTATTATAATTAACACAAAACGGAATGTTTACCTTCAACGTCTTTTAGAATTCAAAACAACTTTGCACGAGATCCTTTAAATTTAGTGCCAATGCTGATAGTGTGGTCCAGTCTACTGTCAATACTGAAGGCATTATCAGTCATTTCAATTTTCAAGTGCCCGACATCAATCAATGAACATTCAATATTCGAATTGAAGTAAATATCTAAGTCCATTTTTTGAGAAAAACACATCTTACAAGCATCACCAAGCAAGTTCACTTTACTCGATAACCTTTCCCCCGAGTGTAAAACAAATGAACGAACTTTGAAGGTCTCTTAATGCTATCTCTGGTCAGTTCTGGCTAAATGTAAATAAACAATTTAAAAACATATTTTAGTCTGGTGTTCGGTATACGTCCGATAGCATTTTCTTCTGTCTGGACTAACAGACGCGAACGTGTTACTCATCGATGATAAGTGGATGACCTATTGTTAGTAAACATGTGACCATACTTTGGCAATGAACTGCGGTAGTGTTTTTCCAAACACACATTTGTACTTTTTGTTAAAATATGTTAGCTCATGCCCAAGTCATATGGTATGTATCACGAGAAGATAGAATCCAAGCATGAGGCGGATTGTTTTTCGAGCATGAAATTTCACTAGCTTAAAAAATTCCCTTAGTTTTCGTTTGATTCAAACTGCGCCATGAGGACCAGGCATTTTTGTGACAACTTCCAATGTCTTATCTTTGACTAAGCAGAAGTGTAGTTTTATGCCCACTCCCGAGTCCTGGCTGCACTTATTACCCCTAATAATACAGTGCCCGCGTATCGGGCCTTGATCGCTGTGCAAAAGCACCGGACTAGTTCGTGGCTGATCGCACATGATTGCAGCGCCTAGAAGGCATCCTGTCTGTCAATAAAAAGGTTTATTTTTTGTTAGACTGATAGATCTTCCTTTACAATAAAAATGTAGTGAATTAAGAGGTATATGATCATTTTAGCTCAGATCATAACTTCACCATCAAAGAACAAAAAGAAGAGATTCGTTAAGGGATTCTTTCAAAACGTGCGGCCATTTTTTATTATACTTCGACAATTGAAAACTGTTTGAACCAGAAGAAGACTTCCTTATATTATGAAAATCGGTATACAATTCGCAGAACTTGTAGATGGTTACGTGATTTTCATAATCTACAACTCGTGATCGGCCATCGTGTTGAGGATAAATTTCAAACTATGGACACTCCTATAACTCACTCAACAACTCGTTTTTTTATAATTATAATTAATTTTTTTTTTATAATTTAAGAGTTTGCTAGAACCATTATAATGTACAAAGATGTATTTTAAAATAGTGCGGGCGTTAAAGAAACGTTTTTTTTTTATTTTTAGAAAAAGGAAGTCCAAATCCCAAAGCACTCAGACTCGGTAACGTTCCATTGTACTATCAGGCAGAAATCCTCTTTTTGGTGTAGAGGTTGGAGGAACTAGGTGTTATTCTTCTCCTTTATTGGGTGGCGTATGTTGTTGTTTCCTCTGGGGATTGAACCTGCACCACACGGGTCACAAGCCAACAAACTACCCTCTGCACCATTGCCATGAAGAAATGGTTATCGGGATTAGAACGGAAACACCGATGAACGTAGGTTTTGATCGTTTATAAATTACAACGGTCAGAAAGAGAGAGAGAGAGAACAGAGACAAAACAGAACCTTAGGGAACACCACTATTTATTTGGTTTGTTGCAGAATTTAAACTGCGCAAACCAATGTGAATTGTACGCAGAGTGATTTCTATTCAATGAAAGAAGGATATCATCGATGATAAAATTATGTCCACTGCCTTCGGAGCATCAAGCGCAACGAGCTCACTTTCACCACAGTGGTGAAGAGATCGGTTACACTTTTCTTTTCACTTTTAACTTAATATGGATACTAAAAGAATTGTAGCCGCTATGAGTAAAAGTTTGGCGGAAAACCAGGAATTACTAAGACCAAAACATGTGATAAACGTACCACGGCCCTGTTTATGCGGAAAACCATTATCGGTTGAAGTTTCCAGTGTTATTCAAACTTTTTAATGTTGATACTTCAAGCACATTTTGACAAATTTTGCAAGCTCTTTTGTTCAAAATGCCTGAGATTGGTATTGTATGCCCCCTATGTAGACTGCTGTCTTGTTTCATTAACCCTTCGTAGCGCAATGACTCAATTTTCGCTGAAATTTTGAAAATTGACGCAATACATAAAAACAACTAAATAAAAAATTATTAAAATGATAATATTTAATTTTTTTTTATTTACAAAAATCGTATGTTGCAGATGTGCAACATTGCGCCGTAGCTTCTACTTTTTTACGCACTTATTTGCAATGGAACTCCTTGAAACAATTGTTTGTTTTGTTATAACATAAGCCTATTCCACACTTTTCACATAGTGTTTGTGTGAAACCAGTGCAATTGGGCATTTTACACCGTACTCTCTTATCTCCCTATACTGGCCAATGGCTCATTTGATCTTGTCGAACTTCCTTGGGCGGTGCGTGTTGAGCAGGGCCTTTTTTTTTTGCCTGCAGACCTTGTTCAACTAGTGATGTTCTTTTGCTCGGCCTTTGTTTTATGCCCACTTTGCAAAGTGTTTCAGCTACTTCCAATCTAAAGTCTGCGGCGTCCAAATTGTCAAACCGGCCAGCTTGTTTGTTGACCCGACGATAGAGTAGCCATGCATTTGTCATTGCCATGTCAAGAAGGTGGTAAAACAAACGCATGTACCAAAATTTACTTCTTAGTAAAATTTTGTGTCTGGCAATAATGCTATCCATCAAGTCCACTCCTCCCATGTGACGGTTGTATTCGGCTACCACAAATGGTCGTTTAATTGCCACGTAAACTTTGTTGACTTTATCATATCGTTGAACATTGGATGTAGGGTTCTTACCTGCAAAGTTCGACGCCAGTGAAACAATTTTGTTGTCTTTCCAAGCAGTTGTTGAAATCTGAATCCTATTGTGATTGCCAACAAACTCAACTGAAGTACCCCTTGCTTGTTTTTTATAAAAAAAGATTCATCGGGGAGTTTACAATTGGGAACTCTATTTCACCTCACTGTTCCAAGACTATAAATTCCTCTCCTAGCCAAAAATTCGATAAGCGGCAAGGAGGTATAATAGTTGTCAAAGTAAAGCCTGTAGTTACAATTTTTTGGTATTTGGCTCGCTAAACGCACAACAACATTTGAGGCAGCACCCAATTGTGGCTCGTCTTCGCATAAAATATTTTCTTGGCCACTGTAAATTTCGAAATTGTGGCCAAAACCACTAACTCCGCACAAAATGAACAGTTTGAACCCCATTTGTGAGGTTTGGCCTTCAGAATGCTTCGAGCCTTGGTTGAGCACATCTGCTCTTCTACAGCCAAGTACTTTTCCAGGGTCACTTCCGAAAAGAGTTCGTTTAGCTTTTCTATGAGAGGTCTTACCTTATAAAGCCTATCACTTCCGGGCTGGGTGTAAGGCAACATCTTGGAGTTTTAATTGAAATGCAAATTTTGTCGCAGACGCTCAAATTTCTTTAGTGGCATAGTGTCTTTGAATATAGATATTCCAATTTTATCGGACCAGTAATTCCTTACATTCAAAATGCGTACTATAGATGTGTATAAAACCACTCCAATAAATTGACGAATATCGACACTTTTAGCATTTATCGGTTTGTTTGGGTCTTTTTGTACGATATATATGTTGGTTTGATCGCGTATAACATCAACAATTTCTTCAGTGAAAAAATAAGAAAAAAACTGATATGGCGTTTCTAATTCAAGGAGTTCATTTGGAAGATCCACGTTGCCTAAAAAATTAAGCTGCTCTTGATTGAGCTCAAGGTTTTTTTTCTTCCATATAACATTCGCTTTCGCTGGCTTGGCCTCCGCAGCTCTTGAATTTCCGCGAGAAGTTGACGGCTGAGGTGAAGGAGATTGAACAGCAGACTGCAACAAAGTTTCTGGTGGTGGTGGATTGTCGGAATCGTGTCCTGATGAGCTATCTTCATGGGGAACAAATGCAGGATCCTCATCACATTCATCGGAAGAAAAATCAAGTTCGTCTTCACTTTCGCACCATGAACTGATTATCTCCTCAAGCTGTTGGTTAGTTAGAATGTTTTTTCGATGTGTGCGCATTCTGCAAGATGTAAACAATTTGAGGTTATGCCTCCTATACTGGGTCGAATATATCTGGGTTGTGGCTTGCTCAACGCGCAATGTTGCAGATGTACAACAATACGACTTTTACTAACCACGACCTTTCTATGTTGTTCTAAAATTTACGTCTGATATAAACTTACTTTGAAAACAAAACAACTTCTTTTGAAAAAAACTGGTTTTATGATAATTTCCCACAAATAATGAAATCAGCTCAAACAGACATCGACTTTGTGCAAAAAAAACAACTTTGACAAAAATGATAACGGGGACCAAATGACAAATAGAGAGAGTGAGAAATGATAGCACTTCGAAGAGGTATGTTACACGCCTGCAACATTGCTCTGATTTGGAAAAAAATAAAAACACAATTTCTATACAGTATAAGAGGTATGTTGCTCTGCAACTCAGTGCAACGAAGGGTTAAGGACAAACTTCGATAGTCTTCCAATTATGTATGAATGTTTCTTGGAACACTCAAATCGAAATACATTAGATTTTAGGTATGTCTGTTAGTTAATAGCACCCTTCGCTGGAATGATTACTTTTACGATGTCCTATGAATGCTGCATCTCCTATTCGAAATCTGGTACAGGTTAAGAATAGTACGAAAGAGCTATTTCCAAACTGCTTATTGCATCGCTTGTTTTCCAGCGATTCGATCAAGTCGAGACCCACCACCTTTAAATGGACTTTAAAGCCGATGATGTTGTCCAAAAAGCTAAATCACGTCGACTACATTGGCTCGGCCACCTTGAGCGAATGGACAATAATGATCCAGCCAAGAGGTTTTCGACTTCCAGCCCCCTGGTTCGAGATAGCAAGGAAGACCGGACATCCGTTTTAAGGAGCAAACCATCGCTGATGCCAGAGCGCTTGGTCTGGAGAACTGGAAGCAGCGTGCCCCGGATCGCAGTGGATGGAATGCTGTAGTGTCTCAGGTAGACACTATTCACGGATCGGGAGCCCGTTAAGTAAGTAAGTAAGTAAGTTTTTTAGCGATTGCCTTCTGGGTAGATGGGTCATATGGAGCTGATAATCCAGTCACTGGGCATGTTTTTTTCCACCCATGCTTGGTTGATTGTTTGGTTCATCCGCTCTGCTAAAAAAAACTTTACCTCCGTATTTGAAGAGCTCCACTGGTACGTCTTCAGAGTTATTCTACAGCTTTTTTACCGCTTTGAAAACTTTTTCAATACATTAGGCTAGGCTCGCGAAATAAAGATGGTTGCTTTTTTTTTTAAATGCAAATCCAAATCCCAAAAAAGGTTGAAATATTTAATTCCTTCTGATGTGGTCAAAAATTATCAGTCATTTTCAACCTTAGAATACTTCAGCTGCAATACCCACCACGCATGGAATGTTCATAAGTTCATCCTGCAACCTGTTTCCAACGTACAGTGAAATTCGAAGATTCGTTCCTAAGCCGTAACACACTTATGTGGAACGTTCTACCACACAATGCCTTTCCTGTCCATTAACATTCACAAACATTGAAAACCAACATATATCGGAAACTCAAATACCAAAAACAACATAGACTTTTACTACGAAGTTAACGTTTAGAGCACCGAGTGGGGCACTTTGCGTCCCCCAATACAAATTTTTTGCCCAAATTCTGTTTAATAAAATTTGGTTAATTATTTTTTTACATAGTTGAGTTTTTTGGCATACTTAATATAAATTAAACGAGGTTGTAAATTTTTGAGAATTTTTCATTAACAAACAATTAATTAGAAGGTAAGGATGACCCAAGTTACCCCACTTCGTCCTTCAGGCAACTGTTTTTTTCATTTTTTTCAAGTAAGTTAGGCTAATTCTTAAAGATCCCACGAGAATTAGAGGGAATCATATTTAGGTGTTACAATTTACATGAATTCATGTCAAATTTTGACAGCTGCTGATATAAAAACTTTATATTAGTATAACATGCAAGTTTATAAAGGAAAGCTTCTGGAGAAGTCACAGGAAAAATACAAGGGAAGATGGTTGTCAATGACTTGTCTGAGCCTTTATTGGATCCGGCGGGGTTATAACTCGTACTACCGACAATTATGACACATGACGCTACTTGGAACGGTGCAAACAAATTAAACAGATTGCGAACTAAAAATTTGCAGATCTCAAAACGAGTATTCTGCGATATTTGCTTTCACGAAATCATTTTCGACGGTAAACGTATCATAAATTCCGAAAAATAATGGACTGGACTGGAATGGTTTTGGACTATTATAAAGCTAACGAAGGAGTAGACAGCGCTGAAAAACTTATAGGAGAACTACCTGACCCGCCCGGCTTGGTTCGGAGTCTTTCAAAAAATCAAGGAATTTATTTTACATAAATATTTAATTATTATTTCATCTCAATACTTTGGTTTTTTGGCCACAGCAGTTAAGCTTGTAAGCTCGTATCTAACTGGTCGTCAATAATGAGAGCAGTGTATAGCAAAATGTCTTCGTTTTTCCAGGTGTTAATTGAAGTATCACACGGTTCAATGTTGAGTCCTCTGTTCTTTTTGTATGGCAATGATGTAATAAATTTTGTTAAATAGTGTTATTCATTTGTATACAGATAATGTAAACATTCTTATAAGTTGTCCGTATAGTTTAAGAGAACAAACTATATTACCTCTATCAGTGGGCTTTGAAGAACAATTTAACACTTAACCAAGTAAAATCTAAGACTTTGTGCATAAGCAGAAAACGCATAGATACGTCGTCTTTCCCACTGATGCAATTGGGACAATCTTTTATTGAATATATTCAAAAACAAACATTTAGGCATAGCTTTCAACGACGCACTTACTTGGACAGACCATTTAAATCCAACAATAGGTAAAATTTATAGTGGACTACAATAACTACATATTTGCATCTCAAAGTGTTGTCTCAAATAAAACCAAATTAATTCTTTTGAAAAGGTTTCTTTTGACGATACTATTACAATCTTGTGAAATCGTCCGTAGGCAAGATTATAATAATAACAGGAAATTTAATGTTATTTGGAATAACACGGCTGGATATGTTTATAAGAAGAAACATAATGATTACATATCGACATATGCCAAACAAGATGGGTAGGTCCTCAAAAAACCTGATTATGTTTAGAACGGTAGTCACCCTCTTTGAAATCATGAAAGTCCGGCAGACAGAAAATATAGTTGAGCGACTCCAGCTTCTCAACTATCTGGAACCTTTTTTGTACCGAGATGTGCACGCTTCACTTCAGAGCGAACATTTTTTTTCCCGCCATCTAACTTCATCACTAAGGAGAATTGGAAACAAAAATAAATTCAAAACTTCTCTCTTTATAAACTTGCCACTGAAATTTAAATTTCTCTTTTAATTAATTTTTTTATATTTTCATATTTTTTTTTAGCTTTTTTTGTTTTTATTTGGTTAAGCTTATGAAGTATAGTGTATCTCAATTTTGTTTATAATTTTTTTTAAATTTTTAAATCTGAAATTAATTTCATGTTTTTTACTACTTATAAGACATTTATTATCTGCGAGGGACGGGTACAATATCACTGCATCACCACCCGAACAGCGCTTGTCGTAAAATGCGACTAAAGGAAGAAATCACATCTATGCAATTTTAACATCCAGGGCCCTATTTCATAAACATTGACAGGTGACAGGTGACAATTTGTAAATGACAACTTGACAATTGTCTAAATTCTGTCCCATAACAAAGTTGACAATTTTGTAGAATTGTCGGAGAATTTGCGACAATTGTCAAGATTTCGGATCATAAAAAAATTGTCATGACAATGAATTGTCAGCGATTTTTTGAAAATTGTCACAAAAATCGCAACACATTTGTAGTGACAATTCTAATATTATGTTTTCAAGTGAAAGCGATAATGAATTTGATATGCACCAAGTACGCCATCCTCGAATTTGTATACCCTATTCTAAGGGTATATTAATTTTGACGCATAGTTTGTAACATACCTTAATATTGCCCGTAGACCCCTAAAAGTTACTATATTTATGATCAGCATCGATAGTAATGTCGATCTAGCCATGTCCGTCCGTCCGTCCGTCCGTCCGTCCGTCCGTCCGTCCGTCCGTCTGTAGCCAAAAATTAGGCCTTTAAACTGGACCTAGAGAGCTGAAATTTTAACCATATACTCTCTAGGGTCCCGAAATAATCAAGTTTACGAATTTTGGAAATCCGCCCACAGACACGCCCACAAACTCAAAAAATCCAAATTTTGGAAAAAATCGAATTTTGAGCTAGAAAGCTGAAATTTTTTATATATGATCTATGACTCCTAAAACTGCTCGGGATAAAAAATTTTCAAAATCCGCCCACTGACACGCCCACAAATAAATAAAATAATTTTTTTTTACCCTATTCTAAGGGTATATTAATTTTTGAAAATCCAAAGTTTCAGCTAGGGAGCTGAAATTTATAGTATATACTCTCTATGGGCCCTTTATGCTCATGTGTAAATATTTTCAAAATCCGCCCACTGACACGCCCACAATTAATTTTTTTATTTTTTTTTTAAATTCAAAGTTTGAGCTAGGGAGCTGAAATTTATAATATATACTCTCTAGTAGCCCTTTATTCTCATGTGTTAATTTTTTTTAAATCCGCCTACTGGCACGCCCACAATTAAATAAAACAATTTTATTGAAACACCCAAGTTTGAGCTAGGGAGCGTTTTTTTTTTGATAAAATCCTTTAAATGTTATATAACAAAATATGTAGAGCGTTCTTAACAATTCAACCATACTTAGACTTTTGTCACGCCCACTTATGAGGGATAGGAATAAGAATAGGGTATCCAACAGTTCGCCCAAGCGGACTGTAGCCCGTCCCTATGTTTAAAGAAAGAATTAACAATGATTTGAATCGGTTGACACCTCCAGCATCCCACAAAAAGAAATCATGCTCTTGATGCTAAGACCCAAGTTTCGGAGGTGCAGGGAAATAGCTTCACGGGCAATAACTTCACCTGGGCAATAACTTCACCTCGAGTGGGCAATACTTCACTTTTTTTTGTGAAGTTATTGCCCACTGATGGTGAGCAATAACTTCACCCAAAATTTTGTGAAGTTATTTCCCACCTATAATCTGAGAATTTGTCTATTATAACTAAAGACCCTTGCACCCACTCCAAATCAAACAGTGACGCCAAGCAGGAGGGTTGCCCATATGCATTGCAAGTAGATTCCATAAACAGTGCAATGCATATGGGGGGCATGCTGCCCCCCTGCAACCCCCCTGCTTGGGGTCACTGTTTGATTTGGGGTAGGTGCGAGATACGTTTCTTGAATTATCATAAAATGTTAAGAGAATTTATTTCCCACTAAAAAGTGTAGTTATTGCTCACCATCAGTGGGCATTATGTTCACAAAAAAAAAAGTGAACTTATTGCCCACTCGAGGTGAAGTTATTGCCCAGGTGAAGTTATTGCCCAGGTGAAGTTATTGCCCGTGAAGTTATTTCCCTGCACCAGTTTCGGATGCTTCGGGAACGGGAAGACCCGAAACATCAACCTTTTCCTACTATTTCAAGAATTATTTTATCACTTTCGTCTATGATGCATTTTTTACTTCCTCCTGAACCAGTTCTTTTTTTCTTGTCTATTTTTTCGTAGAATTTGGTATTTAAATATTTGTGGTATGTTTAATGAATATTTTGTTATTATTAACAATTGTTCTCTTTCTCCAATTGAAAATGCTTCCAATGTTTTTAGAGTCCATTGCGTTGAGGGATTTAGCTTGGTCTGCAATCTCCTTCCATTTGTTAACTTTTACTTCATGGTCTCACTGAATTTTCCAAATAAAATGTTTTTATTTTCGAGACAAATTTTAAGAACACTTATTTTTAGTGTATTATTCATTGTGATTTTAACTGCACTGGACTTGAGTATAAAATTAAAATAATACTCTGGAACAATAAACAATGTCAAAATTTAATGAAAGAAAAACAGATATTTTACTTATATGTACAATTATACATACATGCAAATGTATGTACACAATATGTACATACATAAATAATATTGTATATCAATTCAGTTTCTTGTGTACGTTACAAAAAATTTGTCAAAATATCACAATGATAAAATTGTCATGACTAATTTGTCATAGTCTGGCAGTGACAAAATTGCCACGACAAAATTGTATATATGTAGTTGTATTTATCTGACAATTATGTCACCTGTCAATACGTTATGCAATGAAAACTTGTCAGATAAAAGCGATAAATTTGTAGAATTGTAACTTGTCAATGTTTATGATATAGGACCCAGGTTAGCCTAGCGACACATGCAAGTATGAATGCAATTCCATGGGTTAACACGACTGGAAATCACCGCTGTCGTAAAATGTCAATCAAACAATACATCAATTAAGGGGTTGGCGAGATCGTAGAAAGAGGAAATCTTGAAAATTCCTGGATCACGCAAATGCAACAACACCAGCATTTGATTGGCCTCAACCAGGAGGCCTGCCGATGTTTATTATGGTCGAGCCGGCGAACCTGACAGGCGGACGAGTAGGGATGCAGTAAAGTGGGAGGGTTATGTTCTCTGAAATATTGAGGATAATCTCGTCGCAAAGGAAGAGGAAGGAGAAGATATTTATCTTATCTGTAAGCATACTTTTATAAAAAAAAAAAAAAAACAAAAAAAAACACAAATATACAATCACGTAAATGTTTAATCTACGAGTAATAAAAACAATTTTGCATTGTGAGTATTAAAAGGAGAGATTGATTGCACCGAAAATCCACTTTCAGAAAAAATTCTTGGTGTGGGCAAAAAGAATTTCCACTGAAACCGACTTTTCCTACTCGGAAGAGTATGTTAGCCTACTTCTTCCACAAGTTAAGAAAGTTACACATGTGCGGCCTACGTAAGCGGCTTGTGGTGCTGAGGTTGAGTCTACAAATGAAGAAGAGGTCTTACTTAATGACTTAAAAAATCGTGGTCGCTGGATCTTGAGCCCCAGTAGTCGGGACAAAAATCGAAACTCAAGTGCGCAGTATGCTCCAAATTCATTAGTAATGAACATACAAAAGTTGAAAACAAAATTTGTATGCCTCAGTCATATCATCTGATCTAAGAGAGATGAATGAGTCGTTATTGTTTTCTACTCCATTTTATTATTAATTTTTTTCATCTTTTGATAACAATTAACTTAAGTCAATAGAATTTTTGCATTTGAAGCATCTACCTTTACATATATAAAAGAAAGTTACCAAAATGCGTCTCTCTGTATGTTGCCGCTAATCTCGAGAAGCACTGAACGGATATGGATGCGGTTTTCAATAATATGATCTTAATTTCTCAGCAAAGGTAACACTTAAAGGAGCTGAACACTAGAGATCTTACTGGCAGAAAGAAGATTAAAATCTTTGTTTTTTTTATTCGATTGAGTTGAAACTTTGTAAAGGTTTAGTTGACACTTGCGCGAAAGTTTCTGTAATAACACCTTTTATATACAATAGATGGCGGGCTAATGTTTGTGTGCCCATCTGCTATGAGCGATTGAGTTGAAAACTTGTACAGTTGTTTTGGCCACAAAATTACAAATAGGCATTACAAAGCTTTTCGGGCATTAGCTTTTAAGATTTGATATTAAAATGAACAAACTTATATAGTAAAACAAAAAAGTAAGTTTGGCTTGATATTTATTTAAATAGGCATTAAAAATTGTACACTAAGTGAGAAGATGAGAAATATAATTGATAAAACTTCAATTTCATAGGACATTTCGGTAATCTTTAGATTCCAAGGAGCTCTTTGTGAAATAACCTAACGTCAAATTGAATCGACATTCTCAAACTGGCCATCAGTTTTCAGGGTACAAATTTAAATGTTTCCTCCTATCCATCCATATGGTTGGGTCTTTCTTCAAAGTCGTTTGCCAGTATATTGTGTTTACCCATATCACACAAAAAAAATCAAAAACTTAATGAAATCTACGCAGTATGTCGACTGGCTAACACTAGCTTTATTCATATCTCAGCGGCCCTATTTTTTGAGAAAGTTGTGCGGTTGTATCACTAAGGCAATTGTTTGGTTATGTCATTTAATAATTACATATATAATCACCACTTGAGCTTATATCAGATATGCGCTTCTGCAGCCAATGCGGCGCTGTGATCGGTGCTTAGGGTTTTTAAATTGGGTGCAATAGCACATTAATACACCAAAAGAAATATCTCATCGCAAAACACTCGATGGCCAATTTATCGTGTCATCCGATATAGGGGAAGTTTTTTTTGTGGCTTTTATTATGAAGTCGATACGCTTCATACACATACAAACCACACATCGCCGCCATCATATTTCCATGGCGCTTATAAAGGGTGTTCAAATTTGAGGTATCATTTTAAATTTTGAATGAAAGACATAAATTGTGTGAAATCTGTATTTATTTTATGAGAAATTAATGTACAGTGGTTCCGGTTAATAATGAAAAAGAATGTCATTCAAGTGACCTCCTCTGCTAGCTGGGCAGACTGTCGACCTTTTACCAAAATTTTGAATCACTTATTCCCATAATGATGGTTCAATAAGTGATATTTGCTCGATAATGTTGCTTTTGAGGTATTGAACATTTTGAGGATTATCGGCATAAACTTTACTCTTCAAGAAACCCCATAAGAAATCCAGTCGTGTTAAATCGCATGATGTTGGTGGCCAATTCACGAATTTTCTTCGGGAAATTATGCGATTGTTTAACTTCTCTTACATAAGATCGATTGAGTTCGTTGCTGTGTGGCATGTTGCACTATCATGTTGAAACCACATTTTTTTTTTTTTTTTTTTTTTTTTTTTTTTTTTTTTTAAGGAAATCCAAATCCCAGAGCACTCAGACTCGGTAACGGTCCATTGTACTACCAGGCAGAAATCCTCCTTATGGTGTAGAGGCATGTGATTGGGTGGCGTATGTTGTTGTTCCACATGGGGATTGAACCTGCACCGCACGGGTCACAAGCCAACACACTAACCTCTACACCGTCGCCACCCTTTTGAAACCACATAGTCTGCACATCAATATCTTCCAATTGACTCCACAAAAACTTTCTAATCAAAATCCACACCATACAGGAGCTTTTTTTGGTTTTATTTCCGTTTCAAACAATCCTCTAGGATTTTCTTCAGCCCAAATGCGACGGTTTGGTTATTGATATAACCGCCAATTTCAAAATGAACCTCATCGGTGAAGATAATTTGCTTGAAAAAATTGTCAGTTTATTGTTGCTACTCCATGGTCAGTTGGCATCAATTCTTGTGTTAAGTGTATTTTACATGCAGATCTTTGTGTAAAATATTTAACAAATATGTTGGTTTGAGGTTTAATTGCTGTCTACGACGATGAATTTACGTCCTAACAGCTGCAATATTTCCACTCGAACGACCACTACGATGATAGGCTTTACTTCTCTGATCTTGAACCGAACCAGTTTCTTCAAATTTATGAACGATAAATTTAATAGCACGGTTTGACGAAGCATTTTCTAAATCGTATTTTGAACAAAATTTTCTTTCAACTTCTGCAAAACTTTTACCATTATTTAAAATAAAATAATTTAATGAAAAATTCCTGATTTAGTATAAACTGATTTTTGGTCCATGTTTATTGTTAATTACTTTCAAATGAATCAGCATTTCAAAATTACAATTTGAAAACTCAAATAAAGTTTGTTTAACAATATTTATTGGTTAATTGAAAAATGTGTAAGCCCTTGGAAGCCTTGTTCAGGCGTTTCAAACCTGATTTAACACTTTTCCGCCGACTTTTTAATACTTTTTCAATACTTTTCCAAGCTAGGGAGCGTTTTTCACAAAAGCTTGGTTTTTTCGATTAAATCCTTTAAATGTTATATAAAAAAATATGTAGAGCGTTCTTAACAATTCAACCATTTCAAGTTCATCAAAACTCCAGTGCGAGTTATAGCAAAAGCCACCTCTTGTAAGACGTGAGATAGCTTTGATTGTACAGCCCATGATGTAAACATCAAGGGGCGGAAGGTTCAATAGTGCATCTAGGCCGGCGCCAGGCGTGCTGGGGAAGGCCCCCGTGCAGCCGAGACATACCTGCCTTTGGAGTTTGGCAAAAGCAGCAGCGACGTATTTACGTGAAAGCTTATTTCACCAAACAACCGATGCGTATGCTATAAATGGTCTTATCATAGCCGTATAAATCCATAGGACTCTTTTCGGTGATAAGCCCCATGTCTTGCCGAAAATGCCTTTGCACTGCCAGAAAACAGACAGCGCCTTGACAGTCTTCAGCTCAGCATGTTTGGACCAAAGAAGTTTGCTATCCAGGATGACTCCCAGATACTTTGCTTCATTGGAGAATTGGATTGTGACGCCTTTTAGCACTGGCTGAGTCAACCCGACCAGCTTCCTCCTTCTCGTAAAGAGAACAACCTCAAGAGGATTGACCGAGAGCCCATTCCTAGTGCACCATTCGTCGATCACGTCAAGGGCCGCCTGCGCCTTGGCGCATACAGTCGCTAGGCATGATCCAACAGAAAGCACGGCAACATCATCCGCGTACGCTTGAGCGTAAATATTAGAACTGTTGAGTGCGTTCAACAGAGAGTCGAACAGCATACACCACAGAAGTGGAGACAGGACGCCGCCTTGCGGGCAGCCTCTGTTTACCCCCGCCATAACATAGCGGCCACAATCCGCATCCGCAACCAACGTTCTATTCATTAGCATTGCTTTAATCCACAACACCAATGGTTCGTCTACGCCGTGTTGTCTGGCGGAGCTGCACATGCTATCAAAAGTCGCATTGTCAAAAGCACCCTCAATATCGATGAAAATGCCCATCGCGTATTCTTTTCTGTTAAGCGCGCCCTCAATTCTACCAACTAGATTTTGGAGCGCAGTCTCGCAGGATTTTCCGCGTTGATAGGCATGTTGCATCTGAGATAGTGGGTGCAATCGCAAAGCAGTTTTGCGCAAGTGAAGCTCGACCAGCCTTTCCATGCTTTTCAGCAAGAAGGAAGTCAGACTTATTGGTCTGAAGCTCTTGGCGAGTGAGTAGTAGAATTCAACCATACTTAGACTTTTGTCATGCCCACTTATGAGGGATAGGAATAAGAATAAAGTATCCAACAGTTCGCCCAAGCGGACTGTAGCCCGTTCTATGTTTTTATTGTATTTTCATGCATAAACATTATGAAATTCGCAGACTTTATTCTATTAATTCCCTTTATTCTATTAATTCCCATATACAATCCCGATATATTTACAACAAACTTGCTTTCATTTCGATAAGGAAAGCAAGTTGGTTCCGAAATCTGACAAATCGCGTCACCAAAAATTCGAAAATCCGGCAAATGTCCAAAATAATAATTTATATGTCTTCGTCGAAATGTTTGCTGTTCTGCAACTATGAGAGAGAATATTTCAATAGTCTGCTTACACTTAAAACATAGAAAAATCTATATTACAAGCTATTAATCTACGCCATTTCTACACCAAAGAGAGGATTTTTTTTAAAAAAAAAACCTTATTCTCGTTCATTTTCACCCGCGGAACTTTGTCTAAGAAATGTCAGACAACTAAAAGGTAACGACACCATATTGGCATACTTTGTTTTCAACAAAAGCACAATTCAAAGTATGTAGTTGCTTTGAAACAATGTCGGCCACTAGCTTTTGTGTTGCATTAGATAATATGTAGTTACCATACAAAGTATCTCTTTGAATGCATCCTTATCGTCGCTTACCATCTCCCAGCGATGTTGTGCCGAAACAACGGCACGCTAGTTTCACGACGCAAATAATACTTTGTATCAGGTTTGTTTATTGTTTATGTATGTCCGTTGAATTTGAATAAAAAAAATCATTTCTTTCGATGCTAGTCAGACTTAGCAAAGCTAGTATTTTTACTTTGTATTAAATCAACATGGGACTGGATCTGACCGCAATAGAACTTATAAAAGAAAACCCAAATAGATTTTGTTTTCTCCAACTCGTTAGGTCAACTTGTTTATCAGCTCAATTGGGTGGCAAGGCCATGAATGTTTTCTTACAGCAGCAGTTTCCTGACCGTGATTCTGCTTACTAATGCGCGAGTGAAGCATTGTGCTGTTTACACAATTGATAAGGTCGATATTGGGCCCTCTTCCATTGCCGCTAAAAATCGCAAAACAATTTTTTGCCAGTGCATAGATAAAGATTTTGTTTACTCAGTATTTATGTTCCCTTTATATTTGTTTACTTTTGAATAATCTACGCAAGCCAACGAGCATTATGGTTCCAAAATGCGCATGTCCTTATTTTGATTCTTATTGTACTTGCAATCACCCAACATATGTACATAGTTGAACAGTTAGTGATCTGGGGTAGACATATTGGTAGCTGGCAGATATGTAAGCTCAAACCATAAACAATAAAACAATTTCAAATTCATATAGTTTGCCTTCTAAGTTTTTCCAGTAGGATTTTCCAAACTGTTTTGGGATGCATTGTCCTACTCGGGTCGAAATGGTTAAGACGCATCGGGGTTAGGGCAGATGAAAATCTTATTGTAATTTTTGGTAAGTAAGTTATTTTACACCGGCGAAACGCCCAGGAGGACCAGTAGGGATGCAGTTGAGTGGGAGGGTTATGATCCCTGTAATCCGGACCACAGCCTCACTGCCATTAAGGAAGAAGAAGAAGTAAGTTTGCATCTGTAGTAATGAGATCATAACCTTCCCACTCCACTAGTCCGCTTCAAAAAGTATCGGCAGGCATACCATTTTCACAATTCAGTTCACTGCTATTGACAAAAAAGGATATATACAAGAATAAGTGTCGCCAAACTAATTTTATTGTAAAAAAAATAGGGACGGGCTACAGTCCGCTTGGGCGAACTGTTGGATACCCTATTCTTATTGATATGAGACAACTAGAGAGTCTATATTATAAATTTCAGTTTCCTCGATCGAACTTTGACTTTTCAATAAAATTGTTTTATTTAATTGTGGGCGTGTCAGTGGGCGGATTTTAGAAATTGTATCTCCTAAGCAGTTTTAGGAGTCAAAGATCATATATAAAAAATTTCAGATTTCTAGCTCAAAATTGGTTTTTTTTTCGAAAGTATGTGGGCGTGTCTGTGGGCGGATTTCAAAAATGCTTAAACTTAATTATGTCGGGACCCTAGAGAGTATATGGTTAATTTCAGCTCTCTAGGTCCAGTTTAAAGGCCTAATTTTTTCCGACGGACGGACATGGCTTGATCGACATTACTATCGATGCTGATCATAAATATAGTAACTTTTAGGGGTCTATGGGCATTATTAAGGTATGTGACAAACTATGAGTCAAAATTAATATACCCTTAGAATAGGATATAAACAGAAGTTGTTGTTTTTTAAATGTAAATTTATGTGTGCACTAAAACTGACCCGCATGGTCAAATCTTCCGCTTTCAGAATACCTATCAGGTGATAATTCTCAAATTATCACAAACTGCCAGATTGTTGGTTTTGGTATTGCAAACATAGATTTGGACAGCAGTTATTCTCATCTTTTCCAGCTCTCCAAAGTGGTGAATTCGTTGATCGGTTTGTTCGATTTGAAAACCTGGAGATTTGATACCTGAAATTTTCAATGCAAAAAGTGTATGGCGAAACTATGAAAATTTGGGCTGACATTTCGATTTTCATTTTCATAAAGTTAGTAGTGTTAACCTGAATATAACTCACGGATTCCAATATGTACGAGTATAACTTGCACAGATATTTGTCGATATTTGAAATGCATTTCCTGGAACGTTTTCTCTCTTACATATTCACACCAGTCATTGAAAATGATTAATCATTTGACACACATTCATAAGTACCTTAAAAAAATTTCCATCCGCTGGTAGTGCTCATGTAATAATCACAGATCGCCTGAGTATTATATGGAATCTCCGACATAAACCTTAAAACCTAAAGCAAAAAAATTATGGTTCTCTTGTTAGCTCTAAAACACTAATGTAATGTCATTGTCAGACCGACAGACAGACAGACACATGACTATAGATTTGTACGTAATATGAATTGACTTTAACCAGGTGAAATGTCATTGAACTCTTGCATTTGTTTTTATCCGATATCGCACGCTGTCTCTCGTATAATGAGCATAAGCTACTCTGACTTACATTGCGCTCTCTATTACTCGGTTCAAGTACTGTAGTCAGTTTGACAGTTTTTGTGGTCCATTGTATGTTCCATACTGCAGCAGGCATACTGCGTATTGATCTCCCAATGGATTGTCCAACAGATACATGAATTCTGGCTTTAGATACCTATGATGGCACCCAAATCAAGAACACCACTCGGTCGTCCGTTCGTCCATTTATCCATCGTACTCATACGACAACTTTCCCGAAATGATGTTGTCCCATCTCATCTCCGTGCGTCGCCATCGTTGGTCCGCATGTATTTGTAGTTCCATTTGGATTATCATTTTAATTTTATTTACGTGGGCACAGATGTGCAATGTGAAATCGCTTTCTGTATGCAGATACGATTGGACCCCAGAAGATGATGCTATATCACAACTTGTTGCTGTGACATAGTATATCGGCATGGCAATCTCATTAGCTCACATCTAGCGGAGTGGCGATGGGTGGTTGGTTTAGGTTTACATCAGTACGATGCAATGGATTAAGTAGAGCGCTTCCGGAATACATATCTAACAGTGATGGACTTGCATGGATTTGGTGTGATGAAGGCGGTACTGGTGACTGCTATGAGGTGGCAGTTAAGCCCTGAACGATGATTTCCTTGCACGCTGGCACAACCACTGTGTTAATGAGACTATAACCAACCGGCAATGCACAAATAAATAATAATAGCAGAAGCCGATGGATGACAGTAGAATACAACGAGGGAAACAGTCACTAAACAAACTAATGATATGACCGACTGACAGTAGCGTAAGTACTTGTATCTTTTGCTACCTCCACCGATCACGACGGTGATGATTGGCGGGGGGACTAAATTTGCACCCAGGCTGCGTTTGTTCTTTTTTTGCTCCACTCATCATGTCGCTACAGCAGCCGATTTCACGGCGCATTGCCAATGTCGGAACTCGGAAGAAGTGAAAGCCTTAGAATCACTCGCGCCATAGCCAAATGGACGTTTACTGGAATTTTATATTTTTGTTTGAGCAAAAGGTAGGTCATGCTTTCGCTATTCTGACAAGAGAAATGAAAAAACCAAACACACAAAAGTAAAACGCGCATCTGTACAATGCTTACGAGTGTCTATAAACACTGATCTTGGTTAGGATGACGCGATAGGAAGCAAACCGTGTGCACCCATTTGCAGCCAGAAGTACCTATATTGAAGCGAAAAATTGAACTTGCACTTTGTGCTGTAGAAAAATCACTCGGAGGGCGGTAGGCAGGCAAATAGAAAACCAATCTTTGTCATCATTTCGGTGATTGGCGGAAGATCAAATTCAATGCCAAGCAATCTTCAGAGTAGGCCATGGGAACCAGTAGACTTGGAGCCCTATTGCTGGAGGGAAACCTCGATTAGCTGCTAAAACTGCCTTCACTTCAGAGCAGCGACTTTTGTAACACTTTAGAAAGTTTTTTTTCTTCTTACAATGTTTTTTTGTTTTATTTTTCGTTGGCTTGGTTAAATGCTATTTCTATGTTTGTATGTGTTTGGTTAAAAAAAAAAAGCTACATCTTTGAATTGAGTGTTAAATAATTTGAGGTCGACGACATGTGGTGAACTTTCGGTTGGAGGTTGGTGCATAATCTGCAGATTTCTGTGTTATGTTGAGGTCGTGATAGAGCCGGATTCAGCAGGAAATTTATTATTATTAAGGTTTTTAGGCGATAGTGTTACCAGATGGAAAATTTGTAATTGATTTATAAAATTTTTGAGAAATTAAAAGATGGGATGAGAGAAAATACCTTTCAGATGCTAATTGCAAGCGAAAGCGTGCACGTGTCAAAATCGTTAGCAAAAGATGTAGACCCAAAAACCCCTGGATGGTACAACAATACCAACGTTTTATAGACCTCAGTGTTGAAGATATCCGATGTTCGCCAGAAGACCTGTCGATACTCTTTAAGGGCAATCAAACGAACCTCACAGGCGGAACAGTAACGATGCAGAAAAGAGGAAGGGTTATGTTTTCCTTTTAATCCAGATCCTCTTGCGAACGTCAACAAACAACAATTCTCATGAGCGACCTCTCAAATTCACCGTTCGAATTCGGCTTAAAATTGTACCTACATAAATCAACTTCGCACAAGCAAAAAGTTGGATAAAAATAGGTGATGACAGTAAGTTTGTGTTTAAAACGACCTCGATTCTATAACAACATTAATCCGTGACCTTGGTGTTATATTGGACACATAATTTAATTTTCGATTTCACCTGTGAGTAGATACGTATGATGCGATTGCAAGAGTGCACAACGAGAATTTTTTTTCAAACAAATGTTTAAAATATTTAAGAAAGTGTTAAAAACTTCTCTTTTCTTTGTTTTTAAACACAAATGGGTTCCGGAAAGACGTGGACAGCGACAGGAAACGGAAAAATAGATGTTGTTAAGGGATGGAAAAGTGCGATGGTAGTGTATTTACAAACTGATTGGCAGGTCGTGCGTTCGAATTCCGGCCAGAGCAATGATTTTTATTTGAATTTACATAAATAGAGATCTCCCTAAGCAATTTAGGCGCCACCCGTGGAGAAAAAAAAAATACTAAGCACCAAAAACTTCTTTCCTATCCTCCTATTCTTTCGAATAGTAAGTAGCTCATAAGATCATGCAATACAATACTGCATTGCTAGGTGCTACAGCTTACTGTTCAACAAAAATGCATGCGCTGTGTTTAACACTATAAGGGTACTGTACATATACAGAAACAACAAAGCCCCTTTAGCGTAAGCGAATTATAAAAAAAAAGAAAATACAAATGAATTTGTTCAAGTAATGTATGTAATTTATCAACCTGCATCTTTCGAATTCTTTTGCAATGTTTTTTTTTTTTTTAAGTGAAAATCGAATAAATTAACGACCGACACATCTATAGGGTGTTTTTATTGAGGTATAAAGCTTCTGAAAGTGATAACTGTCAAACTAACTGTCATACTAATAAAGTGTGTTTGACTTTTTTTCAGGATATTTTGGCAAATCACCATAGAAAGACTTACACCAGAACAACGTTTACTAATAGTGGAAATTTAATTTTCAAAATTCGCGCTCTGTTCGCCAAACTTATAGAGCGTTTCGTCAAGTTTACGGTGCGCATACTCGTCCATCAGAGCAGCTAATACGCAATACTGGGAATCGATTCATGACCACTGTTCGAACTGACTGTTCCAGTGCCGATAAAACTTACGAATCTAACACAAGAAAAAACAATCACCAACAACTAATGGTGCAACTGAGTCAATATAAAAAAAAGAGAAGACATTCGGTTTCGGTTGAAAACTTTGAACGTTTATTATTCTTCTATCAGTCGATACTGCCACGATCATCGATTTACTGCAAATGCGAACAACTTTCATCTTTCGCCATAAAGAAACCTTTCTGGTCCAGTTGCATTCTGAAGGCCAGTCTAAATCCGGTCGATAACCCCAGTCCAGATCCTCTAGCTGTGACATGAAAAAAACGTTCACCGCTTCGCAGCTATGACCCATACATCAGCTGGTCCAAACTCATCAATGCATACATACACGTTCATAGCTAAGTTATGTTCTGAGCGCCGCTTAGGGGGAGCAGGTTAATTGACCAAAACAAACTTTTTTTGCATGCAGTTTTGCTATAGGTATTGACCACTGCAAGTTTGTTGTGTTGAGTGCTGGTCTTCTGCGCGCCCACAATTGCTCCCAAATTTCTGCTAGCCCAATTTTAGTTATTTTTCATGTTTGGCGTTGGGCCTTTTGTTTTGATGAAATGCCGACGGGAAAACTGCTGCTTGATTGGCATGTTTGTTGCAGTTGCAACATCCTGCCGGGCCACAGGAAAAATCTATCGCTGCCTTTATCTTGTCCTTATCGATTTGGAGTTCAGCTTTCGGTTAAAGATGTGTGTTGATTGATGTTCTCTGGTTTGCCTCCTCAACCATGATGGTGGTTCATAGGTACATGTAAAAGAAAAAAGGAAGGGATGGTGAATGGTGTGTGGCAATATTATTGTTTATAAATAGTTTATATTGGTTAGTTCTTAGTTATTTTATTAATTCATATAATTCTTGTTAAATGCTTATTCATTAGGGTTTGGTTTGTTTAAGCGTGTATGTGTGTGCGTGCGCTTGGGGTAAACAATTTCTATGTTGCCATCGGCAAAAGGCAATTTTTAACGATTGGATGATTTAACGCTGTTGATCTCCTCCGGGCGTTGTTTATGAACCGAACCCAATACGCTGTAGTTCGTACTAATCGCTGAAGGGATGAAAACTTAAAAAGCAGCACGTTGGTCTCAAATGAGTTGACATGGATGCAGAGCTGAAAGATATTTGTTATGGGGTACCCAGATGAAAGAAACTCATTTTTGACCTTTGAACCCTCTGAAGGCTTCGTTTCCAGGTCTGTTTTCGGTATTTCATATGCTGGATAAACCCTTTCCTAAAAAATGCGCAAAAACTCGGGGCCTTTCCACCACTGATGATTCTTGACGAACTCTCTTAGTGGTAGTCCTCTCGAAGCGATGTCCGCTGGGGTATCCTTGGAAGGAACATATTGCCAGCAATTGGGGTCAGTCAGTTCCTGAATTTCAGAAACTCTGGTAGCGACGAAGGTGGTAGCAATGTATGGTGGTGTTTTGATCCACGCAAGCGTAATTTGGGAATCAGACCAAGCGAAAACTCGTGCACCTTGCAGTTCCATGCTCTCAATGATATGCACCAATAAATGTGATAGCAACACCGCTCCGCACAGCTCTAACCGTGCCAGTGATTTGGTTTTGAGAGCTGCTACCCTGGTTTTTGATAGCAGTAAATTGGTAACTGGTCCCTCTGCGTCAATGGCACGAACATATACGACTGCAGCATACGCCTTTTCGGATGCATCGCAAAACCCGTGTATCTCAATTCTGGATCCCTTGGTAGCATGTATCCAGCGTGGTATCTCAATGCCATTGAGTGCGCTGAGTTCAGCCTTTAAGTAATGCCATGCCGTGATGATTGATATTGGTAGTTCACTATCCCATGATTTGTGCTCCTTCCATATGTCTTGCATCAGAATCTTACCAAGAATAACGCAAGGAGATATCCATCCCATTGGATCGTATAATCGGGCAATTTCCGAAAGAATTATCCTTTTTGTGGTTCGTTTTTGTTCTGGCAGAGCTAATTTGAAGGAGAATGTGTCACGTCCTGGATGCCACTGGATTCCTAAGGTTTTTATACTCGAGCCTTCTTCGAATGACAGCGGTATCCTGATCTCCCTATCTTCTTCTGGAACAGCTTCTAATAGTTCATCGCAATTGCTCGCCCATTTCCTCAATAGAAAGCCTCCGTTTTTGAGCATGGTGATTAGTTGATGCTGCATTTCTAGAGCTTCATTCAGTGAGTCTGCCTCATGAATGACGTCATCAACATAGAAGTTTTCCTGGGCTATTTTTGATGCCAACGGAAAATCGTCTCTTTCGTCAGCAGCTAGTTGCTGCAGAGTACGAACCGCCAGATACGGTGCCGCAGCCGTGCCAAAGGTGACGATATTCAGCCGATACACCTTAATCTCCTCATCCTCTTGGTTTCTCCACAAAATAAGCTGATAAACTGAGTCTTCTTGAGATACCCAAATCTGCTTGTACATTTTGTTGATATCAGCAACAAATGCAATTTTATGTTTTCTGAATCTAGTAATATGATCAAATATGTCGTCTTGTAGTCTTGGACCAGTGAGTAGATGGTCGTTAAGTGAAGTACCATCAGAACTTTTGCAGGACGCGTCGAAGACAATTCGCAGCTTAGTGGTGGAGCTGGACTCCTTTATCACTGCTTGATGAGGCACGAAATAGTTAGCCCTTAGCGATTCGGCGTCTGCTTCCGTCATATGTTCCAATTCTATGTATTCTCTTAAGACATTTTTATATTCCTGATGGAACAACGTGTTGGAATGAAACCGTCTCTCCAGTTGAAGATACCTTACCATCGCTGATTTGTATGACATTCCTAATACAGGTCGTACTCCTTCCTTAAATGGATGTTCAACCACATATTTACCATTTGCCTTTCATTTTCAGGCGTTCATATGTTTTTCTTGCCGACTTCCTCGAGCTCCCAAAATTTTAAAATCATGTTATCAACATCGCTACTTTCGGTTGTCATGTGGAAGGATGTTATTGATTGAGTTGTCGAAGAAACACAGCCAGACAGTACCCATCCTAGCTTTGATGCCATAGGTGAGCCTGGAGCTCCCTTTACGATTCCGTCCAGAATAATCAATGGATATACGTCCGCGCCAAGTAGGACATCGATTTGGCTTCGCTTATTGAACTCAGGATAAACAAGCTCAAGATGCCGGATGTGATTCCAGTTGTTGCACTGAATATTTCTTATCGGCAACTCTGCTGTGACCTTGGGTAGGAGTAACGCAGTTAGCTGCAGTTTAAACTGCTTGTTTGTGTTGGAGCCTATAATGAATGAAACCTTGTGCTTCGAACAGCCTGTGGTGGTTCCTCCAACTCCTAAAATATTTACCCTGCGCTTTTCTTTTTTAGCTTTAATAGTTGACCGGCAGACTCAGAGATTAAGGAAGTCTCCGATCCAGGATCCAGGAGTGCACGCAGCAGCACTGCTTGGCCAGTATTTGTGAAAACCTTGATAAGCGCATTTGCCAGAAGAACAATTTGTGGTTTTTTGATTTCGGCAATGTACGCGTTGTGATCTGACGTCGTGCTGGTGGAGCAGGTTGGTTGCTCTGAAGTTTCAGCCCTCGAATTTTCCGTTGATAAGGAGGGTTGTTGAATTGGTGGCTTGGTCGCCACTGTTGACCGTGGGTCATTTGCATGCATTGCGTTAGCCCCTTCAGGAAGATGCAGCAACGAATGATGCCTTTGCTTGCATTTGAAACAAGTAAAAGTGCTTGTGCACGATGCAATGGCATGTGCATTTGAGAGACAGTTGTAACACAACTTATGTTTCTTGACGAGTTCCTGTCTTTTCAAAGGGTTTAGTGCCTTAAATTTGAAACAATTGCGAATTGCATGAGAACCCTGACACATTGAGCATGTTGAAATTGTCGAGCTGTGTGATCGCGCCGTGGGCACAGAAGCTCTTTTTGATTTCGACTGAATGCTAGTTGGAGCAGATTGTCCCATTATTTCGAGAGTTCTTGCCCTCATTAACAAAAACTCCTCAAGTACTGAATACGCTGGATAATCCGCATAAGAGGATATCTGTGATTCCTAAATGCCGCGAGTTGTGAGTGGGAGTTTTTGCACTGTATGAAAAATCAGCACATCTTCCCATGCTTCGACGGAAACCCCGAGATTTTTCAATGATTGCTTGGCTTCGTTTGTGGTATCTAGCAGTGCTTTGATCTCTTCAGAGGATTCCTGAGACAGCTTCGGTTGATTGAAGAGTAATTGAAATTGATTGTCTTTTAACAATCGCAGGTTTTGGTATCTTTTGACCAACGTCGCCCACGCTGAATCAAAACTACCGTCGGTGATGGCCGTGTTTCGTAGCAATCGCTCAGCTTCACCACTCAAATTCGCCTTTAAATAATGTAGCTTTTGAACATTTGAAATTGAAGGATTCGACTTAATTAAACTTTCAAATAGACCTTTGAACTCCGGCCACATCTGAAAGGACCCAGCAAATGTGGGAATTTTAATGGGAGGAAGCTTAAATTCAGGGGAGGGGGCCTTTGATCCTGATAGCGAATTATTAAAACCACCTTGCGTTGTATTGTCGACATGCAACAGCTCCTTTAACGTGGAAGAGTACCTGTAGTAAAGTTCCTAAATTTATGGAACGTCATTTCCCCCATGTATGTAGTCTTAGCGTCTTCACTAGGGGCTGCAATTATCTTTTGATGTATTGCCCTGGCTTCTTTAAACGATGATTTCAAATTACTTAACCGCGCTTCAAACATGTGCACCGATTTATTCAATTTGTCAAGATTCAAATACGCCTTGTAATCGGCGTCTAGTTCTTGCCAAATAATTTGGATTGAATCAATTAGACTTGAAATCTTGTGTTTGCTCATCATGAGAAATGACAAACGATACCAAAAAATTAATAAAAAGCAGAAGAACCCCAACACACAATAAATACTTTTTTAGATCAGCAAGGATCGGTAAATTAATTTTAATTTAATTAAAGAAATAAAATGCCACACACCTGATGAAATGCGTTGCTCCGTTACTGCTCTAGCTCCTCAAGATCCACCCGCTCCGTGAGTGCACCAGCTTCTCCAGATCCACAGGAATACGATAGCACTGTACCGACCTTATTTAACGAACTCCGACGCACACAAAAGTCGTATTAAAATCAATGACTTACACGCACTATGTTCTATTTTTGAGTACGTAATATGTCTTTTTATCGTAATATTTTTTCGACAACTATTTAGATATTAGATCCGGCTCGAAGGACCATTATGTATCGCACGGATACTAGCAAAAAAAATGTTCGAACTGACTGTTCCAGTGCCGATAAAACTTACGAATCTAACACCCAAGAAAAAACAATCACCAACAACTAATGGTGCAACTGAGTCAATATAAAAAAAAGAAAAGACATTCGGTTTCGGTTGAAAACTTTGAACGTTTATTATTCTTCTATCAGTCGATACTGCCACGATCATCGATTTACTGGGAATGCGAACAACTTTCATCTTTCGCCATAAAGAAACCTTCCTGGTCTAGTTGCATTCTGAAGGCCAGTCTAAATCCGGTCAATAACCCCAGTCCAGATCCTCTATACTCTAGCTGTGACATGAGCTATGACCCATACATCAGCTGGTCGGAAATCGTCAATGCATACATACACGTTCATAGCTAAGTTATGTTCTGAGCGCCGCTTAGGGGGAGGAGCTTAATTGACCAAAACAAACTTTTTTTGCATGCAGTTTTGCTATAGGTATTGACCACTGCAAGTTTGTTGTGTTGACTGCTGGTCTTCTGCGCGCCCACAATTACTCCCAAATTTCTGCTAGCCCAATTTTAGCTATTTTTCATGTTTGGCGTTGGGCCTTTTGTTTTGATGAAATGCCGACGGGAAAACTGCTGCTTGATTGACATGTTTGTTGCAGTTGCAACAACCACATTTACTTTTTGTGATAATATTCATCCAAATCGAGCCCGTACCATGCGTACAGAAGAAGCCATCGTCGCTGTAGACGTGAGTGTGAGAGATGACCCGAATTTAACGATCCGACGCCGATCTCAGCAACTCGGTCTCTGCCCGTCCACTACTTGGAACATTTTGAGGAAAGATCTTGGCCTATATCCATATAAGATCCAACTGGTGCAAGAATTAAAGCCAGCGGACCATCTATTGCGTCGTGTGTTCTGTGAATGGACTGAGAATCAACTCGAAGTTGATCCGATTTTTATCGTAAAATCATGTTCAGCGATGAGGCTCATTTCTGGCTTCACGGATTTGTAAACAAGCCGAATTGTCATTTTTGGAGTGAGCACAATCCTCATGAGACTCTTGAGACCCCATTACATCAGAAAAAAGTCACTGTTTATTGTGGATTAGATGCCGAAGGGGTGATCGGCCTATTTGTCTTTAAATCCGAAACCGGTACCAACATTACCGTAAATGGCGAACGCTACAGGCAAATGATTTGTGATTTTTTTATTCCTCATGTCATTTGAAATCATTTGGAGGAGAAATGGTTCCAACAAGATGGCGCAACATGCCATGCAGCGCCTGCAGCCATGACTTTGTTGAGCCAAACATTTGGTGACCAAATCATCTCAAGAAATGGACCTGTGAGTTGGCCACCTCGTTCGTGTGATTTGACATATTTGGACTGCTTTTTCTGGGGGGACTTTTAAACGCCGGGTCCATGCTGATAAACCAGCAACGATAGATCACTTAGAAGCCTACATTCGACGCACTTTTAACGAAATTAAACCTGGTATGCTCGAAAAAGTGCTGCAAAATTGGACCGACAGGTTGGCGTTTATAGGGCGCTTTCGCGTAGGCCATATGCCATAAATTATTTTTGAACATTAAATTCCATGAAATTTGTGAGACAATAAAGCCAAAATTTGGTCATTCCATTAAATTTGTTGTGTTTTTTTTAAAAAAAAGTTGTATGCCTCT
Organism: Portevinia maculata; assembly: GCA_949715645.1. Lineage (NCBI taxonomy): Eukaryota > Metazoa > Arthropoda > Insecta > Diptera > Syrphidae > Portevinia > Portevinia maculata. The sequence continues at coordinate 78,483,313 of OX454526.1, read as the reverse complement.
ATAAAAAACACACTGTACATATTTGTTTTAAGTTTTACACAATGCGTTGACTAGATTTTACTTTTTACGATCCATCGCTCTGAACGCATTATTCCAGTCTCCATTCCCAGATGGATATTTTGGCAAATTTGGAACGCCAATGTGCACAATGAGAGCAGTAAACGTGAAAACCAGAGATGACAGTGTAAACTACCTCACGAAATCTTCATGCTTGACGACGCGTAGTTTATAGGTAAACTACTTCCACCGTAAACTACCCTTAACTACGTCTACTACTTGCCTAACAAATTGATTGACCTGCCAATGTCAGTGACGTTAAGAAGTTAAATTGACAACTGAAAAACTAACACATGACGTATGTTAACTACGTCCGCTACTGTTATCTACGTATTCTACGATAACTTCACGAATTTGTAGCAGACGTTACAAATGTAGTATTTCACCAAAAAAATTTATTACAGCCATCTCTGTTTAAAGAACTCGTAGACTTAACTATAAACGGAGCACGCGTATAAACTAAATTGTTTTTGTTTGTAAGGTTTTTTTACGAAGTTATTTATATTATTTTTTTTAAATGTATCGTTTATTTATTTTTGTTTGATTATGTTTTTGAAAATAAAATTTTTTGAGTTCACTTTGTATTATTTTTTTATGCGAAAAAGAGTTTTCAATACAATCAGCTCCATTCCATTACAATCTTAGAACAGTTTTAAATAAAACTCAAAAATGCCATTTTCCATCGCTACGCTGGTTGGGACTCTACGGCCGAGAAAAAGCCAGGAGTCTGAATAGAATATATGACTATTGTTAGACTCAACCACCGATTAAAATTATGTTCAAAGCGGGGTATCAGCCAGCATAACGTTGGTCACAAGGATAATGCAAAAAAATACTGTCCAGGGTAGAAAAATGAAAAAGAAACATGTTCTGAGGCAAGTGCATAAGGAGCTTCGAATTAATTTCACAAGAGAACATGTCGTTTGGAGTAGTATATGGAAATGCATTGTCTTTTCGGATAAAAGAAGTTAAATCTTGACGGTCCCGAAGGTAACAACTTTTATTATGCCGTACATCAGGTATCACCTACTATGGCACAATCGAATTGGAGTTTCTTTCCACAACAATGAACGGAAATAGCTACAAATGTTTGCTCCAATGGTCCTTATTTAAAGATAAAGAATATGTTTGGACCTCTGCCTTGGATTTTCCAACAGGACAACGCCCCCATCCACACTTGCAGCTAAAAGCTGGATTTACTCAGAAAACGGGGAACTTTTGCAATGGCCGCCCTATTCAACTTTGACATCATCGAGTTAACCACAATGGACCAAAAGTCTAAGTGTGCTTGGGCTTCGTACCCTGTGCCTGCGCTGTGTTTACATTATGAGAGTACTGTATCAATTACAGAAAAATGAATCGCTTTAGCGCACGTCAATTGTACAAAAATCGATTTGACAGATTGTTGGAGGGGCTATTAACAGCGAAAACAACATGTGCGCCATGTGATCTAGGGAAACGATTTTGGTTACCTTCTGCAAAGTCCAGCGTTCCGAAAAGCAAAATTTGTGTAGTAATGCAATGTATAACGTTTTGACACGCATTGTGAATGTATGTTTATGATGCGTAAAGAAAAGCAAACAGTGCATCGTGAACAGATCTGATGCAAATGTCATTTCTTAAATGTCCTTAGAAACTTCGCCGTACTTTTTTGAAGGTAATTTTCTCAAGAGGTCCTTAGAAATAATAAAAAAATTGTCCTAAACCAGAAAAAAATATATTTTCCCAAAATGTCATAAGAAACCGCGTAGTATTGTAGTTTCAAAAGGAAAATATGATAGGAAAGTTGCTTGACGACTATACGTTTAATCTTTCCGTCAAGTTCAGACTTTCAATTGATGATTATGTTAAATATTATCTACACTTGTAGGTACAGAATGTAGGGAAACTCAAAATTGTCCAAGCATTAAAGATTTCTTGTACAATTGCTAAGTGTCGTCTTTATACTGGTAGTACACAACCAATTGTTATTTGCTAAAAATCACCTCCTGTACAAGACTTGTAGTTTTCTGGTACAGGGGCCTGATAGTGAATAAAAACAACTATGTATTATTATTATTAGTGAAAAAGAAACTCGTATCGTACATCGTTTTGACATTATCTTGCAATTGTTTTTTTCTAGCGCCAGGATGGCTAACAAATTGGGATTCCCATCCATTTTAAATGAAGAAATAATTTTTTGAGAGGAACCATTACCAATGGAGCTCTTAAAATACGGAGGTGATGTCTTGGTAAGGCGTGTGCACCAAATCATCAAAAGAGTATGGTTGGAAGAAAGCATGCCTGGATTATCAGCTCCATATATCCCATCCACAAGAAAGACGATTTAATGTCTTGCAAGAACTACGTAGTGTATGAACGTCTGATGGTGTTCTGCAACACACTTATCGGCACGTACCATTTTGGCATCCGACCCATCAGATTGACAATAGAACAAATTTTCAACCTTAGGTAAATTCCGGAAAAGACCAATGAATTTCAAGTTCAGACCCAGTATCTTTTTATCGACTTTAAGGCCGCATATGATGGCATTTGGCGTCAGGAGCTCTGCGTGGCGGTTGCCGAATTCAGGAGCTCGGCCAAACAGCTCTTCCCAACTGTTCATGCATGAATCTGAGTTTAAGGTTTCTGAATTATTTGTATTATTTAGTATTATTTTAGTATTATGTTCATTTACTATTTTGAATTGTATGCAATAGCTAAGAGCTAATTTAAGTAGAAAAGGAAAGATATATTTCCAAAATAAAAAGGAGAATAAACGGCGAAGAAGCCGGCCGAACGCGGAGACATAGTTGATGGACTGAAATCGAAGAAACAACCAGATTCTCTACAATACAAGCAGCAAGCGAGACATTATCGAAAGGTAATAATATCCAGCAGAAAAAGAATAAAAAGTGTGAAAACTCTCACACTTAACATTGGTGCTGAAACCCGGGAATATATTTTTATTCCCACCAACTCAACAGAATTGTCTGCAAAAGTCATTACGCAGAGTGAATATCCGCGGTGGATGGAATGGTAAATTTTTAACATCAAATCATAATTGGTAATTTCACTTTTGCAGAGTGCAAGAACAAATTCAAATTACCACACAAAAATTCTGTGAAAAAGAAGAAAAAGCTTTTCCCATCGCCATCCTCGACATCGCCGTTGAGCCGCAGTGGACCGCTAGAGAGCAAATTCAATGTAAAAGAGCTTTTCCGTGGAAAATTCAAATCATTTGCCGTGACCCTCAAAATAAGCTAAAGATGAAATACATCGATCATATTAGGCGTTTTTCTTTTTTAGCTCCGAGCGGGGCACTGAGTTGTCAAAAAAAGAACTGTGTTACTTTTTTAGCTCGGAGCGCTCTGAGCACAAAATTTGCATTTCTTTTTTATCTCTGAGCTAGCTCAGGGCTCGCTCGATGAGCTCGATTAAATATGACCGAGCACATCGAGCGAAAAGCTGAGCGCGGCTGACTTCATTATTTTTTTGTGAATGACAGCAAAAAAAAAAAAATCAAAAATCAAAACAACGGAAATGGCGGACGAATCTGGTTGCTCTTCCAGTGAAGGTAAAGCAAAAAATAAGTTTTGAGCAGAATAATATAATTATTTTTGATATTTTTTATTGCAGGGGTGAAGTGGACAAAAGACACGACTTTATTTCTGATTGAGTCCATAAAAAGGAATAAGGTGCGGATTGATACCGGTGTCAAAAAAAAGCATTCAGAGAAATTGCCCTGGAGGTAAATTCGGCATTTGGCGTCAACTTCTCCCACGACCAAATCGACAACAAATATAAAGGTTTAAAGAAAACATACAAAAAAATAAAGGACGAAAATGCTACCACCGGTATGTTTCGGAGATCGTGGGAGTATTTTGACGCCATGGACGAGTTACTCTGCCGTGTACCTGAGGTATCTCCGCCGGCTGTTATGTCCTCCGAGGATGCAAACATTGCAATCAATCCGAACTTTTGTGAAGTTTTTTTTGATGGAGATACAGAAGAAGAGCCTAGCTTCAGAGGAGCTCAAAGGAACAGAAGACGGCAGGATTGTTCTGTTGAAAGGCGTCATAAGGAAAAAATGGCGAAAGCGGACAGATTCCTGGATCTCTTCCAAAAAATGGTGGATAAAATGTGATATTTTGTGTAAATAGTTCTTTTTTTAAAAATAAGTGTTCCAATGAAGTCTGACTAGTTTTTTTGTTTATGTAAATGTGTTAATAATAAGAATGAAGTTTTTATTTTTTAGATTGTAAGTTTTTTTTATTGAAAAAAAATATATGAAATTGAAAGAAGCAATATTTAGCATATTTTTTTATTTGGAGAAGAAATATTTATTATTAAAACAAAGCGTGCATTAAGGAAATTCTTTTTGTTTGAGCATTTTGGATTTCGAGGCCATCCAATTCGCTATCAACATCACCATGAACGATATGGTCATCCAAAACTACTCGTATAAAACCTTCTTCAGTATCATTACTCATTATGCAAATATTGTGTAGGATACATGAAGCTATAACATATTTCACAATAGAAGTTGGTTTCAAAGAGTTTATTTTAAACAGCCTTCGAAACCTGCCTTTAAGTAAACCAAATGCACGCTCTATGGTTACTCGACATTTGGAATGAACCGTGTTGAAGATCTTCTCTTCTGCCCTTAATCGGCCGTTGTCTTTAAATGGGGGTATAAGCCATTGCTTTAAGGGATAAGCAGAATCCCCAAGTAAATGCTGGTTCTCGCCGATAACAAAATCGCCTTTAAGAAATATTATGTAAGATTATTAAACTTTATTCTATAAACTATGTAAGGTAGGTACGGCTTACCTGACTCAATTTTGTTTACAATTCCTGATCTTCTTAGGAGCAGTGCATCGTGAATTGAACCTGCCTCACCAGTGTAACAATAGGTAAACTCCATTTCGTGATTGCACACCCCTTGCAGAAGGACCGAATGATAACCTTTTCGGTTTATGTAAGAATTATGTGCAACTATAGGTGTTCTTATGGGGATATGGGAACCGTCAATCGAACCAATTATTCCTAAAAAATTATTTTTTTTTTCATAAATAAAAAAAAAATTAATGCCATTGAGGACGTGCTGTTACCTGGAAAGCGATTTTTTCCTAGGTAGTAGCCTGATGTTCTGGCAGCCTCTTCGGCGTTGGGCCATTTTATAAACCTTTTAGTTCTGTTTAATGTAATTAAACTCTCACAGTTGCTTGTTACAATTCGGAAACCATTCGCAATTGATACGCCAAATCTGTCAGCAATCGTTCTAGAAAAAGACAGCTAATGTAAATTGAACTCATACATACCAAAAATCTAAGGAATATGTATTTACCTCATGCACTCTGGGTTTCCTAAGTACCACAGAGTAATCATTAGCTTTTTTCAATTTTAGTTGACTCTCTTCCAGGACCAGTTTTATGTTCCTCAATTGCATGAAGTTGTAAGCAAAGGATATCAAAAACATCAACATTTACACGAAAATGTTGCTTAAATGTCCTGTCCGAAAATCGGGGTACAATTTCCTCTGCATAGTTTTCTTTTTTTTGGATTCGTCGGGAATTTTGCTCAACATTTTCTTCATCTTCGTTAAAATCAAACAATAAACTAAATGCTTCTCTTATAATAATTGCTTTTTCCATAGTTTATTTAATACAAACACCAATTTCAGAAGGAAACCTGACTATTTTGAAAATTAATAAAAAAAAAATTATCTAATGACAGTTCAGAGCTCAATTCTGTTTCTTAATTATCTCGGAGCGGTTACCTTCAGCTCGGAGCGAGCTCTGTTCGCTCGGGCCCCGCTCTATTCCCCGCTCGGGGCTAAAAAAGAAAAACGCCTATTGTGGACGAAACGTAAGCTTTTTATTATCATTATTGAATACATTGCATTTGAAACGGTTAAGACTCTTGTTGCCATTGTCATTGTTTATGTTGCACAATCGTTGCTACTGGATACATTTATAATCAAACATAATTATTGGCATTCTTGGTGCTGAATTTGTATCGCGAAAAAATGTCGTTGTTGTTGCTAGAGTTGCCTCTGAATTGATCTTCGAACGTAGTTGTTGCTGGGATAAGATAGGGAGTTTTCGTTGTTGCTGTTGTTGATTTCGCTATCGTTGAATACTAAGCATTCTCGCTTCCTATATTAAAATTCCATTAATAAGCAATGTTAGAAGGACAGGAAGAACTCGTTGTAGGAGAGGATCCACAAAATGATAACCCGTCAAGTAGCAATGCTGCTACAAAAACTTTAACTGATTTGAAAGTTTTGAGAGGAACTACGAAGCAAAGCTTAAGTAGAATTAAAACATACATTCTTAAGAAAGGAGAGTCATTGTCGGCAACTGAATTGGAGTGCCGATTGAGCATATTGGAATCCTACTTCAAACAAATTCTAAATGTTCAAACATCGATTGAAAAGTTCAATGTGGCTGGTGATGTGGCCGCAAATTATAATTTCCGAGATAAAGTCGAGGATATTTATGTTAGCTCAAAGTCGTTGATTTTAAGTTTGTTGGGTGAAGCTAGAAATCACCATACCGCTGGACCTAGTGATGGTTTTAATACAACATACTTTCACCAGCAACCGCCTACTCGCCGAAATTAGAGCATATAAAGCTGCCTACGTTTTCCGGGAAATTTCCTGAATATCCCAACTTCATTGGTTTGTTTACGAACCTGGTGGACCAAGATGAGACACTTGACAACTTGCAGAAGTTCAACTATCTTAAGCGTTGTCTTTCGGGTTCCGCTTTGAGTGCAGTGAAGGAATTTGATATGATAGGGACTAATTATCGCAAGGCATTGGATAGATTACAAAAGCGATTGGACAATAAAAGTCTAATATTTCAAGAGCACATAAATTTGTTGCTCGAAATTCCAAAGATTAGTAAGGCCTCCGCCTATTCGTTGAGAAATCTGTAAGATCGTTTCAATACCCATCTCACTGCCATGCTCTCAATTCGGGACTATAAAGACATAACCAACGCAGTTTTGATTTCTCTTGCGCTTGACCGCGTCGACGATGAAACTCAAGTAAAATGGCAGGACTCAATTGATTACAACAAGTTGCCGAATTGGGAAGATTTCACTGTAGTCTTAGATCGGCGATGCAAAAATTTAGAAGCAAAGGAATCAAAAATGCTGAGCACAGAAAGTAGTACACGGAACAGTTCCAAATCGGATCCACAGCACAGGTTTCGTAGTGATCGAAGTAAACCGAATAAATCGTTAACTGCACAACAAGTGCAATGTGAATACTGTCATTCGGACAATCACAGAGTAGATTCATGCGAAGAGTTTCAGAATTTAGCCGTGGACAGGAGGTTTCAGGAAGTAAAAAAATTGATCCTCTGCATGAATTGTCTGGAAAAGGGGCACACCGTTCGTCGTTGTGTAAAGTCGAAATGTAGTATCTGTTCGTTGCCGCATCACAAGCTGCTGCATAGATTTTTAGCAAATAGCACATCAGCCAGCGATGTAGTCGTTGCTAATGAACCTCCGAATCCGTCAGCGCTGATCGGGAGCACCAAAAATCAGGTATTATTAGCGACAGCCCAAATTTTAATAAGAGATACTTTTGGTAGATACCAACCAGCTCGGGCGCTGCTAGATTCGGCTTCTCAACTTAATTTCATCACCGAAAGCATGGTGCAAAGGCTTAAGCTAGCTAAAACCAAAACTGACTTACAAGTTAGTGGTATTGGAAACGAGGTGGCCAATATTCGGCATACAACAAAGGCTGTTTGCAAGTTGAGAATAACTGCTTTTGAAACCGAGTTAGAGCTTCTTGTTATGAAGAGTATAACCAATCCTCAACCGAGCCAATCTTTTGGTGGCTGGCAAATTCCCAATAATATCGTTCTAACTGATCCCAACTTTAACCAACCATCAAAAATTGATTTGCTGATAGGCGCAGACCAGTTTTTTGAACTTTTGGTAATAGGGCAAATCAAACTGGAGGGAAAACCCACACTTCAGAAGACACTGTTTGGATGGGTTGTGTCTGGCAGGTATGCGCCGAGCAATTCATTAGAACCTGGAGTATGTTTAGTGGGAAGTCAGGATTTACAAAACGACACACGTATGCATGCGCTTGTGGAAAGGTTTTGGGAAGTAGAACGAGTTGAGGCCACCAAATTCTTAAAACCAGAAGAGGCAATATGTGAGGAACACTTCGTTAAAAAGGTCCGGAAAACTAAAAACGGCAGGTTTGTTGTCAAATTACCGTTCAAGGAAAACCCATCTGTCTTAGGAGACTCATTTGAGATGGCCAAGAGAAGGTTTACGTCCCTCGAAAAGAGGCTAGGAAGAAACTCTGTGATTAGAAATCAATATGTTGAGTTCATGGAGGAATATGAAAGGCTCGGAGACATGAAGGAAGTGAAGTTGGAAGAAGTAGGAAAACCAAATTATTTTTGCCCTCATCAATATGTCCTCCGTCCAGATTCGTCATCCACAAAGTTGAGGGTTGTATACGATTACAGCGCTCGAACTTCCCTGGCCCTGTTACACAAGATGACCTGTATAACATAGTGTTACGCTTTCGGTGTTACAAATTCGCATTGACGGCGGACATATCGAAAATGTATCGTCAGATATACGTAGATAAGGAAGATCGGAGATACCAATGTATCCTCTGGAGGAAAGATATGAAAGAGCCATTGAAGGTGTACCAATTAAATACGATAACGTATGGCACTACCTCGGCTCCATATCAAGCTACTCGTTGCCTAAAACTGTTGGCCGACGAAAGCTTGTCAACGTTTCCGTTGAGCTCACAGATCCTTATAGAGGATTTCTATCAGCGGAGGAGATTCAGCTGAAGAAATTCAAGCGATCTACGAAGAAGTTCGAACCTTGTTACATAGTGCAGGCTTTGACTTAAGGAAGTGGTGGACGAATGAAGATTCTCTGCTAAAGCAAATACCGGAAGTTGATAGGGAAAAGCCCTTAAGAATAAATGATTCGGACATTATCAAAACACTCGGTATAAAATTGAATCCTGCTACGGATCAACTTCAATATGTTGTACCAGAGTTTCCGGTAACAACTAAAATTACAAAACGGATAATATTATCGGAATTGTCAATGTTGTTCGACCCATTAGGGCTAATCAACCCTACAATTGTGAAGGGTAAAATTTTGTTGCAAAGCCTGTGGGTGAACAAGACCGAGTGGGATGAGTCCGTTCAGACTAGGATTTATAGCGAGTGGGAAAACTTTCGATCGTGATTAAAGGAATTGGAATCCATAAACATCCCGAGATATGTTTTAGCTAGCAGGCCAAGATTGGTTCAAATCCATGGTTTTTCCGACGCATCCTTATATGCTTATGGATATTGCATTTACGTCAGAACGATCGACGAAAATGATCAAGTTCGATGCCATTTAGTGACAGCAAAATCCAAGGTAGCCCCAATAAAAACTCAGAGTCTACCTCGATTAGAACTTTGTGCAGCTGAGATGTTAGCGACGTTGGTAGCAAAAATAATTCCAAACTTCGCACACTTAGTTGATGATGTTTATCTATGGGCCGATTCCGAAATCGTCCTTTGTTGGCTCTCGGCTCATCCATCGACGTGGGAAGTTTTTCTTGCAAACAGAGTCTCAAAAATACAAACCAGTCTGCCTCAAGCAGTCTGGAATCACGTTAGCTCGAAACAAAATCCTGCTGCCTTGTATCTAGGGGCGCTTTTGGGAAAGAATTGGCAGAGAGTATATGGTTTCGTGGTGCAAAGTTTATCTACCTACCCGAAGAGCGTTGGCCTGCGAAAAAAGATTGTTCGGTGATAGGGAAAGACACGCCTGGGAGACGAAAAAACAACGTGACACTGATATCAAGCAAGGTTGATTGTGATTAGGCTAGACATTATCTCCAGCATAGTGATCTGCAGAAAGGCTTCGTATCTACGCTTGGGGACTTCGTGCTATAAGAGGAATGCGGAGCGCTAAACCAAAAGCCGAGTTTAGGGAGCTGAACGTAATCATTGAGAACGATACAGCCACAGGAAGCTGGTTAACGGCAAAGGAATTAGAAGAAGCCTTACTAAGGATCATCTGGCATATCCAGCAAAGGAGTTTCAAGGATGAAATCCACCAATTAAGGAAAAATCAATTGATCAGCCCAGTGAGTTGCGTCAGAAATCTGAATCCCTTCCTTGACGGTGACTCTCTAAAACTCCTCCGAGTTGGTGGGCGTCTGCAGAACGCAGACATACCTTATATTGTCAAATATCCTATCCTTCTTCCCAAATCCCACCCATTTGTTAACTCTCTTTTTGTTTTTGGACCGCAAGCCTTGTTGGGTATTGTAAGGTAGCGTTTCTGGGTACTTGATGCACGAAGGCTCGCTAAGAAGGTCGTCGACAGCTGCTTGCATTGTTTCAAATACAAGCCAAGGATGATGAGCCAGATCATGGGCAATCTACCAGCAAATAAGGTTCAGCCTGCGAGGCCATTTCTGAAAACCGGCGTGGACTTTTGTGGCCCGTTCCAAACCACATTGAAGCGAAGAGGGCAGCGTACATGCAAGTCATACGTAGCAGTCTTCATATGTTTCGCAGTAAAGGCCGTGCATCTAGAAGTCGTGTCCGACTTGACCACGGAAGGATTCCTAGCCGCTCTCAAAAGGTTTGTCGCACGAAGAGGCTTGTGTCAATATCTGTTTTGCGACAATGGAACCAATTTTGTTGGTGCGCGAAATGAGCTGAAGATATTCAAGGAACACTTTCTGGAGCAACAAACCCAGGCCAAGATTGCTGAATGGTGTGCTGCGGAACAAATCCAGTTCCATCACATCCCGCCTAGGGCACCCCACTTCGGTGGCCTATGGGAGGCGGCCGTGAAGTCAGCCAAAACGCATCTTTACAAAACGGTTAGCGAGGCGTGTTTAACCTTTGAGGAGCTAACAACAGTGGTGGCAGAAATAGAAGCCGTCTCGAACTCTCGACCGATGTGTGTAATATCCAACGATCCGAGCGACGAACAGGTCCTCACACCGGGCCACTTTCTCAATGGGTCACCGCTGAATGCAAGTGCGGAACCATTGGTGACAAACTGTAAGATGACGTCAATAAATAGGTGGAGACTGCTTTCACAACTGAAGCAGCATTTTTGGAATCAATGGTCCAAGGAGTATCTTTCGTCCAAAAATGTAAAACTCGATACGGTGGTGTTGATATGGGATGACAAGACTCCTCCACAGCAGTGGTTGCTAGGGAGAATAGTGAAATTGATCGATTCTTCTGATGGCAAGGTCAGAGTGGTCGACGTTAAGACAAAAAATGGGATCGTGCGACGAGCAATTCATCGGCTGGAGCCGTTACCGATCGAAGATTGATACTTATAGATAGATACTTCAAGGCGGGCAGCATGTTCATGCATGAATCTGAGTTTAAGGTTTCTGAATTATTTGTATTATTTAGTATTATTTTAGTATTATGTTCATTTACTATTTTGAATTGTATGCAATAGCTAAGAGCTAATTTAAGTAGAAAAGGAAAGATATATTTCCAAAATAAAAAGGAGAATGAACGGCGAAGAAGCCGGCCGAACGAGGAGACATAGTTGAATCGTTGAATAGTGCAGACGCACAAAATTATCTTAAATTACAAGAATTTTAAAATAAAATGAATTTATAACGTTTGTCGAAAGCGATTGGTTTTATTTATTGAACGGACTGAAATCGAAGAAACAACCAGATTCTCTGCAATACAAGCAGCAAGCAAGACATTATCGAAAGGTAATAATATCCAGCAGAAAAAGAATAAAAAGTGTGAAAACTCTCACACTTAACACCAACTATTCCAAACCTGCACCAGTTTCAGGCAATTAGATGCGCTATTATTCTTCAATCTTGTTCTGGAACAGATAGTGCGCAGCGCGGGTGTCAACACGGAAGGCACTATCTTCAAAACATCCATCAACCTACTGGGATACGCGGACAATTTCGAGATCATCGGCTGATCTCAGCGTGCCGTGATAGAGGCTTGCATGGCAAATAAGAACAGGCCAAATTGATTGGCCTTGAAGTCAACGAGGATAAATCGAAGCATTTGCTTTCAACAAACAAGCAAATATCAGACTCCTTCTGTGGTGTTGGTCTGTCTTTTTCCTTCATTTTATCCCGAAAATCCACTTCTTCCACTCGGATTCGAACCTAGACCAGCGTCTAGCTGAACTGAAACTCGTGGCTTCAATGGCACAGTGCATGAGTGCTTGCCTGAGAAGACGCGGGTCTAAGTTCGAATCCCAGTGGAAGAAATGGATTTTCGGGATAAAATTAAGGAAAAAGACAGACCAGCACCACAGAAGGAGTCTGATGATCGGTTGTGGCGAACCGTGAAACAGCGCTGTAACTCCAGCTGTCCACTTCACGTGGTAACGAATGTAAGGTTATTCATTCAAAACAACATAAAAAGAAATGGACGGAAAACAAAAATTAAAACCAGGAAAAATTGTGTGTATCACATAACAAAACAATTAAAATCAAAACAAATATCAGACAAGGACAAAACGTCACTGTTGAAGTTGCAAATTACCTACCTCGGAGTAAACATCAATTCTACACTCACAACTCCTTTCCCGGAAGAACAAGTGTAAGCTCAACAGAACACTGATACTGCAAGTTCTGTATTAGGGTGCCGAGTGCTGGACGATAAGCAGGAAAGGAAAGCTACTAATTGGGTTCTTTTGAATTAAAAATATTCCGTCGGATATTCGATCCTGTCTGCGAGGAGACGATGCAACCGCGAACTCTATGTCATATACGAAAATGTGGATGTAGTGTAAAAATCTAATTCAGGTCGACTGCATTGTCTCGGCTAAAGCGAGCGAATGGACAATAATGATCCAGCGAAAGGGATCTTCGAATCTCAGCCCCCTGATTCGAGATACCAAGAAAGACCGAACCTCTGCTTCGACAACTGGAAGCAGCGTGCCCGGGATCGCGGACGACGGAAGGCTGAGCCCGATTATTTAAAAAGAATTACTTTCACCCGACTGATCGATTCAAATGGTAACATTTTTCATCAAATCACCTTTTGTACCTACTTTGCGCTAAGGAAAGTGTACTGTCGGTTTTTGAGGAGTTGTCACAACTATTCAAGATTTGTTGAGAAGCATTATGTGTAAGCTCGAGAAGAAGTTGTTTTGCAAGTCTCCTTTCCAAGGAGAGAATTCCATGTATGTTTCTGATTGTCGGAAAATAAATAAATCTATATTAGATTTTGAACGAAAAAAATGTTAAGGTACACGAAAGGAAAAGGATGTTAACTTGTAACTTGTTGCCTTATTATTTGCAAATTGTTAAAGAAAAAATAAACATATTCGTGCATTGCTCCGAAAACAAGGACATATTTTAATTAAAGGCACAACATTGCCAGAGGCATGCCTCATTAATCGGATTCAACAGTCAAAGAGATAGCATGTTTATCCCCACTTTAATAGCACTCTCCAGCTGCTTCTCCATTTCCATTGCAATGAATGCGAAATCATATACTTAAGAGAAATCCCCCACAAAGTAAGAGCACGCCAGTGTCAATACAACTGCATAAGGCAGATCACATGTGTGGCTCAACTTGTATTAGTGTGCGAACGCATCGCATCGGTGAAGCCAAAAAGAGAAACAGCAAACGAAAAAGAATAAGAAAACACAGCAGCATTTGATTACATTCAGCGGTTGTTGAACCCACAATCAATGCCCCACCATTTGACCCATATATTATGAAAGTGGAACACTAGGTGACAGCTGATCGCAAGCCGTATCTGTGTAGTGTATGTCAGAGGCTTTGCATTTGTGGTTTGGTATGAGCTCTCATGGCAATGGATGGAAGATTGCACGCACTGGTATGGGTTAGTGGTGTAGTGTGGCAGTGGCGGTCGTCGGAAGCGCAAAACAAAAAAAGCAAAAGAAATAAAAACATACCGTACGAGTACTTGATCGTCGTCGTTGATCATCCAAGTGCGATTGTATGCTTTTGGGATCCCGACTAACGTACTCAACTAGTATACAAGTATGTGGGGGCACATGAACAATTTCTACGATATAGTACCTCGCTGTGCTTGTATTATGCCATAGAAGGCAGTGAGAGCAAAGTGGAAGTGAGAGATTTGATTGTCGATGGCATTTGTGGAAATGCGGGGACATAGTGGATGCGAATGTGGGCGCACTATTGAAGATAAACATTATGCCAATTATGAAAGCCCAACGCCCCACAGTATCTGCTAATAAAGGGCTTTTTTAATATTGAAATTTAGTTATGATATGAAACCAATCACATCGCCTTAGGTGTAGTACACAACTACGAGAAAGTTGTCAATCGATATTCGATAACATTTCTTATCGTGTTTTCCTTTACCTTTTCACTTTTTGGGGTTAATGTACTGTTCAATCGGAGTGTAGGTTTTCAGAAATGCTTACAGGTTGACCTTATAAATGTATCTGGGGTCTCTACCACAAAACTACAAGTCTTGTACAGAAGCCAAATTTTAACAAGAAATTACTATATCTGTATCACGAAACCAGAAGTAAACTCGCTATATAATTTTACGTTAATGTGCCCCCGAGCCGTGAAGAGTATCTCGCTCAGACACTGCTGGCCTTTCATCCTCTGTTATCCCGGGCACCCTGCTTCCAGTTCTCTTTAAGACGTTGGCTCGGTCTTTTTGCCATTTTTAACATCAAAATTAGCTATACATAATAACTGCAACCATTCGACAATAGGAAAATTTGCAAATTTAAGCCGTTTGGGGTCATTGTTGGACGATTATGATAACATTTAAGTACCTTTGTGAGAATTTGAAAACATTTTATGTTCTTGGTGAATGTGGAATCGAATTAAAAACAAATTTAATAAACCTAGATGTTAAGAGAATAATTGAATCACAATTTCTTAGCAGATTTTCAGTGAAAACCTGATTTTAAGTTTTAATTGCTTAAAACGCAAAAAAAAAACTATAAAATAGGTATATATAATCGTTCTATGATTTCCAAGGAACTCAAATTTCCGCGTAGTGATTTATCAAACTGAATATTTCTCAAACCGATTTAAACCGAGTTCAAATTTAAGCAACTAAAGTTAAAATAAAATACAAATTAAAGGCAGACGGCAGCATAGCCATGTCCGTATTCTTAAGTAAAGTATAACTTGTACACTTTTTGTTATTGGTGAAAAAATAAAGAAGAAATAATACTAATAATAATAATAATAATAATAATAATAATAATAATACAAATTAAAGAAAAAACAATCCAAGATCCATCACCAATGAACAAAAACGATCTACCTTCACCATTACATAATCAATGTATTAAAACGTGTATATCGATGTTTACATGCTTTCTGCGAAGGTTACGAGTACCTTTGTATACATGAGATCAGGTAGACACAGATTCAAGTGTGTCATAATCACAGTCCTTTGAATGTGTGTTTTAAGACACCAACCTAGAATGTTCTATTTTCTATACGAGTGAGAAAGACAACCGTGATAGTAACGCAGCAGGCAACAACACACAGTTCGTTCACATTGGGTCGATACCAAACCGAAATCGAAGTACAACAGATAGACGTACCCGAGTTATCGATTACTCGATTCAATGCAAAACCGAAACCGACGTACAACACATACCTACCCGAGTTGTTGATAACCCGATTCGATGCCAACCGAAACCGAAGTGCAACAGATACCTACCCGAGTTATTGTTTAGTCTAGGGTGTAAGCTAACTCGATTTAGGTGAAATTTAAGCCGCTTCAACTCGAGTTGTGCATAACTCGGTTTGACTCGGATTCGTAAACCGCGTTTGCAAATTTCTATTTCCGCGCATTATAACTTTGAAGCTTTTACTGAATGTTAGCCGGATATTTAGAGAAAGTTCATCAGACATCCGAATACGACTCTCAACTGTGAACCCTGAACAATGAACAAAAACTTTAAGTCTTAATATGTAGGTACCTATATATGAGGGATTTGAAGGGCTTAGTGGCTCAGTGGTTAGTGTGCCGAAATACTAATCGAAAAAAAGTATCAATTGTCATGAGAACATTCTCAAATTTGCCGTTCGGATTCGGTTTAAAATTGTAGGTCCCTTCCACTTTACACAAGAAAGTGGTTGGAGAATCTAGGTTGAAGCTTCTCAAATTCGCAGTTCGGATTCGGCGTAAAACTGTACGTCCCCTCCGCTTCGCATGAAAATGGTTGGAGAAGCTAGGTTCTAGGCCGTTAACGCCTAATATGTATGTGTAAAGGTTCAACTGTATCAACAAACCTTTCACTGATTTTAATTAGGTTTTATACACTTAATTTACTCTAAGTCTTTCACTTAAGTATAGCAATAAAGGTTGTTTAGCAATGTATTGGTTAGTTCAAAAATGTGTAGGCCCTTGGTAAGCCTTGTTAAGGCCTCCCAACTTGATTAAAATACTTTTTTGAAGACTATTTAATACATTTTTCAATACTTGGGAAAAGTTTTGACCATTATTTTTTAGGAAATTTTGATAGCTTCAGATTTTTTTATTGCTCTTACCTTGCTGGCGTACAGTTGCCTTTGGTAGTTGGGTGTTTTTGGTTTGTTGGGTAAAGCCATTGTTTGACCGTCGACCATCTTTTTATTTTATTTCCATGCAAACATAATAAAATTCTAAGCAAATTGAATGCAAAATACTCGTACCTACATATAACGTATATTTCAATTTCAATTCCAATCAATACAATATTTGCCGACTTTATTCTATCAATTTCCAGATACAGTCCCGGTTAATTTATAACAACAAACTTCATTTCAAGTGGACAATGGAAAGCAAGTCGGTTCCGAAATCCGACACATCGCGAGAGCGGAAATTCGAAGATTCGATAATCCGGCAAATAGCGACGAACTTTCGATAATTGCAAAGTAGGTTCCGATATCCGATTGCTTCCGCTACAATACTTCCGTTACAATCAAAATTTTATCCTCAATGTGCCAAAAGAAGTAAACTTCAAAAACAGTAAAACTAATATATAGGTACAAAACTCCATAACTTGTAGACTCCTTTATTATAAAAATATTTGTTCCAGTGAAATAAATGAAGAAGAAGGTTCAGATCTACAATCAGATGACTCTAAAATACTCCGTTCACTTAGCGGTAAAGTAATAATGAACGTAGCCAAACTAGGCAATAGACAGAATCCCAGCTAGAATGAGCAGTGTCACAGTGTATACCCAATATACAAAAAGATGCATAGGCTGCAACTCAATATATAGGGTAGGTTAGGTTATAGTTTCAGTCGGCGGAGGCCGACACACTTATACCAATGAAAGGTCCATTGTGATACCACACGGATATTATATTATCTTCCTACTCGTTGAACCAGTTGGAACTTTTGATGAAGCTTGACAGACTTTTGATTTCAGTGTTAATGAGATCGCTAAGATCATTGTAAAAGAAAGATCCTAAATGGAGTTTTCGTCTTTGAGAGAGCGCAGGACATGTGCAGAGAAGGTGCAGAATTGTCTCCTCCTCGTCCATGCGGCTTCTGCAGAAGTCATTTGTATAGACACCAAGCCTTGTTGCATGCTTGCCTATATGGTGATTATACCAATTGCATCAAACACTTATAGCCTTTCAGATCCAGCTTTGGCCAAATCTGCTTTGTCGCTAGACAAGTGTTGCCGCTTGTCCACCGAAAGTTAGTATAACAAACAATTAAAACAAAACTCTTTTCCTCAGGAAATATTTGAAATTGTTGCAGAAAAGAGGAAAGCTGGAAAATGTTGGCAACAGACAAGACCGCCGAGCGACAAAACAAAACTGAAAAACTTAAATAATAAGCAACAATTTGGTCTTTAAAATAGGCACTGTGAGATTTATCTGGTAGGTACATAGAATCAGATAAAATCTAAAAAGCATTTGAAGAGAGAAATATTTGCCTATTGCTCGTATATTACTTGATAGAGCACAAGCTCTCGATAAAGTCTCGCACAAAGTACTAATCCATAAATTGAAAAAGCGACTACTTCCGAAACTATTTTCAAAGTCCTCTTTATGAGCAATTCACAAAGTCATCGCTGTTCCGGGAATGAATTACATTTGTTTTTAAATTATTTTAGTTGACTCTTAAATAGGTGTATACGTGAAAGTTCCAAATGTTGCAAAATTATGTCATCATTAATGACCGTTTGAGCAAAATTTTGGAAACTAAAAATTTTATAATTTTCCGGGTACTCCATTCTCTCCCCTATGCGGTTTTGCAACCCTTTATCCTTATTCTGTAGTAGCAAATATGATTTTGGAATATCGCAAGAAATGATATGAGAATTACCCATTACTATTGCAGAAATCGTGCCCAGAACAGACAGTTAACAGAGGGCGGACTTCCCACACGAAAAAGATGTTTATTGGAGTTTAGATTACGGCTTTAAGGTAGATATGTATATGTGAGGGTATCTTAAGGGGCTATCATAAAAAGATATTTAAGCCGGAACTCCAAGGTTCCTGTAGGATCTTACAGGTGCAAAGGGGGGAGCAGATCCGCAACGTTTCGCAAAACCTGAAACATCGCCTCGTTCACGGCCCAGCCTTTAGAATCGAACGCATCTGTTGATTTGAATCATAGGTCAGGATTAACGCAGTTACCGTCCCATAAAATCCAACTTTGTCAGCAGAAAATGGATTGGCCGCATTTAATATTTAATAGGTTTGTTCGCGAACTAATATGCAAACGTAAATTTGTATAAACTTTCGTGCAAAACTACACAAACGCGTTCGCGTACTGAGAAAATAGTAAAAAGATGAACGAAAGAAAAATGTACTGACGTTCATTTTTCTTCACACAGAATTTCAGCTGCTGGTAAAAAAATGAAAGAAATGAAGAAATGAAACTGTCAAATGATGAAATCCTATGAGTTTGCCAGCCAGCAAACCAGTGGTTGCTTCTTTTCACGCCAAACTTAGACGTTTTTCATCTTTTTACACAAAAGCGTTCGCGTACTTTTCTTTGAAATGAGAGGATTCTCCCTCGGTTTTGGAGATTTGACAGTTTTCATTTTTCTACACATAAAGTACGCGAACGGACCTAATAATAACCTAAATACCACTGAATGATGGAATTGCCTAAGATGCCAGTACAATTATTGTTTATTTCTCACCTAACTCTCTAGCGGAATGTCAAAAATATCCCTATAATTAAACCATTTCAACCAAGCGGTCGAGCTGCAGTTGCGCTCTGGTATACTGAACTTTCTGTCAGTCGGCAATGACAGATATTTCAGTAGTTTTCTCTTATTTTTTAATAGTAGAAATGGTAATGGTAGAAGCACATCAACACTTCAACGCACGTTTTAGAACCAATGCTTTTTTATAAGATGGAACACATTAGCACTTCAACCTCAACTTTGACTTCAACGTTAGACCTAAATGCTAAATTCAAAGCTGAAGTGCAAATCCCACCAACCTTGAGGCAATGTTTTCAGTTATCCCAACATGCAAATGCTTATATTATGAGCGAATTTTTACCCTTGCCTTGATATAGGGTGTTTTTCATAGAGGTATAAAACTTCTGATAGGGATAACTGTCAAACTAGCTGTCATACTATTGAGGTGTGTTAGACTATTTTTCAATATACTTTGACAAATCACCATGCAAATACAAGGTGGCGCAAAAGTAATCCTCCTATCAGAAAATGCTATAAATTTTGCGATTGGCCCCTAATGTCAGTTCTGTTTTGACATTTGTGTAGTAAACACATGCGAAATACACGTTAATAAACAATGTTACGCTATACTGCTCCAGAACGCGGAATATTGGTGACTATTTATTTGAGCAATAATCGGTCGGTGACTTTGGCACAACGTGAATTTCGTCGCAGATTTCCTACCCGTCCAACGCCTACTGGTGAAACACTGCGACGTTTAGCCGCTCGCCTCGAAGAGACTGCCACAACACGAGATGCTGCCAGGCGTGGCAGACCCCGGAGTAGCCGTTCTGCAGAGAATATTGCTGCTGTAGCCGAAGATGTCATGGAAGCGCCGTCGACATCGACCAGACGACGTGCCACGCAAATGGGTATCAGTCGACGGTCTTTACAGCGAATTTTGGTACAAGATTTGAAGATGTTTCCGTACAAAGTCCAGACGGTGCATCAGCTGTTAGCTGCTGACCGCCAATCGCGTCTAACATACGCTCAAGCCATCCTTAATCACCACCAAGAGGAAGATGATTTTTCATCAAAAATAATCATGAGTGATGAGGCCCATTTCCATCTTAGCGGGTACGTAAATAAGCAAAATTTACGCTTCTGGGGCACTGAAAATCCGCGTGTAACCCACGAAGAGCCATTACACCCGCTCAAAGTCACTGTATGGTGTGCTGTTTTCGCTGGAGGAGTCATCGGACCTTTTTTCTTCGAAGACGTCGCGGGCCAAACGGTTATTGTGAATGGTGAGCGCTACAGAGCAATAATCAACGAGTTCTTTTTGCCGCAACTTGATGAATTGGGATTGGAAAACATGTGGTTCCAGCAGGACGGTGCAACGGCACACACTGCACGTGCCACAACCGATATGCTGAAGGATGCATTTCCCGGGCGCCTTATCTCCCGTTTTGGCGATTTGCACTGGCCAGCAAGATCGCCTGATTTGACCGCTCCAGACTTCTTTTTGTGGGTCTTTTTGAAGTCGCGGGTTTATGTCAACAAGCCTCAGACTCTTGCAGCTCTTAAAGACAATATCCGTCAACAATGTGAGGACCTATCGCCGGAAGTTTTGGCCAAAGTGATGGAAAATGCCATAAAAAGGGCTCAAATGACAATCAACTGTGGCGGCGGCCATTTACATGACATCATATTCTCGACTTGATGTAAAAAAAATTAAAAAAACCAAATAAAAATAATCCACAAGAAGAATCAAAGTTTTTCATTTTTTTTTTAAATTACAGCCAAAAAACATCGGAAGGTTATTTTTGCGCCACCTTGTACTTACACCAGAACAACATTTACTAATCGTGGAAATTTATTTCCAAAATTCGCGCTCTGTTCGCCAAAATTATGGAGAATTTCGTCCAGTTTACGGTGCGCATAATCGTCCATCTGAGCTCCGAATACGCAATACTATGGATCGATTCATGAGTCATGACCACATTTACTCTTTGTGATAATATTCATCCAAATCGAGCCCGTGCGTACTGAAGAAGTCATCGTCGCTGTAGACGTGAGTGTGAGAGAGTACCGGAATTTATCGATCCGACGCCGATCTCAACAACTAGATCTCTGCCCCTTCACTACTTGGAAAATTTTGAGGAAATATCTCGGCCTACGTCCATATAATATCCAACTTGTGCGAGAATTAAAGCCAACGGACCATCAATTGCGTCGTGTGTTCTGTGAATGGACTGAGAATCAACTCGAAGTTGAACCAATTTTTTTTCGTCAAATCATCTTCAGCGATGAGGCTCATTTCTGGCTTCACGGGTTTGTAAATAAGCAGAATTGTCATTTTTGGAGTGAGCACAATCCTCATGAGACTCTTGAGACCCCATTACATCAGGAAAAAGTCACTGTTTGTTGTGGATTAGATGCCGAAGGCGTCATCGGCCCATTTGTCTTTAAATCCGAAAACGGTGCCAACATTACGGTGAATGGCGAACGCTACAGGCAAATGATTTGTGATTTTTTATTCCTCATGTCATTGGAAATCATTTGGAGGAGAAATGGTTCCAACAAGACGGCGCAACATGCATGCAGCGCCTGCAGCCATGACTTTGTTGAGCCAAACATTTGGTGACCAAATCATCTCAAGAAATGGACATGTGAGTTGGCCACCTCGTTCGTGTGAGTTGACATATTTGGACTACTGTTTGTGAGGGTACGCCAAATCGCTGGTCTATGCTGATAAGTCAACGACGCAATATTGACGAAATAAGACCTGGTATGCTCGAAAAAGTTGTGCAAAATTGGACCGACAGGATGGCGTTCATAAGGCGCAATCGCGGAGGCCATTTGCCAGAAATAATAAATCCAAAATTTGGTCATTCCATTTAATTTTTTTTTTTTTATTTTTAAAAAAGGTTGCATGCCTGTATAAAAAAACACCCGTTATTTTGACATAATTTTCTCTTTCCTTTATAACCATTTTTGTTTCGCTCCCGAAGTTGCATTATTCAATGTGTTTGACACGACTTTAAACGCTGAAGTTCTTGCTCTTGATGTGTTTCCACCATAACACAATTAATCTTATATTCACATTCATAATTTAATATAAAAAATTTACAATGGACCTGATTTAATTCGATTTACCTTAGAAACTGTGAACTGATATTCTTTTAAATACTTAAATAAATAAAATACGTAGTAAAAAAATATCTTAGGGAATTGCATTGCAGAGTTTTGTTCGATATATCGCAGATTTCTTAAATTGATTTCATGGCAACACTGTTTTCAAAAACTGCACACAACTCAGAGCTCTAAAACATATGCGAAAATATCTACTTTAAATAATATCTCTATAATAAATACACAAAAAATACCATAGGGCTACAAACGAAGGTACCTACTTAAAGAAAAACACCAATCGCAAACCCTTTTACTGTATCACAATGGATTGCAAAGAATTATGACGAAAATTAAAGAAAAAAAAACAATTAAAATATTTTATTTCCAACCAGGTCTTATCGTAAATTCATTCAATTGTTATCGGAGAAAAAAAAGCATTAACAATCAATTTGCCAATAAAAATATGAAAAATAATAGCTGACGTATCCGACAAGATACAGATCCTTGTAAACAAGACGGCGACAGATGACCAAAGATCGAAAAAACAAAGTAGGTTAGTTTACCAAGGTCGAAATAAATGGCGCCGCGGTTATCGCTTTTCGATAGCGTAAAGAAACAACGAAAACAGAACATAACGAATCGATTTTGTTGAATTGTGGTATACCCTAGACGTCTTTTTAAATCGCATTATAACGCGTTGCGAAATGATTTTTTTTAAATTGTTTTCTTTTTTATAATTATTATATCTCCACTTAGATGATTTACCTTGATAAATCGAGTGTGCGACCTACATAAAAAGGTATTTCAGTAAAAATTAAAGTCTAATTGGTGCGGCCTTAAGCCAGAAGCGAACATTGTCGTCGGTCGAAATAATCAGGGCTATTGTTAATAAAATTCCGACGGAATTTTTTATATTGTCTGCAATGTAAATCAGAATGGTGAATGGAAGATTTCCCGGAAACACTAACAGATCTGCAAATTCACAGTCATACAAATCTGAGGAAAGCGTTGGTATATATCGAACAGAAACCAATCACATTATCTGTGGCTAGTTCATACTTACTGGACCCTTCTAAACATATGCCCCAACTACAAGAAAGGCCATCTTATGTCTTGCAAGAACTATCGAATAGCCTAGCTGATTAATGTCGCATATAAGACCCTATCCAACGTACTGTGTGAACGTCTCAAGCCGTTCTGCAACACAATAATCGGCATGTGCCAGTGTGGCTTCCGGGCCGGCACATCGACAATAAACCAAATTTCACACTGAGGCAAGACCAACGAATTTCAAGTCGAAACTCGCCATCTTTTCATCGACTTTAAAGTCGCATACCATAGAATAGGATAAACTACATGACTGACACCTTAGTAAAGATCCGACGGAGAATTACCTTAGGAAACCACTGCTACTTCGGTTTGGCAAAACAATTGGGTTCGAACCTCCTCACTCGAAAGACAAAATGCATGCTCCATCAAAGCAAAATCCTGCCAGCCCTGCTTTATGGTGCCGAGTACTGGACGATTAGTAGGAAAGGAAACCTAATATTGGATATTTGGCCATGTTTGCGAGGAGGCCGAATGGAGACACAACCGCACCACAGAGGTCATAGAGTTGGATGTAGCCCAAAAAGCCAAATCATGTCAATTGAACTGGCTCCTAGGATCGAGAAGGCAAGGAAAACCGAATCACTATTTTAAAAGCCAATCCATCGCGGTTGCCAGAGGACTCGTCTGGAGAACTGGAAGCAGCGATCCCCCGGTACAGTGTCTCAGGCAGAGACTCTTCACGATTCGTGAGCCCATTAGTATGCTTACTGTACAAAATTCGCTGTCGCGATTCTATACAAAAATCGATTGAATATAGTTGACAAAACTCTACAGACCCCAGAAATAAAGCCAGTTTTTTCCAAAATCAAATTGATTGTTATGTAAGACAATGTCAAAGTTATTCAAGTAAGTTTATTTCATTAGTTCATCAGATGCAATTGTGCAACATCGCTTGAAGCGTTTCTTCGAAAGACTGAATCTTTATTTTTTTTTATTGATTAGGTACTCATTAAAGGTAGGAACTGTTTCTGTAGAAAACATAAATATATGTAGAAAATTCTTTCCGAAATAATATAAAGTTATTAAACTGAATTTAAGAACCCATCGTAGATCGCGCAACTTAGTTGAACTATGTTTTTTTCGTCCCTAGGAAGCACGTGTGTGATTTCTAATGAATAGGAGAACTACTCGAAAAGAGTGAGACTGAATTGTTTCTATATGTTTCAATAAAATTGTGTTTCCCTGATGCTTCATAAGAAAAAGAAGAAAAGATCACCCCAACATCCTTAAAGTTAAATGTGGATAGACCAAAGCAAGGCTTCATTGTACTATGTTATTATAAGCTAACCTTTTTTTTAAAATGCACACGCACTAAAGGGATTTATCACGTATTGGCTACATAGCACGGGCGTTACGGAAATCAAGATTTAAAAGAAAAGGAGAGAGTGTTATGTCTGGAATTTTCCCAGAAGAGCTTAAATGTGCAAACGTAAAACCTCTTTTTAAAAAAGGAAGCAAAAAAGAAAAAAATAATTATAGGCCAATTTCATTATTGCCTTCTATTTCTAAGGTATTTGAAAAAGCAGTTAAGAGTATTTTCAATTTCAATTTTCAATTTATTTCAATTTATTTATTTATTTTGTTGGTTTGTACATTAAGAAAAGTATCTTTTATAGTACTTAGAAAGTTAAATTGATTTACATTAAATTCAAATGTCTTAAAGCTAAATTACATTATTATTTTTTAACAGATAAGAGAAAGCTATAAAGGAAAGGGAGGATAAAAGATAGTGAGAGATATTATATTAGATGCGAGAAGGAGTCGATGAGAAATAAAGAAGAGGAGTGGGTCTTAAAATACCTAAAAAAAATAAACTTCTTCAGTTCAAAGCAGTTCGGTTTTATTACTGGTCGATCTACTGAAGACGCTCTGATAGATTTCTCTGCGGGAATTGTCTAAGTAGCGCAAAGGGAATCTGACTTGGTGTTCCCCAAGGCTCTGTTCTTGGGCCAATTTTATTGCTGATCTACATCAACTCTATATTTGAACTGCCTTTGGTGGGTAAAGTAATGGCTTTTGCTGATGATTTGGGTATAGCGTATGAGTCAGTCAACAGCCTCAATTTAGTGGCTGACTTAAATCTTGACGTAAGAATATGGTTTTAAGAATATGGTTTGCCCAACATAAGCTAGTAGTCAGTAACAAAACCAAACTTATGTTTTTTAGTCTCAGTAATGATGTGATTCCAGACATCGATATTGTATTTCATGCCTCAAATTGCGTAAAGTTCAAATTGTTTAATAGTAATTGTTTCGACTCAGGCCCTAATAACGCATTTAACGCTAATGTTAATAATATATATTAGCCGCGGCCAAGTGAAACGCATTGATCTCTGCTTAGGACTAAATGCTTTATTGTTTACTTCCTAGGTACTAACTTATGCTAAGCTATACTCTGAACAGTATGGTTCAAAGGTATTGATACATATCACTCTTCTCCACTTAATATAAAACTTTAATATATAATATAAAACTTTACGGATATAGTATTTATATATAGTATTTAGGTATATCTACCATTATAAAGTTTTCTTAAAAATCCATTTAAGTTAATTTAGTTATTTTTCAAGGCTTTGTTTTGCATTTCTTTTAACCTAGCTGATCTTCGCGGAACGAAATACTCTACCTCATCGTCGACAGATCTCTTCCTTTTCTTCGATTGGTCTAAGGCAAAAGTAACAATCTTTTGTTTATTTGGGATAATTGTAGGTAGTATACATTTGTTTTGGTTACCCGTATTTTTTTTAACTGATTTACATGCGCAGATCGGTTATAACCATCTACATTTATCAGATACATTACATTTCCTATTTTCTTAATTACAAACCCAAAAACCCACTTATATCCTAAACCTGATTTTAGTTTATATAATACTTTCTCTCCCTTTTTAAATAGTATCTTGCAATGGCTTATGGAGACCGTTCGATTGCTTTTAGTTTCGGAAGGTTTTTTGAAATTTTCAGATTTGCGATTCACATTATCGATTTTGACTTTAATTTTTGGATTGATATCGTCAATCAGCGTTTTGGGTTTATATTGGAAGAGTAAAGCATGGGGACAAACTTGAGTAACAGTAGATGGTGTTGCGCGATATTTTAGTAAAAACCGATCCAACAAAGTCTGAACAGGCAGACAACAATCTAAGTCATTATTACCTAACATTTTTTTCAACCCCGATTTAACAGTTTGCACTGCTCTTTCCGCGAGTCCGTTGGACTGTGGATGATATGCCGGACTTTTGAGACATCTTATAGTTTCCTTTGCAAAAGCTCAAAAACGCTTCGGAGTTGTATGGTGGTCCATTATCAGATACTATTGTTTTTGGTAGGCCAAAGTATGAAAATATGGATCTCAATGTAGCAATGAGGCTCTCGGCATTTGTATTTTTCATAATCTTGACATCTATCTATTTTGAAAAGCTATCTACCAAAATAAGAAAATACGTATTTCTAAAGTAAAAGAAATCTATATGGATTCTCTCGAAAAAGTATAATGATTTTGGCCAGGAACTTAATGCGGTCGAACAGGATTTATTACTCAACCTAGCACAAATTTCGCAACCTAGTACATAATCTTCTATATCCTTTTCAATACCATCCCACCAAACGTAACTTCGTGCTAGGATCTTCATCCGCACGATACCCACATGCGTCTCGTGCAGTACTTCCAAAACTTTAGGAACTAAAATCTGCGGAAAATTAACCCGGTCTTTGAAGTAGAGACAATTGTTTTCATAATTCAATTTATTTCTCCTTACAAAATATGGTCTTAACTCCGACGGTGCCTTTACCGGCCAACCATTACGATTCATTTCTTGAACTTGCTGTAGCACTTTGTCGTTAGTGGTTTCTCTTTGAACCATTTCTAAATCAACATTATCAGCCATAAACGGTTTTAAGAAGTTTACGGAAAATTTTTCCAAACTTGTCGGATTAGGCAAGGGCAGTCTTGAAAGCCCGTCCGCGTTTGCCATTTGAGAGCCCTTTTTATACCTCAGTGTGTATTGATACATGCTCAAAAATATCGCCCATCTACATAGCCTACCGTCAGCTACAGACGGTGCGGCTTTCGTAGAACTAAACATTTCTTTAAGTGATTGATGATCGCTGTATATGGTAAACTTCTTTCCATATATATACCGGTGAAACTTCTTGACTATAAAGACTATTGCCAGTGCCTCCCTATGCAGCTGGGAATAGTTTCTCTCTGCTGAGCTTAAGGTACTGGATGTGAATAATACTGGACGGTCAATACCGTCAATAACGTGAGACAAAATACCACCTATGCCATAAGGAGTGGCATCACAGTGAAGGACAATTTCCTTTTGCGGATCGTAGTGAACTAAAAGATTATTTTTCAACAACAGCTCTTTACTTTTATTGAAAGCGTCATTGCTGACCAAACAAACTTAGTATTTTTCTTTGTTAGTGCATATAATTGACTGAGCTCGGTGGATAAGTTAGGAATAAACCGTGAATAATAGTTGATCAACCCTAAAAAGGATCTCAACTGATCGATATTCTGAGGAACAGGGGCCTTTTGAATTGCCTCAAACTTGGCAGTGCTTGGCTTAATACCCTCATGTGTAATTACATGGCCAAGGTACTCAATATTTTTCTTAAGGAACTGACATTTATTCAAGTTCACCTTCACCTTAAATTTCTCCAACCGACTTAAAACAACTTCCAAATTTCTCTTGCACTCCCCCTCATCCTCCCCACCTATCAAAATATCATCCAGATAACACCGAACTTTTGGAATACCTTTAAGTATTTCATCCATTGTAGCCTGAAAAATGGCTGGTGCACATTTGATGCCGAAAATTAGTCGTCGAAATCGAAATAGGCCTTTATGCGTGTTAATTGTTAGTAATTCCTGGCATTCCTCCACAACTTCCAGTTGCTGGTAGGCTCCTTTTAAGTCTAAAACGCAAAAACACGAACAGCCTGATAGGTTCGCAAAGATGTCATCCACGCGGGGAAGAGGATAGTGGTCGGTTTTTACAAATTTATTTACTTACACCTTACAATCCACACACAATCTAATTCCCCCTTTCGGTTTTTCGACAACTACAATAGGAGATGCCCACGCACTATACCTCACAGGATACAAAATTTCGTCCGCCACCAAGCGATCTAACTCTTTGTCCACGGCTTCCCGTAGACCAAATGGCACTGAATAGGGTTTGCAAAAAATCGGAGTCGCATGTTCTTCCAAGAGAATTCTCGCCTTAAATTTCCTTATAGGATCCAGCTTATTAGAAAAAACGAAATTGAATTTCTGAGTGATATTTCTCACTGACACTTCTTCTTTTATCATGCTGTTATTTGCCAACTTTCCCACTTTAAACCTTTCTCTCCATCCAACAAATAATTTATCTAGCCACGAACGACCCATTAGTGGAGTAAATGACTTTACTTATAAAATTGTAACTATCGGAATCATAGTCACTCTCTATCTCTATATTAGTTTTAATACTTTTAATGTTCTTGTTCTTCTTTTCGTACTCCTTGTACTCAGTGCGTCCTTTGTTTGGAGTATCGCTGGAAGAATTACTTGAATATCGATCTCTTTTCCTATAACAATTTTTCGCCAAATGACCCCACTCTCTACAATAATAACATTGATACTGTCTACGGCCATACCTATTCTTAAGTCTATCCGGGGATCTAGATCTCTGGGTCACTCCACGCCTGCTATTACTTGAGTTACTTCTGGTCTTGGAAGGATCCATTTTTACTTGTGCTCTGTTTATCATCTCGTTTCCATTTGAGTCACCCATGTTACTTAGCTCCTGCTGAACCATTTCCATATTTAACGCGATTTCACAGCATTCATCAAAATTTTTTGGCGTTGAGTCAATCAATTTCGATTGAATTTTTTTGTTGCTTATACCCATCAGCAACCGGTCCTTAAGAGCATCCTCCAAAAATTCTTTATATGCACATGTGTCTGCTAAACTTTTTATAGTCACGATGTAGTCCGCTATCGTTTCATCAGCATTTTGATTCCTTTCCAAAAACTTGTATCTCTCAGCTGTTACATTCCTTTTAGGTGAAAAATGTGTTTTGAGAAGTTTAATTAATTCCTCAAACTTGAAATCTTCTGGCATCTTAGGTGATGTTAACGTTTTTGATACTTTATATAAATCTGCTCCACCCATACCAATTAAGAATGATGTCCTATCCGCACTTTCCTCGATTTTATTGAGTTTTAATAAGTGCTGCATACGCTCAATATACGAGTCGAAATCTTCGCCAATATTAAAATATTCAATTCGACCGATAAAACTAGACATTTTCGAGTTCTTCGCATTCACTTTATCTTCAAATTTGTTCTTCACTTCAGTTTAAATAATGTTCACTGTTCATTGAAAAAAATTACAGTTTTTTCTTCTTTTTTTTTGTAACTCAATATGACGAGTCTTAAGCAATGCATAACCAGTTATACAAAAAAAATCCGTAATTGCCATTTGTTCTAATGGTGTACTTGTTTTTGTTGTTTTTCCTCGTCGCCAATAATAGCCGCGTTTTATTATCCCAATGATCTTGATACGGATCCGATCTGATAATAAAACGATCTGGATCATCAGTGGCAAGTTGTGGCAACAGTTGTTTTTAACACATAACAGACGATACCAGGTATTTCAAGTTTCGATTGGCACTCAGCCATATTGCAAATATAGGGTACAATGTGACGTCACAATATGATCGCTTGTTGTGTCGGGGGTGTTGCCATTTGAATACAAATCAACATACATTTTGCACTCAATATTTTTTTTTCAAAAACTATGTTCAAATGTTATGTTCAAATATGCAACATATTAACAGTATTGTACTGCTAATATTTCCATTAATTTTTGTGTATTATATTACGAAGCAAAACGTCTCAAAAGTCGCAGTGGTAAATTATTCGAATATGAAAATATGCTAATTGATTTTTTTGTGTTATTAATAGTGTTTCATATTTTGGTCTGGCAATATTATTGTGTTCCTATAATTTCCTATAATTTAAATAAGCAACGCCACGAAAAAACAGGTAGTGAGTTTTGTAATTACATTTTGGATCACGATTAATGATCCCGATAAATAGCAAGATCCTGTGTTGTTTTTGTTTTACGTATTAAATTGATCCAGACCCAGATCCGCATGGATAATAAAACACAGCTAATATATATTAGCCGCGGCCAAGTGAAACGCATTGATCTCTGCTTAGGACTAAATGCTTTATTGTTTACTTCCTAGGTACTATCTTATGCTAAGCTATACTCTGAACAGTATGGTTCAAAGGTATTGATACATATCAGTTAACTGTAACGCAAATTGCTTTAAGATTGAAACCGTAACCCAATTTAAATATCTAGGTGTTACAATCGACAGAAGTCTGAGTTGGTTTGTGCATTTCTCAAATCTTAAGCAATATCTGCACTCTGTCATTCGCAGCTTTTATCAACTAAGAAGATTTTGTTCTAACAACACCTTAAAAACAATTTGTTACGGAATATTTCATTCTAAGTTGCGGTATGGTATAAGCTGTTGGAGGGGCGCCAGCAGATATAAGATACAGCAATTAGCTGTGTTGGAAAATCGCCTATAAGAAAGATAAGTAACTCTGCCCTTTTAGCTCATTCTATGGAACTTTTCAGAAATACAAACATTCTTCCTATTAGACATTTATTTTACTATAGGGTGCTAAAGGCTTTCTTTGTTAGAGGTGGTTATATGCAGAGTCTAATTTTTGACACATATAACTTACGCAGCAATTTCCAAACTCGGGTTGCCATCCCGGCCTTTCGCACAGTAAATTTTATTTATATCCAGGAAGTTGTTTAACAGACTCCCTGCAGATATACGAATCATAATATAACATATAACTCTTTTCTCCTTCTTAAGTAAAGTAAAATCTTGGCTCCTTGTTTTCGAACAAAATGAATATGAAGTTTTACTGCGCTATATTGTTTAGTTTTGCTTAATTATTTATTTATATTTAGGAAGCATAGAGTTACTCGCTTTAAATGTATAAATGTTTTTTTTTTCTCTGTTCTCTTGTCATTATTAACTATTCAAACTTTTGCCAACTAAATGTACCCTTATAACTTTGATACAACTCTTTTCATTTATATATTTTCAATTCTATTTATTTTTGTCCGCTCTTCTTATTTTTAATTGCTCAGTGCTCACCCCACAAAAGAATAGCTATTGGTTTAAAGCAGTGACTCCCAAAGTGGTCCAGGTGCACCCCCAAGGGTCCACGGGAGACTCGACGGGGGTTTACATTGGCATGAAAATATATCTGGTTTCGATAGTAAAAACAAATTATTTAAGTTAGGCTGGCATATTATGGATCAGATAGCCTGTTTATTTAGCATTAATTCCCTTTTATTAAAACCTCCCTTAATTTTTTGCGTAGCGTATTTTAAGAAGATCAGCGACTGTTACTTGTAAAATCTTGCACATTCGATGTTCAGTGCAACGCGTGTCGAGACTTGCAACGCATCGCCCGTAACGCTTGTTCAGACGTGCAAAGGGACGAAATAGAGCTTGAACCAAAGCACTTGGCCAACGGTCGGTTGCGCAGACAGAGGATTTAAGAGAACAGAAATGGTGCGTAAGAGACTTAGGTTGTGAAGGTTATCTCATAAATTTAACAATGCCTAACTCAACTTTGTTTTTCTTTTATATATATATAAATAGAACTCAACTTTGTTTTTCTTTTATATAATATATACGAGTAAATAAAACAAACAAAAACAAAATCATTAAAATAAAAAAAAAATGCACCATAAAATAATTTCTCCCTGATGCTAAAATTTCATTCTTAAAAACTACTACGTAAAAAAATTATTTAAACCTGTAAACACTCATCCATTAATGTTTTTCCAAAAACCCACAGGTAGCGGTGGTATAAAACCGGGATACCATCCCTCGTCTGTACCAGCCCTTTAGCATCAATGTGGACAAATGCCTCCGGGGAATCAAGTTTTTGAGTAGCACCTGGAGTGCACAGTGTTAGCATGTTCCATTTGAATTCTCTCAGATCATAATCCATTGACGTTCCGTGCTTGGTTTTCGTTAGAGGGTATTCAGTATCCAAGGCTCCATGTGTCTCTCTCATAACAAGGATTGTTTGACGTGGTCAGAAAGTTACCCCGACGGCAACCCCTAACCTGGAGGGCCACCAAGAAGCATTATGAAGAACACATAATTCACGGATCTTCACGATTCGTTTAATGTTACGAACAAAGGATATTTGACATCATTCAGAGTCAAAGTCAGTTTCACGAACAGAAGTTTCAACACTTATATTGTATATTCAACTGCAGGTCTAAGCGACAATTGAACGTTCTTCTATAAAAGCACTTTATATGTTTTCACCAATCATTACTCTTAACACCCATAAATAGTAATGTAATATTATGTAGAAAGGGTTTAGGTTTTCAAGTAACTCCGAAGTAGAATCAGCTAGTATTTTAGGGGCTATCGTAGTGTTTTAGTTTTACATTCAGATATATAAAATCTACTTAATCTTATATCACATTCAAAGTTCCTTGAACATTTGTCAACTCTCTCTCCTTAACCGTCTTCAACCAAGATTTTCGAAAACCTACAACAGCTATCTACTTGGCCTCTAATAAATTATTGTTTTGACACCATTTCCGAAAAAAGCTATCTCAATTATGTCACGACTATCCTATGTGATAAATAAAACAAGTTAAATCAATCTAAGATTACCGTCCTGAAGAGACGCCTCCACAATATTCTGTCGGTAGAGACCAAACGCCCGAACCTATGATTTCCATGTGACACACAATTCCTATCCAACCTACTATAGCCATAACCTCCAACACACAACCGCTGCATCCTCTCTATCAATCTATTCAAACAACAACTACGACTATTACGACGACGACAAACGAATTATGCGACCCGGAACCATTTGCAACTCCTTACTGCATACATTCATTCGCCAACAGATTCCCTCGTGTATCTAGTTTAGAGCCGCTCGCGTAAATCTCTTATCTCATCTGTTGTATTTTGTGCCAATTGCATGTCGTCCCTGGTATCTCGTTCGTTCTCCAGCAGTGCTAGCAATTTGGAGAAAGTCAGTAAGATGAATGTTGCAGCGGCAATAATAACTCCTTCCTACAGGATGCAATACACATTCGCGACTTGCACCGCACACAATAGAGCGGAGCGTCTAAGACCCACACAATGTGAATGTGTCATCCGTTGTTATTTCGGTTGCTATCCTACAGCAGCACATCGACATGGCACCAGCAATATCATGCAGCGCCGCCGCGCACGCCATGAACGGATATGCCAGCAAAATAGTGGACTTCCTCCTCCGATGCCGTGTGGCCTACACGAACTTGACCCAGTCTCGATGTTAGGCTAGAGCCACAACAAATACCAACCTCGAGAAAGCCGCCAATGCAAATGTGGGCTACGGGGGTTGGTTGCGCTGAAGTTTTCCCCCTTTCCGTCCCTCATTATCTCATTATAAGTTCAAAATTATGGCGAAGTTAACGATTCCACGGCCGGCGGTGTTTTATAGGAACGATGACTGCATCGTTATCGCCGTACCATTGCTGCACGCTTCAGATGGAGTCTAGCTGCATGCTACAGCAATTAGATGCAAAAACTATGGTCAGCGATTTGTTTCTCTTCTCCGAGCACGCGCGCGTATGTTCGCCGCGCTATAAACTTGAACTTCAAATATGGAGCAGTCATTTTTTATTTTCAATTCAAGTGCAATAAAATGCAATGATTGCAGGAAGGCACTGCCGGGGGCAGAGAAGCTAAGAAGAAAGAAACAAAATGTGATAACAAAAAAATAGCAAACCTCATAGAAGCAAAAAATGATTAAAACGCTTGAAACTATAAATAATCGGCAATGAAGAGCAAAAAACGGAACATGGTTGGAGTAAGGTACAACTGCAGTTTGAGTAGAGTACTTGTTGCCAGCAGGAGGCAGTGTGTTGTGGTGGCGGTAAGCCCGTTAGATGAGTGCTGTGATTGCTTTGCTTTTACTGAACCTCATGGCCTCGACCGCCAGTGGTACTGCATTATGATGCGGCTGGCGTTTTACTATTTCCGTGCACGGATGCACTTTCACTGGTTCTTCTCTCTATATATATATATCATCCGATGGAAGCGCTATTTAGCTCCCATATTTGCAGTTTTGCTTTGTGATGTTTGGAATCCGAGATTGGAATTTTTTGCCGATTTGTAATGATTGAAAATAGCTATGAGTGTTTCAGTTGTTTTGAAATGCAATTTTTTTTGTGTGAAATTGGATGAGTATTGGTTTCGATGTTTTATCGTACGTTTTTGTTTTTGAACCTGAGAAATATATTATTGAGTTTCACCTACGTTGTCGATCCATTTCTACGGGCGAAATGCAAGGACGTAGGTACGTATGATCTGAAACGAATTTATGAGAAACTGATGGCACTGTCATCCGCGAGGGAGTGAAATGGATTAGAGATAGCAGACAGGAAATAATGCTTTTATTTTAAACGAGCAATTATTCTTGTATACATTTATATATTCACGCCCCTCATGTTCGGGTGTGGAACTGGAACGGCAACGTATGTTAAGCTCATTGAATTCCGATCTCGACAGCATAACTTAGTGGGATGTAACTAATAGTGGAATTTAATGCTTCCAAAACGCAATGCTGTCTTCTGTCATTAAAGCTAAATCCTAACACCATGCTGCTGCCCATGAATGGCACTTGCATCGTTGAAACCGAACGACTTTGTATTCTGTCGCCAAGAACGCTGCGAAATGCGTAGGCTTCCTTAAGCGCTGCAAGAAATATTTTACTCCCTCTGATCTGGCTACAATGTATAAGGCGTTTATCCGCCCAAAACTTGCGTACAATGCGCATATCTGGTCTGGTTCACCAATTACTTTATATAACATCGCAAGATCGCTATTTCCATGATAATTGCTCAAACGAAATAGTCAGTTGCATTCCACCCCTAGAACATTTCAACCGGAATACCCGCTGTGCAAGGAATGCGCATCAGTATACCCCTAAGCATGTATTAGGACGTACAGTGAAATACAAGGAATCTTTCCATAGCCGTACAACACGAATGCTTCATGTTTCCTAGACATTATAATCTACAAACATTCAAAACCAACGTGCATCGGCATCTCTCCATATCGTCTAACCCTAATTTCCTTAACGCCCGCTCGTATTCAAAAATCCCCTTAGTGCGAGTAGATTATAAAAAAAAAATGTAAGTAAAACTTCTTTACGCACGGTTTACTTGGGGAGTAAGCTGGTGAATGCGACACGGAAGTGTAGACCAATGTAGACTTCCGGCGCAACGGAAGTGTAGACCAATGTAGAGTTACGATGCAACGGAAGTGTAGACAAACGTAGACTTCCAGCAATACAGAAGTGTAGACAAACGTACACTCTTTTGTTACAACCTTTCGGCGGGAAGGTTCGTGGAATGGGTAAACACAATTGAATCTCCTCAATAGAGGGCAATACTAAGCTCATCATCTATCCAAAGCGATCCAAAGGA
Organism: Portevinia maculata; assembly: GCA_949715645.1. Taxonomy (NCBI): domain Eukaryota; kingdom Metazoa; phylum Arthropoda; class Insecta; order Diptera; family Syrphidae; genus Portevinia; species Portevinia maculata. Next base: position 78,447,356 of record OX454526.1, on the reverse strand, counting down.
GAACAGTTGCCGACAGATGGAATTTACCGGAAGTGAGTAAAGTCATTGTGTCCATTAATCGCAGTTCATTAGTTGGAAATATAGAGCATCACCGTCATCGTCAGATTTTCAGGTCGGACGGCAAAACACCAAAGTTTGAGCTAGGGAGCTGAAATTTATAATATAGACTCTCCAGGGGCTCTTAATGCTCATGTGTAAATATTTTCAAAATTCGCCACTGACACGCCCACAATTTAAAAAAAAAAAACAAAAGTTTGAGCTAGGGAGCTGAAATTTATAATATAGTCTCTTCAGGGGCCCTTGATGCTCATGTGTAAATATTTTCAAAATTCGCGTACTGACACGCCCACAATTTAAATTAGATGGAGCGAAAGAAGTTTTACTTCAGTCGTATGGTCTTAAGCACACTCATTTTTTTTTAAGTAAAACTTCTTTACGCACGCTTGACTTGGGCTAAGCTGGTGAATGCGTTACGGAAGTGTGATCGGCGAGGCAAACGGAAGTTGAGAGGGAAATATAAGTTAATATAAGTTAGGGAAGATAGAAAGAGAGAGAGTTACGTCTCGTATATTACTGTAGGAGCAAGAGAGAGAGGTGCGAGCACAAATTTTCTTTCTCTCTTTCTCTCATAGACTGTTACGTTTCATATACCTAAGACACAGTGCAGGCCTATTGTCTATATCACACTGTAGGACCAAGAGAGAGCAGTGCGCGCGCACATTTTCTTTCTCTCTTCCGTTCATAGCGAGTGTATGAAATATATATACATGTATATCTCAGCCATCAATTGGTGATACATATATGTGTTGATCACTGTGTTTTGGACGATGGAACAAACATCGTAATGGTAAGAAAAATAATTAAAGGTATATTTGTTTCTTTATTATTGATTTTACCACAACTTATATTTATTTTAATTTCTGCGCTACGCGTTTCAAAACGAAAGTTTCATCTTCAGGCGCTTTTTCTATTGTTTTGTTATTTTTTATATATTATGTTATGTTGTTTGGCAGTTTGTTTTATGTATACTGGTGTCTATTGTTGTTTGTTTCTTGTCTTATTTGTGGTTTTATTCTTGTTCCGTTATTAGGATGATGTACTTGAGTGCGGTGTCATATAGTGCGTTTGTTTTAAATAATAATATGTCGTTTAGTAATCTATCCCCTTCTGTTTTGTTAGCTTTTTATATTTCATATTCTTCAAGGGCGTCAAGTAGTCTGCTCTTGTTGTGGTTGTTGTCAATTAAGTGTAGAGCGTTGGACTTTGTATTTTGTTTTGGTTTATGTTCTATGAATCTTTCGTGGTAGCTTCTTCCTGTCTGACCTATGTAATATTTGTTAGAGTCGTCGCATTTGACGGACACGCAACTGGAGACAAAAACAACAATGAAAAATAAAAAATCAATTCAAAAATATTAATTTAGCAATCAATGAAAACCCATAATAAATTTATATATTTGTAGAAAATTTATATAATATGTATATGTATATACATGTACCTATATATTATACATATATAAATATATAAACATATATATATATATATGCATATAGATGGAGCTAAAGAAGTTTTACTTCAGTCGTGTGGTCTAAAGCACATTCGGTTTTTTTTGCAAGATTTTACTTTCCCAGCACTAATTCAAAAAAAACATAGTTAAAAAGACCTTAAAGAAGAATAAAAGTGAAAAAGTTCGCAGGCGCTTATAAAAAATCCCCATTTTAAATGACAAAATTGATGCTTTGATGCAAAAATTGTTGTTATACCCCATTCTAATAGTATATTAATTTTGACTCAAAGCTTGTAAAAAAGTAAATAAATAAATATTAGGCATTAACGTACATACGTCATACAGAGCCTTAAAACTAGCTTCTCCAAGCTTTTGCCTGTGGGAAGTGGAAGGGTGAAGGGAACTAACATTTTAATCCAAAACGGCAAATTTGAGAAGCTTCTTATGACAATTGATATGTACGAGTATCTTGGGTGTTTGTCAGACGTACACAGTGGAAAAACTTTTTAGATGTTACTTAGCTCCGCTGGGATTTTAACCTGCGACCTTTAGATTAGTAGTACAACACACTAACATCACCGCCATTGTGTTTACTCACAGCTTGTAATATACCCTAATATTGGCCGTAGACCCCTAAAAGTTACTATACTCGGGATCAACATAGACAGAAATGTCGATGTCCGTCCGTCCATCGGCTAAAATTAAGCCCTACAACTCGAGCTAGAAAGCTAAAATTTAAAAAACACCGCCGAAATAAATAGGAATTTTTTAAAATCCGCCCACTAACACGCCCACAATTTCAAAAAAAAATTAGTTTCAACATATGGAACATATACTCTCTAGGGGCCCTTGATGCTCACTTGTAAATATTTTTAAAATCCGCTTACTCACACGACCACTATTTAAAAATTATCGTAAATGAAAGTCTTATTCTTCGCAAAGTGCGTAGATAAAGTTGTTTTGAACAGTTCCTTTATATGAAGTTATCTGCCATGCTTTCTTAGAGGCGTTTTTCGATAAAATCCTTTAAATGTTTTATAACCGAATATGTAGATTCTTCTTAACAATTCACCTAGACATAGCTTTTTGACACTCTCACTTTATGAGTTATAGGGTGTCCAACGGTTCGCTCATGCGCTCAATTTCTTTCAAAACTTATTTGCCCATAATGAACTTAATCACCTGTCAACTAATTTATTAGTTGGTTACCTACCAGCCGCGTCCGCGGGTGGTGGATAGGGGGACCTCGGTACGATACGTTCGTGATCCGAGGTTTTAGAGTTATAGCGGCGTTTTATACACCGTCAAAGCTCTATCGCGAACCAAACCAAAAACAAGTATGCAGGAACAACTAAAAGATATAACTACTCCAGGTGGTACTCGCATGGGCGAAAATCCACCCGTGATCTTTTCGACCGCGGTCGGGGCACGGATTCTGGAGGCCCCAACTGACATACTTATACCCCCCGCCTGTACAGGCGTGGATCTTCGAGTTGCGAAAAGGTTTGCTTCCGAAGATTCCTGCAGTTCTATCTCCGACACGTTCGGTAGACTGGGCTGGAAAAATGGAGAAAGTGGCGGAGAGATTCAATCTGATACGCTTAATCTTCAGACCAATAGACAGACAGCCGATAGGTACGATGCTGCCGACGAGGCCTGTGAAACCGAACAGGTGAAACGGGCTACAGAGGCGGCGTCCACTGGTCAGCATCCATCTAAGAGCCAGCGAAAGAGGAAAAGGAGAAAGGCGGCTATCGTGCGGCGCAAAAAAACTGCACCGCCAGTTGAAGGCGCAAGCGCTGAGAACGGCACTAAACCGGCGGCGGCGGCAAAGAGATGCAGGTCGGCAGAGGTTACCCCAACCGAAACCAGCCAGCTGACTGAAACCAGCGGCGGCAAAGAGATGCAGGTCGGCAGAGGTTACCCCAACCGAAACCAGCCAGCTGACTGAAACCAACGCTGCCTCCCCATCCAATAGCTCGAACAGGAAAAAACGGAGGAAGAAGGCCTCAAGCACTCCTGTCGGTGGAACTGCGCGCGCACCTTCTGCGTGCCCTTCCACTAGAACACTTCCAGCTGATGTATTTCCAATGATTGTATTTACTCAGATTAACCTTCAACACTCCAAGGCTGCTACTGCACTCATCAGTAAGAAGCTTTCTGTGTTGAATACAAAAGCCCACATAACATCATTACAGGAGCCATGGGTGTGGAAAAATCGCATCTGTGGCCTTGGAGGTGTCCGTGGCACTACGATACTCTGTGACGAGCGGTCCGAGAGACCAAGGGCTTGTCTTGCTGTGTCGAACATTCTCTCACTGACTAAGCTTGGACAATTTTGTGGCCAAGATTTGGTTGCTGCAGCCGAAACGAATGGAGATTGGAAGACCTTAGTCGTAGCGTCATCTTATCTCCCCTATGATTCGGTAGTGCCTCCACCACCGAGGGCAATTGCTGAACTCATTGACTATTGCGAAACCAGGAAGATGGGCCTAGTTATATGCTGTGATGCCAATGCTCAAAACACTGTTTGGGGCAGCAGCAAATGCAACATGCGAGGAAACCATCTCCTGGATTTCATTCTATCATCTGATCTTACTATCAACAATGTTGGCTCGCAACCAACTTTTGTGACGTCAAGAAGACAGGAAGTGATCGACCTAACTTTATCAAATAGATACTTTAAGGCGGTTACTAACTGGAGGGTCTCTTCGGAGGTGTCCCACTCAGACCATAGATATATCGAATTCCAAATCCGATGCGAAGCCATAACTTTACAGGAGAGGAGGAATCCGAGAAAAACCAACTGGATACTCTTCAGGGAGGAATTACGGAAAACTCTCAAAACTCCTACCAAACTCAGGACGAGACAAAAGGTAGAGGAAGCTGTTCAAGACCTGAATAGTGCCATTACTAGCTGTTTTGAACTGACATTCCCAGTAAGCAAACCCCCTGGCAGAACGCCGGTTCCCTGGTGGAGCTCGGAACTGCAAAGAATTCGTAGAGAAGCTAGTAAGCTTCTAAATAGGTCACTCAAGACTGATTTGGAGACAGACTGGAATCTCTACCGAAGCGAAGCAGAAGGAATATAAGAGGCTAATTCGGGTATCGAAAAGTGCTTCTTATAAAAATTTCTGCGAAAAGGTTGAAACGCTGGGTGAAACTAGTAGGTTGGTTAAAGTTCTGAAAAAGGGCAAACCAGCCAAACTGGACTCACTTAGAAAACTTGATGGCACCTTCACTTAGACGAAAGCGGAAGGCTTATTGTTATCTGCTGGAGTCTCACTTTCCGGGTAACCAGATTACAATTGGTTCACAACCAGCCCCGATTACCGAGACTATGAGTGAGCCAAGACAAACAACTCGGCGTAGCTGGTATATTGCGAGGGCCGTAGTGACGGACGAGGCCATTAAATATGCTTTTGCGTCTTTTGACGGCTTCAAGTCACCTGGTACGGACGGAATATACCCAGCCATGCTGCAGCAATGTACAAACCAGTTTCTACCGACTATGAAGAAAATCTTCATCGCTGTCCTAGCACTGGCATACATTCCAACACCCTGGCGTACAGTTAGAGTGGCATTTATACCTAAAATTGGCAGAAGTGACTACTCACTCGCCAAGAGCTTCAGACCAATCAGTGTGACTTCCTTCTTGCTGAAAAGCATGGAAAGGCTGGTCAAGCTTCACGTGCGCAAAACTGCTTTGCGATTACACCCACTATCTTAGATGCCTATCAACGCGGAAAATCCTGCGAGACTGCGCTCCAAAATCTAGTTGGTAGAATTGAGGGCGCGCTTGACAGAAAAGAATACGCGATGGGCATTTTCGTCGATATTGAGGGTGCTTTTGACAATGCGACTTTTGATAGCATGTGCAACTCCGCCAAGCAATGCTAATGACTAGAACGTTGGTTGCGGATGCGGATTGTGGCCGCTATGTTATGGCGGGGGTAAACAGAGGCTGCCCGCAAGGCGGCGTTCTGTCTCCACTGTTGTGGTGTATGCTGTTCGACTCTCTGTTGAACGCACTCAACAGTTCTAATGTATACGTTCAGGCGTACGCGGATGATGTTGCCGTGCTTTCTGTTGGATCATGCCTAACGACTGTATGCAAAAAGGCGCAGGCGGCCCTTGACGTGATCGACGAATGGTGCACTAGGAATGGGCTCTCGGTCAATCCTCTTAAAACTGAGGTTTTTCTCTTTACGAGAAGGAGGAAGCTGGTCGGGTTGACTCAGCCAGTGCTAAAAGGCGTCACAATCCAACTCTCCAATGAAGCAAAGTATCTGGGAGTCATCCTGGATAGCAAACTTCTTTGGTCCAAACATGTTGAGCTGAAGACTGCCAAGGCGCTGTCTGTTTTCTGGCAGTGCAAAGGCATTTTCGGCAAGACATGGGGCTTATCACCGAAAAGAGTCCTATGGATTTATACGGCTATGATAAGACCATTTATAGCATACGCATCGGTTGTTTGGTGGAATAAGCTTTCACGTAAATACGTTACTGCTGCTTTTGCCAAACTCCAAAGGCAGGTATGTCTCGGCTGCACGGGGGCCTTCCCCAGCACGCCTGGCTCCGGCCTAGATGCACTATTGAACCTTCCGCCCCTTGATGTTTACATCATGGGCTGTACAATCAAGGCTATCTCACGTCTTACAAGAGGTGGCTTTTGGTATAACTCGCACTGGAGTTTTGATGAACTTGCGCAACGGTTGTCCTTCGACTCCTGTCTTATGGATATGCCGTCTGATGCGATGACACCGGAACTTCGGCTAAAGCGCAACTACGAGGTCGACTTTCCTCGCGTCCAGGACTGGCTCTGGCCGGACTCTGAACCTGGAAGGGAATGCAGTCGAATCTTCACGGATGGCTCCAAAACTGATCAAGGATCTGGTGCTGGTGTTTTCATGGAGAGCGACAACATTAGACTTTTCTTCTCCTTAGGCAAACATGCGTCAGTCTTCCAAACGGAGACTTATGCTATCCTCATGGCCATGGACTATGTTACGAGGAACAGGTGGAGGGGGCGAAGTATCTGCGTCTGTAGTGACAGTCAGGCTGCGCTTAAGGCCTTACTCAAACCCTTAACTACCTCCAAAATAGTACGTGAATGCAAGATATCTCTGAATTCGGTCGGAAGGCTGAATTCACTTAAACTTGTCTGGGTCCCGGGTCATAACGGGATCACGGGAAATGAGATCTCCGATGAACTTGCTATACAAATCTCAGAGGGGGACCTCTCAGGACCTGAACCAGCGATCTGTCTGCCTGCGTCCTCGGTCAGACAGACTAAGCAAATGCTCCCCGACGTCTGTGGGAAATCCGCGGCATTCCTGTTGTCTCTCAACAGAAAAGACTGCAGACAGACTACTGGCGTTCTTACGGGACACTACGCTTTTGCCAAACACATTAAGGTGCTAGGCCTAAGCGACACCACCAACTGCGAAGCCTGTGGAGAAAGCGACGACACTGCGGAACATTTCCTCTGTGATTGTCCTGTTTTTGCTCGTATCAGGTGGCAGGTATTTGGTGCGGATATGGTGAGTGCTGTAAACCTAAGCTCCTTATCATTGAAGCGCCTAGTTTGTGTGTCTGCCTGGTAGTACAATGGACCAGTATTGAGTCTGAGTGCTCTAGTGCAGAAAGTCTCACACACAAAAAAAAAATTAAAATTATTAGTTGTGTTACAACTTTAAAGTGATTTTCAAAAAAATTATTGTTTACCACAAATCGATTTAAAACATAGGGACGGGCTACAGTCCGCTTGGGCCAACTGTTGGATACCCTATTCTTATTCCTATCCTTCATAAGTGGGTGTGACAAAAGTCTAAGTATGGTTGAATTGTTAAGAACGCTCTACATATTTTGTTATATAACAAAACTTCTGGAAGAATAGCTTAAAAGTACCTACCGATTTTTTTTATACCCTATTCTAAAGGTATATATTAATTTTGGCGCATAGTTTGTAACATACCTTAATATTGCCCGTAGACCCCTAAAAGTTACTATATTATTATGATCAGCATCGATAGTAATGTCGATCTAGCCATGTCCGTCCGTCCGTCCGTCCGTCTGTCGGCAAAAATTAGGACTTTAAACTGGACCTAGAGAGCTGAAATTTTAACCATATACTCTCTAGGCTCCCGAAATAATCAAGTTTACGAATTTTTGAAATCCGCCCACAGACACGCCCACAAACTCAAAAAAACAAAATTTTGGAAAAAATCGAATTTTGAGCTAGAAAGCTGAAATTTTTTATATATGATCTATGACTCCTAAAACTGCTCGGGATAAAAAAATTTCAAAATCCGCCCACTGACACGCCCACAAATAAATAAGATAATTTTTTTATACCCTATTCTAAGGGTATATTAATTTTTGAAAATCCAAAGTTTGAGCTAGGGAACTGAAATTTATAATATATACTCTATATGGGCCCTTTATGCTCATGTATAAATATTTTCAAAATCCGCCCACTGACACACCCATAATTATTTTTTTTTTTTTTTTGAAAATTCAAAGTTTGAGCTAGGGTGCTGAAATTTATAATATATACTCTCTAGGGGCCCTTTATTCTCATGTGTTAATTTTTTTTAAATCCGCCTACTGACACGCCCACAATTAAATAAAACAATTTTATTGAAACACCCAAGTTTGAGCTAGGGAGTTTTTTTTTGATTAAATCCTTTAAATGTTATATAACAAAATATGTAGAGCGTTCTTAACAATTCAACCATACTTAGACTTTTGTCACGCCCACTTATGAGGGATAGGAATAAGAATAGGGTATCCAACAGTTCGCCCAAGCGGACTGTAGCCCGTCCCTATGTTTTTTTTTTCTTAATTTTAAAAAATGTATTACTAAAAACTTTGTTATTTTTATTGCTCTAATAAAAAAATGTTGTTAACTTAATTATTCAAAAAAAGAGCTTAAATTTGTTTAAATATCGTTGTTTTATTGTCAAAGAGCATAACTTAAAAAAAAACATGAACTATTAGTAACACGTTTCGAAAAATCTTAAGTTGAAAACCCCGGTGCGTGAGACCGGCGTCACCATTGATCAAAGTCAAATTTACGTCACCATTGGCGGGTTATAAGAACTACATTTGCTGACGATTGATTCATCATAAGCAAAAATCAATCATATGTATTGTAGGGCAATGGGAATCGTATTAAACCGAAAAAGACAGAATACCTCTGCTGTCCGTTCTCTGACCCACTCCGTAATGAAGCCTGATCGAATAAGAAGTTCAAAGATCCGAGGGCGACTTCACGTCAAAGCACATTTCTCAGAGAAAATGGAGCGCGATCGGCTCAGTTGATACTTTTATGTTCAAAGAAGAGATCCGAACCCCGTCAAAATGGCAATATCAATCATGTCTCATTTCATCTGCCTCACCAGGTGAGGACTAAACGGACGAATATAGACAATTTTCATCTGCGTGTTTTTCCCATCTTGAACCAGACTTAAGGTAATCACATTTATTTTCGTAATCTTAGTTTACTTGGTGTATAATTAATTTAACTTCTTCTGTATATTTCTTCTGTATCTCCATCTTTCTTTACTTTAACAAATTTCTTTTCTTCTTATCTTTTTTTATCTTCTTTCTAAATACATTTTCAATATGTTGTTCTTGACTGCCAAGTCATTTCAAGGGTTTGGATCGAGCCTGGCCAATCCATTTTTCCAATTTTATATATTTTAGTGTCTAGAAAGTAAAAAGTAAAACTCCCTACTTTTTTGTTAGCAAAGCTGTGAAGTTTTAACGGTTTTTTTGGCCCCACAAGAAAAAAAACAAACACTTAGCGGCCAGATATAAAGGGTTTTTCAACAGGGACGCTACAAAAGTAGAGCGACAGGGACAGCAAACGACGCCGAATTTCTTGCCGCTCTTTTGACATTTTTCTTTAGTAAGGTTTGCCATTTCATGGTGGAAAGATATACGAGCCAACAACGAGTCGAAATTATTAAAATTTACTACCGAAATTCGGAGTCAGTGGCCTCAACGTTAAGAGCGCTACGTCCAATTTATGGTCGTCATAATCGTCCTAGCAGATCAACAATTGAGCCTCTAGTGGAAAAATTCGAATACACAAGCACAGTGCAAAATGTTCCCGTGCCAGTGAGACAAAGAATGCCCGTAGTGTCGAGAATATTGCTGCCGCTGAGTCTTCAGTTGAAGAAAGCCCAAATGTGTCTCTCACACGTCGTTCTCAAGCGTTGGGCATCTCTGTGACGTCGTTGTGGCTAATTTTGTGGCTACCGTTCACTGATAACCGAATATTTTTGGCCCCAATTGGATGATATGGACTTGGAGGACATGTGGTTCCAACAGGACGGCGCCACAAGCCACACAGCGAATGCCACAATCAATTTATTGGAAACCAAGTTTGGAAACCGTGTTATCTCACGAAATGGTCCAGTCGCTTGGCCGCCTCGGTCGTGCGATTTGACGCCGTTAGACTATTTCCTGTGGGGCTACGTCAAGTCTATGGTCTATGCCAACAAGCCAGCGACGATTGATGAACTTCGTACGAATATCGAAGGTGAAATTGCAGCAGTATCGGCCGATTTATGCTTGAAAACCGTCGAAAATTGGGTTCAGCGTCTGGACTTCTGCAAGCGTGCCCGTGGTGGCCATGCAAAAGAAATCGAGTTCCATACATAATGGCATCGAACGTACTTTCACAGGAATAAAGAATTTCATTGATATCCAAAACCGTTTTTGTTTTATTTAAAAAAAACTTTTGTAGCGCCCTTATTGAAAAACCCTTTATTACACCAAAATGTTTAGCAGAGGCCAGAGATCCTGAAACCCGTACAAAATCCCATACACTGAGCCATAGAAATGTACGACATGGCCGCAGCTGAAGTACTAGGTATTAGGGATGATCGATGTACATCGATGTTCACAAAACATCGATGTTGAGAGAATAAATATCAATCTTTTGACATCGATGTTTAAGTAAGCAAAACATCGCATAATCGATATTAAGAACAAAGCATAGGCCTTCGATGTTGCCAAAAAAGAACCTACTTTTAAATAAAAATTTTGAATATTTTTTTCGGGATATACTCTCTGTCAATATCGTAATAGACTGAAGGGAAAGCTCCTCCAAAGAAGTTTTTGATTTATGATGTACATGATACATACATGTGTTTATATTTACTGTATATGTATATATAATATCCCAAATCTTATACAAGGTGGCGCAAAAATAACCTTCCGATGTTGCGAAAGTCACCGACCGATTATTGCTCAAATAAATAGTCACCAATATTCCGCGTTCTGGAGTAGTGTAGCGTAACATTGTTTATTAACGTGTATTTCGCATGTGTTTACTACACAAATGTCAAAACAGAACTGACATTAGGGGCCAATCGCAAAATTTATAGCATTTTCTGATAGGAGGGATTACTTTTGCGCCACCTTGTATTTACTTAATTACTTACCTACTTTTGTTTTTTTTTTAACTACTTATTAATAAATACGATACCTAATAGATGATATAAATTCAAGTACTTATGAATATTGTTTGTTTACCCTAATAGTCGGCATTCTATAAATTCATTATATAACCTCGATGTTAACGAACATCGATGTTTTGAGTTCGATTATTATCGATCATCGATGTTCAGCCATCGATGTTTTGCCAACATCGCTCATCACTACTGCGTATATTATTACGTCAAAGTGTTATGGTAGAAACACATCAACACTTCAAAGTCGCCTTCAACTTTGACAACCACGTCGCACGTTTATAAACCAATGCTTTTTAATGGGATGGAACACATTAGCACTTCAACCTTAACTTCACCTTCAACGTTAGACCTAAATCCTAAATTCAAAGTGGAAGTGCAAGTCCCACCAACCTTGAGGCGATGTTTTCAGTTTTCCCAACATGCAAATGCTTATATTTTGAGCGAATTTTCTCGCTTGCTGTATTTTGACATAATTTTCTCTTTTCTTTACAACCATTCTTTGTTTCGCTCTTGAAGTTACATTTTTCATTGTGTTTGACTCAACTTTAAATGCTAAAGTTCTCGCTCTTGTCAACGTCCAAGTCGAAGTTGAAGTGTTGATGTGTTTCTACCATTAAGTGAGTTTCACGAATAACTGTATACTCGTATAAGTATCGGTCGTCCATTTGTTTCCAATAACTTTTTTTCAAGAGAGGAGTGCTACCGTAGCTTTCCAAACTCTTTCTTGTAAGTTAGGTTACAAGGAATCCAAAATGAGACCCAAATATTTAGCTTAGTCATAAAATATTAACCTAATGCCCTTGATGCAGGAAGCGTATCAATTCAGGACAAGTTCAGTTTTGTTACGGTTTAAACCAACACCAAAACAATCTGCCATTCTGGTTAGCCTTCTAAGAGCATTCTAAAGGAGTTTTTTTTAAGATATTAAGGTGTTTTACTGAGACGACAATATGAAAAACAATAAGCGATCGCAGCCCTGCCCCTCTTCATACCAAGTACAAGTATGTATATGTAGACCTCAAATTAGAAAGACGATTAGTATCCCGTCTGGAGGCTGCCTTCTTAGGAAGTACGCTAGAAACGGATGCGTGCAGATACTGTGCTAATATATGCGTCACGGAAACACACATACTGTGCGAACATACGAGTGTTCTAAAAGGAACTAACTGGGCAATTACTTCTCAACTAATTTAGAGGTTATTTCACCGATAGACTTCAACAACTTATTGGGATTTTATGAGGAAATAAAATTCTTTAAATAGGGGCTTAGAATGGTGACACCTTTTACCAGGGTTCGTGATGAGCCCATTTTAGTGACGACTGTTTTATGACAGCAACTTTCATTGCCCTGCCCAACCTTGCCTCATTTATCATTTAACGCCGAAATGTCAAACTCTGCATAGGGCGCCAAATATATGTCTGTTTTGTTTTGACTCGAGCAACATAATCGAAGTTCTTTATTTGCCTCTCGTTATAATCGATGTGTGTGCACAAATTAATTGATTATGAGTTTATGAACCATCACTTCCAGCTGCCACTGTACTCTCTGGTCAAAATGAACGCATATCAATTGGTAGGCATAGGCACTCAACTCTTCGATTCAGACACCGGCTCCAACCAACGAAAGAAAGTCAATGATTATTGCTTTCGCAAATAGACATCAACCCATAGAAGAAGACTTGCATTAAATTACCCATCCATCATCTGAGAGAGTCATCTCTATTTATCTTCCAACGTCACAATAGCTGAGGAAATGCTAACCGGGCAGCAGTAGCGCCAAACTGAGAAAATACGCGAAAGTTCTGCACTCGAAGCGCTTAATCCATCGCGCTTACGGAAACTAGAAAGATGAGTTTCCTTCCGGAATCAATTAATCGCGCCACTGGCACTGTCATCCGCATTAACTCGAGCGCACACTTTTCCACCACTTATGCCCGCTGCTGGTAATTTGTTGCATCGCAACTCATGGGATTTCCTAGAATTTCTAGGTTAGTCGAGGAAAGTGATACAAAGCCAGATAGATGGATGGTTTCTATTTGTGGACCAGAAGAGTAAGAGAGAGAGAGACTCCCACCACCATGCAACAGTCCGAATTTCACAAGCGATCCTCTTAGCCAAGAGGAATTGTGATTGAATCCACCATCATCACCGGAGGACTGGGGAAGCCCAACAAAACTAGTGTGCAGTGGACCACTTGGACCGGCTCGAAATACGAAAGCGGATGTTGAATTGTATGCATTTAGCTGGCGAATTTTCGAGGGCGCAAATGTAGGTTAGTGAAATAACGTCAGCCAGCAGCAGCAAAAAGAAATTGAATGTTTGGAGCATTGCACGCGGCTTGTATGTACTGAGAGAGTGGTTACTGGTTGGTATCAAAAGGTTAAAGACACTCGATGGCGGTGTTGATGCCAGCATTTCAGGAAGTAGGTGAAGGTAGGTTGATGATGTCAGTGGAGCTGCAAATCTTTTTTGTTTGCTCGATGAATCTTTTGCTGCACTTGAGATGGAACACAAGCTCATTATTTCGACTACGAGTGAAGGTCTGGGCAATCTCAGCTTTCTATCAGCAACTAAACCAACGATTAGGGTGTTCCACAAACAGAATCATTTGCCCGATCATACTCCATGCCTCAGTACGTATGCAAACCGTGTTCTAACCCAAATTCTGGTAGTGAACGTATGCCTCTCTTTAATTTTTCTTTGATTTGGATATTGATAGGCTGTCTGCCAGTGATCCGCACAAATCGGTTCCCTGGCGTGCAGTATATGAATATCATTGACACACTTAAAAAGGTGTCCGCGCCCGTTTGGCCCGAGGCTATAAAAGACCCTGCCTAATGGCAGAGGTCTTTATTATTCTCTCAAGTGTGCGGGCGGTGAGAACAACGCGACGACGTACGAGTGTAGTAAGCAAGAAACCCCCAATCAGCCAAGGAGGAGGAAGAAACAACAGCGTTGACGACGACGACACTTGGGGAAATGACTATTATTCGGCGATATACAAGAATTCTGGGTGTGTTTGCTCTGCCGGTTGTTTTGTGCACTGCTTTGGTGAGTTGGAATCCTGCGATACCGCCAGCGCCTCGCTATGGGCCCAATATGAAGATGTTGAAAGCGAACAGTAAGTAGGTGGAGAGGCATCCAGAGGTTGGTGATAGTCGCGAATAAATTCTTATTAAGGAGTGTAACGAGTTTGTTTTTCGGTAAATCTAGGTCCGGAGTTTAACGATTGGACGAAGGAACAAGAGACGAATCTATGGGAGCACAGCGGATTGTTTGAGGGCGACATCATGCTGTATAATGACAGTATACGAAATGGTCTACGCAATGAAAGCTATTATTGGCCAAAGGCAACGGTGCCATTCTATATTGACAGCAAGGATTTTGGTAAGTAAAGTTAAAGAAGTGTGAGTGCTATGCAAAGTGAATCAACAAGTGGAACCGAAAACTACGCAAAGTGGAATAGAACGCATGTTCTTAAAACTACTGATATTAACAAACCTTAGAAACCTCCTTCTCTTAAGCTGTATTCTTTACTTTGCGTGTCTTTTGAATTTTAATTACAGATGGCATTCAAATCGGGACAATTTTGAGAGCATTCGAAGAGTATCACAAGAAAACGTGCATTCGCTTTCGACCCTACCAGGATGGTGACGTTAGTTTTATAATTTTCAAGGGAAACTACTCGGGCTGCTGGTCCAGTGTAGGAATGAGAAATGGTGGTCAGGTAATTGTTAAACAACAGCACAAGGCAGTCCTAAATGTTCGTTTTTAAAGGTTCTCAACCTTAATACGCCCAAATGCGTAACACATGGCATTGTCATCCATGAACTGCTACATGCAGTGGGATTTTATCACCAGCAGAGTGCCACAGATCGTGATGAGTATGTAAAGATTCAATGGGAGAATATACTCGAAAAACACGAACACAATTTCAACAAGTACAAATCTGATCACATAACAGATTTTGAGGTTGGATACGACTATGGGAGCATAATGCATTATAGTGAGAAGGCATTTTCGAAAAATGGTAACCCGACAATTGTTCCGTTGGTGGGTATCCATTGGTTTGAAAGAAGCTGGATATTGTTATTAAATGTTGTTGTTTTTTTTTTAGAAAGAAGGCGTAAAGCTTGGTCAACGGAAGGGTCTTTCTCCGAAAGATATTGCAAAATTGAGTGAAATGTACGAGGATCAATGTGGTAATGACTCATCCGAGGAGTTTGACGACTTTTTACAAGACCTGATTAAGTTCTTTCTACAGTTTTTAGGGAAATGAAAATGGCTTTAAATTATCAAATAAAAATTAAATAAAAGTAAGTCAGATTATAGTAGTAGTAGGAGGAGGAGGAGTAGGAGGATTAGGAGGACAATTTTATAAGATAGACAAGCAGGCGATCAAAAGGCCTGCTGCATGTCGGACCTGGTTCACTAAAGAGTGTGTTGGTTTCCTTTGTTTGAATCGTCTTGCGATATTCTTTCATTCCTATGCAAAAGAGAAATTTGAAGAACGCAAATTTAAACTCTTTGGCGGTACCAATAATAATTTAGTGTGAAGCTTAAATTTTTAGTCCCCTTCACTTCTGTGCAAGAGGAATGAAAAATGGACCACATGTCATGGAGGTCATGGAGATAGGGGCCGAACTATCGTTATCTCAATGGTCCACGTTCGGCTTGGACATGGTTTCTGAGGAGGAGAATATGCTTCTGGCCAACGACAGTGGGGAGGCAGATATAACCCTCACTGAAGCGAGCCTGAACATAGGTGAGGAGGCTGATAAGGCCATCTCTGAGGCAGAAAGAACCGGGAAGTGGAAAATAAGGGCAAACAAACCGGGGAGGGGGAAAAGGTAGCACGCCGAAGATCTACATATCTCAAACACTCCGCGGCGGCACCTTAGGTAAGGCAAAGCTCCTTAAGCGGAATGCAAAGTGCATAATCCAGCAGTTCAAGAAACGGGACCGCGCCACACCCAGGCAATGGAACAGGTTACATTATGAAAGAACAAAGTCTGTTCTACCCACCGAAGCCCTTCGTGAAACATTAGCCGTGTTTCTTTGCACGCGGATATAGGCATGGCATTAAAAAACGACCATCGCCGCTTAAGAATACATCAAAAAAAAATTGGCAGCACACATGCACCTATGACATGCACCGTGACACAGTTGCAAGTTGTAGTTAAGAAATTTTGTATTGAAAATCCTGAAATTGAAAAATATTTACATCCGCCAATTGAAATTGATGCCAAGCATATTCTAAAATTATGAAAAACAATTTCACATTAACAGATTTGCTAAATTCAATTACCTTTATAATGAAGTTTGAAAAAAAAATAATAATAAAATCACGAACAAAATATTCGGCGGTATGTGTTAGTGGTCGGAGGGATGTCAAACTATGACATTTCCTGAAAAATTCATCGCATCAGTTCATCAGAAACGAAGAAAATGGGTTTTGGAAGCACTGTGTATCCCCGCTAACTGACTTAGCGGCGATAGCTATCCCCGCTACAGTTGGCCGCACATTAAAATTACTACAGCTCAGTATACCGCAGTTAAAAGCTGAATTGGAAAAGCGGAATCTCTCCACAGCTGGAGGAAAAAGTGATCTTGTGCTTCGACTGCAGGAATCTGTTGAAAACGAAGGAGAAAACCCCAAGTCCGTTTTGTTCGACGTATCAGAAGAACAAGTAAGTACAAGCGTTGATATGACTGCTATGATGGAATTACTTCTGGCCAAGTTAGATGAACAGTAGAATTCTATGGGCTCTCAGTTCAATGAACAAAAGAATTCTCTAGAACAACAGACAAATTCTCTATATTCCAAATTAGAATCAATGGACTCTAAATTTGATGAACAGAAGAATTCTCTAGATTCCAAATTGAAAGCAATGGACTCTAAATTCGAAGAACAAAAGAATTCCATAGTTGCCGCCCAAAAGAGCGCTGTGGAAGATTTTAAAAATGTTCTCGAAGGAAAACTCGAAGAAATTGACCACAAGTTCGAGAAGGTTGAAACCAAATTCGACAAAATCCATCAGACGTTTTGCAAGCATGAAACAAACTTCGAGAACTTGGCTAAAGAGCTCGAGAAAGTGAAGAAGCAGAAGGCTCGAGAAAATTCTGCGGACTGCCCAAGAAGGAAAGAGATGCAGCCTCCTGTTTTCGATGGCCAACCATCATGGCCAATTTATAAGAAACAGTTTGAAGCAGCTGCAATGGCGAACAGTTGGGACAACGAGGAAAAGTCGATTGCGCTAACGCTCGCACTAAGAGGTACAGCTGCGGAGTTACTCCAAACTGTCTCAGAAGACAAGCAACACAACTACGAGGCCCTGGTCAAGGCTATAGAGATGCGCTTCGGTGATGAGCATATGCAGCAAGTATACAGGGTCCAGCTACACAGTAGAGTCTAGAAGCGGGGAGAAACACTTCAACAGCTGCAAGCAGATATCGAACGTCTGGCACATTTGTCATATCCTAATGCTGGTGAGGTTCTTATCAATGAAATGGCTGTGGAGGCGTTTATCCAAGCCATTGAAGATAGACAACTGCAAATGGCCGTAAGAATGGCTGGAAAGAGAACTCTCGCCGAGGCCCTAGCATTTGCGTTGACAATGCAAGCTGCTGATCAGGCATCGCATGTGTTCCACCGCGTATGGGAAATGACAGCCGTTGAATGCTCATGTCAAAGAACAGACATCGTAGACCGGAACAGAGATAACAGAGGTCAAATGCGCTGTTGGAACTGCAACAAAATAGGGCACCTGCAGAGACAGTGCCGAGCTCCACCCAGACAAGGCAGTTGTCCACATTGCGGGCCTAGGAGGCGCAACGAAGAAGCATCTGGCAGATATAGCTTCGCAGAACCAGCAGTCGGGAAACGTGTAACGGGCAGCTTCTCGGAGCAGAAGTGGTTTTCCAGAATCGATGACTCCAGGACCACAATTCAAGTCTCCCAAACCAAACGAGGAAACCAGAGTTTAACAGTGGAAGCCTATATCGGTCAAAATAAGTGCGTGGCAGCCATCGACACCGGTGCCACCGCTTTCATTATAAGGAGGGACATCCTTCGTCAGTCTTGGTTGCACAACACCAGCAGTTACTGTCTGAAAACAGCATCAGGAGCGACAGCGAAAGTGTACGGAGATATCATGCTAACAATAAATTGGGCAGGATTAGCATTCTCCAACGCTTTCTTAGTAGCTGATATATGTGACGAATGCATCATTGGAATCGATTTCATGAAGGCGCACGATGTCGTATTGGACTTTGGTATGCAAGTACTCAAGTATCGAAACGTAGAGATTCCGATGGTGTACGGGAAAGAGAACGCCGCATCCCTGAGGACAGTCAATAGTGAGGACGAGGTCCTACCACCTTCTTCAGAGACAATGATTCGGACAAAGCTGGAAGGTGATCCTATGAGCCACCGATTCTCTCTAGTTGAGCCAAAAGACAACCACTACCGAAACTGCGAGGATGGAAAAGTGCTTGTCGAGCCGAAGAACAATATTGTTCCCGTACGAGTTCTTAATGCGGAACACAAAAGCGTCAAATTGAAGCAAGGTGAGGTGGTTGGAAAGTGTGTACCGGGTACTGAAATCCACCGAAATATTCATCCGATATCCAGCGACCGCATGAAGACGAGGTACGACACAAAAGCAACCCCCACAGGATTCCAGGAAGGAGATCCGGTATGGCTATACAACCCTCATCGCCGAAAAGGCATGTCACCTAAACTACAGCAGGATTGGGAAGGACCCTATAAGATAGTGAAGCGCATAAACGATGTTGTCTACCGGATCCAACGAGGAAGAGGCAAGCTGAAAGTTGTCCATGTGGATCGTCTCCATCGCTACCATGGCGAAAATATTAACGTGCTTGTTCGGGACGAACAAGTTTAAGAGGGGGATATTGTTGCATGTTTGCTCAAACTGTGTCATTCAGTAGAAAGTGGCCATATTACCGATTTTGGCAGCATTTGAATAGCAGTTTGAGTAGCTGTGGAATAACTAGTACATAGATAATGATGTTGTTCTCGAACCTTCTAAACGAACCTTCTCAACGAATCTGGAAATTTCGAAAGGTGTCACTAAGAGATATAAATAGATGTCGCAGGAGCACCCAAGACATTCGAGTTGTGAACCGCGATAGGTGGTTGGAGAAGTGCGATAGATGACAGTAGTGAAAAGTATAGAGAAAAAGTATTAGTATTGAGTAAGAGAAAAGTGATTGTGTATTTAAAGTGATTAATTGTGAAAGTGAATTGTTGGATTAAATAAGGGAATTATTAGAATAATAATCAAGAATTACATTGAAAGAGAACTAATAAAGATTAATTAAATAGAATTACGTTTTATCTTTTCAAATCCTAGCCTGGATTTAACAATACAATGTAGGTCTAATTGCACTTTTAAAAACCCAAGGCAAACTAAGACAAGTATACCAATTTCTGCAGGAAGATTGGATGTTTTGTCTAGGGAAAGTGTTTAGGTTTTTCTACTTTTGAAGTTTTGGTTTCAATCGGTTCCCTAGGGATCGCGATGGGCCCTTCTGGTGCCTAGTGCTGTATGCGAACTGCATACCCCTGTTTCAACTTAACCTAATCATACCAATATCGTTCAGCACAGTCTGGAGAACCAACCCAATATGGCCCGCGACATAAGATTAGTCAACACGGCTACAGATCTTCGCTATAACGTGGTAATTAAGGCATTTGAAAAGGTTTGCCCCAGTATGCGGGTGGCAACAGGTGTTCAAATCCCGACCATGTCCATGACGCAAAAATTCGCCGAATAAAAATCAATATAAGTGCAGCGAATGCTTGCTCATAATTTGCACTTTTAATTATTGTATAAGTTTCTGGGGATTAAACTTGAGTACAAAACTTCAACATAATGCTCCCTAAGTTATTTAGACGCCATCCGTGGAGAAAAACCCTACCCAATGCACAAACCTTATTTTCCTATAATTCTACTTCTTCCTAGTTTTACCACTTAATAGTAGGCAATGAAATACGTCCGTCCAATTGATTGCGCTGTGTATACACACCATAAGGGTACTACTGTATCAATTACAAAAGAAATCCCTTTAGCGCACGCTAATAAAGCATGAGAGCAGTTCTTTGAATCTATTGCAGAAACCAATGAGGCCTTGAGGCTGTGAAAATTCCTCTTAAATTAGGCTTACGAACCAAGCTTTATAGAGAAAAATTATGGTACGTAGGCGGAGTATTGCAGTCTGGAAATGCTAGAAACCCTTATGGAAACTCACTTTCCAGGATGCTGCACGCTTGAGGAGGGGCAGATGATGAATAGTCCCAATCGCGAAAGAGCTACACTATCTGACGAACAGATAGAAGGTATTGTCACTTGGAAGAGTGTGCAATGGGCGATTCGGTCATTTGGACCTGATAAATCTCCTGGGAAAGATGGCATCAGGCCCATTATGCTGCAGAAAGCACCATGAATGTTCACTTGCTGGCTAATGGAGATATATAGGCACTGCCTCAAACTTATCATATAATAGCTACACAGCGCGGACGTTAAGGAAATTAGGATTGCAAGAAAAGGAGAGATACCGATGCACGTTGATTTTAAATGTTTATAGGTTACAATGTGAAGGAAAAATAGAGTGCCGAAGAGTATTTCACATTCGTATGGCTGAGGATACATTCTTTGAACTTTACTGCACATCCGAATATTCATTCCTAAAGCGTAAAGCAGTAAGGCAGTGCCACACGATAGCGAGGGATTTCAGGCCCATAAGGCTCTCCTCCTTCTTGTTAAAAACCCTGGAAAAACTTCTGGATATTCACATCAGGAGTCTCTGCGGTAATGACACATTATGCAAAGCACAACACGCCTATCTGAAAAGCAGATCTGTGGAAACTACCTTACAGAAGATATTTGGGAAATTTGCGGCAAGCCTTTATCGTCATGAATTCACTCTTCCAGCTTTTCTTGATATAGAAGGTGCCAAAGGGACAACGATCAAGCATCCCCTTGAATAGCTTAACGTTGAAAAGATTATGACCTATTGGCTACGCAAATAGCTGAGTACAAGGAGTATCTGTTCAATTGGGAGCAATCCTTTCAGAAAATCAGTAACTAGGGGAACTCCCAAGGGGGTCACATAACCTCTACTATGGGTCCTGGTTATCGATGATATTCTCAGCAAACCTAGAACTAGGAGTATATGCATAACAGCGTATGCAAATGACTATGTCATCATAATTCAGGGTAGATTTCTTAATACAATGCAAATTATGAAGGCTGCCTGAACTTTGGACTTAACGTCAATCCAGCAAAAACAATTTTAGTTATTTTCACCAGAAAGTATAAAATACCATCTTTTAAAATGCGACGAATAGATAGGGTAAGGGTTGAACTGGTCCTATCAGACCATACTATTCTGGACAGGAAATTGAACTGGAATCTCAATATTCTGGAGGGAATTAAGAAAGCCTACAACGTACTCTTTATGTACAAAAGAGCAGTAGGGAAAAAGTGGGGCCTTAAACCAGCAGATGCACTGGTTGCATACAATGATAGTCAGACCCATCCTCACCTATGGGGCCATTGTTTGGTGGAAAGCCACAAACAAGAAGAATATAAAGGGAAAATTGGCAATGGTACAAAGAACGACCTGTGTTGCTATCACGGGTACCTTACGAACTGTAAAATCGGATGATATCCCCTCTAAGCTGTCTTCGAGCTACCCTACACAGTGGTGTATCCCGGTAGAGCGGAGTGGCAGAATAATGCAGCAGTCATTAATTCATGTGGCATTGCAGTATTCGCGGATGGCTCCAAAATCGATGATGGCACCCAGAATGTACTCTGCGGAAACAGAGCTGAGGTAATCTCTGCGGCTTCAAAACAGTTGCAGAGTCCTCGGAGGTTGTGGCAGTACTTAAAGCTGCCGAATTACTGCTAACGAAGTCGATATCCGACCGAGGTATGACTTTTTACATTAACAGTCAGGCCGCCCTCAAGGCGAGGGAATCGTGTGTTTTCAGATCCGAAATAGTCTGATATTGTCGCACAATGATTACGGCATTATGCGAACAGCACCTCGTTAGCCTTTGCTTGGTGCCCGGGCAATGCGAAATAGAGGGCAATGAGCTCGCCAATGAGGTAGCAAGAAAAGGGGGGAAATGCGTCTGCAAAGCACGGGAGTGGACATAAATCCACCCCTGTGTGTAGTCAAAGGGAAGTTATCGGAAACAGCAATGATGAAGCAAAAATGGTTTGTCAAAGATGGAATCCTACAGTGGCACAAAAGGTATGTTAGGCCCTGTGGCACAATTTCAACAAAAAAGAAGCGGGGTGATTTGTAAACTAAGAAGATGTCAGCTTAGAATGACAATCTTCATTCTTTCCGGACATTGCCTTCTGAGGAAGCACGCCAACAGATTGGGGCTTTCGGAAACGGACGCGTGCAGATACTGCAATGATATTTGCGTCACGCAAGTCAATAGGCACATTCTTTGTGAATGCGAGGGTTTCGCTCGACATATAAGAAAACGCCTGGCAACTATTTCTTTGAAAGTCTAGAAGAGGTAGCGTAGCTTAACTGCAAAAAATTAGTGAGATTTTGTAGGGAAATAAATTGCTTTAAGGAAGAGGTTTAGGATGATGACTGAAGATATAGTTGATTCCCATACGGATCACAATGGTCCCATTATGGTGCCTTGTGATTCTATGGCAGCAATGATATAGCCTTGACTAACATAACCTCACCTTACTTACATTGTTATATTATAATTATAACGAAATGAGTCTTTTCCGGTCCGGCAGATTCGTAGTGGATGGAATGCTGCAGTGTCTCAGGAAAAGAGTGTTCATGGTAGGAACTTGTAAAGTGACGTAGATGAAGTATGTGTTTTGAAGGTGGGTGATTTTTAGTGAGTAAGAATCTAACACTACTATGATCATGCGCGTCTGGTCCTCTCGTGCAAAACAACTTACTTACTTAACGGGCTCCCGACCCGTGGACATACTCTGCCTGAGACACTGCTTCAGTTGTCCAGCCCAGGCGCTCTGGCATCCTTCATGGCTTGGGCTATAAAACGGAGATTCAGTCTTCCTGACGTCTCGAACTTGGGGGCCGGGAGTCGAAGGTCCTCTTCGCTGGAGCATTATTGTCCATTCGCTCGATGTGGCCGAGAAAATGTAGTCGACGTATTTTAGCTTTTTGGACTACATCCACATCTTGGTATATCTCATAAAGTTCACGGTTATATCTTCTACTCCATTCGATCTCCTCACACACAGGACCAAATATCCGATGGAGTATTTTTCTTTCGGAAGAACCCAAAATTAACTTGCCTTTCCTGCTTTGTGGAGTTGATGTTTACTCCGAGGTGGGTGAGCTCCCTCACTAGCTCGAAGTTGCTCCTATCAACAGTGACGTTTTGTCCTTGTCGGTGCACAGATGTTTGATTGTTTGCTGAAAGCAAGTACTTTGTTTTGCCCTCCTTGACTTCAAGGACAACCAATTTTGCCTGTTTTTCAATCGAAATGAAACCCTCTATCAAGACACGCTGAGATCTGCCGATGATGTCGTTATCGTCCGCGTATCAAAGTAGTTGGACGGATCTGTTGAAGAAAGTGCCTTCCGTATTAACACCTGCCCTGCGCACTCTCTGCTCCAGAACAAGATCGAAGAAGTCACATGAGAGCGCATCTCCTTGCCGGAATCCGGAACAGGTTTGGAATAGTTCGGATGAACTATTTTCATACTGCACATTGCACTCGACACAACTGGTTCAGTTCTGCCGGGATCCCGAAATTAACCATCGCTAAGTAGAGCTCCTGTCGATGAATGCTTATGCACCACACGGCTGACTGGATATAAGTTCATTTTCTGGCAGTCGTCAGTGTAGGTAGCCAAGCTCTCGCGGACTTCAGAATTTCATAGTCACAATGCATCGACTTCTGAAGACGACTTACTATACTGAATGCGGTTATATAGATTTTTAATTTAAATATACATCATATAGTTTGTTGGGTTAATGTCCACTATCAAGAATAGCTTTAATAACATAAATTACAAAATGGAATCTATTAAGGTTCAATCTCATCGCACACATGAGCATGTCCGGTCCCTAATCTCTTAAGAATAAAATGAGAATTGCTGCAACTCGTCCAACATGCTCTGAGCCTCCTACAATAAGTTTAGATCATTCAGAAAACGATTGAAATTAGAAAACCCAACTCACCTCACGAACATCTTTGCTGCTGTCATCGGCAAACGCCTCGATACGGTCTTTGACTTCTGGCGACCAAATAATTTGAAGCCCTCGCAGGCTAAACCGTCCCAACAGTCGAAACAACATGCACAGTCGAATGCGCAGCAACTCATGTTCGATCTTCAGCAATCCAATCAAGTCTAGTTTCGGGCTGAAAATGACTTTCTCCACTAGATCTGCATTCTCGGGCAACTCGCGAAGCACGCAACAGAGAAGCGCAATCACATTGCACGTGATACGGACGGCATTGGAGTTTCTGAAATCTAAGTCATTGGATTAGAAACTTTTCCAGTGTTCTATTCTCTTACCGTGGCTAAGGAAGTTTATCAACAAGTCATCGGCTGACAAAATTACCACAGCATCGCAAAACTGCGACAGGAACTGCTCTTTGAGGTGAACCAAGTGGCAAATCAGCTCATACAGACGAGACGCAGTAAGGACTTCTTCTTTTGTGAGCTCGGACACCGAGCGGATTGTGGTTCTGCTGTTTGAGTAGGGCTGGAGAGATGTATTCGAGTCGCTCATGTTCTTGGTGCTGATGAGCAGCTTGGACGCGTACATCAGATTCGGAACCAATTTTACTTCGGTGTACACCTGTAGGAAGAGTTGATAGAGGCCGTTCTATGAATGGAAAGCATTCGTACCGTCTTGATGTGGTCGATAACACTTGAAGGTCCGCCCAGGACAAGTGGTAAGCTCAGCAGCTGCGCCACACTTTCGACAACCTTTGGGGTGGCGTTGGTGTTCCGCAACGGTGCTACTATAATACTGACCTGCGGATAAACTTTGTCAAAGAATTCAAACCTATCCTGCGAATTTTCATACCAAATTCTGCTGCTTCAGCGAATCGAGTTCACCGTCAAGGACCTCTTGAATGGAACGATGCAGAAACGCCAGCCATTCTTCATTCTCAATCACCGGGCTTTGTGATTCATCACATGAGTCCCATCCCGGTAGCAGACACGGTGGGGTGTTCCTAAAAATAAATAAAATTACTTTCCCATTTGCATGGTCGCGGACGAGGTGCCCCTACTCATTCTGCTTGTCATCTGCTGACGTAGTGCTGGACTTCAGAGTTTTGTCCTTTTTCTCGCAAATCTTTCGGTCCACAGTTCCACGTTCTATGTCGATACTGTTTCCCAGCCTCAGTGAGAAGTTATCCAAGTTTTGGCTGAGCTTCCGTTTTTCTAGGTCTTTGTTGCGCGAGCTGCCCTTCTCCGGGGCATTTGGCAGCATGGATTTTTTTATGTTTAATGATAGATTCGCCTTCGATTTGAGTACATCGCCGGCGGACTGCTCGGGTTTAAAGTTGTCATTGAGGTGGTTTACGATCATGTTTGAGTTTCCGTTGACGAAGCTTATTTTGGATGTCACTGGCCGCTGATTGGACTTGAGGGCGTCGGATGTTTTCGGCGGCGATGACTCCATTCTGTATGGCACATCAGAGAATGGTACGGTAACTATACCTCCAGCATCCTCGACGTCAGTTTCTAGATTCTCAATGTCACTTTGTAGGATCGCATTGACACTGTCGCGGGAAGACGTCAGGTTGTCGGTGCATTGGGAGTCGCCCTCAATGGTCAGGGACGTTATGTTTTCACTGAGATCGTCATCGATGTTTCTGGAGAATACTCATGTGGAGCAAGTAAAGTTTTTAAATCCAAATTGTACTCACTTATCCTTCAGCAACTTGAAGCTGCTTTCCTTCTTTCCTCGCGATGACTTTTTTGGATTGATGAACGGCGAGCTATCAGACGCGATGCCAGAAATGAACAACTTCCCCTCCACAAAAGGATGGCACAGTATTTGCGCCCATGATATACGAAGCGATGGATCCTTCTCCAACAAGCCCTTGAATAGAATTCATTGAGTACCTTCAAAGCGAAGCATTCATCGCTCACTTACCTGCAAGAACGAACGACACTCGCTGGAAAGGAAACTGGGCCACTTTACCTCCTCGTGCTTAATGAGTTTCACCAGATGCAATATGGAAGTCGTACAGAATGGTGGCTGGCCAGCCATGGTCTCGTAAGAAATGCATCCGAGCGACCACAGATCCGCCTGATGGTCGTAAGGTCGTTCGGCCAACAGTTCTGGTGCCATGTACAGTGGAGTGCCTTTGATTGAGGTGAGGACATGCGTGCCCATTGTCATGTTTCGTGCCAAGCCGAAATCACACAGCTTCACGTGCAGCTCAGAGTTGAGCAGAACATTTTGTGGTTTCAAGTCGCGATGGAGGATTCGATTCGAGTGTAAGTAATAGAGGGCGGATACGAGATGACAGATGAGTTTCTGAGCCTGCTCCTCGGAAATGGCACCATTTTTAGCCAGATATCGATGCAAGTCGATTAGGGAGAACTCTGTGACGACCACCAAATCATTTTTTGTCTCAAAAGACTCGAACATTTCAATGACGTTGGGATGTTTCAGTTTCGCTTGGATATCGCATTCTCGACGGAGGTTCTTTAGTTCTTTGTTGGAACGTCCACGCTGCAGAAGGGAAGTATCTTTTTAGAAATTCGATCGTTTTTTGGAACGTACCTTGGAAATTATTTTGATTGCGACGATGTGATCATCGGCCTTTCGATTCGCTTTATACACACGTCCGAACGATCCCTCTCCAACCAGAGAAATAACTGTGTACTTGTTCATGGGTGTTAATTTGTTGTCCGGTGTTTGTTTATTTACTTAATTGAATTAAAATTAGCGTATTATACTTGTTGCACGCAAAGGATAAACATAAACAAAAACGTTTAAGCTACTGTCAAAGTTGATAGAATACGTTCAAGAGATACGAAATGCCAATTCGTGTGCAGTGGTAAAAATATGTGGCGACCTCGAAATACTTTGGCTACGCGAGAAAGCATTTCCTTGGAGCCACACACTAATCATAGATGTCGCAACGAACAACAACGAGAAATTCAAAACAAAAGTTGAACGGCACCAGAGAGAAAAGAAAGGAAGGAATTCGTGTTTGTTCTTCGAGTTAGTTGTTTCATTGTTTCATTGTTTTTATAATATTCAATAATTAAATATACGTACATTAAATAAATTAATTGTTTTACTGTGGATAATAATTCTGTGCACACACTCGTGCCTACAGTGGTGACCCCGACGTGATCCACAACAATTAAAAATTTATTTAATTGGCAACAGCCGAACCAACTACGCACTTTATCTCTTGCACTTGTACATACATATATTTATAAGTATGCAAGGCGAACAAAACACAAGGACGAATGCAGGCGTTTCCTCAGGACCACCAACTCCATCCGATGCGGAGATCCAGGAAATCAATGCCCTCAAAAACCTGAGGATTCCTCCGTTCTGGAAAATTAATCCAGCGCTATGGTTTGTACAGGTGGAAGCGCAATTCCACAATAATCGGATCATCAGCGACAACAGCCGATTCAACGCCATCATCGCTGGACTGGACCCAGAAGTGCTGAATGAGGTATCAGACTTAGTGCAGAAACCACCGGACACAGATAAGTACATTGCTTTTAAAAAACAAGTCATATCTAGGTTCACCGAGTCTAAGGAGAGGCAACTGAACAGATTGATGACGACCCTTGAACTTGGCGACAGACGTCCATCAAGTCTCCTCAGGGAAATGCGAAGACTGGCTGGTTCAAATGTTCCAGACGACATGTTGTCCACTCTATGGATGGCACGAATGCCCAGTCATGTGCGTGGAATACTTTCTGCCAGTCACGGAATCGACCTCACTGCGTTGTCTGAAATCGCAGACAAAATCGTTGATAACACATCCGCCCACGCTGTTTTCTCCACTGATGTTCATGAAGATGACCCTATACCACAATCCACCAACGCTGAAAGTGATCTGAACAGAAGACTAAATTCCATCGAGTCCACTCTGTCAACTCTAATGACGGCTATGCAATCACTGAAAACCAGTCACAGCCATGGCAGGTCTCGACCACAGTCAAGGAATAACAGATCGCTCTCAAGAGCATCAACTCCTAACGGAATGTGTTTCTTCCATGAGAAATTCGGCAGCGATGCCCGGAAGTGTAAGAAACCATGCAGCTACAAAGCAAAAAACTAAGTGAGCTGTTGTCCTCAGAGGCGGACGGCAACAGTCAAAGATTCCACAAGGAACACCGCCTCTACATCTTCGACAAGGAGACAAACCAAAAGTTTTTGCTCGACTCTGGATCAACTATATGTGTCTTACCTCGTTCCAGGGACTGCAAAAACAACAGAGGGGAAATAACACTCCTGGCAGCGAATAACTCACCGATTCACACCTACGGCGAGAAGATCATCACACTCAACCTTGGTCTCCGGCGAGCTATCACTTGGCCGTTCGTTATTGCAGATGTTAAAACAGCAATAATTGGCGCAGACTTGCTCGCACACTACGGACTTGTCATTGACTTGAAAGCCAGACGTGTCATAGACAAAACAACATCATTAACGGTGCAAGGCGAGATTCATACCAGTGATTTGTCAAAACTTCTGACTATCAGTGGTCCTGAACCATACATAAATCTCGTCAACGAATTCGTTCTGGCCAACAACAACGCACCTGATCCAAAATCAGGAGTCAACATCGTGCAACACTGCATCGTAACCACGGGCCAACCAGTGTCCGAACGACCACGACGACTCTCCGGCGACAAGCTGAAACAGGCCAAGGCTGAATTCGAGGATTTTCAAAAGAAGGGTTACTGCCGTCTATCCAGCAGTCCTTGGGCTAGCCCCATTCATCTTGTTGAAAAAAAGACTGGCGGTTGGAGATGCTGCGGTGACTACCGTCGTCTGAATTCCATAACACAACCAGATAGCTACCCCATTCCTCACATCATGGACTTTACTGAACAGTTGAACAACAAAAACTGCTTCTCGATACTGGATCTAGACAAGGCATACTACCAGATCCCGATGACACCTGACGACATCCAAAAAACTGCGGTGACCACGCCTTTTGGTTTGTTTGAGTTTGTAGTCATGCCATTCGGACTCAAAAACGCAACTCAGACTTTCCAAAGGCACATGGATATGGTCCTACGTGGACTAGATTTCGTTTTTTGCTACGTTGACGACATCCTCATTGCCTCCGACTCAGAGGAAGAACATCGCCAACACGTCCGTATAGTTCTACAACGTCTCCACGAACATAGACTCATCATCAACATCAAGAAGTGCATTTTTGGGAAGTCTGAGGTTACGTACCTTGGACATACAATCAACCAAGCCGGATGCAGACCACCTGAAGCCAGAGTTGAGGCCATATCGAACTATCCAAAGCCATCCAACATCATGGAACTACGTCGTTTTCTTGGAGTCGTTAACTACTACCGACGATACATCCCTAATTGTGCCCATATTCAAGCACCGTTGAATGGACTCATCAGGGACTCCAAGAAAAACGACAAACGACCCGTTCCCTGGACTCCTTTGGCGGAAGAAGCTTTCGATGTATGCAAGGACAGTATCAAGCATGCTACACTACTCAACCACATCGATCCGAAGTCTACACTTGTCCTAACAACGGATGCTTCTGATATCGCAGTTGGTGCCAAATTGGAACAAAAACAAAATAACCAATATCAACCGATCGGACTGTTTTCATGCAAACTGTCACCTGCACAAAGTCGCTACAGCACATATGATCGCGAGTTGCTGGCAATATACCTAGCTATCCGATTCTTCAAACACATCTTGGACGGTCGACACTTTGTCGTGCAAACGGATCACAAGCCGCTCATATATGCGTTCCAGCAGAATTCGGACAAGGCCCCGCAACGTCGTCTAAGGCAATTAGACTACATATCGCAGTATACTACGGACATTGTTTACCTACCCGGCGACGACAACTCAGTAGCAGATGCATTATCGCGACTCAATTCGATAACCATGCCAATCCAATTTGATCTGAGAGAACTTCATTTATCTCAGCTACTCGATGTGGAACTTCAATCAATACTGAAGCAACAAAATTCATCGCTCAAGTTAAAGAAACTCACTTTGGAACCTGAAATTAAAATTTACTGCGATGTTTCCGACAATATGATTCGACCATATCTACCAGCTTCCCTGCGACGGAAGGCCTTTGAATCCATCCATGGTCTTTCTCATCCAAGCGGAAGAACAACCAGTCGACAACTCAGAGAGAAGTACGTTTGGCCAAACATCAGGAAAGACGCATTGGAGTGGTCACGCACTTGCATCCAATGCCAACGATCCAAAGTTCATCGACATACGAGGCTTATCCCGGATTCAATTGCAGTTCCAGAGCACCGTTTCCAGCATGTCCACATAGACCTCATTGTGCTGCCACTCTGCAAAGGCAATAGGTATTGCCTAACTATGATCGATCGCTTCAGTAGATGGGTGGAAGCAGTACCTCTACAGGACATGTATGCGGACACAGTGGCCACGGCGTTTTATACGCACTGGGTTGCTCGTTTCGGTTCGCCAACAACTTTAACCACCGACCAGGGAACTCAATTTGAGTCTGCACTGTTCAACGCACTGATCAACATGATTGGAACGGTGAGGATACGAACATCACCCTACCACCCAGCCTCAAATGGACTTGTTGAACGTTGGCATCGTTCACTGAAAGCCGCCCTGATGTGCCATGAAAAAACGAACTGGACTGATGCTCTTCCGACAGTGTTGTTGGGATTGCGAACGGCATACAAAGAGGACATCAAGGCCTCCGCAGCAGAGATGCTTTATGGAACTTATCTCAGAGTTCCTGGTGAGTTCTTTAAGAATAATAACTTTGTTCCAGATCCACAGATTTTCGTTGAGAAACACCGAGAAGCGATGCGCAAATTCCGTCCTACAGCAACTGCAAACCATGCAAAAGAAAGAATGTTTGTTTCACCAGATTTAAACAGATGTACACACGTGTTCCTACGCTGCGATGCTGTGAAGAAACCACTGCAACAACCATACACAGGTCCACATCCAATAATCCACCGAATCAGTAATCGACTCTTCACAATTAATGCAGATGGCAGAAAATTAAATGTTTCGGTAGACCGTTTGAAACCAGCTCACATCTATGTCGATTTTATCCCAGACGTTCATCCAGATGTCAACAAAAATCCAACTTCACTGAAGAATCTGAAAAACAAAAATCAATTGGATAAAAATAAAACGGCTGTGAAACAAAAAGTAACATTTGCCAGTTCATCGTGACTTCGTCACTGGAGGGGGAGTCATGTGGCGACCTCGAAATACTTTGGCTACGCGAGAAAGCATTTCCTTGGAGCCACACACTAATCATAGATGTCGCAACGAACAACAACGAGAAATTCAAAACAAAAGTTGAACGGCACCAGAGAGAAAAGAAAGGAAGGAATTCGTGTTTGTTCTTCGAGTTAGTTGTTTCATTGTTTCATTGTTTTTATAATATTCAATAATTAAATATACGTACATTAAATAAATTAATTGTTTTACTGTGGATAATAATTCTGTGCACACACTCGTGCCTACAAATATTTGGTTACCAAGTGGAGTTGTTCAGGAGTAAAAAGAGCGTATTTATACTTGCTCTGGTTAAAAATGTAGTAGACTCTTATATGGAGAAGCAAATCGATGTTTTGCAGAGCATCTCAATGATTTGTATTAACAAAATGCAAATGGAATGCAAGGTTTCGAAATCTCATTGAAGAGTTAGCACCAGCAACGGTTTCCGAGGGTTATTCTCAACTAATAGACTATTCGCGCCGAATCAAAATCTGAGATTTCGACAATAATATTTCAAAATCTCATTGAAGCGTAAGCACCGCTCACTAACTAGATTCCGTTTGACATTTCAATTATTAATTATTAAATTAATTAAAGATTGTCATTATTTGATTTTCTATTTACCATTACTTTATTGCTCAGAAATATTGAAACAAAATAACAAAATCATAAACAATTTTGCTTGACATATTTTTAAACAAATGTAGCCACATTTAGCATTAATGTGACAACAGCGGCGTACCACGAGGAGGGGGCAGAAATAGAGGTTCGAAATTCCCAAAACGTTACAAAAAATAGAAAATATACCAAGGCCCATTGGTTTCGTTTAAAAAAATGTTCTCTGCAGGGGTATCCAACTAACCTAATCTATGTATATAAAAATGACTCGTTATTTCTGTGTATCCTTAAAAACTCACGAACCGCTACACGGATGTAATTTTGTGAGTGTATTCTTTATGATGTCTGGATTGATCTTCACAAAGTAAGGTTTATTTACTATAATCAGCGGTGTTAGAAATTAATAAAAGGTGAAAAGTTAATTTGTTAACTAAGTGATAAAAAAAATAATTGATTATATTACATATACAATTTTGAATTCATTACTTCCATCGCAATATAGAATAGCATTGGCATTAGACTGAGTCTTAACCAAGTTTGAACAGACAGGTATAATAATGAATTTTAAGACAAAATAGTAACATTAAAAAGTTATATAGCATTGTCGGTTCTTCATCTAGGCTATTACCGTCTGCACGTTGAACTCCAAGATGTGTAGGAGAAAAACGCTATTTAATTCAAAAAAAAAGTATGTTCAAGCGGGCCTAACCATGCGGAGAAAAATGTTAAATACTTTTTATCCCAAACACTGTTTGATTCATGGTATTTGGGTTTGGGTACATCGGAATAAAAAAAATAGCCCAGTTCCACTTACGCAGCTCTCAGAGGCTTCCGAGAGTGGAACACCATACGGTAAACCCATTTTTTTTCAATTTAATGAAACGAACAATTCTAGGATTTGCCTCCCCTATGAGGAAGTTTTATTGCCGCATGCTTTTGAGAGGATGTGCGGCAAAAGCGAAGGAGTTTTCTTTTGTGTTTGTGGCAAAAAGATAAAATATGTGACAGATACGCTCATCCTCCCGTCAAAATGTAGCATATCTTGATTTAAAAAAAAAAAACTACTGAGACAGCGGAGGAAAATCCTAAAGCGATTTGCAGGTATAACTAGCCTAATAAAAACAAATTTCAATGCACAAATTTACAGTTTATTTCCAAATATAGACACTAAAATAATTTCACAACTCAAAACAAAAACATAGGGGCGGGCTACAGTCCGCTTGGGCGAACTGTTGGATACCCTATTCTTATTCCTATCCCTCATAAGTGGGCGTGACAAAAGTCCAAGTATGGTTGAATTGTTAAGAACGCTCTACATATTCTGTTATATAACATTTAAATGATTTTATCAAACAAAAACGAAACTTTTGTAAAAAAAAGTTCCCTAGCTCAAACTTTGGTTTTTCAATAAAATTATTTTATTTAATTGTGGGCGTGCCAGTAAGCGGATTTAAAAACAATTAACACATGAGCATAGAGGACCCCTAGAGAGTATATATTATAAATTTCAGCTCCCTAGCTCAAATTTTGGATTTTCAAAAAAGGTTTTTTTTTGTAAATTGTGGGCGTGTCAGTAGGCGGATTTTGAAAATATAAAGGGCCCCTAGAGAGTATATATTAGAAATTTCAGCTCCCTAGCTCAAACTTTGGATTTTCAAAAAAAGTTTTTTTAAATTGTGGGCGTGTCAGTAGTAGAAAATATTTACACATGAGCTTAAAGGGCCCCTAGAGAGTACTCGTATATATTATAAATTTCAGCTCCCTAGCTCAAATTTTGGTTTTTCAATAAAATTGTTTTATTTTTTTTTTGGCGTGTCAGTGGGCGGATTTTGAAAATTTTATATCCCGAGCAGTTTTAGGAGTCATAGATCATATATAAAAAATTTCAGCTTTCTAGCTCAAAATTCGATTTTTGCCAAAATTTTGTTTTTTTGAGTATGTGGGCGTGTGGGCGGATTTTAAAAATTCGTAAACTTGATTATTTCGGGACCCTAGAGAGTATATGGTTAAAATTTCAGCTCTCGAGGACAAGTTTAAAGGTCTAATTTTTGCCGACGGACGGACGGACATGGCTAGATCGTCATTACTATCGATGCTGATCATAAATATAGTAACTTTTAGGGGTCTAAGGTATGTTACAAACTATGCGTCAAAATTAATATACCCTTAGAATAGGGTATAAAGATGAATAGGAGAAGCAAAATTAAATTTCTTCACCCAATTACTAGAATTCTCCGAGTAAAATTTCAAATTGTATGCAATACGTGATGCTTCGTATTTATTTGATTATTCGATAACGTATGGAAGTCACTCGTTTAGCGATTGTCGAAACTTAAGAAAAACTTGAAAAAAAAATCCGCCTGAATCCTCTGCTGACATAAGAAAGCTTAGGTTATTTATTTTAGTTTCGGTTGACTAAATAATGTTTTTAGTTGTGAAGAATTAACACTTCCATTTACAGCAATAAAACAAGCTAAACACACGCGAAAGAAATAAAATAAGTTACACGACTGTGATCTACCGACATGCTACGAAATCCAAATGGTGGTGAGTTGATATGTGTTGCTGTCTCCCTCTTTCTCACATTAAATTGAAAAATCTATAACAGCATTGCACTGAAATGTGACAGTAGTGCTGTATTCTTGACTAGAATCGCCGATCGGTATCACAATTTGTACTTCATTTTCTACCATACATATGCAATGTCAAAGGAAAACGCGTAAGTGAAGTGAATCTCAGAATAGTCCTTTTCTGCGATAGGAGTGTAATTCGCCATATAAAACAAGCGCTTTTTTGTGGGCACTGCAGTAATCTTCTTTGCCCGTCCATGCACGGGAAACATGTTTTGGCTCTAGTAAATTATAAAAATATTGACTGCATTTAGTTTTGTGATCCATTTTGCATTACAATCGACGACCTAAGCAAAACAGAAAATAAATGCATAATCTTAGTAGTTAATATGGCAGTTCTAAAGCAGTAGATATCTATTTTAAAAACTGCGTTGACTATCGCTATACGAAATGTGATCATTCTCATCATGTACTATAAATTTCTCGACGAGTAATATATATTTTATGCTTGTTTCTAAGGAGAATATAACAAGGAAAATGTTTAATTTTGTTGTTGGAACAAATGAGGAGCAGAGCGTCCAGAATTAATTTTGCTGATTCTGAAATTCTATAAAAAAAATGAATGAATTTTCCTTTTGTTTATTTAAAATTATTTAACAACATTGAATGCGGATATAGGTATATTAACTGTTCTTATAATTCGTCCTAAATTTTCTTTTCTTGAAATGCGTTTCGTTTTGTTTTATCGAAATTCACTGTACTCACCCTCATTCTCCTCAAATACCCGCTGTAATTTATTTATCAATCGAGTCTCGATCTCGAAATTTTCGTATTCAAAACGTCAGTTGCTGTTCACAGATGCACCGTTGTATTTTACAAAAAGTTACCTTTAATTTTATTTTGCAAGTCATTGCATTTCTAAAATGGAAAATATAATCGAAACCCTTCAAAGTAAACTGTCTAAATGTCGTGGAATTATTTGCACCGGCTATTCGAGTACCAAAGCAAGTGGTATTCCGTGGCTGAACACCTTTTGCGCCGAGTTCGGGAGCTTTGCAAATCAGCTGCATAAATTTCTCGTCTTGGAATG
Source organism: Portevinia maculata (assembly GCA_949715645.1). Classification (NCBI taxonomy): domain Eukaryota; kingdom Metazoa; phylum Arthropoda; class Insecta; order Diptera; family Syrphidae; genus Portevinia; species Portevinia maculata. Next base: position 78,411,595 of record OX454526.1, on the reverse strand, counting down.
CGCCAAAAAGGACGACATTATTCAGATTATGTTCCTCTGCCTGACACAAATCACGACTTGCATTAAGCATATGGAAAAAACAATAAAAGTGGAGGAGACTGGTGGTTTCGCTATATCTGCCTCCCGCCAGCACTTCCTCGACCGCATCGTCTGGTGCATAGATCGAATCAAAACTGCCATCAACTCTGCGGGTAGTGAAGCAACACTTGAGGAGGAAACTAATTTTGTTACTTTGATGGACAGAGTGCTGGAGGATATCTCCCCGTTTAGCTCGCTCAGCGAGGGCACCATCTGCTCTAATGTGGCCGAGGAAAGTGCCGAGGCAATGTTCGCCAGCAAACAGATTCGTTCGACTGTGGATATGATTCTCAGCCACACACTGGCATTTGCCAATGTCACGCTGAAGAGTGACAAGAAGATAATCAGTATCTTGTGCCAGAAAGTCATTCGCGAGTGCATAGCGTTCCAGGACGCATGTTCGCTCTCCGACGAGAAGCCTTCTGTCAATGAAAGCGATCGAAAGCTAAAGGCGATGTCCTTGGAAAATACACTCTACCAGCTTGAGGACTATATAAACGAGAGCCTGCTGCGGCTGGTGTACACTACATTCCTAGACTACAACAAGTTCTCGGTGCAAAATATCCGCTCTGCAGTGCGGCTAAATGCCGATGACTCTGCCCTGGATGATGCAATCGCCGACTTTGACGTAAACGTCGACAGGACAACACAGATTGGAGTGTTTGCAATCGCGTTCGCGCCGAATGTGAAGGTGAAGACCACCGTTCGGAGTGCTCTGGCTTCGTTGGAGTCGTTGGACTCTTGTATCATTCCATCGCTACAATCGAACTGCGACATCTACTCGGAGATCCTCGAACAGCATTTCAACGAGGAGGTGGACAAGTTCAAGTTTTCCATTCAGGAGATCATTGACAGCAATGCCTTCTGCACGTGTTACATTGATATGCTCTCGGAGGCCATCAATTCTAAAAGAAAGCAGTTAGACCGGCAGTTGCTCACAGACGTCCTGGAAATGGGCACCATCCTCAAGGAACACCTTCACCTGAACTTTAAATATTTGGAGTTCGATAAAGACGCCGATAAACGACTGAAACACGAAAAGTTCATTCTCATGCTAGAGGAGTGCCAAGCGATCTTAGCCTGTCTCAACCAAGTGAAACCCGAAAGGGTGCTGAAACGCTTCAAGATCCTTCGTTCCGTATTGACAAAGTTGAGGGACTGTCTTGCCGATGCAAGAAAGTCTTCGAAGAAGCCAAAGGCAGATGTCTTCATCACATCCGAGGAAATGTGTGATTCGGAGAAGCTGTTCGCCTCGTTTGGCATCTCGCCATCGACCAGCAGCATTCTTTATCGAAGCAAAGTAAGTTACCGACAATCGGCTTGTGCAGGTTCTTTGAAGGGAAACTATTCCAGATTGAACGTGGCCACATTAAGCTCTGGCGAGCCAACGGAAGAGATGAAGTTTGATCGACTGAAAAGCATTCGACGAAAGGACAGCTTGCGAACGACCATGTTCAAGAGGCAAAAGACCAACGAATCGGAAAACATGTACAAGTTGTATAAAGAGAATTCTACTATTCTTCATCTTACTGAGATCTTCGATCAGATTCCTGTGATCTCTGAACGAACGTCCATCGCAGCAGCGGAATAGGTTCGTATTTGTATGAAGCGATTTCTTGAAAGAATCCATCGGATTATCGAATTCATCGAAAATGACTTCAAAGTAAATGTCAAATTGTTCAGTTCGTATGTTTGTCCAATTCTCATTGATTTACCGCTAAAATTGTAAAATATGTTATTTTATGTCGAAAATAAAAGTTCAAAATGTTCTGTTACAAAAATAGTTCGCATTTGCAGACTACTGCATCTCGTTTTTTAGTTCAGTCCAGATTATACATTGACGAGGTTTTCGCGATGAGGGGTTCAGATTTTCGACATTAACCGGACTGCAAGAGCAAGTATGTATATAGCAATAAGTATACCCGAATTTTGTTATTGTGCGAACTGCTTGAGCGATCAATACACACTCCTCAGCGATAGCATCGTTAGTCGGTTGGTTTACATTAGGTCCGTTCGCGTACTTTATGTGTAGAAAAATGAAATGTGTCAAATTTGAAAAATCGAAAGAGAATCCTCTCATTTCTAAGAAAAGTAGGTACGCGAACGCTTTTGTGTAAAAAGGTGAAAAACGTCTTAGTTTCGCTTGAAAAGAAGCAACAGCTGTTTTTTTTTTTTGCTGGCAAACTCATAGGATTTCATCGACAGTTTTCATTTTCTTACCAGCTGAAATTCGGTGGGAAGAAAAATGAACGAAAGTACATTTTTCTTTCGTTCATCTTTTTACTATTTTCTCAGTTCATTTTCCTACACATAAAGTACGCGAACGGACCTATTATAAGCCAAATTGAAAAAAATATAAAGCTGAATATCAACTGTCTTAACAATAACAATAACAATCTAAATTTCTTGTTGACTGGCAGGCCGTTTGATTCCGAAACATTAACGTGTGCTTGTTTAAAACGATCAATAGAAATAGAGACAAGTTTAATTTGCCAACAACCTCATAAGGCCCTTCATATGGGGCAGTTAGGATAGGGCGTACTCTGAGCTTTATTGCGAAGATCAATCGACAGTTGATAATTGACTATTTTCAATGTGTGCTATTGTGAACGAACGATTCTAAAGGATTTTGTCAATCGCAGTCAATTAAAAAAATGCGATTGACAAAAATACCAAATGAATCGTTCGTTCACAATAGCACACATTGAAAATAGTCAATTATCAATCGTCGATTGATCTTTGCAATAAGGCTGTCTGTCTCTCCCAAAGAAAAAATTCGACTCGTCTAGCGAAATGGGAACGTAGATATATATCCGATTGTGCTGTTTTTCGCGGCTCGGTTGCAGTAACTGACCGCATTGCATTCTTTAGTTAGTTGATCAACGAAAGTGGAACTGGTTTCGGCATTCTCAAGAGATCTGGTTTTTGAGAAAACAATTTCCCGGTGCTAAGTGATTGCCCGGAAACTAATTCCGCAACTGAAAAACCTAGGTCCTCATTAATTGCCCGGCAACACCAGTGGCAGCTCATCGCTCCAATTTCTAGAGTCCCCGCGAGCGATGATGGATGCCTTCAGCTGACGATGAAGTCTTTCAACCATTACATTTGCTTGGGGATGGTAAGACGAGGTTCGAATGCGATGAGAGCCCAAAATTTTTGTCACTTCTAGAAGAGTTTTGACTCAAACTGAATCCCTTGATCAGTTGTGACTTGGTCAAGGGTTCCGAAACGACACACATACTGTTGTACGAATACTTTTGCTATAGTAGCAGCCGACATGTCCACAATATGATTTGCTTTTGACCATCGTAAAACGATCGACGACCGTCAAAACATAAGAACATCCATTTGATATAGAAAGGGGCCCGACGATGTCCATGTGGATGTGTTCAAAAAGCCCAGAAGGTATTTGAAAACCTCGAATAAAGACTTCGTATGTCTACGAATCTTCGACTGTTAATATGAAATGCAAGTCTTTACCCATCCGTTGCAGGATTTATTTATGGAAGGCCATAAATATCGTGATGACACTCTTTTTCGAGTAGCTCGTACCCCTTCATGCAGCAAGTTATGCAACGTATCAAACACTGAACTGCGCAGCTGTCCAGGAATGAACGGGCGGTGAAATGGGAATGGGCTTTATTTGCTGTGCGAACCAAGCCAAAACAAAAGTATGGAAGAACAACCCAAATATATCAACACGCCCCGCCAGTACAGGCGTTAACTTGCGAGTTTTAAGAACGCTTGTTTCCGAAGATTTTCTGGAAAAATTGTGAAAGTATCGGAGAGGTTCAACCTGATACGCTTAATCTTCATTCCGATAGCTGATTGATGCGATGTTGCTGATGAAGGCCAGGGAACCGGACTGGCTGAATGGGCTCCATAAGCGGCATGCACCGTTTGGCTTCTGTATAAGAGCCAGCGGAAGATGAAACAGAGTATGGCGGCAATCGTGCGACGCAAAGAAACTGCCTCAGTTGAAGGTGCAAGCGCTGAGAGCTGCACTACCTCAGTGGCGGCGACGGCTAAGAATTGCTGGTCGGCAGATGTTACCCCAACCGAAACTCACAAGCGTATAGGAGAATATATATGGCATTCCTCTATACTCTCAAATTTATTTTCATTTTGCTTACCTACAAAAAAGTTAAATAAAATTGTTATTCTTTATTTTCTTGAATGTCACACACGGACATAATATTTATCAACAGACTGGGGTGTATTCAGAATAGAAGAATTCTATCCGTCGTCGATGGAATAAGCTCGAATGTCAATAGTTTTTCGAAATTACCGTTATTCGAGTCTTTTGCGAAAATCTGAGTTTTCCACGTTCTTACATTTCCTTCAAGTATAAAAAACCCTACCTTAAAAAATCATCAAAATTATGAAAGCGGTTTTAAAAATAAGTGATGTTTTCCAAAATTTTAGCAATTGTTATAAAAGAAAATTATAAAAAGTATGCAGATTTCTTCTCACCCTGCTTAGAGCGCACTCGACTTGTCCAGGCTCTGCTCAGAGCTTTAAAAGAGAAACGCCTCATGAAGCTGTGCGGGTCAGTTTAGCACAAGTTTTTCTGCACGTAGTCATATCGACTGATTTATTTGTTGAGCATGAGATACCGTATTTTTTTAGTTTAATTTTCGGGCCGACGGTGTCGTTGGTCCGTACTCACCAGAGACCGACAATGGCGAGCGCTACAGAACGATGATAACCAATGCCACACAGCGGACGACACGATTGATATTCTGCATGAACGATTTGATGGTAAGGCTATCTCCAGCAGAAGTGAAGTGAATTGGCTTCCAAGGTCATGCGATTTAATCCCGGTAGTCGCAGGTCTATGCTAATAAAGCACAATCGACCGATGTACTTAAGGTGAATGTAACACAGGCCATCGCCATTGAAAATTGGACCACTCGGATCCGTGCCACCGTAAGACAAGGCGGGCATTTAAACGATGTCATATTCCATACATAATGGCGTACATGGGCCTTATAAATAAAAAAAGAATTTTGTTAAGAGCATTCTTGTCCATTCGTATGATTTGGCAGACCAAAAGTAGCAAAACCGGTAGGATTATGGTTCGGTAAAGCATGTAATTTGCTTAGAGTTCGGAGTGTAGCCATGTTTAATCCGAGGTCACTGAAATCAATTTTAATGTACGTAAAACTAACGCGTTTCAATGCTTTAATTTTGTTGAGCACAATCTGAGTTCCTATTGGATTTGCCTTTCGTTTGAACCAACGAGCATACCACGTCGAGTTAATCGGTTCTCGTCAGATCACCGTAATTAAACGGCGTTGGGCGCGGTTAGTACGTAGATGGGGGACCGTTTAAGAACAATCGCGTGTCATTGGCCAGTCCCATCTACAGAGTTCAGGTAGATAATATACGTGGTATCACAATGGACCTAAATTGGTCTAAGTGTGTCGGCTTCTGCCGACAGCCACAAAAAACCTAACCTAACATAACCTGCCTTTCGTTTCGAAATTGTATCCGAACGCAGACCTAGATACAGCTGGCTGATCACGCAACACGTTGGATATGCGGTAGACAGCCTGACAGAGATAATAAGCATAGAATCGCCAACAATAAGATCTAAGCTGGTAAAGAAATGCATACAGCAAAATTCCCAGCAGACAACGGTCAGTATCTTTCTGAAAACCACAGATGAGCACATGCCGCTCCCATACAAGCTATCAAATTTAGCCTATCTAGGAATGCAGTATGCACTCAAGGAAATAAATAAGATTATTAGATGACTTCAGGGTTCGGTTGTACGAATCACCCTACCCTTCTTACTCGAGAGATAACACTGACTGCAGCACTCAGTATCCCACTGCATCGTAGGACTGGCATCATCGTTACCATAGCCTCACCTTAACAACTTAAATGAAATCATTCCTTATCAATTTTTAATAAAACTTTAAACTACACAAATACTTAATAATCGCTATGTCGCCATAGTTATGCACAACTTCGATCACTGAATGTATCCCATGTCTATTGCATGCTTCAAAATATCAGCAATTCGCTGCCTTTTAGCCTCTTCCTTGAACGGAGTAATATTCCAAATATCTGTCAGCACAGCGCCATCTTCGATAGCATCCAAGTCAGCGACTTCTTCGTCATCAATCAATGACATTGGCAGAGATTCAATTCCCATGCCACATCCGAATCGTCCAAATGACTTCAGCTCACTCAGCAGCCCTTCGTATGGAAGAACTTTCTCCGGGTCTGAACCGAGGTCCTTGATTAGGGCACTAGCACTGCCGTGGTACTCCTTAAAAATAATAAGCATTATTTCCATGTGTAAAGATTTCGAAAGAAAATATACTTTCAAAAGATCGTCAAAGTGCTCCTCTCGTAATTTCTGATTGGTGCAGGAATAGATGAAGAAGGAAATGTCTAAACCAAGCGAGGCATACCTAGCTAGCTGAAAATCAATTACTATGATAGCCTCAGGGGATCCGTTTGCGCAGTATTTTGTCAAAAAATTTGGGGTCCAACAGTCTCCGTGACCAATTACTGAATATTTACCTAAAGAGAAAAAGACATAAAGCGAAGTCAACAAAGCGTGAAAACAAACTCACTTCTGGTCGATACAAGCTTGATAAGATCGTCGTAAAGGCTTTCCTGTAGGAACTTTTGCGCGATAGCTTCATATTTACTTCCAGGGTACGACTTGGAGACAGCATCTTGCGCGACAGCTATTGCCAATTTGAGGAAACCAGTGTACCAGTCTCGCAATCTCTCCGAATAGTAAGTTTCCTCCAATTGATTTGCTGTGGTTTCGAATCCCTTTGGGTCTTGATCTGCAAATGCCAATGCGAGTCCATGGAAACGTCCCAAAGTACGCATGGTCAGAAGGCACTCATCTAAAGTAATGTAATCTTGTCTACGATCGAGAAGAGAATTTCATAAACGAATTATAGCAATTGACAGTGGAGCTACTTACCTATTGGGTGATCCATATCCTAAGAAATTAACATCCTCCAGAGCTATGAAATCGTTCTCTCCGTCACAGAATGCTAAAAAACAGTTGGGATACTCCTTGAAAGGATTTACTGCAGACTTGTTTGCTTGAAATTTCTCGAACGCCGGGATGACCTTGGTATAGAAGTGAACCTCATTACGGAAGAAGTCTGCCGAACGAAATAGTTTTCTTCGTGACAGGTTATCTGGCATAGCTTTAATGATCAAATTCACTTCCTGCTTGTATCTATGAAAGAGCAATATAGAAGGCAAATAGTAGGTAATCCAGCTTAGCTACCCATTTCCCACGTTCACTCCATAGACGCACAACCGAAACACTTTGCTGAGGTAAGAGTCCCCCTTTTTGAATCCTTTGCCAAACTTGTATGACGTATGTTTGGAACCACCAGCCTTTACGATAATCTCATCGAGAGATTTCTCTGTGAAGAATATAGATATGTCCGACAGACTCATCTTCACTTTGGCGAAACTATGAAAATTAAACTATGTGAGCGTGTCCACTTAAGTACCAAACAGTGCGGCACTCATATATGGAGCATATATGGAACATACATATGTATATCGTGCTTATTCCGATAATAGCCAATTTAGATTCGTTAAGAACTTTTGTACCGGTGGCGAACTTTGATTCGTCCGCGATGTAGAAAAAGCCAACAATACGAGTGCCAAAAATTTTATAACAAATAAGTTTTTTGTTTACGTTCAATATGAAAGCGCGGATAAGAGGTTAATCTATATTTTGAGAAATTGCGGGATATTCGAGCAGTAGTTTGTTAAAGGTCATTCTAATTTATTTTAAACGATTTGAAACGAAATTCAATGTTTTACAACTTGTTTTGTTGTGGTTTAAACTGTCAAAATATTTGCGATGGGAGAGGTGCTATCTCTTTCTAATGGTTGGTGACTTTTCGAGTTGGTAACTGGATGCGTTCTCTTGAAAATATCGTAAATAAAGGAAGCCCGTTAAATTTAAAAAATTAAATTTTCAACGTATAGTCAAGAAAGATGATAATCAATTATTTCTCCTTCTCATATACGGAGCTAGTGAAATCGGTCAAATAGAGGCCCATTCGCAGCCGTTCCCAGGGTGCCATGTTAGAGGCTTTCACGGCGATTGAAGAACAGACGAAAACGGCAATGTTGATGGCAATAACTTCGAGGCAGACCGGAGATATTAATGCCAAACATGCGGCATGGGGAAATGTTACTGCAAATCCCAGGGGCAACCAGTTTCACGACTGGTGGCGCCTCAATATGATTGAGTACAACCTCGAGTTGTACGCGACGGATATCCCTTCTTTCCCAAGAAGCGGTGCTTTCCTGGACTTGGCCTTAACGGACGCAAGACTTCAACTGACGAACATAGATCAAAACACGCGGAACTGTTTGCGTGCGTTTGAGTACGATAGTGACCACTACGGACTCGCCGCCGCAATGCGGATCCCGAACGAGCAAACGCTGCTGGAGGAGTACGAAGCAGTGTGTTCATTCGATTATCGGAGGGCACAATGGTCGCGCTTCTCCAGATTTTTAAAGCGAGATTTACGTTCGAGTGGGATCGACCCACCGACAAACAGTAACATGACAAATGATGACATTGATCGGCATTTATTGCAAATGAACGACGCCATCAAACGAACTATGGAACGAACTATTCCTCGGGTAGGACGTTCCGACGACGACCAGACAGAAAAGTACAGAAACCCTACAATCGACGCACTATACCGACAGAAAAGTAGACTGCTCTCGAGGCTTAAACGGCTGTACAGGCAATTTACTGATCGCGACGACCCGGAGGTAAGGATGCTGAAGTCAGAGATCCGAATCCTGAAACAGCTGATAAAAGAAAATTACAGAAAATCTGTAAGTCTGTATTGGGGCAATAAAATTCGGGCTATTAAAACCTGTAGTCCGAATATGTTCCCACAGATAAATAAGTTGTTCAGGAGGAAAGATCACAATGATATTCCTTGTGTTCGAATCTCCCAGACAGCAGAGAACAGACAGACAGTACTGACTGCTGGAATAAGTCCAGAAAGTGTCGCTTCAAACGACGATTTTTTCGTGGTCGAGGACCCACAGGAGAAAGTGGATTTGCTGGGCGCTTGTTTCGAGGCCGTGTATACGGTGAACAATCCTGTTCGCCGTAACCACGACATTGAGAATAGGGCTCTGGTGAGCCATTTCTATCTGCGCACCGAACTTGAGAATTGGCGATCTGAGAATAACGGTTTCACCGTGTTCACTGATGAAAACCATGCTAATGCAGTTGTCGCCAATGGCCGAGATGCATCGCACTTGTTCGTGTCGAAGAATGATCTTCTGTGCATCTTCGAGTCACTAAAGAATAAAAAGTCGGCGGGGATGGATGGTGTCCCAAACGTCGTATTGAGACACCTGCCTTTGGAGGCTGTAGATATTTTCACCACGCTGTTTAACAATGCGCTGAATAATGCACATTATCCGGCGCATTGGAAGGTAGCTGTGGTACACCCTATCCCGAAAAAATGTAAAGATAGGACGAACCCTGCCAATCTTCGGTCAATTAGCTTACTTCCGAATATTAGCAAGGTCTTTGAAAAGGTTGTCAATAGAGCCCTGTTAAAGTGGGTCGAGGACAATAACATAATCCCGGACAACCAGTTTGGTTTCAGGGCGAGGCATGACACTATTCATGCCGCGTCGGAACTGGTTTCCGACATTCAGTGGAATAAATGCAAGAACCAATGCACGGGTGCTTGTCTGGTTGATTTTGAGAAGGCTTTCGACACCGTATGGTTAGAGGGACTTTTCTACAAGTTGACCAGGCGGGGGATGCACAAACCTTTGCTATATGTAATTTATAATATGCTTATGGGAAAGAAGTTCGTAGTCAAATGTGGCAACGTGACTTCGAGCAGAGTCTTTCAAATTAAAAACGGTTTACAGCAGGGGGCGGTCAATTCTCCGATCCTGTTTAACATTTACACGAGTGATCTGGTGGGTTCACTCAGACATGCTATAGCGTATGCCGACGATTTGGTGGCATACAGATCAGGTTCTAAAATCGAGGTCATTAATATCCTTTTGCAGCGTGACTTCGATCAAATTAAGCGATATTGCGACGACTGGAAGTTGAAAATCAACTTTCAGAAGACGGAAACAATCTTGTTCAGAACTCCATTGGCTGGGGCCTCTAGGGATACCAGAAAAAACTGGAAGAAATTGGCCATTATTGGACAGGATGGGCAGCCATTGGCGGTGAGAAGCGTAGTTAGATATCTAGGTATCTGGCTTGACCAGTATCTATATTTCGATAGACATATAGTTGCTTGTCTTGCTGGGGCCAAGAGGGCTTATGCTCTGACAAGGAGACTGTTTCATAGCAGTCAACTTGACTCCAGAGTGAAGGTCATTTGCTACGTGGCCCTTATAAGGCCGATCATCGCTTATGGCTGTCCATTGTGGTTTAATATAGCGCCTAGTTATATGGAAAAGATTCGGGTTTTGGAGAGACAATGTCTTAGGACCTGTCTCCGATTGTTCCGAACGCCTGAATCCAACTATATAAAATACTATCCCAACAAGGTCCTATACGATGGGGCTCAGTTGAATAGGATTGACAATTTCCTCATTAAGGTCACTCGAAGGCACGTTGCAAGGGCGATGGCCAGCGACAATAGTCTGATATTTGGGGCTTACTACCCCAATGAAATGTACATTGAGAGTACACTCCGGTCTGGCTTTATCCCGCCAGAGGCATTTATCCATATTGATGCAAAAGGGCTGGTACAGACGAGGGATGGTATTCCGGTCTTATACCATCGCTACCGCAGCGCGAGAGATAAGCGGCTCCTCCATGACGGGGACTTCGCCAATGCTCATGAGCTCCTCCGTTTTAGTACCGCAATATCGGAGAGGGATAGATTCGACACGGAAAAGCAATTCGCCGAATTTTGGTGGCTTGTTGAGGGGGGAGGGGTGAACATGCCCTCCCAGGACGGTGCGTTACTCTAGGTAACTTCCTCTTAGCTTATAAGTTAGATTAAGTCAGCTAGGGCGTTTTTGGGAGAGGCCGGGCTCGCCAACGTGTGGTGGTGCTTCTGGGAGTTGACTGACGCTGTAAGGCTTCAGTCGGCTCACGGCGGCGCGTGTGCACGTTGACGACTGCCAGGCGCTCGGAAAGCAATTGGGATTTTGACCACTTGTTGCGCAAGGCAACGAGTGCTCAGAATCCTAATTATAGTTAGAATACGTTAAGTAGTTTAAGTAAGTAGAATAGGTAGTTTGTAATTTGTTTTATATAAAATCTCAATAATGAAACCGAGTTTTAGTAAATTTTCTCGAGGAATATATATGTAAGATTAGTTCGTAAAATAGTTCGTAAGCCGAAAGGCAATAATTCTAAGATATAGTTAAGTTTAGAGCGTTCGCATAAGGACCAATAAATAAGAATAAGTATCCTGTTAATTTTAAGTTAGGTTTAATCATTTTTGTCTAGTATGTAAGTAGATATTTATCAATGAATAAAAAAATGAATTTCAAAGTCAAGTCAAAGTCAAACTTCGAGGCAGATAATTAGTTCATCTACCTAGGAGTAAACATCGACTCCACAAATGCCACCTTAGTGGAGATCCGGCGGAGAATTACCTTAGGAAACTGCTGCTACTTCGGTTAAGCGAAACAAATGGGTTCAAAACACCATTCGAATTACAAAATGTATGCTCTATCCAACCTTAATTCAACCAGTCCTGCTTAATGATGCCGAGTGCTGTACGATAAGTAGAAAATGGGAGCTAATATTGGGTTCTATTCCGTCGAATATTTGGTCCTGTGTGCTAGGAGGGCGAATGGAGCAGAAGATACAACCGCGAACTCTATGAGCTGTACCAAGATGTGGATGTAGTCCAAAAAGATAATCAGACCGACTAAATTGACTCGGTCATATTGAGCGAATGGAAAATAATGCTCCAGCCAAGGAGATCTTCGACTCCCAACCCCTTGGTTCGAGAAGGCAAGGAAGACCAATCCTCCGTTTAAAAGACCAAGCCATCGCAGATGTCCGAGCACTTCGTTTGGAGTACTGGAAGCAGCGTGCCCGGGATCGCAGATGATGGAAGGCTGCAGTGTCTCAGGCAGAGATTCTTCATGGGTCGGGGGCCCGTTAAGAAAGTAAGTAAGAGACTCATTTTTGGAGGGCTTTAGTCTTTTCAGTAAGACAGGGTCCGCAGAGCTTTGAGAATTTGTCATTAATCAAATCAGGTTGAAGATGCAACATAAGTATTAAACTCTCTGAAAATAAAACAACAGTGGTATTCACTAAAATGCGTAAAAGCCTCATAAATGGCAGAAATTTGCCATATGGTAATTGAACTGTCAGATTTTGTATGAAGAATAGGTAGTTTAAGCAAGCCTCAAAGACTTAGCTCGGAAATTAACTGCTTAAAGTTACCCTTCAAGTAAGAGACTCCGTTTTACGTTCGTTAACGGCGTAAATGACATATGGCTGACTCCGACGAAAAACGACGTTTTTCGACTCCAATTAGTATGGAAATTGAAATAGCCACGGAGTCACGTGTGTATGGATTGTGAGAGTGAGCTCACTGTGCTCAGCAAAGAACGAAACCCAAAACTGATATAAATAAAAGGTACAAATCGAGGCTAGATAATAATCGAGTATCGCTTCAAAGCAAAATAAAAATATCTCGATGAGATTTAGGCAGTTCCATAACTCTTATAGCCCCCTTACTGTAAACCTTGTTGGCATGTTCGCAGATATCAAATTGCATTTATATCAGGATAAAACGGCCCTACTCTTAATTTAAACTATCGAGGGGTATTCTAATGAGGATAATGAGCAACAGATGGATTTTGATATATAAATATCTTTGAAATCAAAAGAGTTTGATTTCAAAAATCCGAACTTAATGAATGCCCGACATACATTGTAACTGAAATTGAGGATTGGAAGTTGAGTTTTTAGTACATCCTCTATTTGTTTTCGCCACCACGTTACGCAGAAGAATGTACTATGAAGATTGATACCTCAGACCGTCCATTATATTTAAGTAAAGTATTTCCAATCATCGTTATATTCTAAACAACTAGGGAGCTAGGTGATTTCCTTGCGGAAGTTTTATCTCTAATTGCCTTATATAGTTGCATCCAACAAGAGGTGTCATTTTAAATTTTGCGCTGTTGTTGATCTGTCAACATTCAGCTATCACTGCCTTGGCTTTTGATGAGCAAAAGATTGGGGGTTTTTAAAATATGGATCGATTCCCGTGTTGAAATAGTAAGAACTTACTACAAAAACACCAATTATGTCGCGGAAACATTTGAAAATTTTTTGATTTTTTACATGAAATTGTTATGAGTGATGATGAGAGGTACGTAAACAAAAAAAACTGTCTCATCTAGGGCTCCGAAAACCCAAGAGAATTAGTGGAACAACCTCTTCATCCACACGGAAAGACAGTATGGGATGGTTTTTGGGGTGGCGATGTCATTAAGTCACATTTGTTTGAAAATTATGGTGGCGCGACCATTTCAATGAATGGACTGCGTTGCCAAACGATATTGTCTGATTTTTTTTTTTGCCTGAAATGCATGCTATGGACGTGGACGATGTTTATGTTGCGCCACATGCCACACATCTGGTGAAACAATGGCTCTATTGCGTGACAATTTTCCTAGACATGTGATTTGTCGAAATGGATAATTTAATTGGCCGCCGAGATCGTTCGATTTAATACCATTGGACTTTTTTTGTTGACGTTTTGTAAAGACAAAGTCTACACCAATGCTGCATATTATATCTTGTTTTAACTTCTTAGTAATAAGGAAAACTTAGGAAATCAATGAACATTAATTATTATATTGTATTAAAGGAAAGAGTACAATCTTAACACACCAAGTATATATATATATATCAATCCATTCACAATCGATGTGTGTAAGGTGACAACAAGCTAGATGCCCAGCATTGCCAGATATACTTCAGTACACAACATTCCTCCCCACCTAGACATCGACCTCAAACTCCAGCAAATGTGCTGGAGCTCGTCGTGCTCGTTTGGGCCTGACTCGGCTCGGTGTTTCCCTTCTAGCATCCTGTCTCTCAGGATACCCAGCCATTGTTGGTGTTCCTGTGATCCGCTCTGCACACTCAGATGTTGGCTCGTCGTCTGTTCCCGGTTCACTATCTTTACCAGCCTCTGAAGTCTCGGCTTGCTCCTCAGCCACGCCTTCCGGAACCTGTGGATTACATAACAAATCGTAATTAGTGTCTCCTAATACTACCCCCGTTCTAGGTTCAGCCGAATGACGTCTTCGAAGTTGATTTATGTGTCGCTTTCCAGTACGCCCGTCTGCAACCTGCACTTTGTACGTTACTGGAGCCACGACTTCCATAATCTTTCCAGGTAACCACTTCTCCCCTCGTTCATAGTTACGCACATATACCAAATCATCTTTATTAAACTTTCGTACTTTGTGCTTCTTATCATCGTCCCATTTCACTGGTTTCTTCTCCTCAAGTGCGAAAGGATGTATCTTGTCGAGTAACGAACGCAGTTTTCTCCCCATCATCATTTCAGCTGGAGTCTTCCCGGTTGTTGCATGCACTGTTGTATGTTGCCTGAACAGCAACCGTTGAAGCTTAATTTCTATATCACCACCCGTGAGCGTTGCCAACGTCCTCTTCGTGTATTGAACCATACGTTCCGCCTGTCCGTTGCTTGCTGGATGATACGGTGATGACGTTCTGAATTTAACCATGTTGTTTTTGTAGAATTCCTGTATCTCTTCTGACACAAACGCAGTTCCATTGTCTGATATTACTAAATCCGGAATACCATGTATCGCAAACATTCTCCTTAGATTTCGAATGACTTCGGTTGATGACTGATTCTTAACTATGGCTACTTCCAGCCACTTTGACATAGCGTCGACGACTATCAGGAAAATCTTCCCTTTATATGGTCCCGCAAAATCTACATGTATTGTGGACCATGGATTAGTAGGTTTTTCCAACGATTGTAGTGGAGCTTTCTTCGGGCTATTCCGGTTTGACTGACACATAACACATTTATTCACACATGCTTCAATGTCCTCGTTCAGCTTCGGCCACCAACAGTAGCTCCTTGCACACATCTTCATCGCCACCATGCCTGGATGATTCGCATGCAGTAACTCCATTATCGTATCACGTCCTTCCAGTGGAACCACAACTCTATTTATCCACAGAATGCAGTTTTTATGTAGGGACAGCTCCTCGCGGCGTGATACATATGGTTGATATACCTTTTCCAACTTCGAAGTAGGCCATCCGTGCAGTACCCAGTGTCTAACCCTTTTAAGTATCGAGTCTCTATCCATCATGCAGCGTAAATTCTTAGCAGATATTGGTTGGTTTGACGATTCCAATAGCAATATGTCTCCTGGCGGATAAGGTTCATCAATTGTCCCTTGTATCGGCAACCGGCTTAACGCATCCGCATTACCATGACAAACTCCTTTTCTGTAGAAAAGCTCGTAGTTATAGCCACCTAGCATCAAACATCAACGTAGTATCCTTGGTGAAATCATCACCGGTATTGGTTTCTTTGATCCCAATAAACCCAATAATGGTTTGTGGTCAGTGTAGATATCAAACTTTCGCCCAGCCAGATATTGGTGGAAATGTTTTACCCCGTTGATTACAGATAATGCTTCTCGATCTATCTGCGCGTAGTTGCGTTCTGCTTGACCCAACGTACCGTAATGAAATGCCACCGGACGTTCTTCTCCATTTACCAATTGTGCCAACACCGCACCAACTCCATACGGTGACGCATCACAGCTTAACCTTAGTGGTTTGGACTCATCGTAGTGCACCAGTAGCCTGTCAGAATGTAGTAGCTTCTTCAACTGGTCAAATGCCTCGGAGTGTTTATCCGTCCACGTCCACTTCATATTGTTGTCCAGTAGTCGGTGCAAAGGTTCAGCTACCGTAGCTTTGTTTTTTAGAAAACAACTATAAAAATTTAGCATACCTAGGAATGCTTGTAGTTCACCTTTATTCTTTGGCCTTGGTGCCAGTTAAATAGCTCTGTAGCGTTCATTCGTAGGTTTTATTCCCTCGGACGTAAGCCTGAATCCCAGAAACTCCATGTTTGTGACTCCAAACTTACATTTGCTCTTCCTTACCGTCAGCTTTGCTTTGCTGAGCCTCCTGAGCACCTCATGTAGCCTTTCCTGATGCTGCATTTGGTTTCTTCCCACAACAATAATATCATACCAGAAAACATTGAATCCATTACCCGTTGAAATTCCCGAGGAGCTGCCGATATTCCGAAAGGCATGCGATTCATTTTAAATAAGCCCTTGTGCGTATTCAAAGTAAGTATTACCGCAGATTTTTCATTCATCTGAAGCTGTTGATACGCCTGAGATAGATCCAGTTTACTGTATATTTGACCCCGTTCAATTAGCGCCAACATCTCTTTAATTGTAGGTTGCGGGTACGAGTTGTGTTTGATTACTTTATTTACCGTGCTTCGATAATCTCCGCACAGTCTAATACTGCCATCCCTCTTGCGAACGGCCACAACCGGTGTACCCCACTCGCAGTATGAAACTGGCTCTAAGATGCCCTGTTTTACGAGTAGGTCTATTTCCTTTTCAACAGCAGGACGAATTGCGAAAGGTACCTGCCTGTATTTCTGAAACTGTGGTTGAGCACCTTCCACAACCTCGATGTTCACCTTTGGTCCATTATAAACACCTAACTCATCGCTAAATGTCTCCGGATATGCATTGACCATTTGATCAATATTGTCGTACGTAGATATATTCTGAATCCCATCTACGGAAATCCTCAGATCTTTGAACCAATTCCTGCCCAACAAATTCGAACCACTCTCAGCAGCCACAATTGCAGTTAATTTTGTTGAAATATTCTTAAACTGCACCTTAATTTTCGCTTCACCCCGTAACGTTAGCCTATCTGAGTTCCACGTAGTCAAAATCACATTTGATTTCGTCAAGTCGACATTTCCCACATTAATTCTGTCCCAAGTGTCAGAATTAATAATGGTGCATGCCGCTCCAGAGTCAACCTCCATTTGTTCCCGTAGACCATTTAACTTTACCTCCACCATATACTTTGAACTTGTAGACCCTACGTTCTTCACTGAGTTCAATGTATAGAGAGCTTCATTTGACTGTTCAACCAGAATAGCATTCGCTTTACCCCTCTTACCGAGTTCTTTGCGACCACTACCCCCTTCCTCAACCTGCTTTTTTAGGCACGCCTTAGCAATATGCCCTTTCTTGTCACAGTAGTAGCATTTGGCATTCTTGAATTTGCAGTCCTTGCCTTGATGTATGTGACCGCAATGAAAACATTTTGTGCCAGTCTTATACTTCGTCTTAACTGTCACTGCAAGCAATTCATCTTTCATCGTGGACTTTGTTCGGACCTCAGCAACATTAAGCCCCGCTGTTTCTGATGCAATACATAGCTCCAACGCACGCTTTAAAGTCAAACCGACTTCTGCAAACAAACTCCGTTGCACTCTCTCATCGTAGACACCGCACACAATACGGTCACGTAGCATGTTGTCGAGCTCAGTGAAATTGCAATGTTTACTGAGCTTTCGTAGGTCTTTTACGAATTCCCCAACGGCCTCATCCTTTCGTTGCATCCGTTTGTTGAAGTGAAATCGTTCCACGATTTCATTTGGTTTCGGTGTGTAGTACTCGGACAATTTCTCCGCCAGCTCCATAAATGTGCAGTCGCGTGGGCCTTTTGGCGTAAGAAGATATATTAACACCTCATATGCAGTTTCGCCAACCTGCACCAGGAACATTGCCCGTTTCTTCTCCTCCTCCTGGATGCCGTTTGCCTCAAAGAAAAATTGAAAACGTTCAAGGTAACTCGACCATGACGACTTGCCGTCGAAAGGCCCCACCAGCCCAACTATAGCCGACATAGCAGTCCACCCCAATTCACCAGCAGCTGTAGTATCAATCGCAGTAGTTGCCGAAAGATTTCCCAACTATTAAACTAGCAGCAGTAGCACTCGTAGTAGTTCCAGAAAGTTTTCCAACGATTGTAACCTAGTAGCAGTAGCACTCGTAGTACATACACGACCCGTAGCAGCAGATGTTTGCAAAAAAAATGTCGTCTACGTGGCAGCAGCACGATGTGTATTCGTAGTAGCAATTGTTATTAACACATTCTATTTAACCTTTTGCCTCATCGCCAATTTATATTCTATCTTGTTTTAACTTCTTAGTAATAAGGAAAACTCAGGAAATCAATGAAAATTAATTATTATATTGTATTAAAGGAAAGAGTACAATCTTAACACACCAAGTATATATATATATATATCAATCCATTCACAATCGATGTGTGTAAGGTGACAACAAGCTAGATGCCCAGCATTGCCAGATCTACTTCAGTACACAACACTGCACCAACGATTTTAGCACTAAACCAAAATATCAGAATAGTTATTCGCGAAATTAGGCGACAACTTAATGAAAGATGTCATCAAAAGAATGACTTTTTGAAGGCAGAGCCTGGGGAAACATTTGGCAGATATTGCATTTCATTACTAACCTCAAAAGTTTGTACTTTAGTAGATTAAAATAAATATATGTACCTATATGACTACTTTTAATAAAAATGTTACATTTTCTGTGGATTTAAAATGACAACCCTTGTTGGATGACCATGTATTTGCCAAGTAAGAGCATAACATCATTGTATATATACTAATACTTTATATTAAGTACATATACCATGACTTTATGTGACGGAAAATTTTTGCTCGTGATAGCTGTTTGCTTTAAGCGCTCCACAACACGGATCTAAGAGTTTAAATAAAACATTAACCCATAATTTCTTTTCGAGAGACATCTTACCGGAAGAACATCTCTGGTGTTATTATAATATTTTATTGTTCAAAATTTGCCTTTCCTGAGAAATTACCAAAAAAGGAAAACATTTTAAAACATGATAATATGAAATTTACACAATTTTTAAAATCCTCCGATAATATGGAAAAAACGAAATGCAGTATGAAAGAAGGCTATTTTATGTTTATGTTGTAAGAATATTGGGATTAGGCCTAACCTCATTTTTTTAAAGCCTTCTTTCATATTACATTTTGTTTTTCCCATATTATCGAAGGATTCAAAAAATTTCGTAAAATTAAATCAAGAAACTACATTCGTAAACACGTGGAACGGAGTGTATCTTTTATTGGGAAAACATCCCAGGTCTTAGACAGGCCAAATGAGCCATTCTGCCCTTTAACGACAATAGGTAAGCATGATATCAAAAACTTGTAGGTTATTTTACTCGTCACCGCGGTTTACGATACCACCTAAACAAAATGCAAATAGTTGACTCTCCAGTGCGTTGGCTGAACACATGTCATGTGAACGTCCAGCCTTCAATGGAACTAGAAAGAAATAATTTTTCAGGGAACAACTAAGTTTCGAAGATATAAAGAAGTCCTCTGCTGGTAAACTTGTCTGATTTTTACGGAAAGAAGAAATTAGTTGCCTAAATATTTGCTGGCCCCTGGCGAGTGTTTGCTATTATGCCCACGCCCATAATCTGGTAAAACTCATATCAAAATGCCGTAGAGAGCAGTGAAACAAATGCTTAAATTGTTGTACCTTTAATCGCCAAAATTTCCGCCCTCTGACTCAAAATGTTAGAAGGTAGGGGAGAACGGAGTTGGATGTTAGATTTTCCAGTATATGCGACGATGATGTGAGTTATATGTTGTAATTTACAACTTGTAAACTATGTAAACTATGGAACTCGAATTTTCACATAGGTGTATTTTAATTCTTTAATGAAATTTTGCAACTCACATTATTCAAACTAGAACTTGACCAAATTTTAAGTTATATTTAGGATTTGGCAAGCGTTACCCCTCAACCAGGGTTGGTTGTAACAATACGCGGGAAAAAAGTAACAATAATGGTTGTTGCTTTTATTTTAATTAATTTCTGTATCAAACATACTGCATAGGATTAGTTTTTTAATGTCTATAATCGACATCACGTTTCTTTAAAACAAAGAAAAAACAAACAAATCCCCAAAATTTAGGGCGTGGCAACAATTTTATTGAAAAACCAAAGTTTGAGCTAGGTAGCTGAAATTTATAATATATACTCTCTTGGGGCCCATTATGCTCCTGTGTAGATATTTTCAAAATCCGCCTACTGACACGCCCACAATTTAAAAAAAAAAAAATTGTTTTGAAAAACCAAAGTTTGAGCTAGGGAGCTGAAATTTATAATATAGACTATATGGGTGCCCTTTATACTTATTTTTATATATTTTTTAAATCCGTCTACTGATACGCCCACAATTGAATAAAACAATTTTATTGAAAAACCAAAGTTTGAGCTAGGGAGCGTTTTTTTTTACAAAAGCTTCGTTTTTTTCGATAAAATCCTTTAAATGTTATATAACAAAATATGTAGAGCGTTCTCAGCAATTCAACCATACTTAAACTTTTGTCACGCTCACTTATAAGCGATAGGAATAAGAATAGGGTATCCAACAGTTTGCCCAAGCGGACTGTAGCACGTCCCTATGTTTTTTTTTGTTTTTTGAGATTGTGGGGATTCTAAAAATTATACGACTTTGCTGACGGATAGACATTGCTAAATCGACATTACTCCTGATGCTGATCATCACGAATATAGTAACTTTTAGGAGTCTACGCGTAATATTAAAGTATGTTGCCAACTTATCGGATTTTTAAACTTTTTGCTTGAAATTACCTAATTTCTTGGCCTCCGCTAAATCTTATAGATCAAGAGGTTTTACCGCCTCAGTCTACTGATGACATTGCCAGTATTTAACAGTTCTGTCATTTCGAAGTTAACGTGATTATGAAGCCTTTTTCTGTGCCTTTGAGCGACTTTATTAACTTCATCTTCAAATATTTTAATATTTAGACCTCTACACCCCTATCATGGAATCCGTCGGATCTGAGATTCACTTCACTTATTCGATTCACGTGAACAGAAAATTGCTATCGTGGGATCCGTCGGATACTCTCCCTTACCGACCACTATTGGTGATTAGGAAATTCAATTGTGGCAGCTCATTTCAAACACATTTGTTTTGTAAAAATTAAATTCATTTTCATTCACATTACCGACATGTGGATGGTTCACGTCTGCGGATTACACAATGCAAATTGTTCACTATTATCGGATCGTTCCCCCCGACGGATTCCACGATAGGGGTGCTATTTAGCTCAGTGTTGCATATGTACCAACTATGTGCATCAGTACTTTATTTTGAAAGGCTTGGATTTTTTGGAAATTAGTTTGGCATGTATGCACCTACAACTGGAGCCCGTTAGTCCATATGGTTTCAGAACTTACTTGCAAAGCTTTGCAGCGCAGTTTAGCTTCTACAGTCATTTACAGATATTTGGCTGTATTTGAGTATTTCACTACATTGTTGTTAATGTATACTAGATTGTGTGGTACGTTTTTTATTTAAAATATAATGACTTCAGGTCATTTAATCTAATCTGTCATGCCCCTTCTGAGATACTCTTTGTTACCATTTCAAGTTTTTATACCCTATTTTAAGGGTAGGTATATTAATTTTGACGCATAGTTTGTAACATACCTTAATATTGCCCGTAGACCCATAAAAGTTACTATACTTATGATCAGCATCGATAGTAATGTCGATCTAGCCATGTCCGTCCGTCCGTCCGTCCGTCTGTCGGCAAAATTTAGGCCTTTAAACTGGACCTAGAGAGCTGAAATTTTAACCATATACTCTCTATGGTCCCGAAATAATCAAGTTTAAGAATTTTTGAAATCCGCCTACAGACACGCCCACAAACTCAAAAAAAAAAACAAATTTTTCGGAAAAATCGAATTTTGAGCTAGAAAGCTGTAATTTTGTATATATGATCTATGACTCCTAAAACTGCTCGGGAGAGAAATTTTTAAAATCCGCCCACCGACTCTCTAGGGGCCTTTTATGCCCATGTGTAAATATTTTCAAAATCCGCCCACTGACACGCCCACAATAAAAAAAAAAACTTTTTTTTTGAAATCCAAAGTTTGAGCTAGGGAGCTGAAATTTATAATATATACTCTCTAGGCCCTTTATGCTCATGCGTAAATTTTGTTTAAATCCGCTTACTGTTTAAGCTAGGAGCGTTTTTATTTACAAAAGCTTCGTTTTTTTTAATAAAATCCTTTAAATGTTACATAACAAAATATGTAGAGCGTTCTTAACAATTCAACCATGCTAAGACTTTCGCCACGCCCACTTATGAGGGATAGGAATAAGAATAGGGTATCCAACAATTCGCCCAAGCGGACTGTAGCCCGTCCCTATGTTTTGTTGCTGTTTTGACAGTTACTCCCACAGCAAGTACAGCAGTGTTATCAGCAAAAGTTACTATCGTGGTTTCTCCAGTTTCAGGCAGATCGCTAGTGAATAATAGGTAAAGCACTGGTCCTAGTATGCTGCCTTGTGGTACCTCAGCTTTAATTTCTTTTAATGTTGAGTACTCAGATTCCTGTTTGATTCTGAAGAATCGATCTGATATATATGACTCCAGAATCTTGGAATACTGTGGATGACTGATCCAGACATTATCGAAAGCTTGTGCTATATCAAGAAAACTTTGTCATTCTGCAATTGTTTTGTTCGTCCAAATCTAGAGTACGCTTCATAAGTTTGGACACCGTTCTACAAAATTCATTTAAATTATGATTAGCCCTAAGAGGACTTCCATGGGGAGATCCATTTACACATGCAGTTTCTTCAAATGATATCAACATAGGTACGCTTAATAGCGATATAGATGCACCTGATTGCTGTCTTCTATTGGCTTTAATTTCCGTGCCTATAACTGACGTAGTGGTGACTTTGACCTAATCAAAGAACGAATTATGGGAGGCATGAAAATCTCATATCGCATGAGTAGAATCTTTAATCTAAATGATCATTGTCTCCCCAAAATAAATATACGGCAATACGCCAAAATGCACTTTTTGAATTGAGTGTGAAGTATTTTTGTTTCGGGGCGCTGTTTTCAATTTAACTATCTATGTTGTTGTATCTCTTTCCATTGCTGAGATATTCAGAATGCTTTTGATAGTATATCAACCAAAATCATCAAGTTCACGTATTGTTGTGACGTAAATTCCAAGTTGTTTTGGCATATACGGAAGATTTTCCATACAATTTGCAAAAATATTTTTTTAAGAATTGTTTTGACGTACGTCTAACAAGTTTTTCTCTGGTACTTTTTGGCTGCCATGAATATCGCACCCTGTTTATTTCAATAACGAAAAATTAACGACAATAATATGAAAGGGTTGATTTTCCTAATTATACGTATGCACGGTGGTGTTTACAAGTTTACACAATCGGCGGTCGCAGGTACCGTTTCCTGGTTTCCATCGTTTCGCAAGTTGTGCTCGGCCGGTGATAAGCTCCAGCGGATTGTCACCTGTTCTGTTTTTGCCTGCACTTCCTGCCTCCGGTTAACCGGTTCATGTCGCTGCCTGTTCGTCGTGACGGATGTTTTTATGCACTTTCTCTCGAGTTCATGGCTTAAAATTGAAGGTCCTTTCCACTTCGCACAAGCAAATGGTTGGAGAAGTTAGGCTTTAGTCTGAGCTGCTTATGCCGAATATATATTTATTTTGTTTATAATTTTACCGCCATCGACTCGTTGTTAATTTTTAAAAACTTAACGGGCGGAAAGGCTGCAGTCCACTTTGGCAAACTGTTGGATAGCCTACTCGTATACGGCAAACTCATTTCTGACGAAAATTGAAATATTTTAAATACTAAAACCGTTTGATGATATTTGATAAAAGTTATTGAAAGAGGATTCACGAATAGATATCGTGGCTAAAAAAAAAATGTATACCTAGCTGTTGGTTTTTATGCAGTTGCTAAACCTTTAAATGCGATTACCCAAAAACATAAAAACGGCGTATACGGCAAATCAATATTAGGGTGTTAGTATCACGTGTTACTTGTAACAATGCCCTTTTAAAAAAACTCCTGAACCCGCCTAGGCGAAGAAAAACGGTACGTCGAACTGGATAGATCTATTGTACCATAGTTCGGAGGTAATTTTAGGCTAGTGCGTTTTCCACTTTTCTAGAAGAGGTAATAATGCTTCTAGCAGGGGATTTCTTCAAGTCTTCATTACTTTATTTAGGCTAGCAGAATTACTACTTTCCGTAGAAAGCAGACAAGTATACCAGGAGAGGACTTCTTGTTCCCTCAAGAAGATCTTCTTTCTTGTTCCATTGAGGGCTGGACATTCACATGATACGTGTTCAGCTGCTTCGGGTTCCTTAAGACATAGCCAGCACTCTTGAGAGACGACGATTTTCATTTTGTTTAGGTGGTATCGTTAACCGTGGTAACTAGTAAGATAACCTACAAAGTTTTTGATAGCATATCTACTTAGATTAAGACATCTATGGCATTGCCACTTGAAAGCCGTGGTGACTAGTAAGATAACCTACTAAGTTTTTGATATCATCCCTAGCTAGATTAAGACATATGTGGCATTGTTATTGGAGGGCTGACTGGCCGTGGTAACTACTAATATGACCTACTAAGTTTTTGATATCATGCCTACTAAGATTAAGACATCTGTGGCATTATTATTGGAAGGCCGAATGTTTCGTTTGGCCAGTCTTAGACCTGAGATGTTCTCCCATTAAAAGATCATAATAATAATAATATTAGTTGGGGTATATTACACTGCGACCTATTGGTCTATTGTGTCCCCTGCTTGTACCTCGGAGAGGTTCATGCCCTCTTTCAGAGCCCTCTCTATAAACTTCTTTTGTGAAGCGTATCGAGGTATTGCTCTGATTTTTCCTTGGCAGGTCACACTCCTTAGAGCACAGCGTCCAGTCCAGTTTTCTTGACGAATCTGAGAATGAGCTGTGGATCCATGGTTTGTATGTCTTTGTCTGTTATTTGGTGCCTGCACAAATATCTTATCCTTATGTGGTCTGGAGTTTTGGCGCTTTCACTGCGGAATCTACAGAGCCCGTCCTCTGATATACCCAGGTGCTCTT
Organism: Portevinia maculata; assembly: GCA_949715645.1. Lineage (NCBI taxonomy): Eukaryota > Metazoa > Arthropoda > Insecta > Diptera > Syrphidae > Portevinia > Portevinia maculata. The sequence goes on along the minus strand of OX454526.1, from coordinate 78,386,431 downwards.
TGAGTATGCAGTGAGGAGGCCTGTTAGGATTCTTAGGTTGTTTTTGTTAAGGTTTTGGCCCTTGTTTCTCCTACTACGCAGAACGGTTCTGCCCCTTTTCAGAGAGTCAGAGAGTCCGCAGAGAGTGCCTAGTCTGTAGGCATTCCCACACGAGTTTTGACTTGTTGACGTAGGCGTCAAGAGCCTTTATGGCTGCTTGGCTGGCAGACATTATTGCTACGTTGCAATTCCTGTAGTTTTTCTCGAGGATTCGAACGCACCTGTCTATTGCACATATTTCAGCCTGGAAGATGCTGGTGCATTTGCCCATGGATTCGTAGTGCTTAGTTCCTGGCCCAAACAGTCCTGCATTAGTTTCCTCCTCGGTCCTCGAGCCGTCCGTGTACCACTTTGTTGTGTGGTTGCTCAGTCCATAAGTTTTGGATTCATTGCTTCAGTTCCCCTTATTGCTGAGCTTTATGTGGAAATTTTTCTCGAAGATGAATTTCCTGATGCTATCGTCCCTAGATATGGCAAGAAGTGGGAGTTTTTTGAGTAAGTTGTTCCAGCTTTTTATTGCCGCGATTGCACTCCTAGATCGGCAGCAGAAGGGTTCGGGACCTGTGAATGCTGTGATTTGTCGGTCTTTTCATTACCATCAAATTCCTCATGTCCCGGAACCCACCATAGTTTATTCTTGTTCCTTAAGCCGAGAGTTTAAAGGGTGTTAAAACATGTTTCCGCCTTTAATACCAGATGTATAAATGTGGCTTGAATTGCGTGGAGTATTTTACACGTACATAATTATTATTATACGTGATTTTCTATAAATGTTTTAGTATGTTTATATCCGGACTAAATGATGAGCCTCTGAAAGCACTTTATAAGCACTCCACGACACGAACAAATTGTAAAGCGCACATTTTTCTCTCCAAATACTTTTTCGATTTTATCTGCGATTCTTCGCAGCTGATCAGAGTGCTTATTTCTAAATCAAAATTCGTGAATTGACCAGCATTTTTTCGAATAACTTGGACAACAATGGTAGTATTGTTATTGGGCGATATGAGGTTACTTCGCTAGGTTGGTTGCCTAGTTTGGATATCATTATTACCTTCGCGATCTTCCACATGGTTGGCACATATCTTTATTTGTATGCAACAATTATAAACTGCGCTGGTTTTTCTAATCCTTATAGTGAAAATTGTTTCGAAATTCCCCGTGTTATTAAATTAAACTCTGGGGCTTTTTTATACTTCTGTGTTCTTTAATTGCATTGGCAAGTTCTTTAGCTTCTACCGTCTGAATAGGTCTATCATTTTCGGATCTTACTTCGACTCCTTGACAACCGTTATCTTCATAAGGTTTGAACACGTCTTCAAGATACTCTGCAAAACTATTTGCTTTCTCTTGGCAGCTAGTTGCCCAGTTTAAAAGACTTATTATTAAATTCTCTTATAGATTTCCTGAGCTCATTATTTAAATTCTTCAGTTTGGTTTTGTCGCTTGGCGCACATGTCTGCTGCCAACGTTTTCTAGATTTCCTTGTTTTGTGTGTAAATAATTGCAATGCTTCTTCTAGTTGACCTTCTATTTTAATACCTGATGATAGTTGGATACTTTCTCGAAAATCTGTCTGAAATATGTAGTTCCAATCAGTCAGTTCATTAACTAGTTTTGGGCTATGTTCTTTTATTATTATATTATCGCTAGGTGTATCGTGTATGAAGTATTGACGAGTGATCTGATTAAAGATCAGGTCATTGAATAACTACAAATAGAAACGGCACCGAAGCAAACATCCGCTACGCGGTCCATACGTCGCTGTAATCGCTTTTACGGGTTTGTGAAATGGATTGGATAAAAACGAAAATGTATAATATTCCAACAAAAATATCCCTCAAGCAATGCTGGATGGGTAATTTTTTGTTATTAACCAGTTTAAGGTAGGATATTTCATACTTATCGTTGCTGTCGTTACGCTTCGATTGTTTTTATTTCCTTTTTACTTTTAGATTTTTTGTTAGAGTTTTATTGGAGTGTTTTTTTTATTTGCTACTGGTTTTACTGATAAATGATACGAGGGCGAATTTCTGACCTCTTTACTGAAACGGCAACGCTGCTCCTGTCAACAGGCATCTGTCAGTTGACTCCTGTCAAAATTTAAACTTGCTGCGTCAGTTAGTTTGTGTTTGACAGCTATTTTTATCAGACTACTCACTAATTTGAGGAGAAAATGGAAGAAAGTGAATTTCGTGTGCTTATTAAGCATTATTTCTTGCGAAAAAAAACCATTACCGAGACCAAGGCTAAGCTTGAAAAATACTATGGGGACTCTGCACCATCGATTTCAATGGTAAAAAAGTGGTTTACTGAATTTCGTTGTGGCCGTACAAGCACTGAAGATGCCGAACGTCCTGGACGCCCGGTTGAGGTCTCTACACCCGAAACAATCGAAAAAATTCACGATATGGTGTTGGCCGACCGAAGATTGAAAGTGCGAGAGATTGTGGAAGCCGTAGGGATCTCGCATGGCTCAGTGGTTTCAATTTTGAATGATCACTTGGGCATGAGAAAGCTTTCCGCAAGATGGGTGCCGCGTTTGCTCACAGTCGACCACAAACGCAATCGTGTAACAACTTCACTGGAAGGTTTGGCGTTGTTTAATCGCAATATGAAGGAGTTTTTGCGCCGTTTTGTAACCGTGGACGAAACATGGATTCATCACAACACACCAGAGACCAAACAACAGTCAAAACAGTGGGTTTCTAAGGGTGAATCGGGGCCAAAGAAGGCCAAGGTGGGTTTATCAGCCAATAAAGTTATGGCGACTGTTTTTTGGGATGCACGCGGGATAATCCACATTGACTACCTTCAAAAGGGAAGAACAATCAATGGGGAATATTATGCCAACTTATTGGACCGATTCAATGACGATTTGAAAAAAAACCGACCTCATTTGGCCAAGAAAAAAGTTCTTTTCCACCAAGACAATGCAAGGGTGCACACATGTGCAGTTGCCATGGCAAAAAACCATGAATTGGGCTATGAATTGCTCCCTCATCCACCCTATTCTTCAGATTTGGCTCCAAGCGACTACTTCTTGTTCCCAAACCTGAAGAAATGGCTTGGTGGAAAAAGATTTGACTCCAATGATGAAGTCATCTCGCAAATAAAGGCCTATTTTGAGGACCTCGACAAATCATTTTTTTTGGAAGGGATACAAAAATTGGAGAAGCGTTGGACAAAGTTTATAGAGCTCAAGGGAGACTACGTTGAAAAATAAAAAAAAAATTTTATCAAAAAATCTGTGTTTTATTCCAAAAGTCACGGACTTATTGACCTGCCCTCGTATTTTGACAATAGTGTTATTTCTGATTGCACTACCATTGCGCTACCTACATAGGTATCCGATTTGAAAATGTGGTTTTCATGTTCATTGCGATCATACAAATCAAATACATAGCTATCATAATGATTGCAGATATGAATAATTATAACTAGATATTATTTTGTTTTTCAAAGTATGTAATGTAGGTGCATAGGTAAGGTAGATATGTAGGTATGTTTATAATGTATATACCTATGTAGGTGCATGCATCATTGTGCAATTTCGGTTCACTCTGCCATTAATAATCACACAAGATCGGATAAAATTACAATGTATAGGAAATCAATATGTACCTAGTGCATACCTAGGCACGATTACATGATTGCAAATTATAATTTCGAAGTTAAACATGGCCAAATAAAAGAAAATTGAGATGAGAACCTTTTCTGATAATTGTGCTTTTATTTTTATATAATAAAGGTACAATTTTTAATTTTATTTTGATAGGTAGGTATTTAAAAAATAAATAAAATAAAAAATACAAAGTTCAAATTCATTTATATAATTTTAAGCAACGCATTAAAATAAAACAACACTATTACGAAATATATATGCACAGTACTAATAACACTGTTATATATGATTAAGTATATTAACTTTTTTTTTAGTTTTCTTTCCGTGCATTTTGCCTTGGAGTTAATTACTTTTATTTTCGCACATAAAAGACCCGCATGGTGTGCTTGATCAATTCTTGATTGTGCTCTTCAATGGAACATGGAAGCTCAAATTCCTACAAAAATTTAAAGGAGCATTGAGGACATTTTGTTCGAAGCATAGAGTTTCAAAACGTTCCTAAAAACACTTTATAATTCGTTCAATTAAGTCCACAAAATGTGTAGTGGGAATAACTAAACCACCATTAATAGTATCCTCATATTGACGAGCTTTAATAAGACCCTCGGCTTTTGTAGGGGACTCATTTTGACACTCTTTGCACATAAATAATTTGCATGTTCTACAATGGGGTTTCTTAAAAATGGCATGAGAAATATATCCCGAAAAATAATGTGTTGCCATATCTTTCATAGTTGGAACTATCTCTGATACGAGTATTATTAAATCCTCCCCATCAAAATCGTCAAACTCGCAAGCATTGGAATCTTCATTGAATTCGGTGTCGCCATGACAGATAATATCAACATCACCTATGTAATATATACATTAGGTACGTAATCAAAAGGAGAAAATATATTTGATGGATACACAAACTAAGACACATATTAAGACAAAAACTATGCAATACCGGAACTATCTTCGATGCTAGTGCATCATCTTCATATACTACATCTGTAATTATATAACTACCATCCGGATCGAAGAACTCTATAATTATATTCAATTTATAAGTAATACAAATTATGTCTCAGTTTCAACATCGGTCATATTTAAAAGAACTGATGAATCTGATGTTTCATATGAAGTTGTATTAGGAGCAATTGTATTATAGAAACTCATCTGTTTTGAATTTGTATGTAGGCGGAATGCAGATGGATTTTTTCATATGATATTCTGTAATTTCTAACGACTGATATAGTATTCTCTAGACAATCAGTAATTAAGTGGGATGTAACTAGGTTCTGCTGTTGTTCCCCTTTTATATAGTCCCACAATTGCAATGTTCCATTTATCGTTTGGCAAAGACCGTTAAAACAATTCACCGGACCTTTTTTGCCCCTTTACCATGACGATATCCATCTAACTAACTTCTGTAAGTTTGATATGATGCCCATTTGGTTTTCTGATATAGCACATTTATCAGGATCACTTGAAAATTTGTTATTACTATTCAGATTATCAAACATGTGATTGAGTTTGAAAAAAAAAATTGCTGTGGATAAAGCTGTTACTTTTTCTCTATCATCAAAGATATCTGTTTTTACCCTTGCTTATCCCTCTGCAAAGGTGGCAATCAATATTAAGAAGATGAATGACGTAAAAAAACTACGATCGTATCTACCAGGAGACATTAACATTCAAGAATATTATGATGAAATCTTTGCTTAGCCAACTTGTGAAAAAGATTCTAATACAATTGATACAGATCAACAGTACCTATTCTCTTATATTTTTATACCCTATTCTAAGGGTATATTAATTTTGACGCATAGTTTGTAACATACCTTAATATTGCACGTAGACCCCTAAAAGTTACTATATTTATGATCAGCATCGATAGTAATGTCGATCTAGCCATGTCCGTCCGTCCGTCCGTCCGTCCGTCTGTAGCCAAAAATTAGGCCTTTAAACTGGACCTAGAGAGCTGAAATTTTAACCATATACTCTCTAGGGTCCCGAAATAATCAAGTTTACGAATTTTTGAAATCCACCCACAGGCGTGTCTCAAAAAAATCAAATTTTGGAAAAAATCGAATTTTGAGCTAGAAAGCTGAAATTTTTTATATATGGTCTATGACTCCTAAAACTGTTCGGGATAAAAAATTTTCAAAATCCGCCCACTGACACGCCCACAAATAAATAAAATAATTTTTGTATACCCTATTCTAAGGGTATATAAATTTTTGAAAATCCAAAGTTTCAGCTAGGGAGCTGAAATTTATAGTATATACTCTCTATAGGCCCTTTATGCTCATGTGTAAATATTTTCAAAATCCGCCCACTGACACGCCCACAATTATTTTTTTTTTTTTTGAAAATTCAAAGTTTGAGCTAGGGAGCTGAAATTTATAATATATACTCTCTAGGGGCCCTTTATTCTCATGTGTTAATTTTTTTTAAATCCGCCTACTGACACGCCCACAATTATATAAAACAATTTTATTGAAACACCCAAGTTTGAGCTAGGGAGCGTTTTTTTTTTTGATAAAATCCTTTAAATGTTATATAACGAAATATGTAGAGCGTTCTTAACAATTCAACCATACTTAGACTTTTGTCACGCCCCATTATGAGGGATAGGAATAAGAATAGGGTATCCAACAGTTCGCCCAAGCGGACTGTAGCCCGTCCCTATGTTTTTTAAATGTTTTCTTATTTAAAGCTTATAATAAATAATAAAAAAAATATAAACAAAAGTTTTTAAAGTTTCAAAAGTTTCTAATCCAATCCAGATCAATACTATTTTCTCTATATTTTTGTAAACCTTTTTTTCTTGTTTAAAGCTTATAATAAATAATAAAATAAATAAAAACTAAAGTTTCAATAGATTCTTATCCAATCGATACAAGTCTATATTATTTTCTTTATATTTTTGTAAACATTTTTGCTAGCTTATAATAAATATAATAAAAACAAATAAAAGCTTTTATCGAAAAAAGTTCGTTTATTTCAGAAACGACATAAGTAAGCGACTTTAAAGGCTTAAAAACCTGTTAAGACCTTAAAAAAGCTAAACATTATTACGGCTTTTAAGTGCATCTTTTTAAGTGCATACTCACAACTTGTAGTGTTGTGGAAATTTTTCACATAAAACAGTTTTTTGTTTTTTGTTTCTGAAATAAACGATTCAATTGTTGTCATCGCTACCTATTCACAAGAAAAATAAACATGGGAATATTTTGGGAAATTAATTTTACCTAATGCACGAATCTAGAAAAGATGGTATATGCATACACTAACTTAATACAAATTTTCGCCGCAATGAAGGTCCGTATGTCGCTTCAAAATGAGCGGTGTCCACTTCTATTTGTAGTTATTCAATGATCAGGTCCTTCTTCTACATTTATTTTATTTGAAGATATATTTTTGATAAAAAGAAATCGGCAAGATCTGGGGTTATATTTCTATCTGTTGGCAATTCTCTGCCTCTAGATTTATTATTAGCATAAAAATCCCCTCCCGCAATTAATGTACTGTGAAATATGCGACAAAAAAAAAATTGAAAACAGTTTTCTTTAGGCTTGTTAGGAAAGCAGTATACAGATGCAATAGATATTTGTATTTTGTATTTGTATTTATTTATCTTCATAATTTGATGTGCAATAAGACCAACATTCTTTAAAAGTGCACAGTTAACATGTGGATATACGAGTACATGGCGACATATTTTACGTTTGTAGAAAAAAAAAATAAAAACACATATGGGAACATTTTAAGTAAAACTAAAAATAAAATAAATAATGTGGACATTCTCATTAAAAATAAAAGTTAAGTTGCATTAAAAGGGAAAAACATCAATGCAGAGTACTAAGATAAGAAAAGACTAAAGACAAAAAGCTCCTGTGCTTGACCTTCGTCCAAGGGAAAGTTGTTTAAAATCGAATGGCATGAATGAAAAATTGCCTACGTAATATCGAATATCATGCAAGTGTAAACATTAGGCCTGATACCACTAGAACGAAGAGACTTACAGAAAACGGTTTTCCTGTACAGATAAGCCGGTTGTTTTCATTTAAAATTTTAAATATCATTGCGCAAGCTCTAAAACTTAAAAATTGCTCAAGACTGCATCCTAATATTTGTCGAGAGTGGCTCGATACATGATCGTATCTACGTAGATTGAATACAAATCGTGCGATTGAATTGAAAGCAACGTTTAGCATACGCCTGGAGTTAGCATCTGTGCTAGCAAATAACCCACAGCTATACATGATTAGTGTTACGATCAAAACCTTTACCAATTTGATTTTGACAGTAGTAGGTAAGTTGTCCCGACAAACTGATAGACTCCGCAGAGCACCATACATTTTTAATATCACAGAGTCACTCCATTTGAGGTTATTGTTGAAAATAATGCCAAGGTTTTTAATCTTAGACACCATTTCTACCTGAATACCATTTAATAAAATTGGAGGTAGGCGAGACGAAAGTAAATGCTTATAAATTTTAATAGATTTTGTTTTATAGGGATTTAGGAGAAGCCTGTTTTCAAAAGACGAACTGACCATAGAAGCGAGGTCTTCATTCATTCTTTCCACAGCGTCGTCCATCAAACCAATTGGAAAATGAATATAAATTTGTACATCGCCATACATTATGAGAACGACAATTTTTAAATACAAGTGGTAGGTCATTAATGAACATAGAGAATAACCAAGGACCGAGCCTTGCGGCACACCACAATGAACAGGTAAGGCAGACGATAATGACTAATTGTGGAAGACGGATTGAACTCTTTTAGTTAAGTAAGACAGTAAGAAAGGTGGGAAAAATTAAAGTTTATTAAAGAGTAGGTATATAAGGACGAACGGAATCGAAAAAGCGACTAACGTTACCAGAGTTACTTCATCTTGGTCCATAGCTCCCCGTATATCATCTGTGACTTTAAGCAAAGCGGTTACGCAGCTGTGACCAGAGCGGAAACCAGACTGCATAGGCGTTAACAAGTTTTTAGATTCGAGATAATGTTTAATTTGAGCACTAATAATTGAATCAAACGCTTTAGATAGAAAAGTTAGGATGGTAATGGGTCGATATGCTCTTCCATTTCTATTTGTGTGGATTGGAATTATTTTAGCTTGTTTCCAAAGTTGTCGATAAGTGGAAGTCATAAGGATGGTATTGAAAATATACGTTACATATTTAAGGATATAAGGTAAAATCATTTTAAGGTGGGATATTGTCCATGCCCATGCTGTCAGATTTTATGGACCGAATCGCCATTTCAATGGTAAACGAATCAACTTCATCAAACAGAAAAGCAATGTCAGAGGTATTTACAATGACATTTTCGGATAGGGACAAAGGGACATCAGAAAACAGAGGCAATTTAGTAAAAGTCCTATTTAGTTCTTCAATATCGATAACATTATTAGATTGCGTGTTAGTATTTTTGCACACTCCGATTTTTTTATTTGCTTCTAAAGAAAAGACGAAGAACGGTTTGAATTAAATTTATTATCATAATACAAGGACTTATTTTTTCTATTTCTCATCCTTTTAAATTCGTTGGACATTTGTGGTACTTGAAATCGTCTTCACCGGCGATAGAGTTTATCTCTTGGACATGGACCTTGCTTTGAAACAAACGATTAAATGGGTACATACTTAGAAAAAATTTACGTTATAAATTCATTTAGGATCTCAACTTGGTAATTTACATTTGGTGTACGAAAAACATTTTTTTTTTTTTATTATTAAATTCTGCCTCGCCAAGATATTATAAAGATCTTTTGTACCGTATGGGCCAGAAAAATTTTAAACTAGTAAAATTTCCACTTTCCGTGTAAAGCGGACAATTTTACCAGTAGAAGAATTCTTTATGTCCTCGGGGCTCAATTGTTCCCTGAGAAAGATCTTCTTTCTAATTCCATTAAGGGCTGAGCATTCACATAAAATTTGTTCAGCTGACTCGTCCTCTTCAAGACAGAGTCGGCACTCAGGAGAATCTGCTATCCTCATTTTGTGTAGATGATATCTTAAACCGTGGTGACCAGTAAGGTAACCTACTAGGTTTTTGATATCATGCCTGCTTAGGTTTAGACATTTGCTGGCATTATGATTGAAGGGCCGAATGGCTCGTTTGGCCTGTCTTAGACCTGGGATGTTATCCCAAAGATAGGTACATTTTCTATGTTCCCAGCTTTTAATTGCTGCCGTTGCTGCTGATCTAGGAGTGCAGCAGAAAGGTTCGGGACCTATGAAAGGTGTTTCTGAACCTTTTCTGGCCAGTTCGTCGGCCTTTTCGTTACCTTCTACCCCGACATGACCCGGAACCCACCATAATTTGGTCTTGTTTCTTGTTCCGAGTATTTGTAGGGCATTGAAGCAGTACATGACTGATTTGGAGTCAATGGTATACGAGCTAAGGGCGTTTATAGCTGCTTGACTGTCCGTGAAAATATGGATGGTTGCACCTTTTATGCCAGATAAGATAATGTGGCTGGCGCATTCTTGAATGGCGTGGAGCTCCGCTTGAAATACGCTGGGACTTTTTCCCATGGGTATCGTAAAGCGTTTGTGTGGTCCGTATATTCACGCTCCTACCCCCGTTTCCATTTTAGAACCATCCGTATACCACTTTATGCCGTTATGGCTGTTTGGTGGGTTATTGCTAACCCATGCTTCTCTCTTGGGTATCTCCGTGGAGAACCGTTTGTTGAAGCATAGTGTTTTTTGAATGCGGTCTGTGACCGCGCAGTTCATGTTAAGTTCTGGCAGTTCAACAAGAAGGGTCTTAAGTTCCGGATGATCATTAAGACTTATCTCGTTTAGCTGTATTAGACTTATTGCACTGCGGATCGCCACTTTTTGGACGTATATGTGGTGGGGTATAATTCTTGTTATTGCCTCTAAGGCAGCTGTTGGACAGGTACGCATGGCTCCGGAGATACCAAGGCACGCAAGCCGTTGTACCTTTTTGAGCTTCTCTATTGCGACCTTTTGTGTGGATTTTGTCCACCATACTATGGAGGCATATGTTATGATGGGTCTTATCATCACTGTGTAGATCCAGTGGACGATCTTTGGAGAGATTTCCCAGGTTCTACCATATGTGCGACGACAGGCCCATAAAGCTCTATTAGCTTTACTGATTTTGTTGTTTATGTGAGAGTTCCAGTTAAGTCTCTTGTCCAGGATTACTCCAAGATACTTGACTTCGTCGGAATACTCTACGACCGTGTCGTTTATTGTGATTAGGCCTAGGTCTAATTTCCTCCTTTTAGTGAGAGGAACGATGACGGCTTTACTGGGATTTATGGAAAGATTTTCCTTAATGCACCAGTCTATGGCTGTCTTTAGAGCATTTTTCATTTTTGATGTGACTCCTATTGAGTCTTTGCCCCTAACTATGATGACAATATCATCGGCGTACCCAATTGTGGTGTACCCCAAATTGCTCATCTTGTGTAGCAGGTCATCGATGAACAATGACCACAGAAGGGGTGAGAGTACTCCCCCTTGTGGGCAGCCCTTACGGCTGTTACTGATACTGAGGTCGTTCCTGACAAGGAAGTTATTTTGCGACTTTCCAGCATCGCTTTGATCCATTTAATAGTTTGTTTATCTATGTTTCTATAGTACAAAGCATTTGATATGGATTCATATCCAGTGTTGTCGAAAGCACCCTCTATGTCCAGAAAGGCACAAAGTGCGATCTCTTTGCAACTGTAAGCGTTTTTTATCTCTGTAGTTAGTCTTAACAGAGCGCCTTCCGTGGATTTGCCCTTTTGGTACGCATATTGGTGAGGGTGCAGAGGCATGCTTTTTGATATACATTCTCTAATGTGAATGTCAATAATCCTTTCCATTGTTTTCAGAAAAAAACGATGTCAGGCTTATCGGACGATATGATTTAGGTAATTCTCTCGGCTTGTTTCCCGGTTTAGGTATAAATACTACGTTTACCTCCCTCCAGGTAACTGGTATATACCCCCAGTTGAAGCTGAACCTAAATAAGGCAATCATGGATGGTAGTAAAAATACTATTCCATTTTGAATGAGGGCTGGAAAAATACCGTCTGTACCTGATGCCTTGAATGGTTTAAATGAGTTAATTGCCCATTTAACCTTATCCGGAGTAAAAAGTGTTCCGGATAATCTATTAATTCTGCTGAGGTTTCTTGGAATTGAGACCTCCGCTGTATGGTCGTCTGTAATGACCATCGTGTGAGAACCTGTGAAGTGAGCCTGAAGCAAAGTTTTCAGCGTTTCTTCCCGGTCGCGTGTGATTGAACCATCTGATTTAATTAACAATCCCATGCCTTTTTCTTGATCCGTTGACAGGGCCCTTTGGAGGCGTGCCACCTCTGGAAGTTTTTCTATCTTCTCACAGTTTGCACGCCATGAGGCTCTTTTGGATCTGCGCAACTCTAAGTTGTATATGGTCAGCATGGATTTATATTGCTCCCATGTGCCGGTGCGTTTGGCTTTTTTTAAAAAGCTTTCTCACCCTCTTTCGAATAGACTCAAGGTTATCGTTCCACCAAGGTACGCACCTTTTAACCACGGTTCTTTTAACCTTGCAACTATTTTTGAATGAGGTAAGAATAATATCATTTATTTGACATTGCGCAGCATCTGCATCAATTGTATTTGATGGTGCTTCTGGCAGCATGTCAGATCTGACCGCAAGATTTTCGCGGTAAGTTCTCCAATTAGTCAGTCTGTTGTCATAACGGACTGACGCGTGTTCGGCATTGCATCTTATCTCGAAACGGATGTGCATATGATCCGATAGAGATGCCTCGCCAGACACGTGCCATCCCTCTATAATATCCTTCATAAAAGGAGATGATATAGTAAGGTCTAAAACTTCTTCTCTTATAGAATTTCTAAATGTAGGACTATTTCCCTTGTTTAGAAAAACGAGGTTATTGCTATATAAATATTCTAATAACGACTCACCTCTGTTATTTGTATCTCGGCTGCCCCAGATGGTATTATGTGCGTTTGCGTCGCAGCCGATTAGTATATTTACTTTCTGGTCCTCACAGTACCGGACAAGTTCCTGTACTGGTAAGGGAGGCACTGCATCCGTGTCTCCAGGAAAGTACACCGATGCGCATACAAATTTATGCAGCTCTCGGCCTTTGTGGCGCTCTATTAGAACCGCCACCAGGTCCCTAGTTGTGAAACCTGGAATGAGAGAAAGTTTTATATCTTTCTTAATAGAGATAGCCGCCCTTGGTCTGAAAGGACCTTTGGCGAAAATTAGCTCTCTGTGTTTACAATTTAATCCGGATATCTTACCATTGGTTGCCCAAGGTTCCTGGATTAGTCCAATAGCAATGTTCCCTTCGGCACATCGCTGGCTAAAGGTGTCCGATGCACCCATAGCCCTGTGCAGGTTGGCCTGCAAAACGCTGAGACGGGTGGTCATTTGCGTCTGTATTCAAGGTTTCGTACTCTATTGGGTTTGTTATCACCTCTCCTACGTACGATACCCTGTTGAGGAGGACCACTTTGTCTGCCTCTAGGACTTTTGTTTTTATGTCCTTCTTGTGCCAGTGCTTTCTTACGATCCATACCTAACTTAGGCCTGAATCGTGTTTGGCTTTCTCTGGCTGCGCTTGACTTCGCGCTTGTAGCTTCTTTTTCTGGCACAGTTGTTGCCGTACTTGAAGCTGCAGCCTTAGCAGCAGCGCTGGTGCTGGCCCCACTTGGGTCAGTTGCGGTGCTGCCGTGAGCTGTGACATCCTTCTTATCCAAAACGTGCTGTTTTTGATCTTTAGGGCCCTGTGTGGCCGTCTTGTCAGCACTTTTTAGGATAAGTTTGGTCTGTCCGAATCGGAAAGAGACCATACCCTTTAGCTCCACGAGTCTCCTCATGGTGCTGTCGTTTATGGCAAAGACCATATGTGCGATGTCTCGCTCATCCGATCTTTGCAGAACCCTCCACGTTCTCGTGTTCAGTTCTTTGTTTTGGCCATCTAATAGGGCTAGGATCCTTTCGCTAGCTACGCCGGTACTCTGCGGGAAGAACCCTCTGATGACATGTAGTTTTGAAAAATGTTCCTCTCCCACAAGCATCACCTCTAACCCGCATTTCTCTTTTAGCTTGGCGAAGGTTGCCTTCATCCACTCTGCAGTGGTGGCGTCTGCACATACGATCATGAGCCATCCGGCTTTGAACGTAGTACCGCGGAAGGCTGGTTTGACCTCCTCGTCACGCTGTTCGATCGTGATATTCATAATCCTCTCCTGTATCGAACCCATTTGTTCGTTGGAGAGAGGATTACGATCGATGTCTACCGGTACAACACCCAGTCTTACATAGCTCGTTATATTGCTATACGAGACTTTGTCGACGGTTGTCTTCCCAGTGCGACCTCGCTTCGCTTCGGATTGAGGCGGGGTATTATCCTCGGATCGCATTCAATGGTGCTCCCCTTCTTCTGCGCGCGCTTAAATCTGCGCTGTTCAGATGGTGTGAACCTAACGTACTCAGACTCAGTCCGTGCCACATTGCCGACTGTCTTAGATACGTCCTCTATATCGGGATGTCTTTCATCCGATAATATGCTGTTGCATATGGTGCTGGATTCTGAAATAGAGTCGCTGAGTTGAGACAAGTTCTCTTCAGGTTCCCCCATTTCAGAGTCGATGATTACCGACTCTATCCCTTTGACAGATGTCATGTCGTCATCGACAGGGTGTTCTAAAACATCCCTATTTGATGATGCAATTTAAGAGGCATCATTCTCTATTGTTTCTTTTGTTGTTTGGTTTATTTTGAAACCCACGAGTATTCGGGATATGGTGTTGCCCGTGGTCTACCCGTCTAACCACAGGAAGGCCATCTTAAAATCGGAGGTCGCCTGGTATCCGAAGTTTGCAAACTAACGACTAAGCACCCTCTTAGCCATGCATCTCTCGGCGCTTGCCACCTTAGATTAGGGGTTTATTGGGGAAATAGGATTTAGGGATTTCATGGAGGGGGGATATGGGTAATTGAAAATTGAAAGGAAAGAGGAGAAGGGTGGCGGACGTGTAGTCCTGGTCAGTTCTTAGTTGACGCTCATCAGACGGTCTGTCCCTTATCAGAAAGGCCCGATGGCTCTTTGCGCCGTAAGCCTCCGCACCGGCATCATCGAATTTGCGTTCCATGATGGTGCACACGTCAAGGTGACTGACCCCGCAAGGAGGTACGAAAAACATAGTCCCAGTTCAGAAAAATACATTCCCTTATAAGGATCAAATGACCAATCATCTTGAGATCATAATATTGTATAATTTCTTCATTAATGGAAACGTCAGTTGGTATGTCAAGAATAGCATACACAAGGTCATGATGGGAAAAAACAGGAAAGGACAGTTGGGAGTAATGTCTTAACATATTAGCATCACTTACAAGGATCACATCAACCAACGAAGGGATCTTATTAGGCATGTAGTGGGTTGCCTGGGACACATTAGTAAAAGACATATTAAACGAGCAAAACATTTCCATTAAATATGGACGCGATACATTATTGAGCAGATTTATATTTATGTAACCACAAGGAACACATTTAAGAGCAAGTGAGGAAATATCATCTGCCATATCGCTAACGATAGTATAGTGAGCAACAGTAATAGGGATATAAATTGATTCAATAATGCATTTATAATTACCAGGTAATATTTCCAAGAATAGGTATTCAAATTTCAAAATTGTCGGAAGACAAGGGAAGGAACACCTTACAGGTTTAGCTTTAAATTTGTGTGTATATCGCAATTTGCCCACTGCTCGTTTTTATACTTATGGAATTCCTTGGCACATGATTGGAATTTTGCTTCTAAATGATGTTCAATCGTATTCTTTGTTTGCAAAATTGAAGGTGTGGGGAGTGGTAGAAATTATATAGTTGCAGTTTAAAGCCAGTAGCCAATTTAAAGTGTGTCATATATCTATCTGGTTTATGTCAATAGTCACTTGCATCCTTTCGATTTTCGATACCATTATCATTCGAATCAGGAATTTTTATTTTATTCATTATGTTTGTCTTTTCGATACAGCCTTTTTGTTGCTGTTCTGTCTGTCTATCAATGATATTCTATCTAATATCGTTTTATTGCATTTTTCTACAGAGCCAATCCTGTTTAGGATTTGTCTCATGAGGATTTCCATTGCAGTGTTAAACTCTTCTTTGTGTTTTACGGCTTTCTCTGCTGGTATTTGAGTTGGTTTTGAAGCTGCCTGAACATAAATGTAATGATTTTGCCCGCTGTATTTTGTCTTGTGCCCTTTTTGATAATCACTTGATCTTTGAGATTTTCCTTTTGTGGGCAATGCGGAGTAGTGATGTTACGGATCTTCGACTCCGAATCCGATATATTGGTACCTCCGGTTTAAATTGCACCTCCGAATATGGCTCCTGTCCCGGTATAATCAAAACGGAGTTTTTTCGGACTACCCTCATTGACCGCTAATGAACGATCGAGTTGCGACACCTAACGATACGCCTGTCTTTTGACTCTTTTATTTGTTTACATCAATACTTATCATTGGAGAGTGCTTTTAAATGAATAGAAAAGTGTCTCAAATGGACAGACGATTTTTTATTGTGGTGGAAAGTAAACAAAAGGGGTTTTCTTTACCCAGTACTAAATTCAGCAATTATATCTGTCAAAACTATTGTCAGATTGCAAACTGTCAGTTTTACCCAGCTGTCTTTGCAATTTGACCTTGTTCAATTTTATAGTCAACAAAGTTCTGTTTAACGGTTCTGTCCGCCAAACTAGAGCAATTGCACGCGACATAATCGGCCATCTGACACCGCTATTCACCGTTTTGTTGACCGTGTTCGCACAACAAGTGTCCTTCCAAACTAATTTATTAATTGCAATATGTATTCTCTCGTATTGTTGAAAAAAAAAATCGATATTAAATGAAATTTCAAGTGTTTTGTTTAAAATTAAAGGTAGTGCTGCCTTAACCCTTAACAAGGTTCCAGGTTTTGTAGCCAACTGTGAGACAATTTTTGTCGGCTTCACCAAGGTCCCTTCAGTGATTTGTTTTATAGCCCACTACGAAACAGATTGAATGGCGCCAAAGCAGCTAAGTTGCTTTTGTAAAGTCTTAGAATTTGACTATTAGCTGGTAATTTTGTTTATTCAAACAATAATGTGGTTAAGTGACAACACAATTGCATAATTTTTTCCTGTTTTTCAAATAAAAATTGATTTCTCCTAACTTTATATTTTAATAATTTGATTTTGCCACTTCCGCCTCCGAAAAAACCACCTCCGAAACATTCCTAATGCACAGTTCGAATAGCTGACATAAATGTTCACAAAACCGGGGTTTCTAAGTACCTACAACTGGAAAAAAATTGAATTAACCAACTGGATATCCGGGGACCACCATAATCAAAGCATTAATTTTTTTATTTAAAAAACTCAACAACAAAACAATTACCTACATCTTGAAATAAAGCGGTGGGTGCTATGTATTATTTTATTTTAGTTACGCGGAGATGTTTCTGTTAAAGAATTAACTAATATTATTTTAAGAAATTATTCTTCCTGTTTAACCAGTTTTTTTCAGTTAAACGTGTTTCAGTTAAGAGAAGTCAATTATACCTATGAAAATTGTGAAAAAAATGCTACGTGATAAATTTTGTGTTTCATTTACCGATTTTTTGAGTAAAGCGTAGTTCAGATAATCGGATTTGACGGTACCAGTTTTTGGTATATACATCTCTTGCGACTTTAAATGGTGGCTCTTACCTACCCCCCTATAACGCACCCCATCCTTCTATGCCTTGTTTGATGTAACAATCTGTAAAGCTATATAAAAACTTTGTTAATTTTTTAAACAACCGTTTTTGCAAATGATTTTCATTTCTTAAATTCGATAATCGAAATTGCTCACTCATCTCGCATGTATCGCTGAAAAAATGACAATTAGGCTGTTTTCCGTGCATATTTGTGCCCACAGTCTGTGTTCGCTTTCTATTATTAGAAAAACTTTATCAATAATTCAGTCCTAAATGCCGCCGGTCGGACTAATAACTCTTTTGTGTGGCTTCTATTTTGTGCTAAAACGGTGCGGAATGGCTTTTGTCATGTTATATTGCACTTATCTCAATTGAATTCATAAAAGAACAAGCAATATTCAAAGAAAACAAAAAATTGAAGAACGCTACGAGTATATGGAACACGAAAAATGATAAAATTTAAAACCACTACACCAAGTCAGCTTCTTTTGGAACTAGGCACTAGGGACTTTCCAAGTCAGCTCAGCTATACGATCATCAGTAAGCGATTGCCTTCCGTCGCTCGCGGACCGGTCGACAAACGAATTCACGATATACCGTGATACAGTGCCCGCTGTGCGTGTTTCCATAGCATAAGCTAAATTTAAATTCAATTCACTTTACCACTCTTTTTGCGATTGTACGGGACTCGTATCTCCTCCAATGCTAATGCACGTTCACTAAAACGGTCACTGGGTTAAGCAACAAAAACAACACTCAAAACTGCATACTACATAATTTATCTGTTTTGTGGTCTTATCAAGCATGACCCGTTGCTGTTGTAAATAGTGTGGTTGCCTAGCAAAAACAGATAGTAACTACAGCTATCAGCGTACCAGAGCAGTGGACTCGCATACTGATTAGCCCCCAGGCAAAGCGGGCTACACTTTTCCTCATAAACAGCCAAACTAGGGTAGGTACGTACGTATGTGGGCGCGGCATTTTACACGTCGTCTTGGTTGACCTGATACACTGCACTAGGATTGAGGTGACAGCTCTGATTTTGAACTTGGTGTAGCTTTGTTGACACTCGTTCTTGTTAATGACCTGTTAACACTGGTCGTTCATATTACAGTGTTAAATTGTGAATTTAAGAGCTCTATATCGGGTAGGGTGATCGATGGACTATACTATAAACCGATGCATTATTTTGAGAAGGTGATGAGTATACGCTTGCAATTAGCTAGACGGATGTAATTGCAAATACGATACGTATTTGCCGATAACAAAATAAAAACAGACGCAGCCCAATGATTATAATTAGAGAAATCGCGTGGGTGTAACACCCGCTTATTTATGCATTTGGCGATTAGAATTTACGAGTATTATAATTGCTTCAGAGTGACTGTGAATCTTCCGAAAAATAATTGATAAGGGCAGGCAATTTTCGATTCAATCAGGACAAACTACATACAATCTTTAATTCTGTGGTTGTATATATTTGTATATGCTTGAACTATATACCTATGTAATAATTTTTGTGAGAATAAAATTGGCCATAGAAAAGAGGTACGGTTATATGTGTTATGTACTTTTCCAATGGACCACTCGGAGTACTTTTTTGTCTTCCAGAGGGGAAAACACTCCCAAAATATTTTCGAAAGACCAAAAAGAGTAGGTATTCAGAGTGGAAAAACAACACTAAAGTCTTATACCTTTTATTTGCCTGTGATTGTGATTTAGCTGTCAATTTGCGCGCATAATATGACATTGTAGTCTCCTAATCTTATGTGGATCATCAGGTCCGTTCGTGTACTTTTTGTGTAGAAAAATGAAAACTGTCAAATCTTCAAAATCGAGAGAGAATCCTCTTATTCAAAGAAAAGTACGCGAACGCGTTTGTGTAAAAAGATGAAAAACGTCTAAGGTTGGGTTGAAAAGAAGCAACCGCTGTTTTTTTGCTGGCAAACTCATAGGATTTCATCATTTGAGAGTTTTCATTTTTTTACCAGCTGAAATTCTGTGTGAAGAAAAATGAACGTCAGTACATTTTTCTTTCGTTCATCTTTTTACCATTTTCTCAGTACGCGAACTCATTTGTGTTGTTTTGCACGAAAGTTTATTTAAATTTGCGTTTGCATATTAGTTCGCGAACAGACCTATCATCTGATGATGGTGTGGTTGTCGTTTAACTTTTTTTTGAAGTAATTTGGGAAAACAACCACAAGTGCTGAACTCCTTTCTGTAGAAATATATTCAGAGAAATAGAAAATAGAAAATTGTAACGACATAGAAACTTTAAACTCAAATGATCATCATTTGGGAAGTAGTAGGGAACTCGCAGTTGCCTTGCGAATTGAACTTGCTCAATGACAACCAATTTAATTATGGGTCAAGGTGTCACTTGTTGCGTAGAGTAATGAATTCGATATCCAAAGTTGGGTCAAATAAAGCTACATCCAGCTATTGAGAAACAAATTTCTATTTATAGAAAACATCAGAATTGAGGAGTTCCAAAATTAAACCTTATAGTTTTAAAAAAAATAAACAAAGCGATAAATCAATACTCTATCCAACTTTTGGTAAAATATCACATTAAACACACTGTATAATATTTTTGTTTATTTATACACGTTTTGACATCATAAACTTTTTGAAATATGTCACGTATCATTTATACAACTGTTACCGAGTGAAAAGTGAATATAAAATCGTTGAGAATATACAAATAGAGGAATCACCTAATCGAAACGAAAGTATTGCGCAAACACCTCCCTAGATGACGCTTGCATTTACGGCTGAAAATATGCAATCTGCCTTCTAAGATTGTGGAATCTGGATCTTGGATGAAGTATTTGTAATGTAAATTAGCACAACCGCCTAACACTGCAATAATCGAACATATGAGCAGATATGTATCCTATCAAAACATTCTAAATGATTGCACATGATGCGTAATTGTTGTAAATTCTGTTTGTTTTTTAAGAAGTTCGATTTTTTTTTATGGTGCAACTCACTTGTTTTTTTTTTGTATCTATATGGATTAGTTTACGACAACAAATTATTCAATCGACATTGTGGTATGATCATTTTTAGTTCAATAAAAGTGTTATAAATGTACAAATATACGCATATTATGTATCTTGTTAGGTTTATATTCTAGGAGATGGAATCAATTGTGTTGGAGTAGATATGTGGGTACGTTTGGGCGATGGTAGGAATGGTGT
Organism: Portevinia maculata; assembly: GCA_949715645.1. Taxonomy (NCBI): domain Eukaryota; kingdom Metazoa; phylum Arthropoda; class Insecta; order Diptera; family Syrphidae; genus Portevinia; species Portevinia maculata. Next base: position 78,365,816 of record OX454526.1, on the reverse strand, counting down.
GGAGGGCATTTCTCAGAGTGAATACCTACCTACAGATTTTGATATAGGATAAGAAAAGGTGTGAAACTGAAACGAATAGTGCACGAGATATAGGTGAGCTAAAAACGGAAAATAACACAAAATATATTACAGCCCGGCGACCGAAGATGAATGATTTTTCAAATTTGAGAAATTTTGTTTTTTTATGAATTTTTGTCATGAAGTTTGATTTAAGATTTGGCGGCTTACGACAAACAGAGTTATTTTATTTTCTTATTTTGGAGTGCTTGTTGAAGTAAGTTATTCTTGCCTCTTTTAAAATACTTAAAATACTTTTCGAAAACTGAAATTATTGACTTCAAATCGGAATCGAAAATATTGGAAGGTGTTGTGAAGAACTTTTCTTGTATGCTCGAAGATTTATCAATTCAGCCGTTTTGTTCTCATAGTTATAGGTTTGTTTTGAATATTGTTAACATTTACACCCATTACACTGGTTCTTTCCTAATATTTTTTCATACATACTTCAGTCCCGTCCTAACGTTAAACTTACTGACTCTCATTATTCGTTTATATATGCAATTTATAACCTGCAAAAAAAGTTTCAGCTTTTGTCAACTCATTGCATTACTCCGCAAATTCCAACATGTTTGACACCACACTTTTGAAAACTGTCCAAACAAAACCTTGACAGACCAGAGTATGTTAATGTAGGTATACCTCTACGAATATGAAAAAACGTTGTCATTTCAGAGACTCTTATGGCGCTGAGCTCTCCGTTTAACAGCACACATTTTTGTGCAGTATTGAGAGGAAATCGCTTTTTATTTTTAACAAATCAAGAACGCTTTGAGATATTCCTGGTGTAAATTTAACACTGAAATGACATCTCAAAATTGTTGGAATTGAAGGAAACGAAAATCCAATGCCAATTAAATAAGTGTAGGTACATTGCAGGAGATTTATAAAAAAAAAAATTAAATACAAATATTAACTGGATCTACTGGTTGGCCTGTGGGGTTCGCCAGCAAAGAATAACGAATGTACTTTGGAGTCCGTCAGTTTTCATTCAAGTAGATAATCAAGGATTGTAATAAATATCAAGTGGCATTAGACGTTTCCCTGGTGTACACTGACTTTGATTGCAAACTCGGTGACGCCAACGGGACATCTTAATCTTGTCTCTACTCCCTCATACATGTCCATGGACATCTGTACGTAGGTTTCGGTCTCGATGTCTAAGCGCCACCCATAACAGGTCTATCAAATGCCTTTTCAAAATCAACCAACAACATTATGCAAGTCCTTTAAGGTATCACGATGTTTTTTGTATCATGATCCTTATACTTTGTATTGCATCTATGGTTGATTTACCTGTGACGAACTCTCCCTTGTCCCCGTTCAACGATCTTCATGGACATCAGCTTGATTGAACGGTAATTGTCTTGTCAAAGTCTCGCGTATCGCCTTTTCCTTTGTAAAAGGGAAGAAGCAAACTTTCCCTCCACTGGTTAGGCATTGGATCACCTCTAATCAGTTTGGAAATCGTTAGCCATTTGCACCCGATGTCTCGCATCTTTTTCCAGAACTCAGAGAGTATCTCTCCCAAACGCTTTTCGCCTTTTGGAGTCTTTGACCGCCTTTCTAACTTCTTCGACATTAATGTGGTGTACTTTTTCATTGTTAGGAACGGCTCTCTGCAAATTTAAAAAAAGAACATAGGGACGGGCTACAGTCCGCTTGGGCGAACTGTTGGATACCCTATTCTTATTCCTATCCCTCATAAGTGGGCGTGACAAAAGTCTAAGTATGGTTGAATTGTTAAGAACGCTCTACATATTTTGTTATATAACATTTAAAGGATTTTATCAAAAAAAAAACGCTCCCTAGCTCAAACTTGGGTGTTTCAATAAAATTGTTTTATTAAATTGTGGGCGTGTCAGTAGGCGGATTTAAACAAAATTGACACATGAGAATAAAGGGCCCCTAGACTACGGAAACCTATATATTATAAATTTAAGCTCCCTAGCTCAAACTTTGGATTTTCAAAAAAAAAAATTAATTGTGGGCGTGTCAGTGGGCGTATTTTGAAAATATTTACACATGAGCATAAAGGGCCCATAGAGAGTATATATTACAAATTTCAGCTCCCTAGCTCAAACTTTGGATTTTCAAAAAAATTATTTTATTTATTTGTGGGCGTGTCAGTGGGCGGATTTTGAAATTTTTTTTATCCCGAGCAGTTCTAGGAGTCATAGATCATATATAAAAAATTTCAGCTTTCTAGCTCAAAATTCGATTTTTTCCAAAATTTTGTTTTTTTTGAGTTTGTGGGCGTGTCTGTGGGCGGATTTCAAAAATTCGTAAACTTGATTATTTCGGGACCCTATAGAGTATATGGTTAAAATTTCAGCTCTCTAGGTCCAGTTTAAAGGCCTAATTTTTGGCGACAGACGGACGGACGGACATGGCTAGATCGACATTACTATCGATGCTGATCATAAATATAGTAACTTTTAGGGGTCTACGGGCAATATTAAGGTATGTTACAAACTATGTGTCATAATTAATATACCCTTAGAATAGGGTATAAACACTAGGTATTGTCAGACGTTCTCAAGAGGTTCGGAAAATATATTCCAGGAAATTATTTATTTAAAAGTCCTTCAAAATACTACTGCAACTTGTGTAGTATTTTTTTGTCATCCACACGAAGCAGCGTTACTAATGAACTTTGGCGAACGGATTTCCTGGACATTCATCATTTTCTGAGCAGCAATTATGGAAATGGTTGTGCCCCTGTCCTACTCCCGATACAGGCCCTCCACATACTTTGCTTGAATTTGAGTGGAATTTCTCTTTGCTAGCCTCTTGGAAAATCTGTATTCCTTCATTCATCTCCATTATTAGTGATGCACTTTGAGCAAGCTTTGAATGACGTGTCACTTAGCACTGCCTCAGCTTATCTGTCCACCTCCATGTTTCTTTGCCATGTTGATAGTGTCCGATTGAAGCCCCTAGCAGTGATTTGGCTGACTGATTTGGCTCAACTTCGTTAATGATGTGATGGAGATCATTTTGCATATTGGCAAAAAATATATTTCTTTGTCCAGATTGTACCATTTGATTTTCGCAGATACTTTTGTTTGTTTAGATCTGTTCGTCCCCGCCACCATAAAAATTTCTGTCGGCTGAAGGCGGTGTTGCTGAATAAATATTCTCACGGGATCGCTTTTGCTGCTGAACACTTGATTTAATTTGTTCTCTATATTTTTTTTTCATCATGAGAGAGAGACTTCTGATTGTTTCATGTGTGCATTTTTTCGCCGAAGATTGAGGACCTAATTCCTCGCCTAGTTATTAAACATGAGCGAAATATTTGTTCTGTCTTCGATTACTATAAACTCCTATACTATAGGAGCAGGTGGTGATCGATTTCCTTCTAAGGACAAGATGTGATCTTCATCATAAGGAGAAGGAATTGTCACAAGCGGCTGTTTTCGTTTAAGAGTGATTTATATTACTACATCTATTGTATATTGTGCACAAAGAGATACATACTTAAATAAGTTCGGCACACATTGAGCGTTTCTAATAATCACAATAAGTTATTGTTAAAAGGAAAATCTACACACTTTAAACAAATCGTGTACCAATAAAGAAATAAGGGTTAAGGATAGTCCTAAACCAGAGTATTACATTTAATGCACGATAAATCTGTTTAAGTTCGCAACTATACTCTCAAAAATAGACAGTTCAAAGCAAGGCTTGCCGCCACCAAGCGTTTGATTGGCATCAGCTATGAAGCGATCAGAGAAGCTGTTAATATTGACTGAATTTAACCCGTTGAATCACTCATTGAGTTAAATGGAAGCGGGTCCCTTTTTTCCTGATCATAGCTTCAACGTTGAACGTTGATCGACCATACTACGTCGAGTTCATCGGTTCTCGTCAGATCACCGCAATTAAACGACGTTGGGCGCGGTTAGTACGTAGATGGGGACCGTTTGAGAACAACCGCGTGTCGTTGGCCAGTGCCATCTACAGAGTTGAGGTAGATAATACTACGTATGCATCCCATTGTAATACTACGTATGTATCACAATGGACCTAAATTGGTCTAAGTGTGTCGGCTTCTGCCGACAGCCACCTAAACCTAACCTAACCTAACCTTTAACGTTGAGGAAAACGAATATTCAATTTAAAGTCCTTTGTTAGTATTATTTACCTTCGATTTTAGATTCAATTAAATGAATGAGAGAAATGCAATGGTAAATGACAAAAGATCCAAAGGGGAGTCGGACAGAATCCCGAAAAATTTAATCCCGAAAGCCCAAAATCCCGAAAAGCCACAATCCCGAAAAGCCACAATCCCGAAAAGCCACAATCCCGAAAACCTAAAATCCCGAAAACCCACAATCCCGAAAATCCAAAATTCCGAACGATCAAAATCCCGAAAATTAAACTAAAAATTTCATTGTAGCAACAATAAAATTTGGCAAATTTATTTAACAAAATAAAAAACTTCAAATAAATAAAACATAACAAAAACGACCCATGACAAAACAATATTTAATACAAGATCATATTGTACGCAATTCCTCTGAGATAACTTATTTCAGAACGCTTTCGCTGCTCACACTTCCAGTAAAATGTATCCTTGTATTTTTTGTTGACATGATAACTGTTGCCGTCAATAAGCAGTTTCTCTGTTTGTTGGTTTTCACGATGGACCCGTTCATTTCTACTTAGGACTTCAAACACAAAAAGTCACTGATAATATAAAGTTTTTAATTATAAAGACATGCACGATGCTCTCTTTGTATTACGATGTTCACTGTCTAACAAAAAACTAGTCGGTCAGCTATCACACTATTTGAGATCAGCACAACTGAATGCACATTGCGAATTGCAGAACATTACAACGCAAAAAATTGCAAAACATTATTACGGTAAATGGAATGGGCAAACACTTGTCTATTTTACATTCAAAATAAAATAAAGAATCCCGAAAAATTATGTATAATTTGCGCAAATTTTTCATTTTATATAATTATTCGGGATTTCGTTTTCGGGATTTTTGGATTTTCTGGATTTTGGGTTTTCGGGATTTTGGATTTTCGGGATATCGGTTTTCGGGATTGTGTCCCCAATCCGATCCAAAGGCATAATGGTTCAATGATGACTAACGACAGCTAAAGTACATCAGCGAATGATTTTAGACTTTCCTAAGCTACGCTAGCGAGATTTTATAAACTTAAATTTTAGGTAAGAGCACATTAGTCTTAATGTGATTCCACCGAAGACAAAAGATTTAATTTCTATATAAAATTCCATTTTGCAATTGAGAGCCAAACGTATTATCAATAGCTGACTGAGGCTTTCCTTATTTTTATCGCATTAAGCCGCGGTGACTTAATTAAGTGTGTTCACTAACTTTACCTACTTCAAATCCTTTTACTTATAACAATATTCTGTTTACTGTTTAATGATAAATCTTTATCATAGGAAAGACTTGGGGTAGGTTATTTAGTAGTTAACAAAACATTGTTGTTTTCATATCATACTCGATGTGAAAAGCGCTATATCTACATAAAAATAGCTAACAATAATTGAAAGAGCATAATTTAAAAAAATAAATGCTTTTGAATAAAGCAGTACTAGTACTAACATACTTAGCATACTGAATGATGCCAATTTCTTACTACACATCTGATTCATGTGCCATACTGAAAGCAGTACTGCATGCATTACTGCGTGCGTCCTTACTGCATATCTGTTTCAGGCATTACGAGAAACCTCATGTGAGTAGTGAAGAGAACCTCAATTCGAAATCGGACATGTCGCTACTTGTTACAAACTCGTTGGTTAATCGTTTGTAATCAGCTCCAGTTCCAAGTGACTCGGCTGTTGAGTCATTTTTTAGTTCACTTTAGTTTTTATTTATGGTTATCATGGTTCTGTTCTCCTTGAAGGAGCGAAATGTAAAAACTATTTAGAATATGGTTCGCTGTAAAAATAAGTATCAACTAAGTCAAACTCAGAAGAAACTACTGATTTCGAATTAATTCGAGTAGCCTTGCTGCGCAGCCAGTAACTGGTAATTTTGATATCAGACGCAAATCAGTTTAGTTTCTAATGTAAGCGCCTTAAAAGTAAGAAATCACATACTTTGTACCTACATACAAATGCATGTATACCTTGCACAGCCCTGTTCTAACACTCCTGATATAAAAACAAACTTAGGATATGCACATACAGAATAAATACTTTAAATTCCCTTCAGTCAAATCAGGATTAACATTGTATCGTATTTGGATGCGGGATTATAGCAATCGTTAAAGAGTTTTTGACTGTATCAAACGCTGATTTGAATTCAACAAAAAACAGTAAAATTCTTGTGGTTCTATGATGTTGTGAGGTGTTACAGGATAAATTTTTGGAATTGCAAAATCATTCACTGAAGAAGTACGAACAAGAGCGATGAAAATAAAAGCGATCAAAAGGCAAACGTCGGCCGAGACCAGGAAACTCAAACAAAACAAAACTTATTATTCAAATCAAAACTTCTTCCTTTCTCATTTTATAATAAAAACATTCATATTTTTGATATTATACCTAGCTTTGAAAAAGAACGTTGACGGAAGAAAAATAGTAAGCAAAGCAAACAAGACTTAAAATGACCGGTCACTCATAATGGCAATGGCAGTAACTTCTTTTCAGGGCCAAAATCGCAAGTGTAGCATGCGCCCAAACTTCACAGGGAAGTTGCCTTGGAGGTTTCTTCAAAGCAGAATCTTGAAGGACTTATTTCTTAGCTTCCCTTAGTTCGTTTTTCTTAATATCTGGCTATGCTAACTCCTTCATTCCCTTCTTTGGTCAGCTGACCTGCATAAGATACAAAGAAAATTAGGTACATTTTGTGCTAAACAATAGCAAATAATAAAAAAAACCTGCTAAGATTACTAATAACACGCAATTTAAGGAATATCAAAAAAACAAACACTCAACTGATGACAAGCCATAGGTCCGTTCGCGAACTAATAGATATGCAAACGTAAATTTATATAAACTTTCGTGCAAAACTACACAAAAGCGTTCGCGTACTTTCGTTAATTTTTCTTCCCACCGAATTTCAGCTGGTAAGAAAATGAAAACTATCGATGAAATCCTATGAGTTTGCCAGCAAAAAAAAACAGCTGTTGCTTCTTTTCAAGCGAAACTAAGAAGTTTTTCACCTTTTTACACAAAAGCGTTCGCGTACTTTTCTTAGAAATGAGAGGATTCTCTCTCGATTTTGGAGATTTGACACTTTTCATTTGTCTACGTTGAAACGTACTTGCCCTCTATTCGTTAGGGTTAGATTAGACTGTCTGCCAAGGGGTCATTTATTAAGTCATAATTCAGGGAAAGTTGCAAAAAATACAGCGAAAATGAGCACTTTAGGCAGTTTTATTTCAAAGATGAGTAAATAAATAACCAATTGGCATACAGTCTAATCAAAGATCTGTTTACTTTTTCTAAGAACAATTTGGCCAAAACACTGAAGCGATTGACACTTCCATACATTAAAACTCAACTAAAGCAACGACTTTCCGGTGTAAAAACAAACATTAAAAGCACAAACCATGCAAAAAGTTGGTGAATTGTCGACGTACAAGAGTGACCAATCAGTATTACCAACTATGACGTTTTCACTTTTTAGTAAATCGCATTACGCTTTTATAAAAATAAAGCAGCCGCACTGAGTTTTTTTTTTTTTTTTTACCAAATATAAGGCTCGTTTTAGTGAGAATTATACCAAGTCAAGTAAAATAATCTCACGATCCTCAAACGATCTGGTTTGAAGAGTAAGAACAAAGAGAAATGGAACGGTATCATCCAACTCAGTTTTGACTGATAAAATGTTATGTAATTCCCAGTAACTTTTTGTTGTTGTAGTAGGTTATTAATTTTACTTTACTGAGAATTGCATTCCAACCGAAACTCATACAAAGGGCTCTTTACAAGATAACAGAAGTCATACATAACTTCTTTTATTACCTGTAAAGAACAAAAAAACAAATCCGATCATCTAAGCGCGCTCATAGACCTCGTATGACTTCTCAAAAGAAAAAAAAACATTTTTTTTGTTGACAATAGAACTACAAAGCCAACTGACATAAGTCAAAATTCATACATTTTCAGAAAGGCTATTTGAAGTTTTTTATAACTTAAAAAAACCGTATTAGTTTTGAATTTCAATGAACACCAAAAAGTTGTAAAGTAAAAAAGTATTATTTTTTTTCTTCTTTCAAGTTACGAGTATATTCAAGTTACTACAAAAAGCCCTTTTTCAAAAAAAAAATTGACTTATGTCGTTTTACATCCAAATTGCTACTAATTTAAAAAAAAGTTTGAAAAAGTGTTGTTTTGTTTTGATCGATTATAATAATATTATATACAATAAAACCTAGCTTATTGGTAAAATGACACTTCTTAAGGTAATCAAAAGAACTTTGAAGTTCATCAATTAGTTTTGTTCCAAGGTAAAATGACACACCACGAAAAGTGTTACTTTTCAAGAAACTTATTTATCACGATTTCATAATTTTTTTACAAGCAAAGCGTTACAAATGAAAAAAAGTTATTTAGCTGGGAAAACAACAGGGATGTTTTATTAAATTCAAAACGACACTTGTGCCCTCCCCTCATGCCGTCAGTTTAAGAGTTATAGTTATGACGGTTTGATAGAAAAATTGTATTTTTTTTTCCGATTCGTTCTGTATAGTTAACTCAAAATCGTCAAATTTTGACTTATGTCAGTTTGCTTTTCAAGCGACGACATGTTAAATTCAAATAAATTTACAATTTGAAAAATCTGCAGAAAAACACTTGAAATAAAATTCTTTGTTTCTAAATTTTTTTTTTCAAACTTCTGGCTCGCCAGGCGATTTAATAGGGGTGGAGGGGGATGGGGGGCACTCCGACTTAATACCGTATGGACCAGAAAAAGTTTAAACCAGTAGAATTTCTACTTTCCGTGTAAAGTGGACAATTTTACCAGTAGAAGAATTCTTTATGTTCTCGAGGCTCATATGTTCCCTTATTTCTAATTCCATTAAGGGTTGGACATTCACATAAAATGTGTTCAGCTGACTCGTCCTCTTCAAGGCAAAGTCGGCACTCAGGAGAGTCTGCTATTCTCATTTTGTTTAGATGATATCTTAAACCATGGTGACCAGTAAGGTACCCTACTAAGTTTTTCATATCATGCCTGCTTAGGTTTAGGCATTTGCTGGAATTTTTATTGAAGGGCCGAATGGATCGTTTGGCCTGTCTTAGACCTAGCATTTTCTTTGTTTCCAGCTTTTTATTGCTGTCGCTGCTGATGTAGGAGTCTAGCAGAAAGGTTCGGGACCTATGAAAGGTGTTTCTGAACCTTTTCTTACCATCTACCACGACATGAGCGAACCCACCATAATGTCTTATATCTTAATCCGAGTGTTTGAAAGGTCTTGAAGCAGTACATGACTGATTTGGAGTCAATGGTATGCGAGCTAAGGGCGTTTATAGCTGCTTGAATATCCGTGAATATAGTTTTTTTTTTTTTTTTTTTTTTTATAATTTGCGTGCGCTAAAGGGATTTCTTTTTTCTGTAGTGATACAGTACCCTTATAATGGTAAAACCACAGCGAAGGCATTTTTTTTTTTAGTTTGTTGCGCAAGTAGCTCCCAGCAATTCATTGCCTATTTTTGGGTGCTACTTACTGAAAGAATAGAAGGATAGGACAGAAGTTTGGTGCGATGGGATTTTTTTTCTCAACAGGTGGCGACTAAATTGCTTTAGGGAGATCAGTTTTTGTTGTGTGTATTCAATTTATAAAAATCATGGCCCTGGTCGGGATTCGAACGCACGACCTGCCAATCACTTAGTGAATACACAACCATCGCACCATTGCCACCTGCCTTTTATGCCAGATGAATAAATGTGGCTGGCGCATTCTTGAATGGCGTGAAGCTCTGCTTGAAATACGCTGGGACTTTACCCATGGGTATCGTAAAGCGTTTATTTGGTCCGTATATTCCCGCTCCTTCCCCCGTTTCCATTTTAGAACCATCCGTGTACCACTTTTCGCCGTTGTAGCTGTTTTTTGGGTTATTACTAACCCATGCTCCTCTCTTGGAGATCTCCTTGAAGAAACGTTTGTTGAAGCATAGTAGCTTATGCAATAGGAGTGTTTCTTTGAGTATATCCACAATAGTGCTCGAACACGTTAAACAACTGGTTTTCTCTAACCTCTACGCCAAAAAGAGGATTTCTGCCTGGTAGTATAATGGACGGTTACTGGAGTCTGAGTGCTCTGGGATTTGGATTTCCTTTTTTAATAAAAAAAAAAAAAAATATTACCTATAGCTGTCGATAACATCAACAGCAGGGCTGCTTTGGATACATGCCGCAAATACAAACAACAATTTTTGTTGCAAACAATTGTACTACTACCATTCTACTACCAGGCAGAAATCCTGGTTGAGGTTGGAGAAACAAGGTGTTATTTGTTTCTCCCCATTAATGGGTGCCGTATGTTGTTGCTCACCACGGGGATTGAAACAACACCGCACGGGTCACAAGCCAACACATTAACTTCTAAACCATCGACACCTCCTATAGAAAACCTTATTAACTATTTCTTTTCCTATCCCTCATAAAGTGGGTGTGTCAAAAATCAAGTATGGGTGAATTTTGAAGAAGTGTCTTCTTTTTTTTGTTACACAACATTTAAAAGATTTTATCGAAAAAACAAAGTTATTGTAAAAAATCGCCCCTTAAAAGTGGGCATGACAGAAAACTTTATATAAAAAATTGTTCAAAACAATTTTATCTACATACATTGCGAAAAATAGGACTTTCGTTTACAATGATTTCTTCAATAAAAAGGTTGTTTTTAAACGGTGGACGTGTCAGCGGGAAAATTTTGAAAATATTTTCACATGAGCATTAAGGTTTGCTAGGGAGTTCTATCCTTCCTATCTCAAACTTTTATGTTTGGATAGAATGTTTGTTTTTAAATTGTGGGCGTGTAAGTGGGCGGATTTTAAAAATCTCAACATACGAGCATTTGAGCATTCTCTAAAGACAGTATATTCGAAATGTCAGCTTTCTAGCTCAAACTTCGATTTTTTAGATAAATTGTTTTTTTGAGATTGTGGGCTTTTGTCAGTAAGCGGATTTTGAAAATTCTTAAACTTGATTATTTCGGTACTCTTGAGAGTATTATGTTTCAAATTTAAGCACGGTTTTAGGGCCTAGTTTTTGCCGACGGACGGACGGACCGCCATGGTTATATTGACATCCATCGATGCTGGTCACGAATACAGTAACTTGTATGTTACAAACAAATAGTCAAAATTAATATACCCTTAGAATGAATTGCTTTTTGTTAGTGTTGGTTGGTTGGTTGGTTGAAACCGGCCTTCGATGAGGATGCACTTAGACCAGAAGTAGGTCCATTGTGCTACCGATGTGTAAGATGGGTGGGTCACCCTCTTACTCAGGGAACCATTTGCTCCTCTGAATGAAGGAGCTAATCCTTGCTGTGTAGGCGTTGTTAAGATCGTTTAGATCATTGCAAAGGTATTCACCCAATGTATCCTTCCTAATGTTGGCGAGTGCAGGATACGTGCAAAGGAAGTGACTGATGGTCTCCTCTTCTTCCTCTTCGCTACAGCTTCTGCAGAAGTCATTGTAGGGAATGCCCAATCTTTGGGCATGTCTTCCTATAGCACATAGCCCGGTGAGGACGTTTACTAATTTAGAGAGGGTTCCTCTCTTATGTCTCAGAAGTCCGATGGACCTGGATTTATTTAATGTCGGCCAGAGTAGCCTTGCGGTGTTGCACTGGTCGAGTTGGTGCCAACGACGGTTGACTTCGTTCACCGCATTGGTGTCTATGAGGTTTTTAACATAAGACGTTGGCGCCTCGATGTCGGTGACGCTTATGCTGTTTAAACCAGAAGAGCCTCGTCGGGCCAGTTCGTCAGCTTCAGAATTCCCTGGTATGTCACAGTGACCCGGCACCCAGCAAAAGGTGAGGCTATACTGACCGGCTATCTCGGTAAGAGATGCACGGCAGTCTTTCACTGCCTTGGATCTTGTAGTGCTGGATGCAAGGGATTTGATGGCCGCCTGACTGTCGATGTATATTACAATATCTGATTTCGATATCGCAGCTAGGCTGCGGCTTGGCGGACGGCGGTGACTTCGGCATGAAAAACGCTGCAGGGTTCTGGATGGTTAAGGGAGAGGTGAATGTCCAGGTCTTCAGAGAAGACTCCGGCACCGACTCCGTCCTGCGTTTTGGACCCATCCGTACAAATTGACAGCGATTCGTGGTGTAGGACATGACGTTGTGTCCACTCGGTTCTGTCTGGGATTAGATGTTTGTAGCCCGGGTCGAAATTGTATTCAGTGGGCAGGTGGTCGGTGACCTTAGGGAGATGTCGATACATCGATAGTATATTGGCATGTCCAGTGTGTTGCTCATTACATTGTTTGGAGCTTCTCAGTCTTATTGCTGAGCTGTCAGCCAACTGTTTGACGACGATGTCGGTCGGGAGAAGGTGGAGCATGGCTTGGAGCGCCGCAGTGGAGAGGTTCTCAGCGCACCGGTGATGCTGAGGCATGCAACTCGTTGAGTTTTGTCCAGCAAGGTTAGGTTGAACTTCTTCCCCAAAGCGGGCCACCAGACCAGTACTCCATAGAGGAGAATCGGTTTAACTACCGACATGTATAACCAGTGCATAATTTTTGGTTGTAGGCCCCACGTGGAGCCTACCGCCTTATTGCAAATGTAAAGATCAGCTAGGGATTTCCTGGCACGTTCGACTACATTTTCCCTCCAAAGTAGCTTGCGATCGAGCTTCAGGCCTAAATAGCTTGCGCTATTTGAGAGTGTCAGAGGAATGGCTCTAATCTTCGGGGGAGTGAACTCAGGGAGTTTATGTCTTCTTGTGAACAGGACCAGCTCAGTCTTTGTTGGATTGATGGACAAGCCGCATCTTTCGGTCCAACCTGTCAATATATTGATAGCAGATTGCATGACACCAGCGTCTGCGGGTATTTGCCTGTTACAAGTATCGCGACATCGTCTGCATAGGCGATAACTTTGCATCCAGTGTATCCAGTGCGGGTGGCAATGGTGCAGTAGTAGTGTATTCGCTTACGGAATGGAAGGTCGTGCGTTCGAGTCCCGGCCAAGTCCATTACTTTATACCGAATACATGAAATCGTAATCTCCCTAAGTAACTTAAACACCACCCGTGGAGAAAAACCCTACAACTGCACCCAAACACTTCTTTACTATCTCTCTATTCTTTCTAATACCAAGTAGCTTACACTGTGTTCTTAGCATTATAAGGGTACTGTAACAACAGAAAAAAAAATCCCTTTAGCGTAAGCAAATTATAAAAAAAAAAAAAAAATTCAATGTTCAGAAGGGCTTCGTTTTTCGTTCATTCCATTCTTCGGAATGAGGGATTTGCCAGTTTTTTTAATTGGTGCGTCTGTAGAAGGTTGCTATAAAAATCGACAGAAAAATTGAAAAATAGCGAAAAATCAATACAGTAGAATCCCGATTATCCGAACCTCGATTATCCGAACATCCGATTATCCGGACTCATTGATCTCGGCTCTAATTGTCAATTTAAACATGTTCTTTTATTTTTATTTACGTTTTGTGTTGGAAATTTAAAATGTCCAAGCGAAAAAGAGTAGGGTTTGTCTCTTCAAGACAAATTGAATATAATTGATAGTATAAAAAATGGTGAATCTGGTAGTAAGTTGGCACAAACATATGGTGTATTCTACGATATTAGACATTAAAAAGAATTCTGAGGGCGATATATTGTTGTTGTTAGATAATGCGCCAACTTATGGACCAAAGTGTCATTGAAACTTTAAAACGTTTATACAGAAATAAATTATTAAAATTAACTCTATCTAATTCTTCAATTAAACCGGACGACGATTTTAAAGAAATAACGGAAACAATGAAAATTCTTAGCATTGGTGAAGGGCGCGATGAAGAGAATATTAAGGAGTGGCTGAACTGCGATTGTGAAGATCCTGGATTTCAAATATATACAGATGAAGAAATCATTGAGAATTTGAACAGTAACGAGAGAGAAGTTGAAGAAGAGACTGAAACTGGGGATGTATGTCAAGTACCATCTCACGCAGAAGCTTTTGAAGCTCTAGATGTTGCTTTTAAGTGGTTTGAAAGACAGGACGAATCGGATCCCATACAGTTGTTACAACTGAAGCGCATCAGGGACTTGGCTACAATAAAACGATGTGATTCATTACGTCAAAAATCAATAACAAGTTATTTCCAATCGAAATTTTAAATTACATAGGTATTATGTAATTCATTATCTATCGTTATAGCTCGTTTTTTGTATACCTATCGTATTATCTAAACGATGCATGTAAAACCAATTACATAATAAGAAAATATTAAAATTTAAATATTGTTTGATTTGCTTTGAAATCGATTATCCGGATTTTCGATTAAACGGAATACCGCTGGTTTTATTTGATCCGGATAATCGGGATTCTACTGTATATTGTTTTGTATGGGAATTTTGTTTGGAGAATTATTAGAATAATACAGCAATGATAGATAGCGTTTTGAGATAAAATTATTAACAGCTCTGACATTTGTTTTTTTATTACTCACTGTGTTTTCTCTGCGGTTTGTATCTTTTTTCTCGAATCGAACACTGGAAAGTTGTTTTTCTCCCCACGAATGAATTATTTCGACTTTAACAATTGGTGTGAAAATGAATGAAAAGTGATTCTATCGAACTTTCTTTCTTTTGTATCATTATTTATTTCGAAAAAGTTAGCTAGCAAAGGCGCCTGCCAGACAACTAGAACCTATCCTTAGCGGAGCAACGAAGTTGAGTAAGCAGGTTAAGCCATGCGGAGGAATAGGTGCAGTCCCTTTTACCACCGAACCGATAGAGCTCAAATCAGGCAGTCTTTGTTGGTGATAGCGACAGGAACAGTGAGCGAAAAACAACGTCTGCCGGGTACGCTATAGTTTTACATAATATGGGTAGATATGAGTACATAACATACCTGTTGCATTTTAAGATTGTTGCTTTATTTTGTACTTGTTTTCACTATAATTGTCCTATAATTTATTCAACTTATTGTTGAAGCATTGTTTCGTAATCGCTTTAAAAGAAACTTACTTTTTAACTTTAAGAAACAACTTTTTTGATAGTTTCGCCAATAATCTATAGTTGCATGTCCTCTTCCTTTCTCTAGTTCACTATCATTCTTTTCTTTTTAACTGCAGCATGGCAGTTGCAAGCCCAGGGTCAAATGAATGTTTGGGAATATACAAATATACAAATATTGCCATTTTTTGATATGATGAAGTAATCGTTATTGTTAAATTAGTTAAGTTAATTTGCTGTTAATGTTTTAAGTAACTTCAAGTTTTCAAGCATTTTCAAGTAACTTCAAGTAACTTCAAGCATTTTCAGGTAACTTCAAGTAACTTCAAGCATTTTCAAGTAACTTCAAGTATTTTCAAGCATTTTCAAGTAACTTCAAGCATGTCCAAGTAACTTCAATGTGTTCAAGCATTATTAAATGCATAACATGCACAGCAATGTTATTGTTGGTAACTTCAAGTAACTTGCATTCTCTGAGTAACTTCAAGCATTTTCAAGGAACTTCAAGTATTTTCAATCATTTTCAAGTAACATCAAGTAACTTCAAGCATTTTCAAGTACCTTCAAGCATTTTCAAGTAACTTCAAGCATTTTCAAGTAACTTCAAGCATGTCCAAGTAACTACAAGTATGTTCAAGCATTATCAAATGCATAACATGCACAGCAATGTTGTTGTTGTTGTTGCATAACATGCACAGCAATGTTGTTGTTGGTAACTTCAAGCAACTTCAAGTATTTTCAAGCATTTTCAAGTAACTTCAAGCATTTTCAAGTATCTTCAAGCATTTTCAAGTTATTTCAAGCATTTTCAAGTAACTTCATGATAAAAAAATTCTCCGTTCTGATTGCTAGATTATTGCCTCACACAGCAATGGTGTTGTTGTTGTAATTTCATCCAATTCGCTTCATTTTACCTGCTGTAATTCATAATGTGTGTTATATATGTGGATAATTTTTCTATTGTGCGCTTCTATGTATTGGCCCCTACCCAAATATGTATAGTGTTGGCATATCTATGTGACGTATAATAGCAAAAATGGGTGGAAACACGTTATAGGCAACTCCGTATTAATATATAGATATAGGAAACAACAAGAACGTGTTGTAGTCCCATTGGGAAATTTTGCATGTCTTTATGGCCTTTTCTATTTGTTATTTTTTAAGTAGATATGCACAAGTAGATACCATAAACAGTGCAATGCACAACCTCCTTGCTAGGGGCCACTGTTGGATTTGGAGTATGTGCGAGATTAGGTATATGCAGTTTCTTGAAATCCTTGCAAAACATGGATATATTTTGTTCAAGCCATCCAGTTGAGCCAATAAACCGGGAGAGTATAACAAAGAAAAAAAATGATAAAACAGTCTGCACAGTGATATTCGCAAGGCATTTTTACATTCAAAAACCGAAATTTGTTTGCATTGACTTGGGGACATTTCCAATTTACTTGGGGACATTTACAATTAACTTGGGGCCATTTTGCATAAATGCAATGGGGCCATTTTAATTTTGAAATAAAGCTCCCTTTCTTGGGGCTTTTTGTTTTTTTTTTTGCCATTTCATTCCGCCACGCCATGGCAATGGACAGAGATCACTATTGTCGAATCGATATCGTTCGATCGGTTTCAAATTACGTGATCTGTCCCCTGGTTACTTAATATAATAGAACTGTAATTGCCGATAGATATAAGCCTTTCTGTATGTCACTTGTTATTAATCCAAAAATAAACTTCTAAATTTTATTATATTTTTCTGCTCACACACTAAATTCTAATTTTGATCGGAAAAAAAATACAATGAAATCTAAAAATACCATCACACAATTTTTAAATAAGTTATTATTGCAGATTATTTTTGGAAAAACCACACTGAGTAAAGGAACCCAAGCAACAAAATGCGTTTAAATTCATCAATTGCCTCTTGGGTATTATCACTGCTTCTTATACACCAATGCAATGCAACACAAAAGTAAGTAACTACAATAAATCAACAAACACGCTCATCGTAAAGGACCAAAATACGATGAAAAAAGAATGCAATATAATTGATTCATTCACTAAAAAAAATACCGTCCAAACGTTTGTAAAATACATTCCAACACAATGTACACTAAGACTCAGTTTTTTTAATCTCTTAAATTACTTTCAGAAAACTTTGGAAATGTACAAACTCTCAGGTTTGTGAATTAGATCTCACTGAAAACACAGATACTGTACGCTTCGAGAACCATAACGATTGTAGATTGTCCTGTGGAAAATATGGTGCAATTTGGCCATTACCCACGCAAGAATGTACTATTTCTCATGACCGCGTTTATTTTGATCCATGGAAAGTACGGTAAGTTTTTTTGCATTGTAAAAACAAAAGAGCATTTAAGTGAAATTAGGTGTACCGTAAAACACCGTAACATTGACCGGGTTCTTAACATTGACCAAAAATCAACTTAGTGTATAAACTGTCTTTACGACATCCCTGTCCTAGGTATGTGAATTTCGTACCTCACATATAACAACTGTTTACTGACAAGTGGTACAAAAAAATAAAATGAAAGCATTCAGCCACCAAATTTAAATTTAACCGCCGATAACTTACGGAAGTATTTGAACGTGTAATTTAGAGTATTATCAAAATTATCTCTGTACACCTAGATACGGTGTTTTTTTGTGAATATAACCAACCAAGTGAGTAGTTTACTTTATTTTCAATCAATTAGCATTGAAATTGGCACATTTCTTTATTCGTAAGTAATTTAAAGTAAAAATGAAAAAAATGCTTTATACAAATCATGAGTTTTCCTAACTTTGACCATGGAGTTCCCAACTTTGACCGCCCGGTCAATGTTGGGAACCGCTTAAAAATCGCGGGTTGCTTACATTGACCAACCTCTGGATATGGAGCGATTTTTTTTAATGCATTTAACTACTTCGTAGTGTACCGCTCTACAAACTCATTCTTTTGATTTATAGATACATATAGATATAAGTATGCCTCCTAAGGAAAAAACGAGCCTCGAAGATGATATAAAAGTGTACCTGTATTCCATATACAAGACGACATAAAGGTGAAAAAGTAATTTTATGTGACAACCTTGCAAGTCATTTTTCTCCACAAATAATTGAATCAGCATTGGAAAACAATATTCGGTTTGCATGCTTTCTACCAAATTCAACCCACCTTTGTCAGCCTCTAGGCGTCGCATTTTATGGTCCTTTAAAACAAAAGTGGTGAAAAGTTCTAGATGTGTGGAAACAGTCTAGAGGCAAACAAAAAACACAAAGCTTGTCCAAAGAAGCGTTTCCATCTTTATTAAACAAGCTGGTCGCTGAAAGTGTTAGTTAGAAGGGTCGGTCAAATAACTTGATTGCTGGGTTTAAGAAATGTGGTGTGGTCCCATTCAATCCAGACATGGTTTTGTCGAGAATGCCTGTAGAAGCTGAGAATTCATCATCAGATATCGGAACTAATATTTCCTCAGCAGTTATTTCTTTATTATCCGAAATGCGTTAGGAAAAGAAAGCCCACAAACAAGAAAAAAAAGAGCTAAAGTTAATGTGCAGCCGGGAAAAGGTATAACCATAGTTGATTTTGGTGGATCGCCATCAACATCAGCAACATCACCTCAAATAACAACGGAAACCGAAATGGTAGCTGAAATAGATCATTTATGCAGAGGTGTCTGACGACTTTGAAGAAATATATTTACAGGTTTTACAAGAGCAACAAATTCACAACCCTCTTTCAGATCAATCCGTTGAATATCTTTTTCAATATGTTCTTACTTCAAAATAAGTCATAAAAATGTATGTTCTTTAAAAACCAGCTATTTAACATTTTTCTAAATTGAAGTTATTTCCAGAAGTACCTACTAAGTTTAAAATTAGTTTTTTCAAACTAATATTTTCTAAAACATTTATAAAACCTAAAAGTATTTATTTTTATTATTTATTTTATACAGAACTGAATAATATGTGATTTTGTGTGTTTAACCCTAATCAGCCCAAGTCAATTTTCTCCCTAATCCACCCAGGTGGTGACCCAAAGTCACCATATTAGAAAAGTGCTAATTATATTTTAAAATAATATTGCAAAATATTATTTAAAGTTTGTTACTGATTTTTTATTTATATCTAAATAACTAACTCCATTAGTAATGTGTTTAATTTGTTATTTTATTATTCGGTTAATTTATTTTTAAGGTACAAACTTGACATACAAGCGATTTTTCTGGGTGTTCGTTGCAGATGCTCTTCTTGCATTTACAACATATTTGTTTTGAAGAGCGGCCTTTATCATGAGAACACATGTAACATCGTTTCCTCTTTCTAGACGTGTCAGCTTTGTTGTTTTCAGAATTCTTTGCTGCAGATGACACTATTTCACCAATGACATGTGTTAGTGGCACTGATAAATACCTAGTCTTGCGGTGTAAAATGTGAGGTGTAACTAATTCCATTGCAAGATCTCTGAGAAATAGTGGTCTTGCTTTTAGGTGCATTCCAATTTGGATAATATGTTTTCATCCAAATCACATATGCAGCTATACCCGTAGCATCAATGAGGTTGTGGAAAATTACAATGGGCATCCTGTTTGACTTGCATTTGACTGAAAATCCATGGCACATCTGATTCAAAGCATCAACCGCCCCTTTAGTTGGGTTGTAAAACAAATTAACTTCTGGTTTGTTTTTGTTGTTGATGTCCATGATGCATGGTTGATAAGAAGAAAACTGATTTGTTTTTTGTTTAGATGTAACTCACTAATAATATTTTTTTCCTGAACCCAAATAAACTTGACTCTAGATCCTTGCTTTTATTGGAAAGAAATTCTTTTGGAATGCATGCTTTTTTTTAATTATCAAACGTAAGAATGCGGTTCGATCCAGAGCAAAACTCGGAAAGCATCAACACCACATTCTCCGCTTGATTACAATCTCTTTTATTCCCTTCCTTTCCAAGGTAAGGAATACCAAACAAGGGATTGGATGTAGAGCTATCACATATCCACCAAATCTTCATACCATATTTTATCATCCTTTGAAAGGATGTATTGTTTGAATTGCACTCTACATCGGAAGGGGACCAGTTGGTCATCAATTGTCAGGTTCATACCAGGCACATACATCTTCTTCAAATTTGTCATAACGGGGTTCCAGAGTTCCCTTATTGGTGCAAATTTGTCTCTCTGTCGTCAATCTGATCTGGTTGATGTGTCATCGAATCGTAAATGTTGCGAAATTTTGGCGAACCGATTCTTTGACATTGTTGCCCTGAACACTGGATGGCCATGAACTTCATCCCAGAACTCTGTAAAATCAAAAATGACTTCTTTTTTAGTGCCAGCGTAAATAGGCAGTCCTATGAGACTTCTTATTTCAATTACGTCAGTGAGCTTCCATTTCTGCCCTTCCTTTTCTGCACCATGGCAATTCGTAAATTTGACAATAAGGCCAATAATTGTACTATCAAAAAAAAATCGAATGAATCACTTACGTCGCGTCGTCAATATGCTTTCCAGGCGGTAAAACAACTTTATCTAATTGGCCTCTAATAATGTTATGACTGGCCGATCTTCCTTGACTGAACGGTTCAAAGTTCCATTCAGTTCAATTCTTCACAAGATATTTTTCATTTAACTCTAGCATAAAATAATACACTTTCCACACAAGACATGCTTTTCCGTATATTCTATTATTTTTGCAATACAGGTAACTGTGAGACACCACCTGGGTTTAATTAGGGTGACAAATAATAATGGCAGTATATCTTTGTTAAAGTAATAGATTCTTAACTATTTTTTTCATTTCTAAGTAGTGTTTCCTTGGGGAAACAAAGTCAATGAGTGCGAATAGAATTGCTTTTCAAAAATTTGTGAAAATTACTCTCGAAACTGAAACGGTGACCCAAAGACACCGGGTGGGCGGAATAGGGTTAAAGACTGAATTAAGAAGTATTTATTTCTTTTACTTTATTTATTTTATTCTTTCTATTATTTTTTGTTATTGAAAAGTGTCAGTAATATAAGATTTTGAGTTAAATTTAAAAATCTGAAATGAAAAGTATTTGTGTTTATGTATTTTTTATTAAATAATAAAAACATAAAACAAATAATTTTTGATTTGCAGACTGTCATGAACCACGGTCAATGTTAGGGCAACAGATGCTTTACTTCGACCGCTTACGTATTTAACAATAACTTTGTTAAGGAAAATAAAAAACGCCGTGGAATTAAACACAATAATAATGAATCGCAGTCCCCGTAGTGCAATTATTAAAAATCCTAAATATGACATAAGAGTAATTAGTAGCAACGTTTCAAAGTTGAAAAGTGGTCAATGTTAGGGTGTTTTACGTACCGCGAATAAATGCATCGGAGATAGGAATCAGCTTTTCGTTTAAACAATTATTTTGTATTGAAGCGTTATGATAAGGCCTTTTTTTGGTAGGAAAACATACCAATATTTCAATAACAATTATTATTTTAATAATAATAATAAATTTAATAAGAATAATTTCCTGGCGTTATTCCATGGAGCCCATATCTATCTTCTTTTTCTTCGAAGTTTGGCTCACAAGATTGTTGAGAAACTTCTTTTAGTTGTCTTTAACGACAACTGCCGGTTTTTGTGGGCGCTGCAGTGATATTTTATTTCGTCCCTGCTCAGGTTATACATAATTGACATATTTATTTGTTTTAAATGCTTCGCCCTCAAACACATAACATATTTAAATTGCAACCCTATTATTGGGACTATGAGGGCGGTATTCGCCAACAAACCTTAAACTAAGAACTTCGTAAACCTTTATGAGCGCTCATAAAACTTATGAGCGGTCCCTCTCCACTCTTTAACTTACAAAAGTTATATTTAAAAAATGAGCGCATTCAGTATGGTACAGACTTACTTAGGCTCGACCGCTGATTGGTTGAAATGGCTAAACAATTTTAAATTTACGTTAGGGAACTAATTCAAGAAATTCTGCCTGCAATGAAAGGCAATCGAGAAATGTCAAGCGATTATTTAACATCCCTTAAAAAAATTGATAAGAAACAATTGTTCCACACCGCAAAATAAAATCATGAGTAAAAGCTTAATTACTTTAAATTTCATCTCCAAAATCATTTATTATAAAACATTAATTATTCTTATTCTTCAGTGTACAGCAAATTCAGCATTCGATGTAAAATCAGGCAGAGAAGAAATTCGTTTGACAATGACTCGTCTGGCATTTCATAAAATGTTAATGTGTTTGGTAATTCAGTCAGCCTTAGGTTAGGTTAGGTTGAATGCAGCCGATTTTGGAAATTCAAATTCAACCGCCAGTCCCTTGACATTGAAAGGATTATTATCGAAACTGATACGAATTGTAGTCTGGTTTCTGTTTATATAAAGTACCCAACGGATATCCAAATGCAGGTTCTCGCATGGATAGACAAGTAATACTCGTATATATGTTTAGCTTTCATTTTCTGTTTAAAATTACATCTTTTAAGTTCTTGTACGGATATATAGGAATTTCGGAGCGAAGTTGTGTCTAAGGCATAAGCCGTCGAATAGCACATGCAGCTGTTTTTGGACTTCGCGTTGATAAAAGTGAAAGCAACTGATCTCAGTTTTGGTTGCGCTCTTCTGCAGGCGCCACTTCTTGCATAAGTCTAACAGGAGGCAAGAACGTTAGGTTACGATGGTTAGGTTTCTTATTTTGCTGCTCTTGTCATTCAGGAACACATTGAACAATCTGTCACTTAGAATTGATCAAATAATATTGCAAATAATTATGCTTGAAGTGATTTTCAGTAGTTTACATAGAAAGAATGCGTTTCTTCCACTCAGTATCGTAGGCTGCTGTTAGGTGCACAATAAACTCTTTTCATGTTCCATTGGAAACCGTTTTCAATGAAATTTGTTTATGGAAGAACTTTGTTAATGCAACTTCTAAATTTTTCAAATTCTGATTGTTCCTAGCTATCGGGTCCAATTCTGTTCAGAGTCATGCGTTCGGGAAGCTTTAAGCTGAGGGATGAAAAAGCGATTGGGCTTTGTTTGGTTTGAGAAGTGTGAGACCTTTGACTTCTTTAATGAAGCAGGGCGCGTTGCGGTAGACGGAATCCTGGAGAAGCAAAAGGCAAGTTAGCTTCTTACTTTGGTCCCACTGTTCTTGAGAAAGTCAGGATAAATTCCAACTGCTCCAGGTGAGGTTCTCATTTTTATGAATGAGAGTGCGGAATCAACTTCGGTAGTGGAGAAGGAAGTTGAATATATAGCGTTTGATATTGCGTTTTTTATTGAAAAACTATTTATTATTTAATGAATTTATTCAAGCTGTTTTAAATGGCCGTTTGTTTTTATTTTTTATTTATTTTAGATTTCATGTAGTAGCGCCCAATGCGCAGACGTCACATTTTATACGTGAAACCAATCGCATTTTCCTAAGCAATGTTTTGAAGGAATGCATACGAAATTGTACTTTGACGAACAGCAAGGAGATATTGGTGAAGACAACTGTCAATTCTACCAGCTTGGCTTTGGACTGGGAGACTGATGAATCTTACACACTGCACATGAGGACGGCTGGTCTGATATTGACTTTAAAAAAATGTGCTTAACATTATATTCTTATTATTATCCTTTTTTAAAGATATGGCTACTTTTATTGACATCAAGGCCAATACAGCGTTTGGAGCAAGACACGGCTTGGAGACGCTAAGTAATTTGATTACTGGTGGGAATGAGTAAGCATTGATTATATATTATTCTAAGGGTATATGTATATGAATTTTGGCTTGTTGTTTGTAAAATACGTAAATACTGCTCGTAGACCCCTAAAAGTTGCTATGTATATGTTGTGTGATCAGCATTGAAAGTTATGTCAATCCAGCCATGTCCGCAAAAACGTACGGATTTGCATCCCGATGCGTTCAAACGCATTTTTTAAATCCGTTCGCTGTTGAAAAACGAAAAGAAACAATAAAAAATACCGAAAACAAACAAAAACGTACAACGGACATTCAACTTATAATGAATTTGATGCCCTGTCTGATACCACCACAAGAACTGTGATCATTTATCCTCGTACTGAAGTCGTCATTGCGGGCGATTTCAATAAACACAATTCAAGTTGGCTTCGATATTCTGGTCACACAACACCCGAAGGAATGTAAGTTGAGATCTTTACTAAGGTAAATAATCTGACTCAGCTGTAAATGAGACAACACGAATACTGTACATTAACAGACAAACCGCCATACACTGGACTTGTTTCTTACCTCTCTCCCTGATAAATGCACTATAAACGTATTATCGCCTCTAGGTTCGTCAGACCATTGTATGATATCAGGGAATTTTCGCGTACTCCAACCACATAGTTAAAGAACAAATTCCTAAAAGAAACATATGGCAATACGAGAAAGCCAATTGAGAAAAACTTAACGGTCTCTTTTAGAGTTTTAACTGTTCGCTGTGCTTCCTCGAAAGCGACGTTGATGCTGTTGCTAGAGTACTTTATAATTTTGGCGCTGGTCCAGATGGTATTCCTCTATCGTTGTGAGGAGGTATTCTTCTACGCTGTCCTATTAGTCCTATTTTTCATGGCTCTTTCCGAGAGGATGGAAAACAGCATTTGTCCAGCCTGTCCCAATAAAGGTAAATCTTCTTCTCCGTCCTCCTACCGACAAATTGCACTTATGTACGTCCTTTTTTTTCAATGTCATGGAAACGGTGATTAAGCGTCAGCTTATGAAAAATCTTGATTCCCTAAAAGGTTTTATTGACCGGCAGTACGGTTTTCGCAGATAAATCTAACCGAAAAGTGGAACCAATCTTTTCACCATGCTAGTGAAAGAAAGATCGTTGCGCTTGATATTTCAAAGGCATTTAACAGAGTTTGGCATCAAGGTCTCTTGTAAATCTTGTAAATCTCTTGTAAATTTGGAATCGATGATACTCTTTTTCAATTGGTTAGAAACTATCTTCCGGGACTTTTAATTCAAGTTGATTGGAAGGATTCAAATCTGCCACTCACCAAATAAAAGTTGGTGTTCCCCAAGGCTCCCTTTTATGCCCACTCTCTTTTTTTAAGTTTAATAAATGATCCCCTGTCTGTAACATCTAATCCAATTCATTCCTTCGCTGATGACAATATCCTAAGCTTTTCATATTCGTTTACTGGTCCACGCCGCTCATCTTCGGGTGTGGAACTGGAACAGCAACGTATGTAAAGCTCATTTAATTCCCATCTTGACACCGTAGTTCAGAGGGGTTCAACCAATAGGGTGCAATTTATTGCCTTGTAAAGACAATGATGTCTTCTGTCGTTAAAGCGCAACCTCAACTGTTTGTCATTATCCATAAATGGCACTTGCATCGCTGAAACCGAAAGGCTTTCTATTCTCGGTATGTGTGTTAATGACAACCTTCGTTGGAATGACCACATATACGATGTCACCAAGAACGCTGCGAAATGTCTAGTGTTCCTCAAGCGAAGTAAGCATTAAACTAGTGTGAACAGTAAAAACTTCAAAATGTTAGCTTGCTTTGGGATTGGGGCTGCCTAAAGTTTTATTCTGTTTCTACTTTTTGACATTTGACTGCCCATGAAAGAGTGAGAGAGAGAGATAAGAGAGTTGTGTATTTGTTTTGTTAACTTTTGTTATGATGTTCTTACGAATTCGTCTTTTATCTCTCTTCTTTGCTTACATAAATTACTTTTTATATAAAACGCCAACGTTTTGGCAAAATAATAGAAATACTTGAAAATGTTTCTTAAATTATTGTTAAATTTCCCAAATGATTTTTTTTTACATATTTATTCATTTTTTTGTGGTTTCTAGTCAAAACCAGTTCTTACATGCCATGGGAAAACATCCTATCGTCGAAGAATGAAAATTGTTATAAGAAAATCAGACCTGTTACCCAGATCCTAGTACTTGTATCAAGTTCAATTTACTTGGTAATTGCAAATCACCAGTACTTTTAAAGTACTCTTTTTTCATAATATACACGCACTAAAGGGATTTATTAGAACCCTTATTATGTAATAGCTACACAGCGCGGGCGTTAAGGAAATTTGGGTGAGAAGAAAATGAGAGAGGCAATTTTCATTTCACTTCATTGTAAGGCCGAATACAGGCTAATGTGTATTCCTTGTATCCGCCGTACGTATTGCGGCTAAAAATTTCAAGAGTGGAATGCAACCGGCCATTTCGTTTGAGCACTTATGGTGGAAATAACGATAACATAATGAAAGACAAGAGACATTGCGACGATGACTAAGAGAGTCAATCGATCTCGCGATGTCTCGGTCGCCAATAAGTTTTATCGCGCTTTTTAATATCCTGTCAAGTTGCTCAAAAAAAGTTATTAGTACACCAGACCAGGTATGACCGTTGTACTCGAGTTTCGGGCGGGTAAACGCCTTATGAATTGCAGCCAGATCAGAAGGGGTAAAATATTTCTTGGATCGCTTAAGGAAGCCTAGTCATTTTGCAGCATTCGGGGCGACTGGGGAATAACAAGTTTGTGACGAATTTTTCAAAAATTGGTCGTTTTTTGCGTCTTGAGCATATAGTAATGTAGTATTTGTAGTAGAGTAGTAGTAGTGGTAGTAGTAGTAGTAGTAGGAGGAGTAGTAGTAGTAGCAGTAGTAGTAGAAGAAGTAGTATTTAACTTTATTAATACAAAAACAAATTAGTCCTTACCAATTTAGAATAATAAGTGTTGACTTTTGCCGTCAGCCGAGAAAAGAAAGTTTTGAAAATTTTTGAAGTCACTTATTTTAATCGATATTTTTCTAAAAAGCTTGATTTATAATTTGCAGCCGGTATTTTAGAGCAGATTTTACATACTTAAAGAGTTTAGTACAGCTTTCACCATTGAGCATAAATAAAGAACTACCAACCTGAACTTCAAAGTTTCTGGTTCTTATGGTTGAAGAATGTGATTATGATAGATCAAATATAGTCCACATTTTCACACATAAGCAAGTTCTGGAAATCTCGTCATGACCTTGTTACAAGATCCCAGTCAACAGTCGTTTACATTTTTTTCTGGAGCACGATGCCAGCAATTTCGAAAAACAAATCAAAACTTATTTAACACACCATACCTATTTTTAATTCTTGTCTTTTTCTAGGAACGGCTTAATAATGGTTGCTGAAGCCCGCATACGGGATCGTCCCATGTATCCGCATCGTGGTTTATTATTAGACTGTTCCAGGAACTATATGCCAGTAAGATTTATTAAGACAACTTTGGACGCCATGGCCGTATCAAAGATGAACGTCTTCCATTGGCATGTTACCGATTCGCAAAGTTTTCCTTTGGAAATCACTCGAATTCCTGAGTTACAAAGGTTCATATTGATTATGGTATTATGGAATTTCCTCACTTATTTAACAATTCCAGGTTTGGGGCATATTCAACAGTGCACGTCTACAGTCGCACAGACACTCAAAACATCGTAAAATACGCTAAAGTCCGTGGTATTCGCGTAATCGTAGAGTTCGACGGACCATCACACGCTGGCATGGGTTGGCAGTGGGGACCAATGGCAGGACTAGGAAATTTATCTGTTTGCATGGACCGAAAGCCATGGCGCTTATTTTGCTATGAACCACCCTGCGGCCAACTGAATCCTGTAAATGAGAACGTATATGGTTTGGTAAAGGAAATTTTCGAGGATATCGCTGAGTTTAGCGCACCAGAGGAAACCATTCATATGGGAGGCGATGAAGTCTCAATTAACTGCTGGAACGACACAAAGGAAATTGTTGATATAATGCTCAAAACTGGTTATGACAGAAGTGAAGGTAGTTTTCTTAAACTGTGGGCTGAGTTCCATGCGAAAAATTTGGAGGCATGGGACGATGTGAGCCAGAGGCAACATCCTAATATAAAAGTTCCCAAGTCGGTCATTATTTGGTCAAGTCATTTGACAGACCCCGATATAATTGCTGGGCATTTGCCAAAGGAGCGGTTCATAATTCAAACATGGGTTGACTCATCGACGACACTGAATAAGGACCTTCTGTCGATGGGCTATCGTATAATTGTCTCGACCAAAGATGCTTGGTATTTGGACCATGGGTTTTGGGGTCAAACAAAATACCACAATTGGCCGACAGTTTATGGCAACCAGCTTATTCGAGATCCGAATGTGCTTGGGGGGGAAGTATGCATGTGGAGTGAATATGTCGATGAAAATTCGTTGGGTAAGAATGCTTACAGACATACTATGGAATAGTTATAAACTTTTAACTGTTCTTTTGGTTTGTAGATGCCCGTATTTGGCCACGAGCTGGTGCAGCAGCGGAAAGACTATGGTCGGATCCAAAGATATCGGCTTTGATAGTGGAACCCAGATTTTACAGGTACCGAGAAAGATTGATTGCAAGAGGCGTTAAGCCAGATGCCGTCACGCCCAAGTGGTGTGTCCTCAATGAGGGTGCATGCTATTGAAATCATTACTATATATTAGAAATTATATTATACGTATATTGTGGTGCTTTTTCTATAATTTTTTAATATGTTTAAGAGAATAAAATACAATTAAGTACCAATGAAGTCTCGTTTCATTTAAATTATCTATAGAAGTGATTTCTCTCCTTTGTCGTCTTATATGACAAACGCGCTGCAGTCCCTGCGCTGGAATCATTATAGCTTTCATATTAAACAGAAAGATCAGAGGAGACATTGTTTTACTGCCAAGCACTTCAATGATACTCACCGACGTTAAATAAAACACATTTCAATATTAAAAAAGACAATAACTTTGCAATAAATGCTTCAAAATTTGATTGCTCGCTGTTACTTACTTGTTGTAACTTTTGGTAAACAAAGGTTTTTATTGAGAACTGAATACTGAATGCTTATAAACTAATACAATGGGGTTATACAAGGTGGCGCAAAAGTTGTCATCTGTTCACTTCACAAATGTCAAAGTAAAATTGACATTTGCCGCCATTTGCAAAAATTATAGCATCTTCCAATAGGGTTTTCAGCCCTTGGGTGGCCTTAGGCAATTCTGTGTGCCAATGTTCTAAATGATCCACGACGTTTGACATCTATCCTATGTAGTTTTCAGTCGGATTGGTGAACGCCACTGGGTGATGACTTTTGCGCCACCTTGTATATAGTGAATTTCGGCGGGAAACTTATTTCATTTCGCGCCTTCTTCTATTGACATCTAATGTCAATTCTTTTGAATGTTTACTTCAATGACGGGTGCAGTTGCAGTCTGACCTGTTTGCTTGGCGGACGCTCCGACCTTCTTGGCGTCTGCGGAACTGCGACTGGTTGCATTGGATCTGGCATGTTGACGTGTGATGACACCGCTCCAGAACTTTCGGCATTTAGAAATGCATCATCTATTTCCGCAGTGTCGTCCAAGTCGATGGTCTCCGGACTCGTTCTTGGGTAAGCGTAGACCTCTGGTTCATCCAAACCTCTTTGCTGGTTGGAAATGGGCATGTCTGTATGAATGGGAACCACATTAGAACTGATATGTTGACTACTTGCCTACTGTAAGTCGATGTTATTCTCGCCAGTAGACGTAAACGGCTCTGTTGTCATCATCGCTCGAGATCGAATTTGGTTCTGATGCCGTCGCCAAGTGCCCTGGCTTGTTACAACCATATACATGCGTCTTCCAAGAGTCTTCTTAATTTGTCCAGCAAGCCACTTCTTATTGCGCAGGTATTGTCGAACAAACACCAGCTGACCTATGGAAAACTTAAACTTACCAGGCATAACTTTTTTATTTTGCTCCCGTGGTTCTGGTAGTATCGCGGATAGTAAAGTCCGATGTTGTCGTCCATGTAATCTCTCTGCCGGAGATATACCGCTTTCTTCCGGAGTAGATCGAAACGTCGATAAAAATGTGGCCAAAACGTCGTCGCCTTTCTGATGGTCGTCCATAATTTTGAGAAAAGCGGTTGTAAACGTTCTTACCATTCTCTCTGCTACGCCGTTCGACTCAGGGTTGAAAGGTGCTGACGTCATGTGTCGTATTGAATGGTTCCGACAAAAAATCTGGAAATCGCTGGACGTAAATTGAGTGCCATTGTCTGACACGATTGTTTTGGGTAGTCCCTCCAAAGCGAAAATGGAACGCAACGCTTGAATAGTCGCCTGAGAGGTAATGGATGGCATTCGAATTACGAAAGGGAATTTCGATTTCGAGTCGACCACAATTAACCACATAGCTTTCTGGAATGGTCCGGCGAAATCTATGTGGATGCGTTCCCAAACCTCTTCTGTTGAGGGCCAGCTAGTATACGCTTTGGGTGAGTGACTTGAGTTCAGTTGGCATGCGGTGCATCGTGCCACCGTTTCGGCGATGATGTCGTCGATGTTGGGCCACCAGCAGTGTCTCCGAGCCATTTGCTTCATCCGGGTTATTCCCCAATGGCCATGATGTTAAAGCGCTAGAACCTTTTGTTGTAACTCTGCTGGAATGACCACTCTCGAATGTTCACTGTGGAAGAGAAGAATGTTAGTCTACACACTAAGACAAAGCCTTCTACGAAAATATGGCAACAACATGCTGTCTACGGGTGGTAGGCGATTTGGCCAACTATTCTGCACGTACTCGATGACTCTTCTGATAACAGAATCTTGTTGTGAGAATTTAGCAACGATCCTGGAGTTGATAGTAAAGTCCTCCATAAGGCCTGCATACCTTCGTCCATCTGATGACAAGCTTCCTCCGACTGATCGAACTCTTTATCGAGCCCAGTTGGTAAACGCGAAAGGCAATCAGCATTACCGTGCTGGGCTGTTGCCGGTAACGGATTGTGTACGTATAGCCCATTAATATTATTGCCCAACGTTGAAGTCTTTGGATGGTCATGTGAGGCAATTTTTTACTGGGACTGAAAATTGTGACCAGAGGTTGGTGGTCGGTTAGGAGTTCGAATTGGCGTCCGAACAAATATTGGTGGAATTTTTTAACTCCAAATATGATTGAAAGAGCTTCCTTTTCGATCTGGCTATACCTTCTTTGTGCCTCGCCTAGAGTTTTTGATGCGAAAGCTATTGGCTTTTCCGTTCCATTTGGATAGACGTGTGAGATGACTACACCGATGCCATGTGATGATGCGTCAGTAGCCAATGTAATCGGCAAGTCCTCCTGAAAATAAACCAACCTGGACACATTCAATATTTTCTCTTTAAAACTTTCAAAAGAAACTTGTTGATCATTTCCCCAAACGAATGGCTCGCCTTTAGCCCGTAGTTGGTTTAATGGGGCTGCTAGCTGTGCAAAGTTGTCAATAAACTGATTGTAATAGTTCACCTTTCCAATGAACGCTTCCAGATCTTTTACATCTTTCGGTTCGGGCAACTCCCGTATGGCTTTTACGCGGGACTCTGAGGGGCGTATTCCTGTTTCGCCTATAACATGGCCCAAATACTCAATTTCAGACTTCGCAAACTTGCACTTCTCTAATCGACAGCGTAAACCGTGATGCTCCAGCCGTTCAAGAAATATTCGAAGGTTGCTCAAATGTTCGTTGGAGCGGCCAGAAACGATGACGTCGTCTAAGTAGGAGACACAAAACTCCAACTCAGCCGTCAGTTGTTCCATATAGCGTTGGAAAATGCCGGTGGAGCTGGATGTGCCGAACGGTAAACGCTGATATTCGAAGAGTCCGAATTCCGTGCTTA
Organism: Portevinia maculata; assembly: GCA_949715645.1. Lineage (NCBI taxonomy): Eukaryota > Metazoa > Arthropoda > Insecta > Diptera > Syrphidae > Portevinia > Portevinia maculata. The sequence goes on along the minus strand of OX454526.1, from coordinate 78,333,953 downwards.
CGACGCATAATTTTTTGGACGCCTCGTCGAGAGGTATTTGCAGGTAAGCGTCCGACAAGTCTATCTTAGAGAAATATCGACCACCTTGCAGTTTGTGAAACAGCTCCTGGATACGAGGAACTGGATGACGATCTACTTCAAGCTGTGGGTTGATGGTAATCTTGAAATCACCGCATATTCTTACAATAACAATGGGTGCTGCCCATTGGCTCACTTCGACTGGGCGTAAGATGCCAAGTTCCCGCAATCGTTCGATCTCTCGGCGGACGCCTTCCTTCTGAGCGAAGGGTACGGGACGATATTTAAAATATCTTGGTTGGCTATTCGGTTTCAAAGTTAGATGAGTTTCGAAAAGTTTGCTGCAACCTAATCCAGTACTGAAAACCACTTCATGCCTCTTACATAGAATTTTCGCATCCGATTCTAGGCGTTCTCGTGACTCTGACACGATTTGCAGCACCGCCTCCTCATTCGCGAAGTGAATCTTAAAACCAAACGCTTGGAACCAATCCAAACCCATTATATTCGCGCCTCGAGGTAAGTTGGAGACTATCAGTGGTAGAATGTGTGTCTTAGTTCTCCACTGGACACTTACGTTGATGGTTCCTTTTACTGGCACATTCGTTTCTCCGTATGCCTTCAAGGTATGGGTGGCGACGGTGTAGAGGTTAGTGTGTTGGCTTGTTACCCGTGAGGTGCATGTTCAATCCCCATGGGGAACAACAACATACGCCACCCATTCACATGCCTCTACACCAAAAGGAGGATTTCTGCCTGGTAGTACAATGGACCGTTACCGAGTCTGAGTGCTCTAGGATTTGGAATTCCTTTTTAAATAAAAAAAAAAAAAAAAAAAATGCCTTCAAGGTGCGTGCTGTTGGTTTATATTGAGGATTCCCAAGACTATGATAGCCATCTAGACCTATCAACGAGCAGGTAGCACCTGTATCTAACTGAAAATTTAAGGGGTGCTGATTTACGTGAAGCAACACAAAGATTTCTTTTGTATGCCCGTCGGCCTCCAAATGCGCGGATGAGACTCTTTCAACAACGCCATCAGAGGTACCACCAGCTACTACTGAATTAATAGAATGAGGAGATTCTGTCTGCTTATGACGGTGACCATAACTCGATCGACTCTCCTGACGAGGATTCGTCCAGGTGTTGCGTGCTTGTCTTCTTCCACGGCTTTCAGATCGCTGCGTTGATCGTGATAAGCCCGACCCATCAGAAGGTTTTTTTGATAAGCAAACGCTACTAATGTGACCTCGCCGTTGACATTTGTCACATATTGAGTCGAGATGCTTACACTGATTGCGATTGTGTTGCGAGAAACAAGCAGGGCATAATTTTCTAATACTTAAATATTCACTTGACTTACTTGCTGATTTCTGGTGGTTTTGGTGATTCAGCTGATTTACCTCTGATGAGCTCGGATTAATAGCAGTACTGCTTCGTTTTAAAATGCTCGATGCGAGCTGCGTCGACTCGTATGCTGCTACCAATTATTCGATTTCCTCCAAGCTAGGGTTGTTTTTCTGTGTTGCGGAGATTCGTACCGGATCGTGTGGTGTGTAGAAAACGATCATATCCCTGATCATGACATCAGTGTACGATGTGTTGCAGTTTTCTTTCGAGCATACGAAAGAACAGTCTCTCGCCAGGCCCCTTAGGTCTGCAATCCATTCGGCGTAAGATTGGCTTGGAAGCATCTTTTGGTTTAAAAATTTGCACCTAGACGCGAGTACATGCATTTTAGATTGGAAGTGCTTTGTTAATTTCGCAGTAAGGTCTTTGAAAGTGTGCATACTTACATCCTCGGTTCGCAGCAAGTTCACTAGCAGATCGTTGATTTGATTTCCGCAAGTTGATAAGAAGTGTGCCTTCCGCAAATTATCATCTTCCAAGGAGTTTGCCGAAAAATGTTGCTGCAACTGGAAAAGGTAACTCTCCCAAGCTCCTCACAGTCTCAAATGGGCGGAATTGTGGAATTGTGGTGTTTTGCTTTTGGATCTGTGGAGTCGACGAACATTCCTTCAGAATCCTTTCCATGGTAGCTATATTGGACTGCATCAAGCTTTCCATCCATTGTTTTTATTGGTTCAATATTGCTTGTAATGCGCCTGGGTCCATTTCTACTTCCTCGTCGCCACTTGTTGTAACTTTTGATGAACAAAGGTTTTTATTGAGAACTGAATACTGAATGCTTATAAACTAATACAATGGGGTTATATATAGTGAATTTCGGCGGGAAACTTATTTCATTTCGCGCCTTCTTCTATTGGCATCTAATGTCAATTCTTTCGAATGCTTACTTCAATGACGGGTGCAGGTGAAATAGTACAGGATGCAACACTTAGGGTGGCCCTACAGTCCAGGGTGGACCTGGGCCTCAACCAACTAGCGCCTCCAGCCAGCACGATCTTTGACCAGCTGTCTCCAGTTTCGCACGCTAAGTTGGTTAAGGTCCCCTTCCACTTGCGTGCGCCACCTGCGTCGCGGTCTTCCTCTAATACGCCGTCCCTCGGGTGTGGATTCGAAGATCTTCCGGGCCTTAGCATTCACGTCCATTCGCTCTACATGAACCAGCCCCCTCAGTCGTTGGACCTTCACTCTTCTGGCTAAGTCGATGTCGCTCTACAGCCCGTACAGTTCGTCGTTGTATCTCCTCCTCCGTTCACCGTCTATGGGGGACCAAAAATTACCCGAAGAATTTTCCTCTCAAACACCTCAAAGTTATATCTGTCTATAGTGACATTCTGTCCGAGACGTCGGTGTTGGGTGTCCTTTCTTGATGGCAGCATATACTTTGTCTTGCCCTCATTGACCGCCAAACTGTTGCTGTTTGCTTCCATTTTTTTTTTATCAAGTGTATCGGTCAAACGAGAGAATATTCCTTTTATTCCACCTTTCTCTAGGAATAATCATAGGAAAAGGCTACAGTCCCCTTGGTGAACCTTCTCCTATTCCCATCCCTCATTTAGTGATCGTGACAAAAATCTAGGTATTGGTGGATTGTTAAGAAGGATCTGCATATTTTGTTATACAACATTTTAAGGATTTTATCAAAAAAAAACAAAGTTTTGGTAATATACGTCCTTTAAAAGTGGGTACCTATTGCACAAATTTATATAAAGGAATTGTTCAAAACGACTTTATGTACATACTTTGCGAAAAATATGACTTTAATTTACAATGTTTTCTTCAATAAAATGGTTGTTTTCAAATAGTGGGCGTGTCTGTCAGTCGGTGGATCTAAAATATATTCACACATGAATATTAAGGACCCCTAGAGAGAATATGTTCCAAATTTCAGTTTCCTAGTTCAAACCTTTAATTTTCAATAAGACATTTTTTTTAAATTGTGGGCGGATTTCAAAAATCTTTAAACATCAGCTTGAGCATTAAGGACCCTAGAGAGAATTATTTCCAAATTTCAGCTTCCTACCTCAAACTTTGACTTTTCGATTAAACTGTTTTATGAAACTTTTTGCGTGTCAGTGGGCTAATGATTTTAAATTCTTACCCTTGAATATTGACATTACACTTAGACTAGCAGATCATTTCCGGAAACTTATTTTTGGTATCTAAAAAAAGAGAAAAAGAGACAAAAAGAAATCGCTACATGTCGCTCAGAAAATGTCGCTTCTGTAAAACCATCCAGATTTAAATATAAATCTAAGAAGGCTTTTAAGCTCTGCGGGACCTGGACACTCAAAGAAACAACTGCCCTGAATCTTCATTCAAGTGTTCATTAAGGTTGGGCATTCGCATAATATGTAGCGTATAGCCTCTATTTCTTTAACGTGCCTACAGCCTGCACTAGTAAATGTTCATTATGCACTCAAGAGCTCCTCATCGAATTTCCGTGCAATTGTGCTAAGTGGAGTCTTTATGGATTTGATGTCCATTGATGCATGCATCTCCGATCCTCGCCTTGACAGCTTGTCCGTTTCGTCATTGACCGGGATACCATTGTGTCAATTGTGCAGAGGGTTACCTTATTGGTGGCTGATATCTCGCCCATATGGTTTTGGCTTATACCCTTAGAATAAGGTATAACAGAATACATTTCAAGTATTCCAGAATGAATAAAGAAACAATGAAATGGATTATCCGGAATACCTATTCCATTGAATAAAGAAAATCAATGGCTCATTCTGAATATTTGGAGTATTCCGAATGAATAAAGAAACACACTGATAATAAAATTCATTCGTAACATAAATGAAACCATTTTCGTCGCTGCAGCAGTAATTCATCAATCAAAGTAAGGCCCAATTCATATTTTCGTAACCTTAGCCAAGACACTGAAAGTAGTTAAGCAATCAAACACATGGCGCCACCTGCCGCAGAGGGCAGATCGACGTCTGCCTGGCCAGCTACTAAATACCATAAATAAATTATTACTAATCCGCTCCTTTAGAATAAAAATGAAAAAAAGCATAATTAATTAATTAACTGTACAGATTTCATGAAAATGTACCTTACCACATTTATTTTTGCTCGTATTTTCCCTTAGTTTAGTGAACAATATGCCTATTAATGTGCCTCCCAATTTCTCCTGGCTCTGTATCTTTCACCATCAAACATTAATTCAATACAAATGCATTGCAAAAACTCATTAAAATATGCGGTTCATTCTATAGAAGTCAGTCCTGCAATTATATCATGCTGCAGGAAGTAACCTACCTACATCGAAGGACGGGATTACGGAGTGCGGTCGCTATTTTTTTTTTATTGAATTTAATTCATTAATGCACCAGAAAGGCCGCACATCGATGCAATACACGCACACACATAACATTAGAATGAAGCCAAATACCTATATACTTTATAACTCGACCTGAGTCCAGGTTCAGGGCGGGAGAGTGGTAGATGGTAGTGGTAGGTACAGATCAACAATGGTGCAGGCCATCATCAACAGCATACAGCAGCCGACTTAATTAAAAAATTTAATTTACTTTGATAAAACAGAGTTGTGGTAGCTGATTTATTCACTTTTCTTCTCTTCTTCTATTCAGGACTCTCTCTCTCTCTCTCCCTCTCTTTCTTACGAACTTAACGTCAAAGCTAACAAGTAACCGCACCAAGACTGTTTTTTCCTATTGCAAACCATTTTTATTGTTATTATTTTCCCCTGTTCCCCTAATCATCATTCTATTATGGGTATGCTTTGTCGTTTTTTATTTGTTATCCTGTTTTCTTTTCCTTTTGTGTACAATCAGAGTATTTTCTTCGTGACATCCTCCCCAACTGGCACAATCAGCTCTTCGACATTTCTATTGAGCTCTGCTTGCACCAGTTTACACATGTCACCACCTCAGAGCTCATTTTTTAAACGATCCTTGTTCGTGACTGATGCTTCGAGAAAAGATATTGCGAGTATCCTTTTCAGTCGCATATGCCACTGCAATTCAGGGGGGAAAATTGCAAATTCAAAGCCATTCGACTATGAAAAGAGGCACTGTGTACAGAGCACTGGTCGAAATGAGCAAGTTGTGACGAAGGACACGTGCAGAGAGCAAACATGTTAATGAGAACAATGCATTTTAATGTGACAAAATTTAATATCCGTAAATATTTGCTCCGTTGAACTTTTGTAAATGATTCTTAGATTCGCCATTATGAAGACTTATCCCCATTTTCGTAGACAAACACAAACTGAGTGGTTTAGAGTTTTTTTTTCACATTATTCTAATGAATAAATTGTCATTAACAATTAGTGAGACTGAACCCGCATTATGCAGATTTTTGCTAACATTTATCCAGACTGGAGAGGTCGCTTCCGTTAGTTTGTCGTAATGGCAATGGTAATTAGTAATTACCAAGATGGCTTTGTCGCGAACAAATATTTACAGTGTTTATTTTGTTTGATTCTATGGAAGAATACATTTCAACTTATTGTTGGATATCTCTACCCTAAATACATATTATTTCGATTCGCACATTTGTAACATGCGTTAATGTAGACCCCTGAAAGTTTCTTTATTTGCGATCAGTATTGAAATTTATGTCCATCCAGCCATGTCAATGAAGGTCGTGATTTTTGCAAAATATATAAATGAAGCCTTTCATAACAACTGGTCCATAAAAATATGTCTGCAACTTCCTTTCTTGTAGGGCGCTATGACGATTCATTGAAAACAACGAAAATAACAGTATTTATAAAAAAAAGACAATGTTGTATTGGCAGCACTCCAACTTAATGTTAACTATTTTATGCCATGCTACTCGATGTTACGTTGACATATTGTCCCGAATAAATGAATTAATACTATTCTTGTCTAATCGTCCTTAACATAGTCGTTTTTAACAAAAAGCAAAGTTTTTGCACCGCCCACTTGTTGGTTGGTGGCATAAAGTCCAAATTTTTAAATTTTCATCCTTAAGTTAGAATTGAAAAATGCTCCAAAATTGACAAGGGCTCTCAACCCAATACCGCCCCTGCTTTGGGGGATAGGACTACCCAAGTATCCTTTCCTCATTTTTTCAATTTGTTTGTTTATTGGCAATAATTGCAATTTAATAACAAAGAAAACACTGCAAGTCAAAAAATATTATTGAAGAATTTAAAATCGAGCTGAAAATCTCTCATTGAGTTGAAGGAGGAAAAGTCCTTCCTTATTTAATGTTAGCATTTTTACTAAGGCGAATGACTATATAAACGTATAAAATACAATCATATGCTCCAAATATTTTTTTCCTGTTTTTGAAAACACACAAGCTAGGGTAAGATAGGAATTGCGGGCAAACCGATTTATTAAATTGTTTAATAAATCCATAATAGCATGAAGTGTAAGTTAACACATAAATAGAAAATTCTAAAATGTGTCCAAAGTTTTTATGGCTACCCTATGTGTTTGTGTAAGGAACTGTTTACCCGATTTCGTTCGTAGATATTCGTTTAAGTGGAATCCACCCACCTACACCTACACCGATCGTCATTTAATCCAAAAGTATTTTGCCATAAAATGAACAATTAAACGAAATTTTCCTCTGATGGGACGTTTCGAAGAAGACGACCAGGCAGAAAAGTACAAAGTCCCTACAATCGAAACAGTAAGTAGGTATACAGATAGAAAACTAGACTGCTGTTAAGGCTTAAGCAGCTATACATGCTAATGGAAAAGAAGTGATTTAAGCTAATTATTTATTATCATTGTTTCTTATAATTCATTCCAATTTATAACAATATAACTTACATTTTCCAGAACAAAATAAACTAGAGCGTGAAATAATAAAAGTGACTTAAGGTATGTTTTTTACTCAATCGTATATAGGCTTAGGTAAAAAGAGTAAAACAACACTCGACTGTGACTTGGCAGCATTATGCTGGCTATCATTTGACATTTCACCTATTTTCTCCAGTCAAACGAGAGTATATTGAACCTGAAAATTTAATTCCAAAATACTAGTCTGATTAAAAATCAATAAAATTATAACACCGGGAAGTTCAAGTATTCAGTTCAAGTTCAGTATTGGAGAAATGTCAAAGTTTCGACATTCGATAACAAAAGCTCAGTAAGTGAGAAATGTCAAAGTTTTGACATTCGATAACAAAATGTAAGTAGTAATAAGTAGAAAACGGTGGTTGGCAGCACTGATTATATTCGCAACAACAACTAAACCTATGTATGCTTACTTAAGCGGTGATAAGTATCGCCGCTAAGTTCCTTCAACTGCACTCTGGAGTATGACATACCCCACACAAAATTTAAAACAGTGCAATTTCCGTTCCATTTTTTTGTAATTTATACCTTGCCTTTGTAAATACAGATTAACATTTTCTACAGCAGTAGGCGGTTGTTTTCAATTTTAAATTTTATTGGCGTGTTAAATTTTACTTCGACATTTTCAATTTGGTATCACACACATACCCCAGTGTACTGTTCGCGTTGGTACTTTCTGAAATTTGCAAAATTAATATTTCATAGTGAATATTTTCTTTTATAGTGAATTATCAAGAACTACTCTGTTATTATATATGTACTAGCTGTACCCGCCCGGCGTTGCCCGTGCTCAAGAGTCTAAATACTCGGTGTTCTCTTCGCCTAACAAAAAAAATACTTGTCTTTTTGATGAGAAACAAAATTGCAAGTCAAACTTGGTGGACCGATTTTGACCAAACTTTACAGAAACATATTCAAGTCAATACCAAAGCTTGCCTGATTTGAGCTCAATCGGTTCCGTGGTTAAAGGGACTGCACATTTTTCTGCGCTTTGCTTAGCCCGATTACGCTACTTCGTTGCTCCGCTAGGGGTAGGTGCTAGTTGCCTGGCAGGCGCCTATGTCACCTGCTTTTTTTGAATCGAACAACAACACAAAAGAAAGAAACTTCGATTTTTATTTTCTTTCAATCAATTTGTTATGCGCACGGTTTAATAACATGCACCAATTCTAATTTAATGTCAACAACGAAATCGACCAACATATACAAAACTGGGAATATAGCGCCACCTATAAGAATGCAACTTAATTATAAATATGTATCTCGAATTTTACAATATTAGCTCCCATTAGTGAACACGATATTTTGTGTGTTTCATACACACGCTGCAACTGATCATTTTGGCGATGTAAAACTATATCCCCTGCCTTCAAATTTTCTTCAACCATTACAATGACAACTTCATTGATTGTTGGTGCACTGAAACGTCTCGCATGTTGTCCTACAGGAGTTTGTATTCAACCGTGCATTGGTATTGGAATGCTACTCGCCGCAATTCTACATTCACGACGTTTCTTCTTCTTCGTTGGTTTTAATTTATTTGAACGCTATGCTGATGACGATTATGTTGTTGTCTATCTCGGTCTCCAGTTCGGACGACTGCACGTTGTTCTTGCGATATTCTTTCCCGAGGTTCCGACACCCCCTATTTCATCCTGTCAAAGTTTTGTTTTCTAGATAAAAAGTAGCATTCGTCCTTCCTAGGGCCCAAACGAAACCGTCAAACTCAAAATCGTTAAAAACTAACCATTCTGTCTCGAGTTATGCGCATGAAAACTGAAAACGCTCAACAACTGCTGTTGCCTGTCATCATTGTCCACGTCATCTCAATCACCCCTACATTTCAACTTACTCACACATAGGTACTAATGCAAGGATCCTGAAAATACTTGACAAACAAAAATGAAGGAGTCAAACACCATCCAACAAATCAAAGTATCGACTCCGTTTCAAAAAGTTACTTTGTGTCACATAATAAACATAAACAAACTTATTAGGTATATTTAAAAAAAAAATCAAAATTGTTGACAACAACAATTTGCTTGGCAAATAATTAAAATAATTGACAACAACAATAGCTTTTAAAATTTTTAATTTTTTTTTTTTTGTATTTGAAGTGTCACTACTCGATTTCTACCCAGTTTTTTTTCCCCAAAGTGCATTTCCCCATACAAACTTTTTGGTAGACCACCATTATCACTTAGTGGTATAAAAATTAGTTATGAACCTATTCTCATACCTACGGAATATACATATAAGATTTCATCAAAATCGGTCAAGCCGTTTCGGAGGAGTATAAACACTAAAACTGTGACACTGGATTTTTATATATTAGATTTGACTAAGGAATTGTGAGGTTTGTATAGTTTTAAATCCCATTAGAAAGATGTACCTACTAGTTGTAAGTTTTACAGTAAAATGGCTTATTCGAACGATCAATCCCTTGTCAGGACTTTTGCTTGATACCGAAGCTTTTAGAGAGCGAAGACGAATCAGATTTATTCTCAGAATGCAGAATTTCTGTGTATGAGATGTGAAAAATTAAATCACTAAAATAAGAAAAACTTGCATTAAAAACCTTAAATATTAGTTTCTTTGCATTCCAAAGAAAGTTTTGTGGCATTATTTAAACAAAAAAACGTTTTTGAAAATTGAGGCTTTTTGGTGATACCAATTTTCAACCATTTTTATGTAAACTTACTTTTGAATAAAGTTTTTTGTTTCTTTCCATGGCCTCTATTTTTCTCAAAGTAAAATATAAACAATAAATACAAATTGAATTTTATAACAAACTAGCTGCACCTGCCCGGCTTTGCCCGTGCCCGAGAATTCTATTGGCCAATATGTTCGAGTAGACTTCCTTATAATTGTCTATAGCGGGTATCCGGCGTATGTTGCTGCGCCTAAAAAAAGAAGACCGATTTTCACCAAAGTTCACAGAAACACTCTCAGGCCAATACCGAAGATTGCCTGATTTGAGCTCAACCGGTGAAAGGGACTGCACGTTTTTCTCCGCATGGCTTAGGCCGCTCACACAACTTCGTTGTTCCGTTTAGGGTAGGTGCTTGTTGTCTGGCAGGCGCCTATGTCACCTTACTTCTGCGAATCAAACAACAAAGCGAAAATAAAAAACTTCGATTGAATCACTTTTCATTCACTTCCACACCGATTGTTATCAATGTTGGAAAAGCAACTTTCCGATGTCCGATTCACAAAAAAATGCAAAAAATTTCAATAAGAGTTATTTGAATAAAATATTGAACACACGATATCTCAAGAATGAAAGTGCGCACAAATTCCACAATAAGCTTGAAACGTTCGTGTGGTCTCCCTCTTTCATATGCTTGTTCGGATAACAAAATAAGTGACGTCTGTACGGTCTCTGTTTCTGCGTCGTAATTTACACGCATTCGCACATATGCATGTGTACTCACTCAAATGCCCATATCTCACACACCGATGCAGATATAGCCAAACATAACAACCTTCGTGCAGACGTCGCCTTTCATGGAAAAAAATTTCATTGGAATCGGTTAACGCGTTTGGCCAAACACCGGCAACAAACACAAATATGGATTGATTTTTATATATAGAAAATATTACCCAAAAAAATCTTTTTATTATTTCACTTAAATTTGTTTTTTTTTTCAAAGCACATGCTACCTACTAATGAAACACACAGTGTATTGTGTTAATTTTTTTTTCATTTTTAAGAAACACATAATTTACACACCGATGCAGATACAGACATCGCACATACATAACATCCTTCTTATAGACGTCACCTTTCTTTAAAAAAAAAATTTCATTGGAATCGGTTAACGCGTTTGGCCAAACACCGGCAACAAACGCAAATATGGATTGATTTTTATATACATATATGTATATATAAATAGATATAGATATATTCTCATATCAATTTTAATTCACAAAAACTCACAAAATCGCAATGAAGAAATCCGAATCCGACAGCGCCACCAAACATGAAACAAAATTGGCTTCTCCATTGATCGATAATAGATGGCGTTACGTTGCGTGTCTATCTGACAGTTCAATTGTGATACGATATGTTACATTCAAATGTGATTCTTTATTTGGTTGTTGCCAAAATAAATATATACAAAATGAAAAAAAAAAAAAAAATTAAAAAAAATCGAAAAAAAACCTGTCGTAACACGCTGGGTGGTCAAAATAAGCCATTTTGAAATTTAGATTTTTTTTCTTATAAAACCCGTGCTGAGAAAATACCTTTCCAACAAAGTATAAATCATCAAAATCGGTTCGGCCAATCTCGAGTTATGCGGTTACATCGCTTCGGACACTTTCTTTTATATATATAGATAATCTTTAAATATTTATGGTTGGGTTACACCCCAGTGTGAGTTGCGTGTGAGAAAAAATATATGTTACGACGGAAGCGTATATACGCTTGAATAAGAAAAACACACCTATTGATATTAGGCACTTCTTTAAAAAAAAGTTATTTGATTTTCTTATTTTAGCACTATTTTTGCGCCACCCTATATGTATTAGTAAATTATAGAGCAAATGTTTCAAAAATTTGAGTACGCAAATTACGTGCTAGAATTACTCTTTTCCCCAATAAAACATGCAGAACTGGAAAAGATTTGCACTTTTGAGCAAAAGAGCAAATCTTTTCTTCAATAAAAACCGCCATTATAAATCATGTTGAACTGTTTTTTTAAAATTCTATCACTCCTAATTATCTCTTGCATTAAACTATGACACTTATTTAATTGAAGATGAAAAACTCGACTGTCCGTTTTCAATAGCCAAAGTTGTTGAGGTGAGTAGAACTACGAAAAAATAAAGCTCACCAATTAAACAGAATCCCATATGAATTTCACAAATATTACGGATGGCAACGTCTCATTGCTAGTGTATTAACTAACTGACTGAAAGAACCAAACTAAGTCCATGATTTAAAATGAATAAAAGAAAACTGAATCCCCCTAACAATTTAGACACCACCCGTGGAAAAATACCTGCAATTTCACAAAACTTCCATCGTATCTCTCTATTAGTTCTAATAGTAAGTAGCACCCAAGAAAATGCCATGAAGTACATCATTGCTAGGTCCTGCTTGCTGTTAAACCACAAATGCCTAATGCTGTGTTTCTGACCACTATAATGGCACCGTAACCCACTTTAGCGCACACAAATTAAATATATATTTGCTACGAGGGTTTTATAGAACATTTAACTGCTGCTTACAATCAAATTTTTGAAGATGGTAAAACACCCGCTAGTTTCGTCAAGCTACTTGTTTTTTTTTTGTTTTTTACCAAAAAGGGACAACACAATGAAATATTATAAGCGTGGTTTTTAGTTTTTAAAAGCCTCTACGAAAATACTCGCCTCATTACTTTCGAAAGCTTGATGCATTAAGCGAATTTTAAAATGGATTCCGAAACGTCTACTCGACAACACATTATATCTTCAGTCCAAATAATACCAAATAATAGTTCTTCTTTGTTGATTTAATAGAAGCAATTCGGTGAACCGAAAATCCCTTTTTTACAAGTTAAGCTCAAGACTCGAAATAAAAATGCTTAAAGTGCTGAAGAATATCTATAGCGAAACAAAATCGGCAGTTTGAAATGGCGACTCTTTGTCAGAGTGGAGTGAGACACTTTCGGGAGTGCTGCAGAGTTGTACATTATTCGCCTTTATTTTCATTTTATTTCTTGATGATTTGGTTGCATGACTGATTGGAGGTATTCTCTGGAACGGAATAAGAGTTAAAATTGACTATGCTGATGATGTGAATTTGATGGTGAAAAGACCGAGATTTTCAAGGAATACAAATATCTGGGCATCATTATTAGATCAAATTTAAACATACAAAGCCACTTGTTAAACTTAACATTGCTAAAACATCTCTCAACTCAACGTGGAGATGACGTGTAGGTTGAAGTGGCAGTCGGCAGAGACCGACACACTAATACAATTATAGGGTATATTGTGGTTACTTCTAAGTAACTCTGGAAACCAGCCTTCAGCAAAGTTTACAACATTTTCAAACACTTAAACTTAAAAAAACTCAACTACTTAATCCCGGACTTCATCCCAAAATTCATCGAAACCATATTACGAGCGAAAAGACAACTTCTTAGGCTTAACTACTTGCCATTCTATTATGATCTTCCATACTACTATTCGTACGTAAAAATACTACTTAACATCATTTTTAGGAAATTTTTCAAGGACAAACATTTCTTAAAAAAAAATATTAAGAAAAAAATTTGAGAAAAAGCAAGGAGCCATAACTTTTTCGTAGCTTGACAGATGTACCCAAAGTGTTTAAGACTTGTATGCGCTACTGAATTGTCTTACCAAAATGTACAAAATACCTATTGTACCTATAATAGCTTAGAAGTTTAAAGTGGTTACACCTTCAAATTAGAGGTCAACCACTTTGATGGGCTATAATTTGAAATTTGGTGATAATGGACTCCCCTGCAATACAATTTTTTGTTCGGCGGAACTTCAGGTATCTCCCCTTAAAAATTATACTGCTTCACTAGGGCACTCTGAATAACAATCAATTGTCGTGCGTTTAATACTGATTTGGCTTAAAACAATACAGAAACATAGGGGCGGGCTACAGTCCGCTTGGGCGAACTGTTGGATACACTATTCTTATTCCTATCCCTCATAAGTGGGCGTGACAAAAGTCTAAGTATGGTTGCATTGTTAAGAACGCTCTACATATTTTGTTATACAACTTTTAAAGGATTTTATAAAACAACAACGAAGCTTTTGTAAAAACAACGCTCCCTAGCTCAAACTTTGGTTTTTCAATAAAATTATTTTATTTAATTGTGGGCGTGTCAGTAGGCGGATTTAAACAAAATTAACACATGAGCATAGAGGGCCCCTATAGAGTATATATTATAAATTTCAGCTCCCTAGCTCAAATTTTGGTCTTCCAATAAAATTGTTTTATTTGATTGTGGGCGTGTCAGTGGGCGGATTTTGGATATTTTTTATCCCGAGCAGTTTTAGGAGTCACAGATCATATATACAAAATTTCAGCTTTCTAGCTCAAAATTCGATTTTTTCCAAAATTTTGGTTTTTTAAGTTTGTGGGCGTGTCTGTGGGCGGATTTCAAAAATTCATAAACTTGATTATTTCGGGACCCTAGATTATGTTAAAATTTCAGCTCTCTAGGCCCAGTTTAATGGCCTAATTTTTGCCGACGGACGGACGGACATGGCTAGAGCGACATTACTATCGATGCTGATCATAAATATAGTAACTACTACCGGCAATATTAAGGTATGTTACAAACTATGCGTCAAAATTAATATACCCTTAGAATAGGGTATAAAAATCCAAAGGAAAAGTCGAAAAACCAAAAAAATTTAAATTTGCGTTTTGTATGGGAATCTTATGCACAAAATTCAATGTTTGTGTGTCCGTCTTCTATGCGTACACGCAGAGTTAACACGATGCACGAGTCAGGTGCATGCCAGCGAATCATACGGTATTCGCTGAGTTGACACTTTCATGCACAGACTTTTTCTCGCGATCACAGTGCATGGAATCGGATTACCTGCATGCGCGACTCAACGGATGCTCGTGCGATTACCGGAATAGAGGAGTCAGCAGTTCTGATGTTGGGAAAAGAGCTATCCAGAGGAAGATATTGTAGTTATTAAGTTAGTCTTAATTCTGAGATTGTATAGTGCGGAGCTCGCTGAATAAATCCTATATTTACTTATAACTTGTCGTGTTTTGAATTAGCGAACGGTTGGTGTTCGCGCGGACCCGCGTTTATTTATTATTTATTAGCATACGCGTTTCACGATAATTTAACTGGCGCCCGAACAGGGACGGCTCTGTAGACGACATCCTTCTTTTTTCTGGTGATAGCTTTATCCTCTAACCAGGATTCGAGATCTATACGTTCCATTGAACGCAAATCACTGTACCCATGAGAACACAGTGTTTATAGAACGATACTCGAAAAGCTTCCATCGTACCCAGGAGAACACGATTGGAGATCACGAAAGAATCAAAAGGATTCGTGTGAAGCAAATCATGCCTTAGTAGGATGCCTACAATTATAAACGTTCGCATCTAAAACGGAGAACACGATCCTTCCGAAAGAGCTGTACCCAATAAAAGAATGCGAACTAATCATTTGCTTTTCTTTCCTTAGCGAACGCGAACGTAAACGTTACAACGAATTCCCACCGGACGAATACCGAAAATAACATGAACGTCGCAATCCTAACGTAAGGATTAAAGAAAAACATACATAAAAAAAAAAAATATTAATAAAAGCTGTTTTAAAGAAAAAAGATTGTGGTTAGGAAACGAAAACCATTTTTTCTAAAAGAAAAAAGAATATACGTGTGTTGTGATCAAAAGTGTTAGTTAGTGCAAAAAAGGGGAGAAAGACACCTCCCAAGTCGTGTAAAAGCTAAAGCTTATTAAGAGGAAAAAGAATCTCCTCCATTATAAAAGATAAAATCGTATTATCGAAAAATAAATTTAAGAATTTATTGTGCTTGTGAGTGCGTGCTTGGTGTGATAAAAAAAGAAAAAATATATTAAAGATATATATTGACAACTGTCACTAGTTCCAAGGTAAGGTACTTTTCTTTTTCATCGAATTTCCCCTTGTAATGGACGCTGTTACGAAATCTTTAACGGATTTGACCGGAGCGGTGAACGCCATCCTCGCGCAGCTGAAAAGCTTTGAGGGTCGTCTAAAGACTCTGGAGGATGGGCAAATACCGCAACGTCCAACCGCTGAAGAGCCGGTTGAGCTTTGTGCCCCGAGAACCGAGGCGGATTTAAGGGAAATATCCAAATTACCAGATTGCGTTAAAGAACTGCAAATCTTTGACGGAACCCCAACGCAGTACGTGACATGGGTGCACGTAGTGGAGGGTATCCTCAAGGATTTTGAAATCATTAGGGCAAAGCCTTTATATAGGGCTATTTTGCAACACATTAGGCAAAAAATAAGAGGTCCTGCGGATGCTGCCCTAGTATCGTACAATATATTTGACGTTGAGTGGCAGGCAATTAAACAATGTCTCTCTCTGCACTATGCAGACAAGAGAGATATGCGGACCCTCGAGCATCAGCTCAATCAACTGTCCCAGAAAAATACAAAATTGGACGAGTTCTACGTGGCGGTAAACCATCAGCTTTCGCTGATGATCAATAAGATCAAGACTGAGACGTTCAGTCAGTAAACGGTTACCGGGCTCGTGGAAACATACAGGAATCGCGCCCTGGATGTTTCATCCGCGGCCTTAACGGCGACCTCTCTAGAATACTAATCGTACAAAGACCGAGGACTCTGCCAGAAGCCTATTCGGCATGCCTAGAGATGCAGAATCTCAATTTTCGCAGTCATGCGATTCATAACCATTCCGCGCATAACACCATAACGGCTCCGATAAACCAAACATTCGGCGATGAGTCTAGACCGCCTATTCTACCGAAGAGATCCTCTCCTCGCACGTCTAATCAATGTAGGCTAAAAGCGAATCACTCTGCCCCGCGTGCTGGAAGTGATCCACCCTTCAGGCCGACTGCTTCCAAACCCCATGGACAAATGGAGGTAGACCAGTCGATCCAAACTAAAACCGTGAATTATATGAACCGCCCGCGCGGTTCCAATCCTTTTAAGAGGAAAGCAAATTCGAAAAGGTATGCCCAAAAACAACAGAGGGTATACCATTTGCACGAGGAATCTGACTATGATCAGGTAGCGGTATAAAAATATAGCAAAAGCTCTGCGGTAGGTTTTTCCAAAAATTGGGAAATAACACATTATTCACTTTTTATGTCTTGCCTGGTCTTGCCTCTTTCGACGGGATCATAGGGGACGATACCCTGAAAAAAATTGAAGCGGTCATTGACCGCAAGGAAAATACGCTTAAACTAAAACCAAATATAACGATCCCACTGAAAGCCAAGTTGTCCAGGGAAGTAAACGTAACGTTAAGCGAAGACTTGAATGAAAATATCAGAGTCAAGCTACATTCCCTAATTAACAGATACGATTCCCTCTTTGGCCCTATTAACCTTGTCGAAGCTGTTAAAACGACGGTAAGAGCGGAAATCCGAACGAGTACGGATGAACAAATCTATAGCAAAAGTTACCCGTACACGGCCTGCATGAGGGACGAGGTAGAGAGAGAAATAAAAGATCTCTTGGCCGGAGGTATTATACGACCTTTAAGGAGCCCCTACAATTCACCGATATGGATGGTTCCCAAGAAACCGAAACCGTCAGGGGAAAAACAGTATCGGATGGTTATCGACTACAAGAGGCTTAACGTGGTCACTATATCGGATACATACCCGATCTCAGACACAAACACCACTCTTGCCAGTCTGGGCAAGGCAGCATACTTCACAACCCTTGATCTGACTTCGGGCTTTCATCAAATCGCGATGAAAACCTGCGACATACTGAAAACTGCCTTCTCGACGATGAATGGAAAATACGAATTCTTGAGGTTGCCCTTCGGATTGAAGAACGCCCCTGCGATTTTCCAGAGAATGATCGATGACGTACTCAAAGAATACATAGGGAAAATTTGCTATGTATACATCGATGATGTCATAGTTTTTGGGAAGAACGAGGACGACCACCTCAATAATGTCGACACGATCTTCTCAAAGTTGCAGGAGGCCAACCTGAAGGTTAACCTTGAGAAAACCCATTTCATGAAGACAGAAGTGGAATTCGTCAGGTATGTCATTACCCGTGATGGCATAAAAGCCGATCCCAAAAAGGTAATAGCCATCGAAAAGATCCTTCCTCCAGAAAATCTTAAAGAGCTGAAAAGTTTCCTAGGCCTCACGTCATACTATAGAAAATTTATTCGCGACTATGCGAAGGTTGCCAAGCCACTTACTAACCTCACTCGTGGGAGTAACGCCCAGATCAAGGCAAATGAGTCTAGGAGAGTCCCAATCACACTAAACGAGGAAGCGTTGCAGGCCTTCAACGAATTGAAGACGCTGCTGACGTCATCCGAAATTTTGTCGTTCCCTGACTTTGAAAAACCTTTCAATCTCACTACCGATGCGTCGAATTATGCGATAGGAGCAGTCCTGTCGCAAGGTGAACCCAATGCCGACAGGCCAATAGCATATATCTCGCGGTCTCTCAATAAAACCGAAGAGAATTATGCGACAAATGAAAAAGAGATGTTGGCCATCGTATGGGCTCTTGACAACCTGAGGTCATACCTTTACGGAGTCAAAAAGGTCAAAATACACACCGACCACCAGCCCTTAACGTTTGCCTTAAGCAACAGGAATTTTAATGCGAAATTAAAACGCTGGAAATCTCGTATTGAGGAGTTGTCGCGAACACGGTTACAATCACTGAAAGTAGGTCGAAGGCCTTTCATGTACTATAGCAGGAGTGGCACGCTTGTGGTTGCACAGCATCAGCTCGTCGGTGGGGGGGATCTCACTGCCTTATATTTGTTCGCGGACAAAACATTTATCGTGCCTGGTAAAAAAAACAAACAAAAGGGAAATACTCGCATACCGGAAGTAAAAAAAAGACAACAACACTGCAAGAAGGGAACAAGTAAACTGGAAGAAAATCAGGGAAAAAGAAACCGATTCAGATTCATTTATGACGACGAAGGTGGTATTGTGACGTCATGGCGAACCCGCCCCTTGTATGTGGCTATTGCCATACACACCATGGCCATACTGTTGCCGGAATTTATCAGTATAGCCCCTGAATCGATCTCTCTTTATGTAGCTCTGATCACATTTCAACGATTAATACGAGTTGCTTAAAGATCCATTATAAGTAAACTATACTTTAATTAAATTCATAATTTCTTTATTAAAAGATGACTTAGGAAACTTAAACCCGAAAATGGAATGCAGCACTTTATATCTGCGTGATTTAATAATAATAATGTAACGAATTGGGAATCACTTAAAGTACACATTTAAGATTTATTGTAATTTTAACTAATTAGCGAACTGGATGAAGTGTGAATGAATTGAAGTGAAAGTGCGTATGTATGTTCAAATGCTTTTTGCTTACTCTAATTTAGGTTATTCAAAATTTAATTTTAAATTCAATTTAGGAATATAATAATTTTAGATATATAATTTTTCTCAAAAATTATGGTATTAAACAAGGTAAAGCCAAAGAAAATGTATGTTTATTTCGTTTTGGTACTCACGTTTTTTTCTGCGTTGCTCCGAATTTTGTGCACAAACTTCGTCTGCATGTCATTATTTCAGGTTAGGTTTGTTTTTTATGTTTTTCATTAATTTCTAAATTTCTGTGGCTTTTAACAAATTTTATGGGTAGGTATTTAAATTAATAATTAAGGTAAGGTAAGTATACGCATTAGGGTATTTTAATTCATACTAATTATATATATTTTTTTTTTGATGTTTGTTTCACTGGGTTATGAAAATTATTAATGTTTTGGTAGGCTTTTTTTTGTAAATTCACATATAACTCTTTTGTGTAGTTTAAGGTTAGGTATGCACCGATCTGTTGTTTAATTTAAGTAGGAAAATTTACTGTGTCGTTACTGGTAGATAGTTAAATGCATGGAGTTTTCACGTCTGATGTGTGTTGCGTGTAATTTTTACTGTTGAATCTTTTGTTGTAGTTTAATTTAGGAGTGTATTCCAAATTGGAGGTTAAGACTTATTGGTCGATTTATGAGGGTTTGATAGACACTGGAGTATGGGGTAATTATGTGCAAGACACGCGGCACCCTCGAAGCCGAAACGCGCGAATGTTTTAAAGGAGTCATCCGGGTTTTGCTAGAGGTTGAAACAGGGTTTATACATATATAATTTTATAAAAGAAAACTGAGCCTTTACCTCGATTATATGATTGATTTGCGCCGCGTGTGTTTTTTGTTTAAACAATCCCTTATTAATCCGGTAAATTTTTCCCATCTAATATATCCTTGGGTTGCTGCCTATTTCTGTACTCAAATCCTTCCTTCCTCAATGAATATTTTGGTGACTAAACATAAATTCAATTAAGAAAATCGCCAAACCTCAAAAGAAAAAAACTTACGCCAAAGCACACAACACGACCTGTCTAAGCTGATGTCCAAGAATTGAAAGAGGGAGAAGTTCTCTGACGGACAAATATAACTGCTCACAGAGCGGCGCGACTTAGGAATTAGAAAATTGACAGTTACTGGAAAGTGGAATTTCGTAGTTGCCAGCTCAAGGTGATATTGGGTAACAGGTATGTGCGCTGATAATTTCCGGTTTGTGACATCTCCAAAGGATAGCGGCAGTTATTTTTGAAAATTGTTCTATCATAAAAATGTATGAGATACGCCACAAAATCATGGATTTATAAAACAGCCTTTGTTTTAAAAAGACATGAAAATGTATCTCCGAAAAAGCATTTTTTTGATTCGACCCATGACCCTGACTCGGCAAAAGGATTTTAAAGGACTCACTTTCGCAAGTCTTTGGAGTGAAATATTCCAATTTTTTTTCCATCAAAATTTTCTATCTCAAATAGTGAATTTCCAACTGGTTGTGTGATCCGGCACTTTATAAACTTAGCGCATAATTTGGCGTTTAAGTTTTTTGATGCATCGCTCAGCACATAGTTCCTACGATACACTATTTCTCCAGGAAGAAAACTTCTTTTCGTACTTCTTAAATTGTAAGACCTTTTATTACGCTCAAATGCAAGTTTAAGCCTTTCTTTAACACCTTTTCGTATAATTTCAAGCTTACAGTTCTTCGGGATGAGCTGTAACTCGCTGTCCCCTAACACATTCAGTTTTCGAAATATATTATACATACTACCGTTAGTACACATTTGCTGTCCGAACAAGCAATAATAGGGGGTGACACCAGTAGACTGATGTTCTGAAGTGCAGAGAGCTTGTTGGATTTCCGAAATATATCTATCCCAGTCTTTTTGATCTCCTTTAATATAGCTTCGGATTCCTGCTAAAATCGATTGGTTTACTCTCTCTGAAGCGTTAGCTTGGGGAGAGTACACTGCGTTTCGAATATGACCACACCCGTATTTTGACAAGAAGGCTTGAAAATCCTTTGAAACAAACTGCCTTCCATTGTCACTGTGTACAAATTCGGGTACACCGAACTGACAAAAAACATTTTGTTCCAAAAAATCGACTACCGCGTTGGTGTTGGCTTTTCGCATTGGCTTGAGAAGAACATATTTTGAGAAAGCATCCAACACAACAAATATAAACGCATTGCCTTGCCTTGTCCGTGGATACGGTCCCATGAAATCGACGTAGAGTTTCTGAAACGGCCGGTCAATCTCATGTTGCGATCTCATTGGTAATCTCAACGTTGTGTTTGACGACTTGCTCTCCTTGCATTGTGTGCAATCCCGAACGAAATCACGAACTTCATTCGTCATATTCGGCCAGTAATACAGTTCCTTTATCCTTTTAAGTGTTTTAAACATACCCCCATGTGCACTATTTGGGGGATCATGATTTTTTATAATCAAAGACTGAGTAAGATTTTCAGGTACCCATAACTTCCACTCAAACTCAGAATCAGATGGGTCATTAGATGAAGTTTTTATGTAGACAATCCCATCAACAATCTTTACGTTTGGAAAGCTATCAGGGTTTTTTGAGATGGTTTCTTTCAATTCAAGGTAGGCTGATGATTTGAATTCCGGAGAAGTGAGATCAACGTCAGTACCAACGATGGTTTCGATAAAAGGATCATCTTCGTATGAGCGGGAAAGTACATCTGGAACGATGTTCTGCGAGCCCTTTCTATGTTGGATGTCAAAACTAAAGGCTTGTAGCTTCAGCGACCATCGTGCCAATCTACCGCTTAAGTCTTTAAGACTCATCAGCCACTTAAGGCTGGCATGATCGGTCACGATGGTGAATTTGAGCCCCTCAACATACGGACGAAATTTTTTGACCGCTTGTACTGCCGCATAGCATTCCTGCTCGGTCACGCTGTAATTGCGTTGGCAAGCGTTGAGCTTTTCCGAGAAGAACGCTATGGGTTTTTCGTTGTTCTCGTCATCGTGCTGGAACAAAACACCACCTATTCCATAGCTCGACGAATCACACTGGATGGTAAACGGCTTCGAAAAATCTGGGTTTGACAGAAAAAGGAGCGGAGGTAAGGGCTGATTTAAGTGACTCAAACGACACCAGTGCCTCCGACGTCATCACAAACCGTTTGGTTTTTTTCAAAGTGTCAGATAAAGGACTAGCGATAGTAGAAAATTTACGAATAAATCGTCGATACCAGCCACAAAGACCTAGGAACCTTCGGACTTGCTTCTGCGACTTTGGTACAGGGAAATCTTTAATTGCTAGTATTTTGTTCGGGTCTGGTTTGATGTGACCGTCTCCTACAATATAACCGAGATACCTCAATTCGCTGAAACAGAAGTGCGACTTTTCCACATTGATCGTTAAGTTGGCTCTACCCAAACATTCCGCGACTTTCTCTAAAGTTGCCAGGTGACTAGCGAAATCCTTTGAGATGACCAGCAAATCGTCCAGGTATACAAACACTTGCTCCCGTAGCGCACTGGGGATCACTCTATCCATTAACCGACACATCCTTTGGGCTGCATTACACAACCCAAAAGGCATGACGGTGAATTGATAGAGCGGTCGTCCTGGAACCGTGAACGCAGTTTTTTCCCTGGACGCTTCCTCTAGAGGTATCTGCCAAAAGGCGTCTTTAAGATCCACGCTACTAATGTACCGTGTATCTTGCAGACGACTTAGCATGCCCTCTATGTGAGGAAGAGGATACGCATCCTTCTTTGTTAATGAGTTAACCTTTCGAGAATCTAAGCAGAGTCTGTTCTTTCCTGGTTTTCGGATTAGAACTATAGGTGAACTCCAGGAACTCGTGCTTTCCTCGATAACTCCCAAAGATAGCATGCGATCCAATTCACTATAGATCATCTCTTGGATTGCCGGCGATACCGGATAGTGGCGCTGTTTCACCGGTTCGGAATTGCCAGTGTCTATCACATGCGTTTCGAGTGCCGTTTTTCCTAAGCCAAGCTTCGAGAAAGATGGAAATTTCCCAACAACCTTGTCCAGCAAACTTTTTTCGGAGTCAGATAACTCTCGGGGTTGTCTTTCGTTTTCGTATGCCATTACCTCCGATTTCGGACTTTCAGATAGTTCGCTAACGATATTGGGAGCTATTCTAAATTTTTGCCAAAAATCGATGCCTAAATAAAGAGGTTGTGACAGCGAAGGAATGAGATATAGATCCAGTGTCTCGTGCTGGTTATTGAAAGAGACCTCTGCATTGATTCGACCAACAATTGGCTGTTGCTTGCCCTCTGCAGTCCTAATAAAGGCTGCGAAATCTATAATCGGCAGGCCTAGGTCCTTTATTACTTCCATACAGTCTTTTCCGAGGCACGAGATGCTGGCTCCACTATCTAACAGACCTGTCATCTCTTTATCTTGGACTTTTATTTTGGCGTATGGCCGGGAATCTATTGAACAATTAAGGATGCTGCTACAAATAATTTGCTTAAAAACTTTTCTTTTAGTATACCGCAGCCGCGTTTTGAAAAATGGATTAGTGTGCTCCTTGGCTTTGAGTTCTTCGATTTTAAAAATTTTCGAACGTAGTTTGTTGTATTGGTTGAGCCTTTCTTCATGGGGTAAATTACGAAACAGGGCTTGCTTCTTATGGTTTTCGGATATTTGGTTATTGAACTTAACTCGACTATGACAAGGTGTAATAGAATAATCTGTGTTTGTGTTGGTAGATGCATCAACCATCTTTATTCCGGGTGGGTTTGAGTCGAACGGGACTCCCCGGTGTTCATCCCGTTCGAGCTCCGGTTTTCCACAGGTGGGTTGCATCTTAAACAATTCAACACGGTGACGCCATCTGATCCGCATCTGTAACAAAACAGTCTATTGATTTGGGAAGGGCAGTCAATGAAAAGATGCCCCTGACACTTGCAGTTGAAACACCTTTGCGTTCTTGGTGGTAATGTTTTCTTTGGAAGTTGATTTGATCTAGGCGCAGTCGAGATTGCAGATACAGTGTCACCTTCAAAACTATTTTGCTCAACAAAATCTTCGAGTTCGTGCACTGATTGATAAGGCATGTTACGATTTTGTATCACAAACCGAGCTTGTATCATCCGCTCTGTCCGTTTGCACTCGTCCTTAAAATGCTCCAATGTATAAATCTTCATTGGATATACGAAGCTCATTAGTTTGGAGTTTATGTTTGTGCGAAGAATTTGGATCAGATCATGGTCACGCATTGGCTGTCTTAGTTGGCTCCTTAAATGCATAGTTGCATTGAAAAATTCTTCGAAGCTTTCCCTTGGTGATTGGCGTCTGTCCATAATTTGCTTAATTATCTCGAAATCGCTTTCGTGATTACGGAACTGCTTCACTAAAGCACGACGTAGGGAAGGCCAATCTAACCTGGGATTACCACGGAGATGTTGCCAAAACCAATCTTCCGCTACCCCCGATAAAAGTTGGTGAAAATTCATGAGTACATCGTTCCATGTACAATCGTAATTGTGCTTGAGCGCCTCAACTCGGAATACAAAATCTTCCACCGATATACCCTTCCCAGATCCATCAAATTTCAGACCCCAACGATCTAAACGCAAAGCCATACCTTCACTTGATCTTGTGTGGCTTTCTCTATTTGGTGCAAAAGCTCCATGTACCCCTCCCATACTATTAAGAGAATCCCTATAAGATTGGTCAAAGGCATGTGCATGGATAGCAGAATTATTAAAATTCAGCTGAGATTGTCGTGGCTCTTCAACAAACTGTCTGTTAATTAATGGATGCAGGGTTCTTTCTACGTTCTCTTTAACTAGAGATGGAATAATAGAAAACAATGCTTCGTTAACCGCTTGTCGAATCTGCTCATCTGCAAGTACTATGTTTTCTCCAGCAGTGTTGGTTGATACAATATTATGATTCGCTTGCTGCCTACGTGTGAGATAATCAGGTGGTTGAACATTGTTGGTTTTTGTTTGCAAGAGAAGATCTAGGAGAGCATTTTGTTGTGCCCTGTTGCTATCTATATTTGGTATAGCATGATCACCGTTGTGAGTGTTGTCAAAGTGCTCATTGCTAGCTTGAATATGACTTAAAACATTACTAATATTCATCCCTCTTCCTGCTCCAATTAATGACGAAGCAATTGGACGCGAAGAACTGTTAACCGTGGTACATGTTGTAAACGTCACCGCAGTTGTAGTTGCTGTAGTAAGAGAGGTATTTAAATTGATGTCATTAAGCAAATTGGAGTCGCTCAGAACACGGTTAGGAGTAATCGACATTCTGTGCGGCGAATGCATCAATGGCTGAAAATTTTTTTGCCGATTAGTAGTTGTGTGTTTTACAGGTTGAGAGGCATTACCGAGCTGTAAGCTCTGTCTTGACGTTTCTCTTGTTGTCTGAGAACGAGTTGTCATGTTACGGGAAGAGTCAAGTGTATTTGCTCTTTGCTGTTTTGGAACAGCTCCGTTATTGGAATTGCTCATGTTTGGGGTTTTGTTTACGAAAAGGAGGAGAGTAAAAAGGAGATGAGAAAGTACAGGTTATACTAACTTAATAACAAAATCAGTATTAAAATTTATTACGGTTGTTTTATGTGTAAACACAAATGATCATGAAAATTAATCGTTAGAGTGTGCCAGTAACTACAAATGAGAGAGAGAGAAAAACATAAATAAATTGATATTCGGTTCATGTGTAGGGAAATTAAAAGTAAAACGGTATGCTATAATTGAAACTATCTTTTATGTTTCTGTACCTTCTTCTGCTTCTTGGACTGTTACGCATTTGATCAGCAAAATCTGATATCAATAACGACTCAAGGGAAACAGAAATAGACGAGGATTGTCAAGGAACTGTCCATGGCAGCATAAACCACTTAGTTTATTATGTAAACTGTTTTAATATGGACTCATAGACGTTAATCTTGAACTGAGAAACTAAAAGACTTTCACAATAACATAAATGAATTCAGTGCAACGTAGCTCCTTAGTGATCTGTACTTTATCACACGACTTCGGACTCCTGAATGTTTTAATACGTTATTGTATTAATTTAAGATTAATACGCAAAATTTAGAGAGAAATGTTTCGAGTTAAACTTGAAAAGCTATTATAGGTTAATGTAAAAAAAAAATGGAAAAGGGTACAAGCTTCCACAAGACAGCTTGTTATGGCAATCTTTTAAATGTACAGTGGTGGACATTGTACTAAAGTTTTGTTGTTGCTGTTTAAGGGACCCGATATCTTATCAACATTTATTGTGTCGACTATGACATAGTTGGGCCTCACGTTCTTGGGCGCCATTTGTCGCGAACACGGTTACAATCACTGAAAGTAGGTCGAAGGCCTTTCATGTACTATAGCAGGAGTGGCACGCTTGTGGTTGCACAGCATCAGCTCGTCGGTGGGGGGGATCTCACTGCCTTATATTTGTTCGCGGACAAAACATTTATCGTGCCTGGTAAAAAAAACAAACAAAAGGGAAATACTCGCATACCGGAAGTAAAAAAAAGACAACAACACTGCAAGAAGGGAACAAGTAAACTGGAAGAAAATCAGGGAAAAAGAAACCGATTCAGATTCATTTATGACGACGAAGGTGGTATTGTGACGTCATGGCGAACCCGCCCCTTGTATGTGGCTATTGCCATACACACCATGGCCATACTGTTGCCGGAATTTATCAGTATAGCCCCTGAATCGATCTCTCTTTATGTAGCTCTGATCACATTTCAACGATTAATACGAGTTGCTTAAAGATCCATTATAAGTAAACTATACTTTAATTAAATTCATAATTTCTTTATTAAAAGATGACTTAGGAAACTTAAACCCGAAAATGGAATGCAGCACTTTATATCTGCGTGATTTAATAATAATAATGTAACGAATTGGGAATCACTTAAAGTACACATTTAAGATTTATTGTAATTTTAACTAATTAGCGAACTGGATGAAGTGTGAATGAATTGAAGTGAAAGTGCGTATGTATGTTCAAATGCTTTTTGCTTACTCTAATTTAGGTTATTCAAAATTTAATTTTAAATTCAATTTAGGAATATAATAATTTTAGATATATAATTTTTCTCAAAAATTATGGTATTAAACAAGGTAAAGCCAAAGAAAATGTATGTTTATTTCGTTTTGGTACTCACGTTTTTTTCTGCGTTGCTCCGAATTTTGTGCACAAACTTCGTCTGCATGTCATTATTTCAGGTTAGGTTTGTTTTTTATGTTTTTCATTAATTTCTAAATTTCTGTGGCTTTTAACAAATTTTATGGGTAGGTATTTAAATTAATAATTAAGGTAAGGTAAGTATACGCATTAGGGTATTTTAATTCATACTAATTATATATATTTTTTTTTTTGATGTTTGTTTCACTGGGTTATGAAAATTATTAATGTTTTGGTAGGCTTTTTTTTGTAAATTCACATATAACTCTTTTGTGTAGTTTAAGGTTAGGTATGCACCGATCTGTTGTTTAATTTAAGTAGGAAAATTTACTGTGTCGTTACTGGTAGATAGTTAAATGCATGGAGTTTTCACGTCTGATGTGTGTTGCGTGTAATTTTTACTGTTGAATCTTTTGTTGTAGTTTAATTTAGGAGTGTATTCCAAATTGGAGGTTAAGACTTATTGGTCGATTTATGAGGGTTTGATAGACACTGGAGTATGGGGTAATTATGTGCAAGACACGCGGCACCCTCGAAGCCGAAACGCGCGAATGTTTTAAAGGAGTCATCCGGGTTTTGCTAGAGGTTGAAACAGGGTTTATACATATATAATTTTATAAAAGAAAACTGAGCCTTTACCTCGATTATATGATTGATTTGCGCCGCGTGTGTTTTTTGTTTAAACAATCCCTTATTAATCCGGTAAATTTTTCCCATCTAATATATCCTTGGGTTGCTGCCTATTTCTGTACTCAAATCCTTCCTTCCTCAATGAATATTTTGGTGACTAAACATAAATTCAATTAAGAAAATCGCCAAACCTCAAAAGAAAAAAACTTACGCCAAAGCACACAACACGACCTGTCTAAGCTGATGTCCAAGAATTGAAAGAGGGAGAAGTTCTCTGACGGACAAATATAACTGCTCACAGAGCGGCGCGACTTAGGAATTAGAAAATTGACAGTTACTGGAAAGTGGAATTTCGTAGTTGCCAGCTCAAGGTGATATTGGGTAACAGGTATGTGCGCTGATAATTTCCGGTTTGTGACATCTCCAAAGGATAGCGGCAGTTATTTTTGAAAATTGTTCTATCATAAAAATGTATGAGATACGCCACAGAGTATAACTACGAGCTAGTGTACAAACCCGGCAAATCCAATCTGGTAGCGAATGCTTTATCGCGTCTTAGAACTGAAGTCAACCACTTGTCTGATTCGGAACAGGCCGAACCAGCACGAAGTGTGAACGACGCCAATAACGACTCTCCTACAGACACGGCAAACGAAAACCAAGATTCTCAAACCGAAACAGCTAGCGAGAACAGCGATTCTCGCGCGGAGCTGCCTGGTGCCTTCCTCGACAGTGGCGGTAGAGAAAACGCAGTCCACTGAGACTGCAAGTGACGAACAATCCTCAATTGGTACTGTCCACAGTGCGGATGAAGATAACTCCGACCTTATCCCTCACGTTGAAGCCCCAATTAATGTCTTTCGCAACTAAATTTTCGTCAAAATAGGTAAGGGTGTCGAGATCCTGGAGGAAACCCATCCTGGCTTCACCCGACACTACTTCGCAATAAAAAATCAGGACAAACAGGGTCTGATTGACCTCCTGAAAGCGAAATTGAGACCCAATGTTATTAATGGCATCAAAATACCGGAGTCTCACTTAGCCTTACTCCAGCAGGTGTTTCTTGAAAACTTTAGCAATTACAAGTTGCGTGTCACGCAGAGATTTGTTGAAGACGTGTGAAACGAGGATAGGAAGTGCCACCTCATTATGGAAGAACATAAGAGAGCACATAGGAACCCCAGGGAAAATAGAGAACAACTTCTCGAAAAATACTATTTCCCTAGCATGATGAGTTTAATTAAGAAATACACGGAATCCTGTGAAATCTGTAAGCTAAATAAATATGACAGGCACCCAAACAAACCCGAATTCCAAACTACTCCAGTGCCAACATATGCATGTGAAATCCTGCACATGGATATAATGGAGATACAGGGTGAGAAATTTATAACCTGCATCGACAAATTCTCTAAGTTTGGAAAAATATTCCACGTCAAAAATAGATTATCCCTTTACCTCAGGAACAAGATCACCAGGATACTCCATTATTTCACAGTCCCAAAAATGTTGATAATGAGCGAAGTTTCCTGAGTCCAATAATTCAGAATTTTATCAAACATTATCTGACGCCAGTCTACCGTAGCGAGGTAAACGGTCAGGTCGAGAGGTTTCATTCGACCATAATAGAAATCTACCGATGCTTGAAAGCGGAACTCAAGGGCCTGCGTCTTAAAGAACTATTAAACATCGCAGTGGATAGATATATTAACACCATTCATTCTGTGACCAGGAGAAAACCCTCCGACATATTTTTCAATAGAACCCAGCGTGTAAATTACCAGAAATTGCTAGAATCTCGCACAAGGGTGAACAAGGAATTGAGGTGTGAGATACAAAGAAAACAAAATATGACTAACGTTAGGTTAAATAAAAAAAAGGTAAAACCGGTAATTTATAAAAGAGGTGACATAGTATACACGGCCTATAAGGGGGTTCGAGCAAAGAATAAACCCTTATTCCGAAAGGAAACAGTGGCCAAGAATAATGAAGTCACAATAGTCACAAGCACTGGACGTAGAGTCCACAAAAGCCATGCACACACCAAGGACGTAACATTACTTTGCTAATATTGTCATTAACTAGTTAAAAAAAAACTATTAATTCAAAAAAAAAAGGCAATGGTGGAACACACACTACCCTAATATTTTAACAATGTACATAAATATGTAAAATTAAGTTACGTGCCAAATGGAGCACAATATTGTACGCACAAATATAACACGCACATAATGTATTTTAAATCCACACACGTTATATTAAATACCAAAGAACAAATTCTAAGCACAAACGATATCACACACATAAAGCACGCTCTAAAGATGCACATACGTACAGCTTGCATATGTTTGTCGAAACCATATTAAGCTAAAGAAGCGTTGAATTAACCACGCATTCTACGCAAGAATAAAAGGTTATATACATAAAGTAAACTAAAGCAAGCGCCAAGCACACCAGTGCTCACTAAAACCGTACTTAATTGGTTGAAGCGTTAATTAAAATATAAATTTGACACAAACCACACTAGAAAGCGCACACATGCTAAGCGCTTATGCGTTACCTAAAATTGTGCTATTCTAAACTTAGAATGAGATTACTATCAAATTGATAGCGTTGTTTAAATTGTAAAATCAGTAAAATTAAAATTTAAAATTAGGTTTAAGAAGTTTTATTACATGACTTAATTCTAGAAATTTAAAATAGATTATATGTAAAATAAAATCTTTAAGATTCAAGTTCCCACCAACACATCACAGCACTTTTAGTTTTACTTGAAACATCGAATTTTTCAGACTTATTTTCCTAGCTACCTCCTATGGTTATTTTTAACTACCAATCGCCAATGGTCACGAATCACGATCAAAGAAGGCAAAGGCTGGATCATCGACGGGCACTTCAAACTGGTGCACGTGATCGACCTGACACAATTCGATAGCCTGATGGAGACAGTCAACGTGTCAATAAATCTGGAGGCTTTTAGAAGCCCGGAGAAGAAAACAACTATCGCGTTTTACATTAAGGAAATCAGCCAAAAGCTAATCCGGCTCAAGGGTAAATAGGTCAATCGATTGGATAGGATCGGCCTGGAAATGGATTGCCGGAAACCCTGACGCAGCGGATTGAAATAAAGTCCTCCCAAGTGAACAAGCCATTATCAGCAACAACAATCAACAATATAAAATCAACAGTGAACTTTTCGGTACCATGAACGAAACTACAAAGAAGGTCAACTGGATGATAGACCAATTTAAAAACGAAGTCCAGGCATCCACAGTTGGAAGATACGAACAAGACATTTTGAATGAGATCATGATTATAAAGGACAAGGTCGATGAAATGGTGCGAGCCTGTCAAATGGCAAAAATCGACCTGATAAACACAAACTTTTAGATCGGGAGGAGGTCGGCAGGATCATTAGCGAAATCGAAACACTACCATACGTTAATGAAATCGAAGCCATAGAGTACGGGTTTCCGTCTATCTACACGAACGGGTCATTATTACTCTATGTCCTTTCAATGCCGAAAGTAAAGGACGAGGAATTCAACTTGCTTCTAACGAGGGCAGCAATCACTAACGGATTACAGATCGACTTGGAATTTGACAGGATGTTGGTTAACCACCGGGAGACATTTGGCATCATTGGAAAATGCCTCTTCATTAATAGCCTGGTAATATGCGACGAAAAATCACTGAAAAAATTGGAAGAGGACAGCTGTGTGGTCAGACTCTTGAAGGGGGGACATACTGCATGTACCTTCCATTCGAATTCAAGGGAAGTAGTTGAACTAGTCAAGGAAGATATGGTATTCGTGACAAACTATAAGGGCCAACTGAATGCTACAAATGGCTCGCGAACCCTCGACGGGAACTTACGTTATTCAACAGGACAATGATGCGATTCTATTGGGAAACAAAATTTTTTCGAGTTTCACTTACTCCCATGTCCAGGTACTCCCGCCCGTCCTTGCGAACATAACGAATAGAGTTCAAAACATAGGGACGGGCTACAGTCCGCTTGGGCGAACTGTTGGATACCCTATTCTTATTCCTATCCCTCATAAGTGGGCGTGACAAAAGTCTAAGTATGGTTGAATTGTTAAGAACGCTCTACATATTTTGTTATATAACATTTAAAGGATTTTATCAAAAAAAACGCTCCCTAGCTCAAACTTGGGTGTTTCAATAAAATTGTTTTATTTAATTGTGGGCGTGTCAGTAGGCGGATTTAAAAAAATTAACACATGAGCATAAAGGGCTATTAGAGAGTATATATTATAAATTTCAGCTCCCTAGCTCAAACTTTGAATTTTCAAAAAAAAAAAAAAATTTAATTGTGCGCGTGTCAGTGGGCGGATTTTGAAAATATTTACACATGAGCATAAAGGGCCCATAGAGAGTATATATTATAAATTTCAGCTCCCTAGCTCAAACTTTGAATTTTCAAAAAAAAAAATTTAATTGTGGGCGTGTCAGTGGGCGGATTTTGAAACTATTTACACATGAGCATAAAGGGCCCATAGAGAGTATATATTATAAATTTTAGCTCCCTAGCTCAAACTTTGGATTTTCAAAAAAATTGTTTTATTTATTTGTGGGACTGACACAGTGGGCGGATTTTGAAAATTTTTTATCCCGAGCAGTTTTAGGAGTCATAGATCATATACTCGTATAAAAAATTTCAGCTTTCTAGCTCAAAATTCGATTTTTTCCAAAATTTTGTTTTTTTGAGTTTGTGGGCGTGTCTGTGGGCGGATTTCAACAATTCGTAAACTTGATTATTTCGGGACCCTAGAGAGTATATGGTTAAAATTTCAGCTCTCTAGGTCCAGTTTAAAGGCCTAATTTTTGCCGACAGACGGACGGACGGACGGACATGGCTAGATCGACATTACTATCGATGCTGATCATATACTCGTAAATATAGTAACTTTTAGGGGTCTACGGGCAATATTAATATACCCTTAGAATAGGGTATAAAGATTGACCTCGAACATGTACACGGCCTAAGTATTATGAACATAGAGCGACTGAAGAATCTTACCAGTCATGTCATGGTAACTTCCATCATGGACGTATCAATTGTCCTATTGGTTATGATTGTGGAATGGACCATATGGCGGAAGATCAACCTGGACCTGAAGCTCCCATCCATACACACTTTCGGTAGGGGAACCGATCCTGTACCCGACGGAAGAATTCATAAGCCCCAAGAGCCCCCGACGGGACAAACTTGGCCATCGACCTCTGACGTCACATATGATCTACGGGACGTAGATCTTTAAAGGGGGAGGAGTTAACACGATGCACGAGTCAGGTGCATGTCAGCGAATCATACGGTATTCGCTGAATGTACACTTTCATGCACAGACTTGTTCTCACGATCACAGTGCATGGAATCGGATTACCTGCATGCGCGACTCAACGGGTGCGCGTGCGATTACCGGAATAGAGGAGTCAGCAGTTCTGATGTTGGGAACAGAGCTATCCAGAGGAAGATATTGTAGTTATTAAGTTAGTCTTAATTCTGAGATTGTATAGTGCGGAGCTCGCTGAATAAATCCTATATTTACTTATAACTTGTCGTGTTTTGAATTAGCGAACGGTTGGTGTTGGCGCGGGCTTCGGCCCGCGTTTATTTTTTAGTATACGCGTTTCGCAATAATTTAACTCGCAGTGTTAATCCGATTAAAATGAAGGCACAGGGCGAAAGAAAAATCGGAATCCCCTTTACCCGCGGAGCGTGCCACCCAAACACGGTTTGATTCGAAAAAGCAAGCTTACATAGGCGGCGACAACTAGCACCTAATCTTTGCGGAGATTGTGAGCGGGCTTAACCATGCGGTGAAACGGGTATAATCCTTTTAACCTTTGTGTCAATGCGAGCACTGCACAACGCTAAATCAACACGTGCATACCCTGGTATACAACTCAGATTCCTTGCATTTCTTGTATTTAAAAAAAAAATGAATCAAGAATCATAGAGGTAATTCAAATACCATTGAATTTTAAAGAAATAATATGATAACTTGTCTTTAATGTTTATTAGTTAAAGCATTGAGAAAGTTATTGTAATTGGTCCGAAAACGAAATTTAAAGATCGGAATAGGTTTTTCACATGTTATTAAGAAGATGACTATGTGAGCCTGTATGTGCATGTTCGTATGTACGTACGTGTGTACGTTCGTGAACACTTTCACGTGAAGAGCTACAGCTCTACCATTGAATAAAAGGCGCAGCATGTACCCGCCAGTTTCGCTAAAATGTTTGTAGGATGCCCAACTTCTTCATCCGCGGAACAATCAATGTCACTTGAACAGGAACTCGAATTTGTTGCATCTAATGGCCCACCTACATCTACCATTATTTCGTTTTGTATGCTTAAAAGTTAATTAAAATCATTTGAATAGTAGAATCACAGATAATAAAGTTACAAAGATATCGCATGCAGAGTAAAAAAAATTACCACTTTTTCGTGATGATTTTCGATGACCACATGTTTTCCTCAAATCTGATATGCTCACTCCAGATGGTAATGTTTCCTTTGATGATTTCAGAGAAAAATTCAATTTAGCAAGAGATAATACGGCTTAAAAATTTGGGGCTAAATGCATTTACAAAAATAAGTGTTGGCTTGGCAACGGACACCTATAGTAGGACAACTGTAATAAGTGTATTTTACCATATGCAATGCAATATGTAGTGCAACAAAGTGTATGCAATATATTTTAAGCCTGCCTCGCCTACAAAGCTATGGAGTTTATTGAAAGGCTAGCCCAAGCCGTGTAGAAATAGATGGCTGAAAAGCTTAAGTGTTTTTTTTTGGATAAAGAGCCGACCTGAAAATTAAATAAGATGTATTTACTGCGTCCAGTTTAAGATTGATTTTATTACGCTTTTCTTAACCTATTTATGCAAAAATCTTATTCTAATTATTTACATCTATTCACTAATACTATTATAAAAATGCTTATGCAGCAGTAAATCTAGATTTGAATTCACCAGCCGGCTGTACAATTTGACACCATGCACAACGCGGCTCAAGGTGAAGCGGAATTCTTATCTCATAGCTTGTATCTTTGTGGGAATCTATTGTAGGTGGATAGTGATTACAAAACTATCGTCTGGTCTGGGGAAAGCCCTTGTGTGGACTTTGATTTGTTGTTCTCGTTGCCACGATTGGCATGTGGAATTGTAATCTGTGAAGTCGTGATGTATCATGTTAGAAATTGTATTTTAAGGAATTTCTGTTTGTCAGTGATGGGTAGTAGTACTACTTAGTACTAATGTATCTTAGTGCGAGGTATGGTACTACACAACGGCAGCATCAATACAAACTGCTGGTCACCTTAATTGCCTTAAAAATACCAAGCTCTAGCAACACAAGCGTTCACATTAAAAATGAACTAGGGGTCGCCCCATGGTCCATTCGACCAATTTATTATATAAGTTAAAAAAAAGCAAAGTCGACTGTTATACATATTAATCGGAAAATGAAATTTTTCGACATTGCATTCTCTGATTTCACATGATATAAATTTGTTCCGGCATCTTCAAGTAACTTTAAGCATTTTCAAGTAAATTCAAGCATGTCCAAGTAAATTCAAGTATGTTCAAGCATTATCAAGTAACCACACAGCAATTGAGTGAAGTTATAATAAAAGATAGACTTATTTTTCTATAATATTCTATTACGCGTTTCGAAACGCGTAGCGCACAAATTAAAACATAAATAACGAACAAAACATAAGTTGTGATATAATTTAATAATAAAATAATATTATAGAAAAATAAGTCTATCTTTTATTATAACTTCACTTAACAGAAAACGCAACTGGAGACAAAAAACCACAAAAATGAACCACACAGCAATGTTGTTGTTGTTGTTGTAATTTCATCCAATTCGCTTCATTTTACCTGCTGTAATTCATAATGTGTGTTATGTGGATAATTTTTGTATTGTGCACTTCTATGTATTGCCCCCTACCCAAATATATATAGTGTTGGCATATCTATGTGACGTATAATAGCAAAAAAGGGGGGAACACGTTATAGGCAAATCTGTATTAATATATAGATAATGCTTTCGACTGTATGGATAGTGGGTCTCATTACGATAAAAATATTTTAAAACGTCTAGGTTAGAACGGAAATCAAGCTTATAATGAGCTTAAACAATTCTTGTCTTACTTAAGATCAATGCAAGAGCCAACTAATCTTCCAAAAAACTTTTGTCTAAAAGGAATGGTACAGAAAATAAACGGGGTTTTGTAACTTAGTAAAGATACATATAAGTGATGGTTTATTCGGGAAAGTTACGTATTTACTTACAAAGAGAACTCATCAAGATATTTTGGAAAATGTATTTTCTATTATTCGAAGTAAAGGTGGTAATAACAAAAATCTCTCTGTGTACGAATTTAAGGTCTTAATGTCAAAAATTCTGTCCTCAAATCTAATTGCTTTCTCTCCTCATAGTAATTGTGATGATGACGATGTAGAATTCTTAAATTTAGATACCTCCCAGAATCAAAAATCAAATCAAAATTACAAACGGAATTCATTGGAAACGACTGCCATGCGTTATTTTACAAATAACATGTCCCACAGAATTTTTCATTTTTGTTAAGAATTTTTCCCAAAGTAGTGATTTTGGAAGTCTCTTAGCACCAACTGATACTTTTTTCAATATTTGTAAGCTCCATTTCAAAGTATAACATACAATTTTTAGAGAGAGAAATATAAGGGAGAGAATGGCCTTGGAATGCATGAGAATAACAAACCTTAAAGACTGGAACTGGTTTGATGAGCAAAACCAATGCTTTGAGCATCGCAAAGAAATTCTTTACTTTGTACTTCTTATTCTCTTGCGAAAACATTGTGCCTGGAAAATCCAAAAAAGAATTACCAGTAAAAATCAAAAAAATTCAAATTTTGTCAAGAAAACAAATGCAAAACAATCACGAAGTTCAACCAACTCCGCAAGAGTGAAAGGCACAAGGACCTCACTATAAACCAGCATCCCAAGAGTGCGAGGCAACGGGACCTCACTATAAACCAACACCACAAGACTTAAAAGTAGTAGGTATCCCAAGTTGCTATTGCAAGATATACTTTCCTGCTAATCCCCTCTCACTGTTGTTTAAAAAAAGGAAATAACCTTTCAGGAATTCCTTCAATTGAATCACAATCAGAATCTGAAACATAGGGACGGGCTACAGTCCGCTTGGGCGAACTGTTGGATACCCTATTCTTATTCCTATCCCTCATAAGTGGGCGTGACAAAAGTCTAAGTATGGTTGAATTGTTAAGAATGCTCTACATATTTTGTTATATAACGTTTAAAGGATTTTATCGAAAAAAAACGCTCTCTAGCTCAAACTTGGGTGTTTCAATAAAATTGTTTTATTTAATTGTGGGCAGTCAGTAGGGGGATTTAAAAAAAATTAACACATGAGCATAAAGGGCCCCTAGAGAGTATATATTATAAATTTCAGCTCCCTAGCTCAAACTTTGGATTTTCAAAAAAAGTTTTTTTTTTTTAAATTGAGGGCGTGTCAGTAGGCGGATTTTGAAAATATTGACACATGAGCTTAAAGGGCCCCTAGAGAGTATATATTATAAATTTCACCTCCCTAGCTCAAATTTTGGTTTTTCAATAAAATTGTTTATTTGTGTGCGGAATTTGAAAATTTTATATCCCGAGCAATTTTAGGAGTCATAGATCATATAAAAAAATTTCAGCTTTCTAGCTCAAAATTCGATTTTTTCGATTATTTCGGGACCCTAGAAAGTATATGGTTAAAATTTCAGCTCTCTAGGCCCAGTTTAAAGGCCTAATTTTTGCCGACGGACGGACGGACGGACGGACATGGCTAGATCGACATTACTATCGATGCTGATCATAAATATAGTAACTTTTAGGGGTCTATGGGCAATATTAAGGTATGTTACAAACTGTGCGTCAAAATTAATATACCCTTAGAATAGGGTATAAAAACAAAAACAAACACACTAGGTACTACATGAAAACAAAAACCGAAATAATGGAAAACAAAATACTACAGAGAGAAATAAGCAAAAGCAAGTTGTTCCAACTAAATTTGAAAGAACAACATGTCTTATGCACGATTCTAACGAACTGAATCAAACGGGGACGTAGGAGTAAATCCCAATCGCTTAAAAAAGCTACATATTTTTTACCCTGCATGCGATATCTATGTACGCTATTATCTGTGGTAGTATGATTTTCTCATGCATTTAATTAGGCATAAAGCTCCTCTGATAAACTTGGACCCATCTGGTACACATCTTGAATACGACTGAAATCACACCCGTCCGTGTATTTTCTTATGGCACATACGACAAACATTGATCGGAATTACAGTTAAAAACTGTTGTATGTGCAGTAAAATAGAAACATACGACAATACTTTACCGGTCGAAGAAAAAACAGACTTTTAATGTGAATAATGTCGTATGTGAATTTGCTTTTGCGACAAAATCAAAGTCAATTATGTCGGAAAATAAAAAAGATATCGAAAAACGGGTTTCACTGTTTTACAAAACCCCAATTTTACACGTTTGACAATACTTTATCCAAGCGACCGATGATAGTTTAAAGAATTATTATTTTATGGGAATTAACTGATCCTAATTATAAAAATGTAAATAAAAGCCGATCGTAGTTGTTCACTGGTTAGTGCGTTGTTATACCAATCGAGGGGTTTCAGATTCAAATCCCTCACTGGCCCAGTAACACTTGCCGTTAGCAGTCGGCGTTAAAGTGTAGGTCCCTTATTGTTATTCCACATCGGCAGTAAGATTTGTTGTGTATACTACGTACCTTATTTGTTCAACAATTTCTATACTTTTCACTATTTGAGCTTATTATGGATTCATCATATATATTTTTTTTTTTTTTTTTTTTATAATTAGCGCGCACTAAAGGGATTTGTTGGGACCCTTATAATGTATTAGCTACACAGCGCGGGCGTGTAGATCAATATATAGATCAATAGTTTCGAAAAAGAATAGGTTTGCTCCCCTGGGAACAACAAATGTGACGTTATATTGTTTGTTAAAGTATTTAATTTTGTTCGCGCTACCTACAAAAATTCTCAACATTGCCCTAATTGCAGGTGATCTTGTTAAGCATGAATTTAGCCTCTATTGGATATTTTCCTTTGCTCTTGTTAAAAATTAACTAACTTTACAACATGTTCCTAGCTGTGTAACATTTTTACCAGCCATAAAGAACGTTAATAATGCAACCAGTTGCAATAAAAAACTTGGTTTGTTACTCTAGTGAAATAGTGAAGCCTTAAACAAGTTGATGTTAATTAAGGATCAAGAGGAAAAATGGATCTTCATTCAAGGACCGTTGTCATTGCTTTCAGCAACGAATTGTGTATGTTTTTAACGATCATGTCTCTGTTACCCAAACTATAGACCAAAGTGAATATACCCTATACACAACCAGATATTAAAAGCAATAATCAAATCATGTTGATGTTATTTGAAGCATAATTATGCTCACATTTCATTGTCTCTGCCAGTGGCAGTGGTTTGGTTCCAAGCTTACCAAGTCATCCGCATCGGATTCCACACTCGCATAAATGTACACAATGTATGTATAGTTCAGTTGAATAAAAGAATAGATTTTTGTAATGGAAAACCTATTCTCTGGTGAAATTAAAATTTTAATTGAAATATGTGATGAATATAAAACGCCTCCCAACCGACCCATACGTACCCAATATAAGACCAAACTAAATCAACCCAAGCCAAGTCTAATTCATCTGCATAACCAGCCACAGAGCCGCAGCCAGAGCAAAAGCTAGAGCCACCCACTGCAGAGACAAAGGACGATGCGATGTGTTGGATTTCCACCATATTCCGAGGAGCGAAATGATATGTGCACAATGCACATATATATGTGTTTAAAAACAATGGAATTTCAGAATTAATATTTTTATATTTATTACTTTTTCCAATCTGCTTCTGCAGCCCCCCTCCTCCTCCTGGACAAATTACTGTTGGTAGAAAACGAGATCTTTGCCGTGTGTTTTTGTTTCCAGGCGTGTTCGAGTAATCATTCAGATATCCTTGTTTGCACCGAAACAAACAAGAAGAATATCCCATATCTATGGATGGAGTGGTGCAAAAAAAAAAAAAACAAAACAACAAACCAGAACTGAGTTTTGTTCTCTGACAAAAGAACTTTATTTTACAACATTTGGTCCTCGTGACGAGAGGTATTTTCACCACTACCTCAATTGCCAGGGAGGGGTGTGTAATGCATATTTTATGGGTAGCAAGCAGTTGGATTTGGAATCTAAATGTCTGTGCTGTTTTTTTTGTTTTTCTTATTTTTTATTTTATTTTTTAGTAATGATGATGTTAACGTGTGTTTAGATGTTCATGCTGGGTGCGGGTGGGTGGTGCTGCATTGCCAAGTTGAAGTTGATTAAATTCAAAAGTTGTAAGGGAGCGATGATTAAATCAGCGAAAAACATACAAAAAACACGACACAAAACGACTCGACTATCCGATGTTATTTTATTTTGATTGCGATTGTGATGTTGATGCCGTTTTGTTAATAGTATATCACCGTATC
Organism: Portevinia maculata; assembly: GCA_949715645.1. NCBI lineage: Eukaryota > Metazoa > Arthropoda > Insecta > Diptera > Syrphidae > Portevinia > Portevinia maculata. The sequence continues at coordinate 78,293,243 of OX454526.1, read as the reverse complement.
GCAGTACGAATGCACAGATTGGAAAATATAAAAGGGTGAACTTGGGGTGAGTGGGCGTATATATTGGGAACAATGCCTTTTTTGGAATTTCAACTGTGCCCGTGCAAATTAATTAAATAAATGCGTTAGAAGTGGTCGAATAGCAAATGTGGTCATTATTGGCATGTTTAGGAAATTAAAATTTAGACTGATGTTAATACAGTACTACCTCGATAATGTGAGCTTCGGTGATAGCGTTAATCTTTTTGTGTACTGATCAGGGCTCTCAGACACAAATAAGCACTAACATAGCCGCCATTAAAGTAGCTACCATTTTTATTGTTTTATTAAAAAAAATTGTTTTAAATTGTATTATTTCTTTGTAATTGTAATTATTGTATTATTTCTTTGCCAGAACCATAAGAAATGTTGACATTTATTTGATTTTTTTTTTTGCTGTCCTATCAGCAGGGGTTTTTCTGTTTTTGTTCAGAGCAGAACACTGATCAGAGCTCGAGCAATTTTTCAACCGAGCGTGATCAGAGCGTTCTGATTTGTTTAACCCATTAAACTGCGCGGTGTAAATAACAAAATTTCTTTATTAATTGATGAAAAATATTACTGTTATAAGAAAATAGTAAAGAAACAAAAAAAAATGTATACTTCATTGGAAAAAAAAGCCGTCCTCAAATGGGGACACTGGGCTTAAGCAGTATGAAAATTTTCAAAACATTCTCTTTCAACGCATAAAGTTTGCACACACTTTTTGCATTGCCAACGTGCTTCTTTATGACACATGGTACATCTTAGTTTGTAGGAATTTTTTTTTGGATAGTGACCTATGCCATCATACTGCAGACTTGGAACCACAGAAGCTGTTGGACACAAATTTTCGCTATACGTTTATCTCAAATAGTGACGAGCAATGTAGCGACCAAATTGAAGCTGATCGAACTTGTCATCATTAGTTAGAATGTGAAGGCGCCATGCGTTTGCCACAGCTAGATCCAGCAACGAAATTGACTGATCAGCTTGAGCTACACTACCCATACCCTTATTATAGCTTTGGAATACATGCGGAATGCCAACGTCTACTTTTTTTTCTCCAGTGCGCTCCATCTCTTAACTTTCCCCAGAGGGAGAACGCTATCATAGTTCGACCCCATAGTGCAGACGCTGTTGTCCAGCCAAAGTATGAATAAAATTTGGTTGACTTGGTCAAAACGATAGTCAAAATCAGCACGGTTTTTCTTTTTCATTTCCTTCACTCCAACAAGAGGGCACTTCTTGGTTCTACCTTCGTGAACTGTACCCGTTGCACGAAAACCAGCTTTTCGTAAGTCTCGGAGCAATTCAAAACTAGTAAAAAAATTGTCGCAGAACACCACATGGTCTTTAGGACTTGTTGCTAGTTTTTCGAGTAACAACTTTACAACTCTTGTACCCAATGGCTCCTTAGAAGTGACTCCTGTAGATTTTCCGCAATACAACTTAACGGCGTAACAGTATCCATCCGAACTTGTGGCCATCCAATTTTTGTAGCCGAATCGCACTGGCTTGCCCGTATGAATTGCTTTGCTGGATGCCGCCCAAAGTACTTCACCATTGACTCAAAAACTTCATTTTCCTACAACTAGGATAAATCTTCTAGCATCTTAAAGCACCGTTTCAGTATTATTAGTTCGCCTTTTCCAAGAAAAGCAATAAAAAAAATATAAAAAAGAATGATTTTTAGGTCTGATGTTTCCACTGGCCCCAATTGGGGACACCGTTACAAAACCTTGTTTTCTATCAACGGTGTTCAATTTTTCTAGGAAAATAAAATTTTATTTTATAGTGCACAAAATATTTATGTTGTTTTTGCAAGAAAACTAACAATCTTAGTGGAAAAAGATAAAAATAAAAATTACTTATTGTTTGTATTCACTCCTCACTGAAACAACTCCACAAGATGTGCGACAAAATCACTTTGAATTATTTTTGCTTATTCTTTTGACTAATAGCGCGTCAATAGGATCCTTATCATCAAATGTCAACAAAAGAAAGAGAAAACCCAGAAATATTAAGAAGTTTACGATACTTTTTTAGGTGTCCTCGTTTGGGCACAGCGGGCGTATATGGGTTAAAAAAAAAACACTCGAAAGATGGCCCGCTTCTGATAAGCAATCATTTGTATCTATATAAAAAAACATAGGGGCGGGCTACAGTCCGCTTGGGCGAACTGTTGGATACCCTATTCTTATTCCTATATCTCATAAGTGGGCGTCACAAAAACTTAAAGGATTTTATCGAAAAAACTAAGCTTTTGTAAATAAAAACGCTCCCTAGCTCAAACTTTGGTTTTTCAATAAAATTGTTTTATTTAATTGTGGGCGTGTCAGTAGGCGGATTTAAAAAAAATTTAAGTATGAGCATAAAGGGCACCTAGAGAGTATATACTATAAATTTCAGCTCCCTAGCTCAAACTTTGGACTTTCAAAAATAAAAAAATAATAATTGTGGGCGTGTCAGTAGGCGGATTTTGAAAATATTTACACATGAGCATAAAGGGCCCCTAGAAAGTATATATTAAAAATTTCAGCTCCCTAGCTCAAATTTTGGTTTTTCAAAAAAAATATTTTATTTATTTGTGGGCGTGTCAGTGGGCGGATTTTGAAAATTTTATGTCCCAATCAGTTTTATGGGCCATAGATCATATATAAAAAATTTCAGCTCTCTAGCTCAAAATTCGATTTTTTCCAAAATTTTGTTTTTTTGAGTTTGTGGGCGTGTCTGTGGGCGGATTTCAAAAATTCTTAAACTTGATTATTTCGGGACCCTAGAGAGTATATGGTTAAAATTTCAGCTCTCTAGGTCCAGTTTAAAGGCCTAATTTTTGCCGACGGACGGACGGACGGACGGACGGACGGACATGGCTAGATCGACATTACTATCGATGCTGATCATAAATATAGTAACTTTTAGGGGTCTACGGGCAATATTAAGGTATGTTACAAACTATGCGTCAAAATTAATATACCCCTAGAATAGGGTATAAAAAATTAAATGATGCCCGTTGGTAAGCGCATCACTTAAGAACGGCTGGACCGAGCTGGATCTTTTTTTTAATGTTCGTAATAGTCCAAATAAGGGTTTTGCGGAAAGAAACATTGTAAAAGTTTCCAGCAAAACTGGAAAATTCGGGAAAACCGATATAGTGTTTTGTGCGGAGAATGATTATACTCTATCCCGCAAAAAATGTCAGCATAGGCAAGATAGAACGTTTGGCCCTTAATCTGGTATTTTACCTTTTTCTTAAATTTCGAGAAGTGATAATAAATTTTCACAGAGATTGAAAAAGTTATAAAAAAGTAAGGGAACGCTTTTGTAGTAAGATGTAGTAACCATACTACATGACATCAGAAACATCAAATGAAGGATCAAATCAATTTGTGAAATCGAGATTAAAAGAGGTATTTGATTAAAACTTATTATGGGAAAAATGTTTAATTTCGTATCGTTATTAGTAAATCACAGAAAAGTCATACGGACTTATATGATAGAAAATATAACAAACTAAACAATTTAGTGTCGTTTTTAGTACTGTGGACAGCTCTTTTTATAATTTACTTACGCTAAAGGCGTTTTTGTTTTTCTGTAGTTGTACAGACCCTTATAGTGTTGGAACACAGCGTAGGCATTTTTTGTTGAACAGTAAGCAGCACCTAGCAATGAAGTATTGCATTGCATGATTTTAGGTGCAACTTAGGTTAGGCTAGGTAGGCGGGCTGGCTTAGTGCCACACTCAGGTCAATACTGACCCAATGTGATGCCCATCGGGAAGGAGGGTTGTTCCCTACTCATTTTTAACCCTGTCTACAAAAAACTGAGATTAATAACTCACTGTGTTGTTCGATACAAACCATCCTGTGGATTTGGTGAAGTTCATTATTCTGTCTATCGGTGTGCTGGAGAGCTCGTCTACGTCGTGGAAGAAATGTCTCCCCAGGAATCTGTACCTGATGTGTTGGAGACCCGGGTAGTGACACAGGAAGTGAGTAGTGTTCTCCAGAGCTTCCTCTTCGCCACAGCTTCTACAGAGTTCTTCTTCCGTCAAGCGTAATTTCTTCATGTGGTACCGCAGAGTATTGTACCCCGTTAATATACCTACGAGGGTGGCTAGTGATTTTCTATCCTTTTCCATGAGACTATCGGTTCTGGCCCCATTGAAGATTGGCCATAGCGTTCTTGTGGTTTGGCAAGGTACAACTTACTATTCGAAAGAATAGGAGGATAGGAAAGAAGTTTGGTGCTTTTGTAGAGCTCTTTTCTCCATGGGTGGAACCTAAATTCCTTAGTTAGATCTGTATTTACGTGAGTATTCAATTTAAAAATCATGGCCTTGGCCGGGATTTGAACGCATGACCTGCCAATCATTTACTGAATACCCTACCATCGCACTAATGCCACCAATGCCACCCGCTGTTTTACAATCTGCCCAAAGACTTTTTTTGGGCAAAAATTCGTAACTTTTTCAGTTGAGACGAAGTGATTTGCTTTCTCGTTGCTTCGCTCTTTTACAAAATTTGTGTGTTAGGGAACAACTTTAAGCAATTTTTAGTAACTTTGGGTAGCTTAAAGTGACTTGGAAAAATAAGAGAATACACCTTTTTTCATATAAATTTTGACCACGAATACGGAGAGTCCAGTTTTTTTTTTTTTTTTTTTTTTTTAATAAATACACTACAGTTCTGTGTCGTGGAGTGCTTAAAGCAAGCAACTTTCACGAGCAGAAATTTTCCGGCACTAAAAGTGCTCCCACAGGCTCATCATTTAGTGCAGGTGTTAGTAAGGACAAAACAATTAAAAATACAATAATTATGTACCTATAAAATACTAACACAAACACAAATCATGCAAATAAATTAAGACATTAAGGTATTATTGCGCAAAATATTTTTCAGCTTAATTTTACTAACGTGCAAGTCAATCACATGATCATTTATATTATAGATTCTACTCATGCGACTAATAGGCTCATGCCTCCCATAATTCGTTCTATGATGGGGGCTAAACAATAAATCAACACTACGTGAATTATGGGCACCACACCGAAAATTAAAGCCAATAGATGACAGCAAGTCAGGTGCATCTATTTGACCGGATATAAGCTGCTGTAAAAAAATGATATCGCTATTAAGCCTTCGTTGAGAAAGGGGTAACATTTGAAGAAGCTTAATACGCTGACTGTAAGGAGGAAGGTTAAAAGGATCATCCCATGGCAGTTCTCTAAGTGCAAATCGAATAAATTTACGTTGAATGGCCTCTATTCGATTTGAATGAATGTTGTAGAACGGCGTCCAAACTTGCGAAGCATACTCTAGAATCGGACGGACAAAACAATGGTACAATGACATAGTAACGTATGGGTCATTAAATCTTTTCGCCCACCTTTTTACGAAGCCCAGCATAGAATTAGATTTATTAACAATAAAATTGATATGCTTGGCAAAAACCAGTTTGGGATCGAAATAAACCCCAAGATCCTTAAAATTATCAACATTACAAAGAATATATTGAGACAAAGAACATTGAAAGGTGGAAGGTATATTCTTTCTAGACAATGTCATATGTTGACATTAAGTAGGGTCAGGGATAAACCATTTTTATCACACCAATTGGCGAAGCTATTAATGTCAGATTGAAGAAAATTCTATATTGCTGACTAGTGATAGATTTAAATATTTTCATATCATCAGCGTAGATCAGGAGTCAGTTTTTGGAGCAAATTGGCTGATATCTTGCTAACAGCGCGTGTTTTTCAATGCTGCAATTGACGCTGGCTTATCAACATAGACGAATGATTTGACGTATCCCCATAAAAACTATTCTAAAGGACATGTGACATGTGACTTTAACACATGTCACGAATCATGCGTGACTTGTCAAAAATAGATTACTGAAAAATTAAACAGCAAAAAAGTCACCCTTTATTAATGTAGTGCGTGGAAACGAATAGCTTATTAGATACGAGCGTGAATAAAACAAATTACTTCAGGATTGGATATCTCATTGCTGAAATAACACTTCGGTTTATATTAAACGCAAAATAATGGTTGTTTTATCCTAATACAATCAAGCACAACGCGATTTCTGTTCAGTAAATATTTGCGGAGTTGTCAAGTCAAACGTGGATCAGCTTGCTCAATTGGGACTCTACGTTTTACACAATTACCAAAGTAAATTGCATTTATCTATTTACGCTTTACGATACCCATGGGAAAAAGTCCCAGCGTATTTCAAGCAGAGCTCCACGCCATTCAAGAATGCGCTAGCCACATAAATTTATCTGGTATAAAAGGTGCAACCATCTATATATTCACGGATAGTCAAGCAGCTATAAACGCCCTTAGCTCGCATACGATTGACTCCAAATCAGTCATGTACTGCTTCAACACCCTACAGGCACTCGGAACAAGTAACAAGACCAAGCTATGGTGGGTTCCGGGTCATGTCGGGGTGGAAGGTAACGAAAAGGCCGACGAACTGGCCAGAAAAGGTTCGGAAACACCCTTCATAGGTCCCGAACCCTTCTGCTGCACTCCTAGATCAGCAGCAACGGCAGCAATAAAAAGCTGGGAATACAGAAAATGTATCCATCTATGGGAAAGCATCCCAGGTTTAAGCCGTTCGGCCTTTCAATAAAAATGCCAGCAAATGCCTAAACCTAAGCAGGCATGATATCAAAAACTTAGTAGGTTACCTTACTGGCCACCATGGTTTAAGATATCATCTACACAAAATGAAAATAGTAGACTCTCCTGAGTGCCGACTCTGTCTTGAAGAGGACGAGTCAGCTGAACACATTTTATGTGAATGTCCGGCCCTAAACGGAATTAGAAAGAAGATCTTTTTCAGGGAACAAATGTGCCCCGAGGACATAAAGAATTCTTCTACTAGTAGAATTGTCCGCTTTACACGGAAAGTGGAAACTCTACTAGTCTAAATTTTTCTGGCCCACACGGCACAAAAGATCTTTTTAGGTCGAAGTGCCCCATATTTAATCGCCTTGGCGAGCCAGAGCTTAAAAAAAAAAAAAAAAAAAATCTATTTACAACTTTAGAAGTGAGTTTGGCTTGAAATGGAAGTTGTACCGGCGAATTCTACAAGTGCACCAGTGGGTATGCAGTAAATTGAGAGGTTTGGTATCCGCAGTTGCTCAGTAGTTAGTGTGTTAGACTACTAATCGAAAGGGCTCCCGGTTCAAATCCGGCCGGTGCCAAGTGGTATCCAGTTTTTTTTTGTTCACTGCAAAACCTCTTGAGAACGTCTGAGAAACATTAAAGAGAAGATTCTCAAATTTGCCGTTCGGATTAAAATTGTAGGTCCCTTCCACCTTACAAAAGCAAGTGGTTAGAGAAGCTAGGCCCTGTATGGGCCGTTAATGCCTTATATTTATTTTATTTCAAATTGAGAGGATCATGAATTATGATCCATTCACTCCAGATCCTAACCTCGTCGTTAAAGAAAAAACACTTAAAATGATAAGTCTAAATCTAAATGAGTTGCTTTTCTGTAATAATTAAAAACTAAGTATGTATTCGAATAATGTTACTAATTATTTACAGGCTCCCGACCCGTGAAAAGTCTCTGCCTGAGACACTGCAGCCTCCCATCCTCTGAGATCCCGGGCACGCTGCTTCCAGTTCACCAGACCAAGCGCTCTATCCAACCTTAATCCTGCCAGGCCTGCTTAATGGTGCCGAGTGCTGGACGATAAGTAGAAAAGGGAAGCTAATATTGGGTTCTTTTGAAAGAAAAATACTCCGTCAGATATTTGGTCCTGTGTGCGAGGAGGGCGAATGGCGAAGACGATACAACCGCGAACTCTATGAGCTGTATCAAGATGTGGATGTAGTTCAAAAAGCTAAATCACATCGGCTACATTGGCTCGGTCACATTGAGCGAATGGAAAATAATGCTACAGCCAAGAGGATCTTCGACTCCCAGCCCACTGGTTCGGGAAGGCAAGGAAGACCAAATCTCCGTTTTAAAGATCAAGCCATCGCGGATGCCAGAGCGCTTGGTCTGGAGAACTGGAAGCAGCGTGCCCGGGGTCGCAGAGTATGGAAGTGTATTGTCTCGGCAGAGACAATTCACGGTTCGGGAGCCCGTTAAGTTAGTAAGTAAGTAAATTATTTATTTTATTTTCTTAAACAACTATCTGATAAATTGCTTAATAATTTTGTTAATTCAATTTTTAACTCTTTTAATATGCACGATTCGTATTTGTCTGCTATTTTGCTATCTTCAAATTTACAGAGGTAACTAGTTATTATTAATGTCAAATGAGAAACAAGCCCAATGAGAGAAAATACGTTTAGGGTGGGCGGCATACATGGTTTTGCATGCAAGCGCTCAGACGACTAGCGGCATGCCTGATTCTCTTTCATTCGTCTTCGTTGTATAATGAACAAAATAACCGCCGAAGAAAATTGTATTCGAAGTTAAACTCTGTAGTTTCAAGACCAACAAATTTCGCCTCAAGTTCAATAGCCGAAAAACTTGACCAATGCACCCTACGAAAGTCCGGTGATCCACTTTTAAACGAAAATGAGATTTGAATGACATCTATTAGCACAAACCCATATCTACAACTCGGCGAAATTTGACCCCCTAATAAGTTTAATTATTATATTATCTGAAACAAAAGATAACCTGGCAGCACCTTCTGATAGAAGAATAGGTGTGCGGATGTAAGATAAGAGCGCAACGGGCATTATGAATGTAGAAGTGACGAAGTAAAGACATTATAATAAAGTTGGTAGCATATCTTCAAAATTAGTGCATTTGGTGGGTACACTGTGTGTGGAAAAATGCTCTCATGTAAAATTTGCTAAAATGGAGTTACACAGTTTTCTGGTTTCACCGACGATAAGCACATCTACTAATTCCGTGTGCTTTGGTGACTCAAGTTTCCTCTCTGTTTCGAAGAGCCAGAGTTCCGATTTTAATGCAGCGGTCAGTTACTTGGCCGATTGAGACTTTTCGATTTTCTTGAGCTGGAACCTTGCGTATGCCGATCGTCTTCTCCTACATGTTCTGTTTTCAATACTCTTCCCTTGCTGCGATAACGATTCTATATTGTTGACGTTTAAGGAAAGAATTTCTCGGTCAGCCGCTCCCTATAGACTTTGGCTACGGGCTACTGCAAAGTCGATGTACCTAACAAATCCTATAAACGTGATGAAAAAAGTCCCAACATTCATCTTATATCTATAATAACTTCTAGCTTTATATGGGAATTCTTGGGACTTATTTCATTTTTTCTTTTGGAGTTAATTCCTTTGCAGCTTAGCCGAGTGTTGCCGTTGACCCATTAATGGCTCATTCGCCACCATCTCTATTTCAGCTTCTTGACTAATTCTTGAAAATCTTTACTGACCTCAGCTCCGAATATATAATGTATCTTCCATGCTAGCTGTTGGCGACACCCAATCATGTGATTTCCTGACGATATCGCAAGGTTGATGGCGACCACTGCTTACGCTAACACGTACAAAATCACCATCTCTTACTTATTTGCATCAGACATTTTCTGCAATTAGAAAATTAATTAAAAATGTTCCTTTTTGTCTAAAACATAAATATAACCACACTATGAACCTCTACGGATTCAAATAAAAACCTCAAATACATAGATTTGTGTTAATTTTTGGAAATCAAATTGATTTGTGAACGGAACTCATCCATGCACAAATCAAATGATTTCACAAATACTACCCCAACTCCACCTCTTCGTAGTGAACTTGCTTTGCTCAGTTTCAGTCCTTGATTGACCGCAAAAACCCGTTCATTTCATTCGGGTTGATAATGAAACAGTTTTTGGATATTTTATTGAATACCTGCGCGTATTCATGGTGAATTATTTCTGTACTCAAAGCGCGACGAAATCAATTTTTGAAATTGCATCCATCCATTTGGGGATGAGTGGATGCCATCGCTTTGAAAAGGATTTCACCAATTGGATTCCTAATAAACTTAAATTTATATTCATTACTTATCGCTGGCGCGATCGGGTATGAAGCGAAATGGAGGTGAACGTATCATACCATAGTACCATAGCAGAACCGCTACATACAATATTATGTATCTACTCGTATTTCCATTGAATTTCGCGCATCATATAATTGCGTTGCTAAAGGATAAAACTTTCAGTAGGCCTATTGAGTGACTGAGTTAAAATATTAATCTACAATTTTAGCGAACGAAGTATGAACTGGGTAATTGGGAATGGGGATGGGGATAGTGTAGTCAATAATTATTTTGACGAGATTTATTTGTCCAACCACGAAGGCTAATCCACGTGACTGCGTTTGAATTTGAATTTAATTGAGATTTATGATTAACGGAAATACAGATTTAGATACTGCGTTTAGAATCAGTAAAGAACATTTTAAGACTTCTCAGAAAGCGAGGCCTCCAATGCGTTGTTAAATATGTATCCTTTCTTAGATAATATTACCTCCTCGTGCAAGACCTATCAGTGTAGAATATCAAACGGACTAAGAACATATAAATAGATGAAATTTATAAAAAAGTGACAAATTCCAACGGACAATGTCTGAAATAAGCGGCCCAAACCCAACATATGGTTCAATCCAGGAATTTCGACGACAACAAAATTAAACGAATAAAGATATGTTACAAGCAATCGAACATGATCCTGAGCAAAATTTGGATGGTTGGTGAGTTTAAAACTAACCACAAAGTACAAATTGAATAAATAGAGCATAATATTGGATAATCACAAAAGAACTGTCATTTTAAATCAATAGAAAACGGATAATTTTTGCGAAATTCTGATTTTGAAGTTTTTTTCCAAAAACTATTCATAGAAATAAGTTGATTCAGAAATAATATAAATAAACATTTCTTACTTTTAAAAAAAATTATAAATTTGTTTGTAAGTGTTCGCTCTGTTACGCTTGGTATACCTGATCAAGCTGTATTCCAGGGTAGGTATGGAAATGCTCACTCACGAGCGTGTGCGTTTTTCAACAACTCGTGAGCCGTATGGGACTTTCATTACTGCTCACGCTCACGAGTGAGTTTATCGAAACCTATGATCAACTCTGCTGTTGGATGCAGACATATTTCTTCATGGGCGATCTATTCAAGTCGTTGATGATGTACTGTCTTCCACACCTTTGCCAAGTGTTACCAACTGCAACCACATCTGAGGAATTTCTTGTTTTCTATCTTTTTTCTTCGTTTTTCTTGTTTCAATCAAAGTATTCATCTTTTTCTTGAATTTAAAAAAAAAAAATATATTTTTTAAACAAATATTAACTCCTCTTTTTAATTTTTAGTTTTGTTTGTTAATGATAATTTGTTGACTCGGGGTGTATTTATAATACACAACTTAACCGCAAACACAAAGATTATTGCGTCTGCACCTAAGGTCACTCAAAATATCAAACTAGTAAAGCCACAAGGTGTTACACTTCATCCAACGCAAATTCACATTAATTTCCTTTTGGAGTCGAATAATAGTTTTGCTGATGACAACACCTTTACGTTTTTGTTCTCGAATGATGATCATAGTTCACCATCAAAGATATAAGCAGATCTTATCCAAGTTTGGAGGGGTACCAACAGCAAATCTGCTATAAAATATATAAAATATATATATATATAAGTAAACGTTTCAAAACAGGTGTTTGTTGACGCCGAACCGGTGAACCCCACAGATGGAGGACCAGTAGGGATGCAGTAAAGCGGGAGTGCTATGATCCCCTTAGTCCTGATCATAACCTTGCGTAAAGGAAAGAAGAAGTCGTGAAAAATCAATATAAATAATTGATGAAGATAACAAATAGTTTTAAATATTGTTAAATTAAGTTTTAGAACAAATTTAAGATGGTATGGTTCCGTGTAAGGAGACACACTGCTCATAAATCTCATTGCAGATAGCTATTACTATTCCGGATTATATTTTGCAATACAATGGATTCTTCAAATTCAATCCTGCTAATTGTTTGGAATACTCAAATAAAAACATTTCTTAATTAAAACCCAATACTACCCCTTAAATGAAATAAAACAGCATGTCATCTTGGACGGTCAAGTAGTATGCCAATGTTACTGATACGATTGAAAATATTTAAAAAAAATAGGCACCAAAACTTTATGATTAAGAAAAAATATGAGAATAGTGCAGTTCAGGGGTTTCCGTGTTGGACTTTTAATCGAAAGGTCCCCGGTTTAAATCCCATTGGGTCCAAGTAACATCAAGAGTATTTGTTCACAGCCCCACGTCTTGCGAACGTCTGACAATCATCCGACTGTATCAATTATCATGAGGAGTATCTCATATTTGCCGTTCGGATTCAGCCTAAAATTGTAGGTCCCTTTCACTTCGCACAAGCAATCCGATAATGCCTGATATTTATTTTATTTTTTAGAAATATCATACAAATGAAACAGAATACAGACATCATAAAACACACAATGCCACTGAAACAAATAAAACGACACCAAATTCCTCAGTAATTTTGCAGTCACAGGCCCAGTTTAGCACAAAAACATTTTTTCAACTACATACATACATACTGCAAAGAGAACAAAAAGTTCTCAAAGTGAATATTTTAAAAATGCACTAACATATGGTAGCGTCCTCTTCTTTTCTTCCGAAAATACTTCACTTCAAGTAGGAACTAATTTTTTTTTTAGTAAAGTTATTGCCCATTGAGGGTTATTTCCCAGCACCATTCCTACTGGTCCGGCTATGGGGTTCGCCGGTTCGACCTCATGAATATTGGAAGGCCTCCCGATTTCGAATCACTTCGTTACTCAAATGGTTTTTCATTTGTGTGATTCAAGAGCTTTTAGGCCAGCCTCTCATCTGTATTTATTCAGACTAAACATTTCCATTCATACATCAACTGCTCGTCGCAGGAACGTTTAATCCTTGCTAGTGATTGCTTCATCGCTTGTCTGCAATCATCTATCTAATATCCGCTCAAAGATCTTCATGGTATGTGACATCAGCTTGATAAAAAAATTCTATTTACAAAGAAAGAAAGAACATAGCATTTCCCTCACTGGTTCGGCATTGGATCGCTTCTCATCAATTTGTACATGGGAATTATGAGCCATTTGTTGAAGCCAACCCGATGTAATATTTTTCCACTACTCAGAGTACGAGTATCTAGTCTGGCTCACCCGCTTTTCGCTATTTAAAGTCTTTGAACGCCTTTCTAACTTCTTCGACACTAATGCCGGGTACTTCTTCATTGTTAGGTACTACTCTTGGAAAGTATATCCAATGAAATTGTTCATTTAGAAGTCCTTCACACAAAACAATACTGTTGCCAGTAGTTATCCACAAGAAGTAGCCTTTGAGCATTGTTGACGAACTTTTCTATACTAATATTATAAAGAGGAAAGATTTGATTGTTTGTTTGTTTTTTGTTTTAAAAAAAAAGCGTTAAGAGTGTCATAGCTAGACGTGTTTTGTTCTGTGTGTGCTTTATTTTATTATTTTGCTTGTCTTACTTTGCAACAATAATTGTTTAATGTAGTGTTGTGTGACTAACTACTATACAATCTTACTATTTGAACATTTAGTTTGATTTAATGTTTCTAGTGACCAGTTTTTTGTTTAACAAAAGTTGTCCAAATTTCTTTTTTGTATTTGCTTGGTAAGCGGTTGTTTTTTTTTTTTTTTTGTGTAATTTCATCTGACTTTAAGAGAATATTTCTTTTCTCTTTTTAATTATATGTGTAGCTTATTTCAGTATTTCATTCTCTTGTTTTTCTACAATATTTTCATAAAATAATTCATTACTGTCTTATTTGTATAATTTGTCCCCATCTAATACTGACCTCCTTGGTGCAGCTGGCTAAAGGGTCGTGCTTGCAATTTATAGTGCGCGAGTTCAATACCGATTCCATATATATATACCTACATCCTTTTTTATTTTATTTTTCTCTTTTTTTGTAATCCCAGTTTTAAAATGGATTGCAGCGCTGAAAAATGCTTGGAATCTAAAAATTCCTCCAATCCCCTTTTTGCCTGTTATGGCCCTTGTGGCATGATGTTCCATGCTAAATGTGTTGGTTCAACCAACGCATTTATGGATAAAATAAAAAGTTCGGAGATCGCCTTATGGTATTGCTCCCCGTGTCGAAAATTATCACTGTCTACCCTTGCTTTTAAAATGTCAGTAATCAAGACTGACATACAAAAATTGTCTAAGGGGTTTAAGGACTTACTCGACAACTTCAATACTGCTGTCTTCAATGTATCAACGTTCTCTGATCCTCATAGTTCGGCAGACGCCTCAACGTCTACTGACCTTGAGCTGCCGACTAATGAAGAAAATCAGTGTACCCAACGTGCCATGGATACATTGACTCTATTTGACACAATAGGTTCCCTTACTGTTGAAGCGACCCCTGAGCCCATTCTTAATTTGGCATCGTCTTCATCAACTCTACTCGCAGGAAAAAGGAAACGTGATTTGCCTTCCTCTGCCCTAAACCCAAAGGCAAAAAGGTTTAATCTTAGGAGTCGGCGAAAAAACTGTAACGATGCCCCCATTCCTAATGTTAGTCCTACATGCATCAATCATTGCATAGGTACGGAATCTGCATCTATTGAATCGATTCCCAGACCAAAATCCATTTTCATTTCTCGACTAAAACCAAACACTACTTCAGACGATGATTTGAACCATTTGGTCTCGAGAAATTTGATTCCAATAGATGACTCAATCAAATGCACCAAAATCAGTAAGGCTGATGGGTTTGTTGCGTCTTTCAAAATTGTCGCCCCTCCAATATATTTCGAAATACTGTGCAGTAGTACTACATGGCCTCAAAATACGTTAGTAAAAGAATCGACAAAAAGTCGCAGGAAAGTTTGTCCGTCAGTGTTAAAAAACCCAGTAGGCTGTCCATCTACTATCAAAATTTAAGGGGACTCCGCACAAAAACCGCTGAAGTGTATTTGAACTCGCAAGCCCTCTCTCATGATATCTTCTCCTTGACGGAAACATGGCTTAATGCCGGAATCTTAGACACGGAACTCTTCAATCATCAGTTCTCCATATTCAGAAACGATCGTCATCAAAATGACCTGATAGCGCTTGGAGGAGGTGTCCTGATTGCTGTTCGTTCCAACCTTGAGTCACGAAAGATTGACTTTCCATTTCCACTAACCGTCGAAATTATCTGTGTAAAAATTACACTTAAGAACAAGCATTTATATGTTGTTAATGCGTACATTCCATCGTATCGTCTGCGTTCCTTGTATTCGGAACTTTCAATGGCACTAGACCATATTTTTGACATATCTTGTCGTGACAGCACTGTCTTACTTATAGGCGACTTCAATCTGCCACATAATGGATGGGTACCTTCTGAAGATGATTCTCATCTCATCCCATCCTTTGACTCTGCCCAACAAGAGCTCGCTTTACTGGACAACATCTTGTCTTTTGACTTACAGCAAACTAGCTATATACAAAATTTCAAAAATCGAACTCTCGATCTTGTTTTTTCTTCTGACTCTGTTAGTACTGTGGTTCTGGAATCCCACTTCAGTATAACTAACATAGATAATAATCATCCACCATTGGATGTATTTATTGAATTAGGCGCACATTTGTACGAAAATAGTAATTCGTATGATCGTTCGCAATCTTTTGACTTTCGTAAAGCAAATTTTCAAAGGCTTTCTGATGAAATTTCCAGCTTTAATTTTAATCTTACTGCGTTTTCTAATATTGAAGATGCAGTAGTTTCCTTTTATTCTTTGATGGATAACTGCATGAAGAAAGTGATTCCTGTGAAATCCTCTAGGAATCTGAAAACGTCCCATCCTTGGTACACTAAAGAGATCAAATCAATACGAAACAGACGTAATAGGGCTTGGAAGAACTATTTAAAAAGTCTCCAATATTCAGATCTTGAGCTCTATCTTACACTATTCAACGAATTCAAATCTTTATCCTGCAACTTATATATTGACTATATAAGTAAAATGGAATGCTCTCTAAAATTGGACCCCAAACTGTTTTGGGGATTTGTTAATTCTGAGAAAAAAACCGATGGTTATCCATCGAAACTTACTTACAATAGCTCTACAACTGCTGATTCGCTAGATGCAAGCAATATGTTTGCAGATTATTTCAGTAAGTCGTTTAGGGTGACCCTTACTTTTACTTTTAAATTCATTTTTATTAATTATTAGCTTATATCAACTTACATACTAGACAAAAATGATTAAATCTAACTTAAAATTAACAGGATACTTATTCTAGATTATTGATCCTTATGCGGACGCCCTAAACTTAACTCTATCTTATAATTATTACCTTTCGGCCTAAAAACTATTTTACGAACTAATCTTACATATTATGTTTTCATCGAGAAAATTTTTAAGAAAACTCGGCATCTTTATCAAATTTTATATTTTTATATAAAAAAACAAATTACAAACTACCTACTCTACTTACTTAAACTAATTAACATATTCTAACTATAATTAGGATTCTGAGCACTCGTTGCATTACGAAACAAGTGGTCAAAATCCCAATTACTTTCCGAGCGCCCGGCAGTCGTCAACGTGCACACGCGCCGTCGTGAGCTGACTGATGCCTTACAGAATCAATCACCTCCCGGAAGCACCACCACAAGTTGGCGAGCCCGGCCCCTCCCAGAAACGCCCTAGCTAACTTAGTCTATCTTACAAACTAAGAGGATGTTACCTAGAGTAACGCACCGTCTTGGGAGGGCATGTTGAACCCTCCACCCTCAACAAGCCACCAAAATTCGGCAAATTGCTTTTCTGTATCGAATTTATCCCTCTCCGCTATTGCGGTACTAAAACGGAGGAACTCATGAGCATTGGCGACGTCCTCGCCGCGGATGAGCCGCTTATCTCTCGCACTGCGGTAGCGGTGGTATAATACCGGGATACCATCCCTCGTCTGTACCAGCCCTTTTGCATCAATATGGATAAATGCCTCTGGCGGGATAAAGCCAGACCGGAGTGTACTCTCTATGTACATTTCATTGGGGTAGTAAGCCCCAAAGATCAGACTATTGTCGCTGGCCATCGCCCTTGCAACGTGCCTTCGAGTCACCTTAATGAGAAAATTGTCAATCCTATTCAACTGAGCCCCATCGTATAGGACCTTGTTGGGATAGTATTTTATATAGTTGGATTCAGGCGTTCGGAACAACCGGAGACAGGTCCTAAGACATTGTCTCTCCAAAACCCGAATCTTTTCCATATAGCTAGGCGCTATATTAAACCATAATGGACAACCATAAGCGATGATCGGCCTTATAAGGGCCACGTAGCAAATGACCTTCACTCTGGAGTCAAGTTGACTGCTATGAAACAGTCTCCTTGTCAGAGCATAAGCCTTCTTGGCCCCAGCAAGACAAGCAACTATATGTCTATCGAAATATAGATACTGGTCAAGCCAGATACCTAGATATCTAACTGCGCTTCTCACCGCCAATGGCTGCCCATTTTGTCCAATAATGGCCAATTTTTTCCAGTTTTTTCTGGTATCCCTAGAGGCCCCATCCAATGGAGTTCTGAACAAGATTGTTTCCGTCTTCTGAAAGTTGATTTTCAACTTCCAGTCGTCGCAATATCGCTTAATTTGATCGAAGTCACGCTGCAAAAGGATATTAATGACCTCGATTTTACGACCTGATCTGTATGCCACCAAATCGTCGGCATACGCTATAGCATGGCTGAGTGAACCCAACAGATCACTCGTGTAAATGTTAAACAGGATCGGAGAATTGACCGCCCCCTGCTGTAAACCGTTTTTAATTTCAAAGACTCTGCTCGAAGTCACGTTGCCACATTTGACAACGAACTTCTTTCCCATAAGCATATTATAAATTACATATAGCAAAGGTTTGTGCATCCCCCGCCTGGTCAACTTGTAGAAAAGTCCCTCTAACCATACGGTGTCGAAAGCCTTCTCAAAATCAACCAGACAAGCACCCGTGCATTGGCTCTTGCATTTATTCCACTGAATGTCGGAAACCAGTTTCGACGCGGCATGAATAGTGTCATGCCTCGCCCTGAAACCAAACTGGTTGTCCGGAATTATGTTATTGTCCTCGACCCACTTTAACAGGGCTCTATTGACAACATTTTCAAAGACCTTGCTAATATTCGGAAGCAAGCTAATTGACCGGAGATTGGCAGGGTTCGTCCTATCTTTACATTTTTTCGGGATAGGGTGTACCACAGCTACCTTCCAATGCGCCGGATAATATGCATTATTCAGCGCATTGTTAAACAGCGTGGTGAAAATATCTACAGCCTCCAGAGGCAGGTGTCTCAATACGACGTTTGGGACACCATCCATCCCCGCCGACTTTTTATTCTTTAGTGACTCGAAGATGCACAGAAGATCATCCTTCGACACGAACAAGTGCGATGCATCTCGGCCATTGGCGACAACTGCATTAGCATGGTTTTCATCAGTGAACACGGTGAATCCGTTATTCTCAGATCGCCAATTCTCAAGTTCGGTGCGCAGATCGAAGTGGCTCACCAGAGCCCTATTCTCAATGTCGTGGTTACGGCGAACAGGATTGTTCACCGTATACACGGCCTCGAAACAAGCGCCCAGCAAATCCACCTTCTCCTGTGGGTCCTCGACCACGAAAAAATCGTCGTTTGAAGCGACACTTTCTGGACTTATTCCAGCAGTCAGTACCGTCTGTCTGTTCTCTGCTGTCTGGGAGATTCGAACACAAGGAATATCATTGTGATCTTTCCTCCTGAACAACTTATTTATCTGTGGGAACATATTCGGACTACAGGTTTTAATAGCCCGAATTTTATTGCCCCAATACAGACTTACAGATTTTTTGTAATTTTCTTTTATCAGCTGTTTCAGGATTCGGATCTCTGAATTCAGCATCCTTACCTCCGGGTCGTTGCGATCAGCAAATTGCCTGTATAGCCGTTTAAGCCTCGAGAGCAGTCTACTTTTCTGTCGGTAAATTTAGGGTGACCCCTCTTGACATAGATGAGCAATATTTTAGTTATCAAACTAGCTGTTCCCAAATAAGTTTTAGTAGCTTCTCATTTGACTTGGAAACAATTTTAAAATTTATTTTTTCTCTGAAGAATGATTATTCATCAGGTCCTGATGGCATTACACCGATCGTTCTTAAAAAATGTAGTCATGCAATTGCTCCATATATTAAATATCTGTTTGAATTGTCCATTAGTACTGGTAAATTCCCTTATGTATGGAAAAGTGCTTTTATCACACCTGTATTTAAAAAAGGCGAACGTGGTGATATCACTAATTATAGGCCTATTTCAAAGCTTTCGTGTATCCCTAAGCTTTTTGAACAAATTGTTTGCGAAAAGTTAATATTTCTTTGTCGCAATTTAATTTGTAATGAACAGCATGGATTTGTAAGAAACAGATCCACTGTCACTAATCTGTTAAGTTTCTTGCATGATTGTTCTAATGCCTTAGAGAATAAGGACGAAATGGATTGCATATACACTGAATTCTCTAAAGCTTTCGACCAGCTGTCCCATGAAATAATCGAGTTTAAGCTCAGGGCTTTTGGTTTCCCACCAAGTTTCATAAAATGGGTTAATTCATACCTTACTCGTAGATCAAGGGTTTATCAAGTGAAATTTAGAGGATCGCTATCTGTATCTTTCACAGCGCACTCTGGAGTTCGACAAGGAAGTCACCTCGGACCAATTTTATTTATACTTGCCATTAATGATGTTAAGGCATGTATAAATCACAGTAATATTCTGATCTACGCTGATGATATGAAAATATATAAATCTATCACTAGTCAGCAAGATAGAATTTTTCTTCAATCTGACATTAATAGCTTCGCCAATTGGTGTGATAAAAACGGTTTATCCCTGAACCCTACTAAATGTCAACATATGACATTCTCTAGAAAGAATATACCTTCCACCTTTCAATATTCTTTGTCTCAACATATTCTTTGTAATGTTGATAATTTTAAGGATCTTGGGGTTTATTTCGATCCCAAACTGGTTTTTGCCAAGCATATCAATTTTATTGTTAATAAATCTAATTCTATGCTGGGCTTCGTAAAAAGGTGGGCGAAAAGATTTAATGACCCATACGTTACTATGTCATTGTACCATTGTTTTGTCCGTCCGATTCTAGAGTATGCTTCGCAAGTTTGGACGCCGTTCTACAACATTCATTCAAATCGAATAGAGGCCATTCAACGTAAATTTATTCGATTTGCACTTAGAGAACTGCCATGGGATGATCCTTTTAACCTTCCTCCTTACAGTCAGCGTATTAAGCTTCTTCAAATGTTACCCCTTTCTCAACGAAGGCTTAATAGCGATATCATTTTTTTACAGCAGCTTATATCCGGTCAAATAGATGCACCTGACTTGCTGTCATCTATTGGCTTTAATTTTCGTGGTGGTGCCCATAATTTACGCAGTGTTGATTTATTGTTTAGCCCCCTTCATAGAACGAATTATGGGACGCATGAGCCTATTAGTCGCATGAGTAGAATCTATAATATAAATAATCATGTGATTGACTTGCATGTTAGTAAAATTAAGCTGAAAAATATTTTGCGCAATAATACCTTAATGTCTTAATTTATTTGAATGATTTGAGTTTGGCTTAGTATTTTATAGGTACATAATTATTGTATTTTTAATTGTTTTGTCCTTACTAACACCTGCACTAAATGATGAGCCTGTGGGAGCACTTTTAGTGCCGGCAAATTTCTCCTCGTGATAGTTGCTTGCTTTAAGCACTCCACGACACAGAACTGATAGTAGCCGTGTTTCTTTGCACGCGGATATAGGATAATTTGAAATTTGCATTTAAAATACAACAACAACTTATCCTATATACGCTAACTTTAGCGGGGATAGCTATCGCCGCTAAGTCAGTTAGCGGGGATAAACAGTGCTTCCAAAACCCATTTTCTTCGTTTCTGATGAACCGATGCGATGATTTTATTATTATTTTTTTTCGAACTTCATTATAAAGGTAATTGAATTTAGCAAATCTGTTAATGTGAAATTGTTTTTCATAATTTTAGAATATGCTTGGTATCAATTTCAATTGGCGGAAGTAAATATTTTTCAATTTCAGAATTTTCACTACAAATTTCTTAACTACAACTTACAGCTGTGTCACGGTGCATGTCATAGGTGCATGTGTGCTGCCAAGTTTTTTTTGATGAATTCTTAAGCGGCGATGGTCGTTTTCTGATGCCATCCCTATATCCGCGTGCAAAGAAACACGGCTAGTATATATATATAAAAAAAAAAATAGGCTCCGAAACTACTAGACCGATTTGAAAAGTTGTTTTACCATTAGAAGCCGACATTATCCCTGATAAACATAGGCTACTTTTTACGGCGGGAAAATGCTTCATCCGCTGTCGGAGCTGATATCTATGAAAAGTTGTAACTCTCAAATGCTTTCTAGCTCCTAGCTTTGGAATGACTCATCCAAATAAAATAGAATTTTTTTTAATATAAAGTTCAATAATTATCTACAAAGATTTTAAGATATAAATCATCTTTGTAGGTTATCCTGAAGTTGAACAATAACCATTAAACTATAAATTTTATACAATTAAAAAAAAAGTAAAATGTTCGATTGAAGCTAGATCGTTGGATTTTCCCAGCGTTGAATGGAGGATAATTTGTGTGTGTGTGCGGCACAAATCTGTTTCTCTCTCTCTGTACCTTTTGTGCTGTGGGCTTTTTCTTTCTTTTTTTGATACACCTTTTGTAGTTTGTGTTGTTTTTTTTTTGTGGCGCAAGGGATTGAGAAAGATAGGGTATGAAATGTAATTGAGATTGAGAGGGAGTCACACTGAGAGTACATCCATATAATGAGAAGGGACACTCTCGAAGTTTTCTTTATCAGTTCATATCAGCAAGTATTTTGTTTTAAATTTGAGAAGTTTTAAAATTGAGACTAGCGAAGCAAGGAGAGCATGGATATGGAGAGAACAAATATCTAGACTTTTCTGATAATCTTTCCGAGATTTCAGACATTTCTTTGATTTAGAAAAAGAACCAGAAAACTGTATTTACTTTTTGTAGCAAATAACAGTTATGTTATTTGAGTCATTCTTTTCGGCGGGTCTTTTGAAAGTGCTATTATTAACTTGTTTTCGAGATTTCAGGGTGGCAGTTTAGTAGTCAAAAATATAACCATTACAATGGAAAGTTTTCATCATGAATATGTTTCTGCCAAGTGGAAATGTAATACTTTTTGTCGATTAAAAACGATTGTACTCAAAAAATACTGAAACAAGAACGATATATTGCCGCATGCAGCAATGACAGATAATAAGCATGTAATGCGAAATGTGTTGAAATAAACGTTTCACAATTTTTAATAATTTATCACATGATGTTTCCATTAGTGTCAGGCGATCAAAATTGCAAATTAGGCCAGAATATGTTTTTTTGTGGCCTTATTTTCAAAATTTAGTTTGGAAAATAAGCCAAAATTGCTTATTTTCTGGACTTATTTGCATTTTACTTTTTGGTTAATTTTCCACATCTGTCTGACGTAATTTTCGACACTTCCGGCATATATTCGTTATATTCTCCAAACTTAAAATCATAAAAAAAAATTGGCGTATTTTCTTTCGGCGTAATTTCCGCGATCCTATTAAATTCCATGTATTTCAGCAAGACCTTTATGATATGGACGACCGCTACCTAGCCAATGCAAAACTAGCAAAAGTTGATTTTTTTGGTATCAATTAAAGTAATTTGGTTCATTGTTAATCACATATCCAATTTGATAAATTCAATAAAGTTGACTTTTTTTATTGAACACACCAGTTGTGTAAACTCGTTCATGTTCTTAACATCCATACCGGGCCTAAATCCTAGCTACTTCAACCATTTGCGTGTGCGAATTGGAAGGGGCCTACAATTTTACGCTGATTCCAAACTTCCAATTTGAGAGTCATCTCATAGCAATTCATACTCTGGATGTTTGTCGGAATTTCGCAGGAGGGTGGGGCAGTGGAAAAAAACTTTTAAATGTTACTGGGTCCCGGCGTCATTTGAACCTGAGACCTCTCGATCATAAAAATAATAAAAATTTACTCATAATTTACAAGTTACCGGTCAATTCTCAAATAAATATTAGTATTCTAGTTTTATGAAATAGGTCGTAGGTGTATGTGTATATAATATATGCATACATATAAGCACATATTTGACTGAAGTTCAAGTTATGCAAACACTCCTCTTCCATTTAAGATTTGTCAATCAAACCCAAAATCCTCAGAAATATAATAAAGGTAACCTGTCACACTAATGAAAAATATGAATTAACGATTCAAATATAACTGCAGACATGGAAGAGATTCCCAGTTGTCCACATTCCTTATAAGGGGAAAAATGGGGTATGCATTTCAACCAAAATTGACTACCTAAGTAGTAATTTCAACAAGAGCATATGCACAAAGCAGCCCATATACCCAGGCGTTAATTATGATCCATTATCCTTGCAGCTATGTTGTTTCATCCACACCCGTATGCATTCATACGAAAGTAGCTATTATTTATAAAAAAAAAAAGCATGCAGCCAGGATCCATTTCCAACAGTCCACCTTGATAACGAAAGAGTAAGAGAGGGACTGTGTGCTGTGCACCACCGAAGCCTGAATGCATCAGCAACGGTTGGTAATTTCCAAGCTTATAGCGTAATAACATAAAACAATATAACAATAACACGAAACACCATCATCAACCGGAACAACATTAATAAAAATCTGCAGCATCTCACTGCTGAAGCATCCAAAGCACATCCTTCTTCGCCTCAGGGATGGGGCGAAACACTGTTTTATACAATTGTGTTTTTTTTTTGTTTTATAAAAATAAACAAAAGTAGAGTGTATGTATAAAGCCGAGGATAAATTAAAAATTTTAATTATCCTCAAACAAAAAGCAGTAGCGCACAGTAGTACGGTTGAGACGAACGAACAAACCGACGGACAGACAAATAACGACTTCAAGGAGTAAAATAAATTTCTCTTTGTATCATCAGCACATCCTCACCCTCATTCGCAGTACGTCCACAATCCACCGACTCGATCTGGCTCCAACTTAGCTCTGTATATATCATTATTTATGATTATTGTTATTATTTTGTAAATGACAAAAGCGACGAAATAACTGGAAGCACATCCTTCCTTCATCATCCCTTTTTAACTTAATTCCGCAAGTCCCCAAGTTATTGTATAGAAGTGAGACATCATCCTCGTCGTCGGTTGTCTTTGGTTGTAGCCTCGAGCTGGGTGGAGACCCAGACCACTGCATCACCTAGATCCGGAGATGTGTTCCTTTTTTTCTCACGTCAGCAAAACAAATATTAGAAAATTAGAAAGGGAGGAGAACACTAAATACAAATTACATTACCATCGGCATATAAAAGAATCAATTTCCTTCAATTTGAGACTACAATGCAACAAAACATCGAATAGAAAAGTATTCAGTTACATGACTTACGATTACTACAATCCCTGAAGAAGAAGAAATGAAATGAAACCATTTCGCCGCCATTGCTAAGACAACGGCCATCAAAAATTTGCAGCCAACCAAAGTATGGCACATCGCCATCAACCGCTGTGTCGAGCATTACAATAAACAACCACCCAAACCCATTCAGCCCCAGCCTTCGGTGGCGTTAGTAAATTGTATTGGGGGATGAAAATGAAAATTTCATAAATATAAATTTGTGTAAGCCATTGTTTCGCAAAACGGGGGAAGGGGGAGGGGATGGGATGCAGATGAGCAGATATTCGTACATCCAGGGATGCAATGATCCCTTTCGGGGTACTGGGTGCTCTACAGCTGCAGGGGGTGGTTATCCAATCAGAAAGTGAGATGTTTTTTTTTTTTTGAAATGAAGGATTCTGTTGTTATTTTTGTTCGGAAGGTTTTCTGTTGCACGGAGTGACAAGTTTATGTGATTAAATGTAAAACGCATATAGGCGAGATACTCGTACTATGCGTGGGTTAGTTTGCGTGCTTTTAGTGTTCAGTTTTCATTACACGTATCGCATGTAGGGAATTTTTGTGCATTAAGTGTTCCTTAAGGAGGTACAGTTCTGATAAAAAGTAAACGCCATAAAAAAATGTCTTCTTCTTTTCTTTAACGTCGAGGGTATGATCTGGACTAAAGGAAACAGAACCCTCCCACTTTACTGCATCCCTAGCGGTCCGCCCGTAGGGTCCAGGGGTTTTAAGGCCTGCCTCTCTTTCGCGGTTGTATAGGAACGTTGATTGATATCGCCTTTTTGACAGGGTGCGTATGATCTCTCCTTTGAACATGACAATGACAGTTTCAACTGAGCCGGTCGTGCTCTATTTTCTTTCAGATAGGTTCTTTGACGTTAAGGCTTTCTTAGATCTTGGAACTTCTGATTCCATCAAGCTTTGTTACTGCTGATGTCATACAAACCATCCGTTATTTTGTCATATAAATTATATCAATGTCTGGAATCTGTAGGAGCTAGAAGTGCGTCAGAGAACTGGCAGCACAAGAATCCTAATTTTATTTTTTTATTTTTAATTTTTTCGAAATATTGCGATACCCATTCCTAAAGTGACCATACATCCCGCTTTCGGCGGGACAGTCTCGCTTTTAAGCAGTCTATACCGCTGTCCCCAGCGCGTGCCAAAATGTCCCGCTTTAGCAAATAGACGAAAATATGTTATTAGAGAGGAACCTTGACTTACCTACATATTCCATCAAAGCCGGAATACGATGACTTCATTTAAAATGGAATGGCCAAATTACAAGAAACTGACGCTGACGTTGTTCAGGACATAAAAACTGCTGCGGTAGAATTTAATAAAACTAGCAAAGAATACTTGGATCAGTGGAGCCAGTTCAATGCAGAAAAGTCCTTAAGTGGGAAGAAGTACAAAATGTGACCGATCTGCTGATTACACAAGGATTTCTTAGCATCGACCAACGGAAATGAGCTTTCGCTTACTTCTAACTATGTACGAATTTTTCAATAAATTTGGAATACATTTTATATCTGCCTGGAGTTTTTTCTCTTATGAATAAGATATGGACAAGTTAAGTGTCGCAGTTCTGAAAGCCAATTTGATTACCAAGACTAATATCCACAAATCATGCGATGATCGCCGTTCTTACTTGAAAACTAAACCCAACATTTTGAAACCGATTTGCTTCGCTGACAAATACAAGGTGGCGCAAAAGTTGTCACCCGATGTTCTTTCGCTGTAATTTTTTTATGAATGAAAAACTTTGGTTCTGCTTTTGGATTATGTTAATTGGTGTCTTAAGTTTTTTCTGTATAGTTAACTTCACAAATGTCAAAGTAGAATTTACATTTGCCGCCATTTGCAAAAATTATAGCTTCTTCCGATAGGATGATGACTTTTGCGCCACCTTGTATAAGAAGGTTCAGTCGAATAATGATTACCTGCATATTATAAACATGTAGTTTTTATTTATTGAATCATATTGTTTTTTTAGTAACCCTTTTTTAACAATAGCAATTTGAAACTATTTTTTTCCGCTGACAAATATAAACAATTTCTGCGAATGGTGATTAATTCCAATTAAATATTATAACAAATAGTTCTTATTTTCTTTTGTTTTTTTTTAATAAATCGTTGAATAATAATGTTTTTCTTTTTACTGAATTCCACAAGCGTCCCGCTTTGACATAGAAAAAAAAATATGGTCACGTTACCCATTCCCCCCCCCCCCCCCCCCCCCCCCATACCATCCACCTACACACTCACTTTTGATGGATCCATCGTCAGCAAAGAAAAACTGATGCATTTTGGAGTCCGTCACTTTTCATTCAAGCATATAATTCAGGATCGTAATAAATATCAAGAGACTTAAGAATCAATATGCTTCTCTGGTGAACACCGACTTGGATTGCGAACTGCTCGGTGACTCCAGCGGGTCATCTTACTGTTGTATTTACTCCCACATACATGTCCTTGATCCATGTGTACGTAGGTTTCTGGAACTCCTCGTTGTCTTGTCATAATCAACCATCACCATTTGCAAATCCTTCAAGGAATCACGATGTTTTTCCATCATGATCTATAATCTTTTGGTTGATTTAACTGCAACAAACAGGCAGTGGTCATCAGATAGCCCTATCATTCTACGAAATGGGCTATCTTATACCCGCTCAACGATCTTCATGGTATGTAACATCAGCTTGATAGAACTTTAATTATCACAGTCTTGCATATCGCCTTTTCCTACAGTAATCGCCGGATGTGTATTCCTTCGCACAGCTGCCTAACCCGCAGTGCTAACCAAAAATTCCAGGCTTCAAAAATTTTAATTGAAATATGCGGGTACCTTTCTTCTTAAGAAAAACTCTCAAGACAGTTATCCGGGGCACTGTGTATCCAATTTAAAACGTACATCTTATTTTTTAGCTTAGGTACTGGCACTAAGACGATCTCTCTATAATTAATTGTCAAAATCATTGTCAAAACTAGTTATCATTTGGGCTAAAATGTATTATGCAAAGGTTTATAACGGGTCCGCCAAATAACTTTTTTTTTTTGAAAATGCTATAAAAAAAAAACTACTGAATATTTTCTCAAATTTCTTTTTTTATTTGAAAGTACAATCCTTCCGGTTAATAATGGAAAATAATTTCATTCAAATGGCTGCCTCGGCTGGCCATACAGTAGCCTATAGTGGCGTCATACCAAGGTCTTTATGCAAAATTCGTCTCAATGATGTCTCCGAAATGTTCAATTGTTGAGAACGACGGTGAGTTGATGTTGATGGCGCTTCACGCACACTTTCTGCCACAGCAGCAATATTCTCGGGTGTACGCACTGTTTTTGGCTTTTCACGCTTTGGTTTATCGATGAGGATGCCAGTTTCTTTCACTTTTTTCACAAGATAACGAACATACGGAGCTGACAGTGCTTCTCTTCTTCCAAAATCCGTACGCAATTTTCGCACACATTCTGCAACATTACCATGATTTTCAAAGTAATGTCGCAATATTTCCCAGCGTTGTTCTAGCGTATACACAACCATATTCGTTCAGCGGAAGGATAAAACTAATTATCTGTCAAATCAGACATGAGCTAAGTATTACCATTCACGAAATAAGCACTAGTTGAAAAAAAACGTTAGATGGCGGACCCTTTATAATATCTTACCACCAGAGCGCTAAATTAAATTGGTCTCTATGTTTTTTTTCATTTTATTTTATATAAAATACTTAGCCTCTTGACACCTGGCGTCCCTTGGGTAGAACATCAAATCAACACATGTTTGCCGCTATATTTTAGCTACTTTTGATCTTAAATATGGCTAAAAACATTATAATTGCAAATACAGGCGAACTTCACTATAACAAACCTCTATTCAATTAAGCTCTACCTATTTTAAATTGGTTTCAAGTGCACAGCTTTTTCTTTCTATTTTAATTGTGTTTTGATCTCCATATAACGAATTTGCCTACGCCGAATTTTTCTATACAACGAACAACTTTGCAGCTGGAAATCGAACCCTCATACGTTTTTATCTCCATAAAACGAATTTTCTCAAATAACTTGCTGTGACGTATATTGATATGTGTTTTCCCTTACTGTTTCAAGTAACTTTAAGCTACTCAAAGAAAAATCTCTCAGAGATTGAAGAAGTTATATAAAAGTAAGAAAATGCTTTTGTAGTAAAATTTAGTAATCAAACGTCATGACAGAAATCATCATAAGCAAAACAATTGTAAAAGCGACATTGATACAAAGTAAATGTAATTTTGTAAAATATGTTTCCAAATAAATAAATTAAAAAGTTTTTCGTTCAAAACGAATAAAGGAGAAACATGAGTATCTTTACTGGCTGTTTCTTCAAGTGAATCAGAGGAAAATGGTACAGAGTTATAGCTAATATTTGTTGGTGAGACTGAGAGCCTTGAAAAAGTTCTACTACGTTTATTCCATGACAGTCAAAAAATAAGAAGTAATTCTTCTTACTCCGTCGACACTTTCGCATAACCGGGACCTTATTTAAAAATTTCAGCTATGCCACTTCTTTAGAGCTTGCTGTGTTTTACATAACATAGAGACAAGGATGATTTAAATTTCATATCCGAGCTCTCACCTGACTATACACCTGCAGTATTGCAGCATGGAGAAAGTTCTAGAGGAAATCTTGTATGAGATGCAATATACCAATAAATTTGTAGTCCTTCTAATTAACGCAAAAACGACCTGACTCTTAATCTTAATTGATAATATATCTGCTTTGTTACTGAATTCGGCTGATCATTCGTTGATCCTCCATGCCAACCTTCCTTCCGCAATCCTCGGAAAACCAACTGGCCATTATACAGAGAAACTCTATACAAACGTGTTAACTCTGAACTCTTAAATCCCCCCTGTAACTCCAACGAGCTCGACAATAAAGTCGATGAGCTTACTCTGGCCCTTAACGAAGCAATGTCTGCATCGTGTCCCCTCGTACAACTTAGGGGGAAAAAGAAGCCTCAGTGGTGGTCCACTGAGCTGGGACCACTTAGGAAGGAGTGCAGGAGACTCTTCAATCTTGCTAAAACCTCAAAAGCTATAAACGATTGGGACTCCTACAAGGAATCCCTCAAATTATACAAAAAAGAATTAAGGAAAGCCAAAAGAACGTCATGGAGACTCTTCTGTGGAAAAATAGAAGAATCCTCTGAGGCATCTAGGCTAAGAAAAATCCTTGCTTCAAATCCTACTATGCCTAGCTGCCTTAAGAAGGCAGACGGCTCTTGGACGACATCTAGCGAAGAATCGCTCAATCTGCTACTTGATACTCACTTTCCAGGTAGATCCAATATTACCGGCAATTATAGCCTTAACAGGTCACATGCACAGGTAACTTACCCTCACGGTCTGATAACTAGGGACAAGCTGACTTGGGCGCTACAAAGCTTCAAAGCTTTCAAGTCTGCAGGACCGGACGGAATAATACCTGCCGAACTACAAATATCAGCGGATATCATCCTGCCTGTGCTGGAGATGATCATGAAAAGCTGTCTAAATCTGGTTCATATGCCCCGCCTTTAACAACGTTAACACATCTGCAATCGCAAACGCATTGGCAGAACTGAATGTGGATAGCTCGCTTGGTGAACTGATCAATCTACTGCTAAATAGTCGGATTATCAATTCAAAACTGGGCGTAACATCTGCTAGGAGGTCTGTCAGTCGAGGGACGCCGCAAGGCGGTGTTCTTTCTCCCCTTCTCTGGAACTTGGTGGTGAACAAACTACTGATAAACCTGTAAGGGGAGGGCTGCAGAGTGATTGCCTATGCGGATGATGTTGCTATTTCCGTCTCTGGGAAACACCTCAACACCATAAAGGAACTCCTGCAAAAGGCTCTTAACAAGCTAACGAGATGGGCTAATCGGTGCGGACTGGGCGTTAACCCCCACAAAACCGAGCTTGTCCTCTTTTCCAGGAAATATAAAATCCCATATATTGACCCTCCCTCTATTAGCGGTACAAGCTTAACTTTCTCTGACGAAGCAAAATTTTTGGGTCTAATCTTCGATAGGAAGTTAAGCTGGAAACCCAATATACAAGAAAGAGTCAAGAAAGCTACAGTAGCACTTTTCTCTTGTAAAAAAGCCATTGGCAACAAGTGGGGTTTACAACCCCGCATTACGCACTGGCTATATACATCGGTGGTAAGACCAATTCTTACTTACGGGGTGGTTGTCTGGTGGACTGCTCTAGAAAAAGCTATTAACCGCGACAAGCTGGGCAAAGTCCAGCGTTCAGCGTGCCTATGCATTAGCGGAGCACTCCGAACTACTCCCTCCGCTGCTCTGGGCATTCTGCTACACCTGATACCCCTTGATATATTTAGCATGCAAACAGCGGCATGTTCCGCTGTCCGCTTAAAAGCTACCTCGCAGTGGACAAATAACAATATTGGCCACTCCATTATTCTAGACTACTTTAAGTCTCTACCCAGAAACATAGACTACACCATACCCCGTTTGCAGTTCGGAAAAAACTTCCAAATCACCATTCCTTCCAGATCATTCTGGGATGATGATGCATTTGCGAATGATAAATCGATCCACTTTTACACCGATGGATCAAAAACTAGCGATGGGGTAGGTGGTGGAGTCTTCTCAGAAAAGCTAAATCTTAGCCTCTCTTTCCGTCTTTCTGATTACTGTAGCGTGTTCCAGGCGGAAATTTTGGCGATAAAAGAAGCCCTGACGTGGCTGAAGAGGAATGTGATATCCTCAAAGTATATCCGTATCTTCTCGGATAGTCAGGCCGCGATTAAGTCCCTGGACTCAGTCTCTTCAAATTCCGTCATAGCCCAAGACTGCCGATCATCTCTTTCGGAGATGGCAGAGCAGTTCAATATTCACCTCTGTTGGGTGCCGGGGCATAGGGACATTCCAGGTAACTGCAGGGCTGATGATCTCGCCAAAAAAGGAACCACATTACCTCCTTTACCTGATAAAGGTTCCCTAGGTATACCAATCGCTACTTGTAAACTCTTGTTTAAGCTATCCGCAATCGAGAGAACAAACCTTAGGTGGACGAGTAGCAATACATGTCTAGCGACTAAGCGGATCTGGCCAAAGCTGGATCTGCGACGCTCTAAGTGTCTAATCTCATTAAACCGACTGCATATCAGCTCCACTATAGGTATTATCACAGGTCACTGCTTAATAGGCAGGCACGCATCTAGACTCGGTGTGTGCTCAAATGACTTCTGCAGAAGCTGTATGGACGAGGAGGAGGAGGAGACTGTACTTCACCTTCTCTGCACGTGTCCTGCGCTCTCCCATAGAAGAAATCTCCATCTAGGGGACTTCTTGTTCAATGACACAAGCGACTTAGCCAGCACTGGCGCTAGAAGTCTTTCGCGCTTCATAAGAAGCTCCTATTGGTTCAACGAGCAGTGAGGGTAATCCCCAGATCTGTGTGGTACCACAATGGACCTATCATTGGTCTAAGTGTGTTGGCTTTGGCTGACAGCCACGTCTACCTAACCTAACCTAACCTACGGAATTCTTGCATGTGAGACTCAAGCCATCTGAAGCATCCTGCAGGCAAGCAACAGTTTCTGCTACACATCTAAAAAAAAAAACATAAAAACAGACAAACATATCACTTCAGTCTTGAAGAATCACTTCAGTGTATTTGATATAAATATTTTTAAACGTATTGATTTTAAATGAAGCATCACTTCAATCTTAACTTAAAAAACAGAAAAACAAACCTAACGAGCGCAGGCAAATAAAAAAGAAAACAAAAACAACAAACAAAAATAACAAAGTCATTTATGTACATAATAAACTGCTTTGAATAACTACGATCTTAAGCTTTCTTCTATCTTTTCAAGCAATGCCAACTTCCTTCCAGAACGTTCATCTCGGACCTTTTCGCTTTCTCTTTTTCTTCGAGGTGCTTTAGAACTTTTGTCTGAAATTGCGACCAATCCTTCTGCATCGCATCCACTTTCTTGAACATTTTCGACCCCAATCAGGACGGTTGCAGGAGGGCAGCATGCCCCCCATAGGCATTGCACTGTTTATGGAATCTACTTGCGATTTCGCAACTAATCCCATAAACAGTGCAATGCATATGAGGGGACATTCTGCTCCCCTGCAACTCCCCTGCTTGGGGTCACTGTTTGATTTGGAGTAGGTGTGAGGACAAATTGTTGAAAACAGCACCAATGGAAAGTGAAATTACGCCAAATTGACTTCTGCAAAGCGAAATAGGGCCATATGGTTTTTTTTTTACTTTGTGAAATTGAAATAAGGCCATATTTTCAAATAAGGCCATATTTTCAAATATGGCCTTATTATGTAAGGCCTTATTTCACGGCACCCTTTTGGATGTACAGACTGGTACAGCGAAATCAATAGTTTAGTAGGCGCCTCTATCAATAGCTTTTTTGAACCAGCTTCGCATGACGTATCCTTTGTGAGATGTAGTGTTTGCAGCTTCGGAGACTATAAAGTCCCCCATGGGAATAAAATCTTCCCCTTGGCTTTTGATAAACTGTTGAGTAACAGCATTCATGTAGTATGAGTCTGTATATTATTGTTGTTCTTCTAAATGTTTACTTACCGGTTTGCATTTGCTTAAATGTTTAAGGAAAACATTTAATATTCAAATGAGTTCCTTCTTTTTCCATTTGTATACCCTATTCTAAGGGTATATTAATTTTGACGCATAGTTTGTAACATACCATATTGCCCGTAGACCCCTAAAAGTTACTATATTTATGATCAGCATCGATAGTAATGTCGATCTAGCCATGTCCGTCCGTCCGTCCGTCTGACGGCAAAAATTAGGCCTTTAAACTGGGCCTAGAGAGCATATACTCTCTAGGGTCCCGAAATAATCAAGTTTACGAATTTATGAAATCCGCCCACAGATTTTTCCAAAAAAAAAATCGAATTTTGAGCTAGAAAGCTGAAATTTTTTATATATGATCTATGACTCCTAAAACTGCTCGGGAGATAAAATTTTCAAAATCCGCCCACTGACGCGCCCACAATTAAAAAAAATAATTTTATTGAAAAACCAAAGTTTGAGCTAGGAAGCGTTTTTTCTACAAAAGCTTCGTTTTTTTTGATAAAATCGTTTAAATGTTATATAACATTATATAACGTTCTTAACAATTCAACCATACTTAGACTTTTGTCACGCCCACTTATGAGGGATAGGAATAAGAATAGGGTATCCAACAGTTCGCCCAATCGGACTGTAGCCCGTCCCTATGTTTTTAATTTGGCGTATGTTAAGAAAAGAAAAGCAAGATCACCGAAAGAAATTTATATCAGCTAATTTATGACAGCACTTTTAACAGCTGTTTTACAAATTGCCCGAAGAAATTTCTTGGGAAGGAATTATTATTTTTTTCAGTTGATTTGCTCTCTCGTTGCATCTCTCTTTTACGAAATTTGTGTGTTAGGGAACAGCTTTCAGCAGTTTTTAGTAACTTTGAGAAGGTAACTTAAAGTTACTTGAAAAGGTTAGGGAACGCACCTAATAAAACCTTGTACTGAGAATAAATTGAAACATAATTCGGGGACTGCCCAAAAGATGCGAATAACCAAAAAAAAAACATCACTAACAGTTTTGGCAGCACTACCTTTCTCTTGAAAACAAAAAATGATTTATAAACAAAGTTGAAGAAGTAGTTAATGAAATTCATCCCAGCAGCTTAACAACAATTTTAAAAAAATGGCAGTGATTTTAAAAATGAAGAATTACTGAGAGCAGTGGCAGCGGTAAGTGTGTTGGACTACTAATCTAAAGATCTCAGGTTCAAATCCCCCCAGGGGCAAGCAACACCTAAAAAGTTCGCATTCTTACGAACGTCTGACAAACATTCCAGAGTATCAATTGCATGAGAATCTTCTCAAATTTGCCGTTCGGATTCGGTTTTAAATTCCACTTTCGCACAAGCAAAAATGGTTGGCGCAAACAGTTGGGTAAATTTCTTTTTGTTGGTGCTTTTTCACAAGGCATGTTTTACATGGATGTAAGTAAATAGATGCTGGCCACATTTTTAATCGCAAATTGAGATATTTTAACTTTTAAGCTAGTTCACTAAAACTATTGAAGTATCTTTATTGTGCTTGCATTTATCTAAAATGCCATCGGATGTTGATTCATTTCTAACCTTACAAATATGTTCGACCGTGGAATTCGTAAAATTGAAGGCAGACCCATATTGTAAGATCAAGTTTCAAGTCCTATCGGATTTGCTTACTTTTCAGCAATGCAAAGCTCTTTGTTATAACGTTACTGAAAATGCCTATAAATTACCACACGTGAACAAATTTTCAGTCAACACTGTACCTATACAGAATTATTACTGACTTCTTGTTACGGCTTCAAATCTAATCCTTAAAAAATCACCCACTCAATATTCGCTTTTATCATCTTTCTGAATGCAAAACAATACCAAGTGCAGAAATGAGTTTACATCATAAAAAATAAACTCAAAAAGGATAGAAACAGGATTAAAAAAACACACAAACAAACTGCAAGGCAACAAGGAAGAAAATTCCAGAAATCCTATAACAATAAGCAAACAAAATTTCGCCAAGCCTCTCTATGTTTCTACAGAAGGAGACCCAAACCCGTGAGTGGGTGCGCTCTTTTCTGTCATCTAGCGATTGCCATAGCCCAGAATAACAACAACGCCAGGCATTATGAAGGATCATGAAGGCAAAAATTAATCAAAACATTGTATAAAGGAAAATAATCATAATCATAATAATAAAGTAAGACCGAGCATGCTTTTTTGTTTCCCGAGGAAAATGAAATCACAGAACAGAGCCGACTTTAACTAGAAAAAAAAGTGGAATCTGGAATCCTTGCTGCTGCAGTAGGATAAGAAAGAAAGACCTGCCCGGAGTAGGTGAGTAGAAAGGAAAAGACAAATTATTTCAAACATCATAATAATATCATATAAAACGGTGTACAGCAATAATGGAATATGCTGAGAGAAGCCCTTCCCCATAGCCTCAACCCACCGTTCACATCATCCAGTACAACAAAGGACACATTCAAATGAATGACATGAATAGCATCAGGCTCATAGTCGCGTTTCGCGTAGTCGTCATCATTATCATCATCATCAACTAGGAGGCAACGTGTAAACATAATGTGTCAGCTTCTCTAACAGCAAATCCTCCGAGCAACATGCATCTGCGGCAGGTCCTTGTTTGCCTGCCGATGTACCTGCAGTTTATCATCATCACCACTACCAATGCCACCTCCATCATCACAAGCTGCACATGGGGCAAAATTTAATGAAAACATTATGTGATGCGACACTCAAGCGTGGGTGGAGGGCCGGGAGCCCCGAGTAACAATGGCGTCAAGAGTTTAATTACGAAATATGTTTTAATTTTACATTGTCAGAGCTGCAGTGCATACCGGCACGGCACTGTGTGTAAGGACATAACGTCGACATACACGTCATGTTGGCTGGGTACAGTTAGGTGTGGTGCCACCTACTATATGTGTTCATTTGCACATGACAGGATTCTGTGAAAATGCAGGGAAAATAATTCTATTTTTTATTTTATTTTTTTCTTTCCTCATTCATGTGCTAATGTAGGTGATGATGAGATTTCGGAGGCAAAAAGGCTTTTTTTCTATTTCATAATTTTAAATGTGACATTGGGACCATGCAATTAGAATTATGGGAATTTCTAATTTCGGCAACCAACTGCAACAGCAGGTGTTTCAGATCAGGGACTTGCGTTGAGACTAATTAAGTAAGTGCTTCAATTTTTGGGAAACACGCTCAATGATTTTTTTTTATAAAATAATCCATAAGTTGTGAGAAATTATGAAAGGTGACATTTGAAGACAACTCTTTTTTTAGGTCGTCTGGCAGTTGAACGAAAATAAAAGGTTGCCGATATTCGAGATTAAGTTAAATACGAATTTTAAACAAAGTTGTTCTGTCTTGGTTGCAAGGATAACAGATAGTCGCACAAAGAAATAAAACCCCGCACAGGACGCACTCTTGCAGTGACTTCATCGTCGTAAATTACATGACATATTGACCTACTGCCTCTTCTTCCGCTTGAGGTCTCCTGCCGGTTATTAGAATCACCTCACAAAGGCTGAAGATCTTGAGTTGACTACATCTTAATTACAAGAAACTATTCTAGCTAAACTAACTCTATCATTATAACTATTTTTAACTTCCCACTGTAAGTTCTTGTAATGGGATCGATTTTGTGGATCGCGGATTTTGACATATCTCCACGTTTCAAGGTCAGCAGAATCCAAATCCAACGTTTTTATATAGATGTCTGTCCGTGTGTATGCACGTATGTGCGCTCGGAATTATCTTTCGCCACGATTATCTGGAGAACCAAAGATGATATTGACATGGGACCGGGTTTATTCGAAGCGTAATTACGTGACTCAGAACTGATTCAGCGAAATCGGTTCAGCCGTGTGAGTTATGGATTTAATGAATCCCGTCAGTAGCCGAACACTGAGCTACGAGTATGTACACAAATGAAATAAAAACGTCGCTTTCTATTTTATGGTTCTTTATTGTATGAACGCTAAGTTCAGAATGAATATCAATTATACAATGTCTACTTAATATACGCTTAACAATAGAATAGATAACAGTAATCACAGCAAGAGCGATGAAAGACCTGTACAGTGTCTAGTAAATAGCAACCCGTTAATAGCCGGTCATGTACTCATATGTGTTATGATTTTGATCATCTTTGGAGATTTTCCCAAGGTCAACGGAACTTGTGAGAAAGAAAATGTATACTCTCGTTGTTTCCATGCAGGCTGTACGGTACTCGTATATAAATAGTGTTGCAGCTGGAAGTGAACTATGTTGCTGTACATCAGGTACTACGGGCTGCTTTTTACATTTGTTTATTATCTTTCTTATTATTATTTTTATCCTCTTTTCTTAACATATATATGAGTAAATTATAATGGAACAAATTATTAAGAATTTCATTATTGTACAACTAAATCTAAGCTTTTTGATTAATCTAATATTATATAACAACAGTATTTTATTTAATTCAATTTCTTATGATCATGTTTTAAATCACCTAATATTTTGTGTTTATTCAAAATGGAGAAGTAATAACACTATAATATTTAAATACTACGTCATTTAAATTTGTTTTTTATTTATTTTTATTTTTATAACATGTATATAATATACGAGTAGGTAGGTATATGTCATTTGTTCGCTTAAGAGAAAATACTTAATAGAAAAAGTTTAGAATATAACCAAATACATTCATTCAATTATCAATCTTTTTGTTTTGTTAATATTTTTTTTTGTTTTTTACGTTATAGAAAAGTTACTCTTGTTTTGATTATTTCATTGCTTGGTACTTCTTTTTTTTTAGAGTAGTCCCTACCTGTATATTTTCTATCAAATTCAATTTCTTTTATTGGATTTTGGTACCTATACTTTCTTTTGATTATTTGCCTATCACGTTTTAATCCCGCTTTATCCGTAAAATAAGTTTTGCCTTTTCCCTTTGCGTCTTTAATTATATATCATGGCAAATTTTTAATATTATGGAAACCTAAGTTTTTAACAAGTTCTCTCTCTCTGTACTTAGAAGGTTCTGCTCGTGTTTCATTTACTTTATTTATATGTTTTTCTTTATTTTTGTGGATTCTATCCTTAAGGTTTTCCAATTCTAATTTGTTAACTGTAACATGTAAGAAGTCATTGGGTTTATATTTTGTGGTGGAATGAATAGTATCGTTATAAAGTTCAACTGCTTTGAAAACCAACATCCTGTCGTCAGTATCTATATTATCCTTATTGAGCTTAAACAATCGTATGTGTTCATTAAGTGTTAAATGAAAACGCTCTATAACAGAATTACCGGTATGGGTATTGGGAGATGTGAAGTGATAGAATATATTTTCTTGATTTAGGAATTGTTTAATATACGCGGTATTGAATTCATTATCAGCCACTATTTTAACTGGCTTTCCTAATATTGCGAACCTTTGTTTTAGTACATCAACTATTGTTATTGAATTCCTATCTATTAAAGGGTGAATGGACACGTGTTTAGTCAATTTGTCAATGCATGTTAGGAACATATTATTCTTATTTAAAAACCATATATCGATGTGGACTATTTCATTGGGTTTATCAGGTGTCTCAGTAATCATTAATTTTGGCTTTATTGGATGTCTGTCGTATTTACACATGTTACATGCTATGCAATTATTGATATATTTATATATCTCTAATCTCAGATTTGGAAAGTAACATAACTCTTTTAGAACTAAATACGTTTCCTCAATCCCCCTATGATTTCTGTCTAAATGGGTATTTTCTATTAGATCTAGTAGTTTTTCTTTGCATGTTATGTCCTTTACAAACTTTGAGCACCTTAGCATTTTCATAGTTGGTAAATTTGAAAAATATTTTATTATGGTTTTTTGAAACTGTTTGAATATGTTATCGTCTTTGCAAAAGATTCCTATAGTCCCCTTAATAGGTAATAGTTCATTAAGGAGTTTTAAAACATATGCCTCATCATACTCTTTAAGGCTAATAAGTGATCTTCTCTTTTTCTTGAACAAAAACTTGGTTGTGTATGAATTATTTATACCATTTTCTAATACTAATTGATTTTTATAAATGTTTAATGGTGTTTCGGTTATATAAATATGATCGTTTAAATTTTCTTTGCCGCTGTGTATTGTAGCTGCGTCCGATTTAATGTCGTTTTCAACCACACAATTAATTTCTAGGCGACTTAAAAAATCAGCAACAACATTTTCTTTTCCTTTTATATACTCAATATCAAAGTCGAACTCGTTGAGTTTTATTTTCCATCTCTGAAGCTTTGAGTTGGGTTCTTTCAGAGAATTTAACCACAATAGAGGTCTGTGGTCTGTCTGGACTTTGAACTTACGGCCAAATAAATATGGCCTAAAATATTTAGTTGCCCATACTATAGATAACAGTTCTTTTTCTACCGTACCATAATTTATTTCATGGCTGTTTAAAGTTCTGGATGCATAAGCTATTGGGTGATGATTTTGTGACAATACTGCCCCCAATGCTGCATTGCTAGCGTCGGTAGTTAAAATGAAGGGCTTTCCAAAGTCAGGGTATGCTAGGACTGGACAAGTACATATAAGTTCTTTAAGTTTATTAAAGGACTCAATGTATTGTCTGTCTTTGATGTTAATTTTATTACCCTTTTTGAGACACTTTGTCATTTGGAGGCTTACTCTAGAATAGTCCTTGATAAACTTTCTGTAAAACCCTGTAATGCCTAAAAACGATTTAATTTGCTTTACTGAGTGAGGTAATTTGATTTCCTTGATAATTTTTATTTTATTTGGATTGGGCCTAATACCTTCATCTGATATAATATGTCCTAAATACTCAGTTTCTCGTTTCATAAAATTGCATTTGTCAATTTGCAGTTTTAGGTTGTAGTCAGCAAGTCTTTTTAAAATTTTATTAAGTGAATCGATATGCTCTTGCAGCGACGTGGAAAAGATAAGTATGTCGTCTAGGTATACTACGCAAATTTTATTTAGATAACCAACCAGGACTTCATTCATCATTCTTTGGAAAGATGCCGGCGCATTTTTCAACCCAAATGGCATACGTTTGAACTCGTAGTGTCCATTTGTAGTTGAAAAAGCTGTTTTATGCATATCTTCCTTATTAATAGGGATTTGATGGAATCCTTTTGCTAAGTCCAGTGATGAAAAATATTGCGCATTTCCCAATTTTGAAAATATATCCTCTATATTATGGATTGGAAACTTATCTTCCATGGTTGCATCGTTAAGTTTCCGATAGTCCACTACAACGCGCCATTTTTCCTGACCGGAATTATCAACCTTCTTCGGTACAATCCATATAGGAGCATTGTACGGACTAGTGGAATTAACGATAATTCCTGAACTGAGCATTTCTGAAATTTGTATATCAACCTCATTTTTGTGTGCCTCAGGATATCTATATGTTTTTGAAAATATTGGGATATCATTTTTGGTCGGTATTTTGTGGGTGCATTTTACCACTGATGTTAGTTTATCGCCCTCAAAATAAAACACTTTCTCAAACGTATGAATTGTAGCGATTAATGATTTTATTTCTTCCTTATTCAAATGATCTAACTTCAATCTATTTAAAATTGAGTCTATATTTGGTTTTTGAAAAGAAATATCTTCTGTATGATTACTTAAGCTATGAATTTCTGCTTCAGTTAATTGGGATTGAGAACTTGAAAATATTAAAGGTAAAGAGGTTTCTTTGGTTATTAATTGTAAACTATCAAGGTCAATTTTTGCTTGCAACGGTTTTAAAATGTTACAGCCAATTATACCATCAAAGTCACCGTTCATTTCTACTTCAAGCATTTCAATGTTTGTTACTTGTCTACTAAATTCCTTAAAAAGTGGGATTGTTATTTTGGAGCCAACAACTATGTCTGAGTTAATTGATTTGAGTAACAATGGTTTACTAAGTTCTGTTTTGAAAGAACTATGAAACAATCCTTTTTGAATGAGCGAAGTACCTGATCCAGAATCTATCAACAGTTTAATAGGAATTGAACTTGTTTTTACTATTATGCAGGGAAGAGCTCGGGACTGGTCGATTATAAATTTAGTGACTGATATGTACTTGCATTTTGCATTTCTGCACTGGATGGTGAATTTCCATCCTGTATGTGTTCCACTTCCATTATTTCATCATAACTATTTCTTAATCCTGTATTATGCTGTCTAAAATTTCCTGAGTTATTTTGCTGGATTTGTCCTGAATTACGCGGGTTCAAATTTCGAAAGTTGCCTGATCTAGTATTTACATTTTGAAAATTCCCTGAGTTATTGCGTTGAAAATGTCCTGAATTTTGTGCATTCGAATTTGGAAAATTGCCTGTTCTTGTACGTACATTTTTAAAATTACTTGGACTATTTTGCTGAAAATGTCCTGAATCGCGTGTATTAGAATTTGGAAAATTGCCTGATCTTGTGTTTAAATTATGAAAATTATTCGAGTTATTTGGTTGAAAACGCTCTGAATTAATTTGAAACTGTCTTGGATTATCATACCTAGCGCTCCTTGAATTTTGTTGTCCTGTATAAGTTTTTACGTGTCCGTGATTTGGAAAATTGCTAGGGTCAAATTATCTTAAATTATAACTTGTATTTGTAAATGTACGATAAAAGTTATCAGTATCAACTAAAATTGATTTTGCTTCCAAAAAAGTAGATGGGTTTCTTGCGTTTAAAATAATCTTAGGCTCACTAGGTAGCTTGCCAACAAATAATTTTAATGCCGTTTCTTCATTGAGCCTATTATTGTACCAAGCTGGAATATCTTCACTAAGATTTGTTTTTATGTTTAATTTTGTCAAAAGATGTTGTACTTGGTTATACAGCTTTTCGACAGAGTTGTTAAATTTTATCATTTTTATTCCATTAATTATATTTTCAATGGTTTCCTTTATATTACAATTTGCTTTTAATACAGCTTTTATCTCCGGCCATTGCGACGGATTATTATTATTAATTAACATTAAATTTGCATCACCTAATATTTTTTGCTTTATGCGCAAATCCGAAATTGGTTTCAAATGTTCATTTATATTATTTGCAAATACATATATATAATCAATATGCTTAATAAATAAATCTAAATGTTCCGGTAGCCCGGTGAAATCAGTGACTCCAGCCACTAATGCGATAAGATCTACATTGGCCATACCTGTTGTTCTCGGCAACTGCTTTTTCTTTATTTTATTTTTTCCAAACGGTTTTTCGTCGACTGCTCACACTGCAAGCCCACAAGTTAGAGTTCTGTTTTTAATTTTCACTTTTTTATAACTGTTTTATTTATTTTTTATATATTTATTTGTTGTTCTTGTCTTTAAATAGTTAAATATTAAGGTAACATTGTTCACTGAATGTACTCACTGTCATGTACTCATATGTGTTATGATTTTGATCATCTTTGGAGATTTTCCCAAGGTCAACGGAACTTGTGAGAAAGAAAATGTATACTCTCGTTGTTTCCATGCAGGCTGTACGGTATGGTTCAGTATACATGACTAGTGGGGTCAATGCTATTAGTGGGAAATTTTGAAATGTGGTTAACCATAAGATATGGTTAAGAATTATTTAATATTAAAAAATGCTCTTTAATATTGTTCATGGAAATTAAATGTTGTTAATAACAGCAAAGTGTGATATATATTAATGCAACAATTGTTATGAACACGGAGACCTGTAAATTTACATGTATACAAAATAACGGAGCACAATGTAATAATGATTTGCTCAATGACAAATGACAATATATAGTACAAATAAAGGCAAATTATTAGCTTCCCAGTGGAAGTTCTTGTAATGGGGCCGATTTTGTGAATCGCGGATTTTGCCATATGTCCACGTTTCAAGGTCACCAGAATCCAAATTCAACGTTTTTATAGAGATGTCTATCCGAGTGTATGTACGTATGTGCGTATGTACGTATGTGCGTTCGGAATTATATTTCTCCACGATTATCTGGAGAACCAAAGATGATATTGATATGGGACCGGGTTTATTCGAAGCGTAATTACGTAGCTCAAAACTAATTAAGTTTTCAGCGAAATCGGTCCAGCCGTTAGTAAATAAATAACTAAAAAAATGTGGTCTGGGTTCGACCCGCAAGGTCCACACGACTAACTTCCCAGTGGGATCAATATGATCTATCCGATTAGTGGGAAATTTTGAAATGTGGTTAACCATAAGATATGGTTAAAAATTATTTAATATTAAAAAATTCTCTTTAATATTGTTCATGGAAATTAAATGTTGTTAATAACAGCAAAGTGTTATATACTGTTAAATAGAATCGATGGAGTAAAAGACGATCTGATTGCGTTTAAGACTAACAAAGGAATGAACGAGTTTATTAGGTTAAAAGCATGTGAAAACATAGGGGCGGGCTACAGTCCGCTTGGGCGAACTGTTGGATACCCTATTCTTATTCCTATCCCTCATAAGTGGGCGTGACAAAAGTCTAAGTATGGTTGAATTGTTAAGAACGCTGTACATATTCTGTTACATAACATTTAAAAGATTTTATCAAACAAAAACGAAGCTTTTGTAAAAAAAACGTTCCCTAGCTCAAACTTTGGTTTTTCAATAAAATTATTTTATTTAATTGTGGGCGTGTCAGTAAGCGGATTTAAAAAAAATTAACACATGAGCATAGAGGACCACTAGAGAGTATATATTATAAATTTCAGCTCCCTAGCTCAAACTTTGGATTTTCAAAAAAAGTTTTTTTGTAAATTGCGGGCGTGTCAGTAGGCAGATTTTGAAAATATTTACACATGAGCATGGAGGGCTCCCTAGAGAGTATATATTATAAATTTCAGCTCCCTAGCTCAAACTTTGGATTTTCAAAAAAAGTTTTTTTTTAAATTGTGGGCGTGTCAGTAGGCGGATTTTAAAAATATTTACACATGAGCTTAAAGGGCCCCTAGAGAGTATATATTATAAATTTCAGCTCCCTAGCTCAAATTTTGGTTTTTCAATATAATTGTTTTATTTTTTTGTGGGCGTGTCAGTGGGCGGATTTTGAAAATTTTATATCCCGAGCAGTTTTAGGAGTCACAGATATTATATATAAAAAATTTCAGGTTTCTAGCTCAAAATTTGATTTTTTCCAAAATTTTGTTTTTTTGAGTTTGTGGGCGTGTCTGTGGGCGGATTTCAAAAATTCGTAAACTTGATTATTTCGGGACCCTAGACAGTATATGGTTAAAATTTCAGTTCTCTAGGCCCAGTTTAAAGGGCTAATTTTTGCCGACGGACGGACATGGCTAGATCGACATTACTATCGATGCTGATCATAAATATAGTAACTTTTAGGGGTCTACGGGCAATATTAAGGTATGTTACAAACTATGCGTCAAAATTAATATACCCTTAGAATAGGGTATAAAAACGTACAAATTATAAGAAAAAGGAAGTGAAAGAGAAAGATGATGACTTTCTTAGATTGACATAATAATATTAGTTAAAAGATGTCGCTAGAAAGCTATTGTATAATATAGGGTGTTTACAAAGTTTTATAATTGAGTTTAATTATTGCTTTAACATATACATACATATATTAATGCAACCAGTGTTATGAACA
The DNA here is from genome assembly GCA_949715645.1 of Portevinia maculata. Classification (NCBI taxonomy): domain Eukaryota; kingdom Metazoa; phylum Arthropoda; class Insecta; order Diptera; family Syrphidae; genus Portevinia; species Portevinia maculata. The sequence goes on along the minus strand of OX454526.1, from coordinate 78,248,503 downwards.
CGGAGACCTGTAAATTTACATGTATACGAAATAGCGGAGCACAACGTAATAATGATTTGCTCAATAACAAATGACAATAAATAGTACAAATAAACGCACATTATTTTAGTTATTTATTTACTAACAAAAAACGGCTGGGCCGATTTCACTGGAAACTTAATCAGTTCTGAGTTACGTAATTACGCTTCGAATAAACCCGGTTCCATGTCAATATCGTCCTTGGTTCTCAAGATAATCGCGGCAAAAGATGATTCCGAACGCACATACGAACATACGCACAAACTTACATACACACACAGAGACATCTCTATAAAAACGTTGGATTTGGATTCTTGTGACCTGGAAACGTGGAGATATGTCAAAATCCGCGATTTACAAAATCGGCCCCATTACAAGAACTTCCACTGGGAAGTTGAAAATAGTACAAATCATCAATTTCAAAATTCAGCTAGTTTGCCCTTATTTTTTTAGTTATTTATTTATTAACAAAAAACGGCTGGACCGATTTCGCTGAAAACTTAATCAGTTCTGAGTTACGTAATTACGCTTCGAATAAACCTGGTCCCATGTCAATATCATCTTTGATTCTCCAGATAATCGTGGCGAAAGATAATTCCGAACGCACATACGTACATACGCTTTCTTTCGAAGGAGCCCAGTATCAGCTCTCTCTTCCTGCTTATCGTCCAGCACTCAGCGCCATAAAGCAGAACTGGCAGGATAAGGGTTTTCTATGTAAAGCATACATTTCGTCCTCCGAGGTAGGAGTTTTGAACCCAGTTGTCTTGCCAAACCGAAGTAGCAGCGGTTTCCTAGGGTAATTCTGCGCCGGATCTCCATTAAGGTTTCATTCGCGGAGTTCATGTTAACTCCGAGGTAGATGAACTCCTTAATTACCTCGAAATTGTTGCTATCAATAGTGAGTTTTTGTCCTAGACGGTGGACAGATGTTTTTTGTTTGTTGATAGCATGTATTTGGTCTTGTCCTTATTTACTACAATGCCAACAGATTTCGCCTGTTCTTCAATCGCCGTGAAAGCTTCTATCACGGAGCGCTGTGATCAACCGATGATGTCAATATCGTCCGCATAACCCAGCAGCTGAACGGACCTGTTGAAGATAGTCCCTTCCGTGTTGACACCTGCACTGCACACTATCTGCTCCAGTACGAGATTGAATAAATCGAATCGCATGATAGCGCTTCCCCTTGCCGAAATCCGGTGTATGTTTGAAATAGTTCGGAGCTACTTCCAAACTGTACGTTGCAGCGCGTGTTTTCCAGTGTCACGCGACACATCTGAGTCAGTTTTGCCGGAATTCCGAATTCGAAATTCGTTGGTCTTTTCCAGGATTTGCCTCAGTGTGAAAATTTGGTCTACCTATAGTCGATCTGCCTGGCCACAAGCCACACTGGTATGTGCTGATAAGTGTGTTGCAAAATGGTTTAAAACGTTCACACAGTACGTTGGAAAGGATCTTATATGCGACATTAAGCAGGGATATGCCTCGATAGTTCTTGCAAGACATAGGATCGCCTTTTTTTGTAAATGGGGCAAATCGAAATTGCTTGTACGAAAATTGGAGGGAATAATACGATGACTGTAATATCTTTGTTTAATAAATTACCCGAAAAACATAATATGTACAAGTTTGTGTTTTCTATATAGGCCAGAAGCACCATCAAATACAATTGATGCAGATGCTGCGCAATGTCAAATAAATGATATTATTCTTACCTCATTCAAAAATAGTTGCAAGGTTAAAAGAACCGTGGTTAAAAGGTGCGTACCATGGTGGAACGATAACCTTGAGTCTATTCGAAAGAGGGTGAGAAAGCTTTTTAACAAAGCCAAACGCACCGGCACATGGGAACAATATAAATCCATGCTGACCATATACAACTTAGAGTTGCGCAGATCCAAAAGAGCCTCATGGCGTGCAAACTGTGAGAAGATAGAAAAACTTCCAGAGGTGGCACGCCTCCAAAGGGCCCTGTCAACGGATCAAGAAAAACGCATGGGATTGTTAATTAAATCAGATGGTTCAATCACACGCGACCGGGAAGAAACGCTGAAAACTTTGCAAAGGATTATTGACATTCACATTAGAGAATGCATATCAAAAAGCATGCCTCTGCACCCCCACCAATATGCGTACCAAAAGGGCAAATCCACGGAAGGCGCTCTGTTATGACTAACTACAGAGATAAAAAACGCCTACCGTTGCAAAGAGATCGCACTTTGTGCCTTTCTGGACATAGAGGGTGCTTTCGACAACACTGGATATGAATCCATATCAAATGCTTTGTACCATAGAAATATAGATAAACCAACTATTAAATGGATCAAAGCGATGCTGGAAAGTCGCAAAATAACTTCCTCGTCAGGAACGACCTCAGTATCAGTAACAGCCGTAAGGGGCTGCCCACAAGGGGGAGTACTCTCACCCCTTCTGTGGTCATTGGTCATCGATGACCTGCTACACAAGATGAGCAGTTTGGGCTACACCACAATTGGGTACGCCGATGATATTGTCATCATAGTTAGGGGCAAAGACTCAATAGGAGTCACATCAAAAATTAAAAATGCTCTAAAGACAGCCATAGACTGGTGCATTAAGGAAAATCTTTCCATAAATCCCAGTAAAGCCGTCATCGTTCCTTTCACTAAAAGGAGGAAATTAGACCTAGGCCTAATCACAATAAACGACACGGTCGTAGAGTATTCCGACGAAGTCAAGTATCTTGGAGTAATCCTGGACAAGAGACTTAACTGGAACTCTCACATAAACAACAAAATCAGTAAAGCTAATATTGCTTTATGAGCCTGTCGTCGCACATAAGGTAGAACCTGGGGAATCTCTCCAAAGATCGGCCACTGGATCTACACAGTGATGATAAGACCCATCATAACATACGCCTCCATAGTATGGTGGACAAAATCCACACAAAAGGTCGCAATAGAGAAGCTCAAAAAGGTACAACGGCTTGCGTGCCTTGGTATCTCCAGAGCCATGCGTACCTGTCCAACAGCTGCCATAGAGGCAATAACAGGAATTATACCCCTCCACATATACGTCCAAAAAGTGGCGATCCGCAGTGCAATAAGTCTAATACAGCTAAACGAGATAAGTCTTAATGATCATCCGGAACTTGAGACCCTTCTCGATGAACTGCCAGAATTTAACATGAACTGCGCGGTCACAGACCGCATTCAAAAAACACTATGCTTCAACAAACGGTTCTCCACGGAGATACCCAAAAGAGAAGCATGGGTTAGCAATAACCCACCAAACAGCCATAACGGCATAAAGTGGTATACGGATGGTTCTAAAATGGAAACGGGGGTAGGAGCGGGAATATACGGACCACACCTACGCTTTACGATACCCATGGGAAAAAGTCCCAGCGTATTTCAAGCGGAGCTCCACGCCATTCAAGAATGCGCCAGCCACATTATCTTATCTGGCATAAAAGGTGCAACCATTCATATTTTCACGGACAGTCAAGCAGCTATAAACGCCCTTAGCTCGTATACCATTGACACCAAATCAGTCATGTACTGCTTCAATACCCTACAAATACTCAGAACAAGAAACAAGACCAAATTATGGTGGGTTCCGGGTCATGTCGGGATAGAAGGTAACGAAAATGCCGACGAACTGGCCAGAAAAGGTTCAGAAACACCTTTCATAGGTCCCGAACCTTTCTGCTGCACTCCTAGATCAGCAGCAACGGCAGCAATTAAAAGCTGGGAACATAGAAAATGTATCTATCATTGGGATAACATCCCAGGTCTAAGACAGGCCAAACGAGCCATTCGGCCCTTCAATCATAATGCCAGCAAATGTCTAAACCTAAGCAGGCATGATATCAAAAACCTAGTAGGTTACCTTACTGGTCACCACGGTTTAAGTTATCATCTACACAAAATGAGAATAGCAGATTCTCCTGAGTGTCGACTCTGTCTTGAAGAGGACGAGTCAGCTGAACACATTTTATGTGAATGCCGAGCCCTTAATGGAATTAGAAAGAAGATCTTTCTCAGGGAACAATTGAGCTCCGAGGACATAAAGAATTCTTCTACTGGTAAAATTGTCCGCTTTACACGGAAAGTGGAAATTTTACTAGTTTAAAATTTTTCTGGCCCATACGGTACAAAAGATCTTTTAGGTCGAAGTACCCCCCCTTTTATAAATCGCCTTGGCGAGCCAGGATTTAAAAAAAAAAAAAAAAAAAATATAGGCCGCTATATGAGTCGAGCCTATATATATTGTTGGAATTAGACTTTAATGTTTTCATAACAATAAGTGACGTTATTTGCAATTGCGTTTCACCCAGAGGTGGTGCTGGAGGATCGTTGGTGGATTACCACACACATCCAACGCATACGCGCTTTTTCCTCGTTATGCAACCTCTTTATGCTGTGAGTGTTCCTCTGAAATTTGGTCGAAATCGGTTCACCAAGTTTGCCTTGCAATTTTGTTTGTTACTAAAAAACATGTATTTCGTTTTGTCAGGCGCAGCAAGACAAGGTATAAGACAATAATTTTGTAGTCTACTCGATCATTTTGACCAATACGGTTCTTATGCACGGGCAAAGCTGGACGGGTGCAGCTGTTTATACCGTATTCTAAGGGTATATTAATTTTGACGCATAGTTTGTAACATACCTTAATATTGCCCGTAGACCCCTAAAAGTTACTATATTTATGATCAGCATCGATAGTAATGTCGATCTAACCATGTCCGTCCGTTCGTCCGTCCGTCGGCAAAAATTAGGCCTTTAAACTGGGCCTAGAGAGCTGAGATTTTAACCATATACTCTCTAGGGTCCCGAAATAATCAAGTTTACGAGTTTTTGAAATCCGCCCACAACACGCCCGCAAACTCAAAAAAACAAAATTTTTAAAAAAAATCGAATTTTGAGCTAGAAAGCTGAAATTTTTTTTATATGATCTATGACTTGCTCAGGATATAAAATTTTCAAAATCCGCCCACTGACACACGCCCACAATTAAATAAAACAATTTTATTGAAAAACCAAAGTTGAGCTAGGGAGCTGAAATTTATAATATATACTCTCTAGGGGCCCTTTATGCTCATGTGTAATTTTTTTTAAATCCGCCTACTGACACGCCCACAATTAAATAAAAAAAATTAATTGGAAAACCAAAGTTTGAGCTAGGGAGCGTTTTTTTTACAGAAGCTTCGTTTTATTCGATAAAATCCTTTAAATATTATATAACAAAATATGTAGAGCGGTCTTAACAATTCAACCATACTTAGACTTTTGTCACGCCCACTTATGAGGGATAGGAATAAGAATAGGGTATCCAACAGTTCGCCCAAGCGGACTGTAGCTCGTCCCTATGTTTTTTTTTATAATTTTGTCTGATTCCGGTTTCAAAGATTTTAAAAAAACATTACTTCTCTTAAAACGGCTCTTATGAATATGAATATTATGATCATTTATGGGGTATAGGATTATTTCTTTAACTGCGAGAATTTAATCAGAGTTAAAGGGATCGGAACCCTCCCACTTTGTCCGCCTGTGAGGTCCACCGGTTCGACCTCAATAAATAATGACAGGCTTCTTCTGCATACGCAGATTTTCACAAAATATTTAAATAACTCCACATAGAAAAAATTCTATATCTGAAAAACCGGTGAATTGACTTCAAAGAAATTCTGTACTTTAGCTTATTCGCAATCTAATTTTTGGGTCACGTGATAATTATCAGTGATAAACAAATTAAATCAAAACAAAAATGTTTCGATGCGCTGCTAGAAAATCTATACAAACAGGTTTTAACTTACTACCTACCTAGAGTGGGCTTGCTGGAAAAGAAAAATCATATCTACATATTGTTTACATTATTACGATACTTTTTTCTGATTTAAGGAGTATAGACATTGGCTAATAAGAAAATTGGTTACAAAATCTTATTTTTAATGTTTCTTTGAACCCCTGTTTCCTAGTTTTGTAAGTTTACATATAGCTTTAATACATAAATCTTTCTTATCTTATTATGTTAGACATTGAGATTAGGCCTAGTTATTTGAATGCCTGCATTTAGCTGCCAAGACCACAATTTTAACTGTTGCGTTGGCGTATACGCATTATTTAAATGTTGTTGTTTAACCCCTCACATTTTGCAGCTGTTAATTGCTTACAATATTTAGTTAGCTCAAAAATGGTTTTTCGTATCCCTTAAATATAAATAGTGCTACATAGTGCTTGCATTAAGTTGGTTTTAAATGTTTGTGATTTATAATGGTCAAGAAATAGAGCGTGGTAAAGCATTCTAAATTTGAGAAGGAAGGCTATGGAACGATCCGTTGTGTTTTATTGTACGTCAGGGTTAAGTGATGCGTATTCCGGCATCGCCTGCACTGCAGCAGGATTTTTCAAAGTTTGGCAAGTGTTTTTAGGGTGTGTAAACGTGCCTCTACAGAGTTGCGTCGAAAACGTGGCTCACAACCGTCGTGGTAGATCATGAATCGTTTTCTGTGTCTTTGAAAGTTCGGACCGTCCGCCCGCGCCAAACAATTACATTTCGTTTTACGGGGTGTTTTGGGTTATGTGTTATATTCACCCTACGTTGCAGACCTTCCGTCTGTTGGGAGAATGTTGGTCCGTTGGGAGTCCCCTGACGGTCCTTATTGTCAGGCTCACCATCCAGACTTACTGAACCACCTGCGTCGTCCCCAAGCATCACATTCACCGCCCATCGTCTCTTTAGAGCGGCTCGTCGACCACCGACCGAGCGAACAAAAAAAATTGTTTATTACGTATGCTGATAGTTACGTGAGGGAAATAACGCCAAATTTTGATTAGAAAAATCCCAGTAAATTGTCCATTCAAAATGTTTCTGTAGCTTAGTTTTGTTAAAATGGAAAAAAAAAACCGGAAAAATAATAAGGAAAAAATGCCAGACACAACATTTTTTTCTTTTTTGAATCATACGCTTCGTGCGTTATGACAGATTTGACTACAACAAGGATGCTTTAATTTTTCTTTCCGCACACTACAGCTGACACCCGCCTCACGCGTAGTTTCGCCGTTCGTTACGCAATCCTCCCCGCTGCGCCATTTGGGTTATTTATTAAATTACTTTCTCACTCACGAACTATCATATTTAAAAATAAAAGAACATTTGGTCTTTTTTCCAAAAAGAAATAGGAAATCAGGCCAGTATTACGAGTAATATAAATTTTCTGGCCGAATTTCCTTTTTCCTTGCTGGCAATTCCCCAAGTTTCTGGCGTATTTTCGAAAAATATTATTTTGACTCATAGTTTGTAACATACCTATAGTTACTATATTCCTGATTAGGATTGATAGTAATAACGATCCTCTTCGGATTCGGCTTAAAAAAGAAAGTGGTTGGAGAAGCTAGGTTTTAGGCCCTGTATGGGCCAATCTAATATTTATATTTAGTAGTAACGATCTAGCTATATTGGTCTATCCATCCGTCTGTAAGCTGAAATTTGAAATCTCTAGGGACCCGAAATAATCAAGTGTAAGATTTTTTTAATTCGCCCAATGACACGCGCACAATTACAAAAAAAACTGTTTTATCGAAAATTCAAAGCTTGAGCTAGGATGCGGGAATTCAATATATTTTTAAAATCATTGTAAATGAAAATCGTATTCTTCTCAAAGTATGAAGATAGCAAAAATGTGACCTTATTTCGCTTTGTGAAAGTGAAAGCGTCATTTATTGTCAGTGTTCGGGTAGAGGTTTTTCCAATCGAGAACTTGGGAAAATTCGATTTTTTTGTTTCGAGAAAAATCTCAGTTCTAGTTAAAGAGCAAAACAAATAAATCAGCGGAAAACTCGACTATGCAAAAATCGAACGAAATAAAAACTTTGCAACATGACCGTACAATAACGAGTATTTTCAATTTTATTCAACGTTCTTTACAATACCTCGGTCTTGTGGTAATTTACTTTATACATAGTTACAAATCTTAAAAAATATGGCGAACCTTGGTACTAAGTCGCGAAATTCAAATTTTAGTACAATTATGGGAATGCATTAAAAACGATACAATAGTGTTGTGACAATAAAGGTATTAAGAACTAATTATTACAACGATTTAAGAGTATGTGACCCATCTGTTAGCTTACACACTGCAAAAGCTGGAAGGCATAATACTATTACCTACAAAAACACGGATTAAACCTTGCTGAAGGAGCCATATCCAGGGATGAAGCAAGTAGCAGAGAATGCCAGCTGCGGCCACTCATCCATTGATATTCTCTTGCAACTAGAACGATGCTGCAAGATTTAAAAGACGAATTGGATGTCGCCATGAAGATAAAAAGAGCACGCCTTTTAAAATTTACCGCTGAAGATCTGAAACCATCACTTCTCTTCAACTAAAATGAGGAGCATAATTAATGAAAATAAAACCGGTGCGGAAATGAATTACTTATTTTAAAGCTTGTGTTGAGAGCAGAGATATCTCCATCTTTCCTCGGTTGCAAACTTCCTTCAAATCAACTTCGAAAAGAAGCATTGTTGGTTTTGTTCCCGAAATTGACTTTTATGACATCTACAGCTGGATGATGAGCCCATTTTCCTACCCGAAACATAAACGTACTAGAGGAACGAATAATTTGTTTTCCAAACTTTTCCTTTTACTTAAGATCAGCGAAGACAGCAGCTTAAAACAGAAATACCCTGAAGAAAGCCAAGAAGAGTTCTAGATGCACGTGTATTCATTCAAACAAAAAAACGATGCAGGAGCAAACTTTCTGGGTCAAGTACGAGTAGTTTCAGGGCGAAAATAATTGAAATTCCCATATGTATAAAGGAAAGACTAATGGGAACTTCATCCAAACAGTCTCATTCATCGCATTAAAGACAACTGAGCATTAAATTTAAACTGTTTTTTTCTTTTTTTCCTAAGTATTCAATCTACTCGAAAATAGGGGTCCGCGAAATTTGTTTAGCCCGACAAGGGTGGCGCGGCGGAAAAAGTTGGAGAACCCCTGCCGTAGATTACTCTTTCATCGCTGCTTTAACTCGAAAAAATAAGTTTGATCCTAACTTTACACTTCAAAAAATGACAGCGCCAATCCAAAATCCGTCCCCTATTTGATTTCTATGCAAACACCTATGCACACAAAGAGTAATGGGCTGTTAAGTTGTTTTTTTTCGTTGGAGGCAATTTGAGTGAATCTCTCGAGATCGCTTATCTGAAATAATTCATCTGTGGCCAAAAAAGGAATACGACAACCAGTGAATGCTGTCATCAGCGAACGAATGGATTAGATTAGAAGTAACAGACAGAGGAGATAACAAAGCCTTGTGGAACGCCGCTATTTATCTGATGAGTTGCAGACATGAAGCCTTCCAAAACAAATTGAATTGAACGCTTCGACATATATTTTTTCTACTTCATAAAGTATCGTCGATTCCAATGCATTCTTACCAAGAGCTGAATAATCTTCGCTCTATTGGAATAGGGAGAAAGCAAGTAGTTCATAATTTGCCTGATCTAAATATACTAAATATGAGTTTTATATTGTCTGATATTCACCCAGGAAAATTTATACCTAGCAACGAAGCGCTTTACGACTCAACAACGGAGCTCGAATTTGAAGTGATCTCGGAGCATGAGGTATTTGAAAGTTTGCGATCGATTAAGTCGGATTCAGTTGGAGAAGATGGGGTGCTCATATGCTTTGTTAAAATGATTTTAAGCCACATATTAACTACTTTGACTCATATGATCAATCTTTGTATAACTTCTTCTTCATTTCCCGATTGCTGGAAGTCAGCTAAGATTATTCCTGTAGCCAAAAACGCTAATCCAAATTCTTGCCCCGATTTTCGTCCGATCAGTATCAGACTGTACCCTGTCCGTCAAAGGTATTTGAAAAAATTCTGGCAGCTCAGATCTCTTGTCATCTTGATAGGCTTAACTTAATATCATCATTTCAGTCTGGTTTCCGAGCTCATCACAGTTGCCAAACAGCTACTATTAAGGTCCTTGATGATATTCGGATTCAATATGACCTAAACAATGTGACTGTCCTCTGCTTGCTTGATTTTCCAAAGGCTTTTGATAGAGTAAACCATCAACTGCTTTGGACAAAACTGAAGCTTTACTTTGGTTTTCATGACAGAGCAGTAAGTCTCATTAGACACTATTTGTCTGATCGTTGCCAGAGGGTCAAGGTTGATCAAATGATCTCAGAATCTCTGAATCTGCGGATGGGGGTTCCACAAGGCTATATTTTAGGTCCTATCATATTCTGTCTCTTTATAAATGTTCTGCCAAATGTTTGCTCGAATGTTTCAATTCATTTATAATGCTGATGATGTTAAAATTTATTTGTCCCGCCCAATTGGATTACTAGAGGACCTTATTTATAGAATAACTTGCACCTACTGGCAATTTTCAAATGGTCCCTTAACAATGGCCTAAACCTCAACCCTGCTAAGTCCGGTTTATTTCTCCCGCGTGAAGCTTAGTTTTGTGAACACTGTGACCAGTCTTGGTTTTAGGGTCAACACTTCTCTTTCGGCTGAAAGTCAAGTTAATAATACCATCGGCAGAATCTACGATGAATTGCGTAAGCTTAGGCTATTCTCTGATATAACTCCCACTAATACAAAATTGAGACTTGTTAAAACACTACCAGTTAATCTTATTGAGTACGGGAATGTTGGTTATTGTAAACCCGATTCTCATTCACAACATAAGCTTCTTGTAGCATTTAATGACGTGATAAGATACATTTATGGACTTCGAAGACATGAACACATATCACATTGGGAGCGTTCAATTTACAAGTCAATTACTAGTGACTACTATTTTACCTTTTCTCATTGATCAAATAACTCACGTGACCATCGTTTGGCAAGTGATAGACATTTAATTAGTAGTGAACTTGCAGTTGACTTGCAGTTGACTTGCAAATTGAACGCGCCAATTGTCATTGGTACTTGGATGCTCTTTTCAACAATTCCTTGATGCAAGGTGTTGTACGAGTATGTTTATGCACAAAATCATCCAAAACAGAAAACCTATATACATTTACGAAAAGCTTCAATTTACGAAAGTAGATGAAGATTTGCCTTTCTTGGGATAGGCTACTGTTTTCCGTCTTTGCGGAATATACCTTGAAGAAAATAATTAAAAGTACCTAACGCAGACACAATGGTTTTGCAAGCGCGGAGATCATTTTGTCATAACGATGGGAGAAATTCCATGTAGGCCAGCGGATTTGTGTTATATCACAATCTTGAAGTACCATTGCTTCTCTATTTTTACGAAATTGAATTTGTCCGATTGCATATTCTACGCACAGCAATGATGTGTTTTTGTTTTTGTAAGGCTTTTTAAAAGGAGTAGGGTTTAAGCATGGCAGCGCTCACAATCCAAAACACAAAGGTTGTCCGTGGATAGCCCCTTTGTTAATCAATGACCAAATGCAACAATTGTGTTTGTTTGCCAAATTAAACAACTAATTGAATGAAAGTCTCAGAAAGCCGATATCTTTTTGATCTGACACCAAATTTGGTGTTTTTCTTAAAAGCCATCCATGGATTCACGACGATGTTTATGGTCAACAGGTATCGATTCAAACAATTCAAACAATCATTTTAGAATAAGAGTAAAAGTCGAATGCACAACGTTTATAACCGCGATTTAAACTGAAAATCCACTCCGCATCTTACCCATCAATCAGCGACAACACGTCCTAAGCCCCAAAAACAGTTTTACCCCATATTTCAAAAAGCTCTTAATTGCGTTCCTATTTAAAAATTCTGGAGATGATTACCTAATTAATATAATCTGCCTTGACTCGACAACTCCATTGTGATACCTGAAAAGATACCACCGACTGGCAATTTTCCTACTCCTGATCATCATTACCCCTTAAACTGCACTTGCTAATCATCCTTTCGCCGCTCCGCTTAATCCGACAACAAGCATTCTTACCGCAGCACTAATGCGTTCATTCCCTAGTGGCTGGATAGGGTGCAAGGTCCATAGGACACGAGCTAGCTCCGCATGCTTACTTGACATGCCATCACTCTTCCCATGTGTCCTAGTGAATTTCTCACCCATTGTTGGTTGATTTACTATTTGCCTGTAAAACTTATTTACGCAAGACAAAAACGAATAACGCAATACAAAAGCAGGACGAAGAACAATTCATATTTCATAATAGGATGCATTATGATTGGCTTCGAATGCCCCGCCTCTCTTGTTGTAACAGGATAAATATAATTTTTTAGCGCAAGCGCCAGGATCATAAAACAGATTAATGCGCGCCGAGTGTGTGTGCTGTTTGCTGTGTATTAATCTCTCGCGGGAAGTACAAAACAGAAACAACGGCAACGAAAACGAAGTTTATTATTTCATCCCCTATTCGTTTGCACCACACCATGCTGCAACAGCAACAGTAAGAATGGATATTAAAAATAAGGACGTGGGGTGCAAAAATCTAATAACATTGCATACACTCTCGTATGCAGCGAAGTGAGAATGAATTGTTTCCTCTTATTCGTCAATGTTCGTCTGTATAGGTACATGGGTGGCTATATGTGTTGTCTTCGGTCGACGAATAGGGTGGTGGTTTGTCATTGTTTGTAGTAATTTTAACGAGATAAAAACGAGGATCACAATCACTTGGTACTTTTTTTTCTCCCTCAAGTACACGTACATAGCTCGCTTTATTGTGCATCCATCAACTCCCACTGATGGAGAGCACTGCTACAATATTATGAATATGAGTACTTGGGGCTGTTGCTGATGACGGTGATGATGATGACAATGACTGATGGTGAACAGCATTGCCAGCGGGATTATTTCGTTTTCTATTTGCTGTGTGAAATTTCAGGCAGAGAATTTGATGTGGGGCATTTTCCTTCACATATCCATAATTCGGGAACAAAATTGCTGCTTATACAAGTATACATCGCATATTTACATGCATTATAAAATATTTTCATTATCCCCCTATTAGGACATACAAAGCTGTATATTGGTAATTTTATAGATACTACGATGGGAAATTGCCCGTGCAAGGACGGGCTAAAAATATCACTGCAGCGCCCCCCAAAAAACAATGCTTGTCTTGAAAGGGACTAGGGGGGGGGGGGGGGGGAATCACATATAGGCAATTTTACCATTAGCGATACATTTAATATATTGAAACAGTCGCGCAAGTGTGCATGCAATTCCGTGGGTTGACACGACCAGGAGATTATCGGTACCGTAAAACGAATATCAAACAATAAGAAATAATGGGAGCTTGGATACCCTATTCCTATTCATATCCCTCTTAAAGTGGGTATGGCACAAATCTTTGTAAAAGTAAGTTGTTATGTAGGATCTACATATTTTGTTAAACAACATTTAAAGCATTTTTTCGAATAAACAAACAATTTTTTTTTTTAAAGGGCATGGCAGAACACTTGTTTATAAATTTTAACGCTCTAGCTCAAATTTCGATATTTTCTATAATTTTTTTTTGTTTTTTGTAGGCGTATAAGTGGGCGGATTTTAAAAAAGTCTTCAACTTGATTATTTCGAGCCCCTAGAGAATATAAGATGTTTAAAATGTCAGCTTTCCATCTGCAGTTTTAGAGCCTTACTTTTGCCGACGGACGGACGGACGAACATGGCTAAATTGGCATTACTATCGGTGCTGCTCACGAATATAGTAATTTTTGGGGGTCTACGGGCAATCCTAAGGTATATTACAAACTATGCGTTAAGATTAATATACCCTTAGAATAGGGTATAAAAACATAAGCGGTTCTAAAAAATCCTGGATTTTTTAAATTCAAAACGACCAGCATTTGATTGGCCTCGGTTATGAAGCTATCCGAAACGGCGAACCAAATAGGCCGACCAGTGGGAATGCAGTTAAGTGGAAGGGTTATGATCATTATATCCTATTCTAAGGGTATATTAATTTTGACGCATAGTTTGTAACATACCTTAATATTGCGCGTAGACCCCTAAAAGTTACTATATTTATGATCAGCATCGATAGTAATGTCGATGTAGCCATGTCCGTCCGTCGGCAAAAATTAGTCCTTTAAACTGGACTTAGAGAGCTGAAATTTTAACCATATACTCTCTAGGGTCCCAAAATAATCAAGTTTACGAATTTTTGAAATCCGCCCACAGACACGCCCACAAACTCAAAAAAACAAAATTTTGGAAAAAATCGAATTTTGAGCTAGAAAGCTGAAATTTTGTATATATGATCTATGACTCCTAAAACTGCTCGGAATAAAAAATTTCCAAAGTCCGTCCACTGACACGCCCACAAATAAATAAAACAATTTTTTTGAAAATCCAAAATTTAAGCTAGGGAGCTGAAATTTATAATATATACCTATCTCTATGGGCCCTTTATACTCATGTGTAAATATTTTCAAAATCCGCCCGCTGACACGCCCACAATTAATTTTTTTTTTTTTTAGAATTCAAAGTTTGAGCTAGGGAGCTAAAATTTATAATATATACTCTCTAGGGGCCCTTTATTCTCATGTGTTAATTTTTTTTAAATCCGACTGCTGACACGCCCACAATTAAATAAAACAATTTTATTGAAACACCCAAGTTTGAGCTAGGGAGCGTTTTTTTTTTTGATAAAATCCTTTAAATGTTATATAACAAAATATGTAGAGCGTTCTTAACAATTCAACCAAACATAGACTTTTGTCACGCCCACTTATGAGGGATAATAATAAGAATAGGGTATCCAACAGTTCGCCCAAGCGGACGGTAGCCCGTCCCTATGTTTTTAATCCTAATTCAAAGCTTCGTCGTAAAGGAAGAAGAAGAAGAATACTGCCATGGAATCAAACGATACTCTTGTCATTGTCAACCGCCAAAATGTCTGTAAACCAAAAAACATTTTTATGTAGAACTAGCAATACTTAGAACTCGCTTCTGAGGGCACCTTTCCGGAGGAAAACAATTTACAACAATTTAAGAGTAGAAGCAACTCTTATCTGAAAACATTTTGCGGCGCTAGCCAAGCGTTAAAGGTTCGCCCTAAGTTGGCGGACGGTACTTTTCGATACCACTTTCTCATATACATATTTGTATTAAATATGTACACCTAAACGTTTTTTAAGTGGAAAATGAATGTATTTTGATGGACAAATTATGTATAGCTGGGATTGGGGATTATATTTAACCGTTATGTTGAGTGCATTCGACAACTTGACTCTTGCTAAAAAAAAAGTGAATGTGATTGTGAAGTTACATTGCTTCTATGATCAAAACCAAAATAGTATCATATTGTCAATATTGCTTGATACGTTTGGTGGCTGTTTTTAACAATTTTACTTGACAATAAAAATCTTCAATAATACTTGTTTATAAACATTGATCGTATGTCGAGCCCTTAGAAGAGAGAAGATATCAAACAAAAATGTTTGCGCTTAAGGAAGAAATCAAACAAAAATAAAAAAATATTTGCTATTATGACTTGCTTTTATCAACATCTTAAAGTGCTGTTGTATTTTGAATATCCGTACTAGTATTTAAAATGCAAAAACGTGTTTGTATGTCAGTTTTTTAATAAAAAACAAATAGACATTGCGACATTAGACATCTAAAACCTAGCGACTCCATCAATTTGCGTGTGCGAACTGAAAGGGACCTACAATTTTACGTTGACTCCGAAGGACAAGTTTGAAAAGCTTCGCATAACAATTGATACCCTTGAATATTTGCCCGACTTTTCCAAGATGTGATGCAGTGGAGAAAAAACGTTAGATGTAACTTGGCCCCGGATACCTGAAAACCCTCTATCGGTTAAATACAAACAAAAACTTATAAGATTTAACTTAAAGTAAACAGTGGTTCTTGTGCGAACGCTCTAAACTAAACAATTACCTTATAAGTATTGCCTTTCCGCCAAAAATTATTTTACGAACTAATCTTACATGTAACATACGTCATCGAGAAAATTCTTAAAAACACGGCATCTGTATTAAATGTTTTATTTTATATAAAACAAACTACCACCTACCCACATTTCTTAAAGCAATACATTGAGCTCCCTACGCATTCTCAAGAATGGCAATACCAAAGACTTAGTTCCATCACAACAACCACTGAACGCTACAAGATAACCGGTAAAAAAAATATTTCTCCAAAAATTGTAAATTCAGATTTTCATACGGATCCTTTACTCATGGCAGTGCCCTACTAATCTGAAAAAGTATTTATGAATCTGTACACGTGTGTGTAATAAAATTGTAAACAAATTATTATTATTCGTCAATGCGCCTTGTTGAAGGAACATGGTAACAAACTAACCCACACAGACATATAATCATCAACCATTTGTACATGTTCAGGTGCTGCTGGTGTATGGATAATGAGGAGTGGGTGGGTCGGGTAGGCTGCAGAGTTTTGGGGGATGGAAACGTTTAAATTTTGATTTGCGCTGAGTGGCACAGAAAGAGCGCACACGGCATGCTTCTGCTGGCAGGGATACTGCCCGATGCCACAAGCCACCATAGGTAGTGAAATGAGCAACAACAACACACTTCAAGTGGGAAAATTTTCATCGAGTAATATTATTTCGTTTGTTATACGTCGTCGTACAATAACTCTTCGTCGTTGTCGTGATTCTTTTTTTTTCTCTGTCGTATTCGTGTGGCGCAGTGTGAAAGGATATCGTATTGAATGAAAACGCTCAGTTAAAAACATATCGTGCCGAGTTATCAAAGAACAGTTCTCCTTCTGTCGCGGATGCAATAACATCGCTTTTCATGGACTCGTTAAAATAAATAAATTCATTTTCATATGAACGAAAAATGAAAATATTTGAAATTGTGCTTTGAGGAGTTACTTAAAAATTAATATTTTTTAAAAAAAAATAACGGAAAAAAAAATATTGTAAAATAAAAATCAATGGCTGGACCATTTTTATCGCCTTTACCTGGGGATTTACTAACCGAATACATGTTTGGCAGAAGGCGCCAAAGAAGAAATCGCACAACTTTTACACCACAGCAACTGCAGGAATTGGAGGCACTTTTCCAAAAGACTCATTATCCCGATGTTTTCCTACGCGAAGAAGTTGCACTTCGAATAAGTTTGAGTGAAGCACGAGTTCAGGTATTTGCATTATATGGTGGTCGGCATTCATTAAATTATCTATACAAAATGAAGCCTTCATAGACGTAAGATCGCCTGAATTTTACTGGTATTTAAGAAAAGTTTTGTTTACCCTTTCTTAAGGGTATTAACATTTTGACTCATTGTTTGTAACATGCCTTTAAATTGATCTTAGATAGAAATAGTAATCAGCATCGGAAGTTAAACGATCTAGTCACGTCCGTCCGTCCGTCCGTCCGTCATCAATTTGGAGGCCATAGACTTCGAGCTATCTAGGGTCCCGAAATGATCAATCGTAAAGAGTTTAAGAATCCGCCCAATGACAACCCAAACTTTAAAAAAAAAATATTTTTTCTAATAAATTTATCGAAATGAAGGTCGCGTTTTTCGCAAAGTATGTAGAAATAGTCTTTCTTAACAATTCTTCCATACCGCAACCGAAACACGAATTCGCAACGCTCTACCAAGCTCTGTTGCATTTTAATTCACAAACATTCAAAACCAACATGCAACGGCATCTAATCCCTCACTTCCTTAACGCACACGCTATTTTACAATACCTTTAAAAAATAAATAAAATAAATATTATGCATTAACGGTCCATATAGGGCCTAAAATCTACGTTCTCTAACCATTTGCTTGTGCAAAGTGGAAGGGACCTACAATTTTAAGCCGAATCCGAGCGGCAAATTTGAGAAGCTTTTCATGACAATGATACTCTTGGATGTTTGTCAGACGTTTGCAAGAGGTGGTGGAGTGGAAAAAACTCTAGTGGAAAAAAACCGCGGACCTTTAGATACCCAAACTCCCAAACACTTTAAACTCGTGCTTAGTATAGAAACAAAAAAGTTAAATACCGCGCCCACTTTTTGGGAACGATTTTGATGATGATTTCGATTAATTGCTTAAGAAACGTAAAAACAGTTATAACAAAATATGTTGAGAATATCCTTATTAACAATTCGTCCATACAAAGTTTTTGACACGCCTCCTTTTCGGGGACTTTTTTGACGAAAATATATTTTGATTGATTGCTTTTTTTTATACTTAGCGTGCGCTAAAAGGGTTTCTTTTCTGTAATTAATACAGTAGTACCCTTATAGTGTATATACATAGCGCAGGCATTTTTCAATTCAACACCTACATATGCAATGTCATTGTGGACGTATTTCATTGCCTACTATTAGGTGTTAGAACTAGGAAGAAGTAGAATGATAGGAAATATAGGTTTGTGCATTGGGTATGTTTTTTCCTCCTCAAGTGGCGTCTAAATAACTTAGGAAGCATTATATTGAAGTTTTGTATTCAAGTTTAATCCGCAGAAACTTATACAATAATTAAAAGTGCACATAATGAGCAAGCATTCGCTGCACTTATATTGATTTTTCTTCTGCGGATTTTTGCATCATGGACATGGTTTGGATTTGAACACGCAACCTTCCGATCAGCAAGTGAATACACTACCACTGCACTGTTGTCATCCGCAATTATTTGTTTGAAAAGCGAAGATGACAGTTTAAGCAAAATATGTAGAAAAGGTCCTTTTTAAAAAGTCGCATAAAAACCAAGTTTTTGGACGCAGCAACTTTTGGGGGCGTTTTAATCAAATTTTCACATTATGGTTATTTTGTTAGCAACAAAAAATTTCCGAAATGGACAAGGCTCACTTGAGACCATAGAAATAAAGTTAGTTCGCCCAAGCATACTGTACCCTTTCCTCATGTTTTCAATTGCAGTTTCAGCAGAACTTCAAAACAATGCATCTGGGGGCGGCAACGGTGCAGTAGTAGTGTATTAGCTTAGTGATTAGAAGGTCGTGCGTTCAATCCGGGCCAAATCCATTACTTTATTTTGAATATATTTAAAACTTGATCTCCCTAAGCAACTTAGACAACACCCGTGAAAAAAAACCAAACATCTGCACCAAAACACTTCTTTCCTATCTCTCTATTATTTCTAAGGTAAGTAGCACCAAAAAGCATGCAGTTAAATATGCTACTATGCTAGGTGCTGCTTGCTGTTCACAGATGCTTGCGGTAAAAACGCCTTTAGCGTAAGCAAATTATAAAAAAAAAAATCTCATATTTTTATTACGGCGTTACTAAAAGATTTAAGAATTAATTTTTATTAACATTTGATAGTAAGTTCTTCTCTAGAAATCTTAAACTATAAGTTCATATAGTCGAATTTGTCAAAATTTTTGGAAAACTTTGCGTCCAATCGAATTCACCGAAAGGCTAAGTAGAAAGAACCAAGGACAGACGATTCTATCGCACACTATGATTTATTTGAAGAAGATGCGTTGAACTTCTAGCGAAAAGTACAAGGTTAGCCACCCAGAAAACGAGCAATCTTTGTCCTAATTTCCCGCCAAAGTCGGACAAACACTCGAGAGTATAACTGTCCTGAGAAATCCCCTTAATTCGAATGCGGCATTAAACTGTAGGCTCTTTTTATTTGTGTCACATTATACGCATGTTTTGATTGGCAATTATTGAAATAAGTGCTTTGGACAGTGCGGGGGGGGGGGGGTCAAAGTTCGAATTCTCTGAAATATCAAACTACTTGTTCACCTATATGAGCACATCTAACACTATGTATATTTGACATAATTATTGACTTCCGCGAACCCCACAGGCGGACCATTAGTAGAGATGCAGTTAAGTGGGAGGGTTATGATCCCATTAATTCTGATCATAGCCTCACCGACATTAAGGAAGAAGAAAAAAAAGATGAAGACATAATTATTGACTCCCCTGATAAACTTTCTAAAATAATTTTATAATTAAAGGGAGTTTATATTTACTAAAGACCGAAGATTTTACCCACATTGAAGTTTTAACTAAAATGTGTTTTTTTGAAAACTTTACACATTTGTCTGCCTCTTTATAGAGTCGGTATCAGTGGTATGTTTTACATTTTCTCACTTCTGGAACTGAATTGACTATTGGAAGTTTACTATGTGTTGACGTCCTCTATGGGTTGCATTGTGTCCGATATCAGGTATCATTCAAAAATGTAATTATTTTTTGCATTTTGAATCGAGTCAAATCAGCATTTAAGTTGTTAATTGCGAATATCATTTTTGTGGTTGTCATGCCGTGTTACAGGCGTGCACACCATTTTTTCCATGATATTATGTTTAGTTCGAAGTAATACAGGGGCAGGCTAAAAATATCACTACCGCAAAAAATCGTTTCCAATCATTTTGTCACCAAGGAGGATTAAATGCTGGTGTTGGTGTTTTTGGGTGATCCTGAATTTTTAAGGCCTGCCTTTCTTACGCGTTTGTATTGGAACTTTGATTGATATTGCTTGTTTGATGAGCTTGTAGGATCTCTTTTTTGGTCGCGCTACACTTGCTCTAAGATAGGCACCTCTATTGCGAGCGTCCATTGGAAATTGGTAATTGACTTTTTCAAGGGTGAAGCTCAAATTTGTAATCACCTTCACTTCTTTGCAAAATGAAAATGAACAGGGCCTTTTATTTAAACTCAACATTAAATTTGTTGTTGTATAGCCCAATTGCAGTTAATCTAAAAATTTAAATTGATAAAAATATCAAAGAAATTTGCTATTCACAATAGAACACATCGAGGAAGAAGTTCTTTGGTGTGAAGGCTTCCTCGGATCTTTGAACTTCTCATTCGATCAAGTTTTGTTACCCATGCTGTCATGTGAAGCATCTTCGTCTCAGCTGCCGTTAATTTGCCCTCAAAATGTATGCGCGTACGAACATTGTGAACCGTATGTAAGCGCCAAGCGCACAACTTTGGTGTGGAGTCTTTCTTTCTGCTTAGAGGGCATTTCTCGGCGATTTTTCCAGGCACTTCTTTGACCCTTCACTCACGCGATGATTGATGTCGAGGACTGGTTCCTTCGCTATTGATCATAGATCTCAATTATTGAACTTTTTGCTTTGCGGAATCACTTATCCGTTCATATAAATGTCTAGAATAGGTCTTAGTGGATCAGAGAACGGGCAGCATATATTCTGTATTGATGTATCTCGAAAGAAAATGCCAAAGTTTTATTTTTCTTTAAATAAAAAAAAGGTCTTTGATATACAAATGTCCTGACGGTGGGTGGACAAGTGTGCTTTCAGATGGGAAACAAAAGATATATTCCCCATTAATGGGGATTACTCCTAGAAAAGCATCTTTTGCTTCCCATCTGAAGGCACACTAATTCACCGTCAGGACTGAGAGTATATCGCGGCACAAATAAAAAAAAAAAAATTATAAAGTATTTTCTGCAAGCGATTTTCTTTAATTTCTTTAAAAAAAACTGTAAAGTATTATACGGTCGTACGATGTTTCATGAATACCTTGAACTCCTCTTGTATTTTTTATTTCACCATCTTATCTAATACATTTTAAAACTCAAACATTTTTAATTTATTATTTGCAAAACTGGAACCAGAGCAAACTGTCTTAAATATGAATCAATCCAGTATTGTCAAACGTTGCCTATGGTGCGTAAAAAAATAAATGTTGTGGTTTAGAACTTTCAAAAAACTTAAACAATTCAGACATACTTTGTGTATTGTAAATTTATTTACAATTTTTTATAATTTTTGTACACATTTACTGTCATACAACTTGTAGGAATGCCATTGCATGCAGTAGTATTAAAAATATGGCTTACTGGTGATGTTGGCGGCTGTAAAAGAAATTTAATGATTTGATCACCTTTTCCTCCTTTCTTAACGTGCCACTGTTCCTCAGATCTACTGCTGCTGCTCCCGATAGAAGCTTCGTGTTGAGGACCTCTTTGGGCCACAAGTGATGGAGTCAAAAAGGTTTACCCGACATACTTCGCATTTTTTCATCACATCTCCTTCGAAACCACTGGGGGAGCTCATAAAGTCCTGAAATATTATTAGTTTATATAAAAATTTAGTTTTTTGAATACTGACCCGTAGTCTAGTAACTAGTCTTTAAATGTATCAGCAGCTGTTGAAGGTTTTCGATAATGTTCAAAATTCCTTGTTGTGTAAAGTCTTCTTCATGCTGAATTTTGTCTGCTTCATAGACGCTACATTGATCGCCGTTACCAGAAAATCACCCTACACATCACTAGTATTATCCCTAAAACGCTAATAATTTTATCCAGTGGATTTTGGTCCTCTGTTTTTGTTTATTGGAAGTTGTTACTTTCGTGCTCTTCCTTTTCTTCAGAGCTAACCACTTCCTCACCGACAATAAATCGTTTACTAACTGTTCTTCCACATAATTCTGACTCGGAATCACTCCTGAACAAAGCAGGGTATTTCCTCGTCGCAGGATAAGATGTCGTTTTTGCTTAGAGCTTGGTTCTGGGTCTTCCTCTTCGGTAAAGAAAAGAACAACTGTAGCTTTGAAAACAAAAATTATGGCCATCGGCCGGTCGCACCGCAGTTTCTGGTTCGTCGTCGTGCGTCGTACACAAAGTGTTATACATTCTACATGTACATTATACCGTTTCGAGGTATGCCTCTCCGTCTTAAGGATCGTAGCATTGTCAAAGCCAGTGTTGTGGTTCGCATCGATGGTATGGTTGATGAATGCTGTTTTGTTACCGCTTGTGGGTTTTATGTCTGAACGGTGGTTGGAAATCCATTGGGAAAGGAAGTTATTTGTATTGCTGATATAGAAAACATTACAGTTTATTTTTCATTACCCTTGCAGCCAATTTTATAAATTACATCGGTGCATTTGTGCTTCTCAGTTACGGACTTCAGCTCGGAAAAAATATTGCCAGCGTTGTATTCATTTTGAAGGCTATGTGAACGTCCTTGGAATTATTGCTGATGATTTCTTAAAAGCTGTCAGAAAGTTTGAGAACGTATGTATACCACATTATTTGTAAACACGCGATCTGACTAAATCATCATTGTCATGGGAAACCTTGTATTTATCTTGACGCATGAGATTGCGAATGAGTCCATCAGGGTAGTTGTTGTCTTTAAGGATTTCTGTTACTTTGCCTTCATTGGCGGAGTGGAATTTTCGCCACTTACCGCAAGCATCTTATGAATTAAGTTGAGCATAGGGGCAACATAAGTTACTTTTTTTTCAAAAAAATAAACCCAATAAAACCTTTTTAGGGTTCCGTAGCCAAATGGCAAAAAACGGAACCCTTATAGATTCGTCATGTCTGTCTGTCTGTCTATCTGTCTGTCTGTCTGTATGTCTGGGAATGTCACAGCCACTTTTCTCCGAAACTATAAGAGCTATAGCATTGAAACTTGATAAGTAGATGTATTCTGTAAACCGCATTAAGATTTTCACACAAAAATAGAAAAAAAAACAATAAATTTTGGGGGTTCCCCATAATTAGAACTGAAACTAAAAAAAAAAAAAACATTTAATTTTATAAACATAAACCTTATGCGTAAACCGTGAACCATTATTTTCTAATAATAAATCTGTAATAGGTGCCTAAGTAAATAATAATTATAATTCGCGCGGAACCCTTCATGCACTTGGCTGCTTTTTTTTTGTTTTCTTTAGGTTTTGGTAGGGGACCTTGGTCCGGATTTCAGTTTTTTTCGAATAACTGCAGTTTAATGGATATTTTGTTTAAAAGTTTTTTTATGTAACTATCTGAGCTTTTATCTGTAACCTGGTGAAAATACCAAAAGTACTTTTTTACCATTCTTTAGAAAACGTAACTTTTCGTTTCCAACCTCAAAAGGTAAACATATGCAGCCATATTAATAGAAAAACACTATCCGCTCCTTAATACACGAGTAAGCTGACACACGGATAGCGAACTTGTCCATATGATAACTTTTCTGATTAATAAAAATATGTTTTACCTGTGTTAGCTGTTTGCTCTTTATCACCTACAATACGGAAGCACTTCACCTACAATACTGCACTTAACCAAATTATACATATTCAAAAATGGAGTTATCTGTCATATTTCATCAGTTGACATGACATTCATTTCTGTGTATTTTATTCCAATACTATGGGACTACTATAGAGTCAACGCATTATGAAAGAGTAATATGCCCAAATGCGTGACAGAGTTCCCTCTCATCCTCTCAATATTTCTACACATTTTTTTTTTTTTTTTTTTTTTTTTTTTAAATTCTGCCTCGCCAAGGCGATTTATAAAAGGGGGGGTACTTCGACCTAAAAGATCTTTTGTACCGTATGGGCCAGAAAAATTTTAAACTAGTAAAATTTCCACTTTCCGTGTAAAGCGGACAATTTTACCAGTAGAAGAATTGTTTATGTCCTCGGGGATCAATTGTTCCCTGAGAAAGATCTTCTTTCTAATTCCATTAAGGGCTGGGCATTCACATAAAATGTGTTCAGCTGACTCGTCCTCTTCAAGACAGAGTCGACACTCAGGAGAATCTGCTATTCTCATTTTGTGTAGATGAAAACTTAAACCGTGGTGACCAGTAAGGTAACCTACTAGGTTTTTGATATCATGCCTGCTTAGGTTTAGACATTTGCTGGCATTATGATTGAAGGGCCGAATGGCTCGTTTGGCCTGTCTTAGACCTGGGATGTTATCCCAATGATAGATACATTTTCTATGTTCCCAGCTTTTAATTGCTGCCGTTGCTGCTGATCTAGGAGTGCAGCAGAAAGGTTCGGGACCTATGAAACGTGTTTCTGAACCTTTTCTGGCCAGTTCGTCGGCCTTTTCGTTACCTTCTACCCCGACATGACCCGGAACCCACCATAATTTGGTCTTGTTTCTTGCTCCGAGTATTTGTAGGGTATTGAAGCAGTACATGACTGATTTGGAGTCAATGGTATACGAGCTAATGGCGTTTATAGCTGCTTGACTGTCCGTGAAAATATGGATGGTTGCACCTTTTATGCCAGATAAGATAATGTGGCTGGCGCATTCTTGAATGGCGTGGAGCTCCGCTTGAAATACGCTGGGACTTTTTCCCATGGGTATCGTAAAGCGTTTGTGTGGTCCGTATATTCACGCTCCTACCCCCGTTTCCATTTTAGAACCATCCGTATACCACTTTATGCCGTTATGGCTGTTTGGTGGGTTATTGCTAACCCATGCTTCTCTTTTGGGTATCTCCGTGGAGAACCGTTTGTTGAATCATAGTATTTTTTGAATGCGGTCTGTGACCGCGCAGTTCATGTTAAGTTCTGGCAGTTCATCGAGAAGGGTCTTAAGTTCCGGATGATCATTAAGACTTATCTCGTTTAGCTGTATTAGACTTATTGCACTGCGGATCGCCACTTTTTGGACGTATAGAGGGGTATAATTCCTGTTATTGCCTCTATGGCAGCTGTTGGACAGGTACGCATGGCTCCGGAGATACCAAGGCACGCAAGCCGTTGTACCTTTTTGAGCTTCTCTATTGCGACCTTTTGTGTGGATTTTGTCCACCATACTATGGAGGCGTATGTTATGATGGGTCTTATCATCACTGTGTAGATCCAGTGGACGATCTTTGGAGAGATTCCCCAGGTTCTACCTTATGTGCGACGACAGACCCATAAAGCTCTATTAGCTTTACTGATTTTGTTGTTTATGTGAAAGTTCCAGTTAAGTCTCTTGTCCAGGATTACTTCAAGATACTTGACTTCGTCGGAATACTCTACGACCGTGTCGTTTATTGTGATTAGGCCTAGGTCTAATTTCCTCCTTTTAGTGAAAGGAACGATGACGGCTTTACTGGGATTTATGGAAAGATTTTCCTTAATGCACCAGTCTATGGCTGTCTTTAGAGCATTTTTCATTTTTGATGTGACTCCTATTGAGTCTTTGCCCCTAACTATGATGACAATATCATCGGCGTACCCAATTGTGGTGTAGCCCAAACTGCTCATCTTGTGTAGCAGGTCATCGATGACCAATGACCACAGAAGGGGTGAGAGTACTCCCCCTTGTGGGCAGCCCCTTACGGCTGTTACTGATACTGAGGTCGTTCCTGACGAGGAAGTTATTTTGCGACTTTCCAGCATCGCTTTGATCCATTTAATAGTTGGTTTATCTATATTTCTATGGTACAAAGCATTTGATATGGATTCATATCCAGTGTTGTCGAAAGCACCCTCTATGTCCAGAAAGGCACAAAGTGCGATCTCTTTGCAACGGTAGGCGTTTTTTTATCTCTGTAGTTAGTCATAACAGAGCGCCTTCCGTGGATTTGCCCTTTTGGTACGCATATTGGTGAGGGTGCAGAGGCATGCTTTTTGATATGCATTCTCTAATGTGAATGTCAATAATCCTTTGCAAAGTTTTCAGCGTTTCTTCCCGGTCGCGTGTGATTGAACCATCTGATTTAATTAACAATCCCATGCGTTTTTCTTGATCCGTTGACAGGGCCCTTTGGAGGCGTGCCACCTCTGGAAGTTTTTCTATCTTCTCACAGTTTGCACGCCATGAGGCTCTTTTGGATCTGCGCAACTCTAAGTTGTATATGGTCAGCATGGATTTATATTGTTCCCATGTGCCGGTGCGTTTGGCTTTTTTTAAAAAGCTTTCTCACCCTCTTTCGAATAGACTCAAGGTTATCGTTCCACCAAGGTACGCACCTTTTAACCACGGTTCTTTTAACCTTGCAACTATTTTTGAATGAGGTAAGAATAATATCATTTATTTGACATTGCGCAGCATCTGCATCAATTGTATTTGATAGTGCTTCTGGCAGCATGTCAGATCTGACCGCAAGATTTTCGCGGTAAGTTCTCCAATTAGTCAGTCTGTTGTCATAACGGACTGACGCGTGTTCGGCATTGCATCTTATCTCGAAACGGATGTGCATATGATCCGATAGAGATGCCTCGCCAGACACGTGCCATCCCTCTATAATATCCTTCATAAAAGGAGATGATATAGTAACGTCTAAAACTTCTTCTCTTATAGAATTTCTAAATGTAGGACTATTTCGCTTGTTTAGAAAAACGAGGTTATTGCTATATAAATATTCTAATAACGACTCACCTCTGTTATTTGTATCTCGGCTGCCCCAGATGGTATTATGTGCGTTTGCGTCGCAGCCGATTAGTATATGTACTTTCTGGTCCTCACAGTACCGGACAAGTTCCTGTACTGGTAAGGGAGGCACTGCATCCGTGTCTCCAGGAAAGTACACCGATGCGCATTCAAATTTATGCAGCTCTCGGCCTTTGTGGCGCTCTATTAGAACCGCCACCAGCTCCCTAGTTGTGAAACCTGGAATGAGAGAAAGTTTTATATCTTTCTGTATAGAGATAGCCGCCCTTGATCTGAAAGGACCTTTGGCGAAAATTAGCTCTCTGTGTTTACAATTTAATCCGGATATCTTACCATTGGTTGCCCAAGGTTCCTGGATTAGTCCAATAGCAATGTTTCCTTCGGCACATCGCTGGCTAAAAGTGTCCGATGCACCCATAGCCCTGTGCAGGTTGGCCTGCAAAACGCTGAGACGGGTGGTCATTTGCGTCTGTATTCAGGGTTTCGTACTCTATTGGGCTTGTTATCACCTCTCCTACGTACGATACCCTGTTGAGGAGGACCACTTTGTCTGCCTCTAGGACTTTTGTTTTTATGTCCTTCTTGTGCCAGTGCTTTCTTACGATCCATACCTAACTTAGGCCTGAATCGTGTTTGGCTTTCTCTGGCTGCGCTTGACTTCGCGCTTGTAGCTTCTTTTTCTGGCACAGTTGTTGCCGTACTTGAAGCTGCAGCCTTAGCGGCAGCACTGGTGCTGGCCCCACTTGGGTCAGTTGCGGTGCTGCCGTGAGCTGTGACATCCTTCTTATCCAAAACGTGCTGTTTTTGATCTTTAGGGCCCTGTGTGGCCGTCTTGTCAGCACTTTTTAGGATACGTTTGGTCTGTCCGAATCGGAAAGAGACCATACCCTTTAGCTCCACGAGTCTCCTCATGGTGCTGTCGTTTATGGCAAAGACCATATGTGCGATGTCTCGCTCATCCGATCTTTGCAGAACCCTCCACGTTCTCGTGTTCAGTTCTTTGTTTTGGCCATCTAATAGGGCATTTCTTTTTTAGCCTGGCGAAGGTTGCCTTCATCCACTCTGCAGTGGTGGCGTCTGCACATACGATCATGAGCCATCCGGCTTTGAACGTAGTACCGCGGAAGGCTGGTTTGACCTCCTCGTCACGCTGTTCGATCGTGATATTCATAATCCTCTCCTGTATCGAACCCATTTGTTCGTTGGAGAGAGGATTACGATCGATGTCCACCGGTACAACACCCAGTCTTGCATAGCTCGTTATATTGCTATACGAGACTTTGTCGACGGTTGTCTTCCCAGTGCGACCTCGCTTCGCTTCGGATCGAGGCGGGGTATTATCCTCGGATCGCATTCGCTTCACCTCGGGACCCTTGTTTTCCATCTTTTGGATCGCATAGAGACGGGCCTGCTCAATGGTGCTCCCCTTCTTCTGCGCGCGCTTAAATCTGCGCTGTTCAGATGGTGTGAACCTAACGTACTCTGTCTTAGGTACGTCCTCTATATCGGGATGTCTTTCATCCGATAATATGCTGTTGCATATGGTGCTGGATTCTGAAATAGAGTCACTGAGTTGAGACAAGTTCTCTTCAGGTTCCCCCATTTCAGAGTCGATGATTACCGACTCTATACCTTTGACAGATGTCGCTATTGTTTCTTTTATTGTTTGGTTTATTTTGAAACCCACGAGTATTCGGGATATGGTGTCGCCCGTGGTCTACCCGTCTAACCACAGGAAGGCTATCTTAAAATCGGAGGTCGCCTGGTATCCGAAGTTTGCAAACTAACGACTAAGCACCCTCTTAGCCATGCATCTCTCGGCGCTTGCCACCTTAGATTAGGGGTTTATTGGGGAAATAGGATTTAGGGATTTGATGGAGGGGGGATATGGGTAATTGAAAATTGAAAGGAAAGAGGAGAAGGGTAGCGGACGTGTAGTCCTGGTCAGTTCTTAGTTGACGCTCATCAGACGGTCTGTCCCTTATCAGAAAGGCCTGATGACTCTTTGCGCCGTAAGCCTCCGCACCGGCACCATCGAATTTGCGTTCCATGATGGTGCACACGTCAAGGTGACTGACCCCGCAAGGGGGATTTCTACACATACATGCGCATCCTTTCAATTTGTGAATGCATGAACTACAATCTGAGAATGTGTAGAGTTATCCGCTCCTTATACGCCGAAATCGGTGAGTTAAGTTATCCACTCGTTATCACATGTCAGTGAAAGCTAATACACGTTTATTAATCAAAATTAAGAGTTAACACGTGTGCTAGTGCTAACTCGCCGCTATCCGTTGTTTATTAATACGGGGGATAGTGTGTTACGTACTCTCTGGGTGACTCAGTTGTATACTCCTTTAAAGACACGTCTAATGCTTTCGGAAAGCTTAATTTTACCTATCCTGGCCTACGGGTGTGAAATTTTCTCCAGTTGTAATTACTTGTGCAAAAGAAAGCTCAATGTTGTCTTTAATAGTACCTACCATTCGATATATTTTTGGAGTTCGAAGATACGATAGAGTATCGAATTTTTCCAATAGACTAGTCAACATGCCGCTTAAGAGTTATTTTCAGTTCCACACCTTATTACGGTTTAAAATATTCTGCTAACACACCAACCACCCTACCTATTCGAACGAATTACGAGACTTTCCTCGGCCAGGTCCAACCAATTGATTCAACCCCGCCACGCTACCCTGACATCTCAGCGCCAATTTTTTATTAACGCTACTCGCCTTTAGAATTCTTTAAGACACTTTTTTCTGTTCCCTAAAGTATGTCTCCTCTCTCTTATGGACCTTCCAACTCAGTCCCATACTTTCAATCTTTATCTTTTTTTTATAAGATATTATAATATCTTAATGTGTATAGGCTCTTCTTAAATAAATAAATGAAATAAAATAAATGAAATAAATAAAGGTTGTATCTAAATTAAAATTTCGTTAACAGTTTTTCCATTGTCAAAAGATGAACACGTTAATTTTGTTAATAAAAAGTAAATAAACATTTATTATTCGTTCAAACTAGTAGCAATAAAAAACAAAAAAAAAACATATTTTCTGTAAAATTAAAAAAGGGCAGTCTCTATCTAACTAAAAAAAATAATAGTTTATAAGAAATATTAATTTTGGAGATTAATGATAAAGAGAACTCTTTTTTCTTGAAGTTTAAAAAAAAATATTTTTTTATTTTGATTTACAAGACCAACGATTTTGTTAAACTATTTAAACTGATGATAATATTATTTAGTTGAGTAGCACCTTTTTTTTAATAATAATAGGAATTATTATTTGTATTTCTAATTGCAAAAATTTATTTTTAATACTTCTAAGTTTAGAATATATTATTTTATCATTATTTTATTTATTGTTTATTTATTTAAATTTATTAGAGTATCAAATACTTTTAGTGTATGTGAAGGAGTATAAGGTCTTTCAATTTTAGTTTCTATCATTTGAACTTATGGTAATGTAATGATTATTTTACCCGAGGTTAACGGTTTCGCTTGCTATATTTTTCTGGAACACAGTAAACTATTTTTGTTAAAACTAAATTAATAACGTGTAGCTTGGGCTGGTCCAAGGTACCAACACTACGATAGATTCAAGGTAGACGAACACCACTTATGCAAACATTTATATAGTTTTATTTAGGACGCTTTCATATGACAATATGTTTCTAACAAAAGCACATAAATACGTTTACCCAAATCGCCCATTGCAACGATAAAAAAAACCGTAATCCAATACACTTACTTACTTAAGATGGCGCTACAGTATGGTTGGACCTGGCACGATCTTTGGCCAGCTGTCTCCAGTTTCGCTCGCTAAGTTGTTTAAGGTCCCCTACCACTTGCGTGTGCCACCGGAGTCGCAGTCTTCCTCTACTGAGTCGTCCCTCGGGTGTGGATTCGAAGATCTTCCGGGCCGGAGCATTCACGTCCATTCGCTCTACATGACCCAGCCACTTCAGTCGTTGGACCTTCACTCTTCTGGCTAAGTCGATGTCGCTGTACAGCCTGTACAGTTCATCGTTGTATCTCCTCCTCCATTCACCGTCTTTGCGGACGGGACCAAAAATTACTCGAAGGATTTTTCTCTAAAAACAACCAAGAGTGACCTCATCCGCTGAGTACATGCCTCTGCACCATAGAGAAGGACTGCAATTATTAGGGTCTTATAAAGGGTCACTTTAGTTGTTCGAGGGCTTTGCTACTCAATTGCTTTCTTAGCCCAAAGAAACAGCGATTGGCAAGAGTTATTCTTCGTTTAATCTCAGCGCCCTCATTGATCGCCAAACCCATCTTCGATGCCTCCGTCTCAATATTCAAGAAAGCGTCATAGTTATATCCCGCTGCGTTCTGCCGATTATGTCGATGTCGTCGGCGTAGGCGAGTAGATGAACGGACTTTTGAAAGATAGTGCCTCTGGTGTTAGCATTTGAGTTTTGTGCTATTGTTTCAAGAACGATGTTGAAGAAGTCACATGACAGCGCATCGCCTTGTCTAAATCCTTTTTTGACATCGAAGGTCTCGGTGAGTTCTTTACCAACCTTGATGGAGCAGCGTTCATTCTCCATTGTCATCCTGTACAAACAGACGAGTTTGGCAGGGATGCAAAAACTAGTTATTGCTCTGCATAGCCCGTCTTTATAAATGCTGTCATAGGCGGCCTTAAAATCGATGAAAATGTGGTGGGTATCGATTTGGACTTCCTGGGTTTTCTCCAAGATCTGCCGCAGCGTGAATATTCGATCGATGGTAGACTTTCCTGGCCTGAAGCCACACTAATAGGGACCAATCGGGTTGTTGACGAAAGGCTTCAGGCGTTCACACAGCACGGCAGATAAGATCTTGTAGGCGATGTTAAGAAGACTAATACATCTGTAGGTGGCGCAGTTCAGTTACCCTTTAATTTTATGACTTACTGTTGGGAAAATATGTACCTGCTCCAGGTAGTAAACGTTTCCGGGTATATAATTTCCAATAGGTGTAAAGACTGAAAATCGATTGCAAAATGTATGGCCTCATCCAGTGTGTATAAAAACTTGAAAGAACATTATTCAGAAAATCAACTTCAACTTAAATTTCGAACTCTATCACATAACAACATTTTTCTTTTTACTTTGACAAATCTGTTAGGTGATATTCAAATATTTGTTCCGACGTGTGGAGGTTCTGGATAAGCTCGGCGTACCACAACCGATACCTGCCCATACCACTTTTTACGAACCTTTCTTCTATACCAAGTAACTATGGTTGGTATGTCAAGTGTTATTTTTTATTTTTCAACTAAACTTTAACGCGTCGTGTAGTTGCTGCACAAAAGTACAAAAAATTAGCAGCAAATTTTGGCAAATCTATCCACACTTTTTTAAGGAATGAATGAAGTTTCTATCCTCAAATAATCATTCTTCTCCGACCTACATTATACCGGCGCTCCCCAAAGGCGGACCCGTAGGAATGCAGTGAAGTAGGAGATCATGACCTCGTCCTTAAAGAAAAGAAGAAGAACGCATCATGTATATGTATGTTCAAAAAGCTTAAAAACGACTACACGACATTGTCTCAGCCACATCGAGCGAATGGACAATAATGCTCCACCGAAGAAGATCTTCGACTCCCAGCCCAGAGGTTCAAAACGACAAGTAAGACCGAACCTCCTTTTTAAGGACCAACCCATCGCGGATGCCAGAATCGCGGAGGATGGAAGGCAGCAGTGTCTCAGGTAACGACTCTCCAGAGGTCGGGAGTCCGTTAAATAAGTAACTCACGCGCAAATGTGGGCGCAGTGGCTCAGTGTTAAGAATACGTTGAACTACTGAACGATGTTTTAGATGTTCAGATCCCCATATAAAACCTAACACCTACCATTTTCTAACACTCCCCCACTTCTTGCGAAAGTCTGACAAACATCCAAGAGTTAAAGTTTTGGTACTAAACAAATAATTTAACCGCTGCCATTTCCTAACCAGTTAAACTATAGGGGTCAACTTTATACTTTAAAGTTTCAATTTGCGTGCCCTACCCGATTGTATAATTAGATTTTTAATCTGAGCAGTTTTTGAAATTTAACTTTCAGGCAGCTAGTAAAGATATTAAACATCGTACATTATATAGGGGCTAAAAGAAAGAGTCGTTTGTTGACACCAATTGCAGGGATTTATTGTATTGACACAACTAAATTGAGAGTATGTAAAAATTTTTTGCATTGCAAGTTGCCAATAACGAAACCTTGAAAAATATCCTGATACTTCATACGAACAGAATGGCGAAACTTATTTCTCATCAGTTGGGTTTCTTAGAGCAATCGTTATTTTGGGACACGCGTGCTAGTGTCAGATTTGGTTTTTATTTTTATTTACTTCACAGGCTGGAGATGATTCTGAAAAGCTGTGTAAGGCTGACTCACATTCCTTAGGCTTGGAGAGAAGTTAAAGTAGTTTTCATACCCAAAGCTGGCAAATACTCCCACGTTAGTCCAAAAGACCTCAGACCCATCAGTCTATCATCATTCATCCTCAAAACGCTGGAGCGTCTGATTGATATCCATCTTCGTATGAATATACGCCCGCAACTGCTGTCTGCGGCACAACATGCATACAATAAGGGTAAATCAGTAGAAACCGCCCTTCACTCCTTGGTACGCACCATTGAATACTCCCTTCATCACAAGGAATACACTATGGTTGCCTTCCTAGACATAGAAGGCGCTTTTAACAATGGATGGATCGCTTGGTGTATTGATCAATCTTTTGCTCACAAGCAGGATTATCAACTAAAAGGAGGTCTGTCAGTACAGGCACGCCACAAGGTGGTGTCCTCTCCACCCTTCTGTGGAACTTGGTGGTAGCACTTTTCTCTTGCAAAAAAGCCATCGGTAATAAGTGGCGCCTGCAGCCCCGCATATCACACTGGCTATACGTATCGGTAGTTAGACCGATCCTGACATGGTTGTCTGGTGGACGGCTCTAGACAAAGCGGTAAACCGTGATAAGCTGAGCAAGGTGCAACGCACAGCTTGTCTGTGTATCTGCGGAGCACTCCGAACGACCCCCTCCGCTGCACTGGACATTTTACTGCATCTAACACCCCTGGATATTTTCAGCAGGCAATTAGCTGCCTGTTCCGCTGTCCGCTTAAAAGCCACCTCATAGTGGATCAATACGAACATTGGCCACTCTATCATTCTGGACTCACTTGGGTCCCTACCAAGGAACATTGACTACACTATACCCCAGCTGCAATTCGAAAAGAACTTCCAAATCACTATCCCCTCCAGATCATCCTCTGAGGAGGCTGATTACACGGAAGATAAATCGATCCACTTTTACACCGACGGATCAAAAACTAGTAATGGGGTAGGTGGTGGTGTTTTCTCAAGACTAAATATCAGTCTCTCTTTCCGTCCTCCTGATCATTGTAGCGTGTTCCAGGCGAAAATCATGGCGATTAAGGAAGTCTTGTCG
The DNA here is from genome assembly GCA_949715645.1 of Portevinia maculata. Taxonomy (NCBI): domain Eukaryota; kingdom Metazoa; phylum Arthropoda; class Insecta; order Diptera; family Syrphidae; genus Portevinia; species Portevinia maculata. Next base: position 78,213,978 of record OX454526.1, on the reverse strand, counting down.
TGGCTAAAGAGAAACGTGATATCCGCTAAGGATATCCGCATATTCTCGGATAGTCAAGCCGCGCTGAAGTCCCTAGATTCAGTCTCTTCAAACTCCATCGTAGCCATAGACTGCCGTTCGTCTCTTGAGGAGATGGCAGAGCAGTTTAACATTCACCTCTTTTGGGTGCCAAGGCACAGAGACATCCCAGGGAATTGTAGGGCAGACGAACCCGCCAAAAAGGGAATAAAAGTTTCCTAGGTATGCAAATCACTACTTGTAAACTCATGCTCAAGCTAGCCGCAGTCGAGAGTACAAACCTTATGTAGACAGGTATTGATGTGTCTAGCGACCAAGCATATCTGGCCAAAGCTGGACCTGCGACGCTCTCTGAGTTTGATCTCACTTCACCGACTGCATATCGGCTCTGTTATAGGTGTCATCACAGGACACTGTCTAATAGGCAAGCACGCATCAAGGCTTGGTGTCTATTCTAATGACTTCTGAAGAAGTTGCAGGGATGAGAAGGAGGAGGAGACTACACTTCATCTCCTCTGCAAATGTCCTGCACTCTCCCATAAAAGAAATCTCTATTTAGGAGCCTTCTTCCTTAATGAACTCATTGACTTGGCTAACACAGATGTTAGAAGTCTATACCGCTTCATTAGAAGCTCCAAATGGTTTTAGCGGGTAGTGGTAGTAACTCCCGATCCTAGTGGCATCACAATGGACCTCATTGGTCTAAGTGTGTTAGCAGCCACCTCAACCTAACCAAACCTACTTCACAGGCTCAGAGCTTTTAACCCTTCGTTCTGTAGCTATATCTGCTGCTCGCCATGTACATGGATGCAGTGGCTCAGTTGGTAGTTCGTTGGACTACTAAACGAGAGGTCTCAGGTTAAAATAACATCCACATCCATCTAAAGTTTTTTGTTCCACAGGCCCACCTCTTGCGAAAGTCTCTCTGTATATTCTGGGGTTAGTGAGGGTGGGGTTATCACACACAGTATCGGTCCTACCTTCTGAAGTTGATCAAAATAAATCAAAACCGCGTTTTATTCACTTTGATGTTTGTCTCAAGAGCAAATCTTTTGTGGAAAAGAGCAAATCTTTTCTTCAAGGAAAAAATGCAATTAGTTCAGTTTACAAGACTACTGAAGGACATAGGCAATTAAACGGAGTTAAATAGGAGCACTATATCATTTTCTCCATGCCCGTGCTGTGTAACTATTTACATTAGGCGTTTTTCTTTTTTAGCCCCGAGCGGGGAACAGAGCGGGGCCCGAGCGATCAGAGCTCGGTCCGAAGTGAACGTAACCTCAGCGCTCCGAGCTAATTAAGAAACAGAATTGAGCACTGAACTGTCATTAGATAATTTTTTATACCCTATTCTAAGGGTATATTAATTTTGACGCATAGTTTGTAACATACCTTAATATTGCCCGTAGACCCCTAAAAGTTACTATATTTATGATAAGCATCGATCTAGCCATGTCCGTCCGTCCGTCCGCCCGTCCGCCCGTCCGTCGGCAAAAATTAGGCCTTTAAACTGGACCTAGAGAGCTGAAATTTTAACCATATACTCTCTAGGGTCCCGAAATAATCAAGTTTACGAATTTTTGAAATCCGCCCACAGACACGCCCACAAACTCAAAAAAACAAAATTTTGGAAAAAATCGAATTTTGAGCTAGAAAGCTGAAATTTTTTATATATGATCTATGACTCCTAAAACTGCTCGGGATAAAAAATTTTCAAAATCCACCCACTGACACGCACACAAATAAATAAAATAATTTTTTTATACCCTATTCTAAGGGTATATTAATTTTTGAAAATCCAAAGTTTCAGCTAGGGAGCTGAAATTTATAGTATATACTCTCTATGGGCCCTTTATGCTCATGTGTAAATATTTTCAAAATCCGCCCACTGACACGCCCACAATTAATTTTTTTTTTTTTTGAAAATTCAAAGTTTGAGCTAGGGAGATGAAATTTATAATATATACTCTTTAGGGGCCCTTTATTCTCATGTGTTAATTTTTTTTAAATCCGCCTACTGACACGCCCACAATTAAATAAAACAATTTTATTGAAACACCCAAATTTGAGCTAGGGAGCATTTTTTTTCGATAAAATCCTTTAAATGTTATATAACAAAATATGTAGAGCGTTCTTAACAATTCAACCATACTTAGACTTTTGTCACGCCCACTTATGAGGGATAGGAATAAGAATAGGGTATCCAACAGTTCGCCCAAGCGGACTGTAGCCCGTCCCTATGTTTTTTATTAATTTTCAAAATAGTCAGGTTTGCTTCTGAAATTGGTGTTTGTCAAGGATTGTTCCATTTAAATTATAATTTCTAGTAAATAAACTATGGAAAAAGCACAAATAATGAATGAAGTCAGCCGCGCTCAGCTTTTCGCTCGATGTGCTCGGTCATTTTCAATCGAGCTCATCGAGCGAGCCCTGAGCTAGCTCAGAGATAAAAAAGAAATACAAACAAAAATCGAGATGTTAATGCTGTACGAAAAGCTAAAAGACGTCGACTATATTGTCTTAGTCATATCGAGGAAATGGACTATAATGCTCCAGCGACTCCCAGCCTCCAGGTTCAAAACGACAAGGAAGAACGAATCTGCAAAATTTGATGAAAATGCCATCAAAAAGGGACCGTTACAAAAAAGATTACACGAATGAACTCTTTAAGTGGCATTGTCTACATATTTTGTTTTTACGTTTTTTTTTCGTTTTTTAAGGAATTTATGTTTTTTATTAATTTTCAAAATAGTCAGGTTTGCTTCTGAAATTGGTGTTTGTCAAGGATTGTTCCATTTAAATTATAATTTCTAGTAAATAAACTATGGAAAAAGCACAAATAATGAATGAAGTCAGCCGCGCTCAGCTTTTCGCTCGATGTGCTCGGTCATTTTCAATCGAGCTCATCGAGCGAGCCCTGAGCTAGCTCAGAGATAAAAAAGAAATACAAATTTTGTGCTCAGAGCGCTCCGAGTTAAAAAAGTAACACAGTCCTTTTTTTGACAGCTCAGTGCCCCGCTCGGAGCTAAAAAAGAAAAACGCCTATTGTATGCCTGCTAAAATACCTTTTTCTAATTGGAAGTAATGGAAAAGACAAATAATCAATAATGTTCATATCCCTTCAATATCTTAATTAATCTTACTTACGTAAGTCCCAATGTCTAAGCAAAACACGTCGAGTTGGGAACAGGGAACTCAATTATCTAATCAGATCAGAGAATAAACCCTAAATATTCCTAAAAAAAATGTTCTTGCAATCGAATAAAGCTCTTCGAAAATCTAAAGACCATGTGCAAGATTTACAGATCCAAACTACTTTTGATGTAGTATTTATGTGACTTGTTCCCCACAACAGCATATCATTTCCATTAACCAATTTTCAATTTCATATTTCTAGGTTTGGTTTCAAAACAGAAGAGCCAAATGGCGAAAACAAGCGCGTTTGCAATTGCTTCAAGATGCATGGAGAATGCGCTGCCTTAGCCTGGGATCACCACCAATTATCGTTGGAGGTACTTTAAACTGTCGTTTATAAACTGAACTGAAGATAACCAAAAAATAAACTTTTTAAATCCCCCCTAGGTGGTCGTGGCGCCAATAACAATTCTAACGAAGCAACAAGTGCCCCCCAACAACAGCAAGCACCAGAGAACCTCTCTAGTTCAGAAAAATCAAATCTACACCCACAACCACATCCACCCAACGCAACAGGACCCCCGGATAATTCGTCTGCCGTTGAAGCTCATCAGCATCATTTTACGATGATGCATCCCGCCTTTCAGAATCAAAATAGAACAATAGACCGAAATCCAGAGGCAATCGGTGGCAGTGTCATGGGGGATGTAGTTGGCTGCGAAAAGACCTATACCGAATTGAAAATGTATAAAGACCGAAACGGTCATGTATCTCTTGAAGCGATGCGAAATCACAGCAGCATGAATGGCATGGAGTGCGAGCCACGCGCCGGTAGCCTGAGTAATTGTTCGGATACGGATGGCTCGGACTCGGAAGAAATCGACCTCACTTCGGGGACCTGCATTGATTTTTCCAACAACAATAAAACAACAAACGGATTGCATTAGGCGTGTGAAGTTAGGCGCCTGAATGAGTTGGCTTTAAGCTTGCGCTGCGTATTGTTGTACAATTTCAGCAGTGATTCCAAGATAGCAGATGTGAATAAAAACCATATTTTAAATAAATTATTTTAATCGCAAACTATTAATAATTATTTTAGTATATAGATTTATAATAAAGATATTATTTTTCTTAGGTTTTAATTAATATAAAAAAGGTGAATGATTTGATTTTCTATTTTTTATTCTTAATGTGATGGCCACCGTCTTGTGAAAGTTCCTCAGTAATTATACTTTTTCCGCATCAAAATTGTGGCCTTTATACACAAATTTTGATACCCAGTGCAATGACTACAAAAGTATGGTTATGGTTAGCTAGTGAACTGATAAACATTTTATATCGATGAGAAGTAATCACATTTGGCTAAAACAAATCCCACCCATAGAGAGCCGAGGCATATTCTTGCCTTCAAACACACATTTAATTCTATAAGTCATACATCGCAGCTTTTGTCTGGCCTTATCCAAAATTCAAACCCTTAATTTTTTCAAATAATAATTTCCGAGCTTAGGATTTAAAAAAAAAAGTTTTTATAAAAAAAATTGAAGATAGTCAACTCAACAAAATCGAGTAGGCTAAGAGCTGATTTCTCATATTACCGAAGCGGATTACTGACATCCCTCCCGGAAGAACTGGCCCTCTATTTTGGGAGTTGTGCCGTCGTTCCGGGTAACTTTCCTACCAAGTAAGAAAATGTCTTCTTCTTTCTTTCTCTTTATCGACGAGGTTATTATCGGTTCCCCCTCTTTCCCGATAGTATAGGAACGTTTATTGATATTGAATGTTTGGCGGGGTTCGCAAGATCCTTTGAACATGAGAGTACCAACTGAGCTTCATCTTCTTTGGGATATGATCTTTGACCTGAAGGTTTCCTTGGATCTTGGAACTTCTTGGAACTTCTCATTTGTAAACAAATTAACTTATGCAAAAGGCTGATACCGATATAGAACCGCTCATTGAAGAACACGGCCCGGAAGGCCAAAGGGCTTTCAATTGAGAGTATGCAGCTGGAATGTACGTACACTGTACAGGTAAGCCCCTGGGGCTGCTCAAAAACTTGGATCTGTGCTCGCACGGTATATTACCGCAATATAGGAGATGCGATGGATAGGATCAGTTATGCAAAAACGACAAAATTTATCCAGCTGTCATAAAATGATTCACATGTAAGGACGCGGATTTGATGTGGTACGAACAAAAGTCTTCGATTTCAGACCGATAAGTGATCGGCTGACTGTATACTGTAATCCGCATACGAGGCACTTTTTACAACATCAGTCTAGTCGTAATTTGCATGTCCACACGACGAAGCAGAAGACACTTTTAAGGAAGCGTTTTATGACCTCCTGAAAGGAGCCTACGAACCCAACTGGATGCTGGCTTAAATAACAGTTGTTGAATGGGCATCATGTAGAGAGAGTGATTAAAGAGATTGGTATAGCTGCTGGTAAAGCTATAGAACTAGAATGTGGCCGGCTCTGAAGCCAGTGCAGCTCATGAAATACGAAGCTAATGTTGTGATAGGGCGCATGCACCAAATCATCAACCAAGTGTGGGTGGAAGAAAGCGTACCCGATGACTATCACCTCGATATGCCCCATCTACAAGAAAGGCTATCCTTGTCTTGGAAGAACTTTTGTCGAATATCCCTACTAAATGTCGCATATAAAATACTATTGAACGTACTGTATGTGCATATCTGAAGCCGTTCTGCAATATCGGCACCTACCAGTGTGGCATCAGGGCCAACAGGTCGATAATAGACCAAAACTTCACACTTACCCAAATCCTGGAAAAGACCAATGACTTTCAAGTCGAGACCCACCATCTTGTCATCGACTTTAAAGCGGCATATAATAGCTTTCATCGTCAGAAGCTCTACGTGTCGAAGGCCGAATGCGGGGTCGAGGCTAAACTGATTTAGTTTCATTGCGTGATGCTGGCAAACACGAGGTGAAATGTACAATATGGACAGCTTTTCCGAATTATTTCAAACCAGCACCGGAATCCGGCAAGTTATCAAGTGACTTATTAAGTCTTGTTCTGGAGCACATAGTACCGTGATAGATGCTTTCATGCTTAATCAGTTGGCCTTGAAGTCAACGAGGCCAGAACCAAGTGCATGCTTGCAACAATCAAACAAACGTCTGTCCACCGACTAGGACAAATGGTCACTGCTGGTAGCAGAAACTTCAAGGTAGTTAAAGAGTTCCCATACCGCGCGGTAAACATCAACTCCACGAATGGCGGCTGAGTGGAGATCCGACGAAGAATTATCGTAGAAAACCGTTTGTTCTTCAGTCAGGCAAAATAAATAGGTACACAATTGCTAGCCCGGAAGACCAAGTGTAAGCTGATACTATGAGTTCTGTTTAATGGCGCCGAGCTTACTCGTATATTTGATTCTTTTAAAAGAAAAATACTTAGTCGGATATTTGGGCCGGTGTGCGAGGAGAGCGACTGGAAGAGAAGATACAATCGCGAACTCTATGAGCTATATCGAGATGTTAATGCTGTACGAAAAGCTAAAAGACGTCGACTATATTGGCTTAGTCATATCGAGGAAATGGACTATAATGCTCCAGCGACTCCCAGCCTCCAGGTTCAAAACGACAAGGAAGAACGAATCTGCAAAATTTGATGAAAATGCCATCAAAAAGGGACCGTTACAAAAAAGATTACACGAATGAACTCTTTAAGTGGCATTGTCTACATATTTTGTTTTTACGTTTTTTTTTCGTTTTTTTAAGGAATTTATAGAAAAAGCAACATTTCTATCAAAAACGCTTACAAAAATTGTTATATGGAGAAATTGTTAAAAAAAAAACAAAAACCGGCTACAGTCCGCTTGGGCGAACTGTTGGATGCCCTACTCTTATTCCTATCAGACACCTAGCTCCCTAGCTAAAACTTTGGTTTTTCAAAAAAAACGTTGTTTTTTTTAAATTGTGGGTGTTTCAGTGGGCGGATTTTGAAAATACTTACACATGACTATAAAGGACCCTAGAGGGTATATATTATAAATTTTAGTTTCCTAGCTCAAACTTTGACTTTTCAATAAAATTGTTTTATTTAATTGTGGGCGTGTCAGTAGGCAGATTTAAGAAATGATATCTCCCGAGCAGTGTTAGGAGTCAAAGATCATATATAAAAAATTTCAGCTTTCTAGCTCAAAATTCGATTTTTTCGAATAAATTGTTTTTTTTTTTGAGTTTGTGGGCGTGTCTGTAGGCGAATTTCAAAAATTCTTAAACTCGATTATTTCGCGACCCTAGAGAGTATATGGTTAAAATTTGAGCTCTCTAACCTTAGAACCGTGTATGGGGTGCTGCACTCCCCATTTTTATACCCTATTCTAGGGGTATATTAATTTTGACGCATAGTTTGTAACATACCTTAATATTGCCCGTAGACCCATAAAAGTTACTATATTTATGATCAGCATCGATAGTAATGTCGATCTAGCCATGTCCCTCCGTCCGTCGGCAAAAATTAGGCCTTTAAACTGGACCTAGAGAGCTGAAATTTTAACCATATACTCTCTAGGGTCCCGAAATAATCAAGTTTACGAATTTTTGAAATCCGCCCACAGACACGCCCACAAACTCAAAAAAACAAAATTTTGGAAAAAATCGAATTTTGAGCTAGGAAGCTGAAATTTTTTATATATGATCTATGACTCCTAAAACTGCTCGGGATATAAAATTTTCAAAATCCGCCCACTGCCACGCCCACAAAAAAATAAAACAATTTTATTGAAAAACCAAAATTTGAGCTAGGGAGCTGAAATTTTTAATATATACTCTCTAGGGGTCCTTTAAGCTCATGTGTAAATATTTTAAAAAACCGCCCACTGACACGCCCACAAATAAATAAAACAATTTTTTTGAAAATCCAAAGTTTGAGCTAGGGATCTGAAATTTATAATATATACTCTATAGGGGCCCTTTAAGCTCATGTATAAATATTTTCAAAATCCGCCCACTGACACGCCCACAAATAAATAAAACATTTTTTTTGAAAATCCAAAGTTTGAGCTAGGGAGCTGAAATTTATAATATATACTCTCTAGGGGCCCTTTATGCTCATGTGTTAATTTTTTTTTAAATCCGCCTACTGACACGCCCACAATTAAATAAAACAATTTTATTGAAACACCCAAGTTTGAGCTAGGGAGCGTTTTTTTTGATAAAATCCTTTAAATGTTATATAACAAAATATGTAGAGCGTTCTTAACAATTTAACCATACTTGGACTTTTGTCACGCCCACTTATGAGGGATAGGAATAAGAATAGGGTATCCAACAGTTCGCCCAAGCGGACTGTAGCCCGTCCCTATGTTTGAATGATGAATAGAAACAACGAACTATTTCACACCAACGTAATATCTCAGCATATTGTATGAAATGTACCGTTACCTTTGCAAAAGTATTGGATTCAAATTCAAATTTTCAATGAGTTTCGTGTAAGAGCGCCTTAAACAATGCTACCTCTATATGTGTTGGGGGAGCTGTACTTCCCATTATTTTTATACCCTATTCTAGGGGAACCTATATTAATTTTGAGGCATAGTTTGTAACATACCTTAATATTGTCCGTAGACCCCTAAAAGTTACTATATTTATGATAAGCATCGATAGTAATGTCGATCTAGCCATGTCCGTCCGTCCGTCCGCCCGCCCGTCCGTCGGCAAAAATTAGGCCTTTAAACTGGACCTAGAGAGCTGAAATTTTAACCATATACTCTCTAGGGTCCCGAAATAATCAAGTTTACGAATTTTTGAAATCCGCCCACAGACACGCCCACAAACTCAAAAAAACAAAATTTTGGAAAAAAATCGAATTTTGAGCTAGAAAGCTGAAATTTTTTATATATGATCTATGACTCCAAAAACTGCTCGGGATAAATTTTTTTCAAAATCCGCCCACTGACACGCCCACAAATAAATAAAACAATTTTTTTGAAAATCCAAAGTTTGAGCTAGGGAGCTGAAATTTATAATATATACTCTCTATGGGCCCTTTATGCTCATGTGTAAATATTTTCGAAATCCGCCCACTGACACGCCCACAATTATAATTTTTTTTTTTTTTTTTTAAATTCAAAGTGAGATAGGGAGCTGAAATTTATAATACATATATACTCTCTAGGGGCCCTTTATGCTCATGTGTTAATTTTTTTTAAATCCGCCTACTGACTCGCCCACAATTAAATGAAACAATTTTATTGAAACACCCAAGTTTGAGCTAGGGAGCGTTTTTTTTCATAAAATCCTTTAAATGTTATATAACAAAATATGTAGAGCGTTCTTAACAATTCAACCATACTTAGACTTTTGTCACGCCCACTTATGAGGGATAGGAATAAGAATAGGGTATCCAACAGTTCGCCCAAGCGGACTGTAGCCCGTCCCTATGTTTCTTAGTACATTTTGTATGGAATTGCGGTTTCAATCGCGTTTTATCCTGTTGGAGTTGGGAAGTTTTCATTGAAAGTTATGAACAAATGTTTTAAGGCAGTATTCTTTGTTCAAATCGTGGGGAAAATCATGGGTCAAGGCAAAAACGACAAAACTATTTGGTTTTCGATGCTCAGTGCTATAGAGCAAACCAGGACTGATCACTGATCAAATGAAAACTTGTCGATTGGAGTCTGCTCCTTGTAGCACCGGAATTTCGTCGAAAAACAGTCTGCTTTCAAGCATAGCAGCTGTGGCAAATCGTGTCCAGAAATATATGGGCCCAGGCAAAAATGACAAAACTATTTGGTGGTCGATTCCTAGTGCTGCAGAACAAAGGAGAACTGAGAAATGAAGAAGAATAGAATGGAGTATGCCTCTTTTAGCCCAGAGACTTTTGTCGACAAATAATTTGCCAACTGCTATTATTGAATCAATTGTCTAGAGCTAGAGCTAAAAGGGCAATTGCCGATAACCAGCGTCAAAATAATCCAAAAAGACTGCGAGCTTGGCATAATACCGATGTCGATGAGATCTATGCTTATATTGGCATTTTACTGTATACTGGCGCTGAGAAATCAAATTCAGTTCAAGCTACAGATTTATTCGTCAAATCCCATATGCCATTCTATAGGGCAGTGATACCATTGGAGCGATTTCAGCAAATCTGTCGTTTTTTGCGATTTGATGATTCAAGAACCCGTATAGCTCCATTGAGAGAAGATAAACTGGCTCCATTCCGCCGTAGGTATATGGATTATCTTCCAAATGAGTTTGAAGTTTGCTTTTGTTCCATCCAAAGAACTAACGATTGATGAGCAGTTATTAACGTCGAGAACCAGATGCTGCTTTCGTCAGTATATACCATTAAAGCGAGAAAAGTATGGAATTAAAATATAAACTGGAATTTCACATGTTATCCAATGGATATCTATTCCCACAATACAACTCTAGTGATGGGTACAGTTTGATCCGCAAGCTGTTTTCATCGATCGAAGAATGTGAAAAAGGGTCCCTTTGCTTCAGTTTTCTGCTTCTCAGATCTCTTGTGGGCTACACGAGTAACTCCAAAAAGAATGTTCTACTAATGTCGACCTCCCATGCTTCCGAGCCGATACATGAAAATACAAGGAAACCAATCATTGATGGATCACAACAAAAGAAACGTTTACTCCTCCAAACAGTTTCCGGAAAAAATGTAAAAAACACTATCATTTTACATAAGTTTCACTAACTAGTCGCCTCCTACGGACTGAAAATCCATTGCATAGATGTGAGCCATGTAAGTCCCTGCGCTCGAAGAACAAAGCCACGAAAACAAACGCCGTTTGCGATCTATGTTACAAACCTACTTGCAGCAAGCATTAAAACAAATTTAATCCATTTTCATATTCATGTAGGTACTTAATAAAAGTATTCAACCAATAAGCAATTCACTACTTTAAATTATTGGTTAATTTGCATATAAAATGCAGTGAGGAGTACAGCTCCCCAAAACACGGAAATGTGTTGATCAGAGGATACACGGTTCTAAGGTTAAGGTATGTAAATGAGTCAAAATTAATATACCCTTAGAATAGGGTATAAAAGGACATAAGATGTGTTTAATGAAGATGAGCTGCACAGAAAAGTACAAGATTTTGTGTTCAATGAGTAAAATTCTTGCCACAAGTGTTCTACATTCTGTCACTTTCTGTTCCATGAAAATGTGAGATCAGTTTAGTACAAGATTTTCTGCACCCAGCCTTGAGGTAGGGCAAGTGAGTGAAAAGTTTCAAATTTTAGGATTCAAATTGTACTGATGTCAACTGATTTATTTGTTCGGCAGATATCAAATGTCTTGGACGCAAGACATTGACGCTCAATATTATTGCGCAATATTTGATATTGCACAATATTATTGTCCGTCTATGGATAATATTGCAAGGTTGTGCAATATATTGAGGAAAATCAAAACCCTTTTGATATTTACTGCACAATATAAAATATTGTATCGTCTGTGGGTACAATTGCACAATATTTGTTTATTTAATTTTCAAGTGTCGAAGAGTAAACACCTCCGGGAGTGATTTCAGTGAAAATGTCTCAAGCAAAAGAGGATGAGAGCAAATTTATTTTAGAGTGTATCGAAGTGTTGTCTACACAAGTATCAGCTGCCAACTAAATTATTGTATAAAATATTAAACCGTCTGGGGGCCTAGCCAATAATATTGTGCAATATTTTCCACAATAATAGTGAGCGTCTAGGGACCGCTTAGTTTAATGTTACAAATATTCGCATATTTATAACAAAAAAAACAAAAGAATAACATGGAGAAGTCTCAAATTGTGATCAAATCGACATCGGGCTAAACATTGACGGTACAGTGGTCACGCATGTCCCGAAGTTCACTATGTTAGGAGGATCATCTATTTGAAATTTCACAGCTGAGAGGAAAACATATGTTTCGAAGCTGTATTTTTCTGCTCTGATTCGATCTGAAAGTTTTCACTCACTTGTGCTGTTCTGTTCTGATTTAGTTTTCGTTTATTAAACACGGCTATAGTCTACATAGGTACTTTGTAAAGAACACGACATCAACTTTTTCGACAAAACATTTCTTTTAAATAGATGGCATGTCAGTGTGCAGTTTAAAAAAAAATCTATACACTTTATCATTTCGGGCCCATAGAGTAACACGAGCTAACTCCGAATTTCAACTTTCTAGCTCGAAATTAAAGGCCTTAAAATTCGCGACGGACGAACATGCCTAGATCGACATACTTTTCGATGCTGATCACAAACATAATATTTTGTTAGGGTCCTGAGGCCAATATAAAAGCATTGTAAGAACTTCGTATCAAAATGGATATACCCTGTGTATACAAAGAATCAGGCAAACACGCCCATTATACAAAAGTGCCAGTTTGTGGTATGGCTGGTGAATGGTATTTGAACGCTACTTACTAAAATTGTTATGAGCTTAGATTTCTCTTTCTGGTGATGGTATAATTGTGTGCTTGACAGGATTCATACTAGGCTCATAAAATTGTTTAAAAATATTGGTATAATAAACAGGATTTTGTAAATAAAACGTACGAATTCCTACGATTTTTCAAATTCGTGAACAGACCTACTAATTCCTTCATTTCGACACTACTTTGCTTTTGCTTAGACGTTTAAGGCATGAAACTCGTTTGGTTTGATTCATGACCAGCTTTCATGATGACAGCATCCTATTAGTGCTTAGTCCATGGCTATATAGGTCATCTATTGCAAAAAGATCAAGATCATGTATTGCTCATAATCTTGAGAGCCATGTTGAGTTACGGTTGCAAGTATGACAGCATGAGCCAAAAGCAAATTCTCTTGACCAAATTCTACAAAGCAGCCCATTTTAGAGTTGCTGCGATTCGATTCAAACATTCGGAATGGAATTTATAAAGGCAGTTTCTTAATTACTTTCAAATATTTTATTAACAGGTCTACTGGTGATTTGATGACTTATCTAACCGAAAAGTGGAACCAATCTCTTCACCAAGGAGGTGAAAGTAAGATCGTTGCGCTTGATATTTCAAAGGCATTCGACAGAGTTTGGCACCAAGCCAAGCTCTCTTGTCGAAAATGCGTGAATTTGGAATCAATGATACCTTTCTTCAGTGGATTAGAAATTACCTTTTCTTCAATTGTTGTTTAGTACGGTTTCAAGTCTGCAACTCACTAAATAAATGCTGGTGTTCCCCAAGACTCTATTTTGTCTCCGACTCTCTTTCTCATTTTTATAAATGATATCCGGTCTGTTACCTCTTATCCAATCCGCTCCTTTGCCGATGACAGTACCCTCAGCTTATCATATTCATTTCGTATGTTAAGCTCATTAAATTCCGATCTCAACAGCATCACTCAGTGGTGTGTAACTAATAGAGTGGAATTTAACGCAATGCTGACTTCCATCATTAAAGCAAAACCCAAACACCCTGCCATTGCCCATGAATAACACTTGCATCGCTGAAACCGAACGGCTTTCCATTCTCGGTGTGTTTTAATGACAACTTTCCTTGGAATGACCACATATTTCATGTCGTCAAGAACGCTGCGAAATGCCTTCCTTAAGCGATGGAAGAAATATTTCACCCCCACTGATCTGGCTACTATTTATAAGGCGTATCCGCACTAAGCTTAGGTAAAATGTTCATATCTGATCTGGTGCACCAATAACTTATTTGTATCAACTTGACAGGATCCGTAACATCGCGAAATCGCTTGACTCTCTTATTTTTTATACCCTATTCTAGGGGTATATTAATTTTGACGCATAGTTTGTAACATACCTTAATATTGCCCGTAGACCCATAAAAGTTACTATATTTATGATCAGCATCGATAGTAATGTCGATCTAGCCATGTCCCTCCGTCCGTCGGCAAAAATTAGGCCTTTAAACTGGACCTAGAGAGCTGAAATTTTAACCATATACTCTCTAGGGTCCCGAAATAATCAAGCTTACGAATTTTTGAAATCCGCCCACAGACACGCCCACAAACTCAAAAAAAACAAAATTTTGGAAAAAATCGAATTTTGAGCTAGAAAGCTGAAATTTTTTATATATGATCTATGACTCCTAAAACTGCTCGGGATAAAATTTTTTCAAAATCCGCCCACAAATAAATAAAACATTTTTTTTGAAAATCCAAGGTTTGAGCTAGGGAGCTGAAATTTATAATTGTATATACTCTCTATGGGCCCTTTATGCTCATGTGTAAATATTTTCAAAATCCGCCTACAATTATTTTTTTTTTTTTTTTTTGAAAATTCAAAGTGCGCTAGGGAGCTGAAATTTATAATATATACTCTCTAGGGGCCCTTTATGCTCATGTGTTAATTTTTTTTAAATCCGCCTACTGACACGCCCACAATTAAATAAAACAATTTTATTGAAACACATAAGTTTGAGCTAGGGACCTTTTTTTTTTGATAAAATTCTTTAAATGTTATATAACAAAATATGTAGAGCGTTCTTAACAATTCAACCATACTTAGACTTTTGTCACGCCCACTTATGAGGGATAGGAATAAGAATAGGGTATCCAACAGTTCGCCCAAGCGGACTGTAGCCCGTCCCTATGTTTATTATTATTATTATTATTATATATTTATTTAGCAGATCTCTGCTATTAAAATTCAATATTACAAATTAAACTTATATGCTAAGGTGTAGTAGTTACTAATATATGAATTCAGATATTTGGGCAAATACATTTAATAAATTCAATTGTACTTCTTTTAAAACTAGGAAAATTTTGTTCAGTTTTTTATGGTATTTGGTAATGTATTAAATAAACGGCAACCTTTGGACACAATGCTATTTTGTGATATATTATCTAGGTAGGAAGGTAGTCTAAAGTCACTTCCATTTCTTAAATTGTAAGGCTGTATGTCTCTTATATATATAAGGTATTTCTTTAAATAGTTAGGTAGCATTCCATATTTGATTTTAAAAACAAAACATAGTACATTTACATAGATTCGTTGTTTTACACTTAACCACATAAGCATTTCTAACATTACTCTTATTGACATATAACGATTACATTTTAATATTATCCTCATGGCTCTATTTTGTAAGCGTTGCAGCTTCATTAACACATTATTACTACATAGATACAATATTGACGAACAGTACTCAAAATGTGGTTTAATCATTACATAGTAGATGTTTATTGCACACAAGATTGATATCCTTTTTCTTATTCTATTGAAAAACCCTACTTTTTTAGATACTTTCTTAACTAGGTAATCTACGTGTGAGTCAAACCTTAATTTTGAATCAATGACAATCCCTAGGTACTTAATTTGTTCAACCTGTTCTACTTTTTCATTATCGATAGTTAGATTTAGATTAATGTTATGCTTCAGAACCATGCTCTTGTATTTGTTGACATTTAATTTCAGCTTATTTAAGATCTAATAATATGCCATATGCTTACTCTAAATATGTCCTCCTGCATCCATCGCGTACAATCGTCGGGGTTGCTTCCGGATATAAAAAGAAGTGCGTCATCAGCGAAGAGAGCTATCTGGGAATGTCTTAGTTCACTTTTAATATCATTTATATATATGATGAAGAGCAGTGCGCCAAGAACAGACCCCTGCGGTACTCCAAAAGTTGTTTTTACACTGCTAGACATAGTTCCATTTACGCTGGTAGTCTGTGATCTTTCATTTAGAAACGATTTGAACCACTTTAACTCGTTGCCTTGGATACCATAACCGTGGAGTTTTGTCAGGAGAATTTGTCTGTCGATGGTCTCGAAGGCTCTTTTGAAATCAAGGAAAATAGCAATCACATATTTTTTTGCTGCAATTTCCTCCTTCCAGCTAGTCAAAACGTTGTTTAAAGCTGTTTCGCATGAGTGTTTTTTCCTGAATCCGGACTGGTTGTCTAAAAACAGGTTGTTGGTTTCGAAGTAATCTTCCCTTTGAGCTTTAACAATTTTTTCAAATACTTTTTCGTACACTGGAAGAGCATTGATTGGACGAAAATTTTCACATTTGGTCGTTCCTTTGATTTATTCATCGTTGCAATGTCTCTTGTCTCTCGTTATTTTATCGCCATTTCCACCATATTTGCTCAAACGAAATAGCCAGTTACAGTCCACACCTAGATCATTTAAACCGCGATACCCGTTGTGCAAGGAATGCGCATCGTTTTACCCTTAAGCATGTATTCGGACGTACAGTGAAATCAATGAATCTTTTCTTACCCGTACAACACGAATGTGGAATGCTCTTCCCCGCTCCATTTTTTCTACTTATCATAATCTACAAACATTCAAATCCAACGTGCATCGGCATCTCTTCCTATCTTCTAACCCTAATTTCCTTAAAACACATTATAAAAAAAAGAAAAAAAATATTTTACAAACGAAAAAAGACCAAAACAAATGAACCTTAAACTTAAAGTAATATTTACACAAAATGACCAATTTAAAGAAAAATATTAACACAAGAAAATTTAAAGTGAAAAAGATGATTAAAACTATATATGTACTCGTAATAAAAAATATTTGAAACACGAAAAAATGCTGCTGTCTTTACTGCACTTCCACTGTACTGATCCCTTTAACGCTCGTTATTCCCTGTTGAATACCCTGCCCCTGGCTGCTACGTGCCGTTGAGCTAAACGATTATTGGTGTCTTTAATGATGGTGACTGCGTTCAGAGTAAATTTCGGCATAATTATCTGAAAAGGCCCAAGAACTGACTAGAAAGGGCTCAGAAACTCCCTTCAAAGGCCCCGAACGCCTCTGCTGCACTCCTAGATCAGCAGTTATCTTACTTTTGGTGGCTCTTACAGTCCGGGGTAGACCACGGCCTCAACCAACAAGCCCCTCCAACCAGCTCGGTCCCTCGCTAGCTGCCTCCAGTTACGCACACCAAGTTGGTTGAGGTCGTTCTCCAATTGTGCGCACCATCTAAGGTGAGGTCTTCCTCTGCTGCGTCGACACTCAGAGGTGGATTATAAGACTCGTCGGGCTGGTGCGTTGTTGTCCATAAGCTCCACGTGTCCCAGCCATCTCAGCCGTTGTATTTTTAGCTTTTTGACCAGATCAGCGTCGCTGTATTTTTTTTTTTTTTTTTTGTTGTCGGGTGTGTGAGACTTTCTGCACTGGAGCACTCAGACTCAATACTGGTCCATTTTACTACCAGGCAGACACACCACATTTTACTGTGGGAATTTACTCGTTTTTCTAAAAATACCTGCCACCTGATACGAGCAAAAGCAGGACAATCACAGAGGAAATGTTTCGCAGTGTCGTCGCTTTCTCCAGAGGCTTCGCATTTGGTGGTATCGCTTAGGCCTAGCACCTTAAGTTGCTTGGCAAAAACGTAGTGTCCCGTAAGAACGCCAGTGGTCTGTCTGCAGTCTTTTCTGTTGAGAGACAACAAGAATGCCGCGGATTTCCCACAGACGTCGGGGAGAATTAGCTTAGTCTGTCTGCATCCTGGAGAGTCATGCCAACGGCGATTGTGTTCATAGGAAATCCATCCGTCAATGGAAGCCCTGACCGAGGACGCAGTCAGACAAATCGCTGGTACAGGTCCTGAGAAGTCCCCCTCTGAGCCGTGTCTAGCAAGTTCATCGGAGATCTCATTTCCCGTGACCCCGTTATGACCCGGCACCCAGACAAGTCTAAGTGAATTCAGCCTTCCGACCGAATTCAAAGAGATCTTGCATTCACGGACTATTTTGGAGGTGGTTAAGGGGTTGATCAAGGCCTTAAGCGCAGCCTGACTGTCGCTACAGACGCAGATACTTCGCCCCCTCCACCTGTTCCTCGCAACATAGTCCATGGCCATTAGGATAGAATAAGTCTCCGTTTGGAAGACTGACGCATGTTTGCCTAAGGAGAAGAAAAGTCTAATGTTGTCGCTCTCCATGAAAACACCAGCACCAGATCCTTGATCGGTTTTGGAGCCATCCGTGAAGATTCGACTGCATTCCTGTCCAGGCTCAGAGTCTGGCCAGAGCCAGTCCTGAACACGAGGAAAGTCGACTTCATAGTTGCGCTTCAGCCGAAGCTCCGGTGTCAGTGCATCAGACGGCATATCCATAAGATAGGAGTCGAACGACAGCCGTTGCGCAAGTTCATCAAAACTCCAGTGCGAGTTATACCAAAAGCCACCTCTTTTTAAACGTGATATAGCTTTGATTGTGCAGCCTATAATGTAAACATCAAGGGGCGGGAGGTTCAATAGTGCATCTAGGCCGGAGCCAGGCGTGCTGGGGAAGGCCCCCGTGCAGTCGAGACATACCTGCCTTTGGAGTTTGGCAAAAGCAGCAGTAACATATTTACGTGAAAGCTTATTCCACCAAACAACCGATGCGTATGCTATAAATGGTCTTATCATAGCCGTATAAATCCATAGGACTCTTTTCGGTAATAAGCCCCATGTCTTGCCGAAAATGCCTTTGCACTGCCAGAAAACAGACAGCGCCTTGGCAGTCTTCAGCTCAACATGTTTGGACCAAAGAAGTTTGCTGTCCAGGATGACTCCCAGATACTTTGCTTCATTGGAGAGTTGGATTGTGACGCCTTTTAGCTCTGGCTGAGTCAACCCGACCAGCTTCCTCCTTCTCGTAAAGAGAACAACCTCAGTTTTAAGAGGATTGACCGAGAGCCCATTCCTAGTGCACCATTCGTCGATCACGTCAAGGGCCGCCTGCGCCTTGGCACATACAGTCGCTAGGCATGATCCAACAGAAAGCACAGCAACATCATCCGCGTACGCCTGAGCGTATACATTAGAACTGTTGAGTGCGTTCAACAGAGAGTCGACCAGCATACACCACAACAGTGGAGACAGAACGCCACTTTGCGGACAGCCTCTGTTTACCCCCGCCATAACATAGCGGCCACAATCCGCATCCGCAACCAACGTTCTAGTCATTAGCATTGCTTTAATCCACAACACCAATGGTTCATCTACGCCGTGTTGTCTGGCGGAGCTGCACATGCTATCAAAAGTCGCATTGTCAAAAGTACCCTCAATATCGATGAAAATGCCCATCGCGTATTCTTTTCTGTCAAGCGCGCCCTCAATTCTACCAACTAGATTTTGAAGCGCAGTCTCGCAGGATTTTCCGCGTTGATAGACATGTTGCATCTGAGATAGTGGGTGCAATCGCAAAGCAGTTTTGCGCACGTGAAGCTCGACCAGCCTTTCCATGCTTTTCAGCAAGAAGGAAGTCAGACTGATTGGTCTGAAACTCTTGGCGAGCGAGTAGTCACTTCTGGCAATTTTTGATATAAATGCCACTCTAACTGTACGCCAGGGTGTTGGAATGTATGCCAGTGCTAGGACAGCGGTGAAGATTTTCTTCATAGTCGGTAGCAACTGGTTTGTACATTGTTGCAGCATGGCTGGGTATATTCCGTCCGTACCAGGTGACTTGAAGCCGTCAAAAGACGCAAAGGCGTATTTAATGGCCTCGTCCATTACCACGGCCTTCGCAATATACCAGCTACGACGAGTTGTTTGTCTTGGCTCACTCATAGTCTCGGTAATCGGGGCTGGTTGTGAACCAATTGTAATCTGGTTACCCGGAAAGTGAGACTCCAGCAGATAACTAAGAATTTCCGCTTTCGTCTCAGTAAAGGTACCATCAAGTTTTCTAAGTGAGTCCAATTTGGCTGGTTTGCCCTTTTTCAGAACTTTAACCAACCTAGTAGTTTCACCCAGTGTTTTAATCTTTTCGCAGAAATTCCTATAAGAAGCACTTTTCGATACCCGAATTAGCCTCTTACATTCCTTCTGCTTCGATCGGTAGAGATTCCAGTCTGTCTCCAAATCAGTCTTGAGTGACCTATTTAGAAGCTTTCTAGCTTCTCTACGAATTTTTTGCAGTTCTGAGCTCCACCAGGGAACCGGCGTTCTGCCAGGGGGTTTGCTTACTGGGAACGTCAGTTCAAAACAGCTAGTAATGGCACTATTCAGGTCTTGAACAGCTTCCTCTAAATTTTGTCTCGTCCTGAGTTCGGTTGGAGTTTTGAGAGTTTTTCCCATTTCCTCCCTGAAGCGTATCCAGTTGGTTTTTCTTGGATTCCGCCTTTCCTGCAAAGTTATAGCTTCGCATTCGATTTGGAATCCGATATATCTGTGATCTGAGAGGGATGCCTCCGAAGAGACCCTCCAGTTGGTAACCGCCTTAAAGTATCTATTTGATAGTCAGGTCGATCAGCTCCTGTCTTCTTGACATCACAAAAGTTGGCTGCGAGCCAACATTGTTGATAGTAAGATCAGATGATAGAATGAAATCCAGGAGATGGTTTCCTCGCATGTTGCATTTGCTGCTGCCCCAAACAATGTTCTGAGCATTGGCATCGCAACATATAACTAGGCCCATCTTCCTGGTGTCGCAATAGTCTATGAGTTCAGCAATTGCCCTTGGTGGTGGAGGCACTACCAAATCATAGGGGAGATAAGCTGACGCCACGATGAAGGTCTTCCAATCTCCATTCGTTTCGTAGCTTATGACTGCAGCAACCAAATCTTGGCCACAAAATTGTCCAAGCTTAGTCGCTGAGAGAAGGTTCGACACAGCAAGACAAGCACTGGGCCTTTCGGACCGCTCGTCACAGAGTATCGTGGTCCCACGCACACCTCCAAGGCCACAGATGCGATTTTTCCACACCCATGGCTCCTGTATGGATGTTATGTGGGGTTTTGTACTCAACCCGGAAAGCTTCTTGCTGATTAGAGCAGTAGCAGCCTTCGAATGTTGAAGGTTAATCTGGGTAAATATAATTACCGTGTTTTTTGCCGCGACAGCCAATTTCTGTCCACTGGTGCTGCAAGCATTGCTGGTTGCAGAAAATGTTTCATCCAGCGTCGCTGTATAGTTCGTCGTTGGAGCTTCCTCCCCACACTCCATCGTCACAAACTGGATCGAATATCACTCGAAAATTCTTTCTCTCACAGCATCCCAGAAGGTTTTCATCCGCTTTTGATACATATGTACATACCACACAGCAGGACCGGGATGATTAAGGTCTTATATAATATCTCCTTGGGTCTATTAGAGAGGGCTTTACTTCTTAGATGCCTTCTTAGCGCGAAGAAACTGCGATTGGCAAGAGTGATTCTTCGCTTGATCTCTGCGCCGATGTCATTTTGCGAAGTGATAGTGGACAGTGGAGCCCAGGTAGACAAAGCCTTTAACTACTTCGAAATTGTATCTGTCCATCGATCGTGACGTTTTGTCCGAGTCGCCGATGCTGAGAGTCCTTTCTCGTTGACAGCATATACTTCGTTTTGTCCTCCTTAACAGATCAACGGTTATCACAGCTATAAAATGCTGGGAACATACCACCTAGTGAGAATGCCACCTAGTGAGAATGCCTCCTTACTTTGACTTAGAGAGGCCCCATTCAGCACTTCAATAAAAATGCCAACAAATGTCTAAATTTTAGTCGACATATCAAAAACAAAAACACGATACCACCTGAACAAAATGAAAATAGTCGACTCTTCAGAGTGCAGACTATGTCTTGAAGAAGACGAAGCAGCTGAACACATTCTAGGTGAATCTCAAGCCCTAAATGAAACTAGAAGGAAAATTATCTTCAGAGAACAATTGAGTTCTGAAGATATAAGGAAGTCCTCTGCTGGCAGCATATGCGCTTTATACGGAATGTATAACTAGCCCAAACGATATCTGGGCCAGAGAGTACAATAGACCTAATAGGTCGCAGTGCCTTTTTCTTCGCATTGACGAGCCAGAAGCTAAACAAAAAGAAGTGAAGAAATCACTCCTAGGCAGTAGATATTAACATTTAAGGTGAGCCACATTTAACATTTGGAAACTCTCCCGCAAGTGTGCATGCAATTCCGTGGGTTGATTCAACTGGAGATCACCGGTTTTTATTTTTATTTTTTTTGACATGCTCTTTCCACTTAAATTTAACGTCATACCTAAGTATTTGGCCGAACAAACTTTTTTGGTTTCCAGTGCCTTTTCTATAATACTCGCAATTATATGCACTTGTTGAATAGTCGAGTGTTTCTCTCTAAACCCAAATGGTGGACTGGGACTAAATGGCTGTCCTCTATTATTGGTGCGAGTCTCTTTAGGAATAGTTTTTCAAATAGCTTTGAAATTATTGGTAATATAGAAATCGGTCTGTAGGATTTCTTTTCATTTGGTGATTTTTCCGGTTTCAGAATCATTATCAGTTCTGCTACCTTCCATTGACTAGGGACATTCTTCAAATAATTCTTTTAATATTTGCCCTGTTATCAAGTCATAACCTGGTGATTTTTTTGAATTTATGTTGTGTTTGATTTCGTTCTGTAACTCAGTAAAGCAGTGCTATTTTTTCTATGGTTTTGTGATCGTTTTTTTTCAACCAGTCAAATCTTTTTCTGTAGTTTGTCTTGGAAATGGTCGAAATGTTTCCTCAAGATGATCAGCAAATAGATTTGCCTTTTCATTGACATTTTTCGCCCAAGAGCCGTTATCTTGTTTAAAAGGTGGGGCTTGTTTTATTGGTTTTCTCAGGTCTTTCACCGCCTTCCAAAGCGAGTAATCTGCGTTTTTATAGGCAGAGAGGCTATGGAGATATTTTCCGAAGGACTCGTTTTTAACTTTTTGTATCAGCATCTTTAGCTCATAGCATAGTGTGTTATAGACTGTTTTATTCTCAGATGTTCGTACTCTTTGCCAGATTTTTCGTGCTTTTCGTTTTCTTTGTACGAGTTTTTTTTTACTTCGTTAGGGTAAGTAATATGCACCCTATTTCTTCTTTGGCAGTTAGGGGTGCTTTGCCATGCCGCTCGCTGTATGTTTCTATTAAACAGCTCAACTTCTTCTAAAAGGATGATCAAACAATACTCAATAACAGGAGCAATAACAAATCTCAACAGAAACAGTTTAACTCATTTTGTTTTTTTGGGACATATTCTTAATAAAACTAAAGCTAAATAACATTATTTTGTATCACTTCTCTTACAAACACATACTACCACCAGATTCCTGTCAACAAACCTCAGCTACGATGATGTCGAATCGAGCCTTGTCCCCTTCCTTAATAAATCGTCGCATTCCCCTCAACAAATAATGCATACTGGGATGTCCGAAGACCTCCTTCAGCACACTCAGCAGATTGGATATGCTGCTCTCCTTCTTGTAGGTCATTAGGGCCTTGACGAATTTGTTGTAGTTCTCAGTGCTGAGGGTACTTTTGATCTATAAAAACGCAGTTTTTAAGGTGATTTACATGGATGACAAGTAAATCTTACCAATTTTAGTACGTCTACATGTTGAGTGGGCAGTTCAGGACTTGTTTCCTCTTTCACAATTGTCGTTTTAGTAAACGAATACTGTGACAGAAGACCAGGACTACTACCAAAGCTAGTTGAGCTCGTAGGAAATGACATATTTGGAACTATTTTCATGCGTTTTTTCTTCGCCTCGGCCGAAGTCAATGTATGGTTTGGAGAAGTACGTTCACGCTTGTGGATTGCAACCAATTTTGAGCTATCAATGCCGGAATTGAAGTCGATTGTCTAAAGAGGCAAATGAAATACAACAAATTGCTTTAAATTTTATGAACACGAAATTACCGAAACATCAGAGTCAAGTCGACTGACAAAATCCATTGCTGATGGCGCAGTTGACAACAATCGCTTGCCAGCTGCTAGTGAGTAGTCCTCGGGAGACCAGCTCGTTATCGAGTTTGTTTTCTCTATATTTCTAGAAGGGACACAGTCGTAAGAGATGGGAAAAATATGCATGCGATTATAATACCTACACAGATTGACTACTGATAGTTTTGAATTTGGCCTTAAAATCGAACACTTCAGCTGGATTTGAAAAATGCTTCATCTGTGCGGTTGCGTCCGCTATGCTCTCGCGAACTAATGTTTCAACAGACCGCGACACAGGCCTGGGAAGCTATAAGAAACAATTTTACCCAAAAACATGCAATTGATTCTCAATCAGCCTACAGTCTTCTCAGCGTTTCGAAAGAATCGCGACAGTTCTCCTATCACCGGACCAAAGTTCTGATGCTGCTGAGAGCCTTTCAGATGCTCACGAATCCAAGCCGATAGCTGATTCAACTGCCCGGCTTGGTTGAACCGCGAATCGCAAAGTAAAATAGCTCCGTAGTCGTTACGATGTCGGATGACACGGCCAATAGCTTGATTAACAGCACGCGTAGCTTCCAAAGCGTACCATGATTGTCCACTGAGGAGCTGCACAACAATAGTGGATGACTGAAGGTAAACTACTTTTAGGAAACTCACCTCGTTCTCCACTGTCCGGTTTTCATCTAAATATCGTTTCTTAAGTATCACCCGGGGGTCCTTTAAAGGGGGAAATGGCAAGCCGGTAATTATCACCGCGCGCCCGTTCATATCCGCAAAATCAAGACCTTCAGACACCTTGCCGCGACAAACGGCCATAAATATCGCCCCCTTCGTGTTGGGATCACGAATCTTATCATAGAACTCGACCATGGCGGTGTTGAATGCTTCCTTGGTGCGGGGCTCGACGAAAATCGGCTTGTGTCGAGCAATCTGCGACCATATGCCACTCGCTTGCCAACTGTCGACGCATTTGTTCATCACCGGATACGATGGGAAAAACACCAGCAAGCCATCGGGTATAATAGGGCAGAACGAGAGGATGGTGCGGCCTAGGGAATTCAAATACTTTGGATTGTCTCTGTGGGAATGGAGCTTCATTAATAACGGTTTCCTGAACGGAAAGTAGTAGTAACCTGTTTTGAAAGTTTGATATAAGCAGTTCCTTATCAGGGCCATGAGATACTATCTTTACGCAGACTTGCGACTTGCTAACAATGTGTGGGTTCTCAAGGCACTGTGATATGGGAATTGCCAGTTCGGCAATCAAAGGCTTCAATGGCGCCAATGTACCGCTGGTGAGTATTACACTGCGGACGTTTTTGTTCAGGAGTTGTTCCATTCTGCGAGAGAAAGATGATTCAAATAAAATGGCAGAGGAACTGAAATCGAGCACCAACTCACCCGAACCCAGGATTGAAGCACCAATAATTGATGACCTTTGCAACCTTATTAGTGCTGGTTGATCCTTTTGCTGTCAGCCAACCGTCGCCCTTGCCCTGCTTCTGTTGTTTCACCTCCTCCATCTGTACATGTACCTTGAAGCTTCTGTGCATTTTGAGCATGTTTTCATCCTTATTGAAGTACACAATGCTAATCAAGTCCGACAGCACCTGAAAGCCTGCTCCCTTACGAAACATTGTATTTTGCGAAGCCATTGCCAGAAATTGAAGCAATCTGTCCAGAAGAGACACCACCATGTGCGCTGTCCCTTTGATTATCTGCAAAATGATATATTTAAACCTAGACGATCTCCGACTTCGTACAACTTACGTTAGCCTTCTCGAGAAGTTCAAACATAAAAGACGGTGGATACGTTTGTCCTTCAACTTTATTTTGAACCTCAATACCATCCACAGCTTTCTCAAAGTCCAGCAGCATCTCCTTCAGCAGCGCCAAATCGTCCAGTGTGAAGTCCTTCGGCTCGTCTGACACGTCGCCTAGAGCGTCGTCACTCATCGCCTTCATGATGTGCGTCACATCATCAATACTCAAAGCAATGTCAGATGACTTAATCTGAACGGAGGCAGATTCCTCGCATAACTTTTCGACGTTATGCGCTTCATCCAATATGACAATGGTGTTGTTCAACTCTACTTTGTTTGCCTTGCGGGCCTTCGGATCAAGCAGATAGTTGTACGGCATGAAAGTGATATCCGCATCCTGAACCAGCTCTTTGCTGGCAAAGTATGGGCACAACTTCAACTTCTGCCCGACCGATACCAGATCTTCGATATCCATGACAGGTTGCATGTGAAACTCTGGACTGTCCTTCTTTGATTCGAAGCGTGAATGGAAACTGCAAGTTTTTGTTTGGATACGCAACTTACACATTTGGATCTTATTTGAGTTTCCCAACTCCCGCATAACATCGGGATGAATGCAGAGCTGGTCACGAGACCCAAGAACTACAGCTCGCATGAAGGAATAGGATGTGCGCTTAAGTTCTTGCATTGCTTGAGTCAGCTGAGAATGTGTTCGCGAAGCATAGATAATTTTTGGAACACCCCATGAGCCTTGTTTGCCTAAATCATTTAGCTGATTTAGGAGCTCATCGGCAGTTTTGGCATTAGGCTGGGAGTTAGATAGTGGTTTTTTCTGCGCCTGGGCTTGAAGCTGGAAAAAAACAATGTAGCTGGATGGGTATCATTTTAAATATCTCTCACCTCTGTTTTTTTAGCAAGAACCCACGCCAAAGAAGAGCACAACAGACTGAGTGTTTTACCAGTGCCAGTTGGTGATTCCAAGACTGCATTTGTACCGGTTTTCAGAGATTCGATGACTTTACTCATATACGCCCTCTGCAGTTCGTACGGTTCGAAAGGAAAATTCACTTGGATATCGTTTATCATAAATTCTGGCATTTTATATGAGTTTTAAACCATGGATTTTGGAAAATTATACTATTTTATAAACAAAATTGTATGAGAGCTGTCAGAGTGTCAGGTTAGTTACCCGGTTTGCGCTTTAAAAATCGTCAGGGTTTTCTATTTTGACAGTAGGACATGTTTGATTTGCTTTTCAGTTTGGTTGAAAATCGCAAACCGAAATGTGAATTTGAGAGGTTTTTTTTCCATCCGTTTACATTGTCAGGAAATTCATAATTTCAGCTAAATTCAATATTTCACCCGAAATGTTCATCACTTCGAAATATTTAATTTCGTCTATGTAAAGACAAAGAAGGGCGAAAAATATAGAAAAGATGGAGAAAGTGAGCAAAAGTGGAAATCAAATATCAAACCACTCAATGCATCTTGAAGTTCATTTTATTGGAGAATTAAATATTTTGGTACATCACTTTTGATTTAAAAAAAAAAAAAACGGCGCAACCAAGTTTTGACCCGACAATTCGACATTTTGCCACCAGTTTTATGTGTGCTTTTAATGTGCTGCTAATGTGCAGTTTTAAACAGAAATTAAAAACAAAGAGATTCAGCCGAATTCATTAGAATTCGCTAATACACCTCTGAACAGTTGCAGTATGTAAGTTTTTACGCAACGTTGCATAAATCCTTAATCATAAAATATTTTCCAACCCATATTATTTACACAGGCTTTGCGTCATATAAAGTACCAAAAAGAAGAAATCTATTACATTTAGCTGCCAAAACTGATAAACACAACTTAGCTGTTTGTTAAGAAACAAAATAAAATATTCTGATGATATTCGGAAGTTCGATTGTGTAACAAATAGAAGGATTTTTAATAAACAATTATGAGTGAAGGAACTTTTCTTGAATGAACTAATCACCATACGCCAGCTATTATTACAAGCTGAACACTCGCACATACAGTCTAACTTGTCTCTGCTACTATTATTAATATTAAAAGCTATTGCTTCAATTCATTACGTTTTGCATGCATATTTGATTTATAATTCTTTTTGAATCAAAATACAAAATAATTTAGATTTTTCAGAGCACGAGAGAAATGCGAAAATGACATTTCGAGTAACGCGTGCCGCCTCCAATTAACATTGAGAAGGTTTCAACTATAAGGTTTTGTGAGGCATGTGTACATAAAAAACAAACAGGTGAATCTGAATAGGTATACATATTTGTGAATTTCCGTTTTTTGTGTAGGATGACGTATTCATAAATGCACCACCGTTTTTCATGAACATAACACTTTTAAATTTTTTTTTTTGTTTGATATTTCGACAGAATTTTGATGGATTAGAACTGAAAAAAGTTAATTTGTTGATATTTTTTATGGAATGGTGGGTGCCATGGTAGGTACCATGGTAGGTACCTAATGCAACAGTCGTATCTGTGTAATGCACCAGGAAGGTAGGTACTTAACAACAAAGGAGGGTACTAAGGGCTGATTTAATTTTTTTTATGGATTCCTTTGACTTTCGTGGCATTTTTGACAAAACGATATTTTTTTAGATCAGAGCAGAGCCCGAGTTGTCAAAAAAAAGTTCGTGTTTCATACTTCGCCCACACACATCAGAACGTTCAAACTGTATTAAGTGTTTCCTCTATATGAGCTCAAATTAAATTGACTGAGCAATCTGTGCAAAAATCTGAACTTTGGTGCATCATCAATGAACGTACATACATTAAAAATTCGTTGTCTCAAAACAAAAATCCAAATAACCGTGTTAATAAAGTTCAATAAAGAAAAAGTACTTCCACTTAATAGGCTTTTTACACCTAATCAAAATCCGAGATTTCGACAGAAAGATTTTGAAATCCCATCGAAGCATTCCTACCGTTTTTAACTAGATTTCGTTTGATATATCAATCACTTTACACTTGCTCTGAAACTTATTTGCAGATCATCAATTTGCGTAATAAGACATTGCTCTGATTTAATTTTAAGCTATATTGATTTCATAAAACACACTTAACAGGTAAAAATTGGTGCTGGTGGATGTCGTCAAAGCTATTTGCATTGTCCCATTATCTGAGAAGTCCTTTGTTATCTTTCCAAATGACGCCTTCACTCAGGAACGTTTCAATTATATTCAGTTTAGGAATCTTCGATTTTGTTTGTTATACGTTGTATTTTATTAGTAATTTCTTAATATATATATTAGGTTAATTATAAGTATTAAATCTGAATGTGCACGCTGTTGATCTGCAACCAGCAACAACAGACAGGACACAGAGATGGTATCCTACAAAAGTATGACAACCGTTTTAGCTCTGTATGTTTGATCTTCACTACGTTACAGTTCCTCCCCCATCCAGTAATCCTCCAATCTTCTGGGAACCGTCTTTTTACGAAAAGGCAGTCTAGGTTTAGGTGTTGTCATCTGTGCTGCTGCTTCATCTGCACTCGTTGTTTGTGGTACTTCAATTTGACTTGTAGTTGGTAATCTCTCCGAATTTGGTTGATCGGGAAAAATAGATTCCTCACTTTGAATCTCTGGATTTGTCTGGATATTTCGTTGACTTTGCGAAGGTCTTCCACTCAACTGCATTGGCACTGGAGTTTTAACACTTTGACAAACTTGCTGTGCGCTGGTAGGAATCCGCTTCTTCAGTTGATCAATGTGTCTTGATTGGATGGTTCCATTTGCTTCGATTTCGTAGTTCCGGTCACCTGTTGCTACAACTATTCCAGGTAACCACCTCTCTCCTCTACCGAAGTTCCTGTACCACACGTCTTCGCCATTGGTAAATCTCCTGGCTGGCTTCGCCTTCTCCATCTGGATTTCTGTCTCGAACTCTTCTCTGGTAGGGCTCCCTTCGGGATGTAGACGGTCTAACAAGGTCTTAAGTTTCCTTCCCATTAAGAGTTCAGCTGGACTTTCGTTTGTATTTGAGTTTGGAGTTGTGCGTAATCGTAGAAGTATATTTGCTAGACTTTTCCGGATGTTTGTCGTTGGCATTTTCTTTAGATGATTTTTAATTGTCTGAACAAAGCGTTCCGCTTGCCCATTTGATGCTGGATGGTATGGTGCCGTGCAAATATGTTTGATACCACTTGCCTTTAAGTATGATTCAAACTCACTCGACACGAAATTACGACCATTATCAGACACGATCATATCAGGAATTCCGTGCGTTGCGAAAATGTCTCTCATTAGTTCGAGAGTCCTTGTTGAACTAGTGTTTCTGGTCGTCTTTACTTCTACCCATTTGCTATATGAATCAACTACGATCAGGAAGTTAGCACCCAAAAATGGTCCTGCATAATGGTGGATTTACACCATCACGCACGCGCATTTTTGCAACAAAACCGAAAAGAGAGATCCGTTTATCCGCAGTCAATGCTAATAAGGTGTAAAAGTGAGATCACTTACTTTAACTTGCTATAACATTATTATGGAGATTTGACAGATCACATGTAAACAAACAAATTTATTTTTATCGGTTTTGTTGTAGTAGAATTAAAAAATAAATAAAAACATGGATCTCGTAAAGGCTGCCGTATTAATAGTGTTTTCCATCTTGAGTAGGTACAATCGGCGATGTGAAGCAGAGAAATGTCAAAAATGTATTATGGCGATTAAAACATATGATAGCAGCGCCCATTTTGTTTTATAGGAAATCGAAATTTCGTAGGCCATCGCTATAAAAATATCAACATGCATAGCTTTCCCATAATTCCTACCACGTAAACAAGATGGCCGACCTGAATACGTGTCACGTTTTTTTGCATATTAGGTAATGCTGTCCCTTTCAGTCACACGGATATTTAGTATTTAGCATCCCTTTAATCTTACATGTTAGGAATGTGTGACCGTGTAAATCCACCATAATCGATGTGCAAACGTGACCACGGTTTTTGGCTTAAGGGCCACGGTTTCGCAGGTGCGGCTGGAGGGTTTTTGCTTACTTTGGCGCATTGTTCTCATTGTCTGGCTGTCTTCTCGATGTCGCTGTCTAGGCCTGGCCACCAAAAATAACTACGTGCTGTTGCTTTCATCGCTGTCATACCTTGATGAACTTCATGAAGCATCTCGAGAACTCTGCGGCGTAGCTTTTCTGGTATGATTACTCTAGATCCCCACAGCAAACACTGAGCATTTACGGAAAGTTGCTGGATTCTGGTAGCATACGTCTGAAACTGGGGTGACTTTTCTGGAAGGTCGCAGTCACGACGCTGGATGTGCCATAACACTTTTGATAGCACTGATCTCTTCTGGTTGCTTGAGAAACTTCTCTGGCTGTTCACAGGAACTCGTTTTCCGCTTCTCCGAAGTATACAATTTCAGGGACATCTGGAACCTCGACTTTCACTTCATCTAGTGGTAATCGGCTTAACCCGTCTGCGTTCTGGTGGTCCTTCCCTGCTCGGTACTGGATATCATACTGGTATGCTCCTAACATCAATGACCATCGTAGCATTCGTGGTGAAATATGTTGAGCAATTGTCTTAGCTGGGTTGAATAATCCCACAAGCGGCTTGTGATCCGTTATAATAGTAAAACGTCTCCCACTCAGGAACTGGTGGAACTTCTTAATTCCAAAAGCTATTGGTAAGGCTTCCTTGTCTAGCTGGGAATAGTTCCGTTCCGCAGCCTGAAGCGTCCTGGATCCAAAAGCAATAGGAGCTTCACGTCCATCAGGCATCTTATGTGCAAGTACTGCACCGACTCCATAAGGCGATGCGTCTCCACACAGCAACAGAGGTAGTTCAACTGAGAAATGCACTAATAGTTTGTCTGACTGAAGAAGTTGTTTAGCTTTCGAGAAACTTCGTTTCTGTTCACTTCCCCATGTAAACGGTGTATTCTTCTTCAGGAGCCGGTAGAGTGGTTCCAGGATGTTATTTTGTTTTTCATAAAACGATCGTAAAAATTTAACTGGCCCAGAAATAACTGAAGCTGGTGTTTGTTGACTGGTTCTGGTGCATGAGAAATAGCTTTTACTTTCTCATCTGTAGGTTGTACGCCTTTCTGGTTTACTTTAAAACCCAAAAATGTTACTTCCGAAACTTCAAATACGCATTTGTTTCGTTTTAGTTTAAAACCGGATTGCTGCATACGATGAAGTGTGCTTCGAACTCGATCCCACATTTCTTGCCTGGTGCTACCGCCTATGAGTATGTCGTCCAAATATACGACTACTCCTGAGATGTTGATAAGTAGTCCTTCCATTATGCGTTGAAAAATACTCGGTGCTGCAGAAATTCCAAAAGGCAATCTGGTCACTTCAAAAAGTCCACGGTGTGTGTTCAGCGTTAAAATCCTTGCAGATTCATCCTTTACTTTAACTTGCGTATATGCTCGATCCAAGTCCAATCTTGAAAACCACTTACAATTTGCTAAAGTAGCGAAAACCTCTGTATTTGTTGGCAATGGATACATATCTTTGCATATCATCTGGTTTACCGTGCATTTGTAATCGCCACAAATCCGAATACTGCCATCTGGTTTTATGACTGGAACTATTGGCGTCGCCCATTCGCTAAACTTGACTGGTCGGAGGACACCATCATCCTCCATTGCTTGAAGTGCCTCTTCAACCCTTGACTTTAATGCGAAAGGTACCTGGCGATATCGAAAAAACTTTGGCTTTCCCGTACTACACATCTGTAGTTTGATAATTTCCCCGTTGTAGTCGCCTAGTTGACTATTGAAAACGGACTTGAAATTGGAAATTTCTGCTGGCATCTCTGATTCGACTCGATTTAGGTTACTGTTGAAATAATTGAAAAAGTTTACAACAAAAGTAATTTTTATTAAGCGTGAAATTTACGCACGTGACAAGTTCGTTTTAACAAAAGTTTTGAATTCAAGAAAAGAGTCAGATACATGAGAGATAGATGCATGTGTTTTAAAGTTGAAATAGAAATGAGAATGGATGCGTTCCATTGGATGCGTTCAGCAATGTTTATTCAACACCTTCCCTCATTGTGAACACATCTAATGTTGTTTAATTCCAATAGAAGATCGAAGTTTAGAAAAAGTTGGAGCAGGCAATGCTTTCGTGAGAACGTCTGCTTTCTGCTCCTTTGTAGATATGTATTTGATGTCTATGTGATTTTCGTTTTGCAGCTGGCGTATGAAGTGATGCTTGATGGAAATGTGTTTAGTTCTTTTGTGGAACTCGGGATTCTGAACTAATTTGATGCTACTCATGTTGTCGCAAAATATTGTTGTTGCACCGCTATTTTGCTTGAGAGTACCAAGCTCCCTCAGAAAAGTTCGCAACCACATCGCTTCCTTCGCTGCAGAACAAGCTGATATGTATTCAGCCTCAGTGGATGATAATGAGACGGTTTTCTGCTTTTCACTGCTCCAGGTTATACATGACCCATTCAACATGAACAGATGTCCAGTCCGAGATCGGCGAGTGTCCACATCACCGGCGAAGTCAGAATCACAATATCCAGTTAACTCGGTAAAGTCTGCAACTTTGGAGTATTCGATTCCATAATCCATAGTCCCTTTGAGATATTTGAAGATTCTTTTGACGCCTGTTACGTGTGCAGCAGATGGCTTGTCTAGATATTGGCTGAGAACATTAACGGCATAGGCAATATCTGGTCTAGTGGCGACAGCGAGGTACATTAGACTTCCAATGGCCTCTCGAAATGGAAATGTTGATATGTGGTCTTCTTTTGTGGCTTCAAACTTGACGTTCGGATCGGCTGGTGTACTTACTGGTGATGAAGAGTCCATGTCGAAATTTTTTAAGAATCGTTCGCAGTATTGTCTCTGGTTAATGATGAGTTTTGATTCCGTAGAGACGATATGTAGTCCGAGAAAATATGAGGCTTCAAATTCTTTAACTTTGTAATCAATTTTTAGATGTTGCATCAGACTATCCAAAATGACTTTGCTCGATGAGAATACAAGACCGTCATCAACGTAGAGCGCAAGGATCAAAATGTCGTTACTATTCATCAAATAGACACATGAGTCCGCTTGGCATTGTTGAAGATTAAACTTGTTGAGAGTTTCATTGAATTTTGCGTTCCAAACTCGCGGAGCCTGTTTTAGCCCATACAAACTCTTTTTCAACTTCCAGATTTGATTATGGTGTTCTATATCTGGCGGTGGATTCACGTAAATTTGTTCTTGTAATTCACCATACAAGAAAGCAGTTTGTATATCAAATTGGCGCATGTGAAGTTGCTTATGAGCTGCAATTGAGAATAAAACTCGTAAAGAATCAAATCTTACCACTGGTGCGAATGTTTCCTTGTAGTCGATTCCTGGTTTCTGTGAGCATCCTTGTACAACAAGTCTAGCCTTGTAACGACTTGGCAAACCATCAGCATCAATCTTCCGTCTGAGAATCCATTTACTTTGGATTGGCTTCATCCAGGTCTCACGTTCAAGTACTTCGTATGTGTCAGATTCTCGGAGTGACTCTAACTCTACAGTCATAGCGCTTAGCCATTGAGATTTTTCGCTACCTGATATGGCTTCATCATAAGTTGGGCTTCCTTCTGCTGCAGCTATACCACACATATTGGTTGTGATTCTATTCCTCAGTGGATAACGTTCTTCTGAAGTGCAGTCTTTGTCTTCGCTTGTAGTGGCAACATCTGTAGGGGTAACTTCTAGAGGATCATCCATCGGAAATGTAAGTGGAGTATCACACTGTTTCGCTTGGTCTTCGATAAGTTGGTTCTCTTGAGGGCTTTGCACAGATTGAAATTCAAAAATGCTGAACGGCAGTACGCACAAATTTGATGATTCATTTAAGTTGGTATTTGCAGATGCAAAAAATGATTCGTCTTCGTTGAACCGTACGTCTCGGGCTATTACAATTTTCGATCCATTATACAGTCTGTAGCCTTTGGTTTCGTGACTGTAACCTACGAAAGCAGCATGCTTACTCTTTGCATCCAATCCTTTACGATGTTGTTTTGGAATATGATAGAACGCACTGCATCCAAAAGTGTAAAGAGTTTTGTAACTGGGAGGTGCATTCTTCCATAACTCAAAAGGCGATTTCCAGTTGTTTGATCGAACGGGGCAAATATTTCGAACCTGTACCGCCGTATTGACAGCTTCTGCCCAAAGCAACTGTGGAGCACCACAATCATAAATCATCGAGAGAGCGGTCTCCTTTACTGTACGGTTTTGCCGTTCAATGAAACCATTCTGTTCCGGAGTATATGGTGTTGAAGTCTCATGATGAACACAATGCTTTGCCAAAATATCTTTGAACGCCGTGCACAAAAACTCTGAACCATTGTCTGTTCTAACCGCTTTCACAGTGATCGAGCTAGCGCGTGCTTTGGTCAGGAACTCGTCGAACTTGGATGCAGTATCAGATTTATCTTGCAAGAAATAGACTTGTGTGTAGTTTGAAAAATCATCTTTGATGAGGAGAAAATACTTGGAACCTCCTAGGGAAGGAATCTGCATTGGTCCACAGAGATCGGCATGGACTAACTCGCCTGGTTCCTTCTTTCTTGATTTTTCATCCTTCACGAAACTCTGTCGATGCGATTTTCCCAAAGCGCATCCCTTGCAGAAGAATTTTTCAGATTCACGCATGGAGAGTTGTTTGTTTAGATCTGATTGCTTGATTGTGTCGACGCTCAGGTGTCCAAGGCGCTTGTGCCATGTTTTAATGCTGCTACTGAGCGAAACATTTGCAAAATCTGGTTGAACAATGCTCAGACAAAGTTTATACAGCCGAGAAGCTTCACACCGTTGTCCAACTAGAAGAGTCTGTCCGTTTCTTTTAACTTCCGCACGACCATTCTTGAAACTTGTAGTGGCACCATGCGTGTCAGCTGAGCTGACGCTGAATAAATTGAATCCAATGCTGGGAACGAAAAGTACATCCTCAAGTGTGTGGAACTGCACCTTACCAGAAACATCTGATTTGATTTTCACATCGCCGATTCCTTGCGCATACACCGTTTCCATATTTCCTAAGCAAACTGGATATTGACGTTCACCAACAGGTCGGAAACTACTGAACGCACTTCTTTGAAAACACATGTGGCTCGATGCTCCAGAGTCCGTGTACCAGGACTCACTCTTTCTGTCTGGGAAGTGAGCCATTAACGCCGACGATGTAGCTTCTTTGTTGTCTTTTTGTTGTGCCAGTCGGGTGCGGCATTCTTTCCACCAATGCCCTCGCTTCTTGCAAAAACCACATGTTGAATTCTTCTTTTTATCTGCAACGGACATCTTTTTCTTGCTGTGATGAAGCAATGCCTGGTCTGTAGGAGAATCAGCTGGTTTATCCATCAGAAGCATCTCCTCTTTCATCAAGCGCTGGGTTAAATTTTGAAGTGTTTGTTCCGATTGGGCCACGGAATCCCATGCTGATCGAAAATGCTTGAATTGTGATGGAAGACTGCAGATGATTTTTGTAATTATTGCTGATTCTGCCATCGGAGCACCCAGTTCCTCGAGCTGTTTGGCCATTTGTTCAATGGCTGATATGTGGCTGGCCATGTTGTCGTCTTCCGGCTTTCAGTATTCATAAAACTTGTGTTGCAGTGCACTGAGTGAGACTCCAGATCTCTGCTCATAGATGGAAGAAAGTTTTGTCCACATTTTGGCAGCAGAATCACTTGTCACTAAAAACTTCAGCTGGTTAAAGTCCATCGACGAAGTGATTATTAGTTGTGCCTTCTTGTCTTTCTGAATCCAAGCAGCAAGGGCCAACTCTTCTGTTGGCTTTTTGGATTCATCTAGAACGCCTTCCAAATCATGTGCGCGTAGATAAATTAGTAGCTGGAACTTCCAAAGCGAATAATCTTTTCCATTAAATTTCTGCAAAGTTATACTTTTGTCCATCGTGGTGAAGTAAAGCCTTTTCAGCAGTGTTTGCAACAATTAATTCGTGCTGATAACGTGTTGAAATAATTGAAAAAGTTTACAACAAAAGTAATTTTTATTAAGCGTGAAATTTACGCACGTGACAAGTTCGTTTTAACAAAAGTTTTGAATTCAAGAAAAGAGTCAGATACATGAGAGATAGATGCATGTGTTTTAAAGTTGAAATAGAAATGAGAATGGATGCGTTCCATTGGATGCGTTCAGCAATGTTTATTCAACAGTTACTGGTTACTCGAATACCCAAAGCGTCAAACCAATTCCTTCCAATTTACGCTGGTTCATCACCAGAAATAACTAATAACGTTAATTGTTTGTTCCTTCCATGGAAGGTCACTGGCACTGAAATTTCTCCACACACACTCAAATATTTAATCGCTCCCCAAGTTCTTAAATTTATCTGGGTTGGTTGCAATTTAACGTGTGGGAAATTTGTAATGTGTCTTGTATTGATGACATCTGGTTGCTGGTAACTTTCAATACGTAATCCTGGATGGAGAAACATTTTCTGCTCTGGTCCTTCATTGGTTGGTTTCCCTTACTCTTACTGTAAGAAACTCTGTGAATCTCTGGCTGGCTGGTGTTACTGGTGGATGTCTTTAATGTGCTGATATTCTTCTGAGCGGCTTCACTGGCTACGGCTTCTTCCTGCGCTATTTTCAATGTCAATTTGTCGTTTGACAATAAACGCCTCTGCAGATGTTCGTCCTTCATACCACAAACTAGTCTGTCCCTTAGCATTTCATCTAAATCTTTGAACATGCAACCCTGACTGAGTTTGCGAAGTGCTGCTAGATATTCTGGAATGGACTCGTCATCCTTCTGGTCTCGCCGATAAAATTGCTGCACAATCTGGTTTGGTGGTGGACAGAAATGAGTGGTCAACAAGTCAATGGCAATTTTAAAGGTAATGCTCTCAGCTGAAATGCTATCTGGAGTTGCGAGCGATTTCAGCAGCATGTATGTTTCCATTCCGCATGACGAAAGAAAAATTGGTTTTTGCGTTTTATCATCCACAATTTCATTGGCCTTGAAAAAGAATTCCATTTGTTCTTTGTAAATCTGCCATTTGCCATCTGCTACGTTGAACTGCCCCAAATCACCAAATTTCGCTGCCATTCTTCAATTTGCTTTACCTTTCAATGCAATTGATTATTTTATTCCTCGTCGCCAATTTATACGTTGTATTTTATTAGTAATTTCTTAATATATATATTAGGTTAATTATAAGTATTAAATCTGAATGTGCACGCTGTTGATCTGCAACCAGCAACAACAGATAGGACACCGATGTGGTATCCTACAAAAGTATGACAACCGTTTTAGCTCTGTTTGTTTGATCTTCACTACGTTACAGTTTGTAACTAGGAGTTTGACAGCAAAAAAAACATGATATTTTTAAGGCAAACTTTGACGTTTCACAATTTGAAATGGATCCGATCAACTTGTTATAGCCATACGAAAAATGGAAACGTAAAAAAACGTGATTTGTTTTGTTGGTCCAGTTAGAACCTTCCTTGTCTTAAAATGTTGTTTATGAATTATTAAACTAATTTTTCACAAATAATTGAGAAATGGGCTTTAAATTTTCTAGCATACGAATTCATTAATTTTCCCTTACTGAACGGTTTTTCAGTTCAGCTTCTCAGTCAATTCACAGAAATAATACAAATCGTTCCTATGATATGTTGGTTGTGTTTACTGTTCGACTTTTTACAAATTGCTTTAACCGGGGGCTTAAGGAATAGAAAAAACGGATTTTTGATTTTTTCAATGAATGCAATCAAAAAAGAAACAGAGCTGTAGAGAAAAGAATGGCAATCATCGGTTTGGTTTAGTCAAGTCTATCCAAATACATAGTTCTATATCTCACTTTATTATTTATTTGTCTGATATACTGGTATTTTTGTTGGTCTTGCGCATTTGTCAAACGAGGAAATATTCCTTGTATTCCATCTTTCTCTGGGAGAAAAAAGAATGCATTCCAAGAATACTCCAGTGAATAAGGAAGCGGAAATGGATCATCCGGAATATTCGGAATCAATAAGGGAACACACTGTTTATGATCATTTGCCTACGGTGATTTATATGGGTTTTTCTTTTTAAATTCAGAATAGAACACTGAACGGAGCGTGAGCAAGTAGATTGTGCTCCGAACCGAGCGTGCTCAGAGTGTTCTGATTTGTTTATGAAACACGCTTGAGCGCTCAGCTATCATATGATCATTTTTCTTTTTGAAATCAAAATTATTTTACTAAATAGTATTACTTTCTACTCCAGAAAAATAACCCCTCACCGTATTTTCAATTGGTTTCCATTCCATTTGTCTCTATTTTCCCTCCTCTCAGTCTGTCCCTTGTTGTGTTTGCAGTTTGAGCGCTCTGAAAAAGAAAGACGAATTTTTTTTTGACAACTTATGATCTGCTCTACACTAAAAGCGAAAAACGCCTTATATAAACATTTTACCATGAACATAGTCCATCTTCAATTCTGTGGCGCTGAACTGTGAAACAAATAACAAAATTATCTATCAATGCTCTGAACACACTCCGTTAAAAGTTCCTCCAAAAAGAAACAAGAAAAATGGCACACAATGGAAATTTGATAACAAATTGCAAAACTTGTTTACACCTCATTAAATTAATAACCAACGGCTGCATAAATGTTCACAGATAAAGCATTCGAGCTTATTAAGGAATTGGAGAGATCATCGCAAACTATTCCGCCGTTCGATGTAAGTGAATTTTCCGAATTTACTTAATTGAAATTAGAAAGTTTATTCCATTTTAGGATGATGGAGTGCGTCAAGTACTTGAAGAAATCAAAGCAGTATTCGAAGAGAATTGTGCCCAAGCGTAAGATCAATTTTTAGGTGTTTTTGCAATAAAACCATTCTTCGCTTTCAGTGCAAACTATTCTACCTCTGGTGATCGCACTCTTTGGCCTTTGTTGAATTTTCGCCATGCGGCTCTACAGCGCAATAAGCGCTGCTTACTCGCGTACTTGTATCAACGAGCCCAGCGGATTAAGACTATTAGATGGGAGTTTGGCCCCATCATCCCAGCTGACATCAAAGAATCTCTCTGCGAGCCAGAAGTGCATTATTTCAATTCCTATTCCAAGTCCCTGGCGTCATATATGCGATCAATAGGTGACGGTGAGGGACTTGACTTGACCTCGGATTTGCGACCCCCAAAGTCTCTTTATGTTGAAGTCCGTTGTGTGGAGGATTACGGAAAATTCGAGTTGGAAGACGGTGAAGTGATTTTATTGCGAAAGAACAGCCAACACTACCTGCCTCGGTCACAGGTCGAGTCCCTCATAAGGCAGGGTGTTCTTCAGCACATTGGGTGAATTGGTTCTTGCTTTCCTGTTGCAGTTTCTGAATATTTGATGCGTGTCCTTGTAATAAAAGTTCTATAAAATTGTGTAATGCGAAATGGTTTTTTAAACTGCCCGCTCTGATTTTGTATTCAATGGCGTATGCTAAGCCGTAGACTGTTAAAGTATTGCCAGATTAAATTGGTAGATGAAGTAAAAGCTTTTTTTTATTCTGCAAATATGTTTATTATATAAAAAAAATAGGCGATAAATTTTACATTTTGAGTTGTTTTGTAACGGAGCAAAAACTGCAGCAAACAGTTTCGTACAAACAATTTAACTTTGGATGCACGAATAATTAAATTTGATGACATGAAAATGTTCTGATATTTGGAGATTTGTATTTTGTAACGTTGTGCAAACGCAATAATAGGAGCTCTAATACCAATTATGTATATTAATTCATAATGTATTGATCATTAAGCAAGAAATCTCCCAGATGGAGATTCCTATCCGGCAGTGCCCTGTAATAGCACCTATATTGGAGCTAATCATGCTGATTTTGACATTCGAATTCGAACGAAAGTCTGTCGAATTAGAAGAATTTGTATTTTGAGATTCGATCGAATAGAAAATTTGTTTGAGGAAAACCGGTATAATTCGAACGAAAATAGGCATTCGAACGACTTGACTATTCATTCGAATCTCAAAATAAGCATGAATATGCAGTCGGTTTAGTGAGATTAGACTCTTAGAGCGTCGCAGGTCCAGCTTTGGCCAGATATGCTTAGTAGCTAGACATGTATTACTACTTGTCAACCTAAGGTTTGTTCTCTCGATTGTGAATAGCTTGAATAAAAGTTTTCATGTAGCGATTGGTATACCCAGAGAACCCTTGTCAGGTAAAAGAGGTAGTGTTGTTCCTTTTTTGGCGAGTTCATCTGTCCTACGGTTTCCTGGAATATCTCTATGACCCGGTCCCCAACAGAGGTGAATGTTAAACTGCTCCGCCATCTCTCTAAGATATGAACGACAGTCAAGCGCTGCGATGGAATTTAAAGAGGCTGAATCCACGAACTTAATCGCGGATTGACTGTCTGAGAAGATACGGATGTCCTTTGTGGATATCAGATTTCTCTTCAGCCACGTCATGGCTTCTTTTATCACTATAATTTCCTTCTTGAACACACTACAATGATGGGGACAGAAGGAGAAACAACGCCTCCACCAACCCCATCACTAGTTTTTGATCCATCGGTATAGAAGTGGATCGATTTATCTTCCGCAAAATTTAGCCACTAGTAACTAAACAAAATTCAATTGGTCACATACTCTCCAGCTTGTCTCTGATATTTAAAAAAAAATTACACACGTTGACCTTTGTCTCAAACCGAAAGCTCAAATATTACCGAAAACTCGTATCCTATACCATGAAAAAGCTTGACAGTCCATACTTTCATACCTTCACTTTGACACACGCCTTACGGCAACGTTACGAAACATTGTTCTATTTCAACGTATCTCATTTGAAGCCTAAAGCGTCGCAGCTTTGTGATAGGTTTCATTGATTTGCTAAGGTTCAACTGGATCCGTCTGTTAACGCGAAGCACAATGAAAGCAATCATGCGCCAAAGCGTCAACAAAACTATTGTATACCTGCAGAAAGTCGTTTTTCCAAACGCAGTTACTGGGAAGTTTGTTTGACATATTATAAACTAAGAACCAAGATTTTTGCAGTGATTTGTATAAAACTTTAAAAAAATCTGACAAATGCAAACATACGCGGGATCTTTTGGTTGCGCAGACTGTGGGTTGATTCGGAAACGAATTGGCGCTTAAACAGGTATTTCGCGAAGTTATCACTTCCTATGAAATGTTAAATATCGCTGTTAGATTTCTTTGCTTTTGTGCTTTTTCTAATAACAGATGACAGTCAATAGTAGAGCATAAAGTATTATCTGACCAATTTCATCTTTGTGATAAAAAGAGCACCATTTTAAATCACGTACTTAAAGCAGTTTTTTTTTATAATGAACTCAAGTTCAGAAAAACATAACTTATGAACATTTGATAGTGGGGGCCAGTGGATGTTAGCTTCTATTTTCAAAACGAAAATTGTAGACAAACAGTTTTGTTTTTTTATAGTTTTCGTTTGTCACTGATCTCATAATTTTCAATACCAGAACTGCTTGACTTCACTACCGCAAACATTTTTATGTTCACGTAAATTTAAAATAAACATTTAAAATAAAACTGTTCAATTGGAAAAAAAGATTTTTTGATTTGATTTCAGTAAAATGCAAATTCCTTCTAAACAACGCCCCATTGAACAATTACCTCGTAAAACATTTTTAACCGATAGCACCCTCAATTAATTTTCGCTTCATTGCAGTTTCTCTCAACATGACCAAACATAATTGCTCCTATCCATATAAACAGCTCATCGATGGTATCTCGCTGACCAGCTATGATGGTTCGTCACATAAAATTGGTATATTCCGTCTTTCTTTCACCAAATCCACCTCTTCTATTTCAGCTTTGACGATGTCAAAGCGAGCCTACTTTCTC
Source organism: Portevinia maculata (assembly GCA_949715645.1). NCBI lineage: Eukaryota > Metazoa > Arthropoda > Insecta > Diptera > Syrphidae > Portevinia > Portevinia maculata. The sequence continues at coordinate 78,171,634 of OX454526.1, read as the reverse complement.
ACTTCAACCAATTACGTGCAGGGTCTAATCTGACAGTTCGTCTTTGGCTTTTGAATAGGAAGGTTGTAAAATAGTGAAATTCAAGTGTTCTCGGTGAAAAACAGTGTCGTTATTTACAAAAAAATTAGTTGTGTGTGTTGCCTCTTCAACAAATAGTCAGCACATTGACTGATTGGTTTTGTCAATTGAATTATAGAGCCAAATCCAAATTTTAGCCGGCGGGCACATGCAGTTTATGCCAATTCGGCTCGTTGGCACATTTAAATTGAAGTAGAACGTTAACTTTTGGGGTAAAAAATCATCCACTCGCAATTGCATTGTTGTAGTGCCATCAGAATCTAAAAAAGTTTTTTTTCCTTCTCGTACTCAATTTTGACAGGAGGCGAGAGAGAGTGGAGCAGAGTACACACCAGCATTTTGTCAAATAGCCGAGATTGGAATCATTTTGGTAAGGACATTGGGTAAGTGTCAATTGTGTGGTTGGGTAAGATTGCCATCTCTTTGGAGATAGATGCAGCAGCTGGTCATAAGATAACTGTTGAGTTTAAATTGTTTTTTATTTATATATATTTTTTTGTTGATAATTATTGTGTTCGTACATACATAATTTTGTATTTTCTTCTATTGGAAGATAAAGAAGAAAAATTTGTCAGTAAAGCGTTTGGAAAAGTCACAAAATAGGTGAAATGAAAGTTGACAAGAGCGCGTACGGAATTTATTTACAATAAAAAAATAATTACAGTATGAGTTGCATGTGAGGGGTTGGACCCGGAAATAATCATACTACTGACTTTAACGGCTCCCGAACCGACCCGTGGAGAGTCTCTGCCTGATACACTGCCGCCTTTTATCCTATGTGATCCCGTGTACACTGCATTCAGTTGTCCAGACCAAGCGCTCTGGCATCCACGATGGTTTGGTCTTCCTTGTCGCCTCGAATCTGGGGCTGGGAGGCGAAAATCCCCTTTTAAGTTTGTATTCATTGGCTTTATGTGTCCGAGTCAATGTAGTCGACGTGTTTTAGCTTTTCGAGCTACATCCACATCTTGGTACAGCTTATTAAGTTCGCGGCTGTATCTTCTCCATTTGCACACAGGACCATATATTTTTTTTTTCTCTCGAAAGAACCTCGAAAGAACCCGCATGGACAGCGTGTCGCTGACTTATAAACAGCAGCCGCATTTGCGTGCTCTCATTGTCTGCTATTCGACCAGCACTCGGTGTCATTCGTGGAGTTGATTTTTACTCCAAAGAAGATGAACTCTAACTCCCACGAAGTTATTGCTGTAAACAACGTCGGTAGATTGATGTTTGTTTGTTTGTTTGCTTGTTTGCTAGCTGAAAGCAAGTACTTGGTCCTTGCGGACTTCAAATTAATAAAATTATCTTAATGTAAAAAGCTTCCGTAACAAGAGAAACAGACATACATACATACATACCTTGCTTTTGATTTAAACGAAAACTAACAAAATAAAACGTTCCTTTAGACTTTCATAATCACCCCTATTGCGAGTGCCAATGAAGAGTAAACACACCAACATATTCCGATAGGCGGTACTACTGTGGTTGGAATGTTGATTTTTATATTTTACTTATTTATGCGTCTAAATTGGCAGACAAATAACGAACATGAACAGTAAAACAGTTAAATAACGAATTGAAGAAGAGAAACACAAAATGTACAAGGAAAAAGATCAAATTAATAATTGGTGCTGTTTACAGAAAAATTGCCTTACGCCGAGGCTATGATCAGAATTAAGGGGATCTTAACCCTCCTACCTTACTGCATACTGCACCGCCAGTGGGGTTCACTGGCTCCACATCAATAAACGTCCGCAGGCTTCCTGGCTTCGGATCACTTACCCACTGAGGCAAATGCAATGTTGATGCTGTTGCACTTGTGTAATAATCCATGAGATTTTAAACCTGCCTTATTTTTACGATTTCGACACGTGTATGGATGTTTAAATTAAAAAAATAGCAATAAATATCAAGCATTAACCCATACAATGCCTTAAACCTAGTTTCTCCAACCATTTGCTTGTGGGAACTGGAAAGGACATCCAACTTTATGCCAAATCCGAACGGCAAATTAGAAAAGCTTCGCATGGCAATTGCTACTGCTGGATTAGGTGGGGGTAGTGGAAAACAACTAACCCTTGATTAGTCCAACACTTTAACCACTGAGCCACTTCACCTTTTACGACAAGGGCTGTTTTTTTAATGGGCGCTGCAGGAACATATTTTAGCTTGTTGCAAGAGAAATCTAACCTAAACTATTTATTATTATTATCTTTCTTCTTTTCTTTTGGAACGAGGTCATGACCTGGACTAATCGAATCATAACCCTCCCACTTTACTGCATCCCTACTGGTGCGCCTTTGGGGTTCGCCGATTTGACCTCCCTACTACTACTAGTGATGGAGGAGGGCTGATTTGACGTAAGAGGTGCAGGGATTAAAATAAAAGAGGAGGGTTTACTTAAGGACATCGAATTTTAGAGAGGAAGTGCTGCAGTTGAAGTCAAAAACATTAAGGTTTGAGTTAACCTTCCGTAGCATACGTGAGATGGGTTCGTTGGAGCCATACAAGGTACGGTGGGTTGGAAGATAGAAAAGTCGTGGGCAACGTAGACTACGAGGATTAGTGTCAAGGCAGATAGAGTTGTAAAGATCGACGGAGCCTGAAAGGAGTGGGTGAATGCAGAGAATGTCTGTTGCGTCCCTGCGTACTTCAAGGGTATTTAGGTTAATAAGTTTAAGAAGGTCGCGATAAGAAGGTAAGATGAGAGGATCGTTCCAAGAGAGACAACGAAGAGCAAATCGAAGAAAACGACGTTGAATGCTTTCGATTCTGCAAGAATTCTTTTGACCATCTTTTGTCGTAGCCAAGTGATGAGTTTGCTTTAGTAATTATCTCATCAATATGCGAACGTAAGCTTAGTTCCCTGTCGCATACTTCATCACTTAGGCCAATCAAATGTTTGGAGTTTTTAGGTGTGCTTCTCTTTGGCGATTGTTAAGGAACGATGATTGATATTGCCTTTTTAATGGGGTTCGTAGGATCTCTCTTCTTGAAATTTCTTATTCCATCAGGCTTTGTAACACCTGTTGTCTTGCGAAGCAAGAAAGTGCTCCTTCCTTTCAGCTTAGGGGACAATTTTCGGTCGCAGAAGATGGCTTTGTTTTCCCGCCACTTTATCTAGCCTATGCCTACGCGGGGATTAATGTCCTCATCACAGGTTGCTTCGCTATTGATACTTGAACTATTCGCAATTGGGGTTCACTTTTTCATTCATATAAATGTATGGAACAGGTAGGAGTGGGCCAGAGAACTGGCAGCACAGGTTAGGCTAGGTTACAACAAAGAATAACTGATGCACTTTACAAACCGTGATTTTTCCTTCAAGCTGATAATTATGGACTGTAATAAATATCAAGTTACTTAAGACGCTTCCCTGGTGTACACGGACTTTGATTACCTGCAACAATCGCGCACTGGATATCAGACGCTCAACGATCTTCATGGTGTGAGGAAATTGTTCATTTACAAGTTCTTTACAATACTATTTTCGCCTGTGTTGTATTTTTTGTCATCCAAAAGAAGTAGGACTTAAGCATTGTTGATGGCCTTGAGCATTGTTGAACATGCTGGTTTCCTTATCATTTCTCATTCTGTGAGCAACTTATATTGAAAATGATTGTGCTCCTGTTCAAGCTGGTTTGTCGGAGCTCGTCAAAAGCCTGGTTTACATCCGAACCGAAGAAGAAATTTCTTCTAATTCTCGTTGCGGCCCTGCACACACTTTGCATTTTGCGAGTCTTGCAAAGTCTATATTACAATTCGTGGCGAGCTTTTTCATCTCCATCAAAATTGGATCACTTTGACCAAGTTTTCATGCTGCTTTCTTTTTAGTTTCATATGTCCACCACTAGTTTCTTTGCCATGTTGACAGTGAATCATAAAGCCCCTAGCAGTGATTCGGCTCTATCAAAGCAAGTTTTGCAATCTGTGATGGAAATAATTTTTCATATTAACAATATTGGCATATTTATTATTATTGTTATTATTATTATTGAATCACATTAGGCTTTAAACTAACCTATCCCAGATACAAAAGTATAAAAAGGATTGGACTCTGTTGCGTTGATGGCTTCTAATGCTGCATATACCGTCTTACTATATTGCATGTATTCAGAATGTGTCAATTCCGTGTTCTTGTTTATATTGTTGCCGAATGTTGTCTGCATGTTGTGGGTTAATGGACAAGCTTTATGTCTATTGTGTTCTTACGCTTGTTGTGGATGAGGATGTCAGGTTTTTTAGGTTTTTTTTTTTGGTCCCTTATAATAGATCTATCCCTGTATAGGACTACATTTGCGCTCTCGAGCACAGGTTGTGGCACAAATTCATAGATAGGAGTTCAGCGCTAATTTCTGATTGATTATTTCAACTTGGTAATGTCGACATGTGTTATCTGTTGCGACTTATATTGAGCAGCCTCCAATAATGTGGTCAATGGTTTCTCGTGCGACGTTACATCTCCTACAATTATCAGATGCCATCGTTTCTTTCAGGATATACTTTGTCCTGTATTGCAATCATACCTATTTCGGTTTCAGCGAATAGTTTTCCCTTCTTTAACCATAAGTTCGTTGAGATTAAATCGATATGGTCAAATGAGATCTCTGTTGAGTGCCCTCCGTGAATTTCTTTTTATTTCGACGTTTCTTTCAGTTCCTCCACTATAAGTCGTCACTGGGTTTTTCAAAAGTGTTTTCAGCGAGGTTCATTGGCGTGTATTAATATAATTGTTGCCTTGAGATAACTTGTTGCTTTCCACTGAAGTAAGCTCGTAGATTACTGACTTGGCTATAATGTAGGTTTAGTACGTCAGTAATACCTCATCCCCCTTCAATACGATGGAGAATAACTCTTTCTACTGCACTTTTTGGATGGGTTATAAGTGCATACCGAGATTGCGCAGGAATTTATAGTCCTAATTTTGTTACCTGCATTCAAGTTTGATCTTAGGACTCCTTGCACTCGCGTGTTCAACTCTTCATGCAGTGCCTCCTTTAAGACTTTCTACGAAAAGCAATTTAGTTGCAACAACCCCAGGTATTTGTAGCTGTTCCCTTCACACAGGAAAGTCTTTATTAATTGGGCATCCATCTTCAGTGGATGTTACGTTTACTATGCCTAGATGAATGATTTTACATTTGTTAAGGCAGAACTCCATGCAGATGCCCCTGCTTAATTTATGCACCGTGCGCAGCATTCTGTGCATCTTGTCTCTGTTAGCTAAATAGAGCTTAAGGTCGTTTACATGTAGAAAGTGATTGACAATGTAGATAGGGTTTTCTGCCTTAATTTGGAATCCCAACTTGCCCTTATCCTTGGTTGCTAATGATATTTAGGCCGAGACAAAACCATAACGGGCTAAAGGCGTAAAATACCCCGTTTCTAATGTTTATTGCCTGACAAGTCTCGTAACCAAGATGAAGTTTCACGTTCCAGATGACCATGGCGTGTTGCTTGAATTTGGCTATTTGGTGGTCGACTTTGTAGATGCCCAAGACTAAGTGGCATACAGTCACATGACTTTTTGTAGTCTACGTATGCCATGCTTAGATTGCGCTTTCTTTTCGGGGCCTCGCTGACAATGGGCGCATTCAATTTGCAAGGCACCTACTAGTCCCTACTATTTAACCCTTCCTCATTGATCGAATAATTCACCTGACCATCGTTTGGCAAGTGATAGAGGTTTAACTTGTAGGGAACTCGCAGTTGCCTTGCAAGTTGAACGCGTCCAATGACTGTGAAACCCTGTTGCATCCCTTCTGTTCTGTTCTTATTATGTTGTTTATTGCGCAATGGTCGTATACCCGGTTTGTTATTATTTTGTAAATAGCTTATATATTGTAGAGAGTCATGTTATGGGGCGATAACAAGATGGATCAGTAGCATTCGGATTTTTTGGGATCAGGTAACTGTTTCTCGTGAACATAAATGATGGAGTTTTGGTTGGATCAGCTAACATCTCTGTGGAATACTTTGCTAAGGTGTCATATATAGCGTGGATTTTCTTAAGCCATATTGTCTGCACTTTGTCAGGACCCGGAAGACATGCAATCGCTGGCATCACTGAGCGCGTAAACTTCGTCCACACCGATAATTGTTGATTACATCGGCTGAATGTTTGAGGCATTGACCTCCTCTTCGGCGAACCATGTTGTTTCTCGGTTAAAGTCTTTAGTGACACTCCACCTGCTTTCCCAAAATGCTGACGTTTCTGAAATCGGCAATTCTCCTACATTTATATTTTGGCCTCCTAAATTGAGGTAAATCCTCCTCTCGTCTTTTACAAATATATCGTTTTCCGACTTCCTTGATCGGCTTTTCCTATATCGCGCTAGTCCTTTGGCATATGCCGCAAGTAATGGTTTGTGTTGGTATTTGACGTTCGTCAGTTTTTACTGCGTTAGCAGATGTACAGGAATCGGGTGTATGATCTTTGCCACGTGGTTGGCTCCCGACCCGTGGAGTGTCTCTGCCTGAGACACTGCAGCCTTCCATCCTTCGCGATCTCGGGCACGCTGTGTTTTTATTAAGCATAATAATACACTAAAAGATGTGTTTTAACTGATTTCCACTTACAGCGCCGCTCTACTGGTGGATTTTTTTTTGCCTACTCTGATAAGGATAACTCCCCATTGATATGTAATTGACTTCGATGTGTGCAATTGTGAAGGGTAGATTTTCATTGATATTGTAGTCAAATTTTTGTTTTTTAGTTGATTGCGATTGACTTGGATGTTTTTAGGACACGAGCATTATCTTGCTGAAATCATTAAAAGCCGATTGAGGCGAAACAAAATATAGTTCAACAGCACCGCAAAATGGCACCTCATACCAGTTCAAACATTGTTATTTTTGGAATTGTTACCGTCCGCCAAAGAAACAATACCAAACTGTGGTGGATTCCTGGCCATGGGGATTTTGCCATTTTGAAGGAAATAAAAAAGCTGACGAACTAGCCAGAGGTGGTTCAGAAACACCTTTCACGCGGCCTAAACTCTTCTGCTACACACCTAGTTCAGCTACCAATCTAGCTATAAAAAGCTGAGAACACTCAAAATGTATCTCACACTGGGAAAACACTCCAGGTCTTAGACAGGCCAAACGAGCCATCCAGCCCTTTAAAAACAATGTCTGCAGGATCCTAAACCTACGTAGGCGTGATATTAAAAACCTAATAGGCTACCTCAATACATACCAACCTTAACAAAATGAAATTAGCCGACTCTTCAGAGTGCAGGCTGTGAATCGAGGACGACGAAACCAAGGAGCACATATTGTGCGAATGTCCAGCCCTCTGCGGAATCAGAAAGAGGATCTTCTTCAAAAAACTCAGCAGTAAAGACTTGAAGAAATCCCCTGCTAGAAGCATTTTTACCTTTTCTAGAAAACTGGAAAACGCACTAGCCTAAAATCTTCTCTGACCTATGGTACAATAGATCTATTCAGGTCGACGTACCATTTTTCCCCTAGGCGGGTCAGGAAAAAAAAAAAAAAACTGAAGTTGAGGAAAGCAATGAGGTCATAAAATCTTATGTCTGAGATTTCCGAGAAGTCATCAAAGAACGTGGTGTGTTGTGAGTGATGCCTAGCTCTGGCCAATTCCGGACATCTTCAAAGATAATGAAACAAATGTTCATTTGCGTCTGTGGAATTTCGGAATGGCTGCACGCATCCCAGCGACGTGATCTTATAGCCACTAGTCTCCCGACTTCACGACATTGGAATCCGATGTGTCCCATCTTTTTCCAGGAACTCTGGGATTTTGTTCGGCACAACTGTTTTTTTTTGAGTCGTTGACTACCAAGACCTTCGACAATAATGCCGGGTACGCCTTCATTATTTTGGAAAATATATCCGAGCAAATTGTAGATATGGAAGACCTTCACGATACTGTTGCCATCTGTGTAGTAGTTTTTTGTCATCCACAAAAAGCAGCCCTTGAGCATTGTTGATGAACTTTGTCGAACGGATTTCCAGAGCATGTTTCCTTCTCTGAGCGGCTATTTCGAAGTTGTGCCCCTGTTCAAACTGGTTTCTATCGGCAACCGAAAAATAAATTTATTCTCCCGATACAGGCCCTCTACACACTTTGCTTGAATTTGAGCGCAGTTTCTCTTCGCGGGTCTGTTGCAAAGTCGGTATTCCATTTCGAGACGAGCTTTTTCATCAGTATTATTTTAGGTATGATATCTTACCCCGTGGTACCGAATGCCAGTCCTTCATGGCAGTCTTCATGTTCTTCGTTTGACTTCCCGACATGTCCTATCAAATCTCCGACAACAAACAAAAGTTCTTCTTTTGTTGTGAAAATCTAGCCAGATAGCTAGATCTGCTCATATACACCTAGGGGAGCATACGCACTGACAATGTTCCACAACCCACCTTGCATGACCAGTTTCAGAGACATCAGACGATCACTGGGCTTTGCAATGGTCAAGTCGCTGCCAAGAACCCCGTCCCGTAGTAGAACATCTTGAAAGCTTTTGTCCTGGCAACCAAGAAACGCGCCCGATTTCTGGTATAAACGAATTCGCGACGTACGAGCTCCTTTTATTTCTTGTTTGATCTATCTTTTGCGACACCGGTGATCTCTAGTTGAGTCAACCCACCTTCCATCCTACCCAATCACGGGTTGGATAGGCCAAGCGCTCTGGCATCCGCAAATGTGGGTCTTTAAAATGAAATGCACAATTCCTGTTCCAGAACAATATTGAAGAACTCACATGATAGCGCATCTCCTTGCCGGAATACGGTGCGAAGTTCAAATAGTTCGGAAGAGCTATATATAGATATAGGATGGCTTTTCTTGTAGATGAGGCGTATGCATAGGAAGCTGATAGTTCAGTCATCAGACATGCTTCCGAAATCAAATCACGCCGGGCCATTCCACCGTATTCGTTACGTGGTTATGCCATTTATACCAACATGAGTTTCTTCCGTGTAGGGGCGACGAATATTGTAGTGATGAGCGCTTCTCGTTATAGACGACTAAGGGGTGAAATCGCATCTGTGCAGTGTTACCATTCATGTTAGCTTAGCGACACATTTAACTTCTTTAAACTGTTCCGCAATTGTGCATGCAAATCCGTGGGACATGACTGGAGATCTACGGTGTCGTAAAAGGAAGATGAAACAGTAATCAACAACGGGAGCATGCATATCTTGAAATCAACAAAAATGCAACATAACCAGCATTTCGCCGTTACGAAAGAAGAAGATATAGCTTTTTTTCAACTACAGGCTGGCTATCACTTGTTAACCAAGATCTGGATAAAATATTGGTATAGCCAATTCAGGCGAAGAAAACGGAATTGACGACGAATACTTCCACTGTTCCTTTTTTTTTTTTTTTATAATTTGTGTGCGCTAAATGGATTTCTTTTTTCTGTAGTGACACTGTACCATTATAATGGTAAAACCACAGCGAAGGCATTTTTAGTTTGTTGCGCAAGTAGCTCCCAGCAATTCATTGCCTATTTTTGGGTGCTACTTACGAAAAGAATAGAAGGATAGGACAGAAGTTTGGTGCGATGGAATTTTTTTCTCGCAACAGGTGGCGCCTAAATTGCTTTAGGGAGATCAGTTTTTGTTGTGTGTATTCAATTTATAAAAATCATGGCCCTGGTCGTGATTCGAACGCACGACCTGCCAATCACTTAGTGAATACACTACCATCGCACCATTGCCACCTGCCTAAAAAAACGAAACAATTCACAGAAACCCATTATTTGTTCGTCATACTAGGCAGGCAGCTAATGCTCACCGTCTGACTGTGCACTTGTCTACTACACACATTATATATACCAAAAACCATTTTGAGATAGAACGAGCAAACAAATTTTGAAAATCTGAAACCATCTAGGGGTGTAAGTTTAGCGTTTAAGACTCGCTTTTCTTGAGAGAAGGTATGTAAAGAATACAAATATATATGACCTTAAAAGGTTTTGGGATCAACCGCAAAAGTCCGATTGTAACAGATGCTTAAAACAAGAAGAAAAACTGGAAGTGAAGCTGTCAGAAGAAAAGAGTAAACAAAGGAGGAACCTTCTAAGTGGGTGCATGGATTATACTATCTCTAGCACAGATTTACGAAACAAAGCTAAGAAATAATAGTTGATAAGTTTAAGGTAGCATGGTGCAGAACACCGTCGACTAAAGAATGAATGGCCACAATCGATTGAATATTGTGTTAATTTGCTTCAAGGTATCAATGCTAATAAAACGATATAACTGACAAAATGAGTTCATTTGTTTGAATCTATCTTCTTCTTTTCTTAAACAACGAGGCCATGATCTGGGCTAAAGGGCTCACTTCACTTCAACCCTACTGGTCGGCCAGTGGGATTCGCCGGTTTGACCCCAAAAAGTACCGCCAGTCCTCCCGATTTCGAATCACTTCATCACTGAGGCCAACATAATGCTACTGTTGTTGCATTTGTGTGATACAGGATTTTTTTTTTTTTTTTATAAAAAAAGGAAATCCAAATCCCAGAGCACTCAGACTCGGCAACGGTCCATTGTACTACCAGGCAGAAATCCTCCTTTTGGTGTAGAGGCATGTGATTGGGTGGCGTATGTTGTTGTTCCCCATGGGGATTAAACCGGCACCGCACGGGTCACAAGCCAACACACTAACCTCTACACCGTCGCTACCTGATACAGGATAAGCCAGTGCTTCTTTCGCGGTTCTATAGGAACGTTGGTTGATATTGCCTTTTTGACGAGTTTCGTAAAAGATCTTGTTTAAACATGACATTACCAACTGACCCAGTCACGCTTCATTGTGGATCTTAGAAGTTTTATTCGATGAAACTTTGTTGCTCCAGCTGTCATGCGAAGCATCTGCATCTCTGCTGCCGTTAATTTATCCTCATACTTTTTGTACGCTTTCGAACATTGTAAACCGTATGAAAGCCCCGGGCGTACAACGTTGGTGTAGAGCCTATCTTTCAGCTTAGGGGAATCTTCGGCCACAGAAGATGGCTGAGTTTTCCCGCAACTTTATCCGCTCTACGCTTACGCGAAGATCAATGTCGTCGCCAGAGACAGAGGTTGCTTAACTATTGATCATAGATAATCCAGATACTTGAACTTCTCGCACTTGGGAATCACTCTTCCATTAATATAAATGTCTGGAATAGGTCGGATTGGATCAGCGAACGGGCAGCACAATTATTCTGTTTTTTTCATCAGACTAATACGACACCCATTCCCCTCCTAAACATCCACTAATATATCAAGTGTTCGCTGAAGGGATGTTTGAAGGGACGTTTGATCCTTAATAATGATGACCCTATCGTCAGCAAAGAATAACTGACGCACTTTGGAGCCTGTCACTTTTCCTTCAAGCAGATAATCAGGGACTAATAAATATCAAGGGACTTAAGACGCTTCCCTGGTGTACACCGACTTCAACTCCGAACTTTTCGGTGACTCGAGCAGGGCATCTTACTATTAATTGTCTTAAATCCCTCATATCATGATCATCTGTACATAGGTTTCTGGAACTCCTCATTTTCTAAGCGCCACACATGATAGATGTTTTGGTTGTCTATTAAAGACCTTTTTAAAAAATTTAAAATCAACCAACCTCCTTTAAGGAATCACGATGCTTTTCCATACTTTTATTCCTTTAATTGAATCTGTACTGAATTAAATGTTGAATAAATAATACTAGACTCAAGTTCCTAACTATATCATTTGGATAAAATGGCCTCAGTTGGGAAGTGAAACGAAACCGGGTAACCGGCCGATGTTTGTTGAGGTTGAACCGAAGATGCCCACAGGCGAATCAGTTGGGATGCTATAAAGTGGGAGGATTACAATCCCTTTAATTCCGATCGTAACCTCGCCATAAAGGAAAGAAGAAGAATTTTAAGATCCAACCATATTTGAAGTGGAAGGGTTAATGGATCATCAGCACTTTAACTTCCAAATCACCCTTGCTATGCAACCTGGTATACTCCCAAAGATATCTAAGAGAAAAGAACCGGGCTTAGTATGCAACCTTGCGGAACACCAGAACTTATGTCGAAACTAGACTGTTAATACACCGGTTTATGTGATCTATGTGGAGTCTGGAGTTGCCTACATCTACATAAAAAGCCGAAAGCTAGTGCAAGACAATATACGTATGTAAGGTCTTCCGTATAACTAATCGCCAAAATCAAATTTGCACCAGGCCCTCGTGCGTGCTCAATACCCTTTTCAGGAATGCTATAATACAGCCGGTGGGGGCAGTGGCAGTGTTTAGTTTGGTGGAGTACTAATATAAAGGTCTCATGTTCAAATCACGCCGGGGCTAAGTAACACCTAAAGTTTTTTTTCCACTGCTCCACCTCTTGCGAACGTCTGACAAATATCCAAGAGTATCAATTGTCCTTTAAATTAGTCGGCAAGCAATGTCTTTGAGCAAATTATTATATTACTGCGTGCGTAGCTGCGGTTGACGATAGATTGTACCAAAGTATCATAATTTAACAACAAACAAACAAAAATGAGAAAGGAATTCCTAGAATTTCCAATTAAATTGAACAGACGGCGATCTAAAGTCGAATAACCCCGAATACATTCCAAAATATTTTGATTGCTTTTGTTTGCTATTGTTGTATCAGCAGTTAGATTAATAAGTAAAGCGACAGATACGAGTACATTGTGACATATTCGAACACATACTGCCAACCTTTGTTAGCTAAGGAATTGATTGAGGTATCATCTATTTGTGGGCGCATCCTTCCTAATGCGGAGTTCCTTTTCTCCTTGTCCATTTAAAGTGGCGAAAAATACTTTTATTTTTGTCATGGTGTGAGATTTTCAGATCTTTAAGACACTGCAGTCTTCCATATACAAAACTAATGTCTTTCATTATATTTCATTTATTTTTTTAAGGTGTAAGGGAAATTACCTTGACGGTACAACCAACCAACCCCCAACGCCCAGAGCAATTTCAAGGGGCTATGATCAGAATTAAAGGGATATAACCCTTCCACTTAACTGCATCCCTACTGGTCCGCCTGTGGGGTTCAATTCAACCTAACAATGATATTCCAGCTGTCAGCTATATAGATAAGGCCAATCTGCTTGCTGCTCACTTTGCAGTCAGCTCAACGCTCGCAGATTGTGCTTTGTCTCCTCCTGTACTCGAGCGCGTAGAATATTCCATGGGACCAATCCACTTCCGCTCTCGTACAGTGGCCAGAGTACTTCACTATCTTGACGTTCACAAATCCGCTCGTTCAGATGGTATTTCCACTATCGTTCTGAAGAGGTGTTCTTCCTCGCTGGCAAAACCATTGCGCAAGCTTTTCTATCTATCCTTTTCTTTCGGGCTCTTTCCGAGAAGATGGAAAACAGCATTTGTCCAGCATGTCCCCAAAAAAGCCCTCCTCCCTCCTTCTACCGACCAATTGCAATAACTTCCCTTCTTTCCAAGGTCATGGAAACGCTGATCAACCGCCAGCTCATGAAATACCTTGAATCCCGAAAACTTCTAAATGGCCGGCAGTATGGTTTTCGCAGTAACAGGTCCACTGGTGATTAGATGACTTATCTAACCGAAAAGTGGAAGCGATCTCTTCACCAAGGTGGTGAAAGTAAAATCGTTGCGCTGGATATTTCAAAGGCATTTGACAGAGTTTGGCACCAAGCTCTTTTATTGAAAATGCGTGCATTTGAAATTTATGATACCTTTCTTCAATGGATTAGAAACTACCTTTCGAACCGTTCAATTGAAGTAGTTTTGGACGGTTTCAAGTCTGCAGCTCACCAAATAAATGCTGGTGTTCCCGAAGGCTCTGTTTTGTCTCCGACTTCTTTCTCATTGATTTTAAACCAACGACCATACCACGTCGAGTTAATCGGTTCTCGTTAGATCACCGTAATTAAACGACGTTGGGCGCGGTTAGTAAGTAGATGGGGGACCGTTTGAGAACAACCGCGTGTCGTTGGCCAGTCCCATCTACAGAGTTGAGGTAGATAATACAAACGTGGTATCACAATGGACCTAAATAGGTCTAAGTGTGTCGGCTTCTGCCGACAGCCACATAAACCTAACCTAACCTAAGCTCATTGAATTCCGATCTCGACAGCATAACTCAGTGGGGTGTAACTAAAAGAGTGGAAATTAATGCTTCCAAAACGCAATGCTGTCTTCTGTCATTAAAGCAAAACCCTAATACCATGCCATTGTCCATGAATGGCACTTGCATCGTTGAAACCGAACGGCTTTCCATTCCCTGTATGTGTGTTAATGACAACTTACGTTGGAATGACTACATATTCGATGTCGCCAAGAACGCTGCGAAATGCCTAGGCTTCCTTAAGCGCTGCAAAAAATAGTTCAGTCCCTCTGGTCTGTCTACTATTTATAAGGCGTTTATCTGCCCAAAACTTGAGTACAAGGCGCATATCTGGTCTGGTGCACCAATTACTTATTTGGAGCTACCAAATAGGATTCAAAAACGCGCGATAAAATTCATTGGTGACTGTAACATCGCGAGATCGCTTGACTCTCTTAGTCATCGCCGCAATGCCTACTGTCTCTCGTTATTTTATCGATATTTCCACCATAAGTGCTCAAATGAAATAGCCAGTTGTATTCCACCCCTAGTACATTTCAATCGCAATACCCGCTGTGCAAGGAATGCGCATCAGTTTACCCTTAAGCCTGTATTCGGGCGTACAGTGATATACAAGGAATCTTTCCTTAACCGTACAACACGAATGTGGAATGCTCTTCTGCGCTCCATTTTTCCTACACATTATAATCTACAAACATTTAAAACCAAAGTGCATCGGCATCTCTCGCTATCTTCTAAACCTAATTTCCTTAACGCCCGCGCTGTATATCTATTACATTATAAGGGTATCCAAAAATCCCTTTAGTGCGAGTGCATTATAATGCAATGCAGAATAATTTCCTTTAAACAACCGAGAGCGACGTTTTTCCTTCTTTTCAAGTGCATTAATCTGCGCTAAATAGAACGAGGGGATTCACTACCTAAGTGTGTCCTGTAGTTTCATTATGGAAACGAGGCTATTATAAGTTGATCTATTTATTGTATATCAAGAACCTTCCCTCGCGGACAATATGCGCAAATAAACAAAAACAAACCTACTCATCGATCATCTCGGATCTGTGGAGTTACATTTGCTTTGTATGGTGATTTTTCTTATACATACATCGTATTATGATGCGTGTGACAGGTTGTCGCCTTTCAGGTACTACATGCAATTATAATGAAATCCTTATTCGGTATTGAGAAAGAAAAATTCCAGCTCAACTATAAGCTTCTCAGGAATGCCTGCCTCATCTACGTAATATAAAGCAATTGGGGTCTCAACTAAAGATGCTGAAAGACTTCTCGAAGTTTGTAAACAGAATATCCTAATTAGGTGAACTTCAATAACACTTTCAAGTGACACTGAGCGACTTTAAGTACATTGGGCTTATCCAAGTTTTTTGTTTTTCAGTCCGAGGAAGCTTTCACGTCAAAGAACCTATCTCAAAGAAAATGGGTCGAGACCGACTCAGTTGGTACTGTCGTGTTCGAAAGAGATATCCTGCGAACCCCGTCAAAAAGGCCATATGAATCAATGTTCCTATACAATCGCGAAAAAGAGGCAGGCCCAAAAACTATTGAATAACACAAATGCAACAACACCAGAATTTGATTGGCCTCAATGATGAAGTGATTCGAATTCTTGAGGTCAAACCGGCGAACCTCACAGGCGGCGGGCAAATAGGGATGCAGTGAAATGGGAGGGTTATGAACCCTTAAGTCCAGCTCATGACCTCGTCGTTAAAGAAAAAAAACAAGGGGTTTTTTGTTTTTCAGTCACAGGATCATGGATGTGCCTAGAAACACTGCTGAGACTCATACGAAATAGTATTATTGAGTGTTTTTTTGTTTCGTTTTGTGACAGAGTCCTAATTTGGGTCAACAATCTGGTCTGTTATTTATAATGCAAAACATTTGTTGAGTGAGCTGCAAACTAAGTGTTCTTAACAGAACTATACTTCTATTTGAATTGTCTTTAATCGATGCAGCAGGTACGCTTAATGAAGCGATCAAGGCTTACCAGTGCTATCGGCCATCTATCCCATAGTTCTGCAAGGAGTCTGTTTCGCAAGTAACAAAATCTATTAGTTTTTTGACATCACAGTTCCAAACTGTGTACATTTGTGCATATGGATGATGCACATATTTCGAATTAGAAATAAGTTGCAGGTTGCCTTCCAAGTGAAAGGCCATGACAATTGAACAAAAGGTTAGGTTAGGTTAGGTTGGAAGGGAAGTTCAAAGCAGGGCCGCTGTGCTTGCACGGGGGCCCATTGGTCCATTGTGATCCCTTGTTGTTTTATGTGGTAAACCTACATTTACAATAAAACACTTACCATACTCAGTTTAGGTTAATCTTGCCGGTTGGCCTATTGGAACCAACCTGTGTTCTTGACAAACCTGATAGTGTCCGTCAGTGGTACCTGCGCTACGTCCTCTAAGTCTTCGAAGAATCTGTTGCCCAGATAGCGAAGTCGAGATGTCTGAAGGTTTGGACATTCGCAGAGCAGGTGTTTGATGGCCTCGGTTTCTTCTATATCTTGACAGCTCCTGCAGTAGCCTGGTGAGCTGATGCCCAGCCTGCTTGCCATTACACCTATGGTGCAGTGGCCTGTCAGTACGCCAGTTAAGATACGTATTTCTAGCTTATTCATTTCCAGAATGCTTTTTGTTCTTTTTTCGTTAATTCTTGGCCATAGACTGCGAGATTCAACACAGTCGTGCCTTTGGGACCAGGTGGTGTTAATTTGTTCCCTCAGTTTTTGGTCAATGTTTCTTTTTGCTGCACTAATTGGGATGCCTATTGACGTAATGGCGTCTATTGCGTCAAGTTCTGACCCGATTCTTGCTAGCTCGTCTGCCTTTTCATTCCCAACAATGTCGCTATGACCGGGGACCCAGCAGAGAGTGATCCTGTGTCGTTCGCCTATTTTGTTGAGGGGTTTTTGGCAGTTTCTGACTGTTTTTGACTTTATAGTTTCGCTGTCTAGTGCTTTGATAGCCGCCTGACTGTCTACGAAGATTGTGATCGTGGAAGGATCCAGATTCTTCGCGGAGATAGTTTCTGCTGCCTTGTCGATGGCGACAATCTCAGCTTGAAAGACGCTGCATTCATTGGGAAGTCTGTACGAGTCCTTTATGTCTAGGGGCTCGCAAAAAACTCCCGCTCCTGTCCCCACATCCATTTTCGACCCGTCCGTATAGATGTGGATTTCTTGCACGTTGACGTGCGTGTTCCAGTTCTCTCTTTGGGGTATGTATGTGGAGTAGTTTTTCTCAAAGTTTCGTTTGGGAATTAAGTAGTCCGTTTTCCTGGATAGATCGATACCCAAGTAGTTGTGAATTATAGAGCCGTGTCCATAGGAGCTGTGCCTCCAGATGTTTGCCTCCTTGAGGCGGAGGGCTCCTTTGGCTGCCATGCTGCGAATATATTCACCAAGCGGGGGTAGGTTTAAAATGACTTCCAGCCCGGCTTGGGGTGTTGATCTCATTGCTCCCGTTGTACCAATACATGCTAATCTCTGTACCTTTGAGAGGTTATGGAGATAGGTAGTCCTTTCTGTTGCCTTCCACCATACAATTGACCCGTATGTAAGTATGGGTCGTATGATCGCTGTGTACATCCAATGGGTTATGTAAGGGCGCATACCCCAACGTTTGCCAAAGGTCTTTTTGCATGCGTAGAAGGCGCATAGTGCTTTTTTTTGCTCTTTCTTCTGTGTTACGTTTCCAAGTAAGCTTAGAGTCTAGGATGATGCCCAGATACTTTGCCTCCGGGGAAAGTTTCAGACGAATTCCGTTTAGCTTCGGCATATCGAATTTCTCGATTTTTCTTTTCCTAGTGAACAGAACACATTCGGTTTTGACTGGATTAACTCCAAGGCCGTTCGGTCTTGCCCACGAGGATAGTTCTTTTAGGGCAGATTCCATGAGTTCACTAATAGTGGGGAGATACTTGCCACTTATTAGAATTACAATATCGTCTGCGTATGCTACTATTTTCGTTCTTTTGACCTTTAGAGTCGTTAGGATTTTGTTGACCACTATGAGCCACAGGAGGGGAGATAAGACGCCTCCCTGTGGGGTGCCCCTGGTCACTGTTTTCCTTATGTAACTCTCACCGATCTCTGAGTTAATTACTCTGCTGTTGAGCATTTCGTAAACCCAGTTCGTTATTTCTTTATTCGCTCCCAAGTCTTCGAGCGCTGTTTTTATGGCCGCTGTTTTAACATTGTTGAAAGCTCCCTCAATGTCCAAAAATGCAGCCATGGTGAATTCTTTGTGGTGTAGTCCTTTTTCTATTATTGACACAACTTCGTGCAGGGCTGTTTCAACGGACTTGCCTTTGAGGTAGGCGTGTTGAGTGCTGCATAGGTTGTTTTCGTTTAGAAGGTCCCTTGTGTATAAATCGATTATTCTCTCCAGTGTCTTTAGGAGAAAAGAGGAGAGACTTATCGGCCTATAATCTTTTGCTGTGCAGTGTATATGTCTCTCTGCTTTGGGAATGAATATCACTTTAACTTCTTTCCAGCTTTGCGGTATGTAGCAGAGTCTTATACAGCTTTTGAAAATGACTTTTAGCCATGGCAGTATTACATTAAGAGCCTGTTGTATCAATGCTGGTATGACATTATCTGGTCCCGCCGATTTGTAGGGCTTGAATGATTTGACTGCCCAAGCAATTTTGTGCTCTGTTATAATGCTTTCCATTGCTATTTCCGTTTGTGTGTGTGGCGGAACAGGAGTGTAGTTGATCTCACACCCAGTGATTTCACTAGACTCCGGAAAGTGGGTATCCATTAATATTTGTAGAGTTTCTTGGCTAGACTCTGTCCAAGAGTCGTCAGCACGTTTAATATAGCCTGGGACCGTGGGGTCTTTGGACAATACTTTACGTAGTCTGGCGGCCTCGTTTGTACTCTCTATGGATTCGCAGAACGTTTTCCAGGATTCGAGTTTTGCTCTCCTTATTTCTTTAGTGTATAGATTAAGTTCGGACCTATACTTAGTCCAGTCTTCATCTGCCTTATTCTGTCTTGCTTTGTTAAACAGTTGTCTTACCAATGTTCGCCGCTTTTGAAGCTCGCTGGTCCACCAAGTTGCCTTTTTGGGTTTGCGATTGCGAGAGATGGGACAATGTTTAACAAAGGCTTTGTGCATATTTTTGGTAATATAGTAGACTGCGTTGTCGATTGAGTGAGTGTCGACAAACTTGTCGTCTTTCGGATGCTGTGTGTACTCACTAACCGTTTTCGCATAGTCTGCCCAATTTGTTTTCCTAGGGTTCCTAAAAATTTGTTGTACCATATAATGTAGATTGACTGTAAAGAGTATTCTACTATGGTCTGAGAATGAGTTCTCTCGACAAACTCTCCAGTCTTCTACCCTAACATGATCATTGTTGCTTTTGAGAGTTATGTCTAGAATTTCTGCCCTGTTTCTGTTTTGGAAGGTGGGCTGGTTTCCCCTGTTACACAAAACTAGATTTGTGGAAAGAATGTATTCAAACAACGACTCACCTCTTTCATTTATTCCTGAACTACCCCACAGCGTGTGGTGAGCATTCGCATCGCAACCTACCACCAAGGATGTGTTCCGAGTGCTAGCGTGTTCCACTAGTTCCCGGACTGTATCGGATGGTGGGTTTACCTCCTCGCGGCCATATATATTGAAGCGAGGATGAGATTCCTTCCTGAAGATTCAATATTTACAGCCACTGTGTCTCCATTGCTGTACCTATGAAGAAAAAATGTATTACTAACGGTTTTTTTGACTAGAATACAGCTACGTACTTTACCTTCTTCTTTGGTGTGGAATAGATGGTAGTATGGCGATTTCAGTCCTTGGATTTTATTTTTAAAAATCCAGGGTTCCTGAATTAATGCCACGTCCACGCTTACCTCAGACATGAACAGCAGTAGGTCGTGTGTTGCTGCTTTACAGTGATGCAAATTAATTTGCACCACTAGCAGCTTTTGCAACCTTTGGCTCTTCATCTTCTTCCAGCCGTGCCCTTACGGCACCTAGCCCGAACTTCAGTTTGCTGCCTGGGGTCTTTCTTATGCTTGTTGCAGAAGATTGGTTGATCGCAAAGCAGAGCTCTTTGCCGCCACCACTTCTTCTGGAGTATAACTTTACCCACTCCTTGATTGGGATGTTTTTATTCTGACCTGCGAGGAGTACCACGATGTTTTCGTCCTCTTCTTTATCGAAGGGGGGTGGTATCCAGACTTTGGCTTTCTGTCTTAGTGGAAGTGCGGATCTTGGTATGACCTTGAGTTTGGCTCCCTCCTATAGTTCACCAATGCTGGCGATGGTTTTGGAGAGAAACTCAAGAGTATTCCCGTCTCCACACCCCACTATCTTCACGCCCTTGTGCCATCCTGCCCCGTCAAACTCGTAGTCTGGTCCCCCATTTCGGATATTGACCATCATAGCCTTGAGGATGACGTTTTCTGCAAGCAGCCAGTATTCAGCTGTGATCTTCCCATCGGGATCTTGCTCGTCAATGACTGCTGCTATTAGGCTCGTTGGAGTGCTGTCTAGGCTTGTTGAAGCCTTGGGTCTTTTCGGTCGGCTTTCTTTTTTCTCTTCCTCTGACCGTTGCCTCTTCGAAGAGGTGCCAGAGGTTCCGGCCTTAGTGCCAGTAGAGACCCTGCTCGAAGCCTGTGCCTTGTTCTTTGATTCCACAGGTCTGATGGTTTTGGACTGTTCCTTATGGGCCTTATTAGGGGCACCTTTGGATTTGCCTGTCACCACTTCTGTTTTTCCTTTTTGCAGTTCGGGAGCTGACGGTTCGTTGGGTTTGTGAGCCCTCGGATTTTCATAGCTCTTTATTGCTCTCTTGTGCTTCCTGATCAAGGCGCTGTCTCTATCGTTGATAGAGGTTGGATCTTTCTCAGTAATTTTTTTTAGGAATCGTTTTGAGGCCCTGTAGTTGCTCCGCTTTCTTGTCTCCTTGGAGACTGCGTGTGGTTTCAGGGTGTTGTCCTCAGATTCCTTGTCGTCCAGCAATTCGTCCTCAGTCTCAGATCCTATGTTAGCGGTGTTGAATGAGGATTGGGACCCCTCCTCAGCGCTTTCAATATTTAGGCTTTTGAAAATGGGGAGGGTTGTTGTAAGTAGGTCCGAATCGCTGGTTGTGGGTTGGTCGTCGCGTTTGTCCTGTGTTTGTTGGCTAGGTTCGTCTTGTCTGGTAAGTCTTGGTCGGTTAGGTCGGTTTTCGTTTGCTATGTCGTCTTTGTTTGGCATGTTTTATTGAATAAGAATTTGGTTCCCACGAGTAGGTCGGAAATAAAAGTCCATCCCGGCAGAGCCGATATACCGGGATAAGGCAACAGGGGTACGACAGACCTTGCCCGGGCGTCTGAAGGAGCTCGCTATCGACTGATTTGGCCCTCAGCCTTACATTCTTCGGCACGGATTTATGTACTATGTACGCTCGCACGACCACTGAAATTAGGCACCTTCTGTCCTATGGTAAAGAAGCATCGGCTGGGTATTGAACTATTGATGAGTAAAGGAATACCACAGTGATGCCCCCTGACCTTAGCTGATCACCGTCTTGACATCGCACAAGACAATTGTAGTGACCATTACCAGCTGGCACCCACGGGGAGGGTTTGGAGGAGGATTT
The DNA here is from genome assembly GCA_949715645.1 of Portevinia maculata. NCBI lineage: Eukaryota > Metazoa > Arthropoda > Insecta > Diptera > Syrphidae > Portevinia > Portevinia maculata. The sequence continues at coordinate 78,149,854 of OX454526.1, read as the reverse complement.
TGCCGGCCAATTGAACAAAAGAAAAGATGTTCTGTGTAAAATTGTGTTAAAAATAAAAATCGGAAGTAAGTAAAGCTAAAAAAAAGAAGCAACACATATTTTGTCTTCCTCAAAATATCACGAAATCTGTTGGAAGATATGTACTTCCAGCCAAGTAATGCAGCCACATTGGTTAGTCCAACGAACCATGAACTCATAACTTACCAATGACGTAATTTTGACACTGCAGCATTTTGTCACAATCTGATAAGCGTGCGATAATTAGAGCGTTGCGCACACGAAACTTAATCGCATCACTACGACCTGTTTGTTGTGTCCACATGATTATTGTGCTTCAGAATCATTCAGAATATGATATTCCTAACAGTGCGCTGTCAAACGCTTCCTCTTATCCATATTCATTTCGCAATTAAGTTTGCAGCCATATAAATTTCGATTCTTTAATTTTGTTGTTTGTATTATTCAACGCTAAACAATATATTTGTTCCCGAAAAGTGTTATCAGCGTTTGAAACATAATTCATTCATTGATATGTACCACCTACACAAGTACTCGCATGTGAAGTGGGTGTAACAAAATTTCATCGACTTTTCCAAACATTTTTCGCGCCCTTCGACTGCCACCATATTCAAAAAACAAATTCACAATTTTTTAAAATCAAAAATTATTTTTTTTTTATTTTCTTTTCCATGCTTTTGCCAAATATTCACAGGAAGAAGGAGGAGCCAATAAGTTCAACAAATTTTATCTTAAAACTGCCGTATCTCATGCTTGGCCTATCAATGACAACGAGAATTACCTGATCAGGGATAGAGAGGACGAGAGGGAGAGGGAGTGTGTGCTCAACGTAAGGAATCGTGAAGAGAATTTGAAATAATGACGATTATATTATTTTTGGTCGACACATCGTCGTCCATGTGTCAGAAGGCATATGTGAATGGAGTTCAGAAGAGCTATTTGGACATCGCAAAGGGAGCTGTGGAAACATTTCTAAAATTTCGTCAACGCACGCAAGACTGCCTTGGCGATCGGTATATGCTGTTGACCTTCGAAGAACCACCAGCGAACGTTAAAGCTGGCTGGAAGGAGAACCATGCCACATTTATGAATGAATTGAAGAACCTGCAAAGCAATGGTCTCACCTCGATGGGTGAATCGCTGAAGAACGCCTTCGATCTGCTGAATCTAAATCGAATGCAATCAGGAATCGATACTTACGGACAGGGGCGTTGTCCATTTTATCTGGAACCCTCTGTGATTATTGTTATCACCGACGGTGGAAAGTATTCGTTCCGCAATGGAGTCCATCAGGATATTATCCTGCCGCTGAATACACAAATTCCTGGAACCAAATTCACCAAGGAACCATTTCGATGGGATCAAAGACTGTTCTCTCTAGTTCTAAGAATGGCGGGAAATAAGATCGATGAACGAGTAGAAGGTAAAGTACCGCACGATGACTCGCCAATAGAAAGAATGTGTGAGGTGACCGGAGGTCGATCATATCGCGTCAAATCACATTACGTACTGAATCAATGCATCGAAAGCCTCGTTCAAAAAGTTCAACCTGGAGTTGTGCTGCACTTTGAGCAAATGTTGTTGAAAGACCTTAAGGATGGCGAAGTACAGGACATTGCATTTCAGACGACCAAAAAGATGATCTACGTACAAAAGCATATTTCACAAAAGACATTTCCCGTTGGCTTCTGGCCGCTTCCAGAGCCGTATTGGCCCGATTCGAAGGCTCTGACGCTGCCGCCCAGAGATGCCCATCCAAAACTGAGAATCGTGACTCCATGTGTCGACGAGCCGCAGATGGTGAGGAGTTTTCCCGTGGACAAGTATGAAGTCGAGCCTAGCCCGCTAACTTTGCAGATTCTATCGAAGCGCGAAGCGAACAAGTGCTGGCCAGTGATCATATCAAATGGATTGCACGGCTTCGAGGTTCCTTTTGGATATTTGAAGGCAGGACCAGGTTTTTCACAGGTTCATCTGTATGTTTTGGCGTACAACTACCCGGCATTGTTGCCGCTGCTGCATGATTTAATCCACAAGTATAATATGAGTCCACCTAATGAACTGATGTACAAGTTTAATTCGTACGTTCGCTCGATACCACCCTACTACTGCCCGTTCTTGCGACGAGCTCTGCTGAACATTAACGTTCCATACCCGCTGTTGCAATTCCTGCTGCCAGAGAACGCTGACAACTATCTGAGTCCTAATATAGCCAACCAGCTGAAGCACATTAAAAACACAGCAAAGCAGGACCAGGAGAATCTTTGCCAGAAAGTATTGAAACAATTGCGCCAGCCTAGGCCGCCTTATTGGCAGATTGAACGAGCGCGCCTGAACGTAGGCCAACCGCTGCGTAGAGATTTGGTGAGGAACCCGCTTCTGCGGGACACATTCAGCAAATTGCATAGCGAAATCGAACCAATTGAGAACTACACGATAGTGGTCCCGTCGATGATAAGACAAGCGCCGGCGAAAAACTATCGCAATCCTTTTGATATTCCACGCAGAGATTTAATAGACGAAATATCAAAAATGCGGGACAACTTCCTGCGGTCGTCGACGGCCAATGGCATCGGTCTCGTGAACAAGGACGCTGGCCACTGTCTGCCAATCTCTGAAATGGGTAATTACCAGGAGTATCTCAAGAACAAAGACAATCCTCTGCGTGAGATTGAACCGACTAACGTACGGCAGCACATGTTTGGCAATCCTTACAAGAAGGACAAGCATATGGTTATGGTGGATGAGGCAGATTTGGGGGAAGTGGCACCGATGAAGTCACCAAACGCCCCCAATGCACAGCCAAAGAAACAACCGGAACTGGGCAGTAGGTCGAGAAAGCGAAAAGCGGGACCAATTCGCCGGGATTTCGTCTTTCGACGGACATCTACAGATTCGCGACCAGGTACTCCGATTTCTTCATCGTTTTCAAACATAGATTCGGATAGGGAGGACAGTATGTCCGATACATCATCGGTTACTTCTTCGGATGATGGGGACGCCGATAGATTGGGATCATTTGAGTTCAACGAACCGCCCGACGACTTCAATATTAATGGACACGTGAGGAACTTCATCAACGGTGTAACGGACGATGTAGAAGACGTTCTGTCAGTGGGACCTGCGCCCGCGGCAGTAAGCCATCTTTCACCGCAACTCACACTGAACAACAGTAGTAGTAGTAGCCAGAGCGCGATAGGCATCATCAGCGCTATAAGTAGTAGTATTGCGATCAGTAGCACCACCATTGGCAACGGAAATCTAAGCAATAGTAGTCACACTCCAACTCCACACATTGCGCCGTTTTACGGTGAAGCTAGGTCTTCGATTCCCCACCATCATAACATACCGCTGGGAGTCATGCCACCTCATCCCCATCTAGTGCACCATCATCACCCATTTACAGCGGCACCAGTTGCAGCGGCGACTGGAGCCACACCTGCCCTAGCGGCAGTACCAGCATCACAATTACCCCAACCAGCACCGACCACCAACGGCCACAACGACATAAGCAGTGATGCACAGGAGATCTCGAGAATACTTCAGCAATGCCACAATGGCGGCACTGCTGGGGTAGTAACACCCGCGACATCCGCATCGATATCACAATCGCTCGCCGGAGTAGTGCCCATCACAGTAGTAGAAACATTAAAAAACGAACTTATCTCCGATGTATTTGCAGCCGACGCAGAGGTCAGCATAAAGATGGAAGTCGACCCTGGACCAGGTGTCAGTTCAGCAGTCAGATTTTCAAACTTTGACTCGCTCAAAAAGGAGAGAACCCCCTCCCCAGCAGTAACCGCCGAACCAATACTAACCAGCGAGCAACGTAACGCCATTCGAAGGCACAATATAGACTTGCGGGGCACCATTTTCAAAGACATTCGCCGTCCCGGCAGGAATTATTCACAACTCTTGGAGAATCTAAATCTTATTAAAGGAGACACGGACACAAAGAGCAAGTTCATAGAGATGTGTGTCACTGAATCATTACGTTTTCGGCGTCGCCAAATGGCCACCAGCATACAAGAATGGTGGGATAAACGGACCAATAACAGTAGTTATCCTGTGCAAAATTCGACCAATTCGAGCTAACAGCATGACTACTAAAGAGCGACATACGTTTCACTTCTTTTTTCAGATGCATTATATTTGCTTTAATAGTATATATACTAGTTATCATAGTAGTAGTAATAGTAGATGGCGTAGTAATCTATATAGTAACAGAGAGTAGTCAGTTTATTTTTTTCTTGTTTTTTTTTCTTAAAAAAAAAATACAAACAAAAACTTTGTTAATTATGTAAATATTGTTGAAAACTTAAAAATAATAATAATAATAGAGCTCTATACATACGTACATACATCATTTCGAAAACAACTACAACTGAAAAATCAAAACAATTATTGTCTGTCAATATTTCTAAAAACAAATAATAGAAAGTTTCCTTTATGAATGTCGTTGGCTTTGAAATAATTTATTTTGATGGATTGCGGCTTATATCGATGTTTTCTCCCTATCCTAACATATATCTGTGCAAGTGGCAACTTATGAAAACGCTGTTCTTTATCTTTTTATCATAAATAATATATCTAAATTTCCTTGATCTGAAATATCGACTGTCACTTCAAGTTTATTCGACACTCCATGAAATGTGTTCGTTTGTTTATTTGATTTATTGAAAAATCGTCTTCACTAGCAGATCGATAGTAGTGATTCTTACAAGCTATTCAAAAAAGGTTCTATTTAATATATTTAGCTTGAGATGATAGCACAAGGATATTGACACTCCAACAGCGATTGCGATCATTTGAAAGTAAACTCAAAGTGAGCCTCGTTGCAGAAGATTTGTAATGGGACATTTAGTAGCAAAATATACGGAAATGACGATTAAGAATGTTATTAAGAAATTCAGCTCATAGTGATCTTGCTGAAAGGTTCAATTAATATTGTTTCTATTGGCTTAAGATTCGATTTGGAACGATATTGTACTTTCATGTTAGTGTTATCCATATTAAGACAGAGCGGCAACGATTGTGATGTAATCAATAAGTAGGTATTCACGATCCAATAGACTACAAACAAAAAATATACTGACCAAAAAAAATTGCAGAACAAAAATATATATGATATTGATATATTCAAGAGGAGTGCCTTTTCCATGACTGCTGTCCGAAGTTCTTGGATATGAAGATTTTTCAATCTATTTTTGTTTAATCAGGCATCACAAAGCTGTATAGAGGCCGCGTTATTGAAACGATGTTGTTTGGTCGTTTTCTAATCCGTGATCCGGCCCCAAAGACCCTATAACGTTAGACCACTATCGTCCGACGATATCTCTTCGAAGATAGTTGTACACAGCAAGGGCGATGACGAAATTGGGTAGTTCCAAAATGCATCAGATGCGTTTTCGATACAAAGTTCCGATAGTCAACAAATTAATTGTGACAAAGTCGCAAGTTTCTAATTGCACCCCAAAAGTTTTTAATGCGTATAAACTCAGCAAACTACGCATCGATAATTTGCTCGAATATCTAATTTGACTTTTGCATCAAGGTTGCGGATGCGTATCAAAAAAGTCAAACAGAAATTCGGTGTAGTTCCGACAATAGAGGCATTTCATTCTTATGTTAAGCAACTGGTTCAACGAGTAGGAAGAAGATATATCCGTGTGGTATAACAATGGACCATTTTATTGGTATATAGCTATTGCCGAAACGATATCGCCGGATAATATTGGGCTAACGTGATGAGGGCCCAGATCGTACAAGTTATTACTCTTTTGAGCGACTAGTAAGAACAATATATCTTTGATTTGCTATCATTTGAGGATTGATCTGATGAAAGGATACGCTCGTATAGTTATCGTTTTCGTTAAGTGTCGACGTTTAAAAAAATAGTAGGCCTTAACTTCAGTAATAGTTTTTACTATATTGTTGTTATTGATTTTTGTCAAACATGAGTTTGACGACTGTGTTCATTCACTGAGTTCTGATTGAACCGTTTATAAGGCTACATATTTGCGTACAAATAAATTGATTTGTGTTATGTAAAGGGCTGATCAGAATGCACATCTGAAGCAAAGGGTACGTTCAAGCTCCAAGGGAACGCAACGCCCCGTATAATTTCAGCGTGTTTGTACTTTTAATGTTCGTACAATAAAGAATATAGAATTACCAAGAAAAATTATCGAATGAAATTGAATGCAGGAACCTGTACCATAATACAAAATTCAAACAAAACTTGTTTTATATAGATATATATGGTACGGGCCCCAGAAACTCATTTAAGAGTTTTTTTTTCTTTAAACAGCGAAATATACATTCTTTGAGCAAAAGCTCTTTAGCACAAAATAACGATCGTACCACGTCATAACTGCTTGGCTATACATTAATGAAGCGAGACCGGTACAGTATAAGTGAGTAGAAAATAGGGGTTGATTGCACCGAAAACTTTCAGAAATAATTCTCGGTGTAAGCATGAAAAAACTTCTACTAAAACCGATCTATTCCTCCTATCCTCAGCACACGTAGAAATCAGATTCTAAAGATATATCGTTTGGCTCTTTAAGTGTGAGCCTGTGTGTGGTCGATTGTACGTTGTATCGTTTTTTTCTGACAGAAAGAATGAAAAAGTTCTTGAATAAGCAAACGATGTGTTGATGCCAACACCCGTCATACAAACTTTCAACCAAGAAATTGTGTATGAGACGCGACTTGGTAATTCTATATTATTTGCTTACGACAAGATGTTTAAAAGCATTGCCTAGAACTTGACAGCACCAAGTCAAATTTCATAAATGATTTTGAAAAAGTCAATATTCTCCGCCTGAACACAATGGAGCCACAGTGGTGGGAGCTGTTAAAAATTAAAACATTCGTTCGCGTACTAATATGCAAACGTAAATTTATATAAAATTTCGTGCAAAACTACACAAACGCGTTCACGTACTGAGAAAATGGTAAAAAGATGAACGAAAGAAAAATGCTTTCGTCAAGTTTTCTTCACCAAACTGTCAAATGATAAAATGCTGAGTTTGCCAGCAAAAAAAACAGCGGTTGTTTTTTTTAAGCCAAACTTGGACGTTATTCATCTTTTTAGAGAGGATTCTCCCTCGATTTTGGAGATTTGACAGTTTTTATTTTTCTACACATAAAGTACGTGACCTTCCTTCTTCTTTCTTTACGGCAAAACTATGGTCAAAATTAAAGAGATCTCAACCCGCATACTTCACAGTCTCTCTATTGGTCCGCCTGTGGAGTTCTCCGGTGTGACCTCAATAGAACGCACTTTTCCAAACAAATACTGGTTACGTTTTTAGGAGACTCTAAGCCGGGTTTTTTTACGATTCAAACGTGTGCACGTTCCTGTTATTGATAATTGTTTGGTCGTTTTAACGCACGGATTTATATGCACATATGTAGGAGAGTTTGAATATTTTAAATGTTTCGCTACGCTCACCTGAATGTTAAAATTTCCTAGAGGTTTTTTCCCCTTAGTCGCCTTATCGCCGTTTTATGAGGCCACTGCAGTGATATTCTTAGCCCGTCCCTGCACGGGTTGAATCAATACCAATAGAATTAAGTTCACGCAATAATCTAGGATAACCAAATACTTACACCATGGCAGAAAAAAAAGTTTTCCATTTCGGCAGCCCGTATTTAAAAATCTATGTCGGATAGAAAGGAATCTTGGATCAAGAGTTAGAAATACCAATTTATATAATAATGAACATTTACGAAAATAGTCCTCAGCATATACAGTAGCGACTAAAATAATGGCAGTAAGCAACATTTAATATCTATTTTTGTGACTTTTACTGTAATACTTTGCTGGATCATATTGCAATGGATGCCGGCAGTATGTGAGCCGTCCAAATAAAACAGAATAAACTCTTAAATTTACCCCAGAAACCATGAAACATGGTGAATCTAGTACATATCATGATTTTGGGATGCTTTTCCTGCCATTGTGTTGGTCCAAAATGTGTTGGATTGAACTTTAAGCACTCATACGTAGTAATGCAAAACGACATAAATTGGTTCTTCCAGCAGTGCAACGACCCCAAACAAACTAGAAGAATAGCTCAGTAGTCATTGCGAGGCAATAGGATTGTAGTCATGGGGTGGCCTGCTCAATGTCCTGATCTCAATCCTATTGAAAATCTATTGGATGAGGCATAATGATTTTTTAAAAATCACTATTTAATTTTTTTTTATTTCTATTTCTTTAGGCACTGCTATTTTTTTACTCGCAGCTGTATGAACATATATGTCCATACCCACATGTAGAAATACAATAACCGGTTGAAGAACTTAACATGTTTATTGAAAGGGCTAGAACTGCGTTCCAAAATCGTTTTCGAGTACATAATAGATTATTATATTCATTTCATTCAAAGAAAACCAAAGCTGTGTCGAGTTCGATTGGGAATTTTCTCCAACTTCAATAAATGGGTGCGGGCGTGAAAACGAAAGCGGAGTAAAAATGCTGTTGTATGTGTGGTTCAATTTTACAGCGTGTTTGGATTTTGTTTTTTTTTGTGGCTAGAACTGTCGATCATTACAAGCACGGCAGAAATGTCAAATATGGTAGTGTGAGCGCAAGTACGTGCTTAACCTCGCTTTTTATCTAGGGTAAAAACGGAGTGCTCTCAGAGTGCACTGAGGGAGATTACGTCGAAACGAAAACGATAATTTGCTCTGACAGCATTTAGAGTGCACTCGGGATAAAAAACAAGTTACTTACCCTAAGCGGAAGAATAATAATTAAAAAGTGTTTTTCGTAAATTTGAATCTTAGCTTTCGGAGAAAAAATTGATGGCGACAGTGAATATGACAGCTAATTTAGTAGTTAATATACTCGTAACAATTTTAAATGAAAAAAAGAGTGAACCATTTTTATTTTTTTTAAATTTTGAGCTGGAAAGTAGGTTTTTTTCAAAAAACTATTTATAGAAATAATAAATTTTGAAAATAAAGCAAAACAACTGGTTTCTGACTTTTAAAACAGTTATAGTATTTTATTGTAAGTGCTGCCGTTGTTTTTTTTCCATTTTTAGTATTTTTTTTTAATAGCTCTCCTGCCTAACCGGGTGGAAATAGACCTCCCTCCCATATTGAAAAGTGCTTATATTTTGTCCCTCTACAAGAATCTGGTGTTATTTTGCGGCCCGAAAGTTATCGTACCTACTCTACCCAAGCATATGGTTTTTAAAAGTGAATTTTATTTTTCTACCGTTAAATGGCACCGAAAAAAGAGCTATGGTTAATGAGAGAGCAGTTTTGTGTCTAATAAACCATAAAAAAACACGGCAAGCTAACAGGCTAATTGTACCTTTGTGACCATTTTGCATCACATACAATACATACTATTTTTTTTTTTAAACTATACTCTAGATTTTATTTGAAATAATGAGTTAAATTACCTTTCTTCCAAAAAACTTTAAAAATTCTATTTTTGAGATAGTTGTTTCATGAGGCCAAGTAGTCTAGTGAAATGAAATATATCAGCGTTTCCTTAGTAGGCGTTTTTCTTTTTAAGCTTAGAGCCGAGCACTGAACAGAGCATGCTCAGAGCGTTCTGGGGTGTTAATGAAACACACTTAAACGCTCAACTACCATTTGATTAGAAATCATGTTTTTTTTTTAATAAAAATTATTTTATAAAATTGAATTATTTTCAACGCCTGAAAAACAACCCCTGACCGTGTTTTAATTGTTTTTGACTTCTGTTTCTATTTTTCGTCCTCTCAGTCTGTCCTTGGCTGTGTTCATTTTCTTACTCAGACTGCTCAGTCAATTTTATCCGAGCTGATAGAGCGCGCTTTGATCAAGCTCTGAGCGAAAAAAGAAATAGGTACAGTTTAAACGCTCTGATGTGTCAGAGCTAAACAAGAAACACGGCCTTTTTTGACAACTCAGGCTCTGATCTGAAAACTAAAAAATAAAAACACCTATTGTACTGCTTTCCACCTTCGTACATTTTTCTTGTGAGCCCGACCCAGACATTTTAAAAATTTTAAGTACTGGTGTTGATGACAATAGTTTAACATTTAAATTGGCAGCAAACAATTTTACAACGCGAGTGCTGTGTACAAGGAGCGCTGTGTTAAAATATCCATGGAATTGTTTGAAAAAGCTGATTCCAACCCTGTCTTGCAGCTATTCCCTTCACTTTGATGCTTTGAACCACTAAATTGATTGTGCCATACAAATATATTATGGGCCACAACAAAACGTCCCCTTCTCCGCTATTATGGCGGGTTGAAAAAAGCTCATCTTTTCGCTGATCATGGAAGTAATTATTATAGCCCTGCAGTCTATCTAAATTATTTTCGCCATAAAAGACTTCTTTTTTTCAAACATTCGAACTTGCTCATTGTTGCACATCCCAGGTCGTGTGGTCTAATGGTCTTTCGTAAATAATTATAAGCGTTGGCCTTTGCGCAATGTATTCACTGGTGGTTTTTTCTTAAGCTTCAGTCGCTTGAGGTGTGGCACCACAAATCACAAGACGAACGGTATATTTCCTTGCCGTATACCAGCTGCATGTCTGATTTTAGCTGTCGAAACATCTGAACGTGAAGATAAGTCGAATGATTTTTCGGCTTTTCGTTAGTTTAAGGCTTTTGCGTTTTGTCCGTACATTTTCGGGTCCTTTAAATAATTGCCAACACCATGATCACTTCAATTGCGCGCATACACAACCTTTCTAATGGTAAAAATTATTCCGACAATGTCAAACTATTTCCCATTAAAAAAAAAGAATTAAAACAAAAACCTTTGAATATTTACAAATTTACCCTCACACAAGATCAATACTGTGGCTGCTCTATTCTTGTGAACCAATTTAAATGCGTGTTATTCTGAGTCATTCAGCAAAATGGTTACAAAGGGTCTGTTAGAACACCAAACTACTCTCTCATAAAAGATACTAAAAGGTTTATATTTTTGAATTGGGCCAAATGGCCCACTTCTACTTATTGTAATTTGACATTTTTAGTTTTAGGCGCACTGGCATAGTGCCAAATCGCCCCAAAATTTAAGGCGATATTGTATTTTCGAACATGTCACATTCGCCTGCAATCTTATTGAGCAGACAGAAAAATGAATTCGTCGATGTAAGCCCGTTGGCTCTATTTATTTTAAATGAAATTCCAAAATAGCCACTGGCATAATTTTAAATTTTCCAGTGATTATTTTTTATTATTCACATATAATTTATCTTAAATTTATTTAATGAAACTCTCCAAGAGCATACCTATAATTAAAAAAAATCAAAAAATTATCTTTCTTTTCACTCCTTTTCTTTTCTACTATCGAATTCCATCTACCGTCCCTGCTTTGAAAACATCCCCTATTTATGATTCTAAGATATATAAAATTATTAACTTTATTTCGGTTATATTTATTTGTTATTTTATTGTAATGAACAAAAATGCTAAACAAATTGTTATTTGTTATAAACAAAAATACAAAGACCATTAACACAACAAACAAGTTATAGTTAAATCGAAAATATACAGCAGATCAAACTTAAATTAAAATTTTCTACAAAATTAGTAAACAAAAAAAAAAATGGTTTTTAAATAAATTTAAAAAAAAATCTGTATAATAAATCTAGCAAAAAATGTTAAGTATATTTTGTTTTTCGTTATTTTTTTTGTATAAGAATTTCGATACAATATGTACAGAGCATGTATTTAACAAAAAACCAATAGGACCCTAGTAAATAAGATAGACAAGGAAACAAACAAATATTTTCTATAATATAGAAATTATTTTGCAAGATTGTTTTTAATGTAAAAAAAACCATAGGATAAAGTAATTTTAGTATTTAATCGTAAAAATGCCGGGAGCAAAATACAGACAAAAAAAAAAACAACAAAGAAACTTAAAAAAAGCTGGAACATAAAAGAAATGTGTGCATGTGTAATAAGGGAGAACGGTATATAGTCGAACGTTATAAAAGGAAAAAAATGAAATAAATAAATTTTTGTGTGATAGATATGAAATTAGAAAAAAAAATAAGAAAAATATATTATGAAACAAAATCACATAAAATTACCAATGTTCTATGTTGTGCGCCTCCTCGGTTTACAAAAAAAAAAACGAAACAAAAACATTTTGGAAATAAAAAGAAAATGTTTTAGGAATTTACTATCGATGACATTATGCAGTTTGTTTTTTGAAAACTGATGGATATCCTTGCACCTTACAACACCCTCTTGGACGAAAATGTTTAAATAGTGGATGCAAAAAATGCGAATGCCTTATGTAGTGACAAATATGCCACCGATGACAAATCGTCCAGCACATATGTAATAACACTTTATGTTATCTCCCTTTCTACCCAGATAAATGTTATTTTTCAGGTGAATTCAAGTTTATGATGTATTCAAGCAATATAAGTGGTAAGCTTAAAAGTAGTGGTTTCTGATTGTTCACCTCGATCACCGTTGTCCTTTGTCAGATCCTCGTGTCAGATTTATGCCAGAAACACGATTCACACTTGAGGTTTAGAGCATCACGTTTAAAGACTCGTCAAGTTGAAATCAAAGGAAATTAGTGAAACCTATCCTAAAGCTACGTGCTGCTTCAATTTAAAAATGACATTCGTAGAACCAGAACGTTATGTTTCGTAACGTTGCTTTTAAAGCCCCGGTCGTGTGTTAACACGAAGGTATAGTAAAGTTTGGACCGCCAATTTATTTATTGGTTAAGGATTCGTGTGTTTTATAGACAGTCCTATCAGGGTCTGTCCGTAAGAAATTCCGAAACGAAAGTCAAATCCAATATAAAATTAGATTGCGCTCCGTTTCAGAACTACATCAATTAAGCAAACAAACGCATCCATTTGACATTTATGTTGTTTTTCATTGGTAATCCGGAATGCTTCCGGTCTGAAAGTGTTCCATTGGCACTCGAATAACAGTTCTTCTCCTTTAAAAGAGCAATTGCTTCTGGATTTGAATTCAAAATTAAAACCAGAACAATCACGTATTCAAACATTATAAACGTCAAAATCGGCAAATGTCATTTTCGTTATGCTGCATCATATATCTACGAGTATATATCTTCATCATCTCTATCGTCATCAATATCTGATGATGATGCGTTGTCGTTGAATTCTGAAGAAATTAAAAAAAAAACAACAAGTGTAGAACGATGATGTCGAGAAATATTTAGAGGGAGGTAGGTATCACTGTGTTTGACATACTCACAAAAACATAAATACACATCAACTCCATTTGTTTTTTACGTGGGATGCATCATCAAAAATTTCTCTCTCATGCAAACATTTCATTCTTAAAAGCTCACAGTGAAAACATTTGTAAAACCTGTAAACACGCATTGATGGTTTTCCAAAAATCGACAGGTGAAAATATTTTAACACGTCGCCCCAAGTGCCAGGTGCTAAACAACAAATTATGAAACCATAAAAACAGAAAACGTTCGAGCTATACATTGTTTTGCAAGGCAACTACTAGTCTAGTCCCTACTATTTTACCGCTCCTCATTGAGCGAATAACACACGTGACCATCGTTTGGAAAGTGACAGCGGTTTAACAAGTAGGGAACTCGCAGTTGCCTTGCAAATGAAACGCGGCCATTATTACGCAAATAAATTAAATATCATTTGTAAAATAAATATTCAATATTCGAAATGTCTCCTCTTTTCATTATTTTCTTTTTATCTGCTTTTCTTCCCCTTTTCAATCGAGCTATAGAACAAAAAATTCTGCACGAATCCCAAGCAGGTTTTAGAAAAGCTTAGTATTTTCACTCGTAAGCATAGCAGAGACCTACAAAAAGGAGCGCAAAAACTTATTTGTAGATTTCCGAGCAGCTTTTGATATACCGTGAGAAGCACTTTTCTATAACCTCTAGAAACCAAAGTCATTAACGTTTTGAGGGCTATGTACGAAAATAATATGGCGTGCATTTGGGTTTGGATCCACTTATCTGACGAGTTTCAAACGATAACGGGTGTAAAGCAAGGATGCATCCTAAGCACGGCATTACAGGCGCAATTAGAGGAAGAGTTGAGATAGGCAAAACAAGAATCACGGCGCTGTTATTGACAGATGATATGGCTCTCCTCGCGGACACTGTAGAACGTATGCAGCTGATGATAAACCGATTGGACAACTTTTGTAAAACATGGAACTTGTCACTTAACCTTGCAAAGCCGAAGATAAATATTCAATATCCACAAAATTTATGCTGTCATGACCTAACTTAACCTCATTTTCTCATTATTTTGATACATTTTGCATGAAACTACGATAGTGCCGCTTGTGTGGACACACGGTTACCACTGCAAACAACTTTAATTCGGGACATCTACTTTGCGACACAGTGCCGATAATTTTTTTAAAAAACACAGTATATGCGCCCTAATAAAAGGTATAAAAAATCAAAGCATATACGTATTATGCGTTGTAGCTTTGTATATACATTCCTATAGTTGCGCCAATCCAGTAATACCAGTATCCTAATAGGTGTCGCTACTCATACCAAATCGAGAATTAGTTGGCTGAGGGCTTTTGTGCCTTTGATAATTTTATTAATAATAAAAAAGCATTCGTTGAGATTTTTGTTCGTTAAATCATTCAATATTATAGTTCGTCGTTCGTCGAAGAGAAAAGAGAAAGAAACGAAGAAATAAAATGCTTTGTCTCTCATTATCGAATCATTCTGATATTATGTAAGTATTTATTTTTCTTTGTAAAAGCCAAATACTTTTTGAAGATTTGCGTTGTGCGTCGCTTCGGCAAATAGTATGTAGGATGGATAGAGGGAGATCATGGAAAAATTAGAAATCTGGCTTTGTCGTCTGCGAGTAGAATGTATGATGGAAGAGGCGATTCGTTTGAAAAGAAATATTGAATAAAAGCTGATTTCGGTAGGTATTTGAATTATGAATTAATGGATTTTTAGACTTTAGCTATTTTCGCTGTATCTCGTCCAAAAATGTACCGATTTATATCATTTCTTCAGTATTTGATTCGGAAATATTCAATTTGTGTTGTATCAGCCGTTATTCAAGGAAATAGTTGTTGGATAGGTGTATTTATCTAATTGATAACCTACATTAATATTGAGGCAGGTCACCTGTCGTTTTGCAGTTTTTTGTAATATATTCGTGGTCAGCATCGATAGTAATGTGTATCTACTATGTCCGTCCGTCCGTCCGCCCACCCGTCGGCACAAATGAATGCCTTTACACTGGAGCTAGAAAGCTGAAATTTTAGCAATGTCATCTCTAGGGGCCCGAAATAATAATTTTTAAGAATTTTTAAAATCCGCCCATTGACACGCCCACAATTTTAAAAGAACAAATTTGTGAGCTAGAAAGCTGAAATGTTGAATATATGTATTGTCTTAAGGCGCCCAAAATGCTGTGGGAGTTAACTAACATTGCATCGTCGCCTCCTCAAGTAGCATGTATGATGAGGGGGATGATGGAAGGGACGAAAAGTTTTGAAATGAAAAATTTAATAAAATCAAATTTCAGTCTTTTTCCTCAAATAAGAAATTATGACTTGATCGCTTTTTAGACTATATACTATATCTTGGAGCTGGTCGAACGTCTGCCATTCCTAAAGAATTTGAAGATGAAATAGCTCGAAGCCTAATAGCACGTTGAATGAAGAACAAGAAATGGGAGTTCCTTCCGACAGAATAGAAATGCCAGAAGTAGGCGGGAAAGTACATCTGCCTATGCAGGACCAGCTTAGAAAATCACTACAGCGCCCTAAAACCAGCGTTTGTCGTAAAAGTATAGGTACTAAGTGGGGACATCACATCTATGCAATTTAAACATCCAAATGAGATGAGCCCAGCGACACATTTAACATCTTGGTCAGGGACGATTGAACCTCGCTAATCCATCGCCAGCAAAGAATAACTGATACCAATTAGGGTCCGTCACTTTTTCTTCAAGCAGATAATCAAGGGCAATATGATTAGACTTAGGACGCTTCCCTGGTGTACACCTCTTTGATTGCGAAATCCTCGGTGACGCCAACTATACATCTTACTCTTGTCTTTACTCGCTCATACATGTATACATGTCCTTGACCATCCGACGTAGATTTCTGGAACTCCTCGTTGTCTTAGCGCTACCCATAACAGATCCGTTGGTTGTTTATTACAGGACTTTCCAAAATCAACCAACACCATATGCAAATCCTTCAAAGAATCACTATGTTTTTCCATCATGATCATTATACTTTGGATTGCATCTGTGGTTGATTTACCTGCGACAAACCCCCGCACTGGTCTTCAGATAGCCGTACTATTTTACGGATTCGGCTATTTAATAACCCCTGAACGATCTTCGTGGTGTGTGACATCAGCTTGATTGAACGGTATTCATCAGTCTCGCATATCGCCTTTTTCTTTGTACAAAATAAGAAGAAAACTCTCCCTACACGGGTTAGGCATTGGATCGCCACTCATCAGTTTGGAGATGAGAATCATGACCCATTTGGACCCGATGACTGCCATCTTTTTCCAGAACTCAGAGGGTTTCTTGTCCGGCAAAACTGCTTTTCGATTTTTAAGGTCTTTGACCGCATTCAGAACTTCTTCAACAGCAATGTCGTGTACTTCTTCAGTGTTAGAAACGGCTCTCGGAAAATATATCCCATGAAATTGGTTAATTAGTAGTTTTTCGTCATCCACAAGAAGCATTAAGCATTGTTGATGAACTTTGGCGAACGGATTTCCTGGGCATTCCTCCTTCTCTCAGCGGCAAATTTTGAAAATAGTTGTTTTTCTGTTCAAGCTGCTTTGTTGGAGTTCGTGGACAGCTTTCTGACACCTTTTTGTCACTAATCACTGCTTTAGCTTCATCTGCCCACCACCATGTTTCTTTGCCGTATTGACAACTTTGTTGATGATGCGATGGAGATAATTTTGCATATTTGCAATAAATGCATGACTTTTTTTGTCCAGGTTGTGCCATTTGATTCTCACAAACACTTTACTGTCAGGAGGAGGCGGTTTTATTGGGCGATTGCCTCTTCCAGGATCACTTTGCTATCTTTAACCCGAGGCTTCATGAAACGTGCTACCATTATGGCAATCAATCTGGGGTTCGTTTCCGCCACTGCTGTAAGTGACCAGGTGACGGCTTTGTTTGAGAACGATAAGACCTTATAACGTGCACATTCTCAGGATATCTTTACCGTATCCCAGTCCTCCATGGCAGTTTTCATACTCTTCGTTTGACTAACCGACCGTACCGTTCAAATCTCCGCCAACAAACAAAAGTCCCGTATTAGAATATCTTGAAAGCGTTTGTGCTAACGTCCAAGAAACGCGCCCGATTTCCGGTGTTTTGCGGGATGATATTTTCCTGGGATAGACTCACAAAAATTAAAACTCTGGACACGTCTTCGACCCACAAAAAAGGATATTCTGAAGGTTGGATATTTCAACCGTGGATATTATAAAAAAGAATATAAACTATAGTAATTATTACTAATTTTTGGATTTGAAGTGGTGGATCACGATTAATGATCCCGATAAATAGCAAGATCCTGTGTTGTTTTTGTTTTACGTATTAAATTGATCCAGATCCAGATCCGCATGGATAATAAAACACAGCTAATATTGATATACTCGTATATTCACATTCGAGAAATGTCGTTTTCTGTATCGTACATATCTCACGTGTTCGACATTTTAAATAGGGCGCCAACAATACTGCGATGGTAGCGCCGCGGCGTAAGATTTTCCCGAACTGCTTAAGCTGTGGCAGTATACATCTGCCATTCAGTCTCATGAAGTAGTTTCAACTTACCTCGAACTTCAACCGGCCGTTATAGAAGCTTTGTAAGAAATAAAAAAGTAGAAAGATCGAGAGACTTCACAAAACGCTTCTCAGCTTTTGACCGCGATTTTGACAATCGAATTTCAAATCTCCTGTCATATAATGGAATCGATCAATTCTATCGTCTTGCCTCTGAGTCGGGAATTGCAGACGAAACATCAAGATCTAGGAGAAGCAACAAAGTTAGCTGATGATGATACGAATGATATCAAGATTCGATTGATACAAAGCGGGAAAACGTTGATTTAAATTTTCGTATCATTTACGACAATGTTGCTGAAATCTGTTCCGAATACGAAATTAATATGAAATTGCCTCGTTGTTGCAGTCAACCGAAAAACCATTGCAACGTTGAAACACAAAATGTCGAAGATTATTACAGAACTGTCTCTTACATTCCATTCCTTGATACTGTTGCATGTTTGCTTGAACTGTGTCATTAATTAGTCAACTACGCCATCTAGTAGAAAGTGGCCATATTACCGATTTTGGCAGCATTGGAATAGCAGTTTGAGTAGCTGTGGTATAACTTGGTATGTTGTTCTCGAACCTTCTGAACTTAACGAACCTTCTCAACGAATCTGGAAATTTCGAGAGGTGTCACTAGGAGATATAAATAGATGTCGCAGGAGCACCCAAGACATTCGAGTTGTGAACCGCGATAAAGAAGTACGATAGATGACAGTAGTGAAAAGTATAGAGAAAAAGTATAAGTATCCAGTAAGACAAAAGTGTTTGTGTATTTAAAGTGATTAATTGTGAAAGTGAATAGTTGAATTAAATAAGTGAATTATTAGAATAATAATCAAGAAGTAAAAGATATTGATAGAGAACTAATAAAGATTAATTAAATAGAATTACGTTTTATCTTTTCGAATCCTAGCCTGGATGTAACATTGGTGTCAGAAGTGGGATAAAACGTATTTAGTGTGAAATAAAAGTGAAGTGAATTAGTAAAAAAAAGAAAGAAAGAAAAATGGGCCGCACATTGAAATTACTACAGCTCAGTATACCGCAGTTAAAAGCTGAGCTAGAAAAGCGGAATCTCTCCACAGCTGGAGGAAAAAGTGATCTGGTGCTTCGACTGCAGGAAGCTGTTGAAAACGAAGGAGAATACTCCAAGTCCGTTTTGTTCGACGTAGCAGAAGAACAAGCAAGTACAGGCATTGATATGACTGCCGTGATGGAATTACTTCTGGCCAAGTTTGATGAACAAAAGAATTCTCTAGAACAACAGACAAATTCTCTAGATTCCAAACTGCAATCAATGGACTCTAAATTTGATGAACAAAAGAATTCTCTAGAACAACAGAAGAATTCTCTAGATTCCAAATTCCAATCAATGGACTCTAAATTTGATGAACAAAAGAATTCTCTAGAACAACAGAAGAATTCTCTAGATTCCAAATTCCAATCAATGGACTCTAAATTTGATGAACAAAAGAATTCTATAGACTCTCAGTTCAATGAACAGAAGAATTCTCTGGATTCGAAATTGGAGTCAATGGACTCTAAATTCGAAGAACAAAAGAATTCTATAGTTGCCGCCCAAAAGAGCGCTGTGGAAGATTTTAAAAATGTTCTCGAAGGAAAACTCGAAGAAATTGACCACAAGTTCGAGAAGGTTGAAACCAAATTCGACGAAATCCATCAGACGTTTTGCAAGCATGAAACAAACTTCGAGAACTTGGCTAGAGAGCTCGAGAAAGTGAAGAAGCAGAAGGCTCGAGAAAATTCTGCGGACTGCCCGAGAAGGAAAGAGATGCAGCCTCCTGTTTTCGACGGTCAAACATCATGGCCAATTTATAAGAAACAGTTTGAAGCAGCTGCAATGGCGAACAGCTGGGACAACGAGGAAAAGTCGATTGCGCTAACGCTCGCACTAAGAGGTACAGCTGCGGAGTTACTCCAAACCGTCTCAGAAGAGAAGCAACACGACTACGACGCCCTGGTCAAGGCTATAGAGATGCGCTTCGGTGATGAGCATATGCAGCAAGTGTACAGGGTCCAGCTACGCAGTAGAGTCCAGAAGCGGGGAGAAACACTTCAACAGCTGCAAGCAGATATCGAACGTCTGGCACATTTGTCATATCCTAATGCTGGTGAGGTTCTCATCAATGAAATGGCTGTGGAGGCGTTTATCCAAGCCATTGAAGATAGACAACTGCAAATGGCCGTAAGAATGGCTGGAAAGAGAACTCTCGCTGAGGCCCTAGCATTTGCCTTGACAATGCAAGCTGCTGATCAGGCATCGCATGTGTTCCACCGCGTAAGGGAAATGACAGCCGTTGAATGTTCATGTCAAAGAGCAGACATCGTAGACCGGAGCAGAGATAACAGAGGTCAAATGCGCTGCTGGAACTGCAACAAAATAGGGCACCTACAGAGACAGTGCAGAGCTCCACCCAGACGAGGCAGTTGTCCGCATTGCGGGCCTAGGAGGGGCAAAGAAGAAGCATCTGGCAGGGATAACAACCATTCTGCAGATATAGCTCCGCATAACCAGCAGTCGGGAAACGTGTAAGGACCAGCTTCGTGGGGCAGAAGTTGGTTTCCGGAATCGACGACCCCAGGACCACAATTCAAGTCTCCCAAACCAAACGAGGAAACCAGAGTCTAACAATGGAAGCCTATATCGGACAAAATAAGTGCGTGGCAACCATCGACACCGGTGCCACCGCTTCCATCATAAGGAGGGACATCGTCCGTCAGTCTTGGCTGCACAACACCAGCAATTACTGTCTGAAAACAGCAACAGGAGCGACAGCGAAAGTGTATGGAGAGGTCATACTAACAATAAATTTGGCAGGATTAGTATTCTCCCACGCTTTCCTAGTAGCCGATATATGTGACGAATGCATCATTGGAATCGATTTCATGAAGGCGCATGATGTAGTATTGGACATTGGTATGCAAGTACTCAAGTATCGAAACGTAGAAATTCCGATGGTGTACGGGAACGAGAACGTCGCATCCCTGAGGACAGTCATTAGTAAGGACGAGGTCCTACCACCTTCTTCAGAGACACTGATTTGGACAAAGCTGGAAGGTGATCCTGGGGCCCACCGATTCTTTCTAGTCGAGCCAGAAGACAACCACTGCCGAAATTGCGTGGTTGGAAAAATGCTTGTCGAGCCGAAGAACAATATGGTTCCCGTACGAGTTCTTAATGCGGAACACAAAAGCGTCAAATTGAAGCAAGGTGAGGTGGTTGGAAAGTGTGTACCGGTTACTGCCATCACGAAACTATCACAGGAAGGTGTTGCGAAGCCTCGTTCACTAATGGGAATGACTGAGGTCAAACGAACTTTATTCCAGCACTGCGATCTGAATCGGGAGCAGCAAGCCATGGCAGGGAACCTCATCAACGAGTTTGCTGATATATTCGCTTCGCGGGACTGCGAGTATGGCCGAACACACCTTGTACAACACCGGATAGACACTGGAGATGCGAGACCGATTCGTCAGCCTCCCAGACGACTACCATTGGCTAAGCAGACGGAGGTTGCAGAGATGGTGTCGACGATGGAGAAGGAAGGAGTAATCGAATGCTCTAAAAGCCCATGGGCATCTCCAATTGTCCTAGTCAAAAAGAAAGATGGCAGCACTCGGTTCTGTGTAGACTATCGCCAACTGAATAATGCCACCAAAAAGGATAGCTACCCTCTACCAAGGATTGACGATACGCTGGATACACTGTCCGGAGCTCGATGGTTTTCCACTCTAGATCTGAAGAGTGGCTACTGGCAAGTGCAGATACATCCGGAAGACCGTGAGAAAACAGCTTTCACAGCAGGAAACGGGCTCTGGCAATTCACAGTAATGCCATTTGGACTGTGTAACGCGCCGGCAACGTTTGAGCGACTAATGGAGCGTGTTTTGTTGGGGCTAACATGGAAAACGTGTTTGGTCTACTTGGACGATGTCATCGTGGTTGGAAAAACGTTTGAAGAACATCGAGATAACTTGAAGGAAGTGTTCCAGAGACTACGAAGTGCACAATTAAAGCTTAACCCGAAAAAGTGTGATCTCTTTAGATCTGAGGTAAAATATCTGGGGCACATCATCTCGTCCGAGGGAGTAAGGACTGACCCAGAGAAGGTCGATACGGTGAAAAATTGGCCCGTTCCCAAAGACAAACACCAACTGAGAAGCTTCCTGGGACTTGCAACTTACTACAGACGGTTTGTGAAGGACTTCGCAAGGATCGCAAAGAGCTTGCATCAACTGACGGAAAAGGGAAAACCATTTAAATGGTCAGGTGAATGCGAAGCGAGTTTCAAGAGTCTCAAACACCAACTGTGTGATGCTTCAATTCTAGCGTACCCTACTCCAGGAAAGACATTTATTGTAGATGCCGACGCTAGTAATGTTGGGATCGGAGCCGTTCTTTCGCAGATCCATGATGGCCAAGAGAGAGTAGTTTCCTACTTCAGTAAAGTGCTATCCAAGCCGGAGAGGAACTATTGCGTGACCAGGCGGGAACTCCTGGCTTTGATCCTGGCAACAAAGCACTTCCACAAGTACTTATATGGGCAGAAATTCATCCTGCGTACAGATCATGCGTCTCTAAAGTGGCTGCTGCAGTTTAAGAACCCTGAAGGACAAGTCGCGAGGTGGATTGAGCGGCTGCAGATGTATGACTACGAGATACAGCACCGAAAGGGAACTCTTCACTCCAACGCAGATGCCCTCTCCCGGCGACCCTGCAAGGCTGATTGTAAACATTGCGTACGCCAGGAGGAAAAAGATAAAGTGTCAGTCCAACGGTTGAGAGCTGAGCCCATTAGCGGCTGGAGTGCACGGGAGATCCGGAATGCTCAACAGGAAGATCCGGATATCGAGCCGATTCTCGCCTGGAAGGAACATGAGGGCAAGCCGGACTGGCAGCAGATCTCCAATAGGAGTCCGGAATTGAAGGCATACTTGACACAATGGGACTCACTTCATGTCCAGGATGGCATTTTGAAAAGAAAATGGGAAAGTTCGGATGGAACATCAGCCGTGATGCAACTTGTGGTACCCAGATCGAAAGTCAACGAAGTACTTAGGGAACTACATGATGGAGTGTCCGGAGGTCACTTGGGAGTAAATAAGACACTGGAAAAAGTGCGAGAACACTTTTACTGGATCCACGCAAGAGACGATGTCGAAAACTGGTGCCGAAAATGCGCCGCTTGCGCAGCCAGTAAAGGCCCGAGAGTAAAAATGCAAGGCAAGATGCATCAATACAACGTTGGAGCGCCCTTTGAAAGGATTGCAGTTGACATCGCAGGACCGTTTCCAGAAACCAACAGTGGAAACCGCTATATCCTCGTAGTGATGGACTACTTCACTAAATGGCCTGAAGCCTTTGCTATACCTAACCAAGAAGCTAAAACCGTGGTAGAACAGATTGTCCACAACTGGGTAAGCAGATTTGGCGTACCAATGGAATTGCACTCGGACCAAGGCCGCAACTTCGAGTCGAAGATCTTTCAAGGAGTATGCCAGCTACTAGCGATTAAGAAGACAAGAACAACCCCGCTTCATCCACAATCGGACGGAATGGTGGAACGCTTCAATAGAACCTTAAACGAACACCTTTCTAAGGTTGTTGGCGACTGCCAGCGGGACTGGGACAAGCACATCCCCATGTTCCTATTAGCTTATCGAAGCGCAGTTCATAACACAACAGGACATACTCCATCCGAAATCCTTTTTGGTCGAACCATCCGGTTACCTAGTGAATTGATGTTTGGATCTCCGACTGATGAAGCAACGAATGAAGATGATTATGTGGCGGATCTCAGAGAAATCATCAGAAAAATTCATCGGAAAACTAGAGATAAGATTCGGATATCCAGCGACCGCATGAAGACGAGGTACGATACAAAAGCGACCACCACAGGATTCCAGGAAGGAGATCTGGTATGGCTATACAACCCTCATCGCCGAAAAGGTATGTCACCTAAACTACAGCAGGATTGGGAAGGACCCTATAAGATAGTGAAGCGCATCAACGATGTTGTCTACCGGATCCAGCGAGGAAGAGGCAAGCTAAAAGTTGTCCATGTGGATCGTCTCCATCGCTACCATGGCGAAAATATTGACGTGCTTGTTCGGGACGAACAAGTTTAAGAGGGGGATATTGTTGCATGTTTGCTTGAACTGTGTCATTAATTAGTCAACTACGCCATCTAGTAGAAAGTGGCCATATTACCGATTTTGGCAGCATTGGAATAGCAGTTTGAGTAGCTGTGGTATAACTTGGTATGTTGTTCTCGAACCTTCTGAACTTAACGAACCTTCTCAACGAATCTGGAAATTTCGAGAGGTGTCACTAGGAGATATAAATAGATGTCGCAGGAGCACCCAAGACATTCGAGTTGTGAACCGCGATAAAGAAGTACGATAGATGACAGTAGTGAAAAGTATAGAGAAAAAGTATAAGTATCCAGTAAGACAAAAGTGTTTGTGTATTTAAAGTGATTAATTGTGAAAGTGAATAGTTGAATTAAATAAGTGAATTATTAGAATAATAATCAAGAAGTAAAAGATATTGATAGAGAACTAATAAAGATTAATTAAATAGAATTACGTTTTATCTTTTCGAATCCTAGCCTGGATGTAACAATACTTACATTTTTCATCTCCAAAGTCGGTTCGAAAAACACAAATCGATCTTCCACAGTTTCGGACAACTATTTCCTTCCAAGCAGGAATTTGATGAGGAAAAATGGGCAGATTTTTTCAAGTTTTATGACGAAATATTGGACTGTTCAAAAAGGAATTTCATCTCAGAGATCAGAATGTGGAGGCAACGGATCTCCGATGAAGATATTCAAAATGCGCTCGATGCACTATCAGTTAGTGACTTCAGATCGGAATTTTTACTTCCAGAATCAGTTTCTATAACTTAACTTTCAATCGTTACGTTATTTTTTAGGTTATCAATGAAAAATGTTTCAAAAACGTGAACACGATCTTACGAGTATTGGCAGTGTTACCCGTAACAACAGCAACTCCAGAACGATAATTTTCGACACTAAGAAAAATAAAAAACTATCTTAGAAGTACAATGGGATGGGAGCGCCTGAATGGACTTGCTTCTTTGAGTATGCATCCTGAAATTGGAGAGGGGGGGGGGGGGGGGGGGGTCCGGACCCCCCCCCCCCCCCCACCCCCCGTAGATCCGCCACTGACTCGACGTAGCCCCACAGGAAATAGTCTAACGGCGTCAAATCGCACGACCGAGGCGGCCAAGCGACTGGACCATTTCGTGAGATAACACGGTTTCCAAACTTGGTTGTTGTTGAAAAACCCTTTATTTAGGATTCGATTGATACAAACCTTCACATGAAGAAGAAATGGAGTTTTAAATCAGCAATAGCAAAGCAAGCAGTGGGTTTAGTTTGGCGAAGTTCCATCATATCTCACAGCGAGAAACAGAACATAATCCGTGCAACTGCATTCGCTATTATTCTTTATGGAGGAAAAGTATGGGGATACCGCTCATTCGAAGACGTTGAAAAGTTACTTCGTTGCTTTATAAGGAGATCATTTAAAAGGCCAAGTAAGGAGTTATGATATGATTCTTCTGGCCCAGGTTCAGTTTCGTGCCGTCATTTGAGCTATTGGAGCTCAAGGATCAAAATCTTGGTCTCAAGGATCAAAATCCTGGCCTCAAGGGCTCAAAATCTTGGTTTCAAGGATCAAAGTCTGGATCTCAAGGATCAAAATCCCGGTCTGAAGGAACAAACAATTGATATCAAGGAAGCTCTTGGAGCAAAGTTTTTGGCACGCGCATTTTTCGGAGGCATTTTTTTGCCTCGTACAAAGTTATTTAGGTTAGGCGACGTCACGCGTCTGGTTTGGACATCAAGTGGCAAAATCTTGCTCTCAAGGATAAAATCTTGGCCTACCATCAAATATCAACATCTTGACATCAAGGATCAACGCAAAGGTTTTACCACTCCCATTTTTCTGTGGCGTTGGTCTCAGGGATCAAAGTCTTGGACCAAAATCTGGTTCTCGGGGATCAAATCTTGGTCTCAAGGATCAAAATCTTAGTCCCAAGGTCAAAATCTTGCTCTCAAGGACCAACATCTTGACCTCGCGGACCGAAATGCTGGTCTCAAGGATTTAAATTCTACTCTCAGGGATCAAAATCCCGATCTCAAGGATCAGCTTTTTAACCTGTCGGAGGCTGCTATACAGGATCAGGTGTTGTCAAGAATCAAAATTTTGGTCTCAGGGATCAAAGTCCCGTTGCTGTAGAGGGAGAGGTCTGTTGCACAAAACTGTAGAGGGAGAGGTCTGTTGCACAAAACTGTCAAAAATAACGGAAGTGAACTGTCAAATATGAGGGCTGACGGATAGCCAATAGAGCAATAGAGAAAGGATATGACTGTTTTAATTTGTTTGTGTACTTGGAGCCGGCTTGTGGTTTGATAAGCCAAAGCAATTCTATTCAGTATGAAGAAGAAAACAATTCAAATGTACGACATAATGATTCATAGACTAACGCTAAAGCAGTAGTACTCGTATTTCTTATGACCTAAGAAAAAAAAAACAATCAAATCTTTCAAGATAAAATTTTATTGGCATCGTAGCTTCCTTAGGATTGCGGAGCTCTAGGGCTCCACGGGGCATGGTTAGATAAGCCAAAAATCATAGTTAGATTGCGCAGCGCAGCGCATGGTTAGATTAGATAACGCAAATTGTATTCAAAAATCATCGTAGTTTCTTTAGTATTCCGGAGCACGGGACTGCGCCCTCTACAAAATCATAACATAAGGGTTAACAAAGTATGTATTAATACTTTGTTAACCCTAATCCTACCAAGGTGTGCCTCGGAGGCACATCCCATTCTAAAAGCGCTATATTTCTCTAGCTACAATTTCAATCGAACTGTGTCTTTTAGTATTACAAACAATTGCTTTTTTTTGCAATTGGCTTACATTAGTTCAATCTCTGTGTTTTTTCAAATCTGGTAAGTAAAATATAAAATGCGAATTTTTACAGCATTACATTTGCTAAATACAAATTTCTATTCGACATTATGACTGATCGGCGTAGAGCACTAACTAAACGGGAGATTATCGCTGCAATATAGGAAAATGATATGGATGCTGATGAAGGAGTTAGTGAGGATGAAGCTAATCGAAATGACGACACTTCTTCTAGCGAGATAGATTTTGAAGAAAGTGCCGACGAAGTTAGCGATGAACAACAGGGAAGTGACAGTGATGCAGTTGAGGATGATTTGCCAAACTATTCAGAAACCGTTGTTGGAAAAGATGACACGGCATGGAAATCAACAGCAATTGCAAAAGGAAAGACTCGAGCGCACAACATTATTGCAACAGCTTTGAATAAGGTAAAGCTTCCAACTGGTGTCCATATTGACACCCCATTTGATGCATTCAGGTTGTTTTTTGATGATGCAACCATTGGTGTTATAGTGATTTTCACAAATATGTATATAAAGCTGTTCGTACTATTGGGACATTATGGAAGCCAGTTGACGACATTGAAATTCGATAATTTTTAGGCCTGTTGATTACTGAAGCAAGAAATAAGCAAGGAATAATGGACTACAACGAACTCTGGTGCCCTCTTTATGGAAATTTTTTATATAAAGCATGTATGTCACGAAACAGATTTACCCAATTGTTGCGATTTATTCGATTTGACGATAAAAACACAATGTTCGAAGGCAGAAAGATAAACTGGCTAAAATTAGAGACCTGAGGGAAAGATTGAATTTAAATTTATCGAAGCATTATATTCCCGGCTGCAACCTATCTATTGATGAACGACTGGTTCCCTTTTGGGGTCGCGTATCGTTCCGGTAATATATACCAAGAAAACCAGATAAGTATGGTATGAACATTTGGTCGATTTTCTGACAGCGGCTCTAGCTTTCCACTACGTGGAATACCATACTTGAGAAAGGAAATACCAAGGCGATCAGAAAAGGCGCAAAAGGTTGTTGAAGAGCTTTGTGAACCTTTCATTAGGACCAACAGAAACATTACATTCGACAACTACTTCACCAACTATGAACTTGCTTCCAGTTTGCTGTCCAAGGGCCTGACTTGCGTATTAACGATCCGGAAGAACAAAAGATGTATACCATCAAATTTTTTACCTACTCCTCGTCGGGAAATAGAGAGCATCTTATTTGGCTTTCAAAAAGGGTTGGGTCCGATTGCCCGCATATCATTTGCCCGCACCCGATTGCCCGCACCCATTTGCCCGCAACTCGTTTGCCCGAAAACCATTTGCCCGCAACCCATTTGCCCGCAGAATCGAGGGGAAAAAGAAAAATCGGTTCTCCATGATTCTCATAATATCAGGTATCTTCCCCTCGATCTGAAAATTTTTGAAAACCAATCAAAACTCTTAAAATATATATTTTTTCGCTCTGGTGTAGTAATTCACCACATTCACCACTTCCCCTCTTTTTTTTTTTGAAACCAGACAAAATCTCTTACAAATTTTTTGCTAGTCCTAAAAAGAACAGTTTTTTCACCTCTTCCCCTCCATGATTAAAAAACCTAAAATCTCTTAATGATTTTTTGTTCGTCCTTAAAAGAACGTTTTGCCTGGTCCTTTCAAGACCATTTAACCATATACCATTTTTCACACTCACAAACACTTCCGGAGAGCAACCGCACTGCTCGAGGCATTGACGAAGAATGCGAAAATTCACGATTACGATTAGGAAATTATTTTTATTCAATCTAATATGTACAAATTGACTTATATCTAGACTTATAACTAAAATTAAAAATGTCGGCTCAACAAAAGGGGCCCGACGAATTTCTTATGGCTAGGTTTACAAAAGTTTTACAAAACTATATTTATGACTACTCTTAATCTATTTATGATATTTTATAATTAATTAAAAGCTAATTGTTCCTGTTGGGAAGAAAAGAAAATATAGTATTAGCGTTGATTACAGGGAGTAAGTCACCCCCTGTAATGTCTTACCGATTTTTCGTAGAACGGAGTATCTTCGTTGTGGATGATGTCATCAAATCTAGCATCCGTGATGGCGCGAGGATTTAGATACCGATGACTTGGTTCCATTTGTTGCTGGGTTAATTCCCGGACTTCTGTGTTTGGGTGGTCTGCAAGGTTTCGGATGAGTCTTCCTGATAGTTCCATCATAAATTTGTTGATCGGCTGTGCGATTCCTGCCTCCTCGTAGAGTCTTCTCGTTGAGTAGTACTTCAGAGTTGTCGGGTTTCGCCAAAGTCCTGTGCAGGTCCGAAGTATTCTCCTTTCGAAAAGCTGGATCTTCTTCATTGTTGATGGTGAAATTGTGAACCAGATGGGACAACCATAAGTTATCACTGGTCTGATGAGCTGCTTGTATATGAGCAGCTTGGTTTTTCTGCTAAGCCCGTTGCGCTTCTTGAGAAGCGGGTGCACTAGATGCAATGCAAAGTTTGCCCTTTTGAGGGTAATGTCAGCATGCTGGTTGAATTTAAATCTTTCGCTGAAGTTGATTCCCAGATATTTCGTTGATGTTCTGGTATGAACCACTGTATCATCTGGAAGATTCAGTTTAATATTACGGCAGCGGGTTGCAAATGCTCGGCGTCCTCCGGTCGCTGTTACAGGATTTCGGAAGCAGATAAGATCCGTTTTGTTGCTATTTATCTTCAGTCCCCACTTAAGATAGTAGTCCCAAAGATTCCTGATGTGGGTCTCAACTCTTCGTGCAGCTATCTCTGGAGACAGGGAGGTGGCGTAGGTCACTGAGTCGTCTGCGTACAGAAGCGTTTTGCTTCGGCCTTCATTCATTGGCTGGTCAGCTGTGAAGATGTTAAAGAGGATCGGACCGAGTCTTGATCCTTGGGGTACACCTGCGTTGATGCTTCTGACTGACGACTTCTCATTCTGTACCTGTACGAAGAAAATTCTATTTGTTAGGAAATTATTAATAAGTCTCACCATGTTGAGCGGAAAACCATATTCCATTAGTTTGAAGATCAGTCCTTTAATCCAGACGCTGTCAAAGGCCTTCTCGATGTCCAGCAAGCAGGCTACAGTTGACTCCTTTTTGTTGAGTCCCGTGGTGACGTCGCTATGAAGCTTCAGTAGGGGATGTATCGTAGAGTGTCTAGCTCTGAATCCAAATTGATACGTCGGGATTATGCCTCTCTCCGCACACAGTTGGTTGATCTTTCGCAGCATCAATGACTCCAGAATTTTACTCACGCAACACAGGAGAGCTATTGGTCGGTATCCATTGACATTTGTTCGATCTGTCTTCTTAGGCACTGGCACAACTTTCGCTACTTTCCATGATTTCGGAAAATAGCTGTTGTTAATGCAGTTGTTGAATATGATGGTCAGTAGAAGGATGGCCACGCTTGGTAACTTTTTAAGCAAAAAGTTCGAAATTTGGTCAGTTCCGGATGACTTCTTTGAGTTGCCGCTATGGATAATGTTACCAACCTCTTCTGTGTTGGTGAAGACTTCGTCGCTATTTGGGTCATCTGCTGGATTCCTGGTATTAATGCGAAAATTCAGAACAATTCCATTTCTTATATACACTTTGTCGACGACTTTTTCACACTTTTTCAAATTGATTCAAAATATGCAAAAAAGTCTTCGAAAAGTGTATATAAGAAATGGTAATTCTCCGATCTTTCGCATTCTTCGTCGATGCATCGAGCAGTGCTGTTGCTCATCTAGTGCCTGTGTCAGTGTGTAGTGTGTATATGTGCCGTGTGTAGTGTCAGTGAAATGTGAAGTGCTGGACAACGTTGGAAAATTGTCCAGCGAAATGAGGGGAATTCCGAGTCCGAGGTGAAAACGTTCTTTTTAGGACGAACAAAAAATCACTAAGAGATTTTGGTCATTTTCATGGAGGGGAAAAGGTGAATATGGTGAATAAAACCGTTCTTTTTAGTACGACAAAAAAATGTTTAAGAGCATTTGCTTGGTTTCAAAAAAAAAGAGGTGAATGTGGTGAATATGGACTTAACATGGTTCTTTTCAGGAGGAACAATGGTTTCTGTCAGAGATTTTCCTATATTTGGATAGAGGGGAAGCGCTAAAATAACCATTAATAAGCCATTTAACTCGCATCATTTTCGTTGTGGGTGGCCCGCTTCGCGGGATCTAAAGATTTAAACTATCTTTCCGCAGGGTTTAGCACGCTCACGCAACTTCGTTGCTCCGCTAAGGGTATATGCTTATTGTCTGGCAGGCGCCATAAACATTTACAAATAAGCGTCAAATTTCATAGATAATGCCATTTAACTCGCATCATTTTCGTTGTGGGTGGCCCGCTTCGCGGGATCTAAGGATTTAAACTATCTTTCCGCAGGGTTTAGCACGCTCACGCAACTCCGTTGCTCCGCTAAGGGTATATGCTTTATGCCTGGCAGGCGCCATAAGCACTATGATATTAGCGCTCAACTCCAAAGATAATGTCCATATATTCGCATCATTTTCATCTTTTACTGTGAGGAATAGTGTCAATCTTCCTTTGAATAGACAACTATTGCACTCATGTACTTACGCACACTTGCGATCAGATTATTTCCAAGATAATTGCGTCTTAACGTCGAAGAAATGTTAAGCAGGCGCCATAAACACTGAAATTAGCGCCAAATTCTAAAGATTATAACCATATATTCGCATAATGTTCGTTCTGTGTGGCTATCCGCACTTGGGCTATGGTTATTTCCTAAACAATTGCGTGTTAAAATAGAAGTAATGTACATTTAAAATCCATTGAATTAACACAGAAATCCATCTGTAAGATGCAAGAAATCATGAGAATCACGGAGAGGGAAGTTGTGTAAAATAAATCCTGCAAGAGTTTTGATTGGTTGTCAAAAATATTTTCAATTCGAAATGTCTTCGACAAAGTGTATATAAGAAGTGGTATTTTTCTGAATTATCGCATTCTTCGTCGATGCCTGGAGCAGTGCGGTTGCTCCCAATCCAGTGAAAGTGAAGTGATTTTGTGTACTGGTGGTTCTATGAACCAAAATCGTTCTTTTTAGGACGACTAAATATTCAATGAGAGATATTGACCAATTTCAATTTAGGAGGGGAAATGAGGGGTAGAGGTGGATATGGTGAAAAAATCCGTTCTTTTTAGGACGACCAAAAAATGTTTAAGAGAATTTGCTTGGTTTCAAAAAAAAAAAGAGGGGAAGAGGTGAATGTGGTGAATATAGACTTGACATGGTTCTTTTCAGGAGGAACAATGGTTTCTATCGGAGATTTTCCTATATTTCGATAGAGGGGAAGCGCTAAAATAAAAGGTGAAAAAAAAGCAACTGCCCGCAGATTTTGCGGGCAGTTTCCACTGCGGGCAATTGGCCTGCGGGCAAATGAACTGCGGGCAATATCATAAATTGGCCTGCGGGCAAATGGACTGCGGGCTAATATTTTCCGGGCAAATGGAGTCCTCCCTTTCAAAAAGCTATGACTTTAGTATCCTACGCTCCCAAAAAAAATCGAAATAAAAATCGAAATAAATAAATTTGTAATTCAACGAAAGGAGGAGTCAATACCTTAGATCAAATGGCACATGCATATTCGTTGAAGCGCAAGACCAACAGGTGGCCTTTAGCCTTTTTTCCAATATGATTGATGTCTGCAGCGTAGCTTCATTCATTGTTTGGAAAAATATTTATCCCGAGTGGAATATATCAAAAAAAAAGAAAGCTTCGTAATATTTTCTTGAAAGAAATGGCGACCGAACTAGTGATGGAACTTATCAGCCGGCGCAGTTTGGTTGGTTTGCATGGAAGCTACACTGCGGCCATAAATACTGCATGCAAAACCCTAGCCGTACCAGGAGAGGGTCCCCTTCAAAAATCCATAAAAAGAAGAAGATGCTATATTTGTCCATAAAAAAAGCTGAATGTTTACACAGTGCTGTGATATATGTAACAGTGTTGAGCATTCGGAGAAAACATTAAATTGCAGAAACTGCAAAGAAAATAAATAAAATAAATGGGTATTTTTTGTATTGATGTTTGTTCAATAAAAGTTAAAATGAATAAAATGTATATAATTCTTTGTTTATACATGTGTTTTACAATTTAATACAGTAAGCTCGAATCGAATTAAATCGATACAATGTGCCTGAGAGGCACACCTTGGTATGGCATGTAACAAAAATTCCTTGGTAGGATTAGGGTTAAAAGTCAAGTGGGCATTCGATACGAAACAGATCACTTTGTAAACCATTGGTTCGAGCGATTATATTCATGTTTTAACATGTTCATATTATGTGTGTATGCAGCTGCTTTGGTAATAATTTGTTTGACTAGTCGGCTAGCTGTGTGATTCGTTTGGCTTGGGGTTAGTAAATAAATTGGGCCGTCGGGGCAGCAATAGAGTTCACCTACCTCGGAGTAAACTTTAACCACAAATGACATCCGGCGAAGATTTACCCTAGAAACTGTTGCTATTTCGGTTTGCCAAAAGGAATGGGTTTAAAAATCCTAACTAGGAAGATCAGGTGTAAGCTCTACAAAACACTGATACTGAGAGTTATGTTATATGGCGCCGAGAGCTGGACGATAAGCAGGAAAGAAGAGCTAATTTTGGGTTCTTTCGAACGAAAAATAATCCTTCGGATATTTGGTCCTGTGTGGGAGGAGGGCGCATACAGAAGAACATACAACCGCGAACTCTATGAGCTGTAGAAAGATGTGGATGTAGTAAAGGGTTTTTCGATAAGAGCGCTACAAAAGTTTTTAAAGTTTTTTAAAACAAAAACCGTTTTGGATATCAATGAAATTTTTTATTCCTATGAAAGTACGTTCGATGCCATTATGTATGGAACTCGATTTCTTTTGCATGGCCACCACGGGCAAGCTTGCAGAAGTGCAGACCCTCTACCCAATTTTGACGGTTTTCAAGCATAAATCGGCCGATACTGCTGCAATTTCACGTTCGATATTCGTACGAAGTTCATCAATCGTCGCTGGCTTGTTGGCATAGAACATAGACTTGACGTAGCCCCACAGGAAATAGTCTAACGGCGTCAAATCGCACGACTGAGGCGGCCAAGCGACTGGACCATTTCGTGAGATAACACGGTTTCCAAACTTGGTTTCCAATAAATTGATTGTGGCATTCGCTGTGTGACTTGTGGCGCCGTCCTGTTGGAACCTCCAAGTCCATATCATCCAATTGGGGCCAAAAATATTCGGTTATCATGCGATTCCCATTCACAGTAACGTGCCGGTCTTGATCATCACGGAAAAAGTACGGCCCAATGACGCCGCCGGCCCATAAACCACACCAAACCGTAATTTTGTCGGGATGCAATGATGACTCATGGAGTACGTGTGGATTGCTGCCTGACCAATACTGCATATTGTGTTTATATGAAGACGAAGTCATTCAGCCAGAAATGAGCCTTATCGCTGAAGATGATTTTTCGATGAAAGCGCTCTTAACGTTGAGGCCACTGACTCCGAATTACGGTAGTAAATTTTAATAATTTCGACTCGTTGTTGGCTCGTATATCTTTCCATCAGGAAATGGCAAACCTTACTGAACAGAAATATCAAAAGAGCGGCAAGAAATTCGGCGTCGTTTTCTGTTCCTGTCGCTGTACTTTTGTAGCGTCCCTGTTGAAAAACCCTTTACATAACGCTTAAATACGTCGACTTCACTGGCTCTGCCACATCGTGGGAATGTACAATACTGCTCCAGCGAAGAGAATCTTTGACTCCCAGGATGGAAACGACAAGGAAGACCGAACCTCCGTTTTAAACACCAAACCAACTCGGATGCCAGAGCGCTTGGTCACGAAAACTGGAAAAAGCTGCCCGGGATCGCGGAGGATGGAAGGCTGCAGTGCCTCAGGTAGAGACTCTCCACGGGTCTCAAGCCCGTTAAGTAAGTAAGTACTTAAGAATGCGTACATATATTTTCTTGAAGTGATTTTTTGTAAGAATTGACAATGAATGGAATAAATACTCATTTCTAAATTATTATCCTTATAAATACTTTTTTACCATTTTGATACTTGAACCTATGAGCATTAAGTAGATTAGAGTAAGATTAACGTCCTAAACAATTGGACAAAATGTCTATTTTCTCACATCATTTTCGCAGTGACTCCCGTTTCGCAGAATCTAAGCATTTAAATTATCTTTCCGCTGGGTTTAGCCCGCTCACGCAAGTTTTTTGCTCCGCTAAAGGTAGTTGCTTGTTGTCTGGTTGGCGCCATATAAACTATGGAATAAGCGCCCAATTCCGAATATGTTATCAATTTACTCGCATCAATTTTGCTTGGTTGCTTGGGTTGTCCGCTTCACGGGTTCTAAAGGTTTAAATTATCTTTCTGCAGGGTTTATCCCGCTGACGCAACTTTGTTGCTCTGCTGAGGTAAGTGCTTGTTCTCTGACCGTCATAATCACAATAAAACAAGCTATCGATTCCCAATATGTTGTCTATTTATTAGCATCATTTTCGTTTTGCGCGGCCAGCTTCACAGGTTATAAGGGTTTTAAGCTCTGGGTATCTCTTTGACTCACACGCCACCCGACCTTCGTCCTCACATGCGGTGCTCAGGGTGCTGCTACGCTACATATACAGGGTGCATGCAACAAACGCAATAACACCCATTTTATGAATCAGAATATTTTTATTTTTGTTTTACACAGTTTGAAAAAACATATCAGGTAAGTGACGCGCCCCATTATGGTCATACACTGAATAAGCCGATTTCTGACGTTTGTCATGATCTTTACCGGCATAGCAACCTGTTTGTTGGCAATTTCTGCCGGATGTTCGCCTTCAGGTCTTCAAAAAACCCCGCAAAAAAATCGCAAGGGGCCAAGTCGGGGGAGGGGGTTGGCCACTCCAAATCGCTCCTTGAAGTTGAATAAGCCGTTGCTCTAACCTGTTGCAACCAAATATCCCCAGTCCAATTCATCAAGTCGTGAAAAAAATGCATCAAATGTATTCACCTACCGGTCTAAATTCACTACTGTGATTTAATTTCCTTCAAAAAACCAGGGCAAACAATTCCAGCTGAGGAAATTTCACACCACACTGGGATTTGTGACAACCCAGTAGCGCATGTTCTGTTTGTTGACGCATCCACTCAAGTGAAAATGGGATTCATCACTGGAAAAACAATTGCGTCCTCTGGAAGGTTTTCGAGTAGCGCCTCACGTGCTTTCCTCCGACAATTCAAGTCGCGTTCGAAGAGTTCCTGCTCAATCCGTACCTAGTATGGATGGTAATGAATGTCATGGTGAAGAATTCGCATTACTCGGAAAGGACGAGTGCAGACGCATGTTTGAGCGCAGAACGCCGTAGGGATTGCAAGATTGAAGCTCTGACTGCCTCAAAGTTCTCAAGCGATCTGATGGGCCGAGGGATTCATGTAACATTTGATTTCCTCCCCGGGACAGGGCCCAACGGGACTATATTGAAGCGATTTCGAAAGGCGTGCTGGTATAAGAACACAGAACATCCGTTCGAAAAATAGGCCTCGGCGGTAAACGATTGCACTGTTCCAATCCAACGCATGATGGTTGCCACACCCTGTATCAGCATGAAATGTTTTCCACCTAGGCCCCACTTATAGCAATACGTAAAAAGTGTAACAGTTAACAATTTTAAACAAACACATCATATGAACGATTTGTATAATTTGTGATTTTCGTAGGGAATAATATATTAACTCATTTGCTAACCATTTTTATTTTCAATTGCTCAATTATTTGTGAGATATTAGTTTAATAATTCATAAGCAACATTTTAAAACAAAGATTGGGTCGATCTGTTCATTTAAAGTGGACCAAAAAGCCATATCAAAATTCTTACGTTAAAGTTTTGATTTGCCTTTTCGGTCCAGTTAAAATGAGTAGATCGACACAATCTTTGTCTTGAAATGTTGCTTATGAACTTTTAAACTAATATGTCACAAAAAATGCAGAATTTGAACTTAAAATTAGCTAGAAAACAATTCCATAATTTTTCCGCACGGACAACTTTTTCTGTTCAACTTTTCAAAATAAAAAAAATAAAAAAAACTTCATCTGACTACTGAGACAAAAACAAGCTTTTCGTTTATCGGGATGTGTAAAAGGGTGTTACATTTTAAAGCGCTTGGTGAAATCAAAATACCTCATTTTTAGCATTAATGGCTTGTTAAATATGTATAAGTGCTCTATGAAATCCGGCATAAGAGATTTTCATTGATTTCAAAATATGGTGAATACGCTGTCTTAAATCTAAGAGATTTTGCTTGGTTTAAAAAAAAATGTTGTGTAACTAATGTAATCAAATTTGAAGTTCGAATTCGTCTTAAGATTCGCAAAGAAAGTGGTTAATGAAGCAAGGTCTTAGGCGCTGTATGGGCCGTTAATGCCCAATATTTATTTATTTTACGTATGTAATAATGCATGTACTTGTTGAAAATGTATACCAATAGAATATAAATCGATTTAACTTCAATTTAGTGAAAACAACCTTGCATGAGAAATACTGCGTGAATTGTAGAGACATTTTGGAAAAATATCCTTTTTTTCGATTTTAAGGACCCTTTTTAGTGCTCCAAGGACCACTTAGTATAAAATTACCTTGAACACCGAAAAATTGAGCGGTTTATAAAGACGTTTTGTAAATATAGCCCTTTTTCGGGTTTTAAGGATTAGTTCTTGAACCATTTCATTCCAAACACAAAGACAAGGAGGTTGAGTTAGTCTTTTAGCACTTCTGGGTGAAAACTTGGCAGGCCACTGCAACATACGGGATATCGGCTCGTTCAAGACGTACGACGTGCGATGGTTGGGAAGGTAGAAAACAGGAGGGGATCTTAAATTGCGAGGGTTGGTGTTAAAGGCAATATAATTTAAAAGATATTAACAATCAATGGAGCCATTGAGAAGACGATGTCAGCTACATCTCCTCTTTTTTCAAGGGTCTGAAGCTTTATTAAATTAAGGCGTTCGTGATATGGTGGTAATATAAGGTGATTATTCCACGGGAACTCACGAAGAGCAAAACGGAGAAATCGACGTTGAATGCTTTCGATTCTAGGTAATGTAAAGAGATTTTGCACGTAGGGATTGGTAAATTCTTTACCCTTTGACGAAACCAAGGGCCGAGTTAGCTTTATTAATTATATCGTCAATATGTGACCTAAAGTTAAGCTCTCTGTCACTCAGAACACCTAGGTCGCGGATGGTTAGAACGGTAACAATGGGTTGGTTGTTCAAAAACTGTCATCTGGTGGGAGACTGAGTGCGCTTACGTGAAAAGGTAACAAAAACCCCATTTAGCAATATTCAGCTCCATTAAGTTTTTTTGACACCAGATCGAAAAACTATTCAGGTCTTGTTGAAGAAGATCAGAGTCGTGTGGAGAAGAAATGATTTTAAAGA
Organism: Portevinia maculata; assembly: GCA_949715645.1. Taxonomy (NCBI): domain Eukaryota; kingdom Metazoa; phylum Arthropoda; class Insecta; order Diptera; family Syrphidae; genus Portevinia; species Portevinia maculata. The sequence goes on along the minus strand of OX454526.1, from coordinate 78,111,607 downwards.
ATTTAGCGTCGTCGGCATAAAGATAGATGGAGGAGAACTTAACGACCTTGTCAATATTATTTATTGCCAGAATAAAAATCAGAGATCCAAGGTGGCTATCTTAGGGAACACCAGAGGGGGCTTTAAATGGCAAAGAGAGAACAGACCAAAAACGAAGGTTATAAGATTCGGGGATCGAAACCAATGAAGGAGAGTTTGAAAAGAATCAATCGATGAGATATTTTGTCAAAGGCCTTACTGAAGTTAGTAGCGATTAAATCCACTTCATTGCTACTTTCTAATGCAGAAAGTGTGAAGAAAACAAAGTCAACCAGCCGTAGGCTATATCCCACCAACCGTTCTCAAACACATTAAAGTAGAATTTGCTAAATGAGTTTTAACTCAGTCGTAATAAGTTCCTTTTTTGTGAACTGGTGAAATGAAGGACGTTTTCCAGATTTAAGGAAATTTTCCAAGAGATAGAGAATGTTTAAAGAGATTACCAATGAAAGGTGAAAGAACCGCAGAACACTTTTTAAGCAGGATGGCTGGAAGGCCGTCTGGGCCGGGTAAAAATTCATCACTGAGATGAAGAAGTTTTTCGCACACCATGGAAAGGTCAAAGGTGGGTTAAATGTATGGGCCAATGGTATAGTTAGTCAGATAACTGAAGTAAGAGTGATCCGGTTCTGGGCAGTCGTCAGCGAACGACTGCTTGAACACGGTTGCAAAAGAGTACCTATGCGATTACAAATGGGTCCGTTGTGGACTCGTCTTTAAACAAGAGTGAGGAGGGATAACCATCAGATTTCCTTTTATAATTAACGAAATGAAAAAATGACATTGGGTCCTTGATAAGGTTAGCTTGATCATCAGAAAGACAGCATTGATAGATACAGTGAAAAAGGTTATAGAACTGTAAGTACGAAGCGAGATAATTCAAATAATCTGTTGCGGTTCTGGATAGAAGACAGATTGCCCATAGTTTATTAGGTTTATTACGAAGTGAACGCGGTTTCCTATTACACCACGGAGGGGAAGATGGTGAGGTTTTATGGCGAAAAAAGGAACGAATAAGTAAATGCATTAAAAGATTTCGCCATAAAAATGGGTGGCATCTTCATAACGGATAAGTTGGAGAAGTTGAGTTCGATTCTGCTCAGAAAGTCATTGATCTTTCGGAAGTTAGCTTTGTGGAAGTCGTAGAAGTAAAGGTTAGTTGGAGGTAGGGATTGGGAAGAGGAGTGATAAAAGAAAGAAAGGAGCAATGGTTGAGGAGTTTACAGGGTCAGTTGTGAAAACAAGATCCAACAGACGTCCCATATACACCCCTATTGCGAGTGTCAATCGACAATTGACAATTGACTATTTTCAATGTGTGCTATTGTGAACGAACAATTCCAAAGGATTTTGTCAGTCGCAGTCAATTAAAAAAATGCGATTGACAAGAATATCAATGAAAATGATTCGTTCACAATAGTACACATTGAAAATAGTCAATTATCAATTGTCGATTGACACTCGCAATAGGGGTGATAATTTGTAACACTACTGACTTCACAAAGATCAGAATCAGTTACGCGGTCAACAAAAAGGCATTCTTTACCAGAAATCGGATTTAGGGGGACGAAGAATAATTGATCTTCCGATAAACTTCACTGTAGATTAGGGAGATTAAAATCGTCGAAAATTGTGATTTCATCGTTGTGCTTATAAGCATCAAGTAAACGGTCGATGACATCCACGACGAGTTGGTAAGATTCGATGTTAGAATCACATTACTTAGAGAGAACGGATGTTGCTGGTTCTAAAAAATGTGGTATAGTGCCGTTTAATCCAAACGAAGTTATTTCACGTTTACCGGTCCCAACAGCAAGAATAGTTGAAATAAATAGTAATGAGGTACCAGTACATTCCAATATAATCTGAGTCTGTTATTGCAGTTTTGAAAGAATTCCGTTTTGCTTTTAGAGAGAGAATCACCCGCCCGAAAACGGAGTACCAACAAATGTTTAAACTCAACCAGGGTTTGGAATTATGTTCGCGGATGGTTATGAGGCACCTGTAAGCCCCGAAACGACGAAAGTTTATGACGGAGCAGTAGCCGCTGATGAGTAGATGTATTTAAGCAGCATTTCCAGCAGCTGCTAAATAGGCATCATGGAGAGAGAGTGATAGGGCAAGAAGAGAACCCACGTCCTGTCAATGAAGATCAAATTTCACCCCCAGTATAGAAGAGGTTGGCTTAGCTGTAAGAAAGCTAAAGAACAATAAGGCCGCCGGTTCTGATGGTTTACCAGCGGAGCTATTCAAATACAGGCGCATGCACCAAATTAATAACCAAGTATGGAAGAAAGCATGCCCGGTATCTGGACTATTAACTCCATATGCCCCATCTGTAAAAAAGGCGTTCCCATGTCTTGCAAAAAGTAGCGAGGCATATCCTTGCTAAATGTCGCATATAATGTTCTATCTAACGTAGTGTGTAAACATCTGAAGCCGACATCTTTCGGCCAGGCAGATCGACAATAGAACACTTCGCGAAGCTATCTCTTTCTAAAGTGCCGAATCAGTTTCTTAAACGTCAGAAACAAAATGAATGATAAAATTTCAGAAATTTGCACAAATCGTATTCAAAAATCATTGTGATGGTTAATAAAGTGTATATTCAAGTGAAAACACAAGCTATTGAAGAGTAAAAAGTACCAAATAATAGAGAAAAAAACCTAAGAAAGTATGTAAAAACAGTGAACATATTGACAAAAAACGCTGTGCAGCGCTTGCGGTGGCTGTTGCAGCCATTTACAAACATTTTCACGTTTTTGTTTGTACAAATTAACATTAATAAATTGTTGTTGTTCGTTTGTATTACATGGTTGCCACTGGACTGGAAATTCAGCGAAAGTCAGGGAACGAACATTTGGTCAGGGAATGTCAGGGAAAGTCAGGGAATTTCGAATACAGTCAGGGAAAATTCACTCTGTGTGTATTTTTTTTTTATAATCTTAAAAAAAAATTTATGTCGCGCTCTGAAGTCTGGAGCCTCTGGAGCAAAAATATTACTTTTCATGAATCCACCTTCTTTCTTATTTTGGGATCATATTTCGCAGGTCTCGATATCTTTCGAGATATACCTACGCACCATTGCACTAATCCGCCATTTATATCTAATAATGTATGTACCTTGGACATTTTTTTTTTTAATTTGATTGTTTGAGACGACACGCATTTGTATTAATTGCTAAAAAGCTAATGGAGATGCCAACTAGCATTGAAAAGCATATCAATCCTATTTTTCGATCCATGCGCTACGAAAAGTTTGAGATAATGCTTAAATGAAAAACCACATCTTCATGCTTTCCGAAAAAAAGACATGCAAACTTATATGTAGGTACATCAAAAATCAAAATAGTTTATTTTGATTGACTTTGTTTAGCGAAATGTTGCTAAGGAAGATTTTGTATAGAATAGTTTTTATTTTAAGGCAATAACAGCAAAGCAAGATGCAAATTATGCAAAAAAGAATTTGAGTTAAGCAACATGGGCCAAAGGGCTTTGGTGTCGCATAAAAATGAACTAGCGCATAAGTCAAATTCTAAAGCTTTGACGTCACAAAAAATTGATACTTTCTTCACTGCGTCTGATTCATTGGTCGCCTCAGTAGTCAAAAAACATCTCAAAATACACCAGAAAATAATAACACTCAAAATACACAAACAAAATATTTTACTTTCGACAAGACCGATTCCATTGTCGCAGAGATAAGATGGTGTCTCTATATTATTATTTCCACCAGAGCGTCCTTGAACTCGTCTGTGGAAGTTAGTGATCTTTTTCGATTGATGTCCATAGACAACAAAATTGCTGAAATGTTAAGTTAGGAAGAACTAAGAGTTCCTATGTTATCAACTATCCCCCATATTTCCATAACAATCTTTTGGATAAAGTAAACAAATGTGACGACTTTGTTATATGCTTTGATGAAGCACTAAACAAAATAGCTCAGAAAGGACAAATGGATTTAGTTGTCGGTTTTTTTGATGAGTCAAAAGGAATTGTTTGCAATAGGTACTTAGAAAGCGAGTTCATGGGATCTTTAAAGTCAGATGACATTTTAAAACATTTTGACAATGGAATCCGATTTTTGAAAAAAGAGAAACTTCTTCAAGTATCTATGGATGCCCTAAACGTAAATTTATCTCTTTTAAAGAAATTAAAACAACAACGAAATGGAATTGATCCGGATGGTACGCAGCTACTAGAATGTGGGTGTGTGGTCTACGTGTAATACATGGATCCATGAAAACCGGACTTACAAATGTTTCATTGGACCTGCATATTTTTTTAAGGCATCTTTAGACAGTCCTGCGAGAAGAAGCTTATTTACCTCCAAAACTGATTGTACTCGATTTCCCCTGAAATATTGCGGTGTACGTTGGCTCGAAAACAAAATCTGTTTAGAGAGATGGCTGAACATTTTTGATGAGTTGAAGCACTTTTTTTCTATGACAAATTCAGATTTACCAAAAACAAGGCCAATTGAAAACGTACAAAAATACTTCCAAGACAAATTGTTAGACTGCAAACTTGCATTTTTCCATACAATTACATCTGATTGTGAACCATTTTTATCAAAATTTCAAGGTGAGAAACCATTGATATTTTACCTTTATGAAGATCTGCTCTTAATGGTTAAAAACTTATTGCATCGCATCGTCAAAAAAGTATACCAGCGAAGGATCTCAACTTTTATCCATAGATCTTTCAAGTGAATCCAATCTTCTGGAAATGAAAAACGTTGACGTTGGCTTCAAAGCAACAAAAATCATCAATGCAATAAAACAAAAAGACAATTTTTCGGAAAAAGGTATTTTAAAATTTAAACTGGATTGCCGCAAAATTATTATAAGCATAATATCAAAAATCGAAGAACGAAGCCCATTAAAGTACGATTTGATTGTAAACGTGAGCAGTCTTAATCCTAGAAATATTTTGCAAAACAACGGAGAGTGGCTTCTTTTTTGGTCGAGAACCTCCTTGAGGAGTCACTAGTCGCTCAGAGAAGAGTCTTAGATGGCGTGGAAGAGGCTGGGGGAGTATCGAAAGTGGAAATAAATTCAAAATTAATATTTAATGTTCGATCCTCTCATAGCCGCTATACACAGCAGTTAGAAGAAAAACTAAAATTAAAAAAAAGAAGATGGAGTAAACGTATTAAAAAGAAAAAGGGAGGAAGAAATAAAAAAAACTTCATAAGGAAAAAGCAAAAATTCGCATTCAAGCCCAAGTTGAAGAAGAAAAAATAAATTATCAACTCTTCCTTTTGAAAGAATAAGGTATGTCCTGTTCTCAACTGATTGTTTCATTGATATTTTTTAAAAGGAATGTTTAGAAGTATACAATTTTTCTGTTCTTTAAATATTTGGGACTAGTGTTTACATTTTTGTTTCCTATATTTGCGAAATTTGGTCAGGGAAAACTTCAAAACTTGGTCGTGGAAAGTCAGGGATTTTTTTTTAATAATAGTGGCAACCATGTATTAATTAGTATAAAATGAGTGTATAGGAAATTGTTCAACTTAATTTATTTCCAAACAAAAATATTTATTTCTACAACAACGCGATTCTCACGGTTTCTCTTAAATTTTTTGTAAACAATCCTTCTATGTTTTTAACTTTTTAGTATTCCAAAATAGTGTTTGGATACTCCTTCTTAATTCTGGAACTTCTTTTTGTTAAAATTCGCTTTATTAAAAACTTTACGAAATATTCCCGCAAAACTAGTCTCCAGCCATACGAATTCGCCATTGTTTTCCTTCATTTCATTCTGCTGCCAGTATTTTTTTTTCCATTTGCTACTGACGTTGACGCGAAGTAGTCTACAGACCAAATCTGAAAAAGATCATCTTGAGATGAATTTCAAGTCGAGACCCACCACCTTTTCATCGACTTTAATGCCGCGTATGATACTCGTAGCATTCATCGTCAGGAGCTCTACGTGGCGATGTCAGAATTCGGGATACCGGCAAAACTGATCCAGTTATGTCGCGTGACACTTAAAACACGCGGTGTAATGCGCTGTTTGGAAACAGCTCTTCCGAATTATTTCAAACTTGTACCGGATTTTGTCAAGGAGATGCGCTATCATGTGACTTCTTCAAGCTTGTTCTGGAGAAAATCGTGCGAAAAATAGGTGTTAACACTGAAGGTACTATCTTCAATAGATCCGTCCAGCTACTGGAGTATGTGGTCGATATCGACATCATCGGTCGTTCCCAGCGTGTCATGTTAGAGGCTTTCACGGCGATTGAAGAACAGGCGAAATTGGTTGGTCTTGAAGTAAATGAGGACAAGATATCATGATATCAACAAACAATATTTGTCCACCACCTAGGACAAAACGTCACTGTTGATAGCAATAACTTCGAGGTAGTTAAGGAGTTCACCTTCCTTGGAGTAAGCATCAACTTCACAAATGACACCATAGTAGTGATCCGACTGAGGAAACTTCCGCTACTTCGGTTTGGCCAAGCAAATGGACTCAAAACATGATCTATCGAAGCTTAATCCTGCCAGTCCTGTTTATGGCGCCAAGTGCTGGACGATAAGTAGGAAAGGGGAGCTAATATTGGGTTATTTTGAAAAAAAATACTCCGTCCGATATTTGGTCCTGTGTGTGAAGAGGGCGAATGGAGGAGAAGATACAACCACGAACTCTATGAGTTGTACGAAGATGTGGATGTAGTCCAAAAAGCTAAATTACGTTGACTACATTGACTCGGCAAAATGGAAAATAATGCTTCAGCCAAGATGTTCTTCAACTCTCAGCCCGCTGGTTCGAGAAGGTAAGGAAGACCAAGCCATAGCGGATGCCAGAGCGGATGCCATAGCGTTTGGTCTGGAGAACTGGAAGCAGCGTGCCTGCGATCGTAGGCGATAGAAGGCTGCAGTGTCTCAGGCAGAGACACTTCACGGGTCGGAAACCCGTTAACTAAGTAATTAGTAACCGTTGATGACAATAAAGCAACCACCTCTCAACATCTCCGTAAACCAGATGACATAGATGTTCCTAACGAGTAAACTGATACTGGTTTACTTCAGGAACTCCATATTGAATTCGTGGTGTCCAGCTACGACGATGAATCGTCAATCGAATACCTTTTTCAGGAAGTCTTGCTGAGCTCCAAAGGTATTAATTAGTTTGAAAATTCAATTTTCGTTTTAATTTGTTTCCTTGTTTCAACTAAATTATTAATCCCATTATGCAAATATATGACTGGTATTAGGTAGATACCACATACAAATTAGAAAGAATCAGGTGCATTATGCCGAAAGGGCCAAATTAAATAAGGCCCAAAATATTGGGTCTTATTTCATAATGAAATAAAATAATAATGGAATAAAGCCATTTTGTCTGTGGAAATTAAGCCAAAGACAATTAAATAAAATCCAAAAGTCTTTTTGTATTTTCTCTTATACTTGAAGGCTTTTAATAATATGTATACCCAACATAGCACCTACCCCAACCTCGCACCTACTCCAAATCCAACATTGACCCCCTGTTTGGGATAGATGCAAGGTTGGGGTAGATACGAAGTTGGGTCAGGTGGGCAAAGTAACATCTTAATGTTGTTTCCACTGCTCTATCACTTGCGAACGTCAGACAAACATCCAAGAGTATCACTTGTCATGAGATTTGCCGTTCGGCCTCGGCTTTAAATTGTAGGTCCGTTTCGCTGCGCACAAGCAAAATGGTTGGACAGGCTAGGATCTAGGCCCTGTATGGATTAGGTTAATGCCTAATATTTATTTATTTTATTTTAAATGCACACAAAGCACTCACCTATTAAATAAGTATCACAGCTCTATTTTTAATATCGTAGTATGTATGCAGAAATGTTGAATGTTTGGTGGCAATTTTTTTGGGCGTTTAAGAAGTATGTATGTATAAAGTATGTGCAAACTTTTATCTGGGTCTGTAGCTAATAATTATATTCTTTAACTCCAGATCCAGATTTGCAGAACGCTGGCTTTATGTTCAGTTTGCTTGTTTTGAAATATTGCGATTTTCTAAAGACAAATAGAATATATGCCTGCCTATTCTAGAATATAGAAAAAAAATGACACTGAGAAAACTGCAAAACAAACAAATTTATTTTCGGCAGAATAGTTTCCCTTGAAAACAACATCCATACCACGCGCATTTCAAACAGAATGTGAAAGAGACGCTTAAAATTCTTACTTGGAACGCCAACGGGCTCATACAAAAACTCCACGAGCTAAAAATATTTATACGAGAAATAGATTTAGATATAATGCTGGATCTTTTTTATTTTTTATTTTTTTTTTATTTTTTTACTCCATCAGCTCTGTGTCATGGAGTGCTCTCACAGGCTCATCATTTATTGCAGGTGTTAGTAAGGACAAAACAATTAAAAAGACAATAATTATGTACCTATAAAATACTAACATAGACACTAATCATGCAAATAATTTAAGACATTAGGGCATTATTACGCAAAATATTTTCCAGCTCAATTTTCCTAACATGCAAGTCAATCACATGATCATTTAGATTATAGGTTCTACTCATGCGACTAATAGGCTCATGGCTCCCATAATTCGTTCTATGATGGGGCCTAAACAATAAATCAACACTCCGTACCTACATACATTATGGGCACCACCACGAAAATTAAAGCCAATAGACGACAGCAAGTCAGGTGCATCTATTTGACCGGATATAAGCTGCTTAAAAAAATGATATCGCTATTAAGCCTTCGTTGAGAAATGGGGAGGAAGGTTAAATGGATCATTCCACTGGAGTCCTCTAAGTGCAAATCGAATAAATTTAAGTTGAATGGCCTCTATTCGATTTGAATGAATGTTGTAGAACGGTGTCCAAACTTGTGAGGCATACTCTAGAATCGGACGCACAAAACAATTGGACAATGTCATAGAAATGTATGGGTCATTCAATTCTTTCGCCCACCTTTTTACGAAGCCCAGCATAGAATTAGATTTATCAATAATAAAATTGATATGCTTAGCAAAAACCAGTTTGGGATCGAAATAAACCCCAAGATCCTTAAAATTATCAACATTACAAAGAATATGTTGAGACAAAGAATATTGAAAGGTGGAAGGGATATTCTTTCTAGAGAATGTCATATGTTGACATTTAGTAGGGTTCAGGGATAAACCGTTTTTATCACACCAATTGGCGAAGCTATTAATGTCAAATTGAAGAAAAATTCTGTCTTGCTGACAATTGGTAGATTTACATATTTTCATATCATCAGCGTAGATCAGGATATTACTGTGATTTATACATGCTTTAACATCATTAATGGCTAGTATAAATAGAATTGGTCCGAGGTGACTACCTTGGGGAACTCCAGACTCAGCTGTAAAAGATACAGATAGCGATCCTCTAAATTTGACTTGATAAACCCTTGATCTATGGTATGAATTAACCCAGTTTATGAAACTTGGTGGGCAACCAAAAGCCCTGAGCTTAAATTCGATTATTTCATGTGACAGCTGGTCGAAAGCCTTAGAGAAGTCAGTGTATATGCAATCCATTTAGCCCTTATTCTCTAAGGCATTAGAACAATCATGCAAGAAACTTAGCAGATTAGTGACAGTGGATCTGTTTCTTACAAATCTATGCTGTTCATTACAAATTATATTGCGACAGAGAAATATTAACTTTTCACAAACAATTTCTTGAAAAAGCTTAGGGATACACGACAGCTTTGAAATAGGCCTAAAATTAGTAATATCACCACGTTCGCATTTTATATATACAGGTGTGATAAAAGCGCTTTTCCATAGATTGAGGAATTTACCAGTACTAATGGACAATTCAAACAGATGCTTAAGATATGGAGGAATTGCATGACTACATTTTTTAAGAACAATCGGTTTAATGCCATCAGGATCTGATGAATAGTCGTTCTTCAGAGAAGAAATACAGTTTAAAATTGTTTTCAAATCGAATGAGAAACTACTAAAACTAATTTTGGAACAGCTAGTTAGATAACTAAAATATTGATCATCTATGTGAAGAGAGGTCTCCCTAAACGACTGACTGAAATGATCTGCGAACGTATTGCTTGCATCTATCGAATCAGCAGTTGTAGAACTATTAGTAAGCTTCGATGGATAACCATCGTTTATTTTCTTAGAATTGACAAATCCCCAGAAAAGTTTGGGGTCCAATTTTAAAGAGCATTCCATTTTACTTATATAGTCAATATATATGTAAGTTGCAGGATAAAGATTTGAATTCATTGAATGATGTGAGATAGAGTTCAAGATCCGAATGGCACAGACTTTTTAAATAGTTCTTCCAAGTCCTATTACGTCTGTTTTGTATCGATTTGAGTTTTTTAGTATACCAGGGATGGGAGGTTTTCAGATTCCTAGTGGATTTCACAGGAATCACTTTTTTCATGCAATTATCCATCAAAGAATAAAAAGAACCTACTGCATCTTTAATATTAGATAACGCAGTAAGATTAAAATTGAAGCTGTTAATTATATCAGAAAGCCTTTGAAAATTTGCTTTCCGAAAGTCAAAAGATTGCGATGAGGTTCAGGCTCAGTTTCGATTTTGACATACATGTTCACCGCATACTGTTGGAACAATCGATGATATCGCAGCAATGGTTATCAACATCCTACCTAATCACCAAACGGTATGCGTAGAATTCTTGTCTGTTTTTCAACCTGAAACACAATGCAGAAACTTTGTAATGAAACTTGAAAAACATTTGAATTACACGGTCACTATCCTGCCGATGGATCGATCATACTAATTTGAACGTGATATCTATCCTCTCCATGGCAGAAAATGAGTTGATATTGCAATGTGTCGTACGAGCGATGGGTCTCATAAACATATTGCAATTGGCCAACATTCCGCCGCTTCAAAATAATGTTACGGGATTCAACATTTTCACCAACGATGACGGCAGCAATTTCATCAATGATGGGTCATTAAATTAACGTTCATGACTTCCATTGGAAGTTTATTCGCTCTGATGATGGTTTTGTGTTCGTCAAAAGGCATATTTTCCAATGCCGTTTTAAATAACCGAACCACAGCATTGTGTTCTTGCAATTCTCCAATGAGCCATAAATCCACGTTCTTCAACAATATTCGCATCGAATGACCTCATTTGAAAGGAACCGTTGTATTTGTGGGCATTCGTCAAGAAATGTCTTGATTGTGGTAAGTCACCGTTGAACAAGGGGCGCAATGGTACTGAGGTTCGGTCTTCTTTGCTTTTTCGATCCTGGGGCCTGGAATCGGAGATCCTCTTGGCTACAGCATTATTGTCCATTCGCTCAATTTCGCCGAGCCAATGTAGTTGACGTGATTAAGCTTTTTGCACTACATCACATCTTGGACCAAATATCCGACGGAGTATTTTTCTTTCAAAAGAGCCCAATATAAGCTCATTTTTCTACTTATCGTTCAGCACTTGGCACCATAGAGCAGCACTGGCAGGATTAAGGTTCGATAGAGTATATGCATTTTGTCCTTCGAGTGCAGTGAGGAGTTTTGTTTCGCTAAACCGAAGTAGCAGCGGTTTCCTAAGGAAATTCTCCGCCGATTCTCCACTAAGGTGTCATTCGTGGAGTTGATGTTTACTCCAGTGACTTGGTGGACAGGTGTTTATTTGTTTGTTGAAAGCATGTACTTGGTCTTGTCCTCATTTACTTCAAGACCAACCAATTTTAATTTTTTGCAAATTCTTCAATGTTCAATCGCCGTAAAAGCTTCTAACACGGCACTTTGGGAACGGCCAATGAATGAAACTTTAGTAGATTGCAATAATGGCAAATCACATCCATGGTCCCAATTGTAACACACGGCATTTCGCTATAGTGAATCGTAGATTCATATTGGAAAGCGCCGCGATGTAATAAGGCATTCACGGAACTTTTTTTCACTCCATAATTGGCATTTAATTCAACTTGACGCCTCCTTCAATCAGCAACTGCGTGTGCTTCTCGTTCCCCCTGAGTTCGTCCTGCACGAATCCGCGACGCATGTGCTCGAAGCTGTTCATTCGCTTCAGTGTGTTTTTCAGGGTTTTTTTTGCACGGCGGGTCGCCAATCTTCCTGCATTGCCAATGCGTGATCTTCGGCGATATAAAATCTCCCGAACACTGAAAGCACAATGTCGAAAGAGTTCGAATTATCATCCTCGAAGCAATATTACCTAATTCGCAAATGCACTAACATTAGAAACGTTGAATGTTTTTGATAAACTCACCGGAATCACGGAAATTTCCACTCCAAACACCGGCGAAATCACAAAACATGCGCTGACGACTGAACAATCTGAAGATGCCTCACTAAAAAAAGAAATACGAATAACTTGAATAATCAACTCTGAGGAAATAATCCATTTTTCACAAATTGCCGAAAAATTCAATTTCGAATCAGCTGAATCAAAAGCATAACCTCACTAAGTCACAAATTATTTTCATAAAATTTTATATATATATAGTAATATTATTCATTTATTTATTTATTTTCAGTTAAATATTTTCTAAAATTACAAAAATTGATTTAATTGTTTATTTATTGTCATTTATTGTCATGTAGTTGCTTACTAAATCTTTCTGCAAAAGCGTTTTACTTTTTCATAAAATCTTAAAAATCTGAGCGAATTTATCTCCACTGCTAGAAATTGTGTTTTTCATTCGCGGGCGGAATCAATGATCCGATTCGATGGTGAATTTGCTCTTGAATCTGTATAGTTGATGGATAGCTCAAAATGGGTGAGTATAGTGATCCACAGAAATCCAAATACCTATAGACTTATTTGAACTGAAATTACCTTAAATATCGGATTAAATCTACGTACAAGGAACCGTTGTATTTATTGGCATTCGTCAAGGAATTTGTAATTGGTGCAGTACCCTTATAATATGTGAACACAGCGATTGTAGCGAATTGTTGCTGTAATCAGCACCCAGATAATAATTTATTACCTGGGTGAAAGGATAGGTGAAAGGATAGGAGGGTAGGATAGAAGTTTGGTGCTGGTGTAGCTTTTTTTCTCCACGGGTGGCGCCTAAATTGCTTTGTGGAGATCTGTGTTGTTGTGTGTATAAAATCATGGCCCTTGTCGAGATTCGAACGCGCGACCTGCCAATCACTTAGTGAATACACTACCATCGGTGTAGTGAATCGTGCAGTCATATTAGAAAGCAGCGCGATCTAATTTTACACGGCACGGTTTCTCATTCGACGATTCGCGATTGCGCTGATGTCAAAGTCGTTTTTTTGTGTAATCTCTGTAACCGCAATGAACGAGAGGACGTGTTCCATTTCATCGCTATATGCCCCATCCTCAAAGAATTTCGGTACAATTCCTTTGGAGCTCTTGTACTTACGGTTGAAGAAATGTTGAGCATTTTAAATGGTAACCGAGGCTGGAAACCATGTGTAAATTCAGTAACGCATCACTGGCATCATGATGCTCATGATGCTTTGCAAAATGTTCATTAACGCAACTATTGGCATCACTTTCAACGTGAAGTGTTCATTATTGCAAAGTTGATCAAACTGATGCGCAAACATAACGAAAAAAAGCATCACAGAAATACCTGATGCGCTGTTGATTCGCCTGAAATAAAGCAAGAAAAATGTCGGAAGAGAAAGAAAAGTAAGTAAACAAACATTTTAATTGATAGATACTATAAGAAGATGTATAAGAAGGTGTCCAAAAAGGATTTAATGATTTTCGCAAATCCTAGAAACATGGTTTGGTTTTCATTTAGAAAAGTTAAATCATTAGTGAACTTACATCGAAGGTGGATCGGCACATTCTAAAATGAAATACATCGTCTAGATATTCTTCTAGATCTTCGAAATAGTCCATAATCTTAGGAATTTTCCTTCTTTTAAATCTGCTAATTAAAATCCGTATGCGTTTCGACCTCTTTCTTCTTGCTTCACACATATTAAAACTAAATTTACCGTCTTTACGATCAAAGTTATCAACTAAAACTTTTATTAGCAAAACTTCCATTTTAAATGTTTGATTTAAACAATGCGTTCTAAAACTCAAACGCCATGTTCAATCAGCAACGCATCAGCTTAAACTGTGCATCGCATCAGCATCGCAAATAAGCAGTGATGCCGCATCACTGCGCAAATGTTTGACGTTTCTGAATTTACACCATTATACAACTACTTATCCAGCGCAGTCCAATACTATATACAGTGTTAAATTTATATGCAAAGTTAACGGAGCAGAACATTTTTTATATTGTCAATCTGGTAGACGACCTTAAGCCAAACCATAATAGACTAAGAATGCAAAATTGTTAACAATCCATCTTTTATGAAATAAATAGTCAATTAAACTAAACTAAACTAAACTAACTCAAAGTCGTTCAGCAGCTGCGTGTGCTTCCCTTTTCTCGTTAGTTCGTTTTGCACAAATTCCCGGCGCATGTGCTCGAAGCTGTTCAGTCGTTTCTGCGCGTGCGCGTGGTTTTATTTGCACGGCGAATCGCAGAGATCAATGTAAACATTTGAACTGTAGTACTGCGATCAAACTGAAAAAAGAAAATTCCCAATATAAAATGTATAAAATTTGTTTGAAGTTTCCAATTTTCCTTTAAAATATTACAGTTTTCGCGCCGGGTTTCCTTGGGCTGAGACGAGCACAACAAAAAAAAAGCCCAAACCGGACGATCCGTTCTCGATTTATGCGCTGTCTTATGTATGCCACTCTGATTTTAGTATACAATTTTAATAATGATGCAGAGTTCTTGTATCTTTTCGAATCCTAGCCTGGATGTAGCAATAGGTCCGTTCGCGTACTTTATGTGTAGAAAAATGAATAGTGTCAAATCTCCAAAATCGAGAGAGAATCCTCTCATTTCTAAGAAAAGTACGCGAACGCTTTTGTGTAAAAACTTCTTAGTTTGGCTTGAAAAGAAGCAACAGCTGGGGGGGGGGGGGGGGGGCTTGAGGGGCTGAAGCCCTACCCGAAAATCTAAACTAAAAACTAGAACTTTCTAATATATTAAACTCAAATCTATAAAAATAAGGAGACTACAGTTTATTTGAATTTAGTTCTCAACTACTTGAAAATACTTCGCTTGGAAGCAAGAGACTATTTAGGTACGTTTTAAATTTTGTATTGAGTTTTGGAGACTCTTTAGGTAATTTATTTAATTTTCAGAGCTTTTAAAATGAGGAGAATATTCTAGGTATTTACATTTTATTTTATTTGGTATCAGTTAACGACTTCAGTTATTGCCAAAAATTTGCAAAATACAGGTAACCACAAATTTCTTATGATTTCAGAGTATAGGTAATACAAACCAAAAATAAATAAATATAGTGTTATGCGCGTTTCGAAAACAAATGTTTTAAAATAACTTTCAGCTTGCGGAAGCCAAAGCTCCATTACTTCTTTTTTTAAAAAACCAAAACATGGTGACCTTTGTGGTAAGTAACTTGTTATTTTTGAATAGATAGTAATTATAGATACGGAAGAATCCCACAAGAAAGTATAAGCTCTCATAGTAGATAAAATGTATCAAATGAAATTCGGGGAAAGTTCGGGTTACTTTTCACGAGCTTTGAATTTTACCTGATATTTTTGTTACGGCATGGGAGTTTTAATACTTTTTTTGCGACTCGTAGTACAAAGTTTTAATACTTTTCATGGGATTCGTAGTAAAAATCTATTATGACAAAGCGTATGATAAGGCTATTAAATTTGTATCCATCATGTCGAATCGTTCGCTTTGCATTGAAACCCTTTAGGTTCTTAAAATTTAAATTTTCATAATAGGCTAACATACAGATACAATTAATTTATTTGTCCTGATTTTGATAGATTTCGATAAACAAAGCTCAAGTAAGAAAACCCTAATTCTGAAGAAACTGTAGCAGATTCAATGGTAGAAAAAGAAATTGAAAAAGGTTAGTATAGTAATAATTATTATAAGTGTGCCAACTGCCAAAGTATAATTCGGTGTTCAAAAGTTCGGGAAATAACAAAAAAGACATTTACAAATAGCTCATAAGAATCAACTATCGATTTGAGAATTGAGTTCGGATTTTTTAAATTTGTTCTTTTGAGCTGCTTTAAAAAATTGAAAGCTAAGCTAATTATGTACATATATAAACTGAAGTTATTTTTTTGATAGATTAGTAAATGTTAAATTTAGCTTGAGCAAACTTAAATTGCTCGTTCCTAAATGCCTCTAGTTATGAAAATACACAAAGAGGCATCCATTAGCTTTTTAAATTTGAGTTTTGAACATAGAATAATTAGAGCCTTATGCTAATTTAATGAGTACTAGTTGCAATATTGAATCTATGTTTTTGAACAGATAAGAATAATTCTGAGCCTTCAAGTTCATGTGAATCAGAGAAAACCGCATCCATCGAACCTCAAATTCAGCACTCGTCTATGCTGTGGCAGGCAGAAAATGTTGATATAGCGATGATGAATAGAAGTTCTCTTGACGATAATATCAAACAAAACATTCTTGAATCAGTCTTGCTTCCCGAAATTCCGTACGAGTTCCCAATGACAGTCCATGGATTTCAAAAAAGAAGCTTTCAGTACAAGTGGGTTACAGAAAATTTTCCCTGCTTAGCATACTCAATTAGTAATGATGCTGTTTTTTGCAAGCCATGCTACCCTTTTTTTCATCAGGGTGTTGGGAAAGGGGAGCATCAAAATCCTGGAAAACTAGTTTCTATCGGCTTTCGTGACTGGAAAAAAGCGAAGGAGTATTTCAATAAGCATGTCCAACAACAATATCATAAAAACTCAGTTCTCGTTGCTACATCGTTCCTAAACGTTGCTGCAGGAAAACAAAAAGATGTTGCTACCCAATTGGATGTTCAGCGTGCGAAAGCAATAGCAGAAAATAGAGCTGCAATAAGACCAATTATTCAGACTATTCTGTTTTGTGCAGAACAGGAGCTGCCATTAAGAGGTGACAATGATAGTGGAGCTCTATCTTTGACTCGGCCCTCAAAAAAAGATGGTAAACTAAGGGCTCTCCTGCGGTTCAGAATTGAATCTGGAGACGACAATTTAAAGAATCACGTCATGATCAGTGCTAAAAACGCAAGCTATTTGAGTCCAGATATCCAGAATGAAATCCTGGAGATATGTTCTGATATTGTCACAACTGAAATAACTAAACGGGCTATAAGATCAAGTTGTTTCAGTATCCTCGCTGACGAAACAATGGATGTTACTGGGACTGAACAACTTTCGATATGCCTTCGATATGTCGACTTTTTAGCAGATCCCAAAAGTTGTATGCTTCGTGAAGATTTTGTAGGTTTTGTTTCTGTTGATGACCAAACTTCGGAAAATTTGACAAAAACCATACTGCAGCGATGTGAAGAACTACATCTTGATATGAAGAATTGTGTTGGCCCAGGATATGATGGAGCCGCAAATATGGCAGGTCACTTAAGTGGAGTGCAGTGCAGGATTAGGCAACAGTATCCAAACGCTAGGTATGTACACTGTGCAAGCCATCGCTTGAACCTGGCTCTGTCTAATGCCATGTCAACTCCTGCAATTCGCAATTGCCTTGGTGTAGTAAGTGAAATACGAGGGCGGGTCAATAAGTCCGTGACTTTTTGAATTTCTGACCTCTTTACTGAAATGGCAACACTGCTCCTGTCAACAGGCATCTGTCAGTTGACTCCTGTCAAAATTTAAACTTGCTGCGTCAGTTAGTTTGTGTTTGACAGCTATTTTTATCAGACTACTCACTAATTTGAGGAGAAAATGGAAAAAAGTGAATTTCGTGTGCTTATTAAGCATTATTTCTTGCGAAAAAAAAACCATTACCGAGACCAAGGCTAAGCTTGAAAAATACTATGGGGACTCTGCACCATCGATTTCAATGGTAAAAAAGTGGTTTACTGAATTTCGTTGTGGCCGTACAAGCAATGAAGATGCCGAACGTCCTGGACGCCCAGTTGAGGTCTCTACACCCGAAACAATCGAAAAAATTCACGATATGGTGTTGGCCGACCGAAGATTGAAAGTGCGAGAGAATGTGGAAGCCGTAGGGATCTCGAATGGCTCAGTGGTTTCAATTTTGAATGATCACTTGGGCATGAGAAAGCTTTCCGCAAGATGGGTGCCGCGTTTGCTCACAGTCGACCACAAACGCAATCGTGTAACAACTTCACAGGAAGGTTTGGCGTTGTTTAATCGCAATATGGAGGAGTTTTTGCGCCGTTTTGTAACCGTGGACCAAACATGGATCCATCACAACACAACAGAGACCAAACAACAGTCAAAACAGTGGGTTTCTAAGGGTGAATCGGCGCCAAAGAAGGCCAAGGTGGGTTTGTCAGCCAATAAAGTTATGGCGACTGTTTTTTGGGATGCACGCGGGATAATCCACATTGACTACCTTCAAAAGGGAAGAACAATCAATGGGGAATATTATGCCAACTTATTGGACCGATTCAATGACGCTTTGAAAAAAAACCGACCTCATTTGGCCAAGAAAAAAGTTCTTTTCCACCAAGACAATGCAAAGGTGCACACATGTGCAGTTGCCATGGCAAAAAACCATGAATTGGGCTATGAATTGCTCTCTCATCCACCCTATTCTCCAGATTTGGCTCCGAGCGACTACTTCTGGTTCCCAAACCTGAAGAAATGGCTTGGTGGAAAAAGATTTGACTTCAATGATGAAGTCATCTCGCAAACAAAGGCCTATTTTGAGGACCTCGACAAATCATTTTTTTTGGAAGGGATAAAAAAATTGGAGAAGCGTTGGACAAAGTGTATAGAGCTCAAAGGAGACTACGTTAAAAATAATTTTTTTTTTTTATCAAAAAATCTGTGTTTTATTCCAAAAGTCACGGACTTATTGACCCGCCCTCGTAGCTAACTTCTTCCGCAACCATTCAAATGCAAATATAACTTTCAAAACTATCATTAAAAAACACGCACCAGAGAGCCGAAAAACTCGACTTCTACGCCTTTGTGAAACAAGATTCATTGAAAGGCATGACAGTATTGTTTCCTTTGTAGAGCTTTTCAAATGCATCTCAATAAGTCTTGAAGAAATAACGAGCAGAACGTGGGCGATGTCTTCGAAAGCATCAACACTTTTGGCAGCGATCCAAAAAAGTGATTTCCTAGTAAGCCTCATTATATGGGAAAAACTATTCTGTTTAACGCTGCCCTTATCAGTTTTGCTACAGAACAAATCCCTAGATTTTGTTTCTGCAATCGACCGCACAAAAGAAGTTTTGGATTCTCTTAAGAACATCAGAGAAAATGCCGAAGATTTTTTCAGAGAGGCTTTTCAATGTGCATCCCAACTTGCCGAAGACTTATTTGAAGTTGAATTAAGAGCTCCAAGAACTTCATTAAAACAAACAACGCGTTCCAATCCAGAGACCTCTTCTACTGAAGCCTATTTTAGAGTGTCTATACTGATTCCTTGCATAGATTCGTTATTACAAAATCTTACGGACAGATTCATGGTCAACGAAGACGTTCTACCATCGTTTCAAGCTCTTCTACCAGGTTCTGCTGCAATTGAGCGGGTGAACGAAATGGAAAAACTTACATGTTACTTTGATAATACAATTTCTTTGTCAGCTGTGAAAGCTGAGTACATTCTTTGGTGTGGAAAAATATCGTCGATTGACCTTTCTACAGAGGTTTTGAAGTTGCTTGATATATGTGACAAGACTTACTTTAGAGGTATAAACTTCTTGCTTACGGTTTTGGCCACGCTTCCAGTGACCACAGCTAGTGTTGAAAGAACCTTTTCAACTATGAAAAGGATTAAAACAGTATCTCGAAGCGTTATGGGGAATGAAAGATTAAGCTCTCTTGCTATGATATCTATTCATTCGGATATTAATGTGGATCCAGATAAGGTGATTGATGTCATGTCAAAAAAAAAATCAAGACGTCTTCTGCTCTAAAAATGTGTACAAACAAATTATTTAAGTATGTTCCATTTAAAAACTAATAAAAATCAATAAATTGGAATATATATAGTTTTTGTTGAAAGAATTCCTCGTAAAATTTGAAAGCAAGCCCCCCCCAAAACAAAATCCTGGCTACGGCACTGGCCTCACCTTTTCGAAACTGTGCCTAACCAAGTTAATTAGATAACTCCGAGCTAGAAAAGTGTATTCAAAAGTGTTTTGGTTGTTCCGGATTTTAAGTTTTTGGATTTCGATTTTTTTGGTAGGTTTTGGTTTTTATTTAAAAAAAATAAAAATAAAAGATGAGTTGTGAAAGCTTCACTTTTTTTTTGATTTCCCTCTACACTTAAATCAACGCTTCTGGAATCTGTTGGAAAGACTTGTAACACTTTATGACATGTTAATGAATTGGTAGCCATATCTTATCTCTTATTAATATTTATATTCGTCTTCCTTTAATTCGAGAATTGTTTTAAGTACCATCATGAGTAAATGTATAGAAGATTTACATTCCGTTTCTGCATTTAGTTGAAGTGAAACATCGACATGTTGGTTTAGAATTTTAGAGTGCAAAGGAGAAGTGATTTCCTATCCAGTGCGAACGGATTAGTTCACGTTTTGATCCAGGTATAGACGACTATGGGGAGGGCCACGCTCAAGGGAGCCAACCAACACCTAAGGTTATCCCAACTCTGAATTTATTGGGTGGTCATTTAAGAGAAACGAGGTGAAGGTATTGCTACATCAAGGCTAGGATTCGAAAAGATAAAACTGTATTCTGTTTTATTAATCTTTATTAGATCTCTGTCAATGTCTTTGTTCTTTATTACTTTTCTAGTAGATCACTTATTTAAAACAACAATTCACTTTTTAATCGCTTTCAAATCTCTCTTATTCAGTATTTCCTCCTTTTTTATATACTATTCACTAATGTCATCATCAATCGCTTTATATCGCACTACGTAGCTGTTCAAAAGTATTATTACATTTGGGCTAGGATTCGAAAAGATAAAACGTATTTTTCTATTTAATTAATCTTTATTAGTTCTCTTTCAATGTCTTTTAATTCTTGATTATTATTCTAATAATTCACTTATTTAATTTAACAATTCACTTTCACAATTAATCACTTTTCTCTTATTCAATACTTCCACTTTTTCTCTATACTTTTCCCTACTGTCATCTATCGTACTTCTTTATCGCGGTTCAAAACTAGAATGTCTTGGGTGCTCCTGCGGCATCTATTTATATCTCCTAGTGACACTTATCGAACATTCCAGATTCGTTGAGTTCAGAAAGTTCGAGAACACAGATGTGCTAATTATTCCATGGCTAGGAAGTCTTGTTTAGGTGACATGGTGACATGGCCTTTTCGGCGATGAGGGTTGTTCCTGGAATCCTGTGGTGGATGCTTTGGTATCGTACCTCGTCTTCAAGCGGTCGCTGGATATCCGAATCTTATCCCTAGCTTTCCGATGAATGTTTCTGTGGATTTCCTACCCGGTACACACTTTCCAACCACGTCACCTTGCTTCAATTTGACGCTTTTGTGTTCCGCATTAAGAACTCGTACGTGAACAATATTGTTCTTCGGCTCGACAAGCACTTTTCCAACCACGCAGTTTCGGTAGTGGTTGTTTTTTGGCTCAACTAGAAAGAATCGGTGGATCATAGGATCACCTTCCAGCTTTGTCCAAATCAGTGTCTCTGAAGAAGGTGGTAGGACCTCGTCCTCCCTAATGACTGTCCTCAGGGATGCGGCGTTTTCGTTCCCGTACACCATCGGAAACTCTACGTCTGGATACTTGAGTACTTGCATACCAAAGTCCAATACTACAGCATGCGCCTTCATGAAATCGATTCCAATGATGCATTCTTCACATATATCGGCTACTAGGAAAGCGTGGGAGAATGCTAATCCTGCCAAATTTATTATTAGCATGACCTCTCCATACACTTTCGCTGTCGCTCCTGTTGCTGTTTTCAGAGAGTAACTGCTGGTGTTGTGCAACCAAGACTGACGGACGATGTCCCTCCTTATAATGGAAGCGGTGTGTCGATGGTTGCCACGCACTTATTTTGACCGATATAGGCTTCCACTGTTAGACTCTGGTTTCCTCGTTTGGCTTGGGAGACTTGAATTGTGGTCTGGGGTCGTCGATTCCGGAAACCAACTTCTGCCCCGCGAAGCTTCTCCTTACACGTTTCCCAACTGCTGGTTCTGCGAAGCTATATCTGCAGGAGGGATGTTTATCCCTACCAAATGCTTCTTCGTTGCGCCTCCTAGGCCCGCAATGTGGACAACTGCCTTGTCTGGGTGGAGCTCTGCACTGTCTCTGTAAGTTCCCTATTTTGTTGCAGTTCCAGCAGCGCATTCGACATCTGTTATCTCTGTTCCGGTCTACGATGTCTGTTCTTTGACATGAACATTCAACCGCTGTCATTTCGCTTACGCGGTGGAACCCATGCAATTCCTGATCAGCAGCGTGCATTGTCAAGGCAAATGCTAGGGACTCAGCGAGAGTTCTCTTTCCAGCCATTCTTACGGCCATTTGCAGTTGTCTATCTTCAATGGCTTGGATAAACGTCTCCACAGCCATTTCATTGCTGAGAACCTCACCAGCATTAGGGTATGACAAATGCGCCAGACGTTCGATATCTGTTTGCAGCTGTTGGAGTGTTTCTCCCCTCTTCTGAACTCTACCGCGTAGCTGGACCCTGTACACTTGCTGCATATGCTCATCACCGAAGCGCATCTCTATAGCCTTAACCAAGGCGTCGTAGTTGTGTTGCTTCTCATCTGAAACGGTTTGGAATAACTTCGCAGCTGTACCTCTTAGTGCGAGCGTTAGCGCAATCGACTTTTCCTCGTTGTCCCAGCTGTTCGCCATTGCAGCTGCTTCAAACTGTTTCTTGTAAATTGGCCATGATGTTTGACCATCGAAAACAGGAGGCTGCATCACTTTCCTTCTCGAGCAGCCCGCAGAATATTCTCGAGCCTTCTGCTTCATCACTTTCTCGAGCTCTGTAGCCAAGTTCTCGAAGTTTGTTTCATGTTTGCAAAACGTCTGATGGATTTCGTCGAATTTGGTTTCAACCTTCTCGAACTAGTGGTCAATTTCTTCGAGTTTTCCTTCGAACATTTTTAAAATCTTCCACAGCGCTCTTTTGGGCAGCAACTATGGAATTCTTTTGTTCTTCCAATTTGGAATCTAGAGAATTCTTCTGTTCATCAAATTTTGAATCTAGAGAATTCTTCTATTCATCAAACTTAGAGTCCATAGAGTCGAATTTCTGATCGAACTTGGACAGAAGTAATTCCATCATAGCAGTCATATCAACGCCTGTACTTTTTTTTTTTTAAAAAAGGAATTCCAAATCCTAGAGCACTCAGACTCGGTAACGGTCCATTGTACTACCAGGCAGAATTCCTTTTTTTTTTTTTTTTTTTTTTTTTTTTTAAAAGGAATTCCAAATCCTAGAGCACTCAGACTCGGTAACAGTCCATTGTACTACCAGGCAGAATTCCTGCTTTTTGGTGTAGAGGCATGTGAATGGATGGCGTATGTTGTTGTTCCCCATGGGGATTGAACCTGCACCGCACGGGTAACAAGCCAACACACTAACCTCTACACCGTCGCCTGTACTTACTTCTTCTTCTGCTACGTCGAACAAAACGGACTTGGGGTTTTCTCCTTCTTTTTCAACAGCTTCCTGCAGTCGAAGCACCAGATCACTTTTTCCTCCAGCTGTGGAGAGATCTCGCTTCTCTAGTTCAACTTTTAACTGCGGTATACTCGGCTGTAGTAATTTCAATGTGCGGCCCATTTTTTTTCTTTTCTTTTTTTAAACTAATTCACTTCAATTTAATTTCACACTGAATACGTTTTATCCCAGGATTCGAAAAGATAAAACGTATGTTTCTATTTAATTAATCTTTATTAGTTCTCTTTCAATGTCTTTTAATTCTTGATTATTATTCTAATAATTCACTTTTTTAATCTAACAATTCACTTTCACAATTAATCACTTTAAATAAACAATCACTTTTCTCTTATTCAATACTTCCACTTTTTCTCTATACTTTTCACTACTGTCATTTATCGCACTTCTTTATCGCGGTTCAAAACTAGAATGTCTTGGGTGCTCCTGCGGCATCTATTTATATCTCGTAGTGACACTTATCGAACATTCCAGATTCGTTGAGTTCAGAAAGTTCGGGAACACAGATGTACTAAGTATTCCATAGCTACTCAAACTGTTTTTCAAATGCTGCCAAATGTCGGTTATATGGCTCTTTACTAGATGGCGGTGCAAGTTGACTAATTGATGCTGAATGCGACACCTATTTATCCCAGGATAATCAACGAAAAAAAAATGATAAAACCCGGAATCCCCAAATCTCGGAACACTGGTTTTCTTAAAAAAGAGTATATCCGATATCCAAAAAATATATCAAAAATCCAGTAGATGCTATAATTGTTTTATATCTATTCAAACTGAGCTTTCAAATATAGTTATACAGCTCTCGACTAGATGGCGATATCGAAAGTTTGAGCATCCATGCTACAATACATTACAATTACACAGCTAT
Organism: Portevinia maculata; assembly: GCA_949715645.1. NCBI lineage: Eukaryota > Metazoa > Arthropoda > Insecta > Diptera > Syrphidae > Portevinia > Portevinia maculata. Next base: position 78,087,045 of record OX454526.1, on the reverse strand, counting down.
TAGAGACATTACACATATATTAAATTTATTGAGCAATAATCCATCAAATGCATGAAGAATGCCAAGTTTACCTTTACTAATTGTTTGTTTTTTATATTTTTCTGTATGCGTTATTGGACTGCAAAATAATAAAACATACTAGGCCCAAATACGCAAGTAATGTGTATCAAGTTACAAACAAATGAATGACCTGATTCAAAACGATAAAGGTATACCAAACATTCTGCCCCGCGTTAAACTGATACTTTAACAAGTAAAAGAGAATAATAATAAATGTATAGAAAGGAAAACATTTGTTATTGTTCGAGTTAGTTAAAACTTAATTGGACAAAGGTTGTTACTGTCTAGGCTATCTAAGTATCTATTAAATTAAATCTAGGTTGTGGAAGTCCTTCTCTCTGGGCTTGATTGGTTGACGTGCTGGGATTCTCAGTCCTTTTCCTCGGCTGTGGTATGGGTTGGTTTACCTTATTTCTATTCTTCTTGTAATAGTAATGCGCTATCAAGAAGATGAGGATGGTAGGTGGCAGAGTTTCAAGAAAAAGTAGGTGTATTCACCGAAAGCTTGTGGTTGAGGTTTCAGGTCCGGTTCTGCGATTGGAATTTCGATTTCGGTGAGAGGGATAGGTTTATTTTGTAATCTTGTGATTGATGAATAGACGTTATGTCCGCGAATCGTCAAAAATATATATATTATTAAAATTTGACACCTATCAAAAGTGCCAGAATATTGTTGACGGTTCGATTTATAGAAGGTTCGAGAATAAATGATGCTATAAATGTTTCATAGCCATTCAAACTAGCAACCTTCAGCTTTCAAATATCGTTATATAGCTCTCGACTAGATTGCGCTGAATGTTGACTAATTGGCGCTGAATGCCACAGTTTGAGCATCCATGCTGCAGTATGTACGGAGTACATTGAACATAGTGAACCCTAGGGATGTAATAAACCAATGGTAGGTAGGTACAAGAACCCGCCCCTCCGGCGATTTAGTTCGAGCGATTGCAAGCATGCCTATCGACTGAACAACCCCATCGAATACCATAATGGTGATCTGGAGGCTTCTGTGACCTTGATTCCCATTGGGATATAGTTCCATAATCGAATCACCTAATTGTTTGTGGTTGTGTGTGTCTTTATGAACCTATGTCGGTACCTCCCATGAGTAACAAATCGATACCAACAGTAACTGTCGTGCAATCTGTAGGGCGAAGTTATTTCTACCTTTGAGGAACAGTGATTTCTCTTCTAGACAAATCAAAGGAATGACACACCGTTACCATCAACAACAAGTGAAGCCAGCATTCAGGTTAGACGCTTGAACCAATACCTATAATTGTACTAGTCACAGCTTATGCAGGTATGCAAGGTGTATTCAACGCTTAAACTAGCTCTTCGGTGGGTAATCATCTCATATCGCTATTCAAGTACCGTTCTCCTAGAGAACTGAGCTGGGACATCATCGGATATAGAGACTATAAAATCGTATTATCGTTACAGTATGTACATACATATAAGCAAAATATGCCGAGAATTTACTTCTAAAACTTAACTAGTTTTTTTTTATACCCTATTCTAAGGGTATATTAATTTTGACGCATAGTTTGTAACATTGCCCGTAATATACATATTACCGTAGACCCCTAAAAGTTACTATATTTATGATCAGCATCGATAGTAATGTCGATCTAGCCATGTCCGTCCGTCCGTCCGTCTGTCGGCAAAAATTAGGCCTTTAAACTGGGCCTAGAGAGCTGAAATGTCAACCACATACTCTCTAGGGTCCCGAAATAATCAAGTTTACGAATTTTCGAAATCCGCCCACAGACACGCCCACAAACTCAAAAAAAAACAAAATTTTGGAAAAAATCGAATTTTGAGCTAGAAAGCTGACATTTTTTATATATGATCTATGACTGTTCCAATTGTGATTGCCATTGCGATCATTTGATATAGTTCATTAGTGATTACCTTAATGATTTTGCCGGTGCTGGACAGTGCGTACTGGTTTGTACATTCTGCCAATTCTTTACAAAATTCGTTTGGAAAATAGCTTAAGAAGTACTGTGTTGGGGTCTTACTATATTCATTCTCGTTATTATAATTCCTTTGGTTCGATTCAGCAAATTGAACGCGTGGAACATGAAACTCTACTTTTCGCCAAGTATACTCACGCTTAGAGGATGTAGGTGGATTGGCATCTTCTATTTCTGGCTCTGGAATGGGCAAGTTTTGAACTTCACTTTCTTGCCTTACTTCAGTTTGAGTAAACCGATCTAATCGGCTTTCTCGTTCATCATTCAAAGGTAGCTGAGAGACTCCGTCAAGGTGATCATCAATATCATCCCCATCTTCACAGTCGCTGATGTCTGAATTGTCGAAATTGTCGAACACTTCCAGAATTTCGTCTTGGGTTCTAAGAACCTTGCGTCTTATTGGTGCTGAAAAATTATGTTTGCCCACATTAGGAAGTCTCAAAATCATATGATTACCGAATGTTGCTATACGGCAACAATTATTTTCCTAAAGAAACATAGCCCTTTTCACGAATTGTTGCCGTAAGGCAACACACTATTTTAACATTTTTTTATCGTGTTCAAAGTAAGTAAAGATACTTTATTTGATTATTTTGTATAATTATAACACGTTAGAAAATATAATTAGCCTTTTTATTTCAAATTGATAACATAAGAACCAAGTAGATCTTAATTTAAAATGTGCACTTACCTGCCATTTGTTGCTTTCCGGCGACCTGGTCAACTGTCTAAATAATAATATGAAATTGGCGGGATGTTTGACAGATAGGTTTAAATTTTCTGAGAATAAAGGGTTGCTACTGCGTTTTTCTTACTTTTTGTAAGGAAATCAGTTTGTAGTTCCTTAAAGAAGAGTATTTTGTTGATGTTGTCATATGGCAACAAATACACCGAAAGGGTTAATAGTACGAATAAACTTGCGGAACCTGATTACTCGTATGCAAGAATTTATATTCATGAACTTATACTATTTTATCAGATGTGTGTTACTGATCCTGATTAGTATAAATCAGAGTCGAATTTTCAATTCAGATATCAGTTAGTCGTTGAATACACAATACTAACCAACAAAAATCACAATGAAGGTGGCTACACCTTTAATTTTATATTAAAAGAAATAAACTAACAAATTTTAACAATTTCATTCTAGTTCCCCATCGTTCTTGCACTTTTATTCGCCGCTATCTTTGCCAATGCTTATGCTGAAGCCCAGAGGGAACCCTCGTCAAAAGCCACGTTTATTGATCCGTCAAAGCAGTTTGCCGCACCTCCTATGCCTTACAAAAAGCCTAGCAATGCAAAGTAGGTTTTCGTAGTTGACAAAACGCAACAATCCTCACTATAAGCAATGTAATAAAATTTATTAAGCAATCAGCACTTAATCACCAGGATGGATGTTTAATTATTTTTGAAGTGTTTTTACTATTATGACATTGCAGTACTTATTTTTTTTTTTTTTTGGCTATATAACGGTTCGACCGTGTAAGCATCACACAACTTTGTAGACCAGTCAGTCCTATGGCGAAAAAAATTTCCCATTGGTTTCCCTGTCCATTTTTGAACATTTTTGGACTCTAACAATATAACACACGTTTTAAATTTTTGCCAAAACGCCCCCAAACGTTGAAGTAAACATAGGGACGGGCTACAGTCCGCTTGGGCGAACAGTTGGATACCCTATTCTTATTCCTATCCCTCATAAGTGGGCGTGACAAAAGTCTAAGTATTGTCGAATTGTTAAGAACGCTCTACATATTTTGTTATATAACATTTAAAGGATTTTAGCGAAACTGCTTTGACGGATCAATAAACGTGGCTTTTGACGAGGGTTCCCTCTGGGCTTCAGCATAAGCATTGGCAAAGATAGCGGCGAATAAAAGTGCAAGAACGATGGGGAACTAGAATGAAATTGTTAAAATTTGTTAGTTTATTTCTTTTAATATAAAATTAAAGGTGTAGCCACCTTCATTGTGATTTTTGTTGGTTAGTATTGTGTATTCAACGACTAACTGATATCTGAATTGAAAATTCGACTCTGATTTATACTAATCAGGATCAGTAACACACATCTGATAAAATAGTATAAGTTCATGAATATAAATTCTTGCATACGAGTAATCAGGTTCCGCAAGTTTATTCGTACTATTAACCCTTTCGGTGTATTTGTTGCCATATGACAACATCAACAAAATACTCTTTTTTAAGGAACTACAAACTGATTTCCTTACAAAAAGTAAGAAAAACGCAGTAGCAACCCTTTATTCTCAGAGAATTTAAACCTATCTGTCAAACATCCCGCCAATTTCATATTATTATTTAGACAGTTGACCAGGTCGCCGGAAAGCAACAAATGGCAGGTAAGTGCACATTTTAAATTAAGATCTACTTGGTTCTTATGTTATCAATTTGAAATAAAAAGGCTAATTATATTTTCTAACGTGTTATAATTATACAAAATAATCAAATAAAGTATCTTTACTTACTTTGAACACGATAAAAAAATGTTAAAATAGTGTGTTGCCTTACGGCAACAATTCGTGAAAAGGGCTATGTTTCTTTAGGAAAATAATTGTTGCCGTATAGCAACATTCGGTAATCATATGATTTTGAGACTTCCTAATGTGGGCAAACATAATTTTTCAGCACCAATAAGACGCAAGGTTCTTAGAACCCAAGACGAAATTCTGGAAGTGTTCGACAATTTCGACAATTCAGACATCAGCGACTGTGAAGATGGGGATGATATTGATGATCACCTTGACGGAGTCTCTCAGCTACCTTTGAATGATGAACGAGAAAGCCGATTAGATCGGTTTACTCAAACTGAAGTAAGGCAAGAAAGTGAAGTTCAAAACTTGCCCATTCCAGAGCCAGAAATAGAAGATGCCAATCCACCTAAATCCTCTAAGCGTGAGTATACTTGGCGAAAAGTAGAGTTTCATGTTCCACGCGTTCAATTTGCTGAATCGAACCAAAGGAATTATAATAACGAGAATGAATATAGTAAGACCCCAACACAGTACTTCTTAAGCTATTTTCCAAACGAATTTTGTAAAGAATTGGCAGAATGTACAAACCAGTACGCACTGTCCAGCACCGGCAAAATCATTAAGGTAATCACTAATGAACTATATCAAATGATCGCAATGGCAATCACAATTGGAACCTTGGGTTTTCCACGCATTAAAATGTATTGGAAAAAGTCAACCATGGTCCCCGTAATTTCCGAAACAATGTCAAGGCATCGATTTCATTTGATAAGGAATAATCTGCACTTTTCAAATGTCAGTAGCCCCACAGACAAGTTGTGGAAAGTTCGTCCTCTATTGAACACTATTCGCCAAAAATGTCATTCCTAAACAGGAATTCGTATGCATTGACGAAATGATGGTTCCATTCAAAGGAAACACTTCCCTGAAGCAATATATGCCCAAGAAGCCAAACAAGTGGGGAATGAAAATCTTCGTGCTCTGCAGTACGGATGGCACCGTTCATGATTTTGAAGTGTACCAGGGAAAGGGTACAATTGTGGGGAACTACAGCATGGGTCTCTCATCAAACATAGTGTTACGACTTAGCGAATCCATTCCCAAGGATAACGGACATAAGATTATGTTTGATAACTTCTTCACAAATATTCCTTTGTTGGAGCAGTTAAAGTCTCAGGGAATATATGCTACAGGAACGTTACGTGCGAATAGAACATGTGGTGCATCCAAAACTATGCAAGGTGAGAAAGAATTGATGAAACGTGGGAGAGGAAGCTACGACCATAGGACTGAGGCCAATTCTAATATTTTTGTTTTGCGTTGGATGGATAGTGGTGCAGTTCTTCTGGCTTCAACTATATATGGCTCCTTTCCGCTTTCACAGGTGAAGCGTTTCAGTGCTGAGCAAAAAAAATGTTTAGACATTCAGCGGCCGGAGATTGTTTATCAATACAATAAGCATATGGGTGGTATCGATAAAATGGATTTCCTGATATCACTCTATAGAATTCAAATAAGATCTAAAAAGTGGACTCTGAAACTTTTTGACCACACGATCGATTTGGCGATATGCAATTCATGGCTCGAATACCGCAGAAATATGTTAGCGAAAGGGGAGTGAATATATATGGATCTATTGGACTTCAGAGGAGAAGTTGTTGAGGGTCTGCTATACTCAGCAGAAACTATACCCTTACGCAAACGAGGACGCCCACGCAACATAGCAAGCGATGAAGAAATGATTCCGAGTTCAAAAAGGAAGTCGTTTGAAATTCGACCAGGCATATCGGTACGATACGATGGATTTGAGCACTGGCCAGTTTATACTGCGATAAGAGGAAGGTGCAAAGAACTGAATTGCACTGGTATGTCAAGACTGAGATGTAAAAAATGTGATGTTCATCTCTGTACTCCAAGTGAAACTAAAAACTGTTTTGAACAGTTTCATTCGAAGCACTGATAGGTTATTTTGAAGGCAATACCTTATATTCCTGATATTATATATCTGATACGTAATTTTGAAACCTTATTTTTAATTATTATTAATTAGTTTTTATAGCAGGAATTTCTTTGCTAATGCTAAGTTTTGAATTGAATGTAAAATTGTATTTAATTTTTACACCGGCTTTACTGCTCAGTACAAAATGAATTAAAAATTATAATTTTATATTAATTTAACTTTTTAATTACTTGAATTATTTATCGCTTGCTATTATTTATTTATTTATTTTGTTTTTTTTTATAAAATGTTATTGTTAAAACTGAAATAAAATTAAAAAAAAAATTACCCTACGGTTTTCATGGGTTTTTTTTACTACTCAAACTCAAAATTGTTGCCGTTTGGTAACACCTCCTTGAAGTGTCCTTGAGCATTCTGCAACTATTTTTTTTTTAATTGGTTTCTAATCCCGAAATAAGTCAGAAATATGATGCAATATATTTTTGTGCTATATATTCAAAAATTGTACCGAAAGGGTTAAGAAACTTAAATAGAATTTTTATGAAAAATAATAATAATGTCAGACAAACAAGCGAAAACAACATTTTGATGTTGCTTTTTTCAATGTCGCTTGCATTGGACAAATAAAGAAATCTTTTTCAGCTCTAGAGTACGAGATTAACACCTACTTGCACTTACACCAAATCATTTGACGTAGGCTAAGTATATGTACCAGTACCCGGCCAGCTTGCTATTTTTTTTTTACTTTAATGGAGGTTATCTCACAACAACTTGTAATTGCTATCACCTGGATTGGAGCCTGGAGTTGCGGCGCTGTTTCGGGATGGTCTCAACCGCTCAACAGACTCCTTTTTTGGGTGGGCTGGTACATTGTATTCATTATTCTCGAAAACCAGCGTCTTATCAGGCCAGCACACTACGGACTACAACCGAAGCCACAAGTTAAGCATTGCCTGAATGGGATATGATTGTTTAACTGTTTTAATGAAAAGACCAACATTTTTCTTAGCGATCACAAAGTGTATTATAGTTCATTCGGTTTCTTTCAACTACCCCATAGTATTCTTCTTCTTCTTCTTTCTTTAATGGCGGTTAGGCTATGATCAGGATTAAAGGGATCGTAATTCCCCCACTTAACTGTATCCCTACTGGTCCGCCTGCAAGGTTCACCGGCTGACCCCAGAAAATAACGACAGGCCTCCAGATTTTGAATCATTTCATTACTGAGGCCAATCAAATGCTGGTGTTGCTGCATTTATGTGATCCAGGAGTTGTTAGGCCTGCCTCTCTTTCGCATTTGTTTCGGAACGTTGATTGATATTGCCTTTTTGACAGTTTTCGTAGGAAATCTGCTTTGAACATTTGAGGTGGCAATGGTGCGATGGTAGTGTACTCGCAAAGTGATTGGCAGGTCGTGTGCTCGAGCCATGCTTTGCAAAATTGAATACACACACCAATTCAAATATCCCTTAAGCAATTAAGGCACCACCTGTGGAGATAAAAACCCTTACTTATTTACTTAGGTGGCGCTACAGTCTGGGGTGGACCTGGGCCTCAACCAATACGCCTCTCCAGTTAGCACGATCTTTGGCTAACTGCCTCCAGTTGCACACTCCAAGTTGGTTGAGATCCCCTTCCACTTGCGCGCCCCACCTAAGGCGAGGTCTTCCTCTACTGCGTTGTCCCTCCGGGTTGGAATCGAAGACTCTTCGGGCCGGAGCGTTTGTGTCCATTCGCTCTACATATCCTAGCCATCTTAGTCGACTTATTCGCACTTTTTTGACCAGGTCGATGTCGCTGTACAGCTCGTAGAGTTCGGTGTTAAATCTCCTCCTCCAAAGCCCGTCAACGCAAACGGGACCGAAAATCACTCGAAGAAAACGACCAAGGAGATCTTCATCCGCTTTTGCTAATGTCCACGCTTCTGCGCCGTAGAGCAGGACTGGTATGATGAGGGTCTTATACAAAGTCTCCTTAGTATTTCTTGACAAGGCCTTACTAGTCAATTGCCTTCTTAGGCCAAAGAAACAGCGGTTGGCAAGTGTAATTCTTCGTTTGATTTCTGATGTGATGTCGTTTTCAGAATATATAGCGGAGCCAAGGTAGACAAAGTCCCTAACTACCGCAAAGTTGTAGCTGTCTATCGTGACGTTCTGTCCGATTCGTCGATGTTGTGTGTCCCTTCTTGTTGACAGCATATACTTGGTTTTGCCCTCATTCCCCACTAAACCCATTTTTGCCGCTTCTGTGCTAATACTTGCAAACGCACCAGTGACAGCTCGCTGAGTTCTGCCAATTATGTCAATGTCGTCAGCATATGCAAGTGTTGGCTTGCGAGTTTCGCACAATTTTCTCAAGTATGATGTTGAAAAAGTCACATGACAGCGCATCACCTTGTCTAAATCCTTTTTTGACATCAAAGGTCTCGGTGAGATTGTTTCCGACCTTTATGGAGCAGCGGGCGTTCTCCATCGTCATTCTGCACAATCAAGAAAAGTTTGGCAGGGATGCCAAAACTAGACATGGCTCTGTATAGCTCGTCTCTATAGAGGCTGTCATATGCGGCCTTAAAATCGATAATTGTGGGTATCGATTTGGACTTCTTGGGTTTTCTGCAGCATCTGCCTTAGTATGAATATCTGATCGGTCGTGGACTTACCGGGCCTAAAACTGCACTGGTAGGGACCAATCAGGCCGTTGACGAATGGTTTCAGGCGTTCACACAGTACAGCAGACATGACCTTATAGGCAGTATTCAGGAGACTGATGCCTCTATAGTTGGCGCAGTTTAGAGGGTCTCCTTTCTTGTGGATCGGGCATCTCAAACGATGAGAGACACGCTCAGTTAAAAACTCACTACTATGCTCTTTCACCAAAGCGTTTTCTTGTAGTTATATTGCGTTTCAGTCTACGCCTTCTGCCTACTATCATTGACCTTTTGCAGATTAAACAAAATCACATCTGTTTGTCTTTGCGAAATCTTATCGCCGAGGGCGTTAAATTTAAATCTTAATTCTATTTGCTGCGAGTATTTTAAAGAAATTATGCCTCGAGTTGATTAACATTCGCTTGTTACTTTCACAGATAGAATTTGCAATTATCTTCCTTCCAAGTACACACCAAGTGAGTCAACAGTTCGCCAATGCGCTAACTGACTCAGTCACTGCGTTTCAATGTTTCTACTTTAATTAACCCACACCAAATGAGTAAGAACCGCCTACTATGACAGTCAGTTCTCTGCTTAGTGGCAAATTAGGAGACATTTAAAGAAATTATAAAAATTTTATAAGATTACAACTGTCCAACAAACATATTAATCTGAATAATTGCGTAGGAATGACTTCTCATAAATTTGTTTTTTATGTTTACTTATTTATTAATAGATCTAAGACAGATACTCGCATATTTCTTAGCTAATTATTTATGCAAATCGTATGCATTTATTTCGGTAAAAACTCACTTATAGAAAAGTATTTTATTTTTATTTTTGGCACATATGAGCATATTCTTCTGCGCTTTAACAATTATTTAAATTGTAAATGCATACATGCCCAATTACTGTTAAAGCTAACATTTTTTGTTTAATAAATTGAATTTTTCTTTTAATTGATAAATCATTGGTTATTTATTTCTTTGAGATTTTATTAGGTAAAAAAATTGGAAATTGCTACCTAAGTGCAATCATCAAAATTTCAACTTTTTCTATTCATAAAATATTTTTAGTAAAATAGAAATTCTATTGCTAATGGTGATGTTATCGAGTGATTTAATTGCTGACGATGTCATCTATTAGGAATTATTTAGTCGTGCTGGTGAAGCAAAGGAAAGATCTGTCCGACTATCTGCGAAATGTTATTATTTTCCGAATATTATTTGTGAATATTTCAAAAGACCTTATGGTGCGCGAGTTATAATATTTAACTCTACGAAATAAAATACTAAAACAATTTAATAATTATGTACGTCTGTTTATTAGGACGTCTTCCACACAACTGCTGTGTTAACTTAAAAACTAACAAAATATCACCTACAGCTACAATTATTCGAGGTTAGCGGTTGTTATCTCTGCAATTGATATGCCGCTAGCCCAAACTAGGGCAAGAGTTTGGTGCAACAATACATCGGAGGTTAGCGGTTGTTATCACTGCATTCGATATGCCGCTAGCCCAAACTAGAGAAAGAGTTTGGTGCAACAATACATCGGAGGTTAGCGGTTGTTATCACTGCATTTGATATGCCGCTAGCCCAAACTAGAGAAAGAGTTTGGTGCAATTCCATTACGGGACAGTTAACGTTGCTTCTTCTTCTTTTTGGCGTTTGCAACCAAACCCAGGCCAACTTGTTGTCTAGCTGATGTTTGATGTTTCCGTTACGTGTTTACATATATTACTGTTGTACTTTGGAGATGGTAGCAATTATGATGATGGTGATGCTGATGGTGATGCTGATGGTGTTGATATGCACGTAACTCGCGCTATCATAATAATTCCTCCAATACTGTGCATCCCTTTAGTACTGAATGATTTCGGTTTTAATGAAGATGAAGACAACCACCATCGTCAAATAAGCATGCTCTAAAAAACACGCCGGATAGTTTGGGAAGCCGAATGCGGAAAATAATTATGGGAATACCCTACTTATTTAGTGGAAAAATACCACATTCGTAACTCCCGAAAGTAAGGTTGTCGCAAATACGGTTACAAATAGGGATGTTACGGAGGTGGTTTTACCGGAGTCGGAGTCGGAGTCGGAAGCCCCATACCGACCCCCGCGGAGTCGGAGGCGAGAGTCTTACGAAGACACAAATTATTGAAATATAAAATTTGAAAAAATACATTTTTATTAGAAAATTAACAAAAAAAAAATACAAAATTGTATTGTCACTTAATAGAATTACAAACTAATAGTCAATGGTCATTGTGAAAATGTGCATTTTATGATTATTGCTTATTAAAATAATTCTTAGAATTACATAGGTCGGCTTACGGCTGGAGATATGGTATAAGGTATCTATTGGTGGACATCCGGTGATTGGGTGCTCGGTGATCGTGGGAATGTAACTCACGCACTCTCAACTTTAATGCAAATTTCGCCTACTCATGTAAAATAAAGAGGAGAGTTTAAAGACAGTCGTATTGTAACATGTCGCAACTCGATAATTCTTTGTCGTTCATGTTCATCGGCCGTCACTCGTCACCGATGCAGGTCCGAAAAACCTCCGATGTGATTATATCGGAACCGAAGCCGGATTCAGAGGTGCAATTTAAACCGGAAGTTCTGACAAATCGGATTCGGAGTCAAAGCTCCGTATCATTCCTATACAAACACCGAAAGTGGGTCAAAGGCCTTTCAGGTACTATAGCAGGAGTGGCACGCTTGTGGTTGCACAGCATCGGCTCGTCGGTGGGAGGGATCTCACTGCCTTATATTTGTTCGCGGACAAATCACTTATCGTGCATGGAAGGAACAAATAAATTTAAATACCCGCATAACGGAAGTAAAAAAAGAAAACAATACTCCAAGAAGGTAACAAGTAAACTGAAAGAAAATCTGGGTGAAAGAACCGAGTCGGATTTATTTATGATGACGCAGTTTCATTATGATGTCTTGGCGAACCCGCCCTTTGTATGTGGCTATTGCCATACACACCATGGCCATCCTGTTGCCGGAATTTGTCAGTATAGCGCCTTAATCGATCTCTCTTTATGTAGCACTGATCACATTTCAACGATTAAAAAGTGTTGATTAGAGATCCATTATAAGTAAACTTCGATTCACATTTACTTTAATTAAATGCATTCATTTTTTATTGAAATATGACATAGGAAAATTAAAACTGAAAATGGAATGCAGCACTCTATATCTATGTGATTTAATAATAATAATAATGTAACGATTTGGGAATCAATTAAAGAACACATTTAAGATCTATTGTAATTTTACCAATTTATCGAACTGGATAAAGTGTGAATGTACTGTAGTGAAATGTGCATATTCAATGCTTTTTGCTTAAACTAATTCAGGTTATTCAAAATTTAATTTTAGATTCAATTTGGGGAAAAAAGAATTTAGAAATATAATTTTTCTCAAATAAAATTATTAAACAAGGTAAAGCCAAAGAAAATGTATGTTTTTTTGGTACTCAAGTTTTTGTATGTGTTGCTCCGAATTTTGTGCACAAACTTCGTCTCGATGCATGTTATTATTTCAGGTTAGGTTTTTCATTAATATCAAATTTCTGTGGCTTTTAACAAATCATATGGGTAAGTATTTAAATTAATAAATTAGGTAAGGCAGGTTTACGCCTTAGGGTATTTTAATTCACACTAATTATTTTTTATTAATTAATGTTTTGTTGAGCTTTTATAGGTAAATTCACATAGAAACCTTTTGTGTAGTTAAAGGTTTTTGTTTAATTTAAGTAGGAACATTTACAGTGGTCTTACAAGTAGGTATTTAAATGCATGGAAATTTCACGTCTAGTGTGTGTTGTGAGTAATTTTTATTGTTGAATCTTTTGTTGTAGTTATATAGGAGGGTATTCCAAATTTGGTGTTTAGAGTAAATGTCCATTTATGAGGTTATGATAGACAATGGAGTATGGGGTAATAATTTGCAAGACACGCGACACCCTCGAAGCCGAAACGCGAATGTTTTAAAAGAGTCATCCGGGTTTTGCTAGAGGTTAAAACAGGGTTTATAAATACAAAATTTTATAAAAGAAAACTGAGCTTTCACCTCGATTATTTATGATTGATTTGCGCCGCGTGTGTTTTTTTTTATACAATCCCTTATTAATCCAGTAAATTGTTCCCATTGAGTATATTCTTGGGTTGCCGCCTATTTGCAATATCAAATTCTTTCTCCATCAATGACTATTTTGGTGACTAAACGGAAATTCAGTTAACAAAATCGCCCAAACCTCAAAAGGAAAAAAAAAACTTACACCAAAGCACACGACACGACCTGTCTTAGCTGAAGTACAAGAATTGAAAGAGGGAGATGCTCTCTGACGGCCAAATATAACTGCTCAAAGAGCGGCGCGACGTAAGAATTAGAAATTTGACAGTTACTGGAAAGTGGAATTTCGTAATTGTCAGAACAAGGTGATATTAGGTAAAAAGTATGTGCTCTGATAATTTCCGGTTTGTGTCATTTCCAAATCATGAGGGCAAGTTTTTTTGAAAATTGTACTATCATACAAAATGTATGAGATACGCCACAAGGTACTACAACTTTCCGTAAATCAATCGATCGAGCAACGGCGAACCCAACCATGGGATCAGTAAGGATGCAGTGAAGTGGGAGTGTTATGATCCCTTTAGTCACGATCATGACCTCGTCGTTAAAGAAAAGAAGAGCCGATCGAACATTCGAGGGCAGTAGATTTTTCGGCATAACAGTGGATAAATTCAATAGGGAAAAGCTATTCGCCAAATTTTGGTGGCTTGTTGAGGGGGGAGTGGTCAACATGCCCTCCCAAGACGGTGCGTCACTCTAGATAACATTCTCTTAGTTTATTAGTTAGAGTAAGTTAGCCAGGGCGTTTCTGGGAGAGGACGGGCTTGCCAACTTGTGGTGGTGCTTCCGGGAGGTGACTGACGCTGTAAGGCTTCAGTCGGCTCACGGCGGCGCGGGTACACGTTGACGACTGCCAGGCGCTCGGAAAGCGACTGGGATTTTGACCACTTGTTGCGCAAGGCAACACGTGCTCAGAATCCTAATTATAGTTAGAATATGTTCAGTAGTTTAAGTACGCAGAGTAGGTAGTTTGTAATTTGATTTTATATAAAAATATAAAATTTGATAAAAATTACGAGTTTTGAAATTTTTTCTCGACGATAATATAAATGTAAGATAACCTAGTTAAATAGTTTTTAGGCCGAAAGGCAACAATTATAAGGCTATAGTTCAGTTTAGGATGTCTGAATAAGGAATATTAATTTAGAATAAGTATCCTGTTAATTTTAAGTTAGATTTAATCAATTTTGTCTAGTATGTAAATTGATATCTATTAAACAATACAAAATTGATTTAAAATTCGAAAAAAGTGTGTTGGAATACTAATATAAAGGTCTGAGGTTCAAATCCTGCCGGGGCCAAGTAACATTGTAAAGTTTTCTTCCACTGCCCTATCTCTTGCGAACGTCTGACAAACATCCAAGAATATCAATTGTCATGAGAAGCTTTGCCCTTCCCTTTCCACTTGCACAAGCAAAAGGTATGTTCATTTTTTTTGTTTGGTGATAAAATCATTAATTAATAATTAAATAACAAAAGTATCTCATGATTACGACCCCACTCTGCGGTGAGACATCCCATCTAGGCAATTATAATCCCAGCAACACAGACAACATCCTCCCGCAAGTTTGCATGCGAATTCGTGAGCGAATTTTTAATAATAGAAGAATGCAAAATCATAAAAAAGAGGCAGGCTTAAGAGCGCCTTGATCACATCGCAAACGCAATGATACCGGCATTTGAAACAAGATAAAACTACCGGAAAATAAGAATCTTAGAACTCTGTAAAAATATATCGAAAATGAACCAATTTGGGTTACTCGTTCGCTGTTGGCTCAGGACGCGAAATAAGATGGAATTATGTTTCTCATTCATTCCCACGAATTTTTGGCTAATGAATCCTATGGAGTAATACGTCACAGAACCTATCTCGAACAAATAGATCGCAACCGGCTCAGTTGGTTTCTTTTTTTTTTATATAATTAGCGTGCGCTAAGTGGATTTTTTTTTATTTTTCTGTAATTGATACAGTACCCTTATAACGTTGCCACAGCGCAGGCATTTTTCGTTGCTGCAAGCAGCACCCAGCGAATGATTCATTGCCTGTTTTTGGGTGCTGCTTACTACTGAAAGAATAGGAGGATAGGAAAGAAGTTTCTGGTGCGATAGGCTTTTTATCCGGTTTGCCCGATCCACAAGAAAGGAGACCCTCTAAACTGCGCTAACTATAGAGGCATCAGTCTCCTGAATACTGCCTATAAGATCATGTCTGCTGTACTGTGTGACGCCTGAAACCATTCGTCAACGACCTGATTGGTCCCTACCAGTGCGGTTTTAGGCCCGGTAAGTCCACGACCGATCAGATATTCACACTACGGCAGATCCTCGAGAAAACCCAAGAAGTCCAAATCGATACCCACCATCTTTTTATCGCATATGACAGCATCTATAGAGACGAGCTATACAGAGCCATGTCTAGTTTCAGCATCCCTGCCAAACTTCTCTGATTGTGCAGAATGACGATGGAGAACGCCCGCTGCTCCATAAAGGTCGGAAACAATCTCACCGAGACCTTTGATGTCAAAAAAGGATTTAGACAAGGTGATGCGCTGTCATGTGACTTCCTCAACATCATACTTGAGAAAATTGTGCGAAACTCGCAAGCCAACACTTGCATATGCTGACGACATTGACATAATTGGGAGAACTCAGCGAGCTGTCACTGGTGCGTTTGCAAGTATTAGCACAGAAGCGGCAAAAATGGGTTTAGTGGGGAATGAGGGCAAAACCAAGTATATGCTGTCAACAAGAAGGGACACACAACAGCGACGAATCGGACAGTACGTCACGATAGACAGATACAACTTTGAGGTATTTAGGGACTTTATCTACCTTGGCTCCGCTATAAATTCTGAAAACGACATCACATCAGAAATCAAACGAAGAATTACACTTGCCAACCGCTGTTTCTTTGGCCTAAGAAGGCAATTGACTAGTAAGGACCTGTCAAGAAACACTAAGGAGACTTTGTATAAGACCCTCATCAGTCCTGCTCTACGGCGCGGAAGCGTGGACATTAGCAAAAGCGGATGAAGATCTCCTTGGTCGTTTCGAACGCAAAATTCTTCGAGTGATTTTCGGTCACGTCTGCGTTGACGGGCTTTGGAGGAGGAGATTTAACACCGAACTCTACGAGCTGTACAGCGACATCGACCAACGCTCCGGTCCGAAGAGTCCTTGATTCCAACCCGGAGGGACAACACAGTAGAGAAAGACCTTGCTTTAGGTGGCGCGCGCAAGTGGAAGGGGATCTCCACCAACTTGGAGTGCGCAACTGAAGGCAGTTAACCAAAGATCGTGCTAACTGGAGAGGCGTATTGGTTCAGGCCCAGGTCCACCCCGGGACTGTAGCGCCACCTAAGTAAATAAGTAAGTGTATCTCATAAATTTCGAATTTTAAACGCTGTCATTGTGTCTAAGATAATTGCAGGTAGGTAAAGGGCACTATTAGGTTATCTTAATTTTTTATGTTTCAGCATAGCTGTCCGCTCGCTGCTTATTGGCGATTAGTAATAAAGTCAGTGAGAGAGAACCTGCCAGTGACCTTGGCAAGGCGAAGGATATAAGTTCTATATCCCCCATCTCATCTTCGTTGACGAATTGTTTACCTATAGTGTTGAGCCTGGTTCTGGCGAAAGCAGGACATTCACAGATGAAGTGAGATGCTGTTGCATCCGCCTCTAGGCAGCACTGACATAGGCCCGAGCTCCTAATGTGGATGATCTTTAGGTGCTCGTTAAGAGGACTGAAACCAGTGACGAGACCAACCAAGGATCTCAAGTCTTTCCTATTTAGTCCAAGCAAAAACTTAGCTCTGCTGATTTTTGGACCGTCTGCAAGCTTCTTCGAATACCTGAATGGGAGCAGGTCATGCCAGTATTCGGAATGTTGTTGGCGTAGAGCCTCAGCCATTTCACGTTTGTGGACGGATGAGCAGCATCCTATGGATGGTTGTGGGCCAATGAAGGCTGTTGAAGAGCCCTTCCCGGCCAGAGCATCCGCTCTTTCATTACCCTAGATACCTGTGTGCCCAGGAACGCAGGCAAGTGATACCCAGTTTCATCTTTCCAGACAGTTAAGCTAATCAATGGTTTCCTCAACGATTTTTGAGAGAGCCAGCCGAAGCGGCTTGGCTATCTGAGCAGATGTATAAGGTTTTACCCTTAATCTTTCTCCTTAACAGGATATTGGCGGCAGTGGCAATTGCAAAGATTTCTGCCTGAAAAACAGTTGTTTGTCTACCCAAGGCTGCAGATAGATTTATCCGACAGTCTCTAGAGTAGACCCCGGCTCCGGAGATACCGTCAATGAGTGCGCCATCCGTATAGACAATGACATCACCCGGCCTAAAGCCATTCCA
The DNA here is from genome assembly GCA_949715645.1 of Portevinia maculata. Lineage (NCBI taxonomy): Eukaryota > Metazoa > Arthropoda > Insecta > Diptera > Syrphidae > Portevinia > Portevinia maculata. The sequence goes on along the minus strand of OX454526.1, from coordinate 78,069,396 downwards.
CCCATCACTGTTCTATTCCTGCCGTTCAGGGAGGATGACTTGAAAACGGCGCTTAAAGATTTGCTTCGTGCACACAGCGTCAAGTGCTCCTCCCCGATGGCCAGGTAGGCTGTCATAGAGAGCTCTGTACCTAGCACCTCTGGTCCCATCGCCGAGGTTGACCTGCCGTCCAAGTACTACACACATACGGTGAAGAGATTTTCTGGCCTCACTCTCAGCAAGGAACTGCAAGTTAGGTAATTAGAGCAACACTCCATAACAGCAGTGGGAGTTCCTCTCATCGCACCTGTAATGCATAAGCACGCAAGGTGCGGTAGCTTCGTCAGTTGACGTTTGAGGATGTGAGCTCTAGGCCACCATACAATCGCACCATACATAAGGTATGGCCTAATGATGCACGTGTAAATCCAGTGAACCAGGGGACCAGGGGCTAAGTCCCCAGGTTCTGCTGAACATCCTACGGAACTGCCAGAGAATGTTAGTTGCCTTCGTAATTCTAGTTACCAAATGCTCAAAAAAGTTAAGCTTTGGGTCTAGAACAATACCCAGGTACTTAACCTTGCTTGATGACTTTAGTTGAGCGCCCTGGAAGTAAGGCCACCTCACTTGAGGTAATGCTCACGAACAGAACATCATCTCAATCTGCGCGGGGTTGACTGACAGAGCCTGCTCGCGACACCACTCCCAACACTGTTGAGCACTGTTTCCATCCGCTCGCAAAGAGTTGGTAAACTACTGCCGCTGACAATGATACATACTCGTACATCGTCATCGTACCCAATAACAGGGTGACCTTCCCCATTAAGTCTTCTCAGCAAGGAGTCGACCAAGAGGTTCCACAATGTAGTGGAGAGCACACCACCCTGCGCAAAGCCTTTAACAGCACGCAAAGTTCTGACATAGCCGCCAACAGCGGCAGTAACTTCTCTGCTCCTAAGCATCTCCAGGATCCATTCCACAGTTGTAGAATCGACGCCCTTTAGTGTTAAGGCAGAATCAATTCTGGAAAAAGTGGGGTTATCAAGGCACCCTCAATATCCATGAAGACAGCAAGAGCATAGATCTTGCGGTCGAGCGCCCTACGCACTGTGGCCGTCAGGTCCGTTAATGCCGTCTCAGTGGACTTGCTTTTTTGATAGTCGTGTTGGCTATCATGAATACCCAGCGAATCTGGAATGCTCTTAAGCCGTACGTCAAACAATTTTCCAAGGCCCTTTAACAGAAATGATGAAAGGCTAGTAGTCCTGGGGCTTTGGGGAGATCATAGGCGGCCTTTCCCGGTTTGGGGATGAAAACCGCCCTAGCTCTTCTCCAGGCCAAAGGAATATGCCGCAGAGCCACGCTAGATCTATAGATTCTAGTTAGCAATGTGAACAAAATCTCTATACCCTTTTGCAAGAGTATGGGATAGATGCCATCAGGTCCAGGAGCTTTGAAAGGAGAAAAGGACAGGATGATAGTTCTCGCCCTCTCCCTTGTAATAATACTCACCGCGACCCACCACTGCTCACTGGTAGCCCTACTTTTGTTTGGCCAGACACCACTATCCACGGCTTTGCAGCCAGGAAAGTGGGTTTCCATTAGCAGTTGAAGACCAAGATGTGGATGTAGTCCAAAAAGCTAAAACACGTCGAGTACATTGGCTCGGCCACATTGAGCGAATGGAAAATAATGCTCCAGCCAAGAGGATCTTCGACTCCCAGCCGTCAGCGCGGTTTCTAGGGATATTTTGGGGAAAATGTTCGTAAATATCCTTTGGAAGTGCGGTGTATTCTTGTGTAAGAATTATTTTACGATGAGGTCCTTGAAAGAAAAAAATGATATTTTTCCAAAATATCCTTTACAACCGCGCTGTATTCTTGGGACAAAATTTATTTTACCAAGAGGTCCTTGAAAACTGGAAAAAGGATTTTTTCCAAAATATAAAAATCTATCGCCTTTAAGATTATTATTGTCAACTAAAACTTTCATTAGCGAATTTCCATTTTGATTTAAAAGTGTTTAATGTGAACATTGCGTCCTAAAACGCCAACGAAAATTTCGATCAACAACGCATCACTGCACTAATGTTTGACTTTTCTGAATTTACACTATGGACAAATGTGAACTTTACTTATTGCTGACAATTTTGTATTAGGTGCTGATGCCGGCGGCAAAGCGCAGTGGTATTCAAGGTACAAATGCCAATAAGAAAATTAATATGCTCGGCAGAACATTGACAATATTTGGTAGAAACTATAATCTTATCATGAGATGGCATTCACGTTCGCATAATCTCAGTAAATGGCGACCCGCCGTTCAAACTCGTCGCTCACTGCATGACCGAAGCCTTACACGATTTTAGCAAAATTGTCGCTTAAGATAAATTTGCGGTTAGGGTTCGAGGGGAGAGTACGATAACTAGGGCACCAAAAATTGGTTTTCTATAGAAGGGTCAGAATCAAGCCCCCTCCCAAACTATGGGAGGGGGGGGGGGAGTCTATATCGACCCGTTTAGGTGGTAGGGGCAATTTTAGAAAAAAAAAATTGAATTAAAAAATTATTAAAAAACAACGGCAACACTTACAATAAAGTTCTGTACCGGTTTTGAAAGCCAGAAATCTGTTCTATAATCCCAAATTTAAATTAAATTATTTATAGAAATATTTTTTGAAAAATTCGCATGCAAACTCAAAATTTTGATAAAAAAATGAAAAAAAAAGTTTAGACCAATTTTTTTTTTTAAATTGTGAAATGAAGTGCTAAATTGACTTTTTGTGGTCAATGTCATTATAAATTCTCAATGGAACACAAACAACCGAATGGCTTTATGTGTTCTAGTTTTTGAGAAAATCAAAACTACTAAAATTCGATTTTTTTGAGATTTTTGATTTTTGTTATTTACGGTGATTTCATTTTGAGGAATAATTTTAATGTGGTTCATCTTTGTAAATAAAGTACAGCAATTCATTTAGCGTTACTCAGAATGCACCAAGAGGAGATAGAATTGCATTTCATTACGCGTCTCAATCATCAATTTGTGAGTAAGTCAGGAGTTAGTTAAAAATAGTCAAGGCAATTTTTCAATTTTCAATATATTATAAAAAGCATGTAATGTTTGTTATAACGAATGACTTTGGTAAACAATAACCTCTACCACATTTGCATAAAAAAACAATGGTATAAAATTCGAATGGTTGAAAAGGCCAAAAATAACAAAAAATGTCGTATTGGATTATTTCATTAAAAACCAAAAAAAAAAACAATTGTTTAAAAAAAGAACAATAAATAATAATATAGTCTTCGCGACGTAACAAATTCGAGGCGAATAAACTAAAATTTCTTATTAAGTAACGAAAATAAATTAGCCTTCAGTATGCAACAAAAACAACAAATTAAATAATTATTAATGAATAATAAAACTAATAAGTAAAAAAAATAAGAAAATCAGTCTTTCATTCATTCTGTAATATTAATGTGCGAGTTAAAAAATAGAAGTTACCGAACATAAGTTCTTTCTCAATACCTACTTATTGGATGAACAAATCTGTTTAACAATATTGTCGTTTTCTTTTAAATATTTTTTGAATTGAAGACAACTTAAATTGTAATTGCACTTTGCAAATAATATAGCTTTTAGGGTTTTTACATTTAGCTGGACTTTTTCGCTGGTCCATACATTGTTCATTATCGAAAAAACTTTTTCCGTGGGAGCATTTAAATCTGGTAGACACAAGCTGAATTTGACAATTTGTAAAAGGTTAGCGAAATCAATGTTTCTTGCTGAGAATTGTGGAAAAATATCCAACTCTCTAATTTGAACTAAATTTAGAAAAGATTTTAAGCAATTAAACTCATTAAATAATGCGAGTCTTGTATCGCTTCGCTTTTCCTTAACAAAAGCTGAGCTTGCTTCTACATCTGGCCAGGAAGGTACATTTCTAAGAACAACACAGGTTAAAATTTCAACTTCTTGTAAAGATGCATCGCACTGACTCAAATATTCATAGCAGGTGGTATAGATACACCGGACTAAAATTGAAATACGGGGCATTTATATGTACTTCAGAGCAAACCTCGTAACTCCTGTTTATAAAAAAGCTATAAAAGTGGTATGAAAAAGGGCGGAAATCAAAATCACGAAAAGGAGGTATGATGATTTGCAAGACTTAAAAATGTCATTACCCAAGGATTTTCACGAGTTTTACGACAACACTCCGCATCAAAACTAATAAAATTCTTGTACTAATTTATTACAATATGTGAAAATTTAGTAAATACCTAAAGCATTTTTACCTGTTAGCTACTAAATTAATACTAGTTTTCGATAAAATTTATTAAGAAGTCAGAAAGTATTGTTTAGTAGCAAACCTCATAACTCCAAGGGTAGAATGACAAAAACTTCGTGACTCCAGTAAAATAAATAGACGTAGTCGTATTGAAAAAAGCATTTTTTGTCCAAAAACTTGTGATTTTTTTACTAATCTTCATATCAATACCTATATATACTAGCTGACCCGGCAAAAGTGGTTTTTTGCCATATGAATTATTTCTAGAGTATGAAAATATATGTTTTTTATTGTAAGTGTGTGCGTGTGTGGTGTATGAGTGGAAGAGGCATGGAGCGCTGTGAATGTTGACGGAATATGAAAATAACAACACACCAAATACTATTTTTCTTAACCACTCGAGAGCATACCACAAGAACATGGTGAGCTCAAATCTAAGCCACAAACAGACATTGTTTGGCCTTGAGACTTATTAATAGTCATTGCAAATGCCAATCTTATGGGGAACTGAATGCGTTTAAATGGAATTGACACATCTGTGGGTATACGTATAATAGGGATTCGTGGAAGTAATTTACTTTCACCCCGGGATTTGCCATTTAAAATAGTGGCTTCGATAACGTTATTCATTAATTTTTTGACGACTAATCGCGTGCCGTTGCAAAGCCGTGGTGGGTTCAAATTATGAAGCAAAATAAACAGAGATCCAACTTTGAGTACTAAATTATGCGGTGGCATGCCTGGTAAATTCAATGAGCTTAAAAACTCTGTTGGAAAATGTGTAGCTTCAATGGCATCGCAAACTGCATCAACGGATTTATATGTCACCAAGTCACCTGGCAATAACTGTTGTATCTTGAGATTCAATTCGTTGACGTCCACATTTTTTGCTGCCAAAATCGCCCTTTCTGCAAGCCACTCATGATGATTGTATTGTGTGTGTATATCGGGAAATATTAGGTTAATGAGAGCATCTTGCGAATCAATGATTGTGCAGAAATCGTCCGGTAATTTTATGCATCCAGTCTCATTCTTAGTAACTTTGCTATTGCCGATATCTAACAGTTGTTTTGAGAATGTTTCAGCAGATGGATCTTGAAGCATTAGGACGCGCATATTTACTTTTAGTTGAACTTTTTCAACATAACGCCACAGTGAAGATGATTTCAAGCAAGCATTGATCTCATCAGCGTACGTTGAACGTGGAATGACGGGAAGTGTTTGTCTGAAATCACCTGAAAGGAGTAACAGAGTGCCGCCAAATAATTTGTCATTGTTTTTTATATCTTTGAATGTCCTGTGTAACGCCTCAAGAGAATGTTTGTGTGCCATAGTGCATTCATCCCAGATGATAATTTTACACTGTTTCAACACTGTGGCCATAGACGATTGTTTTTTTATGTTGCACCCAGACGCAGTGGGTTGTTTTAAATATTTAGCGGCAGCTTAAATACTGAATGAGCTGTTTTGCCTCCATCCAATAAAGTTGCCGCAATGCCAGATGATGCAACGGCCAACGCGATGCCATTATTTAATCATACTCGTATTTCAGCGAGAATAAGCGAAACAAGAAATGTTTTGCCAGTTCCACCTGGTGCATCCAAACAAAAGAATCCACCTTGTCCTGCCGAATATAATGCGCTCATAAATGTTTCTTTGTTCCTCATTCATTAGTGGAACATTACGAGTAACAATCGCTGCCATTTCTACCGTATTGTATTGAAGTTCACGATTCATGTCAGTGTTTAATAAATCAGATGTATTTCGATTTGGCGAAGGCATACCGAAATGACTGAGTGGCAAGTTGGCAATAATAATGCAATGATACTCAATGGCAATCAGTGCTTCATTGTACATAACATCGCTGAATGCTAACGTTAGATCGTTGCAACGTGTGCGATGTTGATACAGTATATCATCAGTTATCGAATCTTTGTGATTATCCCATAACGTTTCAATTCGGGCCGGGAAGCATGTAGTTAATACTATAGCGAATAGTAGACGAATTTGTTTTGCTGTACAGTTTAATGATACCTCAGCATACATACATTCCCACTGGTTTTCGTCTACCAGTTAGCAGAGTGCAAGGCATGCATCTTTATACGTTGGATGCTGATGTCCATCGACTTTACATATATCTTGAAATCACAATGGGCCGGCGACATTAACCAACAACAGTCGAAGATAAAAGCACCCAGTCTGCCTTGGATTAACTGTAAATACTCGCCCCAAGGCGTTTGATTTGAATAAACCGGGACATGTGTCAATTGCTTGAAAACGACAATTATTGGGACATGACGCTGGCCGATGCCACTATCACTGCGCCTGCGAATCAACTCAGGACACTCTTCGCAATCATAATTTCGACATGTTTTCTATCAAATCCTAAAGATTGGTGGAATAAATACAAGGATGATATGGCCGATGATATTTTGCATCGAATTCGCACTGTGACATCAGATAATGAACTGGATATGTCAGATGAAATGCGCAACAAAGCTTTGATTTTGATCGAGGATATGTGTCTGCTCATAAGTGGCAATTTGTTGTGCAAATTGGGGATGCCAAAGCCAAATCGCGCAATGCAAGACGCATTTAATCGAGAATTGGGGCGAGAAATGGATTTCAATCGAATCGCATTGAGTCAAGCTGTAAGAACAAATGTGCCAATGTTGAATCAAGAACAAAAGAAAGTGTACGATGAATTAATGCAAGCAGTCGATAACGAAAATGACGGAATATTCTTCCTTGATGCGCCCGGTGGAACTGGAAAAACATTCCTGATTTCACTGATTTTAGCTACGATTCGTTCGAGATCTGCGATTGCCTTGGCACTCGCCTCTTCTGGGATAGCGGCTACTTTGTTAGAAGGCGGTCGAACAGCTCATTCTGCATTGAAATTGCCACTGAATCTGCAAGTGGATGAAGACACTACATGCAACATTTCAAAGAACACTGCGATGGCGAAAGTACTGCAGCAATGTAAGATTATCATATGGGACGAATGCACAATGGCTCACAAACGCGCATTGAAGGCCCTGAATCGTACTTTGAAAGATTTACGTAATGATAACCGACATTTCGGTGGCGCAATGATCTTACTATCAGGCGATTTTCGTCAAACGCTGCCTGTCATTCCGAGATCAACTCCGGCAGATGAATTGAATGCTTGCTTGAAGGCGTCTGCTTTATGGCAATATGTAAAGAAATTGCATTTGAAAACGAACATGCGAGTTGCTTTAAAAATGACCAGTCCGCTGCAGAGCTCTCCAGGCAATTGTTGGCGATGGGCAATGGCGACATTCCAGCAGACTTAAACACCGGCCTGATTGAGTTTCCACAAAATTTTTGCAACTTTACAACGACACCGGAAGAACTAATCATGAATGTTTTCCCGAATATCGCTCAGAATTATGTTGGCCATGATTGACTGAGTGTAAGAGCGATTTTGGCTGCGAAAAACAAGAATGTCGATCATTTGAATTTCATCATTTAAAATCAAATAGCTGGAGAATTACATTCATATAATTCAGTCGACTCCGTGATGGATGAAAACGAAGCCACCAACTATCCCACGGAATTTTTGAATTCTTTGGATGTTTCAGGCTTTCCTCCACACAATTTGAAATTTAAAGTCGGCACAGTAATAATTTTCTTGCGCAACCTAAATGCACCAAAACTTTGCAACGGTACGCGTTTGATTGTGAAGAATCTAAAATCAAATATTATTCAAGCAACGATTTTGATTGGAAAATTTAAAGGCGAAGATGTTCTTATTCCGCGGATTCCACTTATTCAGAACGATTTGCCTTTCGTACTCGTATTTAAGCGTCTTCAATTTCCCGTAGGTCTCGCTTTTGCTATGACAATTAATAAGTCGCAAGGACAATCGCTGGATGTGTGTCTGTGTGGCATAAATCTTGAATTTTCATGTTTCTCACATGGTCAATTGCATGTGGCGCGCCCACGTGTCGGCAAACCTCGCGCTTTGTACGTGTAAGCACCCGATAATGGAAAGAAAAATGTTGTTTACCATAAAGCAGTTCAGTGAAAAAGCGGTAGGTTGGCCGACAAGTAAATCGCTACGGTTTTTGGAATTGTATTTAATTTTAATATAACTTTTAAATAAAGAATTTTAATTGACCGGATTACATGAAGCGAAAGCTCGGAATTATTAATTTCATTACCTACCTACATTAACGAATTTGGGCGGAATGAAGTTCGCCGGGTCAGCTAGCTTAGGATATAAAATAACATTGTTAACTAAAAAGCTGGACTTGATAAGAAACTTTTAAAATTTCAAATTTTGGAGTGAAGAGTTTTTCTTATTAAGCCGACGATATTAAGAAATTATATAAATTTGCTGCAGTCGTACAGTAGTACCTTGGTAATGTGAATTTTTTTATAATGCGTTACATTTTCATATCTGAAAATTTTAAATGTGCAATTTTGGGCTACGTATATGTACATATATGGTTTAGCAATAATCAAATTATTATAAGAAAGGTAATCTTTTAACGATATTGCACTCATTTAGTGCTATTCGCTTTCTCATCCACTAATGAATTTTGATACAGATTTATTTGATGACTTTTCCACCTCAAATTTAAGTAATTCTAACTGTGATAATGTTTTTAAAAATAGTTCCTTCTATAATGACAAATTTTGTATTGTACACCAGAACATTAGAAGTTTGAGAGAAAATTGTTCGTGTCTTATCACACACCTTGATTCCTTTGCTGGCATTCCTGATATTGTGTTTTTTTTTTTTTTTTTTTTTTTTTATAATTTGCGTGCGCTAAAGGGATTTCTTTTTTTTTCTGTAGTGACACAGTACCCTTATAATACAACTTGTAGTGACACAGTACACAGTACCCTTAAGTAAAACCACAGCGCAGGCATTTAGTTTGTTGCGCAAGTAGCTCCCAGCAATTCATTGCCTATTTTTGGGTGCTTCTTACTGAAAGAATAGAAGGATAGGAAAGAAGTTTGGTGCGATGGGATTTTTTTTCTCAACAGGTGGCGCCTAAATTGCTTAAGGGAGATCAGTTTTTGTTGTGTGTATTCAATTTATAAAAATCATAGCCCTGGTCGGGATTCGAACGCACGACCTGCCAATCACTTAGTGAATACACTACCATCGCACCATTGCCACCTGCAAATTTTGATATATGACTTTGAGAAAAATGATTACCTTCTGCCCGGTTTCAACTTTATTGCTAACACAAATGAAAATTACGCTGCAGGTGGAGTTGGATGTTTTGTGAAAGAGGACCACTTGATTCTTGATATAGTGCGCTTTGATTTACTGAGTGTCGATGTTTTACAGGTTTCCCTTGAAATTGATCATGTTAAGTTTGTGTTCTTATGTGCCTATAGACTGCATTATGTTTAATGTTATGTCGTTTATAAATAAGTTCTCCGACCTTTTAAATAGGGAAACATCGAAAAATTTAATTATAGTAGGTGATTTCAATATAAACATTTTGGAAAATAATGACACTGTCTCGAGCTTCTTGGATTTAGTTGCTTCGCATGGTCTAGCTTGCTTCATTAATGAGCCTATTAGGCCTTCTTCCGGGAGTTGTCTGGATCATATTTATGGGCGTCTCAGTAATGTTGCGCTCAATGAATGTGAACAGTGTGTTATGGATTTGAAAATTACTGACCACTGTATGACGGGACTTATTGCAAAAATCTCCAAAACCAGATGTGGTGTATATTCCAATTCCTTTCAAAGAAAAGCGAAAATTCATTTTAGTAGACTAAAAAATGATTTATGCTGAGTCGTGGGATGATGTTTATGCCTGTAGTGATCTTCTACTGCTTTTACAGTCTTTATTGATTGTCTTAACAAGCATATTTTATCTCGCTCTTCATCTATGTTCTCTAAAAAAATGGTTAAAAGACTTAAACCTTGGATTTCGAGTCTATTATTAAAGAAAGTCATTGACAAAAATAAACTCAGAATAAAGTGTAAAAAGAATCCTGAGAACTTGAGTCTAAAAAGAAGGTATAAAAAATTGTGTATTGAAATAAAAAAAGAAATTCCTATCTGCCGAGATAATTATTACCGTGCTCAATTTAGCTCAGCACAGGGAAATTTAAAAAATGAATGGCGAGTAGTAAATAGCTTACTTAATAAATCCACTGCTGCTAAAAAATCTACTGTGTTGCGTGTTGCTAATTCTGAAGTTAATGACAAAATTACTATTGCTAATGCTTTCAATTGTTATTTTACCAATGTTGGCTGCAGTCTACAACCCAGTCCTATCAAATCGAATTGTTGTACTTGTCCTTCCTTTAGTGGATGTTCTGAACTGTTTAATAGTAGTAGTTTTGTTTTTGAGCCCATAACTTCGATTGAAATATTAAAAGTTATTGGTACTCTACAAAATTCGACTTCGTGCGGAGCTGATGGTATGTCAAACTGTGTACTTAAAAAAATTTTGTTTTTTATAGTTGATGTCTTGGCATATGTCTTAAATCGTTGTGTGTTTGAAGGTGTCTTTCCTGAATGTCTTAAATGCGCTGATGTAATTCCTTTATTCAAAAAGGGTTCCGCTACTGAGATCGATAACTATAGGCCCATTTCGCTTCTTTCTGTCTTTAGCAAAATATTTGCAAAACTAATGAAAAATAGAATAATGACTTTTTTAAACAAAAATAGATTTTTCAATCCAAGTCAATTTGGCTTTTTAAAAGGCAAATCAGCGGAAGATGCACTCCTACAGTTTTTTTCCCTTGTAATGTCACACCTTGATAGGAAAAAGTGTACGGCTGGTTTGTTTATCGATATAACCAAAGCTTTCGACATGGTTAACCACAATCTTCTGTTGGGAAAACTGGAGAAAGCTGGATTTCGTGGTTTCATGCTCCACTGGTTTTCGTCATATCTTGCAAATAGATCGCAGAGAGTAAAGTTGGATGATATAAGGAGCGAATTATTCTTACTTAACCTGGGTGTTCCTCAAGGCTCCGTTTTAGGTCCAATTCTGTTTTTGATCTACATTAGCTAACTCTTTGCTCTTAGTTTCAAGGGTAAACCAACTGCCTTTGCTGATGACATTGGTATCACTTATGGCTTAAACAGTCCTTTGGACCTAGTTTCTGATATAAATTGGGATCTTAGTTTGTTGAGACATTGGTTTGCTGAACATCAATTAGTTATAAGCTCAAAAACAAAGATAATGTTCTTCTGCTTATCTTCTATACACACTTTGGATGTTAATGTGTACTTTCATGCACCTGAATGCCTTAGATATAAACTGTCTAGTTGCTATTGTGATTCCGGCTCTTCGTTTCCCTCTTTTTCTTATAATGTTTCCTGTAGTGATAAATGTTTCTTAATTGAAAGAGTGAATGAATTTAAATATTTGGGGCTTACTCTTGACTCTAGAATGAATTTTGTGAATCACACTAACTCATTGAAAAATTATTTCCGATGCACTCTCCGACATTTTTTTTATTTGCGTAATGTCTGCTCTACCAAGCTTTTACTGACAATCTATTATGGTATCTTTCATTCCAAGTTACAATATGAAATTGCTTGTTGGGGTGGTGTATATCGAAATAAAATTCATCCTCTGTTGGTTCTTCAAAAATACGTTCTAAGGAAAATTTGTCGAAAACCTGGTAGGCATTCTAGTTTTCCTTTGTTCTGTGCCCTGAAAATTCTTCCTGTCCGTCATTTGTATTGTTTTAAGGTGTTTAAAATATTCTTTATGAAGTCTGGTAATCTTAATTTTCGTTTAATTTCTCGTTATAATCTTCGTGGAAACCTTTCGAGCACGTTATCTGTACCCAATTTTCGCACTACTGCTTATCGTAATTTTTTCTCTGTTTGGTCTTACCGGTTATTTAATGAACTTCCTCTGTCGATCAGAACAATAGCAATTCCAGAAATGTTCTTAAAATGCGTTAAAATGTGACTCTTCAGGCTTGACAATGCAGCTTTAGAATCTGTTACTTCTAATATATTAATATATTGTTATTACAATTTCTTTTTCTGTTTAGAATTTTTTCTGTCTAAACATGTTTTCTTTTTTCTTTACTTTTTTAGTTTTTTGGGTTTTTATTACTGGGTCACCCCACCCAAATTTTAGTTTGTATAATTTATCCAATTGAAGTGACATTCTACACTATTTTATCTTTGTATATAAATACTGAATGTCACTAACCTTTCTTATACTTTCTTATTTGTTTATTTTGTATTACGTATCATTTTATGAATGAAAGAAATAAAGAATCTAAAAAAGAATCTAAAGAATCTAATATATTTAGTTTATATTGGATATATAGGATAAATTCAAAGTTTCTTTAAATCCTTATTCTGTAAATGCAAAAGCGACTTTGCATGCGCCTGACCTCGCACCTACCTCCAATCCTACATTGGTCTCAAGCAGGGGGGTTCCAGGGGGCAGCATGGCCCCTATATGTACCTCAGTGTTTATACGCCGTAATGCTGGGTGCTAGCACTGATGTATTTATGTAAGCAAGTAAAAAAACAAAAATCTCATAAAAACGTAGTTTTATTAATTTTCAATTTTCTCAAAAACTAGAAGACATAGAACCATCCGGTTTTTGTGTTCGATTCAGAATTGATAGTAACATTGACCACAAAAAGTCAATTTAGCACGGCATTTCACAATTTTGAAAAAAATTGGTCTAAACTTTTTTTTTATCAAAATTTTGAGTTTGAATGCGAATTTCTCAAAAACTATTGCCATAAAGAATTTAACTTATTTTTGGGATTATAGAACAGATTTCCGGCTTTCAAAACCGGTAAAGAACTTTATTGTAAGTGTTGCCGTTGTTTTTTTTAAAAAAAAAATTTCAATTGAAGTCTTTTTTTCTAAAATTGCGCCTACCTCCTAAACGGGACAAGATAGACCCGCCGCCTCCCATAGTAAAAAATGCTTGTTTTTCACCCTTCTACAAAAAATCGTTATCAATTCATGGCGCCCTAGTTATTGTAGGTAGGTAGGTAGGTAGGTAGGTGTGGCGGTTTGATAAGACAAACCCAATTAGCACCGAGTGCCGTTTTGATACCACAAACTCACGTAAACCTGTGTATTATCGATTGGTGGGTGAGGCTAAATCCAACCTGCGGAGTTCAGGAAAGTTATCAGTTCTTTGATACTTTTCCCAGAGACTTCCTCAAGTGAATTGAAGAAAGGGCTTCCCAATGTTCGTAGTCTGGTCCTAGCTAAAGCCGGACAGGTATATACAAAGTGAATTAGGGTTTCTTTTTCAGTTGTCACTTTGCAACTGCGGCAGTGTGTATTGTATGGGATGCCCAGCTTGGCCGCATGGTCACCTATAGGCCAGTGTCCCGTGATGATCGCTGTTATTCTTGCGATGTCTTTTCGGGTTTTACCTAGAAGGTCTGTTGTTTTTGCCTTGTTATAGTTTGGCCACGTTTTTCTGGAAATGACGCATGTAGTTAGCCTGCTCCATCTGAGGTTGGCTTTCTTGAGGTATTCTGTGGTGATATTTGCCTTAACTGCTCCGAGCGGAATGTGGACTAGTTCCGCCAGAGAGCAGTGGAGAGCTGAGCCTTGCCTGGCCAGTTCGTCGGCATGTTCGTTTCCATAAACGTTACTGTGCCCTGGAACCCAGATCAGGGTAACCTTGAACTTATCAAGCAGTGCCAGCTCATTACGGCATTCTAGTACTAACTTAGAGGATATAGTGACCGAAGCGATCGCTTTAATGGCAGCCTGACTGTCAATAAGTATGGCGATCCTTTGCCTCGGTTTTATGTTTGAGTGAAGTTTGATCTGGCGACAGGCTTCACGGATAGCCATTAGCTCCGCCTGGAATACGCTTGCAGCATCCGGCAGTCTGTACGATTTTGCGATGTTTAAGGATTCCGAAAAAACTCCCGCACCCACGCCGCAGTCCATTTTTGAACCGTCGGTATAGATTGTTTGATCGAAATCCCTTGTCACTTGTGCATATCATGAATGGCATAATCATTCTGATCTAGTAGGGATTTGAACGACGAAATGTTTTGTGAAAGACATTCTGGGAATGATGTAGTCTGTTGAAGGCGGAACTAGTTTTCTAGGTAGAGAATCTAGAATACTACTGTGGCCGTAGGGTTTCGCAGTCCAGCATCCAGACTCTCTGAGTCTGATCCCGCTGTGTGCTGTGATGTTTGTTATTATGTAGGTCAAGAGGTAAAAGATGCAGTAAGACTGTGAGTCCGTCTGACGGTGTTGACCGTAGAGCTCCCGTTGTTCCTATGCATGCCGTTCTTTGTACCTTATTAAGTTTGGTTATATTGTACTTTTTCTTTAGAGACGGCCACCATACTATTGACCCATACGTGAGAATTGGTCGTACCATGGCTGTGTACATCCACAGGGTCAATTTTGGTTACAGGCCCCACTTTTTGCCGAAGGATGCTGCAGGCATAGAAGGCTATACATGCCTCCTTTACCCGTTGTTCTATGTTTATTTTCCAGTTGAGTTTAGGATCTAGGATAACTCCTAAATACATGGCACTGGTTGAAAGGGGTAGGCGTGTGCCGTTTAGGCGAGGAAGCGTAAAGTCAGGTATGTCGGTTTTGGTGGTGAAGAGCATCAGCACAGTTTTCTCCGGGTTGACTCCCAGACCGCACTTTTTTGCCCAAGTGCTAACTTTGCTTAGAGCACTCTCCATGATTTCATTAATCACGGAGGGAAACATTCCTTACACCAATATCACCATATCGTTCGCATACCCGACTACCTTGATTCCTTCTCTGTCTAAACTTATGAGGATTTTGTTCATTACTAGGAGCCAGAGTAGGGGTGAGATGACTCCTCCTTGAGGTGTTCTCCTCCTGGCATATTTGATTATATTGCTATTTCCTAAAGCTGCTTGAATGATTCTAGTACTGAGCATGGAAACAATCCATTGACTTAAATGGTTTGCTATTCCCAGCTCCCTCAGAGACTATAGAATTGCTTCAGTGTGTACATTGTTGAAAGCTCCTTCTATGTCTAGAAAGGTAGCCAAGGTGTATTCTTTGTAGTGTAGGGATTTTTCTATCGTACGCACTACCTCGTGAAGAGCTGTTTCTGTAGATCTTCCCTTGAGGTAAGCGTGTTGAGATTTGGAGAGGAGTGAAGCTTCTATTGCCCCTCTCAGGTGGTTGTCTAGGAGACGTTCGAGCGTCTTCAGTACGAAGGAGGTCAAACTAATTGGTCTGAAATCTTTCTCAGTTTCATGACCGCGTCTACCCGCTTTTGGAATGATAACAACTCGCACTCATCTCCATGAATAGGGTACATGATTGTAGAGTATACAGTTCCTGTAAATCGATGTGAGCTTTGGAATTGCCAGTTCCAGAGATTTCTGGAGCATGATGGGCAGAATGCCGTCCAGTCCAGGCGATTTAAAGGGAGCGAAGCTGTTTATTGCCCAGGAAATTTTTTCCTCGGTAATAATGGATGTTATATTTTCCCAGGCGTCGGGTTGTGTGCGTTGTGAGCTGGATGGCTCTGCACCGTAATCATTGCATCCGGGAAAATGGGTGTTTATTAATAGTTCTAGTGATTCTGCAGTTGACTCAGCCCATTCTCCGTCCTCCTTTCTCAGAAGAGATGGGTTGGAGTGTTCTTTGGACAATATTTTGCTGAGTCTTGCGGAGTCCTTGAGGGTTTCGATGGATTGGCAGTACTCTATCCACGACTGTGTCTTAGCCGTTCTAATAGAGTTCTTGTAGATTTTAAGGCAATCTCGGTAGGGTTGCCAGTAGTTGCATTTATGGCAGATGTTAAAGGTTTCTCTAGTCAATTTTCTGAGAGCAGAGAGTTCCTTGTTCCACCAAGGGGGGAATGATTTTTTGCTATATTTGATCGGACACGAGACTTTGTACGCTACGTTGAAAGCTTTTTCAAAAGTCTCAACCTTTGTGTCGAGTTCTGAAGTGGAGGTAAATTTTTGATTGGGGGTCTTGTGTAACCTAGTCTTAATAAGTTGGTTAAACTTTGCCCAATCGGTTCTTTTGGGGTTTCGAAAAGGTTTCGGGATCTCTTCAGCGAGATCTATGTCGAAGAGTATCCAGTTGTGGTCTGAGAAAGATTTTTTACTGGATACCCTCCAATTTTTAACCTTCATAATATTGTTATTATTACAGAGCGTAACATCTATAACGTCTTCCCAGCAGTTAAAACTGTCCGTACTCGGAAAGATAAAGGTCGGGATGTTACCTTTGTTACATATTAGTAGGTTATTTTCAATAATATAATCAAAAAGAGACTCGCCGCGTTCGTTTGACTCCGAGCTGCCCCATAGCACATGCCTGGAGTTTGCATCGCAGCCCAGCAGCAGGTTGGTCCTTGTTGTTGTAATGGCGGTTATCATTGCCTGAACTTCTTCCGGCGGTACTTGCCGGTCGTGAGCCATGTAGGCGGATGCGATTAGCAGGTCGCCTCCTGCGTTCTCCATCTTAACAACTGTTAGATCGGCTGAGCTAAAATTTGGGCATAGAAAAACTTTAATATGCTTTTTAGCTAGAATGCAGGTTCTTGGCTTACCATGGTTATTATTGTTGCGGTTGTAGTTGAGGATATATCCGGTGTTGTTTAGGCCTCTTATATTGGGCCCGTTCACCCAAGGTTCTTGCACAATGCCGATGTCGATGTTTTCCTTTTTGAGGAAAACCATCAGGTTATCTGACGCACAGACTGAGTGCTTCAGATTAATCTGTACGACTTTCACCATTGATTGTTTTCGGGTGTTTGTTCGGTTAGGGTTGTAGTACGGCTCGCCTCGATCCTCATGTCCTCCAACAGCTTGTTGGCATCGTCGACTTCATCTAAGTCATCGACCTGACACGGGGACCTGAATATTTTAACTTTGGCATGCCTTATGCCAAAGCGGAGCTTGCAGCCAATCTTTTCTATGTGATCTGCGCTCTCTTCCGTCACCATTATTAGGAAGGATAGGGTGTTGTTGTGAGGTTCCTCAGCCTTGATGACTTTCCACTCATCCATGGGAACCGCAGGGTTGTGGAGCTTGAGACAGTTGATTAGCTTATCACTGTCGATGGTCATATTTGGCAGCCAAATGCGAATTCTCGGTCTCCTCGGAATCTCTCTGGCCAGGATCAGCTTAAGCTTTAAGCCGGTCCAGTCGTCACGGATCTTGTGAACGCAGCCGCTTAGGAATTCCTTGGAGAAAGCGTCTTCACACTTGATTACCCTGTAACCTCTTATGACTTCAGCTGAGTCAAAGCAGGGGAGGGGTCCGCCTTGGTTATTTAAGAGATGGTCCATTACCATCTCGGAAAGTTTATTTTCAATGGCACCCCAAACGTCAGCCACTGTCTTGCCGCTGGTAGAGAGTTCATCCACCAAAGCGACTTGTAGGTCGTCTCTGACAACCTCACTGACTGTTCGTGTCATCTGGGGTGCTGAGATTGGGTTGTGGTGCTTGGCGGTAGCCAACTTAGCAAATTTGCTTCTTTGAGGGTCAGACTTGACCTCCTCTTGTGAGCGGTTGCGTTTAGTTGCTTCCGTCTTGCGTGGTGGTTGCTCCCTGCGATTCTTATGATGAACTCATCAATAATCCGCTGGTGCTTGGGTTTTTCAGCTTGGTCCTGCGGAGTAGCCGTGCCGGCCTCTTCCTTCTTGGTAATCGTACCCAGAATGAAGATGGCCCTCTGGTACGCGCTCTTTCTGCGATTACTAGCTGATTTGTGGGTATTTACCACGCTTTTGGGCACTAGGTCGAGTGTCCTGCGCAGCGGGTGTAGAGGAAGTAGATGGTTTGTGGATAGCAGGTGTACCTACTTTGAGTGGAGCTCCGCTCAGAGTCCCCGCTTCCCAGGATTGTCTCCTGACTGGAGGCGAGCAGTTCATCTTCTGATGAAGTGCCTGGATCTTTATTTTTTTTGGTTTTTTTTCTTTTTTTTCTATTTTTTCTGTTGTTATTTGTTATTTTAGGTCCCACGAGTATGTCCGGAAGGGTTGGTCCGTCCCGGCAGAGCCGACTTACCGGGATAAGGCACTTAGATACAACCGGCCTTGCCTGGGCGCCAGAGGGGACCGTTAACTGCCAGTTCTCTTTAACCACTATCTGACCATGCAGCCCTCGGCACGGGTCGACACCTTGGCTTAAAAGTGGGATTCAGCTAGGGTTTACACCCTTCCAACACTCTGACCCAGAGTTGGTTTTGGTCCACGATGGGTTTTACAGTGGAATTTTTTAGCATCTTCACTGCTATGACCTCATTACCCCGGATCGCGAATCAATGTGGAACTTACATTGCATCGTACCGGGGCATCCCCTTATCCGCCACCCAAGGGACGCGCCTGGTAGAAGACCTACCCCCCCCCCCCCCCCCCCCCCCCCAGGCTAGTTATCATACTCGTGCCGGGTTCGATGTTAAAAAATGTCTAGCTCTAAGTTAAGACCTCAAAATGTTACCAGACAATCGGATATACTGTCATATACTCATCTCAAAATATTTCAAAATTCCATAACACTTTCCAATACAGTGATTCTAGTTAATGTTCTTAAGACTAAATTAAAGTCCATATTTTCCACGAAATTTGTTCTCACAATGGACTGAAAGTCAATGCCACGCCCACTTTGCGGGATATGAATATGGATAGGGTATCCAACAGTTTCCACAATCGGACTATAGCCTTTTCTTTTGGTTTTAACAAAGTGCCTACACGCATATAGAGTCACGGGCAACAGGTAGTTTTTGATAAAACTGTATCTGTATCTTAAGACAGAACGTTGGCACTGGTGAAGCAATAATTTATTAATTACGACATGTACATACATGCATTAATATAAAAAAAAGAAACAAATAGATAACGATAATATAAAAGAGACAAATTATGTAGGCACCTACCCACCTACGTAAAGTAAATATGTTGAGAAATTGTTCGCCTAGATTCATTCTAATGACGGTACAGAATACATTCATTTGCAAAACAATCTAGAATGTCCATTAACTAGTCATCCTTGTGGTGTAAATATGTATGTATACCCATACGATATATACCTACGTATACGTCATTGGCGTGGGAGGAGCGGTTTATTTTCATGATTTATTCATATCATAAGTCAACAATTACAAATTAAAAGAAATTCCATAAATAGATCTTTCTACAGTGATCATCACTTATTGTTGTTATTAATGCAACGCTTATAGTCATCTATTAGGTCTATTAGGTTCTAAAGTCTTTATGTTATTTGGACTCTAATTTGGTTTTGGTCAAACAAAACACCAAATACACGTATATATTATATTCTCACAACAGAGAACCAAATGAGTACCTGTTGAGTGGGTCTTATGATTCACATTGAGTTGCACTCAGGAGAAGAGTGAGAACCACTGAGAATGTTTAAAATGAAATAGGACATTGTTAGTCGAAGTTAAGATTCGAGAAAATCAATAAGTGGGTTCCCGAATGAATCATAAAAACGATGAAAATAAACAAATGACAAAATGTTGAATCAATGAAATGGAAATGATGGGGTTTCCGAAACAAGAAAGTATGACACATCGGGATATGGTCAAAAAGTCCTTGAAGGAAAAACCTATCATATACTTATATATGCCCACTTGCGACAACCCTGGTTGGTCGATTTCCTGAAATTTTTAATATATACTCTCTAGGGGCACGAAATATGCATGTGTAAAGATTTTTAATCTGCACACGGAGACCGACCCGCCCTCCATATAGTAAAAATCACTTCATCGACAAATCAAATTTGGGCTAGGAGTCAGAAATTAAGAATACATACTCTTTAGGCGCGTTTTTTTTTAAATTAACTCAGTGGCACGCCTACTATTTAAAAAAAAAAAACATTTTATTGAAGAAATCATTCGAAATGAGATTTCACCCATACTTAGATTTTTGCAACATCCACTTTTAGGGGAATCGGAATAGGAATAGGGTATCCAACAGTTCGCCCAAGCAGATTGTAGCCCTTCGCTTCTATTTTTATACCCTATTCTAAGGGTATATTAATTTTGACGCATAGTTTGTAACATACCTTAATACTGCCCGTAGACCCCCAAAAGTTACTATATTTATGATCAGCATCGATAGTAATGTCGATCTAGCCATGTCCGTCTGTCCGTCCGTCTGTCGGCAAAAATTAGACCTTTAAACTAGACCTAGAGAGCTGAAATTTTAACCATATACTCTCTAGTGTCCCGAAATAATCAAGTTTACGAATTTTTGAAATCCGCCCACAGACACAAACTCAAAAAAAAAACAAAATTTTGGAAAAAATCTATGACTTCTAAAACTGCTCGGGATAAAAAAATTTAAAAATCCGCCCACTGACACGCCCACAAATAAATAAAACAATTTTTTTTAAAACCAAAGTTTGAGCTAGGGAGCTGAAATTTATAATATATACTCTCTATGGGCCCTTTATGCTCATGTGTAAATATTTTCAAAATCCGCCCACTGACAAGCCCACAATTATTTTTTTTTTTTTTGAAAATTCAAAGTTTGAGCTACGGAGCTGAAATTTATAATATATACTCTCTAGGGGCCCTTTATTCTCATGTGTTAATTTTTTTTTTAAATCCGCCTACTGACACGCCCACAATTAAATAAAACAATTTTATTGAAACACCCAAGTTTGAGCTAGGGAGCGTTTTTTTTTTGATAAAATCCTTTAAATGTTATATAACAAAATATGTAGAGCGTTCTTAACAATTCAACCATACGTCGACTTTTGTCACGCCCACTTATGAGGGATAGGAATAAGAATAGGGTATCCAACAGTTCACCCAAGCGGACTGTAGCCCGTCGCTATGTTTTTATATTTTTTCATTCAGATTCAAAATGGCAGACACATAAGGAACATGCACTTGAAGAGTTAAATGATAAATTGAAGAATAGAAATGCAGACCTTATTAATAAATTAATTATATAGGTATACAGAAAAATAACCTTTATTATTATTTTAGTCAAAATCAATCAGTGTTTGCAACTAACTGATAGGTTTTAATCTGCTGATCTCGACGAAAAGGAGGGCTCCACTGGTGGATTTTTTTTACACTACTGTCATAACTCCTTATTAGAGCAAAAGCTATTGCCATTGAATTGGGTAACAGCGCTTGTCAATAAATGAAAACGAATTTGTATGTATGGAAGTGAAAGTAGTTGAACTGACAAACCAACTATCACTGCATCTTTAAATGACACTGACCATTTTATTGGTATCGTGTCAAATGTTTTGTCAATGATACAGAACGCACCTACTGTGCAGTGTTTTTACTTGGCAGATTCGGTTCAAAACGTCAGATCAAAATAGAAGTACTTATGACATTTCAATCAACATCAGAAGATAAAGAAACAGGAGGGGTATGTGTAAAAGAAAAAAAATATCTCAGAAAGCCTACTTTGAAATGGAGTGCGGAATCCCCTGTTTCTCTCATGCACATTTTATAATTGTTTTTTTTACAGCGATTTTGATTATAATAAAACACTTTATTAGTTTATAGTTTTATCTTCTTTTTTTTATTAGCCTCTATACTACGTTGCATAAGTTTTATGAATAAGGTTTTTGAGTTCGGAGTCATTTTAAAGCCTGCATAACTTTATGCACTACTTATATACCGCCTATGAATAAGGCTGTAAGGGAAGAGTTTAAGAAATAAAAGCTATGGAACTGAAAAGGTCATCGTCAAAGCTAAAGGACCAGGGGAAGAATTCTTGATACTTCGACCATCAGAGACAAAAAAGAGTATATTAAGCATTCAAATCTGAGCAAGTAAGGTTCGTAAAAGACTACCATCATAGCAAAATTAACAAACACATATTTAGTCAAATATGTATATACTTAAATTTGTAGCGAATTCTGTTAGGTAGAGAGATTCATGAATCATTATGACTATATTTCTTTTCAGCCCTTAATTATGGTTTGACATTCCCCAAATTTATCAAAATAATATTTAAAAATATGAAACTACTCATTCACAAATTCTTAAAACGTAAAAATCGTAGCAATTAGAACGTAAACATTGAATTTTTCTTAAATGTAGGCGTTCTGCCCACGATTAACAGGTGAGGTCATACCATTAAACATCCGAAAATGTTTTTTCTTATATCAACTGTCAAATGCAACACCACCACCGGCACAAACCACCCAGCCAGTACTCTACTCAATATGCCCGTACAGTTCGAAACAATATTTCATATGTTCGTGAATATTCTCTCAAATGAATCAGAGTTTTAAATAAAACCACTCGAGAGAGCGCCGTAAAATTCAGTCTCACACGTCAATTTGAAAAGGAAAGGAATTTTTCCCATTTCATTTAATAAGATTTTCGCGTTCATCGTGTGTGGAAGTGTGCTTGCAATTTTTCCCGTGATATTAAACTTTATTAAAAATAAAAGAAAACATACATACACATTTTTGTGCTGTGACATTTGTGTAAAATTAACTTAATACATTTTTTTAAATAATAAATAAACCAACAAACAAACCGCAATGGCTGAATCCAACAAGAGGAATATTCCCATCAAATTGGGCGATTTTAGTGTGATTGATACAGAATTCTCAAGCATTCGGGAGCGATTCGATTCTGAAATGCGCAAAATGGAAGAGGAGATGGCCAAATTCCGGTCCGAGTTGATGAATCGTGAAGCTAACTTCTTCGAAACAACAAGGTATGTTGGGTGTTTCTTTTTATTTGTGTTGTTTTATCGGTTTTGCTTAATTATGGATTGGAGTTAGGATGAAATTCCAAAAAGGCACAACGAAAGGAGGAACTATGCATTTAAAATCCCAAAATAGATATAACCATCAATTCCAGTTCCAAATCCATGGCAACGATGAATCGTTGGCTTCGTATTGATTAACTCACGCACGACGATTGTGACCAAAAATTCAAAACGAAAAATCTAAAAATAGTGCAACTTTTTGTGAGATAGCACCAGAACTTCATAGCGCCAATGTGCCAGGGAAATTTACTTTCTTTATCGTTTTGTTGCTCTCAGTTTCAATATCTATTTTGCTGGTATGTGTATGTGTGGTTTGCTTAGGGGTGGTTGATATTTACTTCATTTATTTAGATATGAAACCACGACGTCTTGGCGGGTTTTAGACATCCACATAATTAATTACAGTGGGGATTGGGGAGTAGAACACTCATTATCGATTTTCATATGCCGCTGTGCACAGAGGAACCTGTAGATTAAAGAAGATTTGTAGGCACAACTGGCTTTGAATATGGTGTGAACGTGCTTGGGCATAAAATCTTCATCTGACGATGGATTTTTTTTTTTGCAAAACAGACCTCTCGCTGGTTAGACAAATATGACATCACCGGCGATCTAGTTGCCTGTTAAAGATCACACACGTTTCTCAGACACATGGCAGTTTGATATTGAAATATGTAGAGATGTATTTTTTTGGGCTTAGGCTGTGGGAAATATTTCCTCCAAATGGTACGTTTTAAAATATGTTGTGATTGTGGTAGAATTTCTTAAGTGACCGTCTTGGCAATAAGCAGAGAGTGACACAAATCGTAGGGCAGTAGCACTGGCAAGATCAGTGGACACATCTTCCTAGTTTTTCTAGCTACGACCACGTTCATTTGATGAATTTCGTTCGAAGATGTAGTCTATAAAGGAATTCAACATTAATTAACATCTAACGATCATTTGCAGGTGCGGTGGCTTAGGGTTAGTGTGTTGGACTATTTTTTAAAGGTACCGCGCGCCGGAGCTAAGTAACATCTTAAATTATTCTACGGCGCCACCTCTTGCGAACGTCTGACGAACATCCAAGAGGTAGAGAAATTTCTCCAATTTGCCGTTCGAATTCGGCTTAAAATTGAAGGTCCCTTAAAGTTTGCACAAGCGAACTGTTGGAAAAAC
Source organism: Portevinia maculata (assembly GCA_949715645.1). Taxonomy (NCBI): domain Eukaryota; kingdom Metazoa; phylum Arthropoda; class Insecta; order Diptera; family Syrphidae; genus Portevinia; species Portevinia maculata. Next base: position 78,045,268 of record OX454526.1, on the reverse strand, counting down.
TGGGTTTAGGGCCCTGTATGGGCCGTTTTTTCCCAATATTAATTTTTTGATCATTTGCTGGACTTCCACTATGCTTTCTTGATTGGGCATTTTATTTGTTGAAGATAAATTGTTGTTTTGGTCGACAATTTGGATGACAAAAATCTGCCAGTCTGTTGTATTTGGATTGCCTTAATGGCCTGACCAACGCTTTGAGGAAGAATTAAAAAAAGGAGCGCTTAGTCCCCACTTGGCTTTGCGAAAAGATGGTGCAAGGTATTCTTTTACTTGTACTTTACAAAGTGTCTTGTTTTAGCATTTGTGTAAGTCTTCTCTTTGAGGACGACAGCCAAGTTTGGTCGCTTGTGTTAACAAATGAACGGTTACAGAATGGAAGCCACCCAAGAAAGGTTTATTGAACTGCATGTTCTAGGCTGGATCGGTTCTCTTATATTGCGTTGTGCTGAAGTCGTCAATTTATTACTCTCTTCCTTAACTTAGACGTTCTGAAGATTTCAAAAGTTTTCAACTGTTTTACATCAATGTGTAATTCGATTTTAACAAACTGATTTCTTAAGACCTTTACGTATTAAGGCAGCATCTAGTTTTGCATTTCAAACCTATCGAGGAACTATCCGTTCAGAAGAAATTCCGAAACGAAAGTCAAATCCAATCGGAACTCAGATTGCTATCGATGTATCCGCTTCGGAACAAGATAAATAAAGTATACAAACGCATTCATTTGACAGAGATTCAGGTGTTTTAGAGCCATTACAGTGTGAAAAACTTTGTGATAAATTTAATACAATTTCAAAGTAATGGCAGCATTTTCTTGTCGGAGAGCGTTGAAAGAGATTTGCCGCCGTATCTGTCAAAAAATGTTTTCTTTAACGCCTCATGTCGCATGCGGAAGTGTGCGTTGAATTTGATGGGAAAATTAGTCCGATAAATGAATCGTAATAGATACCTAGAATGGAAATTTTAAAAATTTTGTTCAAATCAAAGAAAATATCCTTCCGTACATTTACATTGATGGGACAGAATAATTGTAGCACCCGCCACCAAGATTTACTGCTTAAAACGCCACACAATTTTATTTACATTTTACCCATGTATCGGTATTTATCTATTAATTTATTGTTATCTACGTATTGCCAAGAATAAATTGCAGAGGTTAAGAAATGTGAAAGAATGTTGCTCTTCATACATAGCCGACCATAGCGAATGAACACGAATTTATATACCTTCCGTATGATAACAATTGGAAATAAAACATACATGACGAATGACCATTCTTTGTGAAATTCGGCCTTTCGTTATCTTCACCTTTTCTACACATCACAAAGTGTATCGATAACAAATATGTATGTATTAATAAAGAAGAATTTGATTGTATTCGTATGATTTGAAAGAAAATAAAGCGCCGATTACCTACTTATCTACTGCTTAAGACACGTATTTTAAAGAGTATCTATCGTTTACGTTTTGTTTGAGATTAAGTTTGAATGGGTTCATCCATTACTTATACCATATCAACATACACAAGCACATGAGATAAGCTTTCAAGTTGATAATTAAAATTCCTCTCGATCGACAACAGGTGTACTACCTTTTTCTTCTTTCCCCTTAACGGCGAAGCCATGATCAGAAACAAAGGGATCATAAACACCCCACTTTACTGCATCCATACTGGCCCGCCTGTGAAATTCGCCGGTTTGACCCCAATAAATATAAAAGACCTCCCGGTTTCGGATAACCTCGAAACTGACGCAAAATGCTGGCGGTGTTTTTCAGCCGTTTTTGGTCAGTTGGTAATCTGGAACGCTTCCGCACTCTTTTGAAAGTGTTCCATTTGCAGTCAAATGAAAGCTCCTCTCTTGAAAAGACGAGAAATTTGCTTCTGGTTTGTAATTCACAATCAAAATCAAAAGCACTCACACATTCAAACTCTAAAAAACTTCAAAATCGAAGAACGTCATTTCTGTTATGTTGCATTATTTTGGCGAGGTACACTGAAATTAATTAAGAAGTTCAATAAAAGAAATAATCATTTTATGATGATGCGGTTGTCGTTCAACTCTGAAGAAATTTGAGAAAAAAAATCACAAGTGCAGAACTTTCTTGATGATGTCGAGATATATTCAGAGAAAGACGTATCTGCGTTTGACGTCTCACAAATACAACGACACATTAACTTCAAACTCAAATAGGTGTTTGTTTGTTCCCTTGGTATCCTGGATCAAAGAGTTCTTCGCCGCGAATTTGAAACATTGTCTCAAAAATGTATAAAAATTAAAAATGTAGAAAAAATACTTTGTGGACCAATTGTGCTACAATAAGAAGTTGAAATAAATTTTTTTTTAATCAATGTATGTATACACTTAGTTTTTTTTGATAGACCGTAAATAATATCCACCTGATCAGAAAATTATTCATTGCTGTCTGAAGAGTTGAAGTCGGGATCACCTCAATTATTGTTCTAATGAACTGCTTCAATTCAGTCAAATTCCTTGATTTAGTTTTGTACACCCCTTGCTTGACATAACCCCATAAAAAAAGTCTGGTGCAGTCAGGTCTGGTGACCTTGGGGGCCAGCGGAAAGTGGAGTTTCTGGATATTAATTTGTTTAAGAATTTTCGATCGAGCTCCGCCATAACCGGTCTGGCTATTTGCGCAGTTGCTCCATCTTGCTTTAACCAAATGGTATTGAAACGGGTACTTCTTCGGTGCAGTTCTCTGTTAAAAAAAACTCCCTCAACATCTTTAAATAAGGGTTCCCATTGACAGTTACTGTTACACCGTTTTCCTCAAAGAGGTATAGCCCACAATGCATCTTGATGAAACTGCGCACCACACAGTGACTCGTTCTGGATGCAGTATCGTCTCATGGAGTATTTCTGGATTAGATTTACTCAATATACGTCAATTTTGCTTATTTACATTGCCGTTTAGATCGAAGTGGGCCTCATCAGACATAAACAAGCAATTTATCAGCGGTTGTCTTCTTCGGCCATTTCAATAATTTTTTGGCAAATTTCCCGGCGAAGAGGCGAGTACAGATGGTTTAATTTGCTTGCAATTTAGACTTTGTACGGATGGAATGGTACCGCTGCACTATCCAAATCCTCTTTTCGGTATCCCAAGCATTCATTTTAATAAATCTAAATAGTAACTTGACAAATAAAAAAAACATAAGCCTATTATTCACACAGAAAAAAAGTTATTACGTTTTGTTTTTGTAGCACGATTCGTGCGCCACCCTTTATATAAAGAAAAATCTCGTTTCGTCTTTCGAGATTTTATACTTTCCGAGGTTTTATACTTTTCGACATTTCTCCAATCTCGAATTTGCAATTATTTTTATATAAAGAAAATGATTTTAGATGATATAATTTTAAATGAACTCTTAAGTGAGAATGAGGATAAATTTGATTAGTTAGGTCCACAAGGCCAAGTACTTTTTTTTTGAAATGAGAGGATTCTCTCGATTTTGGAGATTTGACAGTTTTTATTTTTCTACACATAAAAGTTTGCAAATGGACCTAATATGCTATCTATACCAAAAAACCTCCCCTTTTTTATTTCGCAAAACACATTTCCGACATTTAAAATTGGCGCTAAATTTTTGACATTTCGGAAACAGTACCTATCCTGAAACAATAAGGTAGAATGTTTGAATAAAGTTTGACTTTCTAACGATGAATACCTCGAAGAAACAGAAAAACAGAAAAACAATGCAAGACAAACAAAATTCACCTGCATTGGGAAGAGGAAATTGGCTGGGATGGTGAAGGAACGCCCAGCCATTTGGAATTTGGAAAACAAAGAGCACTTAATATTTAGGCATTTTCGGCCTTTTGTTTTCCTTTTTTGCAAATATAGATTTACGCAAAAGTACGAAGTATATGTCTTCTACCATAGCAATTACTTCAGCTGCATATCTTCTTCTTTTGGAGATCCATTTTTAAACTAATTTTGTTGACGTTGATAAATTGCAAGTGACGCGGCCAATTAAAATGGCATTTACTGTCGTCTGCCAGAAACATACGAATTTTTGTCTTATCTATATCGTGCATACAAAAATTAGCGAGCATTTATCTTTGGTGTGGAGAGTATAATTTGAGACAAGAGTCGCTACAATTTAGCGCGAGCAGAATACTGGGCTTTACCAATAATGGTAGAAACAGATCAGTACTTCAACTTTGACTTCAACTTTGACAACCACGCCGCACGTTTTAGAACCAATGCTTTTTAATGGGATGGAACACATTAGCACGTCAGCCTCAACTTCAACTTCGACTTCAACGTTAGACGTAAATCCTAAATTTAAAGTTGAAGTTCAAACCCCACCAATCTTGAGAGGATGTTTTCAGCTTCCCCGGCATGCAAATGCTTATATATTGAGAGAATTTTCTCTCTTGTTTGTATTTTGAAAAATAATAATCTCTTTTGTTTACAACCATTTTCTGTTTGGCTCTTGAAGTTGCATTTTTCAATGTGTTTGACTCGACTTTAAACGATGAAGTTCTCGCTCCTGTCAAAGTCGAAATCGAAGTTGAAGTGTTGATCTGTTTCTACCATACCGGTGGTCTTGTTCATTTAAATTTCCCTCCCTACAGGAGTAAAAGGGACTTCAAATATAAGCTGCACACACATTTTGTTATTGGTACCGCATAGTTTAGGCCCATTGATTTGTATCATACATAAATGGATGAATATCAAAGCTCTCAAAACTTTCGTCTGACGATATCGTATACTTTGTTACGGCAAGGGAAGTGAAATAACACTTTCATGCAAACGTAACCTACGTTTAGCTAATACTACGTCTCAGCAAACACCCGATCGCTCAATCGATGTCGTTCCGATGATTAAGTTGTTTCATGTTCCTGTGAGCCACAGCTACGAGTTTGACCGAAACGGCTTGACAATAAAGATCTTACGTGATTAAGGCCAAGCTAGATCAACGGAATTTTTGACGTTTCCAAAATCACCGTATGACTGATTGGGATTTTAATTTCCCATGAATAAAACGCTAATGCTTGAGGATTGTGGGTTTCTTTCGATTGCGCAGTTTACAATTAATTATTCTGCCAAGAAGGGGGGACTACTTGCTGTTTTGCTGCCGAAATAAATTTAATTTTCACTCGAAAAAGGTTAACAATGTGCAAATATCGCTTTAAATTTGGCACTTAACATTTTGCTCCCAGATTTAAGATTTTTCGCACCCAATGAAAAACAAAAGAGATTGTTTCTTTTTTCGTTATTATGTGTGTGTGATACTTGACAGCTCGTTTGTTTTAAAAAAAGGGAGGAGAAACAAATATTTTAATTATTTTTCTTTTTCCCAGAACAAAAAACATAAATATAATATACACATATATGTATATATCTACATATAAAATAAATAAAAAAATAAAAAAAATTATTGCTATTATTATGTAATTTCTTTTCCACAGAAGCAATGTTAGAATATATTTTTGTTGAATAATTTTATTTGCCAAAAAAACTTTATTTCATTGTTAATTTTTTTTCTTGTCAACAGAAAAAAATTAAATGAAATAAATAATCACAGTGACAAAAGTAAAATACATAATGTTGGTTGTTAGTGCAAGTAGCAAGTAGGTGTTAATCTCGCCTCAAAATCGAGATTTGCAAATGTGCTCTCAATCTTAAAAGTATGGATTCTTTCTGCTCTATCGAAAGCAAAAATTGATCTCAGAACTCAGAGCGAAAAAAAGTGCTCTAAATCTTCCCAATGGAAAGCAACATTTATGCAAGAATTAAATAAACGCCATCAAAGCCCTTCCGCAAAGCGGTTTGGTGACCTTATAATGACGAATGTTTGATATATGAATATAATATTAAAATTGGAGTGAATCATCGCTGTTTAGACATAGGCATATGTTTATGTCATAAGAGAAGTTCAGACGGGGTCACAATTTATTCGGTAATAAAAAAAAAGAAAGAAAAAACATCAGCTAAGCTTATAAAACGAAGTAGGTACCTACATACCTACACACTCCATGTTTTGTATGTATTTGACTGAAGATTATCGGCAGTCGAATGATTAAAAAAGATTTTGGTGTTGAATATTAAACCCAAAATGGAGGCCAAAGTTTAATTTATTAATGTCTTCTCATTCCATTACGATGCCAGTAACAATTTTGACAGTTTCTTGTTAATGATCCCGCATACATAAATTAGAACAGGTTAGCGGGTTGGTTTCACGTGAATGCTGACAGCTGAGCATAGATACACACACAATTCAGTTTGGAACTGATATTCATGAAATACAAATAGCTTGTGCTAGAAGCGAACAGAAAGCAGTATTTAATTTGGCGATAGACATTTGGAAAGTTTCGTTACCCAAATTGTCAGCCACTAGTGAGGTTTCATATTCGAACAAGTCACACGCCTACTCAATTGACTTACCAGAGCTTTGTGCCAGCCAACATTCACTTAAGCAGCCACCCGAAATGGTATCTACACTTTGTAGCATGGTGGCTGGCAATATATGTATAGGTATTATTATTTATGCTATGACTTAAACGGGCAAACTCCGAGGCTCAAGTTAAAACCAATTTTTAATTCATTGTTTAAAATCAAATCATTCGAGTAAAAGCTTTACAAAAGAGCGAAATCCCAAACCGACATTCAAAAACCGAAGAAGAAAATGCCAGGTGACTTAGCCCGTTTCAATGTACCGATATCACCAAATATGCTAATCACAGCTTCTGAGCAATACGAAGATAAATTGCATCTACATACATAACTTCATAATGTATGTACACATTCAAATTAAACCCAAAAATACTCCCGAAAGTAGATCAACGCAATCACATTGCCGCAAAATACATAATAAAAGCACCGTTCGAGGAATGTATAGTTTTGAATGGTAGTTTTGAATATTATGGACCAAGAGAATTGCTAAAATTTGCATAAATGTTTAAAGTTCATTGTCCGATAATTTTATTTTATTATCTGGAAAGGAAATAATTTTTCGTCTACAAAAGATCGTAATAACAACAAAACGCCACGCATAGAAGACGATGAACAATCATAGGTACCCAGTTCTTGATGTCATATACACCTGTCAACAAAGCACTTGATTATCTAATCACGGAGTCGGGGGCTGGTTTTTTGCGTTGAGCACCATTTAAGGCTATTAAGTAAGGTGAAGTGTTATGTAATCACGAATTTTGTAAAACGTTAAATAAATGTGGGTACGAGCGTATGACAAGTATAATACGTGCGTATGACATTTCGTGTGTGACCATGTAAGAGAAACCATTAAACAAGCTCGTTAAATCAATTTTTAATTTAGCATACAATTCAATTATATGCGATTGATGCCGTTTGTTTGTTTAAAGAATCGAATGGATTCTTCCCATTTTAAATGAATGACAAATCTGTCAGAAATCGATTGGCGTTTTGTAGAGAATGTTTCTGAAATTGTAGTTAAATATTTAATGCGCATAAGATTGATGACTAAATTTACAGAAAATGCATGCAACGTCGTAAAAGCATTGTAAACGTGGTAAAAGTGTACAACGTGATTATTGAACTGTCAAAATTTGTATGGAAAATCTTTCACAACAAACTGTTAAACTTACGACACGAATTCGGTGTGTAATGATGGTTACATCCAACAGCTGATTGGTTTATCATCACGCAAGAAGTTTTTGGGGGTGTTCATGAAACGTAAGTCGTAAACTTAGACTTTTACGAAAATAGTAAATTTACGAAGTTGCATGAATTCCTACATTTCCTCCCAAAAATAAACCGAAGTTTGCGATAAACCGAAGTTAAACGATTAGAAATTAATCTTTAAGTTGTTCCACCGAAGAAAAATAGATAAATCTGACGTTTGGCCCTTTGATATCGTTTCAGATTTGGAGTCTGAACATTAATATTCTTTTTCTGTCATGTTTAAAGGAGATATTCTACGAGCTCCATCAAAAAGGCAATGTCAAGCAACGTTCCTATACAATTGAGAAAGAGAGGCAGGCCTAAAAACTAGCGCATCACACAAATTCAACAAGATTTGATTGGATTCAATGACGAACTGATTCAAAAAGGGGATTCCTGTCGATACTTTTTTAGGTCAAAACGGCGAACCCGACCAGCTGGGATGCAGTGTAGTGGGAGTCTATATGATCCAGATCACAACCTCAACATAAAGAACTAAAAATCTTTTAACCTAGACGTCGAGTTCAATTTAAACCAAATTGTTCTTTTGTAAGCAAGCACTGCCTTTTATGTCTAATACCCACCTTTGTTTTGATTTCTGACATGTTGATAAACCTATAGAAAAAAATTATAAATTGCATGATAAAATAAAATGCCTTCCTGTTACTTTTCTGACGTACAAATTTCCCATAAATCTCGGCACAGATCCATTAGACATGAAACGATGACTCGGTGAGAACTTCAATTCAAACATTTTGCAAAGTTGTTGAATGATTTACACACATTTACCAATACCGAAATCGAGAGAGAATATTTTTCAAAATTGTGTGTATCAAGCTGGGGCTTAGCTGTTAAATCATCCCCAATCATCCCATCCCATCTTCATGGTCACACAAGTTCAACCACTTCGTGCGCTTTTTTTCTGTAAAATAAACGATTCTTTTCAATGAAGAAGCATTACGTCATTGCATTAGCAATATTAAGTCGATTTGTTTACTTCGGCCGAGGTGCCTCTGCTATTGCGTGTCTAAAATGGATATTTTAGTTCTGATACAATTCTTGATTTATCCTAGCCATAATAAAACAAACAAATAAAGCTCCCCTTACTAAGCCGTAGAAATATGTGCATAATCCATTTGCTAGAAACGTCTAAAATGTAAACATGCTATTTTTGTTTATATGAAACTCCCTCGCATCATACTGTGTTGTCAGTCATTAAAAAACACAAAATCTATCGCCCACAAAAATGATTAAAATTCACAATATGTTATAAAACGTTACGATAAAGTTGCTACGTTATTACCATCGAAATTAGGAATCTGACAAAGATCTAAACTGATCCAAATCGAAGAACAAAAAATGTATCTTTGAAATTAATTTGAAAGTTATGACCACTTGCTATTGAAATGACACGAGAAAAGTGTTAAGTGATGATGTCATTAAAATCGAAATATTTATAAACGACGGTGAATAATACATTTGAATATCATTATTTATAATTTAACAAATATGTGCTACAAAAACACTTGTCAGTCTGACTAAACGTAGAAGTGGTAGTCGAATGTCGCTTGAGAGTCATTATATCACTATTGAATATTAAGGTGTCCTTGATATAATTTTGTTCTCTATATTTGGGCGTGAATTTGTGTGGGAATCTCACTCCTCCATTAGAAAGGAACTATATCACTCTCAAATGCCTTTATTCAAACTCAATCCAGAGTGACGTAAGCTATTGTTGTGGCGCAAATCGTTGCGAAGTGTGTTAATGTAGGTCAGCAATGTGTGTATATATACTTCGCGCACTTATTGTAATGAAACGAGGAAAACACAATAAACGAGGTAGTTTTGTTCATGAATTACAGTTTTATTTTATTAAGTTCGCAGATAAAAAAACCCTCATAGGACTTTACGACGATTGCCTAAGATGGAAATTGGATTCTAAGTGCATTCGAATTTTAGGTGACGGTGCGACATGAAAGTTCTTTGAGTAATTGCAATAGAGACTAATTATATTGTATTATTAGTTATGCTTTTTAATGTGTGAAACATGGGTAGTTTTGACAACAAAGTACTTCTACTCTACTGATGAATACTTACCCACACATATATCAGATAATGAATGAGGATTATTCCTCAATAAGCGAATTACCTCAATCTTGCGAAAGTCTGACAAACATCGAAAAGTAACAGTTGTCATGAGAAGCTTATCAAATTGTATATACAATTGAAGGTCCCTTCCGATTCGCAAAAGCAAATCAAATGTATGCTTATGCCCGATTAATTTATTTATATTTTAATCTCAATACGCATTCACTCTTATAACGAATTGCGTTTAAGTGGATCGATTGAGTGTGGATGGTTGCGGGGTAGGAAATTTATTTGATTTCCGCATCTTAGATTAGACATTGAAAATCGTAGCTAAGCTTGGGTCTCATTTCATTCTAGACATTCCAAGCCTTAGGTCCGTTCGCGTACTTTATGTGCAGAAAAATGAAAACTGTCAAGTCCCTAAAATCGAGAGAGTGTGAAGATGAAAAACCTCAAAGTAAGTGCATGAGTCAATTGGCGGTTTTTTTTTTGAAAATAAAATTTTGAGAAACAAAATATGTGATGTTTATGTATGGAGTAGCGAGGATGAAGACCAAGAAGAAACACAGAAAACGGATCTAATGCGAATACTGGAAATTAAAAGATCAAAGTCCGATCCATTGGTTTTTCAAGATGCTAGGTAAATGAACAGAGAAGTCTCGATTACAAAAAGGATGAAAACCATTCTAAATTTCACATGCAAATTTAATTTTGGCTAAACAAAGAGGCATTTGTTTGTATGTATTCTTAATAAAGTTTCTGAAACAAAAATGAAGTTTTTATATATTATATTATTCTAAATTATATTATTAGTCGGGCGCAGTGGCTCAATGGTTAGTGTGTCGGACTACTAATCGAAAGGTCCCCGGTTCAATACCCGCCGGGGCCAAGTAACATCTTGAGTTTTTTCCACTGCCCCACCTCTTGCGAACGTCTGACAAACATCCAAGAGTATCAATTGTCATGAGAAGCTTCTCAAATTTGCCGTTCGGACTCGGCGTAAAATTGTCGGTCCCTTCCATTTCGCAAAGAAAAAAAAAGAAAAAATTAGCATCAGCAATATAAGTTTTTGCATATCAGTTTGGCATTTATAATGTAAAATTTTAATTAAGAAATGTTAAAACGATTTTATCATTTTAACATTTTAATTTTCAATATATGAATTTTCATAGTAAATCCATATCGTGAATGTAATTGGTGATATGGTCGTGATATTTTTAATGTTGGATCACTTTTATCTCCGACAAATGTTAATTTCACAGTTGTTTTATTAAAATATATTTTTCGGTGACTTTAGCCTGAACTTTCCTCCACCTGTGGCTTCTACTTCTTTTTTTGGTGAAAACAAGCTTCTTTTTCACGTTGACTTTGGCATAGCACCTAACCTTTATGATATAATATGAAGTGGTTTTCCCTAACTTTAAATTTTCTATACGCCAGTTTTGCTATTCCCAAGTCATTTACTACAGCAGCTACCTCCTCCCACCCAGATTGCAGTGAAGCCGTTTGTTGAACACCTATTTTGAAATTAGTTGCCAAGCCAACAATTTTTCCCATTAGCTCTTTATTTGCTCATTATTGGTTTTTTTTTTACCCTTCAAAAATACAAACTAAACTAAAATTTAGCAAAACTTACATTTTAAATCGATTTTTAATGCCTGACGGTCACTCATTTCTTATCAACAATAACAGGCGTTTAGCTACACTAAAACAGCAGCCATCAGAATAACGATAAAGAAACATAAACGCCAACTTTCGAACAAGAATTACGTTCCACAAAACATAAAATGAAAATTGTTGAAAGTGACGTAAAATGACTAGCGTAACGGCGGTTGTAACTAGCGAAAGTAAACCAAGACTGACTAATAGAACAAGAAACCGTTGGGGATTGGTAAAGTTCTTCTGCGATACCTGATGGCGAATATAATAAAAGCCTATGGGACATCCCACAGTCAGTCTTCATAGTAAATTTCTCTGCAATACCTGGTGGCTAACACAATAACAGAGCACGTCAGCCTCCAACCGTTAATTAAATATAGATCCCTTGTGTTTACACGGTTCTATGAAGTCGTTCTTCAATTATAGTTCCGCCCTAAAACCTGCCAAATCGAAAAGAGGCGAGAGAATAAATAAACAGAAGTTGACAAACATAAACAGCCACATAAGTCAATGTCATGTTCTCTCAAACCATACTTCAATTTCATTTGTTGTTTCGTGACATGCATTTAGATGTGAGGTAAGCTGAGGAGTAGAAAACTATTTGGAAGAACTTATTATTCCCCTCGATGACTTCCGCTTTTCTGCGATTCTTCGGAATTAACAAACTGGATTTGTTGAAAGTTTTGCAAATTCGTACAATTTCCAGCTAACAGCCATTTTGTTGTTTCTATTCAAATTGGCATAATAAATGAGCTAACACTCCGAATTCTTCAATAGGGGCAATTCGCGTTAATCCTCTCAATTGGGACACTAGACTCGAACAAAAAAAAATAGGTCACTTCTCTAATCAGGGCAGTAAAATTCCATTAATTAAATGTTCGCAGCTCTATCTCATTCTATAAATTCGCAAATCGTTAATGTTGTGCATGTAATGTAATATTTATTACATATTTATTAAATACTTGGCATTTACGGCCCAGATTGGGCTAGAATCACATCAAGGGAACTCAAACATCCACGTGAGCCTAGCAACACATTTAACATCTTAAAGTTGTCCCGCAAGTGCGCGTGCAAATCCGTTTGTTGACTACTGGAGATCATCGGTGTCCTAAAAGTTCGATCAAACAATAATCAATAATGGAAGCATACAGGCGTTGAAATCGTCAAAAAGAGGCATGCAACTCTTGGATCACACGAATGCCATGACACCAGCATATGATTGGCTTCCGTGATGTAGTGATCCGAAACCGAGGAGGCCAACCAGGAGGGATGCAGTAAAGTGGGAGGGTTGTTTTCCGCTCAATCCTGTTCATAACCTTGCCAAAAAGGAAAAAGAAGAAGGCGGCATGAATGCCTCATGCAGGACCTAAAACCTAATTTCTCCAAACATTTGCTTGTGCGAAGTGGAGGGAAATGCAATTTTAAGGAGACTACGACGAAGCTTCTCATGACAATTGATACTCTTTGAGATATTTGGCAGGCTTTCGCAAGAAGTCGGGCAGTGGAAAACAAACTTTATGTGTTACTTGGCCCCGGCGTGATTTGAACCTGAGACTCTCGGTTAGTAGTCCAACACACTAACCACTGAGCCCATTATATTTACTTAATATCTGTTGTTTTACTGCAAGTGAAACTCTTCACAGTCTGATTTTATTTTTTTCAACTGTCACTTTGACACATTGCCACAATTATCATTAGGTCTGTTCGCGAACTAATATGCAAACATAAATTTATATAAACTTTCGTGCAAAACTACACAAGCGCGTTCGCGTACTGAGAAAATGGTAAAAAGATAAACGAAAGAAAAATGTACTTTCGTTAATTTTTCTTCACACAGAATTTCAGCTGGTAAAAAAATGAAAACTCTCAAATGATGAAATCCTATGAGTTTGCCAGCAAAAAAAAACAGCGGTTGCTTCTTTTCAAGCCAAACTTTGACGTTTATCATCTTTTTACACAAAAGCGTTCGCGTGCTTTTCTTTGAAATGAGAGGATTCTCTCTCGATTTTGGAGATTTGACAGTTTTCATTTTTCTACACATAAAGTACGAGAGCGGCCCTATTGCATACGCATTTTAGTTCATCACATAGCGGCGTTTATTTATCATGCCTCATCAATTACTCTTGGTGAGTTGGTGGGTAAAAAAATGATTTGCCATTGAAGTACGATTTCGACGTAAAGCTTTCAAATTTACGTAATGTCAGTGTCAAGGGTATTTTGTTGTTGTCTGATTTTTGGGTTAATTGAATGTTCAGTCAGAGTGTTTTTATTGAACTAATTTGTTCTTCCCATGCCCGACATCAAACTTGACGTCAATGTTGTTATAAAGCTGTGACACATGCGTACGTCATTTCAAAGTTATTTTTGTCATCATACATACATTAGCTTGCAGATTATTAAATCAGACCGTGGGGTGTGTTAGTATCGAAAAACAACTGTCTGTACCTTCAATTAGCAGCGGCTTTCTGCCAATTATTTGCTAAATCCGCTCGATTTGTTTGCGTTATCTATAATCCTCTTCAAATTTGAAGTAGCTGGCAAATAAGAAATAAAAATGGCCTCAAGAAATTTAGGTGCAGACAGAAAGTTGACTACAAAATCTTGTTGCACGACATCAAGTGCACCAACGCATCCATTCATCAAGCATCGGCACAGCTAAGTCCGTTGGCTGGCTTCATACAAGGCCGCTTTCACGTCATACTCATAAAAAGAGCCTACGTCAAAAGGATAAATAAAACAAAAACACAAAACGACAACCCTCCACTCTCGGTTGACTGAAAATTTCATGGGTGACTGTGTGCAATCACTATAGCACGCGATCGTTAAACAACAAAACCAAAACTCTAAAATTAAAGATGTGACATCATCGGTGAGAATATAACACAGTGGGTTGCTGCGCGCAAATAAATGGAATTGCACACTATCGTTTCCCAGGGCTTTAACTTCTCAGACAGCTTAAAACTTCGACAAGAGGTTATGAATGAAGTGCGCCCCACAGAGACAACCGCGACAATTGTGGAACAACCGGAATGTCGCTGCGTATAAAGCAGTTGTGGGCTAAATTATCCAATTAATCGTCAGCTGTCAATTGTTGTCCAGGTACGAAATGGTCGCGCACAGATCTATAGTTCTATTCCTAATTCGAAATTTCCTTATAAAGTCCGTCTCCGGACACGTATTTGATAGAGAGAGAGAGTAGGAGAGAACGTGAAATGTATCTGCATTTGGGTCGCTGCTGGCGTGGGCCGCCTCAGCCGCCACAATATGGCATTCTATTGGCATGTTGGTTATGAAGCTATAAATAAAGTGTTACAAATTATAAAAGAATTAACTGCGCCGGTTAGGTTAATGTGTATTTTAATGGCTGCAGTAATAATAACGTGTTGTTTATATTTGTTTTGATGAGGTCAAGACGGCAGTGATTTGTTTGGCCTTTTTTGTATTTACGATGTGGTATTTGATCAGCTTTGGAAATTACTAAAGCTGTTTTTGCAATAAGCTCTGTAATTATAACAAGTGGTTTATTAGAGGAGTGAAATAGGGATGAGGGCATTTAATTTTATGCTTATGAGAATGCATGCAACATAAGGGGTTGTCCCAACTATCAATAAAAAGCAAAGCAAATATCAATCAAAAACGTGCTTCTAAGGCTCACAAATTTTAATATGTTCTACTTGGAAGGATGAACGCATTGTCTATAAAGTGCTTTGCTAAATGTAAGCTGGATAGCAAATACTTCTCCCTTCTTCTTCCCTTTTCTACAACGACAAGCATTTTTTGTTTATCAATTTAAAAATGTAAGACAAACCGCGATGCTTGGCGTTTCTTAAAAGCACTTGTCGACGCTATTTCTTTGTAGCTGATCGTTGCCAGCATGTGTTGAAAGCTTAAGTACCTTCAAGAGCTGCTCTGCACCATTTAAAGATAACAAAGTCATCATTTTCAAGCATGAAGGCACTTGTCTCATGGAAGACGAAACAATACCGCCTCAAGTTTTACAAATTTTTATTTAACTTGCAATGTATGTATGTTTGTCCTGGTGGAATCTTGCAACTGAATTTTAAATCAGATATCTTTAACCGATTGAGCTGAAATTCGGTATACACGCTTATTTTGGATGACAAGCATGCTTAGCCATGTCACGTCATTCTAATTCCAATATGGCGGACTAGTTATTTTTTCTGCATTTCCACAGTATGGGTATCAAATGAAAGGGCTTGCTGAGGAGAACACGAAAATTACTACAACGTCACATTAAATCCAAAATATGGGGGACCATCCAAGATGTATACAATAAATCCAATATGGCGGGACATTTTCTGGTTTTCTGAAGTCATTAACAGCTGAAGTTTAACAAAAGTATGCTTTGGTCGACTTCATACTTTGACTTGTGTAATTTGGCGAGATAGGCGTCAACAGAATTGGTTTGCAATTTATCTAGGAGAAGGATACTCCAAAATCAAACCCGGAGCTGTATTTCGTTAGGCACAAGTAAGCTTTAAGCTGAAATAAGTGGGGCTACTACTAAATTCCCAAGTCAAGGTGAGGCCGTGCCGAGGACTGACTGGCATCAGGGTGTAAGATGATGTCGTGAACGTACCACCTCAGGGCACCGGCGAACCCTGTTGTATATTAGCTCTTACCCTTCTAAACGTGGCTCTGGGAGGGTGGACGAATATTTCTTAGGTACTCGTGGGAACAAAATGGGAAAAGCAGAAATAATAACACAAGTGAGGAGAAGGCTATAGAAAAAAAAGTTTAAACGGCAGAAATCTGATTTAATTTCTTTCATAGAATTGGACTGTTCTAAATTAACAGCAAAATGACCATGTAACAACGACGCATTAAATAAAATGCTTAAACATTCCCAATCATAACTAAAAATAAAAAAAAAAATAATTTTAAATTTTTTTTTAAAACAAGCATTTATTTAATTGCCCTAAAAAGAAGAAAATAAACTTTAAATTAAATCAAACCAATCAATTTAGTACATGTATTACACAATTTATTAAATGATATATTAAGATTTATTCTGTAATTGAATTGGGCGAATTTCAAAACTTATTCTTATTTTGGTAGAAAAATGCCTTGGCGTCTCAACCTGGCGTTTTAAAGCATTTTCACCGCGTGGATGTTCTCCTTCTTCGATTTTTTTTGGAAATATTTAACCTTTGAATTTTGATCGTTTTAATTAGAATTTAGACGGAAGTATTGTTTTGAGAGACTCCTATAATAAATCGTTGCTATTCCTGCTCGCGAGTTCTTGACATATTTCACTGGAGATATGGGGTTGACCTACATATACATAATAGTAGAGATATTCCTCGACGTAGGACCATTTTCGACTCGAGTGCAATATGTATTTGTAATTATAGCGTTCGATTAACATAGGTGGGCTGGTAATTTATATTCATCTTGTTTGAATTGTTCTCCCAATCCGCTTCTGGTATTTTTCTAATCCATGTTGCTTAGTGGGATCCCTCGCCTCTGCGGTTACCGTTTTCTACCTTCCGCCTACTAGACTAGAGGAACAATTTAGCGAATATAAAGCTACTTGTTGTGACACTACTTGCGAACGTCTGACAAACATCCAAGAGTATCAAATCGTCATGAGAAGCTTCTCAAATTTGCCGTTCGGATTCGGCGTTAAACTGCATGGGCCGTTAAGGCCTAATATGTATGTATGTACGTTGTGACACTGTTTTATAGGAACGCTTACATTTTTGTTTCGTCTATTTATCTTGCCTGAGTGAGAGTCAGATCTTAAGGCCAACCAAAAAGTAAGAGTCTCACTTGAAACCTGTCATGTGCCTATCTTATTTGCGAAGCCGATAAATTATTTTGATTCATGCATCGCCTGAAGTTCCAGTAGGAGATCCGCATTTGAGGTTTGCAAGAGTTCAGCTCTATCGTGATATTGCTGATGGACAGGCCTTCGAAGGGTTCTGGAAAGTAGATACACAGCGTTATTGTAGATACTAGCTGATAAACCATTTCGTTGCCTTACTCGTAACCTGGAACCCAGAGATTGATATTGTTGTTAGTATCTAGCTGCTTTAAGTGTTAAGATAATTCCATACGAGTTCTGATGTTACATTTTTAGGAGCTTAGAGCTTTAAGCGCAGCGCCCCGAAAAAACCAACGCTTGTTGTAAAATTCGAGTAAGGGAATAAATCACTTCTTTCGGCAATTTCACCTTTCAGGTGAGCCCAGCGTAACATTTGACATCTTGAAACTATCTCACAAGTGTACATGGAAATGCATTGGTTGACGCGACTGGAAATCGCTGGTGTCGTAAGACGGCGATGAAACAATATTGAATAACAGTAGCATGCACGTGTCAAATCGTACGGCCAACAAACTCTTGGATTACACAAATGCACCAGCATTTGATTGGGCTAAGAACAAAAAGTGATCCAAAACCGAGAGGCCTGCCGATGTTTGTTGAGGTCAAACCGGCGGACCACAGGGATGTAGTAAAGTGGGAAGGTTAGGATCATAGCTTTGCAGCCAATGAAGGAGAAGAGTTTTTAGTCCTGCTTTAATGTCTGAAATAATGAAAATGTTTAACCTTTGCACACCATTCGGAGTGTGAACCATTTAGCCTTACACACCGCTCGGAGATAGTCGATTTAAGTTGATTTTTTTAGGCATACAGTCAGCAACTTGACTCATGGAGTTTAGGTCATTAAAACTTTACAGCCTGGCCGCAGCAGTCTTCTTAAGTCGTATGTCCGGTGGATAAAGTCACCTGTGATGCCAAAGTACGCTATTTCTACCTGGGTAGAGGGTTGTTTAGCCTTTTGGCACCTCACCTCTCTAACGAAAAATTAGTAACTTATACTTTCTTATTCTCAAATAACATAACAGCAGCCCTTCATGACGATTGATTAAATTACCCTTAATTATTTGTCAACGACGATTAAATCTCACTTCAATGACAGTAAACTTTGTTATCTTTTGAATTTAATTGAATTTTTCCTCTGTCTATTAAGAAAAGACATTTTACTTGAATTTTGCTTGCCTCAAACGACCTCAACCATACTTGACTTTTATCGAAATGAATAAATCATTTAACTTGCGCCCCAATCAAGTTGACGATTTATTTCTTCAATTTATCTACATATTTACTTTACGATGCCGTGAAAGAATGGGGGTATTAATAATATGATGAAATACGATTAATTGTTTTAAAGGAAGCAATTAATATCTACTGTCTAAGGATAGAGTGATGGGGATGGTGGGGGGGGGGGGGGGGGGGGCAGCGTTTGAGGCTGGTGACGTTTTAGTTTACTATTTTTTTGTTTTCAAATATGAAGATGGTGAACAAAAGTCTATCTGATAGATTTTTGTCAAGCCTTTTTGTCGCCTTAAGGCGTCTGCTTTTCAGGCAATTTTTTCATTCATCGTAAAAGTCATTATCCGTCAACAGATCTACCAGCTGTGTTGCCAAATTAACGGATATTCTTTGTCTTAGAAGATGAGTACTTATCACTTTCTCCAATACATTCCTATCGACTGTGGTGTGTTTTCATTTCGCATTTTTTTTTGTGTGGAACGTTGTCGGCAGTGTTTTAACTTTTGCAGTTAAGTTCGTTTCGTTCGCTGGGCATTGCTGCCATGGACTAACCAAACAAGTTCACTGAGAACTTGTAAAGAAAGGAGACGAGCTACTCGTAGTTTAAAAACGATCTGCAACATTATTTATGATTTAATATGCATACAAGTATTGAAAATGATAGCTCAGTAGTGGCTTTAAACATGCTAATGAGTACATTCCTGAATGTCAAACGTTTTAGCCAGAGTCTGCATCTGACTTTTAACCCACATGAAATTAAGCTTCACTTGGATGGTAGTCGGAAGGGTAAGATAAGATAAGATTACGTTGAAGTGGCAATATCCGACACACTAAGACCAGCAAAAGGTCCTTTGTCAGATCCCAAATGGAGTTTTCGTCGTTGAGGGAGACCAGGGCATGCTCAGAAAAGGTGGGTAATAGACTCCTTCTCAACTTCGTTCAAGAGGCTTCTGCATAAATCATTCAAGTTTATGCCAAGCCTTTTCTCTTGCAAAAAAAACCATCGGTAATAAGTGGGGCCCACATACTGCTCTTGACAAAACGGTAAATCGTGATAATCTGAGCAAGGTTCAACGTACAGCTTGTCTGTGCATCAGCGGAGCACTCAGTGCGACCCCCTCCTCTGCACTGGATATTTTACTGCATCTGTCACCCCTCGATATTTTTAGCAGGCAAATAGCTGCCTGTTCCGCTGTCCGCTTAAAAGCTACCTCACAGTGGATCAATACGAATATTGGCCACTCTATCATTCTGGACTTAGTTGGGTCTCTACCAAGGAACATCGACTATACCATACCCCAATTACAGTTCGATAAGAATTTCCAAATCACCAGATCATTCTGGGAGGATGTTGCATTCGCGGAGGATAAATCGATCGACTTCTACACCGACGGATCAAAAACTAGCGATGAGGTAGGTGGGTGTGTTTTCTCAGAAAGACTAAATATTAGTCTTCTTTTCCATCTTCCTGATCATTGTAGCGTGTTCCAGGCGGAAATCATGACGATTAAGGAAGTCTTGGAAGTCGTGGTTGAAGAAAAATGTGATATCCGCTAAGGACATCCGTATATTCTCGGATAGTCAAGCCGCGCTAAAGTCCCTGGACTCAGTCTCTTCAAACTCCATCGTAGCCATAGACTGCTGTTCATATCTTGAGGAGATGACAGAGCAGTTCAATATTCACCTCTTTTGGGTGCCGGGGCATAGAGACATTCCAGGGAACTGTAGGGCAGACGAACTCGCCAAAAATGGAACCGCATTACAGTGTCATTACAGGACACTGTCTAATAGGCAAGCATGCATCAACGCTTGGCGTCTATTCAAATGACTTCTGTAGAAGCTGCAGGGACGAGGAGGAGGAGGAGACTACACTTCATCTCCTCTGTACATGTCCTCCACTCTCCCATAAAAGAAATCGCTATCCGAAGCCTCCTTCCTTAATGAACTCAGTGACTTTGCTAACATAGATGCTAGAAGCCTATCGCGCTTCATTAGAAGCTCCAAATGGTTTAGCGAGTAGAGGTCGAAACCCCCGATCAACATGTTATCACAACGGACCTCATTGGTCTAAGTGTGTTGGCTATTAGCTAACAGCCACCTTAACCTAACCTAACCTAACCTAACCTAACCTAACCAAGCCAAGCCTTGTTGAATGCTTGCCATTGAGATGCCCCAGTGATGGCACCAATTGAAACACCAATGTACAATCTACCAAGAGAGATCAAACAGATTCAGCTTACCCCAATTCTGGGGTGTCGCTGGACAAGTTGTGCCACTTGTCCACCTTAGGTTAGATTCCGTGCTTGTACTTGTTCATCAGCCCTCTAGTATATCCATTGAAACCTAATAATATGAATGATGATTTTTTTGTGGAAAGTGGAAATCAACCCTTTCGCAGTAGTAGATGGGGCGAGTTCAAAAAACCGACACAATCACCCCTATCGTGGAATCCGTCGGATCTGAGATTCACTTCACTTATTCGATTCACGTGAACAGAAAATTGCTATCGTGGGATCCGTCGGATACTCTCCCTTACCGACCACTATTGGTGATTAGGAAATTCAATTGTGACAGCTCATTTCAAACACATTTGTTTTGTAAAAATTAAATTCAGTGATAATAAAATAAATGCGGATGTCAAATGCATGAATAGATTCGATCCGTTCGTTTTCCACGATACAGTGAATTTCATTCACGTTACCGACATGTGGCAGACGTGAACGTCTGCGGATTACACGATGCAAATTGTTCACTATTAGCGGATCGTTCCCCCCGACGGATTCCACGATAGGGGTGAATATAAAAATATATTGATATTTGAAAAAGGTCGTCGCTTGGCCACTGTGCCGGTAACACTGACCTTAGTGCTGTCAATTTAGCTATTTTTACTTTTTTTTCCTATCCAAAGTCGTGCACCCCCAAAGAAAATCCATATTGAATCCTTCGTTGTGCTTGGAATTTAAATCATACTCCACAGATAAATTAAATAATAATTCTTTAAAACATATATATATACTTTTTTTAGTTTTACTAATAATAAATCTTTCCTATTTCTTTACTTCCACGCTGCTATATAAAAAATTTACGATGATAAAAAAATAAATATTTGATAATAAAACAAATAACCGCTTGATCCTGTGCTATAACAAATGAAATGCAATAAAAAAATCGCCCCTTTTAAACAATAAAATAAATCTACCAAAAAACATAAAAATAAAAACATTACAGTTCTTCGAAAAAGACAACAACGACCAGGTATTTTTCAATGTTAAAACATTTTAAAACACAAAAACACCTTTTTTTTAAGTCTTCAAAATTTCGTTATTTTTTTTGTTCGTTGCACAGTCATCTCACGTTCGTTTAGTGACTATTCTTTTTTTTCTTTTGCGTTCGTTTTTGTTCTAATTTTGCATTTGTATCTCCTAGGATGAGTGTATCAAGTTTTTTTCTTTCTCAACTTTCACAGACACTGCATTTTGTAAATAATTTTCATTATGTTTCAGGCGAAATTTTGTTCATTGTTGCGAGCCAACTAGTTTAAAAAGATACCGCCACATGCTGAGCTGATTTTTGATTCTTTTTTTTTTGTTCTTTTCTTGGACTAAAATAGCTCAAAGCTAAAATGTTTTAGCGCTTCACCGGCACGAAGAGACCACCACCACACCGGCATATGCTGGCCTTAAAATCAGGTCAACTACGAACGAAAAAGACAAATGTTTATATTGGAAATTCTTAGAGATTCTTCTAGTCGACTCTAGTATTTGGTTGCCAGATGCCTATCTGTGTTACTGCATGAGTGAAAGCTATTTATAGGATTTATGAATTTGTTTTTTGGTTGGAAATGTTGTTTTCCCTTGCGATGGCTGAGTGCGGTTGTTTCAATTAAAATTTAAAGATATTCGAGATTGCATGACGTAAATAATAAAAATGTTTGTTAGAATTGTTGGCAACGGATTTGCTAAGTGCGGACGAGTGTTTGTTTAAAAGGAAAACAGTTTGTCACATGCGTACCAGTTTCATAGGCCATTTAGTCAGAACGAAGAAGATGTAAAAAAAATGACATTCCCACACCATACGACATGGGTGCTTGCTTACTGGTGCCTTCCCTCGATTACCCGGAAAGAATTGTTTTTTTTTTTATGATGTGAAAAACGAAACCATCGCTATGACTGGTATAATCTCTTTTAAGAAGTTCATTTGCCTTTGTGTTGTCGGGCTTATGTTATTAAGCTGTATGAGTCGTTAATAGAGAATGCGTTGAGTGTTACATTCGTATTTATTTATTTCAATTGCAGCTGTCTCCAAAGTGATAAAGTACCAAGGTACCAACGGTACCAAGAATATGGTTTACAACGTTTCTATAGAAATGTAGAATTTGTGCTGGCTTTTATGGGCAATGGCGAATCTGTGATCTTTAAAAAAAGACATAAACACTGGCCTGGCGCAGTCCTTAAATGAGATATTTTTAAGCGTGCTACAGAAAATACCGAAGCGTCAAAATTATTTAAGTCATAGTTAAGAAGAGCATATCCCTTTTCACATTCACACGGTCACGCCAAAATGCCGTCACAGTGCAAGGTAGCAGCCGTCCACTGCCATTGCGACCAATATACACATTATACGGTTTTTAAACCGTCCGGCTGGTTGGTTGGTTGTTGTTATACCCAACAACAAACTGAGCTTCTGATGGTTAAAAGCACGACTGTGCCATTAAGGCGCATTTTATCTAAAGTGACCAGGGGCCTGTAACAAATAGAACGAGTCTAGTCAAACAAGTGAAATTCAAATTAATTTTATATTTAATTTCACATGTTGTTATTGTTAATGTGTTACAGGCCCCTTGGCGCCACGAATACATTTGCTAAATTAACCAAAACAATTAAAAATTTCTTTCAAAGCTTCGTTTGATTTACATTCGCCTTGGATTTTTCGAGCCTAAAAATAAGTCTAATCGCATAAGTTTTGGAAAAAAACAAAATATTTTTTGTTGGGTCAAGTCATAAAATGATCATTCAACAAGGCGGCTTAAGGCCGATAAAAAGGAAATGATACTAGGAAAATTACGGGGGTGCAAAGAACGGCAACCAAAGCCATTAGGGAGTGCCCTAGGTATCATCATCCCGTCGCCAACGCTAATCACCTTTTTTGCATCTAATACCACTTGATTAACAGATCAAACATCTTGCTGGCAACGGTACCCTACCGCTCACTAATGTAGGCAACTTTAAGGCTAGGCCCACACTAAATAAAGCAGAACCAAACAAAACTAAAACACCTGTTCATAAGGTAAAACCAAAGCGGTTTTTTAACTTGCTCTATTTGTTGGGTTATTGATAGTCATGTTTTCATTTCCTCAGCGATTTCCATACACAATTTGTCTATGTGTTCATGGCTGTGTTCTTAAAATTTAATATTGTATATTGCTGTACAATTGACAATCAAAAATAATAATCTTTCAATGATATGATAATGCTGTTGCTGCTGCACTTCAAAGAAACTGAATTAACGAAACATAAATACCGATAGTCTCCGCTCACATGCTCCAAACCGTTTTTTCAGAAATCAGAAAAATACAACAAACTGTTTTGTTTGTTCCAACCAGTTTTATTCTATGGTGTGTGGAAGCACCCTTAGGGCTGCAATATTGCACACTGCTCGTACCGGGTAATCCATAATAGCTGATGAAATGTCCCCTTTAATCGACATTGACATTCCGTAAAATATATCACATCCGGAAAGGGATGAATGGCAAAGAGATGGAATAACAAAACCAATTGAAATTGCAATCTAAACAGGCGGAATGAACTGGCTCTGGCGTTTACGCTGCCGATCTAGACCTGAAAGTAACTTCCGGATACAAGCAGTGTATTCCAATTGAAGGTTCTGTCTGGTTCTGGTTCTGGGCGGCGAAACTAATGCGGATGGGATCAATATCCAGTCGGGATATAGCCATCTACATCAATAGCCAGGCTGCACTCAAGTCACTGGGATCAGTTAACATTGATTCCGAAATATCCAGGAACTGTCAAACAATGCGAAGGCATTATGCAGGCTATTACATATAAGAGACTGTACTCCGTTTGATTTTAGGATCAATTGGTTCTCCAGTGATCGCGATGGACCAATTTTGGTGCCTAGTTTTGTTGTATGAGTTTTGCATACCCCTATTTGAACTTACCTAATCTTACCAAACCAACGCAACTCTACCAAATGGTACGATATTTTGCCACTGGTGGCACAAAATATTTGTTTGACGCGACAACGCTGTTACAGAAAGCGTTTTTGCAGTCACAAAAAATTAGTGGGACATGATTTAATTCAATGACGTCAATTGTGATTGTAAAAAATAAACATATCGCCTTTCATTTTTTTTAAATTAATGATTGAAGCAATATTCTTCTTCTTCCTTAGCCCGCCACTAGTGACGTATATGTCTGTGAGAGCGGGTGGATCTGGACTCATTCGCTAAAGCATTCAATGTTATTCCAGCTATTTAAACATTTATCTTGTTCAAAGACTTCAAAAAATTCAAATGACTTCACCGAATGCATTCAGGTGACTACAAATGCTAAGGTTAGGTAAGGTTGGTCGGTTGATAAGGTATTTTTCATTTGTCCCGCTGAAGTTTGGAAATAGGAATTTCGGATAGTTCTGTCATGTAAAAAATGATTTTCCAAAGTTATTTTTATTGATACCTGGGCAATGGCACAGAAAATGGCGGATGTTCTAGTGTGTTTCTTTATCACTGCGCCCTCTTTAAAGTTCGTCATAAATAAGGGACTACAATGTTTTCTACGAATTTTTCAATTCAGCATTCAGTGCCTTTGAAAACTTTTAATGATTCCAAAGATTGAATGAATTCGACGAATGCTAGATCGTGAATTCAATGACTGCAGATCAATCAAAAAGATTGCATTCTTTTTTGGGTAACAACTCAGGTCATTCAATTGAAATTTTTTTCTGAGCATTCAGAAGAATTATTTTCAAAATTGAGCCCTTGGGATAGTGACTGGTGAGATATACACAACAGCTACCTTTCGACAGTTTCTCCTAAACTAGTCTTATGAAAGCTCAGATCTAAGCTCTCAGATCTACTGCAATGATTACGTCTAAATTCGTATAAGATCTATCATTAAGATAAATGGCGCAGGCCTGAGGGAAAACTAATGCTGTTTCCAGAATAGGTTCAACAGACGTTTCTTACTGTCCGCAACCATCAACAAACTGATGCTGTTCATTATTTAACAAACATAAAATCTGTGTTTTGAGAATACCGACATGGTCTTACCTCATGACGACAAAATGCATCAGAAGTGAGTCGGGTAGTATCAGTATCAGTTTGGACTGCCATTAACCATTTGAATGAGTCACTGTCATGAGTTAGCACACTTTCTGCTTTCGTCCGCATTAGAATAACAGTCTTGCATGGACTTGCATCAAGAGAAAAAAACATGAATGCCTGTAATAAGCAAGAAGCGCTATAGACGTAGTAGAAGCTGATTGGAGCTTAAGAAATTACAGTGTATAGGAAAATTACAGCACCGTCAACAAGTCTCTTCTATAAAGCTTAGGTACGATTTTACTAATGTAACAACTTCTAAAATATTATGTTCTCCATGCTCACATTTTTTTTAAATGAACACGTTGAAGATTTGTTAAGACAATACTGCTCTAGAAATTTCAGTATCTAGTTAGGGGAATTTTGTCTTGGGGTTGTATGCAGGAATTATTATTCCCAGATTACAATTTTACAATTTTTACAATCTTATCTAAAAAGTGCTATATACGCCCACAACAAACACCACTCCTCGCGATCATTATTTATCCATCTCTTTAAAAAGATGCGTTCATCTTTTACATTTATTTTCTAAAATTATTTATAGCCACACATTGTAAACAGAGAAATAATTTTGTCATCGGAGAGCACCATTTGTAAAACCATCTGTCAGGAGGATATCCGTTTCTTCATCCCTCTTAAAATTGTAACAAGGATTCTGTTTACCCTTCATATTTATACAAATATAAGTATTCCATTTCATCACTCTACTGCCTGTCTGTTGGAAATTTGATACAAAAATGCCAAAACGTTAACACATTGCCATAGAAAATGTTTAAACAAAGAATCATTCGCCCGGGCGTGTACAGTATTTTTATTTATTTTGTTTTCCCCCCCTGGAAAAAAAACAATTATCTCACTCACACTTGCATAATAAGAAAAACAAATTGAGTTATCGTTAATTTTCTTTCGAGATCTAAATGTTTCGAAAAATATTTAGCAAATGGTATTGATGGCATTAGGAGAATTCGCTAAAAATAGAAAAACTAAAGCACATAGAATATGCAGTCGTAGCTTAATGGTATATTTGCCAACGAAAGTACCCATAATTTTTTTTTTAAATGAATTTCATAAAAGAGAATATCCTACTATGCTGGGAAATAACTTGTGTGTAGACGTAGAGTTTAGAGAGAGGTGAAGGGGGATGTTGTTTCAAATCTGGAAGTGATTTCAATTTGGCTATTCATTAAACAATAAGCAAATGGATATGACCTCATATGAAGGACGAAATTTGTTGATGAAAACAATCTAATTTTCTCGTGCACAATTTCAAGATATTTCAATAAATACAAAGCGTTTGCACGCGAATGAAGCAATGATTCAATATTGACACAACAATTAAATTTTATTTTTAAATAAATGACAACTGAATGTTTTTTTCCGCAACTTCGCTTATAGCCGGCGTCATTAGTTTTCGACGGATTTGCGTAGTCATAATTTTATTTTTTTATTGTAATATTATCGCTTGACAAACATAAAATAGATGCCTCCAGGCTCACCACCACTGGGGCCCTATTCATTGGTAAATTTTTAAAGTTGTTAAAAACAATGGTACATGTCTAAGAGCTGAACCCTTGACAGACGTCAATTGGCATTCCGTTGTAAAAAAAAACATGCCTGCTACCTCTACAATGGGGCGATGTACTTCTGTCTCCGTCCTTAAGTTGTAAAAACCAACAATAAAGCTCCTGCCGACGGCTTATCCACAGCAAACGGCTGGCAGGCAATGTTTTTTTCGGTATTTCAATACACAAATTGACGTTTTGTTGTGTTTTCACAACTTAACGTCGACGGCAGGACTGCATCGCCCCACTGTAGAGGTTGCAGGCGTTGTTTTTTTTGTTTCAACGCAATGACAACAAACATTTTGCTAAGGTTTCAGAACTACGCAACTTGTACCCTTGTTTTATTTACAACTTTAAAAAATTATTGTTAAACTTAACCCCACTGTTGAGGTGGCAACTTTCAATTTTGTTGATTAACTATGTTATTATGAAGTTGTCTTCCGGACTATTAACGCAATGGACTCGCGTTGCACTGTCAAAAATAAATACGCATACACCTTCATCGAATTCGAGAGACAGCTCGAGGTGTTGCGGGTATATAGCTTTGACCCGACTCAGCGACCGCGGTTCCATTGTATCCAAATTGCGAACCAATACTCTTTAAACAATTGATCTCTGCTTGCGTATGCCTTTCATTTTTGTGTGAAAAAGGTTCAAAAAAAATATTACAGGGTCTCTGCTTCGTAGCTTAGTTCAGCGCGTACCAGCAAAGCTGATGCATGATAAAGGTATTGAAAAAGAGTTGAATGAATGTCGGTTGATAGTCAAAATAGATAAACAACTCATTAATAAAAGTGTTCATTGATGTCTGGGGTTTCGAAGCTTTACCGTCCCGAAATGATAAATGCCGCGAGCCAAAAACAACATCAAACAACTATATCGAATCATTACTTGTATACGTTTTCGCATCAATATGCATCCATTAATGAAACAGAAATCCATCAACACATTCACACAACTCAAGAACAGTCGATCTGTCTTGTAGAACATTCACCGATGAAGGTGAAAAAGGTTTGATTGACTGGGAAAGGTCATGGTCCCCTTTTTTTGAGTTCTCGTGGCATAATATTCATCTATTCCCTAAAAAAGGGGGGTTTTGTTTAAGACATACAAGCGGGTACCCGGCGTACGTTGCTGCGCCTACCAAAATAAATACATGTTTCAGTAACAAACAAAACTGCAAGGCAAACTGTTGGCCGGTTTTGACCAAACTTCACAAAAACAATCTCGGGTCAATACCAAAAATTGCCTGAACATTTAAGCTTAATCGGCGGCTCGTTCAACTTCGTTGCCCTGCTAAAGGAAGTTGCTAGTTGTCTGCCAGGCGCCTATGTCAGCCTTATTTTTTTCAAATCAAACGGTGCGTAGGTGGCCTGTTTCGGCGGTTAAAGGGATTCCACACTTTTTTCGCATGGCTATGTTGATGGTACTTTGTCAGAAACTGCCAAAAACAACTGCACAAGTTTCATCTTAATCGGATGAACGATTCGCGAACGTTAGAAGAAAAAACCAGCAGATTAATTTTAATAAGATTACTTCTAAGAAACACTCTCGGGACTCGGGACAACCGAATTATGTCTAAATTTGAGCTCAATCGGTTTGGTGGTTTCGGAGTCCATAGCATACGTAGGTAAATAGGTTCATTGATTTTTATATATGGATGGAGTATCTTCTTCCCCGAAAGCGAACCAGTAACTTAGACACCACCCGTGGAGAAAAACCCTACAACTGCACCCAAACACTTCTTTCCTATCTCTCTATTCTTTCTAATACCAAGTAGCTTACACTGTGTTCCTAGCATTATAAGGGTACTGTAACAACAGAAAAAAAAATCCCTTTAGCTTAAGCAAATTATAAAAAAAAAAAAAAAAAAAAAGTTGAATGACAGCAATTGTCGTGGTTACACTTTGGAATGGTGCTTAAAACGACGTTTCAAATGTAAACTGGTAAAACAAAAAATATTTTTATATGGAAGGTATCTCTCACTTCAAACAGAAACGTGAAAATATGATTCGCCACAATTTTAAAGTAGAAGCAACCCTTGCTACAACTCTTGTCGCTTAGTTTTATATGTTCGCATTTCCTGAGAGAAGAAAGAATATAAAAACAAACCCCCCACATCAAACCATCGAAATCATAGATAAAAAACCAAATAGGATAGAATAACGGACATCTAATTAGTACTCCTTTGAATTGACATTGCAAATGGTCACGCATTTGCTCCATCAAATCCCTACAACCCATAATTCGCACATATCATGGGTTCATTGTAAAGAGACCTCCAACGTATATCTCGTTACAGGCATTGTTACTAGCAAACAAAATTAACCATCATGTGAAGCATTTATATCAATTTAAGTTTTCATATCTATTTACATGTACTCGTATGGCTCTCCGTTATTTTCTTAAACTAACTTCACACCGAATATGTAACAATCAATTAACACTATGGGCTCACACATATGGGCTAACCGCAAACGTCACTTGGCCATATAGCCATTACCATTGCCACAATGATGCATTTAATGCGATTTCTATCAATACCATGAATTATATCTTTTTACATTTTTTTTCCAGCTCCACTAATGCAGCAGTGCCCCATGGCAGACCGAAACAGAGTTACATTTCCGATATTAGCTCACCTTTGATTCAGGTAAATTGAAATTTTCCATTGCAAATTTATCTTTGGACTGAATAATATTTACAATACTTATTTTGTTTATATATTTTCTCTTTTTTTTCATGATAAATTTATTCACATCGCTGCGGGACAATTGCCAACATTATGTACACAAAAATATTGTTATATTCAATTCTGTGTCATTGGATTACCTGTAGGAGGATGGCGACAGCAAAGTGCTCAAGCTGAGATTTGATGTCAGTCAATACACCCCCGAAGAAATCGTTGTCAAGACTGTTGATCAAAAGTTGTTGGTGAGTCAAAATGTCCATTTAAATAGCTAAAACGAAAAATATAATCTCAATTTTCCTGCTGAATTTATTATTTGTGTAAAGGAATATTTGTTTTTTTTTTTTGCTGTTGTTGTTAGTCATGGTGAATATTTGTAGAAAAACAAAGTTGATGAGATCAATTGTTTTAGTGTTAAGCCGAGGGGATAGGCCAACGAAATTGTTATTTTTAGAATGTTATTTTCTTCGTTGACGATCAACAAAAAAAGAAAGAAAAACTCTTGTTTCCGATGAGCACAATTGATGATATATTGCAAGCAAAAGGGATTAGAATTAGCTTTTTGGAGGCCAAAAAGATTACTGGATTACTGCAAAATGTTTAGTGGAAATGAATAAGTACACCTATGAGATACGCGCATGATGACTTCTAAGTACATTTAGCAAAAGAGAAATAAGGAGCACATATGTAGGTTGCTGTTCTGGCGTTCAAAAAATAATTTAATAAAATATTTTGATTGTTTTATATAAACTTGATTGCTTATCATACGATAGCTGAGCGCTCAAGTGCGTTTCATAAACGCTCTGAGCACGTTCAGTTCAGAACATGCTCTACGCTCACGCTCTGTTCATTGCTCCTAGGTTAGGTAAGGTTAATGTGGCTGTCAGCCGAGGCCGACTCACTTAGACCAAAATGAGGTCCTTTGCGGCGTCACGTGGACCTGGGAATGGTTTTCCCTCTCCTTGATGAAACCTGTTGCTGCTTATAACTAAGCGTAGGAGACTTCTGACTTCTGAAGCCAGTGTTAGTTAGATCGTTTAGATCGTAGTAGAAGAAAAGACCCAAGTGGAGTTTTCTTTTGGACTGGTCTTCTCCTCCCCCTCGTCCATGCAAAAGTAGTTTGAATATACGCCAAGCCTTGTTGCATGCTTGCCTAAGAGACAGTGTCCATTAATGACACCTATTGTGGTGCTAATGTGCATTCTGTATAGAGAGATAAGACTCCTAGAGCGTCGTAGGTCCAGCTTTGGCCAGATCTGCTTTATAGCTAGAGATGTGTTGCCAACTGTTCTCACCTAAGGTTTGTTTTCTCCATCGCATCTAGTTTTAATATGAGTTTTCATATAGCGATAGGTATAACAAGGGAACCTTTTTCAAGTAGCCCCGGCAAAGTAGTTCCATTCAGTTCAGTGCTGTACTCTGAACAAACAAAGGAAAACGCCTCATAATGTCGTTTTTACACCAAATTTACGTCGATGTTGTACCGGATGTGCGATATGTGTATGCAATCCAACATATTTGGAGTTATGCTCTAGCTGTGTGACTGAACCAAACAGAACAGGTATCAAAATACCCCGTGTAAGAATTGTTAGACTGGGTTTCGACTTTCACCACTGCATCGCATTCTCGAGAAACTTATCTAAGAACTTATCGAACCTTGTTGCACTAGCCCACCATAGAATTAGCAGAAGATGGTAGACAGGACGCTTTCGTCCAACACACTAATAAACTAACTTTATTGTAATCTTCAAATAAACTTTCCGGACAAATAAGTAAGTTGATGATGGGACCTTTTCGGTCTTCCTTTCCTTCTCGAACCTGGGGGTTAGGAGTCGAAGATCTTCACTCCAGCATTATTGTTCATTCCCTCGATATGTTCGAGCCAATTTAGTCAACGTGTTTTCGCTATGCGGACTTCATCCATATCTTGGTACAGCTAATAGATTTTGCGGTTGTATATTCTCCTCCATTCGCTAATTCGCACACAGGACCAAATATCCGACGGAGTACTTTTCTTTCGAAATAACCCAGCATTAGCTTTTAGACTTAGAATAGCTTCTCTTTTTTCTTGGTCGGATCGCTAAGGTGTCATTCATTAAGTTGGTGTTTACTCCGAGTTACACAGTTGAACTCCCTTACTACATCGAAGTTGCTGTTTTCAACTGCAACTTTTTACCCTAGTCCGTGGACAAGTTAGCTTAGTCTGGTCGTCTAAATCACTTTTTATGTTATTGAGCTATATGGCCGCCTTTCGAACTTCTTTGACTGTGATGCTATTTATTTATTTATAGTTACGAACGCCTCTTGGAAAGTATAACCAGAGAAATTATTCGATTAAAAGTCTCACATAATGCGGACGCTACCTGTGTATAATTGTTTTCTCATCCACAAGAAGCATTGTTAATTAACTGAGCATTTGCCCTTCTTTCAGCAGCTTTTATAACGATGGCTGTACCCTTGTTAAAGTAAACTCAAAGAAGATCTCCCCTTTACACATAAAAAATAGCCAATTGACAATCGTTATACATGTTTCTTAACCCCTGATACAGGCGATCAATTCAAATTCGAGGCGACATTTTTCTTTTTCCATTATTTGAGGGACACTTTGATCAATCTTTCTTTCCACTCAGTAGTAGTTTAGTGTCATCTGTCCATCGCTATGTTCCTTTGTCGTGTTGGTAGTAGTCTTTTGAAGTTTTGAACATTGAGCTATTTTTAAGCAAGATTGGTTGATTTACAATGTACCTATTTGCTTCATATGCAGTAACACTCGCTCCGGAATAAACAGGATAGAAAAATTATTATCCTAGGGTTTTGGGAACTACAACTATAACAACTATACCTTCTACAGACATTGTTGTGTGCAAAGATATATTTTAAAATATATTAAAGGGATCTACAGTCATGATCGACGGTGTATACCTTAATCTTCGCTCAAGAAGCATTGCACAACTCTCCGTTCTTTACACAAACCCTCATTTAGTGTCACCTATTTCAAAGTTAAACAGACAGATGGCGCTGCATGGAGTTCTTATCTAGTACAACAACCCATACAGGGCCCAAAGCGTAACCTGTAATTCAACATATTATCAAAGAAGACATGCTAATACAAAGTTGTTAAGTCGAGCATTTTCGTATGGCGGGTGTTGACTTCTCACAGCTTCGCTATTTCGATATCTTTTTCATTCTCTTTCTCTTTTTCTCAACGGGCTCCCGACCCGTGAGAAGTCTCTGTCTGAGAAACTGCAGTCTTCCATTCTCTGCGATCCCGGGCACGCTGCTTCCAGTTGTCCAGAAGCGCCCTGGCTTCCGCGATGGCTTGGTCTTTGAAACGGTTCGGTCTGGGAGCTGGGAATCGGAAATTCTTTTATCTGGAGCATTATTATCTATTCGTTCAATGTGGCCGAGCCAATGTAGTCGACGTGATTTAGCTTTAGGGGCTACATCCACATTTTGTTACAGCTTATAGAGTTCGCGGTTGTATCTTCGTCTGCATTGGCCCTCCTTGCACCAGGACCAAATATACGACAGGGCTGTTTTTCTTTCAAAAGAACCCAATATTAGATCCTCTTCAGCACTCGGCGCCATAAAGCAGGACTGGCAGGATTAAGGTTCGCTCGAGCATGTATTTTGTTCTCGAGTGAGGAGTTCTGAACCCATTTGTTCGGCCAAACAGACGTAGCAGCGGTTTCCTAAGGTATTTCACTGTCGGATCTCCCCTAAGGTGTCATATGTATTCTTTAAGGTAGGTGAACTCCTTAACTACCTCGAAGTTATTGCTATCAACAGTGACGTTTTGTCCTAGGCGGTGAACTGATGTTTGTTTGTTTGTTGATAGCATGTATTTAGTTCCCTTCATTCTCTCAAAACAATCCAACGACGACGAGACACCACGCAGCACACACAGGTGACACTCAATGAGTCGAACGATATTTGTTATTTTCGTGTTGAATGACGTGGTTCCGATCGTAATTGTGTGGGAAAGAGCTTGTCCACAAAAAAGTTATATTTCGCTTTTTTTTTAAATCATTTATAAGAGAGCTTTTTGTGTTCAATTTAATTTTCAGTGTCAGATTAAACTTGTTGATAATTCTATATTCTTTTATATCATGCAAATATAGCCTTAATAATAGCTATAAATTTTTTTTTTTTTATATTTTTTTCTGCACTCAAACTACAAATTGTAAAGCCCTTATAAGATTGACGCATTGATCTATTAGGAATTTGTTGTTGTCCGGTCAGGGAAACGTTTAAAAACCCATTCTGATCGACATCGACTGTTGACTTTGCCTTGGAGCTAACTAGTACAAAAAATAATATGTAGAGCGAAATACAATCCCAACGCTACTTCAACCAATAAATTACAAATACTTCATCCAAATATCTTACGACCGCTATCTACCTCTCTACTCAACGAATTACTTCCTCCGTGTAACTCACTTTTGTATTAGGTGGCTAAGCCTACAAGTACCATACAAGTACCGCCTTTACATGAATTTCAATTTTACTTTCATTCATTCCACTTTGCCTATGGCATTTATAAAATAATGTTTACCGTTTGTGCAATCCTCCCATTGTGCTACCACTTGTGATCCATTTACCTACAAACGAACCATTATATCTCGACTGAGGCTGAGCTCACACGACCGACAATTAAGTAGAAAACTTAATAACCTCTCCCACGCATACAACTATCTACTCGTATACCATAATTAATTAGTTCTCCGGTGTAAATTTGCATACGTGCACTCTATTTGATCATCCTAATACATTTTGTTTTCTTTTTATACAGGTGCACGCTAAACACGAAGAGAAATCAGACACAAAGAGCGTTTACAGGGAATACAACCGAGAATTCCTGTTGCCAAAGGGTGTCAATCCGGAATCTATTCGTTCGTCCCTCAGCAAGGATGGTGTACTTACTGTTGATGCACCACTTCCAGCCCTAACCTCCGGTGAAACAATGATTCCTATTGCACACAAATGAGGGCAAACTTAAGCAATAAAATCCCGCCAATACCTTCTCCTCACAGAAATCCTTTAAATCAATAAACAAATTTAATTATTTTTTTTCCTTTCCACAAATCGAAGCGAAGAATGTATAAATTATTTTTGTTTTTTTTTTGTTTTTAAATGTAACAAATTTTATCTAAATGAGCAATAGCATAAATCCAATGTGAAACCTCGAAAAAGTTTGGTATTTTAATTTAATGATAATTAAACAATTTACTTAAATCCATTTACCTTTCCTTTTATTATTTTATATAATAAAACTCATTGTTTCCCTTTTTATATTGTAATAATAAAAAACAAAACTAAATATAAACACAAGTATAATATTTTTTTTAAACTAAAAAAAACATTTTAATCTTTAAAGAATCAAATTTTTGTCAAAGATTTTCTTTTCTTTTCTTTTTGTGCTTTGGTGTGACGCTTTAGTGCAGCAGCTGTGTAATTTGGTAGGCTAAATAAATACTCGTAGGTATACATGCTGGATGTAGATTAAGCTGTTGGTGCCTGCTATTGGTTACTACAAATTGTTGTACACAAAAACAAAATGTGTTTTTTTAATTCAAATATTTTCTGTGCTATTTTTTTTGCAAATGAAAAATGAAAACACTAAATGTGTTGTTAATAGTATTTCTATTTTTGTTTTAAGAATAAAAAAAAATGCATAAATGTAATAATTTTATAGGAAAACGAAGAAGTATATCAATCGACACGCGTTTTTGTAGAAGAGGAATCATTAATTATAACAATAAAAACATTTTTATGGAATTTTAACAATATATGTATAAATTGTTGGTTGTTGTAGTTTTATTTTTGTCTCGTGGTAAATTTTATAAGGTGGGATACTATCTGCATGCCTCAATGCACTGGCAATAAGGCCAACGGGCACAAGAAGTGATCAGTATAACCATTAGCTTGTCTCCACAATATTCCACTTACACCGAAAAGTAGAATATTTCAGTATTTTAATATTGCACTTGGTAATATGCAAAAATAAAATAAATAAATTGAAATAAACTTTTATTTCAAACAAAGCGTAATACAAGTTAAGCAAACAAAAAAAACGACTGTTAAAAAACTAAAAAAAATAAGAAAAAACTACAACAAAGTATAGGTAGTCGTATTTTGAAAAAAAATGTTTAAAACTAAAAGCTTTGAAGATCAAAATCCATTTATTCATCGTTTTCCTCTATAATATACAAATGAACATTTGAATAGTCTAAGTATGTAACTCAATTTTTGATGAACCTATCCATTCTCAATTCGTAGGATAAACACAATGAAATGACAACACGTAACATCACAAGTTAAAAATATGCGAAGAATTTAATTCAAATTTTTGGGTAATATATTTTTAAATATTCCTTTTGTAGAGAAAAAATATTCCACATTTATATATTCGTTGCAGCTCATAAATATTCCACCATGGTCACACTGTTAGTGATGGGTAGCTAAAAGTTCATTCATTCGATAGTCACCATTCATTCAACTAATTTTATTTTCTTGTTAGTAGGTCTGAAATATGATCGAATTCATTCATTCATTAAACCTTTCGTTCTACAGCTTTTACCCTTAAACCTCGATAGTTCGACTAAATCTGTAATCTGAATCTAACAAGGCTGCACTCAAGGCACTGGAATCAGTTTACATCAATTGCGAAATAGTCATAATACAGATTATTGAATGACATAAATGTCATCCAATAATCTCTGAGTCAGGAGCTGTAGCACAATGCTTAAGACGTTATGCAGTCAGGATCGAGTGAGACTGTGTTGGCTGCCAGGTCACTGCGGTATAGAAAGTAACGACCTAGCCGATGAGCTGGCAAGAACAGGAGGGGAGTTAGATAGCAGCGAGACAGTGGTTAGCAAACCACCTCTGGGCGTAGTAAAGGGCCTTATAAACAAAGGCTGACGTTCTGAGGTGGGTGAGCCTTTATGGGCACAGAGTATCCAAGGCATTATGGCCATATTTTGACCACAAGAAATCTGGGGAAATCCTGAAATTAAGCAGAGGGCAGCTAAGGACACTGGTAGGTATACTGTCTGGACACTATCTCCTAAAGAAGCACACAAAGCGACTCACATTGACAGGTACGGCCACATGCCGATACTGTGGCGATCTGCAAGCAGAGGAGGATATAACACTTATTTTGTGAATGCGAGGAAGTAGAGCGAAACTGAAGGAGGTTCTTAGTAAGCTACTTTTTTGAGCAGCCAGAGGAAATAGGCCACATAAAGTAGGCATATTATATGTAGGTTAGGTTAGGTTAGGTTACTGGGCTGACGGGGCAAGAGAATCCTGCGCCCGTCACACTTAGGTCAATGTAGACCCTTTGTGATGCCCTGGAGGTTATGCTTCCCTTATATGGAACCAATGAAAAAACCTATGAAAAACTTAGCGGGTTTACAAACCATCCCGATGCGTTGATGAACTTGCGCAAGTCATTCACAGACTTGCCGGAGAGTTCTTCTAAATCCTGGAAGAAATATCTGCCCAGGATATTGTTTCTGATATGACAGAGTGCAGGGCAGTGACAGAGGAAATGAGGGGTATCCTCATTCAACTCCTCGTCCCAACATCCTCTGCAGAGTTCATCTGTGCTGAGTTTTAATTTCTTTGCATGGTAGCCCGGCATGTTGTGTCCGGTGATAACACCTGTAAGAGAAGACAAAGAATTCTTGTTCATTTGAAGGATTCTCTTGGTCTTTTGTTTGTCATATAGTGGCCACATTTTTCTTGTAATAACACAGGAATCAAGGGCACTCCATCTTTCGTTTGCTGCCATCAGTGTTAAATCACCTGGGTTGGAATCGGCTAAGGTGATAGTTGATTGTCGTTTTTTGATTGTCGTTTTTGATTATCAACTCCTCTTTGCTCTGCGTAAAGCGATCACTAAAAAATGATTGATTGTTGGCAGCACTTAGAGTTTTAAACGTCACTTCCTTGCCGACGCTGTCATTCCGAGCAGCTGATGTGTATTTATTTTTCATGATTTATATTTCAAATATGATTTTGTTGATTCCTATTCCTAAGGCAAGAACTTTATCATAAATGGACAAAGTATTGACTGCATTTTTTTAATGACTGCAGCAGTAATTTCAGCCACCGTACTTTGACACATTAGTGCAGCCCAGTAAGCCCCAACTTGTCTTTAATAGCCACCACCTCCAAGAAGATTTAAAGTTCCAATTGGAGGATGATATTCCAGTTGGTAAATCAAGCAGTCCCAAAACAAACACAAACGCTGCTTTTAATAAGCGAAAGTTTTTCAAAAATCTAAAATACACAATAATAAATGATAGCAATCAACAATAAATATTTATAATTATATGAATTCTTACATCGGGTTTGGAAGTTCCAAGATATTTGCTTTATTTCTCAGGTTACTTCTTAATAGTTGGACATTTATGTAATTATTTTCTTCATTTGTGAAGAAAAGTTCTAATAAAGTAAACATTCCACTTCACGAATTTACCAATTTCACTTTTTTATTTGAATTTATTTAATATATATTCTTTTTTAACTAAAGCATTTAATTTATTTGGAGTTGAGGTGCATACCTATGAAAATAACAAAAATGTATGAAAGCGACACCTTAATAGCTGTCACATGAAGTTGATGGCAAAAAGGTGATTGTCAATTTGATAATCACCTTACGTGGACGTAAAGGTATGATTTTGATTGTCAACTATCAACTATCACCTTAGCCGATTCCACCCCTGTTTAAGGTAACAGGGTGGAGTTTTTACTGTAGTGTCAGCATCCCTCAATTCAAGGGAAGATCCTTTTCTTGCCAGTTCAACGGCTCTTTCATTTCCTGGGACACCACTGTGCCCGGGGACCCGGCAGAGTCTTATAGTGTGCTGCGCGCCAAGAGGCCGCAGCTCCAATTATATGTAGGTACCAACCGAACGCTTGTCAAAAGCCGGGCGAATGTGACAATTTGTTATTCTGAGTTGCCAGCCGAACATATCTAATTCGCCTCTAGTGTCAAAATATAGCGAATGAAAATTTTCCATAACAAGGTTGGCGAACGGTATTTTACAGTTGAAATCGTTGGTGAATTTAGTATGAGCGAACTCACGTTTATTGAGTATTTTTGCGTGATTTTGGAAAAAGTGAAACCAAGTCTTCTTCCTTTAATGCCGGTGAGGCTATGATCAGGATAAAGGAAAGCATCTTAATCTCAGCAGCCTTTAATTTCCCCCTTACACTTTTGCACGCTGTCTTATACTTTGGATTACATCTGCGGTTGGTTTACCTGCGACAAAACACGCACTGGTCTTCAGACAAGAAGAGAAAACTTTTCCTCCAGTGGTTGGGCATTGGATCGCCTCGCAGCAGTTTGTTGATGAGAATCATGAGCCATTTGGACCCGATGTCTCCCATCTTTTTCCAGAACTCAGAGGGTATCTCGTCCGACCCAAGTGCTTTTCGTTTTTTGTGAGTATTTGATCGCCATCCTAACTTTTTCGACAGTTATGTTGTGCACCTCTTCATTGTAAGGAACAGCTCTCGAAAAATATATCCTATAGGAAATTGTTCATTTAGAAGTCCTTCACAATACTGTTGCCACCTTGGGAATTGTTGATGAACTTTGGCGAACGGATTTCCTGGGCATTTCTCCTTCTCTGAGTGGGTATTTTCAAAATGGTCGTGCCCCTAAGCTGGTATGTCGAAGTTCGTGGATGCCTGGTTTCTATCAGCAGCAGAAGAAGAAACTTCCTTTTACTCTTTCGCACACTTTTCCTAGATTTGAGCGTACGATCACTTCGCGAGCCTCTTGCAAAGTCTGGAATACAGACTTCAATGCGAGCAGTTTTTACATCTCCATTATTAGTGGAGCTTTTAGACCGAGCTTTGAATGCCGCTTTCTTGTCATTTAGCACTGCTATAGCTTCAACTGTTAATCACCAAGTTTCTATGCCGTGTTAATACTGTCTTTTTGAAACCCTTAATAGTAATTCGCTCTATACAAGCAATGTCGTTTTAGGGAATTTCACATACCTTGTGCTCTGCAATCCGCATCCTCAACATCCTTAACTTCGTACACAAGCAAACAAATTTTCAAAGAGTTTCAAGTATTTTCGGGTGGCATTGGTGCCATGGTAGTATATTCGCTAACTGATTGGCAGGTCGTGCGTTCGAATCTCGGCCAGGCCCATGATTTTTAATTCAATTCACAGAAATAGAGATCTCCCTAAGCAATTTAGACGTCACCCGTGGAGAAAAAATACTACAAAAAGCACCAAACCTTCTTTAATATCTTCCTATTCTTTCGAATAGTAAGTAGCACCTAAAATCATGCAATACAATACTTCATTGCTAGATGCTGCTTACTATTCAACAAAAAAATGCGTGCGCTGTGTTTTACACTATAAAGGTACTGTACATGTACAGAAAAAACAAAGCCCCTTTAGCATAAGCAAATTATAAAAAAAGTCAATCTTCACGGATGGTTCTCAAGTGAATAATGGAGTGGAAAACTGACTTACTTCTCGTTCCTTAACTTCCTTCAACTTCAACGTAACTAAAAATATACAATTTCTTCCACCTGCCTAACTCATCCAGCGTCTTTGAGGCTGAGGTCCCGACATTTGGGGAAGCGTGTAAGTTACTCATAAACAAATTGAGAACGAAAGAAAACATATCAATTTTCGTAGACAGCCAGGCAGCGATTCAGGCTATATCGACTAGCCTAGGGTTTGCTTGGATACAAGCTGCAAATACAATGATTCCAACACAGCAGCAGCAGTGTTGACTTTCTCAACACCTATGATGGTTTTGAGTTTAACTTTCACCTTATCTACTATTTTACAGGTCTTTGGTCTCAAAACGGACGGCGCCCAAGCGTTAATTGCGTGTTCCTGGCAAGAAGGCGGAAACCAGCCACTTTACTGAGAGATATTTCAATATGGATAACTTTCAAAACTCACCAGAAGAACGCTCCCGGATTGGGGTCTGAAGTAGCTGAAGCCGATCCTTATTTTCATAGAAAAATCATATTTTGTGAAAAGGCTAGCCTTTGGCTCAATGCGCTTCTGATCAAGCAAAATTTACATTTTGGGAGTGGAACAACTTCACAAGGGACTCATGAGATTCATGAAACTGAGATTGCAGGAGAGAATAAATAAAAAACTTGGTTTTTTGTTTTAATACGAAATTATGAGAACAAACATAATAATATTGTAGACTTATTGAATAATAAGACCATATACGGCAGGTCAAAAGTTCACAGCAACTTCGATTGGACTTATGGCCCACCTGCGTCGGCTAAAAGTTCAGAATTGATTCGCGGATTAATGGCCTGTGGAATCATGAACCTGCGCTATTAGGAACAGCTCTAAAAGATGGCTAAGCTTATACAGTTGCGGAAAGTGTAGGTCGAAACAGAAAGATGCTTAAGTGGAAGACGTCTATTTCTATCTGAACATAAAAGACAATTTAGACCCAATTGAGAAATCTTATTAAAGAAATGCATTATTGGTAACGAAGCTTTAGAAATATGTAATAATTAAAATGTTTTTTGTTTTTAACGCTTATTGATTAACTAATTTAATTGCATTGCTAATGGTCAATATAAAATCAAAACATCAGATTGTCCCGTTTTTTATTTTTTTTTTCTTAAATACGAGAACCTACTTTCCATAGTCAGGTTTCTGGAGAATGATGGTTGGCTGTTTTTGAATGACAACAGCTGGGCGTTGAACAATGACAGGCTGAAGTGTCTTAACCAACACGGGTTGTGCCACCAATGGTACTCCAATCAAACCTGGCTCGGCTTCAGCATTAGCATTGGCAAAGACAGCAGCGAAGAAAAGAGCAAGAACGATGACGACCTGGAATTAAAATTATGAAATTAGTTCGTTTTTCTTTTAATGTTTAATACAACCGACCTTCATTATGATTTTTGTAGCTTACTGTTGTGTATTCAACGATCAACTGATATCGATATCGGAAAGTTTGCCCTGTTTTATATCAATCTGCATCAGTTTATGAAATTTGAAATTTTGTTGACCATATTGCACACATCTGATATTTAGGTCTTATCTGTATCAGTAAAGCTGGTTCTAAGGTACAGGCAGGTACCTACCTACTGGTAAGGAACATTATAGAATGCAATGACCTTACGTGGATGTGTGCAAACAAACTAACTTGCTCAGACAACTCAATAACCATTTGTTTTGATTTTTATAATTCAGTCGGTGGAATTGGTTTTGCCGATCAATTAAAATAACAAGCGTGTGAACATTTGGAAAGGAAGAAAACAAAGTTGAATCTAAACGTTGAGCGTCATTTGACATTTTTAGAATTCATAGAACTTAAGTGGAGCTTACAGTACATGAATTTTGAACTGTTTTGCTGTATTTACGTT
The DNA here is from genome assembly GCA_949715645.1 of Portevinia maculata. Taxonomy (NCBI): domain Eukaryota; kingdom Metazoa; phylum Arthropoda; class Insecta; order Diptera; family Syrphidae; genus Portevinia; species Portevinia maculata. The sequence goes on along the minus strand of OX454526.1, from coordinate 78,002,797 downwards.
CAAATCGAAAAACACAATTGAAGAGAGAAGACTAATCAAATTATCAAATAAGTAAGCTACAAGAACTATTGCAATATAGCGCCCTCTAAAAACAATTCAAATATTTGTTCCAGTTTGACATCTGTCAGGCACTTAGGCTGAAAAATAAAAAAATAACAAACCATTTCGAGAAGAACCTAACATTAAAATAAATTAATTTAATTTCACTTCGACTGATTGTATTTTATAAAGTACCTTAGCCGCTACTGGTATTCGTGAGAACCTCCTTTTTTCTGATGCAACAATTTGTATTGATGACATCGAGTCACCAGATCTGTGCAATATGGTAAACTTTAATAATCGTCAACTGATGCAGATTAATATAAAACAGGGCAGACTTTTTAGTATCGGTATCAGTTGATCGTTGAATACACAACAGTAAACTACAAAAATCAGAATGAAGGTGGGTAGTGTTAAACATTAAAATAAATAAACGAACATATTTCATAATTATAATTCCAGGTCGTCATCGTTCTTGCTCTTTTCTTCGCCGCTGTCTATGCCAATGCTAATGCTGAAGCCGAGCCAGGTTTGATTGGAGTACCATTGGTGGCACAGCCCGTGTTGGTGAAGACAGTCCAGCCTGTCCTTGTTCAACGCCCAGCTGTTGTCGTTCATCAACAGCCAACCATCATTCTCCAGAAACCTGGCTATGGAAATTAGGTAGTTGTTTTCAACAAAACGGAACAATTCTGAACACTAGAAAAGCAATAAAATAAGTTAAGCAATGAACATTTAAAAAAAAAACCTTTTTTATTTTCTTTTGAACTTGCATAAGAGATGAGAGCTTGATACAATTGTGTTGACATGATTGTGATTTGTGTGAAGATTTCAGAGTATCATTGCTGATTGATCGGATACTTCAGTTGAAATTAATTTAAGAAATGTTTGATATGATTTGGATGAGGTCAACTATACATAAATACCTACATTATCTTCAAAAAGCTTCAGATTCTCTGTTTAATGTCCGGGACACACAGGATATATAGTTATAATGGACGACTATTCTTCTTCTCCTTAAGTGGCGCTACAGTCCGGGGTTGACCTGGGCCTCAAACACACGCCTCTGGTTGCGTACACCAAGTTGGTTGACGTCCCCTTCCACTGTGGCGTGCACTCCATTCGCTCTACATATCCTAGCCATCTTAGTCGACTGATTCGTACTTTTCTGACCAGGTCGATGTCGCTGTACAGCTCGTAGAGTTCGCTGTTAAATCTTCTCCTCCAAATACCGTCAATGCAAATGTTACCGAAAATCACTCGAAGAATTTTGCGTTCGAAACGACCAATAAGGTCTTTATCCCCCTTTGTTAACGTCCACGCTTCAGCGCCATATAGCAGGACTGGGATGATGAGGGTCTTATACAAAGTTTCCTTACTATTCCTTGACAAGGCCTTACTATCGGATTGTCCTCTTAGGCCAAAGAAACAGCGGTTGGCAACTGTAATTTTTCGTTTGATGTCTGATGTGATGTCGTGTTCAGAATTTATAGCGGAGTCAAGGTAGACAAGGTCCCTAACTACCTCAACGTTGTACCTGTTTATAGGGACGTTCTGTCCGATTCATCGATGTTGGGTGCCCCTTCTTGTTCACAGCATATACTTGGTTTTGCCCTCATTCACCACTAAACTCGACCACTATTACTCTGTATTAATTTCGCGCACTTCTTGAGTTCTAGGTGGAAGTCATTGGAGTGCTCTTTTCATTATGGTGCCGTTAAATAAGGCCAAATTTTACGTATGGCAAACGTAATTTTGTATTCCAAAGTGAAATAAGGCCAAATCAACTCTTTAACAGTGTTTACACCCAACAAACATTTTTGTTCTTAAAAAGCTCTACAATGAGTCTATTGAGGGTATGTTCAAAGAGTTTACTTCTCGTAACTTCACTCTCCAAGTGTGCTTGAAGTGTCTGTAGATAGCCTGTTGAGGTTTAAATGGCCTATACTTATAAGAAACACAATTTGAGAGTAAATTATATTTAATCAATAAATTAAATAATAAATCTTAATAACAATCTTTTTTTGAAGTTAATTGACGTTGATAAACATGCAACTAACTTATTCACCGAAGTAGGTGAATCAACGAGTAATTAGGTCCGTTCGCGTAATAATATGCAAACGTAAATTAATATAAACTTTCGTGCAAAAATACACAAACGCGGGTACAAACCATTGAATAACTACATACTACTTGTAGTTATTCAATGATACAAAAATGTACTTTCGTTTTGCATTTTTGACAACTGACAGCAAATCTTCGAACCGAATTTGATGTTGGATGCGGTACCTATAAACAATTTATTACTTAACGACTCCCAATGTCCAAACCATTTATTATTTATCGACCATTAAGGTAAAATTAGACTGTATGCCGAGTTGGCATTCGAATGACCACAGCCAAATGACAAGATTATCTGTCAAATGACCAAAAATTCCGCGCTGTCAAGGTAGTATATTAGACTACGTGACCACAATAGCCATTTTGGTCATTTTTGCCCTGCTGGTCATTAAATGCATTTGTTGTTATATTTTCAGAGTGAGTTGTGGTAACGCCGTACATGTTAAAGCGAAACTTAATTTTTCAACATAATAAATAAAACAGATAATCGGAAACATTAAAGTAATACCTTTGTATATCTACGTCGATGGTCATGGACATGTATACATGTATGAGCGAGTAAAGACAAGAGTAAGATGTATAGTTGGCGTCACCGAGGATTTCGCAATCAAAGAGGTGTACACCATCGAAGCGTCCTAAGTCAAATCATATTGCCCTTGATTATCTGCTTGAAGAAATAGTGACGGACCCTAAGTATCAGTTATTCTTTGCTAGCGATGGATTAGCGAGGTTACGGTCCCTGCAATGACCAAGATGTTAAATGTGTCGCTGGGCTCATCTCATCTGGATGTTTAAATTGCATAGATGTGATTTCCCCATTTAGTACCTATACTTTTACGACAAACGCTGGTTGGAGGGCGCTGTAGTGATTTTCTAAGATGGTCCCTGCATGGGCAGATGTCCTTTCCCGCCTATTTCTGGCATTTCTATTCTGTCAGAAGGAACTCCTATTTCCAGTTCTTCATTCAACGTGCTATTAGGCTTCGAGCTATTTCATCTTCAAATTCTTTAGGAATGGCAGACGTTCGTCCAGCTCCAAGATATAGCCAAAATAGTAACAGTCTTAAAAGCGATAAACTCATAATTTCTTATTTGAGGAAAAAGACTAAAATTTGATTTTATTAAATTTTTCATTTCAAAACTTTTCGTCCCTTCCATCATCCCCCTCATCATCAGGTGACCTGCCTCAATATTAATGTAGGTCATCAATTAGATAAATACACCTATCCAACAACTATTTCCTTGAATAATCGGTACATTTTTGGACGAGATACATCGAAAATAGCTAAAGTCTAAAAATCCATAAATTCATAATTCAAATACCTACCGAAAAAAGCTTTTATTCAATTTTTCTTTTCAAACGAATATTCTCTTCCATCATACACTCTACTCGCAGACAACAACGCCAGATTTCTAATTTTTCCATGATCTCCCGCTATCCATCCTACATACTATTTGCCGAAGCGACGCAACAACGCAAATCTTCAAAAAGTATTTGGCTTTTACAAAGAAAAATAAATACTTACATAATATCAGAATGATTCGATAAGGAGAGACAAAGCAGTTTATTTCTTCGTTTCTTTCTTCTTTCTTTCTCTTTTCTCTTCGACGAACGACGAACTATAATATTGAACGAACAAAAATCTCAACGAATGCTTTTTTATTATTAATAAAATCAAAGGCACAAAAGCTCTCAGTCAACTAATTCGCGATTTGGTATGAGTAGCGACACCTATTAGGATACTGGTACTACTGGATTGGCGCTACTATAAGAATGTATATACAAAGGTAATACCTATGTATTACACAACAAGTACTAAACCATGCGCATAAAAATAACAAGAAAACCACTAATTAACACTGAACAGTACAAGTACAATAAAAATGTAATTATTAAAACAATTTACGTCAAATGTTATCCAAAAATATTATTATTCTCATGCAAAAATGTTATTATCGAAGTATTAAATAACTGCACGCTTGGAAAAGATGACAATTTTCAGATGTCAAAAATGACAGCAATGCCATAACCAAATTTCAATAAATTGCATATGGTCATTAGGTCATACTGGCATTCGTGCTTATTGTCCGATTACACTGCATGCAATTTTGTCATTTTTATCTGTCAAAATCAGCATGGTCATTTGTGGTCATTTGGTCATTAGGTTATTTGCGATATGCTGATTACACTGCATGACCCTATTTTGACAGCGAGAACTGTCAAAAATGGTCATTAAATGCCAACGTGGCATACAGTCTAATCTTACCTTTAGCTAATGCATGATTTTTGATTAATGAGCCGTGAATTAACTTTTAATCCACAATGTACATAGTTAGTTTGTGAATTAGAGGCAAATTAAGTATTTTTTTATTAATTGATATACTGAACTGTCTGTCAATGGGCAATGACAGTTTTGTTTCGAACGACGATTGTGTGCATACAGTGACTGACATCAAAGTAGAAAGTAACCTACTTTATCCGTCTACGTACCACGTTATAGAGAGTGTGTGTATTCTATGCTCTCCGTTGGATCGATCTTGCTTCGAAATCGAGATTCGGATTCGGAAAAAACTTGTTTTTTTACATCTATTATTGAACACAAACAAGATGGGCTTAGGGGATAACTGTTTGCCCTCCCCATGCCGAGTTGTCTGCTGTAGTGGCTTCCTTCTGAATAAACATGGCTAGTTTAACAGACGTTGAAAGATAAACCACAAAAAAAAAACATAAGGAAAGGCCAAAATCCGCTTGGGCGAACTGCTGGATATCCTAACAAAATAAAAGTGGGCATCCCAAAAATCTAAGCATTTATGGGCGAATTGTTAAGAATAATGCGGTCTACATATTTTCTAATACATAATTGTTTTCTAAGTTTTTTAATGGATTTTGTCAATAAAACAATGTTTTTGTAAAAAGTTGGTCATAGCAGAAAACTTTGTAAGGAGGAATTGTTAAAAACGGATTAATCTATATACTTTGCGAGAAGGACCATTATTTCTAATGATTTCTGCAATTAAACGATGTTTTTTTTAATAGTAGTCGTATCAATGAGTGGGTTTTGAAAATGTTTAAACTTAAAAAAATATATTTTTAAAATGTCAGCTTCCTAGCGCAAATTGTGATATTTCGATACAACCCTTTTTGTTCAAATTATGTACGTGTCAGTGGCCGGATTTTAAAATTTTGTTCAATTGATTATAAAAGTCCCCTAAAGAGTATATGCTTCAAATTTCAGCTTTCTAGCTCTAGTTTCAGAGCCTTAAAATTGCCGACGGATAAACGGACAAGGCTAGATCGACATTACTATCAATGCTGATCATGAATATAGTTAACTTTAGGGGTTTACGAGCAGTATTAAGGTAAATTATAATACCGTTAGAATAGGGTATGACTCCATCCTTGTTATCGCCATTGTAATGTCGCCCCACCATCAAAATTATTTAAGATCCATATTTAGAATAATGCTGATCCCATACTACAACATTCATTTTAAAAGATTAAAAAATATCAAAAATATCTTCTCCTCCATTCGCCCTCCTCGCACACAGGACTAAATATCCGACGGAGTATTTTTTTTTTTTTCAAAATAACCGAATATTAGCTCCCGTCTCTAATCGTCAAGCGCTCGGCACCATAAATAGGACTGGCAGGATTAAGTTTCGATAGAGCATGTTTTCAACCCATTTGTTTGGCCAAACCGAAGTAGCAGCGGTTTCCTCAGGTAATTCCCCGTAGGATCTCTACTATGGTGTCATTTGTGGAGTTGATGCTTAGTGCAAAGAAGGGGAACTCCTTAACTACCTCGAAGTTATTGCTATTAACATTGACGCTTTATCTTACGCGCTGGACGGATGTTTGTTTGTTTGTTGATAGCATGTATTAAGTTTTGTCCTCATTAACTTCACTAACTTCAAGACCAACCAATTTCGCCTGTTCTTCAACCACCGTAAAAGCCTCTTACACGGCACACCGGGAACCATCGATGACGTCGATATCATCCGCATACCTGTACTGCACACCATTTTCTCCTCTGAATGAAGGAGCTAATCTTTGCAGGCGTTGTTGAGATCGTTTAGATCATTGAAAAGGTATTCACCCAGTGTAGCCTTCCTAATGTTGGCGAGTGCAGGACACATGCAAAGGAAGTGACTGATAGTCTCCTCTTCCTCCTCGTCCCAACAGCTTCTGCAGATGTCATTGTAGGGAATGCCCAGCCTTTGAGCATGTCTTTCTATAGCACAGTGCCCGGTGAGGGCGTTTACTAATTTGGAGAGGATTCCTCTTTTATGCATCAGAAGTCCGATGGACCTGTTGTTGCACTGGTGGAGTTGGTGCCAACGACGGGTGCCACCCAGCAAAGGGTGATGCTATACTGACCGGCTATATCGTTAAGAGATGCGCGGCAGTCTTTCACTGCTTTGGCTCTCGCAGTGCTGGATGCAAGGTATTTTTAGGGGATAGATTCATCCCTTTGCATACCAGAACTTCCAAAAAAAGATGACCACCCACGCGACCACTATATGTGACGGGCCCTACATGTACATTTGTCCCAATGGTCGTCAACGGTACAAATGTATTACAATTTCCAATTTGGTTGATGAGTTAATTTATTTTTACATTTTTGGTCGATACATTGAAGATTTACTTTTTATTATATTTGTTTTGAAATGGCTTTTAAAAAAATTACAGATTTCACTAGCACCACGATCCTTCTTTGGAGCATACAATACATCTTTAACGTTCACCATCAGTTATGCGGAGATAATGACCGGCCAGAGTTACGCTTATCGCGAATTTTGTTATCGATTTTGGAAGCGGACCTAGTTTGTTGTTGTTTTACATTTTCCGATTTCAATTATTATTATTGCGATTATCCATCCACTTGCACGCAGCCACACCTTAAGCTACCAAGCACCGGAAGTCGCCATGTTCGAAATGTTTGTCAGCTTCAAATTAAGGCATTTGTTTGCGGCTCTAATGGCTTTTTATTTTAACCGGTAAAGCAACATGGGCTGTTGAAAAAATTATCGAATTACAGCTCGATACATATTTAAAATATATGTTCACCAGTGCCGATATCTTTTTGCGTTTTTCAAACTTGCAGCAAACTTGCTTTTGTTTAATAAATTTATTTTGGGAATTTGAGTCAATTCGTACGAAAAGTGTTGCATACTTTTAGATGTTAATCATGTTAAATCACCATTGTGAATATTTAAAATTTGACAGTTCATTGGTGTTTCTGCATTTTAAATCAAAAAAATGTTTTCTCGTTGCGCTTTTAAATACAAATCAATACAAATTTGCTTACATTTTGAAATGAGTGGAATAGAAATATAATTTAGTGATAGTGACTTAGATACCGAACATGTCCGTCTAGAAGACGCTTCTAATCCCCTGGAACTGGAGGAAACGATATAAGATCTATGGAATACGTTTTTTTACTTGCTACATTTTGTTATTTTTATTTCTTACAGCTTGTTGAAATACTTTCGATTATCTTAGGAAAGTGCATTTTTCTAAACAAAGTGGGAAAAACCAGATGTAAAAGGCTGTATTGACGTGTTTCCCATCCTTGTTTGCCCAGCTCTTAACACAAATCCCCTGCGCGATGATCGGATTTTCTTCCATAAACCTTGCCAAAACATCCATTTGCCTTTTGTTTATTATCACCTGTGACCTGCATAAATATTACAATATTATTTTCTATGAAATTGCCAATTAATTAGACAAAAATCTTACATTTTGTAAAACAAAACAAACAAAAACACTTCCAGACACCACTTTCCTAACGCGTCAATCAGAAAATGGCAATCGACAGGACAGACGCGATCGATAATTGAAAAAAATCGTTCATCGATCAAAGAATCGACAATAGGGACCTTAAATTTCGCTGACATCGAATTTGACATCCTTTTTCAAATCCAAAACATATCAAATGGCTACTATTTGGGCGGCCCATTTGATACCTACTCGTATTTCTATCACTCAAAGTGGGTGGGGCATTTTAATTGAAAGCCACTGGCCATTTTGTAACAATTGTATTCACTCTATTAAAATGAATAACCAATAGCTTGACTTGTTTGTAAAGGGTGCTTTTTGCTGTTTGGCTTTTCAGTGTTCTATTTATCACTGCTGATTTTTTACAGTGATTCGTGACATGTGTCAAAATCAAACATGCTCCTGAACAACGCCTTCAAATTATTGATTTTTATTATCAAAATGCATGCTCTTTAAGAAGTGACTTAAAATTGGATTCTTCATATATACCACCATAGACTAATTAATAATTATTAATTAGTCTATGATACCACTTAAAACGTAGTCGTGGTTAATATTTACATGAAATAAATGTTAAGTAAATGGCAAGCATTCATTTATAAACTCAAATAAAAAGTGTATACACTTTTGCAATTTTGCTTTAATATCACCCATTATTATTGTCACCGAAATTTCGCTTACTGTTCTTCAATGAGCAATATTTGATCAAGAATTGGTTTTGATCGGTGGAACCGTTATTCTTATAAATGCTTACAAGAACCGTGCGTCACAGTGCCGGCGATGTTTTAATGTGTTTTCTGGAAGTTTTCTCAAGTTTAATGTCATAAGCCATTGCAGTCAAAGCATTAAATTGATTTGCGTTAAAGGGATTATTAAAAAGTATAAAAAATATACGTTCTGCACTGCATACTGAATTTTTCTAAGTTTCCTCGCAAAAATCACGGTTGGTGTCAATTATTCATGTTTATTTTGACATTGGAATTCGTTTCAAAGTTTGTCGAAAAAGAAGAATTTTTGTTTTGAAATTCAATAGAATAGAAAGTTTATTCGAGGAAACACGGTTTTATTCAAACGAAAAGAGGTATTCGAATGAATTGATTATTAATTCGAATCTCAAAATAATCATGATTGTGTTTTATTATAGAGTTTAGAATTGTATCAGTTTTGTAAAAAGAAATAAAAGAATATAGGGGTAACGTTTTTTGAAAACCAACGTCATTTGCACTGAGTTTGACACGTAATCGCTCTCAGATTTTGCACTAGACACCTTAATATATTCTTGTTGATGCTCGACGCCAACCAGGTCATATTCGACATTTGATTTGTTGAACAGTTTGCCTGGAAGTCCATTCCCTGATGTGTGCAATCCAAAATCGAGAAGTAAAATTGATTTGTTTAGTGCGCATGCCTCCTAAATTCTAGTAATGGGGAGCGACACAGCCAAACGCATTAACATTGGCAATCAGAGCCACAGCAGCAGCAACAGCAGCAATTGAAACAGTTACAACAGGAATAGCAGCATCATGAATATAATATTATCCTCAGAAAATAGAGAGTTTATGTTTAACAGCAGTAGACGATGAAGAAATAAAACATTTCAGTTGATGTCAACGGATCTACACCTAGACTAGAGGCCAAAACGCTGAATCAAGAGCAGATGAAATGAAATTTTCAGGAGCGGTAACGTTTAAACTAATGTTAGAGAGCTTTGATGTGTAAGGAGAACTTATTACTAGCAAAACACATCTTATAATTGTTAGAGGGGTTGATGGAGTCAGCGCTGGAGTGAGCTGCAGTCTTATTAACAACGCCAGACAAGAGCAGTTACCTACCGTTGGGCACAATTTCAAAAACAGTGCGAGACGAGTCTGAGCCTTCTTCCGGTTGACTTTATTTCGTTTGTGTAATACATTTGAAGAAGCATGGCTTCGTATTTCGTGTGAATTTGCAATGATATTTTGGCTTCTACTGGATCGTAGTTTGTGAGCTTAGAAGAAGAGGAACTGCATGATATAAGCGGGCAATTAACTTTAGATTTAGAAATTGAGTTGTCAAGTAAATGACTATTTGCAGAACTTTCAGTTTTGCTGGCTTTTGAAACGAACTAGTGAAAACTGGACAGGGTGAAAATAGCGTCGGTTCTTCGTTAAATGGTAGAGTTCGATCTGAGTCTGAGCTGGACCAAATCACGTAAAATGAAAACGATTAAACGACCTCTTGACGTAGGTGACGCTGTGTAATAAAATATTAACGAGTGGTTTGGTGATTTTTTGGGATCTTGAATTTTCACAACTGAAAAAATAACAAACATAATAAACTTCGCTAATAATTATCATAAATAATTTAATTTAAATATCCACATCGAACGTGGGTCATTGTATTCTATTCCTTATGAGTGTGAAACTTGATTTTGTTACTGCAATGCAATGCATTAAGCGAACATAAATTGCTAGCAGTATTTGTGCAGTCTTCAGTCCGGTCCAGCAAGTTTAACCAGTAAATTGTTTGACGCAATCATTATTGAAAACCATTCAATAATATTTATTAAAACGCCTGGTTCTTGTAGCTGTAATTAACAACAACAAAAAAAGGCTTAAACAGATCAGTAATTCTGACAATGAAGTACTCACAATATTTTGTGGGGCAATTAATTTTTCCATAATATGTTCTTAAAACATCGAGGATTTTCTGTCAATCCGAAAACAATCAGTTCCTCATGTTCCCCAGATATATGAATGCAATGCAGGACGTTAGTAATTTTTCTTCTTATATCTTATATATTTTCTTCTTATTTGATATGGAACGTTTTAACAGGAAGAGTTTAGAGAAATGTGCAATTTCAACGCTGTTAATTATATCTTCGGGTAAATTATTGTCTATTAAGAATCCAACGTGGCTGAGTTAGCATCAGCAGCTTCTCAGGACATTAATCGAAAAGAAATATGGTGCTGGTGCCGTTTAAGTTATCTCTGCAAACATCCATGTGATGACTTAAAATAAGGGATGTGTATGGAAAATAGTAGACTCCATCCAATTGAATTTATTTTGTGCGTTAATGAGAGGTGTCCGCTTTTGAAGGTGCCCGCTTATCTGAGATTTCACTGTATTACAATCGTGCTGAAATTTCGAACTCAAAGTGAGTATAAGGTATGATATTACGAATATAGAGTCCAAAAAAGTGGGTCCCGAATTTCCGTCCATCAATCTTTCAGATGGCAGGACGGATTTACTTCAAACTTTGTATTTTGGGTTTTTAGGTACCTATATATATCTCGCGGTCATTTTTTAGGGTTCCGTAGCCAAATGGCGAACAACGGAAACCTTATAGATTTGTCATGTCTGTCTGTCTGTCTGTCTGTCTGTTTGTCTGTCTGTCTGTCTGCCTGTCTGTCTGTCTTTCTGTCTGTCCGGGAATGTCACAGCCACTTTTCTCCGAAACTATAAGAGCTATACTTTTGAAACTTGGTAAGTAGATGTATTCTGTGAACCGCATTAAGATGTTCACATAAAAATAGAAAAAAAAACAATAAATTTTGGGGGTTCCCCATACTTAGAACTAAAAATCAAACATTTTTTTTTCATCAAACCCATAAGTGTGGGATATCTATGAATAGGTCTTCAAAAATGATATTGAGGTTTCTAATATCATTTTTTTCTAAACTGAATAGTTTGCGCGAGAGACACTTCCAAAGTTGTAAAATGTTGGTCCCCCAACCCTCTAACTTCTAAAATAAGGGAATGATAAAACTAAAAAAAATATATGATGTAGGTACATTACCATGCAAACTTCCACCGAAAATTGGTTTGAACGAGATCTAGTAAGTAGTTTTTTTTTAATACGTCATAAATCGTAAACCGCAATTTACCTTTCATTCAATCAACTCAAATATAAAAAAAGCATTTAATTTCATAAAGATAAACCTTATGCGTAAACCGTGAACCATTATTTTCTAATAATAAATCTGTAATAGGTGCCTAAGTAAATAATAATTATAATTCGCGCGGAACCCTTCATGGGCGAGTGCGACTCGCACTTGGCCGCTTTTTTTATTTATGTTATTATTTCAAATAACGGTACCTACCAGGTTTTTTGAACACTGACTTTCTCAATAATAGCTCCAACGATATTGATCATTTTTGAAATATAAAACAATTGAGGTGTGCGTAAAAAAATAGCGCACTTAGTTTTTGCGAAAATATTCAAATAACGGAACTTTACAAAATCGATTACATACAGTAGACGTCCAGTATAACGAATGATATAATGTTTGAGGTCGTTCGCTAAAACGAATGTGTTCGTTATATCGAACGTTTTTTTTACTTTTTGATACATATTAAGTTACCTAATTGAAAAATGAGTGTCTATTTTATATACATATGTACAGCTTCTTATTATTTACAAATTAATTACACATGAGAAAAAATATCGCTGATGTAACTCTGCTTCACTTCAACTTCAGACTTTAACTTTAATCTTTTTTCTTCAAGCCGCCGTAGCATAAATATGTCAGACATATCAAGATCCACCTGTTTGGCCAAAGTAAGCATATTTGCTAGAGAAGTGACTGCTTCAGCATGCTTATATGGAGCTTCGATAATGTTGGTTTCATCACCAAGCTCATCTTCACTTGTTGAGCTTATTTCAACAGCGTCATCGCAATCCAGTTCTTGTAAATTTAATTCAGCATTATTCCAAGTCTGGAGAGAAATTTCCTTAAGTTTAAGATCTTTATTACAACCGTCAATGAATAAGACTTTTTGTTTTAATGTAAATCGCTTATGTTGAGTTTTGGAATTTATATTAGAAGTAAAACAACAAGAAACACCAAAGAAATTAAAATCATCCGCACGAGACTGGCACGGTTTCTTAAATGAAAAAAAGAAACAATTAACTGCTAGAATACGATCAAAATAGGACGAAAAATGTTCATAATTATGTATGGATACATATCCGCATTCTTTGGGACCAAGAACAACAATACGGACTGCATGGAACAAGAATAGACGTGAAAATAATGAGCAGTTGTAAAATCGTTCGTTATATCGGATAGCAAATTTGTGCTGACGTTCGCTATATAGAGATGTCAATGTAAAATGAGAAAGCGTTCGTTATATCGAAAATTCGCTATATCGGCATTAGTTATACTAGACGTCCAAATCAAAAACGGTTCAAGTTATTTCGAACAAAATTTACATAGTAGTATAAGTCAGGGTCTTATACTAAATTGGAACGAATTTGTTTATAAAAATGTTGAAAATATTTTTTATAACAGTTTTATTCATATCAATTTTTTTTTAAGTTCTGAAAATTTCACTTTTCTTCAAAAATGGTTCAAAAGATTTTGATAAATTTGAATGACTTGATTACTTAGGTTGAGTGTCAGAAGATGGCTTAGTCTGTTTTTTTCCCAAGACTCGATTAACGATACTTTAGGAAACCAACCATATCTCAAAAACGAGCGACGTAATTTCAAATACATTTTATATTTTGGTAGATAAAAATATGTAGAAAAAAACTGCATACTCAGGTTTCTGAAATATTTGTATACAACTTGTTATATATTTTTTTAAAAAGTTGCTGAAATTTTGAAAAACATCAATTTTCTTAAAAACGGCTGTAATTATTTCTATGATTTTTGTTTTTTTTTATACTTACTCAGATTTCCGCAAGATTCGAATAATGACACACTAGAAAACTTGTTATATGTATCTCAAAAAACGATGGAGAGATTTAAAAAAAAAATGACAATGAATCTAATTCTATAATTTGAAAAAAATAAAAAAATATAAAGCATAAGGTTATATAACTGTTTCTAAACTTTTTTTTTAAATTTCAGTTTTCTCAAAAACAGCTTTAACGTTATTGATTTCTGTGGGTGTCTTCAATACTTCGAGCAAAGATGAGAAAATGGCATACTCTGCTTTCACTAAAAGACTAAAACAACGAAACACGGCAAAATATCAACAATGGGTAAAGTAATTTATTTGCTTTTTATTTATTTATTTCAAATAAACACATTAAGATCAGAAGTGGTAAATCAAAAACTGTTCATAAGATCACAATCACAAAGTCAATTACCGTTATCTATGCTCTCCCTTAACCTGCCACCTGCCAGACCACTGCAGGGTTTTCAGTCTAGGTCTATCGGACTTCTGAGGCATAAGAGAGGAACTCTCTACAAATTAGTAAACACCCTCAACGGGCACTGCGCTATAGGAAGACATGCTCAAGTGCTGTGCATTCCCTACAATGACTTCTGTAGAAGCTATAGGCATGAAGAGGAAGAGGAGACTATTAGTCAGCTCCTTTGTACGTGTCCTGCACTCGCCAACATTATTAAGGCTACACTGGGCGAATACTTTGTCAATGATCTAAATAATCTCAACAACACCTGCACGGCTTCTCCTTCATTCAGAGGAGCAAACGGATCACTGAGTAAGAGGGTGACCCCTTTCACATCGGCAACAAGTGATTAATTAGCGAGGGCCGGTTCCAAACAATAAATTTAAAACAAGAATACCATCACGTTTATTTTGCAATCCTAGAATTAAAATGTGGAGCACACATCTTTCAAAAAAATATTTATAAATATTAAACATTAACTATGCATGTTGTATATACTAATACGTCATACTCATATGATATAAAATGTGACTTTTATTACATATTATACTTTTTCGTATACTTTTATTACCCACTTCCAGCCTCTGATGAAAGGTATAAAATTAAATTTCAAGATGTTTTTTTAGCTTATCCATTCAAAAATGCAATTAAGACAAATCAAATCTAGATATCTACATTTAAACGACATTGTTACAATTCCATTTCTCCTGATTATACGAGTATAGATAATGGCTCCTGAAAATATGAATCGAACTCTTGCACTTTTTGTTTTTTCTTACACACTGTTTTTTTCATGAATTTTTTTAAAAATATTACAAGCATTATCGTCGTTGAAAACACGAAGTTGCGTATGTGCAAAATCTTAACTTCACAGTAGAGCCAAAACAAACATTTACGAAATTTTGTTTTCTTATGTTTTTTTTCCTGCAACTGAAAACTTTCAACAATGCTAACCATTATTTCGAGGAAGTGGTTATTATAATGTGTTAAAATTTGTTCTTCATAAACATTTGCCATTTTTGAGTAAATTCTATTCCAAGAGAAAAAGATGTAGATACGTCAACTCGTGTTTTTGAAAAATCACTTTAAAAGTGCAGATACGCCTCTTCGTGTAGGATAATTGTTTCCTTTGTTAGAAAGATAAACCCTTTTTTTTAAATTTTTATATAACACATTTAATGCTTTTCACTTAACAAAAAAAGATATATTTATACCAAACAAATTCAATTCAAAGTTAATAGAAAAATAAAATAAAAAAACAAATTCTCTTAAAAAAACAGGTAGTTAAAACGAAAATTTAATTCAATGCGAAAGAGATTTGTAATAATTCACAAACTCTGCCGTGCGGATTACTGGAAGCGGTCCTTCACAGATGGACACCAGATCTTTATATTTATCGAGGGAAATCTTTTGTTGTTGAAGGTTTAATACTTTTAAGGGATTTTTTTAGACCCTGGTGACTACTTCTCGTATTCCTCTTTAATGATAGAGATCTGAACGTGGAGTCAAAGTGGCTTGTTTTTAAAAATAAAATTTCAGGATTGGTCTTATTAAACTCCCATTGGACCATTTCTGGCCACGAAATTGATGCCTCAGTTTCGTTGTGCTTCCTGATTGTCAGGATCCGGAGTTCTTTAGAAAGATCCTTGAAATCAAAAAAGTCGTTTATTTCCATCTGGTGAACTTTATATGGTTTCTTCCTTCGTGCTAATGCTATAATTGGGTTTAGCTACGAGGGCACAAACAAATCTCCAGATTGGGAGATGGCTTGCCCGATTGCGCTGTGAGCCGAATCCCCCTCGCTTTGTCCATGATTGGGCTCAAAAAAATGCAGAGTTACCCCTTCAATTGTTGTGTTATTTACAACATACATGAACATAGTGGCAACAATGCTATTTTTATTTTGCCTGGGAATCCATCGCAGAATAGACTTACATTCTTGAATCCTTGACCATCATAATTTTTAATTACCGTGTATTCATGCTTATACTACTCCTATTATTCACTAAGCTATTTCACTAGAACCTCGTTTACTTATAACGGGTCCGCCAAATAACTTTTTTTTTTTGAAAATGCTATAAAAAAAACTACTGAATATTTTCTCAAATTTCTTTTTTTATTTGAAAGTACAATCCTTCCGGTTAATAATGGAAAATAATTTCATTCAAATGGCTGCCTCGGCTGGCCATGCAGTAGCCTATAGTAGCGTCATACCAAGGTCTTTATGCAAAATTCGTCTCAATGATGTCTCCGAAATGTTCAATTGTTGAGAACGACGGTGAATTGATGTTGATGGCGCTTCACGCACACTTTCTGCCACAGTAGCAATATTCTCGGGTGTACTTTTCACGCTTTGGTTTATCGATGAGGATGCCAGTTTCTTTCACTTTTTTCACAAGATAACGCATACGGAGCTGACGGTGCTTCTCTTCTTCCAAAATCCGTACGCAATTTTCGCACACATTCTGCGACATTACCATGATTTTCAAAGTAATGTCGCAATATTTCCCAGCGTTGTTCAAGCGTATACACAACCATATTCGTTCAGCGGAAGGATAAAACTAATTATCTGTCAAATCAGACATGAGCTAAGTGTTACCATTCACGAAATAAGCACTAGTTGAAAAAAAAACGTTTGATGGCGGACCCTTTACTTTCGTTCCATGTAAAACAATAGCACTCTCCAGTTGCCAAGTCGCATACAGTAAAGTTAAACACTGACAACCGCCTTTTATAAAAAATTGCACTTTCATTTGTCTTTGGCAGGTAAATTACTTCCTGCAGATCGAAAACTTAACAGGCTTTAGTTTTGTCAATTATAGCTTCTTGTTTGAAATTTTCTTTTATCTCTCGAACTTTTTGTTTCTCAGCTACATACAGTGGCCGAAATAAGTATAAAGACAGTAATTCTCAAACTCTTCAATTTGGCTTGTAGGCTTAGCGCCTAAATATATGCAACAAAATTGTTCAATAAATGTTTGGAGAATTAATTTTCTCTTAACTCCAAAAAAAAATTGTACCGTTATCGGTCATATCGTGTTAGAAAGAGACTGATTTGTCTTTTCTAATAAAAAAATTGTGAAAAAGTTTCGAAATAAGTATAAAGACACTTCGGTTATCCAAAAGTATTCCAATTTTATAGCAATTTTTTTTAAATAAAAAGAGTGAAAAACAATAAAAGGTAAATTGTTTCGCTTGTTGGCACAAAAATTGTTATCAATAAATTGTTATCATTAAACTATTAAGCCATGCCTCGCGGAACTCATTTGACGACAGTAGAAAGGGCAATTATTACGACTCATAAGGAGCACGGCTTATCCAACCGATCCATTGCCAGGAAAATTGGACGATCTCTTTCCGTCGTATGTAATTTTTTAAATTTGGGCCAAAATTATAGCACTGCAAGAAGATCTGGTCGACCAAGCCTCTTGACCTCACGCAACAAAAAAACGATTTACCACGAAGCAAGGCGTAATAAGCTGAATGCTGGCCAGATAAAGCGCAAGTTGGATCTCCCAGTGACGGTAAGAAGAGTGGAGCAAGTGTTGAAGGCAAATCATAACCTTCGTTACACGAAAATGACGAAAAAACCCAACCTGCAACAGCATCATAAAGAAGCAAGGTTAAGATTTGCAAGAAGTCACATGGCTTGGACCAGGGAGTGGGAATCCGTTATTTTTAGTGATGAAAAGAAATTTAATTTGGATGGTCCGGACGGTTTTAGCTTTTATTGGCGTGATTTGAGGGACGAAAAAGCAATAAAAATGAGTCGGCACTCTGGAGGCGGAAGTTTGATGGTTTGGGGTGCCTTTGGTTTTCATGGTAAAATCCCCTTGATGTTCGTTCAACCTAGAATGAATGGTGAAAAATACAGGGAGATGTTGGAATATGCTTTGGATGCATTTGGAGACATTCCAGCGGGTGAAAATTTTATTTTTCAACAGGACAATGCTCCTATTCATAATGCCAGTACGGTCCGCGAATGGTTTGAAAGGAGTCAAATTCAGTGTTTACCATGGCCTTCGTGTAGTCCTGACCTTAACCCAATCGAAAATTTGTGGGGTATTATGGCAAGAAACCTTTATTCAAATGGGAAGCAGTACAGAAATCTGGAAGAGCTTAAAAGAGGAATAACACAGACATGGTCTGAGATCACCGAAGAAGTCCTACAAAACTTGATAAATTCTATGCCTAATAGAATTTTCCAAGTTATTGAAAATCAAGGAGGTTGTACAAAGTACTAACTTTCAGGTTGATAGGTACAACCAAAAAATTCGGTGTTTAAATGCTTTTAAATATTGACTGTCTTTATACTTATTTCGCAGGAAAATTAAACGTTTTTGGAATTCCCTAAAGGTGAACCTCAAAAACTAGCCTTTGTGGTGATAAATATTTTCTTTTTTCGTTTCATTATTTACTGAATAAAATAAACTTACTATCTACGATAAAATAAACTTATAATTTCTATTATTTTTGTACTTAAATCCAACCGAGCATTGAAGTTGAGTGTGTCTTTATACTTATTTCGGTCACTGTATGTACATGTTTTTCATATTTTTCAAACAATCTTTCTCTTGTGCTTTCATCCCCTGTTTTAAAGGTCATGTATAATGTGCATTGGTCCTTTTTGGGACTAAGGAAGCTTAAATTTTGGCTTTTAAATATTTTTCGATAGCTTTCAATGCTTCCGAAGTTGTTCGGATTGTCTTCCTTGTACATCCGGGACATTTTTTTAATATTTAAATCTGGGTGTAAATATTCTCTGGTTGTTGTCGGCCGACAATAATGAGATTATATACGTGGAAATCGAGAAATATGAGACTTCATCAACTCTTTCATTAAAGAATCGCGTGCAGCAATGGAGGCTTGTCTGCCATTTCTCATCTCTGGCGCAAGAACTTCAGTTGTTAGAACTTTTTCCAAAGCTGTTCTAGTGGTCCTCTTACTGATTCCAAGCCCTCGCGCCATGCTGAATTGAAGTGCGCGATGAATCATGAAGCTACCAGTAAGCTCATTGCGATAGCATTCTCCTTTATTGAAAAAATTACAAAAATCTAAATCAGTTGTCTGACAGACCAACGCGCGGGTATAGAAAGGTTAAAGATGATAATGGATGTTTCTTAGAATACATTACATTCAGTTACGCCAGCTCGTGATTATTGTCACAGACGTATTATAATGGGTGGAGTAAAAAAAAGATAGATACGTCTGTTCGTATTTTGCGTAAAACATAATTTACGTCAAAACAGAAAGTATTAATAAAATTAAAACGGTTTGAGATACAGATACCCCACTTGGTGCGATGATAAATAACGATCAGTAGATAATATACGCCAAATATCTCAAAATGTCAATTTTTGCAGATACGCCACTTCGTGTTTGGAGCGACGATATAATCCAATAAATCAAGGTAATATTTGGCATAAGGTGGTCAATTTATGAGATTTGAGAGCCTTGGAAAGTTCCCAGTGCTAGAATTAATGAGTTGTTTGCCTGAAAAGTTCCTGCAGACATAAAATGCATGATAAATTTCGAGGTTTATTTAGGAACTACCTACTGCTGATAAAATACAGTAACACCAAACGTATTGGATATGTGTATTTCTAGTTATTTAACCTGTCTACTCGTATATTACAAAATACCGGAAATCAGGATCTGCACTGGGAAACAACAATGCAATTCTAAATCAATGCTTGTACAGTTTTAGATCCTGTTTGTATTGGTTGGGACGCAATATATTATTTTGACAAATTAAGATGTGACATTAATCCAGTCGTAAAGTCCGTCTGTCGTAAACGAGATCTTAATAAATTTTAGCCGAAAAACCAAAAGTGGCGCTTGGTTTGACATCACAGATATAGCCTATAATAACGATCCTACAAAATCCTACAATTGGGATATTTTGTAGAGATTCAAATGGCTTCATAATATTCTTCGCAACAAATAAAATCTAATATGTAGTAACAAATCTTGAGTAGGTAATGATCATAAGCAATTGATTCAATTATTCAGGTTATTGAACTTCATGAATGGAACCTGATTTTGTCTGATGCAAGAATTTGTATTGTCAGTGATATGCAAAATATTTGCGCTGATCCAAATAAGTATAAAATAAGGAGCAAGTTTTAGTATCGATATCAGTTCATCGTTGAATACACAACAGTAAACTAAAAAAATCATAATGAAGGTATGTATCGATTGTAACTATTATAAAAAATAATTAACACGAATACTTCCATCTATAGGTCGTCATAGTTCTTGCTCTGTTTCTGGTTGCTGTCAGTGTCAATGCTGCACCCGGAGGATTGATTGCAGCTCCATTGTTAACACAACCCTTGTTGACAACACCCGTGTTGGTTAAGACAATTCAGCCAGCTCAACATATCATTGTTTCCAGGCCAACTGTCCTTATTCAGAAACAACCTGTCCTTATTCAGAAACAACCTGTCATTCTTCAAAAGTCTATTCACTATAAATAGATGGAACATCAAATTACATTTTAAAGATTTCGATCATTTTGTAGACAAATAAATATATTTTTGTAATGAGCATTTAAAAAAAAATGTATTGTTGTTTTTTTGGAAAATTAATTTCATTTTCATGCGACATGTCCCAGATTTGGCATGTTTTCTAAATAATTTGTATATGCCAAGAATTGGCCAAAACTACATAATTATTGTCTATAGCGGCGTGCGTTGCTGCGCTTAACAAAGAGAAATACATGTCTCTTGAGAAACAAACAAAATTGCAAGGCAAACTTAGTGAACAGGTTTTGACCAAACTTCACAGAAACACTCTCAGGCAAATACCAAAGATTGCCTGACGTGAGCTCAATCGGTCCATTAATTAGAACGACTGCACCATTTTCTCCACATGACTTTGTTGTTCCGCTAAGGGTAGATGCTAGTTGTCTGGTATGCGCCTTTATCTACTTACTTTCAGCAATACGAACGAAAGAAAGTTCGATGGAGACAAGTTCACTCCAATTGTTATTACCGAAACGTCCGGTTCGTGGTGAGAAAATCCACGATGTTCATGAGTAGTCGATACTTGTATTTAACCACTGTGTTCCGTCACCTTTGGCCTTGATCGGAGCTTCTAATCGTCGCGGCATATTGTCAACTAATTTCTGGCTCTCATCTAGCAGAAATGATGCCCAAATAGACAAGGTGTGACAAGAAGAGCCATCTTGTTGAAAACAAAATTACCGTCACTTAATTGGAGCCGTTAAGTTCTACCTTCAGTATGACTTGATACTTAGATTACATTTTACACAATTTTCGAGTTTAATAAATTTGTTTGACTTCTAAAATCAGTGAACTTTTTTAAATAGACTTTTGTTCACTTACAAAACCTGCATATGATGTAGCCTTTCAAATATAATATGTAGGTACAATATACATACATAAAAAAGTGAATTTTTAACCTTAAAATATATGAACTGATGTACATATAAGAGTTTTAAATTTTATGCGACCTTTGTAATTTCAGGGAACGGAAAGATATCTTTCACTTCATTGCAAAATGTCCAATACTAAATGAATCCCGCAGAATTTTTTTCGGAGCTCCGACACTGGAATTTGATGAATCACTCCATATCTTAAACGGTGGCATGGGTCGGAGTCGGCTTTATATCTTAACTACTTTATATCTTAAATTTCGATCTTAACAGCATATCTCAGTGGGGTACAACCAATAGAGTGAAACTTAATGCTTCCAAAACACAAAGCTGTCTCCTGTCATTAAAGCAAAACCCACACACACTGCCGTTATCCATGAGAGACACTTGCATCGCTGAAACCGAAAGACTTTCCATTCTCGGTATGTGTGTCAATGACAACCTTCGTTTGAATGACCATATATTCGATGTCGCCAAAAACGCTGCGAAATGTCTAGGCTTCCTTATGCGATGTAAGAAATATTTCACCCCTTCTTATCTGGCTAAAATTTATAAGGCGTTTATTCGCCCGAAACTCGAGTACAACGCTCATATCTGGTCTGGTGCACCAATAACTTATTTGGAGCTACTTGATAGTATCCAAAAACGCGCGATAAAACTCATAGGCGACCGAGACATCGCGAGATCGATTGACTTACTTAGTCATCGTCGCAATGTCTCCTGTCTTTCGTTATTTTATCGGTATTTCCACCGTAAGTGCTCTAACGAAATAGCCAGTTGCATTCCATCCCTTGAACATTTCAACCGCAATACCCGCCATGGAAGGAATGCTCATCAGTTCACCCTCAAGCCTGTATCCGGACGTACAGTGAAGTACAAAGAGTCTTTCGTCAGCCGTACAACACCAATGTGGAATACTCTTCCACGCTCAATTTTTCCTTTACATTATAACCAACAAACATTCAAAACCGACCTGCATCGGCAACTCTCCTTTTCTTCTTATCCTAATTTCTCTAACGCCCGCGCTGTGTAGCCAATACATAATAAGGGTACCAAAAAAATAAATTATAAAAAAAAAAACTACAGGAATCGCATAATCGAAGAGAATTTCTAACACAACAGCATAAATAAGCAAATTATTGCCCTCAAATGTCAATATGGTAGACTGCAAAGATGTCAAACCCAAGAATGATAGAATACAAGATTTCGAATTGCGCATGTCGGCCGTTATTTAATTTTAATTTGAAAGCCGGTGTGACATCACATGTGACTGGCCAGCAATAGTGAATAAATAGTGATTTCCTAAGCACAGTCCAGCAATTGAGGGAAGAGAATATCTCACTGACATCAAAGGTCAACTGGTGGGCATAAAAGCAAGTTGAGAACTTCACAGAAATTGTGAGTGTACCTCAGTTGAATAAGGACAATGCAGAAGAAAGTGCCAACAAATCTTTTTTAATGCTTTTAATGTTTCCGTGTCTTCAGAGAACATAATAAAAGGTCATATCAAAAGTTTCACGAGAAAAAATGGCAAAACAACTTCCATATTATTTGCGTAAATCCTGTACATACCCACTCGTATAAATTAATGATTACTTTACAAAAATTTACTCGCTCACTATTTATGGCAACCAACAATTGTTAATCAGAGAACATTTTTAAATCTGTTGTTTAACAATTAGCAAATATTGTTAGGAAAAGTTGAAAAAGATATAGTAGTTTCTATAAGATCATTCAAAGATCTTGCTTCTACAGGGTGGTGCATCAAGTGTGCTACAATAAGAAATTCAAATAACTTTTTTTTAATCAATGTACCTATTTCATTTTCTTTATTGTATAGATAATTCAATTTAATTTTATATAACTAATTGTTTTTGAATATGATGGATCGTAAATGGCCTCCATGCTCATCCACGCATATGCGACACCTGATCAGAAAATTATTCATTGCGCCCTGAAGGGTTGAAGTACGGATCGCCTCAATTATTGTTTTAATGGACTGCTTCAATTCAGTCAAATTCCTTTGTTTCGTTTTATACACCTCTTGTTTGACCTTATAAGGGGGGGTGACAAAAGTCTAAGTATGGTTGAATTGTTAAGAACGCTCTACATATTTTGTTATATAACATTTAAAGGGTTTAATCGAAAAAAAACGAAGCGTTTATAAAAAAACGCTCCCTACCTCAACTTTGGTTTTTCAAAAAAAAATAATTGTGA
Source organism: Portevinia maculata (assembly GCA_949715645.1). Lineage (NCBI taxonomy): Eukaryota > Metazoa > Arthropoda > Insecta > Diptera > Syrphidae > Portevinia > Portevinia maculata. The sequence goes on along the minus strand of OX454526.1, from coordinate 77,979,118 downwards.
TTTGAAAATTTTATATCCCGAGCAGTTTTAGTAGTCATAGATCATATATAAAAAATTTCAGCTTTCTAGCTCAAAATTCGATTTTTTCCAAATTTTTGGTTTTTTTGTGATTGTGGGCGGATTTCAAAAATTCGTAAACTTGATTATTTCGGGACCCTAGAGAGTATATGGTTAAAATTTCAGCTCTCTAGGCCCAGTTTAAAGGCCTAATTTTTGACAACAGACGGACGGACGGACGGACATGGCTAGATCGACATTACTATCGATGCTGATCATAAATATACTAACTTTTAGGAGTCTGCGGGCAATATTAAGGTATGTTACAAACTATGCGTCAAAATTGATATAGGGGAAGGTAGTGTACCTTGGTCCGATTGTACCTTGGTCCGAGTGAGAATTTTCTGAAAAATACAAAGCACGCAAAACTATTCGTTCTGTGAAATGTTGATCTTCTGTTCATTTGTCTTCTCAGTTTCTTTTTGAAGGCACAGCTGCACGAGTCGGCAGAAAAAAAATAAACATAGTTTTCAATGAAAAAAGTATTTTGTTATCTCTTTTCTGAAGTTATGTAGTGCTTAGTTTTCTGTCTCTTTTCCGCTACTTTAATCGATTTCGGTAAGTGCATTAATAATCTTTTGGTAGGAACACATTGTCGTTCGTATGTGGTTTGAATACTACGTTAAAATCTAATTTGTTTGGCTAAAGTGGTGTAAGTGTACCTTGGACCTATCATAGCGCGTGTACCTTGGCCCATTGGTTTGTCCTTTAATGAACATTTTTAAATAATATTGAAGTGATATTATTGAAGTCCTTTGTTAAGTTTTTATTAGTAAAAGTGTTTTTTTATTTAATACTATTATTTGAAATAATTTTTTTTTTAATCAAGCACAAAAACTTTATGATAATGGTTTGTTTTTTTGCTGTTTTTTTGAAATAAACAAAGAATGGTACCATTTTTACTTTTTATTGAAATAAATTAAAGCTTTCACCTTTAAACTATAGGGAAACCTTTAATAATATTTTCGGTCTAATGTACAATACTCCGTGGACCAAGGTACAATCACGTCTTGTACCTTGGACCGTTTGAGGTTAGCATATAAAAGTAAAGTTTTCCAAGGAAAGGTTAGCAATATCCTTTTGGTAGTTTATCATAGAAAAGACTTCAGGTAGTAACAAAAAAAAAAAAAACTAATGAAAAAACGACACATAAAATATTGGCAAAAAATTGAAATTCGGACCAAGGTACACTACCTTCCCCTACAGTTAGAATAGGGTATACAAAGCGGATTACTCACACAGAAAAAAAGTTTATGTTTTGTTTTTGCAGCACGATTAGTGCGCCACCCTGTATTTAAAATTAATTTAACTCTCAATTATGAACGAAAGTTTTAAACTTTTAAACAATAACCTTATCTTAGATACTCGTACCCATAGGTAGTTTTAGTGATAGCATTTTTAATAAAATGGAGAACCAACCACTTTTTGTTATACATCAAAATATAAGAAATAAGTCTTCGGCAAAATTTCGATTTATTGGTCAGCAATCTTGAAGCTTTAGAGAGTATTTATCGGAAATTATTTTTGTATCCGAAATTTGGATCTATTCTCATGAAATTAATGATATCAGTATTCCTGGATATATTTTTTATCCACATACCAACAATTCGTATTGTGCAGGAGGAGTAGGGTTTTGTTTCGAGTTTGTATGATGATTGCTGTAGTTTGGCGAGTGCTGACATCATTAAAATCTCTTGCTCTATTTTAATTACATGTTTACTTTTGTATTGTATGAACAGATTTAATTCACGGCATATCAATGTGTTTCTTGAGGAGTTTTCTTATTACTCGAGAAGATTAAGAGCTGTTAATCTTGTCATTTTACGTGATTTAAAAGTAGGGTTGTTGAGCCCATGTTATTTATTAGATTTATAACTTACTCTTATTTCTGAGCAAGGTTACTTCATATTTAAATGATATAACAAGACCAATTGGAAATACGTTTTATGTCGTTTGAAAAAATTTTCTTTCAATCAATGTTCTGTTATTATCATTAATGTTGACCTAAAAATGTCTGACCACGGTATGCTTGGTGTTCTATTTAACCCAGGGCGGCACACGAATCGTGCTAAAAAAACAAAAAGTAATAACTTTTTTTCTGTCTGAGTAATTGACTTATTTTTGTTTTATTTAGCAGGTTACTAATTAGATTTATTAAAATAAATGCTGAATATAAACAATAATTGAGGCGATCCTGACTTCAACCCTTCAGGCCGCAATGAATAATTTTATGATCAGGTGTCGCAAATGCGTGGATGAGCATTGAGCATGCAGGTCATTTACAGTCTATCATCTTTAAAAATAATTAGTTACATAAAATAAAATTGAATTTTCTATACAATAAAAACAACAAAAATGAAATAGATTGGTTAAAAAAAGTTGTTTGAATTTTTTGTTGTAGCACAATTGATGCGCACTCTGTACTTTGAAAAACGTGAAAACCGATTACTGATTAGTGTAAACAAAATGAACTTTTCCCAACTATATCAATATTTGCGTTTTATAAATTGGGATGAGGTCTATGCTAATGATTTATTTTTAAAAATTTTAAAAAATTGTAACATCGATGTGAAAAGGAAAAAAGTAGAAAGGCAAAATGTTTGGATGAGTCAGCCTCTTCTTAAACAAATAAAACTGAGAAACAAACTGGAAAAGAAGAGCAAGAAGCACCCGCTAAACTGTAGTTTGAAAAACCTTTTTAATTGTTTCTGTAAAATGATAAAAAAGAGTGGAAACCAATCAATAGCTTTGCCAACCGCAATGTTAGCTATCACAATAACTGCACAATGATAACAATGGGATATTCTAATTTTAAAAGAAATAGGATTTAATTTGAATCGATTTCGGGGCTTGATATATTAAAAATTATAAACTCGTTGAATAACACAAATTCATGCGGTATCCATGGTATTTCACACCTTCTTGTTAAAAGAATTGCTCTCAATATAGTTGATGTTTTGGCACATATTTTAAATCTGAGTGTTACGCCTGGAATTTTCCCCGAAAAGCTTAAATATGCAGACGCAAAATCTCGCAGCAGTTCGGCTTAAAGACTGGTCGATTACTGAAGATGCTCTAAAAGATTTCGGCTGGCTGCTACAGAAAAGATGGGACGAAAAAATTTGTTGTGCTCCTACGAAAACATATCCTCAAGCGACCCGCATACTATTGCGAACATCTTCGCAAACTTTTCTAATCAATCTTTCGCCAACAGCTCTTCCGTACCTGATCCCTCTTATTTTAATTATCTACTTAATTTCTGCTTTGGTCCCTTTCTTTCTCTTACCTTCGACCCTGTAGTAATTGAAAACAAGCTTCAAAAACTCAATGATGATTTCTCACCTGGGCCAGATGGCCTTCCCGCTATATTTCTGAAGAAATGCAGCCCCAATATTTCCCTCCCCCTTTCTCACCTTTTCTGGGTTTCACTTTCACATGGAGAATTCCCACAGATTTGGAAGTGCTCATTTATAACACCGATACAAAAAAAAGGACTAAAGAGCGAAATAACCAATTACCGCCCTACAGCTAAACTTTCACATATACCCAAGCTCCTCGAAAGTATCGTGCACGAAGATCTTAGCTTTCACTGCAAATCTCTTATCTCCCAAAACCAACATGGCTTTTTTAAAGGCAGATCAACTACCACAAACCTCGTGGAATTCGGGTCCTCTGCCCTCTCAACCCTGGAAAACGGCAACGAATTCGACGTTATTGCAACCGATTTCAGTAAGAGGTATGATAAGATATCTCACAAATTAGTCCTTCTTGGTCCCCCTTTCTTTATCCCAACGTCCTTTCGCTCTACGCTGATGATACCAAGTTTTGTATGCCCATATCTTCACCACAAGACTCTTATCTTCTACAACAAGATCTGGATACTTTTTCCACCTGGTGCATCAAAAACGGCTTAGAGCTCAATATCGCCAAATGCCAGTCTATTACTTTCACGCAAGATGAACAAGTCCGCTCCCCGTCCTTACCTTCTCCATGGTCAACCTATATCCCGCGATCAATCTCTTCGTGACCTCGGCATTCTGTGCGATAGGGAGCTTAATTTCCGTTTACATTTTGACGAGATAATTCTTAAAGCCAACTCATCACTTGGCTTGGTTAAACGGTGGTCCAAAGAATTCTCTAACCCTTACGTGACTAGATCTCTTTACACTACCTTTGTTCGCCCGCTTCTTGAGTACGCTAGCCAAGTATGACTTCCTTTCCACCAAGTTCATGTGTCCAGAATCGAGAGCATCCAACGTCGCTTTCTCCAATTCGCTTTTCGTGGTTTACGCTGGAACGATTCTTCAACCGTCTGACCGTCTCAAACTCATTAATATGAATAGCCTTGAGGAATGCAGCGACTCTGGCTCCGTCGACTGCGCGTCACTTTATAACTCTATCTTCTTCAATACTAACCCTCGTAATTTACGATTCCCCCGTCTCTTCTATCTTCCTCCCCCCCGCACGTCCTATGGCTCTAATGAACCAATCTCCCACATGCTGCGGAAGGTTAACTCAAACCTCACCGCCTTCGATTTCAATCGCAGCTCTCCCTGCCTTAAACTTGACCTTCTTCACCAACCCTAAACCCTAACTTTTAATAAGTTTTTAATTAGTTTTAAGCCATATTATTAGCTTGTATTAAGCCAAATAAATGGGAACTTATGCCCCACCAAAATTAAATTGAAAAATTAAAATTAAACTAATGCAACAAATTGCAAGCCTAATCCTTCTCAAACCGATTGCAGCTGCGAATTATATTCGGACCTAATTGATGATGCTTTTCAAATTAGTAGCTTTGTCTTTCAACCTTTTTCACCACTAGAACTTATAGACGTAATCTTAACAATAAAAACTCATTTACCTCGGATGGAATAATTAATTTTCTCGTTAAACGTATTGCTTTCTTCATTGTTGATGTTCTATGCTTTATATTTAATATGAGTGTTTATTGTGGTATTTTCCCGTCTGCGTTAAAAGCTGCTCAAGTTATTCCTCTTCATAAAAAAGGTTGTCGAAAATCAGTGATCCATTACAGACCAATATCATTACTTCCAACGTTCTCTAAACTATTTGAAAAAGTAATGAAATAGCGTATTTTGTCATTTTTAAACAACAATAATTACTTATGCTATCAACAGTTTAGATTTCGCGAGGGTAAATCGACAGAAGATGCTATTTTAAAATTATGTAGTGAGATATGCAGCGGTTTTAATAGAAATACTAGTCCTATAGCATTATTTATTGACATGACAAAAGCCTTTGATATGGTTAATCATTCGATTCTTTTGGACAAACTCTACAAAGCTGGATTCAGTGTTCGATTGGTTTAAATCCTATCTATCAGAAAGATCTCAACGAGTAAAAATTAATGGAGTTTATAGCAATATGTTGCAGTTACGGATTGGTGTACCTCAAGGTTCGGTTTTAGGTCCTATTCTATTTCTCATTTATATAAACTCCATATTCAAACAAAATTTAAGTAGCAATATAAAAGCGTTTGCTGATGATATGGCATTTACATACGTAAACAGATCAATATTCGAGTCGGTGGTAAAATTAGAGACTGACGTGCAACTGTTAAGGCAATGGTTTGCAAAGCATGAACTGATTGTAAGCGGAAAAACTAAGCTTATGTTTTTCAATATAAAAAAGTCAAGTCTGCTTGAAAGTAATATTGTTTTTCACTCCGCTACGTGTCCGAAACTGTCAATGTCCGCTCATAAGTGTGGTAAAGTTAATTTTTGTATGTATCTATCCTGTTGTTCAAATTGTTTTCAAGTATCAATAGATAAGCATTTGAGTTGGAAAATCCATGCAGCTGACTTAAAAAAGTATATGATGTGTGCGACGTAAAATATTTCTTTACAACCTCATTGTTGTAAAAAACTTCTCACATTTATTTACTATGGTCTTGTTAACTCAAAACTACAATATGGTTTAACGAGTTGGGGAGAAGCTTACAATAATACAATTTTACCACTTCAAATAGCACATAAGCATATTGTCAGAATTATTTGTAAAAAAAATAGATTAACAAGTATTTTGCCTTTATTTTGTCTCCTTCACATTTTACCATTAAAACATTTATATATTTACAAAGTTCTTAAAGTGTTTTTCATGCGTATCGGATACAGTTCAATACTAAGAAAGTCAAATGTATACAGGTTAAGGGTACATTCTCAGCAACAAGTAAAGGTACCGGTGGCAAACAAGAAAATTTTTTATAACTTTTATACTGTATCAGCACCTACATTATTTAATCAATTACCATACGAGATTAGAATAATTAATACACAAAATTTATTTTTGAAAAAAGTCAAACTATGGTTAGTATGGATATTTCTCAAGTCAAAAATTTGTTTATGAGCACTGTTTGACTTGTTTCGTTCTTTTTTTTATATAGTTTCCGTAAATGTATATTACTTTTTTTATTTAAAGTCTTAAATTATTAATATGTTGTTTCCTTTTCACATACATAATTACTGTTTCAAAAAAAAAAATATTATATCCATTTCTCTTAATTTGTAGAAAATCTTAAATTAATTTGTTTTGTTCATTATTCTTGTTATAAACACAATAAAACCCACAGCTATTGTATATTTATTTAACCAATAGGCCATTCGCTTCTAATCTTCATGAGGCTATAGAATGTCACCCTAATATCTTATTCCATACTTTTGTCAAATTTATATGTATTAGTTATTAAAACATCATCCCTGGAATAAAATATGTTAATACAAAAAAAAAGTTATTTTTCGGATTCCTGCCCTAAGAATCCTTTTAATGCTAATGTAAACTGTTATGCAAACTGCTGTAAGATTGAAACCGTAACCCAATTTAAATATCTAGGCGTTACAATCGACAGAAGTCTGAGTTGGTCTGAGCATATCTCAAATCTCCCTTATACTCGAAATGCCTTTATGTTTGTTTTGAAATATGATAACAGGTAGATTAGCTACTGTTCTACTAGGGTGGACGAAAAAATTACTAATTGTTGAGTTCCGAGCGAAATAAAAGATTCGTACTTTTAATAGCTTTACACTTTATTTATTTAAATGTTTTCTGTTTTTTATTTATTTTATTTATATAGCGCGAGTGGCTTTAAAAAATTACGCCCTTCTCAAATCCTCTTTGAAACTCAACTTTTGCTTCTGTCAAATTCAAACTTCTGTCAATTTGAAGAAGACCCCTGTCGGCCAAGTGCTGCCACATTCTCCATGTTTTTAAATTGTGGTAGAGTCGCCAACACTCCCCCCTGATACGGAGGCTGCTTCAGCCAACTTATCATCCTCCTCGGCGACTCTCCTGACATCCAATACCGCGAGCGTCACAATCGGTCTCTGGTAAACTCCATTCGTCGTTTGCACAGTGGCTTGACGTACTTGACCATCCCCGCTGACGATGGTATCTAGGATTTTGCCTTTGGGCCAAAGGTTTCTAGGAAGGTTTTGATCGATAATGATGACGATGTCTCCCTTTTGAATCGGTTGCGCTGGTTGGAACCACTTTGTTCGTCGTGTAAGCGTTGGTAGATACTCCTGTATCCAGCGTTTCCAAAACACGTTTGCAATTTGTTGAGACGTGGTCCAGCTTTTCCGAAGTAAGACCCCATCATCCGTGAAGTTTCCGATAGGTTTCGCTCCGTTCGATGACCCCAGCAAGAAATGATTCGGCGTCAAAGCCTCCTCATCATCGGAGTAGACAGGCACGTAAGTTAAGGGACGCATATTCACCGTAGCCTCAACTTCCAACAATGCGCTATGTAGTTCTTCAGCGGTGGGAGTTCTGCTGATCATCATCTGGGAAAGAACCACCTTTACGGAGCGAACAAGACGTTCCCAGCTACCACACATGTGTGGCGATGCCGGAGGAATGAATATCGATTGTGTTGCCGAGCTAATGAAGGATTGCGCTATAGCCTGGTGGTTCATTTGGTGGTAAGCCTCTCGTAATTCTCGGCTGGCTCCTCTAAAGTTGGTACCGTTGTCGCTGTATATGGATATCGGTGTTCCTCTTCTAGCGATGAATCTTCTTAAGCTTAGGATGCATGAATCGGTCGATAATGACGGCGCAATTTCTATGTGGATTGCCCTCACCGTGAGGCAGGTTATAAGAACACCCCAGCGCTTCTCCACTCTCCTTCCTAGTTTGACCTTCATGGGCCCGAAGTAGTCGATGCCAATATAGGAAAACGGACGAATGAAAGAGGCCAACCTGGCTGCCGGCAGTGAAGACATCTCTGGTGGAATTGGCTTAGCGTCGCGATTCTTGCAGTGTTGGCAAGATTTCCTAATCTTTTGCACGCTTGTCCTTAAACAAGGAATATAGAAATGCTGGCGTATTTCGTTAACGACAGTTTCTTGATTTAAATGGTGAAATCTGGTATGGTATGATCCGATGATAAGATTCGTAATGTGATGGTCTTTTGGAAGAATGATTGGCCGCTTCATCGCTGGGGATACTGCAGTAGATTCATCAATTCGTCCTCGGATTCTTAATAATCCATCCTCATCTATGTATGCGCTGAGTTTATACAAGTCGCTGTGCCTTCCGATCGGTTGATTGCGTTGCAGGGTAGCGACATCCTGGAAGTAGCTATCCCCTTGTGCAATTCGGTAGAAATATTGTTCAGCTTTAACAAATTCATTAGATGTCAAGATGCCGCAGTTAACTGGGAAACCTCGCACCCGACCTTTCAAATTGTTGACATATCGATAGACGAACGCCAAGACGCGAACCATTTTCTTCCACTGGGAGAACTTCTCTGGTTTGATTGCCGGGCCACATGTTGTTTTAATATGCATAACATGGCCTCTTATCTCCTCATCGGTCGTCGAAGTCTCCAATGGATGATCTGGCCAGTGTTCTTTATGAAGATATAGAAAAGCCGGCCCACAATACCAGCCACTTCCAGAACAAAGTACAGGGTTCGGCTTCCATTATGCATCCGCTGCATTCAGTTGCGAAGGTATCCAACGCCATTCGCCGATGTCAGAACTCTCCAAAACTTGTCCGACACGAAAGGCAACGAACTGCCGGTATGTGCTTTGATCCGAGTTCAACCATGCCAGAACCACCTTTGAATCCGACCAGAACCATCTTGATGATATTTTGAGTGTCAGCGAGTTTTTAATAGTCAAGGCAAGACGAGTCCCGAGTAGGGCAGCCTCCAGCTCCATTCTTGGGATAGATAAGCCCTTCAATGGCGCTACCCTTGTTTTGGCTGCTACCAACTGGCACTCCACCTTTTGAGCACTCTCAATCCTTATGTACACGACCGCAGCGTACGCAGCCTCGATCGCGTCTACAAAGATGTGTAGCTGGATGTTAGCTTCGCTTGTTGTTTCGTCAAGTAGATAGCATCTCGGTATGCGAATATTTGCCACATCTGGTAATAATTTCAGCCAAGACTTCCACTTTGTCTGATGTTCTGTCTTAATGGGGTCGTCCCACTGGACATCCGATCGCCATATCTCCTGAAGGAGGATTTTTACGTAAATTAAGAAATTTGCCAATAATCCCAAAGGATCGTATATGGACATTAGGACACGAAGCACTTCTCGCTTAGTCGGTACCTTTAGGCCCTTCAAGATTTCCTCGTTTTTCCCATTGTACGCAATCAAGTACATGAAGGTATCGGCTCTAGTTGACCACCACATCCCAAGCACCTTTTCTGTTTCTGGTTCCGAAGTTATACTTAAATGCTTTTGGTCCATATCGGAATTATTAAAGGTTCGCATAAAATCCTTGGAATTCGACAACCAATTTCGAATCTCAAGTCCTCCTTGTCGATGGATGTGCTGTATGTTTGTGGCTAACTGAACGGCTTCCTCCACTGTATCGACACTGTCGAGCAGATCATCCACGTAATGGTTATAGAGAATCGCTTGCACTGCTCGCGGATATTGATCTGTAAAGTCCATCGCATTTTGGTTCTTGATAAACTTTGCGGAGCTGGGAGAACAAGTTGCACCGAATGTCATCACCCGCATGACGTAGATGTCAGGCTCAGTCTTAGCCTCGTCGGTTCGCCACAGAAATCGCTGGGAATGTTGGTCCTCGTCCTGGATGACAATTTGGTGGAACATCTCTTTGATGTCCCCGCAAATGGCTACACGTCGTTCTCTGAACCGAATCAAAATGGATGCAAGTGATGACAGTCGGTCTGGGCCTTTCAAAAGCATGCTCTTCAGTGAAATGCCCTTCGCTTTGGCCGCAGCATCCCAGACGATACGGAACTTACCCGGTTTGTTGGCGTTAATAACCGGAAAAATCGGAAGGTACCATGTACGAGGATGGAAACGACTCAGCTCCTCCTTCGACAGCTTTCGAATATATCCCTTGGCTATGTGATCAGCTATGCGTTGATTCATCTTTTGGCGTAACTCGGAATCGCGAAGTAACTTCTTTTCCAGACATAGCAGACGTCGCTTGGCCATCTCGTAACTATCTGGAAGGTTTATGACATCGAACCTCCACAAGAATCCAGTTACGTAGCGAGATTTTTCACGGCGAGAGGTCGTCCTCAAGATTGTCAGGGCTCGTTGGTCATCTTTGGATATACAGAAGTCTTCCGGTGTCTCAGTTCCCACGTTTTCCATGGCGAAGTACCCTTTAACAAGCTGGTGAAGATCTTGGTCAGCTTCCTGTTCGCATTCGCAGAGGTGGAAACTATAATGCTTAGTTAAACCCAGATTACTCTCACATGGTCCATAAACACACCAGCCCAGCCGAGTCTTGGAAGCGATTGGCTCACCTTGTTGTCCTTCCTTGGATTTTACTGGTAGTCCAACATGCCAATTATTTAAACCAATTAGTATCCGTGGTTTTGCGTTAGTGTACGGCTTAATAGGAAGTCCACCAAGATGCTTGAAAACATTCGCAAGAGTGTTTATGTTAACACTCTGCTCAGTTAAACCAATATCTCCCACCGTATTAACGTTTGAAAGTGTGAACTTGTTCCTTGGGTTGTCGATGCCAGAGATCTGTACTGTAACTTTCCTAGAGCCTTCTTCCGTCCTTTGTGTGTCACCTGTCCAATTGATACATAGTTTCTGTCGCTCGCCATGAAGATTTAAAAGCTGTGCTATCTCATCATCCATTAAAGTCAGGGAGGACCCATCGTCGAGAAACGCATATGTTTCAATTTGTATTGTATCATTGCTAAGAATTACAGGCAAAATGCGAAATAATGTCGATGATCTCTTTGAACTGGAGTGCTGATTTACATTTTCGTGTACTATGTCATTTTCTTCCACCTCCCTTGTGTTGTTTCGACGATCGTTATGCAAGAGAGGGTGATGTCTTAGGTTACAGCTGCTTACTCCACACAACTCCTCGGATGTGCACCTCGCTTCTCCATGACAGCGCAAGCATGTTCGGCAAAGCTTATGTTTTTTGACCTCATCCCATTTTCGGAAGCGACTCAATCCTCGAAATTTGTTACAGAGTTTGACTTCGACACAATTTCCGTTACAGACACAACAGCTGGCTTGATTTCCTTCACGGCGACTGTCCTGATGGTGCACATTGACGAAGCTACGGCTTCTGGCTGACCTCCTATTTTCTTTATTATCGAAGAACTCAATCGAAGTGTTAGGTATGGTCACTTCACTCGCCGCTTGACCAATTGTGTATATCCAAGCACTAAAATCAGAGATCGTTACCATGGGTAAGGTTTGCTTATACCTAGCCCATTCCAATTTCAGTTGAGCTGGTAATTTGTTAACAAGCTCTTGCATTAGAGTTGGGTTGCACAAATGAGCAGCCATGCCGGAGCTCTCCATCACTGCTGAAATGTTTTGGACGGTCAATGCGAATCGTATGACGGTATTCAAATCATCGATTTTAGGTGGCCTTTCACGTCGTAGCTGGTCCAATAATCTGTCAATTATGAGCTCCGGTCGGCCATATAGCATCTGTAGAGTCTGAATCGCGCCTGGAACGCCAGCTGGAGTCATCAAGCGGAACATAACGGCGTCCAGTGCTGGTCCCTTAAGACACCTTTGAAGGCGCGCCAAATTTTCTTCATAAGAGTAACCACAGATCTCCGTTGAACTCTCAAACGTTGATATAAACATAGGCCATCCTTCTGGGCATCCGTTAAAAGGTTGAAGATCTTTCGGCATTACCTGTCTCGCGGCTATTTGGTCGCTAGTAAGGCGACGCGTTTGGCTGTTAGTAAATTCCCTGTTAAAATGCATTCCAATTGGTATATTGCCACAGTTCGGTGACATATGAACAAAATGTTCGTTATTTGGTTCAGTGACATATGGTTGTTTCATCTGGTCACGCGTAGTGAACTCAAGGTTAGGTGGATCTTCTGAAAATGATACGCCGTCCCAGGGTTCAGCGTTCGTTTCAGCATTCGCAGTATAAGCAGTTTTGTAAATGGGTTTGATTGCAAGCGTCTCTTGTTGACGTACAATAGAACCCCTAACTACCGCATTTGCACAAACAGCAGCATGTGAAGTGGGTTTGAGTGCAGGCGTCTCTTGTCGACGTACAAAAGCACCCCCAGGAACAGCATTTACAGATACAGCAGCGTATGAAGTGGGTTTGAGTGCAGACGTCTCTTGTCGACGTACAGTAGCACCCCCAGGAACAGCATTTGCAGATGCAGCAGCGCTCGAAATGGGTTTGAGTGCAGACGTCTCATATCGACGTACAGTAGCACCCACAGGAACAGCATTTGCAGATGCAGCAGCGCTCGAAATGGGTTTGAGTGCAGACGTCTCATGTCGACGTACAGTAGCACCCCCAGGAACAGCATTTGCAGATGCAGCAGCGCTCGAAATGGGTTTGAGTGCAGGCGTCTCTTCTTGTTGACGTCGTGTAGCACCCCCAGACACAGCGTTGAATGTAATACCTGCGGAATTATTGTCGGGTGTATCTTGGATGAAATAATTCCGAATCCAATTATTTGTGCGGACATCTGCTGCTTCTTCGTCGGACATTTCATCGGAGCCCTCAAATTCTTGCAAAAGCCGATATTTGTTGTCTAAATACTCCTTGTCTCTGGCTGCCTGCAACATTCGCTCTTCATTAAGACGCTTGACTTCGAGTACTAGTCTACGTGCGGATGATGTCTTTGAGTGTCTAGAACAAACCGAAGGAGTTTTAGATTGTAAGTTTATATTTTGGCTACACTTAGCTTTTTGCAAACAATTTGCGCAGTTCCATTCCAAGCTTTGTATGTTACTTGTAACACCAACACAGTTGAAATGGAACCACATGTTGCAGGTATCACACTGCACCATCTCGTCCGTGTCCCCTTGGTCGCACAATTTGCAGCTGCTCTCTGGTACTTTTTCGTTTTGCTGTCGCGGCGTCCTCAATGTCGCCATTATGTTTTTGGTTGTCTGGACTTATTGTCGCCAGCAATAGTTGTGTGTAATTTTTTAAAGAATTTGTTGAGTTCCGAGCGAAATAAAAGATTCGTACTTTTAATAGCTTTACACTTTATTTATTTAAATGTTTTCTGTTTTTTATTTATTTTATTTATATAGCCCGAGTGGCTTTAAAAAATTACGTCCTTCTCAAATCCTCTTTGAAACTCAACTTTTGCTTCTGTCAAATTCAAACTTCTGTCAATTTGAAGAAGACCCCTGTCGGCCAAGTGCTGCCACATTCTCCATGTTTTTAAATTGTGGTAGAGTCGCCAACACTAATTTTATGACCTTATTGTGAAAAGCATCATAAAAATTGAATTTATGTACTTAATCCCAATTTTTTGTACAATATAAACATTTATAGCCTTAATTCATATTGCATTTGTTTTTTTTTCCAGATTATCACAGTCTAAATCCCTTGTCGTAAAAATAAATCAAAAAACTGCCTGTCGTAATCAAGTGAGGCGGATTATATGTGTACCTATGGATATATTAATATGGAAAGATTTTCCATTAAGGGCAAAAATTGTATTGGAAGTTGTTAAGGACCATAAATACATCCCAAAACAAACATTGCACTCAAATTCGCACCAGCTACAAATCTAACAGGGAACCAAGCAGGGGAATGCATGGCCTCCCATCCACATTACGCTTTATGGCTTCTACTTGTGATACTCTACTATACTCACAGAATTTAGCCGCTCAAGCCCCCCCCCCCCCCCAAGGCTAAGATCCTCTTCTCTTGGCTGGAGCATTATTGTCCATTTGTTGCTCAATGTGGCCTCATTTAATTTACTCATACTCATACTCTATAAAATGCGACTATAGGTACTTTTATTACCAGACTCTGATGAAAGGTATTCAATTAAATTTCAAGATGTTTTTTTAGCTTATCCATTCACAAATGCAATTAAGACAAATCAAACATTGCTATCTTAATGTAGTCGACATGTTTACGATTCTTTTTCCCCTGATTTTATGAGTATAGAAAATAGATAATGGAAAAATGTGATTCAAAACCAATTCTAATAAAAGCGAGAAAGTTATTGTACGGCCTTTTTGTTTTTTTTGCACACCGTGTTTTTCATAAAATTTTTCAAAAACATTAAAAGCGTATAAACCAATAAATCAAGGTAATATTTGGCATAAGGTATGGTCAATATATGAGATTAGAGATGACATAAAATGCATGATGACTTTCAATGTTTCAAGGAACGTATTGGATATGTTTATTGGGAGTAATTTATGCTGTCTACTAGTATAATACAAAATACCGGGAATCAGGATCTGCACTGAGAAATAACTATGCAATTCCAAGTCACCGCATGTACAATTTTAGATGCTGTTTGTATAGGTTGGGAGGCAACATATTTGTATATCAAAGGTAGATATCAACATGAATTCAGTACGTTCCGCCTATCGTAAGCAAGATCTTAATAAATTTTAGCCGAAAAACTAAAAGTGGCACCTAGTTTGACATCACAGATATAGCCTATGATAACGATCCTACATATTCCCACAATTCAGATATTTTATTGAGCAAATGGATTCATTAAATTCTTCTATAAATGAAATCTAATATGTAGTAAACAAAAAGGATAATAAAAACAAATCTTGAGTACGTAATGATCATAAGCAATTGATTTAATTATTCACATCGAGAACTTAGGGTTATTGGACTTCATGAATGGAACCTGATTTTGGCTGATGCAAGAATTTGTATTGTCAGTGACATGCAAAATATTTACCCTTATCCAAATAAGTATAAAACAAGGAGCAAGTTTCAGTATCGATATCAGTTCATCGTTGAATACACAACAGTAAACTAAAAAAAATCATAATGAAGGTATGTATCGATTGTAACTATTATAAAAAATAACTAACACGAATACTTCCATCTATAGGTCGTCATAGTTCTTGCTCTGTTTCTAGTTGCTGTCAGTGTCAATGCTGCACCCGGAGGATTGATTGCAGCTCCATTGTTAACACAACCCTTGTTGACAACACCCTTGTTGGTTAAGACAATTCAGCCAGTTCAACAGATCATTGTTTCAAGGCCAACTGTCCTTATTCAGAAACAACCTGTCCTTATTCAGAAACAACCTGTCATTCTTCAAAAGTCTATTCACTGGAAATAGAAGGAACATCAAATTACATTGTAACGATTTCGATCATTTTGTAGATAAATAAATATATTTTTGTAATGAGCATTTAAATTTAATTCACTTTCATTCGACATGTCCTAGATTTGGCGTTTTTTAAATAATTTGTATTGGTTTAGAAAAAAAATTCACAAACGAAATACATAGATAGAGAGAGAGATGTGTTTTTCGTACTAGCGCACCCGTCCGACTTTGCCCGTGGCCAAGAATTGTTATGATCGAAACTACAGGTTCGTGGAGAGAAAAATAATTTTCCCATGTTCGATTCGTGAGTCACAGTTTCGATGGAAACACAATAAGTAATAAAAAACAAATGTCAGAGATAGCTATTGATAATTTTATCTCGCAACGCCATCTTAATCATTGCTAAATAATTCTAATCATTCTTCTTAGAAAATTCAAATACAAAACACTATACCGACATTTATATTTTCCTTTTTTTCATTTTTTTTTTTCAACTTTCTGGTCAACTTTTTCCATTTTTCTTTCCGTAAAATCCTTATTCGAACTTTTAAAAATATTTAAAAGAAAACATAGGGATAAACTTCAGTCCGCTTGGATACCATATTCCTACTCATATCCCTCATAAGGTGGGCGTTGCAAAAGTCTAAGTATGGGTGATTTGTTAAGAACGCTCTATGTACATATTTTTTTTTTATTTCTAAATATTAAAGGTTTTTTTTATAGAAAAACAAACTATTTTGTAAAAAACGCCCATGGTATGGTAGAAAAGTTTATATAAAGCTATTTTTATGAAATCTACATATTTTGCGAGGAAAAGGATAATGGACTTTCATTTACAAACTAAAACGTTTTTTTTTTAATTGTGTGCGTGTCAGTGAGCGGATTTTAGTAATATTAAAACATGATCATTAAGGGCCCCTAAAGAGTATATCTATATTATTAATTTCAACTTCCTAGCTCAAACTTAGACTTTTCTCCCGAGCATTTTGGGTTCCGAAAATAAAGATTTTTCGATAAATTTGTTTTTTGAGATCGTGACCGGTTTTAAAAAAAATTTAAACTTGATTATTACGCGCCCCTAGAGAGTATAAGGTTAAAATGTCTGGTTTCCATCTTCAGTTTGAAGGCCTAGTTTTTGCCGACGGTCGACAGACGGACGGACAGGGACAGATTGACATTACTATCGATGTTGAGCTGTCCAGCTGTTCTCATGTGATGCACTTAACTACGGACAGCATTTCATTTTTTTAATATAGAACAATAAAAAAAAATAATTATCTTTTTAAGAGAATAAATATAAACGGAAAAGTAAATAAATAAATAAATATATAATTAAATATTTAAATAAATAAATAAATAAGTAGATAATTAAGTAGATAATTAATCCACATAATCGGCAGAACACAGCGGGATGTCACTGGTGCGTTCGTGAGTATTGAGACGTAGGCGGCGAAGATGGGTTTGGCAATAAATGAGGGCAAGACAAAGTATATGCTGTCATCAAGAAAGGACACCCAACACCGACGTCTCGGACAGAATGTCACTACCGACAGATATAACTTTGAGGTGGTTCAGGACTTTGTCTACCTAGGCTCCGCAATGAACTCAGGCAATGACACCAGCGCTGAGATTAAACGAAGAATAACTCTTGCCAATCGCTATTTCTTTGGGCTAAGAAAGCAATTGAGTAGCAAAGCCCTCTTTCGAAAAACTAAAGTGACCCTTTATAAGACCTTAATAATCCCAGTCCCTCTCTATGGTGCAGAGGCATGGACTCTAGCAAAATCGAATGAGGTCACTCTAAGTCGTTTTGAGAGAAAAATTCTTCGGGTAATTTTTGATCCCGTCTGCATAGACGGTGAATGGAGGAGGAGATTCAACGACGAACTGTACGGGCTGTACAGCGACATCGACTTAGCCAGAAGAGTGAAGGTCCAACGACTGAGGTGGCTGGGTCATGTAGAGCGAATGGACGTGAATGCTCCGGCCTGGAAGATCTTCGAATCCACACCCGAGGGACGGCGCAGTAGAGGAAGACCGCGACTCAGGTGGCGCACGCAAGTGGAAGGGGACCTTAACCAACTTAGCGTGCGAAACTGAAGACAGCTGACCAAAGATCGTGCTGACTGGAGACGCTTGTTGGTTGAGGCCAGGTTCAGCCCCCGGACTGTAGCGCCATCCTAAGTAAGTAAGTAACATAATTAATCCCGATATCTCTCTAGACTTATTTCCTTATTGTGTATAAATAAAGTGCTACCAACTCTTGCAATTGTGCTATTCGCACCGCAGTAGCGGCATCGTGGTAACTGAGCAGAATTGTCTCTCGTTTCTACAGTAGTTTTGATTCTAGGAACGAGCACCTTCAGCATCTGATTCCAACGAGTATTCAAGATGTATCCATCATTCATTAGTTGTTCAGCGAGTAATATTTTCATCGTTGCTTTCGATAGACTCTGTTATAGCCCTAAGTTGGTCCTCCTTCAGCTGTGCCTCATGAATTTCCTTAAGCTTTCTATCATATATCGATGTCAAAATTCCAGAGCTTGCAGGTGTTTTCTGAATGCTACTGGTTATCACATCAAGGTCTGGGAAATTTATCAACTCCTACGTTCCTCCGTCCTGGTTTATATTCGATTTTAAAGTCGTATGGTTGGAGCTAGAATGCTGGTTGTAGACTTTAAGCTTAGAAGACATTTCAAAGGTTGGTGGTCAGTCATGAGAGAAGTCCTCATAAGTTTCGGAGTTTATAACATTTCCTCCTTCAGTTTAATCCCGAAACTTATTTACCGCTCACACCTCGGCTAATGCTTCCCGTTCTATGGTGAAGAATAGCATTGCTGCTACATGCCCAAACGCAAAATAGTTGGTGTACCTAGATTCAGATAGTAACATGAGCTGACTTATTAAATTTGTCGCCAAGTTATGCAATTTGTCGTTATGAGTAAAAGTTTTTTCATTTTGAAAATTACAAAAAAAAAAATTTATTAGCGGGATTTCGAGGAGGGATTTTAGAAAAAGGAAATCATGTTTCAAGCACTTTTATGGACGCAAAATAGATCTAGGAGTCTATGTTTGTAACACTGTGTTTCGTCACCTTTGGCCTTGATCGCTGCTTCTTATCGTCGCGCCACATTATAAACTAATTTCTGGCTCTCTTCTAGTGTAATGGACGCCCAAATAGACAAGGTATGACAAGAAGCGCCATCTTGTTGAAAACATAATTACAATCGCTTGCTTGGAGCCGTGATAGCGAAGAAAGAAGTTCTTCCTCCAGTAATGTTTTGATACTTGGATAACATTTTTCACATTTGTCGAGTGTAATAAATTTGATTGACTTTTTAAAATCAGTGAACTTTTTTAAATAAACTTTTGTCAGCTTACAAACTAACTCCTTGCCATTTGAATAGGACACCCCTTTCGTCTGTTTTCTATCCTTCATTGCTCCCAAACCAAGCATGAGAGACTTAATTCTTTTTGTAAATTAAAGTTAATTTAATTGCTGCAATTTGATCGAAAGGAAGATTCAATTAAGTTTTAATAAATCAACCAAAAACCAGCAAAATGCGGGGTCGAAAATTCAATACGTCACTTTAATAAAAAAAAGAGATTTCTGATTCTTTTTATTACAAAAATAACTTAAATTTAAGTTAATTGGAGTATTTTATATTCAATAAAAAAATGTTTAATAGTGTGTTGAGCCACCTTTCTGTTCCAAAACTTCACACATCCGGTTTGGAAGGGATGTATACAAATTAGTCAAATAATTCAGTGAAATCTAGCTCCAAGCTAATTCGATGGCTTGGGTTAGTTCGGGTATATTCGAATATTGTTGTCCTGATCCGTATACGTGACGTGTCAACCATCCCCAAACATTTTCAATGATATTTAAATCCGGAGAATAAGGCGGCCAGCTTAATAGCTCCACATTTTGGCTCTATATATAGGTTTTAACTACCCGAGCTGTATGTATTGGCGCATTATCATGTTGATAAATCCACCGCAGAGGTCCAAAAAGGGTATGAAATTATGGAAAGGACTTTTTCAATATGCCATTGTAAGACAACGCATTCATTGTGGTTGATATAAATAGTAGTTGGCAGGTTCCATAATAGGAAATGTCCTCCCACACCATCACACCTCCAACTCTGCTATGCAGCCGGTCCAAATAATATGTTTCTTTGCGGAGGTCATGGAAATATTAGCTATAGCCATCGGGGCCATCCAAATAATTTTTTTTTTCATCGGAGAAGACTACTCTATGCCACCTTGAAGTCAAGGTCACATGTGCGCGACAAAACTGAGGCGTCGCTCTTTTCGAACCCAGTTGAGAGGTGGCGTCTTCTTGATTTTCAGTCTTTTTAGATGTTTAGCCTTCGAAATAACACAACGCATAGTTGTAAGACTTGCCTTGACACCGCATTTATCCCTTATTTTAGTAAGCACGCTGTGTCAGGCCTTTCATGTTTTTTTTTTCCATTATTCATACTCATTACTTAAAAATGTGAATATAACGTAGGCTCGTCTCGATTTTTTTTAGCTACTTTGGCAATGGATAAGCCAGTGTCCTTGTAAGCTTTGATTTGTCCTTTTTCCGCCTCGGTTAATGCTTTTTCTGCCAAAGATAACGATCAAACTAAATGCATGTTCTATTCAAGTGGAGCAAATATGTTGTTTTAATTCTTCAGAACTTGCAATTTTGTCACAGAGAAAGAAGAAGAGTTGGACAAAGATAACGGGCATAATATCATTTTTTTATCATTCCGCTTTCCAGTTATAAGCAATTGCAAATAGAGTGTACAGGGTGTCCTATTCAAGTGGCGACGTGTGTACATACAAAAGTGAATTTTCAACCTTTAAATACGTCAACTGATTTACATATAAGGGCTTAAAATTGTATGCGACCTTTGTTAACTCAGCGAATGGAAAGTTCACTTCATTGCAAAATTAAAAATGCTTAATGAATCCCGCGGACATTTTCTCGGAGAATTGGACGAAGCATTCAACGGTGGCATGGATTGGGATCCGCTTTATATCTCAACTGCAGTAATCGCATAATCGAGGACAATTTCTAACATAACAGCATAAATAAGAAAATTTGTTTTACTTCAAATGTAAATATGGTAGACGGCATAGGCCAAATCCAAGAACGATATAATACAAGATTACGAATTGCGGCAGCCGAATTTAGTTGGAATTTGACAGCCGGTGTGACGTCACATGTGACTGGGCACCTATTTGATATAACAATAAATGAAATCATTTTATTGAAAATGAGATGTGTGGTATTTAATTGATACAATAATAACTAACTGCGTTGAACAAAAAAGATTTAAGTATTCTTCGTTTCTGTCAAATAACAGTTTATTGAAGAAATGGGATCATTTTTGATGTCGAAGTGATATTTTTAATGTTAAAACAAAGTTAATCTGCTGTACTCATTTTGTTCCAGCGGATATTAGCTACTTGACAACTTCAAACTTTCAGTGTGACCGCACCCTGAACTGTCAATGTCAAAATATTCAGTAAAATCAACAATTTCATCAGTAGTAAAAGTTATCTGGAATTTGCGTTTATTGTGGCGGTACATTTTTTTCCGCCAATGAATTTCAGATCATCCTGTTAATGCATAGCGATGAGCTTATTTTGAACAGGTCCTGTGGATATCCTTCGATTCCAATTCTCTTAATTCAGTTAGGCTACCAGAGTACCAATGGACTCGAGTACTAACATTCGATTATAAAAAAATCTAGCTCGATTACAAGTGAAATCTAAATTAGTTATTAGTAAGTAAACTCGAGTTTGAACGATTGTAACCTCCGCGACTTTTCACATGCTTGGTATGTGGAAACGTTATGCTGATTGAATTATTTCTAATCTGCTCAATTTTGTCTTAAGTCCCTGTTCGGAAATATGTAGTTTTAGAGTTACTGTGGTAATTAGATCAAACCACATGGCTTTTTATACCCTATTCTATGGGTATATTAATTTTGACGCATAGTTTGTAACATACCTTAATATTGCCCGTAGACCCATAAAAGTTACTATATTTATGATCAGCATCGATAGTAATGTCGATCTAGCCATGTCCGTCCGTCCTTCCGTCGGCAAAAATTAAGCCTTTAAACTGGGCCTAGAGAGCTGAAATTTTAACCATATACTCTCTAGGGTCCCGAAATAATCAAGTTTACGAATTTTTCGAAATCCGCCCACAGACACGCCCACAAACTCAAAAACAAACAAAATTTTCGAAAAAATCGAGTTTTGAGCTAGAAAACTGAAATTTTGAATGTATGATCTATGACTCCTAAAACTGCTCGGGAGATAAAATTTTCAAAATCCGCCCACTGACACGCCCACAATTAAATAAAACAATTTTATTGAAAAACCAAAATTTGAGCTAGTTAGCTGAAATTTATAATATATACTCTCTAGGGGCCCTTTATGCTCATGTGTAAATATTTTTAAAATACGCCTACTGACACGCCCCCAATTAAAAAAAAAACTTTTTTGAAAATCCAAAGTTTGAGTTAGGGAGCTGAAATTTATAATATATACTCTCTAGGGGCCCTTTATGCTCATATGTAAATATTTTCAAAATCCGCCTACTGACACGCCCACAATTTAAAAAAAAACTTTTTTTGAAAATCCAAAGATTGAGCTAGGGAGCGTTTTTTTTACAAAAGCTTCGTTTTATATTTAGATTTTTGTCATGCCCACTCATTAGGGATAGGAATAAGAATAGGGTATCCAACAGTTCGCCCAAACGGACTGTAGCCCCTCCCTTTGTTTTTTGATGACTTTGATTCTTTGGCATGTAACCGAACTCCTATGCAGGGTTCATTCAAGATGTTCAACAAAAACAGTACCTTTTCTTTTACTGCTTTCTGCGGTAGTAAAATACTCACACCTCTTTTAGGTTTAACATGGTATTTTCCTAAATAAATTATAATCCAATCTAATTGCTAACGGAAGTGAAAAATTTAAGCAAAAAACCAAGATTTTCAGATGCACAAAAAAAACATATTATACCACTGTGCGATCTCAAGACAATAGCAAGTATTTTATTTGTTGACTCATTCATTTCAATCTGATATGAGCATGCTGTATTCATAGTTGTGAAGATTTAATTTGTATAAATACCGAATCAAAACAATCACGCATCATCAGTACTAATTTATGTGTCAGGCTGACGATCCCAAAATGAAAGTAAGTTCTTAATGACATATATAAATCATGAAGATTTAAACTAAATTTCTTTGCAGCTTTTCTTCTTTTTTGTTTTCGTTATATTGTGTGTAATAGCTTCCGCAAGTCCTATTACCACTTCCAATCCAATTGCAGTTAAGCCAGTGGCCTCAACCAGGCCTCGAAATGTGAAACTATTTAATAAGCTTATTGCACCATTCAAATAAATAATCTACTCGTACACTAATGTTAATATTATTATGGAGATATTGTTTTCTACATACTTTGTCTTAAAATGTTACACGTTATTCACAAAAAGTTAACATTAATAAAAAAATCACCTACCGCTTACTAGCGCATTTTGAACATTTGACTCTACTTAATGGGTATACTGGCTAGCTTTAAAATCGGGCTAAGTGCTGTTGGTGGTTGGTTGTTGTACGATGAGGGTAAACACAGATCGGCATAAACCGGGCGATGACCAGTGTTACAACTATGACGACACATCAATTGTGCTTATTTACCCATCTACTGGTAATGCCGCTCCAGACTTGACATATTAAACTAATAAGCGCGAATATTGAAAACAAAAAAAAAATAGCAAGATTCTAATGCTCTGTCTCAGGCTTAGTGGTTAGTGTGTTATGCTACTTATCGAAGGGTCTCAGATTCAAATCACTCCGGTGCCAAGTAACACCACTGCCGCACCTCTTGCGAATATCTGACAAACATCCAAGAGTAATTGGCATAAGAAGCTTCACAAATTTGCTGCTTGGAGACAGCTTAAAATTGCAGATCCCTTTCCCTTTGCACAAGGAAATGGTTCGAGAAGCTAGGTTTTAGGTAATTTTTGGACCGTTAATTCATAGTATTTGTTTAATGCTCTTTCGGATACAGTGTCGTCGAAAATCAAAATGACAGATAGGTATATGAGCCAATTCGACATATTTGGAGCTGAGGTCAGTAAAGATTGTTCAAGATGGCGGCCGATAAGCCCCATATTGCGTCATTGCGTCAATATGTGGTGTTTTTTTTTTAAGTTTCAGACGCTTTAAGTGTTTAGCTCATCGAATGGTGCGGTAACAGTGGATAAGTTGGCCTTAACATTAGCTTTCTCTCTAATTTTTGCTGCCGATAAAGCTGAATTTGACGCTATTCTAAGGATTTGTCGCGTTTCGCGAAGTGTTAAGGCAGAAGAAGTGTTTCCTTTATAATTTTTTGTGTAAGACGAAGGGTTTTTTTTAAATATTTGCTGACACAATGATCACTTCGCTTTATTTTTTGGGCTATAGCTCGGCAATAAAAACCTTCAGAGCAATAACCTTCTATTCGTGTCCCTTCCTCCACTGTTAAACATTTTTTCTTTCCCATTTTTTTTTTATTCTCAATCAAGAACAATTACTTAATACTGTACCGTTTAAACCGAAAAAAACATATTCACTTCATAAAAACACGGTTCATTTGTTCACTGCTTCTAATCTAATGACTCGATTTATTTCCGCATATTCTTTACTCAACTTACAATTTGTCTTCAAAGTTCCGTTAGCTAAATCTCTCCCATACACACATTTCATATTTTGCTGTTAGCCAAATAGTCTCTCATTTACCATAGTGGTTTTTTTCTAATCCATCATGTAACGGGAGAAATATCGATTTTACTTCTGAAAAATGCCTGCTTCTAACCTTTTGACTAGCTGTGTATAACGGTCACAATCCGCATCCTCAGCAACGTTCTATTCATTAGCATTGCTTAAATCCACAGCACCAATGACTCGTCTACACCGGCCGTGTTGTCTGGCAGAGCTACACATGCTGTCAAAAGCCGCATTATCAATGTCGATGAAAATGCCCATCGCGTATTCTTTCTTGTCAAGCGCGCTCTCAAATCTACCAACTTGATTTTGTAGCACAGACTTGCAAGATTTTCCGCGTTGATGGGCATGTAGCATCTGGGGTAGGGGGTAATAATAATAATAATAATAATATTGGTTAGGGTATGTTACACTGCGACCTATTGGTCTATTGTGTCCCCTGCTTGTACCTCGGAGAGGTTCGTGACCTCTTTCAGAGCCCTCTCTATATACTTCTTTTGTGAAGCGTATCGAGGAATTGCTCTGATTTTTTTCCTTGGCAGGTCACACTCCTTAGAGCACAGCGTCCGGTCCAGATTCTTTGATGAATCTGAGAATGAGCTGTGGGTCCATGGTTTGTATGTCCTTGTCTGTTATTTGGTGCCTGCCCAAATATTTCATTCTTTTGTGGGCCAGTGCCCCACAGGATTCCAGTATGTAGTCTGGAGTTTCGGCGGTTTCACTGCAGAATCTGCAGAGCCCGTCCTCCAATATGCCCATTTTCCTGAGGTGCTCCTTGAGTCTGCAGTGCCCCGTGAGGAGGCCTGTTAGGATTCTTAGGCTGTTTTTGTTAAGGCCGATACAAGCTTTGAATCTCTTTTGGTTGTAATTTCCTAAGAGTTTCTTTGCTTGCCTCAGACCTTGGAGGTTGAAAAAGGCTTTTGCCTTGTTTCTTCCTCCAGTCTCCTGAACTCTTCGCGTATAGTGTGTTCTCCTATCCCGCAGAACGGTTCAGATCCTATGAAGGGTTCCTCTGCCCCTTTTCTTGCCAGAGAGTCCGCTGCCTCATTGCATGTAATGCCAACATGGCCAGGTACTCAGCAGATGGAAATTCTGTTATTCTTGTCTAGTCTATTCAGTCCGTGTAGGCATTCCCACACGAGTTTTGACTTGATAACGTAGGCGTCAAGAACCTTTATGGCTGCTTGGCTGTCAGACATTATTGCTATGTTGCAATTCCTGTAGTTTTTCTCAAGGTTGATTCGAACGCACCTGTCTATAGCACATATTTCTGCCTGGAAGATGCTGGTACATTTGCCCATGGATTCGTAGTGCTTAGTTCCTGGCCCAAACACTTCTGCACCAGTTCCCTCCTCGGTCCTCGAGACATCCGTACACCACTTTGTTGTGTGGTTGCTTAGTCCATAAGTTGTGGATTCATTGCTCCAGTTCTCCTTATTGCTGAGCTTTATCTGGAAGTTCTTCTCGAAGTTGAATTTCCTGATGCTATCGTCCCTAGGTATGCCAAGAAGTGGGAGTTTTTTGAGTAAGTCACCGTGTTCTTTCGAACCGATGCATTTCCCTCTCCCAATTCCCTTATTTGCCACCCTAAGGATTGTTTTGTCTGTCTCGTTCATCACCATGATGTGTAGAGGGGTCAATTCCAATAACACCTCCATGGCTGCGGTTGGGCAGCTACGCATTGCTCCGGTAATGCACAGGCACGCCAGTCTTTGCACTTTGCCGAGTGTCTCTCGCGTTGTGACTAGACTGGTTCGTTTCGCCCATGCTACCGCTCCGTATGTGATCATTGGTCTCACGATTGCAGTGTACATCCATCGCAGGATGTTTGGACTGCATCCCCATGCCTTCCCCGCTAGGCTCCTACATATCATGAGAGCGCGGGTGGCCTTCTTGGATATCTCCTCTGTATGTTTTCGCCAGAGGAGTTTACTATCTAGATGGAGTCCTAGATATTTTACTTCTTTGACTGATATCAGTGTCGTGCCTGATAGGCTAATGTCCTTAAGTCTTTGAAGTTGTCTTTTCCTTGTGAATGGTACTATCGTTGTTTTCGCCGGGTTGATGTTAAGTCCGACAGTATGGCACCATTCCTTGGTTACTTTAAGCCCCCTTTGTATAATGTCCCCAAGGGTTTCTTCGAACTCGCCCCTGGCAATCAATACAATGTCATCAGCGTACGCCTGACAGTTGATGGCAAGGTTGGTTAATTTTTCCAGCAGTTCGTCTACAACTAGGCTCCACATTAAGGGTGATAGTACCCCTCCCTGTGGACATCCTCTTGTTGTGTTCACTCTGATGGTTCCAGATGGTGTTTGAGTCTCTGCTGATCTAGTGCTCAGCAGCTCACACATCCATTTGGATACTGTACTGTTAACTCCTTTAGTATCCAGGGATCGTTTAATCGCCTCTTGTGAGGTGTTGTCAAATGCTCCCTCTATGTCTAGGAAAGTGCACACTACTATTTCTTTTGCTTCCAAAGCACTTTGAATTATCTCCGTCAGCTGATATAGGGCGGTCTCTGTTGATCTGCCCGCTCTGTATGCATGCTGACGATGATGTAAGGGGGATGTGTTCAGTACATCTTTCCTGAAATAATTGTCCACAACCTTTTCTGTCATCTTCAGAAGAAATGACGTAAGGCTGATGGGCCTGTACGATTTTGGCTGTGTGGGGTCTTTTTTCCCCGCTTTTGGTATAAACACAACCCTTGCTCGTCTCCATTGCATTGGTATGTGGCCCAAGGCAATACTGCTCCTTGTTATTTTTAGCAGGTGTGGTATTAGTACCCCTTGCCCTTCTTGTGGTAGGGCGGTTATAATGCCGTCTACTCCGGCAGATTTAAAAGGCTGAAAGGAATTTATTGCTCATTTCAGTCGTCCCTTAGAACAGATGGTTGATGTTCTTTCCCAGTCTTCCCTCCGAGGTCTGATTGAAGTGGTATTGATTACTGGCTCAGTACTAGGCGAGCTTTTTTTTTTTTTTTTTTTTTTTTTATAATCTGCTTACGCTAAAGGGATTTTTTTCTGTTGTTACAGTACCCTTATAGTGCGTAACACAGCGTAAGCATTTGTGTTTTAACAGCAAGCAGCACCTGGCAATATCGTATTTCATTGCATGCTTTTCGGTGCTACTTACTATTAGAAAGAATAGAGAGATAGGAAAGAAGTGTTTGGGTGCAGTTGTAGGGTTTTTCTCCACGGTGGTGTCTAAGATGTTTAGGGAGATTACGATTTCATGTATTCGATATAAAGTAATGGGCTTGGCCGGGATTCGAACGCACGACCTTCCATTCAGTAAGCGAATACACTACTACTGCACCTGTTGCCACCCGCTGCCAGGAAAGTGAGTTTCTAGTAGCAATAGTGCCCTTTGATCCTCATATTCCGTGAACTCGCCATCTGGTTTCCTCAGAGACATCGGTACTCCTCCTGACTTCGCAAGAGCTTTATGTAGCCTTGCCGCTGAAGCTATTTCTTTTAGCTTTTCTAATTTCCTTATTATATGTTGTAAGGGCCATCTGGTAGGTTTGCCAGTCTCCTTTGCGCTTTGCTTTGTTGAATAGCTTCCGCAGCTCGGAACTCAGTTTTGACAAGTTATTGCTCCACCATGGCGTCTGTTTCCTGCCCCTTTCTCTGCTACGGTGACAGTTTTCTTCGAACGCAGTGATGTTGGCGTTTGTTACGCTTTTCACTGCGCTCTCTAGCTCTAGGGGGTGGCCCGGAGCCATCCTCAAAACAAGGCGCCCCAGATTGCTCTCTAGAGCATTTCTGTAAGTCTCCCAGATTGTTTTCCTAGGGTTCCTTACTGGATTTCTCGTGATACTTGTGCTGTCCAGGTCGAACACTATTATTCGATGGTCCGATAATGACGGCTCACTAGATACTCTCCAGTTGCTAATTAGTTTACTTACGCTGGGGCTACCAAGCGTGAGGTCGAGTACCTCCTCCCTGACCCTA
Source organism: Portevinia maculata (assembly GCA_949715645.1). Classification (NCBI taxonomy): domain Eukaryota; kingdom Metazoa; phylum Arthropoda; class Insecta; order Diptera; family Syrphidae; genus Portevinia; species Portevinia maculata. The sequence goes on along the minus strand of OX454526.1, from coordinate 77,950,805 downwards.
GTTACAAAAGTGGGGGTATTTCCCACTTTTATAATATCAAGTGACGAACTCATAATAAATTCTAGTAGGTACTCACCCCTGATGTTGGTGTCGGCGCTCCCCCATATGATGTTGTGGGCATTTGCATCGCACCAAATGAGGAGCGGCATGCGGAGCTTGTTGCAATGCTCCACCAGTCGCTGCATTTGGGATGATACAACCGGTGCATCCCCTGCACAATACGCCGACGCGATGACAATGGTGCGGTGACATCCTTCAACGTCCAGATGTACCTGTATTGGCACCAGATCTCGTGTCGCGTATTCTGAAAGTAGAATAAATTTATATTTATTGTCTATTAGAATGCAAGCTCTCGGTTTCTCGGCCCGAGTTTCCCATATTACCTTTGCATCCTTGCTCGCCAATCCTCTGACTTGTCCTTTCAGGATCCATGGCTCCTGGATCAGTACTAGCCCTAGGCTTTGGCAGGTAAACATCCTAGATATAGTCGCCGAGGCTAGTGTACCTGTGCTAGTGTAATTTTTGTATTGATGGGATTCATCGAGCTATTGCTCGCGCGGGGCTATTGCCCCGTCCTCCGTCAGCAGCGAATCTTCCTCCTCCTGGGTGACGTCCTGGAAAAGGTCGATGACCGTGTTGTCTTTTTCCCCCTCCGAGATCATACTCTCAGAGACGGACATAGACTCCTCGGCCTCCTCGGGATCCTGTTCCGCCGATTGGACAGTGGAAGAAGGTGTTATAATCTTCGGAGGAGCGGTATGCGCGTTCTGCGAGTTCAGCAATCTCGTCCGACGTCTTGAGTCCGCACACCGCAACCCTGCCGAATCGGTAGCTCATGGATCCTTTCTGATACTTTATGGCGTCGAAGGATTCTCTGTCGATTTTAAGAGCCAGTATCTGCCCGGTTCCCTCTTTCCGACAGTTGAGGACCTTCCACGCCTTGACGTTAAGTCCCGTGTTCTGTGCTTCCAGCAGTGCCAAGAAGGTTTTCACTTCCTGTTCTGCACTGCGCGGAAGAAAGATCGTGATGGAGTAGGACCGTGGTATATTTGTCCCACTGCATGCCTTGAGGCATGGCCCCTTCCATTTCCCCAGCTTTGGGGCAACTACCTTTAGCCACTCAGCTGTCTGCGGAGTCTCGCAGTCAACCAGTAGTATTCCATGCCTGAAATGAATGCCCTGGAATTTGAGCTTATGCTCCCATCCCAAGGCCATTTCCACCACAATGGTATCTTCCATTGCCGTGAGGTCTGAGTTGCTGAGGATCTCCTACGGATATTTCACCGGGAGAACAGCAACCTGCTCAGCAATCGCACCTGTGTCGTGTCTACCTCTAGCCGGGAAGGTTTTCACCGCCGTAGCATAGCTTCGACCAACCACGGTAGCATTCACTTTCGCAGGCCCTCTCGGTACCTTCGTCTACCTTCTGTTTTTTGGCTTTGTTCGTGGTGGGTGGGGTGATGTTGTTGTTCCCCCTTTTTCCCGTCGCCACTTCTATGCTTTCGGGCTTGGCCCGATGCTCCTCAGCCCTCCTTTTTGCTTCTTCAGGCCCGGAGCCTTTTTTGAGGTAGCGGAGGTACCATTTGGTGCCAGCACCACTAAGTCCCCTTCGCAGAGGGTCGTCCCTCGCACCTGGTTTCCCAGGTGGAGGTAAGGCTGGCTTGTCTCGGGGGTTCAGTGGCTGGTACTTGAGCTGTGCTCGTTCCCGCTGCCCTAGTTCCACTACCGTTGATTTCCCGGACAGGGAGGGGATAAGGATTTGACTCCTATCCCCACTGCATGCACCTATAGGTGCTACCGGGCTTCTTCCCGTGCCTTTTGGCACCCCCGTAGCTTGTCGTGAGGTGGTGATGGTTCTTTGGCTGGTGCTGGGTTGCACCGGCTTAGAGCCTCCCTCTCGACTAGTTCCGGGTCTCTCATGTGCCAGGCAGTCGTCGTGGATGTCTTGCTCCATTCGACCGATAACTTCGTCTGCGGTCTGTCCCCGCATTTTGTTTAATTTTTGTTTGTTTTTTTTATTTTTGTTTTTGGGCATAATCCCACGAGTAGCGCGGGAAAGACGGTCAACCACGCCAGAGCCCCGCATTAACGTGGTAAGGCCATGGTTACTCTCTGAGGTGGCCCGGTATCAGAGAGGCTCCGTGATAATATAGCCGGTTACCCCTGGCCCCTGGCTGCAAACCATCCAATGAGCACGGGTCGCGCACACTGTGGATTAAGGGCGATGGGTGGGGGGGGGGAGGGGGAATGGGGAGGTAGGAAAGTTAGTGATGGTGAGGATGGAGCGGACGTGAAGTGCACCGTAGGGGGTGCAATCGCAAAGCAGTTTTGCGCACATGAAGTTCGAACAGCCTTTCCATGCTTTTCAGCAAGAAGGAAGTCAGACTGGACGTCAAAATCTGTGCATTTTATTGGAATGTTTGTCGCTACTAAGAACGAAGCACAAAATACGTATTTAGTCGGCATTAGCACTGATAAAAGTACCTGGGTGGACAGCTTCGCGTATAAAAGGGTTTTAAATTCTTGTCACCTCTTCGACAAATACACCGGCCGACCTGCGGGCGTATATGTTGATGCGTATATGGGCGCTGCTACGCGTCGTATTTCCAAGCTCATAAGGTATGAAATGGTTAAAAATAGTTCAATAGTTTCGTTTTAGAAAATGAAATAAGACCAAGACCTTTTACCTTGAATACACCTTTTACAAATGTTTCGAAATTCAGCAGAGCTTTGACCCTACACGTTGAAAAGTTAATGGTTGTGAAGCTACGAATCTTTAGCGGATCTCCACCAAGGTGTCATTCGTTGGGTTAACGTTTAGTCAATGGAAGGTTAACTTCCTAACTAGTCTAGCTGACTTCACTAATATTTGGAAAGATGTACATCAAAAACAAAAATTAAACAAAAGTTAAGTTACATTTATTGACAATATAAACAGACGCAACATAAAACGTAAACGTAAAGGCCTATTTCATTACAAAAACAAACAATCAAAATGGCATACAAAAAAACAACATTGATTAGTAAAAGAAAAAGAAAACAAAAACTTACAAATTCACTTTTAGAGCTACGAAAACTATTTACACTCTACTTCTAATTGACTCCATATAAGGACTGACTTATGCCCATCCACCGGATGGTTGCCATCCACCTCCTCCGCCTCCTCCAGCTGATTGCCAGCCACCACCAGTTCCTCCGCCGCCACCACCGCTTCCCAATTTTATGATTTTGATAATTTTTGTGGAACTTCCACCGCCGCCACCTCCGCCACCTCCGCCAGATGACCAGTCACTACCTCCTCCCCCACCACCTCCGCCTGATGACCATCCGCCGCCGCTGTCGCCGCCGCCGCCTCCTCCACCAAGACTTATGATCTTTATAATTTTTATGTCTCCACCGCCGCCTGAGCTACTACCGCCACCAGACCATCCTCCGCCACCACCTCCACCTCCCCCGGATGCCCAGCCACTTCCACCTCCTCCACCACCGCTTCCGCCTCCGTCCTCAGAGATAATTTTGACGATTTGGACACTTCCTCCTCCACCTCCTCCACCACTGCTACCACCACCGCCTGATGACCATCCGCCGCCGCCACCGCCGCCCCCACCACCGGATGACCAGCCTCCTCCACCGCCACCAGGCTTGCCAGCCACGCTAGCTACTCCAAGGACCACCAGACAAACAAAAGCCTGCGAAAATGAAAAATTTAAACATTAATCCAATCCAATGACGCAATCCAGTCCTTTACGTACTTTCATCGCTCCAAGTTAACTTTTCATGAACTAATCCTCGGTAACTCTTCCTTACAAGTCAACTACTGATGGCTTTTCGGGTATAGTCCAATTCTTTTATACCTTCAAACGGGAAACTCCGAGGAAATTTCTGCAAACACCACACGATTGTGGCATTGGAGGTGGCTGGTGTCGATGGCGATGGTAGTGGAATGTATTTGACGATAACTCTGTACTTCTGGTGGCCACTGTTATGATGGCGCTGGAGATGGGTCTCTTCACATCAGCAGTACATACATGCATTACGCGGCAATGTACGAGTCGAGTGCTCAACGAAAATGAAAGTACACAGCGAACTGATTTCGCTTTCCAAATTGCATATGTATCTGGCAAAGACGCCGTCCATGCCACCGTCGGGGTCGAGGAAAAAGCTTGTACTTGGACATACAAAGTGCTGCCTTTGGAATAGACTCTATCCCATGGGCTTCGATACAAACACTCGCTGTTGTTCACCTACATTCAAGTGGATGCTTATGCAGGAGGCATTAGTAGTATATCAGACAATTGGCATACAAACGGTGAACACATGCACAGACTTCGTCTCGATCAGCAGGAGGATCATTAGATGAGATGAGGGCGCGGGGACATCTCTGTGCCAGTGTTACGAAACTCAAGTGGATCTTCAGGTGCTTTGTTTTTTTTTTTGACGGCGACGAACACGAACATGATGAACACAGTGCTTCCGCAGTATGTATGGTTAATAGTTTCTCATCTCAAAGTCGATTTTGAATAATATCGAGGAGGTACGAGCCGCAGCACTAGCTGGATGTGACACAATATGGAGGCGAGTGTGAGAAGCGCGATGGATAAACGAGTTGGTGTAATGGAAGAGCTGCCATTGGATTGCCTATTCTTCACTTTATGTGTTTTTTATTTGCTTCACAAAAGGAGTTACGCGGTTACGTTTGCATATTTACTTAATTGAGCTGCGAATTATTATGATTAATGGGATTAGCTTGCAGTGACAAGACAAGCGCTTAGGTCATGTTAATCATTTCCTGAATTTGTTACTCAGTGTGGATTATTTTTAATGGTGATAGGAGCAAGTTTGTTAATTTAGGCAGCTCTTCGAAAGCTAATTTAGTTCTAGTCAATAAAAAGCTCGATGGCTTAAAGAGTGCTTCGGGTCGTTATTTATCCATCACAACATACATTTATGGAAGGAACTACAGTTCATTACTAAATTTCATTTGTCATCGAACTCACAACTGTGCTAATGGCTCCTTTGAAATGTGAAATGGATTTTAATTTAACTGCCCGTGCAGGAATAAGAATATCAGGATGCAGGAATAGGAAAATTACTGCAGCGCCCCTAAAGACAGCGCTTATTGTAAAGGGCGACTCAAGACAAATCCGCTTTAGTCCCGCAAGTGTGCATGCAAATATGTGGGTGCAGATCGCCGCGCCGTGTTAGGACTTTCAATTTTCAATAGAATTGATAGATGGTCTTTCATTAGCGACTTGACAACTTTAAGCCCTAAACCGATTACCGAACTGTCAATGTCAAAATATTCATTAAAATCAACATTTTCATCATGGTGAAGTACACGAAGGGACAACGTTTACAAATAATTAAAATTTACTACCGAAATTCCGAGTCGGTGGTCGCAACTTTAAGAGCGTAACACCAATTTTCGGCGGTAATTCTCGTCCCAGTAGACAAGCAATTCATAGTCTGGTGAAGAAATTTGAGTCAGAATATTCGCTGCTTGATGTTGCCGTGCCAGTGAGACTACGTTTTGAACAAAGTGTGGATAATATTGCTGCCGTAGAGGCGTTCGTCCGTCGCAAACCAGCCAATTAAGTCAATTTCACGGCGTTCTCAGGAATTGGGCCTCTCCCAGACCACATTATGACGAAATTTGGGAAGATCAAGTTGATTGAAGACCTAAAGCCACTTGATGATGGCCTCTGGACATGATAGAAGACAATGAAGAATTTCATCGCAAAATCATCTTTAGCGATGAAGCGATGAAGATGTTTGGACGGCTTCGTCAATAAGCAAAATATGTGTTACTGGACAGGTGAGAACCCTCATGTGATTCATGAAACAGAACATCATCCGCAAAAAGTCACTGTTTGGTGCGGTTTTTATGATGGTGGCGTCATTGGGCCGTTTTTTTCGTCGACAAAAATGGCCGTTACATTACGGTAAATGGTATTCGCTACAGAGACGTATTAGGGTGGGTCGATTTTTTTTTTCGTCAAATCCATTTGTAAAATTATGTGAATTATATGAAGTGAAATTATGTTGTGTTTTTATCTCATTTGCACACACGTAAAATATTATTCAATTATTTTCAGTGTAAGAGCCCGCGCATCGCGACTTTATTTTGATAAGAGCGTGTAAAATAGTATTTTAATGCAATGACATCCTAAGCCAGTAGAACAATAAGATTGGAAGCTAAACGTATATCATTGTTTTGCTTTTAAGTGGCATAGAGCTTTAATGTCCCTATTCTTAAAAAAAAGTCTCTTTTGTAAGGTTTTGAGATGGTAGCTGAAAGCTGTTTTAAGCCTTTCCCATCATATAACGCATATTGCGATTGTTCTACTTTGTCCTCAGTTGCGACAATCATTCGCTACATTGCTATTTCTCTAGTCCCAATATATAATATTAGCTTTCGTCAGCCAAAGAAAGTCACATCACCCAATTGCTTTAAGATTTTTTGCAGCTTAGCCCAAACAAAATGACAAAAACAACATAATGTAATAAATGCGACAGTTACCTAATGTACTTGTATCAATGTATCAAACACAACACAAACACAGTTTTCTCTCGGTGCAAAAAAGCGGGAGTTGCCGTCAGCGTCCCTTACAATGGATCATTTATATGCTACATTTAAACGAATTGCCCTTGAGACATCTGTTAAACCTTCCTATACCCGCGCCAAAAAAAATAACACATATACCCGCGCACGGTCCCTGGGGCCGGAATTTCTAGAGTGTATTTGGCATTTTTTTTTACGAAAGCCTTAGTCAAAATAAATTTGTATTATTATTAATTTGTGACTAACAACTTTTATTAAAGCCTCTGAAAATAGTCAGTTTTCCTGACGATTAATGCAAATTTTATAAAAACTTAATTTTTCAAAACAAACTAAAAATATATCAAAAACCTTAAGGATTACAACTTTAGACAAAAAGTTATATAAACTAATTTTCCACAGACGTCTCACAACAGCAGTTGGAGCATTTCGTAATTATATGTTCCAAAAGAAACGACCAATTGATGCCGTGTACTGACCTATGCGGTTTGGGCTTAAGCGCTCGCGCCATGCTGAATTGAAGTACGCGATGAATCATGAAGCTACCAGTAAGCTCATTGCGATAGCATTCTCCTTTATTGGAAAAATTACGAAAATTTAAATTAGTGGTCTGACAGACCAACGCGCGGGTATAGGAAGGTTAACAAATTAGATGGGGTTACCACTGGTACCACTGGTGAACAATGTTCTGATGATTTGGCTAACAGGTCACCAGGAAAGATCTCCCATGCCTGATGGTTGACAAAAGCTAATAGAATATTGCGGCTCTATATTTCTTCTTTAACTTCATCAAATAACTTACAACTATTAGCTGAATATTGTGTTAAAGTATACGCTCCAGTATGGTTTGACATAAAAACAAATCCAACTTGTAAAGATGGATCTAAGATTTAGTGGATGTTAATTAAAAGTTCTCGATATCTGCCAGCAGAGTTGAAACTTATAATAGATCCCGTAATTCAACGAAATGCCTATTTTGCTCATCCAGAGAATTTGCATCTGTCGATGTTGTCTGATCAAAGTAAAACAGTCAGGGAACTTGCTGCCAGAAGGATACTAAAAGCACGAAATTCACCTCATACAGGAAAGCAGCCTCGTGTGCTTGAAGTGCCGCTTATTAATTTCGATGCTGAAAGCTATATTGACATAATACTCGTAGATTGGCAGCAAAAGTTTTACGATCCACCAATTCTTCGACACATCACTTATCAAGAAATAAACGATGTTATAAGTTCTCAGCGCGAACACAAAAATCAAATTTTTTTAAAGCTACCATGTCAGACGCAGGCAGTCGAACGTTCTGTTCGGAAGCGTCTACGACCTTATGCGATAAAAATTCAAGAGAAGCGAAACTTGCATCCAGAAAACTAATGCCTCGATTTGGATTGTAAACGCGATTTCTTGCCTAAAATATAAAAAAAATGATTTTTTTTTTACATCATATTTATGATTCCCATTACCAAATTTGTGTTCTATGTTAATTGTTTATGAATTATTTTTAAACTTTCCATTAATATTTAATTTTTTAATGTTTTAATAAAATGTTTAAATTTAACCAAAGGTTTTTTCAAAAATCTCCGAAACTTCAAAGCTCATGCGCGGGCTAAAGATATGATTTCATTGCATTTTTTTTTTGGCAATTATTATTTGTTTGGACCGGACCATACACAACATAATATAACTATTAAAATATGATCAAATAACTTTTATTTTTTCCCATATAAAATCGACCCACCCTCAGAGACATGTTGGAACGTTATTTCTTTGAGCAATTGCATGAACTGGACATCAGTGATATGTGGTGCCAACAAGACGATGCCACTGGCACAAGCCACACAGCAGGTGCAACAATGGAGTTATGGAAGTCTCAATTCGGTGAACGTGTTATCTCGAGAAATGGACCCGTCTATTGGTCGAGATCGTGTGATTTAACGCTTCTAGACTATTTTTTATGGGGTTACATTAAATTATTGGTCTATGCCAACAAGCCGGCGACGTTAGAGGAGCTCAGAGCAACGTATCAACGTATCGACCATACGAAAGAAGTCGAATTACATTCATAAATGTTTTGATACTAATTCAATCCAAAAAGTTTTTTATGAGATATCTCAAGTAGTTTGCATTTTATGTTAAGATGTTGTCAAGTCCTTAATGAAAGACCCTTTATATACAGCGCGGTTCAATTGAATACTCGCACCTGAGTTATGTTTTAGGACTTAAATTTTTGTTGTATTATTTGCACCAATTGGAAAAGAAAACGCATTAAGCTGAAAGGTACATTAATAGTGAATAAAATAAGCAAAACTTCAATTTGATAAGTGGTCCATAATGGACGTTTCACTCTCTTTTTTCTATACCATGCTAAAATGTATGCATTTTTGTTGGTTCGTTTGAATTGGACATTTTGGAAAAATATCCTCTTTTCGACTTTTAAGGACGTTTTCTGTTGTTCCATGGACGACTTAGTCAAATAACATTGAACGCAGAGCAATGCGTGGTTTTCTAGGAGTTTTCGGAAAAATTATCCTTTTTCGGGTTTCAAGTACCTTATTTGGTGTCCCAAGGACCTTTTGGCAAAATAACCTAATGACAACTAAAAGCGACATTCTTAATACGGCCATCGGTGACCACAGTACTAATCGATACTTTTCCTCCAACCTTCAACTAGTGTACAACAAATTTCAAGCTTACAACTGCAATTATTCAAAACTTATCGAAGCGAAGAGAAATCTATTTAAAAACAATTTCCCCGTGTTTCGTAAGGACACATCAATCTCCAAAAGTCCATATAATTAAAACTGGAAAATGTATAACGAAATGAAAGAATTGCTCCTGTAACCCTTTTTGCGTGAAATTGTTGTAAAATAGTTATTTATTAGTTTTGTTTATTCGATACCTAAACAGCTAAAACTGAAGCTAATTATTGTTAGTTACCCTCTGGCAATTAATTTTTCACAACTAAACACGTTTAGTTACACATCGCAACTAATAACTAATTTAGTTCCAAAATTTGTTGCAACTACAACTACAATGATTTTATTTTTTTTTTAATAAATTCTGGCTCGCCAAGGCGATTAAATATGGGGGCACTTCGACCTAAAAAGATCTTTTGTGGGCCAGAAAAATTTAGACTAGTAGAGTTTCCACTTTCCGTGTAAAGCAGACAATTCTACTAGTAGAAGAATTCTTTATGTCCTCGGGACACATTTGTTCCCTGAAAAAGATCTTCTTTCTAATTCCGTTTAGGGCCGGACATTCACATAAAATGTGTTCAGCTGACTCTTCCTCTTCAAGACAGAGTCGGCACTCAGGAGAGTGTACTATTTTCATTTTGTGTAGATGATATCTTAAACCATGGTGGCCAGTAAGGTAACCTACTAAATTTTTGATATCATGCCTGGTTAGGTTTAGGCATTTGCTGGCATTTTTATTGAAAGGCCGAATAGATCGTTTGGTCTGTCTTAAACCTGGGATGCTTTCCCAAAGATGGATACATTTTCTATGTTCCCAGCTTTTTATTGCTGCCGTTGCTGCTGATCTAGGAGTGCAGCAGAAGGCTTCGGGGCCTATGAAGGGTGTTTCCGAACCTTTTCTGGCCAGTTCGTCGGCCTTTTCGTTACCTTCCACCACGACATGACCCGGAACCCAACATAGCTTGGTCTTGTTACTTGTTCCGAGTGCCTGTAGGGTGTTGAAGCAGTACATGACTGATTTGGAGTCAATCGTTTGCGAGCTAAGGGCGCTTATAGCTGCTTGACTATCCGTGAATATATGGATGGTTGCACCTTTTATACCAGATAGATTTATGTGGCTAGCGCATTATTGAATGGCGTGGAGCTCTGCTTGAAATACGCTGGGACTTTTTCCCATGGGTATCGTAAAGCGTTTGTTTGGTCCGTATATTCCCGCTCCTACCCCCGCTTCCATTTTAGAACCATCAGTATACCACTTTATGCCGTTGTGGCTATTAGGTGGGTTATTGCTAACCCATACTTCTCTCTTGGGGATCTCCGTGGAGAACCGCTTATTGAATGTATATGTGGAGAGGTGTAATACCTGTTATTGCCTCTATGGCAGCCGTTGGACAGGTTCGCATGGCTCCGGAGATACCAAGGCACGCAAGCCGTTGTTCCTTTTTGAGCTTCTCTATTGCGACCTTTTGTGTGGATTTTGTCCACCATACAATGGAGGCGTATGTTATAATGGGTCTTATCATCACTGTGTACGTGTAGATCCAGTGGACAATCTTTGGAGAGATTCCCCAGGTTCTGCCATATGTGCGCCGACAGGCCCATAAAGCTCTGTTAGCTTTAGTGATTTTGTTGTTGATGTGAGAGTTCCAGTTTAGTCTTTTGTCCAGGATTACTCCAAGATATTTGACTTCGTCGAAATACTCAATGGTCGTGCCATTTAGTGAAATCTGGGCTAAGCTGAGATTTCTTCTTTTTGTGAAAGGAACTATGATAGATTTACTGGGGTTTAGGGAGAGATTTTCCTTAACTCACCAGTCTATAGCTATCTTAAGGGCGTTTTGCATACGTGAAGTAACTACGTTTGATTCTTTGCCCCTAATAATGATGACCAAGTCATCGGCATCTACAATGATAGTTTAGTTATGTACGTTTAAGTTATTTTTATTTAAACTTACTAACGTACTTTTGTGCAACTCTGACATACAATTATGTAAGTAACTGGAATATTACCGGTTATCAATGGTAATACCGAGTACATACTTAACGGATCCCGACCCGTGGAGAGTCTCTGCCTGAGACACTGCAGCCTCCCATCCTCCGCGATCCCGAGCAAACTGATTTCATTTGTCCAGTCCAAGCGCTCTGGCATCCGCGATGGCTTCGTCTTTAAAACGGAGGTTCGGTCTTCCCTGTCGACTCAAACCTGGGGCCTTGGAATTGAAGGTCCACTTCACAGGAGCAGTATTGTCCATTCACTCGATGTGGGTGAGCCAATGTAGTCGAGGTAAAGATGGTGGGTCTCGACTTGTCGATCTGCTGGGTCGCAAGCCAAACAAGTTAGTGCCAATTAGTGTGTTGCAGAACGGCTTCAGACGTTCACACAGTACATTGGATAGGATCTTATAGCCTCGGCCTTCTCCGATACTCTTCCCTTCCTGCCCTAGTTTTGCGTTGTAGCGTTTGTACATGTGCACGTTCTGCCACCATTTTTCGGTGAGCGCACTCATCATCATACCACGGGCTCTATCTCTGTTCACATATTAAACTGGTGTTGTAAAATGTGCCTTGGCCGTGGATTGCAGTCAGGCGGTCACTTATCGGCTTGAAATCAATGACTTTTGAACTTAGCCGATTTCCCACTGTCACGATTCTTCTATCGCTATGTATGATGGCAGACCAAGATTCTTGTATCTTGACTGCTAGTGGTATTGCTGATAGTACATCAGAATACCCAAGAAAGAGATAAAATAATTGCAGCTCCAAGCAGACTCACTTGGAATAATTAAAATGTATTGATCAACTGCTTAACGATATCTGGTGCTCCAGTCTTTATTTGTGTACTATTTATACAAATTTAATGCTTATCCTAGCTTCATATGAATATCGTCGGTGAAACGTGAAAAGTGTGTAACTCCAAATTTTCTAAAAATGAGATTTGAATGCCATCTGTTAGTTCAAAATGGAATCTACAGGGCTTTAAACTCGGAATCCCATTTTTATTCAAAATTATGGTATAAACGGCAGTTTAGAAATTTGTGTAACTCCTTGACCAATCAGTCGTTTGAGAAAACCGTGTATCTCCCAGTATCTCCCCATTACGTATATGTAAAAGCTTGTGAGTGACACAGTGATAAACGCTTGACATAACGCTTATTTTAAGTAATACACTAGTACAATTCTATAGTCCACATCTAAGGAACATGGAGGCCCATCAACATCTCTTGTGATCACCTTTTCTTTTAGCGTATTCGGGTAACCATAGCCACCGCGATTACTCCCACTACCAACGGCCGGGCTACCAGAATCCAGCTCCCGTGGAGCGTTGCAATCAATGTTCTTGCCAGATAGACCCCTTACCTTCTAAGGCTGTACAACCATAAGGTCGGAAATTTGATTAGACATCACTTGTAAACAAAGCGTTCCAGCCTGGTTCCAACTTGGGTGTAAATGCAATTGCGGGCGTCACGTGACTCATCCGGATCAGTTTTGCCGTGATCCCAAAGTCGGCCATCCCCACGTAGAGCTCCTGACGATAAGTGCTATATGCTTCAGTGTGACAATGTTATACATTTGGTAGGCGTTTTTGTCATCTTCTACTAACGGTCTCAGATTTAAAATTTGCAGGGGCCAATTAACACCCAGGTTTTTTTTTTGACTGTGCCGCCTCTTGCGAAGGTCTAACAAACATCCAAGATTTGAGCTTTTATTAAAAATCAAACAAATATTCTGTCTTTGATTTGGCAGCTATGGTGTAGGAAATAAATATCCTCGGTCGAAATATCCTTTTTTTTGTGAGTCGAAGAGGTGTCCAGTGTTTTAAACCCTTTTAAACGCGAAGGCGGGCTACCCAAGTACTATTATGGGATCTGCGAGTCGAGGAATTGTCCAGAGTTTTAATTTGTGTAAGTCGAAGGGGTGTCCAGAGTTTTAAACATTTTAGCCGCGAATCGGCTCACAAAGGTACTATTATGGGATCTATGAGCCGGAGAGGTGTCCAGAGTTTTAACTTGTACTGCCCGTGCCATGATCCTCTCCGACCTTATCCTGGGACCTATGATCAAAAGCGAAGCTAACTATGATGACGACGCTAAGCATCGTGTAGGAGTAGGGTGAATGAAGGGGTTGGAAAACTCAACCATCTTCTGTGATCGAAAAATACCCTCTAAGCATAAAGGAGGGCTCAGACACGGTTCACAATGTTGGAAAGCGTACTAAAAGTATGAGTGAAAATTAACAGCAAAGATTGATTGAATAAGAAGTTCTAAGATCCGAAGAAGCCTCCACGGCAAAGAACCGAGAGAAAATACGCGACCGGCTCAGTTGGTACTGTCATGTTCAGAGGAGAGATCTTTCAAACCACTAATAATTTTTGTTATAAATATTTGTTTTTCTATGTTTAATGATTTTGAACTATTTTCACTACTATTTGTTATACCCTATTCTAAGGGTATATTAATTTTGACGCATAGTTTGTAACATACCTTAATATTGCCCGTAGACCCCTAAAAGTTACTATATTTATGATCAGCATCGATAGTAATGTCGATCTAGCCATGTCCGTCCGTCCGTCCGTCCGTCCGTCTGTAGCCAAAAATTAGGCCTTTAAACTGGACCTAGAGAGCTGAAATTTTAACCATATACTCTCTAGGGTCCCGAAATAATCAAGTTTACGAATTTTTGAAATCCGCCCACAGACACGCCCACAAACTCAAAAAAACCAAATTTTGGAAAAAATCGAATTTTGAGCTAGAAAGCTGAAATTTTTTATATATGATCTATGACTCCTAAAACTGCTCGGGATAAAAAATTTTCAAAATCCACCCACTGACACGCCCACAAATAAATAAAATAATTTTTTTATACCCTATTCTAAGGGTATATTAATTTTTGAAAATCCAAAGTTTCAGCTAAGGAGCTGAAATTTATAGTATATACTCTCTATGGGCCCTTTATGCTCATGTGTAAATATTTTCAAAATCCGCCCACTGACACGCCCACAATTAATTTTTTTTTTTTTTAAATTCAAAGTTTGAGCTAGGGAGCTGAAATTTATAATATATACTCTCTAGGGGCCCTTTATGCTCATGTGTTATTTTTTTTTAAATCCGCCTACTGACACGCCCACAATTAAATAAAACAATTTTATTGAAACACCCAAGTTTGAGCTAGGGAGCGTTTTTTTTTTTGATAAAATCCTTTAAATGTTATATAACAAAATATGTAGAGCGTTCTTAACAATTCAACCATACTTAGACTTTTGTCACGCCCACTTATGAGGGATAGGAATAAGAATAGGGTATCCAACAGTTCGCCCAAGCGGACTGTAGCCCGTCCCTATGTTTTTCTTTATAATTCGTATTTGCAAGTGAAAAATCGATATTCATATTTAAAGGCAGGGGCGATGGTGGATAAAGAAAGGTGGGAGAATTGTCGTCGAGTAGTTGATGGTATATTATTTGTTGGCTTTGATGAATGTTTTTTTAATGTTTCTGTAATAAAAATAATAATCCTGCCAAATTTTTAGTTTGAATATTGATATTTATTTCTTGTTTCAGTTAGATACTAAATTACACAATCTTCGTATGAAAACTGTGGTCCCAGGCGCCAGGCACACTTTTTGGGGAAAAGTGTGTATATCCAAAAAACATAAAAAAATCGCATTAAATTCATTTTAGGTAATGTTGATATATGTTGGTTACTTTAACAAATATTTCATTAAAATTTGAGCAAAATAACGCCACTCATTCAGAAAATAGGAAGTTTAAATAGGCTCCTGTAAAATTTGTTAAAATGGAGTTACACACTTTTCACGTTTCACCGACGATATGTCTTATTCTAATGTAAATCTAACACTGCTTATGTGACACAAAAAACTAAAATCGTTTGGGAATAATAAATGTATTAGGTTTTTTTTTTTTTTTTTTTTTTTAAAAAAGGAATTCCAAATCCTAGAGCACTCAGACTCGGTAACGGTCCATTGTACTACCAGGCAGAATTACTGCAACATACGCCACCCATGTGAATGGGTGGCGTATGTTGTTGTTCCCCATGGGGATTGAACCTGCACCGCACGGGTAACAAGCCAACACACTAACCTCTACACCTTCGCCACCCTTAATGTATTACGATACTGACTGACTGCATGTGTAGTGCAATATGAGATATTAATTTAAAATAGGGTGTGCGGTTCGCTGTACAGTAGATATAGGGTGTATATTTATTTATCGTGTTTAAAAGTATGAATAGTACAAAAATGTGTATTCTTAAAAATAAACACCCACTACGAACCCGCATCCTGACATGTGCATTCTATTGTAACAGCTGTATTAAATGTCGCGCTGTTGTCGTTTTTGCATACCCGATCCTGTATCGCGGTAATATCTGCTTCATACCGCGTCAGGACATATTCAAGTTTTTGAGCAGCACCAGAAGTGTACAGTGGTTTCAGGTACAAACTCTCAGTTCATAGTCCGTTGACGTTCCAGGTCGTGAGGTTAAGTGAGGGGTGTCTCTCTCATAACTAGCTTTTTTTTTATTTGGTAGGGAAGCTACCCCGACGGCACAACCCCCAACCTGGAGGACAAACTCGATATACATTTTTTTCATATGTTTTTTGTATGGTTAACGTAAATATGTAACTTTTTAAAGCTATTCGATTACGGAAATCGAAAAAAAATATTCGACGCGCCAGTGCATTAAGCAGGGATATTTCTCGATAGTTTTTACAAGCTTCAATAATAGCGGATAACAACGCTTTGTTTCTGATATCAAGGTCGCTGTTGCAAGTTGTGTATTTAACGGAAAAGAATAAAATTATTCATTCATTGCATCAAAGTTTGTTTGTTTTGGTACAAAGACATTGCTTATATCATTTCGCATATGACTCTGAAAGCTAATAGTTCCTTCAAGTGCAATGTGATGCATTGGATTTTTGATCATGTGGATATCAGACTTAGCTACATAAGTATTGAACTATTTTTTTTAAACAAAAATAAGTCCAAGAATACGATTAAGATTATTGAAGTTAACGTTGACTGGAAGTAGAATTCACTAAAAAAATCAAAATTTCCTTAACTTCAGATGTAACATTGTATAGAATTAACTTTTTCAAATATTCACTTTACATTGCCCTAAACAAAGTCGCCGATGCAGATTATACGTTTTTTATTTCATTTAATTCTTTATGCTCTCTCTATGAATTAATACAAACAAAACCATTTTTGATTACTCATACCTTCTTATATAAAAAAACAAAAATATCAATTATAAATAGTTTATTGTGTGGTGAAAAAAAGTTTTTTTCTTGTTTTTAAATTAGCAAAAACAAATATAAAAAGAAGGAAAATATTTATGCAATGTGGGTGAGTAAAACTTCAATTTCATCATGATCAAAATCGAGAGGACATGATTTAAGTTCATATAAAAATTTGTGATGAGATCTTATATCAGGAAATCGATTATAGAGCTTACATGATACAACTGTGTACGAGTTTCTATAGTGAGTGGTGAGAAAAGCTTGGAATTTCAACAACAAGATTTGTAGCGCTTCATAAGTTTCGAGCACCAAAATGTGGACTCTGCATATAACCAGCTCTCAAAAAAAAAGATGTGGTCTGGGTGCGACCCGCAAGGTCCACACGACTAACTTCCCAGTGGGATCAATATGATTTATGCAATTAGTGGGGAATTTTGAAATGTGGTTTGGTTAAGAATTATTTAATATTAAAAAATGCCCTTTAATATTGTTTATGGAAATTAAATGTTGTTAATAACAGCGAAGTGTGATATACATTAATGCAAACATTCTTATGAACACGGAGACCTGTAAATTTACAAATAATGGAGCACAATGTAATAATCAATGACAAATGACAATAAATAGTACAAACAAAGGCAAATTATTAACTTCCCAGTGGAAGTTCTTGTAATGGGGCCGATTTTGTGAATCGCGGATTTTGACATATCTCCACGTTTCAAGGTCACCAGAATCCAAATTCAACGTTTTTATAGAGATGTCTGTCCGTGTGTATGTACGTATGTGCGTATGTACGTATGCGCGTTTGGAATTTTCTTTAGCCACGATTATCTGGAGAACCAAAAATGATATTGACATGGTACCGGGCTTATTCGAAGCGTAATTACGTAACTCAGAACTGATTAAGTTTCCAGCAAAATCGTTCTAATCGTTTTTTGTTAATAAATAAATAACTAAAATAATTTGGCTTTATTTGTACTATTTATCGTCATTTGTCATTCAGCAAATCATTATTACAACGTGGTCCGTTATTTCGTATACATGTAAATTTACAGGTCTCCTTTTGGTTGCATTAATATACATATACCACACTTCGCTATTATTAACAACAATTAATTTCCGTGAACAATATTAAAGAACATTTCTTAATATTAAATAATTCTTAACCATATCTTATGGTTAACCACATTTCAAAATTTCCCACTAATTGCATAAATCATATTGATCCCACTTGAAAGTCAGGCCAGTGGACCTTGCGGGTCGCACCCAGACCACTTTTTTTGTTTAGTTATTTGTTTACTAACAAAAAACGGCTGGACCGATTTCGCTGGAAACTTAATCAGTTCTGAGTTACGTAAGATTTGGATTCTGGTGACCTTGAAACGTGGAGATATGTCAAAATTCGCGATTCACAAAATAGGGCCCATTACAACAACTTCCACCGGGAAGTTAATAAAGTCAAATTAGCTGAATTTTTTTAGTTATTTATTTACTAACAAAAAACGGCTTTACCGATTTCGCTGAAAACTTAATCAGTTCTGAGTTACGTAATTACGCTTCGAATAAACCCGGTCACTACTTCAATACCGGAATGTGTTGTGTCCGAATCATGTTTTGCTCAATAGTAGTACCGAGGTACTTATTGTTCGCAACGACTTCAATTTGAAAAACATTTTGAGTTGCATGAGGCGTTTCAATTAAATGCTTCACCAGATGTCGAAGAACAGCACGATGAAAAGCACAATAAAGCGCGGACAATCAAAAGAGTGAAAATTGATAACAACATACGGTGGCTCAGCTAAACAAAATCTAAAAAACATTAATCTTATTTTGTTATTTACAATAAATTAGCCCCTGTGAAGCAAACCATATTCGCAACAAATGAATGTCATGCTTAAGTTCAACTACTAAATTCAAAGAGCTCTTTGAACCATATTCCAAGTGCATCTGCCATAGCTGTGACTCTACCCGCAAAAGGCAGAAAAAACAAGGACTCTATAAATTAAAAGAACAAAATGGAACCTAAGACAGACCTTTGAGGGTTCACCAAAGCTAAATACCCGAGTGTTACTAAGAAACGGTCCAATTTTAACTCTCTGTTTCCGGTCCTTTAAAAACGATTTAAACCAGTTGTAGATAAAACCACGAAATCCTGCATTAAAAAAAGTTCCAAAAAAGAATGTAATGTAAATTAAAACAAATAGACCTGGCCAAAATTTGCTACTATCCGGAGCATTGATTGAGAACCATTCAAATTTTCTAAAATATTTCTACAATTTTCAAGATGAATGTTTTAAATCTCAAGAGAATTTCTTGGTGAAACATTATAAAGGGTGTTTTCTTAGCACAGTACTAGTTTCAGAGATTAATACCTGTCAAACTAATCGTCAGATCGTCGCCTGAGAATTGTTTTGTTCCATACGCCACTTTTGTCGTTTTTGAGTTAGGAACGGATTCTATGGTAATTTTGTATGCTCTTTTTAAATCTGTGATTCGATTTGCTCCTAGTCTTTCCAATTCCGAGATATCGAACATCGAATTTGTCCCATATCCACCAAAATCAACAGTTTGTAGAATTGTTTTGTGCCATAAACCACTTTTTGTCGCTTGGGACAAATTTTTCATATAATTTATCGCATTTTTATTGTGAGAATTGTTTTGTTCCACGTGCATATTACTGCGACAAGAGATACAGAAAATATTAAAAAAGTTGAAAATTGGATTGTCCTACGTGTACTTGTGTTAAAGAAAAGCAATGGATGTGGGAAACTGATCGAAAACAAAATTTTAGTGTTATTTTGTTCCACCTCCATTACAGTTGTGTAGATATTCGATATGATGAAGATATGAATTCGGTGCGGTGATGAATAGTGCTGCAAACGCAAAACCTAGTTGCAGACGTACGAGTAGTCAATCATTGAATACATATGGTTTCAATAGATGTGTGTAATGAACCTTAGCTGCACGGATAAGTACAGAACAAATCAGAAAAATACAAGATTTGGTGTTCCATTAGTAAAAATCTTGCCGCAAAGTTTTCAACATTCTGTTAATTTGTGTTCCATGAAGCTGTGCAGATCAGTTTAGCACAAGTTTTTCTGTACCTAGTTTTGAGGTAGGGCAGTGAGTGAAATGTGTCAGATTTGAAAATTCAAATTGTACTGATGCCAACTGATTTACTTGTTTGGCATGAGATATCGTATTTTTCTTAGTTTAATGTTACAAACATGGAACGAGTTCAAATTGTGATCAAATCGACATCAGGCCAAACATTGACGGTACAATCACTCAAAACCCGAAATTCACTAGAAAACAAATCTATTTGAAATTTCGCAGCAGAAAAGAGAACATTATGACTCGAAGCTGTACTTTTCTGATCTGATTTGATCTGACATTTTTCACTCACTGGTTTAATGCTAAACACTTTGAATAATTTTCTTATTTCATTGTATTTTTTGAATAAAAACTTTGTTAACAAAAAAGATGAAATCAATTTTTTGTTTCAAATTTTAGCATCCAACTGCTTTCTTCCCTTTCAGATATTTTGAATGACAATTGCTTTGTGCCATATCCATTTTTTGTGTTCCACGTGTATGAAAAAAAAATCACTTTCAAAATGTATGAGGTGGGACACAAGTCAAAAAAGGGGACTTTTACGTTAATTAACGTGGCTTATTAACGGTTTGGCAAAACACTTTGAAAATTGGTAGGTAAACTCTTTAAAGACTAACTTCAAATTAAAAAAATTAAAAAAAATCGTATCACACAGTTTTAGAGTACCAAGTACGCAAACCTTTAAATGCGTTTTTCTCGAAAAAGTGCCAATTCTCAGACGACGAGATTGCAAATTGTCATTTTTATTCAGTATTCCTTGCAATTGAATCATGATCAATTTCATCGTCATCAATGTTACCAAATTTTATAAATTTGGTTTTAATTTTGAAGTCAAATTTTTAAAATTTAGCCACCCAACAGAGTAGACCGTCTGAGACCGCTAATCGCGAGCCGTATTATTGACCATTTTCGCCCAACAAGTGAGTTTAACCCTTTCGCACCTGTTGGGACACATTATGTCCCACTCAATGTTCTCATAGCCCTAAAATCGAAAATTTGCATCCAAAATGGGTGAATTACGTCCCAAGACGTATTTTAACCATTTTTAACGGATTATTTTCAAATTTAGTGCCAACTGTGCCAAAACTATCGCGTTCGTTCACGTTTATAAAATTGTGGTGCACGAATATTATTCTATAAGTGAGTGCAAAAAGTGTTAGGTAATTGAAGGTTTTTTGTGTGTTATAAGCATACAAAGTCAAAAAAAAGTTATTGTTTGTGGCTGTGTATACATTGGAGTAATTGTAAGTAAAGATTCTCTCTGTGTTACGTTTTATTGCCAGCCCAACAGGTGCCCTGGGACACATATTGTCCCATTAAAAAGAAGAAACTTCGACAAAGTGAAATATAAACATAGGGACGGGCTACAGTCCGCTTGGGCGAACTGTTGGATACCCTATTCTTATTTCTATCCCTCATAAGTGGGCGTGACAAAAGTCTAAGTATGGTTGAATTGTTAAGAACGCTCTACATATTTTGTTATATAACATTTAAAGAATTTTATCAAAAAAAAACGAAGCTTTTGCAAAAAAACGCTCCCAAGTTCAAACTTTGGTTTTTCAATAAAATTATTTTATTTATTTTAAATTTATTTTATTTATTTATTATTATTTTATTTTAAATTATTTTATTTAATTGTGGGCGTGTCAGTGGGCGGATTTTGAAAATTTTATCTCCCGAGCAGTTTTAGGAGTCATAGATCATATAGAAAAAATTTCAGCTTTCTAGCTCAAAATTCGATTTATTCGAAAATTTTGTTTTTTTGAGTTTGTGGGCGGATTTCAAAAAATCGTAAACTTGATTATTTCGGGACCCTAGAGAGTATATGGTTAACATTTCAGCTCTCTAGGCCCAGTTTAAAAACCTAATTTTTGCTGACAGATGGACGGACGGACATGGCTAGATCAACATTACTATCGATGCTGATCATACTTGTAGGGGTCTACGGGCAATATTAAGGTATGTTACAAACTATGCGTCAACATTAATATACCCTTAGAATAGGGTATAATTATGTCAATAAATTAGATGACGATGAAGATTTCAGTAGCAGTGACAGCCTTTTTACACCTTTTGGCGATAAATCTAATGCGGAAGACAAAGAACAAAGAAGGTACTGCATCGGAAACTAGTGAAGACATGGAAAATCTTCCAAATATCAGTATGGCTCTGACTAGGTTAGGTTATTTAAGGTGGCTGCGAGGGCGTGAGCCCTGGCTGTGATAGTCGAGTTGGGGTGTCATCTTCATATTAGTTGAAAAAGAAAAACCGTTTAGATTTATGGTTGATGTTTATGGTAACTGAGGTGGGTTAGGGTGGCATGTAATGCAAGTTTTGAGACATGTCAACCTCAAGAATTTGTTTCCTTGAGTTGGCTAGTGCGGGGCAGTTATACAGGAGGTGTGTGGTGGTTTCTTCTTCCTCAACGTCTCTACAGCTTCTGCAGAAGTCGGTTGAGGGTGCTCCCAATCTGGAGAGATTGCTAATGCTAATGGAGAGAAGTTTGGATGTTCTTTTTGTATCGTATTTAGTCCAAATTTGTTTTGAGGACGCACATGTACTGATGCTAATCCACCTATTGTTTGCTTATATTAATGTAATGTCTAAAAGTTTGAACTTCAACGTCTAAATGGGTACAGCCGGTGTCTCTCTGTTATCAGAGAGATCTTGTGCGCGGAACCCTGGAATGTCTTATTGTTGGTGATTTTAAGGCTTTTATCGCTGCCTGACTGTCTATGTAGATCACGATAGTTTTTCCGTCTATCGGGATCATAGAGAATCTGCGTGCTGCTTCGCGGATAGCCGTGACTTCCGCCTGGAATACACTCCATTGGTCAGGCACTCGTAGTGCGACATTGAGCGCAGGGTTGTCTGAAAATACGCCTGCCCCCGTGCCGTCCGCTGTCTTTGACCCGTCGGTGTATATTTCTATATCGACATGATATGACGATATGACCATCTTCCCAGCCGGCTCGGTCTGGGATGGCCGTCTTGTATCTATTACTGTAATCTATTGTTGGGATTAAATAGTCCGTAGTATTGGGAATCTTGTGGGCTCTGACTAACACAGTATGGTCTAGTCCAGAAATAGCTTTGAAACCCCGTATGAAAGTAAGTTGCCACCGAGACTCTTCCATAAATCTTCAATTTCATCGCAACGACATCCCGCTGCAAATATCCAAGAAAATCTTTCCTTAAAGTCTTTTTAATTACATTGCTCAATTCACAAATGAGCGAATACAAATTATGCGCAATACAAAAGGGAAGGTTAACAATATGAAGTCAACTGATTCAGGAGAAATAAAAATTATAATTGGTTGCGTGCTGATAATGTCATACAATCGGGTACCTTCAATGAAGCATTATTGGTCAAAAAATCGATCACTTAAAAATGAAGCCATAAAAGTGGCAATAGCGCTCGATCGATTCCTAAGTATTGTCTCCAAGATATATTTCGCACCACCCGAAAAGCCTGAAAGCGCAGGAATAACCTACTCTTTTGATGATGTTAACTGGCTGAAGGACCGCTTTTTGAAAGCTCGGCAAGATAGCCCCTTCCAGAACATTGATGATTACATGACGAAATTCAAAGGCTTTTTTACTAGTGTACATTTGCTTGATCTAAAGTATGCTGCGCTGGGAACTATCATAACAAATCGCAAAAAATTACATATCATAAACCAAAAATTACAAAAAATTTAATCTATTGTCAAGGCTAGTAATACGGGGCTCATGTTCATAAAATGGCACTAAGTACACCAAAGAGGTTGCTGTTCTTAGCAACTGTCACGGTTCAGACCTAGTTCAGGTCAATAAAAAGCTCAAGAACGGAAAACAAGTATGCCTACCATGTCCGGAAATGGTCCAATTTCAGAGAGAGATAATGGGCCGCGTCGATCGAGCAGGATAGGAAGTCCAATAAATGGTCGAAAAAAGGGTTCTATAGACTATTGATGATGAGCGTTGTAAATTTGTACATAATCCATTCGCAACTATCACGAACATAATCACCATTGATAGGATTTATTGCTGCAGAGGACCTTATAGCCGACGGAAGACATCTTCCAAAATTTGTCGTTCAGGCAGATCTGGATCTACAAGGTGGCGCAAAAATAACCTTCCGATGTTTTTTGGCTGTAATTTAAAAAAAAATGAAAAACTTTGATTCTTCTTGTGGATTATTTTTATTTGGTCTTTTAAATTTTTTTACATCAAGTCGAGAATATGATGTCATGTAAATGGCCGCCGCCACAGTTGATTGTCATTTGAGCCCTTTTTATGGCATTTTCCATCACTTTGGCCAAAACTTCCGGCGATAGGTCCTCACATTGTTGACGGATATTGTCTTTAAGAGCTGCAAGAGTCTGAGGCTTGTTGACATAAACCCACGACTTCAAAAAGCCCCACAAAAAGAAGTCTGGAGCGGTCAAATCAGGCGATCTTGCTGGCCAGTGCAAATCGCCAAAAACGGGAGATTAGGCGCCCGGGAAATGCATCCTTCAGCATATCGGTTGCGGCACGTGCAGTGTGTGCCATTGCACCGTCCTGTTGGAACCACATGTTTTCCAATCCCAATTCATCAAGTTGCGGCAAAAAGAACTCGTTGATCATTGCTCTGTAGCGCTCACCATTCACAGTAACCGTTTGGCCCGCGACGTCTTCGAAGAAAAAAGGTCCGATGACTCCTCCAGCGAAAACAGCACACCATACAGTGACTTTGAGCGGGTGTAATGGCTCTTCGTGGGTTACACGCGGATTTTCAATGCCCCAGAAGCGTAAATTTTGCTTATTTACGTACCCGCTAAGATGGAAATGGGCCTCATCACTCATGATTATTTTTGATGAAAAATCATCTTCCTCTTGGTGGTGATTAAGGATGGCTTGAGCGTATGTTAGACGCGATTGGCGGTCAGCAGCTAACAGCTGATGCACCGTCTGGACTTTGTACGGAAACATCTTCAAATCTTGTACCAAAATTCGCTGTAAAGACCGTCGACTGATACCCATTTGCGTGGCACGTCGTCTGGTCGATGTCGACGGCGCTTCCATGACATCTTCGGCTACAGCAGCAATATTCTCTGCAGAACGGCTACTCCGGGGTCTGCCACGCCTGGCAGCATCTCGTGTTGTGCCAGTCTCTTCGAGGCGAGCGGCTAAACGTCGCAGTGTTTCACCAGTAGGCGTTGGACGGGTAGGAAACTGCGACGAAATTCACGTTGTGCCAAAGTCACCGACCGATTATTGCTCAAATAAATAGTCACCAATATTCCGCGTTCTGGAGCAGTGTAGCGTAACATTGTTTATTAACGTGTATTTCGCATGTGTTTACTACACAAATGTCAAAACAGAACTGACATTAGGGGCCAATCGCAAAATTTATAGCATTTTCTGATAGGAGGATTTCTTTTGCGCCACCTTGTATATCAAGAAACAAATAACAGATTGGGTCCTACAAGAAGACGTTATACTCAATGTAGTAACAACAAAAAGGAGAAGCGTACAACAACCAACCTAAACCAACGACCATACCACGTCGAGTTAATCGGTTCTCATCAGATCACCGTAATTAAACGACGTTGGGCGCGGTTAGTACGTAGATGGGGGACCGTTTGAGAACAACCGCGTGTCGTTGGCCAGTCCCATCTACAGAGTTGAGGTAGATAATTATACGTGGTATCACAATGGACCTAAATTGGTCTAAGTGTGTCGGCTTCTGCCGACAGCCACATAAACCTAACCTAACCTAACCTGTACAACAACCATATGCGAGGAGTGTAATATTCCATTGTGCAAAAATTGCTTTGCCAGTTACCACAAATAAATATTACACATTACAGTTTGTTTTATACCTACATAAATTAATGTCTTACTTCTTTTTCTTTGTTACATACAAAAATGTGAATAAAATTAATTTATAAAACATTTTTTTCTTGAAAATGTGTTATTTTATATTTATCGATAATTACCTGATGGGACGTATATGTGCCATCCACAAAGCCGGATGGCACACAACGACAATTTTGGAAGTTTTTTGCTAGAAATATGCCAAGGGTAAGTCATTTGAACAGATCGACACAAAATTATTATCGACTAGCTGACCCGTGTTCGCCTTGCTTCGCCAGTCTGCCACTTCTCAAATTTAAAACGAAATACTTGCTGATAAGAACTGATAAAGAAAACGTCGAGAGTGTCCCTACTCATTATATGGATATACTTTGAGTGTGACTCGCTCTCAATCTCAATTACATTTCATACCCTATCTTTCTCAATCCCATGCGCCACAAAAAAAACAAAGCAAACTACAAAAAATGCAAGAAAAAAGAAAGAAAAAGCACACAGCACAAAAGGTACAGAGAGAGAAACAGATTTTTGCCACACACACACAAATTTGCCTCCACTCAACGCTGGTAAAATCCAACGATCTAACTTCAATCGAACATTTTACTTTTTTGAGTTGTATAAAATTTATAGTTTAATGCTTATTGTTTAACTTTAGGATAACCTACCAAGATGATGTATATCTTAAAATCTTCGTGCATAATTGAACTTTTTTTTTAAAAAAATCCTATTTCATTTAAATGAGTCATTCCAAACCTAGGAGCTAGAAGGCATTCGAGAGCATTCGAGATAATGGTAAAACATATCCTATCTTGTAATCTGGACAATTTCCAATGCAACTGTGAAAACCGGAATCAATTTCGTGCAGTACTTTTTTGGGTTCCATAGCCAAATGGCAAAAAACGGAACCCTTATAGATTCGTCATGTCTGCCTGTCTATCGGTCTGTCCGGGCATGTCACAGCCACTTTTTTCCGAAACTATAAGAACTATACTGTTGAAACTTGGTAAGTAGATGTATTCTGTGAATCGCATGAAGATTTTCACACAAAAATAGAAATAAAACAATAAATTTTGTGGGTTCCCCTACTTAGAACTGAAACTGAATTTTTTTTTTCATCAAACCCACACGTGTGGGGTATCTATGGATAGGTCTTCAAAAATGATATTGAGGTTTCCAATATCATTTTTTTCTAAGCTAAATAGTTTGCGCGAAAGACACTTCCAAAGTGGTAAAATGTGTGCCCCCCCCCCCCTCATTTTCATAAACATAAATCTTATGCGTAAACCGTTCAAAGTTACATCGAACTACAAGAAGTTTTATATGATGTTACTTGCTGCTACGGAACCCTTCATGGGCGAGTCCGACTCGCACTTGGCCGCTTTTTTATTTGTTAATCAATTCCGGACAAACAAATTACAGCCGGAAAAAAGTTACAGTTTTGTTAAAGTAAGGATGTAAGTTCACTTAATGCATTCCGGTTCGAAATGGTACTAATTAACTAATTGCACAATGTATTTGAACACAAATAAATGGCTTTACTTTACTTTACTTACGTTAATATAATGCAACTTGAAATTGTTGAATTATAATGTTGCATCACAAATTAATTTGTTTGTGTAAAATTTGTATAATGCCGCATGCTTTATCAACTCATCAACTTTTCCAAATCGTTATTTATGTTTCCAATTTTGTCCCTCTCAAAATGTTTCTTAATTTATCTTCGAATGCTAATTCATAAAGCTAATTTAAATCCTGGGCTCGCCACACATAATTTCAAGTTTCACTGACATAACTGCAATCGTGTTATTTGTAATTAACCTTTCACTCACAGGTTTTTCACACATATTGCGACCCACTGGAAGATGAAGCCCATGTTACATCAAAGCAAATTATTGATTGACCTTGAAGCTTTCAAATATGTGATCAAGGCCTCACAGGTATATTTGTCTTTAAACTGCACCAGTAACAATACCAAAATAGTTTTAGCTCTGATAAAAACCAGACTTTGTTGGTGCATCTTCAAACACTTTCACCCAGTCGATTAAAACGCAAATGTATTCATAAAGATTACATAGCCATATGATTTTCCATCTGCAAACAAAATTCAATTTCGAAAGCCCACTTGTCATTCATGATTATCGAATTCCCTATTGTGGTTCTCTTCGCTGAATTATTAATTAAAAACTCTATTACTTAACTAACGGATGAAATTATGGACGGGATTTAATTTAGGTCATCGGAGTAGAGTAATTCGAAAACCATCAAATGACATTGAAAATCGAAGAGAAAACTCAACTAACGAGCAAATGAATATTTGTTTATCAATTTTTTGGTTTATTATTTTTTTATGCAAATTTATACATTGACAATCTTAAAATATCAGGATGGGTCGATGGAATCACGTAAATTGAGCCTAACATAGCCTCATCTTGGATGTAACCTCAACTTAACAATCGATCAGTGGTTGTGAACTAAACTAAATTCTTAAAACTATTGTTACAATTTTTTTTGGCTAATGACTTCGAGAATCCTCTTTCGAGCGTCTTGAAACTCGAACAATGGAGTCTTTTGCCTCCTAAAGCGGAGGTAGGTAGGCGTTCTGGGTTGGCAACGCCACATCAGTGTCCTCGGCGAAGATCTTCAGAGTTTGACGGATGCCCTCTGGGTTGGTTCCTTTGCTAACTATATGAATTACTCTGTGCTCGCCCGTTGGGTCTTCGTTTGAGTGGCCAAGGACTTTGATCGTTTTGATACCAGCTTGATCGGATGTTTCAAGAACTTTTATGTTCTTAACAGAGTTCGCTTGGTTATTAATGATCTGAAGGGTGCGCACTCGTCCACGAAATGGTTGTCCCGTCAAATCTGTCACATCGTCGTGACCGTCTTGGATATCCAAAAGTTCTTCCAGAGGAAATACTGTTTTGTCTATGGCCATAATATTGCCCAAATTGATTTTAGCATCTTCATTGACTTGTAGGTTGATAACTGGTTGATCACTGCGACCGTCATGGTGATTGTGCTGATCTTTCTGTGTCACAGAGCTTTCGACAGCTGGAAGATAGGCGGCTGAAGTGAATGAGTTAAATGGGGTTTTGGTCGAAACCTTATATGCCATGCCAGGAGCATACGCAAGAATTGCTGAGGGCATACTAATTAATGGAGTCGAAATGGAAACTGGCGGTGGTGGGGGTCCTTTTTGTGTTGGTGGATGGTGAAACTGTGAGGATCCATATCGATTGCTGAGATTTACACCGCTCATATAGGTTTGCAGGCTTGTTATTTGGTTTCGGTTGTCCGGAGGCAATAAGCCATCGACGTCGGTATTGTGTTGGTTGTTGTGATTTTGTGACTGATAGTGATCGTGTTCATGGTCATGGTGATGGTGATCCTGAAGCTGATGGTTCGAGTGATCATGACGTTCATTGTGGTGGTTATTGACCGGTGGTAGGTAGCCTGGTCCTTGGAAACTATTTAGTTTTTGAGGTTGATTTATTGGGTCATGGACATTAACTTCTGATCGAGCAATATTTTGGAGGCTTACACCGCGGTTCGAGAGGCTGTCAGGTGAAAGGTATTGCTGTACGTGCTTAAGGTTTTGTTGTGGGAAACTCTGTGGCAAAAACGGAAGATTACTAAAACCAATCTGGCCGATTGATTGTTGGCTGAGTTTTGTTTGTATTGATGGAATTATCGAGAATCGTGAGGAGCTTTGTGTGTAGTCTGGCGAATAAATGTGCTGCGTTGGAGCAAATGGCATAGGTTGCTGATGGGCCACGGTGGATTGTGAGTTGATAATAGTTGGAATATTTAGGGTTGGTCTTAATCCATCTGTGTTGGCTGTATTTGCGCTCGGAATCCTTGACACGACTCCCGGAATAAAATAGTATCCCACTTGAGGGACTGGAAGGGGAATATTGATATGACCAGTCACGGTAAGCTTACTTTGTAGCTCTGGCTCATCATCTTGATGCAATAACCCGAGTTGGGGGGAATCCCCTACGTTCAGGTTTGGTAAGTCTGTGAAGTGCTGTTGGCTTTTAAGATTTGACTGTGCTGGAGGCAGATGGTCCTGTTGAGGTTCGCCTTGGATGTGTGTGGATTGAATTTTATTCAAGTCTCTGTGGTCATCCAAGAAAGATAAGCCAACGAAACTTTCATGATTCGATCTACTTGTTGGAAGATATTCCTGACTCGGTGCTGGTTGTAAATGTCCAAAGTTCTGGCGATCATCGCGAATAGCATGGTTCGGGAGCCTTGGTGGAAGGAATTCCCGACTCGGTGCTGGTTCTAAATGTCCAAAGTTCTGGCGATGATCGTGAATAGCATGGTTCGGGAGCCTTGGTGGAAGGAATTCCCGACTCGGTGCTTGGTGTATATGTCCAGGGTAGCTGTGTTCGTTTGGCAGATGATTGGAGTGATGTTCTTCATTCTTATATGGCGGCAGATATCCTTTCTGAGATTGTAAGTGTTGGTTAGTCGGCTGAATTGGTGGAAGATATCCTCGCTGAGAGTTTTCATGGTTCGATTGGTTTGGAGGAAGATAGTCCCTATGTTGTGTCTGATGTAAATGGTCCTGTTGATGAGCAAGAATTTCGGAATTAACGTGACTAGATTGACTGGGTGGTAGATAACCTTGATTTAAGGGTATATGATTCGAGTGACTTTGAGCTTCGTGGTTTGCATGTAAGTGACCTTGTTGTGGATGGTGGCCAAGCTCATCTACTGGAACGTCATCGTTTAAATGGTTAACATGATTTGGGTATTCAGAGTCTGTGGCCTGCACTGCTGGTGGTAAATAATTATAGCCGACGTGAGACGAAATTTGTTCATGATTTAAGGGGGCGAGACTGTTTAACGTAGGGTATTGATGTTGTTGGTGAGGTTGTTCTTCACTTGGATTCACTTGAACATACTGTGAATGCACCTCAGGTCGAGCAATGGGCGGCAGATGCGCTTGGGCTGGCAAGCTCCTTGGGTTGACAGGCTCCAACTGTTGATGGTTGATATTAACATGATCGTCATGGTCGTGATGCTCGTGATCGTGTGAGTGATCGTGATCATGGGGCTGACCTTGCGCGATGTTATTATGGTGCTGATCATTAATATAATCCTGGGAATGATCGTGATCGTGGAGGTTATCGTGATGACGATGCTGATCGTTTTGAATATGATGCTCATAATGATCGTCATGGTGATTTTCAGATTGATCATGATTATTGTGATGATCGGGATGATCCCGATGATGAATATGATGGTGGTGATCGTACTGATCATTTTTATACTCCTGTAGATGATCATGAGCGTGATGATGGTGATCGTGTTGATTCTGGTTATTATATGGTGGCAAGTATCCATTATTTTGATTCACAAGTCTGTTGTTAGGCGGCAAGTATCCTTCATTTTGATGTGAATCTATCCCATTGTAATCCTGTTCAATGGGTAAATTCCTGTTGCTGGGTGGCAGGTACTGGCTGCGACCAGTCTTTGCCAAATGTGACACATCAGCTGATCCATATCGAAGAAGTAATCCAAATAAAAGTAATCCAATTTCGTTCTGAAAACAAGAAAATAGAAATTTGAACAATGCTTCAATAGCACAGAATGCAGTTTCCAAAATCTACCTTCATTTTTACGTTGGCCTAACAAATGCTACAGCACCAAATAGTAGCAGCGGCAACGAATATCCAACAGTTAATGTTGACGAGTCAAACTGGCTCATCATATTTTATACCAAAATGATAATGTTACCCAAATTTTGATAATCAAAGTTTGGGTAGACCGTACGCATAAGTAATGTGAAAGGTTCAAAGCGAATCTCTGCTCTATAGAGTGCATTGTCTCACTGACCTCCAGTGGTTGATCGACGATCGCGATCAACTTTCAAACAGATTTCCATCATGCCAATGAAAATAGCTTCATTTGATGGGTTGTGGCTCCCGGTTGTCTACGATTTTTAAATTTCTGCACAATATGCGAACAAGCCTACTTGGCACAGTTACATGAAGCTAATTTGAGTTTATGTGAACTCACTTTCTACATGAAATTAAGATTGCACAGTAAGCCAAAGATGAAGCCGAATTCCATGAAAATCGCTTCATTATAGCGCCGCCGCCAGTTAAGGGAGCTGAGAAAATCTTTTGTTGGCGTCTGATAAGTCAGCTTTTTCACACATAAAGAATAGGTTTTGATGTAATAATGAACGGAAGTAACGCGTAACGCTAATTTTACTATAATCATTGTCGGTGCACATTTGGGGTAGATTAATTGACAGAATGCTGGGACAAAATGGTAGTAAATGTCAGCTTAAGGAATGCTGAGCCATGGTTTGTGATTAATTGCCCAGAATGATTTGTATTTGCTAAACTCAATTAATTAAACGATTCGACTTTCGGACTTCCGTGGTAGATTGATATCCAATCTAGTTTTCAAGATGTTTCGTAATATAATGATATTTGTTTCAGGTTGTGTCAGAAGTGATGAGCCAGTGGAGGCGGAAGGCATTTTGAAAATGTGATAATCAAAGCAGAAAATTTAGAGGGAATTATATTGCCTTCAAAGGCTATTAATTTACTCATTTATGGCTTATAATAAAAGCTTACGTTGGGTGGAACGAAGCAGGGAGATATATATCGTAAGTGAACTGATGGCACTATACAAGCTGTCGAGCAGTAATCTAACGACATCTATTTTTTTCTATTTATTCATCAGCCATGGACAGCTCAATCGTACCCCATGTAGATTGAAAGGTGCCTGAAGTTGTATACACTGCTTGTGGTCAAAAAATTGAGAAAACATGTATATATATTATTCTTCTTATTCCTTCATGACGAAGCTATGTTCAGGAATAAATGGATCATTTCCCTCTCACTTTATTGCATTTGTACTGTTCCGCCAGCGGATTCACCGGTTCGCCCTCAGTGAATACTGGCAGGCCTCCCAGTCTCGGATCACTTCATAACCGAGGCCAATCAAATTTGTGTGATCCCGGAGTTTTTTATTATTGTTGCGATACATCTTGCATTAGCCCTTTTTATAAGAAAGGCGGTCCTATGTTTTGCAGGATTGTCCAATATAAAATCCTATCCACGGTTTTTTTTTTTTTTTTTTTTTTTTTTTTTTTTTTTGTCGGGATGTGTGAAACTTTCTGCACTGGAGCACTCAGACTCAATACTGGTCCATTGTACTGCCAGGCAGACACACCACATTTTACTGTGGGAATTTACTCGTTTTTCTAAGAAAAACGAGAAGGCGCTTCAATGATAAGGAGCTTAGGTTTACAGCACTCACCATATCCGCACCAAATACCTGCCACCTGATACGAGCAAAAGCAGGACAATCACAGACGAAATGTTCCGCAGTGTCGTCGCTTTCTCCACAGGCTTCGCAGTTGGTGGTGTCGCTTAGGCCTAGCACCTTAAGGTGTTTGGCAAAAGCGTAGTGTCCCGTAAGAACGCCAGTAGTCTGTCTGCAGTCTTTTCTGTTGAGAGACAACAAGAATGCCGCGGATTTCCCACAGACGTCGGGGAGCATTTGCTTAGTCTGTCTGCACCCTGGAGAGTCATGCCAACGGCGATTGTGTTCATAGGAAACCCAACCGTCAATGGAAGCCCTGACCGAGGACGCAGGCAGACAGATCGCTGGTTCAGGTCCTGAGAGGTCCCCCTCTGAGCCTTGTCTAGCAAGTTCATCGGAGATCTCATTTCCCGTGATCCCGTTATGACCCGGGACCCAGACAAGTTTAAGTGAATTCAGCCTTCCGACCGAATTCAGAGATATCTTGCATTCACGTACTATTTTGGAGGTAGTTAAGGGTTTGAGTAAGGCCTTAAGCGAGGGTGGCGACGGTGTAGAGGTTAGTGTGTTGGCTTGTGACCCGTGCGGTGCAGGTTCAATCCCCATGAGGAACAACAACATACGCCACCCATTCACATGCCTCTACACCAAAAAGGAGGATTTCTGCCTGGTAGTACAATGGACCGTTAACGAGTCTGAGTGCTCTGGGATTTGGATTTCCTTTTTTTATAAAAAAATAAAAAAAAAATAAAAAAGGCCTTAAGCGCAGCCTGACTGTCGCTACAGACGCAGATACTTCGCCCCCTCCACCTGTTCCTCGTAACATAGTCCATGGCCATTAGGATAGCATAAGTCTCTGTTTGGAAGACTGACGCATGTTTGCCTAACGGAAAGAAAAGTCTAACGCTATCGCTCTCCACGAAGACACCAGCACCAGATCCTTGATCGGTTTTGGAGCCATCCGTAAAGATTCGACTGCATTCCCTTCCAGGTTCAGAGTCCGGCCAGAGCCAGTCCTGGACGCGAGGAAAGTCGACCTCGTATTTGCGCTTTAGCCAAAGTTCCGGTGTCATCGCATCAGACGGCATATCCATAAGACAGGAGTCGAAGGACAACCGTTGCGCAAGTTCATCAAAACTCCAGTGCGAGTTATACCAAAAGCCACCTCTTGTAAGACGTGAGATAGCCTTGATTGTACAGCCCATGATGTAAACATCAAGGGGCGGAAGGTTCAATAGTGCATCTAGGCCGGAGCCAGGCGTGCTGGGGAAGGCCCCCGTGCAGCCGAGACATACCTGCCTTTGGAGTTTGGCAAAAGCAGCAGTGACGTATTTACGTGAAAGCTTATTCCACCAAACAACCGATGCGTATGCTATAAATGGTCTTATCATAGCCGTATAAATCCATAGGACTCTTTTCGGTGATAAGCCCCATGTCTTGCCGAAAATGCCTTTGCACTGCCAGAAAATAGACAGCGCCTTGGCAGTCTTCAGCTCAACATGTTTGGACCAAAGAAGTTTGCTATCCAGGATGACTCCCAGATACTTTGCTTCATTGGAGAGTTGGATTGTGACGCCTTTTAGCACTGGCTGAGTCAACCCGACCAGCTTCCTCCTTCTCGTAAAGAGAACAACCTCAGTTTTAAGAGGATTGACCGAGAGCCCATTCCTAGTGCACCATTCGTCGATCACGTCAAGGGCCGCCTGCGCCTTGGCGCATACAGTCGCTAGGCATGATCCAACAGAAAGCACGGCAACATCATCCGCGTACGCCTGAGCGTAAATATTAGAACTGTTGAGTGCGTTCAACAGAGAGTCGACCAGCATACACCACAGCAGTGGAGACATGACGCCGCCTTGCGGGCAGCCTCTGTTTACCCCCGCCATAACATAGCGGCCACAATCCGCATCCGCAACCAACGTTCTATTCATTAGCATTGCTTTAATCCACAACACCAATGGTTCGTCTACTCCGTGTTGTCTGGCGGAGCTGCACATGCTATCAAAAGTCGCATTGTCAAAAGCACCCTCAATATCGATGAAAATGCCCATCGCGTATTCTTTTCTGTCAAGCGCGCCTTCAATTCTACCAACTAGATTTTGGAGCGCAGTCTCGCAGGATTTTCCGCGTTGATAGGCATGTTGCATCGGAGATAGTGGGTGCAATCGCAAAGCACCTTTGCGCACGTGAAGCTCGACCAGCCTTTCCAAGCTTTTCAGCAAGAAAGAAGTCAGACTGATTGGTCTGAAGCTCTTGGCGAGCGAGTAGTCACTTCTGCCAATTTTTGGTATGAATGCCACTCTAACTGTACGCCAGGGTGTTGGAATGTATGCCAGTGCTAGGACAGCGGTGAAGATTTTCTTCATAGTCGGTAGCAGCTGGTTTGTACATTGTTGCAGCATGGCTGGGTATATTCCGTCCGTACCAGGCGACTTGAAGCCGTCAAAAGACGCAAATGCGTATTTAATGGCCTCGTCCGTCACCACGGCCTTC
The DNA here is from genome assembly GCA_949715645.1 of Portevinia maculata. Classification (NCBI taxonomy): domain Eukaryota; kingdom Metazoa; phylum Arthropoda; class Insecta; order Diptera; family Syrphidae; genus Portevinia; species Portevinia maculata. The sequence goes on along the minus strand of OX454526.1, from coordinate 77,915,557 downwards.
GCAATATACCAGCTACGCCGAGTTGTTTGTCTTGGCTCACTCATAGTCTCGGTAATCGGGGCTGGTTGTGAACCAATTGTAATCTGGTTACCCGGAAAGTGAGACTCCAGCAGATAACTAAGAGTTTCCGCTTTCGTCTCAGTGAAGGTGCCATCAAGTTTTCTAAGTGAGTCCAGTTTGGCTGGTTTGCCCTTTTTCAGAACTTTAACCAACCTACTAGTTTCACCCAGCTTTTCAATCTTTTCGCAGAAACTCTTATAAGAAGCACTTTTCGATACCCGAATTAGCCTCTTATATTCCTTCTGCTTCGATCGGTAGAGATTCCAGTCTGTCTCCAAATCAGTCTTGAGTGACCTATTTAGAAGCTTTCTAGCTTCTCTACGAATTCTTTGCAGTTCCGAGCTCCACCAGGGAACCGGTGTTCTGCCAGGGGGTTTGCTTACTGGGCACGTCAGTTCAAAACAGCTAGTAATGGCACTATTCAGGTCTTGAACAGCTTCCTCTACCTTTTGTCTCGTCCTGAGTTTGGTTGGAGTTTTGAGAGTTTTCCCTAATTCCTCCCTGAAGCGTATCCAGTTGGTTTTTCTCGGATTCCTCCTCTCCTGCAAAGTTATGGCTTCGCATTCGATTTGGAATTCGATATATCTATGGTCTGAGAGGGACACCTCCGAAGAGACCCTCCAGTTAGTAACCGCCTTAAAGTATCTATTTGATAAAGTTAGGTCGATCACTTCCTGTCTTCTTGACGTCACAAAAGTTGGTTGCGAGCCAACATTGTTGATAGTAAGATCAGATGATAGAATGAAATCCAGGAGATGGTTTCCTCGCATGTTGCATTTGCTGCTGCCCCAAACAGTGTTTTGAGCATTGGCATCACAGCATATAACTAGGCCCATCTTCCTGGTGTCGCAATAGTCAATGAGTTCAGCAATTGCCCTCGGTGGTGGAGGCACTACCGAATCATAGGGGAGATAAGCTGACGCCACGATGAAGGTCTTCCAATTTCCATTCGTTTCGTAGCTAATGGCTGCAGCAACCAAATCTTGGCCACAAAATTGTCCAAGCTTAGTCGCTGAGAAAAGGTTCGACACAGCAAGACAAGCCCTTGGTCTCTCGGACCGCTCGTCACAGAGTATCGTAGTGCCACGGACACCTCCAAGGCCACAGATGCGATTTTTCCACACCCATGGCTCCTGTATGGATATTATGTGGGCTTTTGTATTCAACACAGAAAGCTTCTTACTGATGAGTGCAGTAGCAGCCTTGGAGTGTTGAAGGTTAATCTGAGTAAATCCAATCATTGGAAATACATCAGTCATACTAGTGGAAGGGCACGCAGAAGGTGCGCGCGCAGTTCCACCGACAGGAGTGCCACGGTACTATGAGAGAAAGTGTCCAAGTAGTTCGGCGGGACCCATCGACGAAAGATCAATGCTCACACTGAGATAAGTTTTGAAAAATACCAGCAGTGGAGACATGACGCCGCCTTGCGGGCAGCCTCTGTTTACCCCCGCCATAACATAGCGGCCACAATCCGCATCCGCAACCAACGTTCTATTCATTAGCATTGCTTTAATCCACAACACCAATGGTTCGTCTACTCCGTGTTGTCTGGCGGAGCTGCACATGCTATCAAAAGTCGCATTGTCAAAAGCACCCTCAATATCGATGAAAATGCCCATCGCGTATTCTTTTCTGTCAAGCGCGCCTTCAATTCTACCAACTAGATTTTGGAGCGCAGTCTCGCAGGATTTTCCGCGTTGATAGGCATGTTGCATCGGAGATAGTGGGTGCAATCGCAAAGCACCTTTGCGCACGTGAAGCTCGACCAGCCTTTCCAAGCTTTTCAGCAAGAAAGAAGTCAGACTGATTGGTCTGAAGCTCTTGGCGAGCGAGTAGTCACTTCTGCCAATTTTTGGTATGAATGCCACTCTAACTGTACGCCAGGGTGTTGGAATGTATGCCAGTGCTAGGACAGCGGTGAAGATTTTCTTCATAGTCGGTAGCAGCTGGTTTGTACATTGTTGCAGCATGGCTGGGTATATTCCGTCCGTACCAGGCGACTTGAAGCCGTCAAAAGACGCAAATGCGTATTTAATGGCCTCGTCCGTCACCACGGCCTTCGCAATATACCAGCTACGCCGAGTTGTTTGTCTTGGCTCACTCATAGTCTCGGTAATCGGGGCTGGTTGTGAACCAATTGTAATCTGGTTACCCGGAAAGTGAGACTCCAGCAGATAACTAAGAGTTTCCGCTTTCGTCTCAGTGAAGGTGCCATCAAGTTTTCTAAGTGAGTCCAGTTTGGCTGGTTTGCCCTTTTTCAGAACTTTAACCAACCTACTAGTTTCACCCAGCTTTTCAATCTTTTCGCAGAAACTCTTATAAGAAGCACTTTTCGATACCCGAATTAGCCTCTTATATTCCTTCTGCTTCGATCGGTAGAGATTCCAGTCTGTCTCCAAATCAGTCTTGAGTGACCTATTTAGAAGCTTTCTAGCTTCTCTACGAATTCTTTGCAGTTCCGAGCTCCACCAGGGAACCGGTGTTCTGCCAGGGGGTTTGCTTACTGGGCACGTCAGTTCAAAACAGCTAGTAATGGCACTATTCAGGTCTTGAACAGCTTCCTCTACCTTTTGTCTCGTCCTGAGTTTGGTTGGAGTTTTGAGAGTTTTCCCTAATTCCTCCCTGAAGCGTATCCAGTTGGTTTTTCTCGGATTCCTCCTCTCCTGCAAAGTTATGGCTTCGCATTCGATTTGGAATTCGATATATCTATGGTCTGAGAGGGACACCTCCGAAGAGACCCTCCAGTTAGTAACCGCCTTAAAGTATCTATTTGATAAAGTTAGGTCGATCACTTCCTGTCTTCTTGACGTCACAAAAGTTGGTTGCGAGCCAACATTGTTGATAGTAAGATCAGATGATAGAATGAAATCCAGGAGATGGTTTCCTCGCATGTTGCATTTGCTGCTGCCCCAAACAGTGTTTTGAGCATTGGCATCACAGCATATAACTAGGCCCATCTTCCTGGTGTCGCAATAGTCAATGAGTTCAGCAATTGCCCTCGGTGGTGGAGGCACTACCGAATCATAGGGGAGATAAGCTGACGCCACGATGAAGGTCTTCCAATTTCCATTCGTTTCGTAGCTAATGGCTGCAGCAACCAAATCTTGGCCACAAAATTGTCCAAGCTTAGTCGCTGAGAAAAGGTTCGACACAGCAAGACAAGCCCTTGGTCTCTCGGACCGCTCGTCACAGAGTATCGTAGTGCCACGGACACCTCCAAGGCCACAGATGCGATTTTTCCACACCCATGGCTCCTGTATGGATATTATGTGGGCTTTTGTATTCAACACAGAAAGCTTCTTACTGATGAGTGCAGTAGCAGCCTTGGAGTGTTGAAGGTTAATCTGAGTAAATCCAATCATTGGAAATACATCAGTCATACTAGTGGAAGGGCACGCAGAAGGTGCGCGCGCAGTTCCACCGACAGGAGTGCCACGGTACTATGAGAGAAAGTGTCCAAGTAGTTCGGCGGGACCCATCGACGAAAGATCAATGCTCACACTGAGATAAGTTTTGAAAAATACCAACAATGTTCAAATCAGGATCCATCACCGTTTTTTTGTCTTTAGGGCCACTACGTTAGCATTCAGCTCAACAAATCGATAGCCAAAATTTTGCTTCTTCGAACGAATCATTTTTAATCTTACATTTGGTCTTGTGTGCGAGAAGGGCCAATGTAGGAGAAGATAGAACCGCAAACTCTTTAAGCTGCACCGAGATTAAGACTACAATATCTCGGCTTCATCGATCAAATGGACAAGAATGTACCAGCACAGTGGATCTTTTATGCCCATCCCCAAGTTCAAGTCGACCGAACCTGGTTTCAAAATACCAAGCTATCATAAATGGCAAAGCGCTTGTTCAATGATTGACAAGTGGAAGTAAAGTGACTGGGATCGCGGCGGATGGAGGGTGGCAGTGTCTCAGGCGGGAATGGGTATCGTATCGAAGGAAGCTGTGAAGACGACATTAAGCGTCGCGTTAGCGTAGCGTGGATGAAGTGGCGGGAAAACTCAGTCATATTCTGTAACCGAAAAATGCCCCTAAGCTGAAAGGAAGCCTCTACGCTCACAAACGGTTCACAATGTTGGACAGTGGGTGGCGACGGTGTAGAGGTTAGTGTGTTGGCTTGTTACCCGTGCGGTGCAGGTTCAATCCCCATGGGGAACAACAACATACGCCACCCATTCACTTGCCTCTACACCAAAAGGAGGATTTCTGCCTGGTAGTACAATGGACCGTTACCGAGCCTGAGTGCTCTAGAATTTGGAATTCCTTTTTTACAAAAAAAAAAAAAAATGTTGGACAGTGTACAACAGAGGGCTTATTAACGGCAGCTGAGATGAACTTGTACTTAGATCTACTTGATGTTTGTATATATTTATTTACAATTATTTATGATAAACCTTTATTTACTAATGTAGCTTTATTAATATATTGTTATCTTAGTCTATAAGAGAACTTTGTTCTTTGATTGATGAAATAAACAAATAAACTAAACTAAACTAAAAGATGCTTCGCATGACAGCAAGAGCAACAAGAATTGATTGGATAAGTTCCAAGATCCGAAGAAGCCTTCACGTCAAAGAACCCATCTCGAAAAAAATGGAACACGACCGGCTCAATTGGTACTGTCATGTTCAAAGGAGAGATCCTACGAACCCTGTCAAACGGCAATATCAATCAACGTTTCCATACAATCGCGAAAGAGAGGCAGGCCTTTAGTTCGGATCATAGCCTCAACGCTATTAAGGAAGAAGCAGATATGGTTGCGATATAACACTGGTCCCCAATGTGAAGATATAATGAACGACCTTCAAGACAAAGGCTTTAAAGTTGTTGATGCCGTCAATATTATTAAGAAGGAGAAGCAACAGCCGGAGGGAGGTCAGGAAAAATTGGTAAAGCGCGGACTTCCACTATTCATGCTAAGTTTTGACAAAGACGAAAACAAAGATGTGATGTTCGGTATTAATACTATTCTAAATATTGTGGTCAGATCGATCCCGCAATGCAAGCGCTGTCAAGGCTTCAACCACACGCAGACTTACTGTCAGAAAAAACCGCGATACGTGAAATGCGCAGGGAAACATGTCTCGGAAGAATGTCACCTATATAAGCAAACCCCTGCCACTTGTATAAATCCAGCAAACTATCGAGTTTGCGAAGTGGCGAAAGAACACCAAAAAAGGCGCGATACGCTTAAATATTTCATGCGCCCAAATCCAAAACCAATTACTAAAAATATACCCAAATCCAACAACATTGACTTACGATCGGGTAATGAAGAAAACCCGAAACGTAGTAAAGAAAACGTGACAGAAATAAAATCTTCAAATATTGACGTGCAGTCTTATGCTCAAGCGGCGATGACAGTTAATGACATTTACATGACCGACAACTCACGGGAGATCAAAGTAAGAAACTTTAACGAAAGGACTCCTACTCAAGTTGCAACAATGGAAAACGGTCTTTTTCGCCTTTCACGCCTTTTCACTAATTCTTGCGAAACTTGAAGAGCAAAGCAAAACAAACAAAGTTATTTTCTAGAATAGTTGCCCTTGAAAACAACATCCATACCACGCGCACTTCGAACAGAATATGAAAGAGACGCTTAAAATTCTTACTTGGAACGCCAACGGGTCGCTTATCACGCCTTCCATCCAAAAGAAAGAGCCATAGGCGGATCATCTTTATTTATAAAAGAATTCAGCGAACACTCAGCAGAAAAAAAGATTGAATTAGAAGCAATGCAAGTAAGCACGGTACGCGTTAGAAATTAATATACATTGTGCTTTCAACATTTCGTCTATATATTGTCCACTGGCATGTAAACTTGAAGAGTGTGATTTCACAGGCAACTTCAACATTCTTAAATCGAATTTTATTATTGGTGGCGATTTCAATCCCATTGTGGGGTTCAAGGCGTGCCTCTCAGAAAGGTAGAAAGCTTTATAATGCGGGTATGCAATACAGTTATGATTATCACTCGACGAGTAAACCAACATACTGGAAGACTGATAGAAATAAGATCCCAGACCTGATCATTCTCAAATCATTATGACGATAAGCGAAGCTCTGATGAAAAAAAGTTGGACCGCCCAGATTAACCTGCGCGAAAACAAATTGGGATGGCTTCAAAAAAGATATTGAAATTAATATTCAGCTGAACATATCACTTAAAACGACCTATGAACTTGAAGCTGAAGTTGATCACTTCGTTGAAATCGTACAGGATGCCGCATGGAAGACTACTCCCAAAACAAAGAAAACGTCGGTCTATTACATTCAATTCACCCGGAAATAAAAGAGATGATTAAGGAAAAGACAAAACCGCGTAAAAAATGGCAACAAACTCTGGCTCCGGAACATAAAGCACATCTCAACCGTTTGTGCAACTCATTAAACAGATCTTTTAAATACCTTACGAATAATGAAATAAAAACGTATACCTTTAAGAAACTCTTAACCGTTTGATGGGGAACATCTTATTCAAACTATAAACACGTCGTATATGGTCAATAGTGAAATCAGAAATGCAACACTAACCGAACTTAAGGAAGAAATAAGGAAACTTAAGGCTAAGAACGCTCCTGGATACGGCCTAATCACGGGAAGGTTCTTACAGCTCTACCTAAAAAAGCTTTTATTAAGTTTCTTCCCAAACAATGGAAAGTCGCCGAAGTCATAATGGTTCTTAAGCCCGGAAAACCGCCGAATTGAAAAACGTCGTATAGACTATTTTCTCTTCTTCCAATTATATCCAAAGTGTTCGAGGCAATATTGATTAGGCGAATACAGCCAGTAATTGGAGAAAGGCATCTCATTCCGGATCATCAATTCGATTTCAAGAGCAAGCATTCTACAGTTGAACAAGTGCATACAGGTTATCGAACTACTACGCTACTAATCGCAAATAAAACCAAAAACAATCCTGAAAAGGGCAACAATAAAACCGATGAAGGACGAAAAAAGGCTAAAGAAATAGTCAAAATACAACAACCAAGAAAAGAAAAATTGTTTAGAAAAAAGTCGCCGAACGCTGTTCCACAAACATACGCTGAAGCTGCGTTGCAAGGACGCGAACAAACAAATAAAACATCTGATCCAGTCTCCCAAGTTTTCTCTGCAATTCTTGCCAGGCTAGAAGAACAGAGCCAAATTAATAAACGTATGTTTGAAAAACTCGACAAGCTGGAAAAGCAATTTCGAAGTACACGTGCAATAATCTAAATATGACAGACTTAGTTAAATTAGTGACATGAAATGCGAACGGCCTTCTGCATAAGTTGGACGAGCTCGAGATATTCATTCATAAATATGATATTGATATTTGTTTGATTTCGGAAACCCATCTGACGAAAGAATCCAACACAAACATTCGAGGATACATTGCCTATCACGCATATCACCCTTCGGAAAGGGCGAGAGGCGGGGCATCCTTGTTGATCAAAAATACCATTGAACACTCAATTAGTGCAACAACTGAGCTTGACAAACTGCAATTAAGCACGGTAAGCGTAAAAATTACACTCAGGGAAAAAACGATATAAAATTAAGATTAAGCCTATCCGTTGACGATTGTCTGTTAAGCTCGGAAATTCTTAATCCGAATACAAAAATCTAACTTTGGAAATGTTTTTTACTAACCCTTAATTCTTATTTTAAGATTGTTCTATAAGAGTATTAAGAACGTGTAAGCTTAAATTAAGCGCAAAGTCATTTCATTCGAAGAATACAACATCTTAATTATACCCTATTCTAAGGCTATATTAATTTTGACGCATAGTTTGTAACATACCTTAATATTGCCCGTAGACCCCTAAAAGTTACTATATTTATGATCAGCATCGATAGTAATGTCGATCTAGCCATGTCCGTCCGTCCGTCCGTCCGTCCGTCCGTCCGTCGGCAAAAATTAGGCCTTTAAACTGGACCTAGAGAGCTGAAAATTTAACCATATACTCTCTAGGGTCCCGAAATAATCAAGTTTAAGAATTTTTGAAATCCGCCCACAGACACGCCCACAAACTCAAAAAAACAAAATTTTGGAAAAAATCGAATTTTGAGCTAGAGAGCTGAAATTTTTTATATATGATCTATGGCCCATAAAACTGATTGGGACATAAAATTTTCAAAATCCGCCCAGTGACACGCCCACAATTAAATAAAACAAATTTTGGGAAAAATTGAATTTTGAGCTAGAAAGCTGAAATTTTTTATATATGATCTTTGGCCCATAAAACTGCTTGTGACATAAAATTTTCAAAATCCGCCCACTGACACGCCCACAATTAAATAAAATATTTTTTTTGAAAAACCAAAATTTGAGCTAGGGAGCTGAAATTTTTAATATATACTCTCTAGGGGCCCTTTATTGTCATGTGTTAATTTTTTTTAAATCCGCCTACTGACACGCCCACAATTAAATAAAACAATTTTATTGAAACACCAAAGTTTGAGCTAGGGAGCGTTTTTTTTTATAAAATCCTTTAAATGTTATATAACAAAATATGTAGAGCGTTCTTAACAATTCAACCATACTTAGACTTTTGTCACGCCCACTTATGAGGGATAGGAATAAGAATAGGGTATCCAACAGTTCGCCGAAGCGGACTGTAGCCCGTTCCTATGTTTTTAAATCGTTTTAAACTTAAATTAAGCTTATGTATTCTTAAAAATAGCGCAATGAAGATTGTGTGAGCTTAAATTAAGCCGAAAGTTATTTCAATCGAAGAATGCAACAACTTGATTTTATATAATTTTAAACTCAATTTAAGCTTATGTGTTCTTAAACATAACGCTATAACATAATGTTTTTTACTAACCCTTAATTCTTATTTTAAGAGTGTTCTATAAGAGTATTAAGTCTGTGTAATCTTAAATTAAGCTCGAAATTACCTTATTTTCACATACATATTTATCAATGCTCCTAAAACCCAAAATAATCACTCTTGAAATAAACTTACAAAAATCTAAATAAGAACAAGTTATCCGTATATTACATTTTTTCGGAATGTTTCAAGAATGTGAAATCCCAATTTAAGATTGCACAGTTTTATTTGTCAAATTTATTATGAACTCCGTCACTTTCCTGTTAAAAATAAAAATAAAACGTTTTTTTTTTAATTATATTTATTTATTAAAATACAAACGCTGAAATGGACTTTAATCTAAAATATGTTTTTCCATTATTAAGTGAATACAAATGTAAGGGCGGACTATTATAATATTTTTATTTAGAATACTATTTAATAATAATGTTCCAACTTCAAAGGATTGAAAATGACAGTCAAACCCATGGATAAGAATTGGTTGGCACATTACATAAATATTTTCATTTCGAATAACAAATAGCTTTATTTTATACAGTTCACAGCTTTTAGAACTATCTTTATTAATGCTCTGATCAAGAGCTAAATAGTGGTTACTTACATAAAGTCTACCATTAAAAAAAATTTAATTTGCTACTTCACAATTTTGAAAATTAATATCATAATTATTATACGATATTTGATAAAAGTATTCCTCTTCAGTTAAATTCATTGTTTTACTTGAAATAGTCCTAAAAATTGGTTCGAAAGAATTTTCGTTGTCAAGCAAAAATTTGGAAAATTTGATACCTGTCTTAATTGCTAGAGAATGTGGTGGATTTATTCGCGAAGTTATCATATGCAATAGTTCTTTGCCTACTTGTGCTTCGCTTCGAAACGCATGCCCCAAACATATTTTAGAGGTCCACATTTTTTGATTTGTCACTCTTTTATTTTAACACGAAACACGAGACACGACGTAAACTATATCAGAGATCAAAACGCAATGAATGAACTTTCTTTATCCATCATGCACGTTTTACATTGTGGGGGTTGGTTGGAGAATACAATTCTTGTATCTGTAATGTTTCGATCTTAGTTTGACATTGGTTGGGTTTGATTCGAGAATATAAATTCGTATCGTATATCATGATCGTTTAGATCTTGATTGGTATGAACTTTTCCGTCATGCAAGTTTAAGATTATTTCGGCTTGATTGGGGAGTAATTATTCTTATTCGATCCTGGGTTTGTGTGCAAAACAAATCATGCAGGACTCAGATTTTAAGATTGCTCCGGCTTGATTGGAGAGATTTTAAGATTGTTTCGGCTTGATTGAAGAGTATAATTCTTATTCGATCCTGCATTTGTGTGCAAAAATAATAATTTAGCTGATATGATTCCGATTTTAATATTGCATAGGCTTGATTTAATAACAAAAAGCTTGATTTTAGATTTTTGTTCTTGCTCTAAGATTCATTCGATTTATTTTGAGATTGAGTACGTAAGAATGAAGAAAACTAAGAATAAGCCTAAACAGACTAGAATTTAGTTTGCGATATTTTTCTGAGTGTAAACACATAAAATATGATTTTGCAGCTATCTATTGCCCCCCACGTGCAACGATGGAAAGAAGTGATTTTATAATTAACTTTGACTCACTTGGACGAAATTTCGTCATCGGAGGTGACTTTAACGCAAAACATACCTTCTGGGGCTGGAGATGCATTTCAGCAAAAGGTAAAGTTCTTTACGAAGCCGGTGTGGAATTAGGGGTAGACTTTCATTCCTCAGGTAAACCGACGTACTGGCCCTCGGATACAAAAACACCAGACCTCATCGATTTCTCCATCACGAAAGGATTGTCGGGAACCTCTATTGTAGTCGAGGAATGCTTCGATCTTTCTTCTGATCATTCACCGGTCATTTTGACAATTAACGGCTGTCTATGGAAAAAAGAAGGTCCTTCAAGACTAACTAACATGAAAACAAACTCGGAATCCTTTAAAAAATACTGTGAAAGTAAAATCGATCTCAAAGTGTCTCTTCGAACACCCCACGAACTTTATTGATAACGGAAAATAACCACAAATTGCGAAATAAAATATCCCTTGGAAATCACTCTAAGAATTGAGAAGAAAAGGAGAGCGCGCAAAATATGGCAACAATCTCGCGCTCCACAGGATAAAACCATTCTTAACTACCTTTGTAGTAAACTTAAGAGACCAATTCAAGACTTTAAAAATCGTGAAATTTCTACATATCTTGGAAGCCTAACTGCGGATAAAAGTACAAATTAATCGCTCTGGAAAGCCATGAAAGGCATTAAAAAACCAAAAACGCAAGCGCCGCCCATCAGGAAAAGCAATGGAGAATGGGTGAAGAGTGACAAGGAAAAAGCCGAAATATTTGCCGAACATCTGGAAGAAAAATTTAAACCATTTGATGGTCAAGCGTTGCTCGAATTTCCTGTCCTAACCCTGTCACGTGACAATTATAGAATAAGAAGTGTATCGCTACCCGAACTACGCTTCGAAATAAAGAAACTAAAATTAAGCAAAGCTCCTGAATATGACTTAATCACAGGACAGATTCTTAAAGAGTTACCTAGGAAAGCTTTAATCAAGTTTGCCTATCTTATAAATGCATCGTTCAGGTTATTGTACGTTCCACGACAATGGAAGGTAGCTAGTTATAATGGTTCCAAAGCCCGGTAAACCACTAAATGACAAAAAATCATATAGGCCAATATCGCTCTTACCGATAATGTCGTAGGTATTCGAAAAACTTTTGTTAAAGCGCCTACATCCGATTATCGAAGAACGTCGATTAATACCTGATCACCAATTCGGATTCAGGACTAAGCATTTTACAATCGACCAGATTTACAGAATAACCAATGTAATTGAAAAAGCCCTAGGATAGAAAAAAATATGTTCTAATGTTTTTCTCGACGTCTCTCAGGCCTTTGATAAAGTATGGCATACGGGCTTGAAACATAAGCTAAGACAAGCTTCTCCGAAACAGTTATCTGATATCCTTAGTTGTTACTTATCAGACAGACTCTTTCATGTAAAACACGGAAATGATTACTCTGAATTTATGGAAATCGCGGCAGGAGTTGCCCAAGGAAGCGTTCTTGGACCGATCCTATTTCTAATATACACTAGTGATATTCCGCAAGAAGAAAGCACAACAGTAGCCACGTTTGCAGACGATACAGCTATATTAGTGGTCAGTAATGCCGTTGAATCAGCAACTAATAAACTCCAACGTTCTATTGACAAAATTTGTGATTGGACAAAGACTTGGCATATTGCTCCCAACGAGGCCAAATCAACGCACGTGAATTTTACTTATAGAAATGTAGAAAACTTACCCATTTTCATTGATTCGGTACGAATTCCGTACGCAAACGTGGCAAAATATTTGGGAATGACACTCGATGCGAAATTAAATTGGAAACCGCACGTCAAGAAGAAACGCGAAGAGCTCGCCATTCGATGCAAACAAATGCACTGGCTGCTTGATAGATTTTCCCAACTCAGCATGCACAACAAGCTGCTTTTATACAAGCAAGTACTAAAACCGGTTTGGACATCCGGTATACAACTTTGGGGTTGTACCAAATCCAGTAATATCAACATTCTACAAACTTTTCAAAACAAAGTGCTAAGAAAAATAGTAAATGCAACATGGTTTATCAGAATCACTAATATCCACAGAGACCTAGGTATGGCTACCGTCGAAGATGATATAAAGCATTTTGCCCGCAAGCAACAGACACGTCTTCACGGTCATTGCAATAACACCATGCTACAAATTCAAGATGATACTAACCTAGTGCGCCGATTACAAAGGATAAAACCATTTGAATTAGCGCAATAATATGTAACCGGGTGCTTATGGCGGTATTAGCAGGTACCTCCACTGGGAAGCTGCCTGCCAATCGCGTATTTTACAGTTTAAATAAAACTAATAGATAGGAATAACCTAGTTGTAGTATGAAGGTTTCGAAGGGAGGTGGTTATTGTTTTCTTATCTTATGTGAGAAAGAGTTGCATGTTAGATATTCCACCTACCCCTATTATTCGTCCGAGCCTAGTTCTGGTTCCAAGCCTCGTGCTTTTTACCAGGATTTAATCGGGATAGGTAACTTGCTGAGAGTAACGTTAATATTACTATGGCTTGGGAGTAATATTAAACACTCTATCAAAAAAAAAAAAATGTTCACTCAATAGTTCGACCAAGCGGACTGTAATCTGTTTCTTATATACATATACGTCCTAAGGGTATATTAATTTTGACTCATTATTTTTAACATACCTATTGCTAGAAAACCTAGAAACATCGACTACACCACACCCCAACTACAGTTCGAAAAGAAGTTCCAAATCACTATCCCCACCAGATCATTCTGGGAGGATGCTGGTTGCACGGAAGTTAAATCGATCCACTTTTACACCGACGGATCAAAAACTAGCGAGGGGGTAGGTGGGGGTGTTTACTCAGAAAGACTAAATATCAGTCTCTCCTTCCGTCTTCCTGATCATTCTAGCGTGTTCCAGGCGGAAATCATGGCGATTAAGGAAGTCCTGTCGTGGCTGAAGAGAAATGTGATATCCGCTAAGGATATCTGCATTTTCTCGGATAGTCAAGCCGCGCTAAAATCCCTGGACTCAGTCTCTCACAATTCCATCGTAGCCTTAGACTGCCGTTCATCTCTGCAAGAGATGGCAGAGCAGTTCAATATTCACCTTTGTTGGGTGCCGGGGCATAGAGACATCCCAGGGAATTGTAGGGCAGACGAACTCGCCAAAAACGGAACCACATTACCTCTTCTACCTGAGAAAGGTTTTTTAGGTATGCCTATTGCTACTTGCAAACTTATGATCAAGCTATCCGCAGTCGAGAGTACAAACCTCAGGTGGACAGGTAGTGATACATGTCTAGCGACTAAGGAGATCTGGCCAAAGCTGGATCTGCGACGCTCTTTGAGTTTGATCTCACTCAACAGACTGCACATTGGCTCTGTCATAGGTGTCATCACAGGACACTGTCTAATAGGCAGGCACGCATCAAGGCTTGGCGTTTACTCAAACGACTTCTGCAGAAGCTGCAGGGATGAGGAGGAGGAGGAGACTACGTCTCATCTCCTCTGCACATGTCCTGCACTCTCCCATAAAAGAAATCTCTACCTAGGAGCCTTCTTCGTCAACGAACTCAGTGACTTAGCTAATACAGATGTTAGAAGTCTATCGCGCTTCATTAGAAGCTCCAAATGGTTTTAGCGAGTAGGGGTCGAAAAACCCGATCCATGTGGCATCACAACGGACCTCATTGGTCTAAGTGGGTTGGCTTTTTGCTAACAGCCACTTCAACCTAACCTAACCTATTGCTAGTATCTACGAGTACACTCTTAAAAGTTTATTTGATATCAGCATCGAAAGCATCTAGCTTTCGAGGTCCTTAAATTCAAGTTAGACATATACCTTCTTTGGGCCCGAAATGATGAAGTGTAAAGATTATAAAAATTCAACAGCTGACAAAGACGCTATCTAAAAGAGTTATACTCTAGAAAGAAATGGAAATGAAAGTCCTGTTCTTCGCAAAGTATGTAGACAAAAACGTTCTTAACCATTTCGTCATACAATATGTTTGCCACGCCCACTTTTTTGGGGCGTTTCTTTTTACAAAAACATTGTTTTTTCGATAAAATTCTATTTCAAATATCTAGACAACATCTTTCTTAACACTTCGCCCAAGCTACTTTTTTTGCACGCCCACTCACTTGTTGGGGGATAGGAATAGGAATAGAGTATCAAACAGTTTGCCCATTCCTTATGATCTTTTGATTACTATTTCCACTTTACACGGCAGGGAATTAATGAAATGAGGAATTGGGAAGAACGAGAAACCAATACACGATGGACTTAAATGTACGTATATTATAATGGGCATGATAAACAGAGCGTGGTGGGAGAAATATTATTTGTAGTTCACTGTCGGTCCGCAAATAGGCTTAAGGGTGAACCGATGCGCGTTCCTGACATAAAGGGTATAGCAGCTAAAATGATCTAGGAGTGAAATGCAGCTTACAATTTCGTTTAAGCAATTATGATGCCAATACCGATAAATCAATGGTAGACAGGAGATCAAGGAATTTTACAAGTCCGGGCCGCGTACATGCCTTATAAATTTAAGTCAGATTAACGAAATCGAAGATGTGGTTGTGGTCACACACTTAAGTTGTCATTGCCACACATACTTGAACTCGGATTAGTCTCGTGGAGTGTTCTTAGTTCTCGACTACAGCGATAGGCAGACAACAAACTGGAAACGCCTATCTAGTTGCAAAGTGAGAGTGGACTAGCTTTATCTAAAGAGCTAACAGTTGTAATATCATTCTAAATGGGTGTCGGAATCATTAGTGGATTTTAAGAAAGGACCAAATGTTTTACTAACTTTTTTGTTATTTTTAGCTTAATTTTTTTGGCCATGTTTTTTTGATGTTCCACTGATGGGTTGGCGTTATATGACCTAAATTTTGTCTTAGAGTTACACCACGCAATATTCTCTATTCATACATTATCAGCAGCAGCATACAATTCGTCATCGAGAAAGCTTATCGAGCAGTTAAAACTCGCAAAGAAACCGTCCAATTCGCAGAGTAACTTTGCATACCCATATGGTCTTTTGATTCCGAGGTGGAGCAGTTCATTTCGGCTGAGATTCATCTTGCCCCTTCTCCTCTATCTATAACTACATACCTTGTATTGTGGCTTCAATTAATTACCCTTATTCCATAATGTTTGAATATATTTAAAAGCGACGACCCAACATCCATCAAAAAAGACATTTTTATTTATTGACTTTAAAGAGAACAGGAAATAAATATCAAAAGCTCTTTGATAGACCAATGTTGCCACGAAAATGAATCATTGAATGTACAAGCCTGTTAATCGATATCAAAGTCGCGTATGGAAATATTCACTTTCAGGAGTTGCCACGGCGATGCCTTTGCAGGATTCAATGACATGCACTATTTTTCCGCCGGGCGTTGCAGCTCTTGAAATTTCATCCCGTATGTTAAGCGACAGTTTTCTGTTGACAGTGACGTCTGCTCTGTTACTTAACGTGCTGGATTCTGTTTCTGTTGCTTGTGAAAACCCGAATTAGGGGAAGCTGCTAGTACTGAGGCAAGTGCCAAATGTACATTTACAAGCGAAAGTATTTCTTAAATTTATAAGGGCGCAGTGGATGGTGCTCTGGCAACTGACTGAGGAGTTTCAGGTTCAATTCACGCCGGAGCCCTGCAACACCTAATGTTTGTTCCAACGCCCCACCTCTTGCGAAATTCTGACTAACATCCAAGAGTAGCAATTGTCATGAGAAGCTTCTCAACTTTACCGTTCGAAATCAACGACATTGAAGATCCCATCCATTCGTAGTAAAAACATAACTTCACACACAGAAATTGTTGGAGAAGCTAGGTTGTAGGCCTTTATTGGCCGTTGCCTAATATTTATTTATTTTATTCTTTGATTAATTACTCATTTCCTATTGTCTTTAATATTATTCTGTGGTTTTATTTTAATATGATTAACATTTGCCTTTCTTGAGGTTGTCGAAATTTTTAATTTCGATTGTATAAAATATTTTATTACTGCGAGACTTTCATTAAAGGTCGACAAATAAATGAGTAACAATTTCACAAATCTTTTAAGTGACATAAACTCCCATCAATTGGTAACTCCAATGGGAAATAGCTCCACTCTATGAAAGTAGATTTCTTTCCCGTCTATTGTGGAATAAATTCGCATAGATTCCCGTTTACTTTTTTGCCCGCACCGTAAAATACGCTTACGGGGAATATTTTATCGCACTCACACTGCCAGGTTGCAACTTATATCGATATTTAGAAAGTTTATTGCGCGTTGGACAATCATAAGTCAAATATGTTTGACAAATTTATCCAAAAGAAACTCTAATTAGGATTATATCAGCAAAAATAACAATATTATTGTTCGCAGAAATCTGCATTCATAATTCGATTAACACCATAACGACCTAACCACATACCTCGATTCCATGAAACTAATAACTTAAAGCGCTGCTATGGGCAATTTAACAATTTGAAAAACAAGTTCATAAAAATTATAAACTAAACCAGTGTATATATTTAATTAGCTAATTTGAGGGCTTGATAAATCATTTATAATTTTAATAAACTTCAAATTAAATTCGAACCTCCTCGAGGAGGACTAATAATTACATACCTAATTTGAAAACAATGAATTGGGTATGGACATAATATGTAGGTTTGTATGCATATATTTACTATCATTATTAATCGCCAATGCCAACCTTTCTATTATTCATTTAATAAAAAAATGTGTTTTTGTAAAATTCATCATATGAGTGATGGGAAGTTTGACTTGTTTGTCAGATCGTGTAAGCATTCAATCATAAGTTAGGCGGCCGTCATAATAGGTCTAGTCTTTCATGCACTTTGATAATGATACAGATAAGTAATTAATATGTGATTTCTTTCATCGACAGACTCCTGATTCAATACATATGTCATTATGAATAATACGATAATCAGATGAATGTTGTTGTAATAATAACATACGTTAGCATAAAATGGCTGTTATCGATGAACATCGATATCATTTATTATTCGAATAACCGGCCTAGGCTTAATTTGAAAGTGACATTTATATTTTGTTTATAAATTGTAGTAGCAAACTGCGTGTTCCTCCCTTTGAAACGACCTTGACTATCGATGCAACTCTAAATACAAATTGGAGGTTTTTTTATTGGTAGATATTTGATTTTTACAAATGCCAATTTGACTTGCGCAAGCGATTAAGTGTGAATTTTCAAACACGACAGGTATTCCCTAGTCGAGTCATTTTATGACTGGTTTTTATTTTATTAGCGCAACGGATCAGCTGGCGTGAATATAGACAGTTTTAATTTGCGTTTGTTATAAGAACGTCATTTGTTTATTTATGACTAATTGACATTAAAATGTGAACATGCCTTTGTGAATTTGGAAGGTGGGTAACCAGTCTTTCTCAAAGTGGGCGATAAAGACCCCTTGTGAGCGCTGGAGGCCTTCAGAGGGCAGAAGAAAGTCCAGGAAAAAAAATTTGTAGCATTAAAGCGTCTAAGATAAAAAATGGCGAACAATTATGTGCTCCTGATACAACTATACGATTAGCGAGATATCGAAAACTTTTTTCTTAATTTTCGTTTTATCTCAACGAGTTAACCGTAGTACGCAGATCAAGCTAACATTTAGTTCACCTTCTTCTCTCCAAACACGAGCTAAAAACTCCAGCTAAATTTTGACAGAAGAGAGTTGTGTAGAAAATTCCACTTAAAACAGTTGTTCTCTAACAACCGATGTCAAACAAAAACATAGGGACGGGCTACAGTCCGCTTAGGCGAACTGTTGGATACCCTATTCTTATTCCTATCCCTCATAAGTGGGCGTGATAAAAGTCTAAGTATGGTTGAATTGTTAAGAACGCTCTACATATTTTGTTATATAACATTTAAAGGATTTTATCAAAAAAAAACGCTCCCTAGCTCAAACTTGGGTGTTTCAATAAAATTGTTTTATTTAATTGTGGGCGTGTCAGTAGGCGGATTTAAAAAAAATTAACACATGATAATAAATGCCCCTAGAGAGTATATATTATAAATTTCAGCTCCCTAGCTCAAACTTTGAACTTTAAAAAAAAAAAAAATTAATTGTGGGCGTGTCAGTGGGCGGATTTTGAAAATATTTACACATGAGCATAAAGGGCCCATAGAGAGTATATACTATAAATTTCAGCTCCCTAGCTGAAACTTTGGATTTTCAAAAATTAATATACCCTTAGAATAGGGTATAAAAAAATATTTTATTTATTTGTGGGCGTGTCAGTGGGCGGATTTTGAAATTTTTTTATCCCGAGCAGTTCTAGGAGTCATAGATCATATATAAAAAATTTCAGCTTTCTAGCTCAAAATTCGATTTTTTCCAAAATTTGGTTTTTTTGATTTTGTGGGCGTGTCTGTGGGCGGATTTCAAAAATTCGTAAACTTGATTATTTCGGGACCCTAGAGAGTATATGGTTAAAATTTCAGCTCTCTAGGTCCAGTTTAAAGGCCTAATTTTTGGCTACAGACGGACGGACATGGCTAGATCGACATTACTATCGATGCTGATCATAAATATAGTAACTTTTAGGGGTCTACGGGCAATATTAAGGTATGTTACAAACTATGCGTCAAAATTAATATACCCTTAGAATAGGGTATAAAAATAATTTAAGTGAATTTTACAAAAAATATGTATAATTTCGAAGAAGATATTGTTATCTGGGCAGCTGTGCAAATCGCTGACATAGCTGCCATTGATCTAAGTGTGTCGGCCTCTGTCGACTGCCACTACAACCTAACCTAACCTAACCTTGCTGCCACTAGAAAAAAATCCTTCCCTCTACCTACAAGAAAGAAAATCAAAAGGGCGCTTTGCAACAGACGTAAGCAAAAGCCTTTTGATATTTTTTAATATTTCTTTTTGTCTCTTTATTTTATGAAACTTTAGTTCTCCGACATGGTTTCAGACGTAAAATTTTTCAAGGAAAATTTCCACATGGAGCCGCAGACGTTTACCACATTGTTCGAACTTGTTGAGCCGTTTTTATTGCCCCTGAGAAACACAAGGCCACAGGATTACATTGGCCCAATTGAAAAATTTGCTATTGTTATTGAGTACGTATAATGCACATAATTTGTTGTTTCATAATATACTTATTGAAACTGATTTCAGATTCCTGGCAAGCGGAGCAATACAAAGACACATTGCGTTAGTATACAGGATAAGCAAACAACATGTTGGCACAATTTTGGAGGATGTCTGCTCTGCGATTTGTAAAGCTTTGTCGTCAGAAATCCCTGCTTTTGACGAAACTGAGATGGTTAAAATTTCTAACGAATATACTCGTAATATTCAATGGAATTTACCCAACTGCGTAGGAGCAATCGATGGGAAACATGTGGCAATCAAGTGTCCGCCAAATGCAGGAAGCATGTTTTACAATTACAAAGTAAGTCTTCTAAATGAACCATCGTGACATTAAAAACTGCTAACTATATTTTGTTTTTTTAAAGGGATTTCATAGCATCGTTCTTATGGCAATTTCAGACGCAAACTACACATTTGCATACATTGATGTGGGAGCGTATGGGAGTGAAGGTGACGCTAACGTATTTGGAGCAACTCAACTAGGCCAAAAAAAATACTGGATAAGTTACCACTCCCACCAGATATGCCAGTTGGATCTGAAAAGTTGCCGTATTACTTGGTTGCAAACGATGCTTTCCCTCTAAGGAAACGCATAATTAAACCCTTTGCGCCAAAAAAACCAAAGAAGATGTCGGACGAAGAAAGAATAACGAACTACAGAAGCAGCAGAGCACGACGCTGCGTAGAAAACAGTTTCGGAATATTGGCTTGGATCTGCCTTTCGAGAACGATGTTTTGTGGGCCAGCCAAGTCTCAAAAGGTTGTGAGTGCATGCTGTTACTTGAACAACTATCTTCTTCGGACAAGTAAGTCCACTTACTGCCCACCAAAATTCGCAGATTATTACGATGAGTCTGGAATACTTATTGAAGGCGAATGGAGGAAACAGACTTCACAAAACAAAAAATTGTGTCCATTCCAACCTGTCGCTGGAAGGGCTACTGAGTGCGGAAAGATTCTAAGGAACAAATTAAAAGCCTTGTATACTCTGCAATAGGAGCTCTTCCATGGCAACATAAAGCTGCATTTGTTTAATAAAAATAAGAATTATTCTAAAACATAAGACAATTATAATGCACTTTTATTTTTTACAAATTCATTGAATACGAGTATCACGAGCGTATAATAAGTATAACACTGGATGCTTCCTTGCGGTACCCCAGCTATTATTTCCTTTAAATCTGAATATTTGTTTCCACATTTGACGCGGAATAATCTACCTGTTAAGTATATCTGCAAAATATTATATAGATGCTTCGCCTGAACTTGTCGTAATTTAAATTTTAAGCCTTCATTCCAGACCTTGTCAAAGGCTTGAGCGACGTCAAGGAATACGCTTGAACATGTCCTTTTTCCTTCAAAAGGTTTTTCGATAACATGTGTGCACTTGTTCAACTGTAGAATGCTGGCTCTTGAAACCGAATTGATGATCCGGAATGAGATGCCTTTCTTCAATTACCGGCTGTATTCGCCTAATCAATATTCTCTCAAACACTTTGGATATAAAAAAAATAAAATAAAAGCATTTGAGGATAACTGATTACAGTATAAAAAGAGAATTCCCAAAAAGGTATCGTGCCAAAAATTAAAAAAAAAATACCTGTGGTTGGTTCTAGTGCAGTAAACTGCCAAACCTTTAAATGCTATTCTCAAAAACATGGAAATGGCGTATACGACAAAACGATATTAAGAAAAAAAACTTTTGAATCATCATCATTGAATAGACTTTTAGCTCTGGAGAATAATTTGTCCAGCTCTTTTTGTGACCCAACGTGCCTGAAAGATGAAACAGGTGGATCTGATGATATATCTTGTGTTGGAATTATTACAACTAAAATTTAAAAAAACAAAAAAAATGCAAATGTCTTAATATACCCCTTTAAATACGATGCCCTAGGTACAGGATTGGATCGACGGTTTTTGTTCGTTAAAGAAATAGCTGTTAGATAAATTGTGTGTCGCTAACACTAGCATTATTGAACAAATCTTCATTTGTCGTTACCGTGAAACCTTACAAGTAATTTGGTACTAATATCGCTTGTTGTGTTTACTTCTTCTTCCAGCGCTTCTTCTGAAAGTTCCACTATCGGCATCATTCGATACCTAATAAGTTCTCCACCATGGTCCTGAATTTTGTGGAGAGTTATTGTCAGAATGTATGACTGTATTTGGCTTTTAGTAGATCCGAAGTGTTTTTAGTATCCTCGTCGAATTTATTCACATTAATGGTTTCTTTAGTCGACAGTACATTTAAATTCACTTGATTTCTTAATAAGTTATTTGCCTACTCGGGTTAAAGCTGACGTTACTTCTGAATTTTCGAAAAATCTTCGTGGAGTATTTCCATCAATTATACATATTACCAAATCCTTGTTTTGGCGTATAATAATTAACCGGAGTTGTTCTCAAAACTCCTTTTATATATATCCACTTTTGTTCCTTTTCTATATTTTGTCTATGGTCTCAATATTTTTGAAGCTAGTCTTAGAACGAACTCCAGCAGATCTTATGAAATATCAAATCAATAATTTCTCTCATCTACTTGGTTTGAATCGACTTCTTTCGAAAATATTTGTGATTTCTTTTGCAAATGGAGCACTGATTTTGTGTTAGCTAATTTTTTTTTATATTTATATTTAGCAACAAACATCACCAAAGAAATGGGGGAAGTTCCAAATCCCTCCACAGAGGGCACTTTTCACTTTATAAGCTACCAGCAAACAGTTAAACTTTTTATTAGTTATCTTAACACGTTCGCTGCCGTGTGACCCGCCGGCGGCCACAACTTTATCCTCCCGAGAGGACATGTGAGATGGGAACCGCCGGCGGTCACAAGCTATACATTTTGGTATATTTTTTTTTTGGAGTTGCCTGTTGTTAATGTCGGCATCTAGATAAAGGTCTTTAATTATCGGAAAAAAATTATAACAGGGTTTAATCCATTTATATGAAGCTTTATAGACAAAATTAACCAACTTCGAGGAGCTATAGAAATCGAACAACTTATCAGAAAAATGTTTTGGTAGCTGCGTTTTAAGCTCTGTTTATATTTCTATAAGAAATTAAAAACTAAGTAATTACACAAAAACATAGGATTTTCAAATTTTGAAACTTTTAGGGTTTAGTCCCACATACTGAAAAATGTTTGGCTTCCCAGGTTTTTTTTTAAGTTGTTGTTCCTTTATTAGTTCATTATAGATCCCACGAGAAGCGAAGAAAGCAGGTCCGCCTGCACAGAGATCCGCAATATGCAGGTAAGACAGGTGAATCCATAGGTCGCTAGGCATCCGAATACTCCGTTAACGACTGAGCTATTTTTTAAACTGCCAGGTTGAGTATCGGCACGGGACGAATGACACCGTAAGTCCGGCAGAGGGGATAATGGAATTGGTGAAGGAGGGGAAGCGGGAGAGAGGGGAAATGAGGTGAGCAAGAGAGGGGAGGGAGAGCGGACGGAATGTCCTATTGGCAGATCATAGCTGGAGCTCTTCAACCGCCTGTCTGCCATGGGTGACCTGTCTCACGAGAAAAGTCTTCAACAGCAGAGCATATCTCGTTGAGGCACTGCGATGTAGGCCTTCGCACCGGCACTATGGAATGCAATGATGGTACACACGTCAAGGTGACTGAACCTTCGCGACCAATATTAAGGCATTTCCCAACTGATATTAATTTGATTGTTTTTGATTTGATTTGATTTATTAGCTGTGTAATGCTATTTACAATATTTACAATTCAACTATTTCATTTACTACTTACAATATTTACAATTCAATTATTTAATTTTTTTAAGTATAAAATATATATCTCTATGCAAATATTTAATAGAAAATATTCTTACAATCAAACATGTTCTTTAACATAATTTACAACGTTTCTTTTAAATTCATTCATAAACGAGCCAGAAATGACTGCAACGCCCACATT
This sequence comes from Portevinia maculata, assembly GCA_949715645.1. Taxonomy (NCBI): domain Eukaryota; kingdom Metazoa; phylum Arthropoda; class Insecta; order Diptera; family Syrphidae; genus Portevinia; species Portevinia maculata. The sequence continues at coordinate 77,891,948 of OX454526.1, read as the reverse complement.
AAATTCTCCTATTACCAAAAGTTGAGGCAAAAAATACTACAAAGTCCCACTGATAATTTGTTAAAAACATTAAGAATTCGACCTCATCATCGATCCCGACACTCATTTACAATGACATTCCAGCAGTCAGCTCTACAGATAAGGCCAATTTGCTTGCTGCTTACTTTACAGTCAGCTCAACGCTCCCAGATTGTGCGTTGTACTCGAGCGCGTAGAATTCTCCATGGGACCAATCCACTTTCGCATTCGTACAGTGGCTAGAGTACTTCAAGATCTTGACGTTCACAAATCCGCTGGTCCAGGTGGTATTACCCCTATCGTTCTAAAGAGGTGTTCTTCCTCGCTGGCAAAACCATTGCGTAAGCTTTTCCATCTGTCCTATTCTTCAGGACTCTTCCCGGGAAGATGGAAAACAGCATTTGTCCAGCCTGTACCAAAAAATGCGAATTTCTTCTCCCTCCTCCTACCGACCAATTGCAATAACTTCCCTTCTTTCCAAGGTCATGGAAACGCTGATAAACCGTCAGCTAATGAAATATCTTGAATCGCGAAAACTTCTTAATGACCGGCAGTATGGTTTTCGCAGCAACAGGTCCACTGGTGATTTGATGACATATCTAACCGAAAAGTCGAACCAATCTCTTCAACAAGGTGGTGAAAGTAAGATTGTTGCGCTTGATATTTCAAAGGCATTTGACAGTTTGGCATCAAGCTCTCTTGTCAAAAATGCGTGCATTTGGAATCGATGATACCCTTCTTCAATGGATTAGAAATCAAGTTGTTTTGGACGGTTTCAAGTCTGCAACTAACCAAATAAATGCTGGTGTCCCCCAAGGCTCTGTTCTGTCCCCTACTCTCTTTCTCATTTTTATAAATGATCTCCTGGCTGTTACTTCTAATCCAATCCATTCCTTTGCTGATGACAGTACCCTGAGCTTCTCATATTCGTTTCTTGGGTCACGCCGCTCATCTTCGGGTGTGGAACTGGAACGGCAACGTATGTTAAGCTCATTAAATTCCGATCTTAACAGTATAACTCAGTGGGGTACAACCAATAGAGTGGAATTTAATGCTTCCAAAACACAATGCTGTCTCCTGTCATTAAAGCAAAACCCACACACACTGCCATTATCCATGAATGGCACTTGCATCGCTGAAACTGAACGACTTTCTATTCTCGGTATGTGTGTTAATGACAACCTTCGTTGGAATGACCACATATTCGATGTCGCCAAGAACGCCGCGAAATGTCTATGCTTCCTTAAGCGTTGTAAGAAATATTTCACCACTTCTGATCTGGCTACAATTTATAAGGCGTTTATTCGCCCGAAACTCGAGTACAACGCTCATATCTGGTCTGGTGCACCAATAACTTATTTGGAGCTACTTGACAGGATCCAAAAACGCGCGATAAAACTCATTTGCGACCGAGACATCGCGAGATCGATTGACTCTCTTAGTCATCGTCGTAATGTCTCCTGCCTTCCGTTATTTTATAGTTATTTGCACCATTTGCAACATTTCAACCTCAATACCCGCCATGCAAGGAATGTTCATCAGTTCACCCTCAAGCCTGTGTTCGTACGTACAGTGAAGTTCAAAGAATCTTTCCTCAGCCGTACAACACGAATGTGGAATGCTCTTCCCCGCTCCATTTTTCCTACACATTATAACCTACAAACATTTAAAACCAACGTGCATCGGCATCTCTCCTTTTCTTCTCACCCTAATTTCCTTAACGCCCGCGCTGTGTAGCTAATACATTATAAGGGTAACAACAAATCCCTTTAGTGCGCGCTTATTATAAAAAAAAATGAATATTTCTCTTTGATTTTATTCTAGTTGGAAGCGAGTTAAAAAGTGTTAACCCATTATAAGTAATGCTATTTTGCGATCTACTGTTTTTAAACGAAACTAGTCTTAAGTCATCTCTATTCCGCAATAAATATGGCTGCACATCTCTTACATATTGAATATATTTTGACAAATACTCAAGCAAACATTTATTTTTAATTTTAAAAACATAAAGCAAAACATTCACATATATTCTTTGTTTTACACGAAGCCACATTAATATATTTAGCATAACCCGAATAGGTGTATACATATTACATCGTTAATTGTGCGCATTGCCTTATTTTGCAACCATTGCTATGAGTTAAGAGTGGTTTGGCTCGTCAAATAAAGTATTGAGGAACAGTTTTCAAAATGAGGCTTGATTATTACATTGTATATATCTATGGCCGTAACAGTACTAATAGATCTTCTAACACGTTTTAAAAACCTTATTTTCTTAGAAATTTTCTTGATAATGAAGTTCGCATGTACATCAAATCTTAATTTGCTATCAATGATAATCCCTAAATATTTTACTTTAGTAACCTGCTCGATTGTTTCATTATCAATTGATAAAATCAAATTTGCATAATCATTTATAATTAGACATTTCGTTTTCTGGACATTTAGTTTTAATTTGTTGCTTTTTAACCTCCGAATAGTTGTTATTCACATTCTTAATTTGGAAACGATGTATTAGATAGCTACTAAACCATTCCAACCCAGTACTATTAACCCCATATTTAGACAGCTTCTCTAAAATAATGCACCGGTCTATGGTCTTAAATGCTCTTTTTAGGTCCAGGAAGACAGCAAGTATTTTTTTCCGCGTCGAAAGAGATTCCTTCCAGTGTGTTATTACCATGTTTAATGCTGATTCCCATGAATGTGATTTGTGAAACCCCGATTGATTTTCAAAAATGAGTTTGTTGTCATCAAAATATTTTTGCAGCTGCCCGTGTACTATCTTCTCGAATATTTTATCATACAACGGAAGAGAGTTATGTACTCGTAATTGGTCTAAAGTCTTCACATTTATTTGAACCCTTAACTTTTTCGATTTCGATAACTGACGTTTTCCACTGCTCCGGAAAGATACCGTCAGAGAGGGATCGATTGAAAATGTTTATAAATGTTGAACCGATGATTTCAATTGATTTCAGTATCATACGCGAGTTTAACATGTCAAAATCTCTTATTTTGCTCATATTCTTGAAAGCATTTTCAAGGTCCGAACGCATAATTTCTCCGAACAAAAAATTGTTATTTACGTTTGATTCTATACAGTTTATTACGGAACTATCGCAATTGATTTGTTAATGTTTTCGACGCTGGTAATGAAATATTTGTTAAATTTATTTGCTATTGTCTTACTGTCTTTAACACATAAGTCATTACATTGAACACTTCATCTTTCGCTTCTATCATCCCGCAGTACAAGTGATTTCAAAACTCTCCACATTGGTTTTTGATCGCGACACTTTGATAATGTTACTTTAATATAGGTATCTTTAGCGTTTTAAAGTTTACTTCTATAATAATTAAGCGTATATCTATATTCGAGCCAATCGTTTTAATTATTTGTGAAAATACCTTTTTGCCCTGCTTGTATTTTGTTTTGCTTAAGTTTATGTAGCCAGTCATTGAACCACGGATTATTATTTTTCACTAGTCGATTTTCAGTAACAAAACTATTGACAACATTTAACAACTTTTCAATAAACTCAATTAAAATAATATTTATATCATATGAATAATTCAGGTTCGATACCCAGCTTAATCGCAATGCTTGAGTAAGTTTTCATTTGTAGTGTACCATAGACTTTTAATAATTCTTTTATTTTGATGTACTTTATTGTTTACTTTAAGTTTTAGTACCTACCAATGTTTCGTGATCACTTATATTAAGCATTCCTTCAACTTTGACGCTTATATGCCTAACATTTGAGATTACGTAATCTATTAGTGTTCGAGATATAGGTGTTATTCCAGTTGGTTCATTAACTGGCTGATGACATTAACTTTCATTCACAATCCTCCATATGTCTCTTCTGTACGTGTTACTTTCATTAAACCAAATAATTTTGAAATCACCCACAAGTAGTATGTCCCATTCCAATTCAAGATCTCCATTTCCCCATGGAAATGATCACAAAACTGTCTGCAGGATGAACTAGGTGACCTATATAGCCCGCAAAGAATGAATGAGTAATTTCAACAGTATACTTTAACAATAATCCACCAGACATCTAAATTGACAACAAATTTATTCAATAACTCACACTGATATTCTTTTTTGACATATACAGCCACACCTCCTGTATACCTTGATGCACTATCGCACCTCAAAGAACCATAATATCCATCAATTTTTACTTCACTGTCTTTTATCATATCGGTCAAACAAGATTATGTTAGTAGGGGAGGACGGGGCAGAGAGGACCACTTAATGTTTGTCAATTTATTAAAATATATTGAACTAAGGAAAAGGGCTCAAATTTCCTTACCACATACCTTTAGATGTCAACATTAAATAAGTAAATAATTGCTATCACAACTTTATCACGTATGTTCTAAAAATTAAAAGTGCATAAAAAGTGATTTTGGTCCGCTGTGCCCCATTGTTGGGGCACATAGGACCTAGGTAGTCCTCTACGCCACCTATGAAACATCTTCTGCTCCAAAAGTAAAAGAACGGATAATCTTCAATGTATGTAGGTATTTATTCTATTCCTTTAAATCAATAAATAACTTAAACATTTTATTAACTTCATTGGTAGAAATTAAACAAATTAAATAAATATAAATAATAAATGTTATATAAATATTTTTTTTAAGCTGAATTTAAGCGCCATGTAAACACGTTATATAGTTGTCGTCGTCCTCTGCTCCGGCACAAGCATCATGTGCCCACTTTTTACAACCACGACACTGGATCCAGCTTTCATTTTCTTTTGATTTAAAAAATGTATTGGTGCAATAAATGCAACAAGTATTGGAGTCATTGTTGTTTTCCTAGGATGAGCTCGAGCTTCTGCGACTGGGATTGCCCTTAGTGGTGTTTTTTTTTTTATTTTTTGGAATTTTTTTTATAGTTGTGTACCATCTGGAACAAAAACAATCAAAAATTAATCGTATTTATTTTCTATAGGGGGCACAGAGGTCCGGTCGAGTCCTCTGTGCCCCAATACGAATGCCTTTTAAAAAGTGCTATTGACAGGTTTGAGTACGAATATTTCACAAAACTAAAATAGCACAAAGCACCACTAAACTCACTGTTTTCGACATAAAAACTTGAAATTTTTATTTGGATAGCCTTTAAATAGTAAACACGCTCACTTTTATACATTTTTTTATAAACTTACCTTAAAAAACAATAAATTTTAATTTATTCCACTGGAGAGCACTCGCGCGCACGATAGACAATAACCAACTGAGAAGCTAGATGGGCGCTTTTATTATTTCGTTTAACTTTTTGGCTAAGTCACTTACTTAAAGTTTTAAACAGAAAGTCCTATGTGCATCGCTGGTCCTCTGTGCCCTGTCCTCCCCTACTACTATGACAAAATCATTATTTTTTATCGTATGCACCAGCTCATCAAGATTCGAAACTAAGCTTTGAATATTTTGACAAAACATTTTAAATATAGGTACCCTTAGGATAGGGTATAAACAAACAGAATAGCACGTTATTTCAATTTTGCAACTACCTATTAAAACCTAATAATTTGGCATTGTTTCTTAGATCTCAGTATTTTTCATGGCTGACTTGTTTTACATTAGGGTTTTTCGCAAATGAGAACTTGGGTCTCTTTTTATGTTTTTTTTTGTGTGATGCTAATTTATTTGCTTCGCCTGTTTAGTACATCATTTCATAATACAAATTCGCAGGTCTGGTAAGTATATATAATTTTACATAAAACCCAAATCGATTTGCTTAGAAAACTAGTGTCTTTCTGTTCTCCTTCTTTCTACATTCGTAGATTATCACTTTCCTTTTCTCCCAACGAACTGTTTAGAATGTAAAACCACCCAAATCAGATCTGCATATGGCTTTGTCTAGCCTTAACCTTTTTTCATTTTAAGCCCTCATTTAATCGATTTTTGCTGTCCAATTCCAGTTTTGTCTAATTTCGGTTTTGAAATTACATTATTACGCCTGAAAATGGAAACTTACAGGTGCGCTTACAGAGGTAAATGATTCATAAAAGCTGTATACATATGAATTTCGGTTAATAAACACTTTATTTATCTTTGACAGATCCACATTCTCCACTCACACCGTTGACACCAATATGCGATGTCACATTGAGGGAAACTTTGCGTGATCACTCACCAAGTCTGATGCCAATTAAAAAAATAGTCCTTAACAAATGTCCAACGCCAAAGAAAAAGCTATCGTCCAATCAATCGGCAAGTACAAAAACAACACCAAAAAACCAATCCAGCAAGGTCAACATCGTCGTGTCAACGGAGAAAACTCCAACAACGGAATCAGCAGGCAGTAAAGCATGCTATATGCAAAACCTTCGAAGAATTCTGACACCAAATTCAAGGCGAACTCCAAAGTCTGCGGATCGCACACCGGTTGCCAGCTCACCATCTGGTAATAAGCGGTCACGGTTCACGTGTTTTGAAAAATCCCCTACTGTCGCATCAGTGAAATTGAGTCCACGGGTGACTAGAATTTTGACGGACATCGGTCAGGAAAAGTATAAAGAAGTTTTTCGGAAGGAGGAAATCGACTTGGATGTCTTTAAGATCCTGACAAAGAGCGATCTCGTCAAATTGGGAGTTCACAAAGAAAATGATATTTCCATGCTACTCGATGCGATTCAAATAGTTAATCAGTGTTGAAGTCATCATTTTAATTGTGAATGGAATTCGTTGATCAAATAGTTTTAGTGTTCAAATTGTTTTTATACTCGTAAATGTTTTTATTGTCAAAAAATGCCTTAAACATGTGCAAAGCTGTATGTAGTTTTATTTTTGTTTATTGACTGAGTGACGCAACAAGTATTTTTGTTGTCTACTAAATAATTTGCTTATGAACTGCCATAAAAGTTGAAAACATTCTGATCGATGTTTGCCAGAAAACCAGTGCATGACTTGAGCCTAGTGTTATAGGTGTAATGAAGGTAGAGGACAGGCAGAAGGAAACTTTTTATGTCACTGTACTCCGGATTTGTGGTTGAAGTTTTCTAGAGGTAGAATGAAGCCGGCTATTTTGTTTTAGCCCTTATATTTTAAATACCGATGGGCAGGAGATATTCAATAGCCATTGAGTTTTATCGCGAGTTTTTTTTTATTCCTTTCTTATAGGTAGGCATTTTTGGCAGATGTCACATATAAGTTCCTATCCATATGACTGAATCAGCGTTTCAAGCCGATATGCAATATGGTAATCGGCTGTACCAGTGATAGACCAATAGGCCTAATTTTCACAATGCGGCAACCCATGAAAAAGACCAACGAATTTCATGGCGATGCTCACCATCTTTAACGATTGCAAAGCTCATTTTGATTGCAGTCATGGTCAGGAGCTCTACGGGGTAATGGACGTATTTGGGAAGCTGTTTAGCGGTTTTTTGATGCAGTCTTCCGAAATATCTCAAGCGTTTTCGACAAGAAAACATGAATGCACAGGTACCAAAATGAATAGTACTATCTTCAACACAAAGGGCCAACTACGGCGGTACGCAGACGATATCTATATCCATATCGTCAGCGATTCCCGGCCGGCTAGGGTAGAGGTGTTCATGGTGATTGAAGAATGGACAAAATTGTCTTGTGCTGAAGTTAGGGAAGAAAAGACTAAGCACATGCTATCAAATAAAGAAACGAACTTCTGTCCACCGCTTAAAACAAAACGTCACTGTTATTAATAATAAATTTGCAGTAGTTAAGTTTACCCCGGAGTAAACATCAACTCCACTAATCATACCTTACTGAAAGCCGCTGATACTTTAATTTGGCGAAGCATATGGGTTCCAAACTCGTAACTCGATGGACAAAATAGACGCTCTACCGAACGTTTATGCTGGCGAAGTTATGATCAGGATTAATAGGCATCTCGGTTTCGGATCTTTTTTAACTAAGGCGATTGAAATGCCTATGTAATTGCATTTATGTGATTCAGGAGTTTTTAGGCCTACATCTTTTTAACGACACGTGCATGTTATTGATTATTATTTGATAGACATTTTACGACGTTGGTTTTATATCCATTCGTGTCAACCCAGGGAGTAGCATGCACACTTGAGGGAAAGTTTCAAGATACAAAACGCATCGTGTCAGAAGGTTTTATAACCGATGACAAAATTAATTGACTCATTCACCCCCTTCAAGTCACCTGGTACGACGATGGAAAGGACTATCATAACACTAGTTTGGAATGAGTTGAGGTCATAATCCCGAAAGCCGAAATACCGAAATTCCAAAAACCCAAAACTCAGTAATCGGTATAGCGGGGCATTCTCTACTCCGCAACCCCACTGCTTTTGGATTTGGTGAAGGTGCGAAGTTGGATATAAACTTCAACGGCAAATTTTTCATTTTATATAAATTTTCGGGATTCGTTTCAGGGATTTAGGCTTTTCGGGATGAGGTTTTTCAAAATTGTGTCCGACTCCCGTCCAGAATGTGTGGCTATTTTCCCTACCGCTTGGCGAGACGTGAAGGTTGTCTTTATCTCTAGGGAAAACCTTGCCACAACATGCTTACATACGGAGGAGTGGAAACTGTAGAATCACTGAAAGACAAGGAATATACAGTGGTCGCTTTTCTTGACATTGGAGGAACATTCAACAATGTTAAAATCTGCGCTGCAGAGTTTCAACGTTGACCAATCCATCGCCAATGTGATTATGAGCTTGCCCACTGGAATGACAACATGGAAATAGGTCGGAATATAAATGCAAGACGAGGCGACATTAACCTAAAAGTAACCGCCTCCAGAGGCATACCACAAGGAGGAGTTATCTTCCCCTAACTCGCCATTAACAAATTACTTATTTTGAAGACAAAGGGGTTATGTAGTAGCCTACGCAGACGATGTTGCACTGTTTGCGGCTGGCAAATTCTTACCAATCATAAGCGAACTGTAAGTTCGCTAAGGACACAAAGTGCTTGCACAAAACAATGCGGCTTTGGGGTTAATCCCAAGAAGACTGAACTTGTGCTGTTCACAAACAAAAGAATTATACTATAATCTGAGCCACCGCCTATTGAAAGGATACTCCTGAACGAATGCGACAAATTGGGATTTTTTTTTTTTTTTTTTAAGATTCTGGCTCGCCAAGGCGATTAAATAGGGGGCACTTCGACCTAAAAAGAAAAGATCTTTTGTACTGTACCGTATGGGCCAGAAAAATTTAGACTAGTAGAATTTCCACTTTCCGTGTAAAGCGGACAATTCTACTAGTAGAAGAATTCTTTATGTCCTCGGGGCTCATTTGTTCCCTGAAAAAGATCTTCTTTCTAATTCCGTTTAGGGACGGACATTGACATAAAATGTGTTCAGCTGACCCGTCCTCTTCAAGACAGAGTTGGCACTCAGGAGAGTCTACTATTTTTCCTTTTGTGTAGATGATATCTTAAACCATGGTGGCCAGTAAGGTAACCTACTAAGTTTTTGATATCATGCCTGCTTCACTCAGAAAAAAACTATCCCATTAAATCGTCAATGGTACGACCATTGGTTTAATTAGACACGTTTTAATAAGATTTAACAATTAAAACAATAGTTTTCTAATGAAATCAAAGGTATGTGGGTTATTAATACCATAGTATTCAAACTATTATTATTAACAGGGCATACGTTATTGATTTAATGGGAAATACTATTGAATATAATTTAATGGGACCAGCCTCATTGAATCAATAGTAATCCCATTGAAACAATGGTTTTTTATATTATTGAGACAATAGTACAAGTAAATGGACATATTTAAACTGGGGATGTTAGTGTTTTTGGGATTAATTTGGAAGGGTAATTCCAAAACTTTTGATGAAATTAACCACAACATTTTGCTAATGAAGCCGTATTATATAATTGTTTTTATTACATGGTCCTACCATTTTCACGGTAAATACTATCATTTCAATGGGATACATAATTTTGAATCAATAGGAATATTATTGAATCAATAGTATTGGACTTGAATGATTAATTGCTGATTTAATGGTATTATTCCTCAACAATAGTACACACTATTGACATATTAATAAGACAAACTATTAAACCAATAGTCTTACACTATTGGATTTATAGTAAGAGTGTACCATTAAAATAATAGTTTACAAATTATTGTTTCAATAGTATCAACACCATTGACTAAAAATAATGCTGAAAAACTATTGATTTGATCGTAAATACTATTGTTTTCATGGTATTTTTTTCTGAGTGTAGGTTTAAGCATTTGCTGCCATTTTGATTGAAAGGCCGAATGGCTCGTTTGGTCTGTCTTAAACCTGGGATGCTTTCCCAAAGATGGATACATTTTCTATGTTCCCAGCTTTTTATTGCTGCCGTTGCTGCTGATCTAGGAGTGCAGCAGAAGGGTTCGGGACCTATGGAGGGGGTTTTCGAACCTTTTCTGGCCAGTTCGTCTGCCTTATCGTTACCTTCCACCCCGACATGACCCGGAACCCACCATAGCTTGGTCTTGTTACTTGTTCCGAGTGCCTGTAGGGTGTTGAAGCAGTACATGACTGATTTGGAGTCAATGGTATGCGAGTTAAGGGCGTTTATAGCTGCTTGACTATCCGTGAATATATGGATGGTTACACCTTTTATACCAGATAAATTTATGTGGCTAGCGCATTCTTGAATGGCGTGGAGCTCTGCTTGAAATACGCTGGGACTTTTTCCCATGGGTATCGTGAAGCGTTTGTTTGACCTGTATATTCCCGCTCCAACCCCCGTTTCCATTTTAGAACCATCCGTATACCACTTTATGCAGGTGTGGCTGTTTGGTGGGTTAATACTAACCCATGCTTCTCTCTTGGGGATCTCCGTGGAGAACCGTTTATTAAAGCATAGTGTTTTATGAATGCGGTCTGTGACCGCGCAGTTCATGTTCAGTTCTGCTAGTTCATCGAGAATGATCTTAATTTCCGGATGATCGTTAAGACTTATCTCGTTTAACTGTATTTGACTTATTGCACTACGGATCGCCACTTTTTGAATGTATTTGTGGAAAGGTGTAATTCATGTTATTGCCTCTATGGCAGCCGTTCTCTATTGCGACCTTTTGTGTGGATTTTGTCCACCATACAATGGAGGCGTATTTTGTAATGGGTCTTATCATCACTGTGTAGATCCAGTGGACGATCTTTGGAGAGATTCCCCAGGTTCTGCTATATATGCGCCTACAGGCCCATAAAGCTCTGTTAGCTTTAGTGATTTTGTTGTTGATGTGAGAGTTCCAGTTTAGTCTTTTGTCCAGGATTACTCCAAGATATATGACTTCATCGGAATACTCAATGGCCGTACCATTTAGTGAAATCTGGGCTAAGCTGAGCTTTCTTCTTTTTGTAAAAGGAACTATGATAGCTTTACTGGGGTTTTTGGGAATAACCCTCAATAGGAAACACAACTGGAAGCCAAATGTCATTGAGATAGTAAAGAAAGCGGCAAACGCATTCCACGCAAGCAACCAAATCGTGGGGACCAAACCTTAGAGTAATCCTGCGGGTGCATAACGGCAGCGTCTTCTATAGCATTGCCCAGACAAGTCAAACAATCTCAAGGCAATGACAAAAATTAAAATCGTATCTACCTTTTATAGGGACAACAAGCGCAATAACAACAACAACAACAACTGCGTGGCTGGAGCCCATTTTTAATTTGCTACCCCGGTATCTATACATGCAAGAATCTTTTGCTAAAACTTTGTTGAGAATCGGCCAAACAAGAAGCTGGCACCCAGTTACGAGTACCTTAGGGCATGTACAGAGTTTGAAAATGTTTGTATGGAACGACCTTAGCTCTGACTACACGTCTCCATGCCTGGATTTCGATAAACCCTTTGCTTGCTCCTTTCCGAGAAGGGAAAAATGGGACACAAATGAACCCGCGAAAAGAAAATCTATATTTATCTATACAGATGGTTGCAAGATGAACTGCGGAATGGGTGCCGGATTGTATGCAGAAGAACTAAACATTCAAAGCTCAATCAGGCTGCCTGATCATAGCAGCTGTTCCAAGCTGAAGTACTGGCAATGGCAGAAAGCTGCCTACATGGTGTCAGTACCATGAAATGATAAGACATTATCATTTTTGTTGACAGCCAGGCAGCCTTATGAATACAAGATCCGGGTGAAAGTAAAAGCTAACAGCAAGTGGAAATCACTCACCACTTGTAACATATCACTTAAAATATGGCGGAGACCATAGACCCAGGACCAACGAACTTTTACAGTGCGACAGACAATCAGTGCCTCGGCTGGTCGGAGCTCTTGTTAGTGACCAAACATACTCATTGAGATGAATTTATCAGGAATATCATTCCATTCTCCTTTATCCAAAAGAATACCAATCCTTTACTACTGTAACATAGAGAATCAGTAGAAAAATAAAATGTGTAAATGTAAGCCATTTTCAGCCCATTTAGGACCTACAACCTAGCTTCTCCAGCAATTGTGTGGGCGAAGACATATTTTTGTCATGAATGGAAGGGACCAACCGCCTTACGTCAGTTGCGAGGGATTTATTTTGAGAAGCTTTTCATGACAGTATTTAATTTACTCTTGGACGTTTCTCAGACTTTCGCAGAGGTTATGATTTGAACCCGGAATGCATCTTCTTCTTTTCTTTGACAACGAGGTTGTGATCTGGTATAAACGGTTCATAACCCTTTTACTTCACTACAACCCTACTGGTCCGCCTGTGGAGTTCGCCTACCCCTAGACCCCTAAAAGTTACTACATTTGTGATCAGCACGGAAAGTTATGTCGATCTAGTGACGTCAGTCCGTAGCACTAAAATTCGAGCTTCAGAGCTGAAATTTGGAACATCTCCAGCGGCCCACAATGATCATGAGTGATCGGATTTTTAAATTTCGTCTACTGAAAGGTGCACTTAAAAAAAATGTTGTATTGAAGAAGTCTATGGAAATGAAGATCGTGTTCTTTTGCAAAGTATGTAGACAAAGACATTTTTAACAAAATGCAAACTACTTGAGATATCCCAAAAAAAATGTAAAGGCTTGAACTACTATCAAAACATTTACGACTTCGTTCACATGTCCACCACGGGAATGTATGCAGCGGTTGATACGTTGAACCCAATTTTCGATGACTCGATCGCAAATTTCGACCGTTACGGCCGCTATTTCTCATTCAATATTGGCTCTGAGGTCCTCTAACGTCGCCGGCTTGTTGGCATAGACCAATGATTTAATGTAGCCGCGCAAAAAAAAAGTCTAAAGGCGTTAAATCACACGATCTCGGAGAAAAAACAGACGGGTCCGTTTCTCGAGATAAAACGTTCACCGAACTAAGACTTCAATAACTCGATTGTTGCACCCCCTGTGTGGTTTGTGGCAGTGGCACCGTCTTGTTGGAATCACATATCACTGATGTCCCATTCATGCAATTGCTCAAAGAAATAACCTTCCAACATGTCTCTAACGTGACGGTCATTTTCATCGACGAAGAAAAAGGGCCCAATGACGCCACCGGCATGAAAACCGCACCAAATAGTGACTTTCTGCGGATGAAGTGCTGTTTCATGAAGCACATGAGGGTTCTCACCGGTCCAGTAAAGCATACTTGGCTTATTGACTAAGCCGTTTTACCAAAAATGCGCTTCATCGATGAAGATGATTTTGCGATGAAATTCTTCATTTGCTTCCATCATGTCCAGAGCCCAATTCGAGAACATACTGCGCTTCATATGATCAAGTGACTTTAGTTCTTTAGTCAGTTTGATCTTGTTAGGGTGTAGGCCAAGATCCTTATGCAAAATCCGCCATAATGTGGTCTGGGAGAGGCCCAATTCTTGAGAACGCCGTGAAATTGACTGATGTGGCTGGTTTGCGACGGACGCCTCTACGGCAGCAATATTCTCCACACTCCGGGCAAAACGATGTCTCACAATCAGCGAATAATCTGACTCAAATTTGTTCACTAGACTATGAATTGCTTGTCTACTGGGACGATAATTACGACCGAAAATTGGCGTTAACGCTCTTAAAGTTGCGACCACCGACTCGGAATTTTGCTCATACAACGTTTTCTACCAAAAACACTTTTTGAGGCCGTTTTTTGATAAAAAAAAACTTTTTTTTCGAATGATTGCAAAACGAAAACATCTTTTTTAGCAAAATATGTAGATAATGTCCTTCTTAAAATCCAATTACTTAAGTTTTTTGCCGATATCAAGACTAATTTAGGATGTAGAAATATGGATTGGTTTTTCTTTATTTTCTCTGCTTTGAGTCTGTCTTTATGTGTTCCATTGTTTAACTCAGACTACTGTGCCAAGTGCCAACTGCCAATTTATTCTGAGCTCATAGAGTGCACTCTGAACGTTAAAATAAATACAGTTTGAAAGCCCTGATGTGTCTGAGCTAAAAAAGAAAACACAAACTTTGTTTTAGCAATTCTGACACTGCTCTGAGCAAAAAAAAAAACAAAGGCCCAGATTGGGCTGTCGATTTCTTGATCGAAGAACTACTTCTTTCAATCAACGATCGTCGATTTCTCTATTTTGTATCGTGATTGTCAATTGTGGCCGCCATTTTTATATTTTACAAACGATTGCTGTCGATTGTAATTTTCTCATCGACGCGTTTTGCATATAAATATTCACAATATTCTGATGACTTAACATGATTAACATTTAAAAGTTGGCAACACTTTTTACAATAACAACTCAATTATTACCACTCACTTTGACACAGCTGCAACATATTTTTTAGCTAAAATCACATAATTATTCAGTTAGGATCCTTAAAAGTGTTGCTTACTTTTAGAAGTTAATTTTTAGCGAGCTTTTCACAATAGAGCATTGCTCGTTCGATTGCTTAAGCAAGACTAATCGATCGATACAATCGACACAATCGACAAAATGTCGCTTCGATTGGTAACTAATCGAGCACCGCGATCGGGAAAAAAGGGCAACGCCTAATATTGGTTGCAAGAATTTGTGTATTTTTTTCTAGCTGCTATCGGATGGAAAAGGTTGAGCTAGGCGGCTAAGAAAATGTGAACGAGGCTTATAGAATGTCTTTATATTCAGCTTCGCATTTAAAATTATTAAAGCGAATAATAAATAAATCAGTAAATAAAAACATAGGGACGGGCTACAGCCCGCTTGGGCGAACTGTTGGATACCCTATTCTTATTCCTATCCCTCATAAGTGGGCGTGACAAAAGTCTAAGTATGGTCGGCAAAATTTAGGCCTTTAAACTGGACCTAGAGAGCTGAAATTTTAACCATATACTCTCTAGGGTCCCGATATAATCAAGTTTACGAATTTTTGAAATCCGCCCACAACACGCCCACAAACTCAAAAAAACAAAATTTTGGAAAAAATCGAATTTTGAGCTAGAAAGCTGAAATTTTTTATATATGATCTATGACTCCTAAAACTGCTCGGGATAAAAAATTTTCAAAATCCGCCCACTGACACGCCCACAAATAAATAAAATTATTTTTTTATACCCTATTCTAAGGGTATATTAATTTTTGAAAATTCAAAGTTTGAGCTAGGGAGCTGAAATTTATAATATATACTCTCTATGGGCCCTTTATGCTCATGTGTAAATATTTTAAAAATCCGCCCACTGACACGCCCACAATTATTATTTTTTTTTTTTTTGAAAATTCAAAGTTTGAGCTAGGGAGCTGAAATTTATAATATATACTCTATAGGGGCCCTTTATTCTCATGTGTTAATTTTTTTTAAATCCGCCTACTGACACGCCCACAATTAAATAAAACAATTTTATTGAAACACCAAAGTTTGAGCTAGGGAGCGTTTTTTTGTTGATAAAATCCTTTAAATGTTATATAACAAAATATGTAGAGCGTTCTTAACAATTCAACCATACTTAGACTTTTGTCACGCCCACTTATGAGGGATAGGAATAAGAATAGGGTATCCAACAGTTCGCCCAAGCGGACTGTAGCCCGTCCCTATGTTTTCTGTTCATGTTATTCCTGTTGTTCATTATGTGTAATGTCTCAAGTGTATACCGTTTTGAGGTACGCCTCTCCGTCTGAAAGATGGAAGCGTTGTCGAAGTCTGGTTTGTGGTTAGCTTCGATGGTATGGCTGGCGAGTACTGTTTTATTACCGCTGTTGGACTTAACGTCTGACCGGTGATTGGAAATCCGTTGGGATAAGAACTGTTTGGTTGTGCCGATGTAGCAAAGATTGAAGCTTTCATCATCGTTGCCCATGCAATCAATTTTGTAAACTACATCGGTACATTTGTGCTTTTCAGTTTTGGACTTTAGTTTAGAGACGGATGAAGCAAGAGTTTTGTTGGCTTTGAAGGCTATATGGACATCCTTCGATACATTCTTTACTGTATGTTTGAAATTGTCAGAAAGTTTGGGAACGTATATAACACTCTTGTAGACAACCGATGTGACATCCTCTTCATTTGTGCGGGGAACTTTATGTTTTTGTTGGCGTATGAGATTACGTGTAAGTCCGTCAGGGAAGTTTTTCTCCTTAAGGATTTGTGTCAAAAAAATAAAATTTTGGAAAAAATCGAATTTTGAGCTAGAGAGCTGAAATTTTTTATATACGATCTATGGCCCATAAAACTGATTGGGACATAAAATTTTCAAAATCCGCCCACTGACACGCCACAATTAAATAAAATATTTTTTTTGAAAAACCAAAATTTGAGCTAGGGAGCTGAAATTTATAATATATACTCGCTAGGGGCCCTTTATGCTCATGTGTATATATTTTCAAAATCCGCCTTATGACACGCCCACAATTATTTTTATTTTTATTTTTGAAAGTCCAAAGTTTGAGCTAGGGAGCTGAAATTTATAGTATATACTCTCTAGGTGCCCTTTATGCTCATACTTAATTTTTTTTTAAATCCGCCTACTGACACGCCCACAATTAAATAAAACAATTTTATTGAAAAACCAAAGTATGAGCTAGGGAGCGTTTTTATTTACAAAAGCTTAGTTTTTTCGATAAAATCCTTTAAATTTTTGTCACGCCCACTTATGAGATATAGGAATAAGAATAGGGTATCCAACAGTTCGCCCAAGCGGACTGTAGCCCGCCCCTATGTTTTTTTTTTTGTCTTGTGCTGTTGATTGCGGTATCGAATAATTGGTTTGTTTTTTATACCCTATTCTAGGGGTATATTAATTTTGACGCATAGTTTGTAACATACCTTAATATTGCCCGTAGACCCCTAAAAGTTACTATATTTATGATCAGCATCGATAGTAATGTCGGTCTAGCCATGTCCGTCCGTCCGTCGGCAAAAATTAGGCCTTTAAAATGGACCTAGAGAGCTGAAATTTTAACCATATACTCTCTAGGGTCCCGAAATAATCAAGTTTACGAATTTTTGAAATCCGCCCACAGACACGCCCACAAACTCAAAAAAACAAAATTTTGGAAAAAATCGAATTTTGAGCTAGGAAGCTGAAATTTTTTATATATGATCTATGACTCCTAAAACTGCTCGGGATATTAAATTTTCAAAATCCGCCCACTGCCACGCCCACAAAAAAATAAAACAATTTTATTGAAAAACCAAAATTTGAGCTATTGAGCTGAAATTTTTAATATATACTCTCTATGGGCCCTTTAAGCTCATGTATAAATATTTTCAAAATCCGCCTACTGACATGCCCACAAATAAATAAAACAATTTTTTTGTAAATCCAAAGTTTGAGCTAGGGAGCTGAAATTTATAATATATACTCTCTATGGGCCCTTTATGCTTATGTGTAAATATTTTCAAAATCCGCCCACTGGCACGCCCACAATTATTGTTATTTTTTTTTTTTTTTTTTGAAAATTCAAAGTGAGCTAGGGAGCTGAAATTTATAATATATACTCTCTAGGGGCGCTTTATGCTCATGTGTTAATTTTTTTAAATCCGCCCACAATTAAATAAAACAATTTTATTGAAACACCCAAGTTTGAGCTAGGGAGCGTTTTTTTTGATAAAATCCTTTAAATGTTATATAACAAAATATGTAAAGCGTTCTTAACAATTCAACCATACTTAGACTTTTGTCACGCCCACTTATGAGGGATAGGAATAAGAATAGGGTATCCAACAGTTCGCCCAAGCGGACTGTAGCCCGTCCCTATGTTTTTATTGTTAGTTTATCGTTTAGTAGGTTGTCTCGTTCCAACTTGTAGGCTTTGTGTATTTCAAATTCTTCTGTGGCGTCAAGTTCTTTACCTTTTTGTTTTATATGTAATGGTATTAAATTGGTTTCAAAATTATTGTAATTGTGGTTATTGTCGATTAGGTGTTTGGCGTATGCTGATTTTGTGTTATTTTTGGGGATGTGTTCTTTAAATCTGTCTTTGAATGTTCTTCCTGTTTGACTTATATAGTATTTTTCACAGTCATTGCATTTTATTTTGTATACTCCTGTTAAATGTTCTTTATCTGTTTTGGTTATTGTCTTTAGTATTTTTTGTATATTGTTGTTTGTCCTGAATGATATGTTGATGTTTTGTTTTTTACATTGTTGCTGTATTATTTGTGGTAATATATTAGTGTATGTTATGGCTGTATATTTATTTTCTGTTGTGTTGTTGTTGTTGTTTTTGTTGTTGTTTTTTATTTTATTATAGATTTTTTTGTTTCATCTTTTTATGTAATTTGTCTATTGTTGATGGTTTATATCCGTTTTCTTGTCCTATGTATTTTATTGTGATGAGTTCTGTTTGGTAATCTATATTGTCCATTGGTATTGTGATGAGTCTATATAGTAATGAGTTGTATGCTGCCATTTTTTGGTTGTATGGGTGGTGTGATTTGTTGTTTATGGTGATGTCTGTTGTTGTTGGTTTTCTGTATATTTTGTATTTTAATTTGTTGTTGCTTTTTGTTATGTTGAGGGAAATTAATTGTGTTATTGTTTTCAATTTCTGTTGTCACTTTTATTTTGGTGTTAATGGTATTTATATACGAGTATTTATTTAAAATGTCTGTTTGTCTCTGTGTTCCGTCGAATATGAAGAATGTGTCATCTACGTATCTAGAGTAGGATGTAATTTGTTGGTATTGTGGGTTTTTGGAGGATAAAATGTATTCGTTTTCATAATTATTTAAGTAAATCTCTGCTAATAGTCCGCTTAGAGGTGATCCCATGGCTAGACCTTCTGGTTGAATGTAATGTTTATTGTTGAACGTGAAATAATTTTGTTTTAGTATTATTTCTAAAATGTATATTAGCTCTTCTGTTTGTTGGCTTCTAATATCTTTTCTTTCTTCAATAAGTATCCTATTAATTTAAAGTTAGATTTAATCATTTTTTGTCTAGTATGTAAGTTGATATCTAATATTGAATAAAAAATTAATTTAAAAGTCAAATAAGATGGCCGATGACCGGATTTGTTTACTGTTCTATGTTTTATTTTTTATTTTTTGGGTATTTCATGCACTTAATTACACACTCCAGAACACAATTCACTAAAAAAAAGTCCATTATTACATTATACTAAGTCCGTTTTATATTATTTTTTCTAAGAATATTAAACAAAATAAATTCACGAGTCAACAATATCAACCAAAACAGAAAAAAATGAGAAACTTTAAAAAAAAAACTTAAAAATCCGAAGTAATTTCCATTTTTCGCCTATTTTTTCTAGCTTTACGTTATGTTTCCACGTTGTTTATGGTAGTAGAAACACAGCAACACTTCAACTTCAACGACTTTGACAAGAGCGAGAACTTCGGCATTTAAAGTCGAGTCAAACACATTGAAAATGCAACTTCGAGAGCATGTTTGCAAATGGTTGTAAACAAAAGAGAAAATTATGTCAAAATACAAGACAATACTTTTAACAATGAGAACTCAACTGAGATGTATCTCATACAACTTTGACTTTGAACTGCACACATCTAAACCTATAACACAACATTTTTCAGGTTTCTTTCTTAAAAGTGTTGCTTACTTTTAGATGTTAATTCTTACGGAGCCTTTCACAACAAAGCAATTCTCATTCGATTGACTTACACAATACCAAACATTGCAACCAATCGATACAATCGATAAATGTTGGTTCGATTGGCAATTGCCAGCCGAAATCGGGGCCTTAATTATGCATCTGTCACACACATTGAATTCAAACATACTTGTACCCCCCTATTACGGTTAGGGAATCGGACGTTTATCTCGAATTGAATTAACATCAAAAAGTAGGCAATACTTTTAACAATAATAACTGAAAAATGATATATGTATCACATGATATGAAAAATGTATTCAGTTGTTTCAAAATTGAGTTGTAAGAGATACATCTCTGTTGATTAGAAATTGTTAAAAATATTGCCTATTCTTAGATGTTAGTTCAAATCGAGTCGAACATTCGATTCACCATCCGTAATAGAGGGGGTAATCAACTACAATAAATATGTAAATCAGCAAAAAACACTCCTATAAATATGCCACACTTTTAGTTATTTATTAGGAACCATTTCGAAATTGCAAGGAAACAAACTAATGTCAAACTAAATCACGTATCGATAACATGTTTTACGTTATCGTCCAATTTTGTTCAGTTTTGTGACTCACGCATACCTACCTATTGCAATTTTAAATGTAACATTTCTGGGGCTTCTCAAAGTCAATTAAAAATGCAATGTAGTGAATGATGAATGTAAGTTAATACCTGCATTATGCACAACATTTATCTCACTAATATACTACACATAATATGAACACAGTGGGTAACTTCACTCGCCCCTTTCAAAGGAAGTCTCCCTTCTAGAGTTGGTGGAACCAGCTGAACTCTGGCCATAATTTGAAGGGCATCCAAAGCTGACTATCCTATTGTGTTTCGCATTGAAGGGTGTGAAGTCATCGAGTACCGATTCCATGAGCATCTCCGCCAGCTCGATGAGTTTATCGTTTCTAAACAAAATGTTTGTTTCTTTTAGGTGGATTGAAGTGGCGACAAATTATGACGGTTAGTAAGTTGTACACTACATCCATCGGCCGCGTTGTGTTTGACGTGCGCAGGAATAAATGAACACCATTTGGTCGAATACATCCACTCCACCTTGGCCCTGTGCCTCGGACTGGAAGCTTTTAAAATTTCAGAGAATCTCTTTCACAGCTAAAGGTATCTTTTTGTGTAAAGATTGTGATTGTGTCATTAATATGATGGCACCAACGACACAACCACATCTAATCTAAGTCACGTACTTTGGTCAGAACTGCCAGTGTAAATTGAAAATTTCAATGAATAACCTGTTGCGCTCTCGTTCAGACACCAGAACTTTAATCCATATTTGGCAGGCTTAATAATAATATATTACACTGCGACTTATTGGTCTATAGTGTCCCCTGCTTGTACCTAGGAGATGTTCGTGCCCTCTTTCAGGGCCCTCTCTAAGATACTTCTTATCGAGGTATTGCTCTGATTTATCCTTGGCAGGTTACACTCTTTAGAGCACAGCGTTCAATTCAGTTTACTTGATGAATCTGAGAATGAGCTGTGGGTCTATGGTTCGTATATCCTTGTCTGTTATTTGGTGCCTGCCCAAATATCTTATCCTTTTGTGGGCCAGTGCCACACAATATTCCAGTATGTGGTCTGGAGTTTCGGCGGTTGCACTGCAGAATCTGCAGAGCCCGTCCTCTGATATACCCATTTTCCTCAGGTGCTTCTTGAGTCTGCAGTGCCCCGTGAGGAGGCCTGTTATGATTCTTAGGTTGTTTTTGTTAAGGCTGATATAAGCTTTGAATCTCTTTTGGTTATTGTTTACTAAGAGTTTCTTTGCTTGCCTCAGACTTTGGAGGTTGAGAAAGGTTTTGACCCTTGTTTCTTCCTCCAGTCTCCTGAACTCTTCGCGTAGAGTGTGTTCTCCTATCCCGCAGAACGGTTCAGGTCATATGAATAGTTCATCTGACCCTTTTATTGTCAGAGAGTCCGCTGCCTCATCGCCTGTAATGTAAATTTCAGCGGCCACGAAACCCTTTCAACTGTTAATGGATTGTAAGATTTTCAGAAGGAATGTAGTTCTGGAATGTAAGGTCTGGTTCCACTCATCCAAAAATATTTAGATCGGAAAAAATGGGTTAAGATTTGCTCCAGCCTGACATTGATCATCTAAAAACGTGTAATTCTCATCATTGTCCCTTGACAGGATCCCACAATGTCCGCAGACGACGATGGCCATCTCAAAAATGTATAACAAGACTCTTAAGTAGGCTGCAATTCTTTCATTTCATTTTTGAAATGTAAGAAAACATTTTTTACAAATCAAACAAAAACATTAGGTAGGTAAATACTCACTTTTTGCAGACTGTCTTTACTATTTCTAATAATCTTGTTTATTTAGACACCAAAAAAGTTCTATCTGTATAAAATAAATGGACCGTGGTTTGTTGAAACTTGAAAACGACTGAACCAAATTGGATACTTCCTTCTGCGGGTTTGTTCGTAATTGCCACGCGAAGGTTAAGGAAAAAAAAATCAAACTGCAAACGATGGATATGCTCTATCGGCCGGCGTCGCTCACCAGATGATAACGGCAGAACATTCGTCAATTGACAGGAGCGGATATCATGGTTGACAACACATGAATCGTTCCATATTCGCCAATATAGGGCGCGTTCAATTTGGCTCCCTGAAATTACGCCAAAGGAAATTAGGCCAAAAAATGAAAATGTAAAAAAAGCCCAAAAATCTCCATACAAAGTTGTGGTGTTTTTTCCTAGGAAAAAACGCCCAAATATTTTGCCGCAAATGCCGCGAAATTTGGCTTTTTTTCCATAAATGGTTTGGGCATTTTTTCCATTAAAGGAAAATGAAAGAAAGGCCAAAAAAATATTTTGGAAAATACGCCAAAAATGTTTTTTTTTTGTTTTAGGAAAAAGCTCCATAAATTTGCATTCTTTGGCTTACATTTTATGTTGTTTTGCCGTACTTTAAACGATTTTACCTAATTTCAAGAGCACTGATGTAGCACGTGCGATCACGCATAATCAGTATATAAGTTAGTGGGTTTTTGCTTAGTCGTGTTTAAGCGAAATCTTAAAAGAGAAATAAAATGGAAAATTTCAATTATGAAATAATAAGTGGAAAACAAAAAAATACGAGTAATAAACTTTTGTACGTAACACTGCAGAAACAGATATATAAAAAAAAATCTGTATATAAGGGGAAAACGTTATTTTATATGTAGTTTGTCAAGCGCTTCAGCCAAACATTGTAATGTTGCCATGCAAACACATGAAGGTATGTTCCGAGTGCAACATTAAATTACAAGTCAGTGGCTGATGGAGAATGCCATTATAAATGCCCATGTTATCGTTAAGTTGTCGCAGATATCCTTCAGGTGTTTATATAACTATATAAAATAATATTTTGTACAGTTCAATTGTTTTAAATTCACAAATAAAAAAGACGGCACGGGGCGGGGCGGAGCGCCATGGCACGCAGCTTGCCGCAACGCGGGCAGCCGCCTGACGCGACCACCCCAGCTTTTTTGGTCTTATTTCTAAATCAAATTTGGAAATTATGCCAAAAGAATAAACTTTTGCTGGCGTAATTTCCATTTTATTATTTGGCTATTTTTTCAAAAACATAGCCTAATTTCCTAGCATTCTGGCGAATTTTCATTTTTAGATTTTGGCGTTTTTGCCAAAATTATTACGCCCCAATTATTTTGGTCTTTTTTCCAAAACATTTTTTGGCGTAATTTCAGGGAGCTGTTCAATTTGCAAGGCAACTAGCAGTCCCTACTATTTTACCTTTCCTCATTGATCGAATAACTCACGTGACCATCGTTTGGCAACTGTTAGGAATTTAATTAGTAGGGAACTCGCAGTTGCCTTGCAAATTGAACGCTCCAATTGTCTAAGGCATTTAAAAAACTGTAATGCAGGGGATAATTTGGGTGTTGTTTGACCCTGTTAGCAGTGGTGGCAAGCTGGTGGTCGGACCTGCCTAAAAAATGATATCGTGCCACTAAATATAGTCATATCTTTATTAGACGATCGTGTGATGGTTTGCCTAATTTCGTAGGATAAAGGGGGATAGGATTAGAATAGATGAAAAAAGGTTCGAAGATTGAGAGCAATTGTTATCAGATGTTTGTGACACATTAGGTAGGTGATCGTTGATATTGAAAAAGAACACACAACCTGAAGGCTACCCCTCCCTTCTGCATGACCGAAGTCAAGACTCCTTGACTATCACTTGCCTGTCCGTTGCTTATGATAGTCCCTAAATCACTCTAGATGTTCACACTTTAGGTCATCATTGATTGATATTTACACTTCCTTCTATGGCCATTGGGATTCGATTAATCCATATTGAAAAAATGTTCAATTCCACAATTCATTCTCAAATGTTATTAGCGTATGTGTATGTATATATAATATATGTATCAGTGGCGTGGCGTGGATAATTTTAAAAGGGAAGACGTTGAAAAATTTAGTCACCTATAAAAATAAAAATCTTTAAAACCTGAAATAAAATAATTTTTAATGGGGATATTGTATCTACATAATATGCATTCCACATTGACTTAGCAAAAATATTCTAGCCACATTTTTTATACTTCAAGACATTAATATTTCAATCAACAATGAGCTTAAAGCATAACAAAAGTGGCTTCAAAAGAAGCCGGTCTTGACAGACGCATGATACAATAACTTAAAAAAATTCAGCATAATGTGGATAGTAATTTTAAAATAAGAAAATTCAGAAGAATTATATGGATAATTCTTTATATTTGTTAAAATATAAAAACGATACAAATAATAATGTCAGCAATAAAAATAAATCAAAATTAAAAACAGCTAAAATTCACACACTTAAAAAAAAAAAGTGAAAAGTTTTGTTAAAATATTAGTTCTTTATAATTATTTGTATTCTAATGCTATTCGACGATCTTTTTTGATAAACTCTGCCAATACCCTTTCATAGAAGTTTTGTCTATTTTTAATTTTAAGAAGAAGTCTTCTTTCTATCGATATGAGGGCTAAATCAGAGAGCCTATCCTCGCCCTGTGAGTTTCTTAAATAAGTATGAATTCTTTTTAAAGCAGGAAAAGACCTCTCAACGGAGGCGACGGAAATGGGAAGTGTTAAAAGTAAACTACTTAAGTTTAAGACTTGAGGGAACACTTCTTTCAATGCTTCACTATTCAAATGGTTGTGAAGGTCGAGAACCTCAAACTGCCGAAGTGACGACGAAGAATATAAAACATTAAGTTCATTTTTTAATGCCATGAAGTCAAAAATTCTAGGAAAAAACTTAATTAGGGAAGATATTTTTACATCTGGACTGGAACGAGAAAAAGTGTCATACTTCAAATTATTTAGTAAATCCAAAAATGTAAGATTACTAAATGAT
Source organism: Portevinia maculata (assembly GCA_949715645.1). NCBI lineage: Eukaryota > Metazoa > Arthropoda > Insecta > Diptera > Syrphidae > Portevinia > Portevinia maculata. The sequence continues at coordinate 77,866,564 of OX454526.1, read as the reverse complement.
TTATATCTGGCATTTATTTGGCTAACTATATTGTCTTTAATTTCAACAAAAAGGCGCTTATAATTCGTCTTCAAATCGAAGTCAAGCAACTTGCGTTTACGTGGAGGTTCGATGCAATCATTTACGCTGTCATAAATAACTTCAAACATATTTAAAAAGTCAGAGCTTATCCATGACTCAAAACGTTCGATTTCTTGCTTGGCATAACTAACGTCTGTTTGTTTTTTTTTTGAATTAAATTAAATAATACATCGGTCTTTGCAAATATTTCAGAAAGGGTATGAAGCAAAAAACAAAATTCCTTGCTCTCTAATTTATTTAATAAACTTTCTGCCATCGAAAGTGTGTCAGTATCCCATTCCCTAGAGTCATTAATTATTTTACTAAAAGTTTCAATTATATCTATTCTACAGTTAAAGATTACGTTTATTATTCTTGAATGATAATGCCATCGAGTTTCCGATACTCCTGGCATGCGTCGATTGGAAATTTGTTTTAAAAGATTGGACCGCTTTGTGGATTTATTAAAAAATCGAACGATGCTATTAGTATAGCCAAAAAATAGTTTAAGTTCTGCTATGTTTTCTAGAGATCGGGATAGTACTAAATTTAAAACATGTGCATAACAAGGAATAAAATTTGCCATCGGGCATTCATCAAGGACCTTCTTTTGAACACCACCCCCCTCGCCGGACATAACTGCGGCACCATCGTAGGATTGTCCTATTAACTTTTCCTTGTAGTCGTATGTTTCAAGAATTTTAAATATATGATTGGATAACTCATTTGCATTACGACTTGCGCTAACGTCAAAAAATCCAAGAAATCTTTCTTGTATACCATCCTCTGACAAGTACCGAAATATGGCACTCAGTTGTTCCCTATGACTCAAATCTGGTGTTTCGTCGATCATAATCGACACGAACCGAGCATCCTTGATTTCCGTTTTAATTTCGGATTTAATAACCGCCGCGATACTATGTATCAAATCGTTTTGAATATCGTTGGATAAACCTGAAAAAATTGGATTGTGTGTACTTGAACACTGCTCTAAATGGGATTCCAATAAAGTGTCATATTTAGATAAAAAATAAACCGCTTCGACATAATTGCCACGATTATCTGAACTAGACCTTTCATCATGACCGCGAAATGCTAACTCCTGTCTGCCTAATAAAATGACCGTGTCAATAAAACGTTCCATTAGTTTCCGATTTTTATCTACTTTTTTATTATGAACAACGAAAGAATTTCCTAAAGAAGTTGCAATGCGATTCGTGCCGAATTCGTGTAGGGATAAACAACAACGAATATGTTTTTCTGTCTTAATATGTTTTTTCGAAGAATTAACTAAATTATTTATATCAGTGAAACCCGTTCGGCTCCAAACACTGGCGGAGTTTGAAAAAAGAAGACAAGGAAAACAAAACATTTTATTAAGCTTGCAACTCCCAGTTAGCCACTTATATTTTTGGTATAAGGAAACATTAAAATGTGTCACAAAACCATCTCTCCTTTGGTAATTAATATTTATAAAAGGCATAGAGCGCCCTACGTCTATAACTTTTTTTTTATCAAGAAAAGATAGCTTACTAAAACTATTTGAATCCTCCAGGAGGAAATCAGTTAAACAGCAATCTACACTAATCAAAGACATTTCCAAAAAAAAATCTAAAACTGCACTAAAATTAAGAAGCTAAAATGTTTTTATCAGTAAGTTGGTAATAAAAGAAACTAAAAAATTACACATTAACCTTCACTTTCCCTTTCACATCTAACTTTTCACTATTTTAATTTAAGATTTTATCAAATTGGCTTTACAAAACACTAGATTTTTTCAAGTTATTGCACTTGTGCAACGCAGTCTGTCAATAAATTCCAACTGATTCTAAATTAAAATTTGAATTCCTGCTTAAAAAAAAAACAAGTGTCGGTATTTTATTTGACATGAACTTCTCTTAAGCGATATGCTGAATTTACTCTGCTGACAAATTGCCATAATATTCTACCATATTTTATTTCATAAGACAAAAGTATAACAATAAATTTGTAAAAACATCGAAGCATTAACTATTACAAGAGAGAAAAATGAAAGCTCAACCTCTTACATCAACACGCATATCAATATCAACATCAAATTCAAAATCAAGAATCAACCCACATAACACATTCAGATATTATGTCATAAGAAAAAAGAAATAAGTCAAAGAACACCGTGTTATTAGACACAATGTTGCAAAAAAAACGAGTCAAACGTAGCACCTGCATTCCTGCAACATGTTGATATCTTCCGATTGAAACGCAATGCTAATCGCAAAAGGGAGAATGAAATGAAACAATTCCAAGTATTCAGCGTGAGATTTGGTTTATAAGACGAAATGTAGCGTATTTTTCTTTGAATATAAAAGCGGGTGTTGAACAAAGAGGATCGGAACCGCAATGCTTGTAGAAGAAAGGGATATAAAACAAGTAAATAAGACGGAAAAATATTTTTTATTCTATTATAGAGAGCAGCGGTAGTTGAAAACTTTTTACTAAGAGTATTTTTGTGACTCTTCGTTGGTTTGTTGTTTGTGATTTGTGGATTGTGGAATGTGGTTGAATCTTGATTCTTGAATGAAGTATGAAGATACAGACGAGAGGTAGAATGAAAATATTAACTTATTCGATAGCTTATGTGTGAGTGTGTAGATTTTATTTTATAATTAAAATACGGGACGGGTTTCATTTTTCATATATTTATTTGGCAGATAGTGCTTACTTTTGGTGGATTTTTAAAAGGGAAGACGGTAGGAATCGTGTTATATGGACGCCACGCCACTGATATGTATATATATATGTCATTTGCATGTGTTTGACCGAGGGTTAATCGTAAGAGGTTTAACTTTAACATTAACTTTATTATTTTAAATCTATCACATTTTCTTATATTTTATTACATTTGAGTGTAATCAAACAATTCACACAGAGTTATGATATTATAATCTTACTTCTGAATAATGTTATTATATGATGTTAAAAGGAGAACAGCTTGGTAAAAAAATAATAGCCGAAAGGAAAGAGATTAGGAAAACCTTTCATCATGCAATTCAATACCTTAATCGTAAGAAGGTATTGAACTGCATTTAAGAGGGACATACATTTATATGTATCGTGTATCTCTGAAAAAATCTATTTATAGCGTAAGTATCTTAATCGAACTACGAGTATGTTGATAGATGAATTAAATGTAAGTAATCTATGGTATAACTAGATTTTCTGTAGGTAATGTATGCGTAGGGTTTTTAAATGTAAATCTCTGATTGTATTTTACTAAACTTAAATTCATTTTATAACTCTTCTTGTTTGAAAATAATGTAGTAGTAGATTAGTTCCTCGGAACTATTTCAAACATGCACCGGATTTCGGCAAGGGGGCGCGCTATCATGTGATTTCTTCAATCTCGTACTGGAGCAGATAGTGTGCAGGGCAGGTATCAACACGGAAGGCACTATCTTCAATAGGTCCGTTCAGCTGCTGGGTTATGCGGATGATATTGACATCATCGGCCGATCACAGCGCTCCGTATAAGAAGCTTTCACGCCGATTGAAGAACAGGCGAAATCTGTTGGCCTTGTAGTAAATGAGGACAAGACTAAATACATGCTATCAACAAACAAACAAACATATGTCCGCCGCCTAGGACAAAATGTCAATATTGATAGCAACAATTTCGAGGTAGTTAGGGAGCGCTTGGATTTCCGCTTGAGATGTGATATGGATGCATGTGTTTCTGGGTCAATTATTGAAGTGCGTGGGAACACTAAGCTACTTCTGCAAAGAATGGTACATATAGCTCCCACTGCACTCAAATAAGGTTATGGCTGATTTTAATATGGATGAACGGACGATTTCTCCGTTCAGTTTTGCCGGAACCACTGAATTTCTACGCTGAAAATCACGCTGTGCTGCCTCGTGGTTTTACCAATTGTTGCTATTTCACGTCACAAAAAGGGTAAATGATTATTAATTACTCTTATTGATTCGACTGGGCGCTCTTAGCTAACTTATGTGTTCAGTTTTGGAAATGCTTGGCGAACAATCGTGATTGCGCATATTATACAGTTCAACTGTCTGCACTTTTGGCTAGTCAAGTTTTTGGAAACTGCGATAAAAATTGTTAATCATTGAAACTAAAATGTCTTTTATAAGCGGTTTACATATGGAACACGTGCTAAAATCAAGCGTAAATTCGCCGCCAATTGAAATTACAAATAATTATTATTTCTTTAATTAATTCGTCCAGGCTCTCTTAACTAACATATGTGTTTAGTTTAAAAGACGTTTGGCGAATTTAAGCACAATCGTTTTATCTGAAGGGGTACATTTACTACAATTGCCTGTACTTTGGCTAGTAAGATATTTGGACACTGAAAGAGAAAATTGGTTGCTTATTGAAATGTTAAAGTCTTAAATATGCAGTTTTGAGTATTGCTGTACAGTGAAATCGATTAAATATGTTTGTAAAAACATCACCAAAGGAAGCGATATGGCTGTTATCGGCGTTGAACGAGATGAACTCATCAAGTTTCAAATAGGCCGTTTATCATGACGAGTACTTAGACTCAGATTCATTGCCCTATTAAGAGATGTATACTTTGCTTTCATTTGTACAGTAATGGAAACATAAACTAAAGCGACCTTATTGCGCTTGATGGATTTGGTTTTAGGTTGCTCTTTCCTTTTCTTAAACTTTTAAAGTTAAGTACTCGTTCGCCTTAAATTGAAATTAACAATTTATATTTTTAATTTTTTTTTAATTTTATAAAATGTAAATTATCAAAAAATCGATGCTTAAACTACTCGTATTTTCTTTCGACGAAGTTCAGCCAAACTCCACCTTCGAGTGTTCCAAGGAAATTAGTTCGATCCAAAAGATTATCTGTCCTAGTTTTGGGATTCAGCTTTATGTTAAAATTCTTCACAATCATAGCTACAGCGGCCTTAGTTTGTGTCAAAGCAAACTTCATGCCCAAACAAATTCTCGGTCCTTCTCCGAACGGATAGAAGACACCCATGTCTTGGAATTTTTTAGTACCTCCATTTTCAGCATCGAAGCGTTCAGGAATAAATTCATTGGGATTTGGGTAGAATCTCTCATCATGATGGAAACAATAAACGGGAATCACAATAACATCATCGACTTTCACCTGTAGTGTTTTGCCATTTTTGTTTGTCAGTTCACAATTTTGGGTGCACAGTTTGGTCGAAAACACTAGGGGTGGGGTGATTCGAATACTTTCTGAAAATATACAAATAGATTTATTTTGAAATAATCACTTTGCGTGAGAGTATTGATTTATTATTCACCATAAATACACTGATCGAGATATTGCAGATTATTTAGTACCTCAAACTCTAGTTCACCCTTTTCGTCCAAATTGTTAAGTATCTCTGCGAGAAGCTTTTCTTGTGCGGCTGGGCTTTTAGCAAGCTAAAATGGGAAGAATCGATAAATTCATATATCCCCGTTTTGTTGGGAAAGCTATCCGTAGTGAAGTAGGATATTACGCGTATTACACATACAAGATCCCACTGCGGGTCAGTGCCGATAAGAGCAGAAGTAAAAACCCTGCTGCGGATATATTGAATGAACATTGAATGAACTTGAATGAATTTGGTTAGTTTGTTCTTATAAGTTGATACGATTCATACATTTAATGCTTCGTTCGTAGAGTAGCGTTAGAATCTCGATCCAGTTTTTCGCCTCAAATGTATTTATACACATACGAGCAAATAATAAGTCCAATGCAACCGTACGGAACCTATTTCAACTCAAGACTCTAATGTCGGCTATACGACGCGTTTCTTTTGTGAACACACTCTACGAACATACTCCCCTGTTCTTTTTTATACCCTATTCTAAGGGTATATTAATTTTTACGCATAGTTTGTAACATACCATAATATTGCCCGTAGACCCCTAAGAGTTACTATATTTATGATCAGCATCGATAGTAATGTCGATCTAGCCATGTCCGTCCGTCCGTCCGTCCGTCGGCAAAAATTAGGCCTTTAAACTGGGCCTAGAGAGCTGACATTTTAACCATATACTCTCTAGGGTCTCGAAATAATCAAGTTTACGAATTTTTGAAATCCGCCCACAGACACGCCCACAATCTCAAAAAAACTAAATTTTGGAAAAAATCGAATTTTGAGCTAGAAAGCTGAAATTTTTTTTATATGATCAATGACTAATAAAACTGCTCGGGATATAAAATTTTCAAAATCCGCCCACTGACACCCTCACAAATAAATAAAACAATTTTATTGAAAAACCAAAATTTGAGATAGGGAGCTGAAATTTATAATATATACTCTCTAGGAGCCCTTTAAGCTCATATGTAAATATTTTCAAAATCCGCCTACTGACACGCCCACAATTTAAAAAAAACTTTTTTTGAAAATCCAAAGTTTGAGCTAGGGAGCTGAAATTTATAATATACAATATAAATACATTATAAATTTATAGTATACTCTCTAGGGGGCCCTTTATGCTCATGTTTTAATTCTTTTTAAATCCGCCTACTGACACGCCCACAATTAAATAAAACAATTTTATTGAAACACACAAGTTTGAGCTAGGGAGCGTTTTTTTTTTCATAAAATCCTTTAAATGTTATATAACATAATATGTAGAGCGTTCTTAACAATTCAACCATACTTAGACTTTTGTCACGCCCACTTATGAGGGATAGGAATAAGAATAGCGTATCCAACAGTTCGCCCAAGCGGACTGTAGCCCGTCCCTATGTTTATATCCATGATTGCATCGCGTTTCTTCTTTTACCTATGCTGGTTTGGCATTTTCATCAATTGGGCTGTGCTTTACTTAGGCTTAGGCTTAGTTTAGCAAGGCAATTCTCTCTAAGCCTTTCCTCACTTTAAGATTAATTTGGTGGTTTACTTAGAATAAGTTTATCCCGTAAACCGTTATTTCGTGTTCTCTATCTATTAGAACAAGCCTCATAGCACTGCACTGAGGCCTAAAGTTGTCCGGTGTATACGTCTAGAAAATGTTCATAGTTTGAACCCCTTTTAAAACGCTGGCCACTCAAGCACCATTATCTGTTAAACTAGCGTAAAGGATACAGTAGTTGACACCCTTTTTTTTGATACAGTAGTTGACACCTCTCTGTTCATTAGCAATTTGCTCTGTTCCAGTTACTTCTTTTGAGGAATATTTTTGGTTTTCCAAAAATACGAGTATAATAAACATTTTCCTGCATTTCCTAATTTTAAGGCTCTCTTTAGTCGATATTCGTAAATCAAAGCGCAAACACCTATCATTGCAATATCTTTTAGTGATAAATCTTGTGAATTTTAATAAGGACTTCCAATTTGGTAAGTAATGTTTTTTCTGAAATTCTCGAAATAAGAATAAAAACTTTAGCTATTTCAAATGGCAATATATAAAATATTATTAATTTATTATTTATATTTAATGTATTAAAAAAAGCATAAGATTCAATTATTGCCACGGGGCGCCAATAACTTGTTTATATGGGACTACGTTGGCACTGCCCACGACTGTACTTTTGACGGTGCCAACAACTGTACTATACGACGGTTATTTGTTTCAGATTTTTGAAAATGCCTAAACATAAGAAAAGTTATGATGAGGATCGGCTCCAACTAGCTCTTTTGGCGATAAAAGGCGGAAAGTTTTCAAAGAAGGGAGCTATTTCGCGTCGGTGCCACTTTTAGGAAACCCGGTCATGGCCCGTCTCCAATTTAATCGAAAGAGGTGGAGGCAACAATTGTTAATTGGATAAAGCTTTGTCAACTTAAAGGTTTGCCAAAGCGAAAGGAAGATGTTTTAAGCGTCGTCAAAGAATTCCTAGTTCAAAATGAAAGGGAAGTATAGTTATTATTTGATTTTTGGGTGCCAACAACTGTAGTTCCGTAGAGTGCCAAACACTGTACAGGGATGCCAACTACTGTAGTTTTTGACAGACTTTGTTTATAATCCATTTAATTGTAAATTGCAATCCATCAACTTGAAGATTAGTAAAAACTAAATTCCTTAAGCAATATATAAATGTATAACATATTAAAATCACGTTTCAAATAAGAATGTTAGTCAAAATTTCCTTATGGGTCGCAACTACGAGTACCTACTGTATCCCTTGCGCTATTTCGTATTTCGTTATGTTTAGAACAAACCGCATAGCGAAACAATAAAAAACAAAAGGAATCTAACGCGAGAAAAAAGTCTGCAAATAGAAGCGCGATGGGAGCGCTTGCTCCCTATAACGAGTAAAAGTTCGCGAAACAAACCGAAATGCAAAGAAAAATAAGCAAAACAAATAAAATCCGAATCGAAACACCAAAATTCAAAATGAAACACATTGACGGACGTCCACTTGGGCGAACTGTTGGATACTGTTGGATACTTTATTCTTATTCCTATCCCTCATAAGTGGGCGTGACAAAATTCTTAGTATGGTTGAATTGTTAAGAACGCTCTACTTATTTTGTTATACTCGTATAACATTTAAAGGATTTAATCGAAAAAAACGAAGCTTTTGTAAAAAAACGCTCCCTAGCTGAAACTTTGGTTTTTCAATAAAACTGTTTTATTTAATTTTTGGCGTGTCAGTAGACGGATTAAAAAAATATTAAAACATAAGTATAAAGGGCACCTAGACAGTCTATACTATAAATTTCAGTTTCCTAGCTTAAGCTTTTACTTTTCAATAAAATTGTTTTATTTAATTGTGGGCGTGTCAGTGGGTGGGTTTTAGAAATAGTATGTCCAGAGCAGTTTTAGGAGTCAAAAATCATATATAAAAAATGTCAACTTTTTAGCCAAAAATTCGATTTTTTCGATAAATTTGTTTTTTGAGTTTGTTTGGCGTGACTGTTTGCGGATTTTAAAAATGCTTAAACTTGATTATTTCGGACGGACGGACGGACAGGCGGACTTGCGGTCGGTCAGGCGGACGGGTGGGCGGACAGATGGACGGACATGGCTAGACATTACTATCGATGCTGATCATAAATATAGTAACTTGTAGGGGTCTTCGGGCAATATTAAGGTATGTTACAAACTTCGTGTTAAAATTAATATAGGTACCCTTAGAATAGGGTATAAAAAGCGAGTTGTACCATATCCAGTTAAATGTTCTTGTTAGATACTTCAGAAATACAACGAACGAGAAAGACATTCAATTTGTAAGAACTCAAAAACAGCAATTCCGTTGCGCAATCAAATTTGTAATAGAAAATTTAAAATGTTGGCCATGAGAATAACTATATCTTTCGATCTCAATTTCGGGTTATTTTAATGAGCAAGTTTAAAAATAGCGGCCGATTGAAAATTGAGAATCTGGTGAAGAAATATGACTTTACGTGCAAGTTCAATATGCGAATTGACATAAAAGCTTGGCAGCTTAACTGTACATATGAATACGCTTAGAATACGTAATTTCACAACGCAGTTATGACTTGTAGTTGTAGAGTGCTTTCCATACATTGCGAATTTGGGCTGAACTTAGTTCGCTGATCAAATTTACCACCAGTCTCAAATTATTAAGCTCCAAAATTGACATGAAAACTTACCTGGTAAAGACAATGCATTATCACTGAAGCCGATGTCTCAAAACCGTCCAACAAAAATGTCATGGAGTGCGATGCCAGATCTTCGTTGGACAAATTTTTCTTGTCTTGAAGCTGAAGAATGTGATTTAGGAAATCGACACGATCCACACGCTGCTTACGGCGTATATCAAACGACGAGGTCATCAAATTGATAAAGAAATCTTCGGTTTGCTTTTTAAAGAATTTTGCTTGGTAGAATTTTCTAATAGTTGGCCAAAGCCCAGCTAAAATTGAATAAAATGTGAAGATGATGGTCTGCTGGAAAAGCGTTTTTGTCATAGCCAAAATAGGAGTCGGATTGTCACTAAAACTTTTAGCTTGGATTCCGAGCACACAATCTGTAACCACTTCTGACGTATAACGCAGGCTAAGCTGTGAAAACAAAATGCCTTAGTTTTAATTCCATATGAGAAGGTATATAATTTGAATCTACATCTTTGGCATCGACACCATCCTTATCCACATCTAAACACTTCCTATTTATAAAATCCACCAGCTTCCTGCAGACTTCCTGGGTCACAGGGTACACAGCCTTGACCTTTTAAAAAAACCTAATTTGACTGACGCAATTTAAAAATGATTGTAATCAAACCAACCCTGCTAGGTGTGATTCCTCCTACGACTTCTTGGCGTCGTTCTTTCCATTCTTCATCACGTAAAATGAAAGGATTCTTAGTCATAAGACGGTTTTTTTTCTTATCGAACTAAAAAAAATAAGCAAATAATTTATTAAATGACGTAATCGGACACAAATCAAGCAGACCTACCCAATTTGCAATTTCATTATCATGAAAATATTTAAAGTTTTTTGTAAATACATCGTGTGCTAGCTTGGGACTGACTACCATCAGCTGTGGGGAGCGAATGCTGTACACTCCAACGAAATCCTCATCATGCCGAAATTCGCTGCAAATATTTGGATATAAATAAACGAACTTGAAATATCGTATCACTTCGCACTTGTAAATATCCTGCATGTCATAGGTTACACTACGCTTCTGTTGAATTAAGTTTGGAAAACTTCCATAGAAGGGTGTTGATTTGGGTCCTCTTACACCTCGTTTCGTCCAGTAATCGAAATTCCAGACGAGGAAGACATAGATTAACCACGTGAATACTGTGATCAAAACCAAGGTCAAGAACACTACACAAACCATTTTTAAAAATATTTTAGATCACTTTAGTTAGTTTGAGATACAAGCGGCAGCGGGAGCTCCATACGACTAAATTTAATAAGCGTTTATTTTAAACATAAAAACAAATAGCTTCCGCGGTATTATATAGACATTATCAGTAAATGCGTATCAGCCTATTTATCGATATCTATAGTAAATAAAGTGCACGACTGGGCCGTAAGATAACTTTCTCGCTTTTATAAGAATTGGCTTCGAATCACATTTTTTCATTAGCCATTATCTATTCTCGTAAGATCCGGCAAAGAAATCGTTACAATATCGATTACATGTAGAAAGCTTTATTTGATTTGTCTTATCTAATTGCATTTGCGTAAAAACATCTTGAAATTTCATTTTATATTTTGTATAATCGCATTTTTATGTAAAATTTTTATGAAATATATTTGACCGACACTGATCCAAATCTTATGACTGCAAAATAAACCTAATGATATTTTTGTTTCAAATTGTTTACACGTAATAGATGTCGCATAATTTTGTAACATTACGGCATAGATTTTTTTTCTTATACTACCTAATTTCCGGTTGAAGCATACATAACGGTAATTGACATTGTTCTTGTGGTCTTATGAACGGTTTTTGATATGTCTCTAGAACATGCTTGATTGACAATTTGTTTTGAATCTCTTTGCCGGTTCTAAAGATATTGACATTTTTCTAATGTGACCTTATTCGCGTGGAAATCGAATTATACCGTGTTCTAACATTTACTGCAAATATTAAAAACCCCAAAAATCATCAAAATCGTTGAAGACGATTTTAAGAAAGTGATGTTTTCCAAAATGTTAGCAACTGTTATAAAAAAAATATAAAAGAATATTTCTAAAAACTGAGTATACAGATTTCTTCTTTGTATTTGTGTCTACATTATAATATCAAATTTCTTTGAAATTACGTCACCCGTTTTTGAGGTATTGTTGGTTTCCTAAGACCGATAATCAATTATTTTTTGGAATATTTTATCTTTTGAAACTTAATCCAAGTAATCAAGACATTTAAATTAATCAAAATCGTTAGAGCGTTTTTCAGAAAAGTTAAAATTTCACAAATTCAAAATTAATAAACACATATTTCCAAAATTTGTATACACAATTTCGTTTCAAATAGTAGTATAAGAGCCCACAAATGCATCAATTTCCATCACTGCTAAGCAGTAGAGTTTTTTTATTGCGCAATTTTGTGCGCAATCGTGCAGATTTCAGAATCGTATTGCTTTTTAATTTCTTTTTGTTAAAAAGGGTGAAAATACTATAGTTGAGAACAATCTATCATATTTAGTAATGGTTGAGAACAATCTATAATAGTACTTATTAAAATGACAGCGATCGACGTAAATTCCATTTTTACGCAGTTGTTCGTTCATATACATATATGTGCTTTGCAAGCGCAGGATTTGCAGGAAACTCTGAACTTCAATTTGCGCAGTACTTCCTGCTTTGCATTGCTATTGCATGGCAAACCTGGCATTTATGAATTAGCCCTAATTCTGTGTGTACATTTTCTTCAAAATAACTTCACCCGTTTTTGAGATATTAGCAGTATTCGAATATTTTTGCATAGACTAAGTGCGCCATTTTCTTAGGCTAAGCTCAATTATTTTATATCTCAAAAATGATCAAAATCGTTAGAGCCATTGTTGAGAAAATCGGTGTTGAAAACCCCATTTGTATGGTAGGTACCATTATTTAAAATGATAGAATAAAAAAAATGGCCGCGAGATATAGACTAACAAACCTTAAATACGAAGGTGGAAGTAAATCCGTTAGCCCATTGTGGCTGGAGCCTCGGCTACAGACGGACCGAGGAACGCAAATTAGGGACACACTTTTTTGTACTTCTCTATATTCATAATCGCATATCTCATACTCAGTTTGAGTTCGAAATTTCAGAACGATTGCAATATCTTTTTCTTTAGTATAATAAATGATACGACAAAGTTAAACAAAATATATACTTGCATATAAAATATATCAGATTAAACTGCTGATTATATACATTCTTAGATATTTTGAAACCATTTTTTGAGTGTAATAAAATAAGTTATACAAGGTATAACTGCGGGTTATTTGTACAAGGGAGCTAGGAATTCGACTAAACTGGAGGTATAACAAGCTTTCGTACCAAGCCGCCAAAAAGACAGATGCCGCACCCGAATGCTCTGCAAATTTGTTCGAAACTGGGGACTCGGTCTCGCTCATTATGATCAGTATCATGTGCTTTTACTGAAAGTGCACTTATTACTTACGCATGAAAAATACAAGTTAAGCAGTATAATTATTTAAATGGAGATTTCTGAAATTCCGCCGAACAAAAAATTGTTCTAAACTACTATAGGTATAATAGTTATTTTGCACATTTTAGAGAGGCAATTTAGTAGCGCATACAAGTCTTAAACAATTTTTGTAGGTGTAGTATCTGGCAGCACTTTAAGTCTAAATTGGTGACCCTGGCAATACCGACCTAAATAAAGAAAAGGAATATTAAAGAATAAAAAGAAGGAAGAAACAAAGGAGAAGGGAGACACTTGAAAGTTAGCCAGCAACGTGAACGGTCGCATCGGGTAGATGAGGGATTTTACATTGGCGACGAGGATCAAAATAGATATATATAATTGTAACTGATGCGCAATGTCTGGTAAGTAGAAATACTTCATTTTAATATTATTGTCTGTTTGAAATAGGGATGACAGATTATTGCGAAATTAATTTATAAAAATGGTTGAATCAAGAAGTCTATGCATAAGTGAAAAAGAAAAATAAAGGAGGTTGATTCGTTTTTATCAGACTTGAGCAATACGGCGACAAGAAAAAAAAAGTAAACTTACAGTTGTAGCAGTTCGGAGTATATATATGTATATTCGGGGGGGAATATATATTCCTTCATAATAGTACTTTAATATTGTGTTTAAGTGCATATAATTGCATTTGTCATGAAGAGACACCGCTATTAGCACAAACAATATTTCTCCGAATAGGAAAAAAAGATACTTATTTGTTTTGTTTTGTTTGTTGTCGTTTTTTTTCTCTAGATAACTTTGCATTAAAATATTTAGAACTACCGCCGTTCGACTACACTCTATATTGTGGTTTAGAGTGGAGAAATTGGCTCCGTTCATTTGAGTGGTACCTTAAAGCAACTCACATCGAAGACGATCCTGAAAAGTTCGTAAAACTGCTACACTTGGCTGGGCGCAAGGTTCAGGAGTTGTATGAAGCTCTACCAACACCAGCAAGTCTTGCTGAAGTTGCTCGTGGACCACTTGCCATCGGTTGTAGCCCACATCCAACAGATTATGGCATCGCGTTATGCAAGTTAAACGAATTTTTCGAACCGAAAAGAAATGCCACATACGAACGACACGTTTTTCGTCTCATTAAACAAGAAAAAAGCGAACAATTCGGTATATTCGTCATCAGACTTCGCATACAATCTGAAAAATGCGATTTTGGCGAGGCCGCCGAAGATAATGTCAAGGATCAGATTATCGAAAAATGTTTTTCGGCGAAAATTCGGCGGGAGCTGCTTAAGTTAGGTGACTGCAAGCTGGACAACATTTTGAAATCGGCAAAAGTATTCGAAGCAATTGAGGAACAATGTAAGACTTTCGACTCAAGTGTAAACACAAACAACCAACTATCAGAAAACGTCAATACAATCGACTCCAAAGCTATCTTCAAAACGAATAGGGCCAATGACAACAAAATTGAGTGCACCCAATGTGGATATGCTGGGCATAGGGCTTTCGACGAAAAATGCCCAGCCAGAGGCAAGCTTTGCAACAAATGCGGTGGCAAGGATCATTTTATTAGGAAGTGTCGCAGCAAAAAGCGAATCCATTCATACAACACTGCAACTACAAAAGAACCAGATTTCAAACAAAGAATGAAGCGTGAATCTGAAGACCGCCAAACAAAAAAATTCAAAGCAACTGAATCCGAAACTATTAAACTGCATGACAGCACAACAAAACTCGATGAATACATTTTCTGCATTGGTGACAGTAAGGCCAATGAAAGTTGCAAAATTGGTGGAGTGACAATCACAGTAGTTGTGGATTCAGGTTCAAAATACAATATAATCGACGGCAGCAACTGGGATTTTCTTAAGGCAAACAAAGTTAAAGTCTCCAAGCAACGGAAGGATGCTGATGGTCTTGAGTTTAAAGCGTATGGTGGACATCCATTAACTACTATTGGAATATTTGAAGCAACGGTTGAGACTACATCCAAGAGCTGTGTGGCTGATTTTTATGTTGTTAAAGACTATGGAAAAGCTTTGATTGGCTATGAGACTGGTATTCCACTAGGTGTTATGAAAATCGGGGAAAATATCAATCGAGTCGAACAACAGAGCAGCATGAGCAAAATAAAAGGGTTTGTTGTTGGCATACCTTTAAAGGAAAACGTCAAACCAGTAGCACAACCATATCGCCGAGTACCAGTGCCACTAGAAGAAGCCGTTGACAAAAAAAATTGATGAGCTACTTGAACAGGGTATCATAGAAAAAGTTAATGAGCCTTCTCAATGGATTTCGCATGTAGTACCAGTTCCAAAAGGTGATGATGTTCGAGTCTGCATCGATATGCGTCGGGCCAACGAGGCTGTACAAAGAGAGAACCACCCACTTCCAACCATGGAAGATTTTTTTCCCCACATCGGAAAAGGACAATTCTTTACCAAGTTGGACGTGAAAAATGCTTTCCACCAGGTGTGAATAAAAAAAAAATTCTACTTATACTAAGTATACAATTAAATAACAAAACTATGAAATCCAAAATATTATATTCTTTCGTTTTCTCCAATTTAACTTAACTTGTTATATTTTTCTTAACTTTAAAGTTGAATATATATATATATGTATATTCTTGTTCCGAAGAGTGAAATAAATAACAAATTCAGGTATCACATAGTTATGTTACTTTTTCGTTCACGAAATTTAAAAGGAGAGTTTCACAAATCTAAGTTTCAGAATTAGTCTATTTAAATTTTGTTATGAAACGTTTTTTTGTTTTTTTGTATACATGAAAAAACAACATAAGTATTCAAAGAATTGAATGCACTTGAATCGTTTACCGTTGAAATGGACAAATTTTAATAATTAATATAATATACATATTAAAAAAAAAAAAAAACGAATTTTTACTTTTCCTTGTCTATGTAGAAAAATTTATCTAACAACAGTACCGAAAAGTTTAGGATAGCTAATGTCTGTATTATGGCTGTTGAGCATTTCATTTAGTTAATTGATTGTCATAGATTGATCGTATGCGATTCAGTTTTCTTTTCAAAAAAAAAAAAGTTTAAATGGAAAATTTTGTGTTTTCAGGTGGAAATTTCAAAAGAGTCTAGACCGATTACAACCTTTATTACCAGGAAGGATTTATTCCGTTACACCAGACTCATGTTTGGAATAGCTTGCGCACCGGAATTATTCCAAAAAATTATGGAACAAATTTTGGTTGGGTGTGAAGGGTGCCTTAATTACATGGACGATATAATTATATAAGGGGAGACAATGGAGGAACTGAATAAGCGAGTAGAAAGAGTTTTTAAAACTCTTAAAAATTTTAACGTCATATTAAATCAGGCGAAGTGTATTTTTGGGGTACGAGAGCTGGAGTTTTTGGGCCACAAGTTATCGGCATCCGGCATCACTCCTACACAAAGTAAAGTTGAGGCTGTGCAAAATTTTCGTCGCCCGTCATGTGTAGCAGAAGTGCGTAGTTTTCTTGGCCTTGTTAATTTCGTTGGAAAATTTATTCCAAACTTAGCCGATCTGACCGAACCACTTCGAGTTTTAACAAAGAAGAATGCAACATTTGAGTGGAAAACCGAACAAGGTATTGCGTTTGAAAGTCTTAAAAGAAGTCTAACAAACGATTTAGTAGTGGGTTATTACGAGGTAAAGAATCGCACTCAAGTGTATGCTGATGCCAGCCCAATTGCTCTAGGTGCTGTTTTGATTCAAATCAATGAAAAGGGCCCGAGAGTGATCACATACGCCAGTAAAAGTTTGAGCGATACCGAAAAACGCTATTGCCAAACAGAAAAGGAAGCTTTGGCTCTAGTATGGTCAGTTGAGAGGTTTAATTTTTATTTATTCGGCCGAACATTCGAACTCGTCACGGACCACAAAGCATTGGAAACAATATTTTCTCCAACCAGTCGACCATGTGCAAGGATAGAACGCTGGGTTCTTCGTTTACAATCCTATAAATTTAAGGTTGTGTATAAACCTGGAAAGAATAATATTGCAGATCCATTATCTCGATTAGTTGTTACGAGGAAAGCAGAGCCGTGGTCTGATGATTTGGACACTGAAGAATACATCAATTATGTGATAGCAAATGCCGACCAGTCGCTTTGAAACTGGATGAAATCGGGAAACCCCTATAAGCCCGCATATGAAAAGCCCGCGTAACAAAAGCCCGCACGCCAAATTATGAAAAAGCCCGCAGCACAAAAGCCCGCATGCCATAAGCCCGCACAATTTATTTTCAGATTTAGCCCGCATATGATGCGGGCTTATTGTTTTGTTATTCACCTCATCACTTCAATTTTAAAATTTTTAAAGCCAATCAAATCGCTTGAAAGAAATATTTGTTCCGAGTAATATGGAGGGGGATGTAGTTATTCACCACACTCACCTCTTCCCCTCTTTTTTTTTTGAAAACAAGTAAAATCTCTTAAAAAATTTTTGCTCGTCCTAAAAAGAACCGATTTATTTACCATATCCACCTCTACCCCTCATTTCCCCTCCTAAATTGAAATTGGTCAATATCTCTCATTGAATATTTAGTCGTCCTAAAAAGAACGATTTTGGTTCATAGAACCACCAATACACAAAATCACTTCATTTTCACTGGATTGGGAGCAACCGCACTGCTCCAGGCATCGACGAAGAATGCGACAATTCAGAAAAATACCACTTCTTATATACACTTTGTCGAAGACATTTCGAATTGAAAATATTTTTGACAACCAATCAAAACTCTTGCAGGATATATTTTACACAACTTCCCTCTCCGTGATTCTCATGATTTCTTGCATTTTACAGATGGATTTCTGTGTGAATTCAATGGATTTTAAATGTACATTACTTCTATTTTAACACGCAATTGTTTAGGAAATAACCATAGCCCAAGTGCGGATAGTACATGTGTTGAATAGATGCTCTTACCATTGAAAAATAATAGCATTCCTCCCAATAAAAGAGAAAAAAGTTCATAAAATGGAAAGAATTTGTATACATTTGATTAAAGCAGACCGCAAATCATGCGAGTAAATGGAGTTCATATTTGGAATTATTCGCTTATTATGCGACATGATGCGCATAAATTCGCCTTATCTTTTCAATTCGGCGCTTATTTGCTTGTGTTTATGGCGCCTGCCAGACAACCAGCATATACCCTTAGCGGAGCAACGGAGTTGCGTGAGCGTGCTAAACCCTGCGGAAAGATAGTTGAAACCCTTATATCCCGCGAAGCGGGCCACTCACAACAAAAATGATGCGAGTTAAATGGCATTATCTATGAAATTTGACGCTTATTTGTAAGTGTTTATGGCGCCTGCCAGACAATAAGCATATACCCTTAGCGGAGCAACGAAGTTGCGTGAGCGTGCTAAACCCTGCGGAGAGATAGTTTAAATCCTAAGAACCCGCGAAGCGGGCCACCTAGGCAAAAATGATTACTAAAAGGATTTCCTTCTTCATTATTTTCAGAGTTTCGAATGGAAAAAAAGGATGAAAAAATGTAAAAAAAAAGAAACAAAAAAAGTGTATTTAAACAATGCAAATAAGCGCCGAATTGAAAAGATAAGGCGAATTTATGCGCATCATGTCGGGTCTATGTAGCCCGCTCGCGGAATCTTAGGATTTAAACTGGTTTTTCCACTAAATAAACGAATAATTCCAAATATGAACTCCATTTACTCGCATGATTTGCGGTCTGCTTTAATCAAATGTATACAAATTCTTTCCATTTTATCAACTTTTTTCTCTTTTATTGGGAGGAATGCTATTATTTTTCAATGGTAAGAGCATCTATTCAACACATGTACTATCCGCACTTGGGCTATGGTTATTTCCTAAACAATTGCGTGTTAAAATAGAAGTAATGTACATTTAAAATCCATTGAATTCACACAGAAATCCATCTGTAAGATGCAAGAAATCATGAGAATCACGGAGAGGGAAGTTGTGTAAAATATATCCTGCAAGAGTTTTGATTGGTTGTCAAAAATATTTTCAATTCGAAATGTCTTCGACAAAGTGTATATAAGAAGTGGTATTTTTCTGAATTATCGCAATTGTCAAGTGCAAGGTCGAGCACCTACCTGGAAACTGCCCACGTAGCATCGACAACAAGAAGGACGACGCAGTATTTTGTGCTAACTGCCAGAAGAATGGACATCCAGCGAACTACAAGGGATGCCCCAAATATAAGGAGAAAGTTGCCGAGAGGCTCAAAAACTCGCAAAAGAAGAAGGAACAACGTCAGTTCGCCGTCAACTCAGCCTCGAAAGCGATTAAAGCTGGTCTGAGTTTTGCAGATGTCGCAGCTTTAGGGAGGACAGTGAAACCACAAGGCAATCCAACAACGAAACCAGTGGTCACCAAGCCAGCAGCAAAACCAAATTTCACCGGCAAGGCTACCAATAAGCCCGCGCCATCATCAACATCAAGGAACACTGTTCCTTCCGGTAAGACTTCGTCAAACATCTTTGAGGATACTGAAAGATTGTTCGGCACTGACCTTTTAACCCTTCTCCAGAAGGCAAGAAAGGTTGTGCCTAGCAACTACGGCATCCTCGACGATAGGGCGAAGACAATTATACTGGGCAAACTTATTTGTGAATTATGTTCCCAATAAATTCGCTCAGTATCTTAACATATAATGTAAATTCTATCTATTCCACAGCCAAACGAAGTTCCTTAAGCTTATTTATTAAGTCTAAGAAACCCGACATTCTTCTCTTACAGGAAACAAGATTGAGCCCAAACAACCCATACAAGCCGGATGGATACAAGACATATCGGGAAGATAAGTCAAGTGACCGAAGTGGGACAGCGATCATCGTCAGAAACACCCTTAAGTGCCAAAAGATACAAATACCAGGACTGACAAGCATGGAAACAACAGCCGCTACCATCAAGTTGTCTGAGGTGGAAAATCTGCTGGTTATTTCGGTCTACAACCAATGCCAGGCGCCAAGAGGAAACATCATGCACGATTTAACTGTTATCCACAACATGTGCAGCACACACACCTATTGTGTGATTGGAGGGGATTTCAACGCCAGACACCAGCTTTGGGGAGACGACGAAATATCACCACAAGGGACGGCAATAGTGGAGTGGCTGCATGGTAATGCACATCAACACTCCCTAGTGGTGATTTCACAACCACTAAACACCTTTCCAAGAACACCATCGATGCTGGACTTTTTCTTGGCTTCATCGAACTTCGTCAACATCCTACCGGACTTTCGGAATTACTCCTGCCTTGCGCACGTAAGTGATTCTGATCATTTGGCTGTAGAACTTCGGATTCGACTGAACCATAGAATAATGGTGGAAAATCCTGCACCAGAGCTGCACATCAAATTCAACCGGATCAACTGGATCCAATACGAGTCGGACGTCGAAGCAAATGTGATACTGCCAGCAATGGACGAAAACCTCGGCAACAACGAGATTGACGGAGTCATCAATCACTTTGAAGCCGTAGTTAACGCAGCTGTAGACCGACAGAAGACAACCCGAACCAGCAAAGACAGATATGGGCACCTACCTCAACACATCCAAGCAATTCATGCACACAGACAACGGCTGCGAAAAAGGCTACAGAGGATTCTCCACAGAACTTGGAACACCAACAATGACGAGTATAGAAGTGTACATTCCCAGCTGGAATGCACCAACGTCATGTTTCGTCGTGCTGTGAAACACTTCAGGGACAACGAATTCAGGCAGAGGCTGGAAGACATAAAACCAGGCCCCGACGCCTTCAAGAAAATCAACTCGCTGGTTGGAAAATCGAGGTCAATGCCTGAAATCATTGAACACGGACAAGATACTGCCACCACCGCAATTGAAAAAGCCGAAGCATTTGCCACCCACTTCGAAAGGAATTTCACGGATCGACCACCAACGCACCTTCCAGAATTCCTAGAAGTAGTGGAAGCACAAGTTCACGAGGCCACAATGTCAACCGATGTCATCACGACTTTCAACACCAGGAATCCAGCAGATGACCCAAATAGCGACGAAGTCTTCACCAACACAGAAGAGGTTGGTAACATTATCCATAGCGGCAACTCAAAGAAGTCATCCGGAACTGACCAAATTTCGAACTTTTTGCTTAAAAAGTTACCAAGCGTGGCCATCCTTCTACTGACCATCATATTCAACAACTGCATTAACAACAGCTATTTTCCGAAATCATGGAAAGTAGCGAAAGTTGTGCCAGTGCCCAAGAAGACAGATCGAACAAATGTCAATGGATACCGACCAATAGCTCTCCTGTGTTGCGTGAGTAAAATTCTGGAGTCATTGATGCTGCGAAAGATCAACCAACTGTGTGCGGAGAGAGGCATAATCCCGACGTATCAATTTGGATTCAGAGCTAGACACTCTACGTTACATCCCCTACTGAAGCTTCATAGCGACGTCACCACGGGACTCAACAAAAAGGAGACAACTGTAGCCTGCTTGCTGGACATCGAGAAGGCCTTTGACAGCGTCTGGATTAAAGGACTGATCTTCAAACTAATGGAATATGGTTTTCCGCTCAATATGGTGAGACTTATTAATAATTTCCTAACAAATAGAATTTTCTTCGTACAGGTACAGAATGAGAAGTCGTCAGTCAGAAGCATCAACGCAGGTGTACCCTAAGGATCAAGACTCGGTCCGATCCTCTTTAACATCTTCACAGCTGACCAGCCAATGAATGAAGGCCGAAGCAAAACGCTTCTGTACGCAGACGACTCAGTGACCTACGCCACCTCCCTGTCTCCAGAGATAGCTGCACGAAGAGTTGAGACCCACATCAGGAATCTTTGGGACTACTATCTTAAGTGGGGACTGAAGATAAATAGCAACAAAACGGATCTTATCTGCTTCCGCAATCCTGTAACAGCGACCGGAGGACGCCGAGCATTTGCAACCCGCTGCCGTAATATTAAACTGAATCTTCCAGATGATACAGTGGTTCATACGAGAACATCAACGAAATATCTGGGAATCAACTTCAGCGAAAGATTTAAATTCAACCAGCATGCTGACATTACCCTCAAAAGGGCAAACTTTGCATTGCATCTAGTGCACCCGCTTCTCAAGAAGCGCAACGGCCTTAGCAGAAAAACCAAGCTGCTCATATACAAGCAGCTCATCAGACCAGTGATAACTTATGGTTGTCCCATCTGGTTCACAATTTCACCATCAACAATGAAGAAGATCCAGCTTTTCGAAAGGAGAATACTTCGGACCTGCACAGGACTTTGGCGAAACCCGACAACTCTGAAGTACTACTCAACGAGAAGACTCTACGAGGAGGCAGGAATCGCACAGCCGATCAACAAATTTATGATGGAACTATCAGGAAGACTCATCCAAAACCTTGCAGACCACCCAAACACAGAAGTCCGGGAATTAACCCAGCAACAAATGGAACCAAGTCATCGGTATCTAAATCCTCGCGCCATCACGGATGCTAGATTTGACGACATCATCCACAACGAAGATACTCCGTTCTACGAAAAATCGGTAAGACATTACAGGGGGTGACTTACTCCCTGTAATCAACGCTAATACTATATTTTCTTTTCTTCCCAACAGGAACAATTAGCTTTTAATTAATTATAAAATATCACAAATAGATTAAGAGTAGTCATAAATATAGTTTTGTAAAACTTTTGTAAACCTAGCCATAAGAAATTCGTCGGGCCCCTTTTGTTGAGCCGACATTTTTAATTTTAGTTATAAGTCTAGATATAAGTCAATTTGTACATATTAGATTGAATAAAAATAATTTCCTAATCGTGTAATCGTGTGAATTATCGCATTCTTCGTCGATGCCTGGAGCAGTGCGGTTGCTCCCAATCCAGTGAAAGTGAAGTGATTTTGTGTATTGGTGGTTCTATGAACCAAAATCGTTCTTTTTAGGACGACTAAATATTCAATGAGAGATATTGACCAATTTCAATTTAGGAGGGGAAATGAGCGGTATAGGTGGATATGGTAAATAAATCGGTTCTTTTTAGGACGACCAAAAAATTTTTAAGAGATTTTACACGTTTTCAAAAAAAAAGAGGGGAAGAGGTGAGTGTGGTGAATAACTACTTCACGCCATTTTCGAAGCCACAAAATATTTTCTATAAGAGTTTTGATTGGTTTACTTCAATTTCCAAAATCACAGAAAAGAGATTTCTTAAGGGGAACTTCATATTTCCCCATGACATGCGGGCTTTTGTGGTGCGGGCTTTTGTGATGCGGGCTTTTGATATGCGGGCATTCGTGTGCGGGCATTCGTGTGCGGGCTTTTGATATGCGGGCAAACGGACCCAACCCGATGAAATCAAAGAGGCTTCTGAAAAAGACATGACTATAAACGATGTTGAAACTGGACTCACAGGACCATTTAAAATATTTGAAACCGAGCTTTGTTTTGCTGGAAGTATTTTACTTCGAAGCAACCGCATTGTTATGCCAGAAAGTCTGCGAATTCGTACAATCGAATTAGCACACGAGGGACACCCGGGAATCACGGTAATGAAACGTCGATTAAGATCGAAAGTGTGATGGCCAAAAATAGATATTGAAGCGGAAAGCTTTGTAAAAAAGTGTCATGGTTGCACAATGGTTTCGGCACCACCACCACCCGAGCCATTGCAGCGCAAAGAGCTTCCTTCTGAACCATGGTCTCACCTAGCCATTGATTTCATGGGTCCGCTACCTTCAAGTCATTACCTCCTTGTTGTTGTCGACTATTTTAGTCGGTTTATTGAGGTGGAAATTATGACAAAGATTACAACACTCGAAACAATCAAAAGACTTAGAGTTATTTTCGCACGTTTTGGTCGACCTAATTTCATAACAGCTGACAATGGAACGCAATTCATCAGCACTGAGTTCAAAGAATATTGCAATGAAAATAATATACAAGTAATTCACTCTACACCATTTTGGCCACAGCAGAACGCGGAAGTGGAGCGCCAAAATCGCTCTATTTTAAAGCGCCTTAAAATAAGTCAGAATCTACATCACGATTGGCAAAAAGAGTTGCAGGACTATTTGTTAATGTATCGTTCTACGCCACACTCTACCACATTAAAATCACCGTCGGAGTTAATGTTTGGCAGAACAATTAGACACAAATTACCACAAATCAATCAGCCTTTTGTATATGACGAGGAATTACATGATCGTGACAAAACAAAGAAAGACAATGAGAAACTTTATGCGGATGAAAAACGTGGTGCTAAAGGTAATATGATAGCAGTCGGAGATTTAGTGTGGTTAAAGAATTTGGTCAATACAAACAAGATGTCAGTAACGTTCGAACCAACTGATTTCAAAGTAATTGAACGCAGTGGTTCAGAGAATGTCGTGGAAAATCTTGAAACAGGAGTACGTTATCGACGAAATGTTTCGCATGTCATACGTGTGCCAGTACAAAAAGAAAAGGAAAATGATGAAGGACTGGAACAAAGCACAGATCAAATGGACTTAAGCTACCAGCACCAGGGACCAACAACCAGCAAGAGAGCAAACTCGGATGACTTACCGCCTCGCAAGAGAAGAGCACCAGCCAAACTCCAGGATTATACCCAGTAACATTATTTATATTTACAACAAATGTTATTAGATAGTAGTTATGTTTTTCAGCAAACTTAATTAAAAAAAAAAAATATTTTTAAATTACTTTAAAATAAATAAAAACAAATATATAAAAGATAGAAAGTAAGTGTAGTATCTGGCAGCACTTTAAGTCTAAATTGGTTACCCTGGCAATACCGACCTAAATAAAGAAAAGGAATATTAAAGAATAAAAAGAAGGAAGAAACAAAGGAAAAGGGAGACACTTGTTGAAAGTTAGCCAGCAACGTGAACGGTCGCATCGGGTAGATGAGGGATTTTACAGTAGGTATATCTGCAGACATCGATTCTTCATACATGCGGTTTGTCTTTTGAACAATCTTCCCATAAACTTAAGGAACGTGAGAGCGCAGAGCCGTTTTAAGGAAAAGCTTTTTAGACACTATGCTGGTAGTGATTAATGACTTGTTCACTTTAATTATTAATTTTTCCTTTTTTTTGTTGGCTTCAAATTTAAAATTTTCTCTATTTATTGATTTATTTTGTAACCTTTTTAATTGTTGCTCCATATCTCTTATGTAACGTAGCTTGATAATATATTTATAAATATTAAGCATGTTCCCTTGTATGTATCCTGTACATGCAAAAAGTTTTTTAACTTATATGTACAGTGTCTAATTAATAATAAATAAATAAATAAATAAATAAATATCTGTGTAGCTCAAAAACAAAGTTATGGCTCCTTAAACTCCAAATTGTAAAAATTAGTTTTTCCATTTTTTATTTAAAATGCATTTTCTCAAAATGTTTACTTCATCATCTTTTGTTTTTTGTGAAACTTTTATCCTCGAAAAATTTCTGCTGATGCGTATCACGTTGTTGATACCGCTGTACTGTTGGAACTTCCTCTACAGAGTAATAGATTACACCCTTCCCGATTAACATCGGAACAGAATTATTACCAGGAGCTGCGAAACGAAAGTGGAATTTTGCCAATGGCTACTACGCACACAGGCAGATGACAGGCACTTCCTCAAATACTTTCTGTGGATTGACGAAGCGCATTTCATAAGAGATGGGATTACAAATCACCATAATTTGCACCATTGGTCAGACTGTAATCGAAGAATTTAATTACTCTGAAGAACTTCTTCAAAATATGTTGCTTATTAGGTTTGCATAAGAGGTTTCGCGTAAATGTTTGAGCTTGATTAATAGGAAATACTTAAGTGCTCTTCAACATACAGTTAATTGTCATTACTAGCTGGAGCTTTTTGGAGAACGATTGCCGGAGCTCCTTGAAGATGTTCCTCTTGTTCAGAGAAGGGCGATGTTCTTTCAACAAGATGGAGAACTTTGTCACAGTAGCTGCGGGGTAACTTCGTTCCTAAACCATACTTTTGACGAACAGTGGATTGGTCGATTGGACCCCAACCCTTGTCCACCCAGATCTCCCGACCGAACACCCATGGATTTTTTCTTCTAGGGTGCCATGAACGAAAAGTCTTATTTTAGAGAAATGTCGAGTCTGGATTCTGGAAGTGCTCCAAGAGAAAATTAGTTCCGTTTCAGAAGAGATGGGAAGAAGTTTTGCTACTCGTTAATCTACCAACCGAAATGTGTCAAACGCACCCGAAAGTCTATTCAAATGTAAGGAAGGCACTTCAAACAATTGCTGTAAACATTCTATAAACAGCTCTAAAAAGGTAATTTTCAGGAGCACAAAACAATATCTAAGAGGTTTTGAGAGTAATTCAGTAGGTACACTTCTTTTTGACCATTTTTGTCTGAAAAAAATGGCTTTTATTACTACCTCTGTTGATCGTACGTAAGAAATTTACTTAGAATTTTTGAAATAAACAAATACATTAAGATTCGCCACCGATCTTAATATAAAAAGTATTAGGATTCACTACTGTTCCGTATAAGAAAAATATTAGGATTCACTACTGGACCTAATACAAAAAAAAAATTTGGATTCATCACTGATCCTAACATAAAATATTATTTAAGGATTCGCAACTGTACCTAATATAAAATATTAGAACGCATCACTGATCCTAATACTTTACCTGTCTGCAGAAGCGTATGTTCAATTACATTCATACAAAACACTCAATATGGAGTAAAAAAAACTTTTGTTTAAACAAAAGTCTTATCTTATCAAATAAGGCCAAATTGCATGCAGTTAGCATAAGTATGTACTGAATCTACTACTACTACTACTGACTGACTCAGAAATGTTAGTCATATTTTTATATCGGTTTAAATGTTATAATATTTGTAAATTAATATATTAGTATCAGGTAATATGTATCACAAAATATTAGTATGGACCCATCCCTAATCGCGTACCTAATAAAAATATGTATTGTTCTAAGAAATAAAATAAACATGAACAAACATTTCTGATTTTTATTCTGCTTCCAACCGATACTCGATTCTCATCTAGCCTCGATTTGTACTTTTTTTTCGGATCAGTTTTGGATTCGTTTTTTGCTGAGCACAGCGAACTCACTCTCTCACAATACATAAACATGTGAGTCCGCGGCTCCTACAGTTTGCATACCCGTATGCGGAGTAGTCCATATGTCATTGACTCCGTTTGCGGACGTAAAACGGAGTCTCTTGCTTGAAGGGCTTAATCACGCAATCTGTCACACACATTGAAATCGAACATACTTGTACCCCCCTATTACGGTTAGCGAATCGAACGTTCGACTCGAATTGAATTAACATCCAAAGGTAGGCAATACTTTTAACAATAAAAACTGAAAAATGTTGTGTCATTTGATTAAATTTTTGTTTATGGACTTTTTTTTCCTTGACGTCAATGAATAAATAATGATATCCTTATAATAAGTAGAGAACAAGTAAGTTATTTGGCGTTACATAGAATGCCAGCATTACGGTACGGCGAATAAACAGTGAGATTATGTATGGGGGGAATGCTGCCCCCCTGCAACGCCCCTGCTTGGGCTCACCGTACTATGTGGGGTAGGTGCGAGGTTGGGTGTACGCAAAGTTTCTTTTGCATTTAAGGAATCTGGATTTAAAGAAACTTTGAGTTTAAAATTAGTTTTTTTAAAAACTATTCATGGAAATCACTTGAACCGACTTTTATCTTTAAAAAATGTACAATACTTAATTGTAATTGAACCTGGGGACACTTGATCACCTGGGAGACTTGATCCCTGGGTATTATTAGTATGAAAATTACCTCTGACAACATTTTGCCAATCGTACGGAAGAACTTGAACTTCAAGGGTGTGTTTTGTGTTAATAGTCGTAAAGTTCTTTTTTTTAATTTTGTTTTGTATTTTTTTCTCCACATTGTTGTTAAGTGAAGTGTTTCGTGTATATTTATTTTGCAAAGACTTTATTTTGGTAAGTATTTGTGCATATCGCTCAATAAAATATAGTTCGTTTTCCATAAAAATTTTGTCAACAAGTAAGAAACTACCAGAGGGGATACTTGATCCCATTAAAGTAAGGGAGACATGGTCCCGGGATCAAGTCTCCCAGAGTATAGGAATTTAAATTTTGTTTCATATTTTTATAATTTTGCTGTTTTTTTTATTATTAGGTACAGATTATGCCGCGAGTGTATAAGCCAAAGGAGGGTGCTAAAAAACGTGTCCCAATAGATGCCGAAAAACTGAGGAAAGCCGTTCATAGTGTTTTAGAAGGTAAAACAATTAAAGGAACAGCTAAACTCTTCGCGATACCTATCATGACACTGAAAAGGTATTATCGCAAACGTCAGCAAGCAAACGACGGAGATATAAGTTACACCCCTGATTAAGCGCAGTCGAGAATATTTTCTGTAAACAAAGAAGCATTACTTGTTGCATACCTAGAAAAAGCCAGGAAGTTACACCACGGATTGTCCACACATTCTCTAAGGTCACTTGCTTACGGATAAATAAGTTGTTCAGGAGGAAAGATCACAATGATATTCCTTGTGTTCGAATCTCCCAGACAGCAGAGAACAGACAGACGGTACTGACTGCTGGAATAAGTCCAGAAAGTGTCGCTTCAAACGACGATTTTTTCGTGGTCGAGGACCCACAGGAGAAGGTGGATTTGCTGGGCGCTTGTTTCGAGGCCGTGTATACGGTGAACAATCCTGTTCGCCGTAACCACGACATTGAGAATAGGGCTCTGGTGAGCCACTTCGATCTGCGCACCGAACTTGAGAATTGGCGATCTGAGAATAACGGATTCACCGTGTTCACTGATGAAAACCATGCTAATGCAGTTGTCGCCAATGGCCGAGATGCATCGCACTTGTTCGTGTCGAAGGATGATCTTCTGTGCATCTTCGAGACACTAAAGAATAAAAAGTCGGCGGGGATGGATGGTGTCCCAAACGTCGTATTGAGACACCTGCCTCTGGAGGCTGTAAATATTTTCACCACGCTGTTTAACAATGCGCTGAATAATGCATATTATCCGGCGCATTGGAAGGTAGCTGTGGTACACCCTATCCCGAAAAAATGTAAAGATAGGACGAACCCTGCCAATCTCCGGTCAATTAGCTTGCTTCCGAATATTAGCAAGGTCTTTGAAAAGGTTGTCAATAGAGCCCTGTTAAAGTGGGTCGAGGACAATAACATAATTCCGGACAACCAGTTTGGTTTCAGGGCGAGGCATGACACTATTCATGCCGCGTCGAAACTGGTTTCCGACATTCAGTGGAATAAATGCAAGAACCAATGCACGGGTGCTTGTCTGGTTGATTTTGAGAAGGCTTTCGACACCGTATGGTTAGAGGGACTTTTCTACAAGTTGACCAGGCGGGGGATGCACAAACCTTTGCTATATGTAATTTATAATATGCTTATGGGAAAGAAGTTCGTTGTCAAATGTGGCAACGTGACTTCGAGCAGAGTCTTTGAAATTAAAAACGGTTTACAGCAGGGGGCGGTCAATTCTCCGATCCTGTTTAACATTTACACGAGTGATCTGGTGGGTTCACTCAGCCATGCTATAGCGTATGCCGACGATTTGGTGGCATACAGATCAGGTCCTAAAATCGAGGTCATTAATATCCTTTTGCAGCGTGACTTCGATCAAATTAAGCGATATTGCGACGACTGGAAGTTGAAAATCAACTTTCAGAAGACGGAAACAATCTTGTTCAGAACACCATTGGCTGGGGCCTCTAGGGATACCAGAAAAAACTGGAAAAAATTGGCCATTATTGGACAAAATGGGCAGCCATTGGCGGTGAGAAGCGCAGTTAGATATCTAGGTATCTGGCTTGACCAGTATCTGTATTTCGATAGACATATAGTTGCTTGTCTTGCTGGGGCCAAGAAGGCTTATGCTCTAACAAGGAGACTGTTTCATAGCAGTCAACTTGACTCCAGAGTGAAGGTCATTTGCTACGTGGCCCTTATAAGGCCGATCATCGCTTATGGTTGTCCATTATGGTTTAATATAGCGCCTAGCTATATGGAAAAGATTCGGGTTTTGGAGAGACAATGTCTTAGGACCTGTCTCCGGTTGTTCCGAACGCCTGAATCCAACTATATAAAATACTATCCCAACAAGGTCCTATACGATGGGGCTCAGTTGAATAGGATTGACAATTTCCTCATTAAGGTCACTCGAAGGCACGTTGCAAGGGCGATGGCGAGCGACAATAGTCTGATATTTGGGGCTTACTACCCCAATGAAATGTACATAGAGAGTACGCTCCGGTCTGGCTTTATCCCGCCAGAGGCATTTATCCATATTGATTCAAAAGGGCTGGTACAGACGAGGGATGGTATCCCGGTCTTATACCATCGCTACCGCAGCGCGAGAGATAAGCGGCTCCTCCATGACGGGGACGTCGCCAATGCTCATGAGCTCCTCCGTTTTAGTACCGCAATATCGGAGAGGGATAGATTCGACACGGAAAAGCAATTCGCCGAATTTTGGTGGCTTGTTGAGGGGGGAGGGGTCAACATGCCCTCCCAGGACGGTGCGTTACTCTAGGTAACATCCTCTTAGCTTATAAGTTAGATTAAGTCAGCTAGGGCGTTTTTGGGAGAGGCCGGGCTCGCCAACGTGTGGTGGAGCTTCCGGGAGTTGACTGACGCTGTAAGGCTTCAGTCGGCTCACGGCGGCGCGTGTGCACGTTGACGACTGCCAGGCGCTCGGAAAGCAATTGGGATTTCGACCACTTATTGCGCCAGGCAACGAGTGCTCAGAATCCTAATTATAGTTAGAATACGTTAAGTAGTTTAAGTAAGTAGAATAGATAGTTTGTAATTTGTTTTATATAAAATCTCAATAATGATACCGAGTTTTAGTAAATTTTCTCGAGGAATATATATGTAAGATTAGTTCGTAAAATAGTTCGTAGGCCGAAAGGCAATAATTCTAAGATATAGTTAAGTTTAGAGCGTTCGCATAAGGACCAATAAATAAGAATAAGTATCCTGTTAATTTTAAGTTAGGTTTAATCATTTTTGTCTAGTATGTAAGTAGATATTTATCAATGAATAAAAAAATGAATTTCAAAGTCAAAAAAAAAAAGTCAAAGTCACTTGCTTACGGGTTTGCTGTGGCAAATAATAAACCCCCGGAGAAATACAGTAATTGGCAAAATGAAACAGCAAGCTTCGATTGGTATTATGGATTCATGAGAAGAAATTCGACACTTTCCTTGCGCGTACCTGAGGCCACTAGCTTGAGCAGGTCGACGAGCTTTAACAAGCACAACATTTCACAGTTTTTTTTGAAAATTTGAGAACTTTGATGACAAAGTATAAATTTGGTGCAGAATCAATATGGAATATTGACGAAACTGGATTGACTACAGTTCACAAACCTAAAAAAGTTGATGCTAGTAAGGGCTTGAAACAAGTGGGCAAAATAACGTCTGGTAAACGCGGTGAGGTATTACCGCTATTTTTGAACATTTTTTCCATTTGAAGTGTAAATAACTGTTCTACACAAATCTGTCGTTAAACTTTGTTTCCTGAGTTATCGTACTCTCCCGGTCTCTAAACTAACTTATGTGGTTAGTTTAAAAGACGTGTGGCGAATTAAAGCACAATCGTTTTATCTGAAGGGGGACACTTACTACAAATGCCTGTACTTTGGCTAGTTCGATATTTGGACACTGAAAGAGAAAATTGGTTGCTTATTGAAACGTTAATGTCTTAAACACGCGGTTTACCAATGATTCCTATGATGGACGCGCGCCCTTGCACTTAACCTCTCACTAGCCACAAAATAAGGACCCCCCCCCCTCTCTGGTTACATAGGCTATATACTCATGGTTTGGTAAGGTGTGGTGTATAGTTAAAAAAAGGGTCTACAGCGGCTAAACACATTACCATCAGTGCACTTATTAATAGAACGTAAAAACGGACGTCACGAGTTATTTTGAGGAATGGGCGATTTGCGATTATTTCAAAGCGACCACTGCAACACGTATCAATGTTGAGTATTGCAGTTCGGTGAAATCGATTAAGTAAGTTTGCAAATACGTCACGAAGCAATATGGCGGTTATTGACGTTGAACGAGATGAAATCAGCAAGTTTCAAATGGGCCGTTTATCATGACGAGTACTCAGACTCAGATTCATTGCCCTATTGAGTGTATATACTTCGTTTTCGTTCGCACAGTAAACGGAAACATAAACTTAATCGACATAATTGCACTTGATTGTTTTGGCTTTAGGTTGCTCTTTCCTTTTCTTAAACCTTAAAAGTTAGGTACTCGATCGCCCTAAATTGAAATTAACAATTTATATTTTTAAATTTTTTTAATTTAATAAAATTCTTTATAAGAAAAATTAAAATTATCAAAAAATCGATGCTTAAACTATTTTCTTTCGACGAAGTTTAGCCAAACTCCACCTTCGAGTCTTCCAAGGAAATAATTTCGATCCAAAAGATTATCTGTCCTAGTTTTGGGATTCAGTTTTATGTTAAAATTCTTCACAATCGTAGCTACAGCGGCCTTAGTTTGTGTCAAAGCAAACTTCATGCCCAAACAAATTCTCGGTCCTTCACCGAACGGATAGAAGACACCCATGTCTTGGAATTTTTTAGTACCTCCATTCTCAGCATCGAAGCGTTCGGGAATAAATTCATTGGGATTTGGATAGAATCTTTCATCATGATGGAAACAATAAACGGGAATCACAATAACATCATCGACTTTCACCTGTAGTGTTTTGCCATTTTTGTTTGTCAGTTCACAATTTTGGGTACACAGTTTGGTCGCAAACATTAGGGGTGGGATGATTCGAATACTTTCTGAAAATATACAAGAAGATTTATTGTGAAATAATAACTTTGCGTGAGAGTATTGATTTCTAATTCACCATAAACACACTGATCGAGATATTGCAGATTATTTAGTACTTCAAACTCTAGTTCACCCTTCTCGTCCAAATTGTTAAGTATCTCTGCGAGAAGCTTTTCTTGTGCGGCTGGGCTTTTAGAAAGCTATAATGGGAAGAATCGATAAAATTTTGTTGGAAAAGCTATCCGTAGTGAAGTAGGATATTACACATATTACACATACAAAATCCCACTGCGGATCACTGCCGATAAGAGTAGAAGTAAAAATCCTGCCACGGAGAGATTGAATGAACATTGAATGAACTTGAATGAATTTGGTTGGTTTCTTCTTATAAGTTGGTACGATTGATACATTTCTTTCTTTCGTAGAGTACTTAAAATCTCGATACAGTTTTTTGCCTTAAATGCATTTATACACGCACGCGCAAATAATAAGTGACATGCAACCGTACGGAACCTATTTCAACTCAAGACTCTAATGTCGGCTATACGACGAGTTTCTTTTGTGAACACACTCTACGAACATAGTCCCCTCACTTTGGTGTTCTTGTTTATATCCACGATTAGATCGCGTTTCTTCTTTTACCTATGCTAAGTTGGCATTTTCATTAATTGGGCTGTTCTTTACTTAGGCTTAGTTTATCAAGCCAATTCTCTCTAAGCCTTTCCTCACTTTTAAGATTAATTGGATGGATGTGGTTTACTTAGAATAAGTTTGTTTCGTAGACCGTTATTTCGTGTTCTACATCTATTAGAACAAGCCTCATAGCTCTGCACTTAGCACTTGCATGTGAGGCCGAAAGTTGTGCGGTGTATACGTGGAGAAGATGTTCATAGCTTGAACCCCTTTTAAAACGCTGGCCACTCAAGCACCATTATCTGTTAAAATATTTCATATTTTTTTATGTTTAGAACAAGCAGCATAGCTAAACAATAAAAAACTAAATGAACCTAACGGGAGAAAAAAGGTCTGCAAAAAGAAGCTTGCTCAATATAACGACGCCGTTTTAAAAGAATGCATGATGCCAAAATGCCAAAAGGAAGCATGATTGCATTGAAAATTATTTAAGTCGAAATAATAACAAAACAGAATACAAGTTCGCGAAATAAACCGCAATGCAATGAAAAATAAGTGAGTTGTTGTTTCGCAAAACAAATAAAATGCGAATCGAAACACCAAAATTCAAAATGCAAAAGCGAGTTGTACCATATGCGATATGCAGTTAAATGTCCTTGTTAGATACTTTAGAAATACCACCAACGAGAAAGACATTCAATTTGTAATAACTCAAAAACAGCAAGTCCGTTGAGCAATCAAATTTGTAATAGAAAATTTAAAATGTTGGCCATGGGTATAACTATATCTTTCGATCTCAATTTTGGGTGATTTTAATGATCAAATTTACCACCAGTCTCAGATTATTAAGCTCCAAAATTGTCCTGAAAACTTACCTGATAAAGACAATGCATTATCGCTGAAGCCGATGTTTCTAAACCGTCCAACAAAATTGTCATGGTGAGCGATGCCAGATCTTCGTTGGATAATTTTTTTTTGTCTTGAAGCTTAAGAATGTGATTTAGGAAATCGACACGATCCACCCGCTGCTTGCGGCGTATATCAAACGACGAGAACATCAAATTCATAAAGAAATCTTCGGTTTGCTTTTTGAAGAATTTTGCTTGGTAGAATTTTCTAATAGTTGGCCAAAGCCCAGCTAAAATTGACTAAAATGTGAAGATGATAGTCTGCTGGAAAAGCGTTTTTGTCATAGCCAAAATAGGAGTTGGATTGTCACTAAAACTTC
Organism: Portevinia maculata; assembly: GCA_949715645.1. Taxonomy (NCBI): domain Eukaryota; kingdom Metazoa; phylum Arthropoda; class Insecta; order Diptera; family Syrphidae; genus Portevinia; species Portevinia maculata. Next base: position 77,831,786 of record OX454526.1, on the reverse strand, counting down.
TAGCTTGGATTCCGAGCACACAATCTGTTACCATTTCTGTCGTATAACGCAGGCTAAGCTGTGAAAACAAAATGCCTTAGTTTTAAATCCATATGAGAAGGTATATAATTTGAATCTACATCTTTGGCATCGACACCATTCTTATCCACATCTAAACACTTCCTTTTTATAAAATTCACCAGCTTCCCGCAGACTTCCTGGATCACAGGGTACGCAGCCTTTACCTTAAAAAAAAACATAATTTGACTGACGCAGTTTAATAATGATTAAAATCAAACCAACCCTGCTAGGTGTGATTCCTCCTACGACTTCTTGACGTCGTTCTTTCCATTCTTCGTCACGTAAAATTAAAGGATTCTTAGTCATAAGACGGTTTTTTTTCTTATCGAGCTAAAAAAATAAACAAATAATTAATTAAATGACGTAATCGGACACAAATCAAGCAGACCTACCCAATTTGCAATTTCATTATCATGAAAATATTTAAAGTTTTTTGTAAATACATCGTGTGCTAGCTTGGGACTGACTACCATCAGCTGTGGGGAGCGAACGCTGTACACTCCAACGAAATCCTCATCATGACGAAATTCGCTGCAAATAATTGGATATAAATAAACGAACTTGAAATATCGTATCACTTCGCACTTGTAAATATCCTGCATGTCATAGGTTACACTACGCTTCTGTTGAATTAAGTTTGGAAAACTTCCATAGAAGGGTGTTGATTTGGGTCCTCTTACACCTCGTTTCTTCCAGTAATCGAAATTCCAAACGAGGAAGACATAGATTAGCCATGTGGATATTGTGATCAAAACCAAAGTCAAGAACACTACACAAACCATTTTTTAAATATTTTAGATCACTTTAGTTGGTTTGAGATACAAGCGGGAGCTCCATACGACTAAATTGTATAAGCGTTTATTTTATACATAAAAACAAATAGCTTCAGCGGTATGATATTGACATTATCAGTAAATGCGTATCAGCCCATATATATATAGTATATAAGTAAACTATAGTAACTATAGCAAATAAAGTGCACGACTGGGTCGTACGATAACTTTCTCGCTTTTATAAGAATTGGCATCGAATCACATTTTTTCATTAGCCATTTTCTATACTCGTAAAATCAGGCAAAAATTAATTGTTACAATGTTGATTACATGTAGAAAGCTATATTTGATTTGTATTAATTGCATTTGCGAATGGATAAAGTAGAAAATATTTTGAAATTTCATTTTATATTTTGTGTAGTCGCATTTAATAAGGACGTATTAGTATGGACAACATGCATAATGATGTTTAATATATGTAAAATTTTTATGAAATATATGTGACCGACACTGATCCAAATCGTATGACCGCAAAATAAACATGATGATATTCTTGTTTCAAATTATTTACACGTAATTAAACGCAAATAAATCACTTTGTCCATTATTGAGATATTGCCTTGTTTCGAAAGTATCGTTGTTATAGTCTTTTGGTAAAACCTGGGTATGCCATATTCCTAACTTTGCCCCAAATATTTAAAACACCAACAGAGATCAATATCATTTAAGCTGTTTTTTTGAAAAGCGATATTTTTAAAATTTTAAGAAGCAGTTGTATGAATTAATACTACCAATTTTTGGAGAATCTGCGTATGCAAATTTGATCCAAATTATAGACCATGCTTGATTGTCTTTTTTTTTTAATCTCTCCACGAGTTCTTAAGACATTGCCATTTTTCTAGTGTGACCTTATTCGCATCGAAATCGAATTATTCCATGTACTAACATTTACTCCAAATATTAAAAACCCCAAAAATCATCAAAATCATTTAAGTCGTTTTTAACAAAGTGATATTTTCCACAATTTTAGCAACTGTTATAAAAAAAATACAAAAAAATATTTCTAAAATCCAAGTATACATATACAGATTTCATCTATGTATTTGCATCTACATTATATAAGCCATTATGTAAGCCATCTTCTGACACTCAACCCAAGTCATGAAGACATTTAAATTAATCAAAATCGTTAGAGCCGTTTTTGAGAAGAGTAAAAATTTCACAAATTCAAAAAACTTTGTTGTTAATAAAAATTATAAAGCATATTTCCAAAATTTGTAAAAACAAATTTGTTTTACATAGTAGTATAATTCTGCCTGTACATTTTCTTCAAAATAACTTCACCCGTTTTTGAGATATTAGCATTTTTGTAAAGTACCGTTATTCGAATATTTTTGAAAAGACTGAGTGCTCCATTTTCTTCCGCTTACCTCAATTATTTTATATCTCAAAAATGATCAAAATCGTTAGAGCCATTGTTGAGAAAATCGGTATTGAAAAACCCATTTGTATGGTAGGTATGTACCATTATTTAAAATGATAGAATAAAATAAAAATGGCCGCGAGATAAAGGCTAACAAACCTTAAATACGAAGGTGGAAGTCAATCCGTCAGCCCATTGTGGCTGGAGCCTCGGCTACAGACGAACCGAGGAACGCAAATTAGGGACACACTTTTTTGGACTTCTCTTTATTTGTAGTCGCATACCTCATACTCAGTTTGAGTTCGAAATTTCAGAACGATTGCAATATATTTCTCTTTAGTATACTAAATGATACGAGAAAGTTAAACAAAATATATACATGCATATAAAATATACCAGACCAAAATGCTGATTATAGACATTCTTAGATATTTTGAAACAATTTTTTTAGTGTAATAAAAAAAGTTATACAAGGTACTTATAACTGCGGCAAATTTGTTCAAGGGAGCTAGGAATTTGACTAAAGCGGACGTATAACAAGCTTGCGTGCCAGGCCGCTAAAAAGACAGACGCTGCACTAGAATGCTGTGCAAATTTGTTCGAAACTGGGGATTCGGTCTCGCTTATTATGATCAGTATCAAGCTCTTTTATTAAAGGCGCCCTTATTACTTACGCATGAAAAATACAGGGTGTCCCAGTTAAGCAGTATAATTCTTTAAATGTAGATTTCTGAAGTTTCGCCGAACAAAAAATGGTTTGATAAGTTTATCACCCCACTCCTAGATTGGGAGGTTTAACCACTTTAAACGCTATAACTTCTAAACTATTATAGGTATAATGCACATTATTATTTTGTATTGTATTTTGCACATTATAGAAAGGCAATTTAGTAGCGCATACAAGTCTTAAACACTTTGGTTACATCTGCAGGCGTTTGTCACTGGAACAATCTTCCAATAAACTTAGGCAAGTGAGCGGAGAGAGGAAAAGCTCTTTAGACACTATGCTGCAAGTAATTAATGACTTGTTCACTTTTAATTATGTATTTTTCTTTTTTTGTTGGTCTGTTATGTTGGGAACCAGGGTCGAGCCACAGGGGCAACTTTGATACAGGTGAGGAGGACGCGGCATGCTTGTGGTTGCTCGGCTCAGCTCGTCGGACGGGGGTAGTTCTTGTCCCCTCACCATATACCACCTGCTCAACAAACGTTTTGTCCATGCCAAAAAGTTGTAAAAAGAGAGAAAAAAGAAGGAAGCTACTCTACGTAAACCACGGACGGACAAAAAAAGATAGGAAAGTGAAAATAAAAGAAAAGAAAATGTCTAAGGACATAGGCCGATACCCAAGAGAGAGAAGGGAAGGAGCACCCGAACTAAACTAGCTAAATTAAACTAAATCTAACCTAACCTAAAATTACAAGCTATGAACTAGAATGTACCTAAGCTAACTTACAACTACACTAAAACTATCTTACCCTAACCGCAACTCACTTTCCCTAAATCTCTCTTTGGTACCGGGTTCGTTATGAGCCCGAAACATGCCAGATGTTATTGGCAAGGGTTGGCCAGCCCACCCTTGTGTCTTTCGACACAACCTTAGCTCTCACTCTGGCCGATGTTGTGAGTGATAGCCCCTCGACGAACCCTCCAGTCACAATTCGGGTCAATAAGTACGTAGAGAAAAGTTCGTATGTCGTCGCGTCATGTCGTCAAAGTTTGTATTGTCCTGTTATGTCATTCTCGACCTATAGAAGGACGGCCTTCACAGCCGTTCACACACCAAATGCGAAAATCTCTACCCGCGCATATTTAAATGCACAAATAAAAACCAAAATTCAATGCCATGAAAGGCTATTTCAAAATTTAATAAAAACAAGTATGGACCATTAATATTATCTGCGTTATACTGTCCACCTAAACACACAATTAGTACTTTTCAATATTCAGAATACATAAAAACAATTGGACCACGATTTATTGCGGGAGGTGACTTCAACGCTAAAAATACAGACTGGGGTTCAAGACTAACCAACAAAAAAGGAAAACATAGGGACGGGCTACAGTCCGCTTAGGCGAACTGTTGGATACCCTATTCTTATTCCTATCCCTCATAAGTGGGCGTGACAAAAGTCTAAGTATGGTTGAATTGTTAAGAACGCTCTACATATTTTGTTATACAACATTTAAAGGATTTTATCAAAAAAAACGCTCCCTTGCTCAAACTTGGGTGTTTCAATAAAATTGTTTTATTTAATTGTGGGCGTGTCGGTAGGCGGATTTAAAAAAAATTAACACATGAGCATAAAGGGCCCCTAGAGAGTATATATTATAAATTTCAGCTCCCTAGCTCACTTTAAATTTTCAAAAAAAAATAATAATAATAATTGTGGGCGTGCCAGTGGGCGGATTTTGAAAATATTTACACATGAGCATAAAGGGCCCATAGAGACCATATATTATAAATTTCAGCTCCCTAGCTCAAACTTTGGATTTTCAAAAAAATTGTTTTATTTATTTGTGGGCGTGTCAGTGGGCGGATTTTGAAAATATTTATACATGAGCTTAAAGCTCCCCTAGAGAGTATATATTAAAAATTTCAGCTCCCTAGCTCAAATTTTGGTTTTTCAATAAAATTGTTTTATTTTTTTGTGGGCGTGGCAGTGGGCGGATTTTGAAAATTTTATGTCCCAATCAGTTTTATGGGCCATAGATCATATATAAAAAATTTCAGCTTCCTAGCTCAAAATTCGATTTTTTCCAAAATTTTGTTTTTTTGAGTTTGTGGGCGTGTCTGTGGGCGGATTTCAAAAATTCGTAAACTTGATTATTTCGGGACCCTAGAGAGTATATGGTTAAAATTTCAGCTCGCTAGGTCCAGTTTAAAGGCCTAATTTTTGCCGACGGACGGACGGACGGACGGACGGACGGACGGACGGACGGACGGACGGACGGACGGACATGGCTAGATCGACATTACTATCGATGCTGATCATAAATATAGTAACTTTTAGGGGTCTACGGGCAATATTAAGGTATGTTACAAACTATGCGTCAAAATTAATAGACCCCTAGAATAGGGTATAATAAAAAAATCTTAAAACTACCGCAAAAGAATTCAACAACTTCAAAAAAACTAAGCCTAAAATTCTGCACTTAAATTTACAAAAATTAAAAAAACTAATATTCAAATATATAAAAAAAAATTAAAAGTACTCACGGTTTTACAGTCCCCCGTTGTCCTGGTACCAGCACGACGAAGAACGTTGATGGATGATGACCAATACGGCCGATGATACGCGCACTATCAAAATTTTTAAGGGCAGAATTCACAAATAAACTCTGTTAAACTTACTCTAAACCCGAACTCAGACAGACTAACTTTAAGTTAAAACTAAAACTATGATTAAAAAACTTCAAAAGACTAAGTAAAAGAATAAAAAAGAACTAAAACTAAAAACTACGATTCAAAAAAAAAACCATTCAAAAAAGCAAAAAAAAAGGATTTCAAAAAATATAAGGCTTTAAAAAAAAATTGAAAATTAAAAATTAATTCAAGTCAAAGGGCTAAAACTATACGCCACTGCGTGTTATGGGGTGTCAGCACTTCTTGGTGCGTGTTCTTGTTGTTGCCACAAACCGGGGGGCGGAACACTACGCACTGCACTACGTTCTTTTTTTGTATATTATTGTCCTTTTATATATTATTTGTCTCACTGTTTAATGTTGTCACTTTTGTATTCTTGTTCTTATTGGTGTTTTGTTATAAATTGCCTTTGTTCACTGTGGTGATGATGGTCGTTGTTGTCTTCTATGTGGTTGCGGCTCTGTGGCCGTACAAGCTGAACCCGTTGAAGCGGTTTCGCTGGCCTCCACGGGAGATTGTCCCAGCACGGCACTTAGACGTTAAGGCCCAAGGTCAAAAGAGGGGCAGAGGTTTGAACCCCAGCCCAAAAGTGGTGGCCCAAATGCGACCCAAACCTTAGGGAAAGACTCTTAATTTTTGTTTGTTTTAATATTGAGATTTCACCTACCTCTGCAGCGACTCTATCTGTTCACCAGTCCCCTTGCTTCACCACTTGTCCAAAAATGAGTTATAACCACCTAAGTTTCAGTAATTATTTAAAATGAAATCTGACATATACATGTACCTATATACATTTTTTTTTTCCTCACCAAAGTAATTTCCACCAAATTATTTTGCCAGTGTATGGCGAAATGCACGCAATTTACTTTATAAAAAAAAACCAATTAATTCTGAGGGCACCGACCGCTCAGGAAAACAAATTTGCACAGCTGTAACCGGTTGACCGTGAAATTATGTACATACATAAGTATTTCGATCTTGTCCATCTCTTGTCTTTCTTTCTTTATCCTTCTTCTATACCCTATTCCATCCTTTCTCTTTCATCCGTACCTTCCTAATTTCCCTTTCTATTCAGCTAATCCTGGAAGGAGAAAGAAATAGTTCACCTTCCAGTCGTCAAGGTTCGTTCTTTCGTTTTGTGTGGTCAATAAAATAAATACTCCTAGTCATAAAATACCTAATCTAATCCTATTCACTAAAAATAAAATAAAATAAAATAAAAACGTATCACGATCGGCCATTACATAACACGAAATCGGAAATAGATTGGAATCGGGACACTGATTATTCCAATTAGGGAAATTTAAAGGGAAATTCGTGAAGGAAAGGAAGAGAATAGAAGAAAATGGAAGAAAAGAGAACGCGAAGACAAACTAGTAACAAGAACACAAACTGTCAAAACATATTGGTTGTCGGACGAATGGAAGGATTGCAGGTGAGGAAGTGGTTATTTAAATTATTAATTTGGATTAATTGCAGGAAATGGAGTGGGTAATTAAAAAGGTGAAGGGAAACATTAGGCGTTTTTCTTTTTTAGCCCCGAGCGGGGAACAGAGCGGGGCCTGAGCGAACAGAGCTCGCTCCGAGCTGAACGTAACCTGGGCGCTCCGAGCTAATTAAGAAACAGAATTGAGCACTGAAGTGTCATTAGATAATTTTTTTTTTATTAATTGTCAAAATAGTCAGGTTTGCTTCTGAAATTGGTGTTTGTCAAGAATTGTTCCATTTAAATTATAATTTCTAGTAAATAAACTATGGAAAAAGCATTTCTGTTGTTTTGATTTTTGTTTGCTGTCCTTCACAAAAAATGAATGAAGTCAGCCGCGTTCAGCTTTTCGCTCGATGTGCTCGGTCATTTTTAATCGAGCCCATCGAGCGAGCCCTGAGCTAGCTCTGAGATAAAAAAGAAATGCAAAGTTTGTGCTCAGAGCGCTACGAGCTAAAAAAGTAACACAGTTCTTTTTTTGACAGCTCAGTGCCCCGCTCGGAGCTAAAAAAGAAAAACGCCTATTAAGTGCACATTAGGCGTTTTTCTTTTTTAGCTCCGAGCGGGGAACAGAGCGGGGCCCGAGCGATCAGAGCTCGCTCCGAGCTGAACGTAACCTGAGCGCTCCGAGCTAATTAAGAAACAGAATTGAGCACTGAACTGTCATTAGATAATTTGTTTTTATTAATTTTCAAAATAGTCAGGTTTGCTTCTGAAATTGGTGTTTGTCAAGGATTATTCCATTTAAATTATAATTTCTAGTAAATAAACTATTGAAAAAGCACAAATAATGAATGAATTCAGCCGCGCTCAGCTTTTCGCTCGATGTGCTCGGTCATTTTCAATCGAGCTCATCGAGCGAGCCCTGAGCTAGCTCTGAGATAAAAAAGAAATACAAATTTTGTGCTCAGAGCGCTCCGAGTTAAAAAAGTAACACAGTTCTTTTTTTGACAGCTCAGTGCCCCGCTCGGAGCTAAAAAAGAAAAACGCCTATTGTCTCACTGAAGTCCGCTCACTGCAATACGGATTGGACGTCGAATCACGTAATAATCTCCATAATAGTCTCAATAATAATCTCCAGTGAAACATTTGTTTACATTTTTTTGTTTCTTTAATTTTTCTCTTTTCTTTACAGGTTTTTTTTTTGTTTTTTTTTTCTTTTTTTTTGTGTTTTCGAAAAAAAGGAAATCCAAATCCCAGAGCACTCAGACTCGATAACGGTCCATTGTACTACCAGGCAGAAATCCTCCTTTTTGGTGTAGTGGCATATGATTGGGTGGCGTATGTTGTTGTTCCCCATGGGGATTGAACCTGCACCGCACGGGTCACAAGCCAGGTACTGGAGTGTGAAGGATGGTGAACGGAATCTGGACAATGAGGGGAAAGTAGCAAAAGTGGGTCAGTGGAAATAGATCAGCTGTGCTAAAACATTTTTGTCTATTAACAGGGTCAGTGCACTGATCCGTAACAGGTCTCAAACTTCAAATTATAAATTTTCTCTATTTACGAGTATATCTATATTTCTCTTTTTTTTATTTCTTTTGTAACCTTTTTAATTGTTGCTCCATATCTTTTACGTAACGTAGCTTGATAATATATTTATAAATATTAAACATGCTCCCTAATAATAAATAAAAACATGCTAATTAATAATAAATAAATATAAAAATAAATATCTGTCTTAAACTCCAAATTATGAAAATTTGTTGTTCCATTTTTTATCCAAATGTTTACTTCATCATCTATTGTTTTTTGTGAAACCTTTATCCTCGAAAAATTTCCGCTGATGCGTATCACGTTGTTGATACCGGAAGTTGAGGGTGGGATTTTGCGTGCTGTGTAAGTTCAGCCTTCAGTCAACGTCCGCTCACTCTTCTGGAACTTCAAAGCACCGGTTTCACAGAACTCTACAGAGTAATAGATTACACCCTTGCCGTTTAAAATCGGAACAGAACTTACTACGAGTACCAGGAGCTGCGAAACGAAAGTGCAATTTTGCCAATGGCTACTGCGCACACAGGCAGATGACAGGCAGTTCCTCATATACTTTCTGTGTAAATATTCATTTAAAAAACATAGGGGCGGGCTACAGTCCGCTTGGGTGAACTGTTGGATACCCTATTCTTATTCCTATATCTCATAAGTGGGCGTGACAAAAATTTAAAGGATTTTAACGAAAAAACTAAGCTTTTGTAAATAAAAACGCTCCCTAGCTCAAACTTTGGTTTTTCATTAAAATTGTTTTATTTAATTGTGGGCGTGTCAGTAGGCGGATTTAAAAAAAATTTAAGTATGAGCATAAAGGGCACCTAGAGAGTATATACTATAAATTTCAGCTCCTTAGCTCAAACTTTGGACTTTCAAAAATAAAAAAAAAATAATTGTGGGCGTGTCAGTAGGCGGATTTTGAAAATATTTACACATGAGCATAAAGGGCCCCTAGAGAGTATATATTAAAAATTTCAGCTCCCTAGCTCAAATTTTGGTTTTTCAAAAAAAATATTTTATTTAATTGTGGGCGTGTCAGTGGGCGGATTTTGAAAATTTTATGTCCCAAGCAGTTTTATGGGCCAAAGATCATATATAAAAAATTTCAGCTTTCTAGCTCAAAATTCAATTTTTCCCAAAATTTGTTTTATTTAATTGTGGGCGTGTCAGTGGGCGGATTTTGAAAATTTTATGTCCCAATCAGCTTTATGGGCCATAGATCATATATAAAAAATTTCAGCTCTCTAGCTCAAAATTCGATTTTTTCCAAAATTTTGTTTTTTTGAGTTTGTGGGCGTGTCTGTGGGCGGATTTCAAAAATTCTTAAACTTGATTATTTCGGGACCCTAGAGAGTATATGGTTAAAATTTCAGCTCTCTAGGTCCAGTTTAAAGGCCTAATTTTTGCCGACGGACGGACGGACGGACGGACGGACATGGCTAGATCGACATTACTATCGATGCTGATCATAAATATAGTAACTTTTAGGGGTCTACGGGCAATATTAAGGTATGTTACAAACTATGCGTCAAAATTAATATACCCCTAGAATAGGGTATAATAAAAAGAGAAAATAGAGAAAAAAAGAAGTAAGACCAAAATGTCAGAAAGAATAGCTTCCATGTTAGAGTAATTGAATTGGAAGAGCCAATGTTTTACACATTTCTTAAACTTTCCAGGAACGGTTATTGACCTGATTTGAAGGGGTAGTTTGTTAAAAAGGCGGCAGGATGTTGCTTAAAAAGGCGGCATGATTAAACCAAATAAAAGTTACGAAAAGCAGTGGTACTGTGAAGAACTTCTTCAAAATATGTTGCTTATTAGGTTTGCTTAAGAGGTTTCGCGTAAATGTTTGAGCTGGATTAATAGGAAACACTTAAGTGTTCTTCTACATGCAGTTAATTCTCATTACTACATGGAGCTTTTTGGAGAACGATTGCCGGAGCTCCTTGAAGATGTTCCTCTTGGGAGATGTTCTTTCAACAAGATGGAGATCTTTGTCACAGTAGCAGCGGGGGTAACTTCGTTCCTCAACCATACTTTTGTCGAACGGTGGGTGGATTGGTCGATTCGACCAACCCTTTTCCGCCCTGATATGCGGTCATTCGTGAGAATTAGCTATAGTTTTTTTATGTAATGAATGGAAATGCTTTTTATTGAGTTTGTGAGGATATGTTAACTTTTTGTAGCTTTGTGTTTTTATACGAATATTATATTATATTGTACTAAAATTTGTTTTTCCAAATCAATTCTCATTTTAACTATTTATCCCTTGTAAGCAAATTAGTATGAATAGTTTTGGCGTTTTTAATTTGTTTAATGTCTTAGCTAACACACTGACGGCATCAGGTTTTACACGTTATATTTGCTTAACATTTCTTAATCGCAAGGGGAAAGGCAATGAAATAAAACTCCTTATTTATAATAAATTACATTGATAAAATTCTGTACAATTTAAAGAAAAGATTTAAAGCCAATCAACCATGATAACGAAATATGTAACGTCTTGACAATGGTGTTTTGATGTTTCGTTAGTTTTGTGAAGCAGAAAATGAGTCGTCAAAACAGTGAAAACGATATATTCGGACGGTCACCGGGCCCAGGTACCTTGGCTTTATGTGTTAACAAGTTCGTTTTCGTATTAAGTTGGACATCCTACCATGTGTGTAAGATGAAACATGAATACTCTTATAGTTTTCGGCCAATTGCTCAAACGAAATACCCGCTGTGAGAGGAATGTACATCAGCTTACCCTTAAGCCTGTATTCGGACGTACAGTGAAATACAAGAAAACTGTCCTTAGCCGTACAACACGAATGTGGAATGCTCTTCCCGCTCCATTTTTCCTACACATTATAATCTACAAACAATTAAAACCAACATGCATCGGCATGACCCTTATAGTGTTGGAAGACAGCGCAGGCATTTTTTGTTGAAAATTAAGCAGCAAATAGCAGTTAGGTATTGCATTGCATGATTTTAGGTGCTACTTACTATTCGAAAGAATATGATGATAGGAAAGAAGTTTGGTGCTTTTGTAGAGATTTTTTCTCCACGGGTGGCGCCTAAATTGCTTAGGGAGATCTGTATTTACGTGAGTATTTAATTTTAAAAATCTCAGTCCTGGTGGGATTCGAACGCACGACCTGCCAATCATTTAGTGAATACACTACCATAGCATCAAAGCCACCCGCATCCTCTATCTTCTAACCCTAATTTCCTTAACGCCCGCGCTGTGTAGCAATCGCATTATAATAGTATTTAAACATAGGGGCGGGCTACAGTCCGCTTGGGCGAACTGTTGGATACCCTATTCTTATTCCTATATCTCATAAGTGGGCGTGACAAAAATTTAAAGGATTTTATCGAAAAAACTAAGCTTTTGTAAATAAAAACGCTCCCTAGCTCAAACTTTGGTTTTTCAATAAAATTGTTTTATTTAATTGTGGGCGTGTCAGTAGGCGGATTTTAAAAAAATTTAAGTATGAGCATAAAGGGCACCTAGAGAGTATATACTATAAATTTCAGCTCCCTAGCTCAAACTTTGGACTTTCAAAAATAAAAAAAAAATAATTGTGGGCGTGTCAGTAGGCGGATTTTGAAAATATTTACACATGAGCATAAAGGGCCCCTAGAGAGTATATATTAAAAATTTCAGCTCCCTAGCTCAAATTTTGGTTTTTCAAAAAAAATATTTTATTTAATTGTGGGCGTGTCAGTGGGCGGATTTTGAAAATTTTATGTCCCAAGCAGTTTTATGGGCCAAAGATCATATATAAAAAATTTCAGCTTTCTAGCTCAAAATTCAATTTTTCCCAAAATTTGTTTTATTTAATTGTGGGCGTGTCAGTGGGCGGATTTTGAAAATTTTATGTCCCAATCAGTTTTATGGGCCATAGATCATATATAAAAAATTTCAGCTCTCTAGCTCAAAATTCGATTTTTTCCAAAATTTTGTTTTTTTGAGTTTGTGGGCGTGTCTGTGGGCGGATTTCAAAAATTCTTAAACTTGATTATTTCGGGACCCTAGAGAGTATATGGTTAAAATTTCAGCTCTCTAGGTCCAGTTTAAAGGCCTAATTTTTGCCGACGGACGGACGGACGGACGGACGGACGGACGGACGGACGGACGGACGGACATGGCTAGATCGACATTACTATCGATGCTGATCATAAATATAGTAACTTTTAGGGGTCTACGGGCAATATTAAGGTATGTTACAAACTATGCGTCAAAATTAATATACCCCTAGAATAGGGTATAAAAATCCCTTTAGTGCAAGGTCATTAAAAAAAATTGGCTCCAGGCGTGATCATTGCTGTCATAAAACCTTACAAGCTATACAATATTTTCATTTATTTGTTTTTAGACTGGAAATCGATTTCATTTGATAAATTTTCTTAATTACACAAAACAAAACTGCAGAAACTAGAAAAGTATAAAAACTTCAAAATCGAATCTTTGACTATTTTCTTTCTACGAAGTTCAGCCAGACTCCACCTTCAAGTGTTCCAAGAAAATAAACTGGATCCAATAAATTATCAGTCCTTGTTTTGGGATTCAGCCTCATGTTAAAATTCTTCACAATCGTAGCTACAGCGGCCTTGGTTTGTGTCAGAGCAAATTTCATGCCCAAACAAATTCTCGGACCTTCACCGAACGGATAGAAGACACCCATGTCTTTGAATTTCTTGGTACCTCCATTCTCAGCGTCGAATCGCTCCGGGATAAATTCATTGGGATTTGGATAGAATCTCTCATCATGGTGAAAGCAATAAACAGGAATTACAATAACATCATCGACTTTCACCTGTAGTGTTTTGCCATTTTTGTTTGTCAGTTCACAGTTTTGGGTGCATAGTTTGGTTGAAAACATAAGGGGTGGGATGATTCGAATACTCTCTGATAAAAATATATAATATGGAAATATTAGAAAAATGTTTTATGCAAAATTCTGAAACTCACCATGAATGCACTGATCGAGATATTGCAGATTATTTAGGACCTCAATCTCAAGTTCACCTTTATCGTTCAAATTGGCAACTATCTCTGAAAGTAGCTTTTCTTGTGCAGCAGGGTTTTTAGCTAACTGAAATGAGATTATATTTTAATACAGCTTTAAAAAATAACAATAATGATTTAGAGCTAACAGCTCATGGTACTGGCTTCTTTGAGCATTCGTGAGTGCAAAATTATAGTTGTGGAACGCATAAATTGATCTACAGTTGTACGCGAACTCCGAACAGACAATGCAACAAGCTACCCACGACATTTGCACTCGAACTGTGTCACCTTATCCTTTTGTTAACAACCTGGTTACCAATGTTATTTTAACACTAGGCCAAAGTATTGAAACTAAATTTCACAACATCCTTCGATCTTGAGGTGAAGGTACGTAAACTATCTAGCTCCCGGCCTCCTGCTAGGATTCGCATTTATCGCTAAAGCGCCGTTTTTGAGACCACTACTCACGAGACCTGCAGACAAACCTGTTTTGTTGAGGAAGTCAATGTTTTTCTGATACCTATGCCTGAGACGTCCAAAAGGTCATCAAAGAATGGATTGGTTAGTATGCAGTTTGTAGTTTTGACTAAACCGGACATCCGGAAAGTGAATAAGATAAAGTCTCAATCTCCTCACTCTCCTTGCTGACGGGATACCGGGTTTGGCTGAGTGCGTGCCAATCTAGTGGCATTTGCTCGTTTTCTTTGAATGAGGACATAATTCTATATTTATGGTACATATTTGGGCGACATTAACCTGGAATAACGCAGTTCGATAGATAGGTACGCCGTACGCCCAACTTGACTCTTATTTCGAAATGAAGATTTTTGTCTTCACGGAACCTAGGTGTGGGTAGAGTCCCTCCACAGAAGATTAGCACAGAGTAGTTCGTCGGCTGCCTCATTCCCCTCAATGTTCCTATGGCCGGGAACCCAGATCTTGAGGTATATCTATTTTCTCGTTCGTCTTCGATTATAGGTGTTCTCGGCACATTATCTGGTATAGCTGCACTGTAATTTTCAAAGGATAGATCATACGAACACCATCAAAAAGGCATCATGAATTAAATAATTGCAACAACACCAGCATTTGGACTTGTTTTATCAGTTAGACAGTTATCCGAAACCGGTAGGCCTGTCGATACTTCTGTCATTAAAAAATCGGCAAGAGCTCTGCAGATATATGCATTCTGAAACAAAATTATACATCAACCGGTTCTGATAACATTTTTCGTCAAGCAGACCATTAATATGCTATACGTGGACTTCCAACTCCACACATGTGCAAACATAACTAGCACTAATGTCGCGTGTTAAAAAAAGAAGGCAGATCTTTCACTATGTGCTATCCAGCGTTGCCATAAAAAAGTTAAAGAAATTAATATTAGGTCCGTTCGCGAACTAATATGCAAACGTAAATTTATATAAACTTTCGTGCAAAACTACACAAACGCGTTCGCGTACTGAGAAAATGGTAAAAAGATGAACGAAAGAAAAATGCACTTTCGTTAATTTTTCTTCACACAGAATTTCGGCTGGTAAGAAAATAAAAACTGTCAAATGATGAAATCCTATGGGTTTGCCAGCAAAAAAAACAGCTGTTGCTACTTTTCAAGCCAAACTAAGACGTTTTTCAACTTTTTACACAAAAGCGTTCGCGTACTTTTCTTAGAAATGAGAGGATTCTCTCACGATTTTGGAGATTTAACACTTTTCATTTTTCTACACATAAAGTACGCGAACGGACCTATTAATATATGTGGATAAAATTCTTGCAAAATCAGAGAAAAACATAGGGAAAGGCTACAGTACGCTTGGGTGAACTGTTTTTTTTTTTTTTTAATTGTGGGCTTCCTAGCTCAAACATTAAATTTTTTGTGTGTGGATTTCAAAATGTTAGCTCCCGAGCATTTGGGAGGGTCTCAAGACCATATATATTAATAATTTCAGCTCTCCAGCTCAAAAGTCGATTTTTCGATAAATTTGTTTTTTTTTTTTGAGTGAGCGGATTTTAAAAATTCACTTGATAATTTAGGTCCCCTAGAGAGTATATGGTTTAAATTTCAGCTTTCTACCTCGAGTATAAAAGCGTTATTTTTGCCGACGGAAGGGCGAACGGACATAGTGATCACTGATCAGAATATAGTAACTCCTAGGGGTCTACGGGCAATATTAAGGTATGTTACAAAATATGAGTCAAAATTAATATCCTCTTAGAATAGGGTATACCAATTATTGCAAAACTCCCTCTTCTATATTATATTTACATTAAACCCAGAAACTAATTAAAATTAAAAATAAAGTAGGAATTAAACTTCTTTGAAAAAATAAATAAAATAGGAATCAAGTCATTTTTTTTATTTATTATTATAGTTATACTCGAAATAACCTTCAATTTATCATGTTAACCTCTATGATAGAGTCGATTATAAAGCTATGAATATACCAATTATTTCATCTTCTGATTGAAGTGGCGGAATACCAATAGAATAATATCCACCCGGCTTTCACAAATCACAATCCCCTTGCTGTAGGATTAAATCTTTTTACGTTGCTGAAATATTCATTTATTTATATTTAACCCAGATGAATTTATTTGTATTTAATTTTGTTAATTTATAATAAATAAATACTTATTCATATAAGCAATACGTCCATAGTCAAACACTTCACAAAATAAAGAATCGTTAGACTGTCATAGGTCGCAACACATTCCATTTGTATCCACCAGGTACCACATGGCATCTTTTCAAATCGCCAATATTGGAACGCACTGAAACGCATACTTTAAAAAAAACCGTTTTATTGAAGAACTCAATCGCAAAGTATGTAGTGAAAGTCGTTTTGAACAATTTCTATATATTCTGCCATGCCCACTTTTAAGGGGCTGTTGTTTAACAAAAAACTTTGTTTTTTTTCAGAATACCCTTTAATTCTCCCATACTTAGATCTTTTCACACCCACTTAATGAGGGATAGGAGTAGGAATAGGGTATATAACAATTCGCCCAAGTAACTCTTTCCTCTGTTGCTTTTTAAGTTCAGAGCAGAGCCTGAATGATTTCGTTTTAGCTCAGACTCATCTGAGCATTCAAAATGTATTTCTTTTTTTCCGTTCAGATTTTGATCAAAGCGCGAACACTAGTAAGCGTCTAAGTAAAAAAATGGAGCAGGGCCAATCACAGACTGGGAAGAGAGAAAAGAAAGGAAAAACAAAATTGTAGTAGCTTGTTTATAAGCATAAATATGTAATCAATAATACAAGATTCCTCTTGAGAACGTCTGACAAACATCCAAGAGTATCAATTGTCATGAGAAGCTTCTCAAAAATTTGCAGTTCGGATTCGGCGTAAAATTGACTTCGCACAAGAACCAACCACTTTTTTTTTTTAATATAAGATTCTTTGCCATTTTTCTTGTAAGGTACACTATAAGTATTTTCTTGTCCAATACTGTCCTCTTTTATAACTATCAATGTGCATAGTCAGTAGTAAGCAAAAGCAATGGACGACGTCACTTTGTCGCGAACCTCTGAAAGATTACAATAAGTATACACAAATATGTAAAATGATAGTTGATAAACTTTGAACTTCAAATTAAGTATAAAAGGGGTTTACAGATTCATTCTCAGGAACCTTTGGGACTACTATCTTAAGTGAGGACTGAAGATAAATAGCAGCAAAACAGATCTAATCTGCTTCCGCACTCCTGTAACAGCGACTAGAGGACGCCGAGCATTTGCAACCCGCTGCCGTAATATCAAACTGAAACTTCCAGATGATACCGTGGTTCATACTAGAACATCAACGAAATATCTGGGAATCAACTTCAGCGAAAGATTTAAATTTAACCCGCATGCTGACATCACCTTCTCAAGAAGCGCAACCGGCTTAGCAGAAAAACCAAGCTGCTCATTCATATATAAGCTGCTCATCAGACCAGTGATAACTTATGATTGTCCCATATGGTTCACAATATCACCAGCAACAATGAAGAAGATCCAGCTATTCGAAAGGAGAGTACTCCGGACCTGTACAGGACTTTGGCGAAACCCGACAACTCTGAAGTACTACTCAACAAGAAGACTCTACGAGGAGGCAGGAATCGCACAGCTGATCAACGAATTTATGATGGAACTCTCAGGAAGACTCATCCGAAACCTTGCAGACCAATCAAACACAGAAGCCTAGGAATTAACCCAGCAACAAATGCAACCAAGCCATCGTTACTTAAATCCTCATGCCATTACGGAAGCGAGATTTGACGACATCATCCACAACGAAGATACTCCGTTCTACGAAAAATCGGTACGACATTACAGAGGGTGACTTACTCCCTGTTACCAAAGCTAAGCTAAGAAAAAGAATATATTTGTTCCCAACAGGAACAATTGGCTATTAAATAATTTAAGAAATATCATAAATAGATTAAGAGTAGTCGTAAATATAGTTCTGTAAATCTTTTGTTAACCTAGCCATAAGAAATTCGTCGGGCCCCTTTTGTTGAGCCGACATTTTCAATTTTAGTTATAAGTCTACATATACGAGTAAGTCAATTTGTACATATTCGATTGAATAAAAATAATTTCCTAATCGTAAGATCGTACAGATTCATTCGTGTTCTAGCAGTGAGCCAGTAAAGGTAGTGCTAACCTATTTGGACCTACGTGATCTTAATTGATCCTTGGACCGGTAGCAAAGCGGTAGTATCGTCTGGATCTCTGTGATCTTGATTGATCCTTGAACCAATGATACTACTGTGAAGCATAACATTGACTTTTTTTGTTCTCACTGTTATTGAAAAGTAATTTTAAATGCTAACGCTGTTAATTTTAGTGAAGTAAAGTAAAGTCTTTGAAGTGAAGTTTTTTTCAAAATAAAGTATTTACAAAAAGAATCTCAAACACTACCAAATCAGAAACAAATTAAAGAACGGTCGAGGATGTTCTGAAGGAGAAAGTTATATGTACCAATAAAATAATTTTTATTTAAGAACAAAGCATAATTTCTAAATCATTGATAGCTGATCGCGCAAGTGTGTTTCATAAGTAAATCAAAATGTTCTATGCGCGCTCAGCTCAGAGTATGCTCCGAACTAAACCAGAAAACGCCTTAAGTGATCCGTAACCGAGAGACCTGGCAGTGCCGATACTTTTCGAGTTCAATGAGTCAAACTCCACAGACGGGTCTGAAGGAATGCAATTACCTAGATCATAACCCCGAGTCGAAAAAAAGTCTGGAAATTTTATAAATTCCAAATTATCAATATCAATTTCGAAAAAATTCTACCGAACATTACATTATACCATTTCGAAGTTCCGATATGCATTTTTCAAAGAATTTGTTTGTTAGTATTTTCTGTCACCCTGAAAGTTTTATTTCTGATTTGGTTCAAATGCGCACTTACATATATTGCTATGTCAATATAGGTTTACAATTTGCACTGCAATTTTTACTGGTGATTATTAGATTGTTTAGTGTGAAAACTACTAACCTGATAAAGACAATTCATTATCACCGAAGCCGATGTCTCGAAACCATCCAATAAAAATGTCATCGCGTGCGATGCAAGATCTTTGTTTGCCAATTTCTTCTTATCTTGCAGCTGAAGAATGTAATTCAGGAAATCGACACGATCCACACGTTGCTTACGTCGTATGTCAAATGCCGACGCCACCAAATCGACAAAGAATTCCTCGGTAGTCTTTTTGAAAATATTTGCTTTGTAGAAATTTCTAATACTTGGCCATAGACCAGCTAGGAATGCATAAACCGCAAAGCGGATAGTCTGCTGAAAAAGTGTTTTTGTCATTTCCAGAACTGGTGTTGGATTTTCACTAAAACTATCAGCATTCACCCCCAGCACACAATCTGTAACCACTTCGGATGTATAACGCAGGCTAAGCTGGAGAAAGACAAATCATTAGTATTAGTTTCTTGAGAAAGTATTTGATTGAAATTTACATCTTTGGCGTCGACACCATCTTTGTCTGCATCTAGGCACTTTTCTCTTAGAAAACTAACCAGCTTTTCGCAGACTTGTTGGGTCACAGGGTACACTGCCTGCAGATATTTCTTGACGTTTTTCTTTCCATTCGTGGCCACGTAAAACGAAAGGATTCTTACCCATTAAAAGGTTTTTTTCTTTATCAAACTAAGAACAGCGAATATTTGTATTATTTGTAACAGTTGACACAAATTCAGTGGGCCTACCCAGTGTGTAGCTTCATTGTCGTGGAAATTCTTAAAGTCCTTTACATATACATTGAGAGCCAGCTCGGGGCTGACTACCATCAGCTGCGGGGTTCGAATGTTGTAGATCCCAACGAAGTCCTCATCATGGCAAAATTGCCTGCAAATATGCTCAGTTAAGATAGGTTCAAAGATGTAATTACTTCCTACTTATAAATATCCTGCATATCGTAGGCAACACTACGCTTCTGTTTTATCATATTTGGCAAGCTTCCATAGAAAGGGGTAGGTTTGCGTTCTTTAATGCCTAGTTTCTTCCAGTAACCAAAATTCCAAATGAGGAAGACATAAATTAATCCGATGAGTGCTGTGGTTAAACTCAACGTCAAGAACAGTGCGAAATCCATTTTGAACCGATTTATAAATCGCACTAATCACTTTAAGAAACGAACTATGACTGAATGTGGTGGGCATTTGTGTTGAATGCATGAGTGGCGAGTACGTTACTCAGCTAAAGCATCGACATTATTAGTGATTAGGTACATAGGTATCTGTCTGGGAAGTGCAAACTTTTAGATTCTATCTTTAAAGTGGGCATTCAATTGATAGTATTACAACTTTTTTATTGGTGTTCATTGCATCATACTACATTTGGGTACATTTGGGGGTTAAATTTATTTTGATGCTGAATTTGTTTATTAACGAAGGGCGTTATCAAATGATTGTGTAATTTTATGTTAATTTTGTAATAAATTTAAATTTAAATTTAAATGTCTATGAACATATTGGAACAATAAATTCTTTGGTAATTAAATTAAATGACAAAACAAAACATACCTACGTCAGCGATTGCCATGAACACCTGACATACTTTTGCTTCAATGTGCGATAGTCTAAATAAAATGTATATGTATTGCTCTTCTTCAATCGGTAAGCAAGAGACCCAAAGGGATCTATGCGTTAATATTCCATTCCGATAAGTCCATTTAGCCTTAAGTGTATCTTCTTCGATTTTGATTTTGAATTTTTAAGCTTAAGGCAAAATAACATTCAAAAGTCGCGCGATTTCGCGATTTTGCTCGTAAAAACTTTATAATAATCTACTATTACAATTGTAACAACCTTAAAACCAATTTTAAGCGATTATTTTGTTAGTCTAGTTAATAGACTGGGTAATCAGAAAAGGAAAATAACTTGAAAGCGTCATACGTAAGGCCATATTTCAAAATATGTAATACAAACGCCTCCTGAAAATTACGCCATATTATTTGTTTTCTTTTTTGAACAAACAACATAAATCTCTTTTCCTAAAAAACTAATTAGGAAAAAATGACAAAACAATTCTAATAATATACCAAACATTGTACCTACACCAAACCCGTTCGCAATCTTTTGACTTTCGGAAAGCAAATTTTCAAAGGCTTTCTGATGAAATTAACAGCTTTAATTTTAACCTTACTGCCTTATCTAATATTGAAGATGCAGTAGGTTCTTTTTATTCTCTGATGGATAACTGCATGAAAAAAGTGATTCCTGTGAAATCCTCTAGGAATCTGAAAACGTCCCACCCCTGGTACACTAAAGAGCTAAAATCGATACGAAACAGACGTAATAGGGCTTGGAAGAACTATTTAAAAAGTCTCTGCCATTCAGATCTTGAACTCTATTTTACATTATTCAATGAATTCAAATCTTTATCCTGCAACTTATATATTGACTATATAAGTAAAATGGAATGCTCTTTAAAATCGAACCCCAAACTTTTTTGGGGTTTTGTCAATTCTAAGAAAAAAACTGATGGTTATCCATCGAAGCTTACTTACAATAGTTCTACAACTGCTGATTCAGTAGATGCAAGCAATATGTTTGCAGATCATTTCAGTAAATCATTTAGGGGGACCCCTCTTCACATTGATGATCAATATTTTAGTTATCTAACTAGCTGTTCCCAAATAAGTTTTAGTAGTATCTCATTCGATTTGGAAACAATTTTAAAATGTATTTCTTCTCTCAAGAATGATTATTCATCAGGTCCTGATGGCATTGCACCGATCGTTCTTAAAAAATGTAGTCATGCAATTGCTCCATATCTTATGTATCTGTTTGAATTGTCCATCAGTACTGGTAAATTCCCTAATCTATGGAAAAGTGCTTTTATCACACCTGTATTTAAAAAAGGCGAACGTGGTGATATCACTAATTATAGGCCTATTTCAAAGCTTTCGTGTATCCCTAAGCTTTTTGAACAAATTGTTTGCGAAAAGTTAATATTTCTTTGTCGCAATTTAATTTGTAATGAACAGCATGGATTTGTAAGAAACAGATCCACTGTCACTAATCTGTTAAGTTTCTTGCATGATTGTTCTAATACCTTAGAGAATAAGGACGAAATGGATTGCATATACACTGACTTCTCTAAAGCTTTCGACCAGCTGTCCCATGAAATAATCGAGTTTAAGCTCAGGGCTTTTGGCTTCACACCAAGTTTCATAAAATGGGTTAATTCATACCTTAGATCAAGGGTTTATCAAGTGAAATTTAGAGGATCGCTATCCGTATCTTTCACAGCGCAGTCTGGAGTTCCCCAAGGAAGTCACCTCGGACCAATATTATTTATACTTGCCATTAATGATGTTAAGGCATGTATAAATCACTGTAATATCCTGATCTACGCTGATGATATGAAAATTTATAAATCTATCACTAGTCAGCAAGACAGAATGTTTCTTCAATCTGACATTAATAGCTTCGCCAATTGGTGTGATAAAAACGGTTTATCCCTGAACCCAACTAAATGTCAACATATGACATTCTCTAGAAAGAATATCCCTTCCACCTTTCAATACTCTCTGTCTCAACATATTCTTTGTAGTGTTGATAATTTTAAGGATCTTGGGGTTTATTTCGACCCCAAACTGGATTTTGCTAAGCATATTAATTCTATTATTAATAAATCTAATTCTATGTTGGGCTTCGTAAAACGGTGGGCCAAAGAATTTAATGACCCTTATGTTTCTATGTCATTGTACAATTGTTTTGTCCGTCCGATTCTAGAGTATGCCTCTCAAGTTTGGACACCGTTCTACAACATTCATTCAAATCGAATAGAGGCCATTCAACGTAAATTTATTCGATTTGCACTTAGAGGACTTCCATGGGATGATCCATTTAACCTTCCTCCCTACAGTCAACGTATCAAGCTTCTTCAAATGTTACCCCTTTCTCAACGAAGGCTTAATAGCGATATCATTTTTTTTACAGCAGCTTATATCCGGTCAAATAGATGCACCTGACTTGCTGTCGTCTATTGGCTTTAATTTTCGTGGTGGTGCCCATAATTTACGCAGTGTTGAATTATTGTTCAGCCCCCATCATAGAACGAATTATGGAAGGCATGAGCCTATTAGTCGCATGAGTAGAATCTATAATCTAAATGATCATGTGATTGACTTGCATGTTAGTAAAATTAAGCTAAAAAATATTTTGCGTAATAATGCTTTAATGTCTTAATTGTTTGCATTATTTTGTGTCTGTGTTAGTACTCGTATTTTATAGGTACATAATTATTGTATTTTTAATTGTTTTGTCCTTACTAACACCTGCACTAAATGATGAGCCAGTGAGAGCACTTTTAGTGCCGGCAATTTCTGCTCGTGATAGTTGCTTGCTTTAAGCACTCCACGACACTGAGCTGATAGTGTATTAGAAACCCACCAAATCCGGCAGTGACCCCAACCAAGGGGGGTAGCATGGCTCCCCATATACATTGCACTATTTATGGGATCTGCCATAGATATCACAAGTAGATCCCATAAACAGTGGCCTAGTTTCTGGCTCTTTTTCCAGACAGGTGGCCTTATTTCCTATTGCTATGGAGTGAAGACTAAATTTGCCCGGAAAATATTATCCCACACTTCATTTGCCCGCAGGCCAATTTATGATATTGCCCGAAGGCCATTAGTCTGCAGTGGAAATAAGCCCGAAAAATTTGCGGGCAATTGTTTTGTTTTCTACTTTTAATTCAGCGCTTCCCCTCTATCGAAATATTGCAAAATCTATGATAGAAACCATTGTTCCTCCTGAAAAGAACAATGTAAAGACTATATTCAACACATTCACCTTTTCACCTAATTTTTTTTGAAACCAAGCAAATTGTCTTAAACATTTTTTGGTGGAATTAAAAAGAACGATTTTACTCACCACTACCCCTCCATGTTGAAAATGACTAAAATTATGAGTTTTTGTACGTCCTAACAAGAACGTTTTCACCTCATCTTTAGAAGACGATTTCAACATTTTGTCCAGCACTTTACACTTCACTGATATTAGTTAGAGGAGCAACCGCACTGCTCGAGGCATCAACGAAGAATGCGACAATTCAGAAAATTTCTATTTCTTATTATGCACTTTGTCGATGGTGTAAAACCTTTCTTCTCCGTGATTCTCATGGTTTTATGTATGTTAATAAAAAAGGATTTTTATGGGAATTCATTGGAATTTAAATTAACATTTCTTCGATGTTAACACGCAATTGTCTTGGAAATAACCTGATCTCAAGTGTGCGTAGGTACATGAGTTAAATAGTTGTCTATTTATAGGAAGAATGATACTATTCCTCACAGTAAAAGATGAATATGATGCGAATATATGGTATCTTTGGAATTGGGCGCTTATGTCATACTGTTTATGGCGCCTGCCAGACAACAGGCATATACCCTTAGAAAGATAGTAAACTGAAAACATCGCCTTAAGGTTGGTGGGATTTTGCCATTAAACTTTGAATCTAGGATTTAGGTCTAACGTTGAAGTCGAAGTTCTGTTGAAGTGCTAATGTGTTCCATCCCATTAAAAAGCATTGGTTCTAAAACGTGGGGCATAGTTGTCAAAGTCGAAGTCAAGTTGAAGTGTTGATGTGTTTCTACTATAATAGTAGATCGCGGTCATGTTGTCCATTAGTGTTTTTAAAGAAATACGGAAAATGTAATATTCCGTCCGCGTACTACTATGCACACGTAAATTTATATAAGCTTTCGTGCGAAACTACACAAATGCGTTTGCGTTCTGAGAAAATGGTAAAAGGATGAACGAAAGAAAAATGTACTTTCGTTAAATTTTCTTCACACATAGGTCCGTTCGCGTACTCTATGTGTAGAAAAATGAAAAGTGTCAAATCTCCAAAATCGAGAGAGAATCCTCTCATTTCTAAGAAAAGTACGCGAACGCTTTTGTGTAAAAAGGTAAAAAACGTCTTAGTTTGACTTGAAAAGAAACAACAGCTGTTTTTTTTTTGCTGGCAAACTCATAGGATTTTATCATTTGACAGTTTTCATTTTCTTACCAGCTGAAATTCTGTGTAAAGAAAAATGAACGAAAGTACATTTTTCTTTCGTTCATCTTTTTACCATTTTCTCAGTACGCGAAAGCTTTTGTGTAGTTTTCCACGAAAGTTTATACAAATTTACGTTTGCATATTAGTTCGCGAACGGACCTATAATTTCAGCTGGTAAAAAAATGCAAACTGTCAAAAAACACAGCGGTTGCTCTTTTCAAGCCAAACTTTGATGTTTTTCATCTTTTTACGTAAAAGCGTTCGCGTACCTTTCCTTGAAATGAGAGGATTCTCTCTGGGTTTTGGAGATTTGATAGTTTAAATTTGTTTACACATAAAGTACGCGAACGAACCTATAACAATAGCATAATGGGAGTGACAGATGTGAGCAGATTCATTTAGTGAATGGAGGCGTTCAGCGGTTTCCGTATATAAGTGCAGTAGCAACGTTATTTTAAATAGATTTCATTCGTTCGACTTCAAACCCATAAGGGCCCAAATGATATTTTGGATGGAAAATGTAAAGAAAAATTCCAAAATATATATTAACCGGGACAAAAGCCAAATCTTCCGGGACGTCGGGACAAGTACTTCAAACTGGTATTGTCCAGATCAAATCGGGATGCATGGTAAGCAGGGTTAAACCTGAAGATAAACTTAGTTTTTAAACGCGGTTGAAGTTTAATCCGATTGAATTTAAACTGAACTTCAGTGACCAGTGACCAGCTCACAGGAGGCTGAGAATGAAAAGCGAGTGTAAATAAATAATAATATTAAAATAAGTGAAGTGAAATAAATCAAATAAAAATAGTTCTCCTCTTTTTGTATGCTTTATTTTCATATTATTTTCACAAACACTACTGCTGTTCTCGACGACGACGACTCATCCCAAGACAATTCGTGTAAATTGAGAAACGTCAAACATTTGCGCAGTGATGCGGCATCACTGCTTATTTGCGATGCTGATGCGATGCACAGTTTAAGCTGATGCGTTGCTGATTGAATATGGCATTTGAGTTTTAGAACGCATTGTTTAAATCAAACATTTAAAATGGAAGTTTTGCTAACAAAAATATTAGTCGATAACTTTGATCGTAAAGACGATAAATTTAGTTTTAATATGTGTGAAGCAAGAAGAAAGAGGTCGAAACGCATACGGACTTTAATTAGCAGATTTAAAAGCAGGAAAATTCCTTAGATTAGAGACTATTTCAAAGTTCTAGAAGAATATCCAGACGATGTATTTCAAAATCATTTTAGAATGTGCCGCTCCACCTTCGATGTAAGTTCACTAATGATTTAACTTTTCTAAATGAAAACCAAACCATGTTTCTAGGATTTGCGAAAATCATTAAATCCTTTTTGGACACCTTCTTATACACCTTCTTATAGTATCTATCAATTAAAATGCTTGTTTACTTACTTTTCTTTCTCTTCCGACATTTTTCTTGTTTTTTTTCCGGCGAATCAACAGCGCATCAGATATTTCTGTGATGCTTTTTTTTCGTTATGTTTACGCATCAGTTTGATCAACTTTGCAATAATGAACACTTGACGTTGAAAGTGATGCCAATAGTTGCGTTAATGAACACTTTGCAAAGCATCATGAGCATCATGATGCCAGTGATGCGTTACTGAATTTACACTTCATCACCGGGCAATTATTACCAGGACAGCCATTCCAAGACAACCCAACCCAATTAGAGTATACTTATGCTAAAGGAAAAGAAGACACCTTCAAAAACCTCGACAAATAAAGTAAAAGAAAACTATTTATAGGCTAAAAAACATATATGTATATATTTAAATATTTGACTGAGATACAATTCTATAGAAACTCTTTTAACATATGCACATATAAAAAACAAATATTCGTTTTTAGTAACGCCGAAATTTTAACTTAAACCTAAAAAATGTCATTACCATGGCATGTCCCCAGCTGTACCTTCCTTCAACAAATGCATTTTATTTGTAAAATGTAAGCCGGTTTGCAAATTTTATTGATGAAGCATTGAAGAAGAAAGAACAATAGGGACTGTGGTCCAGTCAATTTATTTTTAGAGAATATTCAAAGTTATTTGAAAATTATTTAGTGAGTGACAAAATTGTCATTTCCGTGACAAAAAATAATTCTTTATAAATTTTGAATTTAACGGCCGCAGAGTAGGCTGCTGATTTCACATTAATAACGGGACCTGAAGCCATGTTCTGTAACTTATGCGAAAACTTTTCGCATCGAGAACACATGAAACGAAAAATTCAAGTGTTTCTCGCCTCTGGAAATAAAGTGTTTCTGTAACTTAGGTCGAAAATTTGAAAAAATATTAGCATTCCAGTTGAAAAATCATGGAAAACCATTTGACATATTTATTTCTTGAAGTCCTTATTATTGCTGAAAACCGTGACGCGCGGTATCTGATGAGGATTCAATGAAGACTGTTGAGAGATTCAGGGAATCCTTTTGAAATGCCAGAGGAAAGATTTCGGGAATTATACCGATTTAGCCGAATTTCAGCTGAATCATTGGTTGATGCTCTAAGCACCCATATGAATAATGGACAAAGAAGTACGTTTGTGCCAGTCCCCAATCGCGTATGTGCCGCTCTTCATTTCTTTGCCACTGGGTCTTTTCAACGAGACATTGGTCAGGACGTTATTACACCATTGAGTAGAACCATGATCTCCCGTGCTGTACATGAAGTTTCTGAAATTCTTCAAAGCAAATTGATGGCCACATGGATTCAATTTCCAAATGTTGAAGAGTATGATGTCATTAAACAAAGGTAAGGCTATTCCGTACTATGAAAATCATATGCACAATTGCTATAATGCATTCATTTTCTTAAGGTTTTATGAAAAAACCGGATTCCCTGGAGTCATTGGCGAAATTGATTGCACTCATGTCAAAATAAAGAGACCCAATCGTGATGTAGAATCCTGCTACTTTAATCGCAAAGGATATCATTCGAAAAACGTCCAAGTGGTAAGATATCGAAGATTTTCTTATTTCATTTTCTTCATCATTTTATCGTTATAGATATGTGACTATGATCTAAAAATTTTGGCAGGGAATGCCAGATTTGCTGGCGCCACTCACGATGCCTATATTTGGAAAGCTTCAAGAATAAATGCGCTTTTGGAGATGCGCTATGAATCCAATAAAGAGCTTTCTGTATGGTTATTAGGTTTGTGTTAAGTTAAATTTATTTACGGTGCTATTAAGAATACAACTTTTTTGTTTCAGGTGATTCCGGATATCCTTTGCGACCCTGGGTGATGACACCATATCAATCTTCTTCTAGCAGTGATGAAAGACATTTTAATCTGCTTCACGCAAAAGCTAGAAACTGCATCGAAAGACTGAATGGAGTGCTAAAGTCTGTGTTTTGCATAATATGCGCGTGAGTTACGGCTTGGTTCACCAAGGCTTATTCAGTGGTGAATCAAATTCTAATGACCTGTATCTCCCCTCGGATACAATTAATTCAAGAATTCGATTGCGAGATGCCATGAGAATAAGGGACTGACTGAAAACTAATTTTGCTCGGAGGGAAAATATGTAAACACCACCACATTCGAACATGTTTTAATATTTTATTTAACATAATAAACTCAAATATGTATTTTAAAAATAAATCAGTCTTTTATTAAAGAATGTTATGTTGTAATGAAATAATATTGAAATGAAAAATATTCTTTTCTTTTATTCGTGCTTTAATTATCAAGTTCAAGCAATATATTTAACTTATCTGTTATTTCCTGATTTTGTGCCATAATTTCGCCAATTTGTTTTTCAATTGTCTCCATCTTCTTTATGAGTGTTTCCTGCATGTTATTGGCCTCTGCGATGGCACTATTGTATACACATTTGCTTGTGTCGGTCCTTATTTTTTTGGAAGAGAAGGCCCTTCATCCTGCTGCTTTTTTTCTTTTACTGTATTTGAAGCCTGTCAAATATGGTTATTATATTTGTATGTATATGAACCATTGGAATTTGTATATTTACCATTGTTTCAGACACTCCTGACTCTGGGGTTGAGGAATCCCCATCCACTGCGTGAACTGTAATAATTTTAAGAATTTCCTAATCAAAATTATTTAGTTCTCTGGGTGCATCCACGCTACTACCACCACCAGTTTTATTCATAAAACTCCTTCTTAAATTATTCTGTTTTTTTGTGGCAGTTTTAATGTCGATCCAACACTGTAAATAAAAACATGTACCATTGAAAATAAATGAAATCAAGGAAAAATAATAAGCACATACCTTTTTCCATTGTTCAACGGTTTTATAGCAGCCGCCTGAAGAATTCAATTGAGAACACAATTCTTCCCATCTCAATTTATTGTTGATGTTGGATGCTTGTCCCGAAAATTGCGAAAGATAAATTTGCTGCCTTATAACTCACCATGTTTTTTTTTGCTCTTTTGAAACTCTATACGTTTTCTGCAAAAGGAAAATGAATTAAACTTATATATTAATACATATCACATATTAATCTGTAATTTGCTTACATTTTCCGCGTTATTTTCGGCCATTCTACTTTTTTCGCATGCCATTCAATAAATGAGAAACTTTGACAGTAAAAGCGAAACACTTTTCGCATCTGAATGTTGTAGAAACACATTTTTTCGCATTTTCCAGTCATTTCATTCCAAAATGTTTCATGTGAAAAGTTTTTCGACGTCGAGAGTTACAGAAACAGACGAATGATAGAAACTGTTTTTTCATTCAATTCACAGCGTTCCGTCGGAAAATTTCTCGATGCGAGAGTTACAGAACATGACTCCTGGTGATTGTTTTCGGCACATTTTGCAATAATCCCATTATACATCAGTAGTGAACTTGCTTTTATGTTGTGAAGGTGTTTTAGGTTTTCGTTACCCGAATTTGTCATTACCGTGGTAAGTCTTTTTGATTATAATATGTTAATAATTAAATCTATTTTTTATGCAATGCATGACTTTTTTATGAAGTTAATTAATAAGATGAGTTTAAAAAAAATATTCAGTAAAGTTCAGTTTTATTGTAGAAAAATACCTTTCGATGTCATTTCCATGTCGTCATTTCCATGTTTCCCGTGGCATACATGGTAATGACAGTTCGGACATAGTCAAGCAAATTACAAAAAAAATCAAATATTTTCACTTTTATTTTAAGCTTATAATATAAGCTCATCTGCATTTATCATGGCACCTTTTTTTATAATTTGCGCGCACTTAAGGGATTTTAGGTACCCTTATAATGTATTGGCTACACAGCGCGGGCGTTAGGGAAATTAGGATTAGAAGAAAGGGAGAGTTGCCGATGCACGTTGGTTTTAAATGTTTGTAGGTTATAATGTAGAGGAAACATAATAGAGCGTGGAAGAGTATTCCACATTCGTGTTGTACGGCAGAGGAAAGATTCTTTGTACTTCACTGTAAGTCCGAATACAGTCTTGAGGGTGAATTGATAGGCATTCACTGCATGGCGGGTATTTCGGTTGAAATGTTCAAGGGGTGGTGCAACTGGCTATTTCGTTAGAGCACTTATGATGGAAATAACGATCAAATAACGAAAGACAGGAGACATTGCGACGATGACTAAGAGAGTCAATCGATCTCGCTATGTCTCGGTCGCCAATGAGTCTTATCGCGCGTTTTTGGATCCTGTCAAGTAGCTCCAAATAAGTTATTGGTGCACCAGACCAGAAGGGGTGAAATATTTCTTACATCGCTTAAACATCATTTCAACGAAGGTTGCCATTGACGCACATACCGAGTATGGAAATTCTTCCGGTTTCAGCGATGCAAGTGCCATTAATGGATAATGGCAGTGTGTGTGAGTTTTGCTTTAATGACAAGAGACAGCATTGTGTTTTGGAAGCATTAAATTCTACTCTATTGGTTTTACCCCACTGAGTTATGCTGTTAAGATCGGAATTTAATGAGCTTAACATACGTTGCCGTTCGAGTTCCACACCCGAAGAAGAGGGGCGTGACCCAAGAAACGAGTATGAAAAGCTGAGGGTACTGTCATCAGCAAAGGAATGGATTGGATTAGAAGTAACAGACAGGAGATCATTTATAAAAATGAGAAAGAGAATCGGGGACAGAACGGAGCCTTGGGGAACACCAGCATTTATTTGTTGAGTTGCAGACTTGAAACCGTCCAAGACAACTTGAATTGAACGGTCCGAAAGGTATTTTTTAATCCATTGAAGAAGAGTATCATCGATTCCAAATGCACGCATTTTCGAAAAGAGAGCTTGATGCCAAACTCTGTCAAATGCCTTTGAAATATCAAGCGCAATGATCTTACTTTCACTACATTGGTGAAGAGATTGGTTCCACTTTTCGGTTAGATATGTCATCAAATCACCGGTGGACCTGTAAAAACCGTACTGCCATTCGGTCATTGAGAAGTTTTCGAGATTCAAGATATTTCAATAGCTGACGGTTGATCAGCGTCTCCATGATCTTAGAATAAAAATTGATTGAATGCCCCTTTTATTTTACATCAGGTTATTTTACAAAGATGTCCTTGTGGCCACAATAATTAAACCCGAAAAAGGATATATTTATTTTTTTTATTTATTTAAATTTCTTTATTTCTTTCCAAAAACTAAACTAAGGGTTACAATAATTCTTTTGTTTTTTACTTACAAACTTACTTTGAGAAGACCATTTTAGTTTTTAGCAAGAAATAGCATAGTACGTTCTGTTGTCAAAATGCGTTCTGTTGTCAAATGACAAGAGGCGAAAGTATACTTTTATTTTCCCAAAATGTCTTTAGAAACTTCGCGGTCAAATAACATTGAACGCAGATATACCGTGCGGATTCTACATAATGACACTTTGGAAAAATATTCTGTTTTCGACTATTAAGGACATTTTTTGTTGTTGCAAGGACCTCTTAGTCAAATAACATTGAACACAGATATACCGATTCTAACGGCATTTTGGAAAAATATCCTTTCTTCGACTTTTAAGGATCTTTTTTGCTGTTCCAAGGATCTGTTAGTCAAATAACATTGAAGATTGAACACAATATACTGCGCGGTTTTTTAGGAGCTTTTGAAAAAAAAAATTTTTCGAGCTTAAGGACTTAGTTAGACTTAGTAAATAACCTTATTACAACTAAAAGTGACATTCTTAAATCGGCCATCGGTTACCGAAGTACAAATCGATATTTTTCCTCTTACCTTCAACTGATGTACAACAAACTTCAAGCTATACAACCTCAATTATTCAAAACAAATATACTTCCACACAACTTCCCGGTATCTCGTAAGGACATAATTATCTCTAAAATTGAACATAATTAAAACTGGAAAATGGATAACGAAATAAATAAAATAAAATAAAAAACAACGACACGCGGTTGTTCTCAAGCGGTCATTCATCTACGTACTAACGTCGTTTAATTGCGGTGATCTGGCGAGCAGCGATTAACT
The DNA here is from genome assembly GCA_949715645.1 of Portevinia maculata. Taxonomy (NCBI): domain Eukaryota; kingdom Metazoa; phylum Arthropoda; class Insecta; order Diptera; family Syrphidae; genus Portevinia; species Portevinia maculata. The sequence continues at coordinate 77,799,229 of OX454526.1, read as the reverse complement.
CACGTGGTATGAAAATCTGACGGTGACGGGAAAATCTGACGATGACGGTGACGCTCGATATTTCCAACTAGCCCCTACCGAGAAAAAAGATATTTACACATCAACGAGAGTAAAGATGTTTAGGGGAAGGTGGCCTAAAATGGCACACTTACCAGAAACCTCATAAAAGAACCAAATTATGAGCTTTAGTGAACACAGTCCTTTAGTTTACTTGGCAGCACCTACGCAAACGAAATATTGACATGCTCCAGCCATCATAAGACAGCCGGCAGATCATCTTGTGTCCAGCCGGCTTTCAGTAGTGGTGTAAAGTAGTGGAGCGCAAAATTCATTTAAATTTTTTGTGATCAAAAACGTTCCCTTTTCTTTAAGTTGGTGGCTGAATGTGAGTATAGACTATTTGTGTTGGCTTAATAGATGTCAGTTGTGCAATATATATTACATTTCAGTATAATATATAAAAAAAAAATTATATCCAATTGGGCAAAATGGCACACTGAGTTTTTGTCTAAAATGGCACAGTGTGCCATTTTATACATAGGGTGAGGTGGTTATAAATGCACCGTTGGTGCAAAATGCACCACGGCTATATCCAGCAAACTGGTAGCTGTATTGGTGTCTACCTCATTTATATGTACCCGTTACATTAAGCAACTGCGTTAGGCTTCAGTTTGGTCGTGTCCGTGCTTTTTGGAGCACGTGTGCAAAGTGGTTTGTAAAATTCAAGTGAAAACCAAAAAAATCGAGGTGAGTTTACTTTTTTAATATTTTCCTGTAAATCGAGTTTTTCTTCACTTAAAATTAATAAATCGCTTAATCCGGACATTTCGTTTATATATTTTAAATAAGAAGTTAATAGTTTTGTTGCGTTATCAAAAAATACATGTTGGTGCACAATGCTGCACATAATCATAGTGCTCAATGCACCATGGTACATTGTGCACCTAAGCGATTTTGCGAATAATTTTTTTTAAGAGCAATTTCTTTTTAGGATGCCGCGAAAAAGGATTTCATACGAAACACCAGATGAGAGCAGCACTGCAAAAATCGATATCGGAATGTCTCTCCGAGGAGCTGCAAAAGAAGTTGGTCTGTCGTACCATACTGTTCGACATTATTACAAAAAATATAAGAGTTGTCCAGCTCAACAATATCATTGACTGCAAAATATACGCATAGGAAGTTTCTTTCTGACCGGCAGGAGGAATTTTTAAAATCCTATTTGCTCCAATTTTTTTTATTTAATCACAGCAACCGAATGCCGCATTTTAGCTTTTCATTTACTTTCCCAACGTTTCGGCGGGGGTTACCACCTTCCTCTGGGGAATCTTTATTTCATACACTACAAATAAATAAATAAAAGTGAACATTTAGTGAACCAAACAACTATTTGATGGAGACTATAAAAACTTACAAATTAAGTATAAAAATATATAAATAAATAAAACCGAGAGAATGAATAAATAAATTAAATAAAACCGTCAGCTATGGTAGCACTTCGACGTGTTGAAGTTTTGTCCTTAACTGTGTGTCAGTTATTATTTTGGTATTATATTGGAGCAGTAGACTGCGGAGATGTTCTGTATGTCCTGTTTCCTGTTCATATTGTTTTTGTTGTTTAAAATATGCAGGGTTTCCAGGGTGAGGCGTTTTGATTTGTGGTTTTCTGTTTGTAAAATTTGTGTGTTGTTGAAGTCCGGTCTATGGTTTGTGTTGCGATTTCTACATCGCTCTGGGATTTACCTGCACGGATCGGTCACTTGGCATGCTTGCATATGCACAGCTAGGAACGTCGGATGGGATGGGTTCTTGATCCGCAAGTACCCGACACAACAAAAAAAAAAAATTTGTTTCATGCCAAGATTTGAAATTTAGACGCGGACGGACACTACTTCATCATCTACATACCAATACTTTTGTTAGCGGGCTACCGGGTGAACTGCTGCCGGAGTACGATGACCCAACCCTATGCACTGAAGGTGCACCATGGCAGCTTCGGTACTCAATTGCTTGCAAACGCACCACACACAACCCCATCTAATTTAAATTTAATGCATTTTTGTTATGATTTACTTTATTGCCTCAATCTTTCGGAAATAGATAATTCATTGATGGAAATTTAAGATAGAATTAAGAGCATTAATGTTGTTTGCGTTTTGTCAATTACATAGTTATTCATTATAAGTTAGTTACGCTAGTTATTCAAAGACAAATTCAAAAGGTAATAATAAAAATAGATCTTGTTTGGTTCTTATAAATAAGTTTGAGGCGAGCAATCGCCTTATTATTTCAAAAAAAAGATAAAAAAAAGAAAAACTCACCCTTTTCCAGAGGATATTGTGCACAATGTCCCACGTAGGTTGGATACTCAATTCTGTATCTAGATCACTTAAGCTAATAATTTATTTATACACCAAACTCACTATTACAATTCTTGTTAAGGTAGTCAAAATTATAGCTTCAAGAAATTAGTTACTATTCTAATCAAGTTAGAAGAAATTTTAGATTTTGAAATAGGCAATAAAATAGTTAAATATAATTTCTTCTTTGATACTACCGTATTATAATTTAGGTTTTTTTTTTTTCTTTCTTTTTGGTTGGTGGGATATGTTGCAAAATGCCCACTGTTGTGACAAGTTAACACTTGTTACCCCGTTTTTTCAGTATACAGAATAAAACACAACCGTATTTTTTTTTTGCTCCACGCCGTCGTCGCCGCAGACTGACCGCTCTACCCGACTCTATTATGACCGTAGATTTTGAACCGCCGCGCTCTCCCACCGAAGGATGACTGCGCTGCGCTGGTTTCGGTTTAGTTAGTTTCTTTATTGGTCTAATCGTGGGAATTCGGGTGTACGGGGTAGTCTCCAAGGGCTGCCGGGAGGTATGTTCACTGGCCTGCGGGCAGTGAAAGCGGGTTAATGCGCTTCGTGTATATAAAAAAAAACAATAGTAAATTGAGACTTACTGTGTTCTAGATTTTGAATAAAATCCTGTTGTAAAATATATCGAAGGTACCTCTCGTCAATTGGGACTAAGGGGGTGTTAGCAATTTAAATGTTGTGGGTTTGGAAAAAAGGCAAATTGTCAATTGATCGGTATAATTACCAAGTCAATATTTAGCTCTGGCTTCAGGGTTTTTGTTTCCCCCTTTTTATACCCTATTCTAAGGGTATATTAATTTGGACGCATAGTTTGTAACATACCTTAATATTGCCGTAGACCTCTAAAAGTTACTATATTTATGATCAGCATCGATAGTAATGTCGATCTAGCCATGTCCGTCCGGCCGTCTGTCGGCAAAAATTAGGCCTTTAAACTGGACCTAGAGAGCTGAAATTTTAACCATATACTCTCTAGGGTCCCGAAATAATCAAGTTTACGAATTTTTGAAATCCGCCCACAGACACGCCCACAAACTCAAAAAAACAAAATTTTGGAAAAAATCGAATTTTGAGCTAAAAAGCTGAAATTTTTTATATATGATCTATTACTCCTAAAACTGCTCGGGATAAAAAAATTTCAAAATCCGCCCACTGACACGCCCACAATTAAATAAAACAATTTTATTGAAACACCCAAGTTTGAGCTAGGGAGCGTTTTTTTTTGATAAAATCCTTTAAATGTTATATAACAAAATATGTAGAGCGTTCTTAACAATTCAACCGTACTTAGACTTTTGTCACGCTGGATAGGAATAAGAATAGGGTATCCAACAGTTCGCCCAAGCGGACTGTAGCCCGTCCCTATGTTTATTCTTCTTTTTAATTTTTTTTTGTCCACAACCAAAGTAGCGTGGCTGTATGGCACTGAAAGGTGTGTCTTCGTTAAAAGTCAATTTCGGAAAGACAGAGAAAAAGCGGAGTGGTACCCGGGAAGTTGGGAATAAAACGGTGCTTAGGTATGTTCACATATACACTGAAAGAATACTGGTTCCGGTGGTAAAGCTGTCAGTCGAAAGTATTCCGAATTCCGGACAGTGCACAGGGTGTGACAAAAAAACAACAATTTATTTCTGCATACTACTTAGATGTTATACCACATCCGTAACATTTGCTTCAATAGTATGGCTGGCTAGCGCTGTTTTGTTGGAGTTGCCTGATTTTATGTCGGATTTGTGGTTTGAGATGCGTTGTTTGAGCAATTGCTGTGTCGTCCCAAGGTAGCATAGATTACAAGGTTCATAGTCCTTTCCTTGGCAATTAATTTTGTGTACTACGTCGGTACGTTTCCCGGAGAGGTTATTCGGAGCCTCTTCCTCCGACATGAAGAGAAAGTGAGAGATACAGGGACATACAGAGGAGTGGTCTATGTCCCACGACTTGCTGAGAGTCTCAAAAAGATCATCGCCACCACTTAAGACATCAATCTGGCGTACAAGTCTAATCAGACTCTTGCGACACTGTTCTCCAAGCTTACAGCGAGAACGGAAAAAGGAAAACGTACCGACGTGGTTTACAAAATTAATTGCCAAGGAAAGGACTATAAACCTAGTAATCTATGCTACGTTGGGACGACACGAAGGAACAAGGTTTACAAATAATTAAAATTTACTACCGAAATTCCGACTCGGTGGTCACAACTTTAAGAGTGTTAACGCCAATTTTCGGCCGTAATTCTCGTCCCAGTAGACGCTGCTTCAAGTTGCCGTGCCAGTGAGACTACGTTTTGGCCGAAGTGTGGAAAATATTGCTGTCGTAGAGGCGTCCGTCGCAAACAAGCCAAATTAGTCAATTACACGGCGTTCTCAAGAATTGGGTCTCTCGCAGACTAAATGACGGCGAATTTCGCGTAAAGATATTGGCCTTCATCCTTACAAGATCAAGTTGACTCAAGAACTAAAGCCACTTGATCATAAGAGGCGACGTACGTTCTCGAATTGGGCTCTGGACATGATGGAAGAAAATGAAGAATTTCATCGCAAAATTATCTTCAGTGATGAAGCTTATTTTTAGTTAAACGGCTTCGTCAATAAGTAAAACATGTATTACCGGGCAGGTGACAATGCTCATCTGCTTCATGAAACAGCACTTCATGCCATGCACAAAGCCTCTCGATTTAATTGTCAACGCTGGTTATGAGACAAATGATTGTCATTCTATTCGGTCCAGTTCTGTTTCTCTATTCATTCTGTTTTTTTCTTTTCTTTATGCCGAAAAAATGATGAAACTTACTCAATATTCAAATGCAAAGATAGAAAATGAATTTCAAAGTTTTTCTGGAGTTCGTGTTTGTTTGTTCACTCATTGTAATTTTCGTTGGCGAAGCATCAGATAGGTGGAAACTATGTGTTTTGTAAGTCAAGCAATTTGTTATTGCATATATTTTATAATTAAAGAAAAATATTTTGAGTGGGCAATTTATAATCTGCATAGTACATTAATACATAGTAAACTAACATTTTTTGTGTTATCTAAAGTACCTGAATATTCTCTTCAATATCTTGCCTTGTAATTTGTCCACAGGTTAATAGATATATTTAAAAACTACGGCTAAAATATTTGTTTAGTTCTTAGTAATGCCTACCTTTGTGTTATCTCAGAGGGGTGAACGAAAATTTAACTACGAAGCCTTTATTTATGTCAAACACAAGTTGATAGTTTGAGAAAAAATTGGCGTTGTGGAAAATATCAGAAAACATATTGTCATGGTCGAAAAGTGTCACAAGATATATGTTATCGGTATTGTAAAAGAATGTCACAATCACGTTTCTTCACCTCAAGAGTATAAAGTTGCTGCAATATTAGCAACAATACCAGCAAATGCGATCAAAACAACGCTCTTATGAAAGCATCGCAATCTGCAATTGTTAGAGTCCCAAAACTGGTTTCAATTTCAAATTCTGTTTCGACAGCTCGAAAACGTCAATATCTGCCTATGCTAATTCCTCACAACAGCTTCAAAATCAATTTGCCAGTTGATATTTTGCTTACGAAAACCGTTATAACCGAACATTTTTTATTGACATATACGGGTTATGAAGATGTTTATGTAGCGGTCAATAATTTTAGGGTCTTATTCGGATTACAATAAATTAACCCAGTGTCAGACATGGTTAGCTGATGGTTCTTTCGCGGTTTGTCCTGAAATGATTCACCAGCTATGGGTCACTCATTCCTTTTTGCAGAATAAAGTTCTGGCATTCATTTATTACTTTTTGCCGAACAACACTGAGGAGATGTTCGTAAGAGCGCAAGAGTTGATATTAAATTCAAGTGGCGTAGATAACTCTCAGCCGACCACTTTCATGAAAATGCCATTCGAATTCTCTGTCCTAATAAATATATTTATTTATTTATTTATTTTCATCAAATGAGTAAACATTCACTGTTCTCTTTAGATTACAAAATACAAAAATAAATACCTATCAGCTACCACCAGAGTTGCTTAATGCTAAAATTAAACAGTTTTTAAATGAATACCTACTAAGATGAAATTCTAATAAATCACAGTAATTATTAGCCTCTCGTAGACATCTATTCATTATAACCATAGTTAGCCCTATGAAAGGGTACATAAAATACATGACGATATCTGAGTGCCCTCGACGGAGCATAAAAACCAATTTGTGATAACAGAAAGGGGCAATCGATATGACAAATCCCTCACAAACATTATAGATAAGTATTTCCTCCGAGTCGATAGAGGTAAAATTCCCAGTAGTTTACACCTAGTATCATAGGAAGGCATTTCAATATTCCAACGAAGCCGTCTTACTGCAACTCTAGTCAAACACTTTTGGATCCTCTCAATTCTGATGGAATGAACTTCATAAAATGAATTCCAGACAATGCTGCAGTACTCGAGATGAGATCTAACAAATGCAAAAAAGAGGCATTTGAGACTATAAGGATCCTGAAATTGCTTTGAATTTCTCAATATAAATCCTAGCATTGAGTTGGCTTTAGCAGCTAGAAACTCAATATGTTCAATAAAATTCAGTTTTTGATCAAACATAATCCCAAGATCTTTTTTTTATCGTATAATGGAATTGGAGACAGATTACGACAAGAAGTAAGGCTTTGACATTTAGATACATTTAAGTGCAGGTCATTGTTATGGCACCAATTCGGGAGTCTATCAAGATCATCTTGTAAAAGTCTACAATCTAACACCGATGTTATTTCACGAAAAATTTTCAAATCATCGGCAAACATCAAACATTGAGAATTCTGAAACATTTCCGGAATATCGTTAATAAATAATAGGAAGAGTAAGGGGCCAAGATGACTACCTTGATGTACACCTGAAGTAACTTGAACCGGTGTTGACCAAATGTCGTTTAAGCATACAAACTGAATATGCTCCGTAAGATATGAGTTAACCCACTTCAACATATTGGAATGAAATCCGAATCTTGCCAGTTTCTGCAGTAAGATGGCGTGATCTGGCGTCATCAAACTGAAAACCTTTCTCCAAACCGTTTAAAACGTGATTACAGAAAATTGAGAGATTAGTTGAAGTTGATCTACCAACCATAAAACCATGCTGAAATGGAGAGATGTAATTCTTGAGGATAGGTGCAAGTTTATCAGACACTAATTTTTCGAAGAGCTTCGGTATAATTGGAATTTTGCAGATTGGGCGATAATTTGAGATATCATGTCTGGAACCAGATTTAAAAATAGGTGTAATTAAAGAATTTTTCCAGACCTTGAGAAAGCCACCATTTTCAATGGATTGATTAAATACTAAACAGAGAGGTACAGCAAACGCGTAAGAATAGTTACGAAGAATAATTGGCGGAATTCCATCAACACCAGGATTCGTATCAGTCAGAAGACGAAAATTCGAATATGCCAAGATTTAATGAATTATTTGACAGTGAATTATAGCTAAAAGAAGAAGATCCGGAAGAAGTGTAGACCGATTGGAAGTGCTTAGCAAACATATTGCAAATTGTTAAAAGGTCTGAAGAAGTTTCGTCATCATGGCGCATAATTCTTGGAATACCAATTTATTGTTTTTTATTATTGATATACTTCCAAAAACATTTGCTATTATTCCTTAAATCTGACTCGACTGATAGAACATACTGTCTATACAGGAACTTATTTAAAACATTAAATTGCTCCTGGAGTCGGCGGTATTGGATATAAAGCTCAGGATCATTATTGTTTTTCCGAAACTGTTTGTAGATCTTATTTTTCCTATTATTAAGATTTATAACCCTTTTATTGAACCAAATAGGTTTGGTGCCAGTTTTGGCTTTTACTTTCGGCGTAAACATATCGATTGCCACTCTAATGATTTCTATAAAAAGGCTGAAGGAATCATTTAAATTATGGCTACTAAAAACATTTAACCATTCATAGTCCAGTCAATTAGTCCTTAAAATAGAAGTAAGGTTACAATAATTCCCATAGAGCTAAATGTATGAATGTTCAGAAATAAGAATACTATTATAAATGAATTGTAAGAAGTCCCCATCAATCCCCCTTGTGCAAAAAATTTTATTGATGGTGAAAGTTTGCAAAAATAGGTTTTTCGCGTTTTTCAGCTAAACGGTGAGTTTTACAGCAAAATAGTTCAGACAAAAATTGTAGATTATCCGATTCTCTACAAAAAATGTATCTACACTTGTTTTCATAAGTATTGCCATTTCCGTGATATAGCGGGTGAAAGAATTGAAAAAAAATATTTTATTCGTAATATGCACGTTAATGTACTTTTATATACATTTTTGAACCGTTATACGAGTAAACATATGAGTCCCTATGTCTTATACGTACAAATTATAAAATTCTTAGAATATAAATGAACGTCAAAAACTCCGCCCTTATTTTCATTTAGGCCGGCCATTCACTACACAAAATAACTGCGCAAATAGACATTTCATTCAATCTTAACCGTGTAAAAATCAAAACAATTTTGATTTTTGCTCAAATATGTATATATGATACAAATATGTTCTAAAAGTGATGCATCATATGTCTCATCACTGATATCGTAATTATTCTCACCTAGTATCGATTCAACATTGGAGCACGACTGTCCTTGACAATTGGTACATGCTAAAGAACAAAATAGTCCAACCTTTTTACAGCCGCATTTAGCATTGCAACCTTTTTTGCAATTGCAAAAGATGGTGTTAAGTAGTTTTTCTGGTGTAGGTGGAAATAACGTATGAATTGGTTCCAATGCATTGTCAACTAACTCTCAACCCCAGTCTTCTGGATCCATTTTATTACCAAGCCACACTTGAACTTGATAATATACCCGGAATAGATGTTGTTGAGCAGCAGCAGAGGTTGGGGGAAAACAAGCTAATTGCACTTGTTTTTTATTATAAGTTTTTTTTGCAAAAGATAAGTATCGGAGTTTATCCAAGCAGATAACTTTTTTTGGAGCTCCGTAAATAGAAAGAAGAAAGCGAATTCCATTAGTGATTATAACTTCATGAGTAGAGTTACTATCTTTAAAAACTTCAGCACAATTAATTAAATTTTGTTTTTCGAACAATTTCAAAACCGTTGTTTTGTCCCTCTTGAAAAATGCTAATGTTGTATCGCAGTCAGTTATTGCGTGTAGAAAAAGTACTATATGATTTTAGCATTTTGGAAAAGCACAGAAACTTTTTGATAAATATTTTTTGCTGTTGGAGTTCGAGCAGTAAGTAATACTAATATATATATATAGCCACGAGTTGTCACTACGAAGGAATGCTTACGACTAACAGTATTTTGTTGAGTATGAGACCTTTGAAATGGAGCAGGTATACGAGCATCGCTACGCTGACAATTGAATGGAAGACAGATGTTATTCAAGGCCATGCGACTAAGGCCTTCCATTCACTATACAAAGGATTAGGTAAGTTGAAATCACCAATTAGAATTACATGTTGTTTGTCGTTTAGGTTGTTTAAAATGAAGCAACAATTTTCAATATGAGCTTTATATAATAAAAAGGGGCTTCCTGGTGGAATATAACTAACAACAAAAAAATTGATTTCTGAGACAGGAATACATCTAATACTAACAGCTATTTGGTCCACATCATTAGCAGCAGTTTGTACAGGCAATACAATTTCTTGGCTATAAGAGTAGGTATTGACTCCGATTTATGAAAATGATGACAAGCTGGCAGTTTCTACTTTTTTCACCTCCTTTACTTGAGTTTAAATAGCTTTAATAGTTCGTGACGGACCTGCCAATTAGCCCCTTCACATACATCAACCAAATGGTCCCATATCATCTCTTGCTCAAAAGCTGATAAATTCAATTGGATTTGATGTCCGTGTCAATTTAATACTATCTCTACCTTCTATACCTACACCAAATAGTCCCAATCGGATATCACATAACACGTTGTGAACCGATTTATCAACAAAATTCCAAACATTACATCATTTAGTTAAACTTATATCTAATAAAAGATCTCCACATGAATCATTGATAACTTAATATTATGTTCTTATGCAACACTAACGGAAACAACGACACGCGTATTTACTCTGTGTGCTCCAAAATGTTAATCATCCCATTACGTATCGTTCGGGTGTTGTGGTCTTCTGCAAGTCTACACAAAAACCGAGAAGGTTAAACTTCATAGTCGCACGCGAACACACATTTTTTACGAATCAACTTATTATATCAGTTTTATTTGAATTAATTCAAGCCCATAAAACTAGCTGTTACAGATTATGTATTTCTTATTGCAGCAGTCATTGACACTCTCACAGTTTGTGATACAACTTGGACCGGCGCGGTGCTTTGCATTGATTAAGAAGCGGACCACTAACAAAAGATTCAATTATTTGTGTAGCGCTGTTTGCAACGGCATTTTGAGACAATTGATTTTTTTTTTTGGGATTCCATATCTAGTATAAAGTGGTGTTATGACCAATACTTCACCGCTACACTAGTTTGGTGAAAAGTGGTGGCAAGCTCTTTCCTGGGTATAAAAGAAAACCGATCAGTTAGTGGTGGTATCAGTTTGTCACTCTACCTTGTCATCGTAATTGAATATTAACGTAAGCGACAATCGCAATGAAGGTAAGAATAACAAGGATTTCGCACCATTGCAAGATGGATTATGAAGGACACCTTTTGTTTTAGGTTCTACTCTGCCTTATGACCACAATTGCCACCTGCAATGCTGGATTGCTGAGATTACTGGAAGACAGGGGAGGCGATAGTGGAAGCCACGTTCAATTTCAAGTGAAATCACAGCCACTGCATTATGTAGAAGAAGTGCAACATACCCAACATGTGGAACACATTGAACCTGTCCAACAACATCAACTGAAGGTTGTTGAGATCCAGGATGGCGGAAGTGGATATAGTGGAGGACATTCTTACGGTGGGGGACACTCCTACGTGGGAGGCCACTCTCATGGTGGACAAAAAGGATATACTCTCGCTATTGGTCACAGTGGCTCAAATGGACCCAACTACTCCGACTATCAGAGCTCTCTAAAAGCAATACTTCCACAGATTTTGAAGATCATTTTGGCAGATTCCGGTTCATCCGGTGGTTTTCAACCCGGCCATTTAATCAACAATTATGGTACCAGCGGCTATGGCCAAGCAATTGAGATTAAGAACAAGGGCATTGATTATCTGGGATCTGGTCAAGTAGTCGAACAGGGACACCTAGAAATTATTAAGGAAACCAAATGGTAAATCGGTAATATTGCGAGTGGCATTTTAGTTGATCGAATCTTGTCGTTATTTGAGTCGTTTTCCACATACGTTTCACAGAAAAAACGCACACTAAAACGACCCTTAACCGCCGCGCCTCAAATAACGACAAGAGTCGGTCAACTTAAACGCCACTCGTAATAATGGCGCAGTTGTTGTTATCCTCTATTGAGGAATTTTATTATAAACCAAAAAAAACGTCATTTATTTAAGTAAAACTATTTATAAACACCGACATGATATACATAAGCAAATAAAATAAAAAGTACTTAACAACTTTTCTGTAAGTAAATTCTTCACAAAATAAATTAAAAGTAATCGGCAACTATTGCAGTTCCGACAGGATCTAAACCTTATCTGTCAAACACTTATACATATACATAATCGGTTAATTAATCAACTGTCTGAACGTCTGAAGCCATTCTGCAACACACGAATCGGCACGTACCTACCAGAGTGGCTTCCCACTTAGGCAAATCCAACAGCTGTAAGACGACTTTTAAACGTTTGTGTATGGGTTTTTGCATAGAAATCAAATTGGAGACTCACACACACATTTTCAGTTAGAGTACCCTTGCATGGGTGCCACCATCGTTTATAGTGTGAAGTTAGGAGCAAGTAATCTACTTCAAGAAAGTTCAGAATCCATAGCAGATGTAATAAATGCTTTTTTTGTTCTCAAAAAAAAATTGTATTTCAGCATCTCTGGGTAAGACTTTTCCAATAAACGTCAGGTAATGTCAATTTTATATTTCACATATACACACCGATATTGATTTCGAGAGAGGATAAGGTACCGCCCATTTGTGGGTTTCAGGGGTATCTGTATCCGAACTAGTCCCAACCTGTACAGGATTCCAGCAAGGAGGTGCACTGTCATGCGACTTCTTCAGTATTGTTCTGGAGCAGATAGTGCGTAGGGCAGGTGCCAACACTGGGATACGCGGACGTTATCGACATCATCGGCCGAACTCAGCGTGCCATCATGGCGATTGAAGAGCAGGCATAAAGGGTTGGCCTTAAAGTCAACGAGGACCAAATGTAGTTCAAACTAACAAACATCTGTTCACCGACTACTAGTTCCACTCCCTGCGAGTACACCTAAGTGGAGCTCGTTCGAAGAATTGCCCCAGCAAACTAAATGGGTTCAAAACTCGGAAAGGAAAATATTTCGTCGGATATTTGTGCCTGTATGCGAGGAGGGCGAATGGAGGAAAAGATGCAACCGCAAACTCTATAAGCTGGACTAAGATTATGGATGTAGTCCAAAAAGCTTAATCACGTCAAATGCATTGGCTCGGCGACATTGAGCGTATGGACAATAATGCCTTGCCTAACAACCTTGCTAAAACATTTTTAAATCATTAGCTCAAAATTGTAATTTCCTTATCGACTCTTCTATTGAAAATATTTCTGAGACTGGTATTCTATTAGTATTGGAATCTCCATATCATTATAGACCAATTGGCCAAGTTTTTGTGGTCAAATAATGTGAAACCTGCCAAATTTAAAAAGTAAAACAATACCGCAATGGCTTAGTGGTCGGTGCGTTGAATTAAACTGAATGATGGGTTCGAAGCTCCATTATCATCCAGACGTACATTAAGTTTATTTCCAGCCTTTATTCTTGCGGAAGTTTGAGTTTAAAGCTTTGACTCAAGTTTGCTATTAGGTTCAAAAACTGTAGATCAGAAAGCAATATCTGGCGGATTGTGTGGAGTGTTGACTTTGGAATAGTAGTAGAAAATTCTTTCAGAGAGATGCAAATAAACGGTGATAGATATATGGAGTGTGAGATGAAATCAGCAATCAGCAGGCGCATTTTTACATATGACTATATATGAGAGGTTCGGGGAACCCCCTGGAACGTTTTCAACATAATGGCATCATACCCACGTCACTATAGTTTGTATAATTAGGTGCTGTTCTTTGAAAGATTTTATTGCCTTATGCCATACCTTATCCCTCGACGCTCACGCATCCATTGGTTTTGAGCCACCTATATAAAGAATGCGTGGATTCTATATTGGTCTTTGTTGGAAACGACAAATCGACGGATCAACGGATTGTAGCTTTGGGCTGGGCCCTTAAGATGCGCGGTACGCGTAAGGCCAGGAGCGCACGGCCTATTTTGGGATCGCGCGATTACAAAATCGGGTAGATACGACTTCGATATTATTGTATCTACGCTGATTTGAAAATCTGTATCCATACACACATTTTTGGCCTGATCGCAGCAGCCGATTGAGTAACGTTAATAGCTTTAAATGCGCATGCATTTTTTCTAGTCGGCCGATTGGAGTTATTTGCTTGAAATTTTTAAATTTTATATGGACAGCACTTCACGATACATATCTGATAGTGTAATTTTAAAAACAAATAAAAATATATTCTAATAGTTTTGTATTTAAGAATACTAGGGGTCGCCCCATGGTCGAAATTCAACCAATTTATTCTATAAGTTGAAAAAAAAGTCGACTGTTATACATATTAATCAGAGAATAAAATTTTTCGAAATTGCATTCTCTGATTTCACATGATATACAATTTTTAAGTAACTTCAAGAATTTTCAAGTAACTTCAACATGTCCCAGTAATTTCAAGTATGTTCAAACATTATCAAGTAACTTCAAGTTTTCAAACATTTTCAAGTAACTTCAAGCATTGTCAAGTAACTTAAAGTAACTTCAAGCATTTTCTGGTAACTTCAAGTAACTTCAAGCATTTTCAAGTAACTTCTAGTATTTTCAAGCATTTTCAAGTAACTTCAAGCAACTTCAAGCCTTTTTAAGTACCTTCAAGCTTTTTCAAGTAACTTCAAGCATGTCCAAGTAACTTCAAGCCTTTTTAAGTAACTGCAAGCATTTTCAAGTAACTTCATGATATAAAATTTTCCCGTTCCAATTGGCAGATTATTGCCTCACACATCAATGTTGTTGTTGTTGTTGATGTAATTTCATCCAATTCGCTTCATTTTACCTGCTGTAATTCATAATGTGTGTTATACTCGTATATGTGGATAATTTTTGTATTGCGCACTTCAATGTATTGCCCCCTAACCAAATATATATAGTGTTGGCATATCTATGTGACGTATAATAGCAAAGGGGGGGTTATAGGCAACTCCGTATTAATATATAGATAATATGTTTCAGATTTGCTTTTCCGGATAGAGCAGAAAACTGAGTGATAGCTTAAAACACTGACGCCTTCCAGTAGAAAATGTTAAGGTTTTTTTTGTAAACTTTCTCTATATCTATGTAAAATTTTATATCGAAATGTTGAAGCCTTTTTAAAAGTACATAATTTTGAACATTTTTCCTACTAAAAAGAGCTGGGAGCGTAATTTTAAAAAATGCTGAAATAGCTGTCTAATGATTATTACTTGTATACCAAAATACAAAGTTTCAAATAAATGCGACTAACACGTGAGTTATGGAAAAGGGTTTCTCAAAGGGGCAGGGTCGTCGTATCCAAAAATTCCTCTTAGAGCACCACTCAAATATGATAAGTTCAATATACAAAGTTCAGCTTCCTAGCCCCAGTTGTTATTGAGATACAGCTATGAGTGCGTCAGTCAGTGGTATTGTTCTTTATATTACATTAAGATGGATGTATTTGCGTAGATTGTGTTGTATCTGTATGTAGATGCATGTTGATTTTCTTTTATTTGCGAATCCATTTCCATTGCAGTTCTTTTGGTGTGTGGGTAGGTAAGGTATGGAGGTTGCGTCAAAAAGAAATTTCATTGGAGTTAAGTGACCATTTTAAAAATGTCAGCTGCCAGCTTTAACAAGCTCATATTTGCCATTTTTCAGAAATAAGATTCGAATCTTCCGGAAAATAACAGAGGTATCTTCATACTAAACTAAGCTCGGAAGATTTGTCCTTCAATTTTGTACGATAGGCTAATGAAGTGGATTGAGGAAGGGAGTCGTTTAAGTATTTTTAAAGCTGGATTTCGACCGGTTTCAAAACAGTTGATATGTTCGCTCTGACCAGTATTGAAAAAAATTCTTTGAGAAAAAGGAAAAAACTTAACGTCTGTTTCGTCGACTTCAAAGCTGCGCTCGACACCGTAAATAGACAAGCCCTTATAAACAAGCTTAACTGCGATTGTCGAATAAACTTTTGTCAAATATGTATAGGTACGGTTTTTGTAATCAAGTAGTGCAGCAGTTTGGGATGGGTGGATGATGGCAGACTGGTTTGGGACGACATCTGGTGTGCCCCAAGGTCCTATCATTAGTCCCATATTTCTCGGTCTTTTTATTGATGGACTTTGTGATTTCCTGTCGGGAGGAGTACATTTAATAGATACACTTATTAAATTTTTGCTCTAAGCAGATGATTTGGTGTTACTTGTAGACAACCCGTTTTCTCTACAGGTCCAATCAAATAACAGACAGCAATCGTACTCCGAAACATTGGAGTCTAAAGATTAATGTTGATAAAACCCAAATAATGTTTTTAAAGCTCGTTTCTTGAAGGCGAACCTATAGAGGTATTGCGTTTGTTTAAGTACCTCGGAGTATTGCTTACAACAAATTTGAACGAACGTTAAAAAAAACATTAAAGCCAATTTGGCATTAAATACAATGTGGCCCAAGTTTTTTTAAAAAAACGATATACAGACGTTTCATGAATGTCTTTAAAGCCACTTTAAATACTTGCATGTGCTACGGTATTCAAGTCTTCGGGAATACGCCTTTCGAGGAGTTTGAAAAGATTAAACGGTTTTTTTCAAGCGTCTGTTTCGACTTTCAAATACGATCCTAAACTACCCAATTTATGTAGAGTCTGGTATAACTTTAATCCTTGCACGTAATCTTGACCAGTAAGCTGATTACTTAATTAATAAAGACGACTGGAAATAGTCTACATAAATTACTGATGGCAAAGTGTGTGCGATCAAATGCTTCCCTTTTCAACAATCGCAAAAATCTAGCCTTGTTCCGTAGTATTGCATGGGAATTGAGGGAAATGAATGAAGAAGAATGGCCTACCTACCTAACTCAAGCATCCTCGTCGGCTGTAAGAAATACATATACAAATTTGAACCATCGACTACTGACTGCCAGCAATAACTTCTGTAAAAATGATACAATTGAAGTTATAATAACCATATTAAGAGCCAGAGTTAACTTTATACCCCATAGAAATGATAACCTGGTGACATGTAGTCTCTGTAATAGAAACGAGCGTGAAGATGTTTACTGCTTCATTGCTGTCTGTCCAATTTTGCAGGAAATTCGCAGACTATATTTTAGTGCAAGTTCGCTTTGTCCCAATTTATATAATTTCTGCAATCACGCTCTTACCACTTTGGGTGGCAGATATACCAACCCTTCCTGAATAGAAACATAGCGGTTGGGCATCCCATTCAACCCACACTGCCGCAGTTGAAAAGATCCAGTGGAAAAGGAAACTTCACCATTTGATCTGCGATTGTTCGGTCCTAGCTAGAAGTAAACATCTGCAAAACATTATTTGACGATCTATCAGAATTAAGTAATATAAAACTCATATATCATTAAATTCCTCGATTCCCACAGACTGGATTTGAAATACAATTTGACACATCACTTGAAGGTGGCATCAAAACGGCACATTCGCCCTAATTTTTTTTTATATATAATTTACGCGCACTAAAGGGATTTTTTTAGTACAATTATCATATATTGGCTACACAACGCGGGCGTTAGCACGTGCGTCCTGGTATAGGTACTAATGTAACTCCTACCCACCTTTGACCACCAGCTTTTGAATGCGGTATATACCAATTCTTCCAATTCGAGGAATATCTCTGCTAAATGTCGCATATAAGATCCTATCCAGCGTACTGAGTAAACGTGACGCCGGAAAGTACGCGGTACATTGTGCAGTTTGGAAACAGTTCTTCCGAACTATTACAAACCTGTAACGGATTCCGGCAAGGAGATGCTCTGTCATTTGACTTCTTCAATCTTCTGCTGAAGAGATAGTGCGCAGGGCAGGTGTTAATACGGAAGGCACTATCTTCAACAAAGAAAATTGGTTGGCCTGGAAGTCAACGAGGACAAAATGAAGTACTTGCTTTCAACAAACAAACGAACATCTGTCCACCGAGTAGGACAAAACGTCACTTTTGATAGCAGCAACTTTGAGGTAGTAAGGCAGTTCACCTACCTCGGAGTAAACATCAACTCAACAAATGACTTCTTAGTGGAGATCCGATGAAGACCTACCCTAGGAAACCCTTCCTTCTGCGGTTTGGCGAAAGAAATGGGTTCCAAACTTCTTACTCGGAATACCAAGTGAAAGCTCTACGAAACACTGATACTGCCGGTACTGCTGTACGGCGCCGAGTACTGGCCGATAAGCAGGAAAGGCGAGCTAAGAAAATACTCCACCGAAGTGGATCTTCGACTGCCAGCCCCCAGGTTCGAGACGACAAGGAAGACCGAACATCCGATTTAAGGACCTAGCCATCGCGGATGACAGAGCGCCTGGAAGCAGAGTTCCCGGAATTGCAGAGAATGGAAGGCTTCAGTGTCTCAGTCAGAGACTCTCCACGGTTCAGGAGCCAGTTCGAAAAGAAGTAATACCAATTCTTTCAATTTCTTTTCACATCTTTTGTTTGCGTTGTCCTTTTTTTGTAAAAATCAACACTTGTGAGAATTATAAAGTATAAATTCACACATTTTATATGTCGGTATCAAAGTATTCTAAATTTATATTTATAAAGGGTCTTTCATTAACGATTTGACAACTTCTTTTTTAAATAAAATGCAAACTACTTGAGATATCTCAAAAAAATGATTGGCTTGAAATACTATCAAAACATTTATGAATGGAATTCGACTTCGTTCATATGTCCCCCACAGAAACGTATACAGCGGTCGATACGTTGAACCCTATTTTCGATGACTCGGCCGCACATTTCGACCGATACGGCCGCTATTTCTCGTTAAATATTGGCTCTGAGCTCATCTAACGTCGTCGCCTTGTTGGCATAGACCAATGATTTAATGTAGCCTCATAAGAAAAAGTGTAGAGGCGTTAAATCACACGGGTCCGTTTCTCGAGATAACACGTTCACCGAACTGAGACTTCAACAACTTGCCCCCGCTGTGTGCCTTGTGGCACCGTCTTGTTATATCACTGATGTCCAATTCATGCAATTACTCAAAGAAATAACGTTCCAACATGTCTCTGTACGGCGAATGTATTCATTTGCCGTAACGTGACGGTCATTTTCATCGACAAAAAAAAAAACGCCCAATGACGCCACCGGCATGAAAACCGCACCTAACAGTGACTTTTTGCGGATGAAGTGCTGTTTCATGAAGCCCATGAGGGTTCTCACCTGCCCAGTTTATTGACGAAGCCGTTTAACCAAAAATGCGTTTCATCGCTGAGGATGATTTTACGATGGAATTCTTCATTTTCTCCATCATGGCTCTGGACAATCCGAGAACGTACGTAGCTTCATATGATCAAGTGGCTTTAGTTCTTGAGTCAGCTTGATCTTGCAAGGGTGTAGGCCAAGATCCTTACACAAAATTCACCATAATGTGGTCTGGGAGAGGCCCAATTCTTGAGAACGCTGTGAAATTAACTGATTTGGCTGGTTTTCGACGGACGCCTCTACGGCAGCAATATTCTCCACACTTCGGGCAAAAGGTAGTCTCACTGATAAGGCAACATCAAGCAACGAATATTCTGACTCAAATTGCTTGTTTACTGGGACGAGAATTACGGCCGAAAATTGGTGTTAACGCTCTTAAAGTTGCGACAACCAACACGGAATTTCGGTAGTAAAATTTAATTATTTCTAACGTTGTTTCTTCGTGTACTTCACGATGACGAAAATGTTGATTGAATACTCCGATATTGACAGTTCGGTAATCTGTTTAATGGTGTGTTCACACTGAAAGTTTGAAGTTACCAAGTCGCTTATGAAATACCCTCTATATATATATATGTATATGTTAATTATTTTCTGGAAATACTTAATATGGCAGACGGCATAATAGCCATATCCATATTCTGAAATTTATATTCAATCAAAACAATAGATGAAATAGAGAATTTATGTATTAAAAAATAATTTGGAATAGATCCACGGAAAATTAAATGAGGCCACTTTTTTCACTGTGTAGGTGAAACAAATTTGGTAAATCTTCTTGAAGTTTTTTTTTGCAATGACATAATCTATGTAGGTTCCTAAATTAGGTGAATTCTTAATTTCAGAAACAACATAAGTCAGATTTTTTCAATTTTCTTTTTTTTTGCAAAAACTCTCATTTTTATATAGTTATTCATCTTTTCGAGAAAAACTGAACATGTCAGACTCCTCAAAGTACGAAAACTGAGAGTACTATTTTAGTGTTTTGAAGAGAAACAACATAAGTCATTGACTTATGCTGTTTCTCCACAATTTTTTTTTACTTTGTACACATAACGTACTACATGCAAAATCTTCAAATCGCATGACCTGTACAGGAAACGTTCTACTTAAGACAACTTACTGCAAGCGTATTTTGTATACAAGATCTTCGGGACAACACCGCAACTTTTTTTGTTTACTATGAAGGGATCGCTGGAATGGGTCCAAATGAAGTCTGCTCTTTTTTAAATCAATTTTTTGAAAGTAAAATGAAGGACGTTCAGGAGTTGCAAATTTTTTCCGATGGCTGTGGTGGTCAAAATAAAAATCACACAATGATAAGGTTTTTGTCATCTTTAGCAACCTTAAAAAAGTTCAAGAATTTTGAACAGTATTTTCCTATACGATACCATGTGATAGAGACTTCGCAGTCTTAAAACGTAAAATTAAAAAAAAAGGGATAGAATCTACACTGTGCCGATTTGATACTATCTTCTTAAGTATCAAAAAATTCACGGTCATTTTAGCAAAAACGATAGACATTACCGACTACAAAAGCTGGTGGCCATGCTTTTATAAAAGAAACATGCTTTCAATGGAGTCTATTGGAAGACAGGTGGCCAGAGAAAATAAGTATACATTTACTATAAGTAATGATTTTACAAGTCATACATTTAACCTTGGAAACCTCCAAAGAGTTGAACTGGAAGCTCTGCCGCAAACCCTTGATTATCCCCCTGGAAAGGTGACAATCAATATTAAGAAGATGAATGACATAAAAGAACTAAGATCGTATCTACCAGGAGACATTAACAATCAACAATATTATGTTGAAATCTTTGCTTGGCCAACTTGTGAAAAAGATTCTAATACAGATACAGATCAACAGTATTTCTTAATATTTTTTTTTAATGTTTTCTTATTTAAAGCTTATAATAAATAATGAAAAAAATATAAACAAAAGGTTCTAAAGTTTCAAAAGTTTCTAATCCAATCCAGATCAATACTATTTTCTCTATATTTTTGTAAACCTTTTTTCTTGTTTAAAGCTTATAATAAATAATAAAATAAATAGAAACTAAAGTTTCAATAGATTCTTATCCAATCGATAGAAATCAATATTATTTTCTTTATATTTTTGTAAAAAAAAAATCTTGCTTAAAGCTTATAATAAATAATAAAAACAAATAAAAGCAAAAGCTTTTATCGAAAAAGTTCCTTTATTTCAGAAACGACATAAGTCAAGCGACTTTAAAGGCTTAAAAACCTGTTAAGACCTTAAAAAAGCTAAACATTTTGGGGTTTTTAAGTACATCTTAATATAACTTGGCATACTCACAACTTGTAGTGTTGTGGGATTTTTTCGCATAAAACAGTTTTTTGTTGCTCCTGAAAAGTTAATGCTCATTGACTTATGTTGTTTCTGAAAGAAACGATTCAGGTTTTACATTTGTAAGGATTTGGATTTTTGAGATTTCATTTCAGAATATTTGAATACACTTAGTTTAGATTTATTTTTAATTTTAAAGTTTAGCAGAAGTAGGTACGTAAAGGATTGACTGTATTCGTCCATCTTTTATAATAACACATCCACATTGTTCAGTATTTGGCTGAAAACTAGGTTATAGGTAGCTAACCATTCCATTCCTTACAATGCAACTATAAATTGGACAATCATGTCTAATAGTAACCAGCATCACACAATGCTTTGCTCATTTGCATCTTTTCTTAACAACGGTGCGTAAGGTCTACATAATCTAACTTATTCGCTTACATCTTATTTATCTTAGGTGCGCATAACACGGTAAACTTGTTTGGGTATACGATTTAAGTAGGCTTATTTTGAAACCTAAGCCAAATGCAAATCAATGCAGATTGCAGTGAGGAGAGATGAATGTTGACCCAAAGGTATATAAAAACCATATGCATCTCAAAGAGTATCATCATTCGATTGGAATTAGTTCAACAAACCCAAGCCTAACTAATCCAATATGAAGGTAAGGATTATTTTAAGCCTATACAATCATCATAAAAATGATAAAATACATAGATAGATAGATAGATCAAATAATATAATTATTACTCTTTCTAGGCTTTTATCTGTGTATTTGCTTTGGCAACAGCTGTAAACGCCGGCTTGCTGCATACAGCTCCACAACAGCAGGTGCATCATGCGCCTGTACATATTGTGAAGGTTCTTCACGAGGCTGCCCCCCATGTCCATAATGGTGGTGGACATCATAGTGAACATATAGTCAAGCTTATCCATGAAGAAGGACATGGTGGACATGCCGGTGGACATGGCGGTGGACTTGGTGGAGGCCACGGTGGTGGGCATCACAGTGAACATATAGTCAAGCTAATCCATGAAGAAGGACATGGTGGACATGGCGGTGGACTTGGTGGAGGACACGGTGGTGGGCATCACGGTGAACATATAGTCAAGCTTATCCATGAAGAAGGACATGGTGGACACGGCGCAGGACTTGGTGGAGGACACGGTGGTGGCCATCACAGCGAACATATAGTCAAGCTTATCCATGAAGAAGGACATGGCGGACATGGTGGTGGACTTGGTGGAGGACACGGTGGTGGGCATCACAGTGAACATATAGTCAAGCTTATCCATGAAGAAGGACATGGTGGACAAGGCGGTGGACACGGTGGAGGACACGGTGGAGGACTTGGCGGTGGACATGGTGGTGGTCATCAGAGCCAGCATTTGGTTAAGGTAATCCATGAGGCTCCTCGAGTTCTCGACGCTCCAGTTGTACATCATGCACCAACTCAAGTGCTTAAAGTTTTGCACGAACAAGCCCCAGCTCATCATCATCAATCAGCTCAATTGGTTAAAGTTGTTCATCAACAAGCTCCAGCTGTTCATCATGCTCCAGCTGTTCATCATGCTCCAGCCCATGTTAAAATTGTGAAAATTTTACACGAGCAAGGACCATCAGGTCATCACCACGCTCCAGCTGGTTGGTAAACATATGCAGATTAGCTGTCCCCATCCTCTATCCTCCGGCTGTATTCTTTTCCTTTTACAACATCCCTGTTCTTGTGAAAAATCCCTTTATTTAAGCCATACATAGAATAAGTCTTCATGCTAATAAATTTCCAAACAAAACTATCAACATTTATCCCAATAAAAATTTTAAAAAAATGTACAAATTAAAATATTGTTTCTTTTATTATGCTAAATGATATTTATGGTCTTACAGTATTTGATACCAGACAAAAAAAAACAAACATTGCAATAAGGAACGACTTTTTTTGAACTTATAAATAAATAAATATTAAGCATAACCCATACAGTGCAAGATAACATTACATTTGTGTTCATTATGGATGTTTGTCAGATTTTCGCAAACTAAATTAGATTCCATTGGAGTCAAAGGCAGAGAGTTAAAATGGTTTCAATTTTATTTGCGTGGCAGAAGTCAAAGAACCAAGTTTGATGATTACGTATCAGGATCTGTGGATGTCGAGTTGGGAGTACCGCAAGGTGCTATCTTGGGGGTTGTTTTGTTCCTGTTGTACATAAATGATGTAAAAAGTGTTTTGAAGTTTTGTAAAGTTGTCTTATTTGCGGATGACACATTACTGGAACTGACGTAAATGACATGTGTACAAAAATAAATACAGATTTAGAAATTATCACTGTGTGGCTAACAGCCCTATTATGGCTATCAAATATCAACACGATATTTGATAATAATTGATACGTATCAAAAAATTAATGAATCGGTATTATGGTTATCATCCTATCAAAATTTTTGATGAAATGTGAATTATATTAGATTTATGATCTATTGTGAATAGTTTTATCGATAAACTTGGTATTACGGTTGCCAAAAAATTTGATATTCATCAAATTTTCTATCAACCACAAATTTCTTGTTGATACGCATCAAATATTCGCGCGGTTAAAAATTTCTATTAACATCAAATCATAAAATGTATTTCCTTATTTTTATTGTTAAAAAAACGACTTTAGACCGAAATGTCATCGGTAGAGTTATTTTTTGAAGGGGATTATGATGAAGTACGTGTTCGCGAACAAGCTACGCAGGACTTTAATGGATGCTTCGAATCTAATGGATTTTGACGAACATATGTAAGCAGTTAATAGTATTTTTTTCACTTGATGTGATTCTATTCCAGATTCGTACAGAACTTCCGACTTTCGAAACAATCCTTCGTAGAAGTGTTGAACGATATTGAAGATAAACTCAAACCGATAAAAATCAGCAAGCCAACCCAAATACACTAAAACTAGCAGCAGTTTTAAAATTCTTTGCTCAAGCGAGCTATCAACTGAGCGTTGGAAATGACTTTCGCATTGGCATGGCACAACCAACGGTGTCGGTTGTTCTTAGTCAATTGCTTTAATTTAGCGAATTTTGTTTAATAAAAACAACCTTCATTATTTCACCAAAATTAGACGTCAGCCACAAAACAAAAACCAAATTCAAATTAGAAATGTCAAACTTCAAAGCAGAACCCATTCTCAATAATATTTTGATTAGCATTCACAATGGGGTAAAAATTATCAATAATACCAAATTATCGATGATAATAGATGTTATCAAGTATCAAATAATTGATATTTGATAGCCATAATAGTGCCGTAAAAGCAAACAGACGGAGTCTAATAGCCCTATTGCGAATATCAACTATCAATTGATAGTTGATACTAATCAATCATTTTTGTTTAAATGATATTGCGAAAATCAATTATCAATGAAGTGTTGATCGATTGTGAACGTGCATCAATTAGCGACAGTCAGCTGACAAATCGGTATTATGAATGTCAATAATGAACAATTTTATTGGTAGCTGTCAATTTTTCTGTAAATCGCAATTTCGGTGTTGATAAAGGACGACTCTTAAACAGACATGTAAGTATTTTTAAAATTGTTGAAGATTAACGTTTATAATTGTTATTTTTAGGGGCAAAAATAGTGAGTAATAAATGGCAAATCAATAGATTGGTTGAGTTAATGGAGCAGAATCTTGATATCGCAAAAGGGTTGTGTTGCAAAAAAATGGTGCGCAGGCGAAGTGGGATCAATTTCCGATAGAGCTAAATAGCTTAGGACCACCAGAACGAGATTGTCAGAAACAGCAAAGGGTACCTTGCGCCGCTTTAACAATAACTTTATCTTCAATTTAAATTTCTATATCTGTAGGTATGGATCGACCTGAAATACAAAAGATAAAAGAAAAAAACTGAAAATCAAGTTCAAATATCTGCGACTTGTGGTGGCCCAAACCGATGTCATGTCACCAGTTTAATGACATGGAAGAGGCTGTGATTCGTATCCTTGAATTGAATACTTGCATGGATCCATCTGGTAATGAATTTGGGTTTAACGAGTCAGAAACAGCGCAAACATCAAGCTCCAGTCAGGGAAGATCGCCAAATAATGTCACTCAAAGAACAGAATAAGCAACACTTGTGGGCGTGTCAGTGGGGAAATTTTTAAAATATTTACACATGAGCATTGAGCATCAAGGGCCCCCGGAGAGTCTGTATTATAAATGTCAGCTCCCTAGCTCAAACTTTGGTTTTTGGCCGTCCGACCTGAAAATCTGACGACGACGGTGACGCTGAAAATCTGACGATGACGGTGACGCTGAAAATCTGACGATGACGGTAACGTTCGATATTTCCAACTAGCCCCTACCGAGGGCAAACATATTTACACATCAACGAGAGCAAATATGTTTACACATCAGAAAAGCCGATTTATTTTAGCTCAACTAAATAGGTTCAGAAACTTAAAATTAAAAAAAAATCACAGCTTTGTTTATTGTTAATTAATATAAGTACATAGTATGTATTTAATGCTACTTTAGTATTTTGTACTCCCTCCTTTGTGCAAAATAGCTTCATACATTCGCTTTGGCAAAAACTTATAATATTTTCCAATATCCCTAAACGAAATCGTGTACCAAGCTTTATTAATGGCTTCAATCAGGGTCGCAGGTATTGTCCGGGGAGTACGGCGGCCACTCAAAAATTTTAACATTTTGGTCGTTTATCCACTTTTTAACTACCCTAGCTGTATGAATTGGAGCGTTGTCGTGCTGGTATGTCCATGGAATCAGTCCAAAAACGTTTGAGAAACGTAGAAAAGCTTTTTGTATGCATTTGCGTTTATTTTTGATGATTCAAACTGCAGCTCACAAGTCCCATAGTACGATATTGCCCCCACACCATTACGCCATCTGCACAGGTGTGGTGACGACTTAACACACGTTCTTTCTTTCGCAGGTCGTTAAAGTTGTAGCCGTCCGGTCCATCTATGTTAAGTTTTTATTCATCGGAAAACACGATAATACTCCTTTTTCCACGTCATATGGTCTCGAGCGAACCGAAGGCGTGCAGCTTTACGCACATCATTGAGAGGTGTTTTTTTTTTTACTTTTATCCTCTTCAATTGCTTGGCACTCCGAATAATTTTTTTGTAGTTGCCAGACTGACTTGCATTAACTCCGCATTCTTCCCTGATTTTGGCAGCACAACGTTGAGAATTTGAAGCAGTTCTGATGATAAGGCTTCTATCTGCTGTTGTTGTTGCGTATTGAATATCTCCTTAGATATTATTTCCATAGCAGGATTGATTACGAATGAAGTTACTAACAACATTTTGGCTCGACCCATTTTACAAAAAAAAAAACAGCAGAAGTTACTTTCATTTAAAAAAAGAAAAAAATTAACGTCGATACGTTAGCGATAATAGATCACAAACTGAAATCATTGCCCTTGAACCTACGAGTAAACTGATGAGCCAAAAAATGCAGTGCTTTTGGGGAATATAACGATAAAAAAAACAAAACTCTAGCTACCGTTTCACAAATCGCGTTATTTTTCTCTTCTGTGTTTATGTGCAAACAATAATGAAGGTTCAAAGCATGCAAAAAAGTTAATATATATGCAATAGACAGAAAGAGAAGACACATTAAAAAACAGAATTTTTTGAACCTATTCAGTTGAGCGGGAGTCTAAAACAGGAGATACTTCTATGTACTTTTTAAAAATTTTAAAGTGCCTTACAGAATGATTGCATCAGCGGTGGGAGACTAACACTGGGGAATAAAGCTTCATCAGTTTATATTTTTTTTGCTCTCTTGGCTCAATATGCCTTAGGATCGCGATGGGCCCTTCTGGTGCCTAGTGATGTATGCGAACTGCCTACCCCTGTTTAACCTAACCTAGCTCAATATGCATAGGGATCATCTGAGTTAGGTGAAATGCATGCCATACTGTTTTTTTTTATATTTATTTTGGTTTTGTTTTGTACAAGCTAAGTTTTTTGTTATTCACAATTATTGTTTGTTAAAAATCAATTATAATTAATTTTTTTAATAAACCGAAGGAACATTTGATCTTGTTCGGTAATTTTTTGTTGGTTGGACAATGGCTATTAGGACTTAGCAATTATTTTTCTAATAAAGATATAGGTACAGTTAAACCTATCAAGTATTTAACTCCACCAGGAAAATTACATACAAATGTTCCTCCAGATGTATTTGTAACTTGGCCACAAATTTGCACGGTTTATCTCATTTCTCAAAGCATGCATATTTAATCGTTGAAGTTCAAATTATCAGAAAATGCACTGGTAGATGCAGTTACCCCATGAAGCTCTCCCTCCGATGCGCAGTGAATCGAGATCAGTCTGGAGTTTGAACTGATAACAGTTACCCCACTCGGGCCCTTACACATTGTATCTGGAATCGGGTTGTGCGCACTAGTCCACCCTAAAGATATGCAGCCATAGTAGCCACACACCGGACCCTCACCAGGGAGCAACAGGCTGGGATTCGACTGAGATCAGTCATACCAACCTGCACTCCTGCTAAGGAAAGAGGACTGCGTGAGGTTCGACTACAACAGTCACTTCATTCAGCACTCCACACTTAGGGCCAGATAAGATAGAAGGGGTTGGACTGAAGCAGTCACCCTCGGTATGCTATTTTCCCGCCGAGCAGAATAATGGGACCAGAACTGGGGTTCGACTGAAACACTCACACTCTGCTCCCCTGGAAAGGTATTGAAATCGCGTGTGTACTGCTTCTACTCTGCACTCTCCAACTTCCCTGTTAGAAGTTTTATCCATACAATCACCACCTCACAGAAGGTAAACATTTTCCAGCGATGGGGCCTTCTGATTTTTCTGATTCTCTAAAACTTGCCCTTGTAATACCACTATATAAAAAAGGTGAATCTTCATGTCTAAACAACTACCGTCAAATTTTTCTTCTCTCAGTATTTTCAAAGATTTTTCAAAAAGGCATAAAGTCCAGAATGGTTTCCTTTTTAGATAAAACAATGTTCTTTAGTGAGTGGGCTTCCGCAATGGAAGATGTACAGAAGATACGGTATTAAAGCTTTGTAGTGAAATCTACAACAGTCTTAACAAATCAATGATTCCTGCAACGTTATTTATAGATATAACTAAGGCATTTGACTTGGTTGATCATGATCTCTTATTGAGAAAATTATACAAAGCGGGTTTTAGAGGTTTCATATATGACTGGCTTGAGTCTTATCTAAGAAATCGAAGGGACCTATAATTTTACACCGAATCCAAACGGCAAATTTGAGAAGCTTCTTAAGATAATTGATACTCTTGGATGTTTGTCAGACGTTCTAACCATTGAGCCACTGCGCCCGACGTAAGCAATTACAAATTAAACATAGGTGCGGGCTACAGTCCGCTTGGGCGAACTGTTGGATACCATATTCGTATTCCTATCCATCATAAGTGGGCGTGACAAAAGTCTAAGTATGGTTGAATTGTTAAGAACGCTCTACATATTCTGTTATATAACATTTAAAAGATTTTATCAAACAAAAACGAAGCTTTTGTAAAAAAATCGTTCCCTAGCTCAAACTTTGGTTTTTCAATAAAATTATTTTATTTAATTGTGGGCGTGTCAGTAAGCGGATTTAAAAAAAATTAACACATGAGCATATAGGACCCCTAGAGAGTATATATTATAAATTTCAGCTCCCTAGCTAAAAGTTTGAATTTTCAAAAAAAGTTTTTTTTAAATTGTGGGCGTGTCAGTAGGCGGATTTTGAAAATATTTACACATGAGCTTAAAGCGCCCCTAGAGAGTACATATTATAAATTTCAGCTCCCTAGCTCAAATTTTGGTTTTTGAATAAAATTGTTTTATTTTTTTGTGGGCGTGTCAGTGGGCGGATTTTGAAAATTGTATATCCCGACAGTTTTAGGAGTCATAGATCATATAAAAAAGATTTCAGCTTTCTAGCGCAAAATTCGATTTTTTCCAAAAATTTGTTTTTTTTTGAGTTTGTGGGGGTGTCTGTGGGCGGATTTCAAAAATTCGTAAACTTGATTATTTCGGGACCCTAGAGAGTATATGGTTAAAATTTCAGCTCTCTAGGCCCAGTTTAAATGCCTAATTTTTGCCGACGGACGGACGGACGGACATGGCTAGATCGACATTACTATCGATGCTGATCATACATATAGTAACTTTTAGGGGCCTACGGGCAATATTAAGGTATGTTACAAACTATGCGTCAAAATTAATATACCCTATATTATATATAGGGTATATTATATTATATATAGGGTATTAAAATAGCTGCGGTTCTACAAATTTAATCAACATGGGCGTTCCGCAGGGTTCGGTGCTGGGTGCTTTACTGTTTATTGTGTTTGTTAATTATTTATTTATCCAACCTTTCAAAGGTAAGCTAACAGATTTTTCAGACGATACAGCTTTATCCTACTCAGATGGCAGTTATCTTAATTTGTTTTCCTCAATGAACAATGACTTGGAGATTTTAAGTTTGCACAAACTTATTATAAGTAAGAAAACCAAATATATGGTGTTTAACTTGACCGGGAATATTTGTAGAGATATGCCTTTGCTTTTTCATTCACCTTGTTGCTCTAAATTTCGCTTGGAAAGCGAAACCACATAGCAACATTAAAGTATTTAACGATAATACAATTGCATCGAAATCGAATGTGTTGATAGATTTAAATACTTGCGTAATATTCTTGATCTTAAACTCTGTTTGAATGACCATACCTCTTCTTTAAAGCAATATTTGAACAACGTCGTAAGGCAATTTTATCATCTGAGTCTCTACTGCCAGTTACCTATTCTTAAGTCAGTCTGGGATTCGACTGAGATCAATCATACCAACCTGTACTCCTGTCAAAGAAAGAGGACTGCGTAAGGTTCGGCTGCAACAGTCACTTCATTCAGAACTCCACACTTTGGGCCAGATAAGATACAAGGGGTTAGACTGAAGCAGTCACCCTCGGTATGTTATGGTCCGACATAACGGTCTAAGTGAGATTAGACTTCGTGCCCAGGCAGCCACCTTACCTAACCTAATTAACCTATGGGTCTTATCACCACTGTGTAGATCCAGTTTGCGATCTTTGAAAAGATTCCCCAGGTTCTACAATACGTGCGGCGACAGGCCCATAAGCTCTATACTCTATCCAACAAAAATTGTCAGTACAGGCCTTATGGAGGAACTTTTTTTCTACCAGTGGTGCCTGTAGATACTCTCGCGGCACTCAAACGCAAGAATTGCCACTGAAATAAAAACCAAACCACTGTTATACCAAGGAATTGTTGTTGTAATTTTCCTAAAATTCGCATACAACCCACCATAACCAGTTTCCCACACAGCCGAATCGGAATGAGCATAATCGTCTTGTGTTCGCTTGCTATTATCATTCACCAAAATAAGCAGTGTGTGTGACTGAAGCACATCAGAAGAGTATTACCATCTCTACAATGCAGCATATCAGTAAGGGTTTTTCTATGGATTTTGTCAAAGAACTTTCGGTTTTCGGGCTTTTGAGAACGAATTATTACGTGGAGTGTTGCCATTCGGTTTTAATTTGATTGTATTTGTATTGTACTGCTGCACAAGTGTAGTTTTTTTACCATCTGTTTAGGTATATGACATTGCGTCGTAGTTATATAATTTTGTATTCTAATTGCCTGATTGTGTCTACCTTTCACAATATACATATAGCGGAAAGGACTTGGAAATGTTTTTAGAAAATGTTGCTGATTGAGTTTATGTCGCAATCTGTTTAAATGAATAAAAAACATAAATACATCCTTTCATCTCGTTATGTACCTGTTTGTATGATGTCTTTGTTTTCCCGATGAATGACTCCTGTTTTGCCAATGAATACTGGAATTCCCAAAAGAAGATTTCAAGTTAGGTAGGAATGCAATCATATAATGGGTTCCTTTAAATCGTTAAACGTTACAAAGCCAAGTATGAAACATACGTCGTGGATGAAATGGACATAAAGCGCTTCGCTTGCCGCCTTATCACTGTGACCTTAGTCCAATAGAATTGATTTGGGCTCAAGTGAAAGGGTTTGTAGCAAGCCAAAACAAGTCATTTAAAATGGTTGAAATAAGAGACTTACTAACGACAGCACTTAAAAGGGTTGAC
Source organism: Portevinia maculata (assembly GCA_949715645.1). NCBI lineage: Eukaryota > Metazoa > Arthropoda > Insecta > Diptera > Syrphidae > Portevinia > Portevinia maculata. Next base: position 77,767,731 of record OX454526.1, on the reverse strand, counting down.
AAGGAAAAATGGCATCGATGTGTCCAACACGTTGAACAGGTTGTTGAGCAAAATATGTGGGAAATGGACGTTTTTGCCGAGGAAGCAGTTGAAAGGTTAATAATAGACCTAAATAACGAGAGCAGTAGCAGTAATTACTCATCGGATTAGTTGAGTAGTGATATTAGAAATTAGTATTTTATGTTTTACAATATTTATAATGAATAAATTGGATTACAGTGATATGTTTTTCGTTTTGATTGATGAAATTTATACATTTTGTTGGTCTACTGGAGATTTCAATTCTTTATTATGTAGCATAAAATAATAAGTTACATTTTCTGAATATAAAGTTATCTAGAGATATAGGACTCATGCTTTCCTTTACAACTATAATATATTAACGATAGAATAAAACAATATTTTTTTTAAATTAATTTTGTTTTTAAAGGGAAAGCTACAATCAAAAACCCTTATTTAACACTTATATCTAATATTGAAGTTATCCCAATAATATGCATAATTATTTAAAATATTTACATTATAACAAAATCAGATTCATTTTTAATTAAAATTCAAACTGACAATATTAAATCTTTAATTAATTCATTATCAGAAAGGTAACATTTTTCGTAAAACTTTTGTGTGGCCTTTTCTGTAAGTACGTCTAAAAAGTTGATATTAGCAAGCTCATGAAGTCGGTGAGTAAAAAAATGCCATGGCAGACCACGCATCATTTTTAAAACTTTGTTCTGGAATATTTGAAGCTTATTTTTGTGCGTTTTCGCACAATCATACCAAACAGGAGCACCGTAGAGCAGAATGGCTTGAAAGATCGATTTGTACAATATTACCTTGTTAGCTATGGACAGCTCAGAATTTTTACTTATAAGAGGGTATAAGATTCTTATATATTTGTTACTTTTATCGACAGCTGTAGATATGTGTTTTTGAAAATTAAATTTTTTATCTATCATAATGCCAAGATATCTGCAGTGTTCGGACCAATCAATATTAAATCCGCCCATTTGTAGTTGAACATTATTTGGCAAGAAACAATATTTACGTCGACGTGTAAACCAAATAGCTTCTATTTTAGTAGGGTTAACTTTGATTTTCCATTTAAAAAAGTATTTTTCTAACAAGGTTAGAGATATTTGCAATTTACGTTGTACGTCAAAGTAATATATTCCTGATGTAAATATAGCGGTATCATCAGCAAACATGGCAAGTTTAACGTGACTCCCAAGGTCAGGCAGGTCAGAAACAAATATATTAAATAGGATAGGGCCAAGTACAGTACCTTGGGGAATTCCATAATCAACGCTATGCGCGGCAGAATTCTCATTTTGAACACTGACTATGTACTTTCTGTTACTAAGAAAACTTTGAATTATTTTAATGATTTCAATTGGAAAATTGTATTTTAAAAGCTTGTGCAGTAGTGCGTCATGCCATACGGTGTCAAATGCATTTTTTATGTCGAGCAAAATTAAAGCAGTTGATTCTTTAGCTAAGAACTTATTTTTCACATGCTTTTTAATCCTAGCCACTTGATGGTATGTGTTATGAAAACGTCAGAAATCGAACTGATAATCAGGTATTATATTATTTTCATTTAAATGACATTCCAGTTTTTCTTTTATAACTCTTTCGAGAAGTTTCCCTACGCAACTTAATAAACTTATTGGTCGGTAGCTATTTATTTCGTCTTTAGGCTTACCTGGTTTTGAGATTGGTATTACCTTCGCTATTTTCCAGCAGTCAGGGAAGTACCTAAGTTTTAAACAAGCATTTAGGATTACCGTTAAATAACTTAGTCCTGATGGAGGAAGTGCTTTTAATAGCTTATTATTTATGGTATCCAATCCAGGACATTACTTAATTCAGACAGATGAGAGTTTGTCTCCGAAATAGTAACCAACGAATCAGTCACATCAGCACAGGTTAGAGAATCACTAAAATCAGCAGTGATTATATGGTTTTTTGAAAAATTTGTAGCAAAAAGGTTAGCTTTATCCTTTGCAGCTACATACAGTTCATTCTGTAATTTAAGAGGAGGTATACTTGAACCTGTTTTTTTAATTACTTTCGAAACTTTCCAGAAGGGTTTGCTTGCTTTATCAAGGTTGGATAGAAGGTTTTCCCAACGAAAGTTTTTGAAGTCTGTGATTTCTTTTGCAATTGCTTCATTGAGAAATTTGGTACTCCGTAGGAAACTGTCATAACGATAGCGAAGCCATTTTCTTCTTTCGGCGTTTCTTAGTCGTATTAAAAAGATAATATTGTTCGGCAAGCGAGTTGAATGCATATTCTTTGCTGGATATTTAGGTATAGCAAAATCAGCAGCGTTATTCAGTAAGTGATTAAAACTATTACACATCGAATCAATTTCTGTTTTGTTACTTATTTGAGAAATATTATTTAATCTACAGTTTGCATTTATGAATGACGTAAACCGATTCCAATTAGCTGCAGAATACTTGTAATATAATATAGGCTGTAGAATTTCGAATGTAAAGCTAACATTTATATTAACAGGAAGATGATCTGATCCCAGTTTATTATAAGTAAATGGAGTAATATTAGTAATATAAAAATCCAATGTCGAAGGGTTTTTAGAATGAGACTTTGGAATGTAAGTGTAATCGGGAGGTTAAAGTAATGAAAAGTTTGGGTGCCTCTCCAAAATTTCATATAATACATTGCCCCAACAATTTGCTCTCATACAATTCCATTGTTGATTGCGACAATCTAAGTCACCACCAACAATAATTTTGTGTCGATAGCGAAAAATCGACTTTAATTCGTTTTTAAAAAGAGTTAACTTTTCAATAGTTCTATTACCGCCAGGGAAATAGACACAGTATATGCCAAGTGTAGAGTTATCATTCGTATAAACATCTATTCCTATTGATTCAACACATCGTAGTTTTAGATTAGTACATACAGAGTGCTTGATATTTTTTCTTATGACAACAGCTACGCCACCACGTCTTTCGCTTCTCCTGTCCAGACGATAACAATTAAAATTTAAATGCGAAAATACTTTGTCAACTTTAAGCCAAGTTTCTGTAACTAGTGCTATATCAACTTTTTTATCAATTAAGAAATTAAAGAATTCTATGCTTTTATTATTGATGCTTTGAGCATTCCAAGTGATAATATTTAAATTATTATTCTTATACATCATGATTATTTGTGTAAATGTACTTAATAGCTAAAGATGTTATTACGTTAAATTGATCACTTTTAGTTTGACAAGCGCTTAGTTTAGTGAGTACTTCGTTTAAGAGAGAACTAATTTCACTAAAAGAGAATAAGTTACTTGATGACATTTTGCTCTTCTAATATCATTAGAATTCGAATGATGTTGCTGATTCTAGGTTCTATTGATCAGTGATGTGGATGGTAATGGTAATGGAACAGTTGGTGGACGATTTGATTGCTTGTGAGAATAAGCATGGGAGTGTGATGGCAAGGAGGGGAATTGGGTAAGGGACTGAGGGTAGAATTGTTTTTGCTGCACTGTTGTAGATGATGTTGGCTTGTAGTAGTTTGGTGTACGTTTGTGAGGTGAGAGTTTTTGCCGATTATCTATGTATTGAATACGGCTTATGTATTTGAGGTCGGATTCGGATGATTTGTGAGGTCCGTTGCAATTGGCTCATCGAACCACGTCAGGAATATTACATTCGGTTGTTTTGTGACTGCCGGAGCAATGGGCACAGAAACTTTTGATATTGCAATGCATTGAGCCATGACCATATAGTTGACAGTTATAACACTGAGTCACTTTACCTGGATTTTGTTTCTTAAAATCCCATCGGATTAAAGTTTTAAACAAAGTAGAGTGATTTTTTTTAGTTCACTTAATTTAATCGTTCCGCGCTCAATATACACGATGTAAATATGGTTTTTAATTTGGGAATTCGATTTCACGTTGTTGTTGATCATTTTAATATCGATGCACTTAATACCAGATGATAGTAATTCATTTTTAATCTGATTTACGGGCATCAGATCAAGTCCCAATAAAACTACTTTTAATGATTGTGTATTTTTACGCGAATAAGTAAAAAATTCACAGGCTTTTTTTGTTAGCTCAGATTTAATGTTTTCATAAACTTCAACGGAAGGGGAGAGAATTTTTGGTCCAAGTGAAATGTTTTTGATGAGATAATTTTTGATTTTTAATTCATTGTGAATGGTACGAAGTCGTTCGCATGACGATTTTAAAACCACAATGGGAGGAAGACTTTCTTTATTGATTTTTAAATTCACATTGTTTTCGATGATATCTTCCGTGTTTACCATAAGGCTTTGCAGCGGTTGATAGTAATTTTGATTATTAGTAGGCATTTCGATGTTTTTATTTTTACTTCTATTAAAAGTTAAAAGTTTGCTGGGAGGGCGGTCACCGCCATCACCACAATCACAACGAACTCGTTTATGAGAAATTTTTTATTTTCTAAAATACGCGATAGGGATAGATTAAGAATACTTGTATTCGCTTTGACTGCTAGCACACGTATCGTCTTCTGGAGATACCCTTAAAAAAACGCGTTTATTATTATCTTACCAGAAAAGGAAAAAGATAAACGGAATTTATTTCATTCCGCACTATTTTTATTATGAATGTGAAGATGGTAACCCTAATAGAATTGCTCTCTGAGTTATGGCGAATTATCATTCACACTTCGGCAACCCTGTGAGAACTTTAAAAAGGGACCGATTTATGTAAGTCATTGCAACTAGACTGAGAGACAAACATCCTATCTTCCCTATACTGACAATTTTTGTTGGATAGAGTATAGTAGTTTTTGTAATTTTGTTGTTTTTATGAGAATTCCAGTTCAGTCGTTTGTCTCGGATTACTGCAAGATATTTGACTTCTTCGGAGTACTCTACGAACGTATAGTTTATTAAGATTTGACATAGGTCTAAATTTTTGCTTTTGGTAAAAAGAACAATGACGGCCTTACTGGAATTTATGGAAAGATTTTCGCTGATGCGAAAAAAAGAGACTCATCACAGGTTGGGAGCCATTCAGTGGTATATACTTGGTCTTGATCTCTTTAACTTCAATAATCAATCAATTAAAAAGGTACTTTTAGTCTCTGAAGTCTGAACTGCGAATCCAACCCTATACACAAAGTTGAAACAAAACTGAATAATCGTGGCCCAGACTTAAAAAACAGAATTAGAAACCTGAAATTCAACAATTTCTAAAGGCCCATAAGACGTTAGATAAGATGGGATTTTTGAAAACTTTATTTTTTTACTTCGCTTCCTTCAACTTGTCATTCCAGTAACAAAACTAGTCATCTTATATAAGAAAATTACCCAAACCATAAAATAAACTGCATAAAAAGAAATGAAATGAAAATCAATCTATTTGTACAAAAAAATGACTCTATGACGCTCAACGCAGTAATAGCTCGTTTATTCTTCAAGCGGATTCATTTGCATATTGCAGTGGAAGCACAATAGCTATTTGGTTGCGTTAGGGTTAGGTCTTGGGCAACAGCCTTTTTCAAAGATACTTAATATCTATGGAAATAAGTGGTTTGACAAACACCTGACCCATCCCTATTTAAGGCAGAAGCAAAAACGGTCACTCACATTTATAATTGGATTAATCGCCGGATACCTAACTGCATTTCCTATTTGATCTAGTGATGGTAGTCCAATTTTTCCATTTGGCTAAGCTAACGCAAAGCCACTGGTTTCCACACTCCACTTCCTAAAAAGTATACGATGGCATTTACTTTGAATCAAAATTTATAATTGAAAAAAAAAGAAGAAACAAATCTTTGTGTCACTGTCATCTTGGTTCAAACATTTCGTTTGTGTTGATCATCGAAAGTTAGATAACGATTACATAAAATATAAATGCCGAATCGTCTCACAAGTTTGTCTTGCAAAAGCCAGAAACAAAAACGTAGGTATAATAATTATCCAACGTTTGTTGATCGGAAATGTATCTGCGCAGCACACCATGTGTCTCGGGCACTAGTCTGTGCTTACGAAAATGTATGGTAATAGTCGGGCTTCAAAAAAGAAAGACTTACACATTTCCCAGATGTTCAGCCGCAGGTATAAATAAAAGCATTTAAGAGATATTTTGCAACATTTGATCTAATGCCTTTTGAGTAGGAGAAGGAGTTGCATCAACAAGAACTACACAATCCATAAATCATGAAGGTACCATGCTATTCACACTTCCAATTAAAAAAGGCATTTAAATTTTACTTCTGTATAGGAATTTCCGGTCTTTCTTGCCTTTGCTACTGTGACTCATGCTGTACTTTTACCACCAATGGAAAACAAAGTTAGGTTAACGCCTTTAGATGAGAAGTGGTACAGTTCCATTGAAGAATACGACTCTACGGATCAGCATGGCGCTGAGGACTATCCCAGTACGGAGCATGGGCATCAGGATCACAATCAATATGACTACCATCATTTTGCAGACCAACATGAACATCATCCGCTACACGTAGTAGATATCCACGAACACCCAAAGGCAGTTCATTTTCATGAGAAACCAGAAGTGCACGTTGTTCACGAAACAAAGACGGTGCACGTCCACCAGCATTATCACCATCATCATCACCATATAAAGACGCTTCCGGTGTCAATCATAAAAAAGACGGTCTACATAAAGCATGGATAAATGTACCTATAGTTTGAGCGCGGGTGGTATAGTAAAACAAGACTGTTATTATTTTGGTTGCTAAGTTAGAATTACTTAATGTTTGGACTATTGCTAGGTCTTCGTTATTAAATTGTTAAAAAATGATTGATGGATTTTCTCCCAAGTTATTTTTCAAATTTCCTATTCAAAACGTTCCTATGGCCTACAGTGTGCCTATCTCTCTCTTGGAATACAAATGAGATTCCGCCCAAGGGTCCGCCCGATAGTTTTTAAATACTCAAAGTGAAAGAGAAGCTATCGTATAAGGTTATTAAAAAATAGCAGATTCAACCTTAAGCATGCTAAAATAGAATTTCATAAACCTAGGCTGGAGAGTAAAGGAAACATCACTTGTTATTCAGACAAAAATGTATACATGGTCAACTATATTAGTCTGACTATATAATTTTTTCAATGTATTAACATCATTGACCTTTTTTCCAATTGGGGTTTTACCCAGATGTGGTGGTGTAGAATGATCAGTGGATGATGTCAGTCGTTTGCACGTGAGCAGAGTCGAGTCAAGAAATACGAAAAAAAACCTATCGAAATCAACATTTTCCAAAAGTCGCACACTTTATTGTTACAGAAATATTCATAAAACTGAATAAACCTATTGATTGCATCGAAGGCTGCCAATAAAGACTTAATCCCAACCATGATGAACTGGAGCAGAATGACCATGGTGATAATATTGTGGATATGAATTGTGCACCACAGGAAGGACTTTCGTTATGACCTGCTGTGGAAGTTCATATCCTGAACTGTGTCCCAGTGCAATGTCATGTCCCAGTCCATGTCCATGTCCATGTCCATGACCACTGTCGGCATAAATAACCTTATGAATTGGAGCCTGCTGTGGTTGAATCACAACTGGTTGATGAACAAATTTTACAACAGTCGGTTGATTATGGGCAGCGGGATTTGATAAATGCACAATTTTATGGTGATGATGGTGGTGATGAAAATGTTGTACTGGTTCGGGATTTGCATTTCCCCATCCACCTCCTCCAAGTAAGGATAGGAAAGTACCATTCACGGTGGTAACAACTGCGACTAGGATGCAAACAATTACAGTCTGTAAGTAAAATTAAATATTATTTCAGTCGGGTAATCCTTGTGATCCTTGCGTACCTTCATGTTTTTGATTTGTTTGCTTAATGCGTATGAATGTGCTGAGTTAACTTAAGGTAAATGATGCAGACTTTTGCACCGAATTTGGTATTTATACAAAAATAGCAGATATCAGATAGAAAGTATGAATGTGATTATTTTTTTGCGTGAATTTTAATTTATTTGATCTCATTAAAACAAAATCATTAATATGTAAATTAATGCGAAATAAATGCAATTTTTTTTGCACAATTACCTAATATGGAAATAAGAGAAGTGGAGGTTTGTTTTGATGCAAACATTGCGTGTTGTTGATTGATGGACTCTTGTACTCATTAGGCAAAGAGAAGCAGCATATTTATCATACTTGTGAAACAGAGTGTATCACCAATGATTGACAAGGTAATGAGTTTTTTGTGTTTGATGTTGTAGTGAATGATATTTAGTTCATTTGGACGGCGGGTTCGAAGAATATTGATCTGCTTTACCTGTTTACCGAGAACTCCTGTTTTGGCATAAACAGCCCTTACAGGGCATTAAGTCTAGTTGTGTCAGACATTCGCAGGTGGTAAAGCAGTAAAATACATTTGTTTTGAGTGTTTTAACGAAAATTCAGTCACTTCACTCCAAACTTGTTATTATGTGAAAAATATTCAACAATATGTGACGGAGACAGTCGGGCTCTCAGTGGCCTAAACAAGTATGTACCTACTGTAAAAATAGGTAACTTATGGTTATAAATTCCATCGATTTTTGTTAGATAATTATAACGAGATGCTGGAGGCTGCTATTGCGATAAGAAACACTATTTTGAAAATAGGGACTAAATAGATTGTTTAGGTATCCCCGTCTGTGTAGCGAAAAATGCATTTATGGCCAAATATGTGTGTTCAAATTTTGTTGAGTGGACCGCTTCGCGGGTTAATAAAGTTTAAAACTTTGGACATTGAAAGATCACCAAATGTCACAGTCCCTCAATTGAAATCAACGCCGCGTAGCGGCTCCCTGAGTACTTACATGAAAGCCAGCAGGCGACCCACCCAACAAAATTAAGTTATTGCATTATGCGCATATCAAGATGGCTTCATTATAAGAATTCAAATATTAACGACTTGAACTGCTTTTGTTAAATTGATTAATCTTGAATTGCTTTTGTTAAGTTGATGTGGGAGTGCCAAATTAGCTTCCCCTGCCCCCACAGCACTCACAGCCACCGACGACAACGTCAAACAGAACAAAAACGGTCGCTCCCTGATTATCTCCCTCGCCACGGAATCGAATTCCCTGCAACAGGCTTGAAACTTATTTTTCAAATACGAACTTAAAGAAATAGAAGTTGTCATCAGATGTAGGATTGGATGACATTATCCTTGTTCATGGACCGGTGCCAGAGTCTCCTCAGATGACCGGGACAACCACCTCTCCTTTAATCTCCCAAGCTATTAAAGCGTCTTTCAAACCGAAGTCACAGCGACTGGCCAAGCCGCTGACTGGTTGACGGTAAATACCGTACCACAAAGTGATATCGTCATATATTTACATATATCGAAAGTCAGGCATCTATCAAAGCTCTTATATCTGGCATAATAAAATCCAATGCAGTGAACACTTGCCGCGTATCACTTTACGAAATTTTTTTAAGCCTCTGCATCGCTTAGGCGAAAAAAAGACACTACGACCTATAAGATATATTGTGCCGTATGGGCCAGAAATCATTTAAGCTAATAGCATATAGCTAATAGCAGAGTTGTGAAGCTGAAGAATGGGCTAGACAAGGCTCCTCTGTTTAAAAAAAGCTTAACTATAGACAACATTGATCATTGATACACGAATGTCGTCTGGAAGATACCTCATCTACGCCGACGCGCTAAAAAAACAAACCTAAGATGAAGCCAGTGTGGCATCGCTAGACAATTATGGTTAAAGCTGGACCGGCGAAGATCAAATGGACTTCTAAGATATAAGACAGGAACTTTCTCACTCTGTCACTAGACACTCTGTGACAGGTGGGCATGTTCAGAGATTGGGCTTCCCCTACAACGAATTCTGCGGAAGCTGCAGAGACGAGAAAAAAAGGCTACAGTCCTGAACTTCTTGTGCATGTCGTCCGCAATTGCCAACACTGGAAAGGCTGCTTTAGGTCAATACCTCTTACACGATTAAAATGATCGCAACCCTGCACGACCGACATTACCAATTTCATTAGGAAAAGCAATGGGTTATAGGAGCAGGTAGCGTCACCAGCCTGGCCCTTTCCAATGGCATCGCAATGGACCTACCTAGGTCCAAGAGTACCTCATCGAGGGGTATTTCAAACCAACTCAGTAATGAAGATGACAATCAGAATCACTTTAAATTAAATTTCAAGACAGAATATTAAAAATAAATTGATTTTATTTGGTACACTTTGGTTTATCTATTTTTGTACACATATGTGAATGTGTGTATGTGGACAATGTTTTCGGTTTAGGATTAATTTTATAATGCGAAATAATGGCTCTTACTCTCTCTCTCACACACATTTTACCACCAGCCATTTCCCCCTCCATGCACAATTTTCACCACATGCGGAGCTGGAGCGTGGTGCACCATTGGAGCATGAAGAACCTTGATCAATTTAATAGCTTCTTCATGATGACCATGGTGGTCATGGTGGTCATGGTGACCATGATGCCCATCATCAACTATTTTGATCAGAGGAACACTATATCCCCCATATCCCTGTCCTCCATGTCCACCATTTCCTTGTCCTCCATATCCACCATATCCTTGTCCTCCATGTCCTCCATGTGCTGATCCATAAATAATATTGTATAAATTATGTCCACCGCCTTCGCCGCCATGGGCACCATGGTCTGAGTGATGGTGAACATCGACTATATGCTTTGAAAAGTGGTGATGATGCTGTGGTCCAACAAACTTTATATCACCGCTGCCTCCACCGCTGTTTCCACCGCCGAAAGTAGCATTGCTGGCTGAAACCAGAGCAAGGATGCAGATGAAGGTCTGTTAAAATGAGAAAAACTTCTAAATGTTGTTCAATGATATCCCTGTGATCCGTTACCTTCATGACTCTTTGAATTCCACTTATGATTGTCCAACAAAACTAAGAGAAGTGATGCCCTGTTGAACAAACGCATTGATATTTATACGCGCGATATCTGATAAGTCTACACACTTTTGACCTAAAGGGCCGGAGGTGCGTTACGTCGGTTTAACTGGCTGAACGAGCTTTCAAATATAAAATACACACGAACTCAACAATGTGAACGCAATCATGCTGCAGAGATGATATAATTTGAACTCGTGTGCATACAGCTGCAGCATGCATTATAACACTGATGACAGATTCTTGGATAGCTTCAGTAAGCATATTATTTATATCACCTTCTACGTGGCCAGGGTATATACAAAGGTAGTTGATAGAAGCCTTTATTGTTCTCAACACTTCATCCACAGCCGTCTCTATTGACTAAGATTCGAGGTAAGCGTTTTGCAATTTACTTAAGGGACACCTAAATAGGTTCGAAGTCATTTGCATATCTAGAATAGATGAGGTTAAACTGATTGAGCTGATGTCTTTCGCTGACTCGTGTCCTCCTTGACCAAACATCGCTAAAATATAAATACTATACTTGAACTTGCCTTCACGACTCACAGTGTTCCGCGTACTTATCGATGGCCCCGTGCAAAAAGATACTAAGTGCATTTATGCTATTTTTCAGCAGAGGCGTTTAAAGTTTTTTGAACGTAACTTTTTTTCTTCTAAACGAATATTCAAGCCAAATACTTTTTGTTCTTGTAATTTTTATAGAATTTTTTTCGATGAAGAGCTAAGTCTGAAATATTGTGTAAGGCCCATGCAAAGAATTCGAAAACAACTTTGTTCTTATTTGTCCCCCGCAATTGTCTGACCAAAAGTGAAAGTTGCATACACCCCTTGACACATGTGATTCAATAAATTTGTTAAGGCAGTTTGACACCTTTAAAAATCAGTTTTTTTGAGATGGTCTGATCCCAAACATAACACCTTAATGTGAGGCAAGCTCATAGCATTGGCATTATGAATGGAAAGAATTTTTTTCGAAATATAGAAAAGCAGTTACAGTGTCTGTTATTTAGCTGCTTCTTTTTACTCTCCAGCTTTTTGTTTGTTGTATAAATGTTGCGCATTTTCATTTTTTGTCCTTTTTTTCTCCAGGGGTCACATTTTTAAATTTTTAATCGAATTTTAAATTTTAAACCATATTTATCTTTCTGCGGTACATAAAAGCCTATATTATAGGTTGGAAGTTAAATATATCATGATATTGCCTCAAGGTAACTTTGTTTAATATATCGACATGAACCATTATAAAGACGAATCAATTACCTGAGACCCGACTGACTTCATTTGTGGAAAAAATTCAATGTGTTCCTTTACAAATGGTTTTGAGATTTCCTTTAGCTCATTAACATTATTTCTATTCCACAATTAATCGTTTGTGCGGAAATTGACAACGTTTTTAAAAATATTTTTTGACAAGCTTAGACTTTTTTCACAACACCGTTTTCGACAAAAATAAGATTGTGAACCTTATTGCGAAGATCAACTATTAACCGATTGACGATTGATATAATTTATCAATTCAAATAAAAATCGGTATTGTGAAAATGAATTGATAAAAATTGTGCTATTGTGAATGCCGTCAATCTGGTTTGTAGATTGTTCATGTGCGGCGTCTTCAGTTGACATATCATTTTCATTGGAGGTGGTAACATTTTCCAAACCAAATTCTCTTCTAGGTGGATTAACGCATGTATTGAATCCTAACAAACTTACAACAGCTTCTTCTAAATTGCTGAATTGGTAAAGCCTGTTTAGGCCACCACTAGTGGCTGTTACTTCTATTTTGTTTTCTGTTTTCTTCATTTTTATTTTACATTTTAGATCGATCCGTACTCTCGGCCACTTTTCTGAAGTTCGCTCCGGAGACCCTAAGCTAATCAACTATTCAACTCCACAGCAATGACTTCCCAGTTTATATTTGCCACAGCTTTGGAACAAAATCCCTTGGCGAGTTCCTCGTGCTGTTCCATCAACTGGACCAATCTGCATAACTGTTTTTTTTTGTCACTTACTACTTTTGGAGACCTTTGGAAATAAATAAATTAAACATTTTATCACTTATTTAATTCGAAACTCATATTTCTTAGCTATTTTTTTTACCAGCACAAACTTATCGAGTGCGAATTTACGTTTGAAATAAAAATTGACAGCTGTCAAGAAAATCGATGAAAATTGTTCTTCACAATACCGAATTTTTTCGTTCAAAATAAACACCCCTATTGCGAAGATCAACTATCAATCTATTGACGATTGACAAAATTTATCAATTAAAATTGATATTAGTATTGCGAAATACAATTGATAAAAATATAAGCTATTGTGAACATAACGCAGAAAGTAAAGTTATTGCGAATGAAAACTCAACTTTGACAGTTCTAAAATATCAAGAATCAAGATTCAACAAAAAGCATGCGCAAGGTAGAAATATTGTGGAAATAACGTTTGGTGTGCTGAAAAGCAGATTCAGGTGCTTACTAACAGCAAGCGAGTTGCATTACACTCCCGAAAAGGCAACGCAAATTGCAAATGTATGTGCTTCATTATACAACATTTGTGTTAAATATGCCGTTGAAAATGAAATCATTGAGCAGGAAAATAATGACAATGATGTGGACGATTTGACTGACGATGCATTTGATGAAGGCACACGGATTAGAGATTCGATCCTTAGATTTATTTAAATAGTTTAAAATCAAATACAGTGTAAAAAATTAAACAAGTAAATAAAATACATAATGAGTTTAGTTTTAACAAAAAACGAAAAAAAAACTGAGTTCGGCCTCAAAAAAAAAACAAGACAACAAACTTAAATAAACTTCAGTCCAGTCTCAACAAAAATAAAATAATGTGCTTTGTTCTACAAGTGTTTTAAATGTTGGATCTCCTTTCAAACTCCAATTTTTCAATTTTTAGTTTTAATTTGGCTTTCCTGTGGTTGTCGTTATTTTCCTTGTTTTGCTTGTATAGTTTGAATTTCTCTTTCTTTAGCTTTAGGATTTCGGCCTCATGCTCTTGCCTCTGTTGGTATTTTTTCTTTGTATAGTACTCAATGTTTTTGTGACTTTTTCTTATATCGGCCATTATATTTGTCGTGTTGTCATGAAACTATTTTTGCTCTTGTTTGAACTGTTGGTTGTTCTGCTCTTTGGGTGACATTATTTGACGATCTTCCCTGACTGGAACTTGATCTTTGCGCTGTATCTGGCTCGTTAAACCCAAATTCATTACCAGGAGGATCCACGCAAGTATTTAGTTTAAGGATACGAATCACAGCCTCTTCCATGTCATTAAACTGGTGACATCGGTTTGGGCCACCACCAGTCGCAGATATTTGAACTTTATTTTCAGTTTTTTTCTTTTTTCTTTTGCATTTCAGGTCGATCCATACCTACAAATGTAGAAATTTAAATTGAAGATAAAGTTATTGGAAAAGTGCCGCAAGGTGCCCTTTGCCATTTCTGCCAATCTCATTCTGGTGGTCCTAAGCTATTTAGCTCTATCGCAAATTGATCCCACTTCGCCTGTGCACCAGTTTAAGAACAAAACCCTTTTGCGATATCAAGATTCTGCTCCATTAACACAACCAATGTATTGAGGTGCCTTTTATTACTCACTATTTTAGCCTTTAAAAAATAACAATTATAAACGTTAATCTTTAACAATTTTAAAAATACTTACTTGTCTGTTGAAGAGTCGTCCTTTATCAACACAGAAATTACGATTCTTGTATCTTAGCAAAAGGAGCATCATTGAACAGAAAAAAAAGTCATGCCAAGATTCTAACGGCCTTACTAATGTCAACTGATGAAATTTAGGTGTCAAACGGACGGACAATTGTGCTAACTTCACTCGCACTCTGCTTTACTTTAGGGTGGAGACTGATGATGTGCCACCCTGAATACAGTTTAGCCTCGCATTTCAGCAATGGGTGAATCACTTTGACAGCTGATCGTATCCGAGTATAGTCAACTGTCCCTAAATTAAACTAACGCGGAAAATTAGTGCAACATAGAACAGATCACCCAATATACAAATCCTATTGAAATATTTAGACGTTCATTTCTGTATAACCAACCAAAACTAATTTTATTTAAATCTATGGTAATATAAATAATTCATTTTAGTTTTATTTACTAGAAGGCATATGTTTAGATGGTAGTTTAAGAATTGTAGCTATATATTAGGCATGTATATGATGAAATTATAAAGTTTAATGTAGGAATAGTTAGGTATTTAAGTTATTAAAGTGTATTAGTTTTTGTAATATGTAGCTTAATTAGTTATTTATAGCAAATTTAGGACATTCTTATTAGGTAGTTATTCATAGCAATTCAAGTATTTATTTAAAAGGCACATTAATTTATATGCAATTGTTAAGATTTTAATGAAAACGGCAACTGTATGATTAATAATATAATGAATAGTAATCACGTTTTCAAATCAGTTTATCAATCTAGGCTGCTTATCAATAGGTTGGTTTTAGAAAATACACTCCCCGCCACTTGAAAAAGGACACCCCTGACGACTGTTTTCTATCCTTCATTGTTCCCAAACCAAGCATGCTAGAGACTTCATATTTTTTTGTAAATTAAAGTTAATTTAATTGCTGTGATTTGATCAGAAGGAAGATTCAATGCTAAAGCTTTAAGTTTTAACAAAATGTTATCAACCAAAAACCAGCAAAATGCGGGGTCGAAAATTTGCGACACTTGAATAGGACATTTTAATAAAAAAAATATTTTACAGATTTCTGATTCTTTTTATTACAAAAATAACTTAAATTTAAGATAATTGAAGTATTTTACATTCAAAAAAAATTGTAATAGTGTATTGAACCACCTTTCTCTTCCAAAACTTCGCACATCCGGTTTGGAAGGGATAAATGCAATAATGGCTTGGGTTAGTTCGGGTATATACTCGAATACTGTTGACCTGATCCGTATACTTGGCGTGTCAACCGTCCCGAAACATTTTCAAAGATATTTAAATCTTCAGAGCTATGACCTCAAAACCTCGGACCAGGAATTGGTGTGATACTTACACATCATCGTACCGGGGCATCCCCTTATCCACCAATCTAGGGGCGCGTCTGGTAGGAGAACCTACCTCAAATCGGATCATAACAAATTTTTTTTTTAAAGTTTGCAACATTGCTGCCATAGTTGTAAATCCATCACCTTAGCTGGCCGGTGTTCGATTACATTTCTTTGTGTTTACGCTTTTTTATGCATGCATGTACATCTCAGCAATTATGCCAACCTCTGTGATAGACATATTACCATGTATGTGTTCAGAAACATCTGATGGCGTGATCACGTGCGCTGGTACCGCTGCAGAAAAGGTACGACCAATGCAGATGACAATAACTTTAAAATACATTTCAAGACAAAATATTAAAAACAATTTGATTGTATTTGGAACACTTTGGTTTATCTATTTCTGTGCACGTATATATGAGTGTGTATATGGACAATGTTTTCTGTTTAAACTTAATTCTATAATGTAATCTAATGACTCTAACTCTCTCTCTCTCTTACACACATTTTACCACCAGCCATGCCCTCCTCCGTGCAGAATTTTCACCACATGCGGAGCTGGAGCGTGATGCACCATTGGAGCATGAAGAACCTTGATCAATTTAATAGCTTCTTCATGATGGCCATGGTCATGGTGGTCATGGTGACCGTGATGACCATCATCCACTATTTTGATCACAGGAGAAGCCTGTCCACCATGTCCATGTCCTCCATATCCACCATATCCTTGTCCTCCATGTCCACCATATGCTTTTCCTCCATGTCCTCCATGTGCTGATCCATGAATAATATTGACTAAATTATGTCCACCGCCGCCGCCGCCATGGGCATGGTCTGAGTGATGGTAAACATCGACTATGTGCTTTGAAAAGTGGTGATGATGCTGTGGTCCAACAAATTTTATACCACCGCCACCGCTGCCTCCACCACTGTTTCCACCGCCGAAGGTAGCATTGCTGGCTGAAACCAGAGCAAGGATGCAGATGAAGGTCTGTTAAAAGGAGAAAAACTACTAAATGTTGTCCAATGATATCCCTATGATCCCTTACCTTCATGACTCTTTGTATTCCACTTATGATTGTCTAACGAAACTAAGAGAAGTGATGCCCTGTTGAACAAATGCATTGATATTTATACTCGCGATATCTGATAAGTATACGCACTTTTGACCTAAAGGGCCGGAGGTGCGTTGCGTCGGTCGGTTTAACTAGCTGAACACAATGGTGCTGCAACGCATACTCCAGCTGATAGAGCTTTCAAATAAAAACAAACACACGAACCCAATACTGTAAACACAAGCATACTGCAAGTGGAAGAGATGTTTTAGTTTGAACTCGTGCAGATCCAGCTCCAGCATGCAGTTGCAGCATTCTATTGTGTTCAGCTAGTTAGTGTGCATAATTAAATCTTAAGTATTTAGTCAGCTTGGAACAACTCATTTAAATTGTATTTCAAAGAAAGTTTTCTGGACAGGTTTTAAGACAAAACTAGTTTGTTGTGCATCTAACATTTTAGATAATAGATCAATCTTAGTTGCTGCGACTGGATTTGGAGCATTTTCACTCACTGTGCATTGTAGTTGTACGTATTTCATTTCGTAGTAAGGGCTTATGCAAATCGACACACAGTAAAACGATAAATTTATGTAATACAGTGGATTCGCTGAACTGGGATGTTGGATAATTGGGACTGCTGCATAACTAGGATAAATTAAAAAAAAAACGTTTAACATATTTACTCACTTCGTATTATTCAGAAAACCGATTAACTGCAATAAAACTTTGCAGCCTGATGTATCTCAAATACTCATAAGTGAAAAAATTCCAAGATTATAAAAGGCTGAGCCTTCAACATTTAACATCTCGAAGCTTACCCATAAGTTTGCGTGCACATCCATGGGTTGACACGACTGGGGATTACTGGTGTCATATAAGGACGATCAAACAATAATCAATTACAGGAGCGTCCACATTTCGAAATCGTAAAAAGAAAGCAGGCCTGGGAGCTCCTGGATCACCTAAATGCAAAACATAAGCATTTGATTTACCTCAGTAATAAAGCGATCCGAAACCGAGAGGCCTAACGTCTACTATCAATATTAAGGCATGTTACAAACTATGATTCAAAATAAATCCACATGCACCTAAGATATGGTACTTATACAATAATTTGTCATTTAACGGCCCATGCAGTTCCTTAAACCTTACTTAGGTCCGCCGGGTAGTTTTTTTTTTTTGTAAAAAGCAAGGTTTGCGGAACTGCATGGGCCGTTAAATGACAAATTTTAACGGCCCATGTAGTTCCTTAAACCTTGATTAAGTCCGCCGGGTAGTAGTTCAATGTACTAATAACACAAACAGGGTGGCGACGCGACGGTGTACAGGTTAGTGTGTTGGCTTGTTTCGATACGGAAAAGCAATTTGGCGAATTTTGGTGGCTTTTTGAGGGGGGAGGGGTCAACATGTACTCCCAAGAGGGTGCGTTACTATCGGTAACATTCTCTTAGTTTATAAGTAAACTGGGTGTTTCTGGGAGAGGCCCGGCTCGTCAACTGGTGGTGGTGCTTCCGGGAGGTGATTGACTCTGTAAGGCTTCATTCAGCTCACGGCAGCGAGTGTGCATGTGCACGTTGACGACAGTCAGGGGCTCGGAAAGCAATTGGGATTTTGACTAGGTACTTCTTGCATAAGGTTACGAGTGCTCAGAATTCCAATTATAGTAAGAATACGTTAAGTAGTTAAAGTAAGTGGCAATGGTGGCAATGGTGCAATGGTGCGATGGTAGTGTATTCTCTAAGTGATTGGCAGGTCGTGCGTTCGAATCCTGACCAGGGCCATGATTTTTATAAATTGAATACACACAACAAAAACTGATCTCCCTAAAGCAATTTAGGTGCCACCTGTTGAGAAAAAAAAATCCCATCGCACCAAATCTCTTTCCTATCCTTCTATTCTTTCAGTAAGTAGCACCCAAAAATCGGCAATGAATTGCTGGGAGCTACTTACGCAACAAACTAAATGCCTGCGCTGTGGTTTTACCATTATAAGGGTACTGTGTCACTACAGAAAAAAGAAATCCCTTTAGCGCACGCAAATTATAAAAAAAAGGTAGAATATGTAGTCTTTATTTTTTTAATTTTTAATTTGTTTTATATAATGCAGTCGAACTTCCATAACTCGCACTTCTGGAAGTCAAATTTCTCTATTACTCGAAGGTTTATTGAGAACTTTGCGTTTTCAACTTAATTTTCATGGTTTTTGCCCTCCATAATTCGAACTTCTATAACTCGAATTTTCTCTTTTACGATTATTTTTGATTGCGTTTGGCAGCAAAAAATCTTTTTAACTCGAACTATTGCTCTAAATTGAAAAAAAAACTTATTTTTTTAATTTTTGAAATTCAATTTAGTCTACTCTAATTATTTTGGAAATTTGTTTAGTATGTAGGTACATACTTTATGTAATAGAAGTTTTGATCTGAATCGGAGAAACCCCTTTTTATTTTGGAAGTTTGTTTAAAGAGTAGGGATGGCTGTGTTTAAGATTATACGTTCTAACTTCGGTTTTGTACCGGCTAACAAGTTTGTATGCGCAAAAGTTCATAGTTTTGTTAAATTCACGAGTCGAAATGTCAGGTAGAAAATTAAAGCACCTTAATTTTGAACAAAAACTGAAGGTCATCAGTGAAGTTGACAGTGGTGTTAAAAAGGAGAATGTGGTAATAAAATATGGGTTACTACCTCCAAGTACACTCTCCACTATACTGAAGAACATGCTGAAACTTCAGGGAACGCAAAAACGTCAATGAGAAAAAAACTTGTTAAATATGATGGTGTTGACATGACTATCTCAAAATGGTTTACGGAATTCAGGAATGTAAACTTGCCGATTTCAGGAACAATTATAAAGGAGAATGCTAAGAGGTTTGCATTGCGAGAAACTGACTTTGCTGCAAGCACAGGTTGGCTTGATAAATTAAAAAAAAAATATGTTTACCGTTAGAACAAACTGTAAAGAAAAAATTTTATTCACGGGACATACGAAATGGCATTGTTCAAAAAACGCTTCCTGAAGAAAGTGCCACATTTAATCAGGAAGACTGCGAGCATTGGAAAGGAAACGTTCTACCAACACTGATCGAAGACTATAGCGAAGATGATATCTTTAATGCGGACGAAACTGACCTTTTTATACCGTATTCTAAGGGTATACTAATTTTGACGAATAGTTTGTAACATACCTTAATATTGCCCGTAGACCCCTAAAAGTTACTATACGAGTATTTATGATCAGGCTTTATTGTGTTCTTCGGCTGTTTGGTCATTTAGTTTTTTGTAAAATGAAAGATTAGTTCATTTACTTTCCCAACGTTTCGGCGGGGGTTGCCACCTTCCTCAGGGGAATCTTTATTATATACACAACAAATAAATAAATAAAATTAAACATTAAGTGAACCAAACAACTATTGGATGAGATAAAACTTACAAATTAAGTTTAGAAAAAAAGGAAAAAAAGAAAGAGAAATTAAATAAAATAAAATAAAAACGTCAGCTATATTGGCACTTCGACTTGTTGAAGTTTTGTCGTTAACTTTGTGTCCGTTATTGTTTTGGTATGAGGGAGCAGTAGACTGCGCATATGTTCTGTATGTCCTGTTTCCTGTTCGTGTTGTTTTTGTTGTTTAAAATATGCAGGGTTTCCAATGTGAGGCGTTTTGATTTGTGTTTTTCCGTTTGTAAAATTTGTGTGTTGTCGAAGTCCGGTCTATGGTTTGTGTCAATGGTATGGCTGGCTAGTGCTGTTTTGTTGGGGTTGCCTGATTTTATGTCGGATTTGTGGTTTGAGATACGTTGTTTGAGGAATTGCTGTGTCGTCCCAAAGTAGCATATATTACAAAGTTCATAATCTTTTCCTTTGCAATTAATTTTGTATACTACGTCGGTCCGTTTTCCTTTTTCCGTTCTAACTGTAAGCTTGGAGAACAGTGTCGCAAGAGTCTGATTAGACTTGTACGCCAAATTGATACCCTTAGTGGTGGCGATGATCTTTTTGAGACTCTCAGCAATTCTTGGGACATAGACCACTCCTCTGTATGTCCCTGTTTCTCTCACTTTCTCTTCTTGCGGAAATGTTCTGCGGCGGTGTCGGAGGAACAGGCGCCGAATAACCTCTCCGGGAAAACTGTTGTCCTTCAAGATACGTGTGACAATTTTTTCGTTTGCGTTGTGGAACATCTCGTCACATCTCGTTCTTTCAAGAACGATGTTGAAGAAGTCACATGACAGCGCATCGCTTTGTCTCGGTGAGTTCTTTACCGACCTTGACGGAGCAGCATGCGTTCTCCATTGTCATTCTGCACAAACGGACGAGTTTGGCAGGGATGCCAAAATTAGATATTGCTCTATATAGCTCGTCTTTATAAATGCTGTCATAGGCGGCCTTAAAATCGATGAAAAGGTGGTGGGTATCGATTTGGACTTTCTGGGTTTTCTCCAAGATCTGCCGCAGTGTGAATATTTGGTCGATGGTAGACTTTCCTGGCCTGAAGTCACGATAGGGACCAATCAGGTTGTTGACGAAAGGCTTCAGACGTTCACACAGCACGGCAGATAAGATCTTGTTGGCGATGTTAAGAAGACTAATACCACTGTAGTTGGCGGAGTTCAGAGGGTATCCTTACTTGAGGATAGGGGAAACAATGCTGAGGGTCCATTCATAGGGCATACTTTCCTCCGATCCTATTTTACAGATAAGTTGGTGCATGCTCCTAACCAAGTCATCGCCTGCCACCTTGAATAGCTCGGCGGTTAGGCCATCTGCTCCAGCGGCTTTGTTAGACTTAAGCTTAGATATGGCTATCTTCACTTCGTCCAGGTCGGGTGGACGGATGCAAAGATAGGAAGAGATGGCTTCCTATCTTTGCATTAAAATAACATAGAACAATTTTAATGTCGTAGTTAGTGCACTGCTCGTATGTCTGGTCTAAGAGCTCGTAAACCCTCTCTTTATGTTGGCGAATTTAGCCTTGATACGGATTGTGGTGAGGCGCTTGTTCACACAGCTGAAACTTAAGACTTCTTGCCTAAGTCTGCCGCCAACGACGAATCCACATCCAAATAAGCGTTGTTTTTGTTGCAGATAGCAGTCGCTATAATAAATATCGCAGTTTTCCATCCTCTTTTTGACCGGTCCATCCCATCGCACTTCTTGGATGGCTGTAAAGCGTGCTTTATAGCAGTTCAGGGCTTCCGCCAGCTGTTCGGCTGCACGCGGTCTGTGAAAGGACCTAAAATTCCACGTTCAAATCCGATTCTTTTGATCGATAAAAGCAACAACCCATGATGTTTACAAGGAGTAAAATCACTGCCTATTTAGTAACGAGGAAATAAAAAATCATGGATGGTAACTGATTTTTTTTTGGAGTGGTTAAAAGAATGGGAAAAGAAGTTTTTTAATCAAAAACGAAATGTTCTGATGTTTGTTGACAATTACAGTGCCCACAAATCACCAAAAAATTTAAAGTCTATTAAGCTTGTTTTTTTTCATGTTTGGTCGAAAAAAAACAAGCTTAATAGACTAAAAAAATTGACAGCAGCCTGCAGCCAATGGACCAAGGAGTGATACAGAATTTAGGTGTTACTACAGAAGGAGAATCATAAGCAAAATTCTGGCTTCTCTAGAAAAAGGGAATTTTTGTCCACAAATAACCTTACTTGACATGACATGAAAAATGTTTCAATGTCGTGAAACTGCGATGTAAAGAGCTCGACAATACGAAATTCTTTTATCAAAGCTGGATTTGGCAAACATCCCCTTTGGGATGAAAAAGATGATGTAAGTTTGGCAGAGGTAAAATCTAATGGAATTCACGAAGACTTTGGTGTGCATATACGAGAGTTCGGAGAAATGCAAGAGAACTATTCACGAATACATTATATACAAGATATAGAATGCAGCCTTCAAAAATACATTAACTTGGATAGGGAAATTATTGTTTGTGATACTCGTATACAGACTAATGCAGAAATTTTGTCGTCGGTGGTGCCTGAATTTAGTGACGATGAAGTTGATGCTGATGCCGATCCAGGTGAGGATTTAATCGTCCAACCAAAGCAAGCTTAAGTCTGTGAAGCATTTGAAACAATAAGCGATGCTCTTCTTACTGAGCACAACACGCCGGATCATTTTTTTTGCATGTTATTCCCGAGATAGAAACTTTTTACAAATCCAAATGCAATGAAAAAAAACGTCAACAATGATTTCTGACTTTTTGTAAGCTTCTGTTAATTAAAAATCTTTTTTTCTTTTTAAATATGATTCATAATAAAATAAAAGCAAATAAAACAATAAATCTAACAATTTTGTTTGCATTTCTATAAATCGAAGTTTCTTCAATTCGAATTTATTTTCTTTCATTTTGAGAGTTCGACTTATGGAAGTCGAATAATTAACGAACTAATCTTACATAGGTATATATTCATCGAGAAAAATGTTAAGACTCGGCATCATTATTTAAATTTTATATACAGTCATGCCTAGGAGCAAGTCGTTAGTTCTACTGGCATACAGAGTCTGAGGATCGACTCGACAGTAGGCGAAGGAGGGGTGTCCGACCACTTGCTCCTAGGCATGACTGTATATAAAATTTAAATAATGATGCCGAGTTTTAAAAATGTTCTCGATGAATATATATGTAAGATTAGTTCGTTAATTAGTTTTTAGGCCGGAAGGTAATAATTATAAGATATAGTTAAATTTAGGACATCCGCATAAGGAACAATAATCTAGAATAAGTATCCTGTTATTTTTAAGTTAGATTTAATCATTTTTGTCTAGTATGTAGGTTGATATTCAATAACCACTAAAAAAATAATTTAAAAGTAAAAGTACGTGTGTTGGCTGTGACCCGTGTGTTGCAGGTCCAATCCCCATGGGAAACGCCAACATACGCCACCCATTTATGTGGAGAAATGAATGACACCTTGTTTTCTCCAACCTCTACACCAAATTTGTTCCTGGTAGTAGGTACAATGGACCGTTACCGAGTCTGAGATTTGGATTTCCTTAAAAAAAAATTGCACCAACGCTACTTCGGAATGGGTTGGGTTCGATATCCCGCTTTTTATAATCCCGATTCTTAAAATCCCGCTATTATAATCCCGCTTTTTATAATACCGCTTTTTATAATCCTGCTTTTTTAAAAATCCCGTCTTTTAAAATCCCGCCTCTTATAATCCCGTTTTTTATATTCCCATTTCTTCTTATCCCGCTTTTACAAGTACAAAAGTAGTTGCTTTATTGTAAAAATCGAGTTTATTTTAACATTTATCATTTTTAGAGGAAGTAACAAAATAGGAAATAAATAATATCAAAATAAATTTTTAAGTAATAAATATGACAATCTTCAATAATTTAAAAAAATATATTAAGTAATGGTATAGATATTCTGCAAAAGGGAACAAAAAAAACTTCAAACCATTAACAACATTTTTTATTTTATTAGTTCAAGTGTATTATAACCAATGCAACGCAAAAAACCTGTTTTACTCATTTTTTTTCTATTTCTCATTAATTTTTTTACAGAACGTGACTTTATAACATTAGTTTTTTTATATAATTTTTCTTGTCCATTTTGTATTTCAAGTTTGCACCACAATTGCTTCCTTTCTCAAATCTGCAATGAGTTTATACAAGCCAGCACTTTTTCGTCCAACCAAAACTTTCAGTCTGCGATGCCACGCTTCAGCATTATTTTGTTTTCTCGGGAATTGTTTTTCTGGACTGTCATACAAAGACCAAAAGTTAGGAGAGTACTGCACTTGTCTACTTCCATTAGGAATGTTTTGTAAAAAAACGGGATTTGACGGGATTATAATAGATCGGGATGTTGAACAAGCGGGATTTTAAAAGACGGGATTTTAAAAAAGAAGTATTTTAGCAGACGGGATTTTAAAACTTTTTTTCGGGATTTTTGAAAAGCGGGATTCCGATACGCTCCCCTTCGGAATGAATCTATGGGAGCTGTGACTCTGTGTGCCCAAAACCAATTTTCGAACGCCGCTTTCAAGTTATCCTTCGATCATATCGTTTGTCATGGAAATGTGAGGGGTGGAATCGCTTTCAGTCGGGTGATGCCATCGTGCCACGGACAGCTTCCTCATTGATGGTCTCTCACTAGCCGGAGTCTATTCAGGAGACAGTCAGAAAAGACTTTCTGCATCCATGGCTAAAGAAATCAGGCAGAAAACTTCTCGACTGAGAATGCTGCTAATATACAGTTAAGCCGATTTCAAAGCCTGTTCGGCTGCTACGATCACCTTCAAAATTGTTGAGGAAAACTGTATTTCTAGGCCCGCAGTTTAATGAAAGGAAAAGATCATGGTCAGCCTTCATTGGCCCACAACCATCCATAGGATTCTGCTCGTCTGTCTACTATGAAATATGACTGAGGATCTACGTCTTCCTTAAACCAGCAGTCAATCTGCTCAGAATGAAAATGAAATGCTTGAGATCATTACACGGTTTCGTCTCTGGTTTATTCTCCTCAACGAACATCTAAATACTATCAGAGTTAGATATTCAAGCCAATGAGAATGATACCTGGTGACGGACGAAACGGCATCACACATTTCGTTGGCTTTTGCCAAAAAACACGTTGGATATTATAGGTAAACACTTCTTCCATGTAGATAAGTTAAGTGCGGTCAATCTCGATAGTCTTCTTTGTTTTGCTAAGGCTATACATAAAAAGAAAATAAACATTAATTTTTCTTTAAAACATAACAAAAACAGAACAAAACAAAAATGCATGTAACTACATTCATAATGAGTCATAATTTTTTTTTTTAATTTCTAATAATTCTTTGTTTTTATTTTACAGCAAAAGTAATCAAATTCATTCTTTAATATATTATATCTACATTTTCATTTCAAAACTATTACAAAAGTACAAATTGGGAAAACGAGAAAAAAATTGTTGCTCCAGGCTCTCTATCGCATATAAAAACTCTTGAGAAACTCTTCTTTGAAATCTGTGAATAAGGAGGAAACACTAGGTTTCTGACTTAATTTCAGCTCACACTTGTGTTTTTGACATTTTTTTTATGTATCCTGCAAAATAATAAAACACATTTTCGCTTGGGTTTGCAAATATTTTTCACATTGTCCTTCTTTTTGGATGATTGTAACTGTATTTCAACGTCGAGATGCTCTAAATTCACAATTGGCTGCAGTTTCCATGGGTTATATTCTCCGTGCACTTTGCTGAAAATGTTCTTTAAAATGAACAAATGAATTGAAATGGAGTTAGTTACTTGTTATTTCCTCCTCGGTTGCGTAAAACCTCGAAGGTATTTTCCAGACAATTTGTTCTTCCTCTCAACCACAGGCCAAACACTTTAAGGTATGTTTCCCATTTGTTCTTACAATATTTTTATATTAAAAAACAGTTGAACTTTATCTTTTAAAAAACACATACACTCTTATTTGTTTGCTCTGAGAACTCACAGTTTTCTTCAATTGTTTCGCGCGACTGACAAGAATTTAAGTCAATACGCCTTTAAAAATACATTATGAAAAAACATAGGCACCGCCCTTCCCAACCTTATTGCAAAACCAGTGTGACCAACAATCATACAAACTAGCAAATAATGATTCAAATTATTTTTATTGTTACTAGACCGGACACCGGATTGCATTATTTTTAGCGAAATCAAAGCACAGAAGAAGCATTTATTTTCATATTTTGACTGAAGTGTAATTGTAGAGGTTCACAATTCAATATACACCGTTAAAAAAGCATTATGAAAAAACCCACAATCATTCGTTTTACGAAGCGTGCCGCATGTGTGTACAGGCAAAATATACTGTGTACCGTTTTTTCCACAGCGGTAGTTCCATAAGCGTTAAAACACCTCCTTTTGACCTGCTTCCACATATATTGTTAGTTTTTTTCTGCATTTTGCTTTGTACATAGTAGTAGGAAATGCATATGTAGAGAGAGTGTCCCTACTCATTATATGTATATACTCTGGTCACTTACCATCAAAATATAGCCGATTGCCGAAAGCCGTATGAACATTATAATTAGGTAATAGGTGGATTTTATCAGGAAGAATGAGACTGACTGCTGTGATAGAATTTTAAATTTTTTTTTGTGGATTACATTTTTTTCGTAAGACCAAAAGTGCAGTAGATTTTATTTAAAGGCAGTAGATTTATTTTTCGACAAAAAAGTAGTAGATCTACTGCAATTGCAGTAAAGTCCCAACCCTGGATACACTGGTAATCACAAGGGTGAGGCCATACATTTTGCAATCGATTTTCAGTCTTTATACCTGGTGGAAATTTTATACCTGGATACTTTTACTACCAGTGAACAGGTACATATTTTCTCAACAGTAAGTGATAAAATTAAAGGGTCAATAAGATACGGCCGCTATAATTTCCCCATATCAATTATTGAACTACTTGAAAAGCGTATACAAATATGCGCCACTAGGATGAGGCCATTGCGAATATTTCGTTGCAGGAGTTCACATCAGCGATTTTTTTTAAGTTTTGTTAGGAATATTTAAAAAAGCATTGAATAGAACTGTTTTTATTTAGTTAAACAAAATGGGTTCCGGAAAGACTTTGACAGCGACAGAAAGAGGAACAATAGATGGTTTCAAGGAGTTAGGACTCTCAAGCCGAGGAATTGCGAGGAGGTTAAATAGAAGTAAGACTGTTGCAAACAGTTATCTTGCGGATCCACAACACTGGGAAAAATCAAAAAGGACGCACTGCAGAAGCAACAACATTGTGAGAAAAGCGGGTTATTCTACGGCTTGCCTCAAATTCTACTCTACCAGTGACTAAAATAAGGGCCAACAGCGGAGTATCAGCCAGCATAGCAATGGTTCGACAGATAATACGAAAAAGTGGTACTCTACAGAGAAGAAAACTTAAAAGAGCATCGAATGAATTTCGCAATAGAACATGTCGCTTGGAGCAGTGAATGGAAACGCGTTGTCTTTTCGGATGAAAAAAAAATTTAACCGATGGTTACAACTTTTATTTTCATGATCTAAGAAAGGAGGAGCTTATTTTAACAAGACATCACAGCCGTACATCAGGTGTAATGGTGTAGGAAGCTATTACCCACTATGGCACAATCGAGTTGGAGTTTTTGTCCACTACAATGAACGGAAACAAATGCAAATGTTTGCTGGAACGGTCATTTCCAAAAGTAAAAAACCTTTTGGGACCCCTGTCTTTGATATTCCAACAAGACAATGCCCTTATCCACACTTCCAGGGTTGTTAGAAGTTGGATTCAATCAGAATACGTAGAATTTTTGCCATGGCAGCCCTATACACCGGACTTACTTACTTACTTAACGGGCTTCCGACCCGTGAAGAGTCTCTGCCTGAGACACAGCAGCCTTCCATCCTCTACGATCCCGGGCACGCGGCTTCCAGTTGTCCAGACCAAGCACTCTGGCATCCGCGATGGCTTATTCTTTGAAACGGAGGTTCGGTATTCCTTGCCTTCTCGAACCTGGGGGCTGGGATTCGAAGATCCTCTTAGCTTGATGTGGCCGAGCCAATGTAGTCGACGTAATTTGGCTTTTTGGATTACATCCACATCTTGGTACAGCTCATAGAGTTCGGGTGTAGTACCTATCTTCTCCTCCGTTCGCCCTCCTCGCACACAGGACCACAAATCCGCCGAAGAATTTTTCTTTCGAAGGAGCCCAGTATCAGCTCTCCCTACCTGCTTATCGTCCAGCACTCGGCGCCATAAAGCAGAACTGGCAGAATAAGGGTTTTGTAAAGCATAAATTTCGTCCTCCGAGTTAGGAGTTTTGAATCCAGTTGTTTTGCAAAACCGAAGTAACAGCAATTTCCTAGGGTAATTCTTCGCCGGATCTTCACTAAGGTGTCATTTGTGGAGCTCATGTTTACTCCGAGGTAGAATAACTCCTTAACTACCTCGAAATTGTTGCTATCAATAATGACGTTCTGTCCTAGGCGGTGGACAGATGTTTGTTTGTTTGTTGATAGCATATATTTAGTCTTGTCCACACTTACTACAAGGCCAACAGATTCCGCCTGCTCACCGGACTTAAACATAATCGAAAATGTTTGGGCATGGTTATCTCGTAAAGTGTATGAAGGCGGCAGACAATTTAAAGACAAGGACACTTTAATCGAAGCTATTCGTGATGCCTGGGGCCAAATGTCTCTTAAATTCCTTTTTTGAAATGCGCGCCAATCAGGCTGAAGGGGTGGTTTCCTCAAAATCTGATGCATTCAAATTGAAAGACATTACTTCTTCTCCCTTAATGAGGGTGAGGCTATGAACAGGATTAAAGGGGTCAAAACACTCCCGCTTAACTGCATCCCTACTGGTCCGCATGTGGGTTCGCCAAAAGGTTAAAAAATTACACAAAACAAAATTTCTAATATTTATTTCTATTCTAGTTTCAGCGGACGTCAAAGAGGCCCATTGTGCGTACCTTTTTTGTTTCATGGCTACACTTTTGGCTTACAGTATTTTGATCTATCTGATATGGGTATACCCGCTATATCGTCCTGGCTACGAATGCACCGTGGTCCCATCCAAGGGGAGCGCCGTTCTTGGGGGCTGGGCACTGGTATAAGAGGTTATCCCCGGCATTCTACCCATGTTTTCGATGAGGCAGTGTCCGGTTTATACCCCAGCGAGCACAAGGATTGCTTTTCTAACAAAAGCTACTATGGTTTGTATCCTTTGATATCAATTGCAGGCCACAGACTACGGGCTATACCACAACGACTAATGTTGCTTCATTTCTCCTTAGCCAAGCTTATTATGACATAATCGATGAAGCTCCTAATTTAA
The DNA here is from genome assembly GCA_949715645.1 of Portevinia maculata. Lineage (NCBI taxonomy): Eukaryota > Metazoa > Arthropoda > Insecta > Diptera > Syrphidae > Portevinia > Portevinia maculata. The sequence goes on along the minus strand of OX454526.1, from coordinate 77,737,929 downwards.
TGGCGATGTCGTTCCATTACACTTCAACGAGTCGAGGAACCCAACAAGCAGTACATACTGTGTGATGATTAAATGATCTATGCGCTGAAATGCACTGTCTTATACATATATGTACATATTTCACACTTTTGAATTGTTCTGCCTGAGCAGTCTTAAAGCGACCAACGGTTATATCCGTTATTGCGTCATCTCTGAAGATGGGTTGGGTAAATACTCGTATATATACCTTTGATTACAGTGTTGGAGGTATTCCAATCCTGTCTGTCAGGAATGAGGACATAAAAGTTATTTTCGACTCTAAGGCTGCCTATGGGCTTTTATGGGAATTTGACCGACCTTTACTCCTGGGTTCTGATCTCATAAATCGAAAGTTGATCGCGCTAAGCTGAAGGCAAAGATCGCATATTTTTTCCAAGTTGTGCAGGTATCTGTTTGAATGTTACCGCACTATGTTTGGCTTGAAAAAGTACCAACGAACAAACAATTTCAATCAAATCGTCTCCCCCTATCTCGATGCATGACGGAAACCCAGCAACATACTGTATGGGCCAAATCTCTTAATATTAATTTTTAAACGGATGAAATAGAGCGCCGAATTACTATACTTATATTATACAATCTCTTGCATTCTATTTCGAATAGCATCTCATTTGCATTAATTGTCATGCATATTTAATGAACAGATATATAAGCTGTGTTGTTGAAAAGTACAGCTTCCAGTCATATTATGTTCTCCTCTCAGCTGTGAATTTTCAAATAGATGATCCTTAGTTTGAGTAAGCATTGTACCGTCAATATTTGGCCTGATATCGATTTGATCGCAATTTTGTCTTGCTTTATGTCATTCTTTTGATTTTTTCTTTAAATTTGAGAATATTAAAAAACATTTAACTAAGAAATACCAAACAAATAAATCTATCAGTACAATTTGAATTTTCAAATTTGACACATTTCACCACTTGCGCTACCTCAAAACTAGGTGCAGGTGAACACAAAGTGACAGAATGTGAAACACTTTGGGGCAAGATTTTTTACTCATGGAACACAAAACCCTGCACCTTTCTGATCTTTTTTGTGCAGTTTAGGTTGATTAAACACACCTACTGCCAAGTCACAATCGGGCTTTTTTTATCTAAGCCTTAAAAAAACACGCCTAATAATAAACTCCTTTACAAGACAGATATTGCTGGAACATGATGAAAATGAGGTTTTTGAAGTAACACTTTAACAATCGTAACATAAGCTGGGAGGAGTACCTACTTCAGACACTGCAGCCTCCCATCCTCAGCGAGCCTGGTAACTCTGCTTCCAGTTATCCAGATAAAGTGCTCTGGCATCTCCGATTGCTTGGTTTTTAAAATAGAGGTTCGTTCTTTCTTGTCGTCTCGGACCTGGATGCTGGGAGTCGAGGATCATAATTCCTGCAGCATTATTGTACATGCAGTCGATTTGGCCGAGCCAATGTCAGAGCTTTTCCGACTACACCCATATCTTGGTACAACTTATAGAGTTCGCTGTTGTATCCTCCCTCCATCGGCGTACTTTTCTTTTGAAAGATCCCAATATTAGCTGTTATTTTCTGCTTGTCGTGCAGCACTCGGTGAGTGCTCCAGAACAATATTGAAGAAGTCACATGATAGCCCATCCTCTTCTTCCTCCTTATCATAATCCTCCCACTTAAAGTATCCCCACTTGAAAAAGGCAAAACAAAATTAAATAACAAATTTTCATAATTTGAGTTATATTTTTACTTTTTTGTCATTAGCGACTTGACACTTCATCACGTGAGTTCTTATTTGTCCTACAGACCATTTTGTCCGAAAATGAGTTATAAATGCCATTTTATATTTTCGGGCATGCTCTTTCGATTGGTGAAATCAGAATTGTCCTATATCTTTTAGTTTTCGAATTAAAAAATTTGATTTTGTCCTATAGACCAATTTTTGTCGATCAATTTTATGCTTATTTGAAAATTTTGAGATATGCACCTTAGAGTTGGATTGTGACGCCTTTTAGCACTGGCTGAGTCAACCCGATCAGCTTCCTTCTTCTCGTAAAGAGAACAACGTCAGTCTTAAGAGGATTGACCGAGAGCCCATTCCGGCAACATGAGCGTATACATTAGAGCTGTTGAGTGCGTTTAACAGAGAGTCGACCAGCATACACCACAGCAGTGGAGACAGAACGCCGACTTGCGGCAGCCTCTGTTTACCCCCGCTATAACATAACGGCAACCAACATTCTATTCATTAGCATTGCTTTAATCCACAACACTAATGGTTCTTCTACGCCGTGTTGTCTAGCAGAGCTGCACATACTATCAAAAGTCGCATTGTCAAAAGCACCCTCAATATCGATGAAAATGCCCATCGCGTATTCTTTTCTGTCAAGCGCGCCCTCAATTCTACCACGCATTGATAGGCATTTTTATGCTGACGACATTCAGATTTATAAAAGCTGTCTTCTTGGCCTTATCGAAAACTGTGCCGATGTTTTGAACGAAGACCTTGAAAGGATCTCGAAGTGGTCGTTTAAGAATAATCTGTCACTTAACCCAAAAAAATGTAAATGTTTGGTAATTTCAAAGAAGAAGCTAGAGCTTTCTTATTTTCCCACAATTAAGCTTGATTGTTCGCCAATAGAATACGTAGATAGCTCAAAAAATCTGGGAATGGTTTTCAATAGAACACTCACATGGAATAGCCACATTAATCTGATTGTGGGCAAGGCATATGGAGTTCTTCGAACTTTATGGACTGCTCAAAAGTTTACACCACCTAAAACACGATTAATTCTTGCTAAAACTTTGGTTATTCCAATACTTGTGTATGGTTCCGAAATATTTAATAACTGTGATGCGGATTCTAAAAGGAAGCTTCAAGTAGCATTTAATAGTACCATTCGCTATGTATATAGTCTCAGAAGATTCGACCATCTATCACACCTGACAAAAAACTTATTGGATATATCCTTTCCAAATTATATAAAGTTACGAACCCTACTTTTATTGTTTTCAATCATAAAAACAAGACAACCGATATATCTATACAATAAAATTCGGTTTTCGGCATCCAGTAGATCTGCCTGTTTGATTCTACCACAATTTACTTGCCTAACATCTGAGAGGCAATTTTTTATTTCTGCTGTTCGCCTTTGGAATGCACTTCCGCGAAATATTAGAGAACTAGGCGACACACACCGATTTGAGAATGAGTTGAAACTTTTCTTCACAAACCAAAGCAACTAATTTCGCTTAAACCAAAGCACCCCCCCCCCCCCAAACCCTTTGATCAAGCAAATTCAATTAATGAATTAATTTAACTTTTTTTTTTTTCTTTTTTTGTACCTTATTTAAAACTTGAAATTTTCAAAGATTTAAGTGGAAAGATTGATAATTTATTATTTAGCTTTCTTTGATTGTTAACTTTTTTCTTATTTATTAAAAATCATTCCGTTTTTCCTTAACTCATCTCATTTTTATACAAATTGTTTACATTTCACAAACTTAAAAGTGTACTCTTACTGTGAATTGAATTAATAAATAAATAAATAAATAAATAAATAAATAATAAATAAAGTGAACCATTCTGTAATATTATTAAAATAATAAAAAACAAACATACTTATATTCCACCGCTCAGAAATGGGAACACCACTGCCCTTTCAAACATTGATAAAGCAAATACGCTTGCAACATCGTTCCAATCCAACTTTTTGCTGACTCTACATAATCAAAGCTCAATTGAGAACTTGGTCGATTCAACAGTAAATACCGTACGTAGCCGAGTTTTTTCTCACAACTCACTATTTGTGTCACTAGAAGATGTAAGAGATGTCATATCTGACTTAAACAAGCGAAAATCAGTTGGTCCTGATAAGATTATGAATATCTACCTGAAAAACCTTCCAAAATCTGGTATTAAGCTCATCCAATTTATTTTTAACAAATGTATACAAATTGGATATTTCCCAGTTGCATGGAAGCATGCAAAAATTATTCCAATTTTAAAGCCGGGTAAAATACCTAGTGACCCCTTTAGCTACAGGCCCATAAGCCTCTTAAATAGCTTAAGTAAGTGCTTTGAAAAGGCCATTAAACACAAACTTCTATTGCACGTAGAGGAACACAGCATCCTTCCTGCTGAACAGTTTGGTTTTCGTTCATATCACAGTACAACCCACCAGGTCCTCCGAATAAAACAACACATTAAGCAAAACTTCAATGTGGGTCAAAGCACAGGTATGGTACTCTTGGATGTGGAAAAGGCATTCGATTCAGTCTGGCACAATGGGCTGATCTACAAACTGATACAACTCGACTTCCCACTGTATCTCATAAGAATTATTGATTCCTTTCTGGATCGTAGAACATTTCAAGTCAAATTAAATATGTGCCTCTCCAATAAGTATAATATCCCTGCGGGTGTTCCCCAAGGATCTGTTTTGGGTCCCATCCTGTATAATGTTTATACATCTGACATCCCACACTTATCAAATTGTCAATCTGCAATTTTCGCAGATGACACATGTGTTTATTCCTCCGATGCTTTTGGTTTAACGATTGAAACCAATTTGCAATCCGCCCTAAACACATTAAAAGTATATTTTGATAAATGGAAAATAAAAATAAATGCTCAAAAATCGCACGCTATTTATTTCAAAATCACTTTTGGTCCTCATATTCAGCACACTGTTGAAAAAATTAACAGAACAATTAAAGTTCTCTACCCTTTTATAAACCGAAAGTCAAATTTAAGCAAGGAAAATAAATTGATTATATACAAATCAGTCTTTCAAGCAATAATGTTTTATGCAGCTCCAGCTTGGGGTAGTTCCGCAAAAAGTCATATTTTAAAATTGCAAAGAATGCAAAATAAGATATTGAAAATGATACTCAATCTACCATGGCACTTTCCCACCAGTCTTCTCCACGACGCCGACGTGGCAAATATAGAACTTGTTTCTAATCGCATTATCAAATTAAAAAACAAATTCCATCTATCATGCGAGTCTTCAGAAAATAATTTAATTGTAAATCTGGTACCTGATTAATCTTTTTATAATTACTGTGTTAATATGTTCTCTACACTAGTCTTAGTACTCAAGTTAACCTATGTTCTATGCTTATTATTATATAAAAATTATTTATTTATTTATTCCGTACTTTTTTATGTACTTATTTATTATTTATTTATTTATTTATCTAATTGTCTATTTATTTATTTATTTATCTAATTGTCTATTTATTTATTTATATAATTTTGTTTATTTATTTATTAACTCTATTTATTTATTTTATTATTTACCTAAATGTCTATTTATTCCCTTTTCTCTTGTATTGATATATACATACATATATATATTTATTTATTTCGTATTTAACTTTTGCTCTTTTGCTATAAAACTGTTATTAGCTATAGAATCTTGTTAATTTATTACATATATTGTTCCTTTTTATTGTTACATAAATGTTTTCTATATACCAACTTGTAGTTTTTAAAACTCTGTAAACTTTACATGCTTAGCATGCAACACTCAACCACTGTGATATTTCAAATGAAGGTTTTTAAGTAGCTTTTCCTTCAACTATTCACTTATTTACATATAAAGCTTGCATTCATTTTATATATTTTTCATAAGAAACCATATCTGTGTACATTAATGTTTAAGACAACATCCGTAAAACTTTTGCTACCAATAAATACATACATACTACTCGTAGCTAGTAATGACAATATTTAGGTCATGAACAGCTTCCTCTACCTTTTGTCTCGTGCTGAGTTTGGTTGGAGTTTTGAGAGTTTTTTCCATTCCCTACCTGAAGGGTATCCAGTTGGTTTTACTCGGATTTCTCCTCTCCTGCAAAGTTATGGCTTCGCATTCGTTTTGGAATTGGATATACGAGGGGCGTTCAATATATTCTCGGTATATCGATATGAAGGAAAATGCGAATTCAATATTTAAATTGTCTTTATTTTTCAATATAATTTCCCCTAACATCAATGCATTTGTTACATCTTGAGATAAGCTTTTTTAAACCCTCAAAAAAATAAATTTCCTCTTTCTCTGCAAAATACCCATTTATTGCCGACTTGAGTTCTTCATCATCCGAAAATCTTTTTCCACGAAGACATTTTTTCAAATCCGGAAACAGGAAATAATCACTAGAGGCAAGGTCTGGACTATAGGGTGTTGGATTTCTTCGAAACCACAATCTCGCGTAGCAGCCTTGGAAACTCGCGCCGTGTGAACAGGAGCGTTGTCATGAAGAAGCAACACACACGCTGCGAGTTTACCCCGTCTTTTCTTTTTAATTTCCTCCCGCAAATTATGCAAAGTGGAAGCGTAGGATGTGGCGTTGATGGTTTCACCTTTTTTTTTTGTACTCAATGCGCAAGATTCCCTTTGAGTCCCAAAAAACTGTGGCCATGAGCTTCCCGGCAGACGGAGTGACTTTGAACTTCTTCGGGTGGTCTGTTCCTTTTTTATGCCACTGCGTGGACTCTTGTTTGCTTTCAGGGTCATAGTGGGGGACCCACGTTTCGTCCCCAGTAACAATTCGATCCATATCACCGTCCGCGTTCTCACTACACATCTCCAAAAGCTCTCTACAGCATGCGATTCTCACTTTTTTCTGAGGCGCTATCAGCATTCGTGGCACCCACCTTTCACTGACCTTTGAATGGTTAAGATGGTCATGAAGAATGGTGTGAATGGTACCAATTGAAAGCTTGGTGATCTCTGCCATCATTTTCACCTTTATTCGGGCATCCTCAAGAACAAGTTTTTCGACTTCTTTGATGCTTTCTCCCGTACAAGCAGTAGCCGGGGCGCCGGAGCGGGGGTCGTCTTCAATGCTCTCTCTGCCTCTCTTGAACTCACTTGACCTTGACCACTTTTTCACAGTTGATAATGAAGGTGCGGAACCCTGGTAAACAGCGACCATCTCTTCATGAATAGTTTTTTGACTTTTTCCTTGCTTAGTGAGAAATTTAATTACAGCGCGATGCTCAATTTTCACCATCATCGTCTCAGTTGCCATTATGATTCTGTTTAACTAGAGATAAAACGCGAATTAATAATCACATTTATATGAAATTTTACATGAATGCACTAATAGTACCTATTACTTGATAAATAAGTCAATTTATATATACAACCACAGCTTCACCCCGATACCGAGAATATATTGAACGCCCGTGTCCGCAACTGTATGGGCAGGTGTCCTATATCCATTTCACTACTTTTTTTTTAAACTCAATTAAATCAATGTTCAAAAACCATAAAATGCAAAATGCTTTATGTATGGTTGGCCGAATACCCAATCTTTCAAAAAATATAAAAATCTCTATGATTATGCGCAAAAAAATAAGCAAACCATCACTTTTAAATTTAAAAACGCTCTCCTGAAAAGTTACGTTAGAGGTCTATAGGACAAATAAGAACTCACATGACGACTTTCAGTGTGAACGCACCCTTAAACCAATTACCAAACTGTCAATGTCAAAATATTCAAAGAAACAACGTTTACAAATAAATTAAATTTACTACAGAAATTCCGAGTCGGTGGTCGCAACTTTAAGATTTTAACGCCAATTTTCGGCCGTAATTGTCGCTCCAATAGGCAAGCAATCCATATATTCGCTGCTTGATGTGAGCGTGCCAGAGACTAATTGAATTAACATCTAAAAGTAGGCAATACTTAACAGTAAAAACTGAAAAAGGTTGTGTTATATGATATGAAAAATGTATGCAGTTGTTTCAAAGTTGAGTTGTATGAGATACATTTCAGTTGATTTGCATTTGTTAAAAGTGTTGCCTTCTTTTAGAAGTTGACTCAATTCGAGTCGAATGTTCGATTCGCTGACCATAATAGGGGTGTACGTTTTCCCCAAAGTGTGGAGAATATTGCTGCCGTAGAGGCGTCCGTCGCAAACCAGCCAAATCAGTCAATTTCACGGCGTTCTCAAGAACCTTACAAGATCAAGCAGCCTCAAGAGCTAAGCCACTTGATCATATGAAGCGAGGTTCTCGAATTGGGCTCTGGACATGATAGAAGAAAATAAAGAATTTCAAACGGCTCTGTCAATAAGCAAAATATGCGTCACTGAACAGGTGAGAACGCTCATGTGCTTTATGAAACTTTGGGCCGTTTTTTTTCGTCGATGAAAATGACGGTCACGTTACGGTAAATGGTATTCGCTACAGAGACATGTTGGATATATCTTTGAGCAATTGCATGAATTGGACATCAGTGATATGTGGTTCCCAAAAGACGGTGCCGCAAGCCACACAGCGGGTGCAACAATCGAGTTATTGAAGTCTCAGTTCGGTGAACGTATTATCTCGAGAAACGGACCCGTCTATTGGCTGCTGAGGTCGTATGATTTGACGCCTCTAGACTTTTTTTATGGGGCTAGATTAAATCATTGGTCTATGCCAACAAACCGGCGACATTAGAGGAGCTCGGATCAAATATTGGACGAGAAATAGCGGACGTATCGGTCGACACTGTGTGCCCGAGTCATCGAAAATTGGGTTCAGCGTATCGACCGCTGCATACGTTCCCGTGGTGGAAATATGAACGAAGTCGAATTCTATTCATAAATGTTTTGGTAGTAATTCAAGCCAATAAGATTAGTTTTGAGATATCTCAAGTAGTTTGCATTTTATTTAAAAAATAAGTTGTCAAGTCCTTAATGAAAGACCCTGGAGCTGTACAGACTCGCTACTTAATTAGGTCCGTTGGCGAACTAATATGCAAACGTAAATTTATATAAGCTTTCGTGCAAAACTACACAAACGCGTTCGCGTACTGAGAAACTGGTAAAAAGATGAACGAAAGAAAAATGTACTTTCGTTAATTTTGTCAAATGATGAAATCCTATGAGTTTGCCAGCAAAAATAAACAGCTGTTGCTTCTTTTCAAGCCAAACTAATACGTTTTTCAACTTTTTACACAAAAGCGTTCGCGTACTTTTCATAGAAATGAGAGGATTCTCTCACGATTTTGGAGATTTGACACTTTTCATTTTTCTACACATAAAGTACGCGATATTGTCTTCATAAAATGTGCAAAATTATTTTTGTACCTATAATACGAGTAGTTTAGAAGTTATTAGAAGTCACCCACTTTGATGGGCTATAACATGAATTGGAGTGAGAATAGACTCCCGCCTGCCATTCAACAGGACAGTTTCAAGATGTTAATTGGGTCGTTGGGCTCATATGAATGGTAAAATTGCCTAGATGTGTTTCTTTCATTATTATCAACGGTGTCGTCAACGGCCAGCATGCGCATGACTGACACCTGTCATGACCCTCCAAGCAAAAACACTGACCCAACTTGTCCCGTCATTTTTGGATCCGCGATATATGAGGAGTTCCACGCACACAATTGTAAATTCACTGTAACTACATTGCCAATAGAAAGAAGAGCGAGAGTCGAGTGTAGTTATTTGTAATGGCGGATTTGTTCATCTGTCACTGACACTGTCTTTAGCAGATATCAATTGGCGCGTTCAATTTGTAAGTCAACTGCAAGTTCACTACTAATTAAATGTCTATCACTTGCCAAACGATGGTCACATGAGTTATTTGATCAATCAGAAAAGGTAAAATAGTAGTCACTAGTAGTTGACTTGTAAATTGAACGCGCCCATTTTCTTTGAAAGGTAAACTAAAATTTAATTTATTATTCCAGATAATTAATTGCTTAATTGAGCTTTTTTTTAATTTAGATTTATCGAAATAACAAAATTGCCAACCGATGAAGATGAAACTACCAACCGCGTGACGAATTTTTATGATTTTCTTGCTACCGGCACAAATTTATGCTGAAAGTAGGAGTAACATCCATTGGTATAGATAACATACATACACATTTATTTGCTTCTTTTCGTTTGCTGGAGAAATGGTAGCAGGTACCTATACCAAATAAAAACATGTATTATTCTTAGAAATATAATAAACGTGAACAAACATTTCTGATTTTTATTTCAGCCATACTCGATTCTCGATTCTCTTCTTATCTAGCCTCGATTTGTATCTTTTTTTGATCAGTTTTGGATTCGTTTTTTGCTGAGCACAGCGAGCCCAATCTGTCACAATACATACACATGTGAGTCCGCGGCTATTACAATTTCCATACTAATTTGATCCGAAAAACGTTGTTTTTCGGACCCCTATGCGAAGTAGTCCATATGTCATTGACTCCGTTTGCGGACGTAAAACGGAGTCTCTTGCTTGAAGGGGAGTTTCTGCGAAATATTTGAAGCTAAGGTCATTTAGAATTCAAGACAAAGCCAGGGTGTTTAAATAGAGATGCTGGTGAATGACTCCTTAATCTGTCAACGACAGCAGTCCGAAGAAAGAGAAGGACTGAGCATCTAGGTTGGGCGTTGTGGATTCGGGGTAACGTAAATAAAATAGAGGGACCCCCTCATTTTTATGATCACGACCCGGAATGTCATCGACAATGAAGGCTCGTGTAAGACTTCAGAGACTCAGTTATTCCGACAGAGATGCTCCCTAGAGATGACTAAAAACTAGAAATAAATTCCGAACTTAAAAATATAAGGCAACGATAAGACTCCGCACATCACAATCCGAGCACATCCGAGTCACAATGACTTCCCACTTATCTTGAATCTTGTCTTCACGCTTACTATAAATCCATAGCAGTCAGCAGAAGCAGAAGAAAAAAAGCAAATGAGGAGGGGCTGTCAAATTTTATTTGCTGGGCATTTCATCTCATACTTTCTTCGTTTGTGAGAGAGGGAGGCAACGATGATCAGGGAGAGCATCACTGCACTTACAGTTGCAGCAAGGAATGACCCCTTTTTGGTTTTAGCATGCAATAAAGAGTACGCGAGCACAGTATGGTTTCTCTCGGAAAATAGAAATATGTCGCTACTCGTATAATGGGTTCCACTTGAGAAAATGAAAGCATGCATTGTCCTATCCTATCAATTTATCGTAAGTGAGACCTCGTGTCAGGAAATAAATCTGATTGCTTACTTTCGGATACATAGCCTAGTCAAGACAATGCACCAGTTAACACATCTGGCATCGAATTGGTTCCTCGTGCAACCTTTTAGTCAGAATTAGCCTCTTCGGAAAATTTTCTATTTCCAAGCCTCAGAAAATGGTTCGGCGGTAAAAGATCTGCCAACTATGAAGAAGTAAAGTCTACGGCTGATGTGTATATTGAGGAATTCGACGATTCTTATTATAAACAAGGTATCCAAAGTATCGAACATCGCTGCGAAATTGTATTGAGCTACAATGAGGCAATAAAGAGGAAAATAGTCATAATTTTCAAAAATTGTTGTTTTTTTGTCAGGTTGGTTACTTCTGGGACTACCCTCGTACCTCATGAACATGTTGAACCATTTTCTACTCATGAAATCGTCGCGCGTGATATTCTAAAAGCATTCAACAGTGTACAGCATCAGCCCATACAGCCCTTTTGTCGAAAATGTTCCGCCCCCTCGGGTGTGAAAATGTAATGAAAAAGCGTACGCTATTACTGTTGAAACTTCACAGGTAAAGTCTGTAGTTTTTTATAACCAAAGGAGTAGACATGAATGCGTCAAAAAGAAATTGGTTAAGTGAAAACCCAACCTTCTGCATTTACCCATGAGGTTTGAAGTTTGAATCCTCTGTTTCTGACAACTTTCCCTTTACAAAACACATTTGAGTACTTGCATTTACGTATAACGTTCATACCTGGTCATGTGTTCCAAATTACTGAAGTTGTTTTTTTTTTCCCCCGGAGTGCGAGACTACACTGAAGCACTCAGACTCAATACTGGTCCATTGTACTACCAGGCAGACACACCACATTTTACTGTGGGAATTTACTCGTTTTTCTAAGAAAAACGAGAAGGCGCTTCAATGAGGAGCTTAGGTTTGCAGCGCTCACTATATCCGCACCAAATACCTGCCAGCTGATACCAGCAAAAGCAGGACAATCACAGAGGAAATGTTCCGCAGTTTTATCGCTTTCTCCACAGGCTTCGCAGTTGGTGATATCGCTTAGGCCTAGCACCCGTAGGTGTTTGGCAAAAGCGTAATGGCCCGTAAGAACTTCAGTAGTCTGTCTGCAGTCTTTTCTGTTGAGACAACAAGATTGCCGCGGATTTCCTACAAACGTCGGGAAGAATTTGCTTAGTCTGTCTGCACCCTGGAGAGTCATGCCAACCGTCAATGGAAGCCCTGACCGAGGACGCAGGCAGACAAATCGCCGGTTCAGGTCCTGAGAAGTCCCCTTCTGAGCCCTGTCCAGCAAGTTCATCGGAGATCTCATTTACCGTGATCCCGGTATGACCCGGGACCCGGGACCCAGACAAGTATAAGTGAATTCAGCCTTCCACCGAATTTCATAATATTGCATTCACGAACTATTTTGGATCTGGTTAAGAGGTTGAGCAAGGCCTTAAGCGCAGCCTAACTGTTGCTATAGACTAAGATACTTCGCCCAGTCCAAATGTTCCTCGCAACATAGTCCATGGCCATAAGCATGACCGTTTTCTTTCCATTCAAGATACCACTGTATGTAACATTGTATCCATGATCGGTGTAGCCGGTATATTCACACCACCACCAGCTTGGAACAGACCATAAATGTATCTGCGTTGGCTGACACTGCCAAGTGTTTCAAAATAAAGGTCATTTCCATACCCAGGGCAAAGAGTAGACCTTGCAGAACACAAGAAAAAATGTCTAAGGTAAGTAAAATCAACAACACGATTTCCCTCATCGCGAGTACATCATCGTGCCAGACCTTTTCCAAACAACCCCAACCGAATAAACCACCAGGCCAACCAGAAACGATAACCCGCGCAATTATACAAAATTCGATGTAACGCCCCATTTTGGCATAATTTTATTTCTTTTCAATTTGAATGTGAACTTCTGTTAAGCGGAGCGCCAGTGGAAACTTAAAGATTAAACGCTTAAACATTTATTCGGCAGCCTTAACGAGTGCTTCGGCGCACTCGAGGGCAATAGCAGCTTCTGCTTTATCCTGCAAGGAGAAAAAGAACAACGACAAATCAGCAATACTTTAAACAAATTCAAAGAAGCAACTATACCAAGTCGGAACTAGCGGAGCTCAATTTTTGTTGGTATTGGGTCAACACTTGTCGGCATTCGTTCAAGTCCAAATCCTCGACTCTGTGTGCTTCCTCGGCCAATACTTGCACAGTAGAGTCCTCATTGACGGTGATGGATCCGCTGGAAACAAAATATTTGGTAGTCTTGCCATCATTCTCCATAACTTGGACAACACCTGGCTTTAGGACGGCTAAAAGACCATAAAATAAATAAGCGACACAATCGGGAGACTCATACTACCTACCCAATGTGGGGACATGCTTGGCAAGGATACCAAAACTGCCCGAAAACGAGGGAACATCGATTTGGCGAACTTCTGCGTTGTCGAAGAAGGTTTTGTTGGCAGCAGCAAATGTGAGTTTCATTTCGTCAGCGTAGCCGCGGGACTGGAGCATTTTTGAGCCACGGATAGCCAAGAGACGGGCGTTCTTAACAAATGACATTTCTCTGTAATTAAAATTGGAGAAGTGATAACAATTGCTCAAGGAAAACAAAAAAAGTTAAAATTATGTAACTTTTTAGGTTAGGCCCAGGAGGAAGGACGGCTTGTTATTGTGTGGTTGGGGGCAAGTATAAAATATAATTGAATAATGTGGAGATGAAATGGAAAAATATTTTACCTAATATTCGTTTTTAGTCCAACCGGATAATTTCTACCGAAATATGAAAAGAGGAAAAGCCTGCGTTGGTTGCTTTTGCCGTTTTCCAGAAATGCAAATGTCAAATCGTCAGAAGAAAATTTTCGACAGCTGTCAAGATAAAATGTCTGCTGAAGAGCATTAGTGATGCCAAGTTCGTTGAATAAAGACTAATTTTGTAGGGTATTCAATACCACTTGCCAGTAGCAATTGCAGAGGTCTCTGAGACCTCTGAGGGAACACGATTCGGCTGAGGTTTCCATTATGAACACTAACCAACATTTTTATTTAATCTTCGTGTTAAGCGGGCTTTACTATACCATAATAGGACCTTCACACAGAAACTATTGTGTCTGCACCTAAGGTCACTTAAAATAACATTTTTTTTGTTTGTTTAAGATGTCTTATTCTTAAAACTTCTGTAAAAGGATTTATCTGCGGAAACTTATTTTTCGACTTTTTTTTTAGTTCTAAATTTAAATGGAAAACTGCATTTATTTTTAGCTACAAACGGAAGGGTTTATCCATTTTTTATTTTTTGTTCGTCTCCGGTTGTGTTTTTGATATTGAGTAAAAGATGTTTAATGTTACTTTATAAATCTTTGTTTTCTATTTTTTTTTAAATATTTTCTTTATAATTTTCACAACTTGGTCTTTTTTAAAGTTATGGTTCGCGACGCGTTTCGAAGCTACTGCTCATCTTCGGGCGCTTTGAGTTTGTTACTCAAACTCAGAGTACTCAGAGTACCTACTTTAATATATTTTAAAAAATAAAAAAGGAAGGGTTTAATTCGTATAACGCTTGTGATACGTGGTTTCAGCGGGCGGGTGGGGAGGGGGCTCTGCCTTCATTGAAGGATCTAAGTTTGAACCTTCGAATCATCAAAGAATTGAATTTGATGATTTAATACCTGAAAATATATTATTTGAATCTGTCATTATGTCGCCATAATGTAGGTTCATCGTCTTGTTGTATACTAAAATTATCCTTTAGTTAGTACCTACTTTGTAACAAACGAGCTATTTGCATTTATCAGAAAAACGCTTTCAGTAGTTCCCCAAAAAACATAATAAAATAATAATTGGAGTTCCGGCTCGTAAAAGCCGAACTATAATAGTCGGAGTGGATCGTGTGGCACCGTCCGAAACTAAGCGAACACAAAGTATTTGTACTATGTGCCAATAATAGCAGATTGCTCCGTTTCGTTAAGTTTGGTTCCCCTTCCGCCACTGTTCAAAAACAACGATCCCATTCGCTCTTTACGTTCGTAAATTTGACAAATCGGTTTGTTTGGGAAAACATAGGCAGTTCGTTCCGTTCACATATTTTTTTTGTGGGTTACTTAAGCAAATTAAAGATGGGAAGAGAACGGCTCGTTCAATTTTGACATTAGCTTCAGTTTTCGTTCGTCTATTATAGTAGGACCTTCAGTCTTGGCCAGGGGGTTGTTTCACTGATCAAACAACACATAACAACACTTGCACTGTATGACTTTGACAGTTCTGCTGTATGATTTTTTAATACATTATTATGAACGGAGAATTGACTAGAAGCATTGGAATGTTGTACGATCCTGTTTCACTGAAATGTATCATACATTTCATACAGAAGTTTAACCTCAAATTTATCATACAATTCATACAGCACAATCATTTATTGTAATTGCTTTGTTATGAATTTCCACAGACGAAAATATATAAATGTGACTAGTTTTTACTTTTTGAGTTAACAGACAATAAAGGAACAACAAATCTTCGTGCTAAGAGAAACACACAATAAAAACCATTTGCTTTTTGGAGGTTTTCGATACATGGAAAAAAATAGTTTCATTGGCATTGGCTTATGGGCTTGCCAATGAGGAAAAGTTCAGGAGAGTTATTTTGTGAGATTGACGCAGCAATGCTTTGGTGAGCTAGGTTGTTTCTTTACCTTGGTTAATTTTAAAACATGCAGAATATTTACAGATTAATAAACACACTTTTTGTTTTATTCCAATAATCGGATTAGTTAAGTATTTATTTTTATTGGACATCAAATGTCAATGAGGTAAAATAGTTTAAATAAGTTCTTAGCGCCTCCACTGCATCTCTGTTATCATTATTATTTTCGTCTGCAATATCTCCAACATCACCATCTTTATCTTCAAAATCATACATGTCATACAATAATAAAATTGATCATACCGAACATATATGTTGTATGAAATGTATGTGTTGTTTAATCTGTGAAACAATCCCAGGTTCCAATTTTCATCAATACTTTATTTGTTTGTTTTTTACTGTTTACGACATCGACAAGAAACTTCGTCGTTTTTAACCTCCAATGATGACTCATGTGATCATTTACAAGCCACTTTTTCGCAGAATTACAGCCTTATGTCATTTCTGCCTGATCTCTTGGTTCCCTTCGAAAAATTTCTATTGCCGTCTTAAAATTCAACAACGATTGAGTTCGAATTGGCTCTCAAAATGGCGTCTGCCATTTCCCTTCAGAAAAAAGAATGTTTACCAACATAATTCTCCAACCGTTTTCACAAACATGTTGCTAGAAAAACCAAACACCGTCATCATTGCCGTCATGCCGTCATCTATAAATGAATATATAAGCTGAGATATCTACAAATAATATCCCCAGAAGTTAGTCAAACCACTTTCATTTTCATAAAATCAAATTAATTTTAGTCAGTTGATATTCCAAACAATTAAAAATCCAAATAATCAACCGAAAGGTGAAAAAAATCTTACCACTATGCTACCTCACCACACCGCAGCGCTGTCATCACCAACGAGAACGAACGAATTAAACTGCATCAATTTGTGACAAATAAAATATTCCCTCTTCCAAATTTACCCCTCAAAACTAATTAATATTACCTTATGTTTCTCCTGTTACTAATTAATACCATCAACCATTCCAATTTAACGAAATCTACCTGTAAATTCAAACAACATCACTCCAAACGGTCGTTTTCTTCTCCGCCATATGCAATGCAAAAACAATCAATTCACCCTTCTTCCAAAACCTGTCAAAATCTTACTTACCATTCTACCAACAAAAAGTAGAAACCGAAATTTTCTTCGTTTCTGACAAAAGTGACGACGTTTTGTACTCCGTTTAATTTCAATTATTTAATATCGACTAACCGCCAAGACAACAACTACCAAATTCCAAAAGTGAGCATTTAAATCGTAGAATAGTATTCATCTTCACTGAAAAGTGTAAAAAGTTTACAGCCAGCCCTGCAATGGCGACACGTTTTACTCAGGCATTGGGAAGCTTTAAATTTCCAATCGAAATCAAAAATGATATAATCTACTGCCAGCGGGCATTAATGTCCCATATCAAAGTGCATCAGGTAATGTTTAATTAAATACCTCTATCCGACTGCGTGAAAGTTAATTCCTTGTCTGTTTCCTGGTTTTTTCCTTTCTTTTTTTACAGATGATCGTTGAGCAGTTCAGCAAGGAGAAAGAAGTAAGTTTGCTAATTTTGAATAAAAAATTCCGAAATTCACGCTCTTTGCAGTATTCCACAGCGAAGCAAGCCTGTTTGGCTGACCTCGAGAACAAAATCTATGAAATAAATTGTGAGCAGCAATACCTTCTGCTGCGAGTGCGACGCATAATTGACGAATTTTTCAAGGCGCTGAGTCGCGAAGACATAAAAGGAGATCGAGCGGTTATGAATAATTTTGTGTCTCAGCAGCTGGTGCCACTGATTCAGAACAAGCAGTATGTTTGCGTGCCGGCTATTGTTTGCATCAGAATGAGCGAGATTGAACTGATTGAGACTTATCTCAGTCCAGACAGCTGTAAGCAACTAGGCGAAAAGCCTCCGACGCCCACCAAGGAGATACCACCACCCCCACCTGAGCCGATAGCAATGACAGCGGCCTTGAGTGCCAAGCAAGTGTCACTGCTGAAGCCGATCTCACTTCTGAAGCCGAAATCTGAGAGGGTTGCTCAGCCAACTCCAGCTCGCAAGAGCATAGTAGAGATTATTGTTCCCGAAGAGGAGAAGCCAACTCCGGAACCTTCATCCAAAGTCCGCCTTAGCCGGATGAATCTGCGACAGGCGCTGAATAAAGCTGCCGCAGCGATTAATGTTGTCGCACTACAGGTCCCTGCGTTTCCAGTTGTTTCGGTAACAAAACCGAAATTTGCCACAGAAGTTTTGAGAAAGGTGCCCGCAAAACAATCGAAATCAGAACCGTCTTCGTCGGAGGAGTCGGTGGACGTGCGCATGCCTTCACCACCGCAGCTGGACTTGAAAACCAAGCCAGATGACTACACTCAGGAGTCGTTCATGCGGCTGTTCAATCTCTTCACACAGGATCAAATCGCCCAGATGCAGCAGAGACGCTCCAAGCGCAAGCGGCGCGGTGCTCACAACAACGAGAAGGCTGACTTCCATTACGGAAAATTCGATCATATGGTGAGTGAAATTTGTTCCCCTTTATTTCGAATACAGCTTTATCCGTGGATAGTTGAGATTTGTTTTAACACTGATTTGAAATATTTCAACACTGATTTGAATATTGCCACCTCGTCTGATTGTTACAACAGTTCCCAAATTTGTTCACACAATCGGTGGTAAAATGGTGGGATACCTTTATAGTCACGGGTTTTACCTTGCCCAAAGCCCTTGAAGGTGTTTACTTTAAGTTAATTATTAAATCGTCAATGCGTCCTATCGTATGCCAGATTTCCTAGCGTTAAGAGGAGCCCAGTAGAAAGAATAATCACTTTTTGGGGATGGTGTTTAATTAGTACGATGTTTAATTAGTACGTCAAATGTTGCTTGGTGATTGCTCTTGTATTGACATTAATCATCCAAGCATCGGTTAAGAAAAGAGAACCGTTTCTCATCATCATTTTGTATTCACCCCGGATGGTCCCTAGAAGGGCAACAAATCTCTTCCATCTTTATCGACCAGCGTCTAGCTGTGGCCACGTTTTACGTTGTTTGGCTGCTTCAATCCAAACAGTCGATGTCCATGTTATTTTAAGTATATCAACTCGGCGTGCTCCTTGGGAACTCAATTCGAAGGGCTGCTTTGCGATGTTGTCGTTTGGTATCCTCAGCTTGTGGACGATTCTATTCCTAAAGCAACGGCTTTTGATTCGTTTTTGATGCTTGGTTTGAAAGGGTGCCCGATGGAGTTTGAATCTTGATAATTTAAGGCGAACAGTGACATAGTCTGAGTTCCAAAAAGTTTCGATGGGGTAGCAATAACTTTTGATACGCATTTGCCATGCAACCTTGACGCAAATGTCAAATTAAAGCATCGAAAAAATTATCGATGAGTAGTTTGCTCAGTTGATGCGCATCAATAACGTTTTGGATGCGTTTAGAAACCTGCGACTTTGTCGTAATTTATTTGCTCGAACTTCGGAACATATGACTTTGCATCTAATAAACATCTAATGCAGTTTGAAACTCACCCATACATACGTATGCCTGCCGAAACGATTGTTGAGACTCCTGGTTTGTATTCGAAGATCCCTGATTTGGTACGAAAAGAAATTTAACTGCAGTTCCATACTTAATACAGTTTAATTCTTATGCCGGTTTTCCACTAGGTGAGCAAGTGGTTCAACCAATTGCTTCCAATTGCTAATCAACTCTTTAATAAATAATTTAAATAAACAAACTTTTAGCATATATTCGTAGAGAACGAATTGCGAATCCCTTGTTCAACTTGTTCAATTGTTAAACAACCTCTTACACATAATCTTTATTATTTATTAATATACAGTAGACGCTTAATAAGATGAACGCACTAAAAACAAAGCCGATATATCTATTCGAAAGCTTTCATCGTTAAGAGATGTTTTTCTTATAGGCAATTTTCGCTGTAATCATCTTCGCCCATATTACATGTGAGTCACGCTGCTTCACAAATCATTTTTATAAAGCAGCCTCCAATTCCGCATATTTTTTGCATGAAAATTTGATTTGAACGCAAAAAGAGCACAACGACCGCCAATTTAGGAACGCAAACATTACTGAGTCAAATTAGGTCCCGCTACTTTCCCTACCTACGGTAAACAGAATAAGAAAATATACTAAAAACGAAACATAATTTACTGTATGTGATTTTGCCAACAAATGTGTTGCTCGATTTGGTGTGATTGCGCGGTGAATTATTGCACGCGATGATACCCTCGTACACTAGACCCATCATCGGGCGTTGAGCAGCGAGTTGGAAGAACTCGGCAGCTGAGAGCTGTATGACACCCTGATGTAGGTAAATTTCAGCCAAGCAGTCTATTATGATATTGCTTAAGGCCATATTGACAATTAAACTATTATAAATTACATAGTAAATAAGTAATGGCTTTACCTATAGTTATAACTGCTAGTGTGTTAAGAAATCGATTTCCAAAATAAGGGCTCTGTATCGGATTGCAATTGTAGCATATTTGAATAATACTCCCCCCCCCCGTGACTACCGTTCAATACGTTAACAACCTCATCTAGGTGCAGCATAATTACTCCAAAGTATCTTAGGCGGAATTCCTTTAAAATCGGACATATTCCGAAGTAAATGTAAACTTCCTCCCTTTCTTTAAGCTAGCACAGGCAGGGCCGGCCCTTTTATATCCTACTAATATTATTAAAGTGAAATTTGTAACGGATACTTTATGTTACGATGTACGAATGGATGTTTGTTACACTCCCATGCAAAAACTACTGAACGGACTTTGTGAAACCTTACAGTAATGTAGCATACACTTCAGAATAACGCATAGGCTATAAATTATAAAGATATCGTGCAATTTGTGTTATGCTGTCTACGCAAGCGACGGCTTACTTAGTTACGACTTACTATAAATTTTGTTGATACCATATTTGCTCTCAATAAATTGTAGTTTTCCTTTATTTCATGAACTACCAAACAATGCGTTTATTTGAAAGGTTATTAAATTCTCTTAGAAAAAACCTAAATTCAAGATTATTGAGAGAAACTTGACCATGTGAACCGCACTTATTATTATTAAAAACTAAATAGCTATTTTATTTGTTTATTCATTTATTCACGAAACATTTTAGTAATCAAAAATATATAAAATTACTAAAGTCTTATTTGTCTTGCCTTTTTATCAGCAAACTGTCTAATAAGGCGGAAAACACACCGGATAAAGCAAAACGTTTTTGATTCGATAGTCAAAAAAACATTTTTTATTTCAACACACACCAAGCGAAGCAGAATGTAACAAAACAAAACGTTTTGTTTTCTTGCTTCATTTGGTGTGTGTTGAAATAAAACAAAATTGAATTCGCGACTTGCTTTTAGTGTTGTTCAATATGAGGTCGGACTCAGACTATTTCTATGCACAGCTTATCAATAGTAATTATAGATAGGGCTTCTTGCATCAATTAAAAAAATCAATTTTTCTCCATCTACGTCCATATTTGGTAAAATTTGCGCACAGAGTAAACCAGAGTATGTGTGTTGGCTTGTGACCCGTGCGGTGCAGATTCAATCCCCATGGGGAACAACAACATACGCCACCCATTCACATGCCTCTACACCAAAAAGGAGGATTTCTGCCTGGTAGTACAATGGACCGTTACCGAGTCTGAGTGCTCTGGGATTTGGATTTCCTTTTTTAACAAAAAAAAAAAAAACAGAGTATATCCATATAATGAGTAGGGACACTCTCATATTTTTGACTGATGGTTTACTGTAGAGTTTCATAATTAGGTGTAATCATTAACAAAAATAATCAGAAAAACCAGCCATAAACCATTTTAAAAATAAATCAGGTACCACTGCACGTAGTGAAAAGGATCAAGTCATGCGTCTTTAAAAAAGTATTAAGAAAAACCCCACAATGTTCAGCAGAAAACAACAGGTCAGCTATCGGCAACAAAGCACGTTTTCTTGTTTTGCTTTTGTTTTTATGTTTCGTTTCATTTGGTGTGTGTTGCCCCATAAGAAAGTAGGCAATTATCGTCAACGACGCTGGCTCGAAGCAGTTTTGTTGCATTCGGTGTGTGTTGCTCGTATACAATGGCATGTATTTTCGACAACCATCACCGAAACACTTCGAAACAAAAACCTGTTTTTTGTTTCGTTTTCTTTGGTGTGTGCGCTCTCATAAGAAACAATGTTCTCTTGTTTCACAAAACAAAAAAAAAACGTTTTGCTTTATCCTGTGTGTTTTGAGCCTAAGAGTGGCAAAATCGAGAGTTTTTGCAACTTCATTTTCAATTGATAGCAGGCCAAACTATTTAATCTTGTTTAAAACATTGTAGACCGCAAGTAAGTTTTTATTAACTCTAGTTTCGAAAAACTGTGTTCCCCACTTGCAACAGTCACCGGTATTGTTAACAGAATACGCAGCGATATCCAGGTGTTGGGATATAGCTTATTCTTGAAGATTGTGTTTTTAAGGAAGTTTAATGTTTTGATAGGTGTCGCCTGACACCTTGTTGTAGACCTAAAATTTCATCGCACAGCAAATCCCCATCAATATCAGATTTATAGTTGACCGTGAACTTTTATTGCAGTACAGAACAATGCCGCATAAGTTTTTCTTTATTTTGTATTCTTTTTATGTTAAAAAAGAAATTTCACGGGACGGAAAAATCTTGCACCTGTTGAAATTTTTCATTCATAGACATAAGCACAGTGTCCAAAAGAACATTAAAAAACTCTGCTTCAAACTTTTTTTTTGGATCAGTTATAGGCCACAACAGTCTCTTCACCCGGTCTACGTTGAATGCGTCTTATTGGCGTTTGTTTTTTGAAAAATGGCTGGGTATCAAGTTCCGATGCTATTTGAGTTGCTGTTACAATAGCTTGTTCGAAACCTGTTTGTCTATATGTTTCTAAATAAGAACAACATTTACCCAGCATTTCAGTAAAGTCGACAAAGTTGATTTTAGGTGACTGACTTGCTTTGTTAATAACGTTAATTTGAAATAAAACATCATACTACATATTATAGAAACAATAAAACTAAAATCTTTTATTTGTGCTGCAAGTGTGGTCGCTTCGTGTGATGTCGCAGCATCGCTTTGTTCGGTAACATCGGCCAAAGAAACCAAAGCATCGTGCATTTCACATAACTGATAACGAACGTCTTTGACTCTTTCAACACGAGCTTCCCAACACGTGTCACTTAATTGTTTGAGGGTGTATATTTTGAAATTATCAGCAAAAATTTTCCATATATTTACCGATCCTGCAAATAAGTTAAACAATTTTTGTAAAATTCCGAACAGGGTAACAGATTTTACTGATTATTTTGCCGTATCCCATTATACTAAATTATAACTATGGCATCCACATGGTACTCAAAAAAGCTAGCCGATTTATATCCATAAATCTTTTCTGTACTCCTTTTTTCTCCCTTCATGTTCGCGCCGTTATCATAACCCTGTCCTCTGCAGTCATTAATGTTAAGACCATGATCACTCAATGTTTTTAAAATGCTTTCTGTGAGACCTGCACCCGTTGTGAAATAAAATATTCTTTTATGCTTACGGCAGCCTCTGTTATATCGGAGCATCTTAATGAGTTCTATTAATTAGTTTTGTATATTTTTGCCGCAATAGTGGTCAGCTAAATCACCATTTACTGCCAATCTGACATGCTTTTCCATGATGGTGTCAAACTTTGCCAACCGTCGCCCGACCATAACGCGGGTTGTGTGCACAGGTCATACAAAACTGGAAGATCGGTTCGATGCAGAATATACTTACTTACTTAGGTGTCGCTACAGTCCGGGGTGGACCTGGGCCTCAACCAATACGCCTCTCCAGTTGGCACGATCTTTGGCTAACTGCCTCCAGTTGCGCACTTCAAGTTGGTTGAGGTCCCCTTCCACTTGCGCGCGCCATCTCAGGCGAGGTCTTTCTCTACTGCGTTGTCCCTCCGGGTTGGAATCGAAGACTTCGGGCCGGAGCGTTGGTGTCCATTTGCTCTACATGTCCTAGCCATCTTAGTCGACTGATTCGCACTTTTTTGACCAAGTCGATGTCGCTGTACAGCTCGTAGAGTTCGGTGTTAAATCTCCTCCAAAGCCCGTCAACGCAAACGGGACCGAAAATCATTCGAAGAATTTTGCGTTCGAAACGACCAAGGAGATCTTCATCCGCTTTTGCTAATGTCCACGCTTCTGCGCCGTAGAGCAGGACTGGGATGATGAGGGTCTTATACAAAGTCTCCTTAGTGTTTCTTGACAAGGCCTTGCTAGTCAATTGCCTTGGCCAAAGAAACAGCGGTTGGCAAGTGTAATTCTTCGTTTGATTTCTGATGTGATGTCGTTTTCAGAATTTATAGCGGAGCCAAGGTAGACAAAGTCCCTAACAACCTCAAAGTTGTAGCTGTCTATCGTGACGTTCTGTCCGATTCGTCGATGTTGTGTGTCCCTTATTGTTGACAGCATATACTTGATTTTGCCCTCATTCACCACTAAACCGATTTGTGCCGCATCTGTGCTAACACTTGCAAACGCACCAGTGGCAGCTCGCTGTGTTCTGCCAATTATGTCAATGTCCTCAGCATATGCAAGTAGTTGCACAGACTTTTGATAAATTGTGCCTCTAGTGTTGGCTTGCGAGTTTCGCACAATTTTCTCAAGTATGATGTTAAAGAAGTCACATGACAGCGCATCACCTTGTCTAAATCCTTTTTTGACATCAAAGGGCTCGGTGAGGTTGTTTCCGACCTTTATGGAGCAGCGGGCGTTCTCCATCGTCATTCTGCACAATCTGACAAGTTTGGCAGGGATGCCAAAACTAGACATGGCTCTGTATAGCTCGTCTCTATAGATGCTGTCATATGCGGCCTTAAAATCGATAAAAAGATGGTGGGTATCGATTTGGACTTCTTGGGTTTTCTCCAGGATCTGCCGTAGTGTGAATATTTGATCGGTCGTTGATTTATCGGTGTAACGTTGCCTGGTCCTGGTGGCAACGTACTGTGTAATGTTTGGTCTTATTGGTTAATATCCCTCGACCCAAAACGTTAGCTATTATGCTGTCGTTTACCTCTATTAGCGACGAACGCTATGTTCATAGAGCGGGCCGAGGTATAAGATAATTCAAATTGAGCGAGTTACTCGTAAAAATAAAAAAGTCTTGACACGTTGGTTGCTTTCAGGAGAAGAACATTTATTTACGAAATCTTATGCTATTTATACAGAATATTTCTTTGAATTTGGTTCACATTCCAATCCACTCAGATTCTGGCCCTCGATACTTGAACCCTAATCATTTCATACCTTGCTGGTGCATATCACCCTATCAGCATTATAATTATCTCATGCACCGGACGTTGGCAGCGAAATGCATAGTGCAACCCGAACCCGTCATAGTATTTGCTATGGTGCTTAGTGGTGAGGCAAAAGCATTCACGAGATACATACTTATCTATGTGATTTGATTATGTCGCTGAGCATGGTCGTCACTTCGGACGGATACCGAAGGTGTTAGTATACACATGGTGTACCACGGGTAATAGTCAGATGGACATGAATTACTATCGCGCTAGACATGTTATACGACGCTCGATGCATGTCTCGCGGGTTTCAAGTATCGAAGCTCAGAACGAGAACATTTATAATTGAAAGACAAATGAGAACATTTATGAATGAAAGATAAATGAGAACATTTATGAATGTAAGATAAATGATCGCTGATGTGATCCCTTCACAATCGGGCGTAAAACCGCACTGGTAGGGACCAATCAGGTCGTTGACGAATGGTTTCAGGCGTTCACACAGTACAGCAGACATGATCTTATAGGCAGTATTCAGAAGACTGATGCCTCTAATAGTTGGCCCAGTTTAGAGGGTTTCCTTTCTTGTGGATCGGGCAAACGATGCTGAGGTTCCATTCATCAGGCATACTTTCTTCTGACCATATCTTGGAAACGAGTTGGTGTATGCTCTCCACCAGGTCATCTCCCGCTGCCTTAAAAAGCTCGGCATTCAAGCCGTCTGGTCCAACAGCTTTGTTGGATTTTAGTTTGGATATCGCTATCCTCACTTCGTTTTGGTCAGGTGGACAGAAATCTTGGCTTTCATCGTCCAGGCTGAATGGTTCGTTCGATGCAGAATATAATAAAGATTAATTAGTTCCCATCTATGTTTAGATATTGTGTTTATCAAATGCAGGTAATAGCAGTTGAGGCAATACGTGGAAGAACTTTTGAGTGCGTTTAAACTCAGCCTAAAAGTTGCATTTCAGCTGCACTATTTAGGTTCAACCGGTCATTTTCTGCCAACTCCTCCCGATTTTGAACCAAGCACCCTCCTGTTGATATTGACTATTACATGTTTCTCGGCAAACTTACTCTCGCCGTATCCACTAATTTTGCTAGTCTCATTATTTGAAATTTGAAAAAACGTGGTGTTTATTTGAGGATGAAGATCTTATCTGAATAAAGAGTGTAGACATGGAGGTTATGTATGAAACACAATATCTGATAAATGGCCGCCTCGTGACTGATGACATTCTTTGGTCCTTTCGACAAAATCTGACATTTTGGCATAGTGCCAGCTGAATTTCATGACTGGCGCGTTGAATCTCGTCTTGCAGTTCAGGAATTGTTTTTGGGTTATTGGCATACATCTTTCCTTTCAAAAAACCCTAAAGAAAGCAATCCAATACGTCAAATCGCATGATCTTGGTGACCAATTCCCGTCCTTTCGGCGCGAGATAGCTCTCAATCAATATTCGGCCTCAACAGTTCCATTCTTCCGTTCGCTGTGTGGCAGGTTGCGCTTTTAATCTCACCATTTTGGTAATGGATTTTCACAATTTCTATGCGTTGTGCGTCTTTGTAATTCTCCATTACTAAATCTTAATAGGTGTATAATTTACATATATACAGAAAAGTACAGAAAATATCAGAACAGTACAGGATTTTATGTTCCATGAGTTAAAATCTTGCCCCAAAGTATTCTGCATTCTGTCACTTTGTGTTCCATGAAACTGTGCAGATCAGTTTAGCACAAGGTTTTCTGCACCAAGCTTTGAACTAGGGCAAGTGTATGAAAAGTGTCCAATTTGAAAATACAAATTCTACTGATGTCTACTGATTTATTTGTTTGGCATGCGATATCGCATTTCTTAGTTGAATGTTACAAATATTTGCATATTTATAAAAAACATCAAAAGAATAACACGGAACAAGCTAAAATTGTAATCATATCGACATCAGGCCAAACATCGACGGTACAATGCTCACTCGGTGCCTGCAAATCACTAGGAAGCTGTGAGGATCATATATTTAAAATTTGGGAGCTGAGAGGACAACATACATATGACTCGAAACTGTACTTTTCTGTTCTAATTTGATTTGACAGCTTTCACAAACTAGGTCTGTTCTTTTCTGTTCTGATATGACCTAGTTTTTGTTCATTAAACGCAGCTAATATTAGGTCCGTTCGCGTACTTTATGTGTAGAAAAATTAAAACTGTCAAATCTCCAAAATCGAGAGAGAATCCTCTCTAGCCGAACGCGTTTGCGTAAAAAGATGAAAAACGTCAAAGTTTGGCTTGAAAAAAAAAGCAACAGCTGTTTTTTTTGCTGCAAACTCAGGAGTTCATCATTTGACAGCTTGAAGTTTTAAAGGAAAGTAAATTTTTCTTGCGTACCATTTTCTCAATACGCGAACACGTTTGTGTAGTGTAGTTTCGCACGAAAGTTTATATAAATTAAAGTTTGCATATTAGTACGCGAACGGACCTATTTACACATGACAGCTGTCAAACAATTACGTTGTACGACCGACACAAACAAATTGGCGCTAAATTCAAAATAGGCGGTCTTAATGGGCCACCCCATGAAGTTTTAGCTCATCTAAGAAGAGTGGTGGGATTCCGGTTTCTAAATGCAGCATATAGTTCGGCGTACAATGAAGGCGAAAGATTCGCATAAGTACTTCCTCTAAAAAAAAATCAACAGCCACAGATTTGTGTTCCGGAAGGGAGTATATAAGCAGTTCTATGTACTTATTATGAATGCATTGTTCTCAAATTGATGAAATTGTTCTTTATGCTGCCGTTAGTTGACGTACGAAATGTTTCTTCATATCGAGGTTAGACAATACACCCTGATCTCCTTTTTCCTTTACGGAGAGGTTATAATCTGGATTAAGTGGATCATTACCCTTCCACTTTACTGCATACATACTGTTCCGCCTGTTGGGTTCACCGGTTCGATCTTTATTAATATCGGCAGATTTCCTGGCTTCGGATCACTTCTTCACTTAGGCCAATCACATGCTGGTGTTGTTGCATTTGTGTGATGATCCAGGAGTTTTTAGGCCTGATTCTTTTTTCACAATTTCCTTTTACGACACCGGTGATTCCCTCCATCGTGTCAACCCACGGATTTGCATGCACACTGGTGGGCTAAATTTTAGATGTATCACTAGGCTCACACTGATGTTTAATTTAAAAGATGCGATTTTTCCCCTCAGTCGCCTTTTACGGTAAGCGCTATATTTTGGATGGGGGGCGCTGCAGTGATATTCTTAGCCTGCCCCTGCACGGGCTAAATACTAAATACACCCTGGAGTTGAAAATATAATATATTTTCTCCGCCGTGCGTCTGACGTGCAACAGATATTATTTCTCTTCTATGAACAAAAACAAATCCAAAGTTGATTCGGCTGTCCGGTCCTTCATACATCAAAAAATGCAATACACAATAAATGAAAATAAGGATTTGAACATCATTTTAAGATGGACCACAAAGCAGTAACGTCTAACGTGGTCAATGTTGTGCTTCGATTTCGTCGCACTCAACACAACTTGCGCCAACAAAATATTTAAATAGTTAAGCCATTTGCGGCACAATATTCAAGAATCGTTGTTAAATACGATGCAGCACTGTACTGTGCAAATTACTTGGGACATGCATGATTTTTAAACATAATCGTAAGTAGGCTATGATTTTCGCGTTACTGTTTTAAACTTTGGTAAGGTTCTTTGCAAATTAATTATTACAAATATTTTCTTTTGGATTCGCGAAGGTAAGTTGCAGTTTTTTGTGTATTTATAAAAGTTTAGTGTCATGAAGCTGTTATCCGATATTTTATTAGTTTTGGTTGGTTCGTTTGCACAAGGCTACAGGATCAATTGCAACGGCTCGTACGGGGCATTGTGCCCGAAAACGCAAGACAACGAATCGCGATGACAAAACTTTGATCCGTAACAGCGTCATTCATCCTTGGAAGACTAGCGGTGATCTTCAAAGGGGCTTGGCGTCGGCTGGTGTGGTGGTGGACTCGTTCATTGTTAGAAGGCGTCTTTTAGATGTGGGCCGCAAAGCAAGAAGACCACTTAAAAAACAGCTTCTAACTGAGGCTATGATGAGAAAAAGGCTGCAATGGGCAAAGAAACATAAAGACTGGTCTTCGCACGAATGGGGAAGTGTCATTTTCTCTGATGAGAGCCATTTCGAAGTTCAGGGCTACCGGGTAAGTGTCGTGAGGAGAAGTGACAAAGAAAAGCTCCAACCTGGTCACATTATACAGGCCCCTAAACACCCCCCCCCCCCCAAGGTAATGTTTTGGGGCTGTTTAACCTCCTTGGGCCCTGGAAGCTTAAAGCCGATTGAAGGGATGATGAATAGCATCAAGTACGCTGACGTTTTAACCCACATGCTCTTACCGACCATGAGAAGACAGTTTCCGACCGGAAATGCAATTTATCAGCAAGATCTTGCCCCATGCCACACTTCAAAAAAAATGAAAGCATTCTTTGCGGAAGAACGTATTAAGGTGCTCGAATGGCCAGGCAACTCTCCAGACCTCAACCCAATAGAGAATCTTTGGGCCATAATAAAAATAAGGCTGAGGAAAAGGGATTGTACTACCAAAAAGAAAATATTGCGAAACATTGGTTTCATCCATGCCAAATCGAGTAAAAGATGTAATTACTGCCAAATGCAGCCATATAAATTATTAAATTTAAAAAATTGACAACATTTTATAAAAAAATAAAAAAAATCATAAAAATTTTGCCTGACCCAATTAATTTGCACAGATACCAAACCTGAAGACTTAATTAATCATATATCTGCTCAGTCTAATATTCCCAAAAACTATTTTAAATGTTTTAAACTAATTAAAAAAGGATTATCCTTAAGCGATGTTTCTCATGTGAATTTTAAACTGAGTGTCCCCTCCGATTGCTACAATAAACTCATGAGTGACCCTTCTATATGGCCCATGTTCGTTAAGGTGAAAAAGTTCATTAATCATCCAAAAAACGACGATGCAACCCATCCTATAAATTTGACGTAATAAACTATGAACTAACAACCGTTCCCGGACCTTCAAAATCATCTTTAAATGAATTCAACGTTGCCGCTCCAACAAGTAATTTATCATTTTATTATCAAAATGTAGGAGGTATAAGATCCAAGCTAGAATCATTGTATCTTACTTTAGCATCTTGT
The DNA here is from genome assembly GCA_949715645.1 of Portevinia maculata. Taxonomy (NCBI): domain Eukaryota; kingdom Metazoa; phylum Arthropoda; class Insecta; order Diptera; family Syrphidae; genus Portevinia; species Portevinia maculata. The sequence continues at coordinate 77,707,739 of OX454526.1, read as the reverse complement.
TCATATGATATTATATTATTAACTGAAACTTGGTTAACAGAAAATCAATTAACATCCGAATTATTTAATTCAGATTACACTGTATTTAGAAAAGATAGATCGTACTTATCTACTGGGATGGACAGAGGGGTGGTGTTATTATCGCCATTCGTTCGTCCTTGGCATGTAGAGAAGTACAACTAAACTCAATCGCTTTTATCCAAAACAGAATTAAATAACGCTAATGGTACTCTACTGTCTATTATCAATGAGGCCGTACGTAGATTTGTTCCAAATAAAAAAGCCAAATCTAGGAGTAATCCGGCATGGTACAATAAGAGATTTATAAATCTTAAAAATAGAAAAAATAAATCTTTTAAATTACTAAAAACTATGCGCGATGATGCTCATTTGCGATCCAAGCATCTGACAATTCAGAAAGAATTTGATACACTTAATAAGTTTTTATATCGGGCTTACTTATTATCCATTGAGTCAAATATTAAATATAACAGTGACAATTTTTGGAAATACATTAACACTAAGCGTAAAAGTAATGGGTATCCAAGCTGTATGAAGTATGTGGACAAATCAACGAGTGATGTGCAAGAAATTTGTAACTTCTTTGCTCTTTATTTTCAGTCTGTCTACTCCACAAACACTCCATTGAATGTAAAATCTCCTAAAGTTTCTACCATCGTTAATATTGGGTCTATGATCTTGTCAACGTCTGAAGTAGAATCAGCCTTATTAGGTTTAGATACCAACAATAAGGGAGGCCCTAATGGGATCCTACAAATTTTATTGCTCAAATGTGCGTCTTCTTTAGCCTTTCCGTTATCGACTATTTTCAACCTATCGCTTGCAAAAGGTGAATTTTTAGATTACTGGAAATTGTCTTATATAACACCTATTTTTAAATCTGGATCTAAACAAGAAATAACTAATTATAGACCAATCTGCAAAATATCTGCTCTTCCTAAATTATTTGAAAAAATAGTTTGTGACAAGCTTACTTTTCAATTAAAAGATTTTATATCCGATTTCCAACACGGCTTTATCTCTGGAAGATCTACGTCCACTAATCTCACATTAATGACGAATTATATCGTTAATAATTTTGAATCTTATCGTCAAACTGATATAATTTTCACTGATTTTGCAAATGCATTTGACCGTGTTAATCATCATATTCTTTTACACAAACTGTCGGAACTAGGTTTTCATTCCAAGTTTCTTGATTGGATGAAATCTTATTTAACATCGAGAGTTCAAGTGGTTAAGATTGACGATCATCATTCTAATCAAATATTGGTTCCATCCGGTGTCCCTCAGGGTAGCCATTTAGGCCCATTATTGTTCCTGCTTTTTGTTAACGATATTCCTAAATTCTTTAAAAATTCTCAGTGTCTTCTTTTTGCAGATGACCTTAAACTATATCGTAGTATAAAATGCTTGGATGATTGTGTTTTGTTAAATGATGACTTGAATAAACTGGCAGAATGGTGTAATATAAACTTCCTACATCTTAATATTTCAAAATGCCAAGTCATGTCTAGTTTTCGAAAAATCTCTCCGATATTGTACGATTATCATATTGATAGTTCTTCTTTGGATAGAGTAGCACAAAAGAAAGATTTAGGTGTTATCCTTGATACTAAACTCTCTTTTCTTCCTCATATCGACTACATTATAAACAAATCCAACCAAATGTTAGGATTCATCAAAAGAAATAGTAAGGAATTTACAGATCCGTACACTATAAAGACTCATTTTATCTCTCTCGTTCGCTCTTTGCTTGAATACTGCAACACAGTTTGGAACCCTTACTACTATTACTCGTGTGTAAGAATCAAAAAAATTCAAAAAAATATTTCAAGATTTATGTATTATAAACTTCATTGTTGTACTGTTATCCCATCTTATGATACAAGATGTCTCCTATTTGGAATGCAGAACTTGGAAAAATCGACGATATGCGATAATGTTCATTAGAGATATACTTACTTATCATATTAAATGTGCTCAACTTCTAGCACTAATTTCTATTCGTGTACCCACGCATAATTACAGAGATTATGTTCTCTTTTATGAATCATAGATCTAACTATGGTCGTAATGAACCAGTTTCTCGTTGCATCAGAGAAGCAAATCCAGTCTGCAGTAGGTTAGACTTTTTCAGAATTTGCACTAGAGATACCTTTAAGATTTATGTTTTGAATGTACTTAGATCAACTTGAAGTTCGTATATATTTTTATATTAGCTTTAGTGAATAATTGTTATCTACTAGTCTATAGGAGAACTTGTTCTTTGATTGATGAATAAATAAATAAATAAATTAGTTTAGGTGTTTGTTACCTTTGTATGATTACAATTTAATACAATACCAGATGTAAATTTGTCAATTCTTCATTTGCAGTCTTACCTACCAAAAAATTGCAAACTCAACGCTGAAGCAACATTCTTCGTCTCCATATTTCGGATCAAAATTAAACAAATTTAGTTTAAGTCATTTCGGTTGTTTTGGCACTTTGAGAGCAATCCATTTTTACCCCGGATAATTAGCGAGGGTAAACAAGTACTTGCACTCACACTACTTTATTTGACATTTCTGCTAGCAATGATCGGCAGTTGTAGCCAACAAAAACCCATAACATAAAACACTCTGTAAAATTAAACCAATACATACAACACCAGTTTTATACCCGATTATAGGGGTATATTAATTTTGACGCATAGTTTGTAACATACCTTAATATTGCCCGTAGACCCCTAAAAGTTACTATATTTATGATTAGGATCGATAGTAATGTCGATCTAGCCATGTCCGTCCGTCCGTCCGTCCACACAGACACAGACCCGCCCACAAACTCAAAAAAAAAAACAACACATTTTTGGAAAAAAATTAAATTTTGAGCTAGAAAGCTGAAATTTTTTATATATGATCTATGACTCCTAAAACTGCTCGGAAGATAACATTTTCAAAATCCGCCCACTGACACGCCCACAATTAAATAAAACAATTTTATTGAAAAATTATGTACTCTCTAGGGGCCCTTTATGCTCATGTGTAAACATTTTCAAAATCCGCCTACTGACACGCCCACAATTTAAAAAAAAACTTTTTTTGAAAATCCAAAGTTTGAGCTAGGGAGCTGAAATTTATAATATATACTCTCTAGGGGCCCTTTATGCTTATGTGTTAATTTTTTTTAAATCAGCTAACTGGCACGCCCACAATAGAATAAAATAATTTTATTGAAAAACCAAAGTTTGAGCTAGGGAACGTTTTTTTTTACAAAAGCTTCGTTTTTTTTTTGATAAAATCCTTTAAATGTTATATAACAAAATATGTAGAGCGTTCTTAACAATTCAACCATACTTCGACTTTTGTCACGCCCACCCCTATGTTTTGTGAGAAAATTGCCAATCAACTTCGACATCAATGGGGAAATTTGGTTTCGGAATCGACGTTAAACTGTTACTAAAAAATCGGTTCAATTCGTCCAAAACCCAATCCAACCCCAATCCATTATTCAAAACCATGCATTTTCCATATTTAATTTTTAATACAAATATTTCCTTTCAATTGCAGTTGCCCACAACCTCCAAGAAGCGCAAGAAGGAGTTTTTACTATCGCCACGTGTAAATCGTGCTTTAAAGAAGAAAATCGACAGCGAAGTCGATCGCTCCAACTCTTCTTCGCCACATGACAAGCCAATGTGTAACGAATGCATGAAACCAGATGGCCAACTGACGCAATGCAAAGATTGCCTAGGCAGCTATCATGAGAGCTGTCACAGGGACCTAAGCATAAACACAATTCCAGGCCAATGCCCGTCCTGTTCTAGAATAAATTTCAATGCCAAGCAGCATCAGGATAAAGGTAAGATATTTTTTGTTTAAGTTTTAACTTGAAACGTTTCTGTTCACAAAACAGTGACTTTTGTTTGTCCTCTGGAATTGGTTGAAAAGCCGAGCCCTTGACATTTGGTTGTTTGAGTCAAACTAGGTTTTAACAATATTTGTTGTTTTCTCAAGTTTCCTCGAGAACTACGACGGCGACTTTACACCTTGGATACAACATGATTCTTAATGTGGAACCTAGTTATAAACGAACTGCTGGAAATTATCGGTCAGGTTTATTTCGATGTCATTTGATTGATATGGGGAAAGTTGGAGGTAAAGCTACGATTGCACGGCCATTTTTGCGAGTCATTTAAATGACGCTGTGACGTCAGGAAAAAATGTCGCATTAGAGAAACATTCAAGCTACGATTCGTCATTGGTCATTTGCGAAAAAATGGCTATCACACGAAATGACTATCATCGTCATTTTTGTCCCAAAATCAAATGACGGACACTGCGAGTCATTTAGAATTTTCGGTTGGGATGCCATTAAATGACGAGCGAAAAAATGACGATCACATGGTAATGACTTACCTCATCAAAATGACAAATGTCACGTTTCCTATTTTTTCGATTTCGTAATGACCAATGAGAAAAATATAGCTACTGTCATTTAGTGTTTTTCTACTACCAAGGCTGTTTCCGTAGATTGGTGTGGCTGGGGTTGTCGTAGGCTCATTCGGCTGTGGGCTTAGCACTATATTCGGCCTGGATTGGATATGTCCATTTCACTCAGTTGTAGTGGTGTCGCTGATTCCCGAACAGACTTTAAATACGAATGAATTGTTCTTGACAATATGAATTCCAGTTCGTCAGCTTGGTCTGCAGTCAGTCGACGCATATGCGCGGCAACCAAATCGCCGTACACTGGGCACCGGTCGCTTGCGACGGATTGCGCTCTTGTGCTCAAATTCTGCAATAATTTAAATGCAGTTGCTTTTAAGCTTCCAGAAGTCGATGGTGGGGGCGACAACGAAGACATTGTCGTTTTACTAGATGCTGCTGATGCTGGCCGTTTTCTCCGCTGGCGCACCATTTGCGAAATTGGATTCAGCGATGAAAGTTGAAAAGCCTGTGAGAAAAGCGCGATTCTTCTTCGCTCCACGAATAGCCCATTTTCCTATCCCTATTTACTCCTGTTTTCTGCGTTTTGCCTAATTTTCTCGACTTTGTTGTACTTTGGGTACTCAAACTCACACGATAGTTGACAGAATAGTCCATACTGTCGGCACTTGACGGCAACGGTTCGTATTCCATTTCACTCATAGTAATTTGTAACGAAATAGCAGCCAGACACATGCAACACGTCTTTTCCCCACAACAAAAATACCAAATTAAAGCACAGATATCATATTAAATGCTTTGTCATTTGCGTAAAAAAATGGCATGGCATGAATTTCGTGCCTGGTCATTTTTTGGAGGCTGCCATTTAAATGACGCAACAGCCAAAAAGTTTAGTCATTTGTCCTAGGCGTCATTAAAGAGCGATCACACGGCCATTTTAATGGCACAAAATGCATATCATTTTCTCCGCTATTTGCCTAGTCATTTAAATTGCGCCTGAAATGTTATGCCAAAAATAGCGATCACACAGAATGGCGGCTTTGTGACTCGATTTTTACGTCAAAGCGCCTTTAAATGACGCGAAAAAATGCTCGTGTCATACGGCACAACTTAATTGCAACTAAACAGTGAGGTCATCTGGCGAAAACATACACCTGTGACTTATGATGTGTAAGAGCCCAGCGGTAAAGTCTTGGGGATGCAGCCCGAGCATCCTATGATTCGCGTACATTGCTATTGTGAAAATAACGATACCATGGGCGAACAAAACCAACAATAAGACAAGAGACAACTTCAACAAAGTACAGTATGATGTGCCTGTGCTTTTTCGCTTCCTTGTGGCTTAGACTAGGTAAGGTTGCTGTGGTTGTCAGCTACAGCCATCATACTTAGACCAATGTGGGGTCTATTGTGTTGCTACAGGGAGTTTCTCCCTCCACCCGCTAAACCATTGAGAGCTTCTTATAGACTTCTAACGTATGTACAAGCCAAGTCACTAAGATCATTAAGCAGAAAGGCTCCTAGATAGAGGGATTTTTTTTTGTGGGACTGCTTGTAGATGTTAAATGTGTTGCTTAGCCAACACGAATCTTAGGCGCTGCAATTCTATTCTCAGCTCGTCTCTGCTCGAGATAGATCACTAAATAAGTTATTTTTTATTTAAAAAAAATTTAGTTAGTGACTAATTCTTGTTTTATTCCTTAGCTACCCCAGCATACCGCATAGTTTATTTAATGATTTTACAACTTCCTTACTTCCTTCATTCTCCATAGTTTCTACAAATTCTATTCCGTTTCTTTTTACCAAAATAACTTTCTGTAACCGCCTGTCTCATAATTTACTAAACAAATACTTGCTTTAATTACAGCTGAAAAGATAAACGCAGTCGCCCTGCATGGAAAATACCGTGAATTAGAAATGAAGCTAGCTCTAGAGCAGCAACGACGCGAACAGCTCCAACAGGAGAGTAAAATGTACAAAATTGACATGAGGAAGCTGTTCAACATTGTTGAAACAATCAAAAGTGATGAGAACGATAGTTAAATCGATACAGACCCACCGCCCACTTAAGCAGAATGGTTGTGCATCTCAATCGTGCTCCCGCCAATTTAGGATATATTTTTACATATACCTGCCTTAGTATTTAAAAAAGAATCTTAACTTTATTTGAATTATTTATGTTTGAATATTTTTGATTTAGTTTCGCTTTATTTAGAAGAGACCTGGTTTTTGTTGTTTTTTTTTTCATTGCTTAGATTTAAATAACCGACTGCGGCATGTGTAAGCGCTATGTGCATGCAAATATGTATTATAAATATATATCTGCACTTATACTTGTATAGTATATTTATATGTATATTGTTTATTCATTTAAACTTATTGCAACAAAATAATAAAACGAACATTTATTTAGTTCACTAAAAGAGCGTTTTTGATACAAAGCAGCCAATGATTGTTGTTAGTGTCACTCCCAAAAGTGAAATCGAAGAGATTTTGTGCGAAGAATTGCAGAGATCACCTTCACAGAAGCACATGAAGACTTTCTTGTAATTGTATACGGTGTAGGCGCAACGATCTTCACTGTCGTCTGGGCCACGTTGAACGCACATGCGTTGAACAGCTTTGTCATAGTCTGAGGAAGATAGAAGTATCAATGAACGAATGTAATTAAGATATATGATAAATTTAGTTTACCATCGACAGCGTAGGCTCCTCCACCTTCTAGTACCTTACCGCACCAACCGGACGCACATGGCACAGCAGCAATGCCTGGCTCGTGTTCTACGTCTGTTGCATTGAAGGCAAAACGATCTTTACAACTGCCAAGTTCGCCTCTTGATCTGCACTGATAGCATCGTCGTAGGAGACCTGTAGGGTTGAAAAATTATTAGAAAGGGCATACGGATGATTTGAAACTGAATTTGTAATAATGGGTAAGCGTTTGGTTTTTAATTGTCAAAACAAAACACAGGAAAATTGCAAAAGTTTATACATTTTTTTTTATGAAGTTGATAAATCAATGCTTGTCATTTACTTTTTAAAGATTATTTCATGTTAATAAATGACCACGACTACGTTTTAAGTGGATAAAAAGGAGAGTCCAATTTGGAGTCACTTTCGAGCATATTGGCTGCTTGTAGTGTGATTCAGTGCAAGCACACGAAACGTGAAATCCATTACATAATATGGAATCTCCCCCGTATAGCATTGAAAGTGTCTCATGGCATTCATTCGCTATCGGCAGTGATTCATGTTATGTGAGGGTTCACCTCAGTTCATGTGTTTGCCATTGTTTAAAATTTCATTCTTTGCTCCCAAAATTCCTAATGTGGGCCAGATGGGTCAATTTACAGAATTGAACATTTATAATATTGATATCGTGAATATCCAATGTATATTGTGTAAAGTTGATACGTATTTTTGCTTAGAATTGTAGTTATTAGTCGTTAGAATGTTTGTATAAATAACGAGTAAGAAATTAATAAAATTCAGTCTTGAATCAACACTTGACTCTCTCTCTAAAAACTGCCATTGAGTGAAGCGAGCTGCGCTTTAAACAGCAAAGAAGAGCGTGCTACGCTTTGTATAGCTTAGGGGTAGGCTCCGAGAAGATCAGGTGCAGATAAAACATTGCATGCTATCTTGCTAATAACACGTCTAATGTTGTCCTCGAAGGCTGCAAATGCCGCTGGCTTATCGGCATAGATGAGTGATTTGACGTATCCCTTTAATCTGACCAGCCAATTCACCGGCTTGAATTGCTTGCTCAGAATTTGATAATAATTAATAAACGAATTTTGATAATAAAATTTAATTTCGATTGTTATTTTTTTTATTCAGAGTGCACTCTAACTGTCGTTTTCGTTTGGACACAAATATCACCCTCAGTGCACTCTGATCCACAGACTACCTATACTAGACAGTCAACTGAGAGGAATTTTTCTTCGAATTGACCCGAGTTGAGTGTCTAGTATAGTTAGTCTGTGCTCTGATCCGTCTTCATGCTAAATGACAAATGTCACGAATAAACCAAAATATAAAGTGAAATGATCAAAGATTTGACACAAGTCTGTTTAAAAATGCAATAACACAACGATTATTGTTTAAATAGTCACGAAGAAGGTGGTAATCGTGATCCGAGACCGTGTACGAGTATATAATAATAACAACAGTGGAATATCAATAAATATTTTGTTTTTGATATTTTTAAATTCATTTTATTTCCATTTCCATTTTATTTTAAGAAATTGTTTGTAGGTACCTCCAAATATTTGAAAATAAAATCATTTTATCAAAAATCGAAGTAACTAAAAGAGGTTGTTGGCAAGAATGTTGCCTTCACTTTCAGTCGCCTTCCATTTTTACAGGCACCCTTATAATGTACATAATTAAGCAGCACATTGGTTTTTAATGTTTGTAAATCATAATTTGTTGGAGAAACAGAGCGTGATAGAGCATTTCATATTCGTGTTTTACGGCTGAGGAACGATTCTTTGCATTTCACTGTACGTCCGAGGGTAGGCTTAAGAGTGAACTGATCCGCATTCCTGGCATGACCGGAATTACAGTTGAAATATTCTAGATGGAATCCAGCTGGCTATTTTATTAGACGAATTTTGGTGGAAATACCGATAAAACAACAAACAGACATTACGACGATGGCTCAAAGATTCAAGCGATTTCGTGATATCTCGATCGCCAATGAGATTTATCGGCGTTATTGTATTCTGTCAAGCAGCTCCAATTATGTGATTGGAGCACCAACCCAGATATGAACGTTGTACTCAAGTCTGGGGCGAATAAACGCCTTATAAATTGTAGCCAGATCAGAAGGGGTGAAATATTTCTTACATCGCTTAAGGAGTCCTAGACATTTCGCAGCGTTCTTGGCGACATCGAATATGTGGTCATTCCTTCGAAGGTTGTCATTCACACACATATCGAGAATGGAAAGTCTTTCGGTTTCAGCTATGCAACTGCCGTGCATGGATAATGGCGGACTATTAAGATTTCGCTTTGATGACAGAAGACAGCATTGTGTTTTTGAAGCATTAAATTCAAGATCAGAATTTAATGAGCTGAACATACGTTGCCGTTCCAGTTCCACACCCGAAGAAGAGGGGCGTGGACCAGGAAACGAATATGAAAACCTGAGGCTACTGTCATCAGCGAAGGAATGAATTGGATTAGAAGTTACAGACAGGAGATCATTTATAAAAATGAGAAAGAGGGTCGGAGACGAAACGGAGCCTTGGGAAACAACAGCATTTATTTGGTGAGTTGAGGACTTTTAACAGTCCAAAACAACTTGAGTTAAACGTTCCGAAAGGAAGTTTCTAGTCCATTGAAGGGAGTATCATCGTTTACAAATTCACGCATTTTCGATAAAAGAGCTTGATGCCAAACTCTTTCAAATGCTACGTTGGTCAAGTGATTGATTCCACTTTTCTGTTAGATAAGTCATCAAATCACCCGTGGACCTGTTGCTGCGAAAACCATACTGCCGGTCATTAAGAAGTTTCCGGGACTCAGATATTTCATTAGCTGACAGTTAATCAGCGTTTCCATGACCTTGTGAAGAAGAGACATAAGCGCAGTTGATCGGTAGGAAGATGGAGAAGAAGATTCGCCTTTTTTGGGACATTCTGGACAAATGCTGTTTTCCATTTTCTCGGAAAGAGCAGCGAAGAAAAGGATAGATAAAAAAGCTTGCGCAGTTTTTTTTGCCAGTGGAGAAGTGGAGAAGAACACCTCTTCCAGAATGATAGAAGAAATTAGCATCCGGACAAGCGGATTTGTGTATGTCAAGATCTCGAAGTTCTCTTGCCATGGAGTATTCTACGCGCTTGAGTACAGATAATGTGCAGTAAAATGAATAGCAAGCAGATTGGCTATACATAAAGAGCTGACAGCAGAAATATCATTGTAAATGAGTGTCGACAACAGCAGGCGCTACTCGTCTTCAAATATTATTTCTCTTAACCAAGACTTGAATAAAATACGCATGTTGGGTGGAGCCATTCTGGTTGCATTAAATGCCAAGAAAACGCAATTGACTTCTGTTTCTCGAAAGAATACTTCGGTTGTTGCTCGGATGCGTATGAGATTTCTTATTTGCCGCGGCCAAATGCAGGTAAGCTTGACACACTAATTACACTATGTAACAGCAAAAAAATCACCGGAATCCCGAACGGTGATTCGTGTTAGGTATACTAAGTAGACAACAGAAATACAATTTGTATATAGATATCACGTCCCAAAAAAAAAATAACGGAAATCGTTGTTTGTTTACTTTCCGCAATGAGGGTAATCATAAAAATATATCATTACCGTGTACAAAAGTCATCAAGACACTTGATTACGCATAAATTTACAAAATGCCGCGTGTTTGTGTTAATTCTTCAAATTTATTTTGTTATGTTTGCGGTCAATTCACTCCTAATAGTGAAAAAGGCCAATTTTTCCTTTGTTTAAGAAGTGTTATAAAGCTTATTTTAAGATTTCAATTAAAAATCAAGTCAAATCGTTAAAATTACAACTTATCGAAATCGTCATACTTCTTTAGCTACTTTTTATTCAAAAGAAAATGGATTAGTGTTCTGTAATAACATTGATGGATTAACGTCAGCATTAGGTCACTGACATAATGTCAAAGGAGTGCAGACTGTTTATTGACCAATCAAAACGCAGTTTAAAGTCAGTTTTACTTCATAACGGTAACATACCTCCATCTTTGCCTGTAGCATACGGCGCTCACTTAAAAGAAACCTACGATATTTTAAAAAAAAAATCTGTAAAAGCGCTTCCCGACGGACATGAATTTTCTTTTCTCAAATCAAAATTTCCGACGCTTAGTGAGTCGAAAATTAAGCAAGGAATTTTTATAGGACCTGACAAAGCTTCATTCCCAATTAAAAGAATGCATGGTTGGCTTTTGTCGACGTCTCAAAAAATTTTCTCGGCAACCACAAATCACCGGATTTCCATAAAAAAATAAAACTGATGCTCAATGCTTACAATCTAGGATGCAATATGTCGTTGAAAATCCATTTCCTACACTCTCATTTAGATTCTTTCCGGATAATATGGGTTTAATAAGTGATGAATACGGAGAAAGATTTCACCAAGATATTGCAGAGTATGAAAACCGTTATCAGGGTAGATGGGAACCAGCCATGCTTGCAGACTACTGTTGGAGCCTTCAGAGGCTTCAGAGGGATAATGCGACTACTGACTACAAAAGGAAAGCCATTCGTTCCAAAAAAAATAAAAATATTTTATAATGTACAATACGAATTTATGTTACTCCTTCATACAAATTTAAATTTAATCAATAAATGCCTTTCTCTACTAAATCTGACGTGATGTAACAATTTTATTTATATATTTTAAATAGTTTTAAGGTGACGAATTATGATCACATACTGTACACCCAGTGAAATTTTTTTTAATTTGTTGCATAGTGTTATCAGTACCTGCGTAATAATAAAATTTCTCACACCAATATTGCTCTTACCGAAACTGCTATATTGTGTACGTATGATTAATAAAGCAAATCAAAACAGGAAGTACCATATCTGTTGTCAATCATTTCCGATAAGAACTGAAGCAGCAATCAAAACAAAAAATACACAGAATGATTTGTAGTTTCGTGGGTAATTTAATTTTAAGCACACCTTAACGACCCTTAAAAAAAAAAATGACAGTAAAATATTAAAAACAGCAATTTGCATTTACGAAATTCCAAGCATCGATCGTGGACAACTATGTGGCATTGTTTGCATGTAATTTAGTATAAATGCGAAGTTTTTCTTATAAAGTTATCTACGGTCATAATTTTATTGCATATTGTTGCATGCAACAGTCATAACAAAAGAATGTAAAAGTGAAATTCGACAAAGAAATGCACCATAGAAACGAAAGAGTTCAATTGAAAACTGTATAACTTGATTTCGTATTAGTCTCACTCTTTCACTCACTCACCATGTGATATCTCCACGAATGACAAAAGAAAAAGTATCACAGTTGCAGAAATAACTAATCTTTGTTTTTGAAGCATATTTGTTGAGTAAATAAAAAGGAAACACTTATATCAAATTATTTTGTTTTTAGAATTCAATTAAATTTTTAAATAGTTGTTGCACTCTTCTGTTTCATGCTTGGAAGATAAGATAGTTAGTTGTCCATTCGGACTGATTTGGCAACGTCAAACTTCAGCCAAGAGCTACTCACAAATGAGCTGTCAGCAGGTGTTTATGGTTGTATGTGTGGCATTTTTGTTTTGGTGTTTATATGGCTTTGACTCAAAAAATTTTGTAGGTGACGGTAGTGCAAGAGTGACAAAGTTGGTGGGGAATTTCCCACTTAGCATTGCGGGGTACTTTTGGAGCACTTTTTAATTGGATAACAACCACTCAGTTATGGTTTTATATAATAATATAGGTTTTGTTGTTCACCTTGTTTTAATACAAGATTAAAGAAACATAAAAAAGGCTTACGAAACTAAAATTACAACTTACACAAATAAATAATTATTTCTAATGGACATTTTTTTAGAAAGGTTTTGGTGCAGATAAGGTGCAAGACATTAGAAAACATAATAACTTTATGAAGCACTTTACTATTTGATGAACGATTGCATAAATAAAGTTATTCCATTCAAATTGTCCTGGAATGTTTATACGTGCATGCGTGGTGTTCTAGAGAGCTCACATCGATAAGAAATGGACGTCACAAGGCTTAAGAAACCTATTTAAAAAGTCTCCGCCACTCAAACTTTAAACTTTATTTCAGATTATTTAATGAATTAAAATTTTAATCTCGCACTTAATATATCTTCTTCTATATATACACTGAGTTACAAAAAAAGTGGCGCAGTCATACTTTTTGATGTGTTGTTGTCATTTTGATAATATGCCGCTATGTTTTTGCAGAGCTTAATTTTTTTAGTTAAACGGTATATTTGTGTGTCTGTTTGCATAATCTCTTTCAATTTTTCTTGTGATACGTGCAACATGTTGAGGAAAACCGCATTTTAACCATTTTTTCAAAGTGCGCCACTTTTTTTGTAACTGAGTATATAAAAAAAGCGCCCAAGTGCGAGTCGGACTCGGCCATAAAGGGTTCCGTAGCAGCAAGTAACATCATATAAAAGTTCTTGTAGTCCGTTGTAACTTTGATCGATATTTTAATAATAGATAGGTGGCGGTTTACGATTTATGACGTATTAAAAAAAAACTACTTACTAGATCTCGTTCAAACCAATTTGAGGTGGAAGTTTGCATGGTAATGTACATCATATATTTTTTTAGTTTTATAATTCTCTTATTTTAGAAGTTACACATTTTACCACTTTGGAAGTGTCTCTCGCGCAAACTATTCAGTTTAGAAAAAAATGATATTAGAAACCTCAATATCGTTTTTGAAGACCTATCCATAGATTCCCCACACGTATGGGTTTGATCAAAAAAATGTTTGAGTTTCAGTTCTAAGTTTGGGGAACCCCCAAAATTTGTTGTTTTTTTTCTATATTTTTGTGAAAATCTTAATTTCAACAGTATACTTCTTATAGTTTCGGATAAAGTGGCTGTGACATACGGACGGACAGACAGACATGACGAATCCATAAGGGCTCCGTTTTTTTGCCATTTGGCTACGGAACCCTAAAAATGACTCATGGTTAGTGTGTGTCCCTTATAAACCCACAAAGCACTCTACGGATTTTTCTGAAATTTTGTCAGTGTCTTCTGGTTTGGTGTCTGGATTAAGGTTAACAAAGGAAGGGTAACTTACGGTTGATTCTGATGTTAAAAATTAACAAAACGTAAAAAAGAACACTTTAAGTGATAAAAGAGAAAATTGTTTTCAAGTAAGCAATAAAAAAAAAAATTCTGAAAAAATGGTAGGTTAGGTTAGGTTATGGTGGCAGTCGCCAGAAGCCGACACGCTTAGACAAAGAAAAAGGTCCATTGTGATACCACACGGATCCATCTTCTTCCTACTCGTGAACCAGTTGGAGCTTTTGATGAAGCCTTGAAAGACTTTTAATGCCGATGTTTATGATAATGTTGAGATCATTCACGACCTAATGTATTTTTTTTTTTTTTTTTTTTTAATAATTTGCGTGCGCTAAAGGGATTTCTTTTTCTGCAGTGACACAGTACCCTTATAATGGTAGAACCACAGCGCAGGCATTTAGTTTGTTGCGCAAGTAGCTCCCAGCAATTCTTTGCCTATTTTTGGGTGCTACTTACTGAAACAATAGAAGGATAGGAAAGAGGTTTGGTGCGATGGGATTTTTTTTTCTCAACAGGTGGCGCCTAAATTGCTTTAGGGAGATCAGTATTTGTTGTGTGTATTCAATTTATAAAAATCATGGCCCTAGTCGAGATTCGAACACACGACCTGCCAATCATTTAGTGATTGCACTACCATCGCACCATTGCCACCTGCATGGGTGAGTTACAATTTTTTTTTGGTGAGCTGACATTTTTTTTAAAAGAAAGTCAAAATATATAGTCTAGAAAAATTTATCTTTTATTTAAACCGTAGGTATAAGCAATTTTACATTCATGTTTTTAGACTAAGAATCAAATGTATATGCTATAAGAGATCAAGAAATGGATAGGTATACACTGGCGATCACAAGGATGAGGCCACACATTTTGCAATCGATTTTCAGTATTTATACCTGTTGGAAATTATTATTATGTTTAAGTCCGGTGAATATGGCGGCCATCGCAAAAGTCCCACGTCTTCTGATTGAATCCAACTTTTAACAACCCTGCAAGTGTGGATAGTGCCATTGTCTTGTTGGAATATGTGTGTGATGTAAAAATCGACCGACTACATGCCTTTATATATATTTAAAGGGCCTCTGCCTTTCGAAGGTATAAATTATCCGACTGCAGCGCTATTTTACACATAACTCGAACTTCTTTCTCAATTAAGCTAGAGTTGTGCAACTAAGCACACATATTTTTCTGGGGCCTCTGTTTTTCTGGCGTTAAAATCTAATGACTACACTTCACAATTTATTTATTTCGAGATTCAGTTTCAATACTGCAGAAAAAACCCAAAGTATCCAGTTGATTTTTCTAGTCTTGCAAAATAAATTTTGTATAGTACAAAGAGAGCATTTTTTATTATCGTTAGAGTCTTGCAAGCTCAATGATGAACAGAGCCATTTGAAGGGTTTTTTTGCCTTCTTCTAATTGCTGTTTA
The DNA here is from genome assembly GCA_949715645.1 of Portevinia maculata. Taxonomy (NCBI): domain Eukaryota; kingdom Metazoa; phylum Arthropoda; class Insecta; order Diptera; family Syrphidae; genus Portevinia; species Portevinia maculata. The sequence continues at coordinate 77,692,062 of OX454526.1, read as the reverse complement.
ATTTAATTGAAGTTAATTCAATTTTAAAATACAGTATCTGAAAAAATTCAAAGTAAAATCGCACGGTCGTGAATTTCACACGAAACTCAAATTGAACATAGGAGCGGGCTACAGTCCGCTTGGGCGAACTGTTGGATACCCTATTCTTATTCCTATATCTCATAAGTGGGCGTGACAAAAATTTAAAGGATTTTATCGAAAAAACTAAGCTTTTGTAAATAAAAACGCTCCCTAGCTCAAACTTTGGTTTTTCAATAAAATTGTTTTATTTAATTGTGGGCGTGTCAGTAGGCGGATTTAAAAAAAATTTAAGTATGAGCATAAAGGGCACCTAGAGAGTATATACTATAAATTTCAGCTCCCTAGCTCAAACTTTGGACTTTCAAAAATAAAAAAAAAATAATTGTGGGCGTGTCAGTAGGCGGATTTGAAAATATTTACACATGAGCATAAAGGGCCCCTAGAGAGTATATATTAAAAATTTCAGCTCCCTAGCTCAAATTTTGGTTTTTCAAAAAAAATATTTTATTTAATTGTGGGCGTGTCAGTTGGCGGATTTTGAAAATTTTATGTCCCAAGCAGTTTTATGGGCCAAAGATTATATATAAAAAATTTCAGCTTTCTAGCTCAAAATTCAATTTTTCCCAAAATTTTTTTTATTTAATTGTGGGCGTGTCAGTGGGCGGATTTTGAAAATTTTATGTCTCAATCAGTTTTATGGGCCATAGATCATATATAAAAAAATTCAGCTCTCTAGCTCAAAATTCGATTTTTTCCAAAATGTTGTTTTTTTGAGTTTGTGGGCGTGTCTGTGGGCGGATTTCAAAAATTCTTAAACTTGATTATTTCGGGACCCTAGAGAGTATATGGTTAAAATTTCAGCTCTCTAGGTCCAGTTTAAAGGCCTAATTTTTGCCGACGGACGGACGGACGGACGGACATGGCTAGATCGACATTACTATCGATGCTGATCATAAATATAGTAACTTTTAGGGGTCTACGGGCAATATTAAGGTATGTTACAAACTATGCGTCAAAATTAATATACCCCTAGAATAGGGTATAAACAGAACTAATCTAAGCCTCTCTCAGAAACTTCATTAAGTTTATAAGAACTTACTTGAAAAATATAATTCTATTTTTTTTTAGTTAATAAATGGCCTTTCATTAGCGACTTGACAACTTCAAACTTTCAGTGTGAAAGCACCCTTAAACCGATTACCGAACTGTCAATGTCAAAATATTCAATAAAATCAACATTTTCTTTGTAAAGTACAGAAAATAACAAAGTTTACGAATAATTAAAATTTACTACCGAAATTCCGAGTCGATGGACGCAACTTTAAGAGCGTTAACGCCAATTTTCGGTCGTAATTCTCGTCCCAGTAGACAAGCAATTCATAATGTAGTGCCAGTAAGACTACGTTTTACCCGAAGTGTGGAGAATATTGCTGCCGTAGAGGTGTCCGTCTCAAGAATTGGGCCTCTACCAGACGGTGCAGTGAAATAAGTCCCCGGGAACTAAGTCCACTGAAGGATTTAGTTCCCACATAGTGGGAAATAAAACATATTTTCCGGGGACTTATTTCCCTGCACCCTCCCAGACCACATTATGGCGAGTTTTGCGAAAGGATCTTGGCCTACACCCTTATAAGATCAAGCTGACTAAAGCCACTTCATCATATGAAGCGACGTACGTTCTCGATTTGGGCTCTGGACATGATGGAAAAAAAAAACAAGAAGTTCATAGCAAAATCATCTTCAGCTATGAAGCGCATTGTTGGTAAAACGGCTTCGTCAATAAGCAAAATATGCGTTACTGGACAGGTGAGAACCCTCATGTGCTTCATGAAACAGCACTTCATCCGCAAAAAGTCACTGTTCGGTGCGGTTTTCATGCTGGTGGCTACATTGGGCGGTTTTTTTTCGTTGATGAAAATAACCGTTACGGTAAATGGTATTCGCTACAGAGACATGTTGGAACGTTATGCCATTGAGCAATTGCATGAATTGGATATTAGTGTAATGTGGTTCCAACAAGACGGTGCCACAAGCCACATAGCGGGTGCAACAATCGAGTTATTGAAGTCTCAGTTCGGTGAACATGTTATCTCGAGAAACGGAGCCGTCTATTGACCGCCGAGATCATTTGATTTAACGCCTCCCGACTTTCTTTATGGGGCTACAATAAATCATTGGTCTATGCCAACAGCTTGCGACGTTAGAGGAGCTCAGAACCAATATTGAACGAGAAATATTGACCGTCGAAATGTGCGGCCGAGTCCTCGAAAATTGGGTTAAACGCATCGACCGCTGCATACGTTCCCCTGGTGGACATATGAACTAAGTCGAATTTCATTCATAAATGTTTTGATAGTAGCAAGCCAATAGAATTTTGTTTGAGATATCTCAACTAGTTTGTATTTTATTTAAAAAAGAAGTCCTTAATGAAAGACCGGGTTCATCAGCATGTTATAGTTTAACCATTTTCATTAAAGTTTTAAAATTGTTAAAGCTTGACATTAAGTTATACAAAAATAATAAGAATCACGCGACCCGGTCAACGGCGGGTTACATCCGGTAGTTGACTTTATAAATGAAATGCTCTTAAGTGGTCCATAGAGAGTGCACAGTGTAAGCACCATGACGGCGGTTGTGTATTTACTTAAAATAGACAGTCGCAAGGAAAAACACCGGACAAAAAAAGGACAAGAAGAATTTTTTGCGAAGGACTGGCTGTTCAAACTTAAAACGTTTTTAACATCAAAGTGATGACCTCTAGTTTGAACCACCGCTATAACTTCTAGATTATTATAGGTACAAAAGGTATTTTGTATATTTTAGAAAGACAATTTAGTAGCGCATACAGACTTTCACACGTTGGACACATCTGTGCAGCTGCAAAAAATTAATGGCTCCTTAAACTCAAAATAATGAAAATTTGTTGTTCCATTTTTATACTTAAAATGCATTTTTCTCAAAACTTTTACTCAAACATTTTTTTTTAGGAAATTTTTATCCTTCAAACATTTCCTAAAAATTATGTTAAGCAACTTTTTTGCGTGCAACTTTTGCGATCAACAGAAGTTGTAGTAAAAGCCATTTTTTGTAGACAAAAATTTTCAAAAAGTAGTGTACCCATTAAATTACTCCTAAAGTCCCGAAATCGTAGAACACCATGTAGCCGACTTTTCGCTGATGCGTATCAGCGCCTTGTATATACCGGGCCAGTTGCAGCAAATTAAAAGGAACGACGTTTAGACGCAGCGGTGGCAGAAGTTGAGGATGGGATTTTGTGTGCTGTGGAAGTTTGGTTGGAACTTCCCAGAACCAAGATTCACAGAATTCTACAATGTAATAAATTACACCCTTTCAATTTAATTACTCAAGAACTTTCTGTGGACTGGCGTTACAATCCACCTTAATTTGCACTATTGGCCAGACTCCAATCCCAATTTAATACGCACAACATCCTTTCAAAGGGAAAATTTTTAACTAATGTGATTCATTTGCTATTCTCTCATTTTAACTTGACTTTGCAGCTTCCACCGATTGGTTGCACCTATTACGCAGGCTATCAAAATTAAATCTTGTTTGGTTAGGGATTCCTTGAAATATGAATAGTTGTTAGCAAGGACATTTTGGTAGAATACACTGTTTTCGATTTTCAGGCGCCACTAGGCAAAAATATCTTCGATAACATGAACTCGCATAAATGCAGACGACTTCTTCTTCTTAAATGTCGAATGAGTCTGAGTGCTCCATAAGCACAAATGTTCTATCGAAAATGGCTGGCTAATGATTAGCAGAAGTCTAACGTGAGCCTCCAGAAGGTGGACGTATATCGGATATACGATGTACGTTAGATGAGATTAGAAGCGAAATAAAGTTTTTCAATTTGAGTGTACCACAAGTTTTTGTTTTGGGACCAATTTTATTTCTCGTTTACATTAATTCACCCTTTGCACTAAATTTTAAAGGGTCACCTACTGCTTTTGCGGATGATATAGGCTTTTCTTATGGTTTAAACAGTCCTTTGGATCTAGTTTCTGGCATTAATTGGGATCTAAATTAACTAAGAAGCTGGTTTGCCGAACATAATTTGATTATTTAGCTGGTGGCATTGGTGCGATGGTAGTGTATTCACTAAGTGATTGGCAGGTCGTGCGTTCGAATCCCGACCAGGGCCATGATTTTTATAAGAATACACACAACAAAAACAGATCTCCCTAAAGCAATTTAGGGCGCTACCTGTGGAGAAAAAAATCCCATCGAACCAAACTTCTATTCTTTCATACAGTAAGTAACACCCAAAAACAGGCAATGAATAATTTCAGGGAGCTACTTACAGCAATAAACAAAATGCCTGCGCTGTGGTTTCCACTATAAGGGTACTGTGTACTACAGAAAACAGAAATCCCTTTAGCGCATGCTAATTGATTATAAGCTCTAAAACAAAAATAATATTTGCAAGTGTACGCCTCCTACCACTTTTTGTGATAATTCAAGCTGCAGTGATAGGTGTTTTTTAATTGAGACAGTGAATGATTTTGAATACTTGGGGCTTGCAATTGATTCTGGAATGAGCTTTTCGAATCACGCAGAAATTCTGAGGAAGTATACTTTCGCTGCGCAATTAGATATTTTATTTATTTGCGAAATATCTGCTCAACAATGCTCCGAAAAACGATTTATTATGCAATTTTCTATTCCAAACTGCAATATGGAATTGTTTGTTGGGGAGGTGTTTATTCGAATTAAATTCAGCCACTATTAATTCTGCCGAAATATATTTTACGGAAAATATGCCGCAAACCTAGCAGACATCCTAGTCTTCCTTTGTTCTACGACCTCAAAATTCTCCCATTCCGACATTTGTACTGCTTTAAAGTGTTGAAGACTTTCTTTATGAAGTCTGGAAACCGCAATATGGTTTAATATGAAATTATAATTTACGTGGAAACTTTTCGAATATGGTATCCAATATGGTAAGAAACCAAACTTCTGCACTACTCCATTTCGTAATTTTTATTCAGTTTTATCTTGTCGTTTATTTAATAAGCTTCCTTACTCCATCAAAACAATAACAATGCCTGGAATACTTTTAAAACATGTAAAACACTGGCTTTTAAATTTGACCTATAATAATTTGGAGTCTATACTTTCTGATATTCTGGTATAATTTCAGTTTTGATAATTTGTTGCCTTAAGTAATCAAATGCTTAAAAGTAAATTTATTTCTTTTGTAGTATTTTTGATACAATTTAATTAATTCAGCCGAATTTGCTATTCTATTAATTTTGCGAGTTGCCTTATAGGGTCACCCCACCCAAAAATCTATAGATATATGAATTATTTAAGCCTATTGAAGTGGCATTCAACACTATTTTTTTAATACTTTAATACAGAATGTCGCAAATATTTCTTTACTTCATACTTATGTAATTAATGAAGATTGTGAATTTACAATGAATTTATAAAAAATAAATTATATCTGTCTATCTATCTATATTCATGTGATTGGGTTGACAGTGTTGTCACCAGCCAGCATGACAGAAACCTTCCATGAGTTACTCCGACATTATTTGGAGTTGAGGTTATTAAGAATTTTCAAGACTAAGCCTGCACAGGGACAAGCTAAGAATATCACTGCAGCGCCCCCAAAAAACAGCGCTTGTAGTAAAATGCGACCTAGGAAAGAAATCAAATCTAGGTAATTCTAACATTCATATGAGCCTAGCGAACGTAAATCCGTGGGTTGACAGGACTAAAGATCATTCATGTCGTAAAAGTGATGAAGTGAACCGAAATCGGGAGGCCTTCCAATATTCGATGAGCTCGTCAAAATGGCAAACCAACTATAGGGATGCAGTCAAGTGGTAGGGTTATGATTATGATCAGCATGTAATCCTGATAATAACCTCGCCGTCATTGAGGAATATGATTCCATGCTTTAAGTTCCATGGAAACAATTCAGTTGTATAGCTACTGAGTATTCTTTAAAAACAAAATGTTGTTTAACTATTCTCAATAAATTTCAAATTACAAATAACAAACAGTTTTCAGATGCTTAACGCTTCAAAATATAATAAATATTGTTTTTTTTAAACTTGTGTATGGATTTGCGCTTATATTTTTTACTTCTATTTCTTTAAGTCTAAATACAAGCAAACAAAATATTATTATTAGAGATTGCGCATCGAATACTTACTTATCGAAAAGCCGCATTCGTGCGCGCCACATCATTTTTATCAGTGCAAATTGAAAGCAATGCCATTTGCATTTTCTAAGTCAACAGCAGATAAGCTAATTGCTATATCCATTTCCATATTCTCCGCGACGTAGATATTAGAATCCGAGGTTACCCTAATTTCCTAGCTCTTCTTAGCTAAAAAGTTTCCTATATAAATGACTGGTTCGTCTTAAAACAAACATCAAACAATTCCTTCCATTCACCTTAAAGAGTTCCCCCCAGCGAAAAAATAAAAATAAAAATATGAAATTCATTTTGGCCACCACTGTTGTAGTCATTGGAGTCTGCTTGATGTTCCTTGCTGGCTCAGCAGCAGTAGAAGAGACTACTTCTACGACTGGTACTGCGGATCCTTTATTGAGTAAGCGCAACATAAAAAAACCAAAAAAAAATTTAACTTAAAGTTTGCATTATTTTTAGTTGATTTGGAAAATTTTCCCAACAGCCGCATATTCTTTGGCGGCGGTAAGAATTATTGGTTGGCATTTGCTTGAATAGATGAATTTTATTATTATGTTATTTTCAGATCCATGTACAAATTTCATCTACAGCTTCTTGAATATTTCCGATGCAAAGTGCTCTTTGCAATGTTTTTTTCAGGGTGGACAACAACAGGGCGGCTACTGTGACAACGGTGCTTGCCAGTGCAATATAGTTGCGTAGATTTGTGGTAACAAAAATGTCCAAGAATTTTATAATGTTTGATCTACTATAATATATAATAAACTGCTGCAAATTTTACTTTTATTCGTTTGGATTCTGTTCCTTGACTTTGTCGTATACTTTAGTATGTTGCGTTACAAAACGCTACACAAGTGTTGCTTCCTCCCAACCAATCCAATTGCACACCCGATTCACTTTTTCGGCCCGGTCTGTCCATTTTTCCGTCGTTCCTACTGGATGATTGGTTAACTGACCGCCTCTGATTGATTCGGATCAAGGTCGCTCGTTTCCATGAGTTCTGGGGACCGACAAAAGCAGGTATCGAGCCCAACGGACGGTTGGTGTCTCGACAACGATGGGTGGGGGAGGACGATCCCTTTTCACACCCCAACGCGAACAGAAAGGGGTAATCAGAAAGTTCACCCTACGATACCCCAACGAATCAGCGAAAGGTGTGAGCAAATATCCCTTAAAGAAGCACCCCAACGAACATAGCTAAACCCAATTAGGGCAGGTGGCCCACAGGTTAAAAGGCGGTGGCGGACGGCATTAATAGAGAACGCCTCATAAAAATCCAAACCAGATGGCGGGTGAGTTGACACATAAAACAACACTGAAGAAAAGCATCAACGTTGCAACTAACAGAACGCAACACTGAAGAATAATAATACCGAATATGCAGACAAATCATCGAAACGAAGATATCAATGGCCCAACGAATACAAACAGTAAGAAATGGCACGCCATCCAGATTCCCCCCCCCCCCCCCCCCCCTCCCCCTAAAAAAGTAATTTTGAGCTTCCTTCTTCTCAAACACTTCACAGGTTTTACCCATTTGGGGCATCACCTGGTATAGTCCCAAAACGAGAATCCAACATCACTCCGTTCTTTTTCTTTTCTTTTCTCTTATTTTTGAAGTAAAACTTCTTTACGACTGCTTGACTTGTGGAGTAAGCTGGTGAATGCGACACGGAAGTGTAGACCAATGTAGACTTTCGGCGCAACGAAAGTGTAGACCAATGTAGACTTCTGGTGCAACGAAAGTTTAGACCAATGTAGACTTACGGTATAACGGAAGTGTAGACAAACGTAGACTTCCGGTAATACCGAAGTGTAGACAAGCTTACACTAGAACTAGAACTAGATCATCATTTATTTATTGTACAGTAGTAACGATTTAGACTAGTTTACATCAATTATAACTATTATAGAGATTTAGGACAGTCTAATCCTTTACAACTATGATTTAATTTTATACAAAGAAGATGGATATTATTTTAAATTTATTATTTTTAAGGGAAAAAACTACAACCAAAACCCTTATACAAAACTTACAAGCTAATATTGCACACAATTATAAGTAAACAAAACTTAAGCAAACAACTAATAATATGATTTAATTGTTATTCTAGTAATTGAAGAACAAGTTCAATTTCGGATAATGAACAATTGTCATAAAATTTTTGTTTATAAATTTCAATATTTAAGTTTAAAAAGTTGATATTTGCTAGTTCATGTAACCTACGTGTTGAGTAAGCCCTTGGGAGATCTAACATCAATTTAAGCACTTTATTTTGACATCTTTGTAGTTTTAATTTATGAGTTTTGGCACAATCGCCCCAAACAGGTGCACCATAATGAAGGATGGATTGAAAAATTGATTTGAACAAAATAATTTTGTTGTCTTTATTAAGTTCAGATTTTCTGGATATCAGAGGATAGAGAATTTTTATGTACATATTTATTTTATTTATGGTTGTAGATATATGTTTATTAAAGCTCATTTTTGTATCCAACATAATTCTGAGGTATCTACAATGTTCGGACCAGTCAATGCTGACTGATCCTATTTGAATATTAACATTTCCTGGCAAGAAACATGGCTTACAACGACGTGAGAACCAAATTGCCTGGGTTTTCTGAGCATTTATCTTGATTTTCCATTTGTTGAAATAATCTTTTAGTTTATTTAGAGACTCTTGCAGGGTACGCTGTACATCCCTATACTAAAGCTGCGTAAATGGCTGTATCATCAGCGAACATAGCAGTTTTGACGTTATCCACAAGATGAGGAAGGTCAGATACAAAGATATTAAAAAGGATGGGTCCGAGTACCGAACCTTGTGGTACACCGGACACCGTAACTTGTGCAGAGGAAAACTCTTTACTCAATGTTACCATAAACTTTCTATCGGATAGAAAGCTTTGAATAATTTTTATTATGGGCATTGCAAAATTTAAGGACTGGAGTTTATGAAGCAATCCCTCATGCTAGACCGTATCGAATGCCTTTTCGATGTCTAACATTATGAGACCAGTTGACTTTTTCGTATTTAAAATATCTTTAATATGTTTTTTAACCCTTGCGATTTGTTGGATGGTATTGTGGCTTTGCCTAAATCCAAACTGAAAGCTGGGAATAATATTATTTGAATCAACAAAATCATTAACTTTTTCTTTTGTTATCTTTTCTAACAGTTTGCTTACACTGCAAAGCAAACTTATAGGCCTATAGCTATTAATTTCATTTTTAGGTTTTCCCGGTTTGTGAATCGGTATAACTGACGCTATTTTCCAACACTCTGAAAATAGTTGTTAAATATTTTATACCACGCAACGGTAGAGATTCAAGTAACTTGTTGTTTATACCGTAAAGGCCAGGTGACTTTTTTATTTTTAGATTTTTTTTATGAGAATGCTTGTTTAAGTGAACCAACGACCATACCACGTCGAGTTAATCGGTTCTCGTCAGATCACCGTAATTAAACGACGTTGGGCGCGGTTAGTACGTAGATGGGGGACCGTTTGAGAACAACCACGTGTCGTTGGCCAGTCCCATCTACAGAGTTGAGGTAGATAATATACGTGGTATCACAATGGACCTAAATTGGTCTAAGTGTGTCGGCTTCTGCCGACAGCCACATAAACCTAACCTAACCTAACCTAACCTTGTTTAAGTGTGGCTAACAAAATACGAGGGAGGTAAAATCGTGTCTGATTGTGAGATGGAAGTGATTGAATTATTGACTTCACGAACAGTATCTGAGTCACTTAAGTTAGCTGAAATAGTGGTGTTATTAGAAAAATGTGTTGCTACAAGATTAGCCTTTTCTAGTGGTGTAATATACATCTGGTTTTGAACTTTAAGGGGCGGAATACTACAACCTCTCTTTTTTATCAATTTTGAAACTTTCCAGAAGGGTTTACTTGCTTTGTCAAAAGAGGAGAGTAGTTTTCCCTACCGATAGTTTCTGAACTCTGAAATTTCTTTGTCAATTACTTTGTTAAGAAATTGTACACTATTTAAAACAAATTATAGCGGTATCTAACCCATTTCCTTCTTTCCAAGTTTCTCAGTCGAATTAAACATAAAATGTTAGAAGGTAGCTGTACCGATTCAGAATCTTTGATGGGTCGTTTGGGGATTGCGTAGTCAGCCGCTCCTTTTATAATCGAAGTAAAGTTGGAACACATTGAATCAATAAATAGAGGATCGTGTATATCCTCTAAATTAGTATCAGGACAATTTCTGTTGATATATGATCTATATAGATATACTTATAGTAATAACTGCTTTGTCTAGCATTTGCAACATTATTCAAACAAATATCAACAGGTAAGTGATCTGATCCAAGTTTATTATGCACGAAAGGTGTGCTGCAGTAATTTGGGGAGTTAGTTATAAAAAAATCAAGAGTGGAGGGGCTTTTAATCTGCGAAGATGGAATAAAAGTATGGTTTGGAGGATACAGTATCGAGAAATTTGGGTGCCTATCGTTAATGTCATGTAAAACATTGCCCCAACAATTAGCGCGAAGGGAGTTCCATAGCTGATGTCGACAGTTTAAATCACCTCCAATGATTACTCTGTGTCGATATCTGAATAACTTTTGCAAATCTCTTTTGAACAGGGTAATAATTTCTGAGTTTCTATTTCCACCACGGAAATAGACCCAAAAAATACTCATTTCAGAGTTGCCATCTAATGTAATGTCTATACCTAAATTCTCAATACAATGCAGATTTAAGTTAGGATGAATTGAGTGTGCAATACCTTTCCGAAGTGAGAAGTGATAACATTAAACTGACCTGATTTGGAATTTCAAGAGCGAAGTTTTGTTAAAACTTCATTTAAGAGAGAATTTATCTCTTCAAAAGAGAACAAATTATTGGATTTAGGATTGGGAGTGGGAGTTGGCGAATTTCTACGAGGAACAAGTGGGGCTGGAACAATTTTGGGTGCTGTGTAAGGCGGGGCGGAAAAGCGAGGAGGGGGACCAGCTCGTGAAGGTAGCGGAGGGAAATGATTAAGGGAGAAACGATCAAATGAAACGTGTTTTTCTATTGCTGATGATGATGGTCTGTTTTGTTTCTTCTGTGATGAGCGGCGAGAGGAGAATTTCTGTCGAATATCCAAGTACTGTTGTCGGCTGATGCAGCTAGGATCAAAAGACTTATGTGAACCATTGCAGTTGGCACAACAATTATTGTCGGGAGAAGTACAGTCTGTGGTTTTGTGACTACCAGAGCAATTGGCACAAAAATTGGAGCCATGGCCATACAACTAGCAGTTGTGGCACTGAGTAACTTTGCCGGGGTTATGTCTCTTGTATTCCCAGCGGATTAAAGTTTTAAATAAACTAGGGAATTTTAGGCGAAGTTCATTCAACTTAATTGACGTATAAATAGTTTTTATATTGGGATTTAGATTTTGAGTTTATTGTGATTGTTTTAACATCAATACACTTTACACCAGATTGCATTAGTTCTTGTTTGATGTCTTCTTCTTTAGTAAGGCTCAAGCCAAGCCAATAGGGTGGCGATGGTGTAGAGGTTAGTGTGTTGGCTTGTGACCCGTGCGGTGCAGGTTCAATCCCCATGGGGAACAACAACATACGCCACCCAATCATATGCCTCTACACCAAAAGGAGGATTTCTGCCTGGTAGTACAATGGACCGTTACCGAGTCTGAGTGCTCTGGGATTTGGATTTCCTTTAGAAAAAAAAAAAGAGAAGGCTCAAGCCAGACAAAATTACTTTGAATGGTCTCACGGATTTTCGCAAGTGTGTATAGAATTCATATTTATGATTTGTTAATTGTTTTAATGCGTTCATAAGTATCAAGAGATAGGGATTTAATTCTTAATCCAAGGGAAATATTTTGGACCAAATAGTTTTCAATTTTCAGGTTATTCAAAAATTCGCGCACTTGTTCATTAGTGGATTTGAGCACTACAATAGGTGGAATAACTTCTTTAATGACGCTAGAACGTTCATTTTCGATATCTTTATCAATTTCATCATCGTCAGCCATAAGGCTTTGTAATGGTTGAAAATAATTTTGATTTGAGTTCATGTTTAAGGAGTGATTGGTACTATTGACAATTAAATGTTTTCTGGGATGGCGATCATCGCCATCGCCAGAATCACTACGCGCTCGCTTAAGAGTAATTTTGTTTAATTTACCGTGGTAAGCTAATTTGTACTTTCGCACACAACAACTTATCCAAGTGACGAGCGACCACCAACTGAGAAAACGTACACTCTTTTGTTACAACCCAAACAATTTAGTCGGCGAAAGGTTCGTGGAATGGGTAAACACCCTTGAATCTCCTCAATAGAGGGCAATACTAAGCTCATCATCTATCCAAACCGATCCAAAGGAGAAAGCTATATCTAAAACAGTTGCCAACAGATGGAATTTACCGGAAGTGAGTAAAGTCATTGTGTCCATGAATCGCAGGTCATTAATTGGAAATATAGAGCGTCACCGTCATCGTCAGATTTTCAGGTCGGACGGCAAAAAACCAAAGTTTGAGCTAGGGAGCTGAGATTTATAATATAGACTCACCAGGGGCCCTTGATACTCATGTTTAAATATTTTCAAATTTCGCCTACTGACACGCCCACAATTTAAAAAAAAACAAAGTTTGAGCTAGGGAGCTGAAATTTATAATATAGACTTTCCAGGAGCCCTTGATGCTCATGTGTAAATATTTTCAAAATTCGCCCACTGGCACGCCCACAATTTAAAAAAAAACAAAGTGTGAGCTAGGGATCTGAAATTTATAATATAAACTTTCCAGGGGCCCTTAACGCTCATGTGTAAATATTTTCAATATTCGCCCACTGCCACGCCCACAATTTAAATAAGATGGAGCGAAAGAAGTTTTACTTCAGTCGTGTGGTCGTAAGCACACTTTTTTTTTAATTATCTCCTTCTTTCGTGGGGACATTTTTACGTTCCACCAATTACTTTCTCGATTCTCTCATTAATTGTCTTGTCTAATTGTTTAAGTGTGGAGACGGTTGCACACTACAGTAGAGTGACCGAGTGATCGCTAAAATAAGCAGTAGTGGATTCCGTCATTGCTGAATGTGGGTGTATGAGTGAGAGAGAGAATGGTCCATTACGGACAAATAATCCTCGAAGTGGATAAGCCGGCACTTCTTGGTCGACCATCAGAGGTATAAGAGAGTTTTTTTTTGAGAATCGAGCAGTGTTTTATTTGTAAACTTAAATTGACAAGTAGTCTAAAGGCAGTTTAGACTTTGTTTTTGATTTTTTAAATTTTGTGGAAGACCGTTCGCAGCAAGGACGGACCCAGAAAGGAAAAAGGGAGAAGACGAGCTAAGGAGATAAGTGGCAGGACAGGCGGCGCAATCCCACATTTTACGTGTTAGAGGAACAGGAAATTACAGATAAGTAGAGTGCCTTACCACCTTGTTCTTTTAAATAGTGCGTTTGTGTTTGTGTTCTGAAAACCCGGTAGGCTTTCGTTCCGGGAATTTCCTGAGAATTACGGGACGCGCGACTTTTCACTTTGTTTTTTTCTTCCATTCGGGAATAGCGATAGCGGCCCATCTCTAACGGCGATCTTTCCTTTGTTCCGCAATTTTAAAGTCAATTTCAATAAATCGACCGTTGCTTTAGGGAGCTTCCATATAATGACTTGAAATTCTTCTTCTTTTATTTCACTAAAATCCCATCTTATTTTCTGCATTTCACCGTCGGGAAATTCTACCAAAGGTTTCACAATTGATTTTCAAAAAGATTATGTTGCGCACCCACTGTGGCGAACCCACTACAGCTGAGCGACCGAGTCGGTAGCATCCAACCAGCTACCCGTTGCACTTTTCCCATATTGCACCGGGCGAATATAAGTTTGACATTTCTCATCTATCGACGTTCAACCATCGGCGAAGCGGCGGCTGTAATTTGTTCTCGTTTTAATTGTTTTTTCCAGAGGTAGCAGTCCTATGTTTTTTTTATATAAGCTAAATATTGTAAAACATGAAAAACCATAATTGGTCTAATGCCTCAAACAAATTTGGCCTAATGTCACTTGGCCTTTTGTCACGGCACCGTCGAAGATCACGAAAATGTAATTTCGAGGTCTTAAGCCCGAGGAAATTTTCCTTTTTCATGACAAAGAACTGTTGGCGTCATCGGCGAAGCGGCGGCTGTAATTTGTTCCCGTTTTAATTTATTTTTTTCCAGAGGTAGCAGTCCTATGTTTTTTTTTATGTAAGCTAAATATTGTAAAACATGAAAAACCATAATTGGTCTAATGCCTCAAACAAATTTGGCCTAATGTCACTTGGCCTTTTGTCAGGGCACCGTCGAAGATCACGAAAATGTAATTTCTAGGTCTTAAGCCCGAGGAAATTTTCCTTTTTCATAACAAAGAACTGTTGGCGTCTTCACTTCGACGCACATGCCACAATGGAAGTTAATATTTTGTAAAGCTTTATGTAACTATCTACTACTTATGCACCTACATACTTCCTATCGCGATATAGGTAACGAGTTCAAAAGAAAACTAAAATCAAAGTTTTTTAATAGCGCCAGGACCTGAATTTGTTTAATTTGTTGGCATTAACCTCTCGAGATCCATAAGGAAAGTTATGACAATCATCTCCAGCACTCATTGACTTAAAGAGTCATGCGAGTGACATTTAATTCTGAATCGTAGTGAGGCCTTTTTTAAAGTACACTTTTCCACTTGGCATCCGACATTCATACATATACCCACACATCCATGCGTAGGTACATAGCCTGGTTAAGTTGGGAACAAAATATCGTGAATTAATTGCTTCAACACATTTCGAGAAATCAGGCTATACAAGAAGCAGTTAACAAATACATTTGCCATAAGCTTATACTCCACATGACCAGCCTTTCAGTAGAGAGCGGTAGGTTAATGGGAATGGGGCGAGGCGGTTTCGAATGTTTGTAATAGGACACAACATGGATGGGAACTTGAAAACACTTTCCTGTCCTGCTAACTACGGCGGATGTAGTTTCTGTTGGCTGTTTCATGGTCTTGTTTCCTATATTTCTTCTTCCTCCTGCGAAGCACAAGTATGTGTTAAAATATGTCCTTAAAGTTTATGCCATTATATGCGAAATGGTTTTACTGCAATGTTAATGTGTGGAAGTTTATTGCGGCGTTAATTTGTGAAGTACTCGGTCTATAACAGTCTCACACTGAGTGGGAATAGGTGAAGAATAAACGAATCGTTAGCACCCCGATGAATGTAATACGAATGGCCAAATAAGTATCGGTATTATGTGGTAATTGTTTGAAGTTTTACAGTTGATTGTTGAGAAAAATGCTATTAATTTGGTCGCAAAGTCGATTTCGGGATGGACAATGCTTAGCAGAATTCGTAGTGATATCAGAGAGCTTATGGTTAGTCATTCCGTGAGATGGGGGTTGGGTTTGAAGAATTCAGTTTTGGATTTCGATAAGTGTAATATTTGCAACTTTTGTGAGTATTAAGGCCAAACTACATTCGGCAAAAAGTAAAGTGTGTGCACGAAAATGTTTTTTCTCTTTTCACACCATCAAAATAGCTGACCTATGTGCCTGCAAGACAACTAGAACGCGGGTTAGACCATATCCGGAAAAGATGGTTAAATCCCTTTTACCCGTGAAGCAGGCCACTGTTTGTTCCACCTTTGGCTTATAACCGTTCACATTCGATGGGACCACAATAGTTTCGTGTAGACTTATGGCCCACCCGGGTGGGTTATATGTTCACAATTGATTTGTGAACTTTTAGCCTGTGGACTTATGTCCCTGCAAAATATCTACCTCCCTTCCACGTGTTTACCAACAGGTAGTTTATTGATTTAATTTTTGTTAGACAAAAAAAAGTGAAAAAGAAACCACCATTGAACGCAGCACGCAAAGAGTGTGGTATACCGTTGTCTTTTCAGATAAAAAAAAGTTCAATTCGGATGGACCGGATGGATATAATAATTATTTCCATGATTTGAAGAAGGATGAAATAACCTTGGACAGAAGACACAGCAAGGGAGGTGGAGTAGTAGTATGGGGAGCAGTAAGACTTTACTGCAAACCTTGATTTTCTAAGCTCAAGAATGACCGCAATCACCGACAAATCTATACTAGAAAGAGACTTTCCTCATTTTACCAAATTTTTCAGCGGACAGCGATGGATTTTGCTCCAGGATAATGCACCGATACATACCGCAAGAATAACCAAAAGTTGCATTTTTAGTCAAAATGTAGAGCTACTGGCATGGCCGCCCTATTCACGGAAAATGTGTGGGGATGGCTTTCAAAAAAGGCCTACGAAGGGGGAAAGCAATACAACCCGGAAGAAATAATTGAAGCCATAAAACAAGCCTTGTCCGAAATTTCACTAAATTACTTGGAGGAACTGTATAAATCTCTTCATGGCAGGTTTTTTGAAGTGATACAACGATCGGGAGGTAGTACACTATTAAAATCTTTTTTTATAATCTTAATAAAAACCAAATTAATTTATTCCAAAAAAAATGTGTTATTTTATTACCTTTTAAGCATCGTAAACACGTACAACGGAGTGTATGTACATGTACATACGTAATTAGAAGAGTGTCATGATTAAAACGGAACGCTATACTTCTGAAAAAAAACGCGGAATAATATTCACGTTGTTTTTGATGAACAATTCGTCAATGATTTTGGGGCAACATGTAGTAATGTAAGCAAGTCTTACTTCAAATCCTGTTTGAAGCAACTTGCAATTATTAACGAATCAACCCAAAAGAGGACACACGATTTGGTTACCACAACTCACCTCAACAATGAGCTGTCGAAATTTTCCGTTCCCCTCTCAACGCTTAACTCCCAAATGGTTCAACTTAACACGTACATGCATGACCATTTAACAGTCCTTGGAGATCTACACGCTGCGGATAAATCGAATGCGATCCACACAGCTGGTATTAAATCTTTGGCTGCTGCAACGACCGTTCAGAATGAACACCTGGATGTAGTAGAAGCTAATTTTAGGGATCTCAGAGAAGAATCGGCCCATATTAAGTTAGCTGTAATGGATATTGCGGAAGAGATAAGATGTGTTTCTAGCAATTTGGAGTCCAACCATTACCAGCAACCACACAATAACATTTCCATACTCGATGAGCTGCTGAACATCACGTCGCCCCAAACTGCAATTCCACTTGCTCGCCCAACTATTCACTTGGAACCAATAATTTCCAATAATCACCTGACCTGCACGACGACCACAACAACTCGAACGCTACCTGGGACTTTAAAAACACCCATAACAGCCTTGGATAAGCCCACTCCTATCACAACTCCAGCCACCATCAAGGGACCACCTACACCGATCTAGCTTAACCGATTCGGCACGCTATGGACACTGGCTGATTGGAACAAAAGGCTGGACAAAATTCAAAAAGACGATTCATTCGTCATAAAATGCGCCCCCCGGCACGCTGACGCCTCTTGGTTGAAGAATTATTTCCAGCAGAAATTCTCTATCACCATTGCCAACTGTCAAAAGATTTCCCCGGCTAAGTCCAATAGTAGCAGTTTCAAACTCGACATACCTTCGAAATACAACTGGCTTTTTTCGAGTCCCTCCAACGAAGTGAATTTAGGAGATATGTCCATCGCGAAATGGTCTAACGCAGGAGTTGTTCGGCCTAGGATGGGATCCAATAGCGTTAAGTCTAACATTAAGCCTACTAAACGTAAGTCATATAACTCCATGTCCAACAGTAACCTCGATCCTAACTGGAGTTTCAAAGCTGGAACTTTTCCATTATTCTCCCCTCAACTCCGTCAACCCATACCCATTTCTCAACCCGCCCCCAAAATATCTACTCCTTCTCGCTCCCATAATTCCTCTAAGCTGTCATCTCCTCACAGTTCCTCCACTCGACCCATGACCAACTCGACGTCACCAGGGCTTCAACCAAAACGGGTATCTTTTAATTTGACCCCAAACTCCACTGACCCTTCGAGACATACTTCAACTTCTGCTACAACTTCCTCCAATTATCCGAATTTCGTTCACTCCCATATTCTCAATCCTGCCCAGACTTCCCATATTAACACGCCAACCCCAACCTCTGAAGCGTTTATCGATCCTTTACTTCCCCCAACCATCAAACTAACATCCAAATTTGTTACCCCTACGTCCGCGAACAATGACCTCGACGGCCGTTACGTTATGGCTCGGCTTCGAGATCACAGACTCTTTGAAAACGTTCGCCTATACCTTGCCTACTTGCACGACAAACCTGAATCAATCTGCATTGACGGAAAGACCAAGACGAATATTCAAATCTCAATTCAGAAAGAAGGCCTCCCAACTGATCCCACTGCACTCCGTGATATTTACACCCGCTTCCATGAAAGCTTTAACATTTCCTCTACTAATGTGGCTAAGGATCTATCTGCTTTTGCTTCTCATATTAACTCCAAACGTATCTCATATCTTCAACGTAACCGAGTTGATCACAATAATTTTGTTCGTCCCTAAAACACCTTTGGCCGCCTCAGATCTGAAATTGCCTCTATCCTTCTACTATCAAAACGTAAGAGGACTACGCACCAAAACTCACGCAGTTTTCCGTCGTACTCACACTCTTCCTTTTGATGTTTGTGTTCTTACCGAAATTAATCTTTCCCCGAATATCTTAAACCAAGAGTTGTTTCCAGCATCTTTCAACGTCTTTCGTGATGATAACGTCACTTGTCTTCTAGACATACTTCCCTGCCGTGGCGTTCTCATTGCAGTTCATAACAGCTTGAACTCTTCCATCATCTCAACATCAACCTCCCCTCTTCTAGATTTTGTTGTAGTAAAAATCTCGCTCGTTAACCGTTCTCTCTACGTAATATGCTTCTACATACGTCCGTCTCAAGCCATCGAATCCTACCAACTCGTCGTGGATGCCATCGACCATTTACTTGATACTTGTAAGCCAAACGATGAAATCATAATTTTCGGCGATTTTAATCTCCCTAATCTACAGTGGAGCTTATCGGAAGATCAATCTTTCTTCGTCCCAAT
Source organism: Portevinia maculata (assembly GCA_949715645.1). NCBI lineage: Eukaryota > Metazoa > Arthropoda > Insecta > Diptera > Syrphidae > Portevinia > Portevinia maculata. Next base: position 77,672,801 of record OX454526.1, on the reverse strand, counting down.
AAACCCGATATCTAGTAAGGAATGCCTTTTTGTCGACCGCGTAACCGATTCTGGTCTTTGTCAAGTCAGTGGTGTTAAAAATTATAGGGGACGACAGTTGGATCTTGTTTTCACAACTGACCCTGTAAACTCCTCAACCATTGAAAGTTCTTTACACCTTTCTACTATTGGCGCTTACCACCCTCCTCTGCTCCTTTCTTTCTTTTATCACCCCTCTTCACAATCCCTGTCTCCAACTAACCTGTACTCCTACGACTTCCACAAAGCTAACTTCCGAAAGATCAATGACTTTCTGAGCAGAATCGAACTCAACTTCTCGAACTTATCCGTTGATGAAGCTGCCACCCGTTTTTATGACGAAATCTTTAAATGCATTTCCTTATTCGTTCCTTATTCGCGCCATAAAATCTCACCATCTTCCCCTCCATGGTATAATAGGAAACTGCGTTCACTTCGTAATAAACGTAACAAACTATGGGCGATCTATCTTCTAACTACTTACAGTTCTCTAACCCTTTTCACTGTCTCTATCAACGCTATCTTTCTGATGCTCAAGCTAACCTCATCAAGGACCCACGGTAATTTTTTCATTTTGTTAATTATAAAAGGAAATCTGATGGATATCCCTCCTCACTCTTGTTTGAAGGCGAGTCCTTAACGGACCCATTTGTAATCGCAAACTCTTTTGCTACCGTGTTCAAGCAGTCCTTCACTGACGACTGCCCTGAACCGGATCACTCCTACTTCAGTTATCTGAAAAACTATACCGTTGGCCCATTCATGTTACCCACCTTTGACCATTCCACGGTGTGCGACAGACTTCTTCATCTCAATGATGAATTTGTACCCGGCCCAGACGGCCTTCCAGCCATTCTTCTCAAAAAGTGTTCTGCGATTCTTTCACCTTTCATTGCCAATCTCTTTAAACATTCCTTATCTCTTGGGAAATTTCCTAAAATCTGGAAAACGTCCTTCATTTCACCTGTTCACAAAAAAGGGCCAAAGAATGACGTATCTAACTATCGACCTATTGCCAAGCTGTCGCATTTACCCAAGGTTTTCGAAAGTATGATGTACGATTCATTATCCTTTCAGTGCAAGTCTCTTATCTCCCCCCTTCAGCACGGTTTCCTTAAAGGTAGATCCTCAACCACCAACCTTGTTGACTTTGTCTCCGTTACACTTTCTGCTTTAGAAAGTGGCAATGAAGTGGATTTAATCGCTACTGACTTCAGTAAGGCGTTTGACAAAATATCTCATCGTTTGATTCTTTTCAAACTCTCCTTCCTTGGCTTCGATCCCCCACTATTGAATTGGTTTTCTTCTTACCTTGAGAACCGATCTTATAATGTTCGTTTTCGTTCTGTTCTCTCTTTGCCTTTTAAAGCCACCTCTGGTGTTCCACAAGGTAGCCACCTTGGACCTTTGATTTTTATTCTGGCTATAAATGATATTGACAACGTCATCAACTTCTCCTCCATCTCCCTCTATGCCGATGACGCTAAATTCTTCAAAATCATTTCTTCTCCACACGACTCTGATCTTCTTCAACAAGACCTCAATAGTTTTTCGGTCTGGTGTCAAAAAAACTTTATGGAGCTGAATATTGCTAAATGTGAATCTCTTACTTTTTCACGTAAACGGATTCAGTCTCCCCCCAGATGTTACTATTTGAACAACCAACCCATTGTTACCGTTCTAACCATTCGCGACCTAGGCGTTCTGTGTGACAGAGAGCTTAACTTTCGGTCACATATTGACGAGATAATCAATAAAGCTAACTCAGCCCTTGGTTTCGTCAAACGGTGGTCTAAAGAATTTACCAATCCCTACGTGACAAAATCCCTTTACATTACCTACGTCCGCCCACTCCTAGAGTACGCTAGCCAAGTGTGGGCACCATACTACCGGGTCCACATTACAAGAATCGAAAGCATTCAACGTAGATTTCTCCGTTTTGCTCTTCGTGGGCTCCCGTGGAATAATCACCTTATCCTTCCACCATATCACGAACGCCTTAATTTAATAAACCTTCAGACCCTTGAAAAGAGAAGAGATGTGGCTGACATTCTGTTTATACATCGTCTTCTCACTGGCTCCGTTGATTGTTCCTATCTTTTGAACTACATTGCCTTTAACACTAACCCTCGGAATTTAAGATCCAATCCTCTTTTCTATCTTCCCACCCGTCGCACGTTGTACGGCTTCAACGAGCCGATATCCCGTATGTTGCAGAAGGTCAATTCTAACCACCTCCTCTTTGATTTTAATCACTGCACTTCCTCCCTCAAATCTACCCTCCTCCACCCCTCATCATCCACCTAATTAGTTTTAAGTAGTTTTTAAGCCCTAGCTGTAAGTCTTAGTGTAAGTAGTTTTTTAAGACCTAAATAGCTTGTATTAAGCTGAATAAAGGGGGGTGTATGCCCCCACCAAAATTAAACATGCATTTTCTGCAGTTAGCCCCAGAAGGACCCGTACTTCTCGTCTAGCCGAGAATATCACTGCCGCTGCTGAAGATGTCTGCGGGTGGCAATGATGCGATGGCAGTGTATTCGCAAAGTGATTGGCAGGTCGTGTGTACGAATTCCGACCAGAGCCATGCTTTGTTAAATTGAATACACACAACAATAAATCAAATCTCCCTTACTTAAGCAATTAAGGCGCCACCTGTGGAGAAAAAAAACCTATCGCACCAAAAACTTTGTTCCTATCCTCCTGCATCACCCAAAAACAGGGAATGAATCATTTGCTGGGTGCAGCAACAAAAAAATGCCTGCGCTGTGGCAACATTATAAGGGTATACTGTATCAATTACAGAAAAATAAAAAATCCCTTTAGCGCAATCTAATTATAAAAAAAAATATCTTGGAGGCTCCGTCGACATCGACCAGACGGTATGCCACGCAATTGGCCATTCGACGCCAGTTTCCGCTGTGCATTTTATTGAAAGGCTGAAAGATGATTCCTTGCCAAGTGCAGACAGTCGATCAGCTGATGGATGTTGATCGTGAGTCTTGTCTTACCTACTTTCACACCCTCCTGAGTCTCAACAACGAAGTGGACGATTTTAGGTCAAAAATCATAGCTAGTGACGAAACCCATTTCCGCTTTTGTGGATACGGAAACAAACAAAATTTTCGGTTCTAGGGTACTGAAAATCCGCGAATAATGCATAGTAACGCTAGTACACCCGCTCAAGCTCCCTGCACGGTGTGTTGGAACCCTCAAGGAAAACATTAGTCAAGAAGTGAAGAACCAATCGCCAGAAGTTCTGAAGAAATCCACGGAAAGTGATATAAAAAGATACCAAAGTGTATTCAACAATGGTGGCGGCCACTTAAGTGGTATCATTTTTAAATAGATGAACAAAACAAAACTTAAGTGCCCAAATAAAAATTAAAAAAAAGGATTAATATTTTGTATTCTACGAGTATTAAAGAGATATAGGCTAGGAAATTAGGCTCAAACCTTAGGGCCTATTTTAAATTTAAGGGGAGATTCCTGAGGAGCCGAACAAAAAATTGTGTGTGAGGGGAGGGGAGGGTCTATTATCACTCTTCAAGTTATAGCTACATTTTGGAAAAACAATTTAGTAGTATTAAATACTGTGGGTAAATATATGCATCTACAAAAAAGTTATGGCTCCTTAAACTCAAAATTATGAAATTTGCTGTTCCATTTTTTTTACTTAAGTTGCCTGAATTCTAGATTCAATTATCTAACAACGTGCATTTATAGATTTTGTATCTAGATACAAAAAAAAAAGTTCAACTTTTTGAATTTTAGCTCCCAGGTGCTGCACGGTTTCTTCGATATCTCCCAAACCAGTTGACCTAGAGCAATAAAGTTAAGTTGCCTGAATTCTAGATTCAATTATCTAACAACGTGCATTTATAGATTTTGTATCTAGATACAAACAGAAAAATTCAACATTTTGAATTTTAGCTCCCAGATGCTGCACGGTTTCTTCGATATCTCCCAAACCAGTTGACCTACAGCAATAAACTTAATTTGCCTGAATTCTAGATTCAATTATCTAACAACGTGCATTTATAGATTTTGTATCTAGATACAAACAAAAAAGTTCAACATTTTGAATTTTAGCTCCCAGGTGCTGCACGGTTTCTTCGATATCTCCCAAACCAGTTGACCTAGAGCAATAAAGTTAAGTTGCCTGAATTCTAGATTCAATTATCTAACAACGTGCATTTATAGATTTTGTATCTAGATACAAACAAAAAAGTTCAACATTTTGAATTTTAGCTCCCAGGTGCTGCACGGTTTCTTCGATATCTCCCAAACCAGTTGACCTAGAGCAATAAAGTTAAGTTGCCTGAATTCTAGATTCAATTATCTAACAACGTGCATTTATAGATTTTGTATCTAGATACAAACAAAAAAGTTCAACATTTTGAATTTTAGCTCCCAGGTGCTGCACGGTTTCTTCGATATCTCCCAAACCAGTTGACCTAGAGCAATAAAGTTAAGTTGCCTGAATTCTAGATTCAATTATCTAACAACGTGCATTTATAGATTTTGTATCTAGATACAAACAAAAAAGTTCAACATTTTGAATTTTAGCTCCCAGGTGCTGCACGGTTTCTTCGATATCTCCCAAACCAGTTGACCTAGAGCAATAAAGTTAAGTTGCCTGAATTCTAGATTCAATTATCTAACAACGTGCATTTATTGATTTTGTATCTAGATACAAACAAAAAAGTTCAACATTTTGAATTTTAGCTCCCAGATGCTGCACGGTTTCTTCGATATCTCCCAATCCAGTTGACAGCAATAAAGTTAAAATGCATTTTTCTTAAAATTTGTACTTTAGCTATATATTTTTTTTTATGAATTTTTTATCATTGAAAAATTCGATTTAAATTATATTAAGCAACTTTTTTACGTACGATCAACAGAAGTTGTAGTAAAAGTAATTTTTTGTCAGACAAAAATGGTCAAAAAGAGGTGTACCTACTGATTCAATCTTAAAATCTGTTAGATATTTTTGTATGGTCCTGAAAAGGACCTTGTTGGAGCAGTTTATGGAATGTTTATAGCAATTCTTGGAAGCGACTTCGTTTCATTTGAATACACTTTTGGGGCGTTTGAAGCGTTTCGGAGGGCAGATTAACTAGTAGCAAACTTCTTCTCATCTCTTCTGAAACGGCACTAATTTTTCTTGAAGCTCTTCCAGACTTGACATTTCTTTAAAATAAACTTTTTCTTTCATAGCACCCTATAAGACAAAATCCATGGAGGTAAGGTCAGGAGATCTGTGTGGCCAAGGGTTGGGGCCAAAATTTGGTTGAGAAATGAAGTTGCTACTGTGACAATTTGCTCCATCTTGTAGAGTATCGCCCTTCTCTGAACGAGAGGAACATCTTCAAGGAGCTCCTGCAACCGAAATTCCAGGTGGTAATAGGAATTAACTGTTTGTGGAAGGACGTGCGGGCCTACTAAAGTCTTTTCTATCAATCCAGCCGAAATATTTACGCTAAGCCTCCTTTAAATTTTTTAGTATAATTGAAGAAGTTGTTCACAGTAATTAAATTCTTAACTTTAAAAGGTTGTTTTTCGTATCAAATGGGGATTGGAGTCGGACAAATGGTGCAAATTATGGTGGTTTGTACCCTCACAGAACGTCCTTGAGGAAGTTCCCGTCTTCTGCCTGTTTGCGCAGTAGAAATTGGCAAAACTCCAGTTTGCTTTGCGGATCTCCTGGTAGTAAATCCTGTACAGGCGTTAAATCGAAAGGATGTAATCGATTACTTTATAGAATTCTGTGAATCCTGATTCTGGGCAGTTCCAACTGCACAGCTAGTCTTGGGACGATGACTGAATGCTGAACTTAAGCAGCACGGGAAATCCCACCTTCAACTTCTAACGCCGCTGCATCCATTCCATTTATTTGGTGTAGCTGACCCGGTATCGACAAGGCGCTGCTACGTATCAGCGAATAGCCGGCTACATGGTGTTCTACGATTTGGGCATTTTAAGAGTAATTCATTAGATACATTTCTTTTTGATCATTTTTATCTCGGTAAAAATGGCTTTTACTACAATTTTGGTTGATCGAAAGCAAAAAACTTGCTCAATAGAAGTTTTAGGAAATATCTTAACAATAAAAATTTAATACAAAAAAAAAATAGTAAACATTTTGAAAAAAATTCTTTTTAAGTAAAAAAATGGAACATACATTTTTTTTATAATTTTGAGTTTTAGGAGTCATAACTTTTTTGTTGCTGCACAGATGTACCCAAAGTGTTAAAGACTTATATGAGCTACTAAATTGTCTTTCGAAAAATGTACAAATATTGTACCTTTAATAGTTTAGAAGTTAAAGCGTTTAAAGTGGTTACACCTCCAAATTAGAGGACCCACATAGATGGGCTATAACTTATGGGTGATAATATCATCGTTTGCCCGATCCACAGGAAAGGAGACCCTCTAAACTGCGCCAACTATAGAGGCATCAGTCTCTTGAATACTGCCTATAAGATCATGTCTGCTGTACTGTGTGAACGCCTTAAACCATTCGTCAACGACCTGATTGGTCCATACCAGTGCGGTTTTAGGCCCGGTAAGTCCACGACCGATCAGATATTCACACTACGGCAGATCCTGGAGAAAACCCAAGAAGGCCAAATCGATACCCACCATCTTTTTATCGATTTTAAGGCCGCATATGACAGCATCTATAGAGACGAGCTATACGGAGCCATGTCTACTTTTGGCATCCCTGCCAAACTTGTCAGATTGTGCAGAATGACGATGGAGAACGTCCGCTGCTCAAAAAAGGATTTAGACAAGGTGATGCGCTGTCATGTGACTTCTTCAACATCATACTTGAGAAAATTGTGCGAAGCTCTCAAGCCAACACTAGAGGCACAATTTTTCAAAAGTTTGTGCAACTACTTGCATATGCTGACGACATTGACATAATTGGCAGAACACAGCGAGCTGCCACTGGTGCGTTTGCAAGTGTTAGCACAGAAGCGGCAAAAATGGGTTTAGTGGTGAATGAGGGCAAAACTAAGTATATACTGTCAACAAGAAGGGACACACAACATCGACGAATCGGGCAGAACGTCACGATAGACAGCTACAACTTTGAGGTAGTTAGGGAAAGATTTGTGTGTACCTTGGCTCCGCTTTAAATTCTGAAAACGACATCACATCAGAAATCACACGAATAATTACACTTGCCAACCGCTGTTTCTTTGGCCTAAGAAGGCAATTGACTAGTAAGGACTTGTCAAGAAACACCAATGAGACTTTGTATAAGACCCTCATCATCCCAGTCCTCCTCTACGGCGCAGAAGCGTGGACATTAGCAAAAGCGGATGAAGATCTCCTTGGTCGTTTCGAACGCAAAATTCTTCGAGTGATTTCCGGTCCAGTTTGCGTTGACGGGCTTTGGAGGAGGAGATTTAACACCGAACTCTACGAGCTGTACAGCGACAGCGACCTGGTCAAAAAAGTGCGAATCAGTCGACTAAGATAGCTAGGACATGTAGAGCGAATGGACACCAACGCTTCGACCCGAAGAGTCTTCGATTCCACACCGGAGGGACAACGCAGTAGACGAAGACCTCGCCGTAGATGGCGCGCGCAAGTGGAAGGTGATCTCAACCAACTTGGAGTGCGCCACTGGAGGCAGTTAGACAAAGATCGTGCTAACTGGAGGGGCGTATTGGTTGAGCCCCAGGTCCACCCTGGACTGTAGCGCCACCTAAGTAAGTAAATAAGTAACATAATAGCCCCCCCCCCCCCCCTCCTCATACCGTACAATTTTTTGTTCGGTGGAAGTTCGTGAATCACAAAGGAATACACTGCTTAACTGGGACACTCTGTATACCACAAACACATCTAATCCACACACATTTTTATTCTTTTTATTAAACAATTCTATTTTAATTTACTATTTTAACTTATAAAAATCCTTAATTATTTCAGCGACAAATATTTCAAACCGGCTCATGGAAGGTTACTGCCATGGTGACTGTTGACCACATCGTTGGCCCAATCATGCCAAGTTGTCATCTTAGACTTCTGGGTCTTAAAATCCAGTGCTAAGTGTCTACCCTAACCAATTAATTTCTAACCACTAGCAAATGGAAATAGTGTTAAAATAAGAATGCATTTTGCTTTAAAAAAAGATTTCGGAATCACACATTCCGTGCAAGGAGATCTTGGTATTATTCATCTTTATTTGTAAATTAATTATCAATTTTCCCCCATTTTTAAGTTGCTCATGTAGCTTTCATTAATTGAATTTTTTAAATGTTTGTTCCTCTTTTTCTATGCTTAATACTCCTTTATAAGATATGTATCTGTATTTAGGCAACTCTTTGAAATAAATAAATAAATAAAAGGGTAATATTGGTTCATATCTGAGTATCACTGCCGATCTGAAACGAAACATTTACTCTCATCAACGAAATCGACACTTACCTCTAATAAATTAGTCGCATTTCTAAGCGCCTACACGATCCATAACCTTCTGTTTTACAACCAAAATATAGCAATTCGAAAATTACACCATCCTATCTTTAAAATACTCAAAAATTACTACCTAATTTAAAAACTCTCCCCGACAGGACCTTTTCTACCGAGCTTTCCTAGGAAGGTATATTCTCGTTAATTAATTGAAATATTAATGCACGCCACTTCATCCCCATTAATTGCCCGAATACTGGGGAAAATATGCTAATGCCAGTAATCGGATACCCTCTCGTAGACAGACAAGATCCTCGCCTATTTATAACAATACTTTTCATTCTGTTTATGATTCCTTAACACCCAAGCAAATACACTATTGTTCGAGAATAAATAATTTAGATTTTGTTTTCACATTTCACCCAGCACATTCCGTCTGAAGCTGCTTTGCCGGCTGCTTTCATCTCCGCATTCGTTGTGCGTGCGTAGCAAATCATGATCTCCCCTAAAAATTACCCACAAATTGTATGTAAATAAATCCCTTAACCCGCATGGAATATATAATCTCATCATGGTCGTCCTTACCGTCATCGTTATCCTTGTTGTGTCGGTTGTAGTACCTTTTATTCTAGGTGTCATCTCTCACCAAATACAATAATACAGAGGCTTGATGCCGTTAAAGGAATATAGGTAAGGCACCTAGTTTTAGTGGAATGTTTTAAAGCGTTAAGCCTATGGGATCATGAGAAACGTACACGCGAAAGCGACACCAGAATCGAACCAGTACACGGCAATGATAGCGCGATAAAACGTGTATCCTTAAAGCAACACTAGTCTTCGTTTGATTTAAATATACATACCTCTGTGGGTAGTGTATATCAAATTTCAAAAAATACTCACGTTTTATGGGGCACCCAACACATAGACAAGGCCCATCCTCCACGGACATACTAATTAAATGAAGAGTCTTTTGATATTTGACAAGATGTGGGACTTACGCGAGGGAAACATGCAACAAGTGGCGGACGAGGACGAGGAAAAAGTGCTCTTTTTGGAGTGCGCATGCTTTTGAATTCGCCGGTGTATGCTGTACGGAGAGATTTTTAGTACTTGGCTTGGCACTCTTAAGCTTCAATTGAGGAGATACACGTTTTTATCTGTCCACAATGACTGACTCCACAGTAAGGAAACATGCGTGAAAGTCATTGAACCCGATACTAGGTCACTGATTTAGATATAACCGAGTACATGGTTAAATAAATCCATTTGGACATTCCCAAATGGAACTATATAGATCTAAATTTCTTTGGAATTAAATATTTATAGCGTTTAGAGTAGTTGTAGGAACTCGCTTCTAAATTAGAACGTGATACACTCCACCGCTACATTGCCATCGATAAGGATGCATTGTGTTTTAAGACGTCTTAGACATAGGCGAGGAGCCACCAAACATGAAAGTTCCGTCATCACGCCTACTAAAATTTTAAATAAAAAATAAAAGTTAACAATCAGACGAATAAGATTTGCTTGGTCGGCGTAGATTTAATTGGCCGAAAACATTTTAAATAAATTATAATATTAATAATTTTCCATCAGTTTTTTCTGTCATCACGGATTTTGATCAATCTCTTAGACATTGTGGGAAATAACATATTCTTTGAGAAAAAATCCGGCCGACCAATGGTTTTTAACCGGAAAGGTCGCGCAAACCTATTTAAATGGTGTGATAAGGGGGTAAAATGTATCCATTATCACGGAAACCTTTTTTTTCGTTTTACGCGTTTTGATGTTAGATTCATAAATACCTTGGCATGCGTGCTTACAAACTGCCGGAAGTATCGCGCATACCCGATTTTATTATGTGGTGAGAGATTATACGGTCATGGATTTTACTTCATTCAAGACATTTCTTCCGGAGTCATGTCTTTCTTCTACTTCTAGTTTATTCCTGTATCGCAAGGACACTCGCAAATCAAAAACTCCTCAGTCAAACAGTCGCAGATAGTTAAGGTTGCGCGGTGGACTCTATCAAACAACAACAATTCCATACTATACATACAAAGCTTAATGGCTAAATAGAAATAAAACTCGTGTTCAAATTTAATTTTATTATTTTTAATTGTTTATTGCAGACTCGTTTTGAGAACTTTTAAGTGGGGAATGAATTCTAGCCTTCGTCTTCGCCTGATAATATTTATATAATATTTCTTCAACATTTAACGGTGCTGATGGGCCAATGTACCACAATGGTTCAAGTTTACTGGATTCATTTAATTACCATCCACATTCCATTGGATCGTATAAAATACAAGTAGCTTCAGTAGCATTTTGCCACATTGCGTTTACAAACATGGTGCGTAAAATTTGTTGCCTTAAAGGAATATTTCTAGAATTGAAATTTATCATACCGTTGTAAAATTCTTCTTTGTCGCTTGTATTTGCAAAAAATTGTATTGCAGTCAAATATTTTACACAAACAATATTGTTTTTCCTCTAGACCGCGGGCCAAACTATTTAAAATAGCTATGTTTTCCCATTTCTTCTAACAATATTTTTAAATTAAAAAACAGTTGAACTTTATCTTTTTAAAATCACGTTCACTCTTATTTGTTTGCTCTGAGTACTAACACGCGTCATTGTGTTTTTTTCACTTGTTTCACACCACTGACAAGGAATCAAGTCAACGCGCCTTTGAAAATACATTATGAAAAAACGAAAGCACCGCCTACCCAACCTTATTGCAAATCCAGTGTGACCAACCACCATAAAAAACAAGCAAATAAAGAGTCAAATAATTTTTATTGTTACTAGGCCGTACACCGGATTGCATTTTTTTTTAGCGAAATCAAAGCAAAACATAGGGACGGGCTACAGTCCGCTTGGGCGAACTGTTGGATACCCTATTCTTATTCCTATCCCTCATAAGTGGGCGTGACAAAAGTCTAAGTATGGTTGAATTGTTAAGAACGCTCTACATATTTTGTTATATAACATTTAAAGGATTTTATAAAAAAAACCCTCCGTAGCTCAAACTTGGGTGTTTCAATAAAATTGTTTTATTTAATTGTGTTCGTGTCAGTAGGCGGATTTAAAAAAACTTAACACATGAGAATAAAGGGCCTCTAGAGAGTATATATTGTAAATTTCCCTCCCTAGCTCAAACTTTGAATTTTCAAAAAAAAAAAAAAAAAATTAATTGTGGGCGTGTCAGTTTGCGGATTGTGAAAATATTTACACATGAGCATAAAGGGCCCATAGAGAGTATATATTATAAATTTCAGCTCCCTAGCTCAAACTTTGGATTTTCAAAAAAAATTGTTTTATTTATTTGTGGGCGTGTCAGTGGGCGGTTTTTGAAATTTTTTTATCCCGAGCAGTTTTAGGAGTCATAGATCATATATAAAAAATTTCAGCTTTCTAGCTCAAATTTCGATTTTTCCTAAAATTTTGTTTTTTTTTGAGTTTGTGGGCGTGTCTGTGGGCGGATTTCAAAAATTTGTAAACTTGAATATTTCGGGAACCCAGAGAGTTTATGTTTAAAATTTCAGCTCTCTAGGTCCAGTTTAAAGGCCTAATTTTTGCCGACATACGGACGGACGGACGGACGGACGGACGGACGGACGGAGATGGCTAGATCGACATTACTATCGATGCTGATCATAAATATAGTATGTTACAAACTATGCGTCAAAATTAATTTACCCTTAGAATAGGGTATAAAAAGAAGCATTTATTTTCATATTTTTGACTGAAGGGTAATTGTAGAGGTTCATAATTACGTGTAATCAGTAAAAAAAAAGGTAATCAGAAAAACCAACCATAAACCATTTTAAAAAAAATTAAAGCAGGTAGCACTGCACGAAGTGAAAAGTTAAAGTAAGAAAATAGATTTAGAAGAAAGATATGACTCCGAAAGAAATGTCTTGAATGAAGTAAAATCCATTACCGTATAATCTCTAACCACATAATTAAATCTGGTATGCGCAATACTTCCGGCAGGTTGTAAGCACGCTTGCCAAGATATTTATGAATCTAACATCAAAACGAGTGAAATGAAAAAAAAGGTTTCCGTGATAAAGGATAAATTTTACCCGCTTATCACACCATTTAAATAGGTTTGCGCGACCTTTCCGGTTAAAAACCATTGGTCGGCCGGATATTTTCTCAAAGAATATGATATTTCCCACAATGTCTATGAGATTGATCAAAATCCGTGATGACAGAAAAAACTGATTCAAATTTAATAATATTATAATTTATTTAAAATGTTTTCGGCCAAATAAATCTACGCCGACCAAGCAAATCTTATACGTCTGAGTGTTAACTTTTATTTTTTATTTAAAATTTTAGTAGGCGTGATGACGGAACTTTCATGTTTGGTGGCTCCTGGGCTAACAGTAATGGCTGTCGATATTCTACCGAGTGACATGATACAATAAAGCTTCTAGTGGAGACCATGGGCCTTACTAATAATCACTATTAGTTACTGTTACAATGAAAATCTGCATACTTTATACAAATCGTGAACCAATAAGAAATTAAGTATTAAGGATTAAATTTAATGCACGAATTGAGTTGAAACCCCTGACTATACTCTCAAAAATATATATTTTTAAGCAAGTTTTGCCTACAATGGTATTAAAAAATTAATTTTAGTTATTAAACGCAGGTAGGTACTTTTATATTTTTTATTGAAATTTCGTTTGTCAAATAGTTCATTTCAACAAAGTGGCAACCCATGATCCTACGCTTGATGGCATTGTTTCTGCTTTCAACTGTGCTGATGTTGTTGAAAGTATTCTGTGTATCAAATCGAATGCTGTTGAAGTTGATGGCATCAATCCATCTTTTCTTGAAATCGCATCATCCATTTTTCTACATTTTATTACAGATATTTTAAACACTGGTGACAACAGGGATCTTTCCTTTGCAACGGAAATCAGCAGAAATTATCTCCGTCCCAAATGTTCCAAGCGGAATGAGTTCAGGCCGATTTCAATACTACCTTTGTTTTGTCAAAAGCATTGCAAATGATGCTTCAAAAGCAAATTAGCCGTCACCTCTCCACATTCAATCTATTATCATCTAAGCAATCTGATTTCCGACAAAAACACAGTTTTATATTTTTTTCTGAAGTGGTCTAACCATCAGCGACCTATAGGTGTTCTGTGTGACACAACGCTTAATTTCCTTTATAAAAAAATCATAAAATCTAACTAGGCCCTATGTTTTATCAAACGGTGGTCTAAAGAATTCACCAATCCCTACATGACCAAATCCTTTTATATAACTTACGTCCGCCCTATTCTAGAGCTAGCCAAGTGTGGGCACAATACTATCAGGTAAACACATTTCTAGAATTGAAAGCATTCAACGTTGATTTCTCCATTTGCCCTTCTAACACCCTATCACGAAGGCATTAATTTAACAAACCTTCTGACCCTAGAAAAAAGAAGAGATGCCGCTGACATTCATCGTCTTCTCACTGGCTCCATCGAATGATTTTCTCTTCTAAATTATATTGCATTTAACACTAACCCTCGCAATTCAAGATCCCCCCCTCTTTTTTACCTTCCAATCCGTCGCACGTCGTATGGCTTGAACCAGCCGATCTCCCGCATGTTGCAAAAGATAAATTCTAACCCCCTCCTCTTGTATTTTAATCGCTGCAAGTCATCCCTTAAATCTGCTCTCCTATTCCACCAACCTGTCAACCCCACCTCCCATCTAATTAATTTAAGTATTTAGTTTAAGATTAATAAATTGGGCGGTTGCCGCCACTAAAATTAAATATTCGCCAAGCTCTGGACAAAGACAAATTGTCCTTTTAGTCCTTCTTGATTTTTTAAAGTTTTGATATGGTTGACCACTCAGATTTGTGCCGCAAGTTGTCTCATACCTATACAAAATTTCGCGCCTTGTGCTATAAAGTTAGTATCGTCATACTTAACTCATAGATTTCAAGCTGTAGAAGTAAGTCAATCCCTTTCAAACCCGTTGCCTTTCATAAGTCGTTTCCCTCAGGGATCCATACAGGGACAGTTTCTTTTCTCCCTATATGTCAACGATCTTCCCAATGTCATCAAAACATCTCAATTCATTTATATGCTGTTCATGCTGACCTCGTATTAAGCTGTCTTCTGGGTTTAATAGGGCATGCCGCACAATCGATTAATAATGATCTTGCCATTCACAACGAAATGGACTGATATTAAATTAAAACATAGGGACGGGCTACAGTCCACTTGGGCGAACTGTTGGATACCCTATTCTTATTCCTATCCCTCATAAGTGGGCGTGACAAAAGTCTAAGTATGGTTGAATTGTTAAGAACGCTCTACATATTTTGTTATATAACATTTAAAGGATTTTATAAAAAAAACCCTCCCTAGCTCAAACTTGGGTGTTTCAATAAAATTGTTTTATTTAATTGTGTTCGTGTCAGTAGGCGGATTTAAAAAAACTTAACACATGAGAATAAAGGGCCTCTAGAGAGTATATATTATAAATTTCAGCTCCCTAGCTCACTTTGAATTTTCAAAAAAAAAATAATAATTGTGGGCGGATTTTGAAAATATTTACACATGAGCATAAAGGGCCCATAGAGAGTATATATTATAAATTTCAGCTCCCTAGCTCAAACTTTGGATTTTCAAAAAAATTGTTTTATTTATTTGTGGGCGTGTCAGTGGACGGATTTTGAAATTTTTTTATCCCGAGCAGTTTTAGGAGTCATAGATCATATATAAAAAAATTCAGCTTTCTAGCTCAAAATTCGATTTTTTCCAAAATTTTGTTTTTTTTTGAGTTTGTGGGCGTGTCTGTGGACGGATTTAAAAAATTCGTAAACTTGATTATTTCGGGACCCTAGAGAGTATATGGTTAAAATTTCAGCTCTCTAGGTCCAGTTTAAAGGCCTAATTTTTGCCGACAGACGAACGGACGGACGGACGGACGGACGGACGGACGGAGATGGCTAGATCGACATTACTATCGATGCTGATCATAAATATAGTAACTTTTAGGGGTCTACGGGCAATATTAAGGTATGTTACAAACTATGCGTCAAAATTAATATACCCTTAGAATAGGGTATAAAAAAGTGGTCTGGGTGCGACCCGCAAGGTCCACACGACTAACTTCCCAGTGGCGCTTTATATAGATTCGAAAAAAGTCATATATTTCATAAAGTTCAGGAACAAAGTAATGGTATAGATTGCGGAGCATTTGCAATCTATTTTGCAACATTGTTAGGCTACAAGAAATTACCAGAAACCACATTCCGTATGATGTATCAATTATGAGGAATCATATATGCTACTACATAAGAAATTATTTCCTTTTCCAAATGGTGGATATTGAAATTATTTTTATTACACTCGCCATATATAATAATCCCATAATATCAATGTAATAATGATTTGGTCAATGACAAATGATAATAAATAGTACAAGTAAAGCCAATTTTGTTTAGTTATTTATTTACTAACAAAAAACGGCTGTACCGATTTCGCTGGAAACTTAATCAGTTCTGAGTTACGTAATTACGCTTCAAATAAGCCCAGTCCCGTGTCAATATCATCTTTGGTTCTTGAGATAATGGTGGCGAAAGTTAATTCCGAACGCCCATACGTGCATACGCACATACGTACATCGTACATACACACACACACAGCCATCTCTATAAAAACGTTGGATTCGGATTCTGGTGACCTTGAAACGTGGATTTATGTCAAAATTCGCGATTGACAAAATCGGGCCCATTACAACAACTTCCACAGGGAAGTTAATGAAAGATCCTTTATAATAACCCTTGAGTGCACTTTCTTGTGGAAAGTGCAATTTATTAATAGGAGTCGCTAGCTATATGGAAATACCTACTTTATGAGAAATGTGATTCGACACACAACATGAAAACTTATTGCAAAGAAAGTGTATCGATTGGAAATGGTAGGGAAAACTTATTGAAAGCTTGCGAAAATGTTTTGCAAACAATAAGGTGTACTTATCAAAACTATAAGAAAATCTCTTAAAATCAATGAGGTGAACTTATTGAAAGTATGGAGAATTCTTATAGAAATTATAGGTACAACTTATTAAAAGTTTGTGAAAATCTTTACAAAACAATTTTTCGATCTTTGGATATCAATTAATTAAATCCATTCAGGCAATGATTTTTTTAATATTTCATTGCTCTCTCTTATAATAAAATATTATATTTATATAAAAGAAAATTCCTTTTTTTGTCAGTTATTATAAAATAAATATCTAATAAGAATTCATGAAACAAAACATGTTAAAGGCACTTATTTACTATAATGCACAGCAAATCAGATGGCGAATGGAAAATCTAACTTTCTTCCTCCTCCTACCTCTTTTTTTACGACTTTGACACGTACGTGATTCTTTTATTGATTGATGTTTGAGAAGTGATTTATCCCCTGCTCCATTGTACTACCAGGAAGACACACCACTTTTGCTGTGCAAATTTACTCGATTTCCTAAGAAAGACGATTAGGCGCTTCAATGATAAGGACCTAAGAAGTGCCGTAAACCTACTCACCACCTCAGAACTAAATAACTGGCACCTAATACGAGCAGATGCAAAACAATCACAGAAGAAATGTTCCGCAGTGTCATCGCTTTCTCCACAGGCTTTGCAGTTGGTGGTATCGCTTAGGCGTAGTGTAATCACAAAGTGATTGGCAGGTCATGCATTCAGGGGTTGAGCAAGGCCTTAAGCGCAGCCTGACTGTCGCTACAGACGCAGATACTTCGCCTCTTCACCTGTTCCTCGAAACATAGTCCATAGCCATTAGGATAGTAGTCCTGAACACGAGGAAAGTCGACCTCATAGTTGCGCTTCAGCCAAAGTTCCGGTGTCATTGCATCGGACGGCATATATATATGACAGGAGTCGAAGGACAACCGTCGCGCAAGTTTATCACAATTCCTGGAGTTTGGCGAAAGCAGCAGTAACGTATTTACGTGAAAGCTTATTCCACATACTCAATAGGAGCATCATGGAGTGTGAGAATAGGAAAATAAGCCAGATCTAGGGGCTTTCTTGAAATCACGATGCACTCCGTTTTATTAACTGCCCAGTGGAAGTTCTTGTAATGGGGCCGATTTTGTGAATCGTGGATTTTGACATATCTCCACGTTTCAAGGTCACCAGAATCCAAATTCAACGTGCGTATGTATGGAATTATCTTTCGCCACGAGTATCTGGAGAACCAAAGATGATATTGACACGGGACCGGGCTTATTTGAAGTGTAATTACGTAACTCAGAACTGATTAAGTTTTCAGCGAAATCGGTCGAGCCGTTTTTTGTTAGTAAATAAATAACTAAAAAAATTCAGCTAGTTTGCCTTTGACTTGACAAGTTCTTTTTTAAATAAAATGCAAACTAGTTGAGATATCTCAAACAAAATTGTATAGACTTGAATTACTATCAAAACATTTATAATTGGAAATCGACTTCGTTCATGAACGTATGTAGCTATTTCTTGTTCAATATTGGTTCTCAGCTCCTCTAAAGTCGGCGGCTTGTTGGCATAGACCATTGATTTAATGTAGCCCATAAAAAAAGTCTAGAGGCGTTGAATCACACGATCTCGGCGGCCAATAGACGTTTCCGTTTCTCGAGATAACACGTTCTCCGAACTGAGACTTGCTCAATTGTTGCACTCGCTGTGTGGCTTGTGGCACCGTCTTGTTGGAACCACATATCACTGATGTCCAATTCATGCAATTGCTCAAAGAAATAACGTACCAACATGCCTTTGAAGCGAATACCATTTCCAGTAACGTGACGGTCATTTTCATCGACGATAACAAACGGCCCAATGATGCCACCGGCATGAAAACCGCAAAAATAGTGACTTTTTGTGGACTTCTGTTTTATGAAGCAGATGAGCATTCTCACCTGTACAGCAACGCATATTTTGCTTATTGACGAAGCCGTTTAACCAAAAATGCGCTTCATCGCTGAAAATGATTGTGCGATGAAATTCTTCATTTTCTTCCATCATGTCCAGACCCCAATTCGAGAACGTACTCGTATGTCGCTTCCTATGATCAAGTGGCTTTAGTTATAGAGTCAGCTTGATCTTATAAGGGCGTAGGCCAAAATCCTTATGCAATAATAATGTGGTCTGGGAGAGCCCCAATTCTTAAGAACGCCGTGAAATTGACTAATTTGGTTGGTTTGCAACGGACGCATCTACGGCAGCAATATTCTAAACACTTCGGGCAGAACGTAGTCTCACTGGCATGGCAATACGAGTATAAAGCAGCGAATATTCTGACTTAAATTTTTTCACTAGACTATGACTATTTTCGTCTACTGGGACGATAATGTTGGCTCATAGTTTGTAACATACTTTTATATTGCTCGTTGACTCCTAAAAATTACTATATTGTGATCAGCATCGAAAGATTTGGATCTAGGGATGTCCGTCCTTCCGTCCATTGTTAATTTTAAGTTGTTAAGAACGCTCTACATATTTTGTTATATAACATTTAAAGGATTTTATCGAAAAAACGAAGCTTTTGCAAAAAAAACGCCCACTAGCACAAACTTTGGTTTACCAATAAAATTGTTTTATTTAATTGAGGGCGTGTCAGTAGGCGGATTTAAAAAAAAATTACGCATGAGCATAAAGGGCCCCTAGAGAGTATTATATATTTCAGATTTCTAGCTTAAACTTTGACTTTTCAATAAAATTGTTTTATTTAATTGTGGGCGTGTCAGTGAGCGGATTTTAAAAATTTTATCTTCCAATCAGTTTTAGGAGTCATAGATAATATATAAAAAATTTCATTAAATTAAATTTTTGAATTTGTAAGCGAAATTCAAAAATTCTTAAACTTGATTATTTCGGGACCCTAGAGAGTATATGGTTAAAATTTCAGCTCTCTAGGTCCAGTTTAAAGGCCTAATTTTTGCCGACTAACGGACGGACGGACGGACGGACACGGACATGGCTAGATCGTTATTACTATCGATGCTGATCATAAATATAGTAACTTTTAGGGGCTACGGGCAATATTAAGGTATGTTACAAACTATGCGTCAAAGTTAATATACCCTTAGAATAGGGTATAAACAGTGATGTTTAAAAAACATGTGGACAATATCCTTCTTAACATATAACCAAATATTTTTGCCAAGCCCACTTTTCGAAGGATTGGAATAGGAATAGGGTATTCAACAGTTCGCCCTCTGCTCCTCATATTCGTTTCCCGGTTTGCGCCCCTCAACTTCGGGTGTGGAACTGGAACGGCAACGTATGTTAAGCACATTTAATTCCGATCTTAACCGCACATTTCAGTGGGGTGCAACTAATAGGGCGGAATCTAATGCTTCGAAAACACAATGTTGTCTTTTGTCATTAGAGTGAAACCTCAACAGTCTGCCATTATCCATGAATGGCACTTGTATCGCTGAAACTTTCTTTCCATTCTCAATATGTGTGTAAATAACAACCTTCGTTGGAATGATCACATTTTCGATGTCGCCAAGGATGCTGATAAATGTCTAGGTTTCCTTTAGCGATGCTAGAAATATTTCACCCCTTCCCTTCTGGCTAAAATTTATAAGGCGTTTATTCGCCCTAAACTAGAGTACAACGTTCATATCTCGGCTGGTGCTCCAATCACATGTTTGGAGTTGCTCAACTGAAAAAACAAAAAAACAAAAACGCGCAAAAAAACTCATTGGCGATCGAGACATCACTTAATCACTTGAACCTTTTGAATCATCGTCGTAATGTCTCCTGCATATTCTTTTGTCGATATTTTCACCACAAGTTCTCTAATGAAATAGCCAGCTGCATTCCGCCCCTAGAGTACTTTAAACGCAATACCCGTCATGCCAGAAATGTGCATCAGTTCACTCATAAGCCTACTTTCGGATGTACAGTTAAATTCAAGGAATCGTTTTTTAGCCGTACAACACGAATGTGGAATGCTCCATCGCGCTCTGTTTTTCCTGTGCATTATGATTCACAAACATTCAAAACCAACGTGCATCGGTTTCTCGTCCTTCCTACTTCTCTTTTCCTTAATGGCTGTGCTGTCTCGCTATGTACATTATAAGGGGGATAAAAGTCCCTTTTGCACGTGCAAATTATAGAGATTTTTACAGGTTCATTGCAAGATCATAACTTTCTCTATGATAATTTTAATGTGAGAGCTCCAAAGCAGTTTTTGGCAAAGGATTATGTACACCCTGAAATTTTACTTGATTTGAGAAGTCTAGAGTCTCAACTTTTGCTTGATTTGAGAAATCTAGAATATCAACTAAAATGGTTGGACGACTATGGTGCTTTTTTTAAGCGGTTAACATTAAGGTCAACTCAAATGAATTTGATATGAAATTGTAGCTTCAAATTAATCTCTGATTAGGCTAGCGGACCATCGTTGTCTCGGTCTGGTCAGGACCTTCGTTGCTGAGTATAACAAAAACCTGAAAACTACTGGATTACACCAATAAAACCAAGATACGATTGGCCTCAAAGTCGAACTGATCCAAAGCCGAGTGGCCTGCGGTGGTCGAAGACGCAAACCTGACAGGCGGACCAGTAGAAATGATATAAAGTGGGAGGGCCATGGTGCCTCTAACGCAGACCATAATCTCACCCATAAAGTAGGAGGACGACACTGAATATGATACATATCCGTAGTACATATTCGTCCCACAAATGTGCGAACTTCGACAATCACAAAAATGATTATCAACCGCCAAAGTCAATTCTACACCCGACACAATTTATATTTTTTCCGCTACCTGCCGAGTACCTTTTCTTGAAAAATAATTCTCTACTTATTAAATATATGCTCCAGTTTTCAATATAAAAAGACCTATAGCATTAAAAAAATCTGACAAAAGAAGGAAGATTTTCCACCTAAAAACTGGACAAAAAACTATGAATATTCCTTTTTCAATCATCAACAATGCAATTTGCTCGAAAAAATATTTTAATAAACGACAAAGCATTCCTTAGCACCACCGCAAAACTACCATCAACTGCCAATATTAGATAAAAGCGGAAAATCCCAGTCCTTGTCATGTATAGTGTATAATAATGTCTGAAGAAGTTATGCTAATAAACTGCCAAGGAGCTCATACGATCTACGAACGCTTGCAATTCCTTGAAGCACACTTTCAGCCACTGTCATCTGTTTCTAGTCCTCGATGCATTTTCATGGCAATTTTCCACAACAAAATAAAAAGAAAATTCACTTATTCACAAAAATGCTTCGCTGATATTTCAAATATATGTGCATGCCACCTATCCTAACCACAAAGATACCCACATCACTACAATACCTCCGTGGGATAGATAGGTATTCAAGAAAATACCGCAGAGTTTTCAAGGCATGTTGTCTCGCTTCGTGCCATCCTCACTCTTGATGACACGTTGACAGTGAAATCATATCTTCATGATGCATTGTGAGTATTGCAGCTGAGGCACATTATGCATTACATTTTCACTAACGCATTTGAATACGAATTTTAAACGCCATTTTCCAAAGGATGTATGTACAAGTTACAAGCATGCATTTAGGAAAGGCTAGAGAAAATCCTGTGCCGAACACGAACAAAAAAAAAGCAACTTCAATCTCAATGAACGAAAAGCAGAAAGAGAACATTTTTTTGTTTTGATTTTCAATATTTTGGAGTATTTTTACACTCTTATTCTGGAAAAATAAGAAATATTGTTTGATGGAAACACGTCCTGGAAACTTCAACATTTCAAAGAAAGTCAAAGGAAATCATTGGATGAGTTTCAAGAAAGGAAATGACTTTATCGAATTGCAGAAAGGATGCATGCCAACGATTTCACTTTACGAAACTATTCATCGCCGTTCGGATGGGAAGTCGACTTCTTGCCGTTTAACAAAGTTGGTCGCAATTTCATCGACTTAATAGCATTTTATTACTTCCTGTGGGGGAAGGAAGTATTGGTTTCAAATTTGCATTTAAAAGAGCGAAAATTGCTCGTTTTAGCATAACGTGATTGAGGATAGAGTACCGCGTGTATGAGTGTGTGGATAAAAGCTGGGTGAAGGATCTTTTGAGTTAGTATTCTAATATATCACAAGGTTTTATGAAAAATCTGACCCAAAAAATTATGTGCGATTGGGGAACGACAACGTCATAATACGCATTCAAATAAGATCAAATAACATCATCCGGACCAAGTCCCTGATGGAAATTCGCAACATCAGAAAAAAAACGTCTTCAGTATTCAATTGTGCGCAATAAATTTGTTTGTTTCTTCAACCGTGGGTTTGCTCAAAATATTTCTTCTTACCCGCCTAGTTTTACCGTCATACCGCTGGAATTAATTAGTAATTTTCTTCAACTTGTGCTCTCTCAAGCGCTCAAGTTTTTCTCCAGTATGTTGCTCAAAAAATGTAACCCTTTTTTTCTTTCCCTGAACAGAGTTGTTTCAAAAATCGCTTCTTAAATCTGTGGTCGCAAGCCATAATCCCCATAATCGATTTTTCTTACTTTTCAGGAGAGCTGTTGTAAGATTCAATTTCATTATTCTAATCAGCTTCTTGGCATAACCAAGTTGAATCCAAAACCTGTTGACGGTATTGGTATTCCGGAACTAAACCAATCTCCAAATATTTGCACATTGAAGACATATAGCTGATATATTAAACATTTAGATTTCAGACTCACAATTTGAAAACTCTTTTGTTTTCCTTTAAAAATAAATACAAACGAAAACCTTAAAATATGGATATTTTTCTTAGAATAATGAATTTTATTAAATTATAAAATTTGGAGTATTCCTTTAAGCTCAGTGGAAATGAGATGATTTAGTAGTTGGTACTTCCTCCTCTTGCTATATGCAATTGATGTGCAAATAATTGCCCATAATTGTGTTAGTGGGTGGTTGTTCATTAATTTGTTGGCGATTGCACCTTTCCTATTCCTAAGAGTATATTAATTTTGACTCATACCTTAATATTGCCCATAGGCCCCTAAAACTTATTGTATTCCTGATCAGCATCGATAGTAATGACGATCTAGCCATGCCCTTTCGTCCGTCAGTCAGCAAATATTAAGCCTTTAACTAGAGCTAATTTTAACCATATACTCTCTAGTGGCCCGAAATAATCAAGTTTAAGTATTTCTAAATTCCGCCCATTGACAACACAATCTCAAAAAAAAGTATCGAAAATAGAATTTTGAGCTATAGAGCTGAAATTTAAAATATATCATCTTTAAGCTCCCAAAATGCTCAGGAGTTAAGATTTTTGAAATTCTATCACTGACACTCCCACGAATAAACAAAACAGTTTTTATTTGAAAAAGTCAAAGTTTGAGGTAGGATGCTGAAATTCATTATATAGGTACATATCTCTATATGTACTCTTAAGGAGTCACTAATGCTCATCTATACTAATATTTTAAAGAGGAAAGATTTGATTGTTTGTTTGTTTGTTTTGTTTTGAATAGGCTCCGAAACTACTGGACCGATTTGAAAAATTGTTTTACCATTAGAAGCCGACATTATGCCTGATAAACATAGGTTACTTTTTACGGCGGGAAAATGCTTCATCCGCTGTCCGGAAGCGGAGATCTAAGCTGATATCTAAGAAAAGTTGTAACTCTCGAATGCTTTCTAGCTCCTAGCTTTGGAATGACTCATCCAAATGAAATAGGATTTTTTTTAATATAAAGTTCAATTATCTACACAGATTTTAAGATATAAATCATCTTTGTAGGTTATCCTGAAGTTGAACAATAAGCATTAAACTATAAATTTTATACAATTTAACAAAAAGTAAAATGTTCGATTGAAGCTAGATCGTTGGATTTTCCCAGCGTTGACTGGAGGAAAATTTGTGTGTGTGTGCGGCACAAATCTGTTTCTCTCTCTCTGTACCTTTTGAGCTGTGCGCTTTTTCTTTCTTTTTTTATATGCACCTTTTGTAGTTTGTGTTGTTTTTTTTTTGTGGCGCAAGGGATTGAGAAAGATAGGGTATGAAATGTAATTGAGATTGAGAGGGAGTCACACTGAGAGTATATAAAATATCCATATAATGAGAAGGGACACTCTCGACGTTTTTAAAAAAAGAAACCGTTTACCGAAGAAAGCATTGAAAATCAAAGTCCTCTTCTTGGCAAAGTGTGTAGATAAGGTCGTTCTGAACAATATCTTTATATAATATGTTCTGCCATGCCCACTTTTAAGGGTCGGTTCTTTACAATTCTCTTGGATTCAATCCTTTAATTGTTGTATAACAAAAAATGTAGTTCCTTCTTAACAATTCACCCATACTTAAACCTTTGCCACTCCCACTTTATGAAGGATAGGAGTAGGCATATGGTATGCAACAGTTCGCCTAAGCGGATTTTAGCCCATCCCAATGTTGTGATGTTAATTTTTGGGCGATTATTCGCACAGCCAAATGCAATAACACCAGCATTTAATTGGCACTACTAAAAAAGTGATCCGAAACCGAGGGGTCTCCCGACGTTTATTGATGTCAGGCGAGCCCCAACAGGCGGATCAGTAGGAATGCGGTAATGTGAGAGGTATATGCTCCCTTTAATTCTGATCGTAAATTCGCTGTTAAGGAAAAAGAAAAAGCAAAATAACTTCGCTACAACGTTCGTTTTATTTGGATTCGTAGCTTGTCCCATAGTCTAACGACCATGAATCGTATTTGTAGACCAAGTATCTAATTCTCCGATCAAATGAAACGCACATTTTCGCATGTGACATAAAAAAATAAAATAAATAGTGGGCATATGGCCTAAAACCTAGCTTCCGCAACCATTTGCTTATGCAAAGTGGAATTGACCTACAATTTAAAGCCGAGTCCGAATGGCAAATTTGAGAAGCTTCTCATGACAATTGATACTCTTGATGTTTGTCAGACGTTCGCAAGAGCTGGGAAAGTGAAAACAAACTTTTAGATGTTACTTTACCACGGCGGGATTTGAACCTGGAACCTTTAGATAAGTAGTCCAACATACTAACCTCTGCACCACTACGACAACCTGCATGCCATGACGCTTTAAAAGAAAAAAACAAAAATGTCAAATATTTTTTTTTGCGACATGACGCTTTAAAAAAAAACAATATTTAACAGATTTCCGAAGCTCAAAATGTTGCGGATTATTTTAAGTTAAATGTAAAAGTGTTTAAAATATAATTTGTGGTTGTTTGGTAGTTTAGGATTTTTGGTTTTTCAGTTATTTTCTATTTTAGAAGAAAATATCGACACATGGTTAACACGAGCCGCAGAGGCCATTACTTTGACTAATGTCTTAAAAATATTCTTCACAAGAGGAAAGGTGCACCAACAAATTTTCACACTGTTACAACCATTTAACAAATAACCTCCTCACTCTGTTACTTTCAGCCGAAGACTGAGAGAGTGAGAGGATCATCGAAATTCGTTGACGATTTAAGAAGACGGTATTGCCAAGTTGAAATTTTGGTTTACTCTTTGAAATGTTTTTTTGATAGGATTTAATTAGAAATTTTTCAAGCAGTGCCATGAAATCATTTTATGAATTAATGAAGAACAGCTTTCACAACCCAGTTGGCTTAGCTATTGGAAAGCTTAAGAATAATAAAGCCGCCGATTCTGATGGCTTGCCAGCAGAGCTTTTCAAATAGGGAGATGATGTTCTGGTAGGGTGTATGCATTCAAACATCAACCAAGTAAAAGTATACCCAATGACTAGACTATGAGCTCCATATTCTGCATCTACAAGAAAGATCCTATGTCTTGCCAAAACTATCGAGGCATATCCCTGGTTAATGTTGCATACGCCTATTTAACGAACTGTGTGCATTTCTCAAGCCGTCCTGTAATAAACTAATCGGCACGTACCAGTGTGACTTTTAGCTCGGTAGATCGACAATAGACCAAATTTTCACACTGAGTCAAATCTTGGAAAATACCAACGAATTTCAAGTCGAGACCCACCATCTTTTCATCGACCTTAAAGTCGCATAATGAGCTCTATATGGCAATGGCCGAATATGTGATCCCGGCAAAACTTATCCAGCTTTGTCGAACGTAATTTAAAAACATGGGGTATAATATGCTTTTAAGCAGCTCTTCCGAATTATTCCAAACTAGCACAGGATTTCGGCAAGGAGATGTGCTATCATGTAACTTCTTCAAACTTTTCTGGAGAAGAAAGTGCGCAGGGCTGGTGTCAACACGGAAGGCACTATCTTCAATAGATTCGTTCAGCTACTAGGGTATGCGCACGATATCGACGACATCGGCCGTCCCCAGAGCGTGCCGTGTTACGGCCTTTACGGCTATTGAAGAACAGGCGAAATTGGTTGGTCTTGAAGTGAATGAGGACAATACTAAGTATATGCTGTCAGCAAACAAACAAACATCAAATGCGTTTTTAATGCCATGGTGAGATTATTTTACGCGGCGGTGAGGCTACTTCGACGAGGCGTTCTAACCATCGCGTTGGAAGACGACACACCGAGACCTAAGAGCACTGCGTATAAATATATCATAAATTCTAACATCCGAGTTTATGTCGAATTTGTATTAGATATTATTTGCCGTGCCACGATTCCGATAAATAAAATTAATATTTAATTATTTTTTCTAATAGGCAAACAAAAAAACAATTGAAATGACATTCGCACATCCGCCAGGAAATAATCTGTAATTTTATACAACGCCGCCTTTCATTGACGCGTTTCAATGAAGCGGTGAATTCAACACACATTGGCCCTATTGAGCAAATGGACAAAAATGCTCCAGCCAAGAGGTTCTTCGACCCCCAGCCCCCAGGTTCGAGAAGGCAAGAAAGACCGAACCTAAGTTTTAAACAGCAGAGACTTGAGCCCATTAAGTAAAGTAAGTAATTTAAAATAGTATCAGAATGTTTTTTTTATAGTTGAGTTGATTGAATGAAAGGTAAATTGCGGTTTACGATTTATGGCGTATTAAAAAAAACTACTTACTAGATCTCGTTCAAACCAATTTTCGGTGGAAGTTTGCATGGTAATATTTAATGTACATCATATATTTTTTTTAGTTTTATCATTCTCTTATTTCAGAAGTTACACATTTTACCACTTTGGAAGTGTCTCTCGCGCAAACTATTCAGTTTAGAAAAAAATGATATTAGAAACCTTAATATCATTTTTGAAGACCTATCCAAAATTTTTGAGTTTCAGTTCTAAGTATGGGGAACCCCCAAAATTTATTGTTTTTTTTTCTATTTTTATGTGAAAATCTTAATGCAGTTCACAGAAAACATCTCCTTACCAAGTTTTAACAGCATAGCTCTTATAGTTTCGGAAAAAAGTGGCTGTGACATTCCCGGACAGACAGACAGACTGACAGACATGACGAATCTATAAGCGTTCCGTTTTTTGCCATTTGGCTACGGAACCCTAAAAAAGAAGCTTTTGTAAAAAAAAAACGCTCCCTAGCTGAAACTTTGGTTATTCAATAAAATTGTTTTATTTAATTGTGGGCGTGTCAGTAGGCGACAATATTTAAACATAAGTATGTAGGTGCACCTAGAGAGTCTATATTATAAATTTCAGTTTCCTAGCTCAAACTTTTCAATAAAATTGTTTTATTTTGCTGTGGGCCCACATCACGGGTGGATTTTAGAAAAAAATTCAAAATCAAAAATTCTTAAACTTGATTATTTCGGGCCCCTAGAGAATTTATAGTTAAAATTTCAGCTCTCTATGTCCAGTTTAAAGGCCTAACTTT
This sequence comes from Portevinia maculata, assembly GCA_949715645.1. Taxonomy (NCBI): domain Eukaryota; kingdom Metazoa; phylum Arthropoda; class Insecta; order Diptera; family Syrphidae; genus Portevinia; species Portevinia maculata. The sequence continues at coordinate 77,644,605 of OX454526.1, read as the reverse complement.
TGCTGACAGACGGACGGACGGACGGACGGGCGGACAAACAGACAGACGGCCACGGACGGACGGACATGGCTACATCAACATTACTATCAATGCTGATCATAAATATAGTTACTTTAAGCGGTTTACGGATAATATTAAGGTATGTTACAAACTTCGTGTCAAAATTAAAAAAGGCTTAGCATAGGGTACAATTGAATCAGTTCCATTGTTAATTTTGGTTTTAAATTATAAATGAAAAACGAAAATTTGCGAATCACTATAACAGAAAATCTGCCATAAGACAAATCTGCACTTATGGCAACGCTGATTCTAAGGTACCGCGTGTTCAAGGGTGCCACTCTCCCCTTCTCATTTATTAAAAAAAAAAACAGATGCTGAGAATTTAACACCTTCAAAGGATACCAAATCGAATGTGTTCCTCTTCCTCGCAAAGTGTGCATACAATTCGCCTATGGTTTGTCACACCCACTTTTAAGTGGTGTTTTTAACATAAATATTGTTTTTTCGATATAATCCTTAAAATAGTAAAAAGAAGTACTTTTTATCAAAATATGTAGACATATATATAACATCCTTCTTAATTCGCTCTAAAAATATTTTTGCCATACTCACTTTTCGAGACGTTTTTGACAAAAGAAGTTGTTTTTAAGAAATTTTTGCAATGCACACTTTTATGACGCTTTGTTAAGTTTTTTAGAAACAAAATAAACGTTTCAAAACGGAAAAGGAACAGTTAAATGGTGAAAACAGATCAATATAACAAGTCCTACTCGGACTTTGACAAGAGCGAGAACTTCAGCGTTTAAAGTCGAGTCAAAAACATTGAAAAAAGCTACTTCAAGAGCGAAACAAAAAATTCTTGAGAGACAAGTTATTCCAATTACAAAAAAGACAGAAAATTCGGTTAGTTTTGGGAAAACTGAAAACATTGAAGTTGAGGTGGAGTTGTTAAAGTTTTCCATCCCAATAAAAACCATTGGTCCTTAAACATGAGACGGGCTTCTTTCTCAAAGTCGAAGTCGGAGTTGAAGTGTTGATCAGTTTCTACCATGAATTGAACAAGAATTTTCTGGAAAACAATTCCGGATATAAGAGGGTTTAAGGAGCTTTCAGGATATTCGTAATTGAGAAATGTTGCCTGCGGCAGACACAGTCTTTTTGGAGAAAATTTCCCGATGTAAATGGCGACTTCTAACTGAGAGTAGATAAATAATGAAGCAGTGCTTCAGCTTGAGTGACCCTGCAGATGTATTCAGTTTCTGAAAAAAATTACGTTCCTAAACTGGGCGAGTAAACTATAGAGAAAGTCACGAGTTTTAAATAGCACGGCAAACACTTTAAACTTAAAGCATGAGTGCTACGCCATTATTATTGCCTCTTTGGTTCGATAATAGTATTGTGTCTAATTTTGATCTAAAGCTTTGATAAACAGCCATGACCCGCTAATCCCTGAATGTACGAATACATATTTCATTCCATGTGCCTTTATGCAACTTAGCAGACTGATTCAAACCGTCTGTTGAACTATGCCCAAATAAACTTGATTCAAAAACCACGCAATTGTAACAAAAACAGTCGTATTCTATATTTAAACTTAACAATAATAACATTCTCACAAAATACACTACAATTCACTTAAGCCCATCCATGACTCTGATGATGATGATGATGTGGCTCTTCTTGGATCAGCTTGATAATTTTGATTTCTGGAGCTGGTCCATGACCACCGTGACCATGTTCTTCGTGGGCATGAATCAACTTCACATGATGAAGCACTGGTGCTGGCGCTTCATGAGCATGAATAACCTTAATAATTTGAGGTGCGGCTTCAACATGATGATGGTGATGACCTTCATGAATCACTTTAACGATTGAAGGGCCTGCATCGTGGTGAACAATTGGTGCATGTTCCTCTTGGATCACCTCAACAACTGCAGGTCCTCCATGTCCACCGCCGCCATAGCCACCACCACCGCCCCAACCGCCGCCATAGCCCCCACCGCCGCCACCGCCACCGCCACCGCTAAAGAGGAATCCAGCATTAGCAGCAGCCACAAGACCAAAGAGACAAAGGAAAGTCTGAAACAAACCAATAAGTTAATCAATATGATAAATGTATTAAGAAAAGTATCTATAACCCTTTACCTTCATGATTGTAGTTTGTTTGCTTGAGAAGAGTCTGCTAAGTTTACCCACGGAAGGTTGTAAAAGAAATGATGTGACAACAAATTGGCTGAAGCTCTTTTTATACTCGATTTCGGCCCAAGATCGAATAGCCCAATAGATTCAACTAGTGAAAGTTTTTTGTGGGACATCCGAACTATTTCCGAAAGCAGAAAATAAATAATAATTAAACTTGCAAATAGACAAGACCTATTAAAAATAAATCTTTCAATTATGGGTGGATGGTGTAAGTTTAGTGTTGCTATCTTATGTATATGGGATACGAATAAAGACTTATGTAATGAATATATAAGTTTTCCGGTCAAGTATAGTGATATACATATACATTGTCAAAGTGGTTGACTTCTTGATAAATCGATCCTTGACTCAAATAACTTGGGGGCTTGTCAAGTCGTTGACTTAATGTTAATTCATGACAATAGGGTGATGATGAATCGTTTTGGCACTCATATGACTTTTGGCACGAGATATGAATTGTTAACATTTATTGATAAAACACATACATAAGTGTTTGAAGAAAATCGAGCTTCATAATTGATTGCTTTTATTCCGTGTACCAGGACTAATCCATTTTTTTGTGATTTTCAGTCTGGTGATCATTCATCACTTAATGCGTTAATCCAGGTATGTAAATTGGAGACTTACATAATTTCGTTTCGGATACATGTGGGAAATCAAAATCTATCTTCGTTCGCATTCGGCCCATTGAAAGCATTATCAGACTTTTACTTGAAACGTAATAGCTTCTGCATAATGATTTGAATCTGTTGCGCGAACACTGGTTAATACATATAAGAATTTATTCTGCTTAATTGAAGTACTTGTGACCTTGTGAGTGGCCGTGATGCACTGTCAAAACATTTTTTTTTCAGTGAAGTTGTCTAATAAAGAGCGTTATATTGAAAAAAATCATGAAAGTGAAGAGGGTGTTCTTCGCGAAGTGCACATTCACTTTTTGGCAGCGTTTTTGTTTGTTTTTTCGATAATATCCTTAAAAACCTTTGAAAACAAAATATGCTGGCAATGATGATTTAGTCAACGCCCGATGATGAAGCTACTGCTTCGAAACGCGTCGCAGCATTAACAAATAAACAAAAAAGTTGTGAAATTAAAATAGTAAAATGAAAAGATATTAAGGAAAATAAAAATATTAGTTTCAATTAATTATCACCTTTACAATTCTGGCAATGCCTTTCTTAAAAATTTGTCCATGTTTTTTTTCAGTAATTTGATTACGCTAAAGGGGTTTTACCGTAAATGTAACAGCACCCTTATTGTGCTATCAACACAGCGCAAGGATTTGTGTATAGCAACTAGCACCTAGCAATGGCATATTTCATTGCATGCTTTTCGGTGCCAATTGCTTTTGAGAAAGAAATAGCGAGATAGGAAAGAAGTGTTTTGGTGCAGTTGTATGGTTTTTCTCCACGGGTTTTGTCTAAGTTGCTTAGGGAGAACAAGTTTTACAAATACATATTCGAAATAAAGTAATGGTTTTGCGCTGGAGTACCTAGAGTGAATCACTATGAGTCAGTAGCGTAAACAAAGTGTCCGATAATTTTCCCAGTTTATTTACACAAAACCGCAGTATTATTTGCAACAAAGTTTTTTCGTTGTCACTTGAAGTGCTAACATCCCGAATAAACGTTAAAATAAGTGATACAATAGACTTAAAAACCTATATCATAAAATAAAGTTTCTTATTTGTTCGCCTTTATTCACTACGCACAATCAACAACAACATAGCGTTTATTCTCCGAGAGACAATGCTTCAAACAATTCAGCGAATATTGCGGACAAACTGTGGGTCAAAATGGAGAAAAAACTGCAAAAGTGGGGAGATGAATTCAAAAATGAACTTGTTGCAATGCTTGATGACAAACTTTCATCGTTGGAACAAAAGCTTGATGATAAAGTCAAACAGGTAACTCTTGAATTGGAACAGAAAATCTATGATGTCTCTGATAAGTGTAGTCGTCTTGAGCTGATTGCTAATGAGCTTGAAAGGGATAAACTCAAATCGAATGCGATCTTGTTCGGAGTCCCAACTCAGCCCGACGAAAATCTAAGTGGCGTCTACCATAAAATCTGCGACACGATTGGCACCATCCCGGAATGTTGACATTCGCCAATGACCGAGATAAACAAAACCTATTAAGAGCTGTTGCTGCTTATCGTAAGAGAAAGAGCTCTGCATTAAAGCTTTGTGACATTGGATTTAACTGTCAAAAAACTTTCATATCAACGAGAGCTTAACAAAACGCACATACCAACTACAACGACAAGCTCTTAAATTGAAAGAGCGTTCACTCAACTCCTCTTTCCACATGTTCAACTGAAGATTATATATACGCACTCCAACAAATCAATCTCCTACACTGATCAATTCAATCGAAGACCTGAGAAATGCGATTAGAACTGACTTTGACGGCCAAGGAAACAACGCAACATACGACTTACCAAATCTTTATATTATTACTAGCTGCACCCGCCCGGCTTTGCCCGTGCCCGAGAATTCTATTGGCCAATATGTTCGAGTAGACTTCCTTATTATTGTCTATATATGTTGGCGTATGTTGCTGCGCCTAAAAACAGAAGACCGATTTTGGCCAAACTTCACAGAAACACTCTCAGGCCAATACCGAAGATTGCCTGATTTGAGCTCAACCGGTGAAAGGGACTGCACGTTTTTCTCCGCATGGCTTAGGCCACTCACACACCTTCGTTGTTCCGCTTAGGGTAGGTGCTTGCTGTCTGGCAGGCGCCTATGTCAGCTTACTTAAGCGAATCAAACAAAAAAGCGAAAGTAAAAAACTTCGATAGAATCACTTTTCATTCACTTTCACACCGATTGTTATCAATGTGCAATGTATCAAAAGCAACTTTCCGATGTCCGATTCACAAAAGAAAATTCAAAAAAAATCAATAAGAGTTAGGTATTTGAATAAAACTTTGAACAAACGATATCTCAAGAATGAAAGTGCACACAAACACCACAATAGGCTTGAAACGTTAGTGTGGTCTCCCTCTTTCATATGCGCGTTCGGATAACAAAATAGGTGACGTCTGTATGATTTTTTTTATATGTGCGGTCTCTGTACTGCATCGGAATTTACACGCATACGCGCATATGCTTGTGTACTCACTCAAATGCCCATAATTCACACACCGATGCAGATACAGACATCGCACATAGAAAACATCCTTTGTACAGACGTCACCTTTCATGGAAAAAAAATTTATTGGCATCGGTTAACGCGTTTAGCCAAACACCGGCAACAAACTCAAATATGGATTGATTTTTATATATATAGATTATTTTCTTTGTTCCTTTTTCTATTTTTTGTGTGTAATTTTTGATTTTTTCTTTTTTTTTACCCTATGCTAAGGGTATATTAATATTGCCCGTAGACCCCTAAAAGTTACTATATTTATGATCAGCATCGATAGTAATGTCGATCTAGCCATGTCCGTCCGTCCGTCCGTCGGCAAAAATTAGGCCTTTAAACTGGACCTAGAGAGCTGAAATTTTAACCATATACTTTCTAGGGTCCCGAAATAATCAAGTTTACGAATTTTTGAAATCCGCATACAGACACGCCCACAAACTCAAAAAAACAAATTTTTGGAAAAAATCGAATTTTGAGCTAGAAAGCTGAAACTTTGTATATATGACTCCTAAAACTGCTCGGGATAATTTTTTTTCAAAATCCGCCCACTGCCCACAAATAAATAAAACAATTTTTTTGAAAATCCAAAGTTTGAGCTAGGGAGCTGAAATTTATTATATATACTCTCTATGGGCCCTTTATGCTCATGTGTAAATATTTTCAAAATCCGCCCACTGACACGCCCACAATTTTTTTTTTTTTTTTTTTTGAAAATTCAAAGTTTGAGCTAGGGAGCTGAAATTTATAATATATGCTCTATAGAGGCCCTTTATGCTCATGTGTTAGTTTTTTTTAAATCCGCCTACTGACTCGCCCACAATTAAATAAAACAATTTTATTGAAACACCCAAGTTTGAGCTAGGGAGGGTTTTTTTTGATAAAATCCTTTAAATGTTATATAACAAAATATGTAAAGCGTTCTTAACAATTCAACCATACTTAGACTTTTGTCACGCCCACTTATGAGGGATAGGAATAAAAATAGGGTATCCAACAGTTCGCCCAAGTGGACTATAGCCCGTCCCTGTGTTTTTCTATTGCTTTGTATTTTTAATTTTCTCTTTAAACTTTGTTGACTCTTTTGTTGTACGAGAATTGGCAAGTGTCTTGATACTTATCCGACGGCTCCTGTTTTTTAATTTGAAATCTCTGGGTTCGATTTTTCTTCCTTGATCCACAAAATGTCTTTGGTAGTTAACAACAATGGTAGCAGAATGAATGAAAATTTGCACACCCTAATAAACATTTTGTGCAAACAGCGACATTTGTCATATCAATGCGCAGAGTCTTGTTAACATAGACGAGTTAAGGCATGTATTTGAGAATAGCGGAGTTGATGTTGTCTGTGTATCCAAGACTTGGTTTAATCCAAACGCCAAGAATGAATGTTTTTCAATTAAAGGATTTAAGCTTTTTCGCGCCGATCGTTATGGGCGAATTGGTGGGGGAGCAGCTATTTATCTGAGACACGAAATTAAGTGTAGTGTTGTGCTGCGTTCAGAAGAGAATAGCGCGGTACAATATGTTTTTATTGAAATAGGGAACGGCGAAAATAAATGTGTTATTGGATCTACGTATATGCCACCAAGTATTGCTGACTATCAAATAGTGGAAAATCTCATTAATGAGGTTTCCCACCTCGCCCAAAAACTTATAGTCTGTGGAGATCTTAATATAAATCTTCTAAGTTACTCTTAAAGCCACCTCCTCAGGGATGCTATGAATGCCGCAAACCTTATATTTGTAAACCTAACAGAAGCAACGCATTTCATGCCTAATAAGATTCCATCACTCTTGGATGTTTTTTTGCTCAGTGACCCAAACTTATTGAAATTTTATAGCCAATTGTTAGCACCGGCCTTCTCTTTTCATGATCTCTTATTTACTACCATTGATTTTGCTTCAGGTAACAACAACACTCAGTGTAGTTTTAAATACCGAAACACAGACCTCCAAAACTTGTTCCTTGAATGCGATAACCTTGCGTGGCGTGACATTTACGTAAAACCTAATGTTGACGATCACCTTCACATCTTTAACGAAAATATTTCTTACTTATTTAATAAATATGTTCCAATTAGAACGAAATTTGTGAGAAACGCCGAGTGCCCTTGGATGTCAGCTGATATTATTAGTGCGATATCCTTACGCGATAGACTTTTTCGACGATGGAGAAGATTTGAATGCACTGATATGCTCAATGCATTCAAGAGAGCCAGAAACCGAGTTACTTGTATGATAAGACCCGCGAAATACCTCCACTATCTACACAAATTTGATTTAAACCGCTCCTCTAAATACTTGTGGAAACAACTGAAAGACCTTGGGCTTGGAAAAAAATCCCCCGCTCTCAATGACGACATTAATATTGATGAAATAAATACAAGATTTGTCAACCTCAACCTGGCCACGCAAAACTGCTTCTCGTCCTCACATATGTTTACACCGAATCATTATCAAAGTGCCTTTTCACTTTCTGCAGTAGATACATTAACTGTTGGCAATGCAATCTTCTCAATAAAGTCAAAGTGTGTTGGGTTACATAATATTCATCCCGATTTTATAAAAATTCTGATTCCTAAAATACTCCAGTATATTACATAATTATATTTTCAATTACATCCTAACTGTCTCTATTTATCTTATTTAAGATAGTTCCTGTACCGAAGAGCTCAAGAAGTAAGAATGATTATCTTCCAATTGCCATTCCGTCTTATCTATCAAAAGTCTTTGAGGATAACTCAGCAAACAAATCAAGGAGTATGTTGATAGCTTAAATTTATTAAGCCCTTTTCAATCTGGCTTTAGATCTAGCCACAGTTGCATAACGGCCTTATTGAAGGTATCGGATGATATTCGCCTAGCCATTGATGATAACAAATTAACACTACTCACACTGTTAGACTTCTCAAAGGTCTTTCATTCCGTTGATCCGAATATCCTATGTCAGAAGCTATCCCGGGTGTTTAATTTCTCTTACAGTGGAACTAAATTGATTTTCTGTTATTTAAATGATCGCGTTCAGGCCGTTTCATGCAATGACAGTCCTTCCTCCTTTCTACCTGTAAGAAGGGAGGTACCGCAAGGTTCTATTCTTGGACTTTTACTTTTTTCTTTATTTATAAACGACCTGCCATCTATTATTAAATATAGCAATTTCCACATTTATGCTGACGATGTCCAGCTGATAGATAGATAGATAGATTCTTTATTTTTTCATCATAAAGTTTACAAATTGGTATACTTAAGAATAAGGACATGGCAATACTGCCGTCTGCCTGAGATGACATTTCATAATATGATTTAAAAATAAAAGAAATAATAAAAAGCAAAAATTTTAAAATATAAAGAAAAGGAAAAAAGAAAAAAAAAAGAAAAAATGTTTAACAAAAGATATGAAGAAATATTACTATATAAAACAATGCTATCAATTTTAACGTGATTTGAAACACAAAATATTATACAATTTGGTTAATTTGATTAGCTGTTTATACAAAATTTTATCAATTTTAACATGATTTGAAACCCAAGATAATACACAATTTGGTTAGAAATAGCTGTTTATACAATATTATCAATTTTAACGTGATTTGAAACACAAAAGAGATATTATCAAATTTAGTATGATCAGAAACAAAACAATAAATAGTTAGGTATAAAATTTTGGTCAAAACTGCAATAATGTCCAGCTGTATCTTGATTTTCCCATAGGTCTGGCTGAAAATGAACGAGGAACTGGAATCGATAGTAAGGTGGTCAATGCAAAACCAGCTGGCGTTGAATCCTGCTAAAACAAAATGTTTACCAATTGGAAGGCAGCAACCCAATTTTGCTGACTTCCCTCCCATTTTGTTAAATGGGTCACAGGTTGAAATGGTGTCGAAGATTAAAAATCTGGGAATAATATGTAACAGCACTCTATCCCGGAGTGACCACATTAATAGTGTTATTGCAAATATATATGGTTCACTTCGCGGTCTATCTAACTCTAGGCTTTTCTTTCCTGCAAGACTGGTCAAAGCGTTAGTTGTGCCGATTCTGAGCTATAATTCAGATCTTTATTAAATAGCCTTGTTCAGTTTTTAAGAAATAAAAAGTTTAGATGGATACTTATTTACAAATACAAATTCCAAAGAACAAAAATAGAAAATGAAATATAATAAAAATAAAGTAAGAAATAAAAGCAAAAGAAAATTGCGAAATTTTTGCCGATTTAGACTCTGTATCGCTGCGTAAATTGCCATTAGCACTTAACGCTGTTACCAGGTTCGTCTTTGGCCTCGGCAGGTTTGGTCATATATCCGGATACTCGCGACAAATTCTCGGATGCAACCTACAGTATTTTCTTCGTTTCAAATTCATCGCCTTACTTGTCAAAATTATAAAAGGAATAACCCCAAATTATTTGTGTGATAAGTTAACATTCCCGCAGTCAGCGCGAGGTACGACCTTAAGACCTAGTACGTACACCTGCCTGACAACGCGTCGTCAATTTTTCATTCATTCCGTAAACCTTTGGAATCGTCTCCCTCTATCATTAAGAAACCAAATTGAACATATGCAGTTTCTACCAGTCGTTTTCTCCTTTTTATCGCAGGATAATTCTCAGATGTAATGCTTTATATATAGTTAAATTAAATTATAATGTTCACTTTTATTTTTATTTTTGTTTTTTTCTTGGCAATTTAACTTAATATATAATTAAAATAAAACTCCTATAATTGTCTCTAAACATGTAACATTTACAATTATACATAATACCTGTACTTTTTTAAGAATTTATTCTCCTTGTACAGCGATGCAATTAAATAAATAAATACTAAATACTAAAAAATACTAAATACTTGAACGCACGACCTTCCAATCACTAAGCGAACACACTACTACTGCACCGTTGCCACCCGCATGCAGAATTTAACGCCACATCCACTATTTGGGAATTTTAACGACACCATTGTTTTTCCGATTAGGTCATGAAAAAAGGAAAATACATAAATAACATAATTTACAGACAATCTGCTTCGTTTCAACTCGCCCCAACAAAGTTGTTTACCACGCCTAGTTTTAGGTACCATGAACTAAGCCATAATGGCGTTAATTCACTTTCAAATGCGAATTAACCAACCACAATTAATCCACTTATGGCCTAAATTCGCTTTCAAATGAGAACTTAAGCCATCACTTAAATATGAACTAACGCTAATGGTGTTAATTCATATTCTAATGTGAACTAATGCTATTAAATGTTTTTGAACTCCAAAAATGTGTTTCTTATATCAACATGTATATAAAATACGAGTATATGGCGTATAAATAGTTTTGGCAAGTTACTGCCCTCTACATATTTTCGATACTAAGGGCCAGTTTCAAGACTAGCTGATAAAGTCTCGGATAGCCTATCCGGAACTTATCTGTCAGCTAAACATGAACTTTTGGTTTCAAAGGTTTCGCATAGATATACTCTCGGATAGCCTATCGGCCGGTTCAAGTGGCTGTTAAATCCTTTATCCGGAAGATAAACAAAATATTTATTTGAAGTGATTGGAAAAAATATAGTTTCAGGGTATTCTTTCGTTGACCGTAGACAGCTGTCACAAGTGCCCTAACATGGATTTGTTTGTATTTTTAGAAGACGAATTAGAAGAATATTAAGTGTTTCACCCAAAGCCAAATTATTTTGAAACACTCGACGATGAAGATTTCAGAATTCGATTCCGGTTTACCAAAACTGCTGTAAAAAATATCCTTACATTACTAGAAAGTGATATAAAAACTTCAATTGACTAGTAATAATAATAATAATATTTTGTTAGGGTATATTACACTGCGACCTATTGGTCTATTGTGTCCCCTTGCTTGTGCCTCGGAGAGGTTCGTGCCCTCTTTCAGAGCCTCTCTAGATACTTCTTTGTAAAGCATGTCGAGGTATTGCTCTGGTTTATCCTTGGCAGGTCACTCTCCCTAGATCACAGCGTCCAGTCCAGTTTCTTTGATGAATCTGAGAATGAGCTGTGGGTCCATGGTTTGTATGTCCTTGTCTGTTATTTGGTGCCTGCCCAAATATTTCATCCTTTTGTGGGCCAGTGCCCCACAGGATTCCAGTATGTGGTCTGGAGATTCGGCGGTTTCACTGCAGAATCTGTAGAGCCCATCCTCCGATATGCGCATTTTCCTTAGGTGCTTCTTGAGTCTGCAGTGCCCCATGAGGAGGCCTGTTAGGATTCTTAGGTTGTTTTTGTTAAGGCCGATACAAGCTTTGAATCTCTTTTGGTTGTAATTTCCTAAGAGTTTCTTTGCTTGCCTCAGACCTTGGAGGTTGAGAAAGGCTGTTGCCCTTGTTTCTTCCTCCAGTCTCCTGAACTCTTCGCGTATAGTGTGTTCTCCTATCCCGCAGAATGGTTCAGGTCCTGTGAAGGGTTCCTCTGCCCCTTTTCTTTCCAGAGAGTCCGCTGCCTCATTGCCTGTAATGCCAACATGGCCAGGTACCCAGCAGAAGGAAATTCTGTTATTCTTGCCTAGTCTATTCAGTCCGTGTAGGCATTCCCACACGAGTTTTGATTTGATAACGTAGGCGTCAAGAGCTTTGGCTGCTTGGCTGTCAGACATTATTGCTATGTTGCAATTCCTGTAGTTTTTCTCGAGGTTGATTCGAACGCACCTGTCTATGGCACATATTTCTGCCTTGAAGATGCTGGTACATTTGCCCATGGATTTGTACTGCTTAGTTCCTGGCCCAAACACTCCTGCACCAGTTCCCTCCTCGGTCCTCGAGCCGTCCGTGTACCACTTTGTTGTGTGGTTGCTCAGTCCATAAGTTGTGGATTCATTGCTCCAGTTCTCCTTATTGCTGAGCTTTGTCTGGAAATTCTTTTCGAAGTTGAATTTCCTGATGCTATCGTCCCTAGGTATGCCAAGAAGTGTTAGTTTTTTGAGTAAGTCACCGTGTTCTTTCGAACCGATGCATTTCCCTCTCCCAATTCCCTCCTTTGCCATCCTAAGGATTGTTTTGTCTGCCTCGTTCATCACCATGATGTGTAGAGGTGTCAGTTCCAATAACACCTCCATGGCTGCGGTTGGGCAGCTACGCATTGCTCTGGTAATGCACAGGCACGCCAGTCTTTGCACTTTGCCGAGTATTTCTCGTGTTGTGACTAGACTGGTTCGTTTCGCCCATGCTACCGCTCCGTATGTGATCATTGGTCTCACGATTGCAGTGTACATCCATCGCAGGATATTTGGACTGCATCCCCATGCCTTCCCCGCTAGGCTCCTACATATCATGAGAGCGCGGGTGGCCTTCTTGGATATCTCCTCTGTATGTTTTCGCCAGAGGAGTTTACTATCTAGATGGAGTCCTAGATATTTTACTTCTTTGACTGGTATCAGTGTCGTGCCTGATAGGCTAATGTCCTTAAGTCTTTGAAGTTGTCTCCTTGTGAATGGTACTATCGTTGTTTTCGCCGGGTTGATGTTAAGTCCGACAGTATGGCACCATTCTTTGGTTACTTTAAGCCCCCTTTGTATAATGTCCCCAAGGGTTTCTTCGAACTTGCCCCTGGCAATCAATACAATGCCATCAGCGTACGCCTGACAGTTGATGCCAAGGTTGGTTAATTTTTCCAGCAGTTCGTCTACAACTAGGCTCCACATTAAGGGTGATAGTACCCCTCCCTGTGGACATCCTCTTGTTGTGTTCACTCTGATGGTTCCAGATGATGTTTGAGTCTCTGCTGATTTAGTGCTCAGCAGCTCGCACATCCATTTGGATGCTGTACTGTTGACTCCGTTCCTATCCAGGGATCGTTTAATCGCCTCATACGAGGTGTTATCAAATGCTCCCTCTATGTCTAGGAAAGCGCACAGTACTATTTCTTTTGCTTCCAAAGCACTTTGAATTATCTCCGTCAGCTGATATAGGGCGGTCTCTGTTGATCTGCCCGCTCTGTATGCATGCTGACGATGATGTAAGGGGATGTATTCAGTACATCTTCCCTTAAATAATTGTCCACAACCTTTTCTTTCATCTTCAGAAGAATTGACGTAAGGCTGAGACCCCACACAGCCAAAATCGTACAGACCGATTTTGGCTGTGTGGGGTCTTTTTTCCCCGCTTTTGGTATAAACACAACCCTTGCTCGTCTCCATTGCATTGGTATGTGGCCCAAGGCAATACTGCTCCTCCTTATTTTTAGCAGGTGTGGTATTAGTACATCTTGCCCTTCTTGTAGTAGGGCGGGTATATTGTCATACACTCCGGCAGTTTTAAAAGGCTGAAAGGAATTTATTGCCCATTTAAGTCGTCCCTCAGAACAGATGGTAGATGTTATTTCCCAGTCTTCCCTCCAAGGTCTGATTGAAGTGGTATTGATTCCTAGCTCAGTACTAGGCGAGCTGACAGGAAAGTAAGTTTCTAGTAGCAATAGTGCCCATTGATCCTCATCTTCCGTGAACTCGCCATCTAGTTTCCTCAGAGACATCGGCACTCCTCCTGACTTCGCAAGAGCTTTGTGTAGCCTTGCCGCAGTAGAAGTGCTGGTGATTGTCTCACAGAATTTCCTGAAGCTATTTCTTTTAGCTTTTCTGGTTTCCTTATTATATGTAGTAAGGGCCATTTGGTAGCTTTGCCATTCTCCGCTGCGCTTTGCTTTATTGAAAAGCTTCCGCACCTCGGATCTTAGTTTTGACAAGTTATTGATCCGCCATGGTCTATTTTCTTTCCCGTTCTCTACTTAAAGGACAGTTTTCTTCGAACGCAGTGATGATGGCGTTTGTTACGCTTTCCACTGCGCTCTCTAGCTGTAGGGGGTGGCCCGGAGCCTTCCTCAAAGCAAGGCGCCCCAGATTGCTCTCTAGAGCATTTCTGTAAGTCTCCCATTTGGTTTTCCTAGGGTTCCTTACTGGATTTCTCGTGATACTTGTGCTGTCCAGGTCGAACACTATTATTCGATGGTCCGACAATGACGGCTCACTAGATACTCTCCAGTTGCTAATTAGTTTACTTACGCTGGGGCTACCAAGCGTGAGGTCGAGTACCTCCTCCCTGACCCTAGTTACAAAAGTGGGGGTATTTCACTGAGGGAAAATCCACAACCCGAATTTAAGTACTTTTTATATTAACTTAAGAAAACACACATTATTATTACAAAATGATTACATTAATATTGATTTGCTTTAATTCAATCAAAACTCAAAACCCTTTTAATTTAAAAAACTGCGAAGTTAAAGTAACGCAGTGATTCTAACTCTAAGCACGTATAGGTTTAATGTAAGGAATAAAAGTGTAACAAACAGATCAACTTTTCGTCATGTATTTCATATTCGATTTAAGGATTTCGGAGTTAATATTACTGCTACACTCTTTCATGCTAACTCAGTCTAAGAATGCGCAGAGTAAAAATAAGGAACAAGGAATTTATTTCTTGCCCATAAATTACAGTTACTGCGATTGAGTTTTCTACTGATTCTCGTGTATTAGCAGATGCGTATAGTTAATATACTTTTGTTTACTCGATTGGTTCTCCTTATTACAACCACGTTCTTATCTTATGAATGAAGAGGATAGAAATAACATTGTGTGTTATCAAAGTTTCTCCGTTTAAGTGTAAGTTAAGAGTGTGTTGAATTGAAACAAGTATGCAATTTTAACAATTAAGGATAAAACGTGTTGATTGTTGTACTTCAACTGCATTCGATCTCTACAGCTCATTCTGCCTTTGTTTGTGTAGCATTCGTGTCGCGTCGGTCTTTGTCCTTGTATAAAAATGGCTATTAATGATTTCTCTGAGTCCAGTGATTTACTGTATGTTCTCAAAGATTGTGGTGACAAAAATGAAGAAGAAGGCAATGCAAAACTTTTAGATCTTCTAAAAGAATTAGATATTGTAGATATCTATTAATATTTACTGTGTAAGTTAATTTCTGATCTTTTTTTGTAAATACAGTGCTCTCTCGATTTTCACAAAAATTTATATTTGCAACCCTTGACTTAGTAAGTTGTCTAGACGCACTGCCTTTACTACGACGAGTCTTTGTATATTGCGTATAGTGTTTTGATATCCTGTTCGAATAATACATCTATTTCGATTGTCGCAAAGGATTAGTGGCAGAAATCAAGAGCGCACAAAGTATCATAGAAAAATGTATGTATGCTGCATTATGCAATTAATATATATTACTTTAGCTGGAAATATCACATACCGAAGTCTTCCATATTTATGTAAAGACGACCTCTTTGTTATTCCACACGCGGGATTAAGGGCTGAATTTCGGCAAAAGTTTTTTTTGTGGAAGAAAAATATCGTAAGTACCTGCATTTTTCTAAGCAGATAAAGAAATAATTTTACTCCTTTTTAGCACAATATTGACGACGAAACAATTTCAAATTCATCAAATGTGTGCCTGGTTGAATAAAAAAGAAGAAAAAAAGATTCTGATAAAGACCAGGAGTGTAGTTCCAACAGAAAGTGTCAGTCAAGCAGCCCTTCCTGTTGTTGTTTGGTAAGTTCTTGCAAATCTTACAATTCAAGATACGAGTAGTCTTGGTCTTTTCTAATGACTATTATTACAGAATCCATACTTCATCCGTAGTCCATACTAATATTATAAATACAAAAGTAACTAAACAAATTTTTATGAATCGCCGGCGAAACTAAGTAAAATATATTTGTTAAAGACTCATAAAAGAAATAATAAAGTGTAATCACTGAATCTTTATAAAATTGAATGAAATATTTTGACAAATATATTTCACTGAGTACTGCCTATTACTATGTATTTCGATTATTATAAAGTATTTCCTCTTTCTAAGGATGTACTAAATTTGCTGCAAAACAACGTAAAGGGTAAAGGCCTGCTAGAATGTTATAAAGTACAACAAAATCTTAAATACAACCAAAGAGATGATACGAGTATCATTACTATTATTTTGGAAACAGTATTTTGCAGTAAGCTGCAATTGAATCCTTCGAATTTTGAAGATTTGGTGCAACAGGTGGTTCGAATTTTTCCATCTGAGGCTAGTTGCGAGGTAAGGAAATACATTGAATATATTGTTGAATAATGTTATTTATATAAAAAAAAAACAAAATTGAAATTTTAAAAATACTAAAAAGCTTGCAAATTAGAATGAAAATTTAATGAAATTTGTTTGGTGATGCAAGGTAAATAATTTAAAAAATAAATATTTTGTTTCTTATGTTAAATTATATTTGAAAAATTAGAAAATGTATTCATTGTAAATAAAATGCACACAATTATTTTCATAGGAATATTATAAAAAGTTCAATTAAGTTTGCTAAGATATTGAAAAAATATGAAAATGGGTTTGACCCAGAACTCATAGTTCCCGAACATAATTTTGAAGACTTCAGCCAAAAAGAGTTCGTATTTAAAATTGAAACCCTTCCAAATAATATAAATTTAACAAAATTTAAAACGGCGGCAAAAATAATTCACAAAAACACATTGTATAAAGTAAATTTTGTATTGGCAATTCAAAATCACGATTTGTATTCCTTGTTTAAAATTGTACGCTTTATTTTTGGCGAGGACGAAGAGCTATATATACTTTGTCAAGAATTACAAATTATTAAATATGATAAGCATTTCCATTCATTTCAAGTCGGCAGTTGTATCGAAAATTTTTGTTTCAAAAATATCAAAAAATTTAATAGCATGCCCATGCATTTACATATATTCAATAAATAATGGACTTTTATATAGCGTATTTAAAAATGTATGAAATATGTTTCTGTTTTTGAACTACTTTTTTCAGCGTTTTGTATATTTTTTTTTATGAATTGTTGTGTTAAAAAAAATTTATATGAATTAAAAAAATAAATTTGTTTGTAAAACTAACTGTCGTTTTTTTTTAAAATTCCCATAGAACGTTCATTTATGACAGGTCAGTTTTAAGAACGTGCTTCTTCAATCAATAATGCTCACTAACCGTAATAAGGAATATAATTACTAACTTGAGAATGACAGATTGACCAATCTAACATTGATTAGACTTAAACTGAGAAAAAGCGTTCTAAAATCAATAGTTAATAATAATCAGAATCAGAGTCAACTTAAGAGCGCCTAGTTAATTAGTGCAACAATGTATATACTTAAATTAATCACAGCGTTCTTAATTCAGTAATACTGCGCTTTAATAATAAGCATTTTTTTATCAATTTAAGAACGTGGTGCTACTTAAAAAAATGCTTAAATTAACCATGTGAATTCTTGAAGTAAAAACGGCGAATTACTAGTTTCAGACCGACGTGCTTGATTTAAGCACAGATCGGATAGCGATGAATATAAGTTGAAATATGGTCAATTTAAGCGTGTTTTTGCTTACTATTACTCTATTTTTCTCTGAGTGTTCCTACGTTTATAATATCAAGTGACGAACTCATAATAAATTCTAGTAGGTACTCACCCCTGATGTTGGTGTCGGTGCTCCTCCATATGATGTTGTGGGCATTTGCATCGCACCCTATGAGGAGCGGCATGCGGAGCTTGTTGCAATGCTCCACCAGTCGCTGCATTTGGGATGATACTCATCCCCTGCACAATACGCCGACGCGATGACGATGGTGCGGTGACATCCTTCAACGTCCAGATGTACCTGTATTGGCACCAGATCTCGTGTCGCGTATTCTGAAAGTAGAATAAATTTATATTTATTGTCTATTAGAATGCAAGCTCTCGGTTTCTCGGCCCGAGTTTCCCATATTACCTTTGCATCCTTGCTCGCCAATCCTCTGACTTGTCCTTTCAGGATCCATGGCTCCTGGATCAGTACTAGCCCTAGGCTTTGGCAGGTAAATATCCTAGATATAGTCGCCGAGGCGGCTATAGCATGGTGGATGTTTACCTGCGTTAGTTTGATTTTTCTGTTTGCGGGGTTCATCGAGCTATTGCTCGGGCGGGGCAATTGCCGCGTCCTCCTTCAGCAACGAATCTTCCTCCTCCTGGGTGATTTCCTGGAAGAGGTCGATGACCGTGTTGTCCATTTCCCCATCAGAGATCATGCTCTCCGAGATGGTCATAGACTCCTCGGTCTCCTCAGGAGCCTGCTCCGCCGATTGGACAACGGAAGAAGGTGCTTTAATCTTCGGAGGAGCAGTATGCTCTACCTCGGACTGCGCGCTCTGCGATTTCAGATTCGATGCTAACTGGGCTGTTTGTCCAGAGATCTCGTCCGACCTCTTGAGTCCGCACACCGCAACCCTGCCGAATCGGTAGCTCAGGGATACTTTTTGGGATTTTATGGCGTCGAAGGATTCTCGGTCGATGCCAAGAGCCAGTACCTGCCCTGTTCCCTCTTTTCGACAGTTGAGAACCTTCCACGCCTGGACGTTAAGTCCCACATTCTGTGCTTCCAGCAGTGCCAAGGAGGTTTTAGCTTCTCGTTCTGCACTGCGTGGAAGGAAGGTCGTTATGGAGTAGGACCGTGGTATAGCAGTCCCACTGCATGCCATGAGGCATTTCCCCTTCCATTTCCCCAGCTTTGGGGCTACAGTTTTTAGCCACTCCACCACAATGGCGTCTTCAAGTGCCGTGAGGTCTGGGTTGCTGAGGATCTCCTGCGGATATTTCACCGGGAGAACAGCAACCTGCTCAGCAATCGCACTTGTGTCGTGTCTACCGCTAGCCGGGAAGGTTTTCACCGCCGTAGCATAGCTTCGACCGACCACGGTGGCGTTCGCTTTTGCAGGCTTTCCCGTGGCCCTCTCGGTACCTTCATCCACCTTCTGCTTTTTGGCTTTAGGGTAAGGCGAGGAGGGTTTGACACAAAAATGATGATACGTCATTTTGAACCAAAATTTAGCGCACCGTTAAAAATGTCGGGGTATAAAACTTTCCTTATATATTTGACTTTAAAGTGGTGTATATTCCAATTGTGTAATCTAAAGGGTTCTCATGATGTGGAGCGAAAAAGAAATATAGTAAAAGTGTCAAATCCTCCCACTTTATAGGAGGATTTGACATTGCCTTAGGAGGTTTTGACAATAGGTAGGAGAATTTGCCAATCTACGAACTTTCATTTAAAAACGTAACACAAAGATAGTTTTATTTTGAACAAATTAACAAAATATACAGAATAGTTCATAAATTAAGTTGTAATAAGTTATTATAAATTAAACTTCAAAAATAAATATTAATTTAGCGAATATCAAGACTAGCAAAATCTACGTTAAATTTAAGTTTCTCCTTGGATTTGGAGGTTCCAGGCATTTGCACAGGTCTTGGAAGTTTTGCTACTAAGTCCGTTGAAAGTGCAAGCTTAACGTCTTCCACTAAAGGCTCACAAAAAACATTTGATTTATTTTGTCTCCTGAAATATTTAATTGTGTACGGTAAAGGGGTATTCTCTGCATCGAATACCAGTCCAACGTAATAGAACTCCTTTTTATTTCCAAATTGTATGAGAACATAATCTCCGGGGCGAGCGACGATGTTTTTGTTTAATTTTAGTCCTTCCAGTTCCTCGTCGTCGCTGCTTTGCCATCGTAATGAAGTGTCCGAATCTCTGACGCAGTTGTTGGAGTTTTAATTTTGCGGCTTATATCGTTCAATGCTTGTTTGAGGGCTTCCTCATCTAGGATCCTTTCAGGGTGTTTCCTTTTATAAATATTTGGCATATTTGGCTATATAAAGTAATTATTTAATAAACATTGATTAAAAAATAAATAATGGTCTGTAAAAGAAACGATTAGGAGGATTTGACAAATTGTCAAATCCTCCGTATTCTAAGTTGTTAAATCCTCCTTTGATCGCACTTTAACTTTATATTTCAACTTACCAAAATTTTGCAGTATTTTCAATAAACACTGTTGTTATATTTAAAATGTATGTTTTAATAGTCACAATCACTAAAGTTTAAAAAACAAAAATTGGTATTTACACGTAGTTTCCCAACAAAGAAAATATACAAAATTACAAATAATAGTCGACCAAAAACAAAAACACGTGCGTTGGGCTGTAAGGCGGAGGTACAAGTGATGTTTTCATTTGTGCTACTCATAACATAGCAGGCACCGCAAATTCGGATTTTTGCTCTCCTTAGGGTTAAGTGTGGCCTTATATTTGAAAATGACAAAGCCTCCTTTTGTCAAATCCTCCTCGCTCTACCCTACTTGTTGTGGGGGGGGGGGGGGGGGGTGATGTTGTTATTCCCCCTTTTCCCCGTCGCCACTTCTGTACTTTCGGGCTTGACCCGATGCTCCTCAACCCTCCTTTTGGCTTCCTCAGGCCCGAAGCCTTTATTGAGGTAGCGGAGTTACCATTTAGTGCCAGCACCACTAAGTCCCCTTCGCAGAGGGTCGTCCCTCGCACCTGGTTTCCCAGGTGGAGGTAAGGCTGGCTTAGTCCTCTTCCTTCCGGTATTGTTCCCGGGGGGTTCAGGGGCTGGTACTTGAGCTATGCTCGTTCCCGCTGCCCTAGTTCCCTCCATTAATACTTTCCCGGACAGGGAGGGGATTAGGATTTGGCTCCCATCCCCATCTTCCCATCCCCATCTTCCCGGGCCTTTTGGCACCCCCGTGGCTTGTCGTGAGGTGACAATGGTTCTTTGACTGGTGCTGGGTTGCACCAGTTTAGAGCCTCCCTCTCGACTTGTTCCGGGTCTATCATGTTCCAGGCGGTCGTCATGGATGTCCTGCTCCATCCGACCAATGACTTCGTCTGCGGTCTGTCCCCGCATTCTGCTGAGTCTGTTTTTTGTTTGTTTGTTTTGTTTCTTTATATTTGGCATATCTCACGAGTAGCGCGGGAAAGACGGTCAACCACGCCAGAGCCCCGCATTAACGTGGTAAGGCCATGGTTACTCTTTGAGGTGGCCCGGTATCAGAGAGGCTCCGCAAAAATACAGCCGGATACCCCTGGCTGCAAACCATCCAATAAGCACGGGTCGCATGCCACTCTGGATTAGGGGTGGCTGGACGTTGAGTCCTGGCCAGTTCTTGGTTGGCGCTCATCAATCGTCCTGTCTGCCATGGGTGGCCCTTAGACAGCATAGCCCGTTGAATCTTTGCACCGCAAGCCTCCGCACCGGTACCATCGAATGCAATGATGGTACACACGTCAAGGTGACTCACCATCGCGAGAGGAATTGACTAGTAAGTAGAACACCAAATATGACATTTACTTATTTACCATTGCCTATTGGATTACATTTCCACCAATGTAACGATTACTTATAACTCTCCGATATTTTGCAACTGGGACATTTTAAATTGTATGTAACGACTTCGGAGTAAGCAAAGCCACTGCTTGCAGGATCATAAACATGGTCTCAGAAGCAATAGCTAAATTAAGACCTTTGTATTTTAAATTCCCATTAGATACAGAAGACATAACACAAAGTTTTTATAGAATTGCAAAATTTTCCCAGGGTTGTTGGAGTCATTCAATGTACTCACCTTAACATTAAATCACCAGGTAAGTACCTTCAAGAATAGTAGGTACCAGAAATTATAATTATTTTCACTTGTTGGCAGGAGGAGAAACTGCCGAATTGTAAAGAGACCGGAAAGGGAATTTCTCAGAATGTTCAAACAGCAGTGGACTCAAAATTAAGAATCATATAGTTGCAAGACGGATCATGCCATGATCAAACTATTTTTAATGATTGACGTATTAAACAAAGATTAATTGATAGAGAATTTGAAAATAACTTGATTCTGGGAGATAAAGGGTATGAAAACACAATTTTTTTGTCAACCGAGACCTGGTGAGCACTTGTATAACGAGTCACAAATCAGAACGAGGAATGTAGTAGGAAGATCATATGACGTATGGAAGAGTAGATTTCCAGTTTTTCGAAAGAACAAGCAATTATTGTTGCATGTGCTGTGCTCTACAATATAGCCACAGACATGGGTGAAGAAAGTTATGACTATAGTATGCCAGATGATACTAATGAAACTTATGACGTTAGTAATAGTTTATTAAGAGATAGTAGTCAAAATATTGTAAGAAATTCTGTGATTAACTATTTTTCGTCTCTGCTAGAATTAAATTTGTTTGTGCCTTTTTAAAAAAATAAATAAATTTGTTCTTATTTAACCATAACTTAAATGAATGAATAGAGTAAAGCGTGTTTGTGAAAGAAATATTTTATTCACTTTTCTCATAAACCTTTTTCCAACAATTTTAAGAAGAAGATGTTGTTTTTTTAATTCATACATAGCTAGTGTCCTTGTGTTCCAACTCCTTTTCTAAAATCTTTCTTTGTATACATTTTTGCTCCAGCTCCTCTGTTAAAATTCTTTTTTTTGGATTTTTGCTTGCTTTTAAAGGAATCATTTACTTCACCTTTTCTTCTTCAGGTGTTAAAACCGGACCTGTGCTCGTACCGTCACCAGTTTTGTAAGGCTAAGCTCGAATTGCACCACTTTTTCCTTCCTAGTACTCGTCTTGATTGCCTCATATTTCAATTTGAGGTGTTTGTAATCGAAAATACCGAACCTGATGTACAGTTAAACAACTTCTCTATATCCATCCAGGCTTCTTTCTCTTTCCAAATTATAGCGACACTTTTTATACCCTATTCTAAGGGTATATTAATTTTGACGCATAGTTTGTAACATACCTTAATATTGCCTGTAGACCCCTAAGAGTTACTATATTTATGATCAGCATCGATAGCAATGTCGATCTAGCCATGTCCGTCCGTCCGTCGGCAAAAATTAGGCCTTTAAACTGGGCCTAGAGAGCTGAAATTTTAACCATATACTCTCTAGGGTCTCGAAATAATCAAGTTTACGAATTTTTGAAATCCGCCCACAGACACGCCCACAATCTCAAAAAAAAAAAACAAAATTTTGGAAAAAATCGAATTTTGAGCTAGAAAGTGTAGTAACGGAAGTGTAGACAAAAGTACACTCTTTTGTTACTACACCCTTGAATCTCCTCAATAGAGGGCAATACTAAGCTCACCACCTATTCAAACCGATCCAAAGGAGAACAGTTTTTTTTTTTTTTTTTTTTTTTTGTCGGGATGTGTGAAACTTTCTGCACTGGAGCACTCAGACTCAATACTGGTCCATTGTACTGCCAGGCAGACACACCACATTTTACTGTGGGAATTTACTCGTTTTTCTAAGAAAAACGAGAAGGCGCTTCAATGATAAGGAGCTTAGGTTTACAGCACTCACCATATCCGCACCAAATACCTGCCACCTGATACGAGCAAAAGCAGGACAATCACAGAGGAAATGTTCCGCAGTGTCGTCGCTTTCTCCACAGGCTTCGCAGTTGGTGGTGTCGCTTAGGCCTAGCACCTTAAGGTGCTTGGCAAAAACGTAGTGTCCCGTAAGAACGCCAGTAGTCTGTCTGCAGTCTTTTCTGTTGAGGGACAACAAGAATGCCGCGGATTTCCCACAGACGTCAGGGAGCATTTGCTTAGTCTGTCTGCACCCTGGAGAGTCATGCCAACGGCGATTGTGTTCATAGGAAACCCAACCGTCAATGGAAGCCCTGACCGAGGACGCAGGCAGACAGATCGCTGGTTCAGGTCCTGAGAGGTCCCCCTCTGAGCCTTGTCTAGCAAGTTCATCGGAGATCTCATTTCCCGTGATCCCGTTATGACCCGGGACCCAGACAAGTTTAAGTGAATTCAGCCTTCCGACCGAATTCAGAGATATCTTGCATTCACGTACTATTTTGGAGGTAGTTAAGGGTTTGAGTAGGGCCTTAAGCGCAGCCTGACTGTCGCTACAGACGCAGATACTTCGCCCCCTCCACCTGTTCCTCGTAACATAGTCCATGGCCATTAGGATAGCATAAGTCTCTGTTTGGAAGACTGACGCATATTTGCCTAACGGAAAGAAAAGTCTAACGTTATCGCTCTCCACGAAGACACCAGCACCAGATCCTTGATCGGTTTTGGAGCCATCCGTAAAGATTCGACTGCATTCCCTTTCAGGTTCAGAGTCCGGCCAGAGCCAGTCCTGGACGCGAGGAAAGTCGACCTCGTATTTGCGCTTTAGCCGAAGTTCCGGTGTCATCGCATCAGACGGCATATCCATAAGACAGGAGTCGAAGGACAACCGTTGCGCAAGTTCATCAAAACTCCAGTGCGAGTTATACCAAAAGCCACCTCTTGTAAGACGTGAGATAGCCTTGATTGTACAGCCCATGATGTAAACATCAAGGGGCGGAAGGTTCAATAGTGCATCTAGGCCGGAGCCAGGCGTGCTGGGGAAGGCCCCCGTGCAGCCGAGACATACCTGCCTTTGGAGTTTGGCAAAAGCAGCAGTGACGTATTTACGTGAAAGCTTATTCCACCAAACAACCGATGCGTATGCTATAAATGGTCTTATCATAGCCGTATAAATCCATAGGACTCTTTTCGGTGATAAACCCCATGTCTTGCCGAAAATGCCTTTGCACTGCCAGAAAATAGACAGCGCCTTGGCAGTCTTCAGCTCAACATGTTTGGACCAAAGAAGTTTGCTATCCAGGATGACTCCCAAATACTTTGCTTCATTGGAGAGTTGGATTGTGACGCCTTTTAGCACTGGCTGAGTCAACCCGACCAGCTTCCTCCTTCTCGTGAAGAGAACAACCTCAGTTTTAAGAGGATTGACCGAGAGCCCATTCCTAGTGCACCATTCGTCGATCACGTCAAGGGCCGCCTGCGCCTTGGCGCATACAGTCGCTAGGCATGTTCCAACAGAAAGCACGGCAACATCATCCGCGTACGCCTGAGCGTAAATATTAGAACTGTTGAGTGCGTTCAACAGAGAGTCGACCAGCATACACCACAGCAGTGGAGACATGACGCCGCCTTGCGGGCAGCCTCTGTTTACCCCCGCCATAACATAGCGGCCACAATCCGCATCCGCAACCAACGTTCTATTCATTAGCATTGCTTTAATCCACAACACCAATGGTTCGTCTACTCCGTGTTGTCTGGCGGAGCTGCACATGCTATCAAAAGTCGCATTGTCAAAAGCACCCTCAATATCGATGAAAATGCCCATCGCGTATTCTTTTCTGTCAAGCGCGCCTTCAATTCTACCAACTAGATTTTGGAGCGCAGTCTCGCAGGATTTTCCGCGTTGATAGGCATGTTGCATCGGAGATAGTGGGTGCAATCGCAAAGCACCTTTGCGCACGTGAAGCTCGACCAGCCTTTCCAAGGTTTTCAGCAAGAAAGAAGTCAGACTGATTGGTCTGAAGCTCTTGGCGAGCGAGTAGTCACTTCTGCCAATTTTTGGTATGAATGCCACTCTAACTGTACACCAGGGTGTTGGAATGTATGCCAGTGCTAGGACAGCGGTGAAGATTTTCTTCATAGTCGGTAGCAGCTGGTTTGTACATTGTTGCAGCATGGCTGGGTATATTCCGTCCGTACCAGGCGACTTGAAGCCGTCAAAAGACGCAAATGCGTATTTAATGGCCTCGTCCGTCACCACGGCCTTCGCAATATACCAGCTACGCCGAGTTGTTTGTCTTGGCTCACTCATAGTCTCGGTAATCGGGGCTGGTTGTGAACCAATTGTAATCTGGTTACCCGGAAAGTTAGACTCCAGCAGATAACTAAGAGTTTCCGCTTTCGTCTCAGTGAAGGTGCCATCAGGTTTTCTAAGTGAGTCCAATTTGGCTGGTTTGCCCTTTTTCAGAACTTTAACCAACCTACTAGTTTCACCCAGTGTTTCAATCTTTTCGCAGAAATTCCTATAAGAAGCACTTTTCGATACCCGAATTAGCCTCTTATATTCCTTCTGCTTCGATCGGTAGAGATTCCAGTCTTTCTCTAAATCAGTCTTGAGTGACCTATTTAGAAGCTTTCTAGCTTCTCTACGAATTCTTTGCAGTTCCGAGCTCCACCAGGGAACCGGCGTTCTGCCAGGGGGTTTACTTACTGGACACGTCAGTTCGAAACAGCTAGTAATGGCACTATTCAGGTCTTGAACAGCTTCCTCTAACTTTTGTCTCGTCCTGAGTTTGGTTGGAGTTTTGAGAGTTTTTCCCATTTCCTCCCTGAAGCGTATCCAGTTAGTTTTTCTTGGATTCATCCTCTCCTGCAAAGTTATAGCTTCGCATTCGATTTGGAATTCGATATATCTATGATCTGAGAGGGATGCCTCCGAAGAGACCCTCCAGTTGGTAACCGCCTTAAAGTATCTATTTGATAAAGTCAGGTCGATCACCTCCTGTCTTCTTGACGTCACAAAAGTTGGTTGCGAGCCAACATTGTTGATAGTAAGATCAGATGATAGAATGAAATCTAGGAGATGGTTTCCTCGCATGTTGCATTTGCTACTGCCCCAAAAAGTGTTTTGAGCGTTGGCATCGCAGCATATAACTAGGCCCATCTTCCTGGTGTCGCAATAGTCTATGAGTTCAGCAATTGCCCTTGGTGGTGGAGGCACTACTGAATCATAGGGGAGATAAGCTGACGCCACGACGAAGGTCGTCCAGTCTCCATTCGTTTCGTAGCTAATGGCTGCAGCAACCAAATCTTGGCCACAAAATTGTCCAAGCTTAGTCACTGAGAGAAGGTTCGATACAGCAAGACAAGCCCTTGGTCTCTCGGACCGCTCGTCACAGAGTATCGTGGTGCCACGGACACCTCCAAGGCCACAGATGCGATTTTTCCACACCCATGGCTCCTGTATGGATGTTATGTGGGCTTTTGTGTTCAACACGGAAAGCTTCTTACTGATAAGAGCAGTAGCAGCCTTGGAATGTTGAAGATTGATCTGAGTAAATACAATCATTGGTATAAACTAGGGGTTTTCGTCCGTTACTCGCACTGACTTGGAAATAAAGCGGAATTGAATCCTTCCAAGGTGCAAATAAGGACGCATCCCATACCCGGACCTGATAGTCTCCACAGAACTTTTATCTAAACCAACAACGAGAGTAGATCCTTCCTTATCATCCTTGTTTCTACTCTCCCTGTGGGAATGAACAGTCCAGTCGCTAGTATCAAGCCCAGGATTCTGGGTGTGTGTAGGCGCGCTAGCACATCCGCCGTCTTCCTAAGTTTCCCTGGGATCCAGCAGATGGCGCGCGTTTTTTTGGGGGGTCTGAAAACCTCAAAAGTTGTGGTTCCCAGAGGGGGAATTTTCGGCACCGTCTTAATAAGCCATTCAAAGGTTTGCTGTGTTGAGCACTTCACCATAAAGGTTCTGTTCTTCAGTTCACTGCCCTCCATTTGAATGCATTCATTGGATGCTTTTGCCAGCTCCCACAGGTGATCTTCACAGTGTTTGCACTCTGCGTCGGTCATGCTGTTGTCTTCGCCAGCCTTTCTGATGAGTAACACCAGAGAAGAGGTAACGGCTTTCTTGTAAGATACCGTCTTTTTCTTGCTGACAGATGTTCCCGCGACAGCCATTTTCTGCCTACTGCCGCCGCGAGCATTTCTGCTTGCAGCAGCTGTTTCACTCAGGTTTTGGGCGCGGGGACCTCCATCAGCTGGAGGTGTTCTAGTGGAAGGGCACGCAGAAGGTGCGCGCGTAGTTCCACCGACAGGAGTGCTAGAGGCCTTCTTCCTCCGTTTTTTCCTGTTCGAGCCATTGGAAGAGGAGGCAGCGTTGGTTTCAGTCAGCTGGCTGGTTTCGGTTGGGGTAACCTCTGCCGACCTGCATCTCTTTGCCGTCGCCGCCGGGGAAGGGCAGTTCTCAGCGCTTGCGCCTTCAACTGGCGGTGCAGTTTCTTTGCGCCACACGATAGCCGCCTTTCTCCTTTTCCTCTTTCGCTGGCTCTTAGATGGACGCTGACCAGTGGACGCCGCCTCTGTGGCCCGTTTCACCTGTTCGGTTTCGCAGGCCTCGTCGGCAGCATCACACCTATCGGCTGTCTGTCTATTGGTCTGAAGATTAAGCGTATCAGGTTGAACCTCTCCGCCACTTTCTTCATGTTTCCAGCCCAGTCTACCGAACGTGTCGGAGATAGAGCTGCAGGAATCTTCGGAAGCAAACTTTTTCGCAGCTCGAAGGTCAACGCCTGTACAGGCGGGGGGTAAATGTATGTCGGTTGGGGCCTCCAGAATCCGTGCCCCGACCGTGGTCGAAAAGACCACGGGTGGATTTTCGCCCATGCGAGTACCACCTGGAGTATTCAAATCATTACGTTGTTCCTGCATACTTGTTTTTTGGTTTGGTTCGCGATAGAGCTTTGACGGTGTATAAAACGCCGCTATGACTCTAAAACCTCGGATCACGAACGTATCGTACCGAGGTCCCCCTATCCACCACCTGGGGACGCGCCTGGTGGGTAACCAACCCGACAGGAAGGAGAACAGTTGCCGACAGATGGAATTTACCGGAAGTCAGTAAAGTCATTGTGTCCATGAATCGCAGTTCATTAGTTGGAAATATAGAGCGTCACCGTCATCGTCAGATTTTCAGGTCTGAAGGCAAAAAACCAAAGTTTGAGCTAGGGAGCTGACATTTATCATATAGACTCTCCAGGGGCCCTTAGTGCGCATGTGTAAATATTTTCAAAATTCGCGTACTATATTCTTTAGGAGCCCGAAATAATCAAGTTTAATTTTTGAAATCCGCCCACAGACATGCCCACAAACTCAAAAAAACTAATTTTTCGAAAAAATCGAATTTTGAGCTAGAAAGCTGAAATTTTTAATATATGATCTATGACTCTTAAAACTGCTCGGGAGATACATTTTTTTAAAATCCGTCCGATAATACGCCCACAATTAAATAAACAAATTTTATTGAAAAGTCAAAGTTTGAGCTAGGGAGCTGAAATGTATAATATATACTCTCTAGGGGCCCTTTATACTGTGTAAATATTTTCAAAATCCGCCCACTGACACGCCCACAATTTGAAAAAAAAAACTTTTTTGAAAATCCAAAGTTTGAGCTAAGGAGCTTTTTTTACAAAAGCTTCGTTTTTTTTCGATAAAATCCTTTAAATATTATATAACAAAATATGTAGAGCGTTCTTAACAATTCAACCATACTAAGACTTTTGTCATGCCCACTTATGAGGGATAGGAATATGAATAGGGTATCCAACAGTTCGCCCAAGCGGACTGTAGCCCGTCTCTATGTTTCTTTCAATTTTCGATTCACAAAAAAAAAATAACTGCCGAAATATAAATCGAAAGTTGAAACTGTCGTTTTTGGTGTCATCTGTCGCAAATATCCCTGGGATATTTCTGAAACAGCAAGTAGGCAAACTTCTGTTTTTCAACTCTGGAGTTGAGAATTAAAGTAGTGAAAAAAAATAATTTTCAACTTGCCATTCAACTCTCGAGTTTGAATCAACTGCGAAGTTGGCCAACTTCGGAGTTATCGACAAGTTGAACAATAGTGAATAAAACGAGCCTTAAAGATTTCATCGAAAAAAACGAAGCTTTTGTTAAAAAAAACGCTCCCTAGCTCAAACTTTTGTTTTTCAACCAGCGTGTCAGTGGGCGGATTTTAGAAAGTTTATCTCCCGAGCAGTTTTAGGAGTCAAAGATCGTATATAACAAATTTCAGCTTTCTAGCTAAAAATTCGATTTTTTCGATAAATTTGTTTTTTTTTTGAGTTTGTGGGCATGTCTGTGGGCGGATTTCAAAAATTAAACTTGATTATTTCGGGCTCCTAAAGAATATAGTACGCGAATTTTGAAAATATTTACACATGAGCATCAAGGGCCCCTGGAGAGTCCATATGATAAATGTCAGCTCCCTAGCTCAAACTTTGGTTTTTTGCCGTCAGACCTGAAAATCTGACGATGACGGTGACGCTCTATATTTCCAACTAATGAACTGCGATTCATGGACACAATGACTTTACTCACTTCCGGTAAATTCCATCTGTCGGCAACTGTTCTCCTTTGGATCGGTTTGAATAGGTGGTGAGCTTAGTATTGCCCTCTATTGAGGAGATTCAAGGGTGTTGTAACAAAAGAGTGTACTTTTGTCTACACCGCCGTTACGCCGGAAGTCTTCGTTTGTCTACACTTTCGTTACGCCGGAAGTCTACATTCACCGTGTCGCATTCACCAGCTTACTCCCCAAGTCAAGCGTGCCTAAAGAAGTTTTATTTCAAAAAGAAAAAAACAGCAGACCAACAACTGAGTTGGTTCTTGCATTTATTCGACTGAATGTCGGAAGTTTCGACGCGGCATGAAAAGTGTCATGCCCCGCCTCAAACCAAGCTGTTTGTCCGGATTGATGTTATTGTCCTCGATTCACTTCAACAGGGCTCTATCATATCATATCGCACCAAAAACTTCTTTCCTATCCTCCTATTCTTTCAAGTAGTAAGCAGCACATAAAAACATGCAATGAATCATTTGCTGGGGGCTGGCAGCAACAAAAAAAAACGCCTGCGTTGTGGCAACATTAAAAGGGTATACGGTATCAATTACAGAAAAAAAATCCCTTTAGTGCACGCTAATTACAACACCAACAACAAGCAAATCGACCGGAGATTTGCAGGTTTCGTCCTATCTTTACCCTTTTTCGGGATAGGGTGTACCACAGCTACCTTCAAATGCGCCAGATAATGTGCATTATTCAGCGCATTGCTAAACAGCGTGGTAAAAATATCTACAGCCTTCAGAGGCAGGTTTCTCAATACGACGTTTGGGACACCATCCACCCAGCCGACTTTTTATTCTTCAATGACTCGACGGTGCACAGAAGATCATTCTTCGACACGAACAATTGCGATGCGTCTCGGCCATTGGCGACAACTGCATTAGCATAATTTTCATCATTAAATACGGTGAATCCGTTATTCTCAGATCGCCAATTCTCAGAGCCCTATTCTCAATGTCGTGGTTACAGCGAACATGATTGTTCACCGTATACACGTCCTCGAAACAAGCGCACAGCAAATCCACTTTCTCCTATGGATCCTCGACCACGAAAACCACGACCCTTTCTGGACTTATTCCAGCAGACAGTACTCTGTCTGTTCTCTGCTGTCTGGGAGATTCGAACACAAGGAATATCATTTCGATGCTTCCTCCTGAACAATTTATTTATCTGTATCGTTTTCATATCAATTCTGCTATCATGTATCACACTGGTGTCAAAATAGATACAAAGATAATGCCATTTTCATTTCTTCCTTTTTGAATAAGAACACCAGCTTCTGAAAGCCAAAAATAGACGTTTACAATTTGATGCATCAACTTTTAGTAAGAATGGAATTCGGTTTCAGAAGATGCATAGGAAATCAGTTTTACATGGTCATACTCGTATTAAAGCTTATCCTCACCGGCATCAGAGTATTTGACACTATTCCCTGGCAATCCTCTTCATTGAAACACAAAATGAAAATAACATGCACTGCACACCTCGAACATTTCAAAGTAGATTTTCATTTCATATCAAAGGCCGTTCGATGTCCTCTGTCAAACTAAGAATAATTCCGCAATAAACTACACCACCCCCTGCCCCGATGATGACCAGATCAACGGCACTCTTGTGACTTTCTGGGAAGCCAAACACATGCAACCAGAACACCTAGTCTAAATCTAGTTTTCCAGTGCACGTAATCCTTTTATCATTCTTTGTGGACATTTATGCTCCAGATACATTCATACATCAAAGATATGTACCTAGCAGTAGTAACTCTCATTTTGCTGCTTATGTGACAAAAGACAAAGTCAACGCCGATAACACCATGGTGTCAGTGTCACCATCAAAAGGAAACATGAACCGCTGGCGTGGAGTATGTGTCCTATCGAAATAGAATGCTTACTTAGTAGCTGGGGTATTGACCAGGCGATAAATTTAGACTGTTTCGGGGGGGCTTAGGGTGCTTTAAGCTTTATGGGCATCGATTTAGGATGACATGACGTATATGTACGACGCGCCCACTGCAAAAACTCAGCAGAATCACAGCGCCTCTGATATGTTTAATGCCATTTATCTGTGAATTATTCCACATCGTTCATCAATGGAGGCATTGCTTTGCCTTTGCTTCTCATCAGGGGATGCGTTGCTCAGCATCATCTTCCTCCACAGTCGTTTGGTCATTGCCATCAGATCAAACATTATGTATGTATGCCGGCTGTGTTTGCTTAACCAGACATCGATTGAAGAAGGAACCTTGGTCCTTTCTCTCTCTCTCTCTTTTTCCTCAAATTGATGTATTCATTTGAAGATATAATGGTCGACTGGTGGTCACAAGTTTCGTCTTGGGATGATGTGCGGTGTAAGTGTGGTCTGGTGTGCCCCTTTGGGAAGTGCAAATCCCAAAGTAAATTTTAAATCAATTTCTGATATGCCAAATACATATAAACACAATTCTAATGTGATGCGCTTTCTCAACGTCAATTGGAATGAGAATGAAACTTTGCCTTAATGTTCAGTCAAGTTGGAAATTGTTTGATGATGACTTTAGCCGCAACATAAACTGCTGATTGCGCTGCTACTGCAATCTGTTTCTGCTGACGCGGTTTTTTTGAACAGCAATTGGCATAAAATGCGCACACAGCAGCTCTTTAAAACTCAGATTTGAAAGGTATGATTATGAATATGACGATTGACGGAAGGATGAAGTTTGTAAAAGCACTTTCTGCAGCAAATCGAATTCTGTTTTCCATCGAAGTGATTTCATCAACGAAAGAATTGCTTGTTCAGTAAACTCAAACACAAGAAATCTCAATCGTTGGACCATGAAATAATTGAAAATTAGGGGTTTCTTTCGCGGAGCTCCGGTTGAATACCGCTGGCTTGTAAGTTATGAATTATTTCATCTTTAATGCGATGCTATCAGATACTCGTATCTTCGAATTTTAATTCAGATTTGTAGTCGATTTCTTTATTTTATAGTTTCCAAAAATAAGAAGAAATATAGCATTGACTGGTTAACAGTCTGATTTTATTTACATATTAAAGTACATATCGCTAAATAATTCAGCATAAGCCATAAACTTGCACAAGTTATTCATCTATAAGACAACAGATATAATCATAGGTTTTTAATCCAATTTTTATAATCTATGCGGGAAATCGACTCGCAACATAATGAACCTGTAAACTATGGTTGGTTTACTTTTCTTAATGTCGTGGTTATTAATTTTGACGCAACATACCTATAACCCAGTTCTGAGAAGACGAGATTAAAGTCACCCACTAAGGAAGATGCTTACTGGACCTTACATAGCCCAGATTCTTATTTATTTATTTATTTCTATGGAAGCTATATAAAATTTCGATTTCATCAAGGCCGATTACACTTGCATTAATAATTACCTTCTTACGAGTACATTAGAATGGGATTCTTTTTGTCTCATAACATCTTATCCTCCAGTTATTCTATGTTCATCAAAATATGTAGTTGAAGACTTATTCGAGAAATGCATTCCAAAGAAGGCTATTAGAGATATGTATGTCTAATAAACCGATTTGTTATTCAAAGGGCTTAATGCGATTAAAAAATGCATTAGTTAAAGCTTATAAAAAAACAAGGCTAATTCAAGTTTTCGAAACCATTATTGTCGTTTGCGAATTTTCTTAAAAAGTTTCTACATAATCAATAATTATGGTCACTTCAATCAAGAATCAAAAATAAGGCCAAGGCTTTTTGGCAATTCTATATCTAATGTAAAAATGATATGAGTTCTGATTCCCTCGAATATGAAGTACAACGGAAGGTTAAGTAGCGATCTCTCTGAAGTCTGAATTTTATTATCGATGACATTTTGGAAGTTTCGCCTTGTATTTCTCCAATAACTGATATAGGTTCAAAGTCCATAACCGAAGAGGAGATCTATATACAACTTTCGGGTCTTGATGGCAACCTAAGCTTGAGTCCGGGTAATATACCTTCAATATTTTTGAAAAAGTGTGCACGTACTGTGTCGAAACCTCTGCATATTATTTTTAAGCTATCACTTGCTAGTGGCGAGTTTCTTGATTCGTGTAAATTTTCTTTCATCACTCTCATCAAAACAACGACCATACCACGTCGAGTTAATTGGTTCTCGTCAGATCACCGCAATTAAACGACACGTTTGGCGCGGTTAGTACGTAGATGGATAACCGTTAGAGAACAACCGCGTGTCGTCAGTCCCATCTACGAGTTGAGGTAGATAATACATACGTGGTATCACAATGGACCTAAATTGATCTACGTGTGTCGGCTTCTGCCGTCAGCCACCTAAACCTAACCTAACTTAACCCATCTATAAATCGGACCCCAAGCAATTAGTTGAAAACTATAGACGCATCGCTAAACTGCAGTTGCTTCCCAAGATCTTTGAGTCTATTGTGAAGAGGAAAATGTATAATGCTGTTAGGAATCATATATCTTACTATCAGCATGGAAATGTCATCGTCGGTCTACCACAACTAACCTGACCCTTTTTACCAATTTCTGCCTAAAAAATATGGAAAATAAATGTCATACAAAGGCTTTTAATAGAGTCAATCATCGTATTCTATTAGAATAACTTAATTTTCTTGGTTTTCACTCTACCCTACTTGAATGGGTCACAAACTACCGACCCGCCAGGGGGTTTGAAAATTCGTTTGAAATAAAATGATATGAGTTCTTTACTAAACCATTATGGTGTACCACAGTGCAGTCACCTAGGTGTCCTATTGTTCCTGTTTTTCATAAATGATCTCTCCTTAGTGGTGAAGGCATCAAATTGTATAATGTTTGCGGATGACGTCAAGGTGTTTTAAGGCAATCAGGACTATGGCAGACTGCTGCGATTTGCAAACAGATATCAATAATTTGAATGCATGGTGCTGTTTTAACTGCTTGCAATTGAATAGTAATAAATGCGCCGGAATTCGGCTGATTTTCGAGACCCTTATACATTAAAATCGCTTTTCATCGCGTTAGTTCGTCCATTGCTTGAATATTGTTCCCCTTTTCAATAAAGATCTATAACGCATTGAAAAAATTCAAAAACGATTTACGAGATATGTGCTCCAAAAATTGAATTGGTCCATTCCCTTACCATCTTATAATAGTAGGTGTGCATTAATTGGTTTAAAGCCTCTATCGTGCAGAATAACGTACTTTTTTATTACGTTTGCTAGGGATGCCGTAACGGGACATATCGACTGTGCACCTCTTTTAGCCTTATTTGGTATTTATGCTCCACATTCCTTGGAATAGTGACACAGTACCCTTATAGTGAAAACCACAGCGCAGGCATTTTTGTTTGTTGCTGTAAGTAGCTCCCAGCAAATGATTCATTGCCTTTTTTGGGTGCTACTTACTGTATGAAAGAATAGAAGGATAGGAAAGAAGTTTGGTGCGATGGGATTTTTTTTTCTCCACAGGTGGCGCCTAAATTGCTTTAGGGTGATCTGTTTTTGTTGTGTTTATTCAATTTATAAAAATCATGGCGCTGGTCGAGATTCGAACGCACGACCTGCCAATCACTTAGTAAATGCACTACCATCGCAACATTGCCACCTTTTGGTTCCCAACATAAAAGTCCAACACCAAATCACAAGGCAACAGAAGAACATCACAAAACAACAGAAATCATAATTGTTAATCAAAATATTGGAAAGTGAAATGAATTAAGGAACATGTAGCAGATCTCACTGGCACTTGCACATTCGACACTGTTGAATTTGAAATCGGCATATTGAACTATTCATTTGGATATTTTTTTAATATACACATATCCGAATGAGTAGTTTAAATATGCACGATTTAAGTTATCACTCGCGTTAAAACTTTCACGCATTTTATTTAATTAAAATGCGGACGAAAAAACAAACCGAACGCACGCGACGAGCAAAACACGGAACTAAAACTAAGTGTCAAATATGCAAGTATGATGCATACATACAATGCATTGTCTCTCTCTAGCATAGGCTAATCATATAAAGAGGAGCATAGTGGCTATCTGACATAATACTAACACATGCCAAGATCACTAAAACAATAGATAGTGATAGACAATGCATTTTATGATCATCTCTTCAAATCCTCAAGTCCAATAGGGGGCATTAATATCAAAGTGTTATACAAGAATGTAAAAAAAAAACCAATCCATTATGTAATCACACACAGTCTCCATGATACAAGCTGCAAATGTTGGAAGGTAAATAAACATTTCAAGTTCAAGTTCATGGTTCATTGACCAACTATGTTAACAACTGCTGCAATAATTATTTCTGTTAGACCTATGTAAATGTACAGTAGAGATGAAAGGCGAGGTCTCATGGAGACTACAGTGAACAATTGCAAACACTTGTCCATTATCACTCCAACGAATTAGTAAAATAAACGAAGAATTTATAACGTATAAAGACCAGTTGTTTCCCTTTCCATTGTTTCAAGGCATCTTTCTTGAATATTATTTCAATTGTTTCAAGATATCTTTCTTGAAAATCATCTCACTTGCTTCAAGACGACTTCTTGAGGCAAAATATTCTGAGGTGCATCTCAGCAGCTTAGAACAGCACCTGATAAACTTATGACACTATTCGGGATCTCGTCTTCTGCAGCGAATTTTATTCAGTCACATCTTACAGGTCGTACGCAAGTTGTCTTCATCAATGATGTCCCATCAGAGTTTTTGGCAACTTTAAATGGTATTCCTCAAGGATCCATCGTAGGCCCACTTCTCTTCTCAATTTTCATTAATGACCTCCCAACTGTTGTCAATAACTCGTCAGTAGATATGTAGGCAGACGATGTACAACTATAAATAAGCAGTGAGCGCGGTCTCATCACTAATTGTACCCGTAAGCACAATCAGGATTAAAAGAATATCCTAACTTGGTCCGAGCGCAATTGTTTAAGTCTAAATCTTGAAAAATCCAAATGCCTAGTAATTAGCAGAAATTGTCGGCATATATCTTGCGTTCCTAGCATCTATCTTGGAAATTGACCAATTCAATTTGTCCAGAAAGTAAAAAATCTAGGTATTTGGTTCAGCACAATATTGTGTTAGGACAACCATATTCTGACCGTTATTGGGAAAATCTACGGCTGTCTGAGAAACATGTCACTTTCGCAAGGTGCCGCTTATTCCCTACTGCTGTGAAATCTTCTTTTGTAGCATCGCCTTCATAACGCGCAAATTTCAAGTTGCATTTAACAATATAACTCGATATGTTTTTGGATTGAAATACTCTGATCATGCCACACTAAACAAGTTCCTTGAATACTGCACTATCAAGCATCTACATGATATCATAACCACAAAACAGCCTCCCTATTTATATGATAAACTTCAATTCGCACAATTGCACCGCTTCTCCATTGACTCCACCCCTGGCCATTCGCCTCTGGAATTCACTTTCACTGAGTTTAAGACGGCTCCAGGATGCAAACAATTTTAGTGATACTCTCTCGGCACATTGCAGGCACATAAATACAGAAAGTACTACCTTAGTTAATAGAAATCGTTTTCTTTTTACTTTTTTTAAATTGTTTATTTCTTTCTTTGAATTTTAATACATTGTTTATAGATAGATAGATATATAGATTTATTCAATTTAAATGTTTGCGCACAATTTCCAATTTTACAAATTCTTGAATAATTATAATGGACTTGACAATTAACTGTCGTCTGCCCGAGTGGCAATATCATTTTTAAATTCGTTTAAGATATATATTAGATTTAGTTTTACATTTCTGAAGTAAAAAAGAAAAAAAAGGCTTTATTATATTATAGAGAGTGGCACAATTTCCTAGTAATAATTTTGAAACTAGTTAAACATACCTACAGTGAAAAAGATAAAAATTAAATGGGCTTTTTACATATATTTTTTTTGGTAATTGAGTTGATAACTTTTTTTTTGGTCAAGTTACACCTTGTTTGACTTTTAGTTAAATCGGAATATTTTGATAGACTTTGAGTTTAGTTAAAACAAATTATTGAGCAAAATCGCTAAGAATTTAAAAGTTTTCATTGATGATTCTTTGCAGTGTTCATAAACTAAAAGACAATCCATTTAATTCAGGTAGTTAGCAACGTCTTC
Organism: Portevinia maculata; assembly: GCA_949715645.1. Lineage (NCBI taxonomy): Eukaryota > Metazoa > Arthropoda > Insecta > Diptera > Syrphidae > Portevinia > Portevinia maculata. Next base: position 77,606,363 of record OX454526.1, on the reverse strand, counting down.
CCATCTGCATCAGTATTGGACAAACGGCAATTAAATGCATTACGTCTTCCTTTTCTCGTAGATTGCAAAGCATGCAGATATCAGATCCCTCACTTCGATGTGGCATGTAGGTTAGCTTCACCAATTCTCCTCTTATTTTATAGACAATTCCAATAATATTTCTGTTGTAACTACTGTTAAAATAATTTTTTTCGTTGAGATTCAGATTACACCTTGAATAATATCGAATTTCCGTAGATGAACGTGCTTTTTCTATGAACGCATATCTTTCGTTCTCATCAGTGACAGCAATTACTTCATCATACAATGACTTTTTCCAAGCGTCTGCATTTATATCCGACAAATTGAGAGCTATGCCACAGTCTGCAGCTAACCGATTCCAATCCTTGACGAAAAGTGTCTTTTGCTGCACTGCAAACTGTTGGAAGCCTTTGCTCATCCATATGCAACACTCTTATAATGTAATCCACATTAAGTTTTAGCGTCGATAAAAACATTGTAAGAAGCCCAGTTTCCAAATAGTAGGTACATATATTTTGATGTATTGATTGGCAGGAAAAAGGTTTTTCGAAGAAGAAAGCGAAGCAAATATTCAATAAGCTCGTACTTCTGCATACCCCACACTTGAGCTCCATAAAACAAAATCGCTTTGAGTTGCTTTAAAAAACTATTTGTTTGATATTGAGCGATATGAGTTTGTTGTTAAAGATTTTTCGCCAGTTCGCGCATATTGCAGTTTTAGCCTTGTTTACCTTAATTGTTAGATGGTTCTCTAACTTTCATACCTAGACACGTATATGATTTCTCAACTTCCAGCCTTTCATTTCCATTATATTTCCATTTTCCGTCTCCTGCCGTTCTTCCAGAGCCATTCTTAAAAACCATAACTTTAGATTTCTCTATGATGACCTCAAGATTCCACACTTTGCAATATTCCTGCAGCCTATTTACCATCATTTAGAAACTCCGCCAGAATGACATAATAACTTTGAACAGCGTGTTATTAAATTCAACTCCACAGGGCAACCACTCGACTATATCGTCAAGAAAAAGTTCATAAAGCAGCGGGCTTCGATTACAGCCTTGTCTTAATTCTTTTTCCACATCTAATTTTTCAGAATATTCTCTTCCGTTGTTTATATTAAATTTACCTTAGTCATACTTTTTTTCTTTTATTCTGTTCACATGATGTATCGTAATCGAAAAACTTTTCCTACAAAAATCACATTTATAACTTGAAAGATTTTGAAAGTCTATCATAAATGTTGCTACTGATGAATAAAATATGAAATATTCATGCTTATTTTGGCATTTGATTTCGATCAAAAATGTTTGTCGAATTCGAATAAAGCAACTCTAACGAACTCGAAAACGTTCGATCTAAATCGAACGTCAAAACAAACATGATTGAACAGACTTGTCATATATAAATATAATGGAAAGGCTACAGCCCGCGTAGACAAACTGCTGGATACCCTATCCATATTGTTTTTCCCCAAAGTGGACGAGGCATTGGGTTATGACTCGTTGTTCATTTTGTAAAATTTACTATAAATTTAAAATTTTGATCATAACGCTACTAAAACTAGGTGCCATGAACTAAGGCCATTATGAACTAACGCCATAATGGTGCTAATTCATTTCCAAATGCGAATTAACGCCTTGATCCACTTATGACCTTATTTTACTTTTAAATGAGAACTAAAGCCATATGGTGTTAATTCGTTTTAGAAAGTCTTAGTACTCATTTTATAGTTGTTAATGAACATTATTATTATATTAATAATAATTAAATATAAGTAAGCTGATGCAAGGAAATAATTTCACACAAGTTGTATCTATATACTTTTTTTAAATGTGAAGCTTTTTCTCACCTACAAAGGTGGGGACGAATTTCACTTTTTTATGTTAAATTAGTTAGCCGACACATAACCCTATCCACCAAATAAAAGTTGCTGATATTCTTTTTCTGTTTGTCAAAGACTCTGATAAACTAACTGGCGGAAAAATTTATCAGCCACTAAGTTTGTTTCGAAACACATGTCATTTGTTTTGCTTTGTTTGTTTCGTGTTTTGTAGAAGCTTAACCACATTAAACCCATTTTTAAGTAGGTAAATTGTATTGTTGCGTTTAAAATGGATAAAGCTAACAAAAATTGCGAAAATTCAAACAAGCGTGAGAGAAATACGGACCTTCTAGTGTCCCTTACGGAAGGAAAAAAACATGTAATCGAAAACAAAAACATAGGGACGGGCTACAGTCCGCTTGGGCGAACTGTTGGATACCCTATTCTTATTCCTATCCCTCATAAGTGGGCGTGACAAAGGTCTAAGTATGGTTGAATTGTTAAGAACGCTCTACATATTTGGTTATATAACATTTAAAGGATTTTATCAAAAAAAACGCTCCCTAGCTCAAACTTGAGGGTTTCAATGAAATTGTTTTATTTAATTGTGGGCGTGTCAGTAGGCGGATTTAAAAAAAAATAATTATTTACACATGAGCATAAAGGGCCCATAGAGAGTATATATTATAAATTTCAGCTCCCTAGCTCAAACTTTGGATTTTCAAAAAAAATGTTTTATTTATTTGTGGGCGTGTCAGTGGGCGGATTTTGAAATTTTTTTATCCCGAGCCGTTTTAGGAGTCATAGATCATATATAAAAAATTTCAGCTTTCTTGAAGGGCCCCTAGAGAGTATATATTAAAAATTTCAGCTCCCTAGCTCAAATTTTGGTTTTTCAATAAAATTGTTTTATTTATTTGTGGGCGTGTCTGTTTGCGGTTTTCAAAAATTCGTAAACTTGATTATTTCGGGACCCTAGAGAGTATATGGTTAAAATTTGAGCTCTCTAGGCCCAGTTTAAGAGCCTAATTTTTGCCGACAGATAGACGGAATGACGGACATGGCTAGATCAACATTATTATCGATGCTGATCATATATGTAGTAACTTTTAGGGGTCTACGGGCAATATTAAACTATGCGTCAAAATTAATATACCCTTAGAATAGGGTATACAAATGGCAGATCAAAGGTATATTTTAAAAAAAATACCGAAAATAGTATATACCCCCGAGGAGGAAGATTGGCCCCGGGCCTCCGGTCTTGGGGGCCCCCAAATCCTTCAATTTATAATAAAATGGGACTTCAGTGAAGCGTTACCCTGTATATCGCTCATACTTAAATACTTCTTGACCATTTTAATCTCGGTTGCATCATGCGAGAGGAGTTTTTCGAAACGTTAACTAATTAAAAATTGTCTTGGATCTACAATGGATCAAGAGCGACTGGTTAATCTAGCCAAGCTCAATTTCAATTTAAGGTTTTTTAAATGTAATTCAATTCGATAAGTGAATAATACATTTTCAGTAGAATAAAATAATTTTACTAACATTCAAGAGATAGAATATAGTAATCATTCTGTAGCACAAGAGTGACTAGTGACGAATGATTCTTCAATTTAATTCAATATGTAATTTGTAATTTGCTTTGTTATGTGGGGTAAGATCAAGAATAAAATAAATAAATAGATGAAAACAATGCATTTTCTTAACATAGAGTAAATGGTAAATAGCAACAAAAGAACAAGAAATATTGCTTTACAAACATTTTAGATATACTACTTGGTTAACAATTTAGATAGCTGTATATATAAATATTTTAATTGCAGAACTATTCATACTAAAAAGAAAATTTTTAACTTCGCTGAAAAATAAATTGGATTGTGCAGTTAATCTAATTTCGATTGGTAACTTATTAAAAAGCCTTGGTGCTGCCGCAGTATACGATCTCAAACAACAAGTTTTACTAGAAAGTGGAATGTTCACGATTGCCATATCATTTATTCTTAATCTGTATGTATTTGAGCTTCTTAAAATAGCGCTGTAGCCACTTCGCATGAAAAAAAAACTTTAAGAACCTTAAATACGTAAAGATGTTTTACCGGAAGTATACGCAGGCTAACAAACAGTGGCCAACTCCTGGCTAGTCGATTTTCTTTACAAATTATTCTAATAACGTGTTTTTGGGCAATATTTAATATATCAATGGTGTTATTATAAGTTCCACCCCAACTAGCAATACCGTATTGCAGCTTAGAATGAACAAGGCCGTAATAGAACATTAATAGAATATTTTTTGAACAATGAGCTCTTAAGAGATACATTTTGCGAGTGACAGATAACATATATTTTTTTAATTCTTGCACGTGTGCTTTCCAAGACTAGTTGTTATCTATTATGAAGAGATGAGTATGAAGAGATAAAGACAATTTCGTGAAAGAGCTAGAGTGGAGATAGCATCACAATCAAGTGGGCAAGGACCCCTTAAGTTGCATATCATAAGTTTTGTTTTATTGCTAATAAGCAGCTCATGTTTCGCAAACCACTGTCGAAGAATACTTAGATCCATATGAGGTTTGACTACTGAGTCAAAAATACTTTTATTACTATATGTCAATGCCATATCGTCAGCAAAAGCCGTATTATGGCTACTGAAGTTTTGGTAAAACATTGAATTAACATATATTAAAAATAGGATTGGTCCCAAAACTGAACCTTGCGATACACCAATTGTGATTTTTAACTGGCTGCTGAAGATTCCTTCATGTTTTACTCGTTGAGTCCTCTCTGATAGGTACGATGAATCATACCTCTTAATCCAGCCTTATACAGTTTATCCAAGAGTAAACTGTGATTGACCATATCAAAAGCTTTAGTCATATCTATGAAGAGTACTAAACTAGAATTATTACTGTTGAAGTTCTCATAAATTTCACTACACAACTTGAGAAAAGCATCTTCAGTAGATCTACCTTCGCGGAAGCCGAATTGTTCGTTTCTAAAAAACTTGTTTTTATTTAGAAAAGATACTATACGTGTTTTTATCAGTTTTTTTAATGTGTAAACATTTTTGCTCTCGTTGATGTATAAATATATTTTTTCTCGGTAGGGGCTAGTTGGAAATATCTAGCGTCACCAACATCGTCAGATTTCGTCATTGTCAGATTTTCCCGTTAATTTTCATTACCACGTGAGTTAATCGCTGCTCGACAGATCACCGCAATTAAACGACGTTTGGCGCGGTTAGTACGTAGATGGATGGCCGTTTGAGAACAACCGCGTGTGTTTTTTTTTTTTTTTATTAATTATGTATGTTCAATTTTTTTAACTACGTTAGTTAATTAGTTACGGCGTTAGCTAGATAACAAATTAGGTAGCTAACGGGCAACTGTGCCTACATGTTTACACATCAACTATACCGTGAGTGCAGCGTGGCTCACACCTTTTTTTTCAAACAATTTACAAAACGTTGGGAGTATAGAGATGGGCCTATAATTGGTAATTGAACTTCGATTTCCCTTTTTAAACAGATGAATGACTTCAGCACATTTTAAGGACGAAGGGAAAGAACCACAGCTAACACTTAAGTTGAACAAGTGACTTAATATATCAACAATAAATAAAGAAATACGTTTTAGCAAACAGTTGGTTATACCATCGGACGCACAAGAATTTTTGTTATTAAGAGACATTATACATTTGCGAATTTCAATTGGTGTGAAAGGTTTAAAAAAAAAACTGTTATCTTGATTAGCGTCTTCGACTAAATCTGCATACATGTTACAATTGCAATTGTTTTTAGGGGGATCTGGTTTCGATTCTGTTCCGACAGTAGCAAAAAACGTATTGAAAAGATTGGCAATACGTACTGGTCTGATATTTCCATACCATCAACATTAATTTTAAGAATTTTGTCTTTTTTATTTTCATTGTTAAGGATATTATTGACTACTCTCCATTCATTTTTCACATTACCTTCACATCTTTAAAGTTTATTTGCGTAATATTTATCCCGACTTAATTCCACTTGGATTTTTACCTCTTCACTTAATTTAAGAATATTTCTTCAAATTTTGGTTACCAGGATGTCGATTGCATTTCTTTCTCAATGCGTTTTTTTTTTGTTTATTTTTGTAAGCAACCCTTTGTTAATCCATGGCCTAAGACGTTTCAGACGTGAATTATCTTGTTTTTCAGTATTGGTGCAATTTGCAATATGAGTTTTAAGAATATTTAAAAATAAATCATAAGCTACTGACGCATTACTTTCCTCGTAAGCAGACTCCCAGAATTCAAACACTATTTTGTTAAAATCAATTTTGCAGTTTTCCTTAAAAGGAATATATTTTTTGACATTAATTGATAGAACGGTTTCTATATTTAAATTGGTCATGCAATGATCAGTAATTTTATAGTCAAGTACTTCACCAGATAATTTATGTGCTGATTGCGAGTCCAATCTTACAAAAATGTGATCAATGCATGTTTGTGTTTTTTACATGATTCGTGTGGGTTCCATAATAAGACATTTTAAGCCAAACGATGACATTAATACAAGATAATTGTCCGAGTCATTATTATTTTGCAATATACTCGTATCTATGTTTATATCTCCTACAACCAATAAATTTCGTCTTTATGTCTTTAAGTAAGTCACTTAATTGGCCTATGAAAACCTTTTTGCTTAAGTTATTTTCATGCAGACGGTATATACATAAAATAGTAAAATTTTCGTTACAAATGCGACAGCCAATTTTTAAAATATCCGCGCTCATCAGACTAAGTTTTACCACTGTACAATCGCTTTCGTATTCTTTTTTAATGTATACTACGACACCACCTGCGCTATATGAATTATTGCAATTGGGATAGGGTTCATAACCGGGTATATTATAGTTGGATAGTTCATAATCATATAACCAAATCTCAGTGAGTACAATACAAATAGCATTGAAATTATAAGCGTTTAAATGAGCTAGAAATAAATTAAAATTTTTTCTCATACTACGTATATTTTGATGAATGAGTAGTGTAGACATGGGCAGCATAATTTTTTGTGATAGTTGAGTTATTTTGTGTCATTTTACTTTAAATGTTATTATAATTTATTAAGATCTTCAAAGCACCTCACTTTAAAAGCGGTATCACCCTCCTTTTTTCGCAAAAATATTATTCTGTTCCTTATCCATATATATTAAAATTTTTTTTCCATTTCAATTTGTTTTGCTGCATTAAATAATGCTCTCACGTGGGAAGTTAAGCTTTCGTTGATGTAGATCTGCGAACCATCATGATTATCGCCTAACAGCTTCGTTGTTAGTTTTTGTTTCTTCTCTCCCTACAGTTTCATGATATTCTCTTTTGTTACGTGACGAGTTAGGTTAAGAGACAAAACAACAGTAATGGGAGTATCAGAATTTCTCTTTGTGTTTATTTTTTTTACATATAGGGAGTCAATATCTCGCTCGTCAAGCTCGTAGCCGACACCATCACGAACAATAGTGACCGCTGCTTGCAGTGCACTTGAATAATCAACAACATTTGGCACGTTAAAAATTTCTATCGAGTTGTTAAGTTTTGATTGCTCCAAAACATTAATTCGATTTTGCAATACACTCACTGTTGTTCTAAGTTCTATGTTTTCATTTTGTAACGCGGTGATTTTGGATAAGCATTCTTGGTTAACTTTTTGTAGTTCTTTGATTTCATTAAAAACCATTTCAATTATTATGTTTTCATTTATTTGTTTTGCTTTTTCTTTTTGAGTGTCCATTTGACTCTTATGAGAAACCGGGAGAGGGCTATTTTCGGCACAGAAAGAGTTTCTTCGCGATGTTGTGCATTGCGAGCACCTCCAGATTTTGCGGTTTTTTTCATGTACTCGAGATCAGGGATCAACACATTCACACACTTCGCATGGAAAAGTTTTTTGCAATCGTTACATTCGATTTTTGTGTCATTTCGCTCGACTTTTTTTGCACAAAGACAAATCATTTTAAATTATGCTACGAATTTTGGAATGCGACTAAGTATAAATGAAGGATTTCACACTTTGTTGAGGAATGATTTCGAGTAACTGATTTACGTTTTATTTAATTATTAAAAGTTATTCTCGATACATGTGTACCCCACAGCAAGCACGAGCTTTCAATAGAAAGTAAAAATTCCAAAGAAATCGATTTCACAGAAGTTATTGAGGAGTTCAGTAAATTGAAGGCACGAAAACACATATAACAGGCTACAAAAATTAAAAAAAAATTATTTTTGATTTATTTTATTTTATTTTTTTTTTTTGTCGATCGCTTCTTATTTTTTTTCCTCACCCGTATCCATTCCATATTGTAGGTATGTATGTTTATTTAGCCTCAATAATTAAATTCGAATTTAAATTGCACTTATTTATACAAGTACATACAAATGTGAACTGAATAAAAAGCTTGTAAAACTACATTTTTTTTTAAAGATGGGTGGGCCCATCGGCTTTGCCGCCCCGGGCCTCTGACGGGCTTAGTACGCCACTGAGCGGAGAGTTAGCACTAGCACACGTGTTAACTCTTAATTTTGATTAATAAACGTGTGTTAGCTTTCACTGACATGTGATAACGAGTGGATAACTTAACTCATCGAATTCAGCGTATAAGGAGCGGATAACTACACACATCCTCAGATTGTAGTTCATGCATTCACAAATTGAGAGGATGCGCATGTATGTGTAGAAACATTGAGAGGATGAGAGAGAACACTGTCACCCATTTGGGCATATTACTCTTTCATAATGCGTTGACTCTATAGTAGTCCCATCGTATTGGAATGGAATACACAGAAATGAGTGTCAACTGATGAAATATGACAGATACAATCGATTTGTATACCCTATTCTAAGGGTATATTAATTTTGACGCATAGTTTGTACCATACCTTAATATTGCCCGTAGACCCCTAAAAGTAACTATATTTATGATCAGCATCGATAGTAATGTCGATCTAGCCATGTCCGCCCGTCCGTCCGTCCGTCCGTCCGTCGGCAAAAATTAGGCCTTTAAACTGGGCCTAGAGAGCTGAAATTTTAACCATATACTCTCTAGGGTCCCGAAATAATCAAGTTTCAATCAATCAAGCCCACAAACTCAAAAAAACAACATTTTGGAAAAAATCTAATTTTGAGCTAGAAAGCTGAAATTTTTTATATATGATCTATGGCTCATAAAACTGCTCGGGATATAAAATTTTCAAAATTCGCCTACTGACACGCCCACAAATAAATACAACAATTTTATTGAAAAACAAAAATTTGAGGTAGAGAGCTGAAATTTATAATTTGCAAGTTATACAAGTAGTAAATTTGATTGATAATTTTGAAATTTATAATATATACTCTCTAGGGGCCCTTTAAGCTCATGTGTAAATATTTTCAAAATCCGCCAATTGTGGGCGTGTCACAATTTAAAATAAACTTTTTTTGCAAATCCAAAGTTTGAGCTATGGAGCTGTAATTTATAATATATACTCTCTAGGCGGCCCTTTATGCTCATGAGTTAATATTTTCAAAATCCGCCTACTGACACGCCCACAATTTTTTTTTTTTATTTTTTTTTTTGAAAATTCAAAGTTTGAGCTAGGGAGCTGAAATTTATAATATATGCTCTCTAGGGGCCCTTTATGCTCATGTGTTAATGTTTTTTTAAATCCGCTTACTGACACGCCCACAATTAAATAAAATAATTTTATTGAAAAACCAAAGTTTGAGCTAGGGAGCGTTTTTTTTACAAAAGCTTCGTTTTTTTTGACAAAATCCTTTAAATGTTATATAACAAAATAATAATAACAACCATACTTAAACTTTTGTCACGCCCACTTATGAGGGATAGGAAAAAGAATAGGGTATCCAACAGTTCGCCCAAGCGGACTGTAGCCCGTCCCTACGTTTTTAAGTTAGATTTAATCATTTTTGTCTAGTATGTAAGTTGATATTAAATAAGCAATAACAAATTAATTTAAAAGTCAAAGTCAAAACAATAAAGAATCAAGAAGAATATACTATACATATTATGTATCTCCTAACATATTGCAGCTAATCTTTTTAAAAGCGCATTTAATGGCGAAAACAAAATTGAAAATTCAAGGAATCTTCATAGTCGAACTGACTTAAGAGCACCTTCTACATTATGTACCTTTTACTGTGACCCAAAACTTGTTTTCGCTGCAGTTTTGCTTCATTTCCCAGTTGAACAAACTGTTTTCTTCCTCAAACATGAATAACTTTTGAATACGCCACATATCTTTTATCCTTACAGGTGAACTTTATTCGACTTTGGAATGTGCACAAGCAACCTCACCAATTGAACAACAATATTCAAATCCTAATCTCCCCTATAAGATTATGTTAACAAACTGAAATTGTTATACCGCCTAACAGACTTCAAACTTCCTACGACTATGCAACAGGAATAAAATAATTTTCTTAAAATTTTACAAAATTAATTGCATAGACCAAGGAGTTCTTAGTAAGGCAGGAAATTAGATTGAAGAACTACGGTAACACATAGGTAGGTAGGTATCCATCTACTTGTACAAATTTCAACTGCATTAAGTTCGGGAGGACTTCTACCCATTCGCATCTTTAGGATAACCCTTGTGGTATAAGTATAACACCAACCGATATTGAAATTTCCGCTGTATATTCGCAATTATAACAAAAAGTTCGTTCGAAACGGGAAAACGCATTGCAGTTTCGTTCGCCAGTGGTGGATGAAGCGTTCAAAATGAAAACTTTTCCCAATCTCCTTAGAGAGCGAGAGGGTGAAAGACAGGGAAACAAGAAGAGTTATAGCTTTAGGTAACTGTGAGTAAAGAATGTTGCACCTGGTTTCTTTTCGGAGTAAAATGGACTTTGAGTGCTTTGTTGGCCGCGAGCAAGATTTATCTGACGAAGTTACCAGCAAACACTCTCCTTGGGGAGAGTACTATAATTTATTATTCAGCATAGTGATTTTCTAACTGTTTTGCGGGGACAATTTAATTAATGCGGCTGCTTATGCTTAATTGAAAGAATAAGCGTCTCTCCCGTGTCAGATATGAAATGAATAGAAATTAGTTGAGGCGATGTGGTGTTGTGGGTATGAAAAGTAGGACCGGGGGACATTGTACAGTTTTGGTACTCTTGGTGTTTTCAAAGCAAAACTAAGGTAGGTAGGTGACCCAAATATGCACACCTTATGTAGGTAACTATAGTTTTTATTTAATTACATACTTGCGAGTGCCTTGAAAAAATTTACTGAATTGACATTAATAAAATAGAGCTCAGTTAACTACCTATATAAAAACACTTATTGTGTTTGTTGAAATATATTTGTTGGTCTTTTTTAGAAACCTTGCCTTGGGCCTTACTTAGAACATCTGTTCCGAATAATTTACCATTTAAATAACGGGTGCGCCATCTTTTATGTCGTCATGTGAATATTGAAAAACTTTAAAAAAAAAACAGCCGATTTCCATATAGGTATGAGGTATTTTATTTTTATTTAACTTGGTCCTTTACAATTTATTTGAACTAGTTTTTGAATACAACATCATCAAGTGGCCACCTCTATTGACAGATGAAAAATGTGCCCTTTTTGCTGCGTTTTCCATCAGTTTTTCGAGCATCTGCATCTCGGGCGGTATAGCAATGATTTAGGAACGAATATTTGACTTGAGCTTGTCAATAGTCTTAGGCTTGCTGGAGTACACGTACATCTTTTCAAATAACCCCACAACAAGAAGTACGAATGGGTCAAATCTGGCGATCTGAGTGGCCAGTCAATGTCGCCATTTTTTGACAGCACAACCACACGTCCATTGAATTTTCGTTGCAGAAACTGCACTGTTTGATTTGCAGTGTGGCATGGCGCATCGTCTTATTAAAACCAGCAACCGTTCAGAACTTTTTCACAAATTTGTGGGCAGAAATAATGAGCCAGCATCCACCAATATCGATTCCGATCGACTGTTTCACCATCTCTAAAAAAAAAGGCCCAATGATGATTTTGGGGCGAACGTTGACACAAGCAGCCACTTTTTGTCATGCAATGGTGTTTCATGGATCTCGTGTGGATTCTTCGTTCCTCAAATGCGGCAATTTTGTTTGCTAATGACGCCAGAGAGTGTCAATTTGCTTCCGAAAATCAGGTCCAGTGTCAAGCACAACCATTAGAGTGAATGTTTGGCCGTATTCCAAGCGACGACGTGGACGTTCTGCCGGAAATACTCTTAAAGTCAATTACACATTATATGAAAACAAATGCAAATCATCGCTCAACAAAACCCTGATCTCTTTAACCAGTTCATCGGAACGTCGTGGTCATTGGCGAACGGCGATCTTCCATTGTTTCGCGCTCAACAAAATTCGACACCAAACGATGAATATTGTTGTCAGACGGTGCTTGTTGCCCACGAGTTATCATTAGGAGGAAGGTATTACAATCGTGCTCAAATTTCGAACTCAAACTCAATATCTGCTGTGATTTACAGAAATCCCTTCGCCAAAGTTCATCAACAATGCTCAATTGTTGCCCCTTGTAGATGACGAACGAAAACTACACAGGTAGCAATAGAATTGTTAAGGACTAAACTCTAAACGAACAATTTTGTCGAAGAATTTAGAAAGACGGCCAAAGACTCCAACAAACGAAAAGCAGGTGGACCGAATGAGATACCCTCTGAGTTCTGGAAAAGATAGGGAACCATCGGGACCAAATGTCTCATGATTATCACTTCCAAACTGATGAGAGGTGATCCAATGCCTTATCAGTGAATTGAAAGTCATCTTCTGCCTCTGTATAAAGGGAAAGGCGATACACGAAACTGTGATAATTACCGTCCTATCAAGCTGATGTCACACACCATGAAGATCGTTAAGCGCGTATTAGATAGCCGAATGCGGTAAATAATACGGCTACATGAAGACCATACTGCAAATTAATGAATGGTGTTGGTTCATTTTGAAAGGCCATAGAAAGGATATATCACCAAGGGATCTGTTATGGGTGGAGTTAAGACAACGAAAAGTTCCAAAACCTACAAACAGATGTTCATGGGCATGCATGAGGAAGTATTGTGACCCTCCATCCTCTACTGAAATCGTCATTGCGGGTGATTTCAATATACACAATTTACATTGGCTTCGACATTCTGGACAGACAACACCCGAAGGAAGGTATGGTGAGATTTTAGCTGAGGTTAAAAATCTCACTCAGCTTGTAAATGAGCCTACACGAATACCGGACATAAGCAGCCAAACCGCCAACACACTGGACTTGTTTCTCAGGTCTCACCTTAAAAAATACGATATAAACGTATTACCGCCTCTAGGTTCGTCAGGCCATTGCGTCATATCAGCGAATTTCTCGTACTCCGGCCACTTAGTTAAAGAACAAACTCCTAAAAGAACCGTATGGCAATACGAGAAAGTCAATTGGGAAAAACTAAACGGTTTCTTTAAGAGTTTTAGCTGGTCGCTGTGCTTCCTCTACAGAGACGTGGATGCTGCTGCTGATATGATAATAAACATGATTTTATTTGGAATGAAATGATTTATCCCTAGCCCAGGTAAACGCGTGGTGTGTCTCGAGCTGCAAAGAGGTTATCAGGTTAAAAGAGGTAAGTTTTCGGTCTCATAAGGCCAACCCATCTGAGCAAAACCGGACAAAGTTCAAACGATCCAGAAATGACTGTAATGCCCTTATTAATCGTGCAAAATTCTCCTACGACCAAAAGCTGAGGCAACAAATACTACAAAGTCCATCGGGTAGTAAAAACTTTTGGTCGTTTGTTAAAAAAATTAACACTTCGGCTTCGTCATCTATCCCCACATTCATTTACAACGATATTCCAGCTGTTAGCTCACTGGATAAAGCCGATCTGCTTGCTGCTCACTTTGCAGCTAGCTCAACGCTCCTAGATTGTGCTTCCTCCTGTACTCGACCGCGTCAAATAGTCCATGGGACCAATCCAATTTCGCACTCGTACAGTGGCCAGAGTACTTCGAGATCTTGACATACACAAATCCACTGGTCCAGATGGTATTTCCCCTATCGTTCTGAAGAGGTGTTCTTTTACTCTGGCAAAACCACTAAGTAAGCTTTCCTATCTGACCTATTCTTCACGGTTCTTTCCGAGGAAATGAAAAACAGCATTTGTCCAGCCTGTACCAAAAAAAGGCGAATCTTCTTACGTCCCTTCTTTCTAAGGTCATGGAAACGCTGATCTAGCGTCAGCTCATGAAATATCTTGAATCGCGAAAACTTCTTAGTGACCGCCAGTATTGTTTTCGCAGCAACAGGTCCACTGGCGATTTGAGGACATATCTAACCGAAAAGTGGAACCAATCTCTCATCAAGGCGGTGAAACTACGATTGTTGCGCTTGATTTGACAGAGTTTGGCATCAAGCTCTCTTGTCAAAAATGCGTGCATTTGGAATCGATGATACTCTTCTTCAATGGATTAGAAATTACCTTTTTTTTTGAACGGTCCCAATTCAAGTTGTTTTGGACGGTTTCAAGTCTGCAACTCACCAAATAAATGCTAGTGTTCCCCAAGGCTCTGTTCTGTCACCGACCCTCTTTCTCATTTTTATAAATGATCTCCTGTCTGTTACTTCTAATCCAATCCATTCCTTTGCTGATGACAGTACCCTCAGCTTTTCATATTCGTTTCTTGGGTCACGCCCCTCTTCTTCGGGTGTCGAACTGGAACGGCAACGTATTTTAAGCTCATTAAATTCCGATCTTAACAGCATAACTCAGTGGGGTACAACCAATAGAATTGAATTTAATGCCTCCAAAACGCAATGCTGTCTTCTGTCATTAAAGCAAAACGCACACACACTGCCATTATCCATGAATGGCACCTGCATCGCTGAAACCGAAAGACTTTCCATTCTCGGTATGTGTGTTAATGACAACCTCCGTCGGAATTACCACTTATTTGATGTCGCCAAGTACGCTGCGAAATGTCTAGGCTTCCTTAAGCGATGTAAGAAATATTTCATCCTTTCTAATCTGGCTACAATTTATAAGGCGTTTATTCGCCCAAAACTCGAGTAGAACGCTCATATCTGGTCTGGTGCACCAATAACTTATTTGGAGGTACTTGACAGGATCCAATAACTCGCGATAATACTCATTGGACCGAGACATCGCGAGATCGATTGACTCTCGTAGTCATCGTCGTAATGTGTCCTGTCTTTCGTTATTTTATCGGTATTTCCACCGTAAGTGCTCTAACGAAATAGCCAGTAGCATTCCACCCCTTGAACATTTTAACCGCAATACCCGCCATGCTGTGAATGTTCATCAGTTCACCGTCAAGCCTGTATTCGGAAGTACAGTGAAGTACAAAGAATCTTTCCTCAGCAACACGAATGTGGAATACTCTTCCACGCTCTATTTTTATACCCTATTCTAAGGGTATATTAATTTTGACGCATAGTTTGTAACATACCTTAATATTGCCCGTAGACCCCTAAAATTTACTATCTTTATAATCAATCAGCATCGATAGTATTGTCGATCTGGCCATGTCCGTCCGTCCGTCTGTCGGCAAAAATTAGGCCTTTAAACAGGGCCTAGAGAGCTGAAATTTTAACCATATACTCTCTAGGGTCCCGAAATAATCAAGTTTACGAATTTTTGAAATCCGCCCACAGACACGCTCACAAACTCAAAAAAAAAACAAAATTTTTGAAAAAATCGAATTTTGAGCTAGGAAGCTGAATTTTTTTATATATGATCTATGACTACTAAAACTGCTCGGGAGATAAAATTTTCAAAATCAGGCCACTGACACGCCCACAAATAAATAAAATAACTTTATTGAAAAACCAAAGTTTGAGCTAGGGATCGTTTTTTTTACAAAAGCTTGTTTTTTTTTTTGATAAAATCCTTTAAATGTTATATAACAAAATATGTAGAGCGTTCTTAACAATTCAACCATACTTATACTTTTGTCACGCCCACTTATGAGGGATAGGAATAAGAATAGGGTATCCAACAGTTCGCCCAAGCGGACTGTACCCCGTCCCTATGTTTTCTTTACATTATAACCTACAAACATTTAAAACCAAAAACTCTCCATTTCTTCTAATCCTAATTTCCCTTACGCCAGCGCTGTGTAGACAATACATGATAAAAGTAGTAAAAAAAATCCTTTAGTGCGCGTAAATTATAAAAAAAAATCATAAGCAAGGATGAAACGTCGCTGCAACGATGACTTGATGTATGGGTGTATGCTTGTGCTGCCCGTTCTCTGATCCACTCCGATCTATTCCAGATATTTATATAACTGGAACAGTGATTCCCAAGTGCGATAAATTCAATTATAAGGGATATATGATCAATAGCAAAGCAAACTGGAACGAAGATGTATCTTAAGCTCATTAAATCCTGATCTTGACGGCATAGTTCGTTGTGGTACAATTAATAAGGTGGAATTTAAATCTAGCATAACGCAATGCTGTCTTCAGTCATTAAAGCCATACCCAAACAGTCTGCAATTATCCATGAATAATTCGCTGAAACCGAACGGTTTTCCATTCTCGGTATGTGTGTTAATGACAACGTGCGTTGGAAGGACGCCTTATTCGATGCCTCTAAGAACGCTATGAAATGTCTTATCTTCCTCAAGTGATGCAAGAAATATTTAAACCACTCTGATCTGGATGCAATTAATATTTCGTTCATTTGCCCCAAACTGGAGTATAGCCCTCTATCTGAGCCGGTGTCCCAATCACATATTTGGAGCTTCTTGACAGAAGACAAAAACGAGCGATAAAACTCATAGGCGATCGAGATAACGCCACATCGCTTGACTCTGTCATCATCGCGTTTTCTCGTGCCTATCGTTATTAATATTTCCAGCACAACTGCTTATTACGAAATAGGCAGCTACATTCCACCCTTAGAACATTAAAACCGCAATACTTAATTCCACCTTAAGCCTATTTTCGGACGTTCAGTGAAATGCAAACAATTCTTCATTACCCTTTCAACACGAATGTGCAATGCTCTTCCTCGCTCTGTTTTTCCTACCCATTGTAATTGACGAACATTTAAAACCAACGTGCATCGATTTTATTATCTTTTATCCTTAATACCCGCATTATATAACTATGGACATATCTACGTTATAAGGGTACTAAACATCTTAAATTATAAAAAAAAAACTAAAAGTTTCTTCAAGTACCTCTATTGAAATCAGGACATCGTTTAATGTGGGCCATTAAAGAGTCAGATTGATATACATATAATTTCAATTAAAATAAGGATGCGAAAAAGTTGTTTAGTTACCCAAAAGTTATGCAGGACGACTAAAAATATACAAAAATACTTTTGCATATTTGTTTAAATGAAGGCTAAAAATAATGGCATGCAAAAAAGCCTCAAGCTTGACTCAATTTTGTTCATTCTTTTTGAAAAGCAAAAAAAGTAAAAACATTCCTCCTATAAATCGGAAAAGAGTTTTTTTTCTCTCACCGATCCACAGAGAAGGTTGCCATATCCTTTTGTAAGAAGGCACTTCCTGTAAGGACAGCAGCATGTGGCAATAAATTCATTTAATAATTCATTTTAAAAGCTATAAAGTTCTCAAGAAATATCCATTAATGGCTGGACGGCTTTATTTAAATTGTGAGCGAAAATGGACAGTAGCATCTGCTTTTGAATAAAAACCACAATAAATTCTCGTCCTTGTTAAAAAAAAAATGTATAATAGTATAAAAATCAACCAACATCATGTAGGTCATTACCATAAAGAGGCACCCAAGCTCATCAATCCAACCATAAAAAATGTGCGTGCCACGAGCTCACCCATCGGCGATAGCAGTTTAAGTGGTATTGACACCTTTAGTGTGAAAATCCACAGCAGCATTATTCGAGGAAACTTCTCTCACTTCCGATGACGAAGTAGGTGTCTACAGCTATAGAAATAACACATTGATGTGAAAGCACGAGGGAAGGCTACAAAAATAAAAAAAAAATAAAAACAACAGATTCTGCTTTGATCTGAAGCGCTTACAATAAGGATGAAAGGTAACTAACTATCCCTTTTACTGTACATTAACATGCAACATCTTTGTCGTGTAATACACTATTACCAGGGCAACACAGAGGACTCTTACTCACAAAGAAATATACCCAAGCTGATGTCCTCCTCTTCAAACACTTGCTTCTACGTCTGGTTATACCCATTTTAGAAAAGAAACCATTTCACGTGCAAGTCATTGA
This sequence comes from Portevinia maculata, assembly GCA_949715645.1. Lineage (NCBI taxonomy): Eukaryota > Metazoa > Arthropoda > Insecta > Diptera > Syrphidae > Portevinia > Portevinia maculata. Next base: position 77,588,259 of record OX454526.1, on the reverse strand, counting down.
TATCGTAACACTGACACTGTAACATTTTCACATTGACATGCATCAAGTTTTAGTGCACTTAAGCACTTGTTTAATCTACACGGGTACCGGGTAGCATCGAAGTTCATTCTAAGTTTATGCTATAGCATCACCTTCGTTATCTTTTGTAAAGTTTGAGAACATAGGTTAATGAACAACATCATCGGAAACATGGGCGGCAGTAAGCGATATCGTCGGATCGACCTGAGTAATTGGTTTCGATTTCATTGATTTCACAGTAAATTTAATAAGGGTTTTATGTTGGAGATTTTAACAAAGGGTTTTTATTCAAAGATAACTAGTGACTGATCCACTGTATAGAATAACTCTGCTGTGGAAAAGGTCATGGGACTTGAATGCCTTTTATACTTTGTGTATAAAATACAAAGTTATTTTTAGATGTTTTGATATGTTTAAATGTGGCAATTTAAAAAAAATGAAAACAGGAACAAACGATTTGCAAAAGGTAATAAAGTACACGACTAGGTTGTACGAAACTTTGTCTTTTTTTATAAGAATTGGTTTCAAATCACACTTTCTCGTTAGTCATTTCTGTATACATAGGGAAGAGATACAGTCCTTTTGGGCGAACTGTTGGTATGTTGCACTGACAGAACAAATTCTTGGGAATTTCCATTCTTGGAAGACCTGTGCTGTCGACCGACCAAATATTTTCTGTTTCTGTTTCTGGTAGTGTTTGCATAGCTGTGTCTTCACTTATGGGTTCGCTGCTTTGAGCTTGTTCTGGTTCTTCATCGTATTCTTCGTTTGCATTGACTTCTTCGTTATCCGTGTCGGAACTTCCAAAATCCATCTCCTCTTCTGTTGTGCTTGAACTGAACTCGGAATCGGACTCTTCTTCTTCGTATTCTGAGCCAGAGTCTTCAAAAGGCTCTGGTCCGAGTCTTCTGAAGTTGCAGATAGCTCTTTTTCAATTTGAGTTCATATTATCCAGCGTAAAAAAAATCATGTAAGCAAAATAGATTTTCTTAGGTACTGCTGGGACATATAAACCCAATTTATAGCACTACTGGAATGGGTTGGGGACATAATCCCGAAAACCAAAATCCCGAAAATCCAAAATCCCGAAAATCCAAAATCCCGAAAATCCAAAATACCGAAAACCCAAAATCCAGAAAAACCAAAATCCAGAAAAGTCAAAATTTTGAATGTATAATAGACAAGTGTTTGTCCATTCCATTTACCATAATAATGTTTTGCAATTCGCAATGTGCATTCAGTTGTGCTGATTTCAAATAGTGTGATAGCTGACCGAGTAGATTTTTGTTAGACAGTGAACATTTATAATTAAAAACTTTATATTATCAGTGACATTTTGTGTTTGAAGTCTTAAGTAGGAATGAACGTGTCCATCGTGAAAACCAAAAAACAGTGTGAGAAACTGCTTATAGACGGCTACAGTTACCATGTCAACAAAAAATACAAGGATACATTTTACTGGGAGTGTGAGCAGCGAAAGCGTTCTGAAATAAGTTATCTCAGAGGAATTGCGTACAATATGAACTTGTATTAAATATTGTTTTGTCATGGATCGTTTTTGATATGTTTTTGTAAGACTTGAACTGTTTTTGTTATGTTTTATTTATTTGAAGTTTTTTATTTTGTTAAATAAATTTGCCAAATTTTTTTGCTGCTACAATAAACAATGACATTCGGTAATCGGTTTAAGGATGCGTTCACACTAAGTTTGAAGTTGTCAAGTCGCTAATGAAAGAGCCTTCTTGGATTCGTTCACTAAATTTATAGAAATTAACCTGCAGTTAGAAGCTTACAGTCTAAATTTTATAAAAACAAAGACACACTAAGGGCTTTTAAGTTAGCTTGTTGGGAAATTCCCCTTAATTATATAAAATCATTGTACAACTCAGTTGCAGACGCGTATTTGAGCTAATTAAATAAAACACAAAGTGCATATTTACATTTTTTATTGCCTCCGCCTTTTTTCATGTAAACCGATTATGTTGCTTGCTTTTTTGAATCTTAGGTTAGGTTTATGTGGCTGTCGGCAGAAGCCGACACACTTAGACCAATTTAGGTCCATTGTGATACCACGTATATTATCTACCTCAACTCTGTAGATGGGACTGGCCAACGACACGCGACTGTTCTCAAACAGAGGAGAAATTACCAGTACAAATATTGGCAACTTTTTAGAAATGGTGCACCTACTCCCAAATTATACGATCCAGTACTTCGAGAACATATTTTACGAATAAAAATGGGTGGAAGAACTATCACCGCAAAATCAAAACGAGTTCATTAATATTATAGGAGATAACGTTCGTCAACGAATTTTCTGTCAAGTTAAAAAGGTCAAATATTATTCCATTATATTCGATAGCACCGCAGATGTATCACACAAAGATCAAACCAGTCAAGTATTGCGTTATCTTAAAATTGAAAATCAGAAAGTAGTACTAGTGGAGTCTTTTATTGATTTTATCGAAAAAAACAACAAAACAGCTGAAGTTATTTCTGACATGATTTTAAGTAAGCTAAAAGGTTATGGTCTTGATATAATGGATTCCAGAGGTCATGCATATGACATTGCTGTCATGGCTGGAAAATATACGCGAGTGCAGCAAAGACTGAAAGATATAAACCCAAAAGCAGAATTTATACCCTGCTCCAACCACTCGATGAACTTGGTTTGTTTACATGCTGCTGTTGTTGAGTCAAATTCTGTCACTTTCTTCGGTACCTTAGAACGCATATATTCATGTTTTTCCCGTGTCCACACACCGTTGGGAAGTTCTGCTTTGTACTTCAGGCAAAGCATTAAAGAGGGTGCAAGAAACAAGATGGAGCGCAAGAGCTGATGCAGTCGAGAATACCTGGAACCATTATGAGGGCATTTTGAAAAACCTTGGCAAAACTGGCGGAGGCAGACGAAAGCCGAAACACACGGACGGATGCAGGAGCATGGCTAATTAATAGCATTGCAATCGTTTTCATTTCTGTCTTTTTTAGGCTTTTGGAAACCAGTACTGCACGAAGTTAATGATGCCCAAATATACTTGCAAACAGAAGGACTCAATTTTCATCAATTTGCTCAAAAAATAAACGCGTTACAGATCTTCCTTACAGAAAAACCGGATGAATTGGTAGACGGTGCTTTTACTTATGCTAAAAATTTATGTCAAAAACTTGGAATTTTAACGGAACTTCCCAGGAAAATAAAAAAAAAACTATTTTTGGTGACGGAAATATAGATGCTGCTGTATCCTATGAAAATGAACTGCGACGAAAATTATTTTCTTCCTTAGAAAATTTCAGTGCTGAAATACAGCAAAGATTTCAACGGCTCGTTCGTAATTTATTGCAATATAATTTATTGTAATAAAATTACAATTTTTCAAAAGCTAAAGAAAAAAATAAATCCTGCTTTTCTGAAGAATTTTAATTTAGATAATTTAATTACTAGAAAGTAGTACAAACAACAGTTGACACTTGAAAACATTTTGAAGAGAAATTTTACCAAGTTTATTGATATATGTAGGTACTCGTATAACTGGGTGAAACCGTAGACAACTTTTTTTTTTAGTGTGTAAAAAAGTTAGTGGGGCGGCCCCAACCCTCGCTACGCCACTGGGCGGGAGGGGGCCCTTCCCCCTATCTCTGGTGATGCTTTGCTTAAATAAAAATATCCAAATAAGGCCTTTAACCATATACTCTCTAGGGACAAAAACTAATCAAGTTTAAAAATTTTAAAGTCCGCTCACTGACACGCCCACAAACTTATCGACAAAATGAAATTGTGAACTCGAGAGCTGAGATTTTTAATACATATATTATCTTTAAGCCCCCAAAATACTCGAAGTTAAAAAAATGTTAAATACGCCAACTGAACCGCCCACAATTATTTCATATAAAGTTGTTTGCCATGCCCACTTTTAAGCGGCGTTTTTTCAAAAACTTTAAATGTTGTACAACAAAATATGTTGATCCTTCTTAACTATTACGTAAGCGAACTTGAGTTTTTCCGTAATAAATAAATTCAAATTCCTCTTAAAAAGGTGGAAATATGAAAATATTTAATAAATTTTTCTTTTGGAGGAACACCACTCCATTGCAATTATAAATATAAAAAAAAATTCTGCTTAACCCTTTCGGCCCGATTGGGACAATACGTCCCAGAAATGTTTAAATAATACTACTGGGAAAATTTACAAAGCAAATCGTTTGGAGTTGAACGATTTTCGTTTTTTATAGTTTGAACTCTCAAATTGCTTCATACATATTGCGTCATAACGCGAAATTTTTTGTCAATAGTGAAGTGAAGTGCACGTGATTCTGTAAGCGGTGTAGAAATTATCAGTTTTTAATGAAAAATAACGGGTAAGGATTCTGATTTCCATATTTTTCAAAGTTGATAGTGGTCCAGTTTTTTAAATAAAGTATAAAATGTGAAAAAACATATATTTTTTGCTCTTTTTGTATGTTTTACGTCGACTTCATTGGCTCGGCCACATCGAGCGAATGTATAATAATGTTCCAGCGAAGAGGATCTTCGACTACCGGCCCGAGGTTCAAGACGACAAAGAAGAGCGAAACTCCGTTTTAAGGACCACTCCATAGCGGTTGCCAGGGAGCTTGGTCTAGAAACTGGAAGCAGCGTGCCCAGGATTGCGGAGGATGAAAAGCTGCAGTGTCTCAGGCAGAGACTCTCCACGATTCAGAAGCCCGTTAAGTAAGTAAGTTTTGGGAGCTAATGACAATATATTCCAAATTTTAGCATTCTGGCTCAAATTTTGATTTTTCGATAAATTGCGCCCACACGCCTAGTAGGCGGATTTTAAAAATTCTTCCATTCGACTATTTCGGGCCCCAAGAGAGTATAATGGTTCTATTGTTTGCTTTCGAGCTCAAGTCTTAGGGCCTAATTATTGCAGAAATGCCGACGGACGGACGGACATGGGCTAGATCGATATTACTATCGATGCTGATCACGACTAATGTAACTTTTAGAGGTACGGGCAATATGTTGCTGCTTGCATCACCTTCGGGATGTATTAGGGCATACCTTGACATGCTTGCGGCATGGCTCAGCTAAGCTCGCCGGATGGCGTGGTTCTTTGCCCTTCAAACCCAAAAACAACAACCAAAGATAACGTACTTCATGTCAAGGGTTTATCAAAAAAAAGTTAAATTAATCCTCTTCTATTGCGATCTTAATAGCGCTTATGAGATTGGCAACTTCGTTGGTATGTTGCTTAGGTCCATTTGTTCCCTCAAATGTTTATGTCAATGACACGCCGTGACAACACTCAAACCTGTAATATGAAATGCTGTCCCTAATCCAACATAATTGGATGCCTTACTTAAGACATCCTGTAAGAAAACGTCCGCCCATAAACAACCCCACAAAATTTAACTCAATTCATTGCATTACGTTATAAATTCATTTATTAAGACTATGAATATGTTTATTAGTTGAATACATAATTAACCAGCAAAATTCTTTAGTTAGGTCTTATTTCCACTAAGTTTTAAATTTTAGATTAGATTTTTAATTCGATTGTATTTGTTGCATTTAATTCATAACTTTTAATTTTAATTTATATCGCTATTGTTTCATTATTTAATACGTTTTAATATTCGCAACTAATTAATTAATATATTACGGGTACTATCTCGGTATTCAATTTACTTTAATTTAGGAAAATATGGCACTTCACCAAGCAAATTGACTGCACGTGTGATTTTGGATTTGTGCTACGTTGTCAAAACTACTAACTCAATGATTAACTACAAAAGTAACATATTACAATAAATAACACTTACTTATTTTGCATCTGTTGCCAGGTTGATTTCTTACGATGTTGTTCGTTGAAGTTGTGATCACAGCTCCTTACACGATCCAAAGTTATGTTACTCACTTTTAGGAAACAATTTAGACTTTAGTATGCTGTTCATGTGGTATGTATATTCATATATTAACTAAGTGCAATATTACCTGTGATATTTATTCTGTTTTTTTTTGTTATGATCCGTACCTTTTGTAGTTTGCGTAGTCTAGTTTAATTTAGTTATCTAACCTCTTTATTATATATGTGCAATATTTTCCTGTATAGCTTGAGAGTACCACTATCTTTTACAATGAAATAAACAGTATTTAACAAAGCAAAATTAGAGAAAAACTAATCAGACCAACAAAGTTTAGAGTTGACAAAAAATTAATCAAACCAGAAAACCGTGTGGGTGATGACTCACTGAGAGTATGCACTTTTGGCCGTCTTTAGCACTTGTTGGTCGTGCGGATCCTTCTGGACTACCTGTTGCTTTCCCTTGTTACATGTTTTTGTGGTACGTTTGTTGGTAATTTTGTTGGTAATTTTGTTGGTTAGCGGGGCTCTCTCGTCTGAAGCTATGCTATTGTTGGTGGAGTCATGTGGATATGCAACGGAGTTGATAGAATGGGGTCCGGGGTCAGGAGAACGATCTCATTAAAAGCTGCGATAAGAGATTTGAGCTGGATTCCCAAAGATCGCTTCTGTTTTTGACTCCTGATTGATGGTGTGTGCAATCCACGATATATCTTTTGTGCTTAATGTGTCACAATTCATGCAACTTTAATTCGATTACCAATTTAGAAACGGATTAAAATAAAGCCTTACGTTATCGCTTTAGATTAACTACAAATTATTTGTCACAAGGTCTACTTGAATAGTTTTGCGGACGACACTTGTGCGCTCCACGACAGCCACCAGAGAAGAGACCATCCATCCAAAAAAAAATCTACGATCTCCCTTAAAACGCTTATCAGGGAGCGTGTTCACTCCACTTCCTGTTAGTAGTCTTTAGCGAATATTAGTTCAGTGTAATGAGCAGGGATGGTTTGGCGATGTTTTTATTGCAGTGTATGCGAACATATCGTTCGAAATTATTTAAAAAGTATTGGAGTCACCGATTAACATCGGTGTAGGCAACATCCGTAACAAATATTAAGGTACTCGTATGTTACAAACTATGAGTCAAAATTAATATAAGGGTAGGTACAAATTCAAATTGTGATCAAATCGACATCAGGCCAAACAATGACGGTACAATGCTCACTCAAAACCTGAAGTTCACTAGAAAACACTGAGAATCATCTACGAGTATTTGAAATTGCACAGCTGAAAGGAGAACTATGACTCGAAGCTGTACTTGTCTGTTCTGATTTGATTTGACAGTTTTCACTTACTTGTGCTGTTCTGTTTTGTCCTTATCTAGTTTTCATTAATTAAACAAAGCTATTTATAGGTCCGCTCGCGTTGTAATATGCAAATGTAAGTTTATAAAAACTTTTCGGCGAAAATACAAAATTCCAGAAGGGCCCATCGCAATCCCTAGTTAACCGATTGAAACCAAAAACCTTCAAAAGGAGAAAAACCTAAGCACTTTCACTAGACAAAACATCTAATCTTCCTGCAGAACTTTACAAGCTTCCTGTGGTCTGTGCCGCTCAGCTCCCCTAATTCCTCGAAGAAGTATTCTCATAGAAACCTCCTACGATTCCATGATATAACCTCGCACTCACACAGTATGTGCGTTATGTCTTCCTCGTAGATCACCACAGAACCTACATGTATCTACATATACCAGTCTAAGCCGCCTAGCATGCTTCCTTAGGAGACAGTGCCTCGACATAATCCCAACTACTGTTCTAAGCTGTTCCCTGCTCAATTTGAGAATTTCCTTAGATCTTTTCTGTCCAAATGCGGACAAAGTGCTCTAGATACCCTATGCCCGTCTAAATTTTGCCATCTAAGGTCAGCCGTTTTTAAGAATTTCTCATTTATTATTCCCTTGATAACGCCAAGGAGTGGTTTAATGTCCACACCCCCATTATTCTATAGTTCCCCTCCCTTTCTCGCTAGCTCATCGGCTTGCTCATTACCCTCTATACCGCTGTTCCCGCCTCCCGGTACAAAGCACAGTCTTACTCGGTTCCGTCTGCATACTGCTTTTAGCATTGTGTGACAGTTTCTGAATGTCTCAGAATTGATGTTAACAGATTCTAGTGCCTTAAGTGGCGCCTGGCTGTCGATGTAGATGACGAAAAGTGTAACAATCACACATAATTTCTGCTGGCAAAAAAACTGTCAAATGAAAATATTTTTTAACTTGCGCTTGTGAAAATAACTAATCAAATTTACACCCACTCACACATTTTTAGTTAAAGGTAATTGCAAATATGAGATTGGAGAAACACGAAATCGAATATTTCAATTTGTCGTCTCATTGACAATACTTTAAACTTTGACGTTTTTCATCTTTTTACGAAAAAGCGTTCGCGTACTTTTCTTCGTAGTGAGAGGATTCTCTCTCGATTTCGGAGATTTGCCAGTTTTCGTTTTTCTACACCTAAAAGTACAGGACACGTATTATGACAAATAATGTCACAAGTGATTATTTGTCAATAATTTTGATTTTTTTTTAGCTTTAGAATTTAAATTTGAAGTTGTGTAAATAGGTAATGCGGATATGTAATTGAAGATTAGAAAATAGTCGCTTGCTCTGAAATAATAGTGCACCGCAAGAAGTCTTATACTTCTCAAGATAGGACAAACTCCAATGAAATGCTGGACGTTTCACGTGTAGATTGCATAAATTGCATTCTGGATTGCATAAATTGCATTCTGGACTTTCAGTTTCAGCTGTGTGAACGAGCGCGACAATCCGTATCAAGGCAAAATTCGCCAACATAAGCCTAATATGCGCGCAACTTAAGAAAAAAAACAAAAATCTTTTTTTGTGTCCAGAAATGTTTATTTCGGTGTCTTTTCACCGCTTCTTCAGAATGTCAAAAGTAAACTCAAACTTAGAATGTGGGTTTGCTACCATTGTCGCCCCGAAACTGTTCGTTATGAATTATGCAAGGTTGATGGCCGCATCAACCTTGCATTTATGCAATTCCATATTTTTGTTTTAATATTCGCATTTCAAGGTTGATGGGTGCATCAACACTTGTGTCAACATTTCCGTTGGAAATGTTGGCGTTAACATTTTTCTTATCGAACACCTTCGTTGCGGATGTAACTCGCATGCCCCCACGGAGGAGAAAGACGACGACACCAAAGAGAGGTTCTACGAGCTCTTAGACCAGACACAGTGCCCTAAGTACGACATTAAAATTGCCCTAGGTGATTTTAATGCAAAGATAGGAAGAGAGGGCATCTTTGGTAGTACTGTCGGAAGGTACAGCCTACACGACACCACCTCCGATAACGGATTTAGGCTGATCGACTTCGCGGCGGGGCGAAATGTTGTCATAGCAAGCACGCGGTTCCCGCATATCGATATTCATAAAGGCACATGGAGATCTCCCGATCAATCAACCGTCAACCAGATTGACCACATTGCGATCGACACAAGGCACTCCTCCAGTATTATGGAAGTCCGAACGTTCCGAGGGGCTAATATTGACTCGGACCACTACCTTGTTTTAGCCAAGGTACGCCTTCGGATATCCCGAACATCGCCAAGACAAGTAAATATCACCAGATCCTTCTCCGATTGAGTCTCTCTCAATCTCTCAAGAGGTTCCCAAAAAGCCATCAGAGACACCGCCTTTGATGTGCTTGGTTTCACTCGGCCACCACAACGAAACCCCTGGTTTGACGAAGAGTGCCGTCAAGTACATTCAGCGAAACAAGAGGCATACATAGCGGCGCTGCAAATAAGGACAAGGGCTGCTCTTGAGCTCTACGCGCAGAAAATAAGAGACCAACAACGGCTTCTCAGGAGAAAAACAAAAGAGCACGAGAAGCGCGCGATCGAGGAAATAGAGAGATGTTACAGCAGGAATGAGGTTCGGAAGTTTTACAAACGGTAAAAAAAAAACTGCCAAGGCTACAGAGCCCGAACCGAAGCCTGCAAGGACGACCAAGGGAACATCATAATAGAATCGCAGTCGATGCTGAGGATATGGAGGAACTACTTCTGCAGACTGTTTAACGGAGATGACGAACTAAATCCCGCTGTCAGGCAGAATGCACCATTCAACCTGGACGATGAAGACCAACAATTCCGTCCACCCGACCTGGACGAAGTGAAGATAGCCATATCTAAGCTTAAGTCCAACAACGTCGCTGGAGCAGATGGCCTAACCGCCGAGCTTTTCAAGGCGGCAGGCAATGTCTTGGTTAGGAGCATGCACCAACTCAACTGTAAAAAATGGTCGGAGGAAAGTATGCCCGATGAATGGAACCTCAGCATTGTTTCCCCTATCCTCAAGAAAGGAGACCCTCTGAACTGCGCCAACTACAGAGGTATTAGTCTTCTTAACATCGCCAACAAGATCTTATCTACCGTGCTGTGTGAACGGCTGAAGCCTTTCGTCAACAACCTGATTGGTCCCTATCAGTGTGGCTTCAGGCCAGGAAAGTCTACCATCGACCAAATATTCACACTGCGGCAGATCTTGGAGAAAACCCAGGAGCTCCAATGTCCAAATCGATACCCACCACCTTTTCAACGATTTTAAGGCCGCCTATGACTGCAATGTTTTTAGCAAGTTTTAGCATCCCTGCCAAATTCGTCTGTTTGTGCAGGATGACAATGGAGACAATGGATTTAGACTAGGCGATGCGCTGTCATGTGACTTCTTCAACATCGTTCTTGAAAGAATAGTGCAAAACTCAAATGCTAACACCAGAAGCACTATCTCTCAAAAGTCCGTCCATCTATTCGCCTACGCCGACGACATCGACATAATCGGCAGAATTTAGCGGGATGTCACTGGCGCGTTCTTGAGTATTGATACGGAGGCGGCGAAGATGGGTTTGGCGATCAATGAGGGCAAGACAAAGTATATGCTGTCATCAAGAAAGGACACCCAACACAGACCGACGTCTCGGACAGAATGTTACTATAGACAGATATAATTTTGAGGTGGTTCAGGACTTTGTCTACCTATGGTCCGCAATGAACTCAGGCAATGACACCAGCGCTGAGATTATATATATAATAACTCTTGCCAATCGTAGCTTCTTTGGGCTAAGAAAGCAATTGAGTAGCAAAGCCCTCTCTCGAACAACTAGAGTAACCCTTTATAAGACCTTAATAATCATAGTCCTTCTCTATGGTGCAGCGGCATGAACTCTAGTAAAAGCGGATGAGGTCAGTCTTCGCTGTTTTGAGAGGAAAATTCTTCGGGTAATTTTTGGTCCAGTCTGCATAGATGGTCAATGGAGGAGGAGATACAACGACGAACTGTACGGTACAGCGACTTCGACTTAACCAGAAGAGTGATGGTTTACCGACTGAGGTGGCTGGGTCATGTAGAACGAATGGACGTGAATGCTCCGGCCCGGAAGATCTTCGAATCCACACCCGAGGGACGGCGCAGTAGAGGAAGACCGCGACTCAGGTGGCGCACGCAAGTGGAAGGGGACCTTAACCAACTTAGCGTGCGAAACTGGAGACAGCTGGCCAAAGATCGTGCTGGCTGGAGACGCTTGTTGGTTGAGGCCCAGGTCTACCCCGGACTGTAGCGCCACCCTAAGTGAGTAAGTAAGAAGAAAATATAATCTTAAAAATGTCAAGTATTCAACAACAAATTAGCTTTGCCGTTTGGCATAACTTGTTGCGTTGATTAACCTTACATCTTCGATTGTCTACTCTGAAGACTGCTTTACGATGTCTGCGTTCCAATCCACAATACCTACCGCCAATAACTGGGAAGCGAATTACGTTTCCGTTGAAATTTTCCTAACCCCACCAGGGATTCTGCGCCAGTAATTATAATTCAAACTGTCGTCGTACTTGAATATACTCTTAAATTTAATTGGTTATACAAATAATACTCATCGTTTGATACTCGTTATATTAACGTGTTTATTAAATTCATATGATAATCATAATTGAGATTTTAAATTAGGTACAGGTGCAGGTGCAGGTACTTGTAGCTGCGTCTAAGACAACCAGACAAAGACGGTTATATGACGAAAGAAACAAAAATGAAAAAAACAAAAACAAAAACAAAGAACATAGGGACGGGCTACAGTCCGCTTGGGCGAACTGTTGGATACCCTATTCTTATTCCTATCCCTCATAAGTGGGCGTGACAAAAGTCTAAGTATGGTTGAATTGGTAAGAACGCTCTACATATTTTGTTATATAACATTTAAAGGATTTTATCAAAAAAAAAACGCTCCCTAGCTCAAACTTGGGTGTTTCGATAAAATTGTTTTTTTTTAATTGTGGGCGTGTCAGTAGGCGGATTTAAAAAAAATTAACACATGAGAATAAAGGGCCCCTAGAGAGTATATATTATAAATTTCAGCTCCCTAGCTCAAACTTTGAATTTTCAAAAAAAAAAAAAATAATAATTGTGGGCGTGTCAGTGGGCGGATTTTGAAAATATTTACACATGAGCATAAAGGGCCCATAGAGAGTATATATTATAAATTTCAGCTCCCTAGCTCAAACTTTGGATTTTCAAAAAAATTGTTTTATTTATTTGTTGGCGTGTCAGTGGGCGGATTTTGAAAATTGTTTATTCCGAGCAGTTTTAGGAGTCATAGATCATATATAAAAAATTTCAGCTTTCTAGCTCAAAATTCGATTTTTTCCAAAATTTTGTTTTTTTGAGTTTGTGGGCGTGTCTGTGGCCGGATTTCAAAAATTCGTAAACTTCATTATTTCGGGACCCTAGAGAGTATATGGTTAAAATTTCAGCTCTCTAGGTCCAGTTTAAAGGCCTAATTTTTGCCGACGGACGGGTGGACGGACGGACGGACGGACATGGCTAGATCGACATTACTATCGATGCTGATCATAAATATAGTAACTTTTGGGGGTCTACGGGCAATATTAAGGTATGTTACAAACTATGCGTCAAAATTAATATACCCTTAGAATAGGGTATACAAATTGAGAAATCCTAATCAGGCAGTGCTTAGCTGATGAAGCATCCAAAGCTGCAGGCGGGTGAATTGCACGACTCTCCGCCATCAGCCGGACCGAATAGAACGTGTGCATTGTATTGTATCGGAGAATTATTTCACGCGTTATTTTATGATGCTGTGTCGTACATTCGTTGTACCAGGCACTGGATTGCACCTCACACCGCATTGCCAGAGTGTGTTGGTACCAGTGAGAGTGCCAGTGCAGCTCAGCGCACGGCCGGCAGCGCTCTCTCATGGTTGATTCGAATTGCATAGATCCATGTTTTAAATGCTTCTCTGGTTACTGCGGAGGGGATTTTGGGTGCGCATTGGATTGATGTGATTCGAAGCCAAAGCTGACGTCAGATTTGTATTCAAAACTTGAATTTGATTTTTTTGTTTATTTTTATTTTGTTCAAATGAATGATTAATACTGGTAAACTTTTATTTTGAAGAAGTTGTTGTTCGGAGTTTAGAGAAGGTTTCCTGGAATTAAGTGTTTTGATGTTTATTGGCTTTCTGGTGAATCATTTGGCAATACAATTTGATTTTTTGCCTTACATAATCGTGCCTTACCTAAGATATTTTTTCATTAGTGGTTTGAGGTTTGAGTTGTTGTATTTATTTTATAGTTTAAGCTCAAGGTTGCTTGCTTGGCTTAGGGGTCTGGGTCAGTCAAAGTAAAGGTGCCGACTTGTATACAGTTCATACAATGTACACATGATATTAATGTTTATAAAATTTTAAGGTTGTATAGTGTATCCAGCTATTAAAGCTAGCTATGATTTTAGTCTACGTAACCTTGTCAAAAGGAAAAAATATAAATATTTATTTTACAAAACCAGTGATACGCAATACAAGCAAATAAAAAAAAATTCTTACTTCACCCGCAGAAAATTGGTTCTTACGACCGGCGTTAGAGTTTCTATGCTTCTTCTTCTTCTTCAAAGTCGATGTAATGATCAGGATTAATGGGATCATAACCATATCAATTTATTACCTCTCCACTGGTCGGCAAGGCCTTTTTAATCATTTCTTTACTAAAAAATATCTGCACATGTGTTCAACGTGCAGTAGTACATATACAGTTACGCAGACAGAAATTCTGCACCTGTGTGTGGGCATTAGATCTGCATCTCTTCCGCGATTGTAAAGAAATTTTGATTGAAATTGCCTATTTTACGGGGCTCGTAGGATGTAATTTAACCCGAATCATCCTGGCGGGTCCATATGGCAACGCAAGACTTATATGCACTTTGGCGACTCTCAACCGGTAACAAATACACACAGGTGTGCATGCTTACATTTTTTTCCATCGCAAGACATCTGCGTTGCATATTGGGGAGTCAGTTTTTTTGTATGCTTTGTTGTTCATGGTGAGAGTGTGCCAAATTTGATAGTAACAAAAAAAAATGTTTACGAATTAGTGTAATGGCTTACAACAAAAAGTTCGGTTTAAGAAATAAACCGATTAGCAGCTGTTTTTTTAATATACCATTAGTGGCGCATAAAAAATCCAATGATATTATTTTTAGTCTACATTATTTGTAAGTGGAGTGTTGCAGTATTGATAGTATTTTGGATGTACAAAATGTATAAAAACTAAAAACATAAAGAAAATGTTTGCTTTTGTGCTTTTTTTTCAAATTATTGACAATGTGTCCATATGGCAACGCTAGGAGCAACAGGGTACAGTATTTTTTTTCTAAAAATTTGACACTAAAAGAAGTCGTAGATTACTTAGAGGAGCTTAGTTCGGATGATGAAACTTGTCTTTCAAACAACCTCCATCCTTGTATATTCAACCACCGGAAAATGAAGGTAATTTGAGTGGAGAAGACGATGCTGATGAAGAAGAAGAAGGCGGTATCCCAGACAATGTTTGCCCAGCGCAATTGCGATCGGGTTGTGAAATCGTTTTTGAAAATGCCCGAAGTTTTGAAGAATTTGACGATCCAGGAGAGCCTTTGGGTGAAATTTTCAATGATAATGTTTATGCGAGTGTTCTGGATAACTCATCTCCGAATTCACCTATACGCTTACCAGATGCAACATATTCAACACACGAAATTTATAATCCACCCTCAATCCGGTAGCGTTGACTTTAGCAATCTACCTCCAGCTGCCCTTTGCCAACATGCAATAAGAATACAACTTTCACTTGGTCGAAAGATTAGTCTTGCGCAATGATATGAAAGTATGATCGCCTATTGCGGGAAGCACGGATATAAGCACTTTATAAAGGGGAAGCCCATACGCTTTGGTTATAAGGTATGGTCTTTGTGCACTCCCAAAGGTTACATGATCAATTTCGAATTGTATCAAGGTAAGAATCCGCGATCAAACTCATTGAGAATGTTCAGCAATTGCCGTTTTCATTCTACTTTGGCAATTTATTTACGAGTTTCCATTTATTGGCTTACTTGAAAAACCGTGGCTACAATGGAACCTGCACAATCCGTGAGAATCGAATACCGAAAAGTTGTCCAGTCCCGCATAAAAAAATGTTGAAAACAAAGAAACGCGGATTCTACAAGTCCATACAAATTAATGAGACTGGTATTCGTCTTACAAAATGGATTGATAACTCCGTTGTCTGTATGTTGTCTACTGCCTTTGGATCCACACCATTATCTTGTAATGTATTTGGTTTTTATTATTACCTCCCTATTTAATCTATAGGGATACTTGGCTAACCCAAGCCGAAATGTTGCTGGCTAAAGAGCCGAACTGAATATGAATCTGTTGCATCGCGATATTTCAGAGAAGCTCGAAAGAAAATTGGAGCTCCTCGCCCATGTGTTGTATCGGAAAATAACTAATAAATGTGTGCTGTGTGGTGTCTATAGATTCGACCAGAATGTTTCTGCTAACCGTATCGGATATCGTGGCAAGAAGTGGTGGAGCTGCATTTTTACTTGGCTAATTGATGCATACGCGCAAAATGCATGACAGCCTCATCTGCATGTCGATTCGAGTATGCCACAAAAACAATTCAAGCGAGAAATCGCAATTTATTATTGCAAACATTTTGGTGATCCACCAAAGTCACATAGCAGTGTTAAAAGGCAAAAGTGGCGGTTGGAAGCTGGGTCATTAGCTATTACTCTTCGCTATGACCAAAAGACTCATCTAGTCGTTCGCTTAGAAAAGAGGAGACGCTGTGATGGAGACCTATGCCGTTCAATTGTTCGAACTGCTTGTGCAAAGTCCGATAAAGGCATTTGCCTGAAATGTTTTAAGCCCTATCACACAGCAGATTTATAATTTTAAACGAAATAAATATAAATAAAATATAATAAGAAAATGACGTTTTATTCAGTTTTTGGTAATTTTATATGTCAGTACAGACGTGCACGCTGTAGCTCCTGGCGTTGCCATATGGCTACAGGATATTTTCGGAGAACAAGGACCTCTATTAAAAATTTATTGATACAGATTTTCTATTTTTGCTCTTAACAAAGCGCATCAATTTTTTTTTTTCAAAATTCGAAAAAATAACGTTCAGGATGATTCGGGTTAACTTGATTGACTTAAAAATCTAAAGCAAAAGTGCTCAAATTGATCGCCGTTTTCGACTGATTTTAAATTTAAATTTTCTCATATTGAAAGGACACGACTTCTTCAATAAATTGGTTTCTTTTATACAGAGGGCGTATTTCGGGCCCCTAGAGAGTATTTGTTTCAAATTTTAGCCTTATTGCTCAAATTTCAAGGCCTCAAAATTTGGGCAGGGCTTGCTAATTTCACTGCAGTGCCCCTAAGAAACTGCTCTTGCTGTAAAAGACAATAAACAACAAAGGGGAGAAATTTAGTCTACGCAATTTTTGGGAGTAAGCTGGTGAATGCGTCACGGAAGTCTAGGCAAACGGAAGTGTAGGCAAACGGAGGTGTAGGTAAACGGAAGTTGAGAGGGAAGTATAAGTTTATTATCAATAGAGGGCAATACTAAGCTCTTATCATCTATCCAAACCAACCCAAAGGAGGTGAAAGCTATATCTAAAACAGTTGCCGACAGATGGAATTTACCGGAAGTGAGTAAAGTCATTGTGACCATGAATCGCAGTTCATTAGGTCGTCTTTTTTCGTACAGATGGCTCTCGAATTAAAATACGAAAAATACATAAACTCCCATTTGAAATCACCGCCACGGAAATCTAATACAGTGGCGTTTGGGGTAACTATTCCTTACAAAATACCGAGAATGGGTTCGTTCGGTAGAGGATGTGTCCATTGAAACTACTTTTCCGGATGAATTGCGAGCAGTTGGTTAAAGGAATACCGCATTTGCGTTCCACTATGGCACTAATTGACCATTGTAAGAAAAAGCCAAATGTTCCAAGACCCAGCTTTTTGGTGGAGAAAGGTTACTTAAAAGTAAAGAGAGTTTCAGATACCGAAGTTCCACTCTATGAGCTTTTGAAGGAAAAATAAAAATATTATTTTGAAGTAAAACTTCTTTACGCACGCTTGACTTGGGGAGTAAGCTGGTGAATGCGTTAGGGAAGTGTGATCGGGCGAGGCAAACGGAAGTTGCGATGGAAATATAAGTTACTGGAGATAGAAAGAGAGAGATTTACGTTTCGTATATTACTGTAGGGGCAAGAGAGAGAGGTGTGAGCACGCATTTTCTTTCTCTCTTTCTCTCATAGCCAGTTACGTTTCTTTTATCTAAGACACAGTGCAGGTCTATTGTCTGTATCACACTGTAGCCAGTGCATGAATTATATATATATCTCAGTCATCAATTGGTGATATATGTGTTGCTCACTGTGTTTTGGACGATGGAGCAAACATCATAATGGTAGTTGTTTACATTTCGCCCAATAACACAGTTAATAATATTATGGATAAAGTTTTTATATAAAAGACTTATGATTTACGGTCGAGTAGGCTCTGAAGAATTAGGAGAAAACTATCATACGTTGCCATGCCAACGACCTTGCCACGTCGAATAAATTGATTCTCGTTCGATCATCGCAATTAAACGTAGGGCGTGCTTAGTACTCAGATGGGGGACTGCGTGTTGTTGGCATCTCTTGCGAACGTCTGAAATTTGCCGTTCGGATTCGGCGTAAAACTGTATTTCCCCTCCCATGAAAGCGGTTGGAAGGTTCTAGGCCCTGTATGGGGCCGTTTTAGCCTAGTATCATGCGTTGCGTACTGGTCTGGTGGCCCGCCTTGGAGAAGAAGTCCAACCTAACCTTGCTGGACAAAACTCAACGAGTTGCATGCCTCAGCATCACCGGTGCGCTGAGAAAGTCTCCCACTGCGGCGCTCCAAGCCATGCTGCACCTTCTCCCGACCGACATCGTCGGCAAACAGTTGGCTGCCAGCTCAGCAATAAGACTGAGAAGCTCCAAACAATGGAAAGAGCAACAAACTGGACATGCCAATTTACTGTCGATGTATCGACATCTCCCTAAGGTCACCGACCACCTGCCCACTGAATACAACTTCAACCTGGGCTACAAACATCAAATCCCAGACAGAACCGAGTGGACACAACGTCATGTCCTACACCACGAATCGCTGTCAATTTTTACGGATGGGTCCAAAACGGAGGACGGAGTCGGTGCCGGAGTCTTCTCTGAAGACCTGGACATTCACCTCTCCTTTAACCTTCCAGAACACTGCAGCGTTTTTCATTCAGGCCGAAGTCACCGCCGTCCGCCAAGCCGCTGCCTGGCTGTCGGTTAATACGATATCGAAATCAGATATTGTAATATACATCGACAGTCAGGCGGCCATCAAATCCCTTGCATCCAGCACTACAAGATCCAAGGCAGTGAAAGACTGCCCTGCATCTCTTAACGAGATAGCCGGTCAGTATAGCCTCACCCTTTGCTGGGTGCCGGGTCACTGTGACATACGAGGGAATTGTGAAGCTGACGAACTGGCCCGACGAGGCTCTTCTGGTTTAAATAGCATAAGCGTCACCGACATCGAGGCGCCAACGTCTTATGTTAAAAACCTCATAGACACCAATGCGGTGAACGAAGCCAACCATCGTTGGCACCAACTCGACCAGTGCAACACCGCATGGCTACTCTGGCCGACATTAAACAAATCCAGGTCCATCGGACTTCTGAGACATAAGGGAGGAACCCTCTCGAAATTAGTAAACGCCCTCAGCGGGCACTGTGCTATAGGAAGACATGCCCAAAGGTTGGGCATCCCCTACAATGACTTCTGCAGAAGCTGTAGGGACGAGGAAGAAGAGGAGACCATCAGTCACTTCCTTTGCACGTGTCCTGCACTCGCCAACACTAGGAAGGCTACATTGGGTGAATACCTTTTCAATGATCTAAACGATCTTAACAACGCCTGCACAGCAAGGATTAGCTCCTTCATTCAGAGGAGCAAATGGTTCCCTGAGTAAGAGGGTGACCCACCCACCTTACGCATCGGCAGCACAATGGACCTACTTCTGGTCTAACTGCATCCTCATCGAGGGCCGGTTTTCAACCAACCAACCATCATGCGTTGCACTAATTTCAGTAGGGGATTTCAATTTTAATTTCGCGTCCGAAGATGGACAACTCTTGGTAAACTGTGTACAAGATAAATAGAACTGCAAATGATTAAAACCCGAAATGAGCCCACCACAAGACATGGAACAACAATCGATTTTTTTTTTTTTTTTATAATTTACGCACTAAAGGGTTTTTTTTTAGTACCCTTATCATGTATTGGCTACACAGCGCGGGTGTTAGGATGCAGTTTTCTCTAGATATCTTTGTAATCTTCATTCAAAAACATATGGTATCTTATTTCTCATACCATAAGCCTATTGTTGGGGCAGAATCACCATCGTCATCTTCAACATCACCATTGTCATCTTCAACAGCACCATCGTCATCATCATCGTACATTAGGATGAATATCGTATTTGCTAATATTTGAAATGAGCTAAATTGTAAATACTTAATATTTAAATCTGGCGCTTAGTTTAGACCAGTCACCATATTTATTTCTTTTATTGAATTCGCCATAAAATTTAAACTTATAAAAATAACGTAATGTCTCTCTCGCTCAAACCAAAATCCTCTCACGCACTTTTGTATAAATACGCATGAAGAAACAGAAAGAATAAAGTTTTTGTATTACAACCCTTAGGGGAAAACACCGCCTTTTACTCCTCGTAATTCGCTCCATATTCGTTGGATTTTTCGACTATCGTTTGCTAAAAAGTTGCATTATCGGTCACACTTCTCCGTCTAATCCCCTTTCGGTAAAGTACAATAAAATACTTACATATCCATTGGCATTCGGTCAATGGAAACAATAACCAGGACCAAATCTTCCTTATTCGAAGGATAATAACAAGGTTCAAGGGTTAGCGACCGGAAAAATCTCCGGACGTTCATTTTGGCGCCCAACTTGGTTGAAGTAAAAACCCAGATTCTTGTTTTTAAATATTCGTTAAAAACGAAAAAGTGAATATCAGTGTTGCACTAAACAAAAGAACATTATAAACTAATGACCTAGAAAAGACCTTGAAAAGACACACATTAGTGCATTAGTGAAAAACATTGACATTTAAATCGCGCTTTCGGTTTCGGTTTCGGTTTCGCGAGTGCATATGAGTGGTTAAAAAGTTCCAGCTCAACAGACAAAAGAAACACATAAAAGGAAAAAAGTGGGAAGATAAGTATAACATCTCCCATCCCAGGTACGTCAGTTTAGTCGAATTATTCGAATGTGCGTTCACACAATCAGAGATATTAATAAAAGGAATATAAGTTTAAATTTTATGGCGAATTCAATAAACGAATTTGCATCGCTCGTAAACGATCTTCACTAGTAATTTCGAATAAAATTAAAATTACCAATCCAAAAGTAATTTGTACAACTTCACAACGCACCGATCATATCGTTAGAAAGCTTTCGCTGATTTTCGCTATCCTTCTTTCAGCGCATATTGATTTATATTTCGCTTGTACTTCACTGGATTGTTTGCCATCGTCGTCGTCGCCGGAGATTGCTGCATGTATCAAATGCACTGAAAGAAAGCTTTCACATTGGGTTTGTAACAAACACTAGAAAACCATTTCACATTGGAAATCTATCTCATTTGTTAATCATCGAAAACAATCAAGACTTTTCGATATATTTTATGAGTAAGGCAATAGTCAGTTCTCACCAAGGAACAATAATTTAATTCGCCGCGCAGCAGTTGGAAATCATTTCGGAGGAATATTTTGGTTTACGCATTTTGAGGGTGTAATAATATTCGTCATAATTAGTTAATTTTCCGATTTCTTCGAGGGAAGCTTTGTCAGCCGCAATATTTACCTGTCACCAATAATAGAGATTGCTGGTAGTCGATTTTTTTGTTGCATTTGCATATTTGCTGCTACCTTCCATCGTCGGTTGCAAATACTCTTGAATTGCATTATCGTTTTCATAAAATTAATTATAATGGCTACTACATCGGACATCGAAGAGTTGAAGCAGATGAGGTCATCGACAAAGGGCAGTATCACAAGGATAAAGAACCTAGTGGAAGCAAGATCGGATTCGCTTTCCGCAACAGAGTTGGAATGTCGCCTTGGAATACTGGAATCGTATTTCAAGCAGATATTGGCATACCAGACGCAGATAGAGCGCCAAGTGCCAACAGATACCGCTCGAGGAGAGCTCGAAGAGCTATACATCTCAACTAAAACAAAAATCAATTTGCTTTTAGGGCACAGTAGGCGCCTTAGTACAGGTGAAACCACAATGCAGATTCCACACTCAGTTCATCACTTGCCCAATCTCAAATTACCGAAATTCAATGGCAAGTATTCGGAGTACAAGAATTTTATGAATTCTTTTCAAATTCTCGTTGACAATGATAATAGCTTGACCAGAATTGAAAAGTTTAATCATCTTTTGACCTGTCTTAGCGATCAAGCACTGGGCACTGTCAAGGCTTTTCAGGTTACGGAAGAGAACTATCCCAAAGCCATAAATAGACTTAAAGAACGTTATGACAATGACTGCTTGATATTCTCGGAAAATATTTCAGAGCTATTTGAGTTACCAAAGGTTCTTAAATCGTCTTCTAGTTCACTGAGAAGTTTGGTAGATAACGTTTCTGCCTTGTTTAATTCATTGCAATCAATCGGATCATTTGAAAATATATGCAATGCAATTATTATATACATAGCTATGTCAAAGGTAGATCCAGAAACGCAATCAAAATGGGATGAGCAACTGGACTATAGCAGGCTTCCTACATGGGCAGAATGTGCGAAAGTCCTTGGCAAGCGTTGCCAATATTTAGAAGTGCGGGACAGTAAGCAGATGCGAACAGATTCCAGTCCAAAATGGTCAACCAGACCCTCAAGACTACAGCAATCTAATAACATACGTTCTCAAACATCACTCTCTCTCACTCAACGTTCCTGTGTATTCTGTCGCGATGCCAATCACTTCATTTCAGCTTGTTCAAACTTTACTAAACTAACAGTAAAGGATCGTTTCGCTAATGTCAAGAAGCTAAGACTCTGTCTGAATTGTTTAGGAAAGGGCCATAGTGTATCAAATTGTCCTTCATCATTTAGGTGTAAGACCTGTAAGCAATCGCATCACAGTCTTCTACATAGAGGTACACAAGGCGTACCGGCTACACACACCACAACGGATACTGAAAGTGGACAGCCGTCCACATCGGCAGCAACGCATACGGCTTCGGAAAGGCAGCTTAGCTCTGGCTCTAGGACACAGGTCATTCTGGCTACGGCAATTGTTCTTGTTAGAGATTCGTCAGGGGTCTTCCAGTTTGGTAGGGTTCTCCTAGATTCTGGATCCCAGGTAAATTTGATAACGGAGAAGTTTGCGAAATTACTCAATCTTCGGAAACAACGGAAAAATGTTAGCATTGTTGGAATAGGGGCAGCAGAGCTAAAGATCAATTCACTCACGCAAACAACTGTTCGATCAAGGTACAACAAATTTGAAGTATCATTAGAGTTCCTGGTTTCACCATCTATCACAGGATACCAGCCCGACACTGCGTTAAGTATCAGAGATTGGAACTTACCTAAAAATCTCGAGCTTGCGGATGAGGACTTTCATCAGCCGTCGAGCATAGATTTGTTATTAGGCGCAGAGGCTTTCTTCGATTTGCTTCAAATTGGTCAAATTAAACTTGGACATGGACTCCCATCGTTGCAGGAAACATACTTTGGCTGGATAGTATCGGGCAAATATAGGACACATGCAGACATGGAAAGGAAAATTTGCTGCATGACCAAAGAAGAGTCACTCGACCAATACGTAGAAAAGTTTTGGGAACTGGAAGAGGTTCTAGGTTACAGGTCGAAATGGACAGAGGAACAAAAAGAATGCGAAGCACATTTCAAGGATCATGTCGAGACCTTGCCGAATGGTCGGCTTATCGTAAAGCTTCCATTTAAAAAGGATCCCAGCTGTCTAGGAGCTTCATACGACATCGCCTTTAGGCGATTCCTTTCGCTTGAACGTAGATTGTCAAGGGACTTGTCACTGAAGTCGCAGTACACACAATTCTTAAACGAATATAAATCGCTAGGGCACATGTCTCTTGTTAAGGATCCCAATCTTGAAGAACCACATTTTTTCTTACCACACCAATGTGTCATTAGGCCTGAGAGCTCGTCCACTAAACTTAGGGTCGTGTTTGACGCGTCTTGTCGCACTTCATCCCAGATTTCTTTGAATTCTATACTCATGGTCGGTCCAACAATACAGAAGGAACTTCTCATTATTTTAATTCGCTTCCGGTTGTACAGATTTGTTTTAACTGCCGACATTGTGAAGATGTTTCGACAGATATTGGTTCACCCAGATCATCGAAGGTTCCAGTACATCCTGTGGAGGGAAAGCGAAAGTGTTCCTGTTCGGACGTACCAACTTAACACCATTACGTATGGTACTTCGTCGGCACCCTACTTAGCCATTCGTTCTCTCATGTACTTGGCTGAGAAAAACAGAAACACATTTAAGCTAGGTTCTCGTGCAATTGAATCCGATTTTTACGTCGATGACATGCTGACAGGACACGATGATTTAGAGACTCTTAAGCAAATACAACAAGAAGTTGTTGACATTTTTAAGTCAGCTGGACTTGAGTTGTCCAAATGGAATAGTAATAACCCCAATTTAAAGAAAGCGGCAATTGACCAACCTAAGGAAATCAAACTTACTGAATCGAATCTAACTAGCACGCTAGGAATAGCATGGAATTCTTGTAGTGACGAATTCAGCTTTTCGTATAAACCGAGTCGAACATATTCAAAGTACACGAAACGAACCATTTTGTCTCTGTCGTCGTCACTTTTCGACCCAATGGGGTTGCTTAGCCCCATCATTATAAGGGCTAAGGTTATCCTTCAAAGGTTATGGATTGATAAACTTGATTGGGATGCGTCAATCCCACAAAGCATTGACACCGAATGGCGTCAATTCATGGCGGACTTACACTCCTTACAAAATCTCTCGATTCCTAGATTCGCTTTGAGCGCGAATAGGAAAACTTACCAAGTTCATGGATTCGCTGACGCGTCGATGCACGCCTATGGTTGTTGTCTCTACCTTAGATCAGTAAATACAACCGGAGTTGTCAAGGTACAACTATTAATAGCAAAGTCTAGGGTCGCCCCCGCAAAAAAGAAGCAACTTCCACGATTGGAGCTATGTGCAGCCCATCTCTTATCGAAGCTCTGGGAAAAAGTTAAGAGTGTATTCAACGATGAATACTCGAAAGTATTTTTTTGGACAGATGCGGCAATAGTTCTACACTGGGTTGCAACGCATTCATCAAAACTAAGCACGTTTGTAGGAAACAGAGTAGCGGAGATACAGGAAAAAACACAGGGTGTCTTCTGGAAACATGTACCAACACATGAAAATCCAGCAGATATAGTATCGAGAGGTTGCTGCGTAGAAGAATTAAAATCGTCCATTTGGTTCAGTGGGCCAGGGTTTCTGTTTGAAACTGAGGATAATTGGCCCCATACTGTTGAGGTTCAACTTTCTCCCGAGGATTACACAATGGAAGCAAGGAAAAAAGTACTAATCTGTCGAAAATCAGACACAACTTATTTGCTGCAGGTGCTGGATCGATACAGCTCTTTTACACGAATCTGTAGAGTATTTTCGTATGTGCTTAGGTTCGGTAGTCGAAAGCGAAGTCAGTCACAAACAAGGGACCATTTCATATCTCCGGCAGAGATGCAAAATGCACTTCTTCGTATCGTTCATTTTGTTCAAATTAATTCGTTTTCAGAGCAAATCGAAGCAATCCAGAATCATCGGAAACTGAAAGGATCGATAAAGTGGCTTAATCCATTTGTAGAAGAAACAAATGGCTTTTCTTTACTAAGAGTTGGAGGACGACTGAAGCATGCAAGCATTCCAGAAGACTGCAAGCATCCTCTTTTGCTGCCAAAGGACAGCAACTTGACTAGAGTTCTCGTCAGGCATCTACATCTTTCAAACTTCCACGCCGGTCCAAAGGCTCTTGTAGCATTAGTAAGGCACAAATTTTGGATTACTAACGTTAGGGATATCGCAAGGCAGATCGTTCGAAATTGCGTTCACTGCGTCAGGTACAGACCGAAGCTGCTTGAGCAAGTAATGGGAGACTTGCCCCCGGAGAGGTTGACTGCTTCACGCCCATTCCTTTGTTGCGGGGTTGATTTTGCGGGCCCAATCTACACACATCTTAAAATTCGTGGCAAAATACCGTACAAGAGTTATGTAGCGGTCTTTGTTTGCTTTTCATCAAAAGCAGTCCATCTGGAGGCCGTGTCAGACCTTTCATCTGAAGCCTTCATAGCAGCTTTAAAAAGAATGATAGGTCGAAGGGGTCTTCCATCAGACATCCATTGCGATAACGCAACAAATTTTGTGGGGGCACAGTCGAAACTAATCGAGTTACGCAATATGTTGTTTAAACAGTCGTCTAGAGAAACAATCACTAATTTTTGTACTAATAGTTGCATCAATTTTCATTTTATACCCCCCAGGGCACCTCACTTTGGTGGAATTTGGGAGGCGGCTGTCAAGGTCGCGAAAGGCCATTTATACCGAAGCCTAGGTGGTGCCAAGTTGACGTTCGAGGAATTGACAACAGCCCTGGTAGAGATCGAAGCTGTCATGAATTCGAGACCCATCACCCCGATGTCCTCCGATCCAAACGATTTCGAAGCGCTTACACCAGGACATCTGCTCATTGGTTCATCGCTCCGAGCAATCCCTGAGCCAGCAGATGAAGTTGCAGATATAAGCTACATACACAGATGGAGACGAATAAATGCCGTCAAGACCCACTTTTGGCAAAGGTGGTCGAAGGAGTACATAGTGGAACTTCAAGGTCGGGCTAAATGGATGTCACCAAGCTCTAACATCAGCGTAGGCAGTCTCGTCATCATACATGAAGATAACGTTCCACCACAGAAATGGCTTTTGGGTAGAATCAGCAGCGTTACACATGGTTCAGACGGCAAAGTCAGAGTAGCAGACGTTCGAACATCCAGAGGAATCGTCAGACGTCCCATTCGCAAACTCGCTCCTATTCTTTGTTGAAAGAGAGTCCTTTCAAAGGGGCCGGAATGTTGGGGCAGAATCACCATCGTCATCTTCAACATCACCATTGTCATCTTCAACAGCACCATCGTCATCATCATCGTACATTAGGATGAATATCGTATTTGCTAATATTTGAAATGAGCTAAATTGTAAATACTTAATATTTAAATCTGGCGCTTAGTTTAGACCAGTCACCATATTTATTTCTTTTATTGAATTCGCCATAAAATTTAAACTTATAAAAATAACGTAATGTCTCTCTCGCTCAAACCAAAATCCTCTCACGCACTTTTGTATAAATACGCATGAAGAAACAGAAAGAATAAAGTTTTTGTATTACAACCCTTAGGGGAAAACACCGCCTTTTACTCCTCGTAATTCGCTCCATATTCGTTGGATTTTTCGACTATCGTTTGCTAAAAAGTTGCATTATCGGTCACACTTCTCCGTCTAATCCCCTTTCGGTAAAGTACAATAAAATACTTACATATCCATTGGCATTCGGTCAATGGAAACAATAACCAGGACCAAATCTTCCTTATTCGAAGGATAATAACAAGGTTCAAGGGTTAGCGACCGGAAAAATCTCCGGACGTTCACCTATTGTATCGGTCTTACAATAAACCATAGTAATTACTGATGTATCCGATAACGAAAATAAGGAAAATAATGAAAACAATGAATAAAAATAAAAGAATCTATTTAAAAATATTATTTATTAAAAATAACCGATTTATGAATTTCCCAACCCAAAATTTGCTCGGTTGTAAATAGCAAACAAACTCTGTAGTATTTAGCCAACTTCTGTTGTTATTAGCCAACCTACTTGGTAACATTTGGACAACTAACTCTGTTATTTTTAGCTAATAAAATTGTTGACTTTAACTAACTTAATCTGTTGTTATTAGCCGTCTTACTTGATAAAATTTAACCAAGTTATTTTAAAGTTGGACAACCTAATTGGTTGCATTTAACCAACACTCTTTTGTTATCAGCCAAACTTATTGGTTAAAATTAACCAACTTTAGGCTTAATCAACATACTTAATTGAATTTAACAATCTCGATTGTTGAATATAGATAACTGACTTGGTTGGAATTAGCAGTCATACTTGGTTGAATGTTGTGATGTCTTTTTGTTCCTTATGGCCGAGGAAAGCTCGTCGGAGGCCAGGATTTCCAAAAGAATCGACGAAAACTTTAGGCGGAGTACAGAAACCGTAGATGAACAAATTATTCTTGTATTGGTTTCTTTTCGGTTACTTATACAACATTTGCTGGAGAACCGGGGATACGGTTGGGGTAAGGCGAGAATACGTCAGTGTAGGGTCGTCAAACGAATCATGGGCATGGAGTCGGACCGGCCCTCCTCCCCTTAGATCCGTCGCAGCGGCTCAGGGCACTCGTCTTAATATCTGTCCGCAAAGGAGGTGAATCAGACAGCCGATAAAACCTGGTCCGTTTGGATCTGCGCGATGGTTTACTGTTTCGCTACCAATGCTTGACCCGGTAAAAACGGAGTCAGACCACAGTCGCAATACGGGTCCGCCAGATTCTACGAGGGTACAAACAAAAAGAATTTCAAATTCTCGGATTAACCATTTGCGGCAATATGAAGCGGGTCGCCAATATCAAAAATTAAATAAACTACTTAAATGAACGCAACAATGCGTACAAAATGATTTGCTCAAAGAGAAATGGACCACATGTGAAAACCGCACTACAAATAGAAAAACATTGGTCGAAGGTTCGCTACAATATTGTTTGACTATATTTATGTGGACAAAAAAAAAGAAACAATATTGATTAAGCTATCAAAGAATGGTCTCTAATAGCGCCAGGTGGTGTAAGACCCGCATGAGTTAAAGCTTTTAGACTGGAAGCAAAACACCCGTTGTTGGAGGAAGAAGAATTCCACCTCAGCTATTAAGACATATCACTACTATCCCTGCAAAGTACTTTTTTGTTGCTATCCTTTTGATAGCAGATATTCATTAAACCTGCTTGAAGAAGAAACATATTACCTATAGATCGCAGAATTCAAAAAGGAAAATACCCCCAGCTAACACTTTTCGAATGCTTCAAAGAAATGCTCTCGTACATTAGTGCCGATAGAATCTTCTATACAGAAGTTTCATATAAGGAAAATGCCTTTTATTCATACGCATTCAACTAACACTAAACTCACAGACATCCGTCATTCACCAAAGAGTTTTGCCACAATCTGCTGGACGCTACATTGCTGAGAATCGCACTGGTCAATCTTTAATCCTAACTGATAATTTTGGCATTTTTTTAGGTCTTAAAAATGAGTGAAACAAATGCCTTTCTTTGGAACGCATCAGAAGTGGTTTGTAGAGTTATAAGAACTTATGCTACAGACCAAGCTGCGAAAACTGCAACCAACTATCCACTAATTGTTGAGACATCCAATTTTCACCAGATCTCATAAAACATACCTATCCAGTCGCAAAAACAAGAGCTTACTGAAGCTTGGGAAA
Source organism: Portevinia maculata (assembly GCA_949715645.1). NCBI lineage: Eukaryota > Metazoa > Arthropoda > Insecta > Diptera > Syrphidae > Portevinia > Portevinia maculata. Next base: position 77,559,282 of record OX454526.1, on the reverse strand, counting down.
ACGAACAATTATTCCTACGAAATCATCACCTTACCTATACCCGAATCCCGTACAATACAACACTCAACAGAGAAACCTGCGAATCAGGGTTGGAAAAACAGTCTTTAATTCCCAACATAACTGCAATGGTGGACCTCCGCAGGAGTGCACAAATTGTCGAACGGCTCTTTCCGTCTGGCATGTCTTTGTTGGATGTCCTCTTTCTTCTCAAATTCAGGATTCTTCAGGCAAAATCCAGAAGAAATTATCCTAAATCCTAAGCCCATCACACATTAAATCCGTGCAACAATTAAAAGATGTCACACCCTACCACCATAATTTTAATGAAATATAATTGCCAAATTTGAGCTCAACCGGTGAAAGGGACTGCACGTTTTTCTCCGCATGGGTTAGGCCGCTCACGTAACTTAGTTGCTCCGCTTAGGGCAGGTGTTTTTTGTCTGGCAGGCGCCTATGTCAGCTTACTTGTGCGAATCAAACAACAAAGCGAAAGTAAAAAACTTCGATAGAATCACTTTCCATTCACTTTCACACCGGTTGTTATCAATGTTGGAAAAGGAACTTTCCCATGTCCGTTTCACAAAACAAAAAATGCAAAAAAATTTAATAAGAGTTATTGAATAAAACATTGAACACACGATATCTCAAGAATGAAAGTGCGCACAAACACCACAATAGGCTTGAAACGTTAGTGTGGTCTCCCTCTTTCATATGCTCGTTCGGATAACAAAATAGGTGACGTCTGTACGATGGTTTTTTATATGTGCGGTGTCTGTTTCTGCTGCATCGGCATTTACACGCATACGCACATATGCATGTGCACTCAATCAATACATATCGTAAAGCAGGAATGGGTTCGGTTATAGATATTACCTTCGCCAGTAACTCCATCCTACGAAGTATAAAATGGCGAGTCAGTGAAGAATATACGCAAAGTGACCACCAACCCATAATATTTAAAACTGCTGATAAAAGTACAGTAAAACACCCCATAATTCGCACACCGATGCAGATACCAACATTGCACATACATAAAAACCTGCATACAGACGTCACCTTTCATGGAAAAAAAATTCATTGGAATCGGTTAACGCGTTTGGCCAAACACCGGCAACAAACACAAATATCGATTGATTTTAAATATATATATATAATTTTATTTCTTAGATATTCTTATATATACATAAGATATACATAAATGATAAATTTATAAATTTTTTGTTTGACATAATATAGAAAATTTAACAATTCGGCATCTGAATTTAACTTAAAAGCCTTTGCTGGAATGAAAAAACTGGGTATACGTACCTTTTTCCTCAACAGCTGTTAACAGCTGTTGTGCGCACAATAACCGAACTCTGGTATCGAAAATCGAGCGCCTTTCAGTTATGCAGAAGAAATATGACGCAAAAATCAGCGACCAAGACTGGTGACAATGATGGCAACGCATTTGATGTACTTGCTAACACTCGATGGCGTTTGGATGTTTTAAACCTAATAAATATCAAATATCACTCTTCGGTTTAGGTACGCCATATCGGTATGTGTATGTGTACTCTTAACGAGTCATAGCTTTTAATTTTTAGTGAAATGTATTAATAATGACTTAAATGTAATTTAGCACTCTATTGTTTTATTAATTTTCTTATTAAATGTCTCGCAAAAACTCGAAAACTGCTCGACCGATATGACTGCTTTTTTTTTTGTTTTGTTCGTCTCAATACTGGGGTGACTTAGAAAAAAAATTCGGAAAAACCCAAAGGAAAGGCCGAAAAATCGAAAAAAAAATTGAAATTTGCATTTGGTATGTGAATCTTATACGTAAAATCTAACGTTTGTGTGTTCGTCTTCTGTTCGTTCGCGGTGTTCATGAAATTGAGTGGACACTTTTCACAGTTGTTGTTGGCACTTGAGCGAAAGTTTCTAGCATAGTATCATCAACGTAGAATAGTTGGCGCGCTAATGTTTGTGTGTTCGTCATCTATGCGTTCACGCATCGTTAATCCAATTGAGTTCAAAATTTGTACAGGTGTTGTAAGCTCTTGGGTGAACGTTTATGTAATAGTAGCATTAACATGCCGCCCATCCAAAAACTGATTGATTCGAAAAGTAAGCTGACATAGGTATAGGTGCCTGTCAGACAACTAGCACCTACAATTAGCGGAACAACGGAGTTGCGTGAGCGCGATAAGCCATGCGGAGAAAAGGCTTAAATTCTATTTAAGCAGCAAAACAAAAATTTGCAGGCAATCTTCGGTATTAGGCCGATAGTGTTTTCTTTGTTTGTTTAGGCGCAGCAACGTACGCCAGGTACCGGCTAGCATATAAACAAACGGGTTTTAGCATTAGGGTCGTTCGGGGCAAATATGCGCACTTTTGATTTTGAAGTTGGATTCTAAGTAATATACTCGTACATATAATATTAATTCTATTCAATAAAGCTTAGTTCCATTTTGAATTTTCATGATTTTGTTACATTTTAACAGTTCAATGTTATTAAGTTTAATTGCTTTTTATACCCTATTGTCCTATTCTAAGGGTATATTATTTTTGACGCGAAGCTTGTAACATACCTTGATATTGCCCGTAGACCTCTAAAAGTTACTAAACTAATGATCAGCATCGATAGTAATGTCCGTCCGTCCGTCCATCTGTCTGCAAAAAATTAGGCCTTAATTAAAACCAGGGAAAATAATGTATATCCATAAAAAACCAATTAAAATCGTAACATTCTCGACAAAAACAATGTCAAAAGTCTTTCAACTGAATGAACTGAAACTCGTGGCTTCAATGGCACAGTGCATGAGTGCTTGCCTGAGAAGACGCTGGTCTAGGTTCAAATCCCAGTGGAAGAAATGAATTTTCGGGATAAAATGAAGGAAAAAGACAGACCAGCACCACAGAAGGAGTCTGATGATCGGTTGTGGCGAACCGTGAAACAGCGCTGTAACTCCAGCCGGCCACTTCACGTGGTAAAGAATGTAAGGTTATTCATTCAAAACAACATAAAGGAAATTGACGGAAAACAAAAATTAAAACCATCAAAAATTATGTGTATCACATAAAAAACCAATTAAAATCGTAAAAATATATATGTATATTCCGAATTTCAGCTTCCTAGCTCAAATTTTGATTTTTTGACAGATCGATTTTTCTTTAAACTGTGGGCGTGTCAGTTTGCGGATTTAAAAATTCCTTACACATGAGCATTTCGGGCCCTAGGTAGTATATGTTCGAAATTTCCCTTTTCTGGTTCCAGTTTTAGGTCCTACAAATTGCCGACGGACGGACATGGCCACGTCACTACCGAAGCTGATCACAAATATAGTAACTGTAAGGGGTTCTACGAGTAATATTTAAATATATTTCAAACTGTGAATCAAAATTATAATACCTTTCGGAAAGGGTATAAAAAGGAGACAATCACAACTGCCTTTGTAGGGAGCCAGATATTTTTTTTTTATATTCATCGCACTTTTAAAGGAATTGCTGTGCGCACACTTAGCCTGAATGATTTAAATGTTAATTATTTTCCAATTGACCAAGCACCAAGCATTTTTTCTTTATGCTTCCAATCACCTGATCGAAATCCCCAAAAAAAAAGAAAGGAGAACGAGCCATCGACGGAAGCCGCCAGTCGAGAATCATAATGTTTCGCGCGGGAAGCGAGACTTGCAGTCGGATGCGTTCTAAGGGTTCACTTCGATCTTCTATTTTGATGTTTTGAATCGATATTGCAGTGTGTGACACATCGCAGAACACCCCAACAAATTATTTTTAAAAAAAATATTTTTGATTTTTAGGGTGGCCACTACTTTATAAGACAGAAACTCTGCCTCATCTTGGTAGGCACTTGTATGTAATGCCTTGTGGCTTCAAAAACTTCCAACAATTCAATTGTGAGACTTCATCAGAATGTTTCAATGTTAAACTAGAATAGGTCCTTTCCGATTGCAAAGCATGTTCATGGTCGTTAGTTGAACAGAAAAAGAATAAAGCAAATAGTACGCATACGCCCGAGGAATTCGCTCATAGATTGTTTAAATTATCAAGTATTGTTTAAGTGTGCTTGCTATTTCCATAATTATGAGAAAGCTATAATCGCTTCCATCTGTTAGGAAAATGAATTCAGCCCATAGTATTGCAGCCGAATGTCTCCTATTGAAATTATTATCTATTGTATCGATTACAGACCTGAAGTAATGACAGCATTTTTTCACGTGTCCTCTTTAACGGTTGACCCTTTTAGGGTTGAAACATGCTCTTGTTGGGAGATTTGAAAAAAAAATCGAATCGATCCAAAGATACCATCCAGATATGCAAAGGAAGGACCTGAAAAATCTTCAATTATGAATTCAGCTTCAACAAGCGCCCTCGTTTTTTCTACCAAAAAACAAGTAAAAATCCTTGAATTTCGAAGAGCGCCTCTACCGTGTATTAAGTTTGTAGTTATGAAAATATAGCTTATCGCTTATTAATTATGAAGACTCAATATGAAAATTGACAATCCAGAAGTTACGTAATCATTTTGGTGTGCATAATCCACCGTCACAACCGGTCGGAATGAAAAGTTCGCCTTTGTGGGTGTCAGTATCTCAGAAGAAAAAAACCAAACACGTTCTATTATTGGCAATCGCTACGTCGGCATATTGACATATATCGGTGGGAAACAGATGGAATGGACGTTAAAGTCATGTGGATTTACAACGGTTCTACGACCTACGACGAAACAATTACTTTTATTTAAAGAAATTCCAATGTGATTGAGGATAAAACCAAGACATATCCAAGTCTAGTAGAGAATGTCACTTTCAAAAACATCAACAGTGGAGATTTCTACTGCGGAAAAATGAAATTTGTATAACTCTTTGCTGACAAAGCTATTAAAAGAATAGGATACTGACAGGATATGACAATCATCCAAGAGTTTCAATTGTTATGAGAGGCTTCTCAAATCTGCGTAAAAACAAATGTTTGGTGAAACTTATTTTGACCCCTGTATGTGTTTATGACTGATATTTATTTTATTTTAATTTGCTTAATTACTTCTTTAAGACGCGTAGAGAGCCTTGGTCTGAGCCAATGCGGTCTTCTATCTTTTTTTTTTTCATTATTTCATATCAAGAAACTTGAACATAAAGTACAATATAATTCATTTTAATAGTAAACTTTAAGGTTTTTGATTGAAATAGCTTTGTACAATCTATTGTCTATTAAATGACAAGAGGCGAATGTACGTAACGGTTATATAAAGATCAAATACAAATAGCTATTGATGGGGAAAACAAAACTTAGTAATCATTTAAAAAAGAAAAATTAAATACATTTTTTTTTAGTTTTTTTTTTTTTTTTTTAAGAAACATCAAAATTGTTAAACTAATGGTGTAAACAAAGCATATATTTCAGAATGGTTAAACGAGAAAAGCCATTTTTTTATACTACTTAAGAATACTGTTTTCACTCTCTCGCACATAAGTTTTTCTGGTAAATTATTAAACAAACGAGGAGCAGTATATAATAAAAATATAATAAACATAATAAAAACGCGAAAAATGTGTTTTGTGGATTGTTGGAACATTTACGAAGTTTCTGGTATTGACTCGCAAGTTAAAATTAACATACCCTTAGAAGAGGGTATAAAAATGGGTTTAATTCTTTTAATATTATTATATTATATTATTTGGTCGCGTCTGGCACGAGGGTATGTGCTGTGTCGTATGTGTATATGTTGAAAATTTCATCCGGTTACGTCAAATATTACAAAATGGGTTTGATGCTGGACTTTGGTCGCGTATGGCACGGACTTGGCTGCGTGCAAAATGTCTTGGACTGATATTTTCATGCTCAAGAGGGCATATTCTATGTATGTTGAAAATTTCATTCGGTTACACTCATTATTACTATTGTGGGAAATAACGCATATTCAACGCACTGTCACACGCATTGGCTGCCACTATTTGCTGCCAGACTAATATTTTCGATACACCCTCTACTCAGGCTACACAGTATGCAAATATCTTTCGGTTACCTCTCAGACCGAAAAATTACTTCGGGCTCTTGGTCTATTACGGACACCTCTCATAAGCGGACACATTTTATAACCGGACGCGGACAAAAATTTTCATAACCACAATAGTCTTTTGCACTGTCTTCAATGGACAAGCCACAACAAGCGTTGCCGATGTGCCTCGATCGTGATTTTTTGATACGGAAATTTCCTAATGGCACGGTGGCACCAACAATTTCAATATGCCACGTTTTTTTTTAAGTTTCATTATTTTTCCTAAGCTTAACCTCATAGTGTAAACACAACTTCTTCTTTTGGTGGCCCTTACAGTTCGGGATGGACCACGGCCTCAACCAAAAAGCCTCCAGTTACGCACACCAAGTTGGTTGAGGTCGTTCTCCAATTGTGCGCGCCGCGCGCCACCTAAGGTGGGGTCTTCCTCTGCTTTGTTGACCCTCAGGGGTGGATTCGAAGACTCGTCGGGCTGGTGCGTTGGTGTGCATAAGCTCCACGTGTCACAGCCATCTCAGCCGTTGTATTTTTAGCTTTTTAACCAGGTCAGCGTAGTTGTATAGCCCGTATAGTTCTTCGTTAAATCTTCTTCCCCACACTCCATCGTCACAAACTGGACCGAATATCACTCGAATATCACGAATATCCCAGAAGGTTTTCATCCGCTTTTGACAGGGTCCATGCTTCTGCACAATACAGCAGGACCTGGACGATTAAGGTCTTATATATTATCCCCTTGGTTTTATGAGAGAGGGCTTTACTTCTTAGATGCCTTCTTAGCCCGAAGAAACAGCGATTGGCAAGAGTTATTCTTCGTTTGATCTCTGCGCCGATGTCATTTTGCGAAGTGATAGTGGAGCACAGGTAGACAAAAGACTTTAATTACTTCGAAGTGGTATCTGTCTGTCCATCGTGACGTTTTGTCCCAGTCGCCGATGTTGAGAGTACTTTCTCGTTGACAGCATATACTTCGTTCGTTTTGTCCTCATTAACAGCCAGATCCATCTTCTTCATCGTCAACCTGCACAAACGGACGAGTTTGGTGGAGATGCCAAAACTTGACATGGCTTTGTATAATTCGTCCCAATATACGCTATAAAGCCGATAAATAGATGGTGTGTATCGATCTGAAATTCCTGGGTTTTTTCCAAGATCTGTCGGAGTGTGAAAATTTGGTCTGGCCTAAAACCACACTGATATGGGCCGATCAGGTTGTTGGCGAAAGGTCTCAGGCGTTCACACAATACAGACGACAAGATCTTATACGCGATATTCAGGAGACTTATTCCTCTATAGTTCGCGCAGTTCAGATTATCTCCCTTCTTGTGGATGTGGTACACGATGCTGAGGTTCCCTTCGTCGGGCATGCTTTCATCCGACCAAATTTTACAGATGAGTTGGTGCATGCTCCTTCCCAAGCAATCTCCCGCTGCTTTAAAAAGCTCGACCGGAAGGTCATGCGATCCAGCACCTTTGTTGGACTTAAGTTTGGATATCGCTTTCCTCACTTCGTGTAGGTCGGGTGGACGGAAGTTTTGGCTATCATCATCCAATCTGAACAGATAATTCTGCCTGACAGCGGGTTGTTGGCTGTATCCGCCGTTTTACAGTCTGCAGAAGTGTTCTTTCTAAATCCTCAGAACCGACTGTGAATCTACTACTGTATTCCCATGCTGATCTCTGCAGGCTTTTGTTTGGGCCTTGTATCCTTGGGCGGATCGTTTCACCCTTTCGTAGAACTTTCGAACATTGCCTCTGCAGTAGCGTCCCTCAATTGATTCCATCGCTCGCTTTTCATGCTCCTTCTTTTTCCTTCTGAGAAGTCGGTGTTGCTCCCTTCTATTTTGCCCGTAGATCTCGCGGGTAGCACTCTCAGCCTCAAGATGTTCTTTTTGGCGAAATAAGAAAACAAATTTGAGATTGGGCTGGCTGAAAACGCTTTTCTTGAGGATTCAAAAACTTTCAGGGTTAAGTTCTAAAAATTGAAAAACAATATTGATGAACGAATGTTTATTAATATTTCAAAATTTATGTTGAGTCTCCTTAGTTATCAGCAGAGCGGGTGTTTTGAAGGCTTAATAATATTAAAACACATCACAAAATCAGACTTTCATACAAAACAATTAATGCTTTAATGTCATACAATGAAATTATAGATCCCGACAACTGTTACTTATAATAATACAGACCTAATCTATATACATCTACATACTTTAAAATAATGTATTAATGAATTTCCAAGCCTCTGTTTTTGTTTATGTATTTATTTCATTTATTCATTTATATTATTATGTCTATTGTGTTAATGTTCTAAAGATTGTAAAATTAGTTTTTTTTCCTCGTAAGCGGACACCTCTCATAAGCGGACAAATTTTTTGGTACCGTCAGTGTCTGCTTGTGGGAGAGTTCGCTGTACTTGGTTTATTTCAAAGTCAAAATAAACCGCAACTTTTAAAATATTGAGAAAATAGTACTGGTTATTGAGAAGTGGTACTTTCGTACTTAAGGAAGAATTGAACATCTATTTTACAAGTTAGCGGTAATATCGGAATTTTATGCAGATGGCAACTATAACAAATCATCCTAACAAATCGCAAACACAAGATGCAGAGACTACGGACGATTTTCTTACCCACGTTTCTGGAATGAGAACGGTCTCAGAGGTCTAGATGTGAAGGTCGCTACGGCTCTTTAAGAACTACTCTGAGGATTTTGTGGCCTGCCTAAATTTCCACTGTCAGAAAAGGAATATCATCTTTTAATAGCGCTATATCTAAATGTTCTGTTTGCTTACCTGTTATTGATTAGTTATTTAATTTTAATTGCTAATGCATAGTTGATTAACACACCATTGAAGCTGATTTTCCGCTGATAAGCCCCTAGGGCTTTGGAGATATAAAACTATACTATGTAAAACTCACTGTTCAATAGCTATTAATTCAGTAACAAAGGCAACGATTGCACACTAAACTAAAACACTTTAAACCTAAAACAGACATCACGTAACGTGGGAACATAAAAAAAAAATTAGGCATTTTATAACGTCCCAAAACCTAGCTTCTTCAAAATATTTGCTTGTGCGAAGTGCAAGGGACTTACAATTGAATCCGAATGGCAAATTTGAGAAGCTTCTCATGGCAATTGATACTCTTGGATGTTTGTCAGACGTTCGCAAGGGGTGGGGCAGTGGGAAAAAAACTTTTTTAGATGTTACATGACCCCGGCGGGATTTGAACATGGGACCTTCAGACTAAAAGTTCAACACACTAACCTCTGCGCCACTGCACCCACGTAGGAACATTAGTGTTATCGATCGGCGAACTGCTACAATAAAAATTATTTAACAACAAGCTTTAAAAAAATGGCCAAAATAATACTCATGTATAAATTAATTGTATCCATTAAATTTGTCAGCACGACAACAAATCAAATCGAACATGTTTTAATCGTTTCGAAAAAACTTTAATTGCTATCGTCACCGTCGTTCGATTTAGTGATTATTATCATAATATTCAAATTCTAGTGTTTACACATTTTTAATACCAACCTACTTTTATTTGGCAACCATTTAATGTAGATATACATACTCGTAGATACAGCATGAATGATCCCATCGTTGACCAAACCTGCAAACAATATACATTTTGCGTGTTGTTACTACTTTATTAAATTATATAAACAATTGAAATTGTTGGAAAAAATAGTAACTAGCTATCTATCACGAATTCAGAGAAAAGGGGATTTTTCAGCACAATAAAGTAAAATGATTCCTTGAAATGCATTAAGAGGGAATCTTTATGCATTTTAAGTAGCACTTTCGCATTCATACTGACTGGTGTAAGATAAAATCAATAGATAAAAAAAACCTAATGACAGCGAAGTTAATGAATTATTAAAAATGAGAATGTGACATAATATCAGCAGTATAGCATTCCACACGAGATTTTATACTTGGAAAAATGAACAGACCTTCAGATAATAAGCCCCCACCAAGATACTCGCAGTTATTTTTAATTAAGTTCTTATTTTTGATGAAGGTTTAGAAAATAGAAAGAGATATATTAAAGGACCAAAGTGACAATCTATTCGTAATAAATGTAATGTGTATTGATTCTCTTTAACTACACAATCAGGTATGTGTCATGGAGTGCTTAAAGCAAGAAGCTATCACGAGCAGAAATCGTCCTGCACATATTATTGTGCATACAACTACCGAAAAATAACAAATGAATTTCACGATACGAAGCGAATTGTCATGTTTTTAATTAGCGGTTGTTCTGGTCAAACACGAAAATCCAATGCAATGCCAATAGCGTCAAGTGCAGGAAACCTGCGGAAACCATCGGAAGTGTAGCAATTGGTATCATATATCGGACTCATCAGGCGACAAAAAGAGAGAAAATAAGGATTTGATGATATTAAAACTCTAAAGCGATACTAAATAGAGGACATCTGCGAGAGCATTATTTTTACTTGTTTTTATTCCAGGACTGTACATTAAGAATTAAATTCTCAACTATTGTGCTTGTACAGATACTTAATTAATTAACGGCCCCCCTACGCAAGAAGAGTCTCTGCCTGAGACACTGTTTTCAGTTGGCCAGATCAAGCGCTCTGGAATTCGTGATGGGTTGGCACTTCAAACGGAGGTTTGGTATTCTTGAGCATTTTTGAAACTGAGGCTGGGAGACGAGATCCTCCTGCCTGGAACTTGATACTCTTTATTTGATGTGGCTGAGGCAATGTCAGTGACGAAAGCTTTTATGACTACATCCACATTTTGGTACAGCTCATAGAGTTCGTGGCTGTATCTTCTCCTTCATTCGACCTCCCGACACGCAGGGAGCCCAATGTCAACTCCACTTCCTTGTTAATGTGCAACGTTCGGCGCCATAAAGCAGACCTGGCAGGATAAAGGTTCGATAGAGCATACATTATCGTTCTTCGGGTCAGGAGTTTTGAACCCATTTAGTTTGCCAAACTGAAATAGCAGCGGTTTCAAGTGCAATTCGCTGTCGTATCTCAAGAAGGGTGTCCATCGTAGTGTTAATGTCTACTCCAAGGTAGATGATCTCCGTATCTTATGACGAATCAGTAGCCTATTCTATACAATCTTTTAAGGCAGCTGCAGCTGTAATAAATTTCGAAAGTTTTTCTTTTCACCATAGGAGTACACACATGAGTTTATCCATCGGTTTGAGATGTTCACACATTACGTTCCAGGAGATGGGAACGTAAACACTAATCGGCTTGGGCCAGCGTGGTTTCCGGTTCGCAAGATCGACAATAGACCAAATTTTTACACTGAGGCAAATCCTGGAAAAGGCCAACGAATTTCAAGTCAAGGCTCACAATCCTTTCATCGAGTTTGAAGCCGCATAATGATTGTATTCATCGTCGGGAGCTCTCTATGGCGATAGCCAAATATGGAATCCCGGGAAAACTAATCCAGCTGCATCACGTGACACTTTTAAACAAGCGGCGTAGTGTGCAGTTTTGAACCAGCGATTTGGAATTATTTCAAGCCTGCACCGGATTTCGGCAAGGAGATGCGCAGTCATGTGACTTCTTCGATATAGCTCTGGAAAAAATAGTGCGCAGGGCAGTTGTCAAACGGAAGGCAGTATCTACAACAGATCCGTCTACGTATTGGAGAATGCGGACGATGTCGAAATGATCATCGGTTCCAAACGTGCCGTGGTAGACGCTTTTACGGCGATTGAAGTACAGGCAAAATTAGTTGGTCTTGAAGTTAATGAGGACAAGACGAAGTGCATGCTATCAACAAAAAAAAACATCTGTCCACCGCCTGACACAAAACGTCACTGTGAACCCCAACAATTTTGGGGTAGTTACGGAGTTCATCCACCTTGGAGAAAACATCGACCACACGCATGACACCTTATTAGAGATCCGACGAAAAATTACCTTAAGAAACCGCGGCTACTTCGGTTGTGCAATACAAATAGGTTCCAAACTCTTCACTCGAAGGACAAAATGTATGCTGTATCCAACCTTAATACTGCCAGTCCTGCTTTATGGTGCCGAGTACTGGACGATAAGTAGGAAAGGGGACCTTATAAAATTCCGTTTTTTATTTGTGCGAATAGAGGAGAAGATACATCTGTAAGCTCTATGAGCTGAACAAAGATGTGAATGTAGTCCAAAAAGCTAAACCACGCCGACTACATTGGCTCAGCCACATTGAACGAATGGAAAATAATGCTCGAGCTAAAAGGATCTCCGACTCACAGCACAAAGGTTCGAAAAGGCAAGGAAGACCAAACCTCCGTTTTAAAGACCAAAACGTCGTGGAATGACAGAGGGCGTTGGTCTGGACAACTGAACTGGCTGCAGTGTCTCAGGCAGAGACTCCTCACGGGTTGGGAGCCCGTTAAGTTTGATAAGTATCTCCTCGGAGATGAAGATTTAATAGGGAAATCTACGAGCCGTACAGCAATATCTACCTGGTCAGAAAAGTGGGAAGTGGTCGTCTACGAAAGGAGGGTCATCGATTTCAACCCGAAGGGGCTGTAGAGGAGAGCCAAGACGCTTAAGGGGACGTTGACATCAATCATCTTACGCTGCGCAACTGGAGGTAGTTAGCCACAGAACAGAAGTCATAGAGGATTATTTGTTTAGCCCTTAGTCCATTTCGAAATGTAGCGCCACCTTAAGTAAGTAAGGAAGTAAGATTCAGATTTCACATATAGGGAATTGAAACATTGGGGTGAGTCTTAAGCTTTCCCAGTGTGCATGCAAATCCGTTGGTTGACAGCACTGAAGGTTACCGGTACGTTAAAAAAAGATTAAACAAAAATAACAAATAGGAGAATACACTCGTCGAAATCGTTAAAAAAAAACACGTAAAGGTTGATCCACATATGTACACATGCAACAACACTACATAGACAGATCGTGCGATCGTGTTTTACATAACAAATGCTTATCACAGTCATGCAACCAAATAATGGATCGATAATGCTTTTAAATTTGCGAATGGTTTGGCATTTAGTACAGTTGAGTTAGTTTTGTCAGTCATGTGGCTCCTATTCTTTGCAATCTGTCTTATCGTTGAATACGTGCAAATAAGGAAACAATTCTTGGGGGCGAGTACGATAACTCAGGCGACAAAGTTTAACGACAGACTTGTGTAGAACAGTTATTTACCAGCACATTTTAATATGGTAGGGGAGTCTATCTCGCCCCATTTGGGCGGGAGGGGCGATTTTCTAAAAAAAAATACTTCAAATGGAAAAAATATTTAAAAATAACGGTAATACTTACAATTAAGTATCTATTGCACATTTTTTTAAAGATAAAAGTCGGTTCTTCATATTGTTTTTAAATCAAGTGATTGTGATTGTGATGATAAATAGTTTTTTTTAAAAAAAGTAACTACCATAGTAAAAAAATGCTTGTATCTAACTGTTCTACACAAAATCGTTATTTTTTCTTGTCGCTTGAGTTGTCGTACTCTTGCCAATTCTTGTTATATGGCAGCGTCATTATGAAAATCCTTGTTAATAGAAAATCACCTAATTTATCAAAACGAATATGTTATTTCTTCGTGCTAGCTATTATTGCCGATCTACATAATAATAGAAAAGCAAATGTCTGCCAGAGTGATAAACGGACTTTTGCTAAAATAGACAACAATTATAAATGATATCTTAGGCCAGACACACGATCGATAGGTTAATAAGTTCAGTCCAAAAGAGGTGAATAAGAGTGAGGGGGTTGACTGATATTTTCATTTGCGATATTTTTTACAGCTGTCACGAAACCATTTTCAAGACATTCATTTTGTTTTGAGTACACTTCATTACTGCACTCACTGCTTGAAAATTAAAATGAATAAATCACCTGATATTTGATTACTATGTGAGTAGTGCACCCATTTCCAAGCAAACACTTAGTGCAGTGTACTCATTGAGAACGGGTATTCACAAAATGGGTATTCATTGAAAACAGTGCACACTTCACTGAGTACAGTGAATATACTAAGCACACCAAGTATTCGCTTACCTACTTTTGTTTTAAGCCAAAGTCAAGTTTATCAAATGACAGATTAGTAAGAAATGGCTGTTAAGAAAAGCAATAAATTTAGACAGGATGTATAATACAAGTAATTTACAATAAAGCACACAAATTAAATTAAATTTTTCTAAAATTTCTAGGTAATTACTAATAACTAAATCAAAATAAATAAAATAAAATAAAATATATCTGAGTTCAATGTTATTTGAATAAGAGATCCTAGGAACAACAAACATTTTGGGAAAATATCCTTTTTCGACTTTTAAGTACCTACCTTTTTTGTTGTTCCAAAGGCATCTTAGTCAAATAACATTGAACACAGATATACCGTGCGGATTCTAATGACATTTTGGAAAAATATCCTGTTTCCGACTTTTAAGGACCTTTTTTGTTGTTGCAAGGACCTCTTAGTCAAATAACATTGAACACAGATATCCCGTGCGTATTCTAACGGCATTATGGAAAAATATCCTTTTTCGACTTTTAACGATTTTCTTTGTTGTTCCAAGGATCTCTTAGTCAAACAATTGTACACAGATATACTGCACGGTTTTCTAGGAGTTTTTGAAAAAAATGGTTTTTTTTTTTGGGTTTAAGGACCTTATTTGGTGCTCCAAGGACCTCTTGGTAAATAACCTTATGACACCTAAAAGTGACATTCTTAAATCGCCATCGGTTACCGAAGTACAATTCGATATTTTCCCTCTTACCTTCAACTGATGTACAACAAACCTCAATTATTCAAAACAAATCTACTTCCACACAATTTTCTCGTGTTTCGTAAGGACATAATAATCTCTAAAATTGAACATATTTAAAACTGGAAAATGTATAACGAAATAAAACAATTGCTCCTGTAAGCCTTTTCGGGTTAAATTGTTGGAACAAAATTATTAGTTGTGTTTATTCGATAGAGTTTTAGCTATTTATTGTCAGTTACACTCTGGCAACTAATTTTTCACAACTAAGCACGATTTGTTGCAATTTTACAATCACAATTAGTTTTTATTGAGACTTATTTCTTTGATCAATACATTGTTTGTGTAAAGTAAATGTTTTTTTTGTAGCTATGACTAATATAATGTCTGGCTAAGAAAATATAAAAATTGATTTTTCAACAATTTAATCTATTTTAAGCAAAGTATGACTAAGAAATTACGTTCTACGTACGCTTGCTCCCGGCGTAACTTCAACATTGCTTCAAGGAGCACTTAGAACTAAAGTATAATTATGACTAGATTACAAAAAATAAAAAAATAATATAAGGTATTATATATTTTTTAAATACTTTTTAGGTCTTTATAACACATATTAGGTCAATAGTTCTTAACAAATTGTGCAAGTTATTAACAATTGTAAATGTATGAGTGTATCTATAGTAATTCACTTTAGCTTGTGATCCGCTTAACGAATACCATATTAAAGCCATGTCCAAAAGCAGAGCAGAAGCTGAAGTGGTTAGAAAAAAAATTCTGTAAGCTACCGGAAAAAAGAGGAAAAAGTTATCGCCGCAAATTGGACGGGGATGCTTTTTCGTAAAAGGGGACGGAAAAGTTTCGATTTTCGTTTAGTCTAAGCGTGTGGAAAGATCTTGGACTTGACAGGTTAAATGGTGAAAGGTAATAATGTTCCTCTGCACTATCGGTAATTTTTGAGTTCATTAAACATTTAACAAGCGGGTTAGGATGTTCACGTACACTCTCTAATTTTTTAACAAGTAGTTCGGTTTGGTATGTCATTAAAGGTTTGATTTTGTTTTCAAAATAAAGCGTTTTGTTCGAAAACCATTTTTTGTTTGGTCTCCTGAATTTACCGCAACAGAATCTTAAGATTTTCCTTTCAAAAGTCTGAAGTTCTTCGGCTACAGTGGGCGAAATAGTAAACCAGGTACAAAATCCATAAGTCAATATTGGTCTCACCAAAGTCTTATACATTAAAATCTTAGTGTTTGGCGAAACTTGTGTGGAATAAAGCATTGGCTTAAGCATTGCTGTGACCATTTTAGCTTTTTTCAACGTTTCTCGGGCATGCATATTGAAGCTACTCGTAAGTCTTTTATGGAAGGTAATACCGAGGTATTTTACATCGTCTCGAATTGGAATTTCACTTCCATTTATTTGTAGTCTTAGAGACTTACTATCTTTGACTGCAAGATGATGTCCTTTCCCGCTTGCATTTCTGAAGCATGTTATGCCACATTTATTAGTATTCATTTTTAATTTCCATGTTTTAAGGTAAGTTAAAAGAGTTGGTATATTTTCCTGAATCTTATTTAGTGCAACCTGTGGTCTTGTGTCGCTTGCTAATATCATAGAGTCATCTGCGTACAGGATAACACTAGGATTATCTTGCATTGTATTTTGAAAAGGAAAGTCATGAATATAGATATTAAAAAGGAGTGGTCCTAGAATTGATCCTTGGGCCACACCTGACAGGATTGGGAAACAGTTCGAGTACTCAGAGCCTACGATAACAGAGCTAAATCTATCTCTGAGGAAGCACGATTAGTTGCACTTCGCAACTAATAACTAATATAGTTCCAACATTTGTGGCAACTACAACTACAATTATGGTTTAGTTATGTACGTACGTTCAAAGAAACTACAGCTAATTTAGTTGTAGCTTTTTAGTTATTAGTTAAACTAACTTTTGTGCAACTCTGATCAAAATGAATGATTTACCAACTAGAATTTGTAATCGTTGTATTTACTGCACACAGTGTATTCAGTGTATTTTGAACAGTTAACAGTGTACACGTTTCGCTCGCATCATGGCAATACAAGCACCCAAACGTAGGAGGGGAAAAAAACCGTGTTCTCATTTTGCTCTCAGCTGACCGAGTATTGTACAGTAACTCTCTCTCTGGAGCGACGAGGCCCATTTCCATCTCTGTGGTTATGTGAATAAGCAAAATGATCGCTTCTGGGGCACCAAATATCAGCGCATAACCCACGAAGAGCCATTACAGCCACTCAACGTTCCTGCATGGTGGGCTGTTTACGCTGGAAGCGTTATTTGAAAATGCCGCGGACCAAACGATTACTGTGGACGGCGATTGGATGAATTGGGATTGGAGAACATGTAGTTCTAATAAGATGAAGCAACGATTCAAATTCTGGGGCTGAACTTCCGGGTCGCCTGATCTCTCGTTTTGGCGATTTGCATTCGCTTTTTTGAAGTCACGGGCCTATATCCACAAGATTCAGCAAAGCGAGGACCTATCACGGGCATTTCTGGCAAGAGTGATGGAAAATGCCATCAATCGGGTCCGAACGGTCATTGATTTTGGCGGCGCGGCAGTCTCTTACCCAATATCATTTTCTCGATTAAATGGAAAACATGTAAGACATCAATAAATATATTCCAAAAGCACAACCAAAGCTTTTCATTTATAAAAAATGTGCAGCCAAAGAACATCGGGTGACAAGTTTTGCGCCACCTTGTATAAATAATAAAAACAAACAAAAACATAGGGACGGGCTACAGTCCGCTTGGGCGAACTGTTGGATACCCTATTCTTATTCCTATCCCTCATAAGTGGGCGTGACAAAAGTCTAAGTATGGTTGAATTGTTAAGAACGCTCTACATATTTTGTTATATAACATTTAAAGGATTTTATCAAAAAAAAACGCTCCCTAGCTCAAACTTAGGTGTTTCAATAAAATGGTTTTATTTAATTGTGGGCGTGTCAGTAGGCGGATTTAAGAAAAAAATAACACATGAGAATAAAGGGCTACTAGAGAGTATATATTATAAATTTCAGCTCCCTAGCTCAAACTTTGAATTTTCAAAAAAAAAAAAAATTAATTGTGGGCGTTTCAGAGGGCGGATTTTGAAAATATTTACACATGAGCATAAAGGGCCCATAGAGAGTATATACTATAAATTTCAGCTCCCTAGCTGAAACTTTGGATTTTAAAAATTAATATACCCTTAGAATAGGGTAACAAAAAATTATTTTATTTATTTGTGGGCGTGTCAGTGGGCGGATTTTGAAAATTTTTTATCCCGAGCAGTTTTAGGAATCATAGATCATATATAAAAAATTTCAGCTTTCTAACTCAAAATTCGATTTTTTCCAAAATTTGGTTTTTTTGAGTTTGTGGGCGTTTCTGTGGGCGGATTTCAAAAATTCGTAAACTTGATTATTTCGGGACCCTAGAGAGTATATGGTTAAAATTTCAGCTCTCTAGGTCCAGTTTAAAGGCCTAATTTTTGGCTACAGACGGACGGACGGACGGACATGGCTAGATCGACATTACTATCGATGCTGATCTTAAATATAGTAACTTTTAGGGGTCTACGGGCAATATCAAGGTATGTTACAAACTATGCGTCAAAATTAATATACCCTTAGAATAGGGTATAAAAACAAACAAAAAAACAATCAAAATTAAATGCGTGAATATAATGGTAGGTCATCTTAGGTCTATAACACAGTATCACAAGTCTTTTTGAATACGTAGATTTCAATAACTTAATTGAATTGAATTTCACTTGTTGAATAAGACTTGTTGCATAATAAATACTAACCCTAGAAAGCTAAAATTGTTGACTACCACTAATCAGCTAATCATTCGTCGAATCGACGAACTGTACCAAATGTTTTTTTTTTTCCGAAATATAAATAAACATGTTAATAATAAAAAACTTAATTTTATATAAATATATTCGTATTTATTTATTATTAACCCGGGAGAACTCGCACATAAGGCAAAATACTCACACGTCATTGAAAAATAGTATATCTTTTACTCTACCTTTCAGTCGAAGCTGCTGCCCTCTGAAGCTTCTATTTAGAACCTGCCGTCAACACACTACCTGTTTCGCAACCATTAATCTATAGTCGTGTTTTGGTGATAAGTGTATACCAAGCTCAGCATAATTTTATAATAAAACAACTAGATTGTATTCTATATTCACTTTTCATTTTTAAGGATGTGTTCGCAGTGTTTGTACTTTAAAAGAGTGTGATTTTGGATTATTATTAAAGCACGGATGCAAATCCAAACGTATTTTTTGAAAGATTTTTGAACATCATAAAATCCTTTATGTTTGACAGCAAGGAAAAGAACGGATGCTCATTTTTTAATTTTTTTAATGAGGATTTTTTTGTTTAATCGACGAACACATCCACTATCTCTGCATAACAATCGGAATGTTTTTGCTCCCATCTTATTTTACCGCCATCTAGTCGCTTCATGGGATTTTTGAACATCATAAAATCCTTTATGTTTGACAGCAAGGAAAAGAACGGATGCTCATTTTTTAATTTTTTTAATGAGGATTTTTTTGTTTAATCGACGAACACATCCACTATCTCTGCATAACAATCGGAATGTTTTTGCTCCCACCTTATTTTACCGCCATCTAGTCGCTTCATGGCATCAACACTTTATGTTCACTCCGTCTCAGTCCTCGACTGCTGACCTCTTTATCGTCAGCACTCCTTTTTGTTATTGTTTACGTGTTAAATGTAGCTGAGCTGGGTATACACTTATCACCAAAACACGGCTATTGTCTAAGAGACACCGGAGGTCAGTTTTCTAATCGAAGTATTCAAGTAGGAGTACTTTTCTCATTGTGAGGTTTTTTTTTGTATGCGAGTGCTTTTCTCATCAGGCGAGTTCTCGGGTAGTTTAATGAAAACTTTTTTTAATTTTTTGTTTCATCAAATAAAAAATCAGGTATCTATGCACCTTAATTGACTGAAATAAAGTTTAACAAAGGCATTCCTACTTCCAATTCCATCATTACAATTTTTGGCGGCGCTAGTTGTCAAGGCACTACTTTTGAAGCGGGTCAAACAGTCTTTTAAAAACACACCATTTTCAGACTTAAGTTAACAAGTCCTTATAGAAATCCAGCTTAAATCCACACCCGGGTGCAACTCTCATTCGAAATAGGTAACGTGTACCTGCGTTGGAAAGAGACAGCAAGATTTTGATTGTCGTCAAATCGACGAACATTTCCTTTCTAGGGTTAAAGATGGTTGTTTATCAGCTTTTAGTATTGGCACAAATTTTGCTTTTTTATGTCTTTATCATATAAAAACGAAGCGTATGTTTTAACTTCCTTCCATGCTAATTGCCTGGAGAAGGAGACAAGTGGTGTGAAACCAACCCGATGGTGGAATGCGACCTCTGCAGAGGTAGAGCTATCAGTGAGTAGTGGCAGGTCACCGAAAGAATTGTAACAAGGGAGAGGACGAGACCTATCATCCTGTCCTTTTTTTCAAAGCTCCTGGACCAGATGGCATCTATCCCGTAGTCTTGGGAAGGGTATATAGATTTTTCTCGCATTGCTAACTAGGAACTATACTGTCGGATTAATCTATCTGCAACCTTGGGTAGACAAACAACGTTTTTTCAGGCGAAGAATTGTGCGATTGACACGCCGCTAATATCCTGTTAAAGAAAAGAGGAAAGGTTCAAGCTTATACATCTGCTCAGATAGCCAAGCTCTGACTCAAAAATTGTTGAGGAAACCATGGCAAAACTGAACCGTTTGGCAAGATGCAACTCTGTGAAACTCACCTGGGTTCCTGGGCACTACGATAAAGAGCTGATGCTCTGCCCGGAAAAGGCTCATCGACAGTCTTCATTGCCTCAAAACCATCCATAGGATACTGCTCATCTGTCCACAAACGTGTCATAACTGTGGCTCTACATCAACAGCATTCCGAATTCTGCCATGACCTTGACTCATGACTGGCATTCGAAGAAGCTTGCCGACGGTCCAAAAATCAGCAGATCTAAGTTTTTGCTTGGATTGAATAGGGGGAACTTAAGATCCATGGTTGGTCTCATCACTGGTTTCAGTCCTCTTAACGAGCACCATTCAGGTCAGAAGCTCGGGCCTATAGTGCTGCATTAAGGCGGATGAAACGGCATCTCTTTTCATATGTGAATGCCCTGCTTTCACCAGAACCAGGCTCAATACTGCAGGTAACAATTTGTCCAGAAAGATGAGTTAGGTGATATAGACGTCGCTAGTATCCTTCGATTTGCCAAGGCCGATGACCAGTTCTCCGACATTGCTAATCGGCAGTAAGCCATTAGGTCTAAGTATTTGTTATGTACTTATGACCCCACTACCTTATATACTATATAAAAACATATTCAGCATTTTTTATGTAATAAATCGTTATGTGCCTAAGAACACTTTAAAAAAAATCTGTGCACCTGCTAAGCCTTTGAAAGATACAAGGTAAAATATGTGCTCATCCCTTGACCACTCTCCTTTGGCACTTTCCATAAAACTCGATTTAAACTGCAATTAAATTCAATAACCTCACCCTCAAACCGAGCTATGTTCTATGGGCACATATTTTATAAATTAGCAAAGTTTTCCCATTTCAAATCATTTCTGCATACAAGTGCATGTCATACGACACACTTTGTAAAAAGGCTTTAACTCCGAGTTACAAGAAAAATGTTGGCAGTATAACTTTCCAGAGTATCCCCATGAAATCTGATATAAAACTCAATTAGACCCAAACATTACGCCATTACCGTTAAGTACCATGACTCTGTTTGGATATGCCTGCAAAGTTATCGCGCAAGAGAACTTGCCTATTTCCAGACGGTCCAGCAGATACTCACTGGCTAAACCACGGTCAAGCATACAAATTTTCTGTGGAGAGTAATTAAAAAGTTTGGAACTTTCCTTTTTTCCCATCATCAATTTTATATAGCTATCTGTTCCGCATCCAGATCCATGGCCATGCTCCCAACCCAGTTTAGGCTATCGAGAGGAAGTTCGAGTATTTAAATAAAAAGGTTTTCGCCTTCTTTTGTTAAAATTACTTTTGATAGCTTTTCAGATTTGAGCTGTTTTTTTTTAAATTCATTATAGATTCAGATTTGCTTTTAAATAAGGTTATATTGAGGTGCTAGTTTCGCTTTTTTCGAGAGTAGGTATTTAGATGAAAGTTTCGTAAATCGCAATTTATCAAGAAAATCAATTAGATGCGAATACGGTGACCATGAAGAGCTTAAATTAATTAAATAGCAACGATGGCTTTTGTAAAGTGCCCAGGCATAATAAGGGTCATGGAAATTTAGACGACAAAATAAATGGTTATTTTAAAACAGTGTAAATGCTTGAAGGGAAATATTTTATTAGCTGACAAAACCTGCACTGTTTCGAAGTGTTAAATAAAATTTTATTGATGAACTCAGAAGAGAAATTCAACTAACATCCGCAAACATCTAGGACTGCAATTTGTAATCAAAAGTAAAGTAATACTACGTTTTCGTTTTTAGCAATTAGACTATCCAAGATACTTTGGTTGAAGTCTCAACAACACCACATTCTATCATAAACAATTTGAAACCAGCTTCCTCAGCACTTATGCTGACATGATATGGAAAATGAGTAATCATAATTTCCTTCATTTAAAGCGTAGTTTACTCAAGCAAAGAGCATGAAGGACCTTAATATTGAGTTAGAGGAAAATGTGCTTCGGCGGCTGAGTCGAAGTAGGATATCCACAAACTTGAACAAGGTTAAGACCAATTTTAAGGAAGAGGCTTGGTTGGTTGGTTGGAACCGGCCCTCGATGAGGACGCACTTAGACCAAAGGTAGGGCCATTGTGCTGCCTCTTACTTAGGGAACCTTTTGCTCCTTTGAATGAAGGAGCTAATCTTTGCTGTGCAGACATTTTTGATATCGATTAGATCATTGAAAAGGTATTCACCCAGTGTAGCCTTGTGCAAAGGACGTGACTGAAAGTCTCCTCTTCCTCCTCGTCCCTACAGCTTCTGCAGAAGTCGTTGTAGGGAATGCCCAGCCTTTCAGCATGTCTTCCTATAGCACAGTGCCCGGTGAGGGCGTTTACTAATTTGGTTCGGTTCCTTTTTTATGCCTCAGAAGTCAGATGGAATTGGGTTTATTTAATGTCGGCCAGAGTAGCCTTGCGGTGTTGCTCTGGTCGAGTTGGTGCCAATGACGGTTGGCTTCGCTCACCGCATTGGTGTCTATGAGGTGTTAAACATAAGACGTTGCCGCCTCGATGTCGGTACGCTTATGCTGTTTAAACGGGAGGAGCCTCGTCGAGCCAGATCGTCAGCTTCACAATTCCCTGATATGTCACAGTGACCCGGCACCCTGCAAAGGGTGAGGCTATACTGACCGGCTATCTCGTTAAGAGATGCACGGTAGTCTTTCACTGCCTTGGATCTCGTAGTGCTGGATGCAAGGGATTTGATGGCCGCCTGACTGTCGCTGTATATTATTCATACAATATCTGATTTCAATATCGTATTAACCGACAGCCAATCAGCGGCTTGGCGGACATCGGTGACTTCGGCCTGAAAAATGCTGCAGTGTTCGGGAAGGTTAAGGAGAGGTGAATGTATAGGTATTCAGAGAAGACTCCAGCACCGACTCCGTCCTCAGTTTTGGACCCATTCATAAAAATTCACATCGCTTCGTGGTGTAGGACGTGATGTTGTGTCCACTCGGTTCTGTCTGGGATTAGATGTTGGTAGCCCTAGTTGAAATTGTATTCAGTGGCCAGGTGGTTGGTGACCTTAGGAAGATGTCGATACATCGATAGTATATTGGCATGTCCAGTGTGTTGCTCTTTCCATTGTTTGGAGCTTCTCAGTCTTATTGCTGAGCTGGCAGCCAACTGTTTGCCGACGATGTCGGTCTGGAGAAGCTGGAGCATGACTTGGAGCGCCGCAGTGGGAGAGGTTCTCAGTGCACCGGTGATGCTGATGCTGAGGCATGCAACTCGTTGAATTTTGTCCAGCAAGGTTAGGTTGGACTTCTTTTCCAAGGCGGGCCACCAGACCAGTACTACATAAAGGAGAATCGGTTTAACTGCCGACATTTATAACCAGACACGAACACAAACTCAAAAAAACAAAATTTTGGAAAAAAACCAATTTTGAGCTAGAAAGCTGAAATTTTGTATATATGATCTATGAGTCCTAAAACAGCTCGGAAGATAAAATTTTGAAAATCCGCCCACTGACACGCCCACAATTAAATAAAACAATTTTATTGAAAAACCAAAATTTGAGCTAGGGAGCTGAAATTTATAATATATACTCTCTACGGGCCCTTTATGCTCATGTGTTATTTTTTTTTTTAAATGGTGCAGTAGTAGTGTATTCGCTTACGGAATGGAAGGTCGTGCGTTCGAATCCCGGCCAAGTCCATTACTTTATACCATGTACATGAAATCGTAATCTCCCTAAGTAACTTAGACACCACCCGTGGAGAAAAACCCTACAACTGTACCCAAACACTTCTTTGCTATCTCTCTATTCTTTCTAATACCAAGTAGCTTACACTACGTTCTTAGCATTATAAGGGTACCTACTGTAACAACAGAAAAAAATCCCTTTAGCGTAAGCAAATTATAAAAAAAAAAAAAAAAAAATCCGCCTACTGACACGCCCACAATTAAATAAAATATTTTATTGAAAAACCAAAGTTTGAGCTAGGGAGCGTTTTTTTTTTTTTGATAAAATCTTTTAATTGTTAAATAACAAAATATGTAGAGCGTTCTTAACAATTCAACCATACTAAGACTTTTGTCACACCCACTTATGAGGGATATGAATAAGAATAGGGTATCCAACAGTTCGCCCAAGCGGACTGTAGCCCGTCCCTATGTTTAAGATTTAGTATAAACCTCTTTAAATTTAACTTCCTCTTAATGTTTTAATTGTGCTCCTTTCTTTATAAATACATACAATTAATGTGCTAAAATATTTTGTTATGAGCTTTCATGTAATATAAAAGACCTTTGTTCTTATTTGTACCTTGCCAAATAAATAAATTGAAATTGAAATATCCTCTCTGATTCGAGATTCAATAGACAAATTCCTTTTCCTTACTAGTCCGGCTGAGGCTAATCAACTGCTTTTGATATGGCATTTGTGTGATCAAGGAGCTTTTAGACCAGCCTCTCTCTGGGATTGTATAGGAACGTTGATTGTAATTTGTAATTAATTGTTTCGGAAAGTTGATTGGTATTGCCTTTTTAAAGGGGTTCGTAAGATGTTTTCTTTGAATATGACAACATCAATTAAATGGTCGGGCTGAATTTTGTGGATATGGCTTCATCGGATCTTCGAAATTCTACTCAATAAGTTGTCCTACTTCTGCTGTTATGCGAAGCGCGAAGCATTTCCATTTCAGCAGTTTGCCCTAAAACTACGTAAAAGCTAAAACATCGTAAGCCGTTCAAGAGCGTCGAACACCTTAGACGGCATTATTGGTCACACAAGATGAGTGTCTATTGTGTCTAATCTCACTAAACCGACTGCACATTAGCCCTTCTATAGGTGTCATAAGACGGCACTGTCTAATAGGCAAGCGCGCATTCAGGCTTGGCATTTATTAAAAAGACTTCTGTAGAAGCCTCATGGATGAAGAGGATGAGGACACTACACTTCACCTTCTTTGTACATGTCCTGCTCTCTCCCATAAATGAAATCTCTTTCTAGGAGCCTTCTTGCTTAATGATCTTATTGACTTGGCTAACATAGACGTTAGAAGTCTATCACGCTTTGTTAGAAGCTGTAAATGGTTTAACCCTAGAAAGATAATCTTATTTTTTAGTACTGAAAAGATAAACATGCGCCTGGGAGGCGTTTTTTTTACACAATTAAATAAATATTTTTCTTTATTGTTTCATTTTATTGTTACATTATTAGCAATAAAGTAAAACATAAACATATATTATTGATTTTTCTGTTTTTAAAGAGAAGTAGGATTTTATAAATCCATAACAAAAAGGAACACAAAATTAGAGATCTTCGGTATTTAATTTTCATATGCTGATAATAGCGCATTACCATAACTGCATTACCATAACTGAAAAACGGTGGTACTTACCGAACCGGAACGACCGTTAATCGCAAGTATAAATTGACGACTGAGTTGGCTTAAAAAAAACAAGTTTGTTCGAGCGTCGGTTAAAAGAAGAAAGCAATATAGGTATACAATGTGGCGCAAAAGTAATCCTCCTATCAGAAAATGCTATAAATTTTGCGATTGGCCCCTAATGTCAGTTCTGTTTTGACATTTGTGTAGTAAACACATGCGAAATACACGTTAATAAACAATGTTACGCTACACTGCTCCAGAACGCCGAATATTGGTGACTATTTATTTGAGCAATAATCGGTCGGTGACTTTGGCACAACGTGAATTTCGTCGCAGATTTCCTACCCGTCCAACGCCTACGGGTGAAACACTGCGACGTTTAGCCGCTCGCCTCCAAGAGACTGGCACAACACGAGATGCTGCCAGGCGTTGCAGCTATTAAAGACAATATCCGTCAACGATGTGAGGACCTATCACCGGAAGTTTTGGCCAAAGTGATGGAAAATGCCATAAAAAGGGCTCAAATGACAATCAACTGTGGCGGCGGCCATTTACATGACATCATATTCTCGACTTGATGTAAAAAATATTAAAAGACCAAATAAAAATAATCCACAAGAAGAATCAAAGTTTTTCATTTTTTTTTTAAATTACAGCCAAAAAACATCGGAAGGTTATTTTTGCGCCACCTTGTATATTTCGCGGGCGCCTCCCAAGCGCAGTTTATCTTTCTAGGGTTAACGGATAGAGGGAGAGATTCCCTATATTCACGTGGTACTACAATGGACCTCACATTGGTCTAAGTGTGTCAGCTGTAGCTGACAACCACCTCAACCTAACTTAACGTAGCCAGAGTTTGCAAACGGCACTGTGATCGCGATGTGAAGTACCATTATGGAAACATCGATAAGATTACAACATGATGGAGCCTTAGTTTATATGTTTGCCTCCCAAGTTCTGCAGGGGTAGCGATATTATGTACCTAAAAATTAACTCGGCTGGATAAGAAACAAACATTTCTTCGAAGTTGTCCGAACTTCTAGCAATTAATACAGATGTACGATCATGGTGAGTAGGACAGATTTCTCAAGAATACCGTATCTTTATCGGTAGAGGTTGAGATTCGTAGTTATTTTTCATTACTCAAGTTTTTGGGTAGGTATAGGTAGTTCCATAACGATTGAGCTGCGCTCAGCTTGAATAATTTGCTCTGCTTTTCATAGTTTCTAATACGGTTCCAGTGGTCTTCCTTTGTTTACAAAATAGAAAGCGGATTTCAGATAGCCGGCAGTAGGTAGGTATATGGTAATGCGTGTTCAGCTCACCGACTTGATAAACTTGACTTTCAAGGAAATGCGATTTATTTGACTGGACATTTTTGACGTATATAAATAGTAGGTTATACCACATTATTGTATCGCAAGTCTCTACCATGGCAAAATTCTGATTTGCTTTTCTTTTTATTTCCATTGGTAGGCACATAGATTTCGCTATTATTTTGTCCATGATACCTTTAGACGACGAAACTACCAATTAACTGAGAACATCATCTGTACCTAGAGGCTAGAGTACTTCAACAGAAATCAAAAACCCGAATCAGATAATTGGATTATTTTCAAATCCAACTCAACAGGTGTGGTGAATTAAAATCTATAATTGTGTGCCATTTGCTCTTTATACCTACTTATTATTCTAATTTTTAAAATGTCCTACAGTCGAACCTGCTTAAAACCCCAATTTGTTGCGGATTTCAAAGAATTTAGGTAAACGATTAGTCAATTAATACAATTAATTGAAACGCATATCATAAATACAAAGTGCCCCAACTAAATCCTCTCTTCACCACTATCCAGCTCTCTTAGAGAAATTTCTCTGCTCTGTCCATTTCTCTTCCATTCGAATTCGCCATAAACTACCTATATAAGTGTGTACTAAAATATAAATCTTGCTATACACCAAACAAACCGGCAAATAAAACACACTGTATACCCTCAACCAACAAGTATCTTCAAATCAAAATAATAATAATAATAATAATAATAATAAGGTGACTGAGAGTGAAGTCGGGCTCAACAGCATCTTTCAGGTCTCCATAGATACTCGTACTTTTATTCATTTTTTTTTTTCAAAAGAATGAAATCAGAACTTCCATAGAACAAACAAAAGAAAGAAAACAAAACATAAATATAAAGAAAAAACTTTCGCCACGTCTTCTCTCGCATTCACTTGTGCTTACTTTGAAATTTCCATTCCGTGTATAAGGCCAATCGACCGAAAACCTGCTTTTTTAGAAGCCTCCACCAAAAAACACACACTGCCCGAGCCCGAGTCAACATCTATCCAAAAGATCCAACATTGGTTTGGTACGTAAGTAACGTATAATACGTACCTCTAAGCTACACTATACTCGTCGCACTACGATACGAATTATGGTATATATGTATTTTCTTTTTTTTAGCACAAGCCACTGCCAGTAACAACAACAACTACCTATATTCACTGCTTGCCGCGCGGCATCAGCGTGTAGGCCAGAAGAAGAAAAAATATCTACTTCATAAAATAGATTCAAGTCGGGGGTTCAATTGAACCGAATGCACAAGTTTACCTCAGTCGCTCTTGGAGCGTTGTCGTGGACGGTAATTTCTGAAAATCTATATTGAGTATCTATGTTCTGTATGTGTGGTTGTGTGTGTGTGTGTAAAAGAGAAAAGGATTTTGGCATTTCAGCAAATCCTGATGAACCTGAACGAACCACTGTCCTTAGATACTGATAAAGATTTCGAATTAAATTTCAAAATATTTTGATTTGCTTTTTGTTAGTGCGAATGTGAATCGGATTGTTAGGAGAAAGTTTTCCTATTTTCTTTACAAACATATAGCGGTGGCACAAACCACGTAATTTAAAAAGTGTTTAGTGAACAAATTAATTTCAAAATAAAAAATAAACTACGCGGCTCCAAACTGTTGGGAGACCATCAACTTTTGAACACAAGCCGTTTTGTTGGATACTTCGTACCTATATGTACGAAAGATACATAGTAAAGAACACGGTAGAAAAAACTGCGACCCGGTTTTCTCCTCCACGACGGTGTTGTTTTTTTAGCTGCGTGTTGATGGCACCATCAAAGACGTGTTAGCCAACAACTTAACCATCGCACTCTAATAAAGAATATAAACGAAATATTTAATTATCTTCGAATACAGAAAAATAATACCTAATTAATTTTTTTTAAGTAATAATCTATTTAAATTTAATTTTTTATTTTATTTTTCTTAAATGTGTTTTAGTTTAGAATTTTTGGGCAAAAAAAATACATATCGAAAGAAAAGCAACTAACAAGTGTCTGTGAAAAATTAAAAACCTAGAAAAGATACATTGAATTTGCGGATTATAATAAATAAAAAAAAAATCAACCACGGATTAGCGCTGAACAAATTATTTTGGATTACACTGTTGCATGGTAAGTTTTACGATTAAAAGAAGTGGATACATTTTTGAAAGTTTCTTGGTTAGGAAAGTAAATATAAAAACAAATTCCAGGTCAGGTGTCGGAACGGAATAGAAAAATAGACAATAAAAGTCACATTCAGATTCACGCACACATATAATGTCCATTGCGTTGCGGCAAATTCGTTGTGCATTTCGGTGTACTAATTCAATTTATCTTCGATGTTACTTTTTTATGGGAAAACCCAAACAGGTACTTGCCCAGTTGCAAGTGTCTTCTACCTGTCAGATGTATCTACTTGCAGCAGACTGCACTTTTATGATAAATCCTCACGTGTAGAGAAGAAAATGTCCTGAATATCCCTTCTTCATATGAAAATAAATTGATAATTAAACAAAGGTAGGTAGGTAGTACGTATTTTTAGTTTAAACATTGTATCTAGTGACTTGGTCCGTTAATTGCACAAGGCGTCATCGTATGTGGCTGTGCTATATGGTATTGTTCTCTTGTGTGGCAATTACGTGGGGGTGTACGAGTATATTTAATTCGTGGAATTATTGTGTTTTTCGGGTGTATTTGTGTGTGGACACGGCTGTTTGAATTTTGCTGATTTTAATTAAATCCGATTGCGTACATTAGATCCCGCAAAAATCCAGAAACAAAGCCTCTAAATGAGTAGAACGTCTGTAGTCTGTAATTAAAGCTATTAAACTGTGGATTGAGTCGAGTTTAGTTTGTTGGTTAGTGGTGGATGAAGGCACCTGTTGACGTTTTATTATTATTGCTTTCTCCTTGCGTTCTTCTCGATTTGTTTTGACATGAAATTCGATGCGAAATAGGGTTGTGTGAGAATAAGCTGCCTTTGTGTGGTGGGACTGATTGGAAAATGATAGCTCTTCGGATGCAGGTGAATTAAATTTAATTGTTACTTGATCTGATTACCTATGTGGGGAAAAAATTGTTTAGTAATGCCAAAAGTATAACTAGATATTTGAGTGAGATATTTCCACATTTTAATGGCATAATGACAGCAATTGATGTGTGTCATTTTTGGATATTGTCTAATGGAACTCGATATTATTTAATATTCTGTGAGATCATTTTCAACTCGCTTCCCCCTTGTTTATTTTTTTAGTAAATCAAAAATTTCATGTTTATGAAATGCTTTTATAGCATCACATTAACCGGTCAACTAAGGAATTGTTTACTGCAGCTTACGGATATCTACCTATGTGTTTTGAGTTCCCAGAAATTCCAGGAGGCAGGTTCGGCCTTTGAGCCTCCCGTTTTGTTATGAGGGTTTCTATGGAGCCAGGGGCCAGATTATATTTCAAGTTTCTGATTTCTTCTTTTATTATTATTCATTTTTTTCAAAATGCTTTATAATGCTCATTATAAAGTTTCAATTTATTTGATTTTACATTTTGGTAGTGTCATTAACGGCTCGTACAGGACAGAAGGTGTGCATTAAAGTGGGAGGGTTGAGGTTCAATTAATTCTGAACATAGTTTCACCGTAAAGAAAGAAGAAAAAGAAGATAGAGCCCTTAACCGATCATTTATTTGTGCGAAGTGTAAGGGTCCCACAATTCTAAGCCGACAAATTTGAGAAATTTCTCATGACGCGGGGCGCAGTGGGTCAGTAAAAAATGTGCTCGACTACTAATCAAGGGGTCTCAGGTTCAAATCAAACCGGGAACCAGTAACACATGACCTGTATGGTCATGGACGTGTCGGCTATCAACGTAAGTTATAAGTTAGTCAAACAATTTTAAATTATGTTTCAGCGTTGGGCGCCAGTTACATAAAAATAAAATTGTAGCTGATTTTCGCTGCCAAAATTATAGAGTTTTTTTTTGGCATTTAACAATTGACTATCCCATAAATTAATTTTTTTCTGTTTTTCTGTTCAACGAAGCGATGAGCTAGGTATATATGTATATTCACGGGATATTGCTGTGTTAGGTAATACACGCAATTTTAAGTACCTAATAGCAAACGAATCGAATAAATTATATAATTAACTCTTAGCCCGACATTGGAGGCCATCATTACGAGCTATTTCACATCTAATTTCTTCTGTAACGCAACGTCGATACCTATTTATTACTTCAGCAAAGATGAATAGTATATATGCGCTGTAAACTATTTCATTTTCCGATTTTCATTTTTTCATTTGATATCATTATGTGAAATTCAATAAATGAAAATCCCAGACCAAATAATGATGACACTTTTGATGGTGTTTACGCCTAACATTTTTGGAAAACGTACCTATTACTAGCTGTTCGTCCTGTTCAGTTCTTGTAAAATAGCTAAACTTAGTTCAAAATCGTTTAAAACGACCTCCTTTAATACTTCTTAAGGTAGGAACCTAATAAATCAAAGCTGCCTTCGGACCTGAGATTACCTATACCATACGAGGTAGTCAGATTTCCCTTCCCCCGTCCGCTTATACCCGCAAATGGGCAGTGCTTAATTCTCTCTCGAAATCCCTGTCGGTGAATATAATGTCAAACATAAAATTGACATTCAAGGCGTTTATTTGCAAATCATGTCCATAAATGGCTTAACTACTTGCTATGGATTTTTTTGGACCTTCGTTAGGCAGATTACTATGCCATCTCTGCTTTTAACTCTAAATTAAATTTGCTCCTTACATAACATTTTTAAAGATGTCGCCGGCCATGCAAGTGTACTCTAACTGAGAATGATTGCGCGAGCTTATAATTTGATTTCCATGCAAAAACCAAACCGCAATGGTTAAAAGTCGCTTTACATCAAACTAAGAGACTCTCTAAGCTATCTATCTCGTTTAGCTAATCTTTGATTCAAACTCCCCAAGTCCTAACATAGATTTAAGTAACAAAACTCATAACTTCGTCTTGACAATTGATACCCTTGTGGTTATGGCTATTTTTGGTCTAAAAACAGGAAATCGAAATAAAAAAAAAAGTTTTCCGCAAAATTCACTCTCGCTGACAGAGGATCAAAAGTCTTTAATTGAGATTTTCACGGTATAATAATTATTCAATTTTATTTCAATATATTTCTGCTTAAACTAAGTTCAAAAGTCCTACCACGATTCTCTTTAATGATCGCATTGTCACTGATAAGCTCGAAGTTGCCGATATATTCAATAATTATTTTGCCAACATCATCCATCCGAATTCAACTACATCCGTTTGCAGGAATTCTGGTTTTTTATGTGCTCCTCTTGATACTTCTCAGAGGCGTACATTCTTCTTTGAGCCTATCACAGGTTTAGAGTTGTTGAAAACCATTGGTTCTCTAAAAGACTCGAATTCCTGCGGCATAGATGGCATTTCAAATCGGATGTTGAAGAACATTGCATGTTTTGTTGTTGATGTCTTAGCGCATATTTTTAATATAAGCGTTTTATCCGGAGTTTTTCCCACAGCCCTTAAATCTGCGGATGTAGTTCCACTTTTCAAAAAAGGTGCTGCAAATAATGTAAGCAACTACAGACCTATTTCGCTCCTTCCTTCAGTAAGCAAAGTTTTTGAAAAAGTTGTAAAAAATAGAATTGTAAGCTTTCTGAACAAAACAAGTTTTTTCAGTTCCTTTCAATATGGTTTTCAATTAGGTAAAAGTACGGAGGATGCACTGCTGAATTTTTGCTCACAAATTTTCGATAATTTAGACAATAAAAAGTGTACAGCAAGTTTGTTCGTCAATATTACCAAAGCATTTGATATGGTTAACCATTCCATCTTGTTGCGGAAAATAGAAAATGCTGGTTTTCGAGGTTTTATTCTTGAGTGGTTCAAATCATATCTTGAAAACAGATCTCAGAGAGTAAAAATTGATGCAACTAGAAGTGAAATTAGGTTGATGAATCTAGGGGTACCTCAAAGCTCTGTATTGGGACCAATTTTATTCCTGATCTATATCAACTCATTGTTTGAGCAAAATTTCAAAGGCCTTATCACTGCTTTTGCAGATGATGTTGGTTTAACATATGGCTCAGCAAGCCCTTTAAAGTTAATTTTTGATATCAATTCAGATTTAGAACTGCTTAGAACTTGGTTTTGCTGTACACAGACTGATGATCAGTTCCAAAACAAAAATAATGTTTTACAGCCTGGCAACTCAAATGTCGTTTGACGCTGAAGTTTTTTTTCATGCACCAGAGTGCCAAAGGTTTAAACTGTTGAGCTGCTTCTGTAGCACCAGCCCTTCCGCTAAACCATTTTGTAGCAATCTCAACTGCAGCGAAATGTGTTTTCAAATTGAAAGCGTGACAGAATTTAAATACCTGGGGCTAATTATTGACTCTAGAATGTGTTTTAATAATCACATTGATAACTTACGGCAATATTTTCGCATGACGCTTAGGAGTTTCTTTTTTCTGAAGAATGTCTGCTCAACAAATCTTCTTAAGATAATTTATTTTGGAATTTTTCACTCTAAACTACAATATGGCATTACTTGTTGGGGGGAGCGTACTTTAACAGAATCCAACCACTTCTTGTTTTACAGAAATTTATTGTAAGAAAAATCTGCGGAAAAAATCGCTTATATATCCAAGCTTTTCATTATTTTACGATTTGAAAATTCTTCCTGTTCGGCATTTATATTTTTAAGGTTCTAAAGTCTTTTTTCTTTAAATCCGGTAACTTGAATATTAGAGATCTTGAAAATTAGTAGCTGTTCCTAAATCTCGAACCACAGCCTATAGGCATTTTTATACAGTTTCATCGCGCCGTCTCTTTAACAAGCTTCCTCTTTGGATTAGGAGTCTTAGTGCTTTTAATCAATTTATGAATCATGTACGACATTGGCTACTAGCTCATGATATTAAACGTTTAGAGTCAGTTTTTAGTTCTCATTCGTAGTTGGATGTGGATGTTTCTGATGTTTTGGTGTTTCGTTCTTTCTTAAAATGAAATTATAGTTCTCTAAAATGAATTTTGTTATCCAATTTGATATTTTGGCTTTTTGTTCTTTTTTTAATGATATAATGTATTACATTTTACTTAAAGCTCAATGAATTTCGTGTTTAAATTTTGAAATTGTAAATTTACTTTTCTGAAAGGGTCACCCCACCCACTTATTCAAGTTATTGTTATCTAGCTTTTATGATGTGGCATTTGATACTATTTCTTATAAAGAAATATAAAAATGCCTCACATTTTCTCTAGTTAAAATAATTTTTTGTATAAGTATACTAAGTACATTTTTGAACTTTTGATATAACTAGTGAAAATAAACTTTATACTACTACTTATACTACTACATTTATTGAACTCATTGAAAAAATTCTTTACAAAAATAAGCTATGAAATATTGAAATACGTAATATATGTTTTCTACTTTTTTACTTTGTATGGTATTCACTGAAATATTTTCGACACCGAAGTCGTTTTTCTGTTTTGACGGCATTGTGTTTACCATTTGTGGAAGGTGGCAGTGGCTCTCCTTGCGAAAGTCTGACAAACATCCAAGATTATAAATTGCGATGAGAAGCTTCTCAAATTTCCCGTTCAGTACCGGCGTAAAATTGTAGGTCCCTTCCATTCGTGTTAATAATACAACTTCGAATTTACAAATGGTTGGAGAAGCGAGCGTTGGGTCTCAGGTTCAATTCACACCTTTATCAGGAACACCAAAAGCGGTTTCCACTGACCCACCTTTTGCGATAGTTTGACAAATATCCAAGAGTATAAATTGTCATGAGAAGCTTCTCAAATTTACAATTTTAGGTCCGTCCGTTCCATTCCTGTCACAGCAGGGATGCAGTTAATCCTTTAATCCTAATAGCCTCATCATCATTAGGGGGAAAAAGAGAAGATGAGTTGTTAATGACTAAAATATTTGTATGTTCGCTGTCATCGACTTTTTATTATTATTATTACTTCATTCGGGCTTCTGCCTGTTTGCAACAGAGGCTTAGTTTCCGAACGCAGCAAGAAATACACGACAAAAGTTATATCACGATATTGGTGTTTTCTCGTATGCGGTAACTGCTTGCTGCGTTAGCAAACATATTCACTTCACCTATAGTTTTGTTATATTTCTGAATGGCTTTTGAAATTGGAATGTTAACTTGTTTCCTTTTCGATCAAAGCGCTTCGCTTTTCTAGTTGGTTCGTCCATGATATTTTTACATTTAATTCTTGTTCTTCAGCAGGACTGAGCTCAGAAGGTATGTGAGTTCTTAAATTGATTAAAACTTCTGATACAAAGAGTTCAGTTTTGATCAAATTATTGATAGCTGGCACGGATGAATATTCCGTGAAAAACGTACTCTACATAAAACCGGTAAAACTTATTCAGAACGCAACGCAATGGTAAGATTTTTTTAAAAAATCGAATGCTACTGCAACCAGCGAGTGTTGCGAAAACAGAACACTGTACTTTAAACTCACATGTATATGCCGTTAATAATAGAAATGAAGTCAAACCTATTTATTCATAAAAAAAATCAAAATTCCTTTGTTAACTATTTAAATTATTTTAAAATTTTTTAAATGTTTATGCCATTTTGTGAAACCTTGGAAATGCTATCTCAAATTTGTGAAAATCTCAAATTTTCAAAATGATATAAAAAAATTTAAAAACAATTTAAAAAAAAACAGGAACAGTTCAATTGGATAATTTTATAAACTCTCAGAATCAATAATGGGTCATTTAAATTCATCATCAGATAGGGTCGACATATCAAAACTTAACACGTTGCGTTTTAGCTAACACGCTAGCCAGAAATGGGTTAAAAGTAATCCACCTGCTCAGTGGCGGAATAATCCCGTCAGAGGCCCGGGGCGGCAAAGCTGAATGAGGCCGCCCAGATTTAAAAAAAAATGTAGTTTTACAAGCTTTTTATTCAGATCACATTTGTATGTATAAATAAGTACTTATGTTTATTTCGTTAAAATCTGGCAAGTGAAATTTAAATTCCAATTAAATTATTTAGGCTAAATAAACATACATACCTACAATATGGAATGGATATGGGTGAGGAAAATAAAATACGAATCGATCGACAAAAATAAAAAAATAAAAAAATAAATCAAAGATGGTTTTGTTTTTTGTTTGTAGCGTGTCATGTGTTTTCGTGCCTTCAATTTACTGAACTCCTCAATAACTTCTGTGAAATCGATTTCTTTGGCAATTTTTCTTTCTATTGAAAGCACGACTAGATTAACCAGTCGGTCTTGATCCATTGTAGATCGAAGATAATTTTTAATTAGTTTAAGCTTAAGTTTGGAAAAACTACTCTCGCATGATACAACCGAGTTGCAAATGGTCAAGAAGTATTGAAGTATGAGCAATAGACAGGGTAACGATTCACGGAAGTCTCATTTTATTATAAATTGAAGGATATGGGGCCTCCCAAACCGGAGGCCTGGGCGGGCCGCCCCTTCCGCACCCTGGTTAGTCTGCCACTGCACCTGCTCCGTGTATTGCCATTACATTGACAATTTTTTCTGCTGAGCATTTAGCACGCTTACGAGGTATTCCATTTTCTTTAATTAGCCACTAATAAAAATATAACCAATGGAGTCAATAGTTGTCCCTTGCTTCCAGCATTTTGATTTAAAATCAACGTTTTCTTTCTGTAATCAGAAAAGCGATTAATGGAAATGGGACTCATTTTTGGTGATAAAATATGGTATTCTCGTTCTTACTGCGAATATGTCGGGATGAGTTTATCAGTTTGTGAGATGCAATCACTTTTCAACGCGGCACTTTGTGTACTGAAAACACTTTTAGACGCGGCAGTTTGCGTATTGCAATCAGTTCTGTCTTTGACAGTTTGTTTACTGCAATCAGGATTAAATACGAGGACTAAATCGCCCATGGCTGCTGCAGGTCGGTGTTGTTATTATCAGCTATAGTATACATTACATATCTTTACAATTTTTGATTTTTAGTATGCATGCAGTCCGCGTTATTCACCAATATTCCACACTGTTTATACAAAGGATCAACAGGAACATAACCATTAACCTTTAAATGTAAACAACAATTTCTGACAGTTCTTACATTTTTATTTATCTTTCGGACGCGGTGGAGAAACACCCACTGCTGCATATTTTCAATATTTTTGGGACCTAATGGGAAAGAAATGTCCAAATTATAGGTTAGGTTAATGGGTTGAAGGGCAGGATATACCTGTAACCATAACACTTAAGTCAATGTCGAACCATTGTGATGCCCTGGGGGTTATGCCTCCTCATTTATAGAGTTGCCATAAAATTTTTCTAAATCTTGGAAGAAGTGTCTTTCGAAGTTTTTATTTCTTAAGTGGCAGACTGCGGAGAGGTGACAGAGGAAGTGTGGAGTATCCTCATGAACTTTATCTGCACAGGTCATCTGTGTTGAGTTACATTTATTTTGCATGATAGCTCAGCATGTTGTGTCCGGTGATGGAACCCAGAAGAGAGGGTAAAGATTTTTTTTATTTATTTTTAGGAGTCTATCAGTTTTTTGCTTGCTGTGGAGCCACATTTTTCTGGTTGTAGCATTTCAACTTTTGTTTGCCGCTATCAGTATTTAGTTCCCGATTACCCTTTTTAAGCGGTCTTTCAGAAGTGTCTGCCTGGTTCAATTCAAGGGATGATCCCATTATTGCCACTTCATCAGCTCTGGCTGGATAAACTAAATTTCTTCCGTGGTACCAGAAAACACCTTCCCGTGGAGGTTCGCAACCAAAATCACTTCCAGATAGACCCTTCAAAGACCAAAGACTATTACTGTTCATGCATTAGGACAATACATACACGATGTCTTTTGCTAGCTAACTTACACCTTGCTTCAGCAGCAGAAAAACACCACTAAAACAAAGTGCCCTTGCGGGAAATTCTTGTACCACAAGATAGAGGGGTTCAAAATTGTTTACATTGTAGGACATGAGTCTTATAAAGTATTACAACCCTAAGCATCCATTGTAGGTACATATTCTGATTCTTCTCGTCGGGATAGGTAGCGCTTTCCAAAGGCGTTTGATGTGCATACAAAATTGATGGATGGTTTTAAGATAATTGTATCGAGGTGATATAAGAGCAAAACACCTTGTTGCCTTAGGAAAATTCAGCTTACTGTGAAGAAAATCGGACTGTTGAATATCTTCATGCAGATATGTCATATTCAGTGATGGAAATTTCAATAAATTGCCAAGACTGCAATCCAAATTTGTACCGCAGAAGGTGAAATGTGGTCATAACGTGGATTAAAGGTATAGTGGGCAATATTGTTATAGGCATTTAATTTGCAACTGGTCACATAGTGTTAGTTACCGAAAACTCAAATCCATACATCGCAACGGGTAGTAGAATAAAGTTTTCGTAGGGATAAAGCTTCAAGTGACATGAAAAGCATGGAGACTACCATATCTTTTTCGAATGGAACTGTTTATATGGTCATGGCAAGTGAGGGTACGATTGAAAATTATTTCTAGGTGGTGCTGACATAGTCAATGATTTCATCTTCAAGCTGCAATGGGCTTAAAATCGAAACGTCAAATGTTTAACGATAGATGGGAAGTGCTTTCGATTTGATGGGATTTTGTGGGATGGACAGCAGGTCTTCATTTATCAAACCTACTGTTTCGTTTTAGCACAGAAGGGGCAACTTAAGGGTCAACTTAAGAAGACATGTCATCGGTATATAGATTAATCAGAGAGTGTTTTTAATAATTTGTGGAAGCTCATTGATGTAAAGCCAGAAAAGGATCGGGCCTAGACTAGAACCCTGTGGCACAACAGCTGCAACATTAAAGGGGCTAAAGGGACGATAATTTGCCACCACGTATTGTTGCCTATTACGAAAGTATAAACTTACAGGATTCTAAAGAAAATCCATAGAAATTTCGCGGTTTCTTTTTATAAGGAATTGAGTAGTTAACAGTTTCAAAAGCCTAAGAGCGTGAGCACTGTTATAAAGTGTCTGTCCAGAAACAAAAAGGAAGGCCGATTCAACAGATTGTGGATCGAAAGATATTTACGTATTTTCTTAGGGATCGTTTTTTTAAATCTTAGAAAAGAACAGGGTTATCGCAATTGGCCTTCTTACGAAGTTTGGGTACATTAGGTCGAGGCCAGTGGTATTCGATTTAATTGCCACAACAATGTCTTTCTCTCATATTCTTAGGAAATTGAGAGCGCTGTTGATATTAGTAGATTTCTCTTCAGTTATGAAGCTACTATGCTATCACAATGTACCTAACCTTGGTCTAAGTGTTTTGGCCTTAGGCTGACAGTCACGCCAACCTAACCTAACCTATGAAACTACCAGTAATAGCATTTAAAGACGCGTCGTGGAGGTGATTTTTTTGTTAAAAGCATCACAACCGATGTCGTTGGGGGCTTCTTAGATTGTTTTCAAATACCGATTTGACGCAGGTTTTTCCATATCCTTAAACAGATTAAATGCTCGAAGAAGAGCCTTTTTGCTAATCTGGTCATTGCGATCACTTGGTTGCGTACAATAAGTGTATTCGAGAGGCTCGTATTTGTATCGCCTCCATTGAATTTGCGGCATCTCGTTATGAGGCCAGACTGAGATGTCGACATTCAGCCACTGTGGAGCGTTATACTTAAGCAATATGGATTTTATACGAATATGCATTTCAAAAAGTTGGTTGACTTTATGCCATGAAACCCAGACCTGTTCGTTTACAGTTTACAAGAGGTATAATGGCTAATGAGTACCAGTACCAGTCTCTGCTCGACACGGTCATATACACCGACGGTTCTAAGATGAACTGTGGTGTGGGGGCCGGTGTCTACTCGGAATCATTAAAAATATCAATATCCTTTCGCCTGCCGGATTTTGCCAGCTTTTTCCAGGCGAAACTACTGGCTATCCGAGAGGCCCAAACAAAACATTGCTATCCTCATTGCCAAGCCGCAATCAAAGCTATTGACTCGGCTACCATATCCTCCAAACTGGTGCAGGAGTGCCGCAACGAGCTTGCGCGACTGGGCGAACGTTTCAGTGTTACACTACTCTGGGTTCCAGGGCATAGTAACATAACAGGAAACGAGCGTACAGATGAGCTGGCCAGGCAGGGCTCAGCTCTGGACGGCTCACTCGCTGAAAGGGTTCACATTCCGATAGGTGCGGTCAAGACACAAATACACTCATACTTCCTGCAGAAAGCAAATCTTCGATGGAGAAGGTTAACTAAACTGCATCATATCGAGGAAGATATGGCCTACTTATGACAAAAGAAGAACAGGGGATCTTCTAAACAGAACCCGCCCCGAAGTCTCCAGAATTACGGCGATAATCACCGGGCACTGGCCAATTGGAGACCATGCGGGCAAACTAGGTATCCCATTTAACACCCACTGCCGAAGCTGCTGGAATGTAAATGAAAGAGAAACTCTCTTCAATTTCCTCTGCGAATGTCCGGCACTAGCAAGAGCTAGACTGCGGGCACTGAATCAACCATTCTTCAATGGCCTTAGCGCTATATCGGGCAAAGGGATACAGGATCTTATCCGATTTCTCAACTCCACAGGTTGGATATAGCCACACATCAAATCCTCTACAACCACTACAAAATAGGTCACACGAGTCGTGGTAACAAAAAGTCACAACAAGTGCTAATTGGGTTCAAGCCGAACAGCCACTTCTACCTACCTACCTACCTACCAGTCTATGCAGTTAAGGTCGCGAACCAGTTAAACTGTGTTTACATTTCTAAAGTCTCTATGTTGAAAATTTTGCTCATGAACCTTACAAGCTTGATCCAATCATGTTAAGATTAAATCGTGTTTGGAGGAACCCGGTGCCAAAATCTGAGTGTAGAACATAACCTCGCCAATATTGCTAGCAGAGAATACAAGAAGTCTCTCCTTCCAAACCGCACGAATGTGGAATGCTCTACCAAGCTCTGTTTTTTCTATGTATTTGTAATTTACAAACATACAAAACCAACGTACATCGGCATCTCACCCTGTTTTCGAAATCCTCACTTCCTTAATGCCTTGCATGTGTTACTTCAATATAACTTACTTACTGAACGGGCTCGCGACCCGTCAAGAATCTCTGCCTGAGACACTGCAGCCTTCCATCCTCTGTGATCCCGGGCACGCTGCTTCCAGTTGTGCAGACCAGGCGCTCTCGAATCCGCTTGGTCTTTAAAAAGGAGATCCGGTCTTCTTTGCCTTCTCCAACCTGGAGGCTGGGAGTCGATTATCCTTTTGGCTAGAGCATTATTTTCTATTTGTTCAATTTGACCGAGCTAATGTAGTCGACGTGCTTTAGCGCTTTGGACTACATCAGCACCTCTGTACAGCTTATAAAGTTCGCGGTTGTATCTTCTCATCCATTCGCCCTCCTCGCACACAGGAGCAAATATCAGAGTGTTTTTCTTTCAAAATAACCCAATATTAGCTCCCCTTTCCTACTTATCGTTCAGCACTTGGCATTATAAAGCAGGACTGGAGGGATTAAGGTTCGATAGAGCATGTATTTTGTCTTTCGAGTGAAGAATTTCTATCCTATTTGTTTTGGCAAACCGAAGTAGCAGCGGTTTTCCAAGGTTTTTCTCTTCGGATCTCCACTAAGGTGCCATTCGTGGAGTTGATGTTTACTCCAAGGTAGATGAACTCCTTTACTGCCTCGAAGTTATTGCTATCAAGAGTGACGATTTGTGGGGGTGGGTCCCATCGATCCTGTGATGCCAATACAGGCCATTCTTTGAGTCCTAGTCTTAGTCTTTAAGTTGGTATACCTTACAAGAATTTCATACATATAACAACCTTCATTTGAACTTGACACATTTTACTTTTTTTTTTGAGCGAAAAATAACCTCCAAAATACGTTGTTAAGCTTACATCAAATAAGTTAATCCCTATTTCGATGTGCCTAGAACGCTTAGTCCGGTCATAAGTGTTAACTAGGTTATTGTCGGTCATGTCTGAAAATCACTTAATTCAACATTTTATCTCACATTGAAGGTGCTAATGAAAGTCAGGCAGGTTATAAAATGTTAATAGCTGTATACGTAAATCGGCAAATAAAAACAAAATCACTTACAGCTGTTGATGGATTAACTGAGTGTATTGTAAATCATTAACCTTTATTGTCTTATACGCAAACAGTATGGCAGATCATGTTTATTTATAAGTCGACAAAAAATTCCCAAAACAAAGTAATGGGTATTCCATTGCTGTTTTTTTTTAAGATGAATAGACTTGACTTTTATATTTTTTTTTTCCATTATCAGAATTATGACTTGGCTCATGTGGTTCGTTGTTATAAAGAAATATTAATAAAATGACTGGGATACTAAATGCATTTTGCATTTGTTATTTGTTAATTGTATAAACAATTAGGTGCTGGTCATAAAATTAAAAATTGTTTTGTATGAATTAATATTTCAAGCTATTATAAATTTGAAAAAAAAGTCGTGAACATTAAACTTTAAAAATGTTTTATTATGATCACTAAAACTTAAAAACTGACGTAAGCGTCATCATGTTCGCGTCGTACATAGTAGATACTTTTTTTTTTTTGCCTGCTGGCAATTGTTCGATATTTACTTGGACTTTTATTTGGACACACAAGTTACTTGTGTGTTGGAGAGTTTTTAAAGACAGCTTATTGATTCTGAGTAGCTACTTCTCAATAAAGATATAAATTCCATTAGAATGCATTTTATCATTATATGTTCATCGTAGCTTCTTGAGCTGTTAGAAATTCACGTAATATCCCCGATGCATAATATATCGGTCTGTCAAAGTTGTATACTGATTCCTTTGAAATATATATGCCACATTTAATATCTACTCGTTTTTAGAATTCGCCGTCTCAAATTTTGTTCGTAAATACGAGTAAAACGTTTTTTGGAACTCATTTGCACTTTTGCCATGAATTATAATGATAAAAAACATATAATTTTGTTTTTAATTATAAAAGAAACTCAATATGCTAATGGATCGATGACATATTTCCGGAGCCGGTTTTGTAGGGAAAAAAACATTTGTGTTCAAACAGCTAATTCGGTGAAAAATGAATATTTATGTCGCCATATTTCGTTTTATTTAAA
This sequence comes from Portevinia maculata, assembly GCA_949715645.1. Classification (NCBI taxonomy): domain Eukaryota; kingdom Metazoa; phylum Arthropoda; class Insecta; order Diptera; family Syrphidae; genus Portevinia; species Portevinia maculata. Next base: position 77,515,897 of record OX454526.1, on the reverse strand, counting down.
GAATAACATAATTTATGCCCTTCAAATCTTATATACAGACATTTCGATGATGGAGTTATTGGTATTTTATTTGTGTGGCGTTGTACTTTGTACTGTGTGGTTTGGGTCCATGAATTGTTGGCCCAAATGCAAAATAGAAAAAAAATGAAAAAATTCTCCAACAAATTTTATAGTCGGATTGGGGTGATTATTACGAGTATTACTTTGAAGCCCTTTTGCATTGAAGTCTAATTTCGTTACGCCAAAAATATATTAAAATCGAGTTCAAATGTTGGGGCGTCAAAAACAAAGGAAATAAATAATTTTCAATTTTGAAATCTTATCCCCAACGTATGAAAAAAAGCGGCCAAGTGCGAGTCGTACTCGCCCATGAAGGGTTCCGCGCAAATTATAATTATTATTTACATATTTATTATTAGAAAATAATGGTTAACGATTTACGCTTAAGGTTTATGTTTATGAAATTAAATGTTTTTTTTTTTATATTTGAGTTGATTGAATGAAAGGTAAATTGCGGTTTACGATTTATAACGTATTAAAAAAAACACACATTTTACCACTTTGGAAGTATCTCTAGCACAAACTATTCAGTTTAGAAAAAAATGATATTAGAAACCAACCTCAATATCATTTTTGAAGTCGTATCCATAGATACCCCACACGTATGGGTTTGATGAAAACAAAAATTTCGAGTTTCAGTTCTAAGTATGGGGAACCCCCAATTTTTTTTTCCTATTTTCGTGTGAAAATCTTAATGCGGTTCACTGAATACATCTACTTACCAAGTTTCTACAGTATAGCGTTTATAGTTTCGGAGAAAAGTGGTTGTGACATTCCCGGATAGACAGACATGACGAATCTATTAGGGTTCCATTTTTTGCCATTTGGCTACGGAACCCTAAAAATGGTCCCCGAATTTACTAAAAACCCCAAGTTACCCAAATCCCAATTGCCTATGCCAGCTTACATTTTTGAATCAAACAGTGTTTGGGTTAATCCTTTTCTCCACATGGATCTGCTTAGTGTATGTGCTAGTTGTCTGGCAAGTGCCTAGTGTTTTGGTTGCACACTTCACGGGTAAAATGGATTTAACACTTTTAACTTTTTATACCAAAATAAGAAAACAAAAAAAGAACCAAAAATATGCCAGATGGCCCTAAAAATATGCAAAATTATCCCAAAACAAAAAAGAATACGGCCCAACATGCATTATTTTGGGGTAATTTTTTCCGTTTTTTTTTGCTAATTTTTCATTCCGATCAAATTTTGTGTTAACAATTTGGTGCCGTTTCGCATAAATGGACTGGCACCATTTTTCCTTTTGATAAGCCCCGATTATTGAGGATTTTTTTAAATGCCATTTTGAATGGGGGTATAATTTCATTCCGCCGTGCAGTTTTTTTTTTATATTTAGCATGCGCTAAAATCTGGAATTGATACAGTACGCTTATAGTGTTGCCACAGCGCAGGCATTTTCGTTACTACACCCAGCAAATGATTCCTTGCCTGTTTTTGGGTGCTGCTTACTACTGAAAGAATAAGAGGATAAGAAAGAAGTTTTTGGTGCGATAGGGATGAAAAAGCGCCCAGATATCTCGAAACTGATAAGATGCGATTCATACCTTGTCTTCAAAGAAAAAGAATAATTTTGAAGAATGCTTCCAAATACAATTTTTTTTTTGGGAGGAAGCTTGTACAGAGAAGGTGAGGAATAATCCACTCTTCCTCCTCGTCCATTTTCTATAAATATCGTTTTGCCTTATTGAATGCTTGCATTATGAGACAGTGACCAGTCATGATACCTCTATTGTTGCGCTTAAATGAAGTCGGTTTGGAGAGATCAAGTTTTAAAGAGTGTCGCAGACCCAGCATTGGACACATCGACCTGTTGCACGACTAGTCCATCTAAGGCAATATGTTGATTTGCGTAAATCAACATCGCTGATCAACAATGTTGATTAATTGTGTGGGTTTGCTGATCAATAGCGTAGCCCAATTCAATTGGGCAAAATTAAAACTAAGTTGTGTTCACCTAAAAATGATATTATAAGATCAGCATCACATCCCGATACATTCCAAACTCAAGCTATCAACTTCATTCAAGAATATTTTTTTCTTTCTCCAACAATACTCGGACGAATCCAATACCTCATTGGACGACGATTAGCTTAGTACAGCAGCCTCGATTATAATTGCAGCAGCTAAAATCGCCATCGTTATGAGTGCTGAAAAAAAACGTACTCAAATTATGTAAAAACTTATCATAAGTACAAGCAATACTCCAAATACTTGTACACACTAACAGGGACCATGTGGGCAGGTTTAAATGTTGAGCGTGTTCTTTCGATTGCCCCTAGATTGAACGTGGGCTTCCATGTAGCGATTTGTATACCTAGGGAATCTTTTTAAGGTTGGATCGGAAATGTAGTTCCATATTTGGAGAGTTCTTAAGCATTTCACTTCCCTGGAGTGTCCATATGATCTGGCGCCCACAAAAGTGAATATTCATCTGGGGATGGAGCCTATGCCCAAACATGATTACTTGACCTACATCACCATTGTCATATCAATCTTTATCTATTATTTCTTGTAAGGCGGAGAAAGTCTACTCAAATCAACTGCTTAAAAGCACGTAAGTATATAGGCATCAGATGCCATGCATTCTTGTGCAACTCTACAGCGTTGTCACCTCTTTCGATTATCGAAAATCAAATCAGGACATTTGAAGAAACTTATATTCGACTCTAAGATTCAAGTTACTGGCTTTATGTCTACAGAAGTAAACTTCTATCGGTTATGCGAAATAGCTATCCCTGATCATTAAAATAAATGACTGGCGGCTCTAGGAAAAATGGGCTCCCATACTCAAAGACATTATACATGGATGGTTCAAAAGTGGACGGTATCGACCATCACTGCGAAATATCAGTCCCCCATGGACACACACACGATCCACAATGATCTTCCAAACAGAAGTCCCTGTAATAGAGCTCAGCGCCAGAGCCAAACATTAGTATATTTTCAGATAGTCAAGCAGGACTAAAAGCTCTAGGGAATTTTCTAAACATTCTCAACACAACATTGTAGGCTCTGTATTTTCTTTCTCAGGCCACGAAAGAAAAAAACGATTCAAACAAACCGTTCAAATATTTTCCATGAGCAAACGTAACATATAACTGTCTTCTGGTTCAGGAAATAACCCCCCAAACGTCCTGGAGTCACTGAACTCTTCACAGGTCACTGCTCTTTCAATACCATGTACACTCCGCTTCAACTGAATAAGCACAAACATTTTCTAAGCTACGTTGTTCATTTTTTCAAAACCTTGTGTCGTAATATATCATTTGATGATGCTAACTGTTTGCTTATGATGTTGAGAAAATAAATCGGAAAGAATAATTCAAAAAGTACCGCTATTTTTTTCCTGGTTCCCTTGCAAAGCATTCAATATGGAAAAATGCAGTTTTATTTTGCGTCAACTGAATAGACACAAGGTTATTATTTTCACTGCTTATGAGTATTCTATGGAGATTGACACATTAGATCAACAGTTGAAGTGCTTTAAGTGAATTTTATTTCATTAATTGTATTTCAACGAAAAACAGGTAGATTAAAATCTCTAAATAAATCGATTTGAGCTCTTGCAACGCTCAAATCGATTTACTAAAAGAACAAGGACTAACCGGGCGTTCTATCGCTGACAAAATTGGACGAAGTTGTAGTGTGGTCTATTCTTATTTAAGAAGCAAAGATTCGCACGAAAAAAACATGAAATTAGGTCAAAAAACGGCAACAACAGCAATTGATCAAAGAGCAATTTTAAGATGTGCTTCCAATTCCTGCAACTCTGCGGCAAAAAGGAAGCAGAAAACCGGTGTTACTGCAAGCGTTTCAACAGTGCGAAGGGTTATCAATAGTGTCAAACATCTAAAACGGTTAAAAATTCGAAAGAAACCACCACTTAACGAGAAACGGAAGTGTATGCGTTTAGAATTCTCTAGACTCCATATGAGTTGGAAAAATGAATGGCGTCACGTAGTTTTTTCGGATGAGAAGAAGTTTAATTTTGATGGCCCTAATTGGTTTGATTATTACTTCCATGATGTGAGGAAATAAGAACGTTTTTTGGCGCGGCATCAGAGTCAAGAAGGTGGTGTTATGGTATGGGGAGCAGTTAGCTACTATGGCACTGTTGAGCTTGAGTTCCAAACCTCAAAAATGACTGCATCAGTTATAAAGAAAATTTGAAAAGAAATTTTCCTAAATTTTCAGGCATTTTTTGACCCATAAACTGAAGTTTTCAGCGGAACAACGCCCCCATCCACACGGCGCTCATTGTAAAAAATTGGATAGAGGAGCAGAATTTGGAATTGCTGCATTGGCCGCCATACTCACCGGACCTGAACCTCATAGAAAACGTTTGGGGATGGCTAGTACGAAAAGTTTATGAATCTGGCCGTCAGTTTGAGGACAGAGAATCCCTTAGTGCAGCCATTAAATTGGCTTGGAGGGAAATTTCGCTTGACCTTTACGCTTTACGATTCCATGCCGGATCGAATTTACTAAACTATTACGAATAAAGGCGGCAGTACCAACTACTAAAATTAACCAATATAAAACTATTTTAAGAAAAAATTGTTTCATTTAATCCCAATAACTTTTATTTCCAATTTCAATATTTGTGTCTATTCAGTTGACGCAAAATAAAACTGCATTTTTCCATATTGAATGCTTTGCAAGGGAACCAGGAAAAAAATACCGGTACTTTTTGAAATATTCTTTGCGATTTATTTTGTCAACATCATACGCAAACAGTTTGCATCATCAAATGATATATTACGGCACAAGCTTTTGAAAAAATGGACAACGTAGCTAAGAAAATGTTTGTGCTTATTCAGTTGAAGCGAAGTGTATATAAAATAGTAAAACGCTCCACAGTTACTTACATCCCATGTGCATGCTCAGCAATTGCCAAAAAAGAGGCTAAAATACTTCAGCAAAGACTTAACAAATCTCCAAGATATTAGAAATTAATTAAATTAAATTAATCAGAAGTTATAAATAGATTTTTCTCAGGGCAGCACGATAGTATTTTACAACTCGTACGGCTGTATTATAATAATACAACGACTTCGATTAAAAAACGAAACGCTCAAGAAACGACCAAAGACATTATTTTTTGAAGACCCAAATTATGCTTACGAATTTGTATATCTTTCAGAAACTAAAACGATCGCAAGGTTAAAAAAATAACAAGAATTTTGAGACCACTTTTTAGAACCACAAGTAACTGATTGATATCAATCGCATTTTTAGGACAACCGATTGAGAGCCCGTAAAGACGAGTGTAAGCTTTTTCACTGCAAAATATTACATCAATAAATGTATCGGTGACAGATATCAAAATAGTCGCTTGTTAGACAGTTTTGAACCAGAATATTCTTATTCAAAAATTTGTTTTCTAAAATCGTCTTTGCGATCGTCGTTAAATTTGGGCCTCATTTTTAGATGCAAGATTAAGCTTAATTTCAAACTCTTTCCAATGCTTGATTGTTGCTTCTCGAATGAATTAGATTCATTGACAGACAAAATGCTGCTGTTCACTGTACAAAAGTTGGGGTTCTTTTCAACGAGATGTTGTCTACTATTTCAAGTGGACTTCTTTCACGGGAGGTAGTACGCTTGCCAACTTCTCTTGTTCGCTAAAGATGCCTTAAGAGATGTTCATCCTGCCAGTTCGTTTTTTTTTTATTTTATAATGTACTCGCACTAAAGGGATTTTTTAATACCCTTATAATGTAATAAAGGAAATTAGGGGAGATGCCGATGCACGTTGGTTTTAAATATTTGTAGATTATAATGTGTAGGAAAAATGGAGCGAGGAAGAGAATTCCACATTCGTACGTTGTACGGTTAAGGACAGATTCCTTGTATTTCACTGTACGTGCAAATACAGGCTTAAGGGTAAACTGATGCGCATTCCTTGCACAGCGGGTATTGCGGTTGATATGTTCTAGGGGTGGAATGCAACTGCCTGTTTCGTTTGAGTACCTTTGATGGAAATAACGATAAAATAAAGAAAGACAAAAGACATTGCGACGATGATTAAGAGAGTCAAGCGATCTCGCGATGTTACAGTCACCAATGAGTTTTATCGGGTGTTTTTGGTTCCTGTCATGTATCTCCAAATAAGTTAGTGATGCACCAGATCCGATATGAGCATTGTTCTCAAGTTTTGGGTGGGGGAGGGGGGGGGGGGGGGGGTAACGCCTTATAAAAAGTAGCCAGAGCGGAGGGGGTGAAATATTTCTTGCAGCGCTTAAGGAAGTGTAGGAATTTCGTACCGTTCTTGGCGACATCGAAAATGTGGTCATTGCAACGAAAATTGGGCGCCGTGACATAACCCCAAGCGTTATAAGCCCAAACCTCGAAATTTGGCCTTATGTCGCTTTTTGAAAGTGACATAAGGCCAAATTCCAGCATTTGGTATTATGTCACTTTCACAAAGCGTCATAAGGCCAAATCCGGAAAGTGACATAAAGCTAAATTTTCGAAACCGTACCTCGCACCTACTTCAAATTAAACAGTGACCCCAAGCAGGGGGGTTGCAGGGGGGCAGCATGCCCCCCCCCCCTATAGGCATTTTACTGTTTATGCAATCTACTTGCGATTTCGCAACTAATCCCATAAACAGTACAATGCATATGGGGGGGCATGCTGCCTTCCTGCAACCCCCCTGCTTGGGGTCACTGTTTGATTTGGGGTAGGTGCGAGGGCAAATTGTTGAAAACAGCACCAAGCGAAAGTGTCATAAAGCCAAATTGACCTTATGACGCTTTTCCAATGTGTCATAATACCAAATGCTAAAATTTGGCCTTATGTCACTTTCACAATGCGACATAAGGCCAAATTTCAAAATTTGGAAAAGGTTAGATAGAAAAGCTTGCGCAATGGTTTTGCCAGCGAGGAAGAACACCTCTTCAGAACGATAGGGGAAATACCATCTGGACCAGCGGATTTGTGAACGTCAAGATCTTGAAGTAGTCTAGCGACTGTACGATTGCTGAAGTGGATTAGTCCCATGGAGTAGTCTAGACGCTCGAGTAAGGGGGAGACAAAGCACAATCTGGGAGCGTTGAGCTGACTGCAAAGTGAGCAGCAAGCAGATTGGCCTTATCTATAGAGCTGACAGCTAAAATGCCATTGCAAATGAGTGTCGGGATAGATGATGAGGACGAATTCTTGACATTTTTAACAAATGACCAAACGTTTTTTTACCCGTGGAACTTTTTAGTATTTTTTGCCTCAACTTTGTGTCATAGGAGAATTTGACACAATTGATGTGGGCATTGCACTCATTTCTGCCTCGTTTAAACTTTTCACGGCAGATTGGCTGGCTTTTTTATTTAGCATATTATGGGTACAGTGGCTCAGTGGCTAGTGCGTAAGAGTACTGACCAAGTCTCAGGCTCAAATCACCACGGGGCCCAGTAACGTCTTCATTTTTTTCCCACCGCCCCACCACTTGCGAAAGTCTGATAGTCCAAGACAGTGCATGAGAGTATATGAGAGATAGAATATGAGAGCTTCGGATAAAAATGTTGATCGCTTCCATTCGTTCCAATAACATGACTTCGCATATACAAAAGGTTGGAGAATCTAGGTTTTAAGCCGTGTATTAGCTTTAAATGCGTCATATTTATTTATTAAATTTATTTTTAATTTCCTAAAATTAACATTAATTAATATTGGATGGAGTGTACATACATTCCCGCGACACCCTCAAAACTTGTACAAATTTCAAAATGCTACACGGGTACTTGCTTCAGTGAAACTGAAACAGAAACTTTCAATACATATGCGGTCAAGGAAAACTTCACAGGAAAGATACGCAAATTTAAATTTCTTCCAGAACGCTTTTGAAGTTTCGATATAAGAAATTTATCGCTCATGCCAATTTTCAACTAAAGGTATAACTTTGGTATAGCAAACTTTTTATTTAAAAGAATATCGAAGATGGAAGGTCTTCTAAATTTTACCAAAGGCATTGCACCCATTGAAAAATATATATTCCTTCCATCTTTCTCGTACGACGAATGCAACACCTGCCATGCTTTCGCGCCTGTCTATTAAAATAGCTCGCAACGACGTCTTTATATAAAAGAGCTTGATGTTAGTTATTTCTCCAATAGCTGTCGTTAAAACTATGTTCGAGTTCCTTTGTAAATATTCGTAAAATATTTCCTCCTTACAGTTTTATAACCCCTTATAAAAAAGGTGCGCTCCATTCACAAAGCATTATTGTCAAGTGCCCCTATCTACGAGTATCTACAAATACATTATTTGCAAGCTCAATAAAATTTCATTTAATACAAATAAAGTAATGAACCCAACAATGAGGCTTATTCTTCTTTCATTTCACTTGGGCCATAGCGAGTGTGTGGTGTGTGCTCAAACGATTTACATAGGTAGTTTAATCAAGTCAAAGGAATGCTATACATCTCTACCTGTACCTAGATACATCAAAAGCAAAAACTTCAATTCACATTGGCAACAAAAATGTACAATTATGCAATATACTGACTATAGATACCAGGTATCCATGTATACAGGAATTTCCAGAAAAAAATGACTTCCTCTTCGGAACTTGGAACAGGATGTCACCCCAGCACCTGATCTAAAAGATATGCAAAACTCAAAGAGATTTTTTCCATGCTGCTGCTGTTGACGGTACAAACGACAAAATCATATTTCCAAACGAATCTAAGCAAACGTTAGATCTACGAAGCTATACACTGAATCAATTAAAAAAAAAAACTGAAGGACATAAGAGTAGATACCTACGCATAAAAATATTTTCGGAATTTAGTTTTGAATTTATTTTACCCGGTCTCTAAGGCAACCATGGAGACGAAGATTTTTAACTTATGCTCTGTATGCTATGGTGACGTAATTTTAATGCGGACCCGTGAACAATAAATTGTGTTGTTTGGTCCACTTTATGCCTTGACACCGAGAGACACTGAAAACATTCATTTATAGATTAGAGAACATTGATATATGAGTGAAACTATCTAGGTTGTATGTACCTATCATAGGCATTTGGGTGGATGTCCTTCAGGTGTAACTCATGCTTTAAATTGGTTTTGTTGTCCTAATGGTGTGTGGAAGGAAAAGGAAGATGGACATTACCATTGTGGGGGCTTCGCTAACAGACTGTTATGTTATGACAAAGGTTTCATTTGATGGTGTGCAATGGCACAAGGAATGCAGCCTTAATAACATTCTTCTTTTGATAAGAGGTTATATTTTTGTAAACATTTTTTCAGTCATATTTTAGATCAAAAGAAGCAAAAATGTGACGGCAAGATTTTTTTTTATATTCTACTCAAAGGACGAGAAGGGATAGGTCAAGATGAAGGTAGTATTTGGAGGGCATGTTTTGAGGACGTGTTTTAAATGATTCAGGCCAAACGAGTTTGAGTTATTTACTCTGCGATAAATTCTTGACATTGGTTCGTGTTGGCCATATTCGGTACGATGGTAGGGGATATAGAATGGTGGTTTAGATCCTAGACGAAGAGGGTTTGTATTCAGTAAATTTAAGGTTAACAATCTAAGACGGTCTACATAGGGCGGTAACATACATTTCGCTTCAACTGAATAAGCACAAACATTTTCTTAGCTACGTTGTCCATTTTTTCAAAAGCTTGTGCCGTAATATATCATTTGATGATGCAAACTGTTTGCGTATGATGTTGACAAAATAAATCGCAAAGAATATTTAAAAAAGTACCGGTATTTTTTTCCTGGTTCCCTTGCAAAGCATTCAATATGGAAAAATGCAGTTTTATTTTGCGTCAACTGAATAGACACAAATATTGAAATTGGAAATAAAAGTTATTGGGATTAAATGAAACAAGTTTTTCTTAAAATGGTTTTATATTGATTAATTTTAGTAGTTGGTACTGCCGCCTTTATTCGTAATAGTTTAGTAAATTCGATCCGGCATGGAATCGTAAAGCGTAAAGGTCCAGCGAAATTTCCCTCCAGGCCAATTTAATGGCTGCAATAAGGGATTCTCTGTCCTCAAACTGACGGCCAGATTCATAAACTTTTCGTACTAACCATCCCCAAACGTTTTCTATAAGGTTCAGCTCCGGTGAGTACGGCGGCCATTGAAGCAATTCCACATTCCGCTCCTCTATCCAACTTTGTACTATATGTGGATGGGGCGTTGTTCCGCTGAAAACTTCAGTTTGTGGGTCAAATAATGCCTGAAAATTTAGGGAAATTTCTTTTCAAATTTCCTTTATAACTTAATGCAGTCATATTTGCGGTTTGGAACTCAAGCTCAACAGTGCCATAGTAGCTAACTGCTCCCTATACAATAACACCACCTTCTCGACTATGATGCCGCGCTAAAAATCATCAGGGCCATCAAAATTAAACTTCTTCTCATCCGAAAAAACTACGTAACGCCATTAATTTTTCCAACTTATATAGAGTCTAGAGAATTCTAAACGCATACACTTCCGTTTCTCGATAAGTGGTGGTTTCTTTCGAATTTTTAACCGTTTTAAATGTTTGGCACTATTGATAACCCTTCGCACTGGTGAAACGCTTGCAGTAACACCGGCTTTCTGCTTCCTTTCTGCCGCAGAGTTGCAGGAATTGGAAGCACATCTTAAAATTGCTCTTCGATCAATTGCTGTTGTTGCCGTTTTTTGACCTCCTTTCATGTTTTTTCCGTACGAATCTTTGCTTCTTAAATAAGAATAGACCACACTAAAACTTCGTCCAATTTTGTCAGCTATAGAACGTCCGGTTAGTCCTTGTTCTTTTAGTAAATCGATTTGAGCTCTTTCAACACTATTTAGAGATTTTGACCTACCAGTTTTTCTTTGAAATACAAATAATCAAATAAAATTCACTTAAAGCACTTCAACTGTTGATCTAACGTGTCAATCTCCATAGAATACTCATAAGCAGTGAAAATAATAACCTTGTGTCTATTCAGTTGACGCAAAATAAAACTGCATTTTTCCATATTGAATGGTTTGCAAGGGAACCAGGAAAAAATTAGCGGTACTTTTTGAATTATTCTTTCCGATTTATTTTCTCAACATCATAAGCAAACAGTTAGCATCATCAAATGATATATTACGACACAAGGTTTTGAAAAAATTGACAACGTAGCTTAGAAAATGTTTGTGCTTATTCAGTTGAAGCCGAGTGTATATGGGCCATTCCAACCCAGGTCAAAGCAAATCCAATAAATCTACGCTGAACGGCTTCAATTCGCTTCACATGGACTTGGTGGTAAGGTGACCAGACTTGTGAGATATATTCAAGAACATAAAGAGACTTTGTAATATAGGTGTTGCCAGAATTTGATGGACAAACATTTCCTTCTTTTCCTTTACGGCGAGGTTATGATCAGAATTAAATGGATTATAGCCCTTAATTTGTATGGCATCGCTACTGGTTCGCCTGTAAAGCTGTTTTTCTGTCCAAGTTTGTGTAATTAACCTTCCTATACTTCCATACGATTAACAGATACACTCCTCGCCACTTGAATAGGACACCCCTTACGTCTGTTTTCTATCCTTCGAGCTACCAAGCATGCTACAGACTTATTTTTTTTGGAAATTAAAGTTAATTTAATTATTGTAGTTTGATCAAAAGGAAGATTCAATGCTAAAGCTTTGAGTTTTAACAAAATATTATCAACCAAAAACCGTCAAAATGCGGGGTCGAAAATTTGCACCACTTGAATAGGACACTTTAATAAAAAACACATTTTACAGATTTCTGATTATTTCTATTACAAAAATAACTTAAATTTAAGATAATTCGAGTATTTTACATTCAAAAAAAAAATGTTTAATAGTGTGTTGAGCTACCCTTCTGTTTCAAAACTTCACACATCCGGTGAAATCGAGCTCCAAGCTAATTCGATGGCTTGGGTTAGTTCGGGTATACTCGAATATTGTTGTCCTGATCCGTATACTTGCCGCATCCCCAAACATTTTCAATGATATGAAAATCCGGAGAATAGGGCGGCCAGCTCAATAGTTCCACATTTTGGCCCTGTATATAGATTTTAACAACCCGAGCTGTATGTATTGGCGCATTATCATATTGATAAATCCACGGGAGAGGTCCAAGAAGGTATGAAAGTATGGAAAGGCCTTTTTCAATATGCCGTTGTAAGACAACGCATTCATTGTGGTTGACATAAATTGTAGTTGGCAGGTTCCATTATAGGAAATGGTCCCCCACACCATCACACCTCCAACTCTGCTATGCAGCCGGTCCAAATAATGTGTTTCTTTGTGGAGGTCATGGAAATATAGTAGCTATAGCCATTGGGGCCTTCCAAATTATTTTTTTTTTTCATCGGAGAAGACTAATCTATGCCACTTCGAAGTCAAGGTCACATGTGCGCGACAAAACTGAGGCTTTGCTCTTTTCGAACCGGGTTGAGAGGTGGCTTCTGCTTGTCTTTTTAGATGTTTAGCTTTCGAAATAAAACGACGCATAGTTGTAAGACTTGCCTTGACACCGCATTTATCCCTGATTTTTGCCTAGGAGTCGTGAGAATTTAACGCTTTTCTCAAAATAAGTCGCCTTTCCGCATTAGTAAGCACGCTGTGTGTCCGACCTTTCATGTTTTTTCCATATTTATACTCATTGCTTAAAAATGTGGATATAACGTGTCCGCCCCTCTCGATTTTTTTTTTAGTTATTTTGGCAATAGATAAGCCAGCGTCCTTGTAAGCTTTGATTTGTCCTTTTTCCGCCTCGGTTAATGCTTTTCCTCGACCCATTTTAGGTGTTTTTAAATTAAATAGTCGAAATTAACAAAAAAAATCGATCAACGAAGAATATGAGTCCGTGTGCGTGATAACGATCAAAATAAATGCGTGTTCTATTCAAGTGGCGCAAAAATGTTGCTTTAATTCCAACGAATGTTAACATAAAATGGAAAAACATATAACGGCTCTTTTCCAAAACTTGCAATTTTGTCACAGAGAAAGAAGAAGAGTTGGGCAAAGATAACGGGCATAATATCATTATTTTATCATTCCGCTTTCAAGTTATGACTTCATGAGCAATTGCAAATAGAGTGTACAGGGTATCCTATTCAAGTGGCGATGAGTGTAAACCTGGGCACGATGCCTGGGACCGAAAGTTATGGTCTGCTTTTTAAAATATTTTTTTTTATTAATGCTAAGGGATAAGGCATTTGACACAGTGGTTCACAGTAGTCTTACAGAAAAGCTCCTTCGACAATACAACTTTTCGCCTGAAGCTGTAAAGCTTATTTCATCATATCTATCGAATAGAATGCAAGCAGTTGAAATAAGCCAGAGTTTGTCGGACTTTCTTCCAACCATTAGTGGTGTCCCACAAGGATCCATACTCGGCCCCTTACTGTTTTCCCTTTATGTTAATGAAATTCCCTCAATCATTAAGAACTGTTCGTCCCATTTATATGCAGACGATGTACAAATGTACTACAGCTGCCGCCTTGGACTGATCGAAAATGGTGCTTGCAGAATGAATGAGGATCTTGAGAGGGTAGCAGGTTGGGCTCTACTTAATGGCCTCGCTATAAACCCGTCGAAGTCTAAGTGTTTGGTCATATCCAAAAATATCCTTGACCTAACTTATTTTCCTCGGATTACATTAAATAATGTCGCTATAGAATATGTTGACACCGCTAGAAACCTAGGAATTATTTTCACCCGTAACCTCACATGGGACAAGCACATTAACTCTATTGTCGGGAAAACATATGGTGTGTTACGTACTCTCTGGGTGACTCAGTTGTATACTCCTTTAAAGACACGTCTAATGCTTGCGAAAAGCTTAATTTTACCTATCCTGGCCTACGGCTGTGAAATTTTCTCCAGTTGTAATTACTTATGCAAGAGAAAGCTCAATGTTGTCTTTAATAGTACCATTCGATATATTTTTGGACATCGAAGATACGATAGAGTATCGAATTTTTCCAATAGACTGGTCCACATGCCGCTTGAGAGTTATTTTCAGTTCCGCACCTTATTACTGTTTTCAAATATTCTGCTAACACACCAACCACCCTACCTGTTCGAACGAATTACAAGACTTTCCTCGGCCAGGTCCAACCAATTGATTCAACCCCGTCACGCTTCCCTGACATCTCAGCGCCAATTTTTTATTAACGCTACTCGCCTTTGGAATTCTTTGCCGCGCTATATCAAAAACACAAGTAATCCAACAAGATTTAAAAACCAATTAAGACACTTTTTTTCTGTTCCCTAAAGTATGTCTTCTCTCTCTAATGGACCTTCCAATTCTGTCCCATACTTTCAATCTTCATCCTTTTCTTTTTTTTCCTTTTTCTTTCTCTCCTATTATTTTTATTATTCTTTCTTTCTTCTTCTACATTTAAGTACTTACTGCTGTTACTATTGTTCAGAACTATGTGGTCATACATTAAGCTCTCTTTTGTTAATTTTTATAGCTTATCACTAGTTTATAAGATATTATATCTTAATGTGTATAGGCTCTTCTTAAATAAATAAATAAATAAATAAATAAAATAAATAAATAAAATGTGTTTTGAGTAATAAATAAAATCAAAACGGCCTTTTATTACAGCCTCTGAGAAGATATTTTTTTTTTACCATCAACGAAAATTTGAAATAAAAAACATATTTTTCAAAATAAACAAAAAAAAAATATCAAAAGTCGTCAAAAATTAGAAAATAAATTATGTTAACTAACTCACCACAGACGTCTCACCATAGCAGTTGAAGCATATCATTGTATTATATTCGAAATAGAATCGAATGTTGTATGTCTTGTTACGTGACTTTGGCATAACCGCTCGTTCCACGCTGAATTGAAGTTTGCGACGAATTATCCTTCTTTATTGGTAGAGCTCATTGCGCTAGGATTGTACTTTATTGAAAAAATATCAAAAAGTATTCTCCCATTTTCCTTAAGAGCCCCCAAATCGTATAGTCACCTTGACTTCCAAAAAATTTCAAGGAATTAACTCTGAAACGTTAAAGTGCAAGTCACTAAAAATGGAGATTAAGCGGGCGGGGAACGCTTCCTACATAATGCCCAAGTCCAATTTCTCAGTTTGCCACTAAAAGTTATGTTCTCCTCACCAGCCACAGATATAGTGTGGCCGACGGAGTTGCCGATATGATTTATAATACTCTGGTAATAATAAAATGTATAAAACTTTCAATACCCAGGAGCAATCCCCTTCAATCCGAAGACATAAGCGGCTCGTCACTTTCGTCGTTAGGTAACGTTGAAAATGAGATTGAACGCGACAACCATCTCACCAAACTGGGCCCATTGCTATGACTGGAGAACCAGTTGAACGTAAATAATCAAATGGGAGAAACCTTAATACTTTCGCTCGATATTTCATTCGATTTCAATGCAGAATCTGACTCCTTTGTAGTTAGTGTAACTTTGTTTTTAAATGGGTAAAACTTTATAGAACAGGCCCTCGATACGGCATCTGAAGAAGTTTGCACACGGTTGGTTTAACCGCCTACCTTTCATCCTTCGGCACGGTTTACTATCTGCTCACAACACTTTCTTTCGAAACGTGGAAACGTCAACATTGGATTTCTTCGTCGCTGCTTACATTTTATTAATTTTGTTACAAAATAACGCAAGATGCAGCGTAAAATTAAAGAAGTCAAAATCACGGCATGCAGATCCGATGCGCGTGCTGTGAAAATCAAGAAGAATCCATCAAATACCAAGGTCAAGATTCGTTGCTCCCGTTTTTTTGTACACCTTGGTTGTTCCAGATAAGGAGAAAGCCGAGAAAATCAAACAGTCTCTGCCCCCAGGTCTGCGAGTTAAGGAGGTTAAGTAAAAAAAAGTGGTTGCAACAAAATACTGCACCTCGAGATTAACGTTAACCTAAAAAGAAATTTTCAATAAAACGTTTTAACATTCCATAACAAAGTAAAAAAAAACAACACCATTAGGTTGGGACGGTTCTTAGGGCATTTGATATAACACTTTTGACACCTTCTGTAACTCAGACAAACCCGTTTATGTTTGGAAGTAATTGTAAAGATACGAAGAAAAAAAGACGACCATATAAAGTAAGATGTCAGTTTTTGAAGACATAGGTAATGTACTTTCAGTATAATGGGTTTATAAAGAGTAGATAAAGATACATTTTCGTGACGAAGAGCTCCAAATTTTCTTTTATTTTTGATGGCTGTCAGCAGTTGTAGTTTTAAATGGCGGCATTGAACATTGGTACAATTGCCTTTATCATTAGGATTCCGCACGCACCAGAAGAAAAAGCCAAAGTGATATTTAATTCGATCGAAACGAAACTCAATAAAAGTCAAACCCCATTTTTAATGTCAAACAACCTTAGATTGTTCAAAGCTTAAAATATCTGTTTAAGAATGATAAATCTAAAATCTAATCAATGTACCAAACAACAGTAGTCTCACCCTTTTTTTTGATCATGTTCTCTTAAATCTTGTTTACAAATACATTAGTTAAATAACGTAATTCTAATAACTTACACACTACGGTTGTAACATGCTCTCAATTTATTCAGCAATACTTAGCTTATAACTATGATTACTGTTTGCTCTCTTACAATTAGAATTTGCTAGTTAATTGTTAGTATACTGTTACCAATGCAAACGATTCGTGCAATGCACGGCACTCGCTGGCTGGACGGGCTGGCACTTGAATTCTTTTTCGTGTATTTGTCGTCAACGAGATCGGTTGACTTTCGATTAATTGGCGTTTGATGGAAGACGCTTAGTGATACATACATAAATTTACACAAAATACAGTCGTTACACTTATAATAAAATTAAGAATTAAATTGAACACGTAGTTTACTTTACACGATACTCATCTCAAATAGAAACACATTACACGTAGATTGGGAATACACACAACACAAAGGAGAATACAAAAAGGGGTAGTATTTATTACACATTTTAAAATAACATTTACTACATCCAATAAACATCACCTAAACATTTTCTAACAAACACAAAACCTATTCAAAACATTATTTGGTCCTTCGCTAGCCGAATTTCCCCAGTGAAGTGTTAAAAATTAATAAAAGTAGTAAATCTTGAAACGTGGTTAGTTAGACATTCGTGGTTGCCATATGTATATATATACATACATACCTTGACTATATATTAGACAACATCACGTGTTCATACATATGTACGAACAATATATATGCATGTATGTATGTGACGATAGGCTAGTGCCGAAAATCACGTGTTGAGAATTGTATATTGCTTAAATATTATATTGGTTACGGTTTTAGCAACGGTGCTACATTTTAAGCCAAAAAGAACAGCGTGTAACGGTGAGATACATACCTACATACTTTCCTTGGTACCATACACATTTATTTTCCATCGTGCTCGAACTTTTTCTAATATTTCGATTAACTGTGATTTCTAAATATCATGAATAAGGTCATTGCAAAGCGAGGTCGGGCTAAAGGCTGCATTACGCTAGCGGCAACATTTGCGATATCTATAGACTCTGACACGACCTTAGTTAACCTTGAATTCCGTCTCAAAAAACTCGATGAAGCGTGGCAAGAGTTCGTGGCGTTGCAAAATGAACTTTTAGATTTTATTGACGACGCTGCCTATGTAGACCGTGAGCCTGAATTCTCAGAATATGAGGCTAAATATTATGAGGCGCATGCAATCATCTCGAACGCTATACTTAACCTGAAAGAACAGGAATCAGACCACAAAGGGGCCGCTCCTTCGCCTCCGTCCTCGGTCATCTCGGAACCTGCCACCCCTTCGAAGTCAGTAAAGCTGCCATTCTTAACAATAAACCCGTTTTCAGGCGATTACAAAGAGTGGCCAACATTTCGAGATATGTTTTCGGGAACAGTTGATTCGAACCCAACTTTAACGTGTACGCAAAAACTCCAATTTTTAAAATCATTCCTCCGTGGCGAAGCTGCAAATCTGCTCAAACACATATCATGTTCGGAAAGCAATTACGTGGAAGCATGGGACCGATTAGAAAGAAGGTACGATCAAAAACATCTAATCGCGCAATCCTTTATTCATTCGTTTCTATCGCTGCCAACGTGCACTAGTGCGAATCTTCAATCGCTTCGGAAGATTACTGACGGTGCTGATGAAGCGATACGGGGTCTTAACGCGTTAGACATGAACAATAGAGATCCATGGCTTATACATCTACTAATTCAAAAGCTTGATCATGAAACCAAGCGGGCTTGGTCGGAAGAAGTTGGGTCACGCGATGACTCTACTATAGACGAGTTCCTCGATTTTCTTCAGACGCGCTGTCGGTGTCTAGAATCATGCATTTCGTTTTCTCGGTCAAAGCAAGCCCCTCGTGCCATACAAACAAATCTCGTTGAATCCTCGTCTGGCTGCCCAAAATGTAAAGCCAACCATACTTTGTCGCACTGCCAAGACTTTAAGACACTAAATATCGCCGCGCGTCGCGAGTTCGTGAAAAACAAATCGCTTTGTTTCAACTGTCTCCGCCAGGGACATGCATCCAGCCAGTGCCGTTCAACCTTTCGCTGCCGCCAATGCAATTCGCGTCACCACTCCCTAGTTCACGAGTCACAAAGCCGTGAACCTGAACCTTCGCCGCAAAGTAGTGGCTCCGAAACCCCACTTGTAGTAACACATACTCGCCAATCTAGCCATGGTTACACATCTATTCTACCTACAGCCATAGCGCAGATCCAGGACAAAAATGGCGTCTTTCAAACCGTACGGGTTCTTCTCGATTCGGGATCCCAAGTCTCGTTTATAACCGAGCAAATAGCTCAAAGCTTGGGGTTGCCGCGCAAACGGTCTCGGGTTCCTATCATCGGAATCGCATCCACGGCTGCAGGGGTTACAAATGGATTGGTTTCCCTTAACCTAGTTTCACGAAACAGTGCTGCATCAATTCACATTTCCTGCTTCGTCCTGCCAAGCATTACTTCCTCTCTGCCGCCATGTTCTGTCGACTCTATCCCTGAATCTTTGCTATCCCTTGAACTCGCTGACCCTCAGTACAATCAACCAAGTACTATTGATATTTTGATAGGTGCTGATAAGGTCTTTAACATAATCACGGGGGCAGCTAAAATTGACGAAAGAGGATGTCTTACCTCCATTCCAACTATTTTCGGCTGGGTGATAGCAGGACGCCATCCTCAGCATTCTCCTGTGAGAACTCACTGCACACGTTTGGACTATGAACAAGAGTTTGACCTAGAACGATTCTGGAGGCTGGAAGAAGTGTCGATCGAACCACCAATGTCATTAGAAGAAGAACTCGCTGAAGAAAACTTCGTTCGCAGCCATATTCGTCGACCTGATGGTAGGTATGAGGTACAATTGCCTTTTAAACCTTCAACTCATCTCAACTTCGGAGATTCCCTTGGAACAGCACTGATACGTTTCCATTCAATCGAACGCAAACTCAGTTCTAGCAACGAACTTAAATCTCAATATTCCGGATTTATCAATGAATACATTTCGCTTGGCCATATGGAAGAAATTCCTAATACGGACATATTCCGTTCCAATAAAAACAGCACGTATTATCTGCCTCATCACGCCATTTTCAAAAATGATAGCACTACGACCAAAATAAGAATTGTCTTTGACGCATCCGCAAAATGCAATAATTCCATGTCTTTAAACGAAACTCTTCTAGTCGGTCCAGCTATTCAGCGAGATGTATTTTCCATTTGCTTAAGATCTCGTCGACACCAGTATCTCCTAACAGGAGACATTGAAAAAATGTATCGGCAGATCTGGATGTCTCGAAATCACTCCGACTATCAACGAATTGTTTGGCGTGAAAACGCAAAGGAGCCGTTGAAACATTATAGATTGCTAACGGTCACATATGGGACATCAGCTGCTCCGTTTCTAGCAATTAGAGTGCTAAAACAGCTGGCATTAGATTCAGCACAGACTCATCCGAGGGCATCCGCAATTCTACATAACGATTTTTATGTAGATGATGTCATAACTGGTGCGGACACCATTGAAGATCTCATCACCCTTCGAGAAGAGCTAGTAGACTTGTTAAAATCGGCTGGATTTAACCTACGTAAATGGTCCACAAATTGCTGGCCATTGTTAATCTCGTTACCAAATGATCAGAGAGAACTCTCGCCAGTTGATTTTGAAGAGTCCAACTCAATTAAAGTTCTTGGCTTGCAGTGGTGCCCTTCGAAGGATCGCTTTTCATACAAGGTCAGGTTGAGTTCATCAGACTTCTGTACAAAGCGTCGGATATTGTCGGACGCATCACGCATTTTTGACCCATTAGGATTTCTTGCACCGACTGTAATTGCAATCAAAATCTTGCTTCAAGAGTTGTGGAGAAAACAGCTTAAGTGGGATGAAGAAGTTCCAGAAGGCATTTTGAACCAGTGGACCAAAATCCGCAACGAGTTGCATCTTGTGGAATCATTTTACATTCCTCGAATCATGATCTACAACAAAGAACATTGGGAATTGCACGGCTTTTGTGATGCATCTTTAGATGCATACGCAGCAGTCGTCTACTGTCGAAGTGTAAGCGCCGATAACTCCACAATCGTCACACTCGTAGCCGCAAAATCTAAGGTGGCACCTCTGAAGGTCCTACCACTTCCAAGACTGGAACTATGTGGAGCCTTACTACTTACCCGTTTGCTTAACAAAATTAGACTATCTTTACAGGAACCAGACATCAAATTATTCGCTTGGACGGACTCAACTATAGTCCTTCATTGGTTATCGGCCCCACCAAAGAAATGGTCCGTCTTCATCGGGAATCGGACATCCGAGATCCTATCATCGATACCCATAAAGTCATGGAGTCATGTGCGATCGGCTTCTAACCCTGCCGACGTCGCTACTCGAGGGATGTTACCATCCACTTTATCGGATACTGATCTGTGGTGGAAGGGACCACAATGGCTAAGCCAGGATCGGCACGCATGGCCTCTCTCGACATACCGGAAGGAAGATGTTGATGTAACCCAACTAGAGGAAAGGAAGGTATCGAAACCACAGGTACTCCTAACACATATAAAAATCGTATACGTGCTCGAAGAACTTTTGTGCAATTCCTCTAACTGGTTTCGGTCGGTACGCGTAGCAGCATATATATTTCGTTTCGTTAACAACTCTAGGCCATCTACATATGCTCGTAATGGTAATGCACTCTCAACAGAGGAGCTCTCCTTCGCAAAAACTCAACTCATTAAATGTGCCCAGATGTGTTTGTTTAAAGACGAAATCGCTTGCATCAGAACCAAATCGGAGTTGCCCCCAAAAAATAAACTTTCGTCCTTGTGCCCTTTTCTGGACCCCCTCGGTATTCTGCGTGTAGGCGGTCGATTAGAACATTCTTATTTAAAATATTCGGAGAAACACCCTATCTTGCTTTGTAAATCCCACCCAATCGCAAAACTCATTGTGGAATATGCGCATACTAAGCATCTACACGCTGGCGCATCGCTCCTATTCGCAATCACAAAACGAAATTATTATATTCTTGGGTGCAGAAATCTAGCTCGGAGAGTTGTACATAACTGCATCACATGTTTTCGACAACGTCAAACCACTACCAATCAATTGATGGCCAATCTCCCTAGTGAGCGTATCAGATATTCGCGACCATTCAGCAGGGTTGGCTGCGATTATGCTGGACCCATCATGCTACGTATTAATTTAGGAAGAAATCCCAGGTTCGTGAAGGCTTACATAGCCTTATTCATCTGTTTTGTGACCAAGGCTATACACCTCGAGCTCGTGGGAGACTTATCCTCAATCAGTTTCCTTCAGGCATTGGATCGTTTTGTCGCACGACGTGGAAAACCGAGCGAAATTTGGAGCGACAATGGCACCAATTTTCACGGTGCAAAACGAATGCTGGATGATATGTACCAGCTTCTTTGCAGTCAAACCCACAACACAATTGTCATCGACCACCTATCAAAGGACGATATCAAATGGAAATTTATACCACCCTCTTCCCCTCATTTTGGCGGCTTATGGGAGTCTGGGGTTCGATCAGTCAAGCTGCATTTGAAACGCGTCATCGGTGACACAAAACTCACGTATGAAGCAATGTACACCCTCTTGACAAAAATCGAAGCCCTACTCAACTCTCGGCCAATGTGGAAAACATCGGATTCTGATCCCCTTGCCCTTTCACCTGCTCATTTTTTGATTGGGGACGCATATACTGCTGTTCCGCAACCAGAAAACTATAATGCTGCTGTGTCTATTAAAACTAACTGGTCTCTTTTACAGGCAATGGTGCAAGGTTTTTGGAAACGCTGGCATAGCGAATATTTGACTTCTCTGCAGCAAAGACCAAAGTGGAGAAATTCGCAACCCAATCTGGAAGTCGACGATGTTGTTCTACTCAAGGAATCACACCTGCCTCCATCGAAGTGGATTCTCGGTCGAATCTTAAAGACTCATCCTGGAGCGGACAACAAGTGTAGAGTCGTCACCGTCCGCACAAGGCACGGGGACTTTGTACGCCCAGCTGTTAAAATTGCTGTACTGCCTGTTTCTGAAAGGCCATAGGCTTTCAGGGTGGGCTGGATGTTTAAGAATGATAAATCTAAAATCTAATCAATGTACCAAACAACAGTAGTCTCACCCTTTTTTTTGATCATGTTCTCTTAAATCTTGTTTACAAATACATTAGTTAAATAACGTAATTCTAATAACTTACACACTACGGTTGTAACATGCTCTCAATTTATTCAGCAATACTTAGCTTATAACTATGATTACTGTTTGCTCTCTTACAATTAGAATTTGCTAGTTAATTGTTAGTATACTGTTACCAATGCAAACGATTCGTGCAATGCACGGCACTCGCTGGCTGGACGGGCTGGCACTTGAATTCTTTTTCGTGTATTTGTCGTCAACGAGATCGGTTGACTTTCGATTAATTGGCGTTTGATGGAAGACGCTTAGTGATACATACATAAATTTACACAAAATACAGTCGTTACACTTATAATAAAATTAAGAATTAAATTGAACACGTAGTTTACTTTACACGATACTCATCTCAAATAGAAACACATTACACGTAGATTGGGAATACACACAACACAAAGGAGAATACAAAAAGGGGTAGTATTTATTACACATTTTAAAATAACATTTACTACATCCAATAAACATCACCTAAACATTTTCTAACAAACACAAAACCTATTCAAAACAATATCAATCATTCGAATTTGATAAATTTCCTTTTTTTGTGTATATGGTTCGTTCGCGATAAGGATCCTTAAAGATCCATAAAACAAATCGGTATCCGTTCGGTATGGTTGTGAACCGATTTATATTTTCAATAGTTATTATTTTGGTTGAAATGGGGGAAAATAAAAACATTGAATCAACTTGCTTACTTTGTGAGAGAAAATTGAAAGGAAAACTAACAGGGAATATAAAAAGACACTATACAAAAGTACATAGTGTCAATTTTAATGCTTCGGGCGTTTATTTTATTTTTATTTTTTATTTATTTATTTCATTTTAAGCTGATACAAAGTAAGATATAATATCTTTTAAGTTATTGCTAAGCTAAAGTCGGACCTAATAATGAAAGCTACATACTGATAGTAACAATTAAAAAAAAAGAAAAAAAAATTTCAATAATAATAATAATACAATTTAGAATAAAATGCAAGTGATATTACAAAGTTTGTATATGGTTTTTGAGATTATCTTGATAAATATCTTTTTAGTTTCCTTTTAAACTGTGCTGAGTTATTTATTCTTCTGAGTTGCCGTGTTAGATTATTCCACAAACGGACAGAGTTGACAAAAAACCGACGTTCGGAGTTTAATGTTGAGTGACGAGGGTTAGTTAAATGTCCAGACCTATTTGAACTATTTGACGAGACGGTCCTTATTCGGTCATGAAGGTAGATTGGTTTTTTGGTTAGCAGAACATCAGAGAATAGACATAAAGTCCGAAACTGAAGAAGACTATCAAAAAATAGCATACTATACAATAGAGGTGAAAAGTCAGAAACCCTGTCATACCTTCGCAAACTAAAAACATAGCGAATTATACAATTAAAGACGACATTAGACTTCCGTTTACTAGCGATTTTACATTTTAAATATATTTCACAACCATAAGTTAAGACAGGTATAATGAGAGTTTTCGCGAGAATAATTCTGGTATCCAACGGCGTGAGAAATTGCGTGGTCCACAAGAATACCACGAAGAATACCATACGATTTTCCAACAACCGTATTTATGTGATTTGCCCATGTTAACTGCTGGTTAAAAGTAACTCCAAGGTTAAGAGCAGTTTGATCGTACTTATTGGGGAGTTGTTTAATACGATAGTGGGGAAATAAAATAAGTCCAACAGTTTTCTGGAAATCGCCAAACATTTAGACTTAGAAGGGTTTAGCAAGAGACATTTTTTTAGAGACCAACGTGCTATTTCTGAAAGATCGTCGTTCATACAGCTTACGGCGTGATCGATAAGACCCAACCGACATCTAATGTAGAGTTGTACATCGTCTGCATACAAATGTATAGAGCAATGCCTAACAATCGAGGGCAGCTCCGTTATATACAACGACAACAATAGTGGTCCCAAGATAGATCCCTGCGGCACACCACTGACAGTAGGTAAAAAATCAGAAAGAGTATTATTAGATTTATTTAGGCCTTCGGTATAATAAGACAGAACCTGTCGTACATTCTGAAGGGCTGCCTGTCACTGGGAAGCATACCCAACACCTGGTCCGAGGTAAAAGTGGTATTCATACCAAAGGCCGGCAAGACCTCACATACAACTCCCAAGGATATTAGGCCAATTAGCCTGACATCCTTCCTACTAAAAATTCTCGAGACAATCATAGTTCTCTGGATAAAGGAGTCGGTGGATAGCACCTTGCTATCAAAGTCACAACACGCCTATCAAAAAGGCAAATCTGTTGAAACAGCACTCCACTCTTTAATTCACCCCATCGAAAAATCCTTCAAAATAAAGGAATTCACCCTGGCGGCCTTCCTTGACATAGAGGGAGCTTTCAACAACGTTGAAACAAATTCGATTATCAACGCCCTTCGAAGGGTCAACATCCGCGAATCAGTCTGCTCTCTTGTGGAATACATACTCAGGACCATAGTAATAAATGCTTCATTTGGGAGCAGTTCTATTAAGAGCGCAGCTCTGAACCCCGCAAGGAGGAGTTCTCTCCCCCTTACTCTGGAACCTCGTTCTCGATGAAATCCTTGCGGAAATAGAGAGAACGGGCTGCAGGGTTGTAGCATACGCGGACGATGTAGCTATCTCCATATCAGGCAAGTACCCACAGACACTTGCAAATGTTCTTCAATACAACCTAAGTAAGCTAGTAAACTGGACGAAAACCTGCGGTCTCAATGTCAATCCGACGAAGACTGAGTTGGTCATTTTTACTCGGAAAAACAAAATTTCGTACTTCTCGCTACCCACGTTAAGAGGATCCACCCTTAAACTCTCCGACAGTGCTAGTTATCGAGGGCTTAAGTTGGACCGGAAGCTAAACTGGAACGTAAACGTCAACGAACGTACCAAAAAAGCCGTGCAAGAGGGCAGTAGGCTCGTCATGGGGCCTACAACCGCATATACCGCATATAATGCATTGGCTGTACACGTCGGTAATAAGACCGATTCTCTTATACGGTGTAATGGTCTGGGTGACCGCCCTGGAGAAGAAAACCATTCTTTTAAAAATGGAAAAAGCTCAACGAGCGGCATGTCTCAGTATCACGGGGGCACTGAGAACCTCTCCAACAGCGGCACTGCAAACCATGCTACATCTCCTTCTAATAGACATCATAGGTAAACAAATGGCTACCAGCTCAGCACTACGACTGAGAGACTCCCACCAATGGAGAGAACAAGACACTGGCCATGCCAACATACTTAAGATGCACAGCTATCTTCCGCACTCTACGGATCGACTGCCTACTGATACTTTAGGCTTCAAACACTCAATATCGGACAGCACAGAGTTAACGCAACGCGATATCCTCACAAATAACTCGCTGTCAATTTTCACGGACGGGTCCAAGACCCATGAAGGAGTCGGTGCCGGAGTATTCTCAGAAGACCTGGACATAAACCTCTCCTTCAATCTACCGAATTATTGCAGCGTCTTCCAGGCTGAAATCACAGCAATTCGACAAGCCGCTGACTGGATGTCGGTAAATACCATACCACAAAATGATATCGTCATATATATCGACAGTCAGGCAGCTATCAGAGCCCTTATATCCAGCACAATAAAATCCAAGGCAGTGAAGGCCTGCCGCGTATCTCTGAACGAGATAACTACACAGTACAACACTACCCATTACTGGGTACCAGGACACAGTGATGTCCGGGGGATCTGTGAGGCTGATGAATTGGCTAGACAAGGCTCTTCTGGTACAAATAGCATAACCATAGACAACATTGATGCACCAATGTCATCAGCTAGGTACCTCATCCACGCCGACGCGCTAAATAAAGCAAACCACCGATGGAACCAACTTAGCCAGTGTAGCACCGCTAGACAATTATGGCCAGAGTTGGACCAGAGAAGGACAAACAGACTTTTAAAACATAATAGAGGAACCCTCTCTATCCTTAAGAACGTAATCACTGGACACTGTGCAATAGGAAGACATGCTCAGATTTCCCACAACGACTTCTGCAGAAGTTGCAGGGATGAGGAAGAGGAGGAGACAGTCCTGCACCTCCTATGCACGTGTCCCGCACTAGCCAACATCAGGATAGGCAAATACTTCTTCCGGGATCTAGATGATCTTAGCAATGCCCGCACGGCTGATATCAGCAGCTTCGTAAAGAAAAGCAGATGGTTATAGGTTCGAGCAGCGTGACCCACCTGCCCCTTCCCAAATGGCATCACAATGGACCTTCTCTGGTCTAAGTGTACCTCATCGAGGGCCTACCTAACCAACCAACCAACCAACCAACCATTATTAGATTCAACAGCTTGGAATCTATTGGTTAAATATGACGATATCAGACTTACGGCGCACGGAGTTATACAAATGCAGAAGCTTAGAGCATAAGGTCGAGTGGTCAACGGTGTCAAACGCCTTTGAAAAATCGAGCAAGACTAAGAATGTTACCTCATCTCTATCAACCATGCCGTATATCTTCGGTTACATTAAGCAACGCAGTGATGCAGCTGTGTTTTTTACGAAAACCGGATTGTTTTGGTGTTAAGATACCGCTGTCTCCAATATTCTGGCTTATTTGCTTCTGCAGTTTTTTTTCTAATACTTTGGAAAGGAATGGCAGGATAGAGATCGGCCTGAAATCATCCCCTTTTTGGTTTTTAGGAACAGGTATGATCTTTGCTAATTTTCATTGAGGGGGAAAAACTCCAATCATTAGTAAAGTATTAAAAATATGCATTATGCAAGGCAGTAAAATCGGAAGTATAATCTTAAGGGACAGCGGATGTAAATAATCATGCCCAACTGCATTCGATTTAATAGAAAGTAATGAACAACTATCAGGAAGTGGAGGTGGAAATGTGTCACTTCAAAGAGAAACAAGTAAATCGGTCTTTGATATCAAGAAGAATGATTTTTTAAATGGTGTGTGGGATTGGTTAGGATTGAAAATATTCCTTCTTCTAGGAAAACTTGCACAAGTAGTGCTGGCAGTGCCATCAACTCAAGTCTCTGTTGAACGGGCTTTTAGCGCTCTACCAGTTTTTTTTTTTTTTTACAAAAAACAGACACAAATTATCTAAAGAAACAATAAATATTGTTTTGTTAGTTAAACTGAAGGCAAATTTATTCCAAAACCTCAATATTTAATAAAAATACTTTTCACTTATGCTCTTTCAATATTAAAATATGTATGTAATATAATTTCCATATAAAATGATTTTTTTTTTCTTATTCGAACAGTTCGCGAACGGATCTCCATTAGTTCGCACGTGATAAATTCGCGAACGAACTATATTTTACAGATCGCAACAGATTTGATTCGATCGCAAAAACGAATTTTATTTTAAACGAACCGAACAATAAGGTTCGCGATCGAATCAGAAATCAAATTCCTTTGCGAACTTTTCATGAGAGAGAGAACGAATCATATTCGATCAACATCGAAAGCTATGTAATTCTAACCAAGTCTGTCCGTAATTCCGTCTGTTGCCAATTTTGAGGTCCTTTAATTCGAGCTGCAAACCTAAAATTTTTTACAAATACTATCCAAAGGCCGGAAATAATCAAGTGGTAGATTTTTAAAAATCCGCCTTCTGACACACTCACTATTTAAACAAATTACCATTTGATTGAAAAATCAATGAAAATGATGGTCATTATTGTAAAGTATGTAGGCCGAGTCTTTGTTAACACTTCGTCCATACACAGTTTTTGCCCGTCTATATTTTGAGGGCGCTTTTAACAAAACGTTTTTTTTTATTATTTGCTTAAAAACACGAAATTAACAGTAAAACCGAAATGTTAAGGCAGTATTTGTCTCATTAACTCACCTTAAGAAAGTTTTGTAACACGCCTCCTACTTTTTGGGGTGATTTGATCATATTTTTGAATTTTGTTAATTTTGCTAGAAACAAAAAATTTTACAAAATCGACAATGACTCTCAACCCAATGCCACGCCCACTTTGGTGAGTCGGGATATGGATGGGTATCAAATAGTTCGCCCAAGCAGACTGTTGCCTTTCCGTATGTTGTGCGTATATAGAAACATTTACATTAGGATGAAATTTACTTTAAGATGTCCTCACTCGTTTAACTGATCATTATGCTAAGTTCCTTGGTCGCTTCTCAGGACCTGTACCGGCGATATGTCTGCCTGCGTCCGCGGTCAGGGCTTCAATTGGCGTTCAGGGTTTCATATGACCACAATCCCAGATAGCATGAGTCGCCAGGGTGCAGACAGACTAAACTATTTTTCCCAGACGTCTGTAAAAAATCTGCGGCGTTCTTGTTGTCTCTCAAGAGAAAAGACTGCAGACAGACGATTGGCGGTCTTACGCGCCATTACGCTTTTGCCAAGTATCTTAAGGTGCTAAGCCTAAGCGATACCACAAAATGCGAAGCCTGTGGAGAAAGCGATGTCACTGCGGAACATTTCCACTGTGGTTGTCCTGCTTTTGCTCGTATTAATGTATTTAATGCTTTAATGCTGATGTGGTGAGTGCTGTAAACCTTATGCTCCTTTTCATTGAAGCGCATACTCGTCTTTCTTAAGGAAACGAGTAAATTTACACAGTAAAATTGGTGTGCCTTCCTGGTAGTACAATGGACCAGTATTGAGTCTGAGTGCTCCAGTGTAGAAAATCTCGCACAGGGACCAAAAAAATAAAAGTATCTTGGAACACGGTCGTAGAGTACTCCGACGAAGTCAAGTATCTTGGAGTAATCCTAGACAAGAGACTTAACTGGAACTCTCACATAAATAACAAAATCACTAAAGCTAATAGAGCTTTATGGGCCTGTAGTCGCACATATGGCAGAACCTGGGGAATATCTCCAAAGATCGTCCACTGGATCTACACAGTGATGATAAGACCCATTATAACATACGCCTCCATAGTATGGTGGACAAAATCCACACAAAAGGTCGCAATAGAGAAGAAAGGTCGCAATAGAGAAGCTCAAAAAGGTACAACGGCTTGCGTGCCTTGGTATCTCCGGAGCCATGCGAACCTGTCCAACAGCTGCCATAGAGGCAATAACAGGAATCACACCTCTCCACATATACATTCAAAAAGTGGCGATCCGCAGTGCAATAAGTCTAATACAGTTAAACGAGATAAGTCTTAATGATCATCCGCAACTAAAGAACCTTCTCGATGAACTGCCAGAACTTAACATGAACTGCGCGGCCACAGACCGCATTCAAAAAACACTATGCTTCAACAAACGGTTCTCCACGAAGATCCCCAAAAGAGAAGCATGGGTTAGTAATAACCCACCTAACAGCCACAACGGCATAAAGTGGTATACGGATGGTTCTAAAATGGAAACGGGGGTAGGAGCGGGAATATACGGACCACACAAACGCTTTACGATACCCATGGGAAAAAGTCCCAGCGTATTTCAAGCAGAGCTCCACGCCATTCAAGAATGCGCCAGCCATATTATTTTGTCTGGCATAAAAGGTGCAACCATCCATATTTTCACGGATAGTCAAGCAGCTATAAACGCCCTTAGCTCGTATACCATTGACTCCAAATCAGTCATGCACTGCTTCAATACCCTACAAACACTCGGAATAAGAAATAAGACCAAATTATGCACTCCTAGATCAGCAGCAACGGCAGCAATTAAAAGCTGGGAACATAGAAAATGTATCTATCTTTGGGAAAGCATCCCAGGTCTAAGACAGGCCAAACGAGCCATTCGGCCCTTCAATAAAAATGCCAGCAAATGTCTAAAACTAAGCAGGCACGATATCAAAAACCTAGTAGGTTACCTTACTGGTCACCATGGTTTAAGATATCATCTACACAAAATGAGAATATCAGACTCTCCTGAGTGCCGACTCTGTCTGGAAGAGGACGAGTCAGCTGAACACATTTTATGTGAATGTCCAGCCCTTAATGGAATTAGAAAGAAGATCTTTTTCATGGAGCAAATGAGCCCCGAGGACATAAAGAATTCTTCTACTGGTAAAATTGTCCGCTTTACACGGAAAGTGGAAATTCTACTAGTTTAAACTTTTCTGGCCCATACGGTACAAAAGATCTTTTAGGTCGAAGTACCCCCCCTTACAAATCGCCTTGGCGATCCAGAAATTAAAAAAAAAAAAAAAAAAAAAAATCTTGGAACTTCTTTGTTGAATCATGGGATATTAGTGAATCGTAGGATATCAGTACCTTGTTTTGGCTTGTAACTTCAAATTTGTAACATATTCAGCTATTGACAATAATGCGCTCATTTTGCTTTTTAAAAGTATTACAATTTCATACAAGACTAACATATTACTTTTCACCCCCTCTGTAGTTGGCGAATAAATCTGATGAATCCAGCAACAATCGCACTTCTGTTTTTGTATTCGTCAGCTCAATGTACATAACCGTATCTTCGTGTATTTTTGGTGTCCAAATATTGACTTAAGATGAACAGAAGAAAAAAAAAACGAAATTTATCTAGAGACTTCCTTTGTTGGGCATGATGTCTACAGATTGAGAAATACTTGTATAAATATTCATAAAGAATATTTTTTTTCGTTACATATTTATTCACCTTTATTATCTCTATTTTATTTTGCTACTCGTCGCTTATTTTTAAAGACATAGTACCTTTAAAGTGATGAACAGCATCTGACAGATACTTTTACCTGTAGCAATAGATATTTCGCATTTGAGTTTGTGAAAATTGCGCATAAATTTGCTACTTCATTGGCAAGCATGTTTGTTGTTTGTATCTAACTTGGAGGGCCGTAAGTGACAACAATAATAATTATCTTAAGTGAAAGCGTACAAGCACTGAACACAGTCGGATAATTACCACAAAAGTTAAGGTTTGCTTTTGCCAGACTGCAGAGGCCTTAATTTCCGCCGAAGAAGCGGGGGGTCTTTGTACAAACAAAAAAAAACATAGGGGAACACATAGGTCAGCATTTACTTGTCACGTTTCATTTAAGAAAACAAATTTTCGAGCTTCTGTTTATGGGAGTTCATGATGACAGCAGGAAAAAAGAAGTTAAATGGATTGAACCTTAAGTTGTCACATATTGATCTTTTCAGTGAATGCGTAAGTTTGCCGCCTGCGGAGACTAAATATTTTTGCCAGACAAATTCGGTTGGTCGGCAATTTAAGGGGGAGAACAATGTACCACTAGAATGTAGGTACGGTGACTTGTCGAACGTGACAATAAGTTTAATTTGTTTTACAGACGTGAGATGTCGATGGAATGCGAGTGTGCATTTGGATTGTTAGTTTATGGACTGAAACAAAGATTAAGATTTATGTGGCGATGGTAATGAAGATTTATATATGTACTAGCTTTTTGTTTGGCTCAACAATGGCTCAAATGTGTGGAGTGGGTTTAATATTTATTTTTACTCCCGTAGCTTTCGCTTAGGCGGATTAGGCGGAGGGGTTACATTTGCCAATGGTTCGCAATATTGCTTTATTTCAACAATATCGGCATCGGATTTGTACATAAGTATTGAGCAGAGAGGAGGTATCTTTTTTACTTGCGTACTTTCTTGATTCTTCCCGTCGAATCTAAAACCTAAAAGGTTGGTTTGCTTAGAAGCGCTGTTGAATGGACTGAATCGAAAGCTTCTTTGATCTCTAAAGCTAAAGCTCTTGCACCGCCCTATTGTTCAAATGTATCCGTTAATAGGTAGGTACCTAATTGAGTAATCACTTCTTTTTGAAAGCCAAACTTCCGGTTTAATGTATTTCTATTACATTCCATTTCTTTGGATAATATCTTTCATTTTAGGGATTCGGTTGATTTTTGATCGGCGGTTTTTCAGTAAGAAAACATCTTCACAGAGTAAAGAACATCAAAGTCAAAATTTAAGTCGTTTGGCTGGTAGCTATTCCTTCCCATAACCTA
Organism: Portevinia maculata; assembly: GCA_949715645.1. NCBI lineage: Eukaryota > Metazoa > Arthropoda > Insecta > Diptera > Syrphidae > Portevinia > Portevinia maculata. The sequence goes on along the minus strand of OX454526.1, from coordinate 77,483,261 downwards.
TTTGCGGGGAGGACACTATAATTTTGCCAAAATGATAACGGATTCTAGAAGTGTAAAAAACTACAAGCATTCATCAATATGGTAGGATTGTTTTTAAATTGTCCCTCCCGCGGAAATGGGGGTCTACTTCCGTATTGAAAAGTGCTTATATTTTGTCCCTCCGCAGGAATTCGTTGTTTTTTTTTTGCGCCAAAGTTTACGTAGATAGATACTCTTCCTTATTTGGGAGTAGTCTTTGGTAAAAGCATAACATTTCTCGTGTTTAAATCATAATTTCTGTTATTGATGACTGTCCGCTGTCTACGCGGTATATCTATAGGGATCCCCACACGTTTTGCAGTTTCATGAATGTATCCAGACTAGAACAAGTATTTACGTTCAGTGTTGATGACCGAAGCGGTTGATTCGAAGTATTTATATTAGGTGTCATTGCCCCATTTTTTTTCCAAATCCCAGAGCTCTCAGACTCGGTAGCGGTTCATAGTACTGCCAGGCAGAAACCCACCTTTTGGTGTAGAGGCTGGAGAATGGGTGGCGTATGTTGTTTTTCCCCATTAAGATTGAACCTGCACCAAACGGGTCACAAGCCAACACACTAACCTCTACACCATCGCCACCCTTGTCATTGCCCTATACCGGGCCTTAAAACAAGTTTCTCTAACAATAATTTAGGTGTGTGTTATTTTTGGAACGAGTGGGCGCAATAAGTGGTTTGTATACGTTGAACTACTAACCGAGGGGTCCAGGTGTAATCCCCGCCAGTAACACCTAAAAGTTTTGCCACTGCCCAACCCTTTGTGAAAGTGTGACAAGATCATGTGAAGCTTCTCAAATTTTTAATTCCTGGTAAATGGTGGGCCAGCATCTGCAAAGCGCGGGAGTTTACATAAATTATTACATATAATATTTGTGTAGTCAAAGGAAGGGAAGTCAAAGGCGGCCATAAAAATGGTTAGTCAAAGATGGAGCCAGAAATTGGGGCACAAGGTATTCAAGGCACTGTGGCCCAACTACACCCATAAGAAAACTAGGGCGATTCTGAAACTAAGGGATGTCAGCTCAGAATGACAATCGGCATCCTTTCCGGACATTGCCTTCTGAGGACACACACCAAAAGATTAGGGCTCTCGGAAACGGGCGCGTATAGATACTGAAATGATATTTGCTTCACGTAACGCAGATACTTTGTGCGAGTGCGAGATGACGCCTGGGCAACTGTTTCTTTGATAGTCTAGAAGAGGAAGCGTCGATTGACTACAACAAATTGGTGAGTTTTTGTAGGGAAATAAAGTGATTTGAGGAATAGGTTTAGGATGACGACTTTATTGTTAGTTGGTTCCCCCAGGGAGAGCGATGGGCCCATTATGGTAGTGTCAAAGCCCTGACTTACCTAAACGGCTAGAATCTTATTGAGCTTTGTGTTGATTTGACACTGACTTATTGACACTGAATATTGCCAGATCTTTCGCAACCCAAAAGCTGAACTTTCTGGGAATTAACTCAACTCTTCTCGACTGCTTGGGCAATTCCTTTAATTCCCTATATGGTGTACTTCAGGGCAGGCAACCTGGGCCCCTCTTGTTCTTTCTTTTTATTAATGATCTCCGCTCAATGATCAACTTCTCAAATTGTTTTCTGTTTGTCGAAGGCGCGAAGATATTTAAGTCAAACAAGCTCTTGGCTGACTGCTTTAGTTTAGTTATAGGAGAATGTTGATAATTTAAATGTGTAGTGTTTTATAAATTACTTTAACTTGAATATAATCAAATGTATCTTATTTTAACAGATCCATAATCAATTCTGCCTTTAATTACAAGCTAAACATCTTTTGCATTTCAAAGGCTTATGCCTTGGGAATCATTTTTGGCTCGCATTTAAATTCTTAAAAATATTGATCGGAACCTGCAAGAAAATAGAGGGCCTTTTGAGGTTCGATTGAAAGACTTTCATTTCCGTCGATTCAGGAAGCAGAACGGGGTTCGATTGTAATAGTCACCCCATTAAGCTCTGTCTCCGCCGCGCACTGAATGAGAATCAGTATGGGAGTCACCTCACCCTGATCCTAACCCATGGTTCTGAAGTCGCGCTGAGCTTCACTGCACTAGTCACTCATAACATATTGAAACAGGGCCCAAGCCCAAGCGGACTGTAGCCCGTCCCTATCTTTTACTTCTGAATTATGTCATAGTTTCCATAACAAAGCATGTACAATTTTTTTTTTATTAGAATTTATCTTTTTGTTACATGAATTCAATGGATTGATAAATCTAAATCTAAATCTAAAAAATTGCCTAGAAGTTATTTCTCCTCTTCTCGCCTTTTATGACAAGCGCTGTATTTTGGGGCGCTGTAGAGATTTTCTTGACCCGTTCCTGTACGGGAAATCGTTTTAGAAAACTTAACTGCGTGAAGCGGATAATTTATCATATTTCACAATTAATAGAGAATAACCTATCTCAAAGAAAATGGAGCGCGACCGACTCAGTTGGTACTGTCATGTTCAAAGAAGAGATCCTACGAACGCCCTTAAAAATGTAACCAGTTCTGTACGAGGTATTCGTTCGAAGAAACTCTGAAACGAAAGTCGAATCCATCGGAACCTGGGGTATCCGTTTCGGAACAACGGAAATTGAGCAAACAAACGCGTTCATTTGACTGCATAGTAAATCCTATAACAGTTTGGACAACTTTCTGATAGCGCGGCTAGTGTTGACCGCTTGTCGTTATTTGCTTTCTAAAATACCAAATCACTGAACTAAACAAAAACAAATAATATTTTCTATTTGATTGGTTTCAATTGTTAACCCTTTTTTATTTCACTTTAAATTATCCACAGCATTTTCTTGTCGGGGAGATTCGGCAAAAATTGCTGTCTATCTGTCAAAAATTGCTTTGTTTAACGCGTCATGTCGCACTGCGAAAATGTTCTCTGCATTTGATATTAGAATAATTCCGATAAATGAATCGGAACGGATACCTCGAATGGAAGTTCTCCAATTTCAAAGAAATCTGAGAAATTTCCTTCCGAACCGATACCTCGATTGTGCCGAATATTAAGCAATTTTCCTATACTATCGCGAAAGATAGGCAGGCCTAAAAACTCCTGAATTACACAAATGCAACAACACAAGCCTCGTGATGAAGTGATTTGAAATCGGAAGGCCTGCAGATACTTTTTGTAGTCAAACCTGCGAACCCAATAGGCGGACCAGTGCAGTGAAATGGTAGATTTTCGATCCCTTTAAATTCCGTTAAGTCTCCAATATTTGATTGTTTGTTTTTTTAAATTTGCTTCAATAAACTCTCCTTCACTCTAGCACACACTTTTTCTAAAGTGCAACTAGATTTGGAAAGAAGAAGGAAACAAGAATTGTTCAACACCCATCTGCCGATAGAAAACTTATTCGCTCCACTGTTTGGTACATTATGCCCCATAATTAACACGGAATGATTAGGTTTTGCTGAACATTCGAATTCTATGAAGACATTTCTATAATTTATTTCTCGTTCTCCACCTGTTGTCCAATTACAGATACTCATTTTAAGATTTTATATACTCGCCTGTGTATCTCTCCAAGTATGGTTAACTTCATTTTCATTTCCTGCCACGCATGTGCGATGTTATTAACAAATAAGCATTGCTTACTATACGTACGAGTACCTCTGGTTGCTTGACTAGATGGCTTTAACTTGCGTCAAGCGAGTTGTGGAAGTGATTTTCAATAAAAAATTTAAAATAAATTCAAGTATTTAACTTTCAAGTCACATATTTGTTATTAATTTGTTTTTTTGCATTATCTTGTATCGCATGTATGGTAGGTATTATTTTTTGTTTGTTGGAATTTCTCTTTAATAGTGGATCTGGACCCGAACCACTACCTGAGGAACAGGTTATCCGCGAATAGCGTTCTTTTGGTTTTTCTGTATTTTATGCAAAAAAAAGTAGCACATTGATGCGGCTCTTAGATATTTTCGAATCCAAAACCGGTGGTGACATCATCTACAATTAATTTATGATAAAATATTGCAATAAGACATTTTCTGTATCTATACACACCTATGTGAATGGGGAAACATTAAAGACTAAAGGTTTAAGAAATAATCGGAATTTCTAGGTGTACCCGTCAATCAACATGAGATAAATAATTCCAAGCTTCAACATTTCAAGATAGCGCATCTTCTCGACTAAATTGACCTGCAAAATATGAAATAAAAAAAATGTGTAAAGAAACCTCCTACACGTATATCAGTCAAATAGCTAATCCATTACTAGCTTACGTAATTGCAGTAACAAACAAAACAATAACATTGTTACAAATTAACTCACCTGAAAAATTAACGTGACTTTAATTAAGATAACTTAAATTGTCGAAGCGTATTTAGCGTGTTCTTTTTAATTTATTTCACACGTTTACCTGCACAGCGCAATTAACATTTTTTAACGAATAAATATTTTTATTTGTTGTTTTGTAGTGCATTGTTAATGTGTAACAATTGGTGTTGATTTTTTGAATAATTCTGCAAAGATTAATCGCTGGGATTGTTACGTGTTGAAATATTGCCACGTGGATCGGGGGAGTTTCGACCTCTACTTGCTAAACCATTTAGAGCTTCTAATGTAGCGGGATAGACTTCTAAAATCTGTGTTAGCTAAGTCACTGAGTTCATTAAGGAAGAAGGCTCCTAGATAGTGATTTCTTTTATTGGATAGTGCAGGACATGTACAGAGGAGATGAAGTCTAATCTCCTCCTCCTCCTCGTCCCTGCAGCTTATACAGTAGTCATTTAAAAAGACGTCAAACCCTGATGCGTGCTTGACTATTAATCAGTATCCTGTAATGACACCTCAAGCAGAGCCAATGTGCAGTCGGTTAAGTAAGATTAAATGCGATAGGAATACCTAGAAAACCTTTAACAGATAGAAGAGGTAATCCGGGTCCTTTTTTGGCTAGTTCATCTGCCCTAAAATTCGCTGGGATGTCTCTATGTCCCGGTACCCAATAGAGGTGAATAGGCTACGATTGAGTTTGAAGAGACTGAGTCCAGGGACCTTAGCGCGGCTTGACTATCCGAGAATATACGGATGTCCTTAGTGGATATCACATTTCTCTTCAGCCACGACAAGACTTCCTTTATCGCCATAATTTCCACCTGGAACACGCTACAATGATCAGGAAGACGGAACTACTATTTAGTCTTTCTGAGAAAACACCCCCACCTACCCCATCACTAGTTTTCGATCCGTCGGTGTAGAAGTGGATCGATTTATCCTCCGTAAATGCATCATCCTCCCAGAATGATCTGTTGGGGATAGTGATTTGGAAATTCTCCTCGAACTGTAATTGGGGTATGGTAACCCAAGTGAGTCCAGAATGATAGAGTGGCCAATATTCGTATTGATCCACTGTGAGGTAGCTTTTAAGCGGACAGCGGAACAGTCAGCTATTTGTCTGCTAAAAATATCGAGGGGTGTCAGATAAAGTAAAATGTCCAGTACAGCAGAGTGAGTCGTTCGGAGTGCTCCGCTGATGCACATACAAGCTGTAAGTTGAACCTTGCTCAGCTTATCACGGTTTACCGCTTTGTCTAGAGCAGACCACCGGACAACCACCCTATATGTCAGAATCGATCTCACTACCGATACAACTAGCTATAGAATAACAATCTGTTTTGGAAAGGGTGTCCCATAAAGTCCGCCTATTTGAAATTGAAAAAAACCCAGTGTTTATTTGAAAAGTTCTGTTGATGTTTTCATTTGAAAAAAAATTTTAGACTTTGAGGTTATGTATGGAATACTATATCCGATAAATGACCGCATCGTGACTGACCGCACACGTTGGTTTTTAGCATACCGGCTATTCGCATACAACTTTCTTATCAAAAAACCACTAAGAAAGAAATTCAATGGCGTCAAATCTTATGATCTTGATGGCGAATACACATCTCTAGATAACTCTCCCTTCAAATCTCATCGCTGTATTGCAGGTTGCGCCGTTCTGTTAAAACCACATGTCCGCATTGCCAGCCGCATTCTCGAAGAATAATGGTCCAATCCGTCCGCAGGCCCAAAATGCGCACCAAACAGTGGTTCGTGGTAGATAAATGGCACATTTATGGATCAGTCTTGCACTCTCAGCTCCCCAAATGCGACAATTCTGTTTGTTGCCATAGCAATCACGTTCGTAATGCGTTTCATTAGAGAAGATGATTTTCTTCGAAAAATCACTATGCACTTAATGTTGATGTAAGATCCATTCGGATCTGCGCATGGAATACTGATTTTAAATGTTATGTCAGCTGAATCTTCAATGCATTTGTTTAGTCAAAGCTCGATGTAAATCACCGGAAATTTCTAGATTACTCGGACCACTGCACGGCGAGAAGGCGCCGCAACAACAGCGCTGTACGACAAAAAATAAAATAAAAAAAAAACCAATAAATTCAAAATAGGCGGTCTAAGGTAACTTAACTTTCAAGTTAACAAACTGCCTACAGTAAAAGTTACACGCCCGTAAGTGTCTGGGGTCTAACAGATATCGCTAGTCGATGCTGTCTTCTTTCCGAAAAAAGTGAGTCCGCCCATTTAGGAAAAGTATGGAACAGTATCAATTGCCATGAGAATGCCGTCCGAACTCGGCAAAAAAAATGTGTCCACTAGACTTTAGGTCCTGTATCTGTAGCCCTTGTCGTTGGCCAGTCCCATCTACAGAAGTTGAGGTAGGTAAATACATATGTGGTATCACAATGAACCTAAATTCGTCGGCTTCTGCCGACAGCCACCTAAACCTAACCTAACCTGCACCCCGTTATTGCATAATTTTTTTTTTTTGCATTACAAATTGTTATCCGACTGTTAACCCATGTGATAGCACGTCTTCTATGAAATCTTTTCGTGTGCTTCATTTTCAATCATAACTGACTGCCATTTATTTTGACTTCAATTACATTGAGCTCGTTCAAATTGCAAGGCAACTACCAGTCGCTACTAGTTAGCTCTCTGTGATTGGCCGAAAAACTGACGCACATAAGGACCCCAGTTCATAGACATAGACGCATCAGTTGCGTCGACGATAACTTCAGCGTAAACGCTTTAAATGGAATGAACAGTCGCAAACTTTCACAGCCGAAGGCATTGGCCGCAATCAGTGTGACTTTAGCCCTACCTATATTAGGGTATGTAAGGTGGCTGCCTGGGAACGAAGCTCAAGCTCACATAGACCGTTATGTCGGTCTGATGGCGTTCGCCCGGCTTGCTAGGAACCTCTGTTGGCCTTCTGTTATGTGTTGATTATGTGGGTTTTACTTCGGGAAGTTGGAGAATACAGAGTAGAAGCAGTGCAGTTAAACCTCAATTCTAGTCCCATTTTTCTGATCGGCGGAAAGATAAGGATGACTGCTTCAGTTCCAACCCCCTGTAACTTATAGCCCTAGGTGTGGAGTGCTGATTGAAATGACTGTTGAAGTCCCACCTTAAGCAGATCTTTTTCTTTCTTTCCTTGGCAGGAGTACATATTGGGATGACTGATTTCAGTCGAATCCCATCATGTTGCTCAAAATCCTGGGTAAGGGACCTGTATGTGGCGACTATAACAGCGTATCTTATGGAGCGACTAGTGCAGTCGAGCTCAACCCGAATTCCAGAAACCATATGTAAGGAACCGAGTGGGGTGGCTTTTATCAGTACAAACCCCAGACTAATTCCGATTCACCAAACATTTCCTAAGTACCACTAAATGGTCCAACAACCTTAGATCTTGGTAAATGTCAAACCAGTACGATTTTTGACTTTTCCCATCTAAGCTCCCTTACTAAAATGTTGGAAACAGTCTTACAATTTTAGCCATTTCAACCAATTAGCGGTCGAGCTGCTGTTAGGCTTGGGTAAACAGAACAGTCTGTCAATCGACAATGACAGTTTTCACTCATTTGTTCAATGTTTCGACCAATTAATGTGCCTTATCTCAATTTTGTGTAATACGTGAACTTCAACGTGAGAATGTGTAAAGACTTCAACGGACATAAAATTATAAAGTAAACCTACTTTATCCGCCGACGCTCATATATCCTTTGGTTATTGGCCACCTTCGATCAGTTAAAAACGACGCAGCAACGTATTGACTGATTTTATAGGTCCCGGCCTTAACAGCTGTGCGCACTGAAAATGTATCATTCGAACAAGTGAAAGAAATTAACCTAAATTTGTCAGTTAAGTACAGATGTCAAAAACATCTGATTAATATTCCTTCAGTGTTTTTAGTACGTCGCACCTCTTTTGCAAAGGATACTGCACGCGGAGTTTTTTCTTTAATTTTAGTAGGTATGTATTTTTTCAGCAACAAGACTCTTGAAAGATTTTTTTTTGTTTTAACATTTTCACGTTTTCGGAATAAAAGAAAATACCAATTAGTCAAAGTAAAAAATATTTTCTTGGCAAAAATGTATTGTTTTAACCTTTTTATCACTAACATATATATATACATATATATACTTATCTATATATATAAAATATTTATTAAGCAACTGTATAAAGCCAAATTTGTATAATTGGTTTTATTTGTCAAGGACTGTGTTAGTTTTGATTGCAATGATACATTCCTCATAACAGGACTTCAGAACTGTACACAGCAAGCCCTTGCCACCTTGCCCAAACTTAAAGATCCTCTCGAATTTCACCATTGTCAGACATCAAAGTAAGGGAACCATCATCACTTATATCAGTCAATTGATAGTTTTTTTTTTTTTTTTTTTTTTTTTTTTTTTTTTTTTTTACATTTTATTTTATTTCAAAAACGTTATAATTTCTCTTTTTACTTCAGGGATATCCATGTTATGCGTTGAGGGGCAAATGTCTACGTATTTTTTTTTAAATAATATCAATAACGACGAAATGAACCTTAGCGTGACCGTGTTTTCCAGTTTCAGATGTCAACATTTCGGCAATTTTGTGAGGGCGACTATTTAGCATTACAAACCCGTTTTTGCTTAAGGCAGAAGACTGCATAGAATATGTCTAAGAAGCGCCGGATTCTCCAGTCTCAAAATGTTGTTCGCCCGTTTCTGCCATTTTTGTGGCTTCTCCAATATTCAATATACAATCAGAATCGCCGTATTAACTTAAAAGTTCCTCGTCATAGATGCATAGACGCAACGTACGGAAGACATTCGATTGTGTGCTGCTTGTGTTTCTTTTTATAGGCAACTGGACACAAGGAGTAGGCATCATAGCAGTTATGGTGTTTAATTGATGGATAAAGCCGCCAAATTTGTGCAATTGATGCAAATTATCAGCAGATGTGAATTTATTCACAATTATACTCCAGAAAAGATTTTATTGTCTGAATATCACTGCAGCGCCCCCCAAAAACAGCGCTTGTCATAAAAGGCGATTAAGGGGAGAAATTACATCTAGACAATTTGACCATTCAAGTGAGTCTAGCGATACTTTTCATATCTTGAAACTGTCCCGCAAGTGTGCATGCCAATCTGTGAGTTGACACGACTAGAGATCACCGGTGTCGTAAAAGGAACATCAAAATAATAATCAATACCTGGAGTATGCACGTGTCGAAATCGGAAAAGAAACATATGTAGGCCGACCTTAAAACTCTTGGACATATGCAACACCACTAGCATTTGATTGGTATCAGTTATGAAGTTTTTTTTTTTTTTTTTTTTTTATAATTTGCTTACGCTAAAGGGATTTTTTCTGTTGTTACAGTACCCTTATAGTGCGTAACACAGCGTAAGCATTTGTGTTTAACGGCAAGCAGCACTATCGCATTTCATTATTCATTTCGTCATCAATTCATGAGGTCGATGTCATCGTCATTGTGGAGACATGGTTGAATCCACACTTTCACTCATCAGAATTTTTCGATACTTCTTACCAAATCTTCCGGAAAGACCGACCCCTATCAACAGGTATGGAGCGAGGTGGAGGTGTGCTGATTGCTGTTAGCTCGAAGTTCACCAGCAAACAATGCAAACTATCAAACGACTCAGATGACATCGATCAGATTTGTGTCTGCGTTAGTTATAAAGGTTTTTGTTCTAAAGATATTTACTTTATTGTAAGCTATATAAGACCACGTAGTCCAACAGAATTATATTCTGTTCACATTTCAAATATTATTTCTATAGTCAAAGAACTGACAACTGAACAGTATCCTTGTATACTAGGCGACTTCAATCTTGGTGAGATCGACTGGTGTTTCATAGAAAGCGAACAAAAGTTAGTTCCATTTAACGTAAATAGTGAAATCGAAAGTTTAGTTGTCGATTCATTAGCTGCTCTTGCACTCTTTCAAATTAATAACATAAACAACTATCTGGGCAGAATTCTTGATCTTGTTTTTATTAATAATGATTTAAAACATCATATAGAAATTGTTCAATTCCCATTGTTAAAAAATTCTGTTCACCATACTGCAATTGAGGTAAATCTTGAATTTTATGAGTATGCAAATATTTCACCTATTGAAAAAAAAAAAAAAATTTAACTTTGAGAAGGCCGACTTCATTGCATTAAATAACTTTTATAATACATTTGATTGGGTAAATATATTTCAAAATGGTTCACTTACAGATATGTACACAAGGTTTAAAAGTATTCTTTTCGAAGGTATAGAACTATTCGTCCCAACTTCTAAAAATAAGAGAACATTTAAGCTACCATGGCATAATAGCAGAATAAAAAATTTGGAAAATGCCAAAAACAAAGCCTTTAAGCGTTTTAAATCTACGGGTCTAAATGAAGATAAAATTCGGTTCCTTCAACTCAGAAGAGAATATGATTTTCTTAATTGCTTTTTATATAAGCAGTATATAAGTACAACTGAGTCAAACATAAAGGCAAATAGCAAATCTTTCTGGATTTTTATTAATTCGAAGCGCATTAATGTGTCACAGTTCCCACAGTCAATGGAATATGAAGATGAAAAATCTAATGATTTACAGTCTTCTTGTCATCTTTTCGCCCAATTTTTTAAATCATCATATAATACAGACTCAATCGGAGATCTAAGATCAATGTATTCAAATTTTGAACCTAATATTAATTTTATGCTTCCGCAGTTATCTGCAGATGAAGTTTTAGATGCCTTATGTAAAATAGATGTTTCTAAAAAAGCAGGCTATGATACAATTCCGCCCCTTCTCTTATCAAGATGTTCCTCATCTATTTGTTTTCCTCTCACTTTCCTCTATAATAAATCTCTCTGGTCAGGAGAGTTTCTAGATGAATGGAAAGTATCATTTATTAATCCTATATATAAAAGTGGGTCGAAGCAGTTAATCAAAAATTATAGACCCATTTCGAAGATTTCGGCTATACCAAAACTTTTGGAAAAAATCATAACTGATAAGTTCTACTACTCTGTGAAACAACTTTTATCACCGGGACAACACGGCTTCATAAAAGGTCGCTCAACGGCTACAAATCTCTGTATTTTCACTAATTTTTGCTTGAATGAAATGGAAAAGGGATACCAAGTTGATGTACTCTACACAGATTTTATTAAAGCATTTGACCGAGTCCATCACGGTTTACTACTTCATAAGCTGAAGATGCTAGGTTGTGATAGTCGTTTTCTTATATGGCTAGAGTCATACCTATCTAATAGAAGACAAATTGTCGATATAGGTGGGCTTTACTCTATACCAATTAAAGTTGACTCAGGTCTTCCTCAAGGAAGTCATCTAGGTCCATTGCTCTTCCTTCTTTTTATAAATGATTTGCCATTGATCTTTCATAAGTTGATTTGTCTAATGTTTGCTGACGATGTTAAAATCTTATATTCTATCCGATCGATAATTGATTGTTCCATTTTTCAATTGGAGATAGATCTTTTTCTAGGCTGGTGTAAGTATAATCACCTAGAATTGAATTTTTCTAAATGTAAGATTCTTAGTGCAACTAGATCACTGAACGCTATCAATTAGTCTTATAAATTCAATCAAGACCCACTATTAAGAGTTAAACTGGTGAAGGATCTTGGTGTGCTTGTGGATTCGAAGTTGGATTTCCGGCAGCATATCGATTTCATTACTTCTAAAGGTAATTCAATGCTTGGTTTTCTAAAACGTAATTCAAAAGACTTCAAAGATGCTTACACACTTAAAACCTTATGCAATTCTTTAGTACTTCCTTATCTTGAATACTGTTCTATAGTTTGGTGCCCATTTTACGCTAATGGGATCCAAAGAATTGAACGAATTCAGAAAAGATTTACAAGATTCGCACTTCGAAATTTAAATTGGACTGGTGATATGCCGAACTATTCTTCAAGATGTGCTTTAATTGATTTAAAAACGCTTGAAGTTAGAAGAAACGCACAAAGTATAATTTTTATTAGAGATATTCTTTCCAATAAAATAGATTCCATCGATTTATTGTGTTTGGTTACGTTCTATGTTCCGGAAAGACTACTTCGAAACAGAAATGTACTATTTTATATACCTATTCATAGAACTAACTACGGTCTAAATGAGCCCATCTCGCGGTCTTTAACAATGTACAACACCGTTTGCAATGAAGTCGACATTGTAACGAATAGAGATACATTTAAACGAGAAGTCTTACAGTTTTTAAGTCTTCGTCTGTAAATTTTCTTGTATGTATGCAAGTAACAGAAAATTGTCATAATTTATGTAAATATATTAAGTATTGTATATAATATAAATTGTTAATGTAGTCAGCAGATTTAATCCATTGATGAAATAAATAAATAAATAAAATAAATAAATAAATCATTGCATGCTTTTGGGTGCTACTTACTATTAGAAAGAATAGAGAGATAGGAATTAGGAAAGAAGTGTTTGGGTGCAGTTGTAGGGTTTTTCTCCACGGGTGGTATCTAAGATGCTTAGGGAGATTACGATTTCATGTATTGGATATAAAGTAATGGACTTGGCCCTCTGCAAAAAAACCTTCCATTCAGTAAGCGAATACACTACTACTGCACCTGTTGCCACCCGCGGCATGCCAATATTTATTAAGATCGAAATGGTGAAACCGACAGGCGCATCAGTGTGAACTAAGTAAAGTAGGAGGCTTACGACCCATTTGTTTCTGATCATAGCTTCGCAGGGAAGGAAGAAGAAAAGATTAATTTGCGAATTTTTAGTCGCAGAGGCATCGTCGCTGCATGACGAATTTTGTGCTAGTCATGGTGAGACCTAGTGGCTCAATGGTTAGTGTGTCGGACTAATAATCGAAAGGTCCACGGTTCAATTTCCGCCGGGGCAGTAACATCTTGAGTTTTTGTCCACTGTCCCACCTCTTCCGAAGGTCTGAAAAACATCCAAGAGTATAAATTCTCATGAGAAGCTTCTCAAATTTGCAGTTCGGATTCGGTGTAAAATTGTAGGTCCTTCCACTTCACAAAGAAAGTGGTTGGAGAAGCTAGGTTTTTAGCCCTCTATGTGCCGTTTATGCCCAATATTTTCTATTTATTTTTTTCATGGTGAGACAGTCCATGTGCAAAGGTCTAAGGGTTACTAAAAACAAAAAACATCTGTGAAATTTACAGCAGTAAGGCAGGTGCTAGGCAACGCTTTCAAATTCCTAGTTACAAATTACCTTGGCGGCGACTTATGGTGCCGTTGAACTTGAACTGGTTCATTAATTGAAATAAAAACTAGCCCTTGTATCGGGATGAATTTGGATGCACTTTCTCTTTGCAAGTCCCTTTTAAACGCCTCGAATCGTGTTTTTTCATTTTCATTTTTAGGGGGAAACTTTGGACAACCTGCTGAATGCGGCTTTCTTTTCACTTGTTACTACTTTAGCTTCATCTGTCTACCACCATGTTTCATTTCCGTGGTAATGGGGTCCTCGCAAGGTTGTTGTATGAAATTCCCCATGTCTTGTGCTCTGCACTCTTCATCCTCAACTTCGTCGATAATAAGATGGTGATAATTTTTCATATTGGCAATAAATGCTCCGCCTTTTCCTTCGTCCAGATACAAGTGTTGGATATAACTATAAGTACGTACTACAAAAGTATGTACAAAATTCCCTTAAGGGTTTGTCCCGAGCTTGCAGACAGCTCCAATCTCACCATATTATGTTGTTTGCTTTTTACGGATAACTGCTTCGTTGGTGTTTCGTTATTTCGACGAAGAAACGCAAGAAATGTAATAAAAGCCCTCGAAACTAGTCAAAAGTAATGTAACCAACCGACAATCACCTATTTCATGAATAATCGAACTTATGTACTTTGTTGCCTGTAGATACCTACATCTATCTTTGTATCTATTCTTGTCCCAACTTTTAAGTAATAGGTATTTCCAGGAAAATAAATTAAAATTTTCATCGCGCAATCTCTGCGGATGCCGACCAAGCAAGTTCAAGGCTACCAGTCCCCCATTAAATATCGGCCATCATCCGCAAGGGAATACCATTAAACAGGAGACTCAGGTAAAAAAATGTATCTAAATGTCAATTGGCACCAAAGAAGCATCCACCACAATTACTCGTCGTCGTGTCGTTTGAACTGTGCGTTCGATATAAACTTGATAAAGACTCGTAAATAAATGTTTTTATTGTGTTTGAAACGGTCCAAGCAAGTGGCAACTCTTGGGGACGACTACGTCCTTGTTTGCGTCCTGTGAATTTGTTAACGATATTTAAATTATTTTTATTTTTCCCCAGCATTAATATTTACTCCGCATTCGAAGTTAATTGGGACTCAAAAAAAAAAAAAGAAAAAAACATAATACCTATATGTAGGTTTGTAAATCGTTGAGAGGGGAGTCCCAACCAACTAACGGCCCATGGGCAATTTTCTTTCGCTGACAGGTGAATAAAAAAGCGTGAACGAGGGCGTACGGATACGCTATTCATGGATAATAAGATTTTTTTTTGCAGAGGGGATTGCTCTTCCTGTAGAACATTTTTGAATGGAAAATGTCGAGTTTTAAATATTCAATTGAAATAAACTGCCAACGGCTGTATTTTAGGTTACATTTTATGGAATTCATTTTGATTTTATTGCATTTAAATTACAATTTATGCATAAGTCCAGGGAAATTAACATAAAAACATGATTTACCTATCCCAGGGGATCGGTATCGGAGGGTGGCTGGGATAAAGTTTAACACGCGTTAACAAGGCGATTAGATGGATTTAAATGTTCCGAATAAAAAATCGCTTTTACGAATTAATGCCTCAATTTGCAAATGGAAATGTGTTTTTTTTAGGTAATAGCTAAAGCAAGACAATAAACATTTCAGTATAACGAAAATATATTGAAAATGGGGGAATTTTAAATTTGTGAGCTTTGGAGGCGTGAGGCTGGGTTGAGAGAATGAATAAAGTGATTCAAATTAATGGGGTGTAGGTAAGCCATCGATTTGTTTGTTATCATAAGGAACGAGGCTTTTGTAGAATTCAACGGAAGAACATTTATTTCGACCGGTTGGATATTTTAATAGAGTCTATCACTTAAGGCCAGTGAAAATAAAGAAAACGATATATTCATACCGCTCCCCGTTGGACGTCTTCCAATCGGCGGTTAGAATGACGCGTCGAAATAGTCTAACCTTACTTACTTAATATGTGGCGCTACAGTCTGCGGTAGACTTGGGCCTCAACCAATACGCCACTCCAGTAAGCACGATCTTTGACTAACTGCCTCCAGTTGCG
This sequence comes from Portevinia maculata, assembly GCA_949715645.1. Taxonomy (NCBI): domain Eukaryota; kingdom Metazoa; phylum Arthropoda; class Insecta; order Diptera; family Syrphidae; genus Portevinia; species Portevinia maculata. Next base: position 77,467,615 of record OX454526.1, on the reverse strand, counting down.
CACTCCAAGTTAGTTGAGGTCCCCTTCCACTTGCGCGCGCCACTCTACTGCGGTGTCCCTCTGGATTGGAATCGAAGACTCTTCGGGCCGGAGCGTTGGTGTCCATTCGCTCTACATGTCCTAGCCATCTTAGTCGACTGATACGTACTTTTTTGACCAGGTCGATGTCGCTGTACAGCTCGTAGAGTTCGCTGTTAAATCTCCTCCTCCTAAGCCCATCAACGCAAACGGGACCAATAATCACTCGAAGAATTTTGCGTTCGAAACGACCAACAAGATCTCGATCCGCTTTTGCTAATCTCCAGCAGGACTGGGATGATGAGGGTCTTATATAGAGTATCCTTAGTTTTTCTTGACAAGGCCTTACTAATCAATTGCCGTGCTATCCTAATGGCCATGGACTATGTTACGTGGAACAGGTGGAGGGGGCGAAGTATCTGCGTCTGTAGCGACAGTCAGGCTGCGCTTAAGGCCTTACTCAAACCCTTAACTACCTGCAAAATAGTACGTGAATGCAAGATATCTCTGAATTCGGTCGGAAGGCTGAATTCACTTAAACTTGTCTGGGTCCCGGGTCATAACGGGATCACGGGAAATGAGATATCCGATGAACTTGCTAGACAAGGCTCAGAGGGGGACTTCTCAGGACCTGAACCAGCGATCTGTCTGCCTGCGTCCTCGGTCAGGCCTTCCATTGACGGTTGGGTTTCCTATGAACGCAATCGCCGTTGGCATGACTCTCCAATGTGCAGACAGACTACTATTTAAGAAAATTGTGCGAAACTCGCAAGCCAACACTATAGGCACAACTTTTCAAAAGTCTGTGCAACTACTTGCATATGCTGACGACATTGACATAATTGGCAGAACACAGCGAGCTGTCACTGGTGCGCTTGCAAGTATTAGCACAGAAGCGGCAAAATTGGGTTTAGTGGTGAATGAGGGCAAAACAAAATATATGCTATCAACAAGAAGGGACACACAACATCGACGAATCGGAGAGAAAGTCACGATAGACAGCTACCCGTATAATTTTAAGGTAGTTAGGGACTTTGTCTACCTTGGCTCCGCTGGGACACTACGTTTTTGCCAAGCACCTTAAGGTGCTAGGCCTAAGCGACACCACCAACTGCGAAGCCTGTGGAGAAAGCGACGACACTGCGGAACATTTCCTCTGTGATTGTCCTGCTTTTGCTTGTATCAGGTGGCAGGTATTTGGTGCGGACATGGTGAGTGCTGTAAACCTAAGCTCCTTATCATTGAAGCTTCTTCTTGTTTTTCTTAGAAAAACGAGTAAATTCCCACAGTAAAATGTGGTGTGTCTGCCTGGTAGTACAATGGACCAGTATTGAGTCTGAGTGCTCCAGTGCAGAAAGTCTCACACACCCCGGCAAAAAAAAAATCAATTGCCGTCTTAGGCCAAAGAAACAGCGGTTGGCAAGTGTAATTCTTCGTTTGATTTCCGCTGTGGTGTCATTATCAGAATAAAAAACGGAGCCAAGGTAGACAAAGTCCCTAACTACCTTAAAATTATACGAGTAGCTGTGTATCGTGACTTTCTCTCCGATTCGTCGATGTTGTGTGTCCCTTCTTGTTGATAGCATATATTTTGTTTTGCCCTCATTCACCACTAAACCCAATTTTGCCGCTTCTGTGCTAATACTTGCAAGCGCACCAGTGACAGCTCGCTGTGTTCTGCCAATTATGTCAATGTCGTCAGCATATGCAAGTAGTTGCACAGACTTTTGAAAAGTTGTGCCTATAGTGTTGGCTTGCGAGTTTCGCACAATTTTCTCAAATATGATGTTGAAGAAGTCACATGACAGCGCATCACCTTGTCTAAATCCTTTTTTGACATCAAAGGTATCGGTGAGATTGTTTCCGACCTTTATGGAGCAGCGGGCGTTCTCTATCGTCATTCTGCACAATCTGACAAGTTTGGCAGGGATGCCAAAACTAGACATGGCTCTGTATAGCTCGTCTCTATAGATGCTGTTATATGCGGCCTTAAAATCAATAAAAAGATGGTGGGTATCGATTTGGACTTCTTGGGTTTTCTCCAGAATCTGCCGTAGTGTGAACATCTGATCGGTCGTGGACTTACCGGGCCTAAAACAATACTGGTAGGGACCAATCAGGTCGTTGACGAATGGTTTCAGGCGTTCACACAGTATAGCAGACATGATTTTATAGGCAGTGTTCAGGAGACTGATGCCTCTATAATTGGTATAGTTTAGAGGGTCTCCTTTCTTAATAGAGCCTCAGGTGTTTGAAAATGTGAGAAGAAATAGTGCCCAGCCAAACCCAAACTATCCAGCGATTTGGCACTATACTTGGGGAAGCTATGGCTGTAGATTATTAGTTTCAGACTTTTTCAAATATCATCGCGTAGCAATAAGAAGAATAAAAAGCTTCAAGACGCGAGGAAGGCTTCACCTCAAAGAACCTCTATCTCAGTGAAAATGGAGCACGACCGGGTCAGTTCAATGCAATTCAATTCTATTTATTGCTAAAGTACAAGTAAGACGAAGTGTCTTTTAAAGTACATTGAGAATTTAAATAAAAGAAAAAAAACACGTAATATGTATATAAAGGGTCTTTCAATAAGAGCGCTACAAAAGTTTTTTTTAAATAAAACAAAAACGGTTTTGAATATCAATGAAATTCTTTATTCCTGTGAAAGTACGTTCGATGCCATTATGTATGGAACTCGATTTCTTTTGCATGGCCACCACGTGCACGCTTGCAGAAGTCCAGACGCTGAACCCAATTTTCGACGGTTTTCAAGCATAAATCGGCCGATACTGCTGCAATTTCACGTTCGATATTCGTACGAATTTCATCAATCGTCACTGGCTTGTTGGCATAGACCATAGACTTGACGTAGCCCCACAGGAAATAGTCTAACGGCGTCAAATCGCACGACCGAGGCGGCCAGGCGACGACTGGACCATTTCGTGAGATAACACGATTTCCAAACTTGGTTGCCAATAAATTGATTGTGGCATTCGTATTTTAATAATTTCAACTCGTTGGCTCGTATATCTTTACATTATGAAATGGCAAACCTTACTGAAGAGAAATGTCAAAAGACCGGCAAGAAATTCGGCGTCGTTTGCTCTCCCTGTCGCTCTACTTTTGTAGCGTCCCTGTTGAAAAACCGCTATACTAAGAAGTTCAGGTTAAAATAAAAAAAAACATAGGGGCGGGCTACAGTCCGCTTGGGCGAACTGTTGGATACCCTATTCTTATTCCTATATCTCATAAGTGGGCGTGACAAAAATTTAAAGGATTTTATCGAAAAAACTAAGCTTTTGTAAATAAAAACGCTCCCTAGCTCAAACTTTGGTTTTTCAATAAAATTGTTTTATTTAATTGTGGGCGTGTCAGTAGGCGGATTTAAAAAAAATTTAAGTATGAGCATAAAGGGCACCTAGAGAGTATATACTATAAATTTCAGCTCCCTAGCTCAAACTTTGGACTTTCAAAAATAAAAAAAAAATAATTGTGGGCGTGTCAGTGGGCGGATTTTGAAAATATTTACACATGAGCATAAAGGGCCCCTAGAGAGTATATATTAAAAATTTCAGCTCCCTAGCTCAAATTTTGGTTTTTCAAAAAAAAATATTTTATTTAATTGTGGGCGTGTCAGTGGGCGGATTTTGAAAATTTTATGTCCCAAGCAGTTTTATGGGCCAAAGATTATATATAAAAAATTTCAGCTTTCTAGCTCAAAATTCAATTTTTCCCAAAATTTGTTTTATTTAATTCTGGGCGTGTCAGTGGGCGGATTTTGAAAATTTTATGTCCCAATCAGTTTTATGGGCCATAGATCATATATAAAAAATTTCAGCTCTCTAGCTCAAAATTCGATTTTTTCCAAAATTTTGTTTTTTTGAGTTTGTGGGCGTGTCTGTGGGCGGATTTCAAAAATTCTTAAACTTGATTATTTCGGGACCCTAGAGCGTGTATGGTTAAAATTTCAGCTCTCTAGGCCCAGTTTAAAGGGGTAATTTTTGCCGACGGGCGGACATGGCTAGATCGACATTGCTATCGATGCTGATCATAAATATAGTAACTTTTAGGGGTCTACGGGCAATATTAAGGTATGTTACAAACTATGCGTCAAAATTAATATACCCCTAGAATAGGGTATAAAAAATGAATTTTAAATGATAAAACAATTAAAGAATTTTAAATACATATTTGGAGAAGGGGAAGGAGGGACTGGGTTAACAAGAGAAAAGAAAAGAGGAGAAAATTAGGATAGATAAAGAATAGTAGAGTGAGGTAAGCGAGAGAAGAAGAACATGCAGTGATTAAAATTAAGCAAATTGTGCAAATAGAGCTCTTTTAAATTGTTCAGCTCCTATTATCTGTTTTACGGCGACAGGTAGAGAGTTCCAAAGTCTGGCAGTGTGAACTGGAAAGAGGCGCGACGTATTCAAGTAGTTGGAAGGTGACGGTAAAACAAATTGTAATTTTTGTAAAAATAGAGCGGAAAATGGTCACGTATGATCTTGTGCATGAACACTCAACATCTTATTTCCCAAAAATCCTGAAGTGAACAGCCAAGGACGAGTTTGTGATAACTGGATATATGTTCATATCTTCTTATTCCAAAGAAATATCGCACCACATCATTAAAAGCAACAAGTAATTTGTGTTTAGAGCGGGAATCTAATTTGGGATACATAACGATGGCATAGTCAAAGAATGGAACAAATAAGAACTTAACCAACCTTAATTTAGTATCAACGGGTGTGAAACTATAAAATAAATACAGCTTACGTAAACCTGCATAGATACGTGCCACAATATAATTTTCATAGCCAATAAAGAAAACGATTCACATTTGTACCCAAGGTTTGTTACTGTATCTGAAAACTTAAGCATCGTCTGATTAAGATAGACAGGCGGTATCGCTACAGTGTTTTTTGAAATGAGAATCAACTGACTTTCTCTTTGGGTTTAAGATCAGGCCATTATTTTCAGACCATTTCACTATTGAGGAGAGATCAGAATTAAATCTACTCACGAGATCCTTAACCAGTCCAATTGCTTCGTCAGCATAAAGATAAATAGATGCATTGCAGCATGCTTAAGAAATGTCATTAATATATCAACAAAAAAGGATTGGGCCAAGGATTGAACCCTGCGGCACTCCAGCAAGGATACTTTTTGGTCGAGAATATTTTTCGTCAAAAAAACCCTTTGAATACGATTTGAAAGATAGTTTCTTACTAGACACAGAGAGTGATCGCTAAAATCAAAGTAGAGCTTTAATTTCATATACTGATGTCGTCAAGAACTTTGACCAAAGCCCTGGAGCAGCTATGTTGGGCACGCCAACCAGACTGCACAGGCGTCAATAAAATGAAACTATTTAGGTGACAAGAAATTTGCTTGGCAATGATTTTTTCAAAAACCTTAGGCAGGCATGGTAAAATGCTTATGGGACAGAAATCGGAGGACGATAAGGCTCTGAATTTGTTTGGCATAGGGATAATTTTAGCTCTTTTCCAGCACTCAGGGAAAGTAGAAGAAGTAATAAAAAAATTAATTAAATGTGTGACACAACTTATAATATGCGGAAGTAACATTTTAACGAAGCGCAGATGTAGTCCATCCTCACCAATTGTTTTGTGTTGCAGTGAATTTACTTTACGATAACTTTACGAAAATAAAAAAACTCGGACTTTCGTTATAAATTATTTATTTCTTAATATAAGTGCTTCGTGTGAAGTACAATTCGAACAGTTTCCTTTACTTGACCTTTACTCTACTTTTATATACGATATGACATTTAGTGACGACTTCGATAACTTTTCAATTGACATTTGACCTGATAACTCGACAGCGTTTACATAAGGACGTTTAGCAACAATTGAGTGGAATAAGAATTTATTTACAATAATGACTTATATCTAAACACACATCGACTTCCGTGACAACTTCAAAATCCAAACGAAGAATTGAACCAAAAAAGAGATTAACATTCGAAACAAAAGAGGAGTTGCTACTTGGATTGGAATAAAAGGCCCAATTAAGTTCATCAACATCGGGTAAATTAGTTGATATATTATTTTTTCCTAGTCCGATAAAGCGTAAATTGCTCGAGAGCCTTTTTGAAGGTTGGTCGGCACTCAGTTTGGATAGAAAATATCTTTTATTTGCCATTCTGGTGACCGATGAGGGGTAATTTCTGGCTCTACAATGTGCTTCCATTTGGAATACAGTTGCCGACGAGATTTTATAGCACAGTGTACTTCAGAAGTAAACCATGGGCATTTTTTATTGCGCACTAGTACAGTTTTAATGGGAACATACATTTCAAACAGATCATTTATTATTGTCTGAACAAGTTGTACCTTTCCATTAACATCCGGAACAAAGTAGCAAGAATTCCACGGACGTAGACTTTCATCATATTGAAGGATGTTGTTATTTATTGATGCGAAATCCCGAAATTGAAAAGATTGCTGCAACGAAGCGCAAGAGAAGTCGATATTATAAGTGCAGAAAAGAAGATCATGATCGGATGCACTCTCTAGAGATAGATAGATAGTCTTGAAGGAAAACATAAGAACGGTCGGAGACAACTACTAAGTCAAGACGACTCTAGGCAAGGTACTGCCATGTTCAAAAGAGAAATCCTATATACTTTTTTTTTTTTTTTTTTTTTACCCCAACATAGTCTAACCGAGAGTACTAATTATCATTCCTATACAATCGCGAAATATAGGCTGGGTTCAAAACTTCCGGAACAAATGCAACAACACCAGCATTTTATTAGCTCCAGTGATGAAGTGATTCAAAATCGGGGGGCCTGCAAATACCTTTTGAGGTCAAACCAACGAACCACATATACGCGGACCAGTAGAGATGCGAAAATGTAGAGCTATGATCAATTTAATCCAGATCATAATCTCGTAGTTAAAGGAAAGAAGAAGATCCATGACATCTAATTACGCTACTTTCCCACCAAAAGACAAGCCGACGTCATAGACAAGAATACAAAATTATTCCCTCTATAACGGTTAGCGAATCGAACGTTCGACTCTATCCAGTCGATCTATCACCATTGGCGAACTTTTTCATTCGACTTCGAAGTCAAATCTACCACAACAAAAAAGTCGAATGCAAAGTGTTAAATGTATATTATCAACAAACAACATTGTGCTAATTCATGCATGTATTTGTGTGGTACCGAGATTCCCTAATTTATTGAAATTTGAGTCGAACGAAAGTTTGATTCAATTCATTTCGAACGATCGATGTATCCCCCTACATTTTAAAATGTTCCTAACGCAGAGTAATAAAGTTATTAGAATATTTAATCTCAAACCGCTCTCTGGCTTTCAAACTTTAGAACAACATTTTTGACAGAGGTTGAGAGACTTTAACTGCTTCTCGGCTCTAAATTTTAAACAACCATCTTCATCCAGTTCTGAAGTAACTTATTTCCAGATTGACATTCAAATGTGTATTTAGCAGATTCGAAGCTGTTGGTTACAGGTTTATTTCGAGGTGTGGAGAATATTTATTATACCTAATTTAATCTGGTTAAGTAAACATAAACTGAATTTATTGGTTACCTACTTCTATTGCCCTTTGTGTTTTCTATTTTCTTTTCATGTCCAATATGGACCGCTTATTTTACATCTTTAACGACACACTATTTTCCATCCCAGTAATAGGAACAAATAAAGTGTAGTTATATGCTTCCTGTCACAACACGTTTCGCTCGTTTCAATCAAAACTTACTTATCCGTATTTGTGTACATACGCATTTGGATTTATTCCATCGTTCGTTTTGTTGTATTCTTTCGTTCTTTTCCCTATTTCTTGGGTATTAAGTAAACAAAATAGTGTCCTTTGTACAGCCAGGATGCCTGCAGATACAGGCAACATAGTAAACCAGTTGAAATTGAAATTCATTGATTTGAAGTTAATGCTCAAGACACAAGGCATTTGAAAGGGGAGCAAAACAGCTAACAATACTAAAAGAACAGGGAGATAGGGACTTCAGCATATAGGTAATAGAAAAAAAAACAATAAAACCAACAAAACAGGAAATTCACCTGTACGTCGTATCCCATGTCATTGGTCGGTGTTCACAATATACCGATCGGTGGCTATACCTGTAAAAGAATGTCATCATGAACGGGATTTCCCTGACATATACCCTTTCCTTTTACGGATAGATTTTGCTTTGCGTTTAATCGTCGCTCCTACACACGCGGAAGGAGCCCGTAGAATTTTAAATGAAAAGTTTAGGAATTCGGCGCTGTTGTGGCGTACGGGTTTGCCTCATTATACCCTATTCTAGGGGTATATTAATTTTGACGCATAGTTTGTAACATACCTTAATATTGCCCGTAGACCCCTAAAAGTTACTATATTTATGATCAGCATCGATAGTAATGTCGATCTAGCCATGTCCGTCCGTCCGTCCGTCCGTCCGTCCGTCGGCAAAAATTAGGCCTTTAAACTGGACCTAGAGAGCTGAAATTTTAACCATATACTCTCTAGGGTCCCGAAATAATCAAGTTTAAGAATTTTTGAAATCCGCCCACAGACACGCCCACAAACTCAAAAAAACAAAATTTTGGAAAAAATCGAATTTTGAGCTAGAGAGCTGAAATTTTTTATATATGATCTATGGCCCATAAAACTGATTGGGACATAAAATTTTCAAAATCCGCCCACTGACACGCCCACAATTAAATAAAACAAATTTTGGGAAAAATTGAATTTTGAGCTAGAAAGCTGAAATTTTTTATATATGATCTTTGGCCCATAAAACTGCTTGGGACATAAAATTTTCAAAATCCGCCCACTGACACGCCCACAATTAAATAAAATATTTTTTTTGAAAAACCAAAATTTGAGCTAGGGAGCTGAAATTTTTAGTATATACTCTCTAGGGGCCCTTTATGCTCATGTGTAAATATTTTCAAAATCCGCCTACTGACACGCCCACAATTTTTTTTTTTTTATTTTTGAAAGTCCAAAGTTTGAGCTAGGGAGCTGAAATTTATAGTATATACTCTCTAGGTGCCCTTTATGCTCATACTTAAATTTTTTTTAAATCCGCCTACTGACACGCCCACAATTAAATAAAACAATTTTATTGAAAAACCAAAGTTTGAGCTAGGGAGCGTTTTTATTTACAAAAGCTTAGTTTTTTCGATAAAACCCTTTAAATTTTTGTCACGCCCACTTATGAGATATAGGAATAAGAATAGGGTATCCAACAGTTCGCCCAAGCGGACTGTAGCCCGCCCCTATGTTTTTATTTTACTTTCAGCTTCCAGATGGTGGATAAATGACAAAGAAGAACGCGATGGTAGAAAGGGAAAGCCAACGGCAATATGGGTCCTCTTGGAATAGGAAACGATTGATATAGATACTGTTGCTGTTCGATTACCCCGTGATTGGGAGGAATCAATACTTTAGCTAAGTTGAACCTTTAGTACCGTTCTCATTAAGGGAGTGTTCCGCTACTGCCTTGAAATAAGAGGATTTCGTGGAAAAATTGTAAGAAGCGTTTGAATTGGGTTGGACCAATAAAAAAATAGTACCCATTTGTGTGCCCCTCATCTATGGATAGTTCGGATCGATTTAAATGGAGACTATGAAGTTTAAAGCTCTTCAAGATGGCGTTGCTTGAAAACGGTGAACGAATGAAAAACGCAATAGTTTGCAAAAATTAAATGAAACATTAGTTACGTTGAGCGGAGACTGAAACTAAATTAGATCTGGCTCTTTTCTCTCTTCCTGACTTACCTCTTGATATACAATATTGAATGTTTTGTGGTCACCATGAAGACAAGAATGGCTATGTAGAAGATTTAGTACCTAAGGCAAGCTTGTCAAATTCGAAGTTTGGATACGCCAAGTCACGGCATCTGGTAAAGTATTCAGTTACCTTCGTGAACTAAGTTTTTACGAATATCTTTTGGAGGTTAGCAAAACAGACACGTCAAAAAAGTGGGATACATTAAGTATCTATTAACCAATTACTAGTGTTATTCCGTAATTCATCATCTGTTACACGGTTTGCCTTTCAGAATTTAATTGGATAAATATTTGCCAAGAGAAATACCGATTAATCTTAATGAATTTGTGATACAATTATCTCGGCTACCAAAAGCCCATTACATGGAACCCACTCTAATTCAAAGAATATTATAATTTAGTCCATCAAATCCATTCAGTAATTACCTACTGTTAATGAGCAAAATCATCTACCTTTTTCTGTACGTAAACGAATTTTTGTATCTCATCGCAGTTCGGTTTTTCAATATTCATTATGTTCAAATCATCTAATTAGGAACAAGAGTGCCTAATGATTAGGAATTTCCCTGCGATAATTCGGAAGGGGTAGGTACCTAATCGGCGGAGAAATAAACATACAGATCAGAGTTTTTCTGTATTCTCCAATCATTTGCGCAGCGTAATTGGATGACAAGAAAAATAAGTTAATGAGTGTACTCAGACACTCGTTAAAGGGCATGCACACCCAGAAATTGAATGGATAGAAGAGGAGATTCAAACTAAAGTAAAACTGCATGCGTTGAGCGGGTTTCAGACGTCTGATTGAGGAAAATAATTCGACAATCTAATGACGAGTGCGGATTTTTCGCCGGAAAATCAACCACAGACTTAAGACTTCAAATGCATGAGTTATTCTTTAAAGACATCATAAGCGGGCATCGAACATCCTTGAAACAAACACTTTATGTCTTGGTGAATGTTTTTAAGGGGAACCATTATCGTATTTGTCCAATGACGACAGAATACCTGTGCTATCTGTTCACTGATCCACTTCAACTTATTCTAAGCATTCATTTGGAAAGAAAAGCTATTCCCAAGTGGGAACAATTCAAATATCTGGGATCTATGATTAAAAGCAAAGCAAACAACTTGTGATGGTGGACAAATTTAGCTGAAAGGAAGGCTATCCCCGCAGTTGTGTGTCCGGCACTTACATATAGGATTAATATGACTGCACAGTGTATAAAAAGTATTAGAGCAAATTATCGCATCTAAAAAGGTGATTTTGGGTTTTTTTTTATTTTATTTAACGTACCTATTGTCAGAGTGACAAGTGTTGAATGTACAAGAAATCTATCTAATAAATTGACAGAAATTGTTGATGGGGAATAACATAAAAGAAAACAAAGGCAACAAAAAAAAACTAATACAATTATTTTATTTAGGTTAGGTTAGGTTAGGTTGTAGTGGCAGTCGGCAGAGGCCGATACACTTAGACCAATGACAGGTCCATTGTGATACCACACGGATCAATCATCCTCCTACTCGTTGAACCAGTTGGAGCTTTTGATAAAGCTTGACAGACTTTTGATGTCGGTGTTAATGAGATCGTTAAGATCATTGTAAAAGAAAGATCCTTAATGGAGTTTACGTCTTTGAGAGAAAGAAGGGCATGTGCAGAGGAGGTGGAGAATTGTCTCCTCCTCCTCCTCGTCCATACAGCTTCTGCAGAAATCATTTGTGTGGACGCCAAGCCTTGTTGCATGCCAGCCTATGAGACAGTGTCCGGTGATCACACCAATTATAGCACCAATGTGAAGTCTGTTCAGAGATATCAAAAACTTCGAGCGTTTCAGATCCAGCTTTGGCCAAATCTGTTTTGTCGCTAGACAAGTGTTGCCACTTGACCACCTAAGGTTAGAATTCTCAATGGTCTGTCTCATAAACATGAGTTTGCATGTAGCAATTGGGATGCCTAATGAACCTTTATCAGGTAGAAGGGGCAGTATGGTTCCTTTTCTGGCGAGTTCATCCGCCCTACAGTTCCCTCGAATGTCTGTATGTCCTGGCACCTAACATAGGTGAATTTTAAAATTCTCTGACATCTCCACTAGAGATAATCGACAGTCACGGACTACTATAGAGTTTCTGGACCCAGAATCAAGCGATTTTAACGCAGCTTGACTATCTGAGAAGATCCAGATGTCCATAACGGATATCACGTTTTTCTTCAGCCTAGACAGGACTTCTTTAATAGCCAAGATTTCCGCCTGGAACACGCTGCAGTGATCAGGGAGTCGAAATGTCAGAAAACACACCACGTCCTACTCCCCTAAAACCGACGATTTGGATTCATCGGTATAAAAGTGGATAGATTTATTTTCGTGGGGGGGGGGGGGGGTGGGCTTCCCAGAATGTTCTGGGAGCGATCTTGACCTTGAAGTTTTTGTCAAGGAGGGTCTGAAGGGTGGTGTAGTCTATGTTACTAGGGAGGATTCTAAATTTTTTCAGAATAGATGCGTGACCGATTTCATTCTCGGACCATTGGAACGTTGTTTTGAGGCGGACAGCCGCACTAGCAGCCACATGCTTACTAAAGATGCCCAGCGTTGTCAAGTGAAACAGAATGCCCATTGCAGCAGAGGGGGTAGTGCGCAGTGCATAACTCATGCAGAGACACGCTGTTCGTTGGACTTTGCTTAGCTTATAGCGATTTATCGCTTTATATAGGGCAGTCCACCAAACAACCGGTCTTATTACCGAGATATATAGCCAGTTGGTAATGCGGGGTTGAAGCCCCGAGTTCTCTGATTGTTTGTGGAATATATAGACTAAGATGATAAAGTTGTCTTGCTACTTTATTAAGGTATTGTTTAAGATAAAGTATATTATTATTCCAACACAGCTTGTTATCTAACACTATGCCAATATTTAAAATTGTCAACACATTCCACCCTGAAACAGTCATTGCTACAAGATTTAAAATTGTTGAATGTTATAAAATTACCATTGAGATTGGTAAATCAAAATTGTGTGCAACTTGGAGAGTGATAATAAATCGGTAAATCATCCCAGATATTACTTTAAATATTAAATACGAGGGCGGGTCAATAAGTCCGTGACTTTTTGAATTTCTGACCTCTTTACTGAAACGGCAACACTGCTTCTGTCAACAGGCATCTGTCAGTTGACTCCTGTCAAAATTTAAACTTGCTGCGTTAGTTAGTTTGTGTTTGACAGCTATTTTTATCAGATTACTCACTAATTTGAGGAGAAAATGGAAAAAAGTGAATTTCGTGTGCTTATTAAGCATTATTTCTTGCGAAAAAAAACCATTACCGAGACCAAGGCTAAGCTTGAAAAATACTATGGGGACTCTGCACCATCGATTTCAATGGTAAAAAAGTGGTTTACTGAATTTCGTTGTGGCCGTACAAGCACTGAAGATGCCGAACGTCCTGGACGCCCAGTTGAGGTCTCTACACCCGAAACAATCGAACAAATTCACGATATGGTGTTGGCCGACCGAAGATTGAAAGTGCGAGAGATTGTGGAAGCCGTAGGGATCTCGCATGGCTCAGTGGTTTCAATTTTGAATGATCACTTGGGCATGAGAAAGCTTTCCGCAAGATGGGTGCCGCGTTTGCTCACAGTCGACCACAAACGCAATCGTGTAACAACTTCACAGGAAGGTTTGGCGTTGTTTAATCGCAATATGGAGGAGTTTTTGCGCCGTTTTGTAACCGTGGACCAAACATGGATCCATCACAACACACCAGAGACCAAACAACAGTCAAAACAGTGGGTTTCTAAGGGTGAATCGGCGCCAAAGAAGGCCAAGGTGGGTTTGTCAGCCAATAAAGTTATGGCGACTGTTTTTTGAGATGCACGCGGGATAATCCACATTGACTACCTTCAAAAGGGAAAAACAATCAATGGGGAATATTATGCCAACTTATTGGACCGATTCAATGACGATTTGAAAAAAAACCGACCTCATTTGGCCAAGAAAAAAGTTCTTTTCCACCAAGACAATGCAAGGGTGCACACATGTGCAGTTGCCATGGCAAAAAACCATGAATTGGGCTATTAAATGCTCCCTCATCCACCCTATTCTCCAGATTTGGCTCCGAGCGACTACTTCTTGTTCCCAAACCTGAAGAAATGGCTTGGTGGAAAAAGATTTGACTCCAATGATGAAGTCATCTCGCAAATAAAGGCCTATTTTGAGGACCTCGACAAATTATTTTTTTTGGAAGGGATAAAAAAATTGAAGAAGCGTTGGACAAAGTTTATTGAGCTCAAGGGAGACTACGTTAAAAATAAAAAAAAGATTTTATCAAAAAATCTGTGTTTTATTCCAAAAGTCACGGACTTATTGATGATATTGACAAGATGTTGTTGTCGCGACGCGTTTCGGAGATTTAAACCAAAAAAATTAAAAAAATAAAAAGTTGTGAAACCAAAAAAAAGGAGAACATAATAAAAGCAAATTTCAACAATAAATTGAATATCTTTTCTTTCTTCAATTACCTTTATCAGTTAGACGGGGAGTATTGTTCCATTTCTGGCGAGTTCTTCAGCCCTACAATTCCCTAGAATATCTCTGTGCTCCGGCACCCAGTATAGGTGAATGTTGAATTGCTCCAACATCTCCACGAGATATGATCGGCAATCTAGGACTACGATGGAGTTTGTGGAGACAGAATCCAGAGATCTTAGCGCAGCTTGGCTATCTGAGAAGATTCGGATGTCCGTAACGGATGTTGCTAAGGAGGATTCTAAATTTTTTTTTAGAATAGACTCGTAGTCGATTTCATTCTCGGACCACTTGAACGTTGTTTTAAGGCGGACGGCCGCACTAGCATCCGCTTGCTTACTAAAGATGGCAAGGGGTGTCAAGTGAAACAGATTATCCATTCCAGCAGAGGAAGTAGTGCGGTTTCATTAAATACCGACAAAAGTAAGCAAACATCAGTTTGAAAAATGTGAAATTCCATCAACGAGAACGAAAGAACCAATTGCAGGTGATTTGGTTTTGCTGTGAAGTGAATACCCATTTAGAAATAATTGCTTTTGAAGTACGTATTTAACGCGGCTCTTCTACCGATACAAAGATTGCTGCTTTATCAATAGAATGTTTTGTCGCTAAGGTTTCACTGAGCGTTGTGAAAATCTTTATAACAGCCACGATTCTATGAGAAATATATTCACGGTTGCTCATAAGAACGATTACAAAAATGATGGCCAGCAGCCATACATTTTTGTTTGCAACACAAATTATTTTATGTATTTGCCGTGGATATTATCGATAGCCAGTATTGCTGGCGATACAATGTTGTTGCTGTTTAACGTGTAAATTCGAGCACTCCTGTGGATAGATTCCTCAAGGAAACGCACATTATTTTCTACGAAAATGTGGGTCCCTTCCGTTTCAAGTTAAACATGAAACTTCACAATGTCCTGGAGTTTGGTCTGTTTCACTAAATATGCATTTTATTTGATAGCCCAGGATGTTTTTTAACTTATTTAAAGAATATCAATTTATTCGCGCTGCTGCATCTTGGAGTCCTTGTTTGGCTTAAGGACAAAACACCTTCACCGAAAAAAAAACGCCTTTAAAATTCATTCTTAAATGAACTTTGCATTGCCCTCCTGATAATCAAAGTCAACGTTACTATTGCCATAAACGTTACCCAAATATATGTCCCTCCCATTTATTCTGTCAAATCCCTACTGATTCCAACAGCACTCTATCTATACATATATTTATATACTTATATGTACGCCTCTCTATCGCCTTCGATTGACTTCCATATTCTTGTTCCCTTACAAATTCGGCATTAATGGAACTCACAAGCAAGTTAAAAGTCACATTGATACCTTACAGCTGCTTCCTCCTGTTCTTATTTTTCGTTTAATTCCACTCAAGGAATACCCGTAGTGGGGCACGCCATCCCCCTGGGTGGTCACGTAAATAAATAATCTGTTTAAGCGGTTTAAACGTTTGGAAGTAGCTCTGGCATTGATTGATGATGTGGAACTCTTTGCGATACGTATTTGCTTCGCACTCGCACCTTGGTCATGCCATTCGACGAGTTTCACTTTCTCAAAATGGACTGACATTTTTAAACTTGAATTTCTCCTTCTAGGAATGTTCCGCAAAATTCATTGCTAAATCGAGGCGGCAGCGGATAGGAGGAATTCAAACTCGAAAACTTTTTTGATTAGATTTCGAAATCGTTTTTGAAAAGTTCTAATTAACTATGTTTGCTGGGCGGGGGGGGGGGGGGGGAGGAAATTAATAAATTTCCTGCTTAGATGACAGATCATCCGGAATTATAAAACCACTGACAAACAGTGTCAACCTTAATCGTCGACTACCGAGACACCGTTCCCAACGTTCGCGTGTCGTATCGACGAAGAAACCATTTAAATTTGACCTCAATAACCTCGCCATGGCTTTGAGTGTATAATCATCAAAAAGGAACCATCAAAGAAAGAAAACTGAAACTGGGAAGGGGCAAAGTAAAAAAAAAAAACTTTCACAGAAGTTCGAATTAAATCTCATCTCAATAACAAGGCAAAGGAATCGTGTTGTTTGGGTAAAGGTAGTAAAAGAAATCGTTATGTATTGTCTTCTCCTCTCCTACGCATTCGATGTCGTCGTCATCGCTTACAAAACAGAAAAAGAAACTGAAAAAAAGACGATAGGAATACCTTGTGGAATCCAAAAAAGTTGAATTATTATGAACGATTTAGTTGGACTTTGGTTAAGTTTACTCCGAGATGCTTGAATCCGATTAAGCGCGGCCCGTTACGCTGATGGGGTGGTGTGTAATTTTGTTGACAATGATTTAGGCGTGCAAACTTCGAAGTCAAGAAGGAATTTGAGGTGACAAACGCGGGGTGAAGGTAATTTATATTTCCTTTCATTCAAGAGTTGTGCTATTGTTGGTGCGAGGGGGTTATTTGAAAGGAGGCGATGATGAGGCGCATTTAATTGGCTTATGGAGTATAACAACTGAATTCAATGGGTCCTATATATGCTTCAACATTTTTGCAAGGCTACTCAAGTTCTAACCGGATTAAGTGAATCCAAATGTACTACAGAACCGCTCATGCAAGTTATCTTGATGGGTTAGATGGGTTTTGACTCAGGTGAATGATAGACAAATCTGATTAACCCGATAAGTGGTTGTGCTAAGTGGGGTTCAGTGAAATTAAAGGAAAAATACTTTTGATTAAGGCCACCTCAAGGTTTGGGATTTCGAAACTCCAATCGAATGTAAATTTAAGATGAATTCTGCCATGGGAAATATTTAAAAAAAAATTTAATGCAATTAGCGCTAGAAATGGGGCAGTTGGTACACACACGGGCAAGCACACTTAGCAACGGCGAAAACATTTTTGTCTATTGAAAATCTTCTCTGTATTATATATAAATGACTCCTTGTTTGTGTGTCCTTAATAGAACCGTTCGACGGATTTTGATGCAATTTTTGAGTGTGTTCTTTATGGTGTCTGGATTAATCTAAGCAAAGTTAGGTTTATTTACGACTGAGAATGGAGTTAGGAATTAACGAAATGTGGCAAAGAACACTTTAAGTGATAATTGAGAAAATTCTTTTCAAGAAAGCAATTAAAAAAAATGAATATTGTCAAAAAAATGAACAATTTCAAGAAAATCAAAAAAGTAAATCGATATAGGCGCCTGCCAGACAACTAGCACCTACCCTTAGCGGAGCAACGAAGTTACGTGAGCGGGATTAACCATGAGGCGAAAAAATTTCAATAAATAAACCCAAACACTGTTTGATTCCAAAAAGTAAGCTGACATAGGAGCCTGCCAGATAACGGAAAAACGGTCGGCGGGTTCTGCTGTAAGTTTATAAAAACTCTATTCCAGATAGCTAGTTTGTCTGCGTTTTTTTTTAAATTTTACACGCTAGAAATGGGGCAGTAAAGGGATTTTTTTTAGTACCTTTATCATGTATCGGCTACACAGCGCGGGCGTTAGGAAAATAAGGATTAGAAGAAAATGAGAGTTGCCGATGCACGTTGGTTGTAAATGTTTGTAGGTTATAATGTAAGGGAAATATAGAGCGTGGAAGAGTATTCCACATTCGTTTTGTACGGCAGAGGTAATCTATACATAGAATTTGTTAAGTGTTTGAAACCATATTGAAGCCCTGTTTGTGTTTCATATGTGTACTTCCTGACTCGTGAAGAGTCTCTGCCTGAGACACTACATTCTTCCATCCTCCGCGATCCCGGTTGGAATTTCCGAGATAGGTGAACTCACTTACTACCTCGAAGTTGCTACCATCAACACTGACGTTTTGTCCTATTCGGTGTATTGATGATTGTTTGTTTGTTAAAAGCAAGTACATAGCAAGTTTTGTTATCATTGCCTTCAAGGCCAACCAGTTTTGCCTGTTCTTCAGTAGCCATAAAAGCCTCTAACACGGGGCGCTCTTTTAAAATAAATATACATATTATGTAATTTTTTTATTTATCCATCCCTTTTCTGTTGATGACACTTTAGTTACGCATTTCTCCTGTGTTGTAGATATGTTTATACTTTCCCAAAAGTAGACGCGCACCAGTGTTTATACCCTATTCTAAGGGTATATTAATTTTGACGCATAGTTTGTAATATACCTTAATATTGTGCGTAGACCCCTAAAAGTTACTATATTTATGATCAGCATCGATAGCAATGTCGATCTAGCCATGTCCGCCCGTCGGCAAAAATTACCCCTTTAAACTGGGCCTAGAGAGCTGAAATTTTAACCATACACGCTCTAGGGTCCCGAAATAATCAAGTTTACGAATTTTTGAAATCCGCCCACAGACACGCCCACAAACTCAAAAAAACAAAATTTTGCAAAAAATCGAATTTTGAGCTAGAAAGCTGAAATTTTTTATATATGCTCGGGATACAAAATTTTCAAAATCCTCCCACTGACACGCCCACAAATAAATAAAATAATTTTTGTATACCCTATTCTAAGGGTATATTAATTTTTGAAAATCCAAAGTTTCAGCTAGGGAGCTGAAATTTATAGTATATACTCTCTATGGGCCCTTTATGCTCATGTGTAAATATTTTCAAAATCCGCCCACTGACACGCCCACAATTAATTTTTTTTTTTTTTGAAAATTCAAAGACACGCTAGGGAGCTGAAATTTATAATATATACTCTCTAGGGGCCCTTTATTCTCATGTGTTAATTTTTTTTAAATCCGCCTACTGACACGCCCACAATTAAATAAAACAATTTTATTGAAACACAAAAGTTTGAGCTAGGGAGCGTTTTTTTTTTGATAAAATCCTTTAAATGTTATATAACAAAATATGTAGAGCGTTCTTAACAATTCAACCATACTTAGACTTTTGTCACGCCCACTTATGAGGGATAGGAATAAGAATAGGGTATCCAACAGTTCACCCAAACGGACTGTAGCCCGTCCCTATGTTTTATTAAGCTCCTATTACAGTTTTCAACACATTGCCTCTCTGTCGTTGATATGTGTAATGTGTCCAGTAATGCATATTTTGCTTGTTGACGACGCTGTTTAACCAAAAATGAGCTTCATCGCTGAAGATGATGTTGCGATGAAATTCTTCATTTTCTTCCATCTTGTCCAGATCAAAATTCAATAACGTACGTCGTTTCATATGATCGACTGGCTTTAGTTCTTGAGTCAGCTTGATCTTGTATGGGTGTAGGCCAAGATCCTTACGCAAAACTCGCCATAATGTGGTCTGGGAGAGACCCAATTCTTGAGAACGCGGTGAAATTGATGATTTGGCTGGTGTGCGACGGACGCCTCTACGGCAGCAATATTCTCACACCTCGGGCAAAACGTAGTCTCGCTGGCACGGCAACATCGGGTAGCGAGTATCTTGACTTAAATTTTTTCACTTGACAATGAATTGCTTATCTACTGGGACGAGAATCACGGCCAAAAATTGCCGTTAACGCGCTGTTAGTTGCGACCACCGACTTGGAATTTCTGTAGTAAATTTTAATTATTTCTAAATGTTGTTCCTTTGTGTACTTCACCACGATGAACATGTTCGCAAATCGGTTTAAGGGTGCGTTCACACTGATAGTTTTAAGTTGTCAAGTCGCTAATGAAAGAACATTTACTACAAACACTGAAGCAAGATGAATCAAATGTTTTTGACATCTGTTTACTTCACTGACGAAATACTCGTAAGGTTGATTTCTTTCAGTTGCTTGAAGTTGGGAAGTTTTCAGTGAACAGCTGATATTCACATGAACTATTCATCCAAATGCTACGGACTCGTAAGTGACTTGGAAATTGAATGTGATATTTTAGTTTAATGTTCAGCAAAGTGACAAGTCTGCTATTTGCCGGAAAGGAGTGAATACCTATAAGTGTTTGGCTATTTGCTCCTTTTTTGTATAAGTATCTTTGTAGTTCATTTCTTCGCATTTTCCCACAGCAATGTGCGAGTAGAAATGGTCTATCAAGGACCACTTACTAACTCTCCAACCTATATAAGTGGCGAAGCAAGTTAGAATATCTATAGCCCTCCTATACCTACATTTCTCTTGACAGATGCCAGTTTTGTTTTGTTGACTTTGCCCTCATCTTAAAATAACCTATTACATTTTCCGTGATATGAAAAATCGGCGAATAAGTAATGAATAACTTTATCTCGATCTAATCAATTTAAATCCAGAAAAGAAGATCTATATCTTTTATTTGTAGGAGGGAAATAAAAGCAATCAATATGACCTTTAATACTGATGAATAGGCCGATAACAAATCGAATCTTTCGAAATGAAATCCCATTTTTCCATAAGGGACATTAATATATTTTTCTAAATTTCGAATTGCTCATATTTATCATTATCCACAATCAATCATGACGTGCTTCGTTTTATATTGAATTTTTTATTAAATACACTCCCAAAGGAATAACTCGAACGATATATCTTATTGAATTAGCATCTCTAAGTATTTTCACATCTTTGAATATCGAATGTACGAGAGTAAGAATATCTATCTATCATTTTTCTAATACACCAAAGTGAGCAAGAGAAAGACGAAGTAGTATAAAATATTCGAAAACAATAATTCTTGTGCATATCCAAACGAAAGTGAATGATATTAAAGTGCTCCGGGCTGCAAGGGGATCGGCGCAACACATATAAATGAAGAATTATGTAAATTCTTACAGGTGACTTCTAAAACCCAACGGGAATGATGGAATTTTTGTTTATTTAATAAAAAAAACATTGATTTTTTTATAAATTGATATTGAATTTCAACTTTTTGAATAAATACTTTCAAAACTGGATTCAAAGTAAATGAAGTTCGTAATAAGCGATTAGGGGAAATGATTTGTGGGTTTACTTAAAAGGAAAGATACGTAAATATGTACATATAAAGTGAATTGTGTAAATTTGAACAATTTGCTTTCAACATTATCAGTATTTCATTTGATTTAATTTATTAGTTCACTGCGAGCCTTGAGAATTGAGATAGATTGAATTCCTCTTGAAAATTTACAATGTAGGTAGATTTATATTGCATTCAATGATATAGACAAAAAAACACCAAAGAAACCTTAGCTCAAAACTTTAAGTGTAAATATTTTATACAGTGGTAAACTGAAAATAATAATTAACTAATTAAAATTAAAACAAAAAAGCAGGTTTCTGAATATGGGATTTTAAAGCGCGGACAAATTCATTTCAATTGGGCCCCTTTTTGAATTTGAGAAGGTAATTTATTCCAAAGACGTTCAACGAGACTATAATGCTTCATCACCAAATGAAAAGATGGTTGTTTGATTATAGGTTAATTTAAAAAGGAACTTGCATATTTTAATAATGAAATAAGAGGAACACCAAAAATACATTGCATCTTATTGAACATGTACAAGTACATGTGGGTGGCAATGGTCATTATGTTGGATTCTGACATGTGTAACGTATAATTTACGTCATCCATTAATGGAGGGAAACTGAGAATACCTGGTTTCTTTCTGGTAGTAAAATGGAAAAAAGAACGTGCTGGCATGTTCAAACCTTCTTAAATAGTTTACGAGTTAAAGGCTACGTGTGATTTTTTTTTGATAATTGCGTTTATTCTACTACTAAAAAGTCCATCATACGTGTTAATTGGAGCCATACGTAATTTGATCGATGTCGGTGTTGCAGCTTTTGTAAATCCATAGAAATCAAACTCAGTAAAAGCAAGTCAAACGCAAATTGAATAATTAAAGCCCAGCCTAAACTATTAGACATAGAAACTTGAAATTCAGCATGGTGATTACTTATATGCTCAAGACGCGAACCAAGATAAGGTTTTCACAAATTCGTCCCCTAAAGGGAGAAAAAGGGGGTGCAAACTTTTTGTTTTTGACTTTACTTCTTTCAACATGGTCTTTCAACAATCGTTACCACTGCCAAACAGCACGAAGTGGTTTTAAACAAATGTTCTCGCGAGTATCTTAATCCATCACAAGTAGAGTATTACAAGGAAGTCGGGCTCCACATATATGGCCTAACTCAGTGTGCGTACAGGTAGGTTTAATCCCGTTTGAAAAAGTATCGTTGGATTACTTCTAACTCCTCTAAGTATTTATATATGCCTCATCTACAAGAAAGGCGATTTTATATCTTGCAAAAACTATCGAGTAATATCCCTGCTTTATGTCGCATGCAAGATCTGTTCCAACGTACTGTGTGAACTGCTCAAGCCGTTTTGCAACACACTAATTTTACCAATGTGGCTCCCGGCCCGACAGATCGACAATAGACCAAACTTTTACACTGAGGCAAATTCGTTTCATCGATTTTAGTGGACCATATGTTGGCATTCATCGTCAGGAGCTCTACATGGCGTTGGCCGAATTTGGGCTCACGGCAAAATTGATCGAGCTTCTAGGTGTTATGTACAGTTTTGAAGCAGCTCTTCCGAATAATTACAAACTTTCACCGGATTTCGTCAAGGAGATACGCTATCATATGACTTCTTCAACTTTGTTGTGGAGAAAATAGTGCGCAGGGC
This sequence comes from Portevinia maculata, assembly GCA_949715645.1. Classification (NCBI taxonomy): domain Eukaryota; kingdom Metazoa; phylum Arthropoda; class Insecta; order Diptera; family Syrphidae; genus Portevinia; species Portevinia maculata. The sequence goes on along the minus strand of OX454526.1, from coordinate 77,444,773 downwards.
AGGTGCCAACATGGAAGGCACTATCTTCAATAGATCCATCTAGCAACTGAATGGACAATAGTGCTCCAGCTAAGAGGATCTCCGAATCCCAGCCCCCAGGTTCGAGAAGACAAGGAAGACCGAACCTCCGTTTCAAGGACCAAGCCATCGCGGATGGCAGAGCGCTCGGTCTGGACAACTGGAAGCAGCGTGAGACTCTTCACGGGTCGGGAGCCCGTAAATATATTAAGTTAAAAATTAAAATAAAAAAAATTAAATTTACGAGGTACGACAACTTAACTCAGCAGACTTTGAAAACGAAAAAACAGTGAGAAGAAAAAAAAAGTCACAAAAAACAAGAAGCCAATTAGTGAAAGAATGGAAAAGTATTCTTCGCGTCACAAGTAACCTTTTTTACGTAAGTGTGCGTATTAGACTTCTAAAAAGACCTATTAGGTTATTTTTATTTTCATAATTAGCGCGCTAAAGGAATACCTTCTTTCTCTCACTGATACAGTCCCCTTATAATGTAACCATAGCGCATTTTCTTTGTTGGTGCAAGCAGCACCGATCAAATGATTCGTTGCCTGTTTTTAGGTGCTACCCACTGCATGTCGGGCTCAGTGGTTACTGTGTCGGACTACTAATCGAAAGGTGCCCGGTTCAATTCCCGCCGGGGCCATGTAACAGTTTTTTTCCACTGCCCCACCTCTTGCGAACGTCTGACAAACATCGAAGAGTATCAATGGTCATGAGAAGCTTCGCAAAAATCTGCCGTTCGGATTCGGCGTAAAATATAATGTAAGTCCCTTCCTCTGCGCACAAGAAAGTGGTTGGAGAAGCTAGGTTTTAGGCACTATATGCGCAGTTAATGCCTAATATTCATTTTTATTACTGCATAATAGAATAGAAAGATAGGAAAGAAGTTTGGTGCGATAGGATTTTTTCTCCACATGTTGCGCCTAAATTGCTTTAGGGAGATCTATTTTGTTGTGTATATTCAATTTAAGAATCATGGCCTTGATTCGAACGCACGACCTGCTAATCCCTTAGTGAATACACTACAATCGCACCTTTGCCAACCGCATTAAGGGAAGGTGGAAGCGGTCTGAAATGCTGCGAATAAAGGTTACATGAGCAAAAAGAAAATGTATAGGTCGTGTGAGAGAACGAATATTTGTATAAGTAGGAGGTTTCAGTATTGTCTGCATTTTTAAGTGGAATAAAATTGGCAGTAAATAATCGGGTTTATTTTAGGTCCATCCTGACCGTCGACGATACCTCTGGTTTCATCTAAAAACATCTTCCGAAATATGTCAACTTTCTAACGGAGACTTCTGACACTGAGCAGCCAGTCTATTAAAAAAAGGAAAAAAAAAGTGAGTGGCACTCGGTGACTGCCGCGGTAAAGCTATTGCATAGAATTTTTTATTCTTTTTCTCTTTAGCTCTTTAAGTTTTTCTTCTCTATAAAACGAAAATAGCTAGGTATAAATAATAGGCATAAATAATTAGATATAAATAGTGTAATTTGTGTAGTGTGTAGTGTGTAGTGTAGTTGAATTTGATCATCGAATTTCGCGCGATGTACATTATTATATAGATATAATATCATATATACTTTCTCTGCGCAGCATTAATGTGTATTACCTATACACAAAAAAGGTGTGAGCCACGCTGCACTCACGGTATAGTTGATGTGTAAACATGTAGGCTCGTCAGCGCTGCATTCATTTAAATTGTGGCCGTGTCAATGGGCGAATTTTAAAAATTTTTACACATGAGCATCAAGGGCCCCTGGAGAGTCTGTATTATAAATTTCAGCTCCCTAGCTCAAACTTTGGTTTTTTTTGTGGGCTAGTCGGTGGGCGAATTTGGAAAATATTTACACATGAGCATCAAGGGCGACTGGAGAGTCTATATTATAAATTTCAGCTCCCTAGCTCAAACTTTGGTTTTTTGTCGTCCGACCTGAAAATCTGACGATGACGGTGACGCTCGATATTTCCAACTAGCCCCTGCAGAGAGCAAAGATGTTTACATATCAAAAAAAAAACAACGACACGCAACTGTTCTTAAAGCTGCGTAGCTATTACATGATAGGGTTAGTTTAGGTTTAGGTGGCTATCGGCAGAAGCCGACACACTTAGACCAATTTAGGTCCATTGTGATACCACGTATGTATTATCTACCTCAACTCTGTAGATAAGACTGGCCAACGACACGTGGTTGTTCTCAAACGGTCCCCCATCTACGTACACAATACACATAGCATACATATTCGCAGCTGCTATATTTGTGAGAAAGTATGGGCTGTTAGGTTTTATTTTCGTTACGGAATTTCCTGATTCGGTCGCCGCGCTCAAAGCCCGTGAAAAACCTATAGCAATAGCTAAAAACTAAAATGACACACCACCTTTGTTACCGTTATTCACAGCTAAGCAAATATTTTGGCAGCTTAATGTTTCCGACTAATTGCCCAAGTTGTTGAATTTCACATTTATATATTTAGTCCGCATGCGAACTTTTAGAGATGCAGTTAAATGGGAGGGTTATGATACTTCTAGTCCACATCATAACCTCGTCGGTAAAGTAGAGGTAGACAGATATACAGCGGTATTAATAAAAAATACTTAATTTGCCTCTAATTCACTAAAATGTGGATTAAAAGTTAATTCACAAAAAATGTATGCCCGTTCAATAGCTTAATTTCGTTAATTAAAACTTTGGTTCAGTTAGTGAAATACACTAATCCATCCATATCCATATCCGAAATAGCATTTGGTTGAAAGATTCACTAAAAAATCCTGTGAGTTATATTTCAACTTAATTACTCCTTAATTTACCGACTTCGCTGAATTAATTAATTGCACATTGAATTCAAAAAAATGTTATTCAAAATATGATTTCCCATTTAACTCATTGATTAAAGATAATTCACCCTTAATTTGAGTTTATTAATGTGGCTGATAATGTTTAACCAATGAATACTATTAAATTTATTGTCACAAATGAGCCACAATTTCTGAATTAATCGAGAATTTCCAATAAGCTTTAAGAGAACGTCTATATCACTTTAATAAAAGTTTGATCGAAATAACCTCCATTGAACAGCATTTTAGGAAATTCGTTGAAAGAGAATATCTAACGTTGTCTATGCATTACTTCTTTTTATAGGAATAGGTTGATTTCCTAGTTACTCGTCAAATAAACACAGAAACATGTCATAATTCTCTTTACAAATTTATTTCATTACACGAAGAAGGTTACCACAATTTTTCCAATATAAAACCTCCTACAAAATTGCACCTATTTTTCCCGGCAACAACACTAGCCAACTCTGAATGCCACCGTATATCAAGATGTAATCGACGATAATGATGATTAAGATAACAATACAAATGATTATGATATTCTGGGCCTCCACTCCCATCACCGGAGCTCCGCGTACAGCCATATAATCGCATAAATTCTATCTTTGTCCTCATATGACTTTCGGGTAAATTATTTAAATTTTCCAGTCACGTTTCAGTCATTGACTCTTTTTGGTATCGCTACGGCTCCTCAATCTCATTTCCATTGTGCCATATATTCTGGTCGCTGCTGGTGGTATTGGTTTTGTTGGCGCAACATATAACCATTGGCTCCGTGCTAAACCTTACCATAATTTAACTACCAACCAAGTCGTGTTTCTTTATCAGCCAAAGACCAACCATAAAGGAATACAGAAAAAGCACATCTTTTCTCTATTCCTCTTTGAAAAGTATTTTTTTTTTGTGTCTTTGTACTTTTTATTCCATTTCTCTTTGCACATGCACACACATCGTGAGTATGGTTAACACTTTCACAAAAGATTCCTAGTCCGTACTCCTACCAACCGGCAAAGCCGAATGATCAGCTGGCATTGTATATAAAAGACTACACTCCGGTTCTTGTGGATGGAGGTTTTGCGTATTTTCGTAGGATATATATTTTGCATTTGTATCGATATGTGTGGTTAAAAAGGTTGGGCCCAGGTGGGGTTCCCTGTGGTACTGTGCATTAAATGCAACTGCAGAAAATAAGTTCAATGAATTTCAATGTGAATGACCTGTCTCGGCAACATCTTTGTTGTTGTTTTTCTTCTCCATTTTAATTTTTGCTTTTGCTTTAGGCCTTTCTTCTACCACCGCATGGTGTCATTGCAGTCGAATGCCGTGTGTTTCTCCAATTGACGGAGTGGAAAGGAAGGCTAACAGAAATGATTTATGAAATGCACTTGATGTCTTAACTTTTTGGCTTTTGACCATAACCACCAGAACGTGTGGGTACATTAGTAACGGAATAATATCCGACCAGTCTATTGGGGTCATTCACTCTTTGAATGGGAAAAAGAAGAACTACAACAAATATTCGCGTTCAATGTAAATGAAAAGATGTTGTTGTCGATACAGTTTTTGGACAATAGACGACAGAGATTTGATAATCCGAGAGCGTCGTAGTTTTGCATAATTAATTGCTAAGGCGTGTGTGTACTTCGAGGAGTTGTTTAACTTATTGTATGCGAAAGGAGAAAGTTTACAAGGAAGCGGCAAAAAGATACATCTGTTTCAAGACCCATTGAAGTCCTAGGTTTGGTACAGATGGGGTTCGAGCGTTACTAAAACTATGCAATTACCCCGTATGAGTTTTGTTTTATAAAAAAATCATTAAATATGCCTCGTTCGCAATGAAATTGATCATGAAAAATACAACAATAAAAACCAACCGCTGCGGATATCCCTAATTCAAAATAGAGCACCTATCATGCGTCCAATTTCTAAGGACCAAAAGCAATATCATTTCTCCGTCCGCTTCGTTATTCTTTTCCATAACAATAAAATAAAAGAACAAAAAAATGGCACTCAAAATGAAACGGTTGCACAAAAAATATCGCTGCATTCATAAAGCTGTAATAAATTGCTCACCCAAAAGTATCACCCAACCCGTGTTGCCGCAGAGTTAAAATACTAAGGATATACACAATGTGCTGAGACAAATAAACTCACGGCCACCGTTAGAGAGGGAATCTATCCACCCGAAAAACGATGTAGAATTTGTTTCGCTTATTTTGTGTGCTGCGCTGAAAGGAATGACTGACCCATACCCAAGAATATTTCATCACAACGAGTACTCGCATCTCTCCAAATGATGGGGAAGTCCTTTTTCCGGCACAACTGCGGTAGAACTAAAAAAAAAAAAAGCAAAAGGCTTTCCCAAAATGGATACATGCGGTTTCTCTATACATGAGTGCGGTTCGGTTAGCACTGAAAGCTGGAATTATGTCTTTGAAAAATAGATTTCAATGTTTGCGAATTCCGCCAAGCGCAACCCAGAAGCACACGATGAAAATGATATACTCATCAGCATGTCCTTCGCCATCAGGGAACTGATATAATATCCGCATTTCGTGATTTCGTTCTTTTTAGTTTTGTTTCATTTAAAATATACTCGTACAACATACAAACAATTATTATTATTTAGTTTTCAAATTTATTTGTTGTCAGATTGAGAACACTGACATGGAATGAAGATGATTGAATTGAAAATTGAAAAGCATAATTGGACATCCGTCTGAGGAAAGAAAATGGGTATATAATATGCATCGTCATTGAAATATGTATAATCAAAAACAACATGAACATGAGCTTCAATTCGATGAGAACCTTAGATAGATGTTATTTTCGGAATGATGACATTTCAATTACGATGAGTACTTGGAACAGATATATGTATGAAAATAGCTATGGATGGATTGGTTAGCAAGTCTCATACTTATCTATCGAGATGATGAGGATAATGATACCTGTCAAGTATATGCACATTTGGGCTTAGAGAGTAGTCTGAGAAGATTAGTGTAATTTGCAAACGCCTTTCCGTTAATATCTAGAACTAGAAATATATATTTTCGGAAGTGGATTTAGGAAATATTGAGGTTAGAAGGTATCATTGGAAAAGGCTTGGACTATTAATAATATCGAGGAGCTGACAATTCTTCACATTAGTATTTGGTATACGTACGTAGTTGACAACTTGTCTAAGACCTAAGCTGTGGATTGTATGAATAAAAAAAAGCATGCGCGCAGAACAGGTTCTCCGTAAAAAAAACAGCGAGCAGGTGCTCGATGAAATACCACGTGCTCAGTTTTCGTATAAACAAAATAAGGCAACAAGTCAGCACCTACTACTTTAAACGGAGGAGGTGCTCTTATTTATTTTCAAAAAACCATCAATCAACCGATTATATCTAGCAATGTACCAAACCGAAAATTTCCCAAACCAAGTTAAACCGAATTGAAATTTAATCTAACCGGCTTGCAAAACATAGCTCGGTTGGAAGCAAAAGCATTTCACCGGAAAGGTTCGGTTTAGTTGAATTCGGTTTGCAAACCGATTTAAGTAACTCGGTTGGAAGCAACATCATTTCTCAACGGAACGGTTTGGCATTTGGTTCGGTTTGCTTCGGGTCGGTTTGTTAGCTGGTAGTGGGTAAGGAATAAGTTTGTATCAGTGTATTGAAATTTATAACTCCGTAAAGCATGGTTATCTACAGTTAAAATGGAAAGTGTTACTATGAAAAAACCTATTTCTTTACCAGAACCTCTTACCAAAATAAGGGCTTGTGGGTTTCCCTTTTAGCGGGCAAACACTGCGCCAAAATACAAAAAGGGTAAAGGACTGATCTGTTTCCCTTGCAAGCACCTTTAAAATAAAGTAAAGTCAAACAGCCCTCGGGCGTAGTGGCTCCGTGGTTAGTGTGTCGGACTACTAATCGAAAGGTCCTCGGTTCAAATCCCGCCGGTACCAATTAACATCTAGAGTTTTTTTCACTGCCCCACCTCTTGCGAACGTCTGACAAACATCTAAGAGTATCAATTGTCATGAGAAGCTTTCAAATTTGCCTTTCGGATTCGGCTTAAAATTGTAGGTCCCTTCCACTTCGCACATGCAAATGGTTGAAGAAGCTAGGTTTTAGGCCCTGTATGGGCCGTTATTGCCTAATATTTATTTTTTAGTTAGTGCAAACGCATGTGCATACATTACATGCATCTACATAATTAAAATATAACATTTTATTCAATGAGGCAAAATAAATATTTATATATTTGCTTCCCGTTCTCAGTCATTGTCCAACCGAGTTCCATAAGCAAACAGATTTGTTCAATCTTATTTCTCGGTTTGTACGAAATCAACTTGGTCCAACTTTTACAGAGCGTCGATGCCAAACCAAAAAGGACGGCTTTTGCCACAAACTGAACCGAACCGAATTATCTTACGGGTCCAGCCAACTCGGTTTGGAAAAAAAAATTAACCGAACAGAACCGAAAAGCTAACTCGGTTTGGAAAAAATCTAAACCGGTTTAACTCGGTTTTTGAGGTGATACATCGCTAATAATATCTTTGCATTGCGTTGCATTTATAATACGAAATAATTTCATTTGTAATATGTCAAATAAAGGAATCCAATAAATGGACTTGGAAAGAGAACAGCAACAGTGATTACTTGTAGAACTGCGGATGCATAATTTACGTTTCGTTTCTCAATTTTCTTAACATGCAAAATTCTCCTCATGTGTTTGGGCATATTGAATCTTCGTGAGCAGCTGGGTTGGTAAGGGCGACATTGTGCAATCAGTATCGCCCATAATTGCTGACCGAAACGGGTACTTTTCTTGCCATTCTTGTTCTCCATTTCGCAGTTCGTCAGTCACTGAAGTGAGTTAAAGCCAATATTTTAAATTTCGTACTTTTGTAGTAATCGCTTGGCAAACATTCTTAGATAGCATGGGCTGATGTACTCCAATATCTTCTTCAATATCACTTCGAAAACCTGGATCTTTTATGCCCCGAAGAAGAATTTTAATTGGCTAACTATGTATTCGTTAATACACCACCTCCTCTTTCCAAACTATTCGACTTTAACTTTGCTAATTCGGTGTTAACCCAGATATAGTTCAAACATGTATAACCAGTTCGTATGCCAAGCTTACGCTCCTTCAATTTAGGTTGAATGGTTGAATGAAACTTTTGCCCCATTATGACTTTCAAATGTTTCCTTTCTCGTTTTAAACCAACCAACTGAGCTAACTCACAAATAAGCGGCAGGTGCTTCGAACACTAGAGCAGGTGCTTTTATTTATTCACACCAAACAACATAGCCGGAACTCGCCTTGAGCAGCTGCCCATCGAATTGATTTTTTTATTGAGGACATACTCAAGTATCTTATTAATACCAAATGAAGCAGTTGCTCCGAAAAGTTTGGAGCAGGTACTCTGTTTTATTTATTTCAGCCTACGTCTCCAAATTGTATCTTGTACTTAAATTAGTTGGGCATGTTAATCGACACACTTTTCAAGCCCTTTAAGAATTATATGACCTTTTCGAGTATGACCCCGTAAAAGCTGCTTTTAATATATATTGATCTAAGACAACATTTTTTGGCAGTCAATCGTTTGGCATGTTCATCACTTTTAGGATATAATCAATTAGCTTCAATGTTTTAACGTAAAGTGGAGATAGTCCAAATTCTATCATAATCAAATATTTTGGGGTACTGGTAGGCAGATGCTAAGTTATTTTGCTACAGAATCTAAGTAGCTTCTACACGATGTCATGTCTTTTACACCCCCAAACTTGTGCTGCGTAAAACAAAATAGACTCGGAGACTGCTTCAAAAACCTTAAATTTACTGCTATGGCTGAATAACTTTTAAGAAAAACACATTTTTAAGTAGTTTTTATCGTCGTATTTGCTTTTATCCGAATTAAAATTTTCGGTTACATACAAGATACTTATAATCGTTCACTGTTTAATTTCTTCGCCATTGTAGAATCATTCTTCGTTAGAGCAGTTCCTCCCACCATCACCATTTTTAAAAATCCTAACCTTGGACTTGTCAATATTTACAATAAGACTCCATAGTTTGCAATAGCCGGGAGAATACGCTAGAATTACTATGTCGTCAGCAAAAAGGACAGTCTCTATTAAGATGCCTGCAAATTCAATGCAACAACTGAGCTCAGCGAGCAGCCTTGCCTCACTGCAGTCTTGGTTTGAAACCATTCTGAGGATACCTAACTATCCCATACTGCCGCCAGGGTATTTTCATATAATTTTTGTTGGACCCTACCAAATTTAAGAGGCATACCCATACCATACAGCTTGTAGAGAAGTGCCTCCCGATCAACTTTTTTTTTCTTTTTTTTTTTATAATTTGGTTACGCTAAAGGGATTTTTTCTTTTGTTACAGTACCCTTATAATGCTTAGAACACAGTGTAAGCTACTTGGTATTAGAAAGAATAGAGAGATAGGAAAGAAATGTTTGGATGCAGTTGTAGGGTTTTTCTCCACGGGTGGTGTCTAAGTTACTTAGGGAGATTACGATTTCATGTATTCGGTATAAAGTAATGGACTTGGCCGGGATTCGAACGCACGACCTTCCATTCCGTAAGCGAATACACTACTACTGCACCATTGCCACCCGCAGTATCGAATGCGACTTTGAAGTCAATGAACAAAGCGTACAATTTTTTTCTTTTTTAGATAAATGAGTATGCTATAGGTTAGGCTAGGTTAGGAGGGTTGCTTTTACAATTGTGTAAGTTTCACCCAGAGGCCAAAAAGGCAAATTGTGAGTACCCTTTTGTACATGATAGGACACGCAGTTAACAAAACCAATTGGATCTGTTTGTGAATCGATTGATATCCGTTAGAGGTATCCCTGCTAGGTCGCCCAAACAGTCAACAAATTGTGCTCCCATGCAGGAGAGAGCCTTCTGGCCATATTCCCGATTATGCAGTGTCCGGTTAATACCCCGCCGAGCACACGGGTAGGATTTCTTTTAAAGGATAGTAGGGACTTAGTTTTCTTTTTGTAAATGACGGCCCACAAATAACAAGTTATGGCACAATTTGAAGTGATGTCCCACATTTCCGTACATAGCCTTGTCGTGACACCGTTAATGAAGCACTTAGCTGTGGCTAAGGCAGGCATTACTTGCACATCAGCCTCGAGTGGGTTCATATCAGAGCCGCATCTGGTCAGCCTATCTGCTGTCTCATTCCCTGCCACACCAACCTGCCCAGGAACCCAGAAGAGTGATGGCAAATTTTACTCTTTGACGCATTTCACGTTTATGAGGTTGGAGTTGATCGCTTTACGAGCCTGACTGTCCGCGCACATGGTTAATTCAATTGCTGGAAGTTTCATCGTTAGGACTGGCTGCGCTGCTTTCTAGATAGTGTAGATTTTAGCTTGAAAAACACTACAGTAGTCTGGCAGTCCGTAGAACTGGTTGATACTATGTCCCGCTGGAAAGACTCCTGCTGCTGTTCACTCTCCGCCCTTGAGCTATCTGTTAAGATGATAATACCTTTGGTGGCCGTTCTGGGTGAGTTCCACTCTATCGAGCGGGTATATAAACTTTGAAGTTCTTTTTAAAGTTATATAACGATTTCACATAATGAGCTAGTGGCATAAACCCCCATAAATTCAAGGTGTCCAGTATGCGAGAGTGTCCGAAGGTGCACGGCTTCCAAATTTCGATATCTATCGATCTGAGAGCACATTAGCCTGTCACGATCTTCTTGAAGAGCTCCAGGGGTTGTAGGTTGAATAGTGTTTCCAGACCCATTTGGGGATTGGATTTTATAGAACCAGTTATCCAAAGACAAGCAATCCTTTATACCTTATTTCAGTTTTCGAGGTAGGATTTGGTGTTTACCGCCTCCCACCAGATGATTGAGCCATAGGTGCTGTAAGGCTGTAAGCCACATTTCTTCCCAAAATCTTTCCTACGGGCGTAAAAGGCATCCTTTTTCATTCTCTCCTCGGTGTTCTGTTTCCAGTTTAGTTTGGAATTGAAGACTACGCCCTGGTACTTAACCTCGTTTGAGAGATTTTAGGCGAAAACCGTTTCAGTTTTGGAATATTCCATATGGGTATCTTGAGTTTCTTAGTAAACTGAATGAGCTTCGTCTTTTTTTGGGGTTGTCCGCAAGTCCGTTGCCATCCGTCCATCTTGCTAGTTCTGATAACGCAGATTCGATGATCTCACTAATAGTGAAAATGAACTTTCCTGTGACAAGTATGAGTATGTAATCTGCGTATGCAACTATCTTTACGCCTTTGCTATACTTCTTAAAACTAAAAAAAATATGGTCCGCAGTTAAATACCCAGACCTGAATCCTGCTGGGAATGGGCTTACCAACTTATTTTCGTCTATCCATGTATTGAGACGTTTTTGCGATACCGTGACAAATATTTTATACGTTGCGTTCAGATACGATATTTCACGATACATACCCGGGTCAACCTTACAACCTTTTTTGTGAATCGAGAAAATTAGATCCTCTTTAAATTGGATCGGTATTGATCCATTTTCCGTTATATTATCAAATAATCTAGTAACCTTGTCCATAAGTTCCACGGTTCCGTATTTATAGAATTCAGTTGGTATTTTGTTAGCTCCTGGAGCCTTTCTATCCTTCATAGCGCTTAGGGCAACAGTGACCTCCAGCTGCGAAATCGGTGCATCCATGTGGATATATTCTCCCCAGCTAAATTGTAAACATAGCCAACCTGTAAGCTAAAACACAAATACCTGTCAACGAAGTTTCCAATCATTCCATTATAAGTTTATTACCGCAACTAATTTAAGTTAGAAATGCCATTTCTTTAAAAAAATCATTCCACCAACCAGCCAACATAATGGCGTCATTACACGTTTATTTAAAATTAATCAATCAATATTTTGATATTGTTAAAAAGGTTGCCTACTTTTTAATTCTAATTCAATTCGAGTCGAACGTTCGATTCGCTAACCGTAATAGAGGGTAAATGCCCAATAAAGCAGAAATGACATAATGATTCAAAATGCCAGCAAACAGTTTCAAACAGAAACTGTGAAAAAAAATTAATCGGCAACCGTAATTAATTGAAATTTCACCTATTGACATACATTCTATGTTTATTCGCAATTTTTCCCCTTTATTGGCATTTTTTCGTTGGAATACAAACACTAAAAAATAAAAAATAAATATGATGTAGCAGAATGTTGCGTATAGAAATGCTTACATCATGAAAATTCGCGCATTTCTTTTTATTTTTCTTTAATTTATGTACTTTGGAGCAATTCCGTTACAAGCCTTTGTGGTTGGTTAGATGATATTAAATTTCTTTGATGTTTTTATTTTTATTTTTTATTTCTCTCTCATGAGGGGCGAATATGATGTTGATGTACAAACCTGGAGTTTGTAAAGGGTCTTTCATTAGCGACTTGACAACTGCAAACTTTCAGTGTGAACGCACCCTTAAACCGATTACCGAACTGTCAGTGTGTTCTGAAGAACACGTAGAAACGACGTTTACAAATAATTGAATTTGACTACCGAAATTCCGAGTCGGTGGTCGCAAATTTAAGAGCGTTAACGGCATTTTTCGGCCGTAATTCTCGTCCCAGTAGACAAGCAATTCATAGTCTAGTGAACAATTTTGGGTCAGAATATTCGCTGCTTGATGTTGCCGTGCCAGTGAGACTACGTTCTGCCCGAAGTGTGGAGAATATTGCTGCCGTAGATGGTAGATGCGTCCGTCGCAAACCAGCCAAATCAGTCAATTTCACGGCGTTCTCAAGAATTGGGCCTCTCCCAGACCACATTATGGCTAATTTTGCGTAAGGATGTTGTCCTACACCCTTACAAGATCAAGCTGACTCAAGAACTAAAAGCTACTTGATCATATGAAGCGACGTACGTTGCGAATTAGGCTCTGGACATGATGGAAGAAAATAAAGAATTTCATCGCAAAATCATCCTCAGCGATGAAGCGCAGTTTTGGTTAACCGGCTTCGTCGATAAGCAAAATATGCGTTACTGGACAGGTGAGAACCCTCATGTACTTCATGGAAAGCACTTCATCCGCAAAAAGTCACTGTTTGGTGCGATTTTCATGCCGGTGGCGTCATTGGGCCGTTTTTTCGTCGATGAAAATGACCGTCACGTTACGGTAAATGGTATTCGCTACAGAGACATGTTGGAACGTTATTTCTTTGAGTAATTGCATGAATTGGACATCAGTGATATGTGCTTCAAACAAGACGGTGCCACAAGCCACACAGTGGGTGCAACATGATTTCACGTCTCTAGACTTGTTTTTATGGGGCTACATTAAATCATTGGTCTGTGCCAACAAGCCGGCGAAGTTAGAGGAGCTCAGAGCCAATATCGAACGAAAAATGGCGGCCGTATCGGCGGAAATATGCGGCCGAGTCATCGAAAATTGGGTTCAACGTATCGATCGCTGCATACGACCCCGTGGTGGTCATATGAACGAAGTCGAATTCCATTCATTAAGGTTTTGGTAGAAATTCAAGCCAGTACATTTTTTGTAGATATCTCAAGTTTGCATTTTATTTAAAAAAGAAGTCCTCAAGTCATTTATGAAAGACCCTTTACAAACCTTACATAAATGCTTTATGCCGCAAATCGCAGTCTACAAGCAGGCGGTAGTCATTCTAATTAATTCGTGTTCTCAAACGTCATGGCAGAGAAGAGGCGAATACGTTAGTGAAAATTCAACCGCATGTCTATTATGTGCGTGCAACTCGAAAGTATTTGTTTTTCTATTTTTCTGCCGATTTTTTATTTCATCTGCACAATTTGTCCGGCGGCAGCTTGATTGCTGTCGAAATGGCAGTGGTGGGGATGAATTCTCCCACAGAGAGACAAACTTACGAACGAACGAGTTTGCAGTTAAATTAAAACTCAATTTGTCGAAAATGACAGATAATTTTTCATAAATTTCAGTAGTAATAAAAATGTCTGATGTACGTGAAAAATTGACTTCTCTACATTATATGGTGTACAGTGGCTTTTCTCCTGTTCTCAATTTGTCTGTGTATTAATGACCTTTCCAAAGTGTGTTCTAGTGTTTCTGTGCGGACGATATTTGCCCAGACCAATTGACTTCGTTGAAGATTAACAATGCAGAGTAAATGAAGACTTATTGGAGATTCCGAATTGGGTGCTTAATGGACTCTCTCTGAATGCAAGCAAATATCAGTGGATTTTGATTTCTTCAAAGATATACAACAATACTTAATTTGTTTATATTGTCTCACACTATTGCCCTACTTTTAATCTGTCACCAACCTGGCGTTAAAAATGCATAGTTCTATTAGTCGCTTAACCCTAGAAAGATAATCATATATTTTATGACGTAAAAGATAATCATACGTCTCCGAGACGTATGCCAATTTGTTAGTGTATTTAATGAAACCCATGAACTTATTAAAAAATATTAATGTTTTATTTATTAATGTGGTTCTATTAAAAGAAATAAATCAATGATTCAGTAAAAACAAATACTAATTTAAACAATAAAAACACAAAACTTAAATTCAATTACAAATCAACAAAAAACATATCGCTCATTAAAAAGAACACCGTCATAACTCAAAAAACATCATTTCTCAGAAAATGAAATTTAAAGTTTGCATAGTTGTATTTCACAATCATCCCAATTTTTATTAACAGTTTATCATTTTATTGGTAGGGCTATTAATTGCGATTACATGGAATGCAATAATGCTATAACTCTACAATTTTGTATGTTTACGAAAAATATATTAACAGCAAGGAGATTCAGTTGTGACGTTATTAGGATTGAGACGCATCTGAAATGTGTCATAAGTCAAAATATGACTTTATTTCAACAATTAAATGATCTGTTTACAGACTATACTCATGACATAATAAAAAATAACCGCTTTGTTTTTATTTATTTTTATTTAAACAAAACAAGGCTTTTTTAGAAAAAGTGGAATAATAGTATGTATTCATCAAAAGAAGGATTTCTGCCTGGTAGTACAATGGACCGTTACACCGAGTCTGAGTGCTCTGGGATTTGGATTTCCTTTTTTTAATTAAAAAAAAAAAAAAAAAAAAAATGTATTCATTTAATTTAATAAATAATAAAAAAAGTAGCTTTTTTATTCAAAATATGGTATGAAAACATGTTAAAGACTTTTATAAAAGTTGTTGTAATACTTTGGAGTTTTTATTTACAAGGTCTAATAGATCTTTTTTTTTCTTTTCTGCAAGTCCTGGCCTGTTGTTAAATGCTTTTTGAAGAGTAACCGCATCGATTTTCTTTTTTTTTATTACCACAACCTCTTGAAAGTCATTCGCATACGAAGTTTTGTAAAAAATTGAATTAGGGTGCTCCCTGTTGGCCTTGACAACCTTCGCATCATGAAGTTTTAATTTAGCCATGTTCATTGGACCCATTTTTGCCGCCAGATCTTTAATGTCATAAAAATCTTCATGACAAAGCTCGTTCACATTAAAAGGCTGTCCCTCTTTCTTGGCTGATTTGATTGCTGAAATAAAGCCATCGGGCGAATAAATCGGCACACTCTTCAGCTGACGCTTCACCTGCCTTTCAATGAGGGAGTGAGCTGAATCACCTTCATTTTGGGTATGCCCTTTTATCAAATATTTGTGAGTTATTTCTTTTATACCCAAAAATCGGCAACACAAGTTTCACACAAGTCTTTTTTTGGCGTGAAAAAGGAGATATCAAAAGATTCGGTGAACACCTTATAAAATATTACATAGCTTCCAAATTCCTCTTTTTTTGCTTAACAATCCGCGACGTAATCCCTGTGTATATCGGCAAGTGAACGACTCCCGTCAATGTATGTCCGGGTTGTATTCGCTCTGGTGTAATGGCTCTCAATTTTGGGGATAGCATTTATATGGTTTCGTATACCGTCTCTAATAGCTGGATCTGGAGTCTTATGCTTTCCATGCTTACCTCTCAAGTCCGGCTCGAGTAAGACATCAACAATCTTATTCCGTTTTTCTTGAACAGTTCGTATTGTCCGATCATTGATGTCTAAAGTGTTTTTGAAAAAAACTTTACAGACTCGGACCTTTTCAACTTCAGATGTAGAAAAATAGAAAGCGTTGTTGTTACTTCTTGGAGCTCGCGTTCCACCTTCACGTATATATCTGTATCTTGGAGCAATGACTGTCATACAGATATTTATATATTCTCTTTGCCGTTCTATGTTACCTAAGGACCGATAATCAGAAAATATTCGCTGCCTGTCATCTTGGCTTAACTTAGAGGAACACTTTATTTCACATTTTTTCCCACAAGCAGCTTTTAATTCTCTTCTATGCCTTACATTTTTATTTTTTGAGAGGTATTCCTCACCTAGGTTTCTCTTTTTTTTAAAAGATTTTTTTTCCAGTTTTCGACATTTTTTCTTCTTTTAATACCTTTTTTGGGAGGACTTACCAATGTTAAAACATCTGCCTGATTTGATGAGGACGCAATTTGTGGCCTTGGATTGGAATAGTGAATAGATAAAGAAGCTCTTGGCTCAGGAGTACTATCCAATGAAGTATCAGTATCAATTTCATCACTTTTGGAGGGCTTATAAGCTTTGTCGTTGAGGATATCTTCGCAGTCTTCAGTTGAAGATCCACTGCTCTCAGATGAAGAAGAATCAGAAGATGAGGAACTAGAGGAGGAGGGTCTTGATTGTGGAGATATGGAGTGGTCAATAAAAGTTAAAGAAGCATTTTGATTTACATTGCATTCTATAAGAAATAAGATCATTAAGAGCAAATCTTGCTGAAAGATGATTTAAATTTACCAGGCTCATTTAAAGGTAATGGAATATTACTAATATCGAATGTTAAAAGTTTGTTCTTATCTAAGAAAAGAGTTTTAAAAAGGGACATTTTAAGATTAGGAATTACATCTAAAATATATCAACATTGCTACCTGGATTATTAAAATCTTCTAGAAATAGTTTTTGATACATTTTTTTATTCGATTGTTGTGCTTTCGCAAGCTCAACGAGTTGCCTTCCACGGGAATGCATTTTAATATATTGCAATATTGTGTACCTTTTTGTGGAAAAAATGGCATAAGTTAAAATAATACTAGAGAATCTATGAAGTACATTATACATTTTTGTTACAACAACGTCATATGGTGACATAGTCCAAAAAATATATTTCTAAATCGTGAATAATTTCCTATCGGAAACGTCACAAAACGTATTATTATACGATTAAAAAGCTTTACATTTAATGGAAGACTGTCACATTTCTAAATATTACGTTTGTAAGTCTATTATATTTTTTGTTCTCTATCGTCGCAACACAAAATAAATCGTTTTTAACTTTTAAAAGTAGTGCAAACATTAAACTTACCTGGAATACAAAACAGTTTTATCACAAAATATGACACTTTTTAAATACGGCTAGAATAGTTTCCACTTCAAAGGTCACTGAGTAAATGAAAATAAAACAGTATTTCCATACAACAAAAATTCAAAAGTGACAGTCTCTATAACGACACAAGTGCGCTCTAGCCGCCTACTTTTAAGTTGTAGAAATGACGTTGTTCCAGGAAAATCTTTATAGAAAATGGGTTCGAACTGTATCATTAAGTCAAAAATTTTGTTTTTTGAGTTATGACGGTTTTCTTTTAAATGAGCGATATGTAACTCGTTTTTTTAAGGATACTTACAATTGACTTTAAGACTTAATAGTTGCCAAGTTTGCATATTTTGGTTTAAAATAAGTCTACTAATAATTCTAAATAATTTTAAAATAAATGCGATTAAATTAAATGTAAGAATGACACACGTCACACACGTCTCCCAGCCGGACGGCATAACTATAACTTGTTACCACATGTACTTCCCGTCGCGCCACGGCCGTAACGGGCAAGCTCTGACCACCGACTAAGTTAGTTAAAGTAACCAACCCGATGCGGCTTGCAGGTAAAAGGATATAACAATTTTTTCGCGGGCCATACGTCTCGCAGACGTACACGTAGATTATCTTTCTAGGGTTAAAAACAATGTACCAGTAGGTTGAGGGAACTTTTTTCTACTGAGCTTGAGAACCGAACATTTTCTAATATTGAAATAAAGGCCATTAAGAACGCACCAATCATTTAATCGGTTTAAGTCATATTGCAACGCTAACATATAGTTTATTATTTTGTAGATCTTTAGATCGTCTGCGTACAAAAGAAATTTCGAGCTTGATACGAGACAGTTTAAATCATTGATAAAAGAAGCAAAGAAGAGGACCAATACGACTTCCTTGGGGAACACCTGAAAAATTTCGAATTTCATTCAAACACGCGGATCCAAATAATAAAAAAAAGGCTTTAGACAAATCAGTATACACGCAATCTACTTGAAGACGTTTTTCAATATTTTCAAGACAGTAATTAGTAAAAATAACCAAGTTTGTAGAGGTCGTGCTGAAATTCAGAAATATAATTGCGAACAACTGAGTACAACCTTTTTTAACAGCTGCCTCGAAAAATTTAGGAAACAACTGTAGCCTTGCTATAGGCCTATAATTTTCGATATCACTCTTTGATCCAGATTTGAAAATTGGAGTCAAAAAACTCGCCAGTAATTAGGTATAGATAAATTAAATTTAAATTGGAAGGTGAAATATTAACACGGGTTACGGTGGTTGAATAAAGACTCCCTTTGAATATTGTGGATTGCATATGACAGCAAATAAATAATCCTAAGACTAGATATAGAATCCGTGATTCACGCGCTTAAGCATTTCAGCCCAATTTTCTCTTGCAACCGAATAATTAATTGGCTACATTTATATAAAATAATCCCATGCAATTAACTTAACTAAACAGACATTTGATTTGAAAGATATTTGAAAAAATAAGTCTAGAGGTCGTGCTTTGAAATCAGAAAATGTTTGATTTACTTTAATTCTGATTGATTGATTGATTAAGGTCTAAAACTTATATGAATTCAAGGAAAATTACTGAAAGCGGAAACCATATTTATTACAAATAGTTTTTGGCACTCTTATATCTTAGCGTATCTTCCAGTTTCTAGCGTCATCGCTTAATGATTTCTAATGATACCAGCATTGGACATAATGTTATAACTCTCGATTTTGAAATAGGGACGGATTTACACATTGAGAAAGATCTTAAAAAAAGTGATTTTCTTCCAAGGCAACATACTATGGGTCTTTATGCAATAACACACTTGTTTCAAAATAGTGGAGTGTCAGTGGGCGGATTTAAAAATCTTCACACATAAGCATTTCGGGCCTCCAGAAAGTATACCTACAATCTAAATTTCAGCTTCTTAGCTCAAGCCTTGACTTTTCGATAACACTGTTTTTTTTTTATGGGCCAGTGGGTGGATTTTCAAAACCAATTTATAAGTGATGCTGTTAACCTCAACTATTTATTTTTATTATTATTGTTAGTATACCTAATTAATATAAATTAAATATTTTTGAAAATCAATATTTTCAATGAACAGAGATAAAATCATTTTTAATGATCTCCACCAACGGCAACGTTCTGCTGGTGGATTTTTTTAACCTACTGTGATTACTGCTTATTGAATAAGTTACTTAACCACAGCAATATACGAGCACGATCCATTTAAATTGTTATCATTTATGTTTCTTGCCATAATTATGTATGAAGTTTTTTCCAATAAATTGTTATATGTTTATTGTATATGTACACATTTTTAACAGATTTTTGTATGTTTTTCTGTTTGCAGATACAAAGGGCACGCATCCATACAACTAGCACAGCGGAAGTGTTTAAATTAAAAAGAAAAAGTGATTTTTGAAAATTTTAATTTTACTCCTTTTAATTTGTTGTGTATGTCACCCTTTCTTTTTGTTATAATAGTTTGCAATAAAATAAAAGAATAAAAATAAAAAAAAGAGCAATATTCCCAAAAAGTGATATGTCAATTGTGTTAATCTTCTTGGTGATATATTTTAAGTGAAAAAAATAAAATTCCAAGTTATAAAAAAGTACATCCAACGTAATTATAACACAACCCCAACACCATCATCCGGTGTGAAGGTGAACGGGCAGGGGGAGACATATTGTGCCAAACACAATTTGTCACTTTTTTATTGTTGTATTTGTTGCTGATACTGCGCTGCTGCCGCCTACGGTAGTGGTGTGTTTCTCTTGAATCCCCTAAATCTCGATAATGGATCCGCCTCTTTGTTGTGGATCCAGCAGGTCGAGAACTTCCCCAGCTGCAATGGGAAAGTACCTTCATAGAATAAATAATATCAGTTTGTGTGTAGTTGTAATAGCCATTGTCGCCTTAAATAATTTGGGATGCTATGTAGCGGTCGCAGAACGAGCAACACAAATTCTACCATTACAAACAGGTATGTATCTACGGACATTTATGCAGATATATTTTTTTTATTATTTTGAAACAGAGTGGACTACCTATATATTATTGTTGTTTTTTCTTGTTTTAAAGTCGGTGAAATGTGTCCTATAAAATATTGTGGCGGGGTTCCTTTAGTGTTCATTTTTATCCTCCAAAACGATTTTTTTTTAACATCACACTCAGGCATTTATATTTTCATTCAACTTTGTGCGTTTAAATTTGAGATCAAATTTATTAAGTGCTTAATATGAATATATCATCGATTAGCCTCTGCCTCTGCGGACTTTGGCAAACAAACTTAAGTGGTTAACTTCTACCGGCCATGCATCATGCTCGTATAATTGACCTTCCATGCATGCTTCCATTCAATACACTAACCGTTCTTCAACCATAAACATGTTTTTCCACCCTGAGGTTGGGTTTCTTGCATATAATATATAGAATGCATTTCTAGGAGTTCCATTGTGGGTTGTCATGAGGTACGAGGTACCTCCTCGTATACGTTTTTCTGGATAAACTGCTTGGATCTGGTTTCATGCAGAAAAGTTTGCCGATGTTCATCGACAAACAAACGCAGTGGTGGTGCTCTGTGTTCCGAGCTCTTATAAGCCTTGTCAATCGGTTTGGAATGATAGGTAAAAGTTTCTTCTTGGAGGCAAAATGAGTTGTAGGTAATTACTCAGAGTTTCTAAGTAGGTTCCAGGAATTGGCTAATAAATATGAATTTCTAAGCCCCAGACAAGTTGTGGTGTTTCACTGGCTGCTTGAGATGCTTTTTTGCCTGCAAATCAATTAAAATGCATGACAGTGTGACGCTGCGACACGAAGTTTTAGTTAAATATTGAGAAACACTATGGTTCAATACTTAATATTTTTAATTAATTCTCCCGCGGATAATTCTTCGTTAGTACCTCCTGGAAATTGTACTAATTTTCGCAACGCAAGTGGGAATTTGCGCATCCTTTTTTCAAGCGAATTTTGACTAGTTTTGGGCAGCAGATGGATCATATCTGTGGTCAAAATGGAAACGGGGGTAGGAGCGGGAATATACGGACCAAATAAATGCTTCACGATACCCATGGGAAAAAGTCCCAGCGTATTTCAAGCAGAGCTTCACGCCATTCAAGAATGCGCCAGCCACATAAATTTATCTGGTATAAAAGGCGCAACCATCCATATATTCACGGATAGTCAAGCAGCTATAAATGCCCTTAGCTCGCATACCCTTGACTCCAAATCAGTCATGTACTACTTCAACACCCTACAGGCACTCGGAATAAGTAACAAGACCAAGCTATGGTGGGTTCCGGGTCATGTCAGGGTGGAAGGTAACGCAAAGGCCGACGAACTGGCCAGAAAAGGTTCGGAAACACCCTTCATAGGTCCCGAACTTTTCTGCTGCAGTCCTAGATCAGCAGCAACGGCAGCAATATATAGAAAATGTATCCATCTTTGGGAACGCATCCCAGGTCTAAGATAGGCCAAACGAGCCATTCGGCCTTTCAATCAAAATGCCAGCAAATGCCTAAACCTAAGCAGGCATGATATCAAAAACTTAATAGGTTACCTTACTGGCCACCACGGTCTAAGATATCATCTACACAAAATGAGAATAGTAGACTCTCCTGAGTGCCGACTCTGTCTTGAAGAGGACGAGTCAGCTGAAAACATTTTATGTGAATGTCCGGCCCTTAATGGAATTAGAAAGAAGATCTTCTTCAGGGAACAAATGAGCCCCAAAGACATAAAGAATTCTTCTACTAGCAGAATTGTCCGCTTTACACGGAAAGTGGAAACTCTACTAGTCTAAACATTTTCTGGCCCATACGGTACAAAAGATCTTTTTAAGTCGAAGTGCCCCTATTTAATCGCCTTGGCGAGCCAGAACTTAAAAAAAAAATATCCATGCTCAACAACAGAATCTTTCAGGCCCAACCAAGACTGTAGACAGAAGATCACCTCTACTATGGCTCATCGCTCATATGGTCATCTACAAAATTCTGTCAGAGTTTGACAAATCGGACAACGTTGTTTTTCTGGTATCTGAAATATCAGAGAGGGCTCTGATTAAGTTAAGCACCTGTGCCATAGAAGGCTGCGTAAATCTAGGTAACACTGAACTAATACTGTTTACCACCAAGTACAAGATATTGACAGAAAGGGGCCAAGAATATCACTGCAGCACCCGCCAAAACGCAGCGGTTGTCGGAAAGAAATACTAATGGGAAAAACCACTTCCAGGCAATTTTACCATTCAACTGAAAACCAAAAGATAGCATAAACCACTGTAAAATTAAATTAGGTTAGGTTAGGTTAGGTTATAAGGGCAGCCGGCAGAAGCCGACACACTTAAACAAAAAAGAGGTCCATTGTGAAAAAAACACGGATCTGTCTTCTTCCTACTCGTTGAACCAGTTGGAGCTTCTGATGAAGCTTGAAAGACTTTAAATGTCGATGTTTATGAGATCGTTGAGATCAAAGAAAGATCCTAGATGGAGCGTTCGTCTTTGAGAGAGAGCAGGGCATGTGCAGAGAAGGTGGATAATAGTCTCCTCCTCCTCCTCCAAGCCTTGTTGCATGCTTTCCTATGAGACAGTGTCCGGTGATTACACCAATTGTAGCACCAATTTGCAGTCTGTTCAGGGACATCAAATACTTAGAGCGTTTCTGATTCAGCTTTGGCCAAATCTGTTTCGTCGCTAGACAAGTGTTGCCACATGTCCATCTAAAGTTAGTTCTCTCAATGGTCTCCCTCATAAACATGAGTTTGCATTTAGCAATTGAAATGCCTAAGGGACCTTTATAAGGTAGAAGGGACTGTAAAATAAGGATTTTTGGGTTTTAAAAGACGTCCAACTTCAAAAATATCATAACTGACAAGCTCACCATTTTCTTTTCACATTACGGAACTTGAAGTGAAAAATGTAAGACTAACATTAAAATGTAAAGAGGATAGGGTACCCTCGTATATTGTGTATGGTCTGGCCGTCTGGGATAAAAAGAGGAAGGATCATGAAGATAAAGTAACAGAAAAATAGTGAAGAATAAATGTACCTCAAGTCAGAAGCTATATTTAGAAACTTAATATTTAATTGATACACTGAACTAACATGTTTATGCATTTTTTGAGCAAAAATGACACTTGTTGATAGCTGGACAGGCTTTTCATAAAAGTTGCAGCATTTTCTGGTTTTTCGCCCCGGGGTTTAAGTTGCTCCGGGCAGACATGGTGTGATCCCTGAATTTCGTGCCGTCTATCGTGCCCCGTGGTGTTATCTTTCTTTTTGGACTACATCCACATCTTGGTGCAGCCATAGAGTTCGTGGTTGTATCTTCTCCTCCATATCCGAAGGAGTATTTTTTCTTTCAAAAGAATCCAATATTAGCTCCCCTTTTCTAGTTATCGTCCAGCACTTGGCACCATAAAGCAGGACTGGTAGGATTAAGGTTCGATAGAGCATGCATTTTGTCGTTCAACTGAGGAATTTTGAACCCATTTGTTTTGCTAAACCGTAGGTAATTCTCCGCTGGATCTGTACTAAGGTGTCATTCGTGGAGTTGATGTTGACTCCTAGGTAGATGAACTCCTTAACTGCCTCGAAGTTATTGCTTTCAACAGTGGCATTTTGTCCTAGGCGCCGGACAGGAGTCTGTTTGTTTGATAGCATGTACTTGGTCTTGTCCTCATTTACTTCAAGACCAACCAATTTCACCTGTTCTTCAATCGCCGTGAAAGCCTCTAACTCGGCACGCTGGGAACGGACGATCATGTCGATATCGTCCGCATACCCCAGTAGCTGGACGAATCTATTGAAGATAGTGCCTTCCGTGTTGATACCTGCCCTTCGCACTATTTTCTCCAGAACAGGATTGAAGAAGTAACATGATACCGCATCTCCTTGCCGAAATCCGGTACAAGTTTGGAATAATTCGGAAGAGTTGCTTCCAAACTGCACATTACACCGCGTGTTTTCAAGTGTCACGCGACACAACTGGATCAGTTTTGCCGGGATCCCGAATTCGGCCATCGCCACGTAGAGCTCCTGACGATGAGTACTACTATCATATGCGGCTTTAAAGTCAATGAAAAGGTGGTGGGTCTCGACTTGAAATTCAGTGGTCTTGTCCAGGAGTTGTCTTAGTGTGAAGATTTGGTTTGTTGTCGACCTGCCGGGCCGGAATCCATACTGGTACGTGCCGATTAGTGTTTGCGGAGAAGTTCACAGAGTATACGTTGGATAGGATCTTATATGCAACATTAAGCAGGAATATGCCTCGATAGTTCTTGTAAGACATAGGATCGCCTTTTTTTGAAGATGGGAAGATGGGGGGGGGGGGGGGGCGTTCTCACCAAACATAGATTTAATTTTTATATTGAAATTGCAGCCTATAAAGGGATTCTCGGATGTTTTCTAAATATTCGGCATGGTACAACTGCTGTCCCAACTCTTGCAGGAATTTTTGGCGGTTATTCTTTCTGATTGCGGGGGTCAGTATAAAGAACGTAGGCCTCCAAACCAGAAACGTCGAGTATATGATAAGACATGGCAACTGGGCATCGTTTAGTAGCTGGTTTTGTAATAAAATAACTAGCCATTTGGTCCGTTAAATCGACACCGCGTTTTGAACTGTTAAGTCAGACGATTGAAACGCCCACTTTTGCCTCGAACAATGTTATGGCCTGGCGTTGTGGTTGCTTGAATTTGGCGATTCGCAAGCCATATACTCGATTTTCATATTTTTTGCCTGCCTATCAGCGTTTCTGGTAACACAACGCTTATCTCAGCCACTATTTGGTCAGCCTCCTTGGTCTCGTCATTATTTTCATCGTCGTCACCTCATTGCTGTCGATGACATCTATATCCGAGTACTGAGCATTATGTGTGTCTTGGTTAGATGCAACATAATTATCATCAGAACCATCGCTTTAGTCAGCTTTGTCAGATTCTCTGTATTACGGATATATTGGTATTGACTTTCGATGTCAATTACCAAATGCAATTTTATAAAATCCAAATGTTGATTTATACACAAATGTTGAACCACACCATTTGTACATATTCGATAATATAATAATAATATAAAACAATTTACTAGCGATGCATTCCGCTGAAAACTACTCAAATATTCAATTTAATATTACCTGCAACAAATAACGTACGTCTAAACTGCGCACCCGTAGGATGTGTTGAAATATTCTAACTTTTCAAGCGAAATATAACGAAAACACAGTCACACAAATATTGATGCTGAAACATGCGGTAAAATATTAATGGGCGTACCTGGGTGTACTTCGCATATATAACTCCGTATTAGAGTTGAAAAATGTATTTTATATAATTAACAAACCATTTTTTTTTTTTGAAATGGAGTCCGGTATTTCAAGCAGAAATTTATTTCAAAGAGGATCTGAAAATGGAATTTTTTTATTGGTTTAAAAATTAAATGGATACCCGGTTACCCTAGCATTGATACTAGGGTTAAACTGATATTTTCAAATGCATATTTCCAAATATCAATTTCATATCAAAATTATTAAATCAATATTTTTAGATCAATATTTGCTAATGTGAATGTATCATTTAAAATATTGAATTCATATCTTTTACTGAATAATTACCAATACATAATTACAAATAAACATTTCCAAATGTCAATGTAATGGCGAAAATATTGAATGATGCTTCTGCAGTATTTAAAATCTTAGGTTTAACGTGCATTTAAAATTACCTCTATCCATGTTCGATAGAAGCTAAATGTTTGACTGCTGTGAACTATTTTAAAAGTGAGAAAAGTATTTCATTTTTTCAGCAGTTTTTTTTTTAATATGAACTTTTGTCAATTTCATAGTAAGACCCCAAAAAAAATTATTTATTTCAATTATTTGCAACACTTACCCTCACTTTGTATTTAATATTTAAGGGAAAAAATTCTTATTTTTAATTAACTTTGTTTATTTTATTGTTTTATTTCTCAGTTAGCTACTTTAAACAAAACGATTTAGTAATTAAAAAGACATTTAAAAGTAGTAGTAATAACTTCAACTTATTTTATAACATTGATTTTTGTTTTAATTTGGTTCAGTTGTTGTCTGGTAAGAGGCGGTTTAACTAAAAATGGAGGATAAAGTTCCAGGAGAAATTTTAAGTCGAGGAAGAAAATTAGTTAGTTTTATGGTGCTTTGACCAATTTGGGTCACAATTTCTCCTTCAATATTGGCTCTGAGCTCCTCAAACGTCGCCGGCTTGTTGGCATAGACCAATGACTGAATGTAACCAAATAAAAAAAGTATAGAGGTGTTTAATCACACGATCTCTGCGGCCGATACACGGGTCCGTTTCTCGAGGTAACACATTCACCGAAGTGAGACTTCAATAACTCGATTGTTGCACCCGCTGTGTGGCTTGTGACACCGTCTTGTTGGAACCACATATCACTGATGTCCAATTCATGCAATTGCTCAAAGAAATAACGTTCCAACATATCTCTGTAGCGAATACCATTTCCCGTAACGTGACGGTAATTTTCATCGACAAATAAAAACGACCCAATGACGCCACCGGCATGAAAACCGCACTAAACACTGACTGTTTGCCGATGAAGTGCTATTTCATGAAGCACATGAGGGTTCTCACCTGTCCAGTAACGCATATTTTGCTTATTGACGAAGCCGTTTTACCAAAAATACGCTTCATCGCTGACGATGATTTTGCGATGAAATTCGTCATTTTCTTCCCATGTACAGAGCCCGATTCGAGAACGTACGTGTCGCTTCATATGATCAATAGGGTGAGCCGAAAATGTTTTTTTTTTTTTTTTTAAGTTGTAATACTGCGGAAAAGTTGCTAATAGTAGAGACTAAAAAGGGGAAAAAAAAGAAAAAAAATCGGTTAATATCTTCCGGTCGCGCATGAGCTATAAAGTTTGGCAACATTTGAAAAAGTTCACATTTTTCGATAATTTTTAACATTTTTAAATTATCCTCTTACCGAATGTAATAGCTCCAATTGTTATCCATTATTACCACAGAAAATAATGCTTCTACATTTTTTAAATCCATCAACATCTTTTGGTCGCGCAAAAAATACAAGATAAACCACAGTTTGAGGATAAAAATACTAACAGCTCTAACGTTTCTATCTTTGGATTTCTTTATTGAATAAAACGTTTAAAGCAAAAATTATTTTAGACCAATATTATTGTTTATATATTTGTAAATACATTTTTTTTATTTAAAGTTTTTGTGTGAAGAGTCGTAAGTTCAAGAAACTCATGTGAAACAATTAATCATGAACATCTAGGGTCTCATTCATTCTTAGCTGATGGAACTTTGAAATTTGATTTAGTGGCAGAGTGGCTCTGATAAACCCATCCCTAGACTCAGCTCCGCAAAC
Source organism: Portevinia maculata (assembly GCA_949715645.1). Taxonomy (NCBI): domain Eukaryota; kingdom Metazoa; phylum Arthropoda; class Insecta; order Diptera; family Syrphidae; genus Portevinia; species Portevinia maculata. The sequence goes on along the minus strand of OX454526.1, from coordinate 77,417,140 downwards.
TTTCCCTGAAGCTTCTGTAACGACTTTCACACATCGTTCAACTGCCTGTGTGTGGACTGGGAATGCATTAAATGTTATATCCCAATTAGAGACTGTGCCGCTTTATTCAAAGCGTCATCACATATTCATGTGATTTAATTTCATCGTCACTGATATGTTTTAATAATGGGGGAGAAGATACATCACAGTCCATCCAGTTTATAATTTAAGAGTTATCTTGAGCGCTGACATTCAGTTTTGGCAGCATAAACGTTCTGATAGTTTTTTTTTTTTTTTTTTTTTTTTTTATAATTTGCTTACGCTAAAGGGACTTTTTTCTGTTGTTACAGTACCCTTATAATGCTAAGAACACAGTGTAAGCTACTTGGTATTAGAAAGAATAGAGAGATAGGAAAAAAGTGTTTTGGGTGCAGTTGTAGGGTTTTTCTCCACGGGTGGTGTCTAAGTTACTTAGGGAGATTACGATTTCATGTATTCGGTATAAAGTAATTGACTTGGCCGGGATTCGAACGCACGACCTTCCATTCCGTAAGCGAATACACTTTTTTTTTTTTTTTTTTTATTATAAAAGAAAGGAAATCCAAATCCCAGAGCACTCAGACTCGGTAACGTTCCATTGTACTACCAGGCAGAAATCCTCCTTTTGGTGTAGAGGCATGTGATTGGGTGGCGTATGTTGTTGTTCCCCATGGGGATTGAACCTGCACCGCACGGGTCACAAGCCAACACACTAACCTCTACACCGTCGCCACCCTAAGCGAATACACTACTACTGCACCATTGCCACCTGCATGATCTATCTGTCTCGCCTTTAGAATTCGTTGAAGTCCGAGCTCTCGTAAGTGTTGTGTATTGTCTTGTGCCATAACTAACATTAAATGTTCTGGATGGGCGAAAAAGCCATTTCGTTGTATCACAGGGTCGACAATATTACGTAACACATCAGGTAGGTATCTTGAAGATTTTATTGATTCATACACAAGTTTTGGTCTGTGAAGTATTTACTTGTCTTAATTCTAAACCATATTGGCATGTATGACTTCAAAATAAATATAAACTACTTCTTGAAGTTGAGGTGTAGGACTTTCTTCACTTAAGAACAATCTGAGAGTTCGATTTGCTGTTGTGAACCACCTCGAGTGTGACAAGCGGCCAGGATCTCGTACAGCCAAATCCTCTTTACAGATTCCCGACTTTATTGCAGTACAAATATCGAGTAGATATTGGTGATCTTTACTTAGTATATTTCTGTCAATTGTCGGGATCTGACAGTCAATACTCCTGAAACCAATGACTGGACGTTTTTCACAGTCACCTATCTTTTCGCCGATTGACCCTCTCAAAGATTTTGGACACGTAGATTTACCATCTAGGTATTGAAACAGATGTCGAAACGGAAACGTTCGTTGATATGGAGAAGACAAACTGCCCATTGTAAAGGTTTTTCCAAATGTATTTCGATTCGGCGAATCAGACCGTTTCTCCAACCTGTATTAAACGCAGTGCCATCACATCCTATGACCACTAACTTGTCAAGAGAAATGCCACGACCAGACAGATAGGAAATGATAGAAGTGACAACGTCTGAAGAGCTTCCAGGAGTGGGCGTAACATGTCCGATGTAGACTGAACCAGGTTCTTGAATTAGCGAGTAATGCTCTTCTTTTTTTTACTCTACGGAACCTTTTCGAATGAACTATATCTACGTGTCGTCCTTCCTCCCATCCAAATAGAGACCTTGTAGTGGAAGTTCGTCAGATTTACTACACAGTTCAGCCCTAACATTTTTTGTCTATAACCCGGGAGAACCAACGACCATACCACGTCGAGTTAATCGGTTCTCGTCAGATCACCGTAATTAAACGACGTTGGGCGTGGTTAGTACGTAGATGGGGGACCGTTTGAGAACAACCGCGTGTCGTTGGCCAGTCCCATCTACAGAGTTGAGGTAGATATTACATACGTGGATCACAATGGACCTAAATTGGTCTAAGTGTGTCGGTTTCTGCCGACAGCCACATAAACCTAACCTAACCTAACATTAACCTGGGAGACGTCAGAATCAGTAATTAATCCAAAGTCGTGCAAAACACTTGATGCGATTGCAGCAGTAGCGCGATCAGAAACTCCATAGCGATCGCTCAGTAATGCAGTAGATTTTAACTGAATTCTCATCTGTTTTTTATTATTAGAGGAAACTTTTGTGGACACTTTAAAATCTTGGTCGTTATCGCTTTCTTTACTAGAAGAATATTGGTCTTCCTTTTTCAGTTTCGACAACATTTACATTTTATTGTGAGAACGAGGTTTTTGAAATATCATCCAGAGTTAAATGGATGGCACGCGATTTCCTTTCCAATGATTTATTAAGTTTCTTTGTTTCAATCAAGTCAAACCCTCCAATTTTTCCTATTCCATGTACTCGTAATAAGTAAACAAACCTTAGATTAGTAGCAGGTATTTTATTCGATTTTGTACAAAAATTTATAAAATTTGAGTGTAGTTGCGCGAGCGGAAGACCTTGACCGATTAGAACCATTTTTTTTCTAAATCATTCTCGGTTCGAGTACGAGTTGAATATAGCTATTACATTCCAAGTTTAGTAATAAAAAAAATTACTTAAACATACAATTTTTTTCAAATTTCAACAAATTTTAAAGCTCATGCGCGACCGGAAGATATTAACCGATTTTTTTTCTTCTTTTCCCCCTTTTTAGTCTCTACTATTAGCAGCTTTTCCGCATTATTACAACTTAAAAAAAAAAAAAAAAATCGGCCCACCCTAATGATAAAGTGGCTTTAGTTCTTGAGTCAGCTTGATCTTGTAAGGGTGTAGGACAACATCCTTACGCAAAATTAGCCATAATGTGGTCTGGGAGAGGCCCAATTCTTGAGAACGCCGTGAAATTGACTGATTTGCTGGTTTGCGACGGACGCATCTACGGCAGCAATATCCTTCACACTTCGGGCAGAACGTAGTCTTACTGGCACGGCAACATCAAGCACGGAATATTTTGACTTTAATTTGCTTGTCTATTGGGACGTGAATAACCAATGACTCAGAATTTTGGTAGTAAATTTTAATTATTTGTAAACGTTGTTCCTTTGTTTATCACCATGACAAAAATGTTGATTTTGCTGAATATTTTGACATTGACAGTTCGGTAATCGGTTTAAGGGTGCGTTCACACTGAAAGTTTGAAGGTGTCAGCTCGCTTATGAAAGACCCTTTATAATTTTTTACTGTGGAATGAAATCATTCTCTATAGATCGATATCACAAAATGAGCCCGCCTCAGACAGTGTATTTGTTCTTTAGTTCTCAGGAAAAGGAGTTATAAGATAAGCTCTTCTTTTTGCATACCAAGTCTACCATCTTACTTGAAGATAGTTTTGTAAAGTCCGTTTTAAGCTTAAGCCAAGCTTCAGGCCTCGAAATATGTCGTGACTCTAAACGAAAGATTTAGAAAAAGGTCAATTTTGTTATCAAAACGCAGTAAATAGAAGCTTAGTTTTCTCTTTCTATTAAAGCAGTAAATGCAGATACAATTTTAGTTTTAGCAACAAGTATTAAGTCAGAAAAAACTTAAGAAAAAGTACAATCCACTATCCTCTTTTAGCAAAACAATCTGAGCGGACATTTTGGCAAAAAAAGTGGACTGTCCTTGCAGAAGAAGGACGATTGGTCACCTTATGTATAATGTATGATAAAAATATTCTTCTGAACTATGCGCCCATACTAAGTTTTTTGAAACGAACACTTTTTAAGGATTGGGAATAGGAATAGGGAATCCAACAGTTTGCCCACGCGGACTTTTTTTGTGTTTTTGATTTAAAGGTGGCAATGGTGCGATGGTAGTGTATTCGCAAAGTGATTGGCAGGTCGTGTGTTCGAATCCCGACCAAAGCCATGCTTTGTAAAAATGAATACACACAACAAATCAAATCTCCCTTAAGCAAAGAAGGCGCCACCTGTGGAGATAAAAAAAACCCTATCGCACCAAAAACTCCTTTCCTATCCTCCTATTCTTTCAGTAGTAAGCAGCACCCAAAAACAGGCAATGAATCTGAGTGCTGCTTGCAACGAAAAGGGTACTGTATCAATTACGGAAAAATAAAAAAACCCCTTTAGCGCACGCTAATTATAAAAAAAAAAAATTCTATATTAAAGTTTTATTTTGTCATATACAAATGATGTATAATTTAAAGTAAAACTTAAAGTACTTACCATATATACCTACTTCACCATAAATCTTCCGATAAAAAAATTTATTCAGTTGTTTCCGAAATATGTGTTTAATTTTTTTTAATAGACCCATGTCGTCCCTTTTTTCACTTTTAGGTTCAATTGGGTCTTACAGTGGGTGATCAAATTAGTACGGCCACATGGAAAAATATAACTTTTTGAAAGATAGACCAACATAACTTTTGTGATTTGTATTTTTAAAGCTTTATTTATTTATTCATATTAGAAGTGACTTATAAGCTAATAAAATAACGTAGTTTTAATAAGAAAGAGAACAGTAAAACTGAACAAAATTATTATTTTGTTACATTGCCTTTTGCTGCTATAACAGCCTTAACCCTTTTTGAAATACTTTCGATGCATTTAAAGCAATTAGTTTTAATATTTTCGCTCCTATGCCATATTTCGATAAGACGTTCGATCAATCCTCGCTTATTTGTAATTTTTTCCTTGCCTATTTCTCTCTTCATCAGTTCCCAAAGATTTTCTATGGGGTTAAGGTCGGGAGAGTTTCCCGGCCATTCCAGGACCTCGACATTTTTTTCCTGCAAAAATGCAGTCACTCTTTTTGCCTTGTAGCAAGGTGCAGAGTCATGCATAAAATAAAATTGCCATTTAGGAACCATTCCTGCACTTGTGGTAACATTTTCGATGATAAGACCTGAATGTACTGGTCTTGACGCATGGTTCCTTCAACAATGTAGAGACGTCCAGTTCCTTGCCCACTGATGAGTGACCAAACCATAATAACCATGTTTCACACGTTCTACTATGCATTCGCTTTTATATTTTTCGTTTGCCCTCCTCCTAACAAAATCGGACTTATCCGACAAAATCTGAACCGTTGATTCATCGGAAAAGCAGACCTACAAAAAAATGCGTGCCACGAAAATCGTTAAAATATCTCCAAAATATAAAAAAAAAATCTATTGAAAGCCGACATATTAATTTCTCACATTTAACCAGTCTTCGGATTTCCAGTCCTTATGAGCCTTAGCCCATTTAAGGCGTTTTTCCACCATCGCCTTTGTAAGGAGTGGCTTCTTTGCTGGACGGCGGCAAGCAAAACCCATTTCTTTTAGGCGACGTCCAACTGTCATATCTGAAATCTCAATTCCTGACTCCTGGATCAAATTTGTTAGAACCTTACGTGGTTTCTTTCTATTCTTATCACAAATCTCTTTAATTTTGCGCTCATTTCGTGGCGTTGTTATTCTTTTTCGCCCAGATCTTCCGGCTCTCATAGGCGAAAGGGCAGCATTTTCGTCAACTTTTTTTTTATTTTGTCCACAGAGGACTTTGCCACTCCTGCTATTACTGCTATTTTCCTCTGAGAATGCTCAGTGTTTAATAGCAGGGTCTTGATTTCAGAATTTTTTGCGGTGTCCTTGCCAAAAGAGCTCTATAAGAAATTTCACACCCAAACTGAATGCACACAAACTTAAAAATAAGTAAATACACAGCCTGTTTTTATCCTAAATACCGATTCCGAAACAGCAACCTTGGATTTTTCAAAAAAAAAGCGTTAAAAAACTCAAGAAATGAAAAGCTTCCACCATAAAAAAATGAGGCATCCACTTTGAAAAATTGCTGCCAAAAAATAAGCACTGCTTAGTGTTGAGACTTATTATTTTTTTAAAAGCTTATTACCGATAAATCCATTTTTAAATAAAATAAATCTATTTTAAAGGTCTTATAATTCATTTATTTGCACTAAATCCTGAAAAATATATATTTTTTAAGGTGGCCGTAATAATTTGATCACCCACTGTATGATACCAAAAATTCATTGAAATACATTTTTCAACACATGGAAATAAATCTGGTCTGAAAAGGGTAAGCGAACTATCCTCTCCGACCGAATTTCTTTGCCAAAACGCATCAAACGATCTACGACCTCTTAACAGCAGCTGTATATAATCCCTTATTTATGTAGTGTCAAAGCCGTTTTCGAAATTCAAAACCATGATTGATATGCCAACTAAGGAACCCATAATAGCAACCCAAAATGACAAAACTGCAAACGTATGCTGTTCGCTGTCCATTAAGCCATGAATTAGATCCCCGTCCTAATGATCATCGTCTTCCAAATCGCTTTCTGTCAAAAAAAGATTAACAGCTGTTGCCTAAAACTGTCACTAAATAACAATGCACTGTTGGTGCGACGAGTAGCCCTCCAAAATAGATACAATGCTCCCGCATCTGAGTATATTTTGTAAGCACTTCTCTCACTCGGTGGTAATTGTAAAAAATTGCATTTCCAATCCAAACCAACTCCCCCAGTGTTACGAGTGCGAGTAAGAGACAAGTACGAAACGGATAACAAACACCACCGCCACGCCGGGGTAAAGTCCGTTATTGATGGCATCCTCAAGTGATTACAATTTATAAATGTATCTCTTTGCCGCGCTCTCGTTCTATGGTCGAATAGGGACCATTCCATAGTTAGGGACGTGGTTATGGTTACACAACTGTAACTAACTTATCATTATCCAAATACTTGTCACTTTGTTGTTGCTGTTATTGACATCCATTGTCCTCGTTGTAATCAAATGAGCTCAAGTCGAGGAGACAGAGGAGGTATATCGTATATAGCATCACTTTTAGAATAGGAACGTCAAACCCGTTGCGTTGGTCGGTAGTACGTATGCACGACTACTACGACGTACGTTGGACCAAATTGATAGACTCTAACACAATCAGGAAGTCTCAATCTCTCTTAGTCGTTGCGTTGACATTTCTACACGTTTTTCTATGTTTCTATCACGAGGAGACGCCATTATCTTTGATAGAATAATAAAACTAATAACAGTTCTATTACTAATAGCATTATGTCATCGTGTGGTCCGTATTGTGTAATGTTTAACTTTTATTCACAATGACGACAACGACATCTACATACAACAGATCTCCGGATGAACTGGCCCGGAAACATTCTTGGGCTATTCTCGTTCGTATTTCTTTCAAAACTAATTTAAGAACTTTTTTCGGAGTGTTCTAGGTGTCAAATAAATCAATTTACTGTTGTCGGATTCCTTGGAGTTATGACAGTATAATACGAATAGACACATCCATGCCCCATGTTCGATTAGGAGAGTGTTGTAATGTGCTTGGCGTTGTTGGTCATGAGAAAGGAAACATTCTGTGGTTTTTTTCCATCTGGAATTCCGTTGTATGTTCTGTTTAACAATATTTCGAGTGGTCATATGTGTTAATCCAACCGCAATGGTTTAAGTGGGATGCGTATGGGTGACTTGAGTGAAGTTCTTACCTTGCTGATGCTATGTATTTCCATGCTTCACTGGATAATTGTGTGGTAACTGGGACTGAGACTGGGAGCTTACCTTGTGCGATTAAGATGACTGTCATGGAGTGTGAGAAGTCAGCTTTTGGTTTGTTTAGCTAGATCCTGTCCGATTAATGCGCTTGTGAGTATGCTTATTGATGTGCCTGAGAATGTTTGGGAATATGTAATTGGATTTGGATGCATTACAAAGTCGGTTCCGCTCTGATGGATGGTTCTGCTGGCTGGTGAAACCCAAGAAATCTCTTCAAATGCCCATTGCTCACAACTATGCAGGTTCGTAGTGGAGGTCGGTTTTGGGTTCAATTCACACAGAACTGGCATAATGGTGTGGTCTTGGCGTGGTGCGTACATAAACCACCTTGTGCCACTTGCATGTTCTCTTACGGGACAACACACGCAAAGATGATGCGCACCACACCATGCCTTCGCCATGCCATTTTACCGACATGAGGGGCTTACGTGAATGGCATGTCATAGGCAATTTTGAATTCAATATTGAGTGTAAAATTGAGTGCGTCACACCGAATCCAAGCCCGCACCACGCTGTAACACCACACCAGAATCATTATGCCAGTTCTGTTTGAATTGGGCCCTATACTGCCTTTTGTGGAAATCAGTTCAAAAAGTCTAAGATACGCAGTCGAATATCATAAGTCAGATTTGCGACACTTACAAATGGTGAGTGCGCTTTTCTAACTTATCTACGGCCAGTGCTTGTGTGTTCTCTTGCTGAACTTTCAAAATCCCGACCAAGTTCACGGATCAAAAATCTGTACAAAAATGCTCTAAAAAGACTTGAAGGCGATTATTGTCGCTATAGCGAATATCAACTCAACACATGCGATACATGGCTTCTTCGCAGTTTTTTCTCAGTTTTGTTTGTGTTCTTAGAAAAGAAGCGTAGGTATCTAAGTGATGAAGAAGAAATGCTGTTGTTGCTGGCTCTAGCAGACAAACTTGTACGTAAGCTTGGCTAAATTCCGAAATATAGAAAAAAAAAGTTTCGATACTGTAGCAATACTTTTTTGATACGAATCTTGATGCAAATGTCAAATGAAATTTACTCACTAAGGTGGCGCTACAGTTTAGAGTGGACCTGAGCCTCAACCATCGTCTCCAGCCAGCTCGATCCTTAGCTATGTAGCTGCCTCCACTTTAACACGTTAAGTTGGTTGAGTTCCCTTTGCATTTGCATGCGCCACCTTAGTCCCTCGGTGTGAATTTCAAGGTGTTCCGGGCCGGAGCATTGGTGTCCATTCGCTCTACACGACCAAGCCACCTCAGTCGGTGGACCTCCACTCTTCCGGCTAAGTCGATGCCACTTAACTGCTAGTACAGTTCAACGTTGTATGTCCTTCTCCACTCATCGTCTATGAAGATGGGGCCGAAAATCACCCGAAGAAATTTTGCTCTCACAGCAGACAAGACCAGCCCCATCCGTTTTTGACAAAGTCCATGCCACTGAGTCTTAGAGCAGTACTGGGATAATTAAGGTCTTATAAAGGGTCAATTTAGTTGTTTGACAGAGGACTTTGCTCTCTTTTATTTTTATACCCTATTCTAAGGGTAGGTATATTAATTTTGACGCATAGTTTGTAACATACCTTAATATTGCCCGTAGACCCCTAAAAGTTACTATATTTATGATCAGCATCGATAGTAATGTCGATCTAGCCATGTCAGTCCGTCCGTCCGTCTGTCGGCAGAAATTAGGCCTTTAAACTGCGCCTAGAGAGCTGAAATTTTAACCATATACTCTCTAGGGTCCCGAAATAATCAAGTTTACGAATTTTGAAATCCGCCCACAGACACGCCCACAAACTCAAAAAAACAAAATTTTCGAAAAAATCGAATTTTGAGCTAGAAAGCTGAAATTTTTTATATAACTCCTTTATATGACTGCTAAAACTGCTCGGGAGATAATATTTTCAAAATCCGCCCACTGACACGCCCACAATTAAATAAAACAATTTTATTGAAAAGCCAAAGTTTGAGCTAGGGAGCGTTTTTTTACAAAAGCTTCGTTTTTTTTCGATAAAATCCTTCAAATATTATACAAGGTGGGCCAAAAGAGATCACCCTATCGTAAGATGCTCTTATTTTTGCAAATGGCCGCCAATGTCAAATCTGTTTTGACATTTGTGGACTAGACAGATGTAGAATACAAGTGAACAAGCCATGGAGCGATACACTCCCTAAAAACGCGAAATAATCGTGTCTATTTTTTTGCGTAACAATTCGTCTGTAGTGTTGGCCCAGCGCGAATTCCGTCGCAGATTCCACGGCCGTCCGCCACCGACTGCGGAAACACTGCGCCGTTTGGCCACCAACCTGGAAAAGTATGGGACCACACGAGACGTTGCCAAGAGTGGCCGGCCTCGGAGCGCCCGTTGTGCCGAGAATATCGCCGCTATTGACGAGGATGTCGAGCTTTCGCCGGAAACATCGACCAGACGCCGTGCCATTAGCCATCAGCCGGTCGTCCCTAAGGCGAATTTTGGTTAAAGACTTGCGCATGTTCCCGTACAAAGTCCAGGCCATGCATCAGCTGCTGCCTGTCGACCGCCAAACGCGTGTAACCTACGCCCAAGCCATCCTCAATCTCGAGGACGAAGTGGACCAAAATCATAATGAGCGATGAGGCTCATTTCCACCTCAGCGAGAACGTGAACAAGCAAAACTATCGCTTCTCGGGCACCGAAAATCCACGAGTAATGAACGAGGAGCCATTACACCCGCTCAAAGTTACTGCATGGTGCGCTGTTCACGCTGGAGGAGTCATCGGGCCATTTTTTTTTCGAGAACGCCGCTGGTCAAACGACAACAGTGGACGGTGCGCGCTATAGGCCCATGTTAATCGAGTTTTTTCTGCCGCAATTCGACGAATTAGGACTGGAGGGCATGTGGTTCCAACAGGACGGAGCTACGGCACACACTGCGCGAACCATAACCGATATTCTGAAGGCGGCGTTCCCGGGTCGCCTCATCTCTCGTTTTTTCGATTTGCACTGGCCCGCTAGATCGCCCTATTTAACCGTTCCAGACTTTTTTTGTGGGGTTTTTTTTGAAGTCCCGTGTTTACGTGAACAAGCCCGAGACCCTAGAAGCCCTCAAGGACAACATTCGACGCGAGTGCGAGAATCTATCGCCCGAAGTTCTCGCCGAAGTGGTGAAAAATGCCATAAAACGAGCCCGTATGGCAATCAATTGTGACGGCGCCCAATTGGCCGATGTCATCTTCTCGACTTGACCAATAAAACTCTAAAGGTTCAAATAAGCATAATCAAAAAACAGAATCGAAGTTTTTCATTTAGAAAAAACATGAGAGCCAAACAACATCGGATGACTTCTTTTGGCCCACCTTGTATAACAAAATATGTAAAGCGTTCTTAACAATTCAACCATACTTAGACTTTTGTCACGCCCACTTATGAGGGATAGGAATAAGAATAGGGTATCCAACATTTCGCCCAAGCGGACTGTAGCCCGTCCCTATGTTTATTCTTCGTTTGATCTCAGCGCTGGTATCGTTATCTGAATAAATATGCCTTGGAAGACAAAGTCCTTAACTACCCCAAAGTTATATCTGTCGTGACGTTCTGTCCGAGACGTCGGTGTTGGGTGTCATTTCTGGCTGACAGCATGTACTTTGTCTTGCCCTCATTAACCGTTAAACCCGTCTTCGCCTCCAACGTATCAATAGTCACGAAAGCTTCATTAACATCAATCTGAAATTTTCCTGATTAGCTATGCCAAAATCGTCGTCGTATGCGAGTAATTGGACATTCTTTTGAAAGAGTGAGTTTTTGTACTATTCTTTCTAAAGCGATGTTACAGAAGTCTGAATCCTTTTTTGACACCAAATGTATAGGTGAGCTCTTTCCCGAGCTAGATTGAGCAACGTGAATTCTCCATCGTCATGCTGCACAAACAGACGAGCTCGGACTTGACACTGCTCTTCATAGCTCATCTCTATAAATGCTGTCATACGCGGCCTTAAAATCGATGAAAAGGTGGTGGGTATCGGCTTGATGGTGGACTTTCATGGCCTTAAGCCAAACTGTTACGAACTGTTCAGATTGTTGAGAGACGGCTCAAGGCTTTCACACAACACGGCAGATAAGGTCTTGTAAGCGTGTTAAGAAGACTGAAGCCTATGTACAAGGTGGCGCAAAAGTAATTCTCCTATCAGAAAATGCTATAAATTTTGCGATTGGCCCCTAATGTCAGTTCTGTTTTAACATATGTGTAGTAAACACATGCGAAATACACGTTAATAAACAATGTTACGCTACACTGCTCCAGAACGCGGAATATTGGTGACTATTTATTTGAGCAATAATCGGTCGATGACTTTGGCACAACGTGAATTTCCTACCCGTCCAACGCCTACTGGTGAAACACTGCGACGTTTAGCCGCTCGCCTCGAAGAGACTGGCACAACACGAGATGCTGCCAGGCGTAGCAGACCCCGGAGTAGACGTTCTGCAGAGAATATTGCTGCTGCAGCCGAAGATGTCATGGAAGCGCCGTCGACATCGACCAGACGACGTGCCACGCAAATGGGTATCAGTCGACGGTCTTTACAGCGAATTTTGGTACAAGATTTGAAGATGTTTCCGTACAAAGTCCAGACGGTGCATCAGCTGTTAGCTGCTGACCGCCAATCGCGTCTAACATACGCTCAAGCCATCCTTAATCACCACCAAGAGGAAGATGATTTTTCATCAAAAATAATCATGAGTGATGAGGCCCATTTCCATCTTAGCGGGTACGTAAATAAGCAAAATTTACGCTTCTGGGGCACTGAAAATCCGCGTGTAACCCACGAAGAGCCATTACACCCGCTCAAAGTCACTGTATGGTGTGCTGTTTTCGCTAGAGGAGTCATCGGACCTTTTTTTCTTCGAAGACGTCGCGGGCCAAACGGTTACTGTGAATGGTGAGCGCTACAGAGCAATGATCAACGAGTTCTTTTTGCCGCAACTTGATGAATTGGGATTGGAAAACATGTGGTTCCAACAGGACGGTGCAACGGCACACACTGCACGTGCCACAACCGATATGCTGAAGGATGCATTTCCCGGGCGCATAATCTCCCGTTTTGGCGATTTGCACTGGCCAGCAAGATCGCCTGATTTGACCGCTCCAGACTTCTTTTTGTGAGGCTTTTTGAAGTCGCGGGTTTATGTCAACAAGCCTCAGACTCTTGCAGCTCTTAAAGACAATATCCGTCAACAATGTGAGGACCTATCGCCGGAAGTTTTGGCCAAAGTGATGGAAAATGCCATAAAAAGGGCTCAAATCAACAATCAACTGTGGCGGCGGCCATTTACATGACATCATATTCTCGACTTGATGTTAAAAAAAATTAAAAGACCAAATAAAAATAATCCACAAGAAGAATCAAAGTTTTTCATTTTTTTTTAAATTACAGCCAAAAAACATCGGAAGGTTATTTTTGCGCCACCTTGTAGTTGGAGTACTAAGAGGGTCTCCCTTGGAGAGGATCGGGCAAATAATGCTAGGTTCCATTCATCCGGTTAATTTTTTCTTCAACCATATTGTATAGATAGTCATCGCCTGACGCATTAAGGAGCTCGGCGGCTAGACCGTCAGCTTCAGCAGCTTTGTTGAACTTTAGCTAAGATACAACCATCTTTGGTTCGTCCAGATCGGGTTAACGGAATTGTTGGCCTACACCGTCCATTTTAAATTGTTCATTTTGCCTGGTAGTGGTTTTCGATTCTTCGCCGCTTTTAAAAAATCTGCAGAAGTGAGTCTTCTATATCCTCAGCATCGGCTGCGTTGTCAAATGAAAGCGGCGAATAAAATATGGATTACGTTTGCCTAGTTGATGCGCATCATTAACGTTTGGAATGCGTTTAGAAAATTTCGAAATTGTTTGAGTTAATTAACTTATGGCTTTCATCTTGAACGCATCTGATCCGATATTACGTCTTGGACAGAAGGGTGGAATTAAATTAGGCCTCAACAAATTTACCTTTGTTTTCATAATGAAAAATGGCCCCTTCCATATCTGCGAAATTTGCCAAAATAATGTATGACTAGGTTGGGTTAGGTTAGGTTAGGTTAGGTTTAGGAGGGTTTTATATACAGTTGTGTAAGTATCATCCAGAGGCCAAAAAGGCCCAATGTGAGTACCCTTGTAGTGCAGGGTAGAACACGAGGCTAACAAAACCAATCGGATCTGTTAATGAATCGATTAATATCCTTGGAGTGCCGGGCAGTGGCACAGGAGACGTTCCCCAAATTCTATTTCTTTCCCATCTCTGCAGCTTCTGCAGAAGTAATTTTTTGGGATCCCTAGTCTTCTGGCCATGTTCCCGATTATGCAGTGCCCCGTTAATACCCCGACGAGCACACGGATTTGGTTTCTATCAAAGGACAGTAGGACTTAGATTTCTTTTTGTCAATGACGGGCCACAGACTACGAGCTAAGACACAACTTGTAGTATTGTCCCTTTTTCCATAGCTAGTCTTGCCGTAATACCGTCAATGGAACTCTAAGCAGTGGCTGAGGCAATCAGTACCTGCACGTCAGCCTCGAGTGGTTTCATATCCGATCCGCATCTGACCACCATATCTGCTCTCTCATCACACCAACGTACACAGGAATCCAGCATAGTAGTACCGGATGATAGCTCTGAGTGCCAGGAGTCATACTCATTGACGCATTTCGCGTTTTTGAGATTGGAGTCGATCGCTTTAAGAGCTGCCTGACTCTCCACGCAGATGGTTAATGCCATTACCGGAAGTGTCATTGTTAGGACTGCCTGTGCAGCTTTCCTAATCGCGTAGATTTTTGAAATCGTAACGTAGCTTGAAAATTACTGCAGTAGTCTGGCAGTCTATAGGACTGGTTATTACTTAGTGTCGCTGGGAAGACTTCTGCTCCTGTTCGATTCTCAGTCTTTGAGTCATCTGTTAAGATGGAAATACATTTTATGACCGTGCTGTGGGAGCTCCAGTCTGTCGAGCGGGTATATAGACGTTGAAGTTCTTATTAAAGTCATATCTGGGTTTCACATAATCAGTTAGTGGCAGCCCCCATGGATTAATGGTATCCAGTACGCGGGAGTGTCCGAAGGTACGGCCTAGAATTTTCGACCTCTCTCAGTCTCAGATCACATTTTTCTGCCACGTTCTTTGTAAAGAGCTTCAGTGGTTGTAGGTTCAGTTATGTTTCCTTGCATGACAAACAACAAAAAAAACTATTATGAACTTAAGGAGTATTTTCATTGTTTTGGGATCTACTTGCATATTTTTGGGATATTTTTTTTTATTCATTTTAAAGCGCGAAGCGGGCCACCCAAACATTTTTTGATTTGAAAATTTAAGCTGACATATGCGACTGGGGTTTGTATTTTATATCCTGAAAATTATTTATTTCCTTCATTGTTAGGAAACCGCAGTATTTGAAATCGATTTACATGCAGAAAGGCCCAACAAAAAAATAAAAAATCAACCCAATCAGAATACAAATCATTTATGTTGCTTCCAATACAGTTTGTTGGGATCTTTTCTCGTTTTGTTTCGTCCATTTTGCATTGGACCTCATTTCATGGAGCCGCGCAGAACACTTAGATTCGTAAAAATACTAAAAACCTTCGATTTTATCTGTTACACCGTAAATTAGAAGGTCGAGGAGCTTAATATTTCATGCATATTGCATTTGGCATGACAGAGATACATTTGTATATCTATATCTCCTGTACATGTACACATAGTAGACCCAGTGGTTATTACTTTTCATTGCCAAACTTAAAAAAATACGTTTCCACTGGCTCACCTACTGGCTGCAACAGACAGTATCCCACCGTCAACAGATCCTACCATTATTTCACTGCTTAGGTAACTCGGGGTTTCCCAGTAGTTCGTCGGAAACTGACGTCATTTTCAGAAAGATTTAGCTTGCATAAACAAATCTTGAACAGAGAACCTCATATGCAGATAATACGTAAACGACAGTGAAGGTGAAACTTAGGTTGGTAGGTTGTATAGTCAGCGCTAACATTGCTGCCATTCAAACACTAGGCACTAGGCAAATTACTTAACACTTGTCAAAATTCACTAAGTGAAAAGCAAATAGAAACTATACATACAGAGAGATGTTGATATAAGCAATTTTTAGACCGCTCGGGAATTTTGGACCCTTTGGCGGGTAGATCTGGGGAACGCTTAACAACAGAAACTGTTATCAGGTTTTTCTGGCTTCGGCATTGACTCCTCTGTTAGTCTTATGGCATATCTCACTCGCTATACGTATCGGTAGTGAGACCGATTCTGACATATAGGGTGGTTGTCCGGTGGTCTGCTCTAGATAAAGCGGTAAACCGTGATAAGCTGAGCAAGGTTCAACGTACAGCTTGTCTCTGAATCAGCGGAGCACTCCTAAGGACCCCTTCCGCTGCACTGGACATTTTACTGCATCTGACACCCCTCGATATTTTTAGCATTCAAATAGCTGCCTGTTTCGCTGTCCGCTTAAAAGCTACCTCACCGTGGATCAATACGATTATTGGCCACTCTATAATTCTGGACTCAATTGGGTCACTACCAAGGAACATCGACTACACCATATCAAAATTATAGAAGAATTTCCAAATCACTATCCCCAACAGATCATTCTGGGAGGATATTGCATTCACGGAGTATAAATCGATCCACTTCTACACCGACGGATCAAAACCTAGTGATGGGGCAGGTGGGGTTGTTTTCCCAGAAAGACTAAATATCTATTAGTATTTCTTTCCGTCTTCCTGATCATTGTAGCGTGTTCCAGGTGGAAGTTATGGCAATTAAGGAAGCCTTGTCGTGGCTGAAGAGAAATGTGATATCCGCTAAGGACATCCGTATATTCTCGGATAGTCAAGCCGCGCTAAAGTCCTTGGACTCAGTCTCTTCAAACTGCATCGTAGCCATAGACTGACTTTCATCTCTGGAGGAGATGGCAGAGCAGTTCAATATTCACCTCTATTGGGTGCCGGGGCATAGTGACATCCCAGGTAACTGTAGGGCAGTTGAACTAGCCAAAAAAGGAACCGCATTACCTCTTCTACCTGATAAAGGTTTTCTAGGTTTGCCTATCGCTACTTGTAAACTTTTGTTTAAGCAGTCGCAGTCGAGAGTACAAGCCTTAGGTGGACAGGTAGTAATACGTGTCTAGCGTACAAGCATATTTGGCCAAAGCTGGATCTGCGACGCTCTTTGGGTTTGATCTCACTTGACCGACTGCACATTGGCTCTGCTATAGGTGTCATTACGGGACACTGTCTAATAGATAAGCACGCATCAAGGCTTGGCGTCTATTCAAATGACTTCTGTAGAAGCTGCAGGGACGAGGAGGAGGAGGAGGATACACTTCATCTGCTCTGTACATGTCATGCACTCTCCCATAAAAGAAATCTCTATCTAGGAGCCTTCTTCCTTAATGAACTCAGTGACTTAGCTAACACAGAAGCTTCAAATGGCTAAGCGAGTAGATGTCGAAACTCCCGATCCACGTGGTATCACAACGGACCTCAATAGTCTAAATGTGTAGGCTATTAGCTAACAGCCACCTTAACCTAACCTAACCTAGTCTTACGGCTGGCTGAAACACATTTGCATTGCTTCTTTTCTTATACTTATCAGAGGCTTAAGCTCGCCAGACAGACACTGCGAATAAGAACATCTTAAAATAACTGTAAGATTACCTTTCCATAGGTATAATAAATCGCAACTCCGCCTTCCAATTTGGATGTACTTAGGTGCGTTACTCAGATACGCGAGCAGTCATTGACATTTAGCACTACTTAGCCGAAACACGATCTCCTCCAATTTCTGTTAGAAGTGTTAATTAAATTCTCGATCCTCCCACACTCTAGCTGACTAGGTACCATTAAGCTGTGTGTTCGCAATTCTTTCGGATTTACATATTTCTCTTTTAAACTTAAACAGGTCTAATTATGCAAAGCTAATGTACTTCGCCTAATAGGTTTCGCTTAGCGTGGGACAACATTCTCTCACATTTAGTCGGATCGTTGCTGCTTTGCTTCGCCCTCATCCCGCTTGAATTTAACAAGAGATTACGTAAGTCATCGCAATTCAATGCAAAAGAAGAAAGTGTAAGTTCATTCACTGTTCCAGCGTAACACAACCGATTTCACATCTCACACCGCACCAAAAGAGAGGACGAAAAAACTATACAAACAAACATAAGACACATAACAATAGAGAGCAACAATAGTATTGTCTTGTAACAATTCCTTCACACACAACATTCATAGGTCACCCACAGATCAAGATTATAATGCAGCATTTCCGTGCCAAGTTATCCTGGTTGGGCAACCCACCCCGCATCCAACAAAAGCTAGAAAAGATAAATATGATATTTTTCGCTTCGTTTCGTGGGCAACTTTTGCACCCAAGCTCCCGAAGAAATACACACACACACAATGACATCCACTGCGACTGAGGGAGCCTCGTGAAAGATATCCGACAAAACAACTGGTTGGCCGTAACCTGGCTACGGTAAGTCAAGCATTCATACATCTGCTACCTGTATCGACAACGATGGCCGGCTTTGAAGTTAAATATGCAAAATGTCCAATTCCACTGCGGCTGGTTTTCAAGACCTATCTTCTACCGCCACAGGTTGCCTTACCTGATAACCGAATGGAGGGGCTAATAGGGGGGCTCTACCTATGTATCTTTCGCTATGTCGTTTCGTTTCTTCTTGTCAATCGCTGCAATCCTGAATTATCGTTGTTTTCTATGCTTGTTTTTTTTTTCTCTTTCGTTTTCTCATCACACCATCATCGTCAACACAACACATCATCACATCGCTCGGTTGGTCGCCATCGCTATTATAGCAAAGTACATTATCTGCAACAGCATTTTGCCTCTCTCTATATCTCTCTCCATCTCGGTTTTGTATTCATCATTGTCTGCAATTAACTCTATTATTTTCTTTACAGTTCATCTACCGGTTGATAACGAGCTAAAAATTAAACCGGTCGGTGCCTGGCACCGAGATCTCCGTCCGACCGACCAAAGTAATTGCGGTCGCGTATTTATTTACAACATACCTACCTACGCGCTACAATTTATTTGTTGTTTCTCGCTCTCTTTCTGTTTCATTCTGTCTTTTGCTGTTGTTGCTTCATTGTAGTCATTGTATACTTGTTGGTAATCGGCGTGGTGGTGGTTTTCTTATGTTTCAATGTGGGAATCGCCGGGATAGGTGCGGTGCGGATGGAGAATTCTATAGGCCGAGTCGTCCCAAAGCTTGGCTTTTGCTTTGAAAGTCAAGTATCTACACCTCGTTTTGGTGGTGATCGCGCGTTTGAGCAATCGTTTTTGTATTTTTTGTCGTTTTCATTTGTTTGTTTGTGCATTCAAGTCGTACGACCAGCCAAGGTGGTTGATAGCTTTGACATTTGGCGACTAAATTCCTGACTCATAGCCGTGATCACGGGAGAGTGGATTTCGAAGGAAATGAAACGGATAGATTTATTATAAACCAAAACCAACTTTTTTATAATTAATATTTTAAGGTACTAAAATCGAAGTTTGACGGAGTGTTAGAGATATTTGCGGCTACTTTTCTAACTCAAACCAACTTAGAAATTGAATCCATAACTGAAACGTCTCAGCTGAAGAATCTCCTTTCATAAACACCGATACCGATGTCCTCGCTAAGAAAAATTGATGCTGGCTGAACTGTAGGTATAGCATTAGAAACTACTGGATGAATTGCTGAATCGAACACGATATAGGGAATGCTGGTAGACACAATCGATACAATGATCAATGAGAGGAAAATAGCCTGTGTGATAAACTTGTCATTTGCTTCCTTTTAGGCATCAGGCATAGGTTATATTTGACCAATAATAATTTAATAGTCTGAGGAAGCTACCATTCCATGGATGAGATGCATTCGTAAAAGCTTTCGAAGGCCCTTGTGATAAAGTCAAGGGAAGTGCACCAATTCCGGAACACCATGGATGAAATATCATTTATCAACACGGTGAACCTATGTTAACAGGCGGATCATATACGATTTCTGGGCACGAGTATTTCCTGTTTCATGAGCACTCTTATTTCAATCCGACCGAAATTTAGCAGATTTATTTAACGATTCCATTAAAAGCTAAACCAAGCTTAAAGGCTTGACAGCCTTTTTTTTAAATTGGACGCTTTCTTTAATCCCTTCACTGGCTTTCAATATTTATAAACACAATTTTTTAACATCTGACTTCTTCATGGCCTAAATTCCTAAACATGAATGACTATGGACATCTCAAACTGTGGTGAGTTTCTACAGTGGGTTACGAACTGAGTCTTGCTGCAAACATTGTTAATTTCCCGATTAATTTGCATACGCTATCGCAATGGACATGTATGAGGGAGGAAGACAAGAGTAAGATGCCAGCTGGCGTCACCGATGAGTTCACAATTAAAGTCGGTATACACCAGGGAAGCGCCTTAAGCCGCTTGATATTTATCAGTCCTTGATTATCTGCGTGAATGAAAAGTGACGGACCCCAAAGTGCATCAGTTATTCTTTGCCGTCTCTGATCCACTCTGACCTACTCTATACATTTATTAGAATAAAAGAGTGATTCCCAAGTGCGAAAAGTTCAAATTTCCGGGATCTATGATCAATAGCGAAGAAATATGCGATGACAACATTAAGCATTGCGTAAGCGTAGGGTGGATAAAGTGGCGGGAAAACCCAGCTATCTTCTATGATCGAAAAAAGCTGAAAAGAAGGCTCTTCACCGCAGTTGTGCGAGCGGGGCTTACATATGGTTCACAATGTTGGACAGCGTACAAAAAGTATGAGGGCAAATAAGCGGCAGCGGAGATGAAGATGCTTCTCATCGAATAAGAATTTCCAAGATCCGAGGAAGCCTTCACGTCAAAGAACCTATCAATCAACGTTCCAATATGACGGGTGGCATTGGTGCAATGGTAGTGTATTCACTAAGGCTGAAAACACACCGGATAAAGCAAAACGTTTTTGATTCGATAGTCAAAAAAACATTTTTTATTTCAACACATACCAAGCGAAACAGAATGTAACAAAACAAAACGTTTTGTTTTCTTGCTTTATTTGGTGTGTGTTGAAATAAAACAAAATTGAATTCGCGACTTGCTTTTAGTGTTGTTCAACATGTGGTCGGACTCAGACTATTTCTATCCACAGCTTATCAATAGTAACTTTATTAGCATGTTCCTTATCTTTATAATTATTATAGATAGGGCTTCTTGTCTCAATTAAAAAAAAAAACTATTTTTGTCCATCCACGTCCATATTTGTTAAAATTTGCGCACAGAGTAAACCAGAGTATATCCATTATAATGAGTAGGGACACTCATATTTTTGACTGAAGGGTTATTGTAGAGGTTCATAATTAGGTGTAATCATTTACAAAAATAATCAGAAAAACCAGCCATAAACCATTTTAAAAATAAATCAGGTACCACTGCACGTAGTGAAAATGAACAAGTCATGCGTCTTTAAAAAAGTGTTAAGAAAAACCCCACAATGTTTTGCAGAAAACAACAGGGCAGCTATCGGCAACGAAGCACGTTTTCTTGTTTTGCTTTTGTTTATACCCTATTCTAAGGGTATATTAATTTTGACGCATAGTTTGTAACATACCTTAATATTGCCCGTAGACCCCTAAAAGTTACTATATTTATGATCAGCATCGATAGTAATGTCGATCTAGCCATGTCCGTCCGTCCGTCCGTCTGTAGCCAAAAATTAGGCCTTTAAACTGGACCTAGAGGGCTGAAATTTTAACCATATACTCTCTAGGGTCCCGAAATAATCAAGTTTACGAATTTTTGAAATCCGCCCACAGACACGCCCACAAACTCAAAAAAACCAAATTTTGGAAAAAATCGAATTTTTTATATATGATCTATGACTCCTAAAACTGCTCGGGATAAAAAATTTTCAAAATCCGCCCACTGACACGCCCACAAATAAATAAAATAATTTTTTTATACCCTATTCTAAGGGTATATTAATTTTTGAAAATCCAAAGTTTCAGCTAGGGAGCTGAAATTTATAGTATATACTCTCTATGGGCCCTTTATGCTCATGTGTAAATATTTTCACAATCCGCCCACTGACACGCCCACAATTAATTTTTTTTTTTTTTTTTTAATTCAAAGTTTGAGCTAGGGAGCTGAAATTTCTAATATATACTCTCTAGGGGCCCTTTATTCTCATGTGTTAATTTTTTTTTAAATCCGCCTACTGACACGCCCACAATTAAATAAAACAATTTTATTGAAACACCCAAGTTTGAGCTAGGGAGCGTTTTTTTTTTGATAAAATCCTTTAAATTTATATAACAAAATATGTAGAGCGTTCTTAACAATTCAACCATACTTAGACTTTTGTCACGCCCACTTATGAGGGATAGGAATAGGAATAGGGTATCCAACAGTTCGCCCAAGCGGACTGTAGCCCGTCCCTATGTTTTTATGTTTCGTTTCATTTGGTGTGTGTTGCCCCATAAGAAAGTAGGCAATCATCGTCAACGACGCTGGGTCGAATCAGTTTTGTTGCATTCGGTGTGTGTTGCTCGTATGCAATGGCATGTATTTTCGACAACAACCACCGAAACACTTCGAAACAAAAACCTGTTGGTGTGTGCGCTCTCATAAAAAACAATGTTCTTTTGTTTCGCGAAACAAAAAAAAACGTCTTGCTTTATCCGGTGTGTTTTCAGCCTAAGTGATTGGCAGGTCGTGCGTTTCTCAATCTTTTAGGTGTCCCTATAATATTCAAATGAAGTGGTCATTTGAGTGGGTCGCGATCCAAAATTTGAAAAACGGTCCTATTCTAAAGGAGACGCTTTTTTCGGGACTTATGTCCAAATTCTATGGGACAAAAGTTCCGAATTATCGTTGTCGAATAAGAGACACAAGTCCCTTATAAAATGTAGCACTTTAAAGCTTCCCAGCTCAAATTTAATTTTTAAAAAAAAAAAAAAAAAAAAAAATTGTAGGCGGATGTTGGAAATTTTTACACATGAGCATAAAGGGCCCGATTATAAATTCCAGCTCCCAGTGTCTGTGCCTGTGGGCGGATTTCAAAAATTCTTAAACTTGTTTATTTTGGGACCCTAGAGAGTATATCGTTAAAATTTCAGCTCTCTAGGTCTAGTTTAAAGGCCTAAGTTTTGCCGACATGCCGGACATGGCTAGATCGACATTACTATCGATGCTGATCATATATATAGTAACTTTTAGGGGTCTACGGGCAATATTAAGGTATGTTTCAAACTTCGCGTCAAAATTAATATACATACCCTTAGAATAGGGCATGAACATAAAATATACCCCTTTAAAATCCACTGCTTGGGTTCACTTCACTGTTGGATTTGGAGAAGTTGCGAGGTTGGGTTAGGCGTGAAGTTGGGTATATTATGAAAATACTTTATGTTAGGTGGGACTTGTGTCCCGATGGGGACACTCGCTTCTAAAGGTTCAATAGGTAAATTTGTTATAAAGGTTTCAACACTCAATAGTTTAGTTTTGAGGGTTTTTAATCTGAGCTGCAATGTTAAAATGAGGAACATGTAATCTCTATCTCTAGGGTTCTGAAATACTCAAATGTAGACAAATTAACAACCGCCCAATTAAACGCTCTCCATTAAAAATCGTTTAATCGAAAAAGTTGATAGAAAGGAAGGAGGTATGTTCCTAACAAAAAAATATGTCCCTACACAAATTTCAGCTACATTTTACTCATACAACCACTTTTTTGGGGCGTATCTTTGTATATAGACTTGATAAAAAGAAAATTTTATAAACAAAAGGTGAGGCTACAGTCCTATTCTTCAATTTGGTAAGATTAAAGTGAAGTAAGTACCTGCAAGTTCAGTAAAGTAAATGCTAAGATCGAATTTCCAAACTCACTTTAGAAATGAAAGACTTTGTTCATACCGTACTGAAGCAATTTGTGAATGCTTTTACTAAACTGCTGCCTTTTACTCCAAGGAACTGCTAGTTCTTATTCATACGAACCATTGGCCTAAGCATTTTAAAATAAATAAATAATAAAATTCGAATAAAATAAATATAAATCGTATAGGTAGGAACCATAAGTGGTTGTGCAGCATGGCGCAATACTGACACAAAGTAAAATAATTATTTCTTATTTAATTAGATTGAATATTTCTGAATCAATTAAAAAGAAATGATGCAAATCGGAACATTTTTCGACAAGATATAGATAAAATAGTGACTGTCTTAAAAGCGATAAACTCATAATTTCTTATTTGAGGAAAAAGACTGAAATCAGATTTTATTAAATTTTTCATTTCAAAACTATTCGTCCCTTCCATCATCCCCCTCTCATCAGTCATCATACATGCTACTTGCCGACGCGACTAAAATCTCCTTGCTCATGCTCCTTCTTACAAAGAAAAATTAATACTTGCATAATATCAAAATGATTCGATAAAGAGAAACAAACCAGTTTATGTATTTGGTTTTCTTTCTTCGTTTTCCTTCAATCGCTACCCGTTTTGTTGCCATTTTCGTGGAGGGCGACGTTTTCAAATTCGTGTTGATGATACGAGTATTACTATAGAGTCTACGAGTATATACTCGTACAAAAGGGCGTATTGACCCAAATATTTCATTTTCGGTAATTTTGCTAGAAAGTCAAAAAAGAAATTGTAACAAAATGGTCGATGACTTTAGATCTGGAAATGTACTTGTACTTCACTTGTGCCAATGTCCTAGGTTTACCTGTTCTTATCTACGTAGCGTCAACTACAAAAATGTACCAATTTCAATAATTCGAGAAGCTATGTTGTTTGTCACTCCCACATTGATACTCGCACGAACACATTCTTAAGGCGGCAGAAAACCGTCAAACTAGTTCAACAAATACCCTAGTCCACTAAAAAGTTAGATGATCGTGAGAGAATTCTCACCGATCTATCTGTAACACTACAATCTATAGTCGTTCGCAAAATACCCACATCGATATGTTGGTATCTTAAAGTTACATTCCCATACTTCCACGGTCATATAATTCCATACTAACCAGGTACGAGTTGTTTGTGCTACAAATTAAAGTCAAAAACGTGATTTTTCTATTTACGAACGAGACGTCATGGTCAGGAATTTAGTGCATTCGTGCATTTGGTTTGGTTCAAATTTTTATTTATTTCGCTGACATTTAAAAGCTTTGACTTGGCTACGGAGGTACCTACTTTTGCTGTGGAAAAAAATCACGCGGGGTTAGGGACGTTGAATTGGATTTCGTCATCGACCAGATTGACAGGAAAGAGTGTGTAAGGTTTGTGCCTGTCTAAGACCTCAATAAGGGTGTGGTGACTTACTTAAGCGGGTTACTCTTTTTTTTTGCATGTTCTTTCTTAATGCTTTTTGTTAGTGTTTGCAAATTATGGTTCCGAAAAGTTTTAGACATCATCAGCATACGTTGAAATTATGTCATGGGACGCCAAGAATACAGAACGATTAACTCAGCTTAACCTGAATAAAACTTGTTTACAAAACAAAAGTTTGAAGCGTTGTTTTAGGGCAGTGTGAGAGTTTATTTTTTTTGTAACGGCTTTTGTTGTGGTTTGACCTAAAATACGCGATAAATCGTTTATGAGGAGCGATGGGTTTTAATTGGAACGTCATGTTCACGCGGAGCGGATTCTTGATTGATGATTGTACCTATTGTGATTTTAAGCAACCAGCAAAAGTATGAGAACCTAGAAATCCCCGGTACCTACAGCGAAAAACGCACAGTACGGCAACAAGAAAGAGAGAGGGACAACCGTGGTGTGTATTAATCCACAAGCTTCTCGAAAAGTTGACATTGCATAGACTGATGATGATTTGATGCGTGCTGCAGGGACATCTACTTTCTCCAAGTTTTTTTTCCTTTCTAAATTCATGACCTTCTTAGATCGTGTTTTTTTTATAAGTTTTTCTCTTAGGAAGATGAAATTATAAAGCGATACCGTGGCCCAGAGATAGCTTTAAATAATTCTTGCTTCTATACGTAATTTTTCGTAAATTGTATATTTCAAGAAAATGTCCCTTTTTCGGCAAATGTTAGGTTAGGTTAGGTTAGGTAAGCTTGAGGTGGTTATCGGCTAACGCCAACACGCTTAGACCCATGTGAGGTGCATTGTGATACCACGTAGATCTAAAGTTGTTTACCCTCTACCATTTAGAGCTTCTAATTAAGCGTGATATACTTCTAACATCAGTGCGAGCCTAGTTACTTAGTAAAAAGGCTCATAGATAGGTATTTCTTTTATGTGAGAGAGCAGGGCATGTACAAAAAATTTGAAGTGTAGTCTATTCCTCCTCTTCGTCGATGCAGCTTCTGCAGAAGTCGTTTGAATGATTCGTGATTGTCTATTAGTAAGTGTCCTTTTATGATCCCTATAGTAGAGCTAATGTGAAGTCGGTTAAGTGAGATTAGACACTTCAAGCGTTTCAAGTCCGGCTTTGGCCAAATATTCATAGTCGCTAGGTTTATTCTCTCGATTGCAAATAGCTTAAGCACAAGCTTACATTTAGCGGTGGGTATTTATAGAGAAGCTTTATCAGATAAAAGAGGCCTTGTGGTTCCTTTTTTGGCGAGGTAATCTTCCCAACAGTTCCCAGGAATGTCTCATCCCCCGGCACCCAACATACGTTAATGTTAAACTACTTCACCATCTTCTTAAGAGAAGATTTGCAGACTGGGGCTACGTTGGAGTTTCAAGAGACTGAGTCGAGGGATTTAATCGCGGCTTGAATATCCGAGAAGTTACGGATGGCATTAAGTGGATATCACATTTCTCTTTAACCACGACAAGGCTTCTTTTATCGCCACAATTTCCGCCAACACGCTACAATGATTAGGAAGACGGAAAGAGAGACTAAGATTTTGTCTTTCTGAGAAACCCCCTCCACCTAACCCATCACTAGTTTTGGGGTGTGGTGTAGTCTATGTTTCTTGGTAGAGACCCAAATGAGTCCAGAATGATGGAGTGGCCAATATTCGTGTTGATTCACTGTGAGGTAGCTTTTAAGCGGATATCGGAACAGGCCGTTTGCCTGCTGAATATTTTGAGGTGTGTCATATGCAGTAGAATGTCTAGTGCTCTGGAGGAGGTGTTCGGAGTGCTCCGCTATTGCACGGACAAGCTGTACGTTGGGCTTTGCCCAGCTTATCACGATATATCGCTTTATCTAAGGCAGTCCACCAGACAACCACCCCATATGTAAGAATCGGTCTAAGGAACGATACATAGGCAGTTGTTTTGCATGGCTTTTTTGCAAGAGAAAAGTGCTAGTGTAGCTTTTTTGACTCTTTCTCGTATGTTAAGTTTTTAGCTTAAGTTCCTTTCGAAAACAAGACCCACAAGTACAGCTGCGTCTGAAAAACTTAAGCTTGTTCCATTAACAGTAGGTTGGCCAATTTTCGGGATTTTGTATTTACTGGAAAATAGATTAAACGGTTAAACGTATATAGTAGGCGTGTCAGTGGGCATATTTTGAAAATCTTTACACTTGATTATTTCGGGCCCCTAAAGAGTATGTTTCCAGGTTTCAGTTTTCTATCTCGAAATTTAAGATCTCAAAATTTGTAACAGACACAACTAATCGACATAAAGTTCGATGTTGATCACAAACTTTTAGGAGTCTGTAGTACCATTATTAAGGTATGTTACACGCTATGAGTCAGAGTGTATATACCCATAGGATATGGTATAAAAAGGCATTAGGACCCGTTTAGCAGGTTGCTGTGTAGGTCCTTGCAATTAAAAAAAAAACGCATTAGATATGTTGTTTTATGGATATTATTTACTTAGTTTTGGTAAGCTTCTACTCTGATAGGGGTTCCTCTGTCTGCCACTTCCAGTTTGAAAAGATTTTCCGAATTTATGTATCCTTAGCTTTTATGCTGCAATTATTTTCAAATTTTATTTTAGAAACGTTTTGAGTTAAAGCTTTAATATTAACGTAGCATCAGCTATGAAATTATAAAAACCCCTTTTATTTATTTTAAAAATCTACCTTTGACCAAACCTGGCTACACCTAATGGCTAATAGTATAGCACAAGACAATGTCTGTAGAATGTGCATCGAAGACGAAGAAACGGCAGAACGTGAACTATGCGACTGCAACTGCTAAGTCAGAACGCCCCAGCGTTACCTCGGTTAGTCAGTCCTTGAGGTTGACATGTCTAAAAACTTGCATTAAATGCCCCCTTGAACTCAGTCACCATAAACGTCAACCATAAATCGAAACAGTTCTTCTTTTTCAACTAACATGAGGATGACCGCCCAACTCGACTATCACAGCCGCCCCTCTCTGCTCCCTTTCCGCGGACCAGTGTAGCTTGTGGTTCGTATTGCAACAGTTGCTCCAAGCATAATACCAAATGCTAAAATTTGGCCTTATATCACTTTCACAATGCGACATAAGGCCAAATTTTGAGATTTGGGCTTATGACGCTTGGTGTTATGTCACGGCACCCAGAAAAACTACAGTGTAAGCAACGATGCTAAATCCCTAGAACTGATGAGTCTAGCAGAAACACTCGTACAACATGTACGGAGAGCTCCTTCCGCACTAAGCAGTTTATCGGCAAACGTCATCCATGCTGCATACTTTCTTTAAGAGTCCATTTGATTTCACTCGACACACTTGTCGTCAAATGTCTGCGTGCAATTGTCGTTCACCCAACACATTCTCTTAAAATCGTTTAAATAATGAGCTATGCAGTGCCGCCCGCGCCGGTCGGCTGTTCGCTTTTAAAACTAATACACCGCACTCTTGACATATTCGTTGCAATTGTCTTGTTTAATCTGATCATTCTCTAGGCACTAATAAACAAAAAGATCGTGACGATGTTATCTTATTCGTACTTCAGCGTTCAGGCCACCATCATTAGATCGCCACAACAACAGGTTACTTCCTCAATTAGCCTGAAATGCAATGCAATTCAGTTTGAAGTCATTCTCAATCCATTCTCAATGAGATACAAAAGTGATATAATTTTATATATTTTCCATAAATAAAATTCATTTCAATAGCAGCACACACATTGATGAATGAATTAATGCGGGTAGCTTAATGTCAAATGGATATAACAGTTTGCGGTTGCAAAAAAAGCGATCGCGCAACAAACGACATTTGAGGTAAACCAGAGATGAGCTCAGCTTAGAGAGAGCCCCCCCCCTTTATATTGTAGGGTAATGGCATTGCATGCTAATTTAACCAAACGATAAATATATTAATTTTTTTGTTCATAATTTTCTTACTGCTCTGACGGAAGCACAATCGTACGTTATTGGAATTTTAATAGTCATCTGCCCGGATACGGAAATAAGTTTTATAACAACAAACAAAATATATATAATTTTGATGGAGTACTTCTTGTTGATCAGTGCCAACGTCATACAGGGTGGCGCACCAATTGTGCTATACAATAATAAATTCAAATAATTTTTTCTTTAATCTGTGTATTTCATTTATTTTTTTATTGTATAGAAAATTCAATATTATTTTATATAACTAATTGTTTTTGAAGATGATAGACCTTAATTGACCTTCATGCTCATCCACGCATATGCGACACCTGATCAGAAAATTATTCATTGCGGCCTGAAGGGTTGAAGTCGGGATCGTTTCAATTATTGTTTTCATGGACTGCTCAATTCTGTCAAATTTCTTGGTTTCGTTTTACACACATATTGCTTGACATAACCCCATAAAAAAAGTCAGCTGCAGTCAGGTCAGGTGACCTTGGGGGACAGCGAAAAGTGGAGTTTGTGGATATTAATTTGTTTGGGAATATTTGTTGGAGCTCCGCCATAACCGTTCTGGCTATGTGTGCAGATGCTCCATTTTGCTGGAACCAAATGCTGTTGAAACGGATACTTCTTCGGCTCAGTTCTGGGTAAAAAAAAACTCCTTCAACATCTTTAAATAACGGTCACCATTGGCAATTACTGTTACACCGTTTTCTTCAAGGAGGTATGGCCCTACAACGCACCTTGATGAAACTGCGCACCCCATAGTGACTCGTTCTGGGTGCAGTGCCGTCTGATGGAGTATTTCTGGATTAGATTCACTACATACACGGCAATTTTGCTTATTTACATTGCCGTTTAGATCAAAATGGGCCTCATCAGACATCGTTGATATGTCCACCAAGGGAACGTATGCAACGGTCGATACGTTGAACCCAATTTTCGATTACTCGGTCGCACATTTCGACCGATACGGCCGCTTTTTCTTGTTTAATATTGGCTCTGAGCTCCTCTAACGTCGCCGGCTTGTTGGCATAGACCAATGATTTAATATAGCCCCATCAAAAAAAACTCTGGAGGCGTTAGATCACAGGATCTCGGCGGCCAATAGACGGGTCCGTTTCTCGAGATAACACGTTCACCGAACTGAGACCTCAATACCTCGATTGTTGCACCCGCTGTGTGGCTTGTGGCACCGTCTTGTTCGAACCACATATCACTGATGTCCAATTCATGCAATTGCTCAAAGAAATAACGTTCCAAAATGTACCGACTACCATTTACGGTAACCTGACGGTAATTTTCATCGACGAAAAAACCGCATGAAAACAGCACCAAGCAGTGAGTTTTTGCGGATGAAGTGCCGTTTCATGAAGCACATGAGGGAAACGCATATTTTGCTTATTGAGAAAGACGTTGAACCAAAAATGCGCTTCATCGCTGAAGATGATATTGCGATGAAATTCTTCATTTTCTTCCATCATGTCCAGAGCCCGATTTGAGAACGTACGTCGCTTCATAAGATCAAAATGACTCAATAACTAGAGTCATCTTGATCTTGTTAGAGTGTACACAAATGATGGGCGCATTCGAATGATTTAATCGATTATAATCGATTCTAGCAATACCTATCTCGAGATATCTCGATTCTTCATTTCAAATCATTCGAATGATCTCTCGCATGCGCTCAAGAGCAAAATGTCTCACACACAACTACTAAATAAAACACAGAGAAACACTTTCCTGCATGCACATACTAAGTCAACCCATTCGTCGCAAAGCAAATGTGATAAAACCTTGTGAGTGTGTGTTTTAATTCAAATGAAATGATGTGCAATCCCCCAAGTGCCATAACTCGAATGAAAAAAATAGTAACATTCGGGAAAAAAAATCAAGAACTTACTTTTGCTTTAATTTTAGAACAAAATGTCTCATCACAACTACATACTTAAACACCGAACACACTACCCACAATCACAAAGCCCGTGAGTGGTGACAGTGAGTTTGTGTGAGAATAATACCTCTGTTTCTATATTATTTAAGTATGAAAAGATAATAGCTCATATTCTCATGGCTTGCACAGTGTTTTTGATTTTGTCCATTCGAATGATAAGCTGCTGCCTTTTTCGTATTCCCCGTACTCGATCTCGACTGCAAGAGCTTTCGAATGAAAAAACAGTAGCATTACTCTTTAATTTATAATTAGTTACTACTCTTCGAAAGAATCGACATTCGAGAACTTTTATATGGATTACTACTTCACTCACATAATGTTTGCGATAAGTGCATTAGCCGTTTGCTCAACTGATTGAATTTTCGTTGGCTTCGTGTTAGTATTAGTAATTGCTTCCTGTTGCTGTTTGCTTTTGCGCAACTTGTGTTGTTGTTTGTTTTTATATCTCGAGTGATCATTCGATTATTTAGATCACTCGAATACTAATATCTCGATTATTGGCATCATTCGATTATGCCCATCACTAGTGTACGCCAAGATCCTAACGCAAAATTGCAAAATTCGCCATAATGTGTTCTGGGAGAGGCCCAATCCTTGAGAACGCCGTGAAATTGACTGATTTGGCTGATTTGCGACGAACGTCTCTACGTCTCTACACTTCGGGCAAAACGTAGTCTCAGCCGTGCCACATTAAGCAGCGAATATTCTGACTCAAATTTTTGCACTAGACTATGAATTGCTTGTCTGTACTGGGACGAGAACTACGGCCGAAAATTTGCGTTAACGCTCTTAAAGTTGCGGCCACCGACTCCGAATTTCGGTAATAAATTTTAATTATTTGTAAACGTTGTTCCTTCATGAGGAAAATGTTGAATTTATTGAATGTTTTGACATTGACAGTTCGGTAATGAAAGGCCCTTTACTTAC
This sequence comes from Portevinia maculata, assembly GCA_949715645.1. Classification (NCBI taxonomy): domain Eukaryota; kingdom Metazoa; phylum Arthropoda; class Insecta; order Diptera; family Syrphidae; genus Portevinia; species Portevinia maculata. The sequence goes on along the minus strand of OX454526.1, from coordinate 77,385,392 downwards.
ATCAATTTAAAAAAAAATTCAATATCCAGTTGCTGATGGAAACAATCGAACTGAGAGGATATATCTATATAGATGTTCACATCATCCGCTTACATAAAACATAGACAATGTTTAAGTCTGACTGGCAGGTCATTTATAAAAATAATAAAAAGGACTGGACCCAAATGAGTCCCTTGTGGTAGCTCCGATAACACATCAATAGGGTTTGTGAAGTATCTATTAATGAGTTTCCTCTGTTAGATAGATAAGAACTCAACCATTTGAAGATGCTGGTGTTAAAATCTAACATTCTTAATTTTTGCAAAAGCAGACCGTGGTGAAAGGCTTTTACAAAATCTCTATACAAGACATCTATTTGTACACCTTGTTTCATTTTCTTAATACAGAACTTTGTAAAATACTAAGATTTGACTGATTGACCGACCCCTAAACAAATCATGATGTTTGGAAGACAAACGATTTTTTATTGAAAAATAAAGTTGCTCGGTGACCGTTTTCTTCAAAAAATTAAGGTATAGCGGACAACTTGGAAATTGGTCCATAATTTTACTTAAGTGTTTGAGGCCGCTCTTATAAATTGGATCAATGAAAGATATCTTCCATTAGCCAACAAAGTTACCAGACACAATCGATTTATTAAATAAAAGGGATAATGCGGTGTAGAGTGAAGAAAAGCAATTCTTCAAAAATATTGAATCATATCCAGCCTTTGTAGAGGCGGGAACGAACGATTAGATAAACTGCGGAAAAGACCACTTTTAATGCATTAACAAGCAGAAAATTGCAATGAACTATTTTAAGGGCGGAATATTTGATTAGTTCATCAAAATATATCAAGAAAATAGTGTTCAGCACCAAACAATCATTAAACAGTTATCGTTACAGAAAAATGGTATAATACATGGTAGAGTCTCTGGTATAGTAGGAATAAATATTTTAGATTGTGGACCACTGGGAAAGATAATTGAAGAACATGATTTATCAAGCGTGGACCCTGTTACCATTCTCTTGCGAACCAGAGCACTGTAACATACACTTTGGAAATATTTATCTTAACCTCAACCTCAAAGTTTTTTTGCTTGATATGAAATATATTTATAAAATTCCTCACATTCATTCGTTCAATTAGTGTCTGCTTTATCCACATATCCTTTGGGATAATATCTGTTATTGAAATCTGTGGCATTTTAAAGGAACACAAGCAATAAGGACTAAAAGTAACTTCACAAGTAACTTCCGAAGTGGAGGGAAAATATGAGTTGGAATTGAAATTACAAACAAAATAAACGTGACATGTCTGTAAAGTTTGTACACTAAAAGCAATTCCCCAGCACATATAGTTATCCATTCAGCATCCTTACCTCACAGCAAATACTCACAGTTTGTTAAGGATACCATACTACATAATATATATGTAGGTCCTTACATCAGTAAGTGTTCTCTTGGGGCAGGCAAAAAATATTACCACTGTCCATAACAGGAGAGGTTTATAAATATGGGCTTTCATTTGAATTTCTGAACTTTTGTTTTAAATAAATCAGAGATCCGCAAATTGTATTTTTTAATTTTTTTTTAGTTAAAATAATATTGGGGTATTCATTTTACTTTTCAATTGCTAGACATTGTAGTCATTGCAATTTTGTAGGCTGCGTAAGTCATTTTAGTTTGATTTATACATTTATCAACAACGAATTTAAACCTTTTCGGATTAAATTCGTTTCGTAGTTTCGTATTGAATATTTCAGCGTGGAAACGAAAGTACAAGGTTCGAAATGTAGATGCGTTCATGCCAATAAAAAAAACTATTTATATATGAAACAACGACGATTGAGAACTTTTCAATTTTATGAGATTTTTATATCCCCTACTCGTTCGTAACTTAATCGCTTTTAAAGAAATATTTACTTTACGTTTTTGGTATTTTGCTGTTTTTCTCCAGTATCTACCGATTTTCGTTATTCACTCCTTCATTTTCTTCTTCCTTTAATGGCGGTGAGGCTATGACCAGCATTCAAGCGATCATAACACTCTCACTTAACTGCATCCCTACTAGTCCGCCTGTGGGATTGGCCGGTTTGACGTCAGAAAATAGCGGCAGGCCTCCCGATTTTGAATCACTTCGTCGCTGAGGCCAATCAAATGCTGGTGTTGCTGCATTTGTGTGATCCAGGAGTTTTAAGCCTGCCTCTCTTTCGCGTTTATATTAGCGTTGATTAATATTGCCTTTTTGACAGGGTTCGTAGGATCTCTCCTTTGAACATTACAGTACCAACTGAGCCGGTGGCGCTCCTTTTTTTCGAGATAGGTTCCTTGCCGTGAAGGCTTCCTCGGATCTTAGACCTTCTTATTCGATGAATCTTTGTTACTCCTCCTGTCATGCGAAGCATCTTCATCTCAGCTGCCGTAAATTTGCCCTCATACTTTGGGTTTGTGTGTACACAACTGCGGTGTAGTTGCACTTGGAAAACTCATGTTTTTAAGCTTAACGATTAAGAACGCTTACAAAAATCTCACAAAAGTCCCCAAAGCAAGTCAAACTATCAACCTGCTTTTGTGTGAGAAGAAGTCTTGCCATAACGGATAGCGCTCTTTAGTGCAACCCACAGTAAATGAACGATCCACTTGTTCTTTTTATATAGAACAAGCAAGCTTAGGAATTCTCTTCCGTGTGATATTTTTCCGGAAGAATACAGTTTATATAAATTTAGGAGAGCAGAGAAAAAGTAGAAAAACTGATCTGAAAGTAACCGAGCAAAACACCGGGGACTATATACCGGACCAAGCGTAGGTAAAATTCAAGTTTAACCTGTGCAGAGACATGGAACTGGTGCTAATTTGATAAGACCAGTACTCAAATGTGGTTGGCTTGGGCCTGGGACTCATGGTCAAGATGTGTAAGCTCTGCAATAATTCAATTAAAATTCGCTATCTTGATCTTAAGCAGTTGTTATTCCAATCGTGAACACCTCATGTTGTTTAGAAAGTCTGCACAATAATATCTAAACATTAATTTAAACACCTCTTACAAATTTAAATCATCATTCAAAATGTAGGAAAATCAGAGTTCGTTGGCACTTCACACGTGCGCGGATGAACGAGATGTCAAAAAGAAGTGCAACAACGCGAAAAGTATTTCAATACATAAACCATATACGAGACTGGTTTGCTTCTTACACCTCTTGGGCTAATTAGGTGATTTGAATATAATTCTTTATTCTACAAATTATAAATTCATATCATACCTTTAGGCAGTGACATGTTAACAATTTGAAATTCATTTTATTCCACCTCAGATGTCACCACAAATCCAATTAAAGTATCAAGTAAACGAACATTGCGTTCCACCATGTCCTTGATGCCACCGCATACCCAATTAAGGTTACACGAAAATCGCATCGATATGTCACTTATTTTGTTTCTATTCGGTAAAATTAAAGCTGATATTTGAAAACATGATACGAGGACTCGAGGTTGGAATCCCACAAGGACACCTAAAAGTTTATTCACTGCTTGCGATGACAAACAGCTAAGAGTATAAATTGCCATCAGAACTTTGCACACATAAATGTCAAATGTCTGAATTATGAATTGCACTCTATTTTCATCTATTAAAAATGTCTAAAAGTCAGCCGAAAAAAAAGAAGACAGATAGATATGGAGCGAAAATGGCAAATACAAATGCTGTTGGTTTGTTTACTTTTTTATTTACTTAATTTGTTTGTTATTTTTCGCACTTATTTACTTCCCAATACTATTCGTGAGAAAAAAAAATATGTGGCAACAATGAAATGGATTTTATATTATTTTCCCAAAATATTCAACAAAAGAAAAATTAAGAAAAAATGAAAAACTCACAAAAAAAATCTGAAAAATGCATTTGAAGTTTGAAGTTTGAATACGGTCCACTTAGTTCGAGAGTACAGAAGGAACTTATATAAAGGGTCTTTCATTAGCGACTTGACAACTACAAACTTTCATTGTGAATGCACCCTTAAACCGATTATCGAACTGTCAATGTCAAAATGTTCAGTAAAATCAACATTTTTATCATGGTGACGCACACAAAGGAACAAGGATTAGAAATAATTAAAAGTTACTACAGAAATTCCGAGTGGAAATTCGGTGGTCGCAACTGAGCGTTAACGTCAATTTTCGGCCGTAATTCTCGTCCCAGTAGACAAGCAATAGCATAGTCTAGTGACAAAATTTGAGTCAGAATATTCGCTTCTTGATGTTGCCGTGCCAGTGAGACTACGTTTTGCCCAAAGTGTGGAGAATATGGCTGCACTAGAGTCGTCCGTCGCAAACCACCCAAATCAGTCAATTTCACGGCGTTGCGATGTCGAGAATTAGGCCTCTCCCAGACCACATTATGGCAAATTCGGCGTAAGGAGCTTGGCCTTCACCCTTACAAGATCAAGCTGACTCAAGAACTAAAGCCACTTGATCATATGAGGCGACGTACCTTCTCGAATTGGGCTCTGGACATGATGGACAAAAATTAAGAATTTCATCGCCAAATCATTTTCAGCTATGAAGCTCATTGTTAGTTAAACGGCTTCGTCAATAAGCAAAATATGCGTTACTGGACAGGTGAGAACCGTCATGTGCTTCATAAAACAGCACTTCATCCGCAAAAAGCCACTGTTTGGGGTGGTTTTCATGCCGGTGGCGTCATTGGTATTACGGTAATTGGTATTCGCTACAGAGACATGTTCGAACGTTATTTTTTGAGCAATTGCATGAATTGGACATCAGTGATATGTGGTTCCAACCAGACGGTGCCACAAAAGCCACACAGCGGGTGCAACAATCGAGTTATTGAAGTCTCAGTTCCGTGAACGTGTTATCTCGAGAAACCGACCCATCTATTGGCCGCCGAGATGGTGTAATTTAACGCCTCTAGACTTTTTTTATGGGGCACATTAAATCATCGGTCTATGCCGAGAAGCCGTCGACGTTAGAGGAGCTCAAAGTCAATATTGAACGAGAAAATGTGCGCCGAGTCATCCAAAAATTATGTTCAACGTATTCATGTGGTGGACATATGAACGAAATCGAATTCATAAATGTTTTGATAGTAGTTCAAGCCAATACATATTTTTTTTTTTTTTGAGATATCTCAAGTTGTCTGCATTTTATTTAAAAAAGAAGTGTCCTTAATGAAAGACCCTTTATATTTTAAAGATCATTATGTTGTTATAGTTATGACACTTTTGGTGGACTGGGAATTACGTCGAAATTGAAGAGCATAGCTGGATGTTCATAGGTAGAAGTTCATGTTTTCACGGCAAATTAGGTAAGGTTTTTCGACGTAATTGATTTAGCTGAATTCGACACGTTGGTGATAGAAGTAAACTAGGTCAGATTTTATCTAAACAATTTTTGTTGTTTGTTTGTCAGTTTATGGGCTCAAAATACCTTTTTTTAAAGTCGACCAACAGAAATACAGAGCAATGGATCAAACTTTTTGGATTGGAACAGCGGCGCCCAACGCTGGACTTTTCTATTAGTTGGGTGCATAGGCACTTTATTTTTATCAGTTTTTGTAACAGTTTTGTTTAAGTGATTTTTTTCGGCGTTTCTTTTGTAAGAATTGTTGTTAAGTTTTTTTCAGTGTGACAGTTAAGTTGACAAAAGTATAACCATAAGAAAAGCTTTTCATTATGAAATCGTTTCTTTCAAGCAGAAATTTAGTTAACTTTAATACGCTGTATATCAAAACCAATATTGTATAAATGTTGCCGCGTGAAATAATGAAACATTAAATTAAAACTTTTTGGCAAAAAAAAATATTATTCTAACCGCAAAGTGGAAATTGTTCCAAGCAGGCTGTAGAGCTATCCACACTTACGGCGCTAATATCTGGGGCTTCCTGTCCCAATTTTTGTTTCTTTGTACAAACCAGCTGTTTTTGTACTGAGTGAAACACAGGATAGCGACAGGTCCAATTTAACGGAGTTCAGCCCACCTGCGTACAACTTGCTTTTATTCCCACCGCGGTCTCGACGAATATATTCGTAGTGACACAGCCTACCAAATTCAATCACAATACGGCCAAGGTTTCAATTCGGAATTTTATTTCATTTGGCTAAAATTACATGTCCGTAGGCAATTAATCCACTACTGCTGCATTTAAAGAGGCCCTAATCTTGACAGACGTGCATCTTATGAAGAGTTTGACGCTCTGTCCTACTCCAGTAAACATCTATCCTCGGACAGAGATCGTCGATTTCTTTATACACCATTCAAATTGTCTTCGACATTCTTGGCAGACAACAACTGAAGGAAGGAACGTCAAGATCTTGGCTGGTGTTAATAACCTGATTCAGCTCGTAAATGAGCGGACACTAATACCGAACATTGGAAGTCAGACCGTCAACACGCTGGACTTCATCTCTCACCCCGTTTTTAAACGTATGATCGCCCCAAGATTCGTCAGACCATCGGTTCATATCAGCGAATTTCTCGTACTCTAACCATATAGTTAAAGAACAAACTCCCAAAGGAATAATATGGCAATATGAGAAAGCCGAATAGGAAGAATTAAACGGTTCCTTTGGGAATTTTGAATTGGTTGCTTCCTCGACAGCGACGTGGGTGCTGCTGCTGATATGATCAAAAATATAATTCATCTTGGAATGAAATCCTATATCACTATTTGTCTATTTGTCCTGTCAAATGGTATCGAACCGAATGCAACTTTTGGTCGTTTGCTTAAAACATTGAGAAATCGACCTCGTCATCAATTCCGGCAGTCATTTAAAATGACATTCCAGCTGTTAGCTCTTCAGATAAAGCCAATCAGCTTACTGTTCATTTTGCATTTCAATGGATTAGAAATAACCTTTCAGATCAAGTCAAGTTGTTACGGACTGTTTGAACCCTGCAACCTACCAAATAAATACTGGTGTTCCCAATGCTCTGTTTTGTATCCGATCGTTCTTCTCATTTGTATAAATGATCTCCTGCCTTTTATTTTCAATCCAATCCATTCCTACGCTGATGACAGTCTCATGACTTCTCATGTTCGTTTCTTGGGTTACGCCCCTCATCTTCGTGTGTGCATGCGGAGCAATAAATAGTTCACCACTTCCGATCTGGCTGCAATTAAAAGGCGTTTGTTTACTATCAACATTAGTACAATGCTCATATCTGGACCTGTGCCCTATCCAATATTTGGAGCTAGTATAGCTAGACAAAATATAAAATCATGCTATGAAACGTAATGGCGATCGAGTTATCGGGAAATAGTTTGACTCTCTTACTCATGGTCGTAATATGTCCTGTCTATCGCTGTTTTATTGATATTTCTACCAAAGTGCTCAAATAAAATAAAAAGCCGCGTTCCACACATAAAACATTTCAACCGCAATATCCGCAATGCCAGGAATGTGCATCACCATTTAGCCTATTTTCGGACGTACAGTAAAAATACAAAGAATCTTCCTTCACCGTACAACACAAATGTGGAATGCTCTTCCCGCTCTGTTTTCCCAACCCATTATAATTTACATCGGTTGCATCGGTTTCTCCGCTGTCATCCTTACCCCCATTTTCTTAATTCCCGCACTCTAAGTATAAACATTTCAACATTATACAGCTAAAAAAAATCAATTGGCGCCCAACGATCGGCAAAAAAAGAATCCAAGTTGGGCGCCATTTTAAAATATTCTTTGACCATGCTTATTAGGATAACTTTTCACCCAGTTTTCCCAAATGATAAGTATTCAAAGGGCCATTACCTGCCATATCTAAAGCTGAATAAAGCTAGTGTTACCCTATGTAATCCTTTACTAAGCATTTCGACCCACATCTGCACAGCACATCTCAACACTATTACTATTTTTGTATGGCCAGCTTGGCTTTTGTGTAGACACAACACCCATACTAGCACACAAAATTTATATTGTTTTGTGTGCATCGTAATATATACTGCACCAGTTGTGCATACAAAATAAAACTTGTAACTAAAAAATTCTCTTTGCCAGAGACTTCAGCCAGATTTAGACATTGAAGTTTCTCCGCATCCTGCTGGTCACGTTGTCTTTTACAAAACATGGTGAAGCGTACGAATGGAAGGGATTAGGAATTGAAACGAGAAGAATATTTTATTTTGTTTCCAATCTTCGGTCATAATTTTTTCTATTTTTCATATAAAACTGCAGCAAGCTTGCGGGTGTTGCAAAATAATTAAAAAATAAACCCCTTCACGGTGAAAGGACGATTTAGGGCGCAAATTTATTCGACTTTTTTTCTATATTTTTTAACCGCAAACAAGTATATAGATTCGATTTATTTAGTGATTTGTTATATTGATTTTGTTTTGTTTTTGTTATTGTGAAAGTCTGATTGAAATATGGATTTAACCCTTCTTTGGTAGGCAAGGGCCAACCGCAAACAAATTTGAAACCAATTAAATAATGTTTCTCAATTAACTGTTGGGTGGTTCGCTGGAATCGGTTGAGATAATCCAATTTATTTAACAACATTCGGATTATGACAACAGTGTGTATGTGGATTAGTGCGCTCAATTAAAGGCAACGTGAACTAGCAGTAGAAATCGCGGTATCTGCAATCAATTAATATCCAATGCAATCCAATAACAAAAAATCACTTCATGAAATAAGAGGATATCCTGTTTGTGGTTCGTTGGGGAATATATGTGGCCGTGTGTCGGTGTGTGCGTGCGACTTAAATGAAACATAAAAAAAGGCACATAATCCCATTTAATTGAATTATTATCCTTTCAATGAAAGTAGGAAACACAAGTGATTATTATATTTTATTTCGCACACGTGTCGCAAATTAATTTGTCAGCCGATAAAAATGAAATGTGTTATTTATGTAATCGGGTTGGTAGTAGTGTAGGTAATTTTACAATGGCTTCACTAGAGGGAATTTCATGCAGAAATCCACAGCACATAATTCACGGGTTTTATGAGAATGGCACAGTATGTAACGGGCGTAATTGCATATTAAAATTCCAAGTTTAGAGGGTCGATGGCTTGAAAAAAGGTAATTACATTTGGCAGTCGTCCAATAGTATACTCTCGCTCCGTAAGGATCAAGAAATATGCATATCAAAGAAGATTAAAGAGCGTTCCTGGCAAGGTTTCGTAGCCGATGTAGAACACACGACAATGTATGTATGTATTAGATTTAAGGATCAGCATCGCTGCCATGCAAGAAGCCAGAGTATCCGGTTTTTCGGCTGCTATATAGTTTTCATTTTTCCTTTTGATTAATAGTTTGGACTTCTACGATCACCAACGTTTTAAAAAGGTATTTTTGCATTCAAATCAATCGTGGTGCCTTGATTACCAATTCGGTGGCAGTTTTAAAAAAATATGCGCGCTCTTCACATTCATTTTTATGGCATCGCAAATTTCTTAGCATCCGTAAATAAACGATTCAAAGTCGTTCACATAAAATTATCATTTCAATTATGAAAAATGAAGACATGCAAATGAAATGAGTGCATGCATTCCCTTTTATATTTTTCGTTTGCCCTCCTCCTAACAAAGTCGGACTTATCCGACAAAATCTGAACCGTTGATTCATCGGAAAAGCAGGCCTACAAAAAAACGCGTGCCACGAAAATCGTGAAAATACGAGTATATCTCCAAAATATAAAAAAAAATCTATTGAAAGCCGACATATTAAGTTCTCACCTTCAACCAGTCTTCGGATGTCCAGTCCTTATGAGCCTTAGCCCATTTAAGGCGTTTTTCCACCATCGCACTAAATCCTGAAAAAAGATATATTTCTTAAGGTGGCCGTAATAATTTGATCACCCACTGTATGTCAAAGGGGAATCAGCATTTCTGAATTTTAATACATCTGCAAACTGGAGTACCGCACTTGTTCCCAAGCCCAAATATTTATATTTTTCAGCTACGGGTGTTAAAGCCTCTTCATATAGCTCAAACCGTTCAACTACCTGTCCATATTTTACATCCCTATCTAATTGCGTTTCCACGTCTAAATTGCTTTAGCGAAATACGGAACCATAAATAGTTCGATTCTGACTTTCCAGTTTTCTCCATAGTCCTCTTAGGGTCCTTAATCCATTTAGGACCACTAATATAAATTTTCAGAAAAACTGCAATATTTGAATTTATAACTATTTTATTGAGTGTTTATAAATATTTCGCGTTTAAATTTTTTTTTATTAATCAGCCACTCCCACTTTTGGGGCGTTGCGTTAACGTAACATTGGGACAAATACGTACAAAATAATTAAGTGTGGTAAGACATAAAAGAATGAGAATGTAACGGAATTGCGCATTTGTCACACATACAGTTCAGGGTTAATCTCAATAATGTAACCAACGTTATCTAATCGCGAAGTGGATAGTAGAGATGAGGTTGAACCGGGTTCTCGAACAGATTGTGTTTTGCAATTGTTGGCACTTATGCGACTACGCCCTAATTCAGACCTAAGCTTCCAAGCATTCTCTATTGCAGAGTCTATCGTATTAATATATAATGGTCACCATAATTTGGTATAATATATATACTAGGCATTAACAGCCCATACAGGGCGTTACACCTAGCTCCAACTACAGGGTGGCGCACCAATTGTGCTACAATAAGAAATTCAAATAACTTTTTTTTATTCAATGTATTTCATTTATTTATTTTGTTATTGTAGATATAGAAAATTCAATTTTATTTTATATTACCTACTAATTTTTTTTGAAGTTGATAGACCGTAAATGATCCACGCTCATCCACGCATATGCGACACCTGATCAGAAAATTATTCATTGCGACCTGAAGGGTTGCAGTCGGGATTTCCTCAATTATTGTTTTAATGGACTGCATCAATTCAGTCACACTCCTTGGTCTCATTTTGCACACCTGTTGATTGACATAACCCCATAAAAAATGTCTGGTGCAGTCAGGTCAGATAACCTTGGGGCCAGCGTAAAGTGGAGTTTCTGGATATTAATTTGTTTGTGAATTTTCGTTGGAGCTCCGCCATAACCGGTCTTTCTATGTGTGCAGTTGTTCCATCTGGCTGGAACCAAATGCTGTTGAAATAGATACTTCTTCGGTGCAGTTCTGGGTAAAAAAAACTAGTTTAACATCTTTAAATAACGGTCCACATTGACAGTTACTATTACACCGTTTTCTTCAAAGAAGTATGGCCCCACAACGCACCGTGATGAAACTGCGCCCCACACAGTGACTCGTTCTGGGTGCAGCACCGTCTCATGAAGTATATCTGGATTGGATTCACTCCATAGACCGCAATTTTGCGTATTTGCATTTACGTTTAGATCAAAATGGGCATCATCAGACAAACAATTTATCAAGCTGTTGTCTTCTTCGGTCATTTCAATCATGTTTTGGCTAAATGCCAGGCGAATAGGGACATTCAAGGGGTTTAACGTGCTTGCAATTTGGACTTTGTGCGGAAACAAATTTAAGTCATCATGAATTATCCGATGTAATGACCTTCTGCTAACTCCAATTTGCGCCGATAAGTTTCGAGTCGAAACGCTTGGATTTGCCTGAATTGACGATGCTACAGCCGCGATTGTGTCTTGAACCCGAACATAAGGATCTCGATGGTACGGTCTTCGTGCGATGCTTGCAGATTCGGCAAAAATGTTTACCAGCCTCATAATGGTCCTTCTATGAAGGACTGCAAAGCATGGTACCGCTGCGCTCTATCGAACCTTAATCTTGCAGGTCCTGCTTTATGGTGCTGAGTGCCGGACGATAAATAGGAAAGGGAAGCTACTATTGGGTTCTTTTGAATGAAGGATATTTGGTCCTGTGTGCGAGGAGGGCCAAGAAGGAGGAGGAGATACAACCGTGAACTCTATGACCTGTACCAAAGTGTGAACGTAGTCCAGAAAACAAAATCACGTTGACTACATTGACTCGGCCACATTGAGCGAATGGACAATAATGCTCCAGCCAAAAAAATCTTCGACTAACAGCCCCCAGGTTCGAAAAGGCAAGAAAGACCGAGCCTCCGTTTTTAAGACCAAGCAATCGCAGGTGCCGCGGGGTTTGGACAACTTGAGGCAGGGTGGCCGGGATCACAGAAGATAGAAGGCTGCAGTGTCGGCAGTATATACAAGGTGGCGCAAAAGTCATCATCCTATCGGAAGAAGCTATAATTTTTGCAAATGGCGGCAAATGTAAATTCTACTTTGACATTTGTGAAGTTAACTATACAGAAAAAACTTAAGACACCAATTAACATAATCCAAAAGCAGAACCAAAGTTTTTCATTCATAAAAAAAATTACAGCGAAAGAACATCGGGTGACAACTTTTGCGCCACCTGACAACTTTTGCGCCACGTATGTATTTGCGATGCGTATGTTGTTCTATTCCATCCCAACCCTTGGTATTTCAAACATACATTGGAGACTGGATGCGTACAACTTGAGGCATTTCTGTTTCTAGATGCACACGGATTTCTATCAGACTCGTACCAATTATATACCATTTTGCAAGACGGGCAACTGAAAAGAAAGTTAAATATGTCTCTACACGCTTGGAGTTTGATGATGCTTTCATAAGATACTGCGTGAGCACTGAGCATACCTGAAAGAGAAAGGACAGTCAATTACTGGTGGCTTGACTAGGCGCAGTTTTGCTGTGGGATACTGAACTTTCTGTCAATCGCCAATGACAATTTCCTCTCATTTTTCGACGAGTGTATGTACCTCTCTTAATTTTGTTATGCTTGGCCGTGGACCTCAATTCTAAAAGTTGTGAAGTGCAGTTTTGTATGTATGCAATCAACAGATTGTATGGGTTGGGCCCTTTAGACCAGGTGCATCATCGGATGCGGTCACACGCTATTTTGTATTTGATGATTAATTACTTTGTTGTTTTTGAACACTTAGAATTCCCCTCTGGTAATTGTCAACGAAAAATAAGTATCCATAAGTAGTTCAAATGACACCACATTCATTTATATTACACTGTGGTGTTAGGTGACCCACTGGTAGTCACACTAACAGAAAACTTAAAAAAAAACAACACACACAAAAGACACACTGCTATATATACGCACGTAACACATAATTTAGAAAAAAACACTTGGCACCCTGCTAAGATTGTTTGTATCTTCTTCTTCCATAACAGCGAAGTTACGAGTATGATCAGGATTAAAGGCACCATAACCGGCCCACTTTACTGCCTTGCTTTCCTACTGGTCCCCCTGTGGGGTTTCTCGGTTCGATAGATGCGCCTGACTTGCTCTCGTCTATTAGTTGTAATCTGCGGAGAAGTGCTTGTAATTTACGCCTTGTGGACCTATTGTTAAGACCACGAATTATGACAGGAATGAGCCTTTAAATCAGATGACCAGAATTTATGATTTAAAAGATGACTTGTATGTTTGCTAATCTGTGTTGAAGAATGTTTTCCCTTGGTGTCTTTAATTAATTTGTATTTTGTTTTCATACATAGTCTTACTGTATTTGCATGCACTTCATTCTGAGCCTGTTGTAGCACTTATGTATGCTTTGGCAGAAACTTCAAGACGCATTACTTATAGTGTAATAAAACAATTAGCAAATGCTATGCAGTCATATCTTATGCTCACTTTATTAGCCTCATCCCATCCATTTAGAAGTAAGAGCCCGTCCATTGACCTAAACACTACTTGAAAGAACTCCTAAATCGTGATAAGAAGACAGTAATGTTAATTCATTGATCGCAGCGCACACATAATCTCCTCAAACAAAATAAACTTGTTCAAACATTTAAATCGATTTCTAAGCGACTTAACGGTAAATACTGCGATCGTATTTGATTTAACAATAAAGTAAACATAACATGGTTTTTGTATTGTTAACATACCACTCGACTGTAGATACAAATAATATGACAAGAGAGCGCAAACAACACATAACTCGTCACTGCTTTACTCTTTCCAACAAAAATTGTCAGTACAGGGAAGATAGGATGTTTGCCTCTCAGTCTGGTTGCAATGACTTACATAAATCGGTCACTCTTTAAAGCTCTCATAGGGTTACCGTAGTGTGTATGATAATTCGCCATAACTCAGAGACCAATTCAATTAGGGTTACCATCTTCCAATTTTAAATAAAAATATTGCAGAACGAAATAAATTCCGTTTATCTTTTTCCTTTTCTGGTAAGATAATAATAGGCGCGGTTTTTTAAGGGTATCTCCAGTAGACCAACAAAATATATAAATTTCGTAACACAAAAAAAAAATCAAAACGAAAAGTATATCACTGTAATCCAATTAATTCATTATAGCTAAATATTGTAAAACATAAAATACTAATTTCTAATATCACTACTCAACTAATCCGATGAGTAATTACTGCTACTGCTCTCTTTATTTAGGTCTATTATTAACCTTTCAACTACTTCCTCGGCAAAAACGTCCATTTCCCACATATTTGGCTCAACAACTTGTTCAACGTGTTGGACACATCGATGCCATTTTTCCTTGTTAACCCTTGTAAGTGCTGTCGTTAGTAAGTCTCTTATTTCAGCCATTTTAAATGACTTGTTTTGGCTTGCTACAAACCTTTTCACTTGAGCCCAAACTAATTCTATTGGATTATGGTCACATTGGCAAGCGAAGCACTTTATGTCCCGCATTTTGAGCCATTTCATCCACGACGTATATTTCATACTTGGCTTTTTAACGATTTCAAACAACCCAATCATACAATAGGTATCCCTACCTAACTAGAGATCCTCCTTTTGGGAATTCCCGTATTCATTGGCAAGACAGACGTTATTCATCGACATCATACAAGCAGGTACATAATGAGATGAAATAATGTATTTATTTAGGTCTATTATTAACCTTTCAACTGCTTCTCCGGCATCCCATTGTATGATTGCATCCCTACCTTACTTGAGATCTTGCTTTTGGGAATTCCCGTATTCATTGGCAAAACAGGCTTATTTAAACAGTCTGCGACATAAACTCAATTAGCAAGATTTTCTAAAAACATTTCCCAGTCCTTTCCGCTATATGTATATTGTGAAAGGTAGACACAATCAACTAAAATACAAAATTATATAACCACGACGCAATGTCATATACCTAAACAGATGGTAAAAAAAAACTGCACTTGTGCAGCTGTACAATATAAATACAATCAAATCAAAACCGAATGGCAACACCACACGTAATAATTCGTTCTCAAAATCCATAGAAAAACCCTTAATGATATGCTTCATTTTAGAGATGGTAATACTCTTCTTATGTGCTTCAGTCACACACACTGCTTATTTTGGTGGATGATAATAGCAAGCGAATACAAGACGATCATGCTCATTCCGATTCGGCTGTGTGGGAGACTGGTTGTGGTGGGTTGTATGCGAATTTTAGGAAAATTACATCAACAATTCCTTGGTATGACAGTGGTTTGGTTTTTATTTCAGTGGTAATTCTTGCGTTTGAGTGCCGTGAGAGTATCTACAGGCACCACTGGTAGAAAAAAAGTTCCTCCATAAGGCCTGTACGGACAATTTTTGTTGGATAGAGTATAGTGAAACATTGAACTCATGCTATTCAAATTATTATGTTTGTGGATTTAAGAAGAACATTTTACAGTTGGGGCGGTTCTCATATAGCCTTTTTTTGATAATTGCCATACGATTTCATAAATGCTTTATCACTTTTTGATTAACAATAACCTTTCATTTATTTTTCTTTGCAGGTAAATACTTTGAAGTTGCCATCGTAATGAAGGTTTGCCCCTTTACATTACTTAAGTTAACATTGTATCTATTGCCATTAGAATATCCCAAGACGAATTACCATTTCATCCAACAATTTCAGTTTGAAAACATTTCACTTGGAGTACGAATTTCATCTCGCAGGTATCTAAGGCTTTCTTTAAATCGATTACTCTTCTAGAAGCTTTTGTTCTTATAACAACACCTTTAATAATTATTCATCATTCATTGTTCGAATAAAGCAATAGAGGCCATATTAAAACACTAATTAATCTTCCGACGGTGAAAGAAGAAGAAAGAGAAAATGAGAGACAAATTAAGATCATCTCTTTCTGGGTGTGCAATTAAAATTTACCATTCTGCTTGAGTTCCGCTTCGGTTGTTCGGTGTCCAGATGAAGATTTATTGCTTTCCTTGGATTGACTATGCATAAATCATAATTATGAATGTGAATGTGACCAGAACTTTTTGGAACGTTTTATTGAATTATGTTGCTGATGTGAAAGCTCTCCCAACGTGTTCATTAAATCTGTTAAACCAGCTATGCATGGATAGTTTTCTGGCCTTCAGTGACCTCCCCCGCACGTGGTCAAGTGCTACCTGGTCAAGGTCCTCATATGGCATGGGCTACTCTTACTCAAGCAACTGCTTGGACAGCATGCAACATATCAAAGCTAGAGCTCAATGCTTAATTACTTTTGTAATTTGTTTTATACAAAAGTAATTAAACATTTAACTTTAGCTTTGATATGTTTCATGCTGGCCCAGCAGTCTCATAACTATGTTGCTTGAGTACGAGTTACACATGCCATATGAATTACTTTCAATTATCTTAAAAGACAACAACAACTTCTACCGACGAACATTTGAAGAAATTAAAGGCGGCAATTTGGTTTTCACAAAAAAACACGTTTCCACTTAAGTTTCATAGAATAAGCTTGACCTAGAGAACACGCCATTGCGGTTAAATTTGTGGCCTCTAAATTCTCACACTGAGTTGCTTAAGGACCTTTTCTTGATCGGAGTCTTTATTAACTCTGTGGGATTTAAAGTTCAAAGTGATAAACGAGTTCAACCATCACATACAGCCCATTTGATTTTGGGTTGCACTTGCTTTTATTTGAAGCGCTTTAAGCAGCACGACTATCCATCCATTTCGATCGGTAGTCTCTGTGTAGGCTTTGGCTTTCAATTTATCATAGAACCTTAGAAATTAAATCCATCTAAAAAGACATTTTTTTTTCATTTTTTAAGACGTAGTTTCAACCCTTAAACGCTAGCCCAAATGATGCTCAAAGAAATTTAAAGACAAAGCGACATAGTAGGATATCTTCCTAATTTGAAGTTTGCTTATGGACTCAGTTTTCCTGGTGCAAATCGTGAGTTTGAATTCTAGTTTCACCTAGTTAGGTGTGTAGGTAGGTATGGCAGTTCATTGAAAACCAAAGCCTTGAGTGCCGTTTTTATGTTATGTCATGTTATTACGCTCCTCCATCTGAGTTTGGATTTCGTGAGGTATTCTCGTATGGTGTTTGTGTTTTGGGCTACACAGCAAAAATCTTAAGGACTTTCGGGTTATTTCATATTTATTTATTTATTTCATATAATTAGAGTATGGAGGAATTGTTAAAAACGATATGGTCAACATATGTTGTTATATATGTATAACTATTCTGTATGTTTTTATACCCTATTCTAAGGGTATGTTCTCCATTTAAAGCTCATCCATGATGCCGTAGCATTGATAGTAATGTCTGTCTGTCTGTCCGTCCGTCTGTTGGCCTTTAACCCTTATGTGTGTGACGAGGTACCCGGGTACTTTTTCAATTTTGAATGACCAATTAAATTACTTAATTCACTAACTATGTGCACGTGAGCTTTTGAGAGCTCCTAACTTTACGTTTTTCGAATATTTATATTAACTATAAGTTTGTAGACCCAATAGGAAGATCTCTGTTAACCAAAAAAAATGAAAACACCTTAAACCGTGTGACGAGGTACCAGGGTACCTTCATATATTATATTCTAAAAATTAACAAAAAAAAAATAGAAATGAAAAAAAAATTAAATAGGTAATATTTTTTTTTGTTTATATTTTTTATTGAAAAAATAAATTTTTATTCAGAACTTTGAAAACAGGTATTGCATGTTGCCTCGGTTATTGAGTGTTCATCGCAAATAGGACCTCGCCTCTGCTTTTGTTTTATGCTTCTACATATAAAGCAACTCCCAACGACAACAAGTGGATTTTTAGCTCTCTCTGCTATATTTTCTTGACAGAGTTGAAGGCTTAGCTCCTTCAAAAACTTTCTTCTCCTGTCAGTGGAAGAAAATATAGGGTTGTGGTCCATGTAAATAATATAGGAAGCTAAGGCTGCTATATTAATCTTATTATTAAATAGAGCCAAAGGCCATCTATTTGTCTTTCGTTTTGTGGTGTATTCTCCTAGCAACTTATCCATATTATCAACGCCACCTTTGGTTTTGTTATAGTAGGTAATTATCTCAGGTTTCGCAGTTTTAGTATTTCGAACATTAGGAGACGTATGCATTGTTGAAAGCAATTCAACTGCTTTCTTCTTTTTGGGAACGTAAGAACAGATTGTCGCTTATCTGTGGAATGCAAAGTTGGTGGAATACACTGGTCTATCCTTATGTGCCTGGGTGCCTGCATATTTGTTGGAAGAAAACGCTTATTTTTTCTTACAGTTCCCACAAGCGTCATATTCCAGCTAGTCAATACGTGAGCCAGTTGCATCGAAGTGAAGAAATTGTCAGTTGTCACTCCCAGAGTTTTTGTATTTACCGACGAGGTCCAAAACTATTTTGTTTCCTACATTTGTTTGGCGTTCTTCTCCAGCTAGTTTTCCCGTATAAATTTGTCCAATAAGTGGATACGAGTTTGACGCATCACAATCCCAAAATATTTTTATGCCATATTTCTCAGGCATATATTGCGTATTTACGATATTCATAGAGTTGCTCGTCGACCGTAATACAATCATGTGGCTTACAGTTCTTTTCTTGGGCGGGTGACATCGTTATCAAATCTTTTAAACCGCAAAAACATCCTAAATCTGTCATGCGACATTGATGCGCGAATCAACGGAATCAACGCGTCTGGTTTCCAATAATTCTGTCAAGTGTTCTCTATTTGACTTATAAACTTATCAATATCAGGCTCTTGCTCAACGTCTGAAACTTCATCTTCTTCAGCTGTTTTAATATAATTTTCATCATCATCTGATGCCTCAAATACTTCCTCATCATTTGCATTTTCGCAAAGCAATTCCCGAATTTCTGCAGAGTTGTATCTTTGACTACGTAAGCGCACTGCCCCAATTGAACTTGCTTCGGTGACATCCATATTGATCTTTAGTTTTCGATAAGCCACAAAACACAAAATTATTATCCACTGTAAAAAAAGCTAAGTCATTTCGAATAAGCTTACCATTTTGTTTTCAATTCACGCACTTTCTATGATTTATTTTTTCTCCGCTCAACTGATTTACTCAACGACGTGTTGTAACGAATGGGAAAATAAACTCACAATGCACAAACCAAAGGCTGTTTTTTCAAAGCATGTTTTGGGTATCTACTACCTATGTTATTTTTATTTTGAAATGATTTCCGTTAATTTTTTTTTTTTTCAGAAATAAAAATTTAGATTTACACTGTCATTATTTAGATCACATAGAATCAAATAAAAATTAAAAAAAAATCCGAAATGAAATAAAAAACTTAAATATAGTATATTTAAACGATCTTTGATGTAATGAACAAGAAAACATAAAACCAATCGTTAGTATTCACCTCAATTCACAATGAAGGTTCCCGGGTACCTTGTCACACGCTTTCGGGTGTTTTTTTCCTCACACACATAAGGGTTAAACTTTACCTAGAGAGCTGACATTTTAACCATATACTCTCTAGAGGCCCGAAATAATCAAGCTTAAGAATTTTTGAAATCCGCCCACAGTAACGCCCACAAACTCAAAAAAACTAACTTATCGAAAAAAATCGATTTTTTAGCTGGAAAGCTGAAATTTTGTATATTATGATCTTTGACTTCTAAAACTGCTCGGGAGATAAAATTTCTAAAATCCGCCCACTGACATGCCCACAATTAAATAAAACAATTTTATTGAAAAGTCAAAGTTTGAGCTAGGGAGGGTTTTTTTCAAAAGCTTCGTTTTTTTCGATTAAATCCTTTAAATGTTATATAACAAAATATGTAGAGCGTTCTTAACAATTCAACCACACTTAGACTTTTGTCACGCCCACTTATGAGGGATTGGAATAAGCATAGGGTATCAGCATGTTTTAAAGTTTTTTTTTAATTGAAAAAAACGTGTTTTTTTTAAACGCACCTAAAAATGTCCTTTGTATGCTTTGGGACTCAACTTCAACAGAACCTTATCTACATACTTTACGAGGAATAGGACTTTCATGTCCGAATTCTTTAAAATAATAGGCAGGCCTAAAAATGCAACACCACCAGCATTTGATTGGCCTCAGTTATGAAGTGATCCGAAATCGGAGGTCAAGTCACCATCCCAACCAGATCATTCCGGGAGGAAGGCACCCTTGTAGTATTAGTAGTATTTAGTAGTATTTATTTATTTCATGATTAGCTTACACTGTAAGATACAATATCTAATTTGTAGTGTAGCTTGTAAAATGTAGAAGAGCTACATAATTGACTTTAATTCAAGTTTACACATTTATATTTTTGTAACAAAGTTGTAAATATAACTTATTCTATGCAATACTAAAGTCAAGTTTAAGTTATTTTCCTATTTGTTTCGAGTTATTTATACTTTTTATTTCTCGCGGCAATGAACAGTTGACGAAAAACTGACGTTCGGATGTCAAACACTGAAATCGCGGAATAACGAGATCGCAACATCTATGAGAGTTGAAAAAGTTTAATTCGTTGTAAAGATCCATAGGTTGTCGAAGACAAATGGATCCTCTTTTACATCGATAGATCCAAAACAGACTATGGGGTTGATGGCGGTGTGTTTGACAGGTTTAGCCTCTCCTTTCGTCTCCCTAATCACTGCAGTGTGTCACAGGCGGAAATTATGGTGACTAAATTAGTCCTATCATGGCTGAAGAGGAACGGGGTATCCGCTAAGGACATCCGAATCTTCTCAGAGAGTCAAGTCACGATAAAATCCCTGGATTCTGTTTTTCCAAACTCTAGTCCTAGACTCCCGGTCATCTCTCGCAGAAATCGTGCGGTAGTTCAACATTCACCTGCGTTGGGTGCCGGGGCACAGATACATTTCCGGGAATTGTAGGGCTGATGAACTCGGCACAACCATACTGCCCCTTCTACCTGATAAAAGCCCCTTAGGTATTTCAATTGCTGCATGCAAACTCATGTTTAAGAGGGATGCCATCGAGAGAACTAACCTTAGGTGGACAAGTGGTTATACTTGTCTAGCCACAAAACAGATTTGGCCAAAGCTAGATCTAAAACGTTCTAAGTGTTTGATCTCTCTGAACAGACTACGCATTGGTGCTTCAATTTGTGTCATCATTGTGTGGAGGGGGAGACTATACTTCAACTCGACTGCAGGTATTACCATTAAAAAAGTCGCACAGCGGACCGTCACCGTGGTGCCCAGGGTATGTCTCCATACTTTCTGACTAATTTATTTGCCAAAAAGTACCCTCAGCTTCTACATTGAAACTCTAGCTTTGTGTATAGTAGAACCGTTTTGCTGAAATAAGATTCTCTTTTTGAACTCGGGAAACAGCTGCAGTTTAGGGTACTAAAAACTCGTTGACCTTTCGGCAAAACACGACTGACTGTCTCTCGCTGATTAAAAAAAGGGCCAATAATCCCTTGGGCAGAAATTGCAAACCACACTGTCGTTTTTGGACAATGTAAATCTTTTTGATAGCCCAAGGGTTGTTGGGGCACCAGTATCTCTTGTTCTGTTTATTAATATAGCCATCGAGATTAAAATTTGCTAAGTGAGTAAGTTCATGCTTTTCGAAAACTTTCCACCATCGTCCTCGCTAAGGTTTCTGGTAAAGAATAGTAATTTTTGTTGAAAAACTGCATGACTTGCGTCTTGTATGGTTGAAACTTTAGTTTCTTGCACTGTTGATTTTATTAATTCCAGTACAGGCCGCAATCCTCCTTATCGATTATCGCGGATCAGCCACTTGGTCGGTCGTCACTGCTAACGTTGATGGTCCCGGATGATTTAGGTAAACCCTTTTCCTACTTGTCTAAACTATTGAAACCACGACCAATGGCCTATTTCACCACACTACATCTTGCAACCATACCTTTTTAATACCCAGAGTTTAGTGAAACGACGTCTTCTTCTTCCTTCACGGTAAAGCTATAATGATTAAATACATAGATCATAACCATCCCACTTCGCTTTCTACTGGTTTGGTTAAAATATGCTTGTGAATACAATTTTATAAGTTGGTGAAGTAGGCCACATAGGCATGCTCGTCCCAACACTTACTCATGGAATGTTGAAGTACAAACAAAAATTGCTCAACCACGACCAGTGACTCATTGCAAATCCACAAGTCCCTCTCACTTACCTCACCCTGTTAGTTTACGATCAATTACAATTTAAATACCAAAATTTCCGCTGGACACCCTTTATCTTCACTCGCTTGCAATAGCCTTGGGAAAAAAAACTTCTAAAAATTTAACTGAATTAAATTGCATCCTTTTCTTTCTCTATTTTACGTATAAAAAAAATAAAATCTTTAAAATTCAAGTTTCCCTTTCAATGTCAACATGTTTCCGTATCCCAAGAATGTTTGTACCCGGAAAAGCGTAAAGCGTGATAAATCCCCCGAGTACTAAAGTTTCCCGTCAATTTAAAATAACGAATAAACTGCGTGCAAGAACATCAGAGGAATGGCAATATTCAGCGATTCAAACTTTGTAGCATACCAAAATCGAAAGCAATTTCAAAAGATTGCCCTTTCGTTATTTTCAGATATTTTCCTGTTTAAATTTTCTATAATTGGATAGAAAACCTATTGAAGTGAATACTCTTCCGCTCTCTTTCCCTTATTACTTCATGTTTGGAATGATTTTCATTTCCTACCCTGAAATTATCTTACACTCTATGATTTGTCACAGTAAAGCTTCGGCTTCTGTTTCTGTTGCTGCCTTTTCCGCTTACGATTGCAATATTTCAATCCAATTTAATGGTCAATTATTTCGTGAAAACCCTACCTCATTGTAAAACCCACTGATACGCGACAAACCATAACTCATTACCTGTCCTAACGATTATGAATTACCACTGTTTTTGGTATTTACCTCATACAGGTCATGTTTCATGTGTAACCTCGCCTCCTGTCCACAGCTTTGCCACACCACCGCACATTCATTAAAATAATCGAAGCACGAAACAGCTTACTTCGAGGAATCCCTACAAGATATGCAAATTCCATGGAAAGATGAAAAAATCCATATTAACCGTATCTTTTGTGGTATCTATCGCGTGGTCAACGCTTGCATGAAACCTATGGGATGGGGGGCTGTACACTGTACAGTGTTTTCTCACAAAATTTCGACTTTAAAGATATTGCAATAATTATTCACTTTAAATCACGAAACATAAAGTATCTCGTCACATGCATTCAAATAAACAAATTTATTACCACAGTGTTAACAATGCCACTGAATGGGATACTTAAATCTTCAAAAAGAGGATGAACTTTTTCACGGAAACTAAAGGCAATGGTTATTCTACTGGAAAATTTTTTCATTCATAAAATATTCCGATTCTTGAAGATTAACGACTCAATTAATGCCACGCTCTATCTATGTAGAGATAGTGGGCGCAGCGAACAAAGAATGGATAATTAAAATGGATTTCTTTTTTTTTTGCCTTTCTTTGAATTTTTAAAAATTTGTCTTCTTATACGGAGGTCTGAAAAAGTACGATAAAGTTGGTAATATTTCTCAGATTCACTTACATATTTGAATTTTCTTTGACCGAGTGCATTTTAATCGCTTGGACATAATTAACTGGAATCTTTTGATGTAGGCACACCGACTTGACTAAGACACGGAACAGATAAAAATTTAGGAACTACATAAGCCGTGCAAGTCGAAATGGCAATGAATTAATTATGTCTACTTTTGTGTGGAGCGTTGAGGGAACCACTCAAACTGAAAGCATTTTTAATTGTCCTGCTATGTATGTTAGAAATGCCGACTAATTTTTTTTTGAAATTATTGTTAGACACTTTGCCTGGGCATTCTATAAAATGCCGAAATGCAGAATGTTAAAACATCAACTAGATTTTTAATATGGATGCTTAACCATTTAACGAGTATCTTTAATATGGTTTTAAACTTATTTGTGCCTTATAGGACAGAATAGAATGTCTCAAAACCTTCGTGGTACAACAAAAGCTTGGTTGGTTGGAACCGTCCCTCGTAGAGGATGTACTTGGACCAGAAACAGGCCCATTGTGCTGCCGATGTGTAAGGTGGGTGGGTCACCCTCTTACTCAGGGAACTATTTGCTGCTCTGAATAAAGGAGCTTATCTTTGCCGTGCAGGCGTTGTTGAGATCAATTAGATCATTGAAAAGGTATTCACAAAGTGCAACCTTCCTAATATTGGAGAGTGCAGGACACGTGCAAGGGAGGTGGCTGATAGTCTCTTCTTACTCTTCGTCCCTACTAATTACTAATTTGGATAGGGGTCCTCTCTTGCTTGAGTTGTTTTTTTTTTTAATGGAATGTTAAAACCTTGCAGAGGCACCAATTTTCCGACGTCCACTGGTAGTGCCGGATTCTTACCGACTAAAACCACCTCCATTCCTGAACAGAGCGATTATATATATCCCCCGCGGAACCGCCGTTAGGCATTACTTAACGGGGGTCGGTATAGAGCCTCAGCTTCGTCTAACTCTATGATTTGCATTATCCGCTTTTCGTTGGCGCTCTAAACGCATTTGATCGCTAAGTATGCCCACCGCCACGTTACTTACAGTGGTCCAGTTTTCAGCATTCTGAAGCATGTGATTCACGACATTATCAGGAGTGGGCCCTCCCCAAATTGGTCCCGTAGAATGATCCTCTCGGTTTCATATCGTGGGCAATGAAAGAACACATGTTATGCGTTTTCCGCAACTGTTTTACAATGTGAACAGTTTGGGATGGATTCATATCCGCGTTTAAAGAGATATTCTCTGTAACAGCCATGACCCGTCAAGAACTGAGTCAGGTAGAAGTTTGTTTTGCCATGACTTCGTTTCATCCATGCGTCGATCACTGGTATGAGACGATATGTCCATCTTCCCTTTAAGGATTCGTTCCAACGTTCTTGCCAGATTGCGATACTGCGATTTCTTTCGAGTTTCCTTATTTCATCATCTAACGGGCC
This sequence comes from Portevinia maculata, assembly GCA_949715645.1. NCBI lineage: Eukaryota > Metazoa > Arthropoda > Insecta > Diptera > Syrphidae > Portevinia > Portevinia maculata. The sequence goes on along the minus strand of OX454526.1, from coordinate 77,360,289 downwards.
ATTTCGGACTCGCTCGGTTCTTAAAGTTTTTGTTTCTTCAGCAAGTATGTCGATAGGTAGCATTGAAGATACGACTAGTACAGCATCGTTCGAAACAGTTCGAAATGCACAGGCGACTCTTACTGCTCTAAGACGGTGGACGGATTTAATTCCCCACACATAAGACTTAACTTTCGCGGCATTCGACCATATTTCTATTACTTCGTACTCTTTTACTCCCTTATCAGAGTCATAGAGGAGGACTCTATTCGCAAAGTAGTTCTTTATAATTTTACGGAGATAATCTGGTATTTCAATCCGGTAAAGACAGCTCAGAATGCGTTGCCAATTCGCCGAATTAAACGCGTTTTTTACGTCCAAGGTTATAACGGCGCAATACTTTTTGGTGCCTCATTTCCAACGCCTTCCCTCTATACCGGCCTGTGCTCTCGTTATTACCGCGTTAATTGCGTCTACGGTAGATCTTGCTTACGAAAACCGTATTGGTGTTCCGAGAGGCCTCCTGCAGTTTCAATTGCTGGCTGGAGCCTATTGTAAATTATCCGCTCACGGATTTTACCAATCGTGTCTAATAAACAAATAGGACGATAAGATGATGGTTCCTTTGGATTTCCTTTACCTTTTGGCAGTAAGACAAGTCTTTGGCGCTTCCAAGGCTCAGGAAAAATGCTTTCCTGAAGACACGCGTTAAACATTTCGGCAAATAAGTCGGGTCGCGTTTTGATTGCTATCATAAGGGCTTTATTTGGAATAGCATCCACTCCCGGAACCTTTCGATCGCGTACCTTTTTACATGCTTCGAATAATTCTTCTCGTGTTATGATGGGAATAGGCTCGTTCTCGTGAACCCTTAGACTACTTTGACTACCTATCTCCTGTCCTTCTTGGCGAGGAAATAGGGGCTCAACTATTTGTCGTAACAATAATGGGTATGTTGGCGATTGCATGCGGAGACCTCTAAGCTTCATCGAAACGATTTTGTAAGCTTTACCCCATACGTCGTTATTGAGTTCTTCGCATAGATTTCTAAAGCAAAGACGCATGCTAGGTTTAATTGTTTTTTTTTTGGCGGATTCTCACTTCTCGATGTGCACTGCGTAAGAGTTGCACTTGTCATTGCCGTTATGAGTCCGGGAACGCTGGTAAATTCTTCGTGTCCGGTGGCACGCCGATCTAAGTTCCGCGATTTCGGGAGTCCACTAATACACTTGAGGTCGGTGCTTTCCCGTTCCTAACTTAGACATTGACGTACTACGGGCGTTTACAACTAGCCGTGATACCTGTTCTACGAATTCCGTTGCACTTCTAGGTTCAATTATCGCCTCACTTACAACGAAGCTTAAAAGATCTTCATCTAGCGTGTTGACATTCCACTTCGATCGCTTCAGCGTCGTCCGGTTAGTAATGTTTGTCGATACAGTGCTCGCGCTGAATAAAATAGCGTTGTGGTAACTATGCGTGTAATGGTCGCTCACGCGCCAGCTACCATCACTTAGCAGCCTACTGCTTGCAAAAGTGATATCGATGATAGATCCCGATCTAGCTGTACTAAAAGTGTTCGTTCTTCCAAGAGAATGCTTCTAGTAGAACAGTCCCTCTACGATTCGTATAAGAACTGCCCCATTCCGAGGCCCATGCCTTAAAATCCTCTGCGATTATGACGGGACTCTTACCGGTTATGTCGGCGACTAGTCTGTCCAAAACCATCTCAAAAATGTCGATAGTAACGCTAGGTGGAATATAACAGCTTTATATATAAATACCGTTTATCTTAGATCATATGAAGAATTTCTCCGGCACCGCCGAGCGTTCCTGAATGGAGACGTCTCCGCAAACCCAGATTGCAGCTGTTTTCGTCGTGTCGGTAACCCAGTTATTGCCCGATAGATTCCTATATTGTTCACAGAGAATCGCTACATAACTTTCCGTTTACGAAGAGTTTATTGTAGGAGGTCTTGAGCCGCTTAAGTTAAGCTTGTAGTAAGTTCATATTTTTTTCGAAATAATTTAATTTAATTAATTGCTTGAGTTGGTGCCAACGACGGTTGGCTTCACTCACCGCATCGTGTCGATTAGGTATTTAACATAAGACGTTTGCTCCTCGATGCCGGTGACACTTATGCTGTTTGAACCAAAGGAGCCTCGTCAAGGCAGCTCGACAGCTTCACAATTCCCTGGTATATCACAGTGTCCCGGCACCCAGCAAAGGGTGATGCTATCCTGACCATCTTTCTCATTAAGAGATGCGCGGCAGTCTTTCACTGTCTTGGATCTCGTTGTGCTGAACGCGAGGGATTTGATGGACGCCTGATTTTCAATGTATATTACAACATCTGATATGGATACTGTATTAAGTGATAACCCAGTCAGCGGCTTGGCGGATGGCGGTGACTTCGGCCTGAAAAATGCTGCACTGGTTAAATGAGAAGTGTTTAATATTATTAAATATTATTATTAAAGGAGATGTGAATGTTTATCTCTTCACAGAAGACTCAGGCACCGACTCCGTCCTCGGTTTCGGACCCACGCGAAATTTTTTACAGCGATTCGTAGTATAAGACATGGCGTTGTGTCCACTCGGTTTTGTCTGGGATAAAATGTTGGTAGCCTAACTTGAAATTGTGTTCAGTTCGCAGGTGGTCGGTGACCTAAGGAATTGTCGATATATCGATAGGATTTTGGCATATCCAGTGTGTTGCTCTTTCATTGCTTGGACTTTCTCAGTCCTATTGCTGAGGTGCCAGCCAACTGTTTGCTGAACATGACAGTCGAGAGAAGGGTGAGCATGGTTTGGAGCGCTGCAGTGGGAGAAGATCTCAGTACTCCAGCGATGCTGAGGCATGCAACTCGTTGGACTTCTCCTCCATTAAAACTCATTAAAAATTTTAAATTGCTAAGTACAAAATGTCAAACACGTTAGATGAAAAACAAACATTTTGTAAACTTCGTAAAGAACTAATTGTTCTCAACAAATTCTTACACGGAAATTATATCTGGAATATGGAGCTAAATTTGAAGAGCGACCCGAAACGATTCTGGAGTTTTATTAATTCTAAACTTAAATCGCTTAGGATTGCAATTTCAATTAATTTTAAAGAAGATAATTTTTCGGATATTGATAAAACTCTCGAGCTTTCTGCTCAATTCTTTGAATCAGTTTATTCAAACTCACAAAGAAAATGTCCCTAAAGTAGATATTGGCTCAATACACTTGGATTTCTCCGATGTTTTAAAAGGTTTACACGATCTTAAGCCCAGTCGCATTCCTAATATCGATGGTATTCCTGCCCTTGTCTTAAACAAAATACTCTACTTCTATCTGCTTTCCATTGCTTATTATTTTTAACCTATCTTTATCGCCCGGACTATTTTTGGATGAATAGAAATTCTCTTTTCTGATCCCAATTTATAAATCCGGTTCGAAAAACAACGATGAAAATTACAGAGGGATTTGCAAGTTATCCTCAATTCCTAAACTGTTAGAAAGTATAGTAAGGAGCAAGCTGGATATTTTCCTGAAATTCGTTTTTTATGCATTAAATATCAACTTACTTACTAGACAAAAATTATTAAATCGAACTTAAAATTAATAGGATACTTATTCTAAATTAGTTGTCCTTATGCAGACGTTCTAAACTTAACTTTGGCCTTATAATCATTGCCTTTCGGTCTAAAAAAACTATTTTACGAACTAATCTTACAGATGTATTCATCGAGAAAAATTTAAAAAAAACTCGGCATCGTTATATAGATTTTATATTTTATATAAAACAAATTAACAACTACATATTCTACTTACTTAAACTACTTAACGTATTCTAACTGTAATTGGGAATCTGAGCACTCAATGCCTTACGCAACAAGTGGTCCAATACCCAATTGCTTTCTGAGCGCCTAGCAGGCGCAACGTGCAAACGCGCCGCCGCGCTGTGAGCCGACTGAAGCCTTACAGCGTCAATAGCCTCCCGGAAGCACCACCACAAGTTGGAGAGTCCGGCCTCTCTTAGAAACGCCCTAGCTAACTTAATCTAAACTAAGAGGATGTTACCTTGAGTAACGCACCGTCCTGGGAGGGAATGTTGAACCCTCCCCAAAGTCAAGTCTAGTAGATGCTATCTAGACAGATTTTAGTAAGGCATTTAACTCAGTATGCCACAACATACTGCTTCGCAAACTTGAAAGTTCAAATCTCCTTCAGTGGATATCATCCTTTTTAACTGATAGGGAACTAAAAGTCAACGTTCACAATCAAACTTAGAGATCTATTAGACGTACCTCAACAGTTCCACAGGGTAGTCATCTTGGACCACTTTTATGTGGATATTTGTAAAAATATAAAATTCATGACTAATGCGACGCTGATGATAATGATGATGATGATGATGATGATGATGATGATGATGATGATGATGATGATGATGATGATGATGATGATGATGATGATGATGATGATGATGATGATGATGATGATGATGATGATGATGATGATGATGACGATGATGATGATGATGATGATGATGATGATGATGATGATGATGATGATGATGATGATGATGATGATGATGATGATGATGATGATGATGATGATGATGATGATGATGATGATGATGATGATGATGATGATGATGATGATGATGATGATGATGATGATGATGATTCAGAAAGAAGAAGAGAAGATTGAAAATGCCCCCTCAAAGTGGCAGGCTAAGTCATACCAAAAAATCCCTTCTTAGTGCACCAATACAAAACTTCAGGTTCCTGGATCTAGCAAGCAGCTCTTGAGATACAGCTTTGAGTAAGAGGGTGAATCCGCTGTATTGTTTTTTTAAATATTAAGTGCCCGTATAGTGCTAGAAAACAGCGCAGGTATTTTTTGTTGAACAGTAAGCAGCACCTAGCAATGATGTATTGCACTGCATGATTTTCGGTGCTACTTACTATTCGAAAGAATAGGCGGATAGGGAAGAAGTATGATGCTTTTGTAGAGTTTTTTCCCTACGGGTGGCGCCTAACTTGCTTAGGGAGATCTGTATTTATGTTAGTATTCATTTTAATGAACCCTGGCCGGGTTTCGAACGCACGACCTGCCAATCACTTAGTGAATACACTACCATCGCACCAATGCCCCATGTAGGAGTTTCGCTGTAATCAAATGAGAATGAAACAATAAATTGATATAAAAAAAGTCCGTTGATCTCTTCTTGCAAGTATAAGGTTGAATTGGTTAAACAAAAAACTTGATTGGTTTACTGGAGTACATTACTGCAAACTTGTTTGTCCAAACCGTGCAACAAATATTCGTTAATACATTTATAAACACAAACAAAGTTGCATGAATCCGGTACTTATGTACGGAAAACTTAAGAAATGAACCCATTTTGACAAATCGGCAAATGAATTTTGGATATAGATTAATATAGATACAGGCACCATGTTTTAAGCTTCCTTTACGTGCTGCGAGGATATGATTAACCTTTGTTACTGCTGCTTGCTGTCATCTTACGGTATCTTACTCTTGTCATTTATTGCCAGGCGATCACTTATTGGATATAATAACAATCAATTGAGCGTAGCCGACTACCCCTGACGGGTTCGCACCAAATCGTTAAGCTACATCTTTTCTAAAAGCCTAATAAAAATAACAGCTTGTCATATCTATCATTACTGCTGGATCCCAGTAGTAGCTGCCTTGTAGGAGGCGTGCGGAACGATTCAAATTGTAGAGCAGCTCCGAATTCTCTTTTAATTAATTTCTTGCAGAAAGTTACGAATAGTTTAGGTTACAAAAAAGGGTCACATAAAAATCCCCTTTTTTCCCCCAAAAACAAAAACGCTTATTTAAGTTTTATTTTAACATTTTATGTTTTATTTAAATATTTTAGAATTAAAAAACAAAACAAAAATAGGAACGTATTATTAAATTCAGTCATGAAATAGGTACTCATAAAAAACAAAAAAAAATACATAACATGAAGTTATTAATTTCAATATCACATATTTTATCAATTAATAAATAATAAATAATCAGTAAATAGGAATATTTAAAAATATATATCCTTAAAGTTTATACATTGTACTGTTGTGAAGTCTTAAGCAGTCTTTCTCTACCACAAAGTCATAACAATCTTTTTTTTATTAATAAATTTTTTGTGTACAAAATTCCAGCCAAAGTGGAAGTAGACAGTTTGTTTCGTGTTTTTGTTTTATTTAAATTTATTGCTGAGAAAATTCTTTCAGCACTGGCCCCGCTGTGAGGAAGACAAAAGATAACCTCCATAAGTTTTTTCATATTGGGAAACGTAATATCGTCTTCTCCATGACTTGTTTTTAATATTTCACTCCAAAATGGTTGAACATTGTCAGTTGAAATATTTTCAATGTTTAAATTTCGAAGTAATCTATACTCCCTATCAATTTCAACCCAAGTTGAAGAAGAAAAAATTGTTGAGAAATATTTAGACAATCCGCAAAGTGAATGAACATTTCTGTTCTTAAGTAAACTCACGATTTTCAAGAGTTTATAAAAATTCCCATCTTCCGATGAAAAATCAAACCTTTTTAAAATTTCCTCGCTCGCTTTTATTAAAAAATTTCTGCAATTGGTTCTAAATTTTAATTTTTCATTATCGTCAAGACACGAATTCTCAAGTTTTGATGACAGTTCTGGACCTTAATATATTTTTTTCAAATCACAAAAATACTCGTCATTATTGAAATCTATATCAAAAACATTAGGCATGCTATTTATATAGTCGGCTTCAAAAAAACAATCAATTATTGTTTTAAAAGTAAGTTCTATACGTTCATATAAAAGATGTATTTTCACATCTTCCGATTGCATCTCCATGTTAACTTTTGTAAAAAGTGGCAAAAAAACATCTAGAAATTCCAGATACATTATGGTAGTTGGATTTTCGAGAATTCTGTAAATTTGTTTAGACTGTGTTCTATTGATTGAATCTTCCAAAAATGTATTAGTGAAATATAAAAGCAGAGCTTGAAACTGTTCAAGTAGTCTTTTAATAACAAAATGTAGTGATAACCACCGAGTTTGAGAAGGGTGTAGCATTTTATGGGGCTTGACATTACAAAAAGCTTGAAATTCCTTCAGTATGTGCTGTCTTTTTGCGCTACAATTAAAATGCAAATATATTTCGCGGCAGCAAATTTCTATCTCATCAGGAATGAATTTCAAAGCATTGCAAGCCACCAAATGAAAAGAATGGCACACGCATCGCATAACAATTAGATTTGGGATTTCATTTTTAAAGAGTTTTGATACCGAATTGTGTTTTCCGACCATAACACTCGCCCCATCAGAAGCAAATGCAATCAAATTTTTTTCGTATGGTATTTGGTTATTTTTAAAGAAAGTTACAATATGTTCATGTAATGCTTTTGCATTTGCTTCCGGAACTTCTATTATAGTCAAAAAACGTTCGTGTACCTCTAAATCTATGACAAACCGACAAACAATAACTAAGATTTTCTTTGAATCAATGGTTGTTGATTCATCAATAATAATAGTAAATAAATTATCCCTTAAAATAGATACTAAATTACTAAATCCAAACTGTCCGGTGACATTTTGCACTACTGCTGTTGCCTTGGTGCTGCTCAATGAAATTCCTTTAACAATTTGTGAATCGGGAAATATGTTTTTTATCAATTTAGACAAATGATCGAACGTTGAGAATGCGATGTTGTGTTCTGCCGCGAAAGCACATAATTTTATTTCAGCTTCTTTAGCCAGTCGTTCGGTGGGAGTGGAAATATATGAGGACATTTTTGGCTGGTTTCTCGAAAGCAAAAGTTCGGAATTACGAACGTGTTTTTTTGTTTTGGCATGCTTTTGTAGTTCCGATTTTTTACTTAATTGTGGAGCTTTGCATATTTTACAATATGCTCGTGTTTCGCCATTCGTAGGACTTTGATCTTCAGCAGTTAGCCATCCCTTAAACTCCGGCAATGATTCCCACTGCTTTAAATATGGACGTTTATGAATTTTTGTTTTTTGGTTTTCCTCCTCCTCGCTGGAGCTGGACCGAACTCTATTTCTTTTTTCTAAAAATAAAAAGCAATTCTTTTCTCAAAGCAATGGAATAATACAAAAAAAATATTTTATCAACTTACCCATCAACGTGAGTGTCTGCTGTCCAAAAAGAAAAAAAGTAGATTGCGAACTTTTTTTTTCTGTAAAAAAATGAATTTAAGGCAAACAACATCGAAATATAAGAATTATTAACTTTACATCTTCAATTTTGCCGACGTTTACTTCCAGTTTGATAAAAAAACACACAACTTCACAAATTCGCAACAGGTTTTAACTTTTTCCTTGATGATATGACATATGAAAAGCCAAAGCTAAACGCCAAAAAATGAATGCATTCAGCATGAAACAAATTTGTAAGTGAGACGATACATGGGCCCATTTAAGATTATGATCATTGAATGAGTTTTAAAAATAGAAGACTTTATTTAAATAAAATGTAAAATGTTATTTTTTCCCCCTTTTAGATTGTTTTCCCCCCAAAAAATTCCTTCCCCCATTTTTCCCCTTTTGGTAGAAAAAGTCGGCAAAATTGCCGACTTTCCCCCCAATCTGGGATCGCTGGTCACACATGAGAAAAAATAGGTCAATTTATTATGACCGTCCTTCTTTCTTTGACTGTGCAAAGAACACTGACTAATCAAGATCATCAAGCTGATTTTTTTCCGTCACAGTTCACTTAATCATGTGGTTTTCCCGGTTCGTTCGGTCAACATCAACATCAGCTATTCATCTTGTTAAAGATTATGAAAACCATTTCGAATTAGCCATAGGCTCAAAGTAAAAAGACCAAATTATTATAATTAAAAAATAATAACAATAGTCACCGTGTCGTGAAACTACTCGGCCATGGAACTTTCCCACTCAATATAATGATTATTCAAAATCTTTTTGTAACACGTAGCGCCATCCTATTAAACTATCAAGCAAACTGTGTCAGAAATAATCATCAATCATCGCTCGATAGCTCTCCACATGATTCATGCTTGGCCTTCATAGTTCTTGAAGGTGTTACAAAACATACGAAACTTTTGGCCCCTTTTTCGAAAAAAGCATTTTACTGAAGATGATCTTTCAGTCAACTTGAAGCCTCTCCATCATAATCAGGCGACGCATCAAATGATTATGTTTTGCTTGAAATACACATCATGGTTGAAGGCAAAAGGTTTATCTTTGAATGAAATTTTCCAAATTTGGGTCATACGTGTCCAAACTCGATGCAAACGAAAAACATATAATTTCGAGCTACATGCCTATATTACTAAGAAGTAATAGCGATGTGTAGACGTTGCTTCACACAGAGAGTTAAGCAAGTCCTAATTATGGCTCTAGCTTAATAGCTCGGAACAAACATCTCCTGGAAATATTTATCTTATTTGAAGAAGGAATCCTTCCACCTAATCTTAATCAAAAATCACTTTAGGCGCCAAGAAATAAAAACGATACTCCAAATAAAAGTCGACATAAAAACACCAAAGCGGTGCCAAAATTGTTTCCAATTTTATTGTTCACAAAGCACCCAAAAATAATCTCAGTGACTGGACAGTACCTTTTTATGTATTCTAACCTGTTTCCGATGAAAGAATTTTAATGCTACCTCTGTCTCTACTCCCCCACATGAAGAACCAGCCAGCCCTTCCGCGCATATTATGCTAAATTCAAACACATACGATACACGCTGCCCGTCGGTTTCTACATTATGGCCAAGAGCAAGCCGTTGACCGACTGAACTTTTTGGTATCTGCGGGTGAAAACCATTTTTCACACTGCCCAACCGGAAATGTTAACTGCCCGTCACACATGTGGAAATGGAAACTGTGCGGTGGATATACGGAGATGAATACTTAAATCACAGCTAGCGCCTGCAACATGTTTTCATTACGGTACGGATGATAATTATTAAAAAATTACAACAACAAAAACAAATATGAAAAGAAAATGTAACAAAAGGAAAATGTTTGGAAAATATCGCAACGAAAAGTATTAATTTTGTTCACAGCTCTTGTGCGTTAAATACGAGAACACTCGCAGATACCATGTTTAGTAATTTTGGATTGATGCAAAAGCCGGTATATACGCAATTTCCTCAACACAGATAGACACAAACACATTGTGAAGCTGTCACATACATTAATGAGAAACTTTACCGCGAGCCGCACAGACAAGTCTTGTACTAGAACAAGATGGTAATCAGTGTTGTGGTGGTGACTGTAGTAATATAAATACCCCGTCCTCCGCTTCAACAGGCAGTGGATGTTGTTTGACTTGTCTATGGCGCTCGCAAGTGGGTCGTAACACTTTTCCTACAATTCTAGATGAATTGCTTTGTGTTGCGCTTCGGCTTTCTTTTCTCTTTCTCTGGCCGTGGCATGGGTTTGTGATGATTGTTTTAATGGGCCCCGGGGCTTTGTATTAAGTTTCAAGTTTTATGGGCTAAGGTATTTATTTATTTTTTTCTTATTTTATGAGCGTGCGTCGAGGTAGTATTCGAAACAGATAAGGTATATTTTTTGCGTCTCATGGCGGAGAGACTTTTCCGGTTTTAGTACAATAAAATTGCACTGATTTTTATGTGACCTATTCAGGGGCATTAAAAAGTGATTTTTAGCAGGTTTTTCTATTGTTGACGAACAAACATAATAACCATCAAAAGAGAGAAGAGTACTTCGATTGAAGTCATCCATGGGAACAACTTCAATTGTTAGAAATTTTAAATAAGAGTATTTCTACATTTTAGGGCGCCGCATTGTGCAACAGGCCAAAACATACTGTAGCTCTCGGGCGATACGAGCGTTGAAGAAAGTGTGAGTGAACCATAAAGTAGATAGCACTTAGTGAAAAGATAAGATTCGAATATTAGAATAAAAGCTCCATACCATACATGGATTTATAGCTAACTAAAAGCTCTTTCATAGATACAAATTGGTTACTTCTTATAAAGGGTCTTTCATTAGCGACTTGACAACTTCAAACTTTCAGTCTGAACGCACCCTTAAACCGATTACCGAACTGTCAATGTCAAAATCAACATACTCGTATTCATCATGGTGAAGTACTCGAAGGAGCAACGTTTACAAATAATTAAAATTTTCTACCGAAATTCCGAGTCGGTGGTCGCAACTTTAAGAGCGTTAACGCCAAATCAGTCAATTTCACGGCGTCCTCAAGATTTGGACCTCTCCCAAACAACATTATGTCGAATTTTGCGTAAGAAGCTTGGCCTTCACCCTTATAAGATCAAGCTGACTTAAGAATAAAAGCCACTTGATCATATGAAGCGACGTACGTTCTCGAGTTTAGCTCTGGACGTGATGGAAGATAATGAAGAATTTCATCGCAAAATCATCAGCGCATTTTTGGTTAAACGGCTTCGTCAATAAGCAAAATATGCATTACTGGACAGGTGTGAACCCTCAAGTGCTTCACGAAACAGCACTTCATCCGCAAAAAGTCACTGTTTGGTACGGTTTGCATGCAGTGGCTTCATTGGTTCATTTTTTTCGTCGATGAAAATGACCGTCACGTTACGGTAAATGGTATTCGCTACAGATACATGTTGGAACGTTATTTCTTTGAACAATTGCATGAATTGGACATCAGTGATATGTGGTTCGAACAATCGAGTTATTGAAGTCTCAGTTCAAACGTGTTATCTCGAGAAACGGCCCGTCTATTGGTTGCCGAGATCGTGTGATTTCACGCCTCTAGACTTTTCTTTATGGGGCTACATTAATAATCATTGGTCTATGCCAATAAGCCGCCGACGTTAGTGGAGCTCAGAGCCAATATTGAACGAGAAATAGCGGCCGTATCGGTCGAAATGTGCGGCCGAGTCATCGGAAATAGGGTTCAACGTATCGACCGCTGCATACGTTCCCGTGGTGGACATAATGAACGATGTCGAATTCCATTCATACTTTTTTTAATAGGAGTTCAAGCCAATAATTTTGATGTGTCAGATTTTCAGGTCGGACGGCAAAAAACCAAAGTTTGAGCTAGGGAGCTGATATTTATAATAGACTCTCCAGGTGCACTTGATGCTCATGTGTAAATGTTCAAATTTCGCCCACTGACACGCCTACAATTTAAATTAATGCAACGCTGACGAGCCTACATGTTTACACTTCAACTATACAGTGAGTGCAGCGTGGCTCACACCTGGTTTTCAGATATCTCAAGGAGTTCGCCTCAGTATTCTGATTACATTGTCCGTATTTAACAGTTCTATTATTTCCAAGTTAACGTAGTTCAGAAGCCTACTTCTGTGCCTTTGAGCGACTTTTTTAACTTCATCTTCAACCATTGCACTATGAAGATCTCTATGAAGATCAGCGTTGCGTATATACCAAGGTGCAAAACCCATGGTCCTCAGTACTCTATTTTAGAAGGCTTTGATTTTTGGAAAATTTGTATGGTAAGTGCATAGCATACCTATAACTGGAGCCCGTCGGTATATATCAGTTTGAGAACTTGCTTGTATAGCAATAACTAATTGTAGTTGCATAGGGACGAGTATCTCTCAATTAGCCAATACTGTATCGCATTTTGAAATCATCTCTCTCTTCATCTTTTATAAAATATAAATTAAATAAATACAGGAGAACCTAGCTTCTCCAACCACTTGTAAGTTGTGCGAAGTGGAAGGGACCTACAATTTTAAGCCAAATCTGAACGGAAAATTTGAGAAGCTTCTCATGACAATTGATACTCTTGGATGTTTGTCAGACGTTGGCAAGAGGTGGTACTGGTACGTTTTTATACGTAAAATTAATATGGGCTGACTTTAGGTCATTTACTCTAATCTGCCATTTTTAAGTCCATTCTTAAATACTGTTTATTACCATTTGAAGTTTTTTTTGTTGCTATTTCGACGGTTGTTCCCAGTGCAAAAGTTGCTATTGTGGTTTCTCCACTTTCAAGCAGATCGCTAGTGACCACTGGACCTAGTACAGTGCCTTGTGGTTCGCCAGATTTAATTTCTCTAACTGTTTAGTATACTGTGTTTCCTATTTAACTCTGAAGATAGATAGATAGATATTTTACTTTGCATACAAAATTATACAACAGGGTCGTTGCCGCTCATTTTACAACACAGAGATTTTGTATATTTGTATACCTTTATACTGGAAAAATAATATTAAGATCAATAGATACATTTTTAATAAAAACAATTTATATTTTGAAAGAAACATACGAAAAAAAACTCCAATGTATTTCTGAAGAATTGATCTGATGTACAATATATGACTCCAGAATTTTCGATTACTGCTTCGGCAGTTACTTTTGTGATTTGTGACTCAGTCCTTTGTGCCAGACTTTATCCAAAGCTTGTGCTATATCCAGACATTTTCTAAAGCACACATTTTTCTTTTTTTGATTTTATCTGTGATTCTGTGCACCTGATCGATATTAAAATATTTCTGCGACATGATCGGTCTATTAGTTGTCAATTCTTTTTGGCCAACCTGTTTTAAATCTTATGAAAATCTTTTTTTGCTAGATAGGTTCTTGACAAGTTCCAAGCATCGAATACTGGAAAATGATGAAGTGCTAACTTCTGATTTAATACAAGATTTTTGATATTTTGTTTAATTCAGTTTAATGTTGTAAGCAGTTAGTTTCGGGTCGTATCGGGACTTTAAATATGGAGATGTCGTGCGAGAATTTAAGGGATGAGGGAATGATGGAATGAGAATTATTTCTTACCTGATCTTTACACCAAAGTTGAACCTGCTAGGTTATAAGGTCGGTTATTTGATAACTATGTCAAGGGAAACCAAGGCTAAGAGATGCCCCTTATATACGAGGGCGGGTCAATAAGTCCGTGACTTTTTGAATTTCTGACCTCTTTACTGAAACGGCAACACTGCTCCTGTCAACAGGCATCTGTCAGTTGACTCCTGTCAAAATTTAAACTTGCTGCGTCAGTTAGTTTGTGTTTGACAGCTATTTTTATCAGACTACTCACTAATTTGATTAGAAAATGGAAAAAAGTGAATTTCGTGTGCTTATTAAGCATTATTTCTTGCGAAAAAAAACCATTACCGAGACCAAGGCTAAGCTTGAAAAATACTATGGGGACTCTGCACCATCGATTTCAATGGTAAAAAAGTGGTTTACTGAATTTCGTTGTGGCCGTACAAGCACTGAAGATGCCGAACGTCCTGGACGCCCAGTTGAGGTCTCTACACCCGAAACAATCGAAAAAATTCACGATATGGTGTTGGCCGACCGAAGATTGAAAGTGCGAGAGATTGTGGAAGCCGTAGGGATCTCGCATGGCTCAGTGGTTTCAATTTTGAATGATCACTTGGGCATGAGAAAGCTTTCCGCAAGTTGGGTGCCGCGTTTGCTCACAGTCGACCACAAACGCAATCGTGTAACAACTTCACAGGAAGGTTTGGCGTTGTTTAATCGCAATATGGAGGAGTTTTTGCCCCGTTTTGTAACCGTGGACGAAACATGGATCCATCACAACACACCAGAGACCAAACAACAGTCAAAACAGTGGGTTTCTAAGGGTGAATCGGCGCCAAAGAAGGCCAAGGTGGGTTTGTCAGCCAATAAAGTTATGGCGACTGTTTTTTGGGATGCACGCGGGATAATCCACATTGACTACCTTCAAAAGGGAAGAACAATCAATGGGGAATATTATGCCAACTTATTGGACCGATTCAATGACGATTTGAAAAAAAACCGACCTCATTTGGCCAAGAAAAAAGTTCTTTTCCACCAAGACAATGCAAGGGTGCACACATGTGCAGTTGCCATGGCAAAAAACCATGAATTGGGCTATGAATTGCTCCCTCATCCACCCTATTCTCCAGATTTGGCTCCGAGCGACTACTTCTTGTTCCCAAACCTGAAGAAATGGCTTGGTGGAAAAAGATTTGACTCCAATGATGAAGTCATCTCGCAAATAAAGGCCTATTTTGAGGACCTCGACAAATCATTTTTTTTTGGAAGGGATAAAAAAATTGGAGAAGCGTTGGACAAAGTTTATAGAGCTCAAGGGAGACTACGTTGAAAAATAAAATTATTTTTTTATCAAAAAATCTGTGTTTTATTCCAAAAGTCACGGACTTATTGACCCGCCCTCGTAACAACAACATAAAGTCACTTATTCAGGAAAGGGAGTATTTCTTTCGTCGATTTAAGAGAAATCCAGCCGAATATAATAGAAGACAGCTCACATTTGCTCGAATAAAATTTCTGCACTTATTCGGAACGCCAATCGGACTTTTACGTTAGGTAAACTTGATCCCACGCTTAGTATGAAGGAACTTTGAAGTAACTCAAAAAAAAATGGTCAACGAAGACAAACATGAAAATAATTGTCAAATGTTGACACGTTTGATGATTTGATTTTCCCACCAGGAAATCGGCGCAATGAAATAAGGCCCCAATGCAAAATGGCTCATAACAAAATTAAAAGGCTCCGAAAAATAGGTTTATATTTCAAAAAGGAAAAATAACTTTATTCCATTTGTCCAAAATGGCCCCAAGCCAATGCAAAATGTCCCCAATATTTGTTTGAATGCGTTTTGAAAATTCATTTTTTCGGGTAAAAAATGCCTTGCGAATTTGATCCCAACAAGGTACAATACGATGAGACTCAGCTGAATAGGATTGACGATTTCCTCATTGAAATGATTCGATTACCTACCTACAACCAATTTTTTTGTTTTTTTTTGTTTTAATAAAATAAAAATGTCCGCGCTTTGAATACTTAAGATAGGCCACGATTTCTAGCCTTGGGCTTCAAATTTCTATCAAATCGTGATCCATTAATTTTGAAATGAAGACTGATTTTCCACTTTCATTTAACACCTACATTAGTTGTTATGTTTCCTCCATAAAGATGAACATGAATGGCAATCCGAAGAACTACTCCAAAGTGAAGCATTACTCATACGATTCCATGGTATGCGACAAACTTCCTCCTCTCAATGATGAATTCTTACCTGGTTCAGACGGAAACGCCCTTCATTTCGCCAGTTACAAAAAAGGACCGAAGAATGACGTATGAAATTACCGACGAATTGCTAAGCTCTCACATATACCCAAGGTTTTTTAAAAGTATCCACAACCACCATGGTTGATTTTGTGTCCGTCACACTTTCTGCATTGAAAAGTGGTAATGAGGTGGATTTAACTGCTACGGACTTCAGTAATGTCTTTGACAAAATATATCATCGTTCGATTCGTTTTAAGCTCTCCTTCCCGGGCTTCGATGCCTTACTATTGAACTGGTTTTCATCTTCCCTCGAAAAATGATCTTTTAACGTTCGCTTTCGCTCTGTTTTCTCTTTGCCTGTCAAAGCCACCTATGGTGTTCCGCAAGGTAGCCATTTTGGCCCTCTGATTTTTATTAGGTTAAATGATATTGACAGCATCGTTAAGTTCTCCTCCAGCTTCCTCTACGCCAACGACGCAAACTTTTTTTAATCATCCCCCCACTACTCTGATCTTCTTCGGTTTGGTGTCAAGCAAAAAAATTGATGGAGCTGAATATTGCGAAATGGGAATTTGTTACTTTTTCGCATACGCGGATTCAGTCTCCCCCTAGGCTATGCCTAATGAACAATTTTTTTTTTTTTTTATAATTTGCTTACGCTAAAGGGATTTTTTTTTCTGTTGTTACAGTACCCTTATAATGCTAAGAACACAGTGTAAGCTACTTGGTATTAGAAAGAATAGAGAGATAGGAAAGAAGTGTTTGGGTGCAGTTGTAGGGTTTTTCTCCACGGGTGTTGTCTAAGTTACTTAGGGAGATTACGATTTTATATATTCGGTATAAAGTAATGGACTTGGCCGGGATTCGAACGCACGACCTTCCATTCCGTAAGCGATTACACTACTACTGCACCATTGCCACCCGCAATAAATTAATTGTTTCCGTTCTAACCATCCGCGACCTAGGTGTTCTGTATTGAAGTTTAACTTTTGGTCATATATTGATAAAATAACTAATAAAGCTAGCTCGGCGCCTCATCAAACGGTGGTCTTAAGAATGTGACCAAATCCCTTGATATAACCTACGTGCGCCCTATTCTAGGGTACTTTAGCCAAGTGTGGGCAGCGTTCTACCGGGACCACATTTCTAGGATCGAAAGCATTCAACGTCGATTTCTCCGTTTCGCTCTTCGTGGGCTCCTCTGGAATGATTGCCTTATCGTTCCATCCTATTACGAACGCCAATTTAATAAACATTCAGATCCTAGAAAAGAGATAAGATGTCTACATTGTCTTCTCACTGGCTCCATCGATTGTTCTTCCCTTCTAAACCATATTGCCGTTAACACAGACCCTCACAATTTAAGATTCCACCCTCTTTTCTAGCCTTTCACCCGTCGCACGTCATATGGCTTGAATGAGCCGATCGTCAGCATGTTGCAGAAGTCAATGCTAACCATCTTCTCTTGATTTTAATCGCAGCACCTCCTCCCTTAAATCTGCCGTCCTCTACCCCCTACCTTTCACCTAGCAGTAATCTAAATATCAGTTTAAGTTAGATTTTTTTATTAAAGCTTGAATAAAGCTCAATAAATGGGAGGCTGCCCCCCCTTAAAATTAAAATTAAATTAAAATTACTATATTTGCGATCAGCTAATGTCGCTTTAGCCATAGCCGTCCGTCCGTCGGCAATTAGGCTCTAAACTCGAGCTTGAAAGCCGAATTTTTGGAATATATACTCTCTAGGCGCCCGAAATGCTCATGTGTAAAGTTTTTTTTTTTAATTCGCTCTCTCACTCACCCACTATTTAAAAAAAAAGAAACCATTGAAAACGTATTATTCTTCGCAAAGTTGCCTGCCATGCCCACTTTTTAGGGGCGTTTTTTACAAGAACATTGTGTTCTCGCTAAAATCCTTAAAAACATATACTAAACGTAGACCATGTATTTCTTAACAGTTCAAGCATACTAAGATTGTTGCCTCGCCCACTTTTTGGAGAATAGGAGTATGGTATCCAACAGTTCGCCTGGAATACTGTAGCTATATTATTATGTTCTGTTTTCGTTTTCTATGAAATTAATGGAGAAAAACCAATGTTTTTGCCGAAAGGCCCCCAAAAGTTGGTTGGTTTAAGTGGCTGTAATTCCCGTCATCTGACGAGAGAAAACACAAGTAGCGCAATGAGCGCCGTTTTGATACCACAACTAACGGAACCTAAAATTAAAGGGCGAGATGGATATTATTAAGGGGGCTCAAAACCATCCCGTGGAGTTGAGGAATTTGATGATGTTGTTGAAGTGGATGGTATGAATGGCCGAGAGGTCATTGTAAAACGGATGACCTAGTGCGCTGCGTCTGGTTTTGGCTAAAGCCGGACACTCACAGAGAAGATGGAACACTGTTTCACTCTTTTCTGTGTCAGAGCAGCTGCGGCAGTGGGTGTTGTGAGGGATGCCAAGCTTGGCTGCGTGAGTGCCTAAAGGCCAATGGCCCGTACTGATTGCCGTTAGTCTGGCGACATCAACACGCGTTCTGGCTAAGAGGTTGTTTGTTCTGGCATCATCGTAGGTTGGCCAAATCTTTCTTGAAATGACACAGTCCGAACGATTCGTCCATCTAGTCTCGGCCCCTGAGATGAAGTGCAGGAGGATTTCTCTCTTTACATATCCCAGCGGAGGGAAAACTTCCTCCGCATGTGATACGCACAGAGCAGAGCCACGTCTGGCGAGTTCATCGGCTTTCTCATTTCCATCAATGTTCCTATGGCCGGGAACCCAGACGAGAGAGATATCTAGCCGATGACAAGCCTTTTTCAGCGTATCCCTGCATTCCACCACAAGCTTGGACGTAGACTTAGTTGAACTAACAGCCTTAATCGCGGCCTGACTGTCGACGAAGATGCCTATTTTTTTTCTGTGTGTCAATATGTTGAGAAGCAGTCTACACGCCTCCTTAATTGCAAATACTTCTGCTTGAAAGACGCTGGCTGCGTTGGGAAGGCGAAGGGTTTTAGAAATATCTAGCTCTGTAGAGAAAATGGCAGCTCCTACTCCACAGTTCATCTTGGAACCATCTGTGAAGATAGGTATGTCGAATTCATTTACGACCGCATTTTCTTTCCATTCTGATCTAGAGGGGAATCTCACAGAGAAGCTTTTATGGAAGTTGAGTTTGGGTGTAATGTAGTCTGTACCTATTAGACCTATGCCTTCGGGAAGTGAAAGAAGGATGCTGGTATGGCCATATGGCCTTTCCGACCAACATTTAGATTCCTTCAATCTAACAGCACTACACGCTGCAATGTTTTTGATATACAGATCCACTGGCAGAAAGTTGAGAATCACATTGAGCGCCTCGGTCGAGCTTGATCGAAGGGCTCCAGTGATTCCAATTCCAGCTGTTCTTTGGATTCTGCTTAATTTAGTGACGTTGTAGGCTTTACTTAAAGCGGGCCACCATACCAGGGATCCGTAGGTGAGGATGGGACGTACCACCGCTGTGTACATCCAACGAACCATCTTTGGTTGAAGCCCCCACTTCTTGCCGAAAGTTTTGCTACAGGCGTAGAAAGCAACGCTTGCCTTCCGCACTCGGTGTTCGATGTTGGACTTCCAGTTGAGTTTGGGGTCAAGCGTGACTCCAAGGTATTTTGCGCTGGTAGATAAAGGAAGATTTTGGTTATTTAAGCGGGGAAGTGAGAAGGTTGGTATTTTGGTTTTGGTGGTGAAAAGCATCAGTTCAGTTTTGCTTGGGTTAACGCTTAGGCCACAACTTGTAGCCCACCCGCTAATCTTACCCAGTGCTCTTTCCATGATTTCACTTATCACGGTCGGAAACATTCCTGATACTAGAACAACCACGTCATCCGCATACGCAACGACTTTGATACCCTCCCTGTCGAGACTTGACAGGATTGCCCCCAAAAGTAGGCGGACCAAAAAACTTTGTTTGGGCGAGTCCTGAAGAATATTGTCAATTTTTTTTTGAACTTAAGATCCTTCCATCAAAAGTCCAACGCATTATTCACGGTGCCCACAAATCATACAAAGTAAATGCTCAAAATAAATTTTTAGCTCAACTTTGAAGGCATGAAAATTTGTGACAGACGGAAAGGACATGGCTATATCAACATAACAAACAATGCTGATACAAAAATCCGTAATTTTTATAAGTTAATTTTTATGAACCAAAATTTATATAGCCTTGGGTAAGTGTATACGTATGAACGAAAGCCTATACCAAAAGCTCCCATTTCTGTTTAAGCCTCCATCTGTTGTGTTCTTTCCGTACTTTTTGTTGGTCGGTAATCGATTAGCAAATAAAAATAAATATTTTTCCATCCGCTAATGACGGTCACAATTATTTACAATTATATTCTTTATTGTGCTTCGTTAATGGTATCCATCAGCTGCGACTGGCAGACAATTTATTTTCTTTTTTGTGTAGAAAAATGATGAACATTAGAATGGAATCCCTATACATTTACATAGCCCCTTTTAGTCAACCGCAAAAGTTAATAATAAACAAAAAAATAATTTCTATAATTTCGTATTTTGAGGAAGAGGATTTTTATATCTTTCCGTGGTCAATTAAAACTTCCCCTTAAAATTAATTATGATGAATTATTTTCAGTTAAATATGATAAAATGAAATATCTAAATTATTCTTTTTTCTACTTCCAGGTATGCAAAGCACTTCATTTGTCATCCGTATTCATTAGAGTAAGGGATTTGTAATTATAGAACATCTTCATGGCTACAGCCAATAAGTTTGTAATTAAATAACATATTGTGAAAATATTTATCATCACTTCAGATGCGAATGGGAATGCAATCTAATAATTAGGTACTTGATGGATTCGATGGGAATTACAGCCTTGAATTTCCCATTAATTCTCTTCCTATTTTCCATTTCCACTGAGCAAAACGCTCCAACTGATTTGTAGTACATTTTAATTACCTAGCCACCAACATCATCATTTTCGTAGTCGTCGACAGCGTACAGACGCGCAATCACCCAGTGGCAAATGCAAATTAATTACTATAATTTATAACGGAGCCAGAAATCAATAGACTGTCAGTAGACAGTCGTACTTGTAGATGCAGCGTAATGAATGTCTGATGAGAATTAAACGGTTATACTCGTATAATGTCAAGCAGATTAAACGTAAATGTATCCTTGTCTTCGCACTGTAAATTCACAAATTTGTATGCTTGGAATGTGCATAGATACGTTCAGTGAAGGTACGCATAGGCAACTTGGATGTTAATCGCATATTATTAATAAAACATTGACACCAACGTCCTGCATTGATATGGGAATCTCTCGATGAACTTTAGTCCGTCAATAGACCGGGGGAATGTCAACAATTTAATTGGATTGGCATTTGATTGAATTGAAGCTAATCAATGCCCAAAGTTTGGATCATGTTGGCGTGGGTATGCATTCATATTGAGGAATTTAATTTTCTCTGATACTTTGTCGGATTTCGAATTGCGTTCCATGAATTCCGCCTTCCGAAAAAAGCCGCAGTAACCTCAAACAGCAATCGGAGAGCCTTCCTCTAGCTTGGTTGCATAGTCTTGCCCAAGAGGAATCACTTGTATAGGCAATTGTCGGCTGAATGTGGTAAGCCGCCCTATTATTTTACAATACCATTGCACTGTTGTGCATAATTGAAGCTTACGAATGCAAAATATGCTGCACGTTTTTTTTTGTCCGGGTAAAATCCCAGAGACCATCGGGTTTATTAATTGAAGAAATTAAAATGCAAATTTGTACATTATTAGAATTGCGGATACATGGAGTAAGTAGTACAAATCGATTTAGCCGATATAGGTATATATGGTAAGCCGGTAGAACCCTTCAGTGTATCGATGGCTGTGTTTTGTAGATAAAAAGATTCAATGTGTTCCTTGATGGTGTACGAAGTGTCAATTAAATTGAAACCACTCAATGTTCATTGAATCCGTTGTTGTCATTTAAAGTATCTGAAGTCACTGATGTATTAAAATCTTGGAAGTCTTTGGATTTACTTAGTGCATTTAATTCGTTTAAGTCATTTAATGATGCAAATGTAATTCAAATAGTTCAATGAATTTAGTGAATCACTTCAAAGGATTGAATGCATTCCGTGACTTCACAGGATTACACGCATTTAGTGACTTCAAACTAAGTTAATGAATGGAGATAAATAAAAAAAAAACTGCAATCTTGTTCAGCTGAAAATGATAGCTTCAATCATGACTTCAAAATGGTTGACGATTTATTTTTGTTCAGCCTGAAGTCACAATTGAAGTTATTGAATTGAACATTTTTATTTTGCATTCAAAAGAATTATTTTAGAAGTGATTGAATTATTTTACTTTCGTCCTAATTATTTTATTCCTTATTCGTTATAATTCTTCCAATAGTTTGACACCTATCACAATGGCGATGTCATCCAGTTACTGCACAATTTAAGGTATTAGAAGCTATCGCACTCCCTCATTAATTTGGCATTTGAGAATTGCAAACCAGTTTCAAACTCTGTCGTAAGTCGCTAAAGGCGAAGAAGCTTTTCGTTGTTTCCTAATATCTATTAGTAGATCCAACCATCTTAAACATGAAACATATTGAAGAAACTTCTCAAGATTAGATCTTAGACTGTTCTACCACTTATGGCTTCAAGAAATGTAAATTATTATAAATAGTTGGTGCAACAGCCCTTTTTTTTCTTGACTGTGGTAATCTAAGCGGCAATCTTCGAAAGATGTACGATGTACATGCACGATTCGCAAACAACAATAATCGATGCCGGGAAAACGCCTTAGCACTAACCCATACCTATCACTTCAACCACTCTTCCCGCGGGACTGCCATTAGCTATAACTTCACAAGGCTGGTTAGCCTTTCAGGCTGTGCTCTCCTCTTCGGCGCTCTGTTGTCCTTAGTTCGATTATGACGATGGTCACAAATTGGTTAATTTTGCTCCATGTTTCCTCTGATAGGCTCAAATCGCCAACTACATGGCTTACATCCGGCATGGCTATATCCATTCTCATAAAGCGTGGACTGTAGAAAATGACTTCTTCGTTGGGGCAATTTGCATAAATTGGTGACGTGTCGTGTCCAAATCTGTGCAGGTACTTCCTATTCGTGGCTCGTTAGAAACTGAATGATATAGAAGTTTAAAGCTTCTGTTTTCCTTTTCACCCAGGGTTCTATGTCAGGGATGAGTCGATGTGTCCATCTTCCGGTAGAAGCGTTGTTCCAGCAGTATAACACTTCTGTAAGGAGACTGCCCTTTCCTATTTTTGGATTTTTTGGATTGTCTAGTTTGCTCTGAGTTGGTGAATATCAAGTTCCTTGTCTATACTATCCACATTTCGTTAGCAAAAATATCAATGGCCGCTATTCCGGCTAAGACCACTGGCACTTTCTCTGAAACCGTTCTTAACGCGGAGATCTTCCTCAGCGCGCTAAGTCTATAAACCGGTGATATCTTCCTAGCGTCATCCTGAGTATATAGGTGGGCACGTGTTCATTCTGGCTATGGCTACAGAACCCATGATGCACCAGTTTGCGGAATTGAAACATTTTTTGATGTCTGGTGACAACTGCGCAGTTCTCCTTTTTTCCAAATCGTCGTCGTGTTATGTCCGTAGCAGCTGTTTCGACAACCAATCTAATGGCGTCTATTGTAGAGCGCGATTTTCAAAAACCGCACGAATCTGATAGTGTGTCCCTGTCTTCCGCTATTGCCATAAGTCTGTTGTAAATGTTACGGTTTCGTCTGTTTATATGCTTTTTTATATGATCGTCATTCAAAATATCCCCGCAAAATATCCTTTTTTTGTTAGTTGGAAAGGTGTCCAGAGAATTACTTGTGCTTATATCCATTTTTATAATACCCACGGTCAAAATATCGCAGGAAAATATCCTAATTTCTCTGGTAAAAACCTCTCCTGATCCCATAGTAGTACCTGGGTGGCCCGCTTTACGGTTAAAATCGCTTAAAACTCTACACACCTCTTCGACTCACAAGAATTAAAAATGTGGATATCTCTTAGACTCGTAAATCCCATAATAGTACCTGGCTGGCCCGCTACGAGGGTAAAAGGGCTTAAAACTCTGGACACGTCCTCGACTCACAAAAATTTAAACTCGACGCCTCTTCGACTCGTATATCCCTGATAGTACCTGGGTGGCAGGTAAAAGGTTTAAAACTCTGCACGCCTATACGACTGAAAAAAATGTAAGCTCTCTTGGAGTCGTGGATCCCATAAAAGTACCTGTATGGCACGCTTCGCTGGTAAAAGGGTTTACAATTCTGGACACCTCTTCGACTCAGAAATAAAAGGCTATTTTGACCGAGGATATTTTCCGGGGATATTTTGACCGAGGATATTGTAAAAACGGATATTTACAGCTTACGCCATATTACACACATTCTATACGAATGCAAGAGTATTGCTCATTGCAAATAATTTTTTTTTTTATAGAGTTTTTAATATTACTCCCAAGTCATAGTAATATTAACGTTACTCTCAGCATGCTGAGAATTACCTATCCTGGTTGAAAGCACGAGACTTGGAACCAGAACTGGGCTCGGACGAATAATAGGGGTAGGTGGAAAATCGTACATGCGACTCTTTCTCACTTAAGATAAGAAAACAAAAACCACCTCCCTTCGAAACCTTCATACTACAACTAGGTTATTCCTATCCAGTAGTTTTATTTAAACTATTAAATACGGCAGCTTCCCAGTGGAGGCACCTGCTAATACCGCCATAAGCACGCGGTTACATCTTATTGCGCTAATTCAAATGGTTTTATCCTTTGTAATCGGCGCACTAGGTTAGTATCGTCTCGAATTTGTAGCATGGTGATATTGCAATGACCGTGAAGGCGTGTCTGTTGTTTGCAGGCAAAATGTTTTATTTCATCTTCGACGGTAGCCATAGTTAGGTCTCTGTGGATATCAGTGTTTCTGATAAACCATGGTGCATTTACTATTTTTCTTAGCACTTTGTTTTGAAAAGTTTGTAAAATTTTGATATTACTGGATTTGGTACAACCCCAAAGTTGTATACCGTATGTCCAAACCGGTTTTAGTACTTGCTTGTATAAAAGCAGCTTGTTCTGCATGCTGAGTTGGGAAAATCTACCAAGCAGCCAGTGCATTTGTTTACATCGAATGGCGAGCTCTTCGCGTTTCTTCTTGACGTGCGGTTTCCATTTTAATTTCGCATCGAGTGTCATACCCAAATATTTTGCCTCGTTTGCGTACGGAATTCGTACCGAATCAATGAAAATGGGTAAGTTGTCTACCTTTTTATAAGTAAAATTCACGTGCGTTGATTTGGCCTCGTTGAGAGCAATACGCCAAGTCTTTGTCCAATCACAAATTTTGTCAATAGAACGTTGGAGTTTATTAGTTGCTGATTCAACGGTATTACTGACCGCTAATATAGCTGTATCGTCTGCAAATGTGGCTACTGTTGTGCCTTCTTCTTGAGGAATATCACTAGTGTATATTAGAAATAGGATCGGTCCAAGAACGCTTCCTTGGGGAACTCCTGCCGCGATTTCTTTAAATTCAGAGTAATCATTTCCGTGTTTTACACGAAAGAGTCTGTCTGATAAGTAACAACTAAGGATATCAGATAACTGTTTCGGAAAAGCTTGTCTTAGCTTATGTTTCAACCCTGTATGCCATACTTTATCAAAGGCCTGAGAGACGTCGAGAAAAACACTAGAACATATTTTTTTCTCCTCTAGGGCTTTTTCAATTACATTGGTTATTCTATAAACCTGGTCGATTGTAGAGTGCTTAATCCTGAATCCGAATTGGTGGTCAGGTATTAATCGACGTTCTTCGATAATCGGATGTAGGCGCTTTAACAAAAGTTTTTCGAATACCTTCGACATTATCGGTAAGAGAGATATTGGCCTATATGATTTTTTGTCATTCAGTGGTTTACCGGGATTTGGAACCATTATAACTTCAGCTACCTTCCATTGTCGTGGAACGTACAATAACCTGAACGATGCATTTATAAGATATGCAAACTTTATTAAAGCTTTCCTAGGTAACTCTTTAAGGACCTGTCCTGTGATTAAGTCATATCCAGGAGCTTTGTTTAATTTTAGTTTCTCTATTTCGAAGCGTAGTTCGGCTAGCGATACACTTTTTATTCTATAATTGTCAGGTGCCACGGTTAGGACAGGAAATTCGAGCAACGCTTGACCATCAAATGGTTTAAATGTTTCTTCCAAATGTTCTGCAAATATTTCGGCTTTTTCCACTCTTCGCCCATTCTCCATTGATTTTCCTGATGGGTGGCGCTTGCGTTTTTGGTTTTTTAATGCCTTTCATGGCTTTCCAGAGCGAGTAATTTGTACTTTTATCCGCAGTTAGGCTTCCAAGATATGTAGAAATTTGACGATTTTTAAAGTCTCGAATTTCTCTCTTAAGTTTACTACAAAGGTAGTTAAGAGTGGTTTTATCCTGTGGAGCGCGAGATTGTTGCCATCTTTTGCGCGCTCCCCTTTTCTTCTTTAACAATTGCGTGATTTCCAAGGGATATGTTATTTCGCAATTAGTGGTTATTTTCCGTTTATGGGGAGTATTTTTCCAGGCTGAGCATTGTATGACGTTAATAAATTGATCGACTTCGTCTTCAAGTTCGTGGGGTGTTCGAAGAGACACTTTGAGATCGATTTTACTTTCACAGTATTTTTTAAAGGATTCCCAGTTTGTTTTCATGTTAGTTAGTCTGGGCGGACCTTCTTTTTTTCGTAGACAGCCGTTAATTGTCAAAATGACCGGTGAATGATCAGAAGAAAGATCGAAGCATTCCTCAACTACAATAGAGTTTCCCGACAACCCTTTCGAGATGAAGAAATCGATGAGGTCTGGTGTTTTTGCCGTATCCGAGGCAAAATAAATTTGCAAATAATGATGACTGAATTGCTTTTTCCACAGGGATCGCGAAAGGATTATAATAGTGCCTAATGTTTTATGACAGCAGCTAACTTGCACCTGCTAAATTAAACCTAACCTAATTGTGGTTTGGAGAGTGTTTTTTTTTTATAAAAGTATGCCAAACGAAGTGTAGCCTTTCAAACCGCACCAATCTGTTTGCTAAGCCATATCTCTGGTTTGATAACATTAGTATTTCGCAGTCACACCCTTCATTGATGCCACTAGCTCTGGTAGACTGTTATTTTGGTTGTTAGATTAGATTAGATTAGATTCTTTATTTCATGAAATATATGTATAATAGTTTGTGTTTGAGAACACGAGCATGGCAGAAATAGCCGTCTGCCGTCTGGTTGTTAGCATACCCTTAATCTTCTTCTTCTTTACCGACGAGGTTATTATCTATGGATTTAATGGGTCATGAAACATCTTATTTTACTGCTTGCTTCCCTACTGGTCCGCCTATATGGAGCTCGGCTTGGCATACCTTTACAATAAATAGAATCTTTTTCATAATAACAAGTGAGCTTTGAAATTTCGATATGCATATCTCTGGGGAAGCAACAACTTTTCTAAGTATTCATTGCGGTATTGCCCAGCACATGCCGGACTTTAACAGCTTGTCCTGGAGAAAAATAAAAAAAAATAAAAAGGGTTAATAGGAAATCGTGTTTGTCTGTAGAAAATAAAATAGTTATTCACAAGATAATATTTCAAGCTATTTTATTATATGGGTGCCAAGTATGGGGAAAATGTGCAAAGTGCCACATTATAAAATTGCAAACTTCTCAAAATAAAATCTTAAAAATGATGTTAGACCTGCCATGGCACTTTTCAACCATAAACTTACATAGAAGAGGGAATGTTCAACTGATTTCTGATAGAATTCGAAAACTAGAAAATACATTTTTAATGAGGTGTGATTACTCTGATAATCCTATTATAAACCAATTATGTACCTGAAAATGTTTGTTTCTGATTCGCCTGGTAAAATATTCATATTTATTTATTTAATTCTAAGTTATTTTTATTTGATATTTATTTAATTATTTATTTTATACTTAATTTATATATTTATTTACTTATTACCTAACCTATATGTCTATTCATTTAATTGTTAGTTATTCTATATATTATTTACTTATTTGTTATTTAATTTTTATATTTATTTACTTGTTACTCAAACTATATGTCTATTTATTTATTTATTTATTTATTTATTCATTCAATATATTTATTTAATTTATTTAATTTATTTGTTCATTTGATTTATTTAATTTATTTGTTTATTTAATTTATCTATTTATTTATTTATTCATTTAATCTACTTACCTATTTATTTGTTTCTTAATATATATATATATACTTTTTTTTCATTCTGTTGATAGTGATATACGCCTTTATATACATATGTATATTTATTTTTCTGTTATTTGTTTAATTTTACTCTGTTTTTAACTATATACACATGTTTTTAGATTTAAGAACAATTACTGTTAAATATTTATTTATTTCTTATTTTTATTTTTTTTTTCTTACATTGAAGGTTTTTTTTGTATGTTTCCTTCAAATTATCAATTGTACTTATTAAAAATGTATCTTTTGTGATGTTATTATTATTTTTTCCGTAGAAAGGTATGCAAATATACCAAATCTCTGTGTTGTAAAATGTGCGGTAATGAACCTCTGTATAATTTAAAAAAAAAAAAAAAGGTGTACAAATTTGAGGTATCATTTTAAATTTTGAATGAAAGACATAAATTGTGTGAAATCTGTATTTATTTTTATTGGAAATTAGGGTTGGGGTCGAAATTCTGGCGAGGCGAGGTCAAAATTTTTCAAAATTCTGTTTTACAAAATTCTGCTTCCAAAATTCTGCTTTTCTGAATTTTTTTTTCAAAATTCTGCTATACAAAATTTCTGCAAATATTAAAAAAAAGATAAAAAAAGCACGCGCTTTTAAAAATTTTCCAAACCTTTTTTTATTATTTGCAGAATTTTGTAAAACATTCCACCACTCACTTGTTATGGAAGAAGAGGTAAAAGTAGTTTTTTTTATTGGTTTTAAGATTGCTCTCTTGGTTTAGACAAATATTCCGTTAGTATACCTTTGTGAGTGAACGTGTGCTTTGTTTAGTTTCTTAATGCTGTTTTTTTTTTGGTAATTTCAATTATGAAATAATTTGTTATTTTTGGCTGTTTTTTTTGTGTGATCCTGGTACCCACCTGTGTACCTTCTTTATAAGAAATATATTGTGGTTTGTTAAAGTAAAATATTTGTTTTCTTTAAATCGTAATTCGTAAATTGGAAAAAAAACACAATTAGCAGTATTTATTTGTTTAAAATATTGCCTGTCAGAATTTTAAAAAACAGAATTTTGAAAAGCAGCATTATGTAAGACAGAACAGAAAAAAAACAGAATTTTGAAAAGCTGAATTTTTGTGTTAAAAGTCAGAATTTTGCAAAGCAGAATTTTGAAAACAGAATTTCGACCCGCTCCCCGGAAATTAATGTACATTGGTTCCGGTTTATAATGAAAAAGAATAGCGTCCAAGTGACCTCCTCTGCTAGTTCGGCAGACTGTTAACCTATTACCAACATTTTGAATCACTTTTTCGCACAATGATGGTTCAATAAGTGATATTTGCTCGAGGAAGTTGTCTTTGAGGTGTTGAACAGTTTGAGGATTATCGGCATAAACTTTACTCTTCAAGAAACCCTACAAGAAAAAATGCTGTGGTGTTTAATCGCATGATCTTGGTGGTCAATTCACTTCTGTTCTTCGGGAAATTATGCGATTGTTAAACTTCTCTTTCAAAAGATCGATTGAGTTCGTTGCTGTGTGGCATGTTGCACCATACTGTTGAAACCACATATTCAGCACATCAATATCTTCCAGTTGACTCCACTAAAAGTTTTTAATCATCGCTTGATATCGAGCTCCATCCGCAGTAACTGCATTTCCAACTTCCAAAAATCGCCCAATTACGCCACCACACCAAAATCCACACCATACAGTAACTTTTTTTGGTTTCATTGGGCTTCAAACAATCATCTAGGATTTTCTTCAGCCCAAATGCGACAATTTTATTTATTGGCATAACCGCCAATTTCAAAACGAGCCTCATCGGTGAAGATAATTTGCTTGAAAAAATTGTCATTTTGTTGCTGCTTCTTTATGGCCCAATTAACGAATTGCCGAGGCACTGCGTGGTCAGTGGGCTTTAATTCTTGTGTTAACTGTATTTTGTAAGCCTTTACATGCAGATCTTTGTGCAAAATGTTAAACAAAGTTGTTGGTTTGAGGTTTAATTGCTGTGAACGACGACTAATTGGCGTCCTTATCTCTTCAGCAACACTTCTGCTAACAGGTGCAATATTTTCACTCGAACGACTACTACGAGTACAATGATAGGATTAACTTCTCTGATGTTTAATTTTTTTGCAATGGTAATAATGATCTCTCCATCGATAAAAAAATCATTTTAGATGTAAAATTTGACGTACAATACGATGGGTATACTTAAAACAGGCTAAGTGGTGGGTAACATTGTTAAAAATTGATTTAAACAATTAAATTGCTTATAACAATATAATTTTTTTTTATAAATTTAGTTGGAACTATTTTTTTCTTAAAACGCACTCTTTTATCTTGACAATGAAGAAAAAAAGTTTTCTCTAGCTTGAAAAGAACCGGAGTTATGAATTTTTGAAAATGAGTCTCCAGGGCAAAAATCACGAAAATCTCAAAATTTCAACCCCCTCTATTTTCAAAAAAAAAAAAATCTTTAAACACGTGTCTCTTCTTATTCTATATAGAACCCGTGAAAAAAATTTTAGGCAAATCAAAAATGTGGCGGTCATTTTTTGTTCAAATCTGTACGGTTTGTAAAAGAATGACCCATATTTAAAATAAGTTTTAATAATAAAAACACGTTGCTAAATAGGGTACCGATCCATTTTAGCTAACGGGAATGTATTTACTTCACACCTGAACAAATTTCGGTGTAATCTAATAGCTGTAAAAAGAAGTGGCGCCAATTTAATATATATATCTAAAAATATTATATCTTCAACCACACATGTTCTGGATCTTTCCGAACTCCGAAGGTTCACCCGCCAATAATAATATGACTCTCAGCGATTTAGGGAAGCGGAATAGGCAATAACAATTCAACTTAAGTCTTTACATAACCACATATCGCTCGCAAATACTTACCCTGGGAAATTACCGTCACTACCGGTCACAATTGCTTATTGCAAATAAGAAAACACATCTTCACTGTAAATCTGTTTTAATTATCATTAAATACCAACAGAAAATCATAGCCTCGGCCACCTCATCAAATGTCAAACTGACACATGCAATAAATAATTGCATTCATTACCGATCTTGATTAGCATTACATGACATGATTCGATAACATTGGAATATTTTTTTATCGTTTCAATATAGGTACTTCATCTGGTGAGAGAAATCTGTATCTGTATGTCTCCTTCTATTTCTCTCTCTCTCCCACACACTGTATAGTTTTTGTATAATCGCCCACCCTACTGTATGTAGGACTGTACCGTACCAGTGCACGTCGGAGTCACATGCGGCCAGATTATCTCACAGTAGTACTCGTATCATGAGGCTTAATGTTAAGCAGCAAAGCAAAAAAAAATATATATAATAATTAATCACCTTCATGCGCAATACACATCATTTAGTTCATTTGTCGTCATTGTTTGCGGATTAAGCCTTATTTCGTATCCAGAATCCCCAAAAAAATTAGTTCGCAATTAGCGAGTATGAAAAACCACGGAACATGTGTACCTACCAACCTCCCCATCTTACTGGCAAACGTGCCAATCTATAATGGAGGGTTCCTTTGGAGTCGAGTGACTCTGCCGCACCCGAAATCGAAATTAAATATTTCAGTGATTGAGGGAGGATGCAATGATTAAACAATGTTATCCTAATTAAAGTACGCGCAAATTTGAAAAGGGAAAATTGTCACATTGTGAGTCTGAGAGTGCTTCCAAATATTTTTGGTTGAATTACTAATGGGGTATTAGGCGTACTAGTATCTGTAAGGTGTAGTCATCTATTGGATTTTGTTAACCTGTCACAAATACTCCCCTTAGGTGGGTAGCGGCGTGCGTGGGAGTTAGCTCTGAGCTACGTTTTAGGGTAGAAGTGGCACTTAGATATAGACAAATGTTTGGTATGCTAATGGAGATGTTTTTTTTTGCTTTTCAAAGTTGGGTTTTAAATGAGCTTTTTGGCAGATATGCGTTGGTTGGGGGTAGATGAAGTTGAAAGGCGATATATGAGTGGGTGGCAATGGAAGATAGTTTCATGCGGCTTTACCCCCGCCGGGAACATCAAGATACATCGTTATAGAAGACGAGAACAATAGGTTTATATACTTTTCCCAACATCTACATCAAAAATAGGATTTCTGCTAGGACTGGTTATACAATGGACTATTATTCGACTCGCAGACCTATTCGATTAGGGTTGCCTTCAGAAATATTATTTTGAAAAGAAAGAACCTAAAATTCAAATACATAATGAACAGAGCATAATGATCCGAAGAAGCCTTCACGTCAAATGAGAGATCCTGCGGACCCCGTAAAAAGGCAGTATCAGTCAGTGTTCCAATATAGCTGCAGAGGGGAGGCAGACCTTAAAACTCCTAGATCCCACTAATGCAGCAACACCAGCATTGATTGGCCTCAGTGACGAAGAGATTCGAAATCAGAAGGTCTGCAGATATTTTCTAAGGGTGGCAGTGATGTGGGAGGGCTATGACCTCTTTGATCCAGATCAAAATCCCATCGTTAAAGAGAAATAAGATGAAGAACATAAAGAGCACTTTAATAATGTTGGCAAAATTTCAGGATGCGTTGACGTTTTTTTATACTTGGCGCGTACTGAATGGTTTTTGTATTTCACCGTAAAGTAACATACCCACACGATTAAGAGAAATTTTGAATTTGAAAATTCAGAACTTTTACTGAACTGAATGAATCTCAATGAGTTAGTTTAGTTAGTTAGTTATTTGACTATTTATTTCATAAAAAAAGAAATTGTTAACAATTGTTAATGCTTAGTCTATATGCTTTGGCTTAGAGCCGTCTACCAGATTGACATTAAAAATGAATTAAAAATAATTTGGTGCTACCTATGTTTAATACATTATGTACGTACATATAACAATTTATGAAAAAAAAGTATAGTATAGTGTGCGCAAACGTTTAAAAATTTCCTTCGATTATGCAATTCCTGTAGCGCAATGCGTTCAGTGCGTAGTTATAGAGTAGGTCCCAACCTCTGCCACCATTCAAAATATCGATTGCATCCTCCATCCCAAGTGATTGAGCACCGAAAAAGTTACTGCGGAAATCTTTAGGAATGGGGCATTTCTCAATGAAGTGCAACACATACTCTCGTTCCCTGAGATTGCACAGGTCGCAGTAAATTGGAAGCTCAGGCCGGTGCGGTATAAAATTAAGTTTTCAAAGTTCGCCTCTTATTTTAAAGATGGTACTCATTTTATCCACCGGGTAGCTGTTCAAAAAATACGTTCTTTCCTGTAGATTATGAATCATCTTGCTGTATTGAGATGACTGGGCTTCATTTACAAATTTGTCATAAATTCTGTGACTGTTTTTTTTGAAATAGCATGTAACAATTCTGTTTTAGTGAATCCTGTTGATCGCTTGGTGTGAAAATAAAGTTGTAACCGCATTCCGCTGCCAGTATTTCCCACTCTCTTACACATTTTACCTTGTACCTTATCATTTGAGCGAGTACCAACCTCGCAATTCCTTCCTCGCTCATCGCATTAACTTTGAGAATATAATCCAAGTGCATTTTAAAAGTATTCAGGAACAAAGGTGCCACTCCAGTCTCCAAGTGCAGCATGTAATTGGGCGAACTACTCGGGAGATTAAAAATCCTCTTCAGAAAATAGCGGAGAAACTTTTCCACAGCTTGGAAAGCGCAGTAACCCCAGACTTGCGATGCATACAGTAGGATGGAAGAGGCTGTAGCGCGGAATATTTTCACTTTCGATGTATGAGATATGTGTGTGCTCTTGATGCAGTTTCCCCAAACAGCACAGATCGCCCTTTTAGCTTCTGCAAGCTTAATTATACAATGCTTGTTCATGTTTAGGTTCGGTGTGATTAACACTCCAAGATACTTATACTGCTTAGCTATATCAATCTGGTTGACTTGAAACCTCCATTTCTCATTTCGAGCGTACCTTCCTCCACCATCTCTAAAGACCATCATCTTTGATTGTTCCAGATTTACTGTCAGATTCCACGTTTTGCAGTAGGTATCTAGCCTGTTGATCATTAACTGCATTTTATCTATTGTATCGGCGAGAAAAACGATATCATCTGCAAACATTAGCGCCGGAATATTGATTCCACAGAGATCTATTCCACCCCTAACTTCATCCGTTATGCCATTTATAAACAGGGTAAACAGCAATGTGCTAAGCACGCAACCTTGTTTGACACCAATCGAGACTTCAAATTCTTCCGATAGATGGACACCATCCCAGACACATGACTTATTGTTGCAGTACATAGCTCTTAAAACATTAACGACTTGTGACGAAATTCCGTACCTATATAGCTTATAGAATAGCATTTCTCGCGAGATGGAGTCAAAGGCTGCACGAAAATCCACGAAGAAAGCGTACAATTTTTTGCGCTTTTCTTTGTATATCTCCGCAATGTTAACCAGTGAAAATATTTGGTCTATTGTAGAGTAGTTTCTTCGAAAGCCAGCTTGGAATTCTTTTAAAACTTTCCTAGTTTCCACCCACTTCGTAATTCTATTGAAGAGCAAACTAGCAAACAATTTAGCAGATGTGTTTAAAAAAGAAATTCCTCTGTAGTTTGCTGGGTTATCGCAGTCACCTTTTCTGTGCAACGGTATCTCAATGATTTAAATGTAATATTACACTATTTATAATTTTCTGTTGGAGTATCAGCAGCTTGTAAGACATCAGCAGCTTGTAAGATCCGTGTGGAGTTTGGATAAAGGCAAACGCCGATAATGTTTAGTTCTGTGAAAAATATGATAGACTGTATGTTAAATGACTCTTATGGCTATGCAAATATAATAATATAGAAAACTTAGTTCCATTTCTGACCAATGCAGGATTCAAGACTGTTTACATATATTTAAAAAAAACTTTCCCCATCCAACCACTTTCTCCTGATGCAATGCAGCAGTATTTTGGTACTGAATTTCCAACTTCAACATTGATTCTTAAATACGGATAGATAATCATTGGGGTGGTCACCATTGCAGTGGCCGACAATGTGAACATCATCGTAAGATTCTCTTAGCAGCGCCTTTGTCTGTTTCATTAATATTGTTTGCTCCCTTTGGAGCCAACATTTTACCTGTTTTTGGACAAAGAGGAAGTTTGTTTCATCTCCATTAAATATCCGACTTGGATGGTGAAATATATCTATTTCTCCGGTTCTTAAAAGGAGGTTCTTAATTTGTTTTAACCATCCTCGGATATCGCTTTCTAAAACAGTGGAAGAAGCAAGCGTCACAGCTTCAGGTGTTCTCTGAGCTATTTCTGGATGTCGTTTCAGAAGATTCCTGAACACGTTTCTCCTGGTGTGTTGTTTTTGAAATGGGTTTTTCTGCGAGCATTTTTTAGAAATTCGCTCACACATCTTTTTAATACCGTCTTTTCGCCTTGGAAATTCTCGTTCGTGATTCTCAGCGATCCAAATAAGAAGTAGCTGTTCTTCATCAGCGGTCAGTCTGGTGTCCGGTCCATATCCTATTGACTTTTGCACCTTTCCACTGGACCAGTTTATAAGAGTTGTGCGGGGAACTTTGAATATAGTTGCACCCATTTTTTTGACATACCCCCATTAACGGCATCTAAAGCTTTTCGCAAATTTTCTTCTTTTTACTGCTTTTGTTTTGGCATTTTTAACTAACTAACAACATAAAAAGTCGACCAGCAGTCAAAGCGAAAATAACGGTGTATAAGCAAAATAAAACATAGGGACGGGCTACAGTCCGCTTAGGCGAACTGTTGGATACCCTATTCTTATTTCTATCCTTCATAAGTGGGCGTGACAAAAGTCTAAGTATGGTTGAACGCTCTACATATTTTGTTATATAACATTTAAAGGATTTTATCAAAAAAAAAAAACGCTCCCTAGCTCAAACTTGGGTGGTTCAATAAAATTGTTTTATTTAATTGTGGGCGTGTCAGTAGGCGGATTTAAAAAAAAATTAACACATAAGCATAAAGGGCCCCTAGAGAGTATATATTATAAATTTCAGCTCCCTAGCTCACTTTGAATTTTCAAAAAAAAAAAAAAATAATTGTGGGCCCATTGGCACGGGCGGATTTTGAAAATATTTACACATGAGCATAAAGGGCCCATAGAGAGTATATATTATAAATTTCAGCTCCCTAGCTCAAACTTTGGATTTTCAAAAAAATTGTTTTATTTATTTGTGGGCGTGTCAGTGGGCGAATTTTGAAAATATTTATACATGAGCTTAAAGGGCCCCTAGAGAGTATATATTAAAAATTTCAGCTCCCTAGCTCAAATTTTGGTTTTTCAATAAAATTATTTTATTTTTTTGTGGGCGTGGCAGTGGGCGGATTTTGAAAATTTTACATCCCGAGCAGTTTTAGGAGTCATAGATCATATATAAAAAATTTCAGCTTTCTAGCTCAAAATTCGATTTTTTCCAAAATTTTGTTTTTTTGAGTTTGTGGGCGTGTCTGTGGGCGGATTTCAAAAATTCGTAAACTTGATTATTTCGGGACCCTAGAGAGTATATGGTTAAAATTTCAGCTCTCTAGGTCCAGTTTAAAGGCCTAATTTTTGCCGACGGACGGACGGACGGACGGACGGACATGGCTAGATCGACATTACTATCGATGCTGATCATAAATATAGTAACTTTTAGGGGTCTACGGGCAATATTAAGGTGTGTTACAAACTATGCGTCAAAATTAATATACCCCTAGAATAGGGTATAAAAAGGAAGACAGAAGGTAAGAAAAAAGAAAACTTTGATGGTGTCCATAATTAATGCCTTCTAAAATGTCAAGTCGCGCCACTAATACACATTCTATTTTGATTATGCCAAGTGAATTGTTTTTATATGACATTTGAATGGCTGAACACGTTAAAAATAGTTTCGGTAGCATTCAGCTACAAAAAATCTTAGGAAAGGGAAAAATAGTGACAGGTGACCATCACTAAGAAGATGTCGGTCACTAGATAGTGCTGGGTATTTCTTTTGAGCACTTGTTGCGAAAATATCTGTAAAACAACGAGACACAGGAGTCATTGCGATGATGACTGAGAGAGTCAAATATGGCCATATGCCTCTAATAATCTGATGAATTTGGGCTTACAATGGGACGCGTTGCTTAACTTCTTGCTTATTCCCGACCGTCTGCCAGTTTGTGCTGAATTCAATCAAAATAAAAGTTAGCCACTTACCTACCTAACGACGACGGCCCGATCCGTGGAGAGTTTCTGCCAGATACACTGCTTCCTTCCATCCCCTGCGATCCCGAGCACGCTGCTTCCAGTTGTCCAACAGCAAGCGCTCTACCATCCGCCATGGCTTGGTCTTTAAAACGGAGGTTCGGTCTTCCTTGCCTTCTTGAACCTGGGGATGGGTCATCTCCTTGCCGAAATTCGGTGCAGCTTTGGAATAATTCAGAGGAGCTACTTCCAAACTGCACATTACACCGCAGGTTTTCAAGTCGCACAAGACATAGCTGGATCAGATTTGCCTGGATCCCATCGCTATGTAGAGCTCCTGACGATGAATGCCATCGTATGCCGCTTTAAAGCCAATGAATAGGTGGCGAGTCTCAACTTCGTTGGTCTTTTCCAGGGCAGTGCGAAATTTTGGTCTATTGTCGACATTTCTGCCTTCTTTCCTCTGATATTCCGGGCCCTCTTTCTATTTGCCCAGACTAAGCGCTCTGATACCTGTCATGGTTTGGTCTTTCAAATATAGGTTCTGCTACTGCTACTTAAGCTGGAGCAATTATATTCGATGTGTTTTAGCGTTTCGGAGTATATCCCCATCTTGGTACAGCTCATAGAATGAGTGATTTAATCTTCTTCTCCATTCGGCCTCCTCGCATACATGTCCAAATATTCTGATGTAGTATTTACCAATTCGAAGGAGCAGCTAGCATTTCCCGCTTATTTTCTAGTACTCGGCGTCATAAAACAGAACTGGCAGATAACTTTTTGTTGGAGCTTGCAATTGGTCGACGGGTTAGGTGTTTTGAACTTTTCCTATTTTTTGTGAGACCGAAGCTGTATGATCACCACCTAGGTGTCATTCGCGATGTTGATGTTTACTCCGAGTTGAGTGAACTCCTTTTCTACTTTAAAGCTGCTGCTACAAACAGTGCCTAGAGTATTTTGAAGAAGTTACTTCCAAATTGAACATTGCACCGGCATTTTCCAGTATCACACGACTCATCTGCCGTTATCCCGAACTCGGCCACCGTCACATAAAGATCCTGACAATGAATGACATCACAGGCGGCCTTAACATCCATGAAGCGATGGTGAGTCTTGATTTGGAATTCGTTGTTCTTTTTTTGCTCAGTGTCAAAATTTGGTCCATGGCCGGCTTTCTGGGGCGAAAGCTGCAATTATACATGGCGATTAATGTATTGCAGAACGACTTGAAACGTTCAAACAGTGCATTGGATGGGATATTTCTTGATAATTATTTTAGGCCATTGAGTTGCTGGAGCTGATAGTCCAGTTATCGGGCATGCCAAACGTTCCCACGATTTCTTTTTTTTGAGAAATACCGAGGACAAAACAGAACAGGATTATTAGAGGATATGTGTATATTATATGTTTTTGTTTTTTGTTTGTTTGTTTTTTTCACAAAAATTGATATGTTACTTTAACTTCGCTTACACACTAACAACACGAAAGTTAATGTGTGAATATTTTGAAGTGCACTGAATTCTGAATTCTGTGAATCTTGAATAGAGCGGTTTTTTTTTTTTTTTTTTTTTAAGGAAATGCAAATCCCAGAGCACTCAGACTCGGTAACGGTCCATTCTACTAAATAGGGCGGGTGCAGGTACAAATTAATTTTTAGGCGTCGCATTTTACAGGATTATTTTGATAGGAAAATACAGGAACATGATAATCCTGCAAAATACAGAATAGATGGGAACGCAAGCCATGCCGTTTCCGACCATACTTGGTTGCATTCGCCCTACCAAAACATCGCCCTACCAAAACATCGCCCTACCAAAACATCGCCCACGTATTTGAAGAGTCAATCGTCAGAGCGGGCAGCCTGTAAGTTGATAAGCCGGTTTTTAGCTAAACCAACCTCTTCTCTACTGTTTGGTGGAACCGGTTCTTCATTGACTGGTCTTGGGCTCTGCAGAGTAATCTTTTATGTTTGCTGCCGAGAGAACTTTGCTTCGTTTAGTTCAAACACTGATTGCAAATTTGATTTCTCGTAACCCAACGACATTGAAAGAGCATTGAAATGTAAGCTCATAAGCGTGCCGGGTATTCAATAGGTGCATTTAAAAAAAAAGTTATAAAATCATTCAACTAAGATCAAAACAAGGCTGAGTTGCGGTTTCATATTTTTGGGCTCTGATCTTACCCATACAATTTTCTAAGATCAGAAGAGTTTATTTCCTTGACGGAGCACTTTCAATACTTCCTCCGTTCCCTCCTGCGACGCTACTACATATCCACATACTGCCTTCCTGTCCAAATTATACAGTATAAGGGGATTATACTGTTTAACTGGGGCACCCTGTATATTGGGTGGTTGATGTGCTTCATAATTGATGATTGCCAGCCTTGACATCTGAGAACAATTTCTCGAAGTTATTCCTGAAGTTTTTCAATGCGCTTGATATGACATCTAACAAGGTGACCATACGTAACAGGCATATTCCACTAAGGACCTCGGAAAAGTAGTCAATAAATTGTCTCAATTTGCTTTTACCCAGCCATGAATAAGTTTGCTTTAATTTCATCAAATTAATACGCAGCACGATATCAAGCTTACGATAAAAAAAACCAAGGCTACTACAGATATGACTTCAACATAAGAAAGTGTTATTCTTTTTTCTTAGTGGCGACGAGAATAAAAATTATCAAAAACCCGCTTAAAATTGATTAAAGGCCATCTCAAGGTTTTTAACGAATTCTACATACTCAATAGGAGCATCATAGAGAATAAGGATAGGAAAATAAGCCAAATATAGGGGCTTTCGCAAAATGCGCGTTGCACTTCATTATACCCTATTCTGAGGGTATATTAATTTTGATGCATAGTTTGTAACATACCTCAATATTGCCCGTAGACCCCTAAAAGATACTATATTTATGATCAGCATCGATAGTAATGTCGATCTAGCCATGTCCGTCCGTCCGTCCGTCCGTCCGTCCGTCCGTCTGTTGTCAACAATTAGGCCTTTAAACTGGGCCTAGAGAGCTGAAATTTTAACCATATACTCTCTAGGGTCCTGAAATAATCAAGTTTACGAATTTTTGAAATCCGCCCACAGACACGCCCACAATTAAATAAAACAATTTTTTTGAAAAACCATAATTTGAGCTAGGGAGCTCAAATTTACAATATATACTCTTTAGGGGCCCTTTAAGCTCATGTGTAAATATTTTCAAAATCCGCCTACTGACACGCCCACAATTTAAAAAAAAAAATCCAATTTTGAAAATCCAAAGTTTGAGCTAGGGAGCTGAAATTTATAATATATTCTCTCTAGGGGCCCTTTATGCTCATGTGTTAATTTTTTTAAATCCGCTTACTGACACGCCCACAATTAAATAAAATAATTTTATTGAAAAACCAAAGTTTGAGCTAGGGAGCGTTTTTTTTACAAAAGCTTCGTTTTTTTTTTTGATAAAATCCTTTAAATGTCATATAACAAAATATGTAGAGCGTTCTTAATAATTCAACCATACTTAGACTTTTGTCACGCCGACTTATGAGGGATAGGAATAAGAATAGGGTATCCAACAGTTCGCCCAAGCGGACTGTAGCCCGTCCCTATGTTTTTAATTTGATTCAATATCAGCCCATTCAGTTGTGACCACTGCACTATATCGGCAAGATCATTATTAATCGATTGCGCGAGATGCCCTATTAAACCCAGAGGACAGCTTGATACGAGCAAAGCATAATCATCATCATTTCCAAGATAGTTGACATATAGGGAGAAAAACAAAGGCCCTAGTATGGATCCCTGAGG
Organism: Portevinia maculata; assembly: GCA_949715645.1. Taxonomy (NCBI): domain Eukaryota; kingdom Metazoa; phylum Arthropoda; class Insecta; order Diptera; family Syrphidae; genus Portevinia; species Portevinia maculata. The sequence goes on along the minus strand of OX454526.1, from coordinate 77,319,015 downwards.
AACACCTGTTATGATAGGCATGGGGTTTGAAAGGGATTGATTAAAAAAAAACTGAGTGGTCAACCATATCAAAAGCCGTAGAAAAATCAATAAGGACTAAGAATGACACTTTGTCTTCGTCTAGACCTTGCCGAATATCTTCACAGATACCTAAAACAACAATGGTGTACGAGTAACTTGTCGAAAACCAGATTGCTTAGATGGTAATAGATTGCACATGGAGGGATGATGGCTAATTTGCTTTTGATGGATCCTTTGAAATGCTTTTGACAAAGAAGGGAGTATTGAAATCTGCCTGAACTCATCACATTTGGAAAATTTTTGGACGGGGATAATTTCTGCTGAATTACATTGCATAGGATAGATCCTTGTAGTCACCACAGTGTTAGATTTATGGGTAATAAAAGGTAGTTAAATGGGTGATGCGATTTTAAGAAAAGATAGGTGGGTGTCAAGCCCAACAGCATTCATTTTGATAGACAGAATGCTTTCAACAACATCAGCACTGTTGAAAGCTGTGAAGCAGAAACAAGGGCAACAAGCGTAGAAAGATGGGTTGCCACTTTGTTGAAATGACTGCGAACTATTTGACGATTTCTGCCACGATATAAATTTGAAGTTGAATTCATCATGCATTAAAGTTAATATTCTTGGGTTTACCAATGCCAATATTGCGCAGATTACTCCACAATAGCTTATTTTCTAATGAAGCGTTTAGTTTGCTTGAATAAAAGATATATTTTTCGACACGTATTGCACAACTTTATTGAGAAGTTACACAGTAGGCTTGTCAATACTCTACCAAACGGAAACGTTTCCAACGAGTGTAAGGCAAGTCACGCTGTTGCATTAGTCGGCAATTTTGTTGGGCAATCCAAGGTACCTTACGAGGCAACACTAGTGTGATCTCAAGCGGGACATACCGATATTTATAGGTTTCAAATTGCGATTTAAAAACTCAACTTCTTCGTTGAGAGAAGGAATATAGTAAATTGAATGCCAATTGATACTTCTTGTTTGTTCCTCTAGCAGCGCATAGTCAATATTCTTATACTCCATAGTTCTAACACCACTTATGGATTCAAAGGCAAGATAGATTAAATCGGGTCTAAAGAATGCAGGTGCCGCGAGCTGATCATAAAAAAAATTATACAATTTTTAAAAAAGGGAAAGTGCTGCTCGTATTCACCACGTGTCCTTATTATATTAATTTAGTCCTTATATTTTTTTGATTTTATTTCTTTTTATATTGAACACCTTTACCTTTTACTTAAAATAATCCGCAGCATTTTCTTGTCGGAGAGCTTCGGGAGAAATTTTCCGTGTATCTGTCAAAATTGTTTTGTTAAAGTCATCATATCGCGTTGTGGAAATGTGCGTTACATTTGATCGGAGAATTGGTCTGATAAATGAATCGGAACAGATACCTCAAATAAAAAATTTTCCGATTTCCTATAAATCAGACAAAATTTCGTTCCGAACGGATGACTAAGTTCGTGTGGAAGCTAATTTCCAACATCGTTAACTTGCACCTCTGTTAGACAAAAAAAGAAAACTCCCCAAAAAGGTTTCTGTTACAATTGTGTTGCTCATAACCTATTTAACAGCAGCAATTACTTCCCAGCCTGGTTTGCTTAACACTTGAAAAGCCATTGCCCCCATTTAAGTCATTCCCAATCATCCCACACATGTATGTAAATCGAAATCAATATGCAAATTTAGTATGCAGACATTGAAGCGGTTATTTCCAAAGCAAAGCAACGGTTTATATAATTTTTACTGATTTGATTTAGGTCTGGGTCGTAAGGGCCTCGTATGTAGCTGACACTTTGCTCAATTTAACTGCCGCACCACTATGCCCCACACACAATTTGACTTTCGGCGCGAATCGAAATCAATTTCAATCTTTCTTTTTTTTCTTCAAAAAAAAAAATCGTAACAAAAAATTTGGGACAACGACCTTTTACTCATCTCTGGCGATCTCGGTTATTCATCAACTTTGCGTCTTTTTTTTATTTTATTTTCTGAATATTTAATACTTGGTGTCAGCTGAAGCATTCACTAGTTACTGATAGGCGTGTAGGTACTATTACGTCTTTTTTTTATGTTTTACTTGTGGGCATGGAATATTGATTGGATGAAAACTTGATTACTGTTCAAACAAGGAGCAGTAAATGTTAATAATTTCCCATCGAATCAAATAGTGTAGATACTTATTATTCAACGACAGCTACTGCCTGCGGGTGGATGAATTTTTACTACTCACAGGAACTCGATTTATTTCGCTTCAAAAGACCTTAATGCAATTTATAACTGTAATTTTTGGTATTGTTGTAAATTGGAATGGAAATTGCAGCATAATTCGCATTTCTCATATGATTCGTGATCTATTACCGCTTTTAGTAGTGCCCAAGGCAGCAACGTCTCTTCCCTAATCACCATGTTTAGTGTGCTAAAAAAACTACACCCTTCTTCCATATAAAAACATATAATCTAGTCGGTTTAAAAAAAAATAAAAACAAGAGAGTGGCTTTGTGGCAGCCTTGGGGCATACCAGAAATAATGCAGAACGTTACAAAAATCATTCACTTTTCCTTCTTGATTTGAAACAATCATAAGAATACTTGCTTAACAGGCTCCCGACCTGTGAAGAGTCTTTGCCTGAGACACTGCAGCCTTCCATCCTCTACGATCCCGGGCACGCTGCTTCTAGTTGTCCGGGCCAAGCGCTCTGGCATCCGCGATAGCTTGGTATTTCAAACGGAGGTTCGGTCTTCCTTGTCTTCTCGAACCTGGGGGCTGGGATTCGAAGATCCTCTTAGCTGGAGTATTATTATCCATTCGCTCGATGTGGCCAAGCCAATGTTGTCGACGTATTTTGGCTTTTTGGACTACATCCACATCTTGGTACAGGTCATAGAGTTCCGGTTGTATCTTCTCCTCCATTCGCCCTTCTCGCACACAGGACCAAAAATCCGCCGAAGAAGGTTTCTTTCGAAGGAGCCCAGTATCAGCTCTCCCTTCCTGCTTATCGTCCAGCACTCGGCGCCATAAAGCAGAACTGGCAGGATAAGGTAAAGCATACATTTCGTCCTCCGAGTTAGGAGTTTTGAACCCAGTTGTTTTGCCAAACCGAAGTAGTAGCGGTTTCCTATGGTAATTCTTCGCCGGATCTCCACGAACGTGTCATTCGTGGAGTTCATGTTTACTCCGAGTCAGATAAACTCATGAACTACCTCGAAATTGTTGCTATCAATAGTGACTAGTTGATAGCATGTATTTGGTTTTGTCCTCATTTACTACAAGATCAACAGATTTCGCCTGTTCTTCAAAAGCTTCTATCACGGAGCGCTGTGATCGACCGACGATGTCAATATCGTCCGCATAACCCAGCAGCTGAACGAACCTGTTGAAGATAGTGCCTTCCGTGTTGACACCTGCCCTGCGCACTATCTGGCTCCAGTAAGAGATTGAAGAAATCGCATGATAGCGCGTCCCCTTGCCGAAATCCGGCGCATGTTTGAAATAGTTCGGAGGGACTACTTCCAAACTGCACGTTGCAGCGCATGTTTTCCAGTGTCACGCGACACATCTGAATCAGTTTTGCCGGGATTCCGAATTCGGCCATCGCCATATAGAGCTCCTAACGGTGTATACTATCATACGCGGCTTTGAAGTCGATGAATAGGTGGTGTGTCTCGACTTGAAATTCGTTGGTCTTTTCCAGGATTTGCCTCAGTGTGAAAATTTGGTCTATAGTCGTCTGCCTGGGCGGAAGCCACACTGGTACGTGCCGATAAGTGTGTTTCAAAACGGTTTAAGACGTTCACACAGTACGTTGGAAAGGATCTTATATGCAACATTGAGCAGGGATATGCCTCGATAGTTCTTGCAAGACATAGGATCGCTTTTTTTTGTAGAACACAACTTTAATCATAAATGACCTCATTGGAATCCTACTTAAAGTCCCTTTGAATAATTCTGAATGCTTAACTTGCAGTTAAACTATGCAATTAAATCTTAAATGAACGGAATAAAATATAAAACAATAAAGCGGAAGCATCTCCCATAATATGAGTACGTACTTCAAATTCGAAAAATGAGCTATGGTCGTGGCATAAAACTAAATGTCGATGTCAAATCCTTGAACATCAATCAGCATTCGAATTAAAGTGATTTTTCATTTAAATTGATGTCAGTGTAATATGAAATATCCAATTGGTTATTGCAGTTGTTTGTGGTATTGAAAAAGTAATCAATGCAGAGTAGATTCAAGACGTCTTCATAAAGTATCTGGAGTAGGTAATTGTAGTTTTTTTTTGTTGGATTTTTTTTTTTTGCTGGGTCAATGGAAAAATATTATTTGCCAGGGTCGAGAGAGTTATAGCAATTTAATTGACTTCGTTAGGCCTTACTTTTGGATTTAAGACTTGATTGTAGTTAAAAGAAGATCCATTTGATTTAACACGGAAATTCGGATGCAAGGTTTTGTGATAAAAAATCACTTTGCCAAATTTTTGTTATTTTTTTAGTAACTACATATCTTTTATTGTAACCTAGATACTTGAAAAGTGTATGAATACTTTTCTCACCTGGCACTTCTTCTAGATATGATTGTAAAGCCGGCTTTATGCGAATTCGGGGACTCAGGATAAAGGCAATGTGAATTCGTTTACAAGAGAAGGCTGGGTTTACCGCAGGAAAGACATGCTTCCTACCCAGAAATGAGTGAAATTTTAATCACTGGCTCACCTCTTGAGAAAGTCGTACAAACAACTTTTAATATACACTTTCATAAGGAGCTTCTCAGATTGACTTTTCTGATTCGGCGTTATACTGTAGTAGGTCCCTTAATTTATGCCAACAAATTATATATATAGACTTTGCATAACAAATTTCTGGAGAAGCTTGGGGAAGAGCCCATGCATGGACCGTTAATGCTAGGATAGTAGTAGTAGTAAATTCCGAAGAACTTAAGAAATGTTGTTGCTTTACCCCCTTTTCGCACTACAAGCTTTAGAAATTCATATACAGTTATATCTTGCAAGCTTTTTAACAGACTTCCTGAACAAATACGAATCATTAGAAACTTATACGCGTTCCTTAACAGAATAAAGTTTTGGCTCCTTGACTTTGATATCGATCAAGTTGAAAATTTGCCGAGCTACATTATTTAAATTTTTTGTAAAGGCTTACCTGTTTTTGCCTCCTTCGATCTGTTTTACATGTATTTCTTGTCATGCTTAATTTTCTTGTAATACAAAATGTTTTGTTTTTCTTGATTATATACTTTTGTTCACCCCACAATAAATAAATAATTTGTAATGATGTGACATTTGCTACTATTTTTTGTAAATACAAAATGTCACTAACTATTCTCCTTAAATTTACCATTTAATAGTTAACCATTGTTTTATGTTTAAGAAATGAGAATAATGAATAATAATAATAATAAAAAATAAATCGCCAGTAAGCATATCGATCATACGTCGAAATTTAAGCTATTCCGTCAACGGAGCTCAAATTTGGCGTATTGCTATTTTGATAAAATTGAGAAATTCCTTAGATACTTTCTGAAGCGTATCTTTACACCTCCCTCCTATACTCTGAATTATATGCTGCATTTACAATCTGGAGTTTCCCCACTTTACCTTCTATACCCTCAAGATGTAGATAACATTGCAAGAATAATTGAGATGGAAGAAGTGAGGTTGCCATATATTGTCAAAAGCTCACTTGGGACAAAAGTGGGAGGCGGCAAAATATTGCATATTGCAAAATATTCGCATCCCTCGAAACCAATGTTTACCAACAAATTGTAAAAGGCTGGTAAAACCTTGTACGATAAATTTAAATCTGAAGCCTATTTATCGCAACATAAGCTGGTGTATAAGATATTGAATTATAACCTAATTGAAAATGCATCTTCTTACCTACTTAACCGCTATTATCTGTAATTGATAAACCTAGATGTAAGGTTTATCAATTACAGATAATTAATTACAGATAATTAAAGCAGAATTAGAAAATCTTCATTTTATTCCGCATCGTCCCGATCTTCCAATCTTATATGACCTATGTAACCTCAAAGGGAGGGAGGACGTATATCACTTCATCGGAAGATGCCCAATTTTAACCGAATTCCACATGAGTTACTTCGGACAAACTTTGCTGAACTTTGATGAAGTTTATAATGTATTGAGCGGGAGACTTCGGTTTGACATTTTATACAACTGCGCCACAACTGCAAACCGCTAAAGAACTCGTATTTTGGAAGGTTATTTTTGAGGAATAGCATCTATACTTATAGTCATTATTATTAGGTTACTATATATTTATACTTTAAAATATCTAAATCGTAAATATAAACAAAATGAATGTAAAACTATATGAATAACTAATAAAGTCACTATCACTTCTACTACTACGAGTAAATAAATCTAATAATATAATATTAATAATATATAAAAATGTACAGTTCGACAAATTTTATTATTTAACTGTACTGTACTGCTATTTTTTTCAAAGTACTGCTTTCTCTGTGACTGAAAATAAAGCCCTGCTGTTCTCTCTTGTTCGCCTCGGACCCTGGGTGATGTTTTGAATGCGGAGCATCTAAGCTCCTCGTCACTGAAGCATCTTCTTTGTTTTCTCAAAAAGTCGCGTTAATTGCTATAGTAAAAGGAATTATCTGTCAGAAAGCATAACAAGCCAGTGTTTGAGCGCTTTCTCAGGAAAACCACCATTCCAAAAACACCGAATAGATTAATCCTAGTGCGGCATTTGGATGGGAGAGTCCAAATTTTCACTCGGATTCGGTTAAATAAATTTAGAGAAACCAGAGCTCTCTGTCTGTGAAACACCTGCCAGACTCCTCTACAAATAAAAATTAAACTTTCTAGAAAGCCACAAATACATCAAAAAGTAGCATTAAAAGGAGAACCTATAACGTGAAAGGAAATAAAACTATTTTCGACTCATTTCGGATAGATTGTTTTTTGTTTTACTGTCCTGAATATGTCCCCATCCCACTTACGCAAATACAATTTCATGAGAATTAATAGGGCGTACTAATCACGAAGATTTCCTCAAAAAATGATTTCAAAAATATCCTTTCGTTGACCTTCTATGTTTGGTGAATCTTAAATCTTGCTTTTGCCAGCCCGACTAATTCTCCTTTACCAGTACAGTCAATCGCTGATCCGATTAGTTCAAATGCTGGTTTGCCTCTTAACAGCTTTTAAATTTTCCGTAAGTGCTTAAAATTATATATAGGTACTCGTAGCTTCCATCCACATGCACCAGCAAATGGTGGGAGAATATAGGTTTTAGGCGCTGTATGAGCCATTAACACCTAGTTCTTCTTTCCTCTGCGGCGCAGTTACAGTTATGATCAGGACTAATGGGAGAAACCCCCCCCCCCCCCCCCCCCCCCAAACACACACATACACACACAAACTTTACTGCATTCCCTACGTCGTCGCGTCGGTTTGGTTCGGCGGTTCGACCTCAATTATCTTTTGGACAAATCTTGGTTTCGGATTACTTTAACGCTGAGGCCAATCAAATGCTGGTGTTGTTGCATTGATATGATCAAGGAATTTTTGGGGCTGCCTCTCTTCCATTATTAATTGTTATTTGATCGACCTTTTACGAATTCAGTGATATTCTTTTCCCGCCCATGGGTGGCCGTTAACTTTAACAACCTAGTATTTATTTTATTTTATTTTCTATCTCTCTATTCCTTATTTTAGTTAGTAGCACCGAAAAGCATGCAATGAATTACGCCATTGCATGGTGTTGCTTGTGGGCGCAGTGGCTCAGTGGTTAGTGTGTCGAACTACTAATCGAAAAGTCCCCGGTTCAATTCCCGGCCGGGCCAAATAAAATCTAGAGTTTTTTTCCACTGCCCCACCTCTTGCAAACGTATGATAAATATCCAAGAGTATCAATTGTTATGAGAAGCTTCTCAAATTTGCCGTTCGGGTTCGGCTTAAAATTGTAGGTCCATTTCCCTTTAGACGTGGTTGGAGAAGCTAGGTTTTAAGCCCTGTATGGGCCGGTAATACCTAATATTTATTTATTTTTTTAGGTGCTGCTTGCTGTTAAACACAAATGCTTGCGCTGTGTTCTAAGCACAATTAGGCTACTTTACCAGTAATTTACAGAAAAACCCCTTTGGCGTAAGAAAATTATAAAAAAAGAAGAATTAGAGCATTTAGCGATTTCTATTTTTTGAATACTGTACTCTTGCAAAGTGTAACACTGTAGTTACGTTCCTAAATGCCTGTACAGTCTACTTACTGGTAAATTTAGTAGAGCATTTAATATACCCGCGCCGATGGAAAAGCTCTTTACAATAGTCAAACCAAACTTCATGTTCAACCTAACCATGTTTGTGCTTTCTTTCTGATTTTGTAAATTTAAATTGCGACTAGCGAGACAAGCCTACGAATAAACTTTATTTTTCAAAGCTGTTTTTTATTTCGTATCTATTGGACAATATATGTACTCGTAATAAGTGTGGCAACATCGCGTATTGCGGGTGAAATGTTCTACGGGTGGAATGCTACTGGCTATATCGGTAGAACTCTTACTTCAGGAGTCCAAAAAAGCCTTCTTGTATTGAAATTGAAGCGTAATAATCAACTTAATTGCAGACATATGAGCTGGCATTTAGAGCAAGTACATTCTTTCATCAAGCCATCAATCAAATTAACGCAATGTCGACCATGACTCTCTGCTTAAACTGCTCCATTGTGATTTACAACCAAATACAGTCAATGAGACTAGATCGTCTGAGCAAAAAGCGAAAACTAGTCAGTTGCGAGCCAATGACTATTTCGAGTGTGTCTTAAGTTTTTAATTTGCTTCACTAGTCGCTATGAAATAAACTCACGGCCAGCGCAGTATAGTTGAGAGTCGAGATCACGTTTGCTCGTGAAATTTATTTCCATCCATCAAAATGAAATAACGAATGTGTGCGGGCAATAGTGCAACATGTACCAATGGGAGATAAATCTCGTGCAAGCTGGATCACCTTGATCTAGCGTATGCTCAGCGAGTTCATTAGCTCCGCTCTTCGAGTTAGTTTTATTGCACATTCGATGCATTTCATAACACTGGTTGGACTGAATTTCAAGCGCATATAGCGATGTGAAAGATACTCCAGATCTTGAGAAATGGAGGTAGCATAGATTGAAGTATTATAAACTGACAAACTTTAAAATTCATTCGGCATTTACTGAAATTTTGTCAGCCAAATCTGAAGCAGTATCAGTCATGAACATTTTTCCGTCACGCACAAACAAATATTCCACATACGCCACCAGTACTACCCGTGTCGTATATTGTGACAACAATTAGTGCAGGATGTTTGTCGCTCTTTTAGCACGTGTAGTGGCCATATGTTCATTGTTCCCTTAAGAATTGGGTCTAAACAAAACAAAATATTCCACCTGACGAGGTGGTTACTGCTTGGCCTTGAACTCAATATGGCAGGAGTGCGGTTTCCGCTGTCAACCCTGTCACCCATTCACAAGGCAATCAACAATTTCCGTTTAATTTTTTTTTTTGTATATCATTTTGAAAGAATTGTTGGCTACAACATGTCCCAGTTGTGCTATTCCTTTTATTCTCCTTAAACTTCCTTTTGTGACAACAAAAGCAGCACTCAGAATAAACTGCTCGCAGCCAGAATGGGAGAGTGGGATCAGGCGTTTGGTAAACAGTGGCAATTTATATGCAATTTATACCTTTTATGGTTGAGGGTATAATGGGATTGTATGTAGACATCGTCATTATCATCGTCATAAGGAGCCGTTTGATTGTGAAAGATAAACATTGTGCTCGTAAGGCTGAGTGGAAAGGATTTGTGGATACTCAAGCATAAGTGAATGGCTGATTATGTACTCTGGGTGTTTGAGTTAGGATTACATGTCTGTAAGTAGTAGGTACTTGGCGTAAAGTGCTAGGGGCGTACGGGCCTAATGCGTTTACAAAAAAAGGATAGGGAAGTGGATAATTGAATAACTGAATGATTTTAAAATAATGAAACGAGCAAGAAAAATAATACTGACACAAGTGACATTTCGTTTAATAATTCAGCAGAGTTACGGGGTTTTTGTGAGTTCCAAGGTTGGACAAAAGTGAAGGTACAACTTACTATCAATTGTGTGTTGTGTAGTGCTTCCTGCAAGCAGCTGTCACCTGTAAGAGTTCACAAACATTTGAATTATTTAAAAAAAACTATATCATTACTACGCTTATCATGCTTAATGAACATGATGTGTTCTAAACCTGAAATAAATTTCAGCCCGATATCTCAATTATCCTGCATTTTATTTGAACACAAAATTGCTATGTCCTTATTAGACAACCCGATATAATGTGGACTAAACTATGCGCCCACAACACATGCATTTTAGTTCTTGATATAACTATTGGGTCTACGTTAAGAGATAGATATCATTTGAAGAGGTTTGATATGAAAACAAATATTAAGACGGTTAAATGGATCAACCTATCGAAGTCCTAAAAGAACCTACAATAAAAGGTCTTGATTCGATTTTGATGAACATCTTAAACGGTATCCAAACTTATGAAGCATGCTTAGAATGAGGACGGACAAAAGTAATTGTTCAATGACTGTATGACGTGAGAGTTGTCAAATTCCTTGGACCACCTTTTTACAATGCGTAGAATTTCATTGGTTCTTCTTTTTTACTTTAACGACAAGGTTATCATCTTTGACTTCCAGCCCCCATGATGCCAGAGCACTGGGTCCGGACAACTGGAAGCAACGTGCCTGGAATCACAGGGGACGGAAGGCTGCAGTTTCTCAGGCAGAGACTTCACGGGTCAGGTGCCCATTAAGTAAAGTAGGAATCATCTTGATTTAAAGAGTTTGCCGTTTTTTGATCGCGAGAAGTATCGGATCATTTCATCACTGAGGCTATTCAACTGAACATGGCAGTATAAACCGCTAAACCATTCTTTTTTTTTTTTTTTCTTGCTTCACAGCGAAGCTTTTATAAGGATAAAGTGAAGTGTGACTATCCTACATTACTGCATTCCGACATGTCCGCCTCTGCGGTTCATCTCTTCGAACTCAATGAATGTTAACAGGCCTCCCAGTTTTGGTTCACGTCATAACTAAGGCCAGAACAACAGCTGTACCACTGCCGTTATAGGGGTATCTTATGATATTCAAATTGCACTTGATGAAGAAAAATGATTATTTCTGGTTTGATACTGTTCACACAAAAGCATTTACATTCAGACTTCCTTCCAATAGTCAGCGGCGTGTAATGCCGGTTAACGCTCGGCCTACTGGGAGCCTGTTAGTAGGTAAGACCTATAGAGTATTTCCAACATTCTCCCACTCCTTCACTCCGATAGATGCACGTATCTACCTTTCTCGCAAAAGCATCGGTTGTGCGTCTTCTCATTTACGATTGGGACATTTTCGCCACCTGCAGTTTTGAGTCTACGTTTGTCTTTAGATTGCGTAGATTTGATAGAGTTTCTGGCTATTCAAAATATTTATACAACATAACCTGTGACAACTTCCACCAGTTTCGTACTCTTATTCGTTTTTCGGACATTTGTTTACTCTTTAACAGCTAATTATACCCAGATACACCTGTCTTATTTGCTAGTCAATTTTGTACACACTCTTAAGCGTTCTATTGAAGAAATTATTGGAAATGAAAGTCCTTTTATGCCGAAAGTATGTAGATAAAGTCGTTTTTAACAATTCCTTCATACAAAGTTTTCTGCCATGCCCACTTTTTAAAAGGTTTTTTTTTTACAAAAGTTTTGTTCTTCGATAAAATCCTTAAAAAAGCGCACAAATCAGTTATGTAAACCGAAATATGTAGACCATATCCTTCTTTACAATTCACCCATACCTAGACTTTTTTGCAATGCCCACTTTATGGGGTATAAGAAGAGGAATAGGGTATCTAGCAGTTCGCAAAAGCTGACTGTAGCCTATCATTATGGTTAAATTGTTTTAGTCCTTGGCTGTGTTAAATTGTTTACTCACACTGCTCATTCAATTTATTCTGAGCTCATAGAGCGCTATCTGATGAAGCTCTGAAAGAAAAAATAAATCCAGTTTGAACTCTCTAAGCCTAATTGCACACACACCGATTTTGGACGGCCGATTTTATACCGGTCGTTCAAATTCCAATAGTGAACCACATGTGGGAACGGGACCTGGCACACACGCCGACCGCTGATCGGTGCCGGCAAAATGCCGGTGAGCAGCCGTCCACTGCCACTGTATCGCCGGCAGTATCGGAAAGTAGTAGCCTACGTGATTAAATACACGCTTACACGCGTTTTGCCGACCATTCCATTCAAAATTCCATTTTAAAACTAGTTTTGGTAGTGCGACAACAAATCAACTGATTGTTAGACCGGTAAAAATCCAGTGAGTGTGCTAGCACCCTGCTACCGGTAAAATTTCGGCCGATTTTACACTGGCCGTCCAAAATCGGTGTGTGTGCAATTAGGCTAAGGTGTCAGAACTAAAGAAGAAACAAGAACTTCTGTATTGGCAGATCAGGTTCTGCTCTGAACTCAAAAATAAAAACGCTTATCTACTCGTAGATTAATAGAAAACCATTAGAACTAATAACAAAATTATTCTGCACAAAGTAATTTTCCATTCGATTCTATTATATGGGTGGCAGGTATAGGGCAACTCTGCAGTGTGCCATATAAACAAATTGCAAGTATCTGAAAATGATGCTAGATTCACCTTGTCGCCACTTAACTCTTGACATTCACGAAAGAGGGAATGTTGAATTGATAGCAAATACAATTCTAAAACTCACTAACACGTTTCAAACAAGCTACAGTTCCGCTGACAATACGCATGTTAACCAATTAAATACAGATTGCTGTTAAAATGTAAATTGCACCTACTCGTACTTCATGTTAAATTTCTCCTCATGGGTGTTTTTTTCTTAATTTATTGTAGGTTTTGAGCATATGCTTATATCTACGAGTATATATTAATGATGTAAAATTAAATAAATATAAGGCACTAACGGCCCATACTTTGCGAAGTGGAAGGAGTTTTTAGCCGAATCCGAACGGCAAAATTGAGAAGCTTCTCATGACAATTGATACTCTTGGATGTTTGTCAGTCATTCGCAAGGTCAGTTTAATAAAAAACTCAAGATGTTACTTTGCCCCGGCGGGAATTGAATCCGGGACCTTTCGATTAGTAGTCCGACACACTAACCATTTAGCCACTGCGCCCGATATTAATGATGTACCAATTCGTATTCATCCCATTTTTATTTGTTGTTTATTTGTCTATTCGTACATTTGTTTATTTATTGATATATTTATTTGATTATTTGTTAATTTATATATTTACCTATATATTAACTTATTTATTTATTTGTTTACGTTCCTTTTTATATATCCAAAGAATTATTTATTTATTTATTTAATTGATTATTTATTTATTTAAATATTTATTTACTTACCTTTTTATTTGTTCAGCTATTTATTTATATATTTATTTATTGACCTATTTTATTAATTAATTTTATTTATTTATGCATTATTTTTTTATTTCTTTTTATTTTAAGATAACTATTTAATATAAATATTCATATAAATCTTTTTTCTTTTTTTTATATTGAAGGTTTTTTTCGTATTTTCCTTCAAGTTAATCTCAATCTTCCTGTATGCATTCTTAACCCAAATTGTAAATAACTTTTCAGTAAAAAAATAAAATTTATTATCAAATCTCTGTAAAATGTGCGATAGCAAAATTCAGTAAAATTATTTTATTTATTTATTTTGTAAAAATATTTTTTTTATATAATTTGCTTACGCTAAAGGGATTATTTCTGTTGTTTCAGTACCCCTATAATGCTAAGAACACAGTGTAAGCTACTTGGTATTAGAAAGAATAGAGAGATAGGAAAGAAGTGTTTGGGTGCAGTTGTAGGGTTTTTCTCCACGGGTGGTGTCTAAGTTACTTAGGGAGATTACGATTTCATGTATTCGGTATAAAGTAATGGACTTGGCCGGGATTCGAACGCACGACCTTCCATTCCGTAAGCGAATACACTACTACTGCACCATTGCCAACCGCGATTTACGAAATTTATATACGAAATAAAGCATCTATCCATCTATCTACTCGTAGCATCCATTTATTATGTCGTTTTAAAACGTATAATATGTTTTTAAGATATTGTATCTTCCTGTGTAAGCAATTCATGAAATCAAAATACATTTTTTTGAAAACTGTTGTTTTGCATGAAGACATCCCGCGATCTTTAAACCTCTTTAAGTTGGTGACACACAACTGGTCAAACAATTGATCTATTGAAGGTGAAGTTCGATAATCGTGTAATCTCGATAAGGCCACTTCGATCACGCGATTTAACGCCATTGAATTTCTTTGTATGGGGTCTCGTTGAGTTGTTGGTTTATCCCAACACGCCAACAACGTTAGAGGAGTTCAGAAACAATATCGAACGCGAAATTGCCAAAAACTCCGGCCGATATGTGTGGAAGAGTGGTGCAAAATTGGCTCCAAAGAATCGATTGCCGCAAACGTGCTCGAATTCCATACTGAAATTTAACATGTGTACTGTGAAAAATTTCAGCCCGATATCTCAAATACAAGGTGGCGCAAAAGTCATCATCCTATCGGAAGAAGCTATAATTTTTGCAAATGGCGGCAAATGTAAATTCTACTTTGACATTTGTGAAGTTAACTATACAGAAAAAACTTAAGACACCAATTAACAAAATCCAAAAGCAGAACCAAAGTTTTTCATTCATAAAAAAAATTACAGCGAAAGAACATCGGGTGACAACTTTTGCGCCACCTGACAACTTTTGCGCCACCTTGTATTTTGTTTGTGTCCTCTGCTTTTGTTTTTTTTTTTTATAATGTACTCGCACTAAAGGGGAGTTTTGAATACCCTTATAATGTAATAGGTACACAGCACGGGCGTAAAGGAAATTAGGGTTGGGAGATAGGGAGAGATGCCGATGCACGTTGGTTTTAAATGTTTGTAGATTATAGTTCCTTGTTTTTCACCGTACGTCCGAATACAGGCTTAAGGGTTAACTGATGCGCATTCCTTGCACAGCGGGTATTGGGGTTGAAATGTTTTATGAGTGGAGTGCAACTGACTATATCTTGAAGAGGTTAATACCCTCTTCCAGAGCCCACTCTATTTAGCCTATGCAGGTCACACTCCTTAAAGTACAGCATCCAATGCAGTTTGCTTGACGAATCTGAGAATGACCTGTGGATTCATAGTTTGGCTGTTCTAGCTGATTCCAGTATCTATGTGGTCTGGAGTTGCAGCGGTCTTACTGCAGAATCTATGTTTTATTTGAATACAAAATTGTTATGTACCCAGTGATTTCCACGAAAACATGCAGGACAGTATATGGATATAAGATATGTCGCTAGGCTCATCTGAAAGTTATTTCTCCCCTTAGTCATCTGTTAGGATAAGCAATATTTATAGGAAGGCGCAGCAGTCATATAATTCACCTATTTCAATAGCTGGACAATGTCATTAATACTATGTCACGATTGATGGAAAAATTAATTGAGATCCAATCCCCAGCTCAGAACTAACCTGATAAAGGAATAATGTTCTGGCGCCCTAAAATTCAAAGCTTACTCCAGCTACGAAGTGTATCTAGAAATTAATTACGTCTGTGATTCATTATCAAATCCAGCACGAACATTGCTAAATGAAATAGGAGACAAGATGTTCTCCTACTGCATGTCTATAATACTGAATACTCCACGAAGATGCAATACTTTAAGCCGCCTCCAAAGGTGGATTTAATCTCATACCTTAGCTTTCCATCATCGCACTAAGCTGTCACGTATAACATGTAATCTATGCTGAATCTGTATCTTCATCCGTGTCCAAGGAAACACAAGATTACTTTTCACAATGTGACCTCTACCATCAATTGTGTCCACTGCCGAAACAACAGAAAAGTGATGTCACTATTCTGTTTGGTTCTGTTGCCCGCTTGAAAGAAAATTAATTAATGTCTCCACAGAATGGTCCAGCCCCCAAAAGAACCATGAAGAGCACCGAAGAGAAAAAACATCGCATTGTGTCCTCTAATCTCTTTCTACATAGCTAATTAAATTGAACAAACAAAAAACAACATGAAATAGCATTTTTGTTCGGCTATCTCATCCCTACGAGCTTCAGTCTATTTGTATCGAAAACAACAAAATAATTTAATAACATTCTGAGCGGTCACATTGTTCATTGCTTTTTTGTTGGATGCAGTTTATTTCAGTTCCCTCTTCAAACATCGACTGGTTGATGCTCCCGCATTCGTTTATCCGTGTTTTTATGTGCATGTATAACTGGAAAGGCGACCTACCTACATCACACATACAATTACGTTGAAATTAAATTATGCCAATGGACATCGACGGTCACTAATTTACAATGAATGATAATGCTGATGACGATGTTGGCGATATAACGACCGACGGTCAGCCGTCGAATCGGATTGGTACGCCACTATCCAGTAACAACTGCATCATCATCATCGGCATTCTCATTTGGGCACAACAACTGGGTAAAATGAATTATTTTGCTGAATTTATGAAGTGATTTTTTTTTTCTTTTTTTTTTTTGTAACATTGTTAACTATACAACTAATGTGTAACTCAATTACATTTGTTTATGAGATGTAAATTGAATTTGAGGGAAGCACACAGATACGGGAGTAGTAGCACCACGCGGAGTGTGTGCAGATTCTATTATACTTGCACGCGTTTGTCGGATGGTTAGTTAGAACTTCCGATTGAGTGCGTTTTTTGAAGGGATGATCCAAGCTAGAGTGGGGCCCTGCGGATAACGCAGTTAGATCATGGAACTTTAATAGATGTCATTAATCTAGCATGTGTTGAAAATTTGCATTTGCCCCTAGCATGGCATCGGGCGCCCATTGCTACAAACGCCTTGCAACTGGAGCCTATGATTTTGAACGTGTAATTATAAAACACGTGCACATAATATGTCCACCGATTGCGTATAAATAGTACAAGTCAAATAAAAATCCGGGTTCTTTATACACGTGTTATTATTAACGTTTACACGGATGTAAAAAAAAAACTTACTTACTTACTTAGATAATGTGTTTGGGAGAATGGGAGGAGAATGCGGTCGTAAATGAATTCGACATACATATCTTCACAGATGGTTCCAAGATGAACTGTGGAGTAGGAGCAGGCATTTTCTCAACAGAACTAGACATCTCTAAAATTCTTCGCCTTCCCAACGCAGACAGCATCTTTCAAGAAGATGTACTTGCAATTAAGGAGGCGTGTCGACTGCCTCTCAACATAGTGCATTGACAATTGAAGGGAATGAGAAAGCCGATGAACTCTGTGCTCTATGCTTGTCTTATGCTGAGGAAATCTTCCCTCCGCTGGGATATGTAAAGAGAGAAATCCTCCTGCACTTCACCTCAAGGGCTGAGACTAGATGGATCTGACGAACTGTCTCATTTCAAGAAAGATCTGGCCAACCTACAATGATGCCAGAACAAACAACATCTAAGCCAAAACGCGTGTAGATGTCACCAGACTAACAGCAATTAGTACGGGCCATTGGCCCTTAGGAACTGACGTAACCAAGCTTGGCATCCCCTATAACACCCACTGCCGCAGCTGCGCTGATGCAAACAAGAGTGAAATAGCGTTCCATCTTCTTTGTGAGTGTCCGGCCCTAGCCAAAACCAAACGCAGTGTACTAGGTCATCCCTTTTACGATGACCTTTCGGCCATCCAAAGCATCCATTTCAACAAGATTATCAAATTTCTCAACTCCACAGGCTGGTTTTGAGCTCCCTGAACATCCTGCTCCCTCTTAATTTCAGGTTCCGTTAGTTGTATTATCAAAACGGCGCTCAATGCGTTTTTTGTGTTTTCCCTCCTCATGAAACGGGGAATACAGCCATTTAAACCAACCAACCAACCAACCAACTTAATGTGTTTCAGAATCGTGGAGAGACACTACAGCCTTCCACTCTCTGCGATACCGGGCAAGCTGTGTCTAGACCAAGTTCTTTGACATCCCCGATTGCTTGGTTTTTAAAACGAAAGTTCGGTCTTCCCTGCTTTCTCGAATCTGGAGGCTGGGAGTCGAAGATCCTCTTGACTGGAGCATTATTGTCCATTTGCTCGATGCGGCTGAGCCAGTGTAGTCGAAGTGCTTCAGCATGTTCTTGGTGGTGACGTTGTAGCGGGTAGTGTGTTTTCTTGTGACCCGTTGACAACAACATACGCCACAATCGATGGTCTTTCCTGCCTTCTCGAATCTGGAGGCTGGGAGTCGAAGATCCTCTTGGCTAGATCATTATTGGCCATTTGCTACATGTGACTGAGCCAATGTAGTCGAAGTGCTTCAGCATGTTCTTGGTGTTGACGGTGTTAGTGTGTTGGCTTGTGACCCGTGAGGTGCAGGTTCACTAAACGTAGGGCGATAGGGAACAACAACATACGCCACACGTTGGTGGAGAGAAACGAATGACACATTGGGCGCGTTCAATTTGCATGGCAACTGCGAGTTCCCTATACTAGTTTAACCCTGTCACTTGCCAAACAATGATCACGTTAGGTATTAGATCCATAAGGAAGGGTAAAATAGTAGGGACTAGTAGTTGCCTAGCAAATTTAACGTGTCCATGGATTTCTTCAACCTCTACACCAAAAAGAGTATTTCTGCGTGGTAGTACAATGGACCGTTATCGAGTATGACTGCTCTGGGACTCGGATTTCCTTTTAAAAAAATGTTCTTGGTCTTTTCCTCATTAACTTCAAGACCAACCGATGTCGCCTGTTATTTGATCGGCTGGGAACCACCGGTGATGGCTCTATCGTCCGTATACCCCAGTACCTTTGTTAACAATTCTGGCAATACCGCGCCTTAAGCTCCATTTGGCACCACTTAACTTAAAAAATTAAAATGAAACTTCTCTTCCACCATCTTTATATATTAACTTTTCTTTTTGGTTAAGAAGTCATTCTTGGTACCGCATGGTTTACCTAAAACTTATATTAAAGTATTAAATAATAACTCTAACGTAAGTAATTAAGACGCTGAAAAAACATTGTTAAGTTTAAGAACAAATAAACATTTATAGGAAATTAAAGTCCTTCGGGAAACAGAATAAATTGAGGTTGTTTCATTTTCGAGGCTCAAGATTTCGCCATTGCCTAACGGATCCATTCAATGTTGTGCCTTCGAAAGAAAATTGAAGAATTCATCTCCTTGCCGAGATCCGGTGCAAGTTTTGATTATATCTGAAGAGCTGGCTTCAAACTGCTCATTACAACGCGTGTTTTCAAGTATCACGCGACACGGCTGGATGTTTTTTCGGGATCAATTATTCTGCCACAGCCATGTAGAGCTCCTGATGATCAATTCTACCATATGCGGCCTTAAACTCGAAGAACAGGTGGCGAGTCTCGATTTGAAATTAGTTTGTATTTTTCAGGATTTGTTTCGTTATGAAAATCTGCTCTACGGGCCGGAAGCCACACTGGTTCGTCCGTTTAGTGTGCCACAAAACGGATTGAGGCATTTACACAGTACGTTGGATAGAACTTTATATTCGACATAAATCAGGTATATGCCTCAATAGTTCTTGCAAGCAATAGCATCGCATATCTTGTAGATGCAGCATAGAAAGCCAATAGTCTAGTCATCTGACCGACTTTTTTAACCTTGGTTGATGATATGGTACATGTGCCATACCAAAATTTAGCCTCAGTATTTGAAAAGCTCCTGTGGTTAGCCATCAAAGCCGGGGGCTTTATTGAATAAAAGATTTCATAGCTGTTATATCTATCTATATTGATTTGAGAACCAAGCCAACGCCAACCACTTCTAAACTGGGTGGCGGAATCGGTTTTTGATTGACAGGACGTGGGTTATCTTCTTGCAACATTTAGCAGCTGTTGGAAATGGAAATCTACAGTCAACGAATTCCTATTAGAAATCGCGATGCACTATTTCTGCGACAAGGTTTTCACATTCAACAAATCAACTTACCCTGCCTGGTGGCATCCGCCAACTGTCTCACTGAACACAACGGATACGTCCTATACAAAAGCTTCCTTTATTTCCCAACTCTAGGACAATATTTCATTGTTTTTATTTCGAACTGTCAACTTTAAATCCCCATCCGCCAGTAAGTATCATAAAACAAATGCAGACCACCCATTCCACCCAACACATTTTTCCCATTGATGCTCGCTGTAAAGTTATTTTTTCCTCCTCCTTTTCGCTTTGTGGGTGTGCATTATTGTGCACTTTGTTCCATTCTACACTGTCTCATTAAGACGTAACACTACAACTACAACAAAGTCCTTGCAAACACACTTTGTCATTCCCTAACATTTTTATTTTCATACAATTAAAACGGTATAAACGCCAAGGAGAAGATTTAATTAAAATGTGTCGTCCATTTAAGTGAACTCCTTCATTCCAATTCGGTTAGCGTGTAAGCAGTTTTGTTCAAGCACTTAAAGTTCACTAGCACTCTCTAGAGAACTAGTTTTCTGGTTGAAGCTAGTTTTGATGTGGAAAAATCCTTTTTATTTAAAAGTAAAAACTCTCCCTAAGAGATCGAATCCCATTTTCTACAATCTATCTATGCCCAGAATTGCGGGATGAATACCCCAAATAGGGTCGCCACTATCACTAACATTTAAGCAGTTTAATAGCTTCGGAGTGGGGAACATAACAACGTTCTTCTATCGTTTTGAGATTATCACTGAAAAACATGGCTTATTGAAATTAATGAAAAACACTTGGAAATTGATTGCTTTGAGGATGAACAGGAACAAGCAGCAGACTTAAGACCCATAATAAAGGAAAGAATTAACGAAGGAGGATTATGAGAATTACGACAAGTTTGCAATCCATTGTGTAGGATGTTCGAAGTTAGATGAATGATGGTGTTATTTTGTGCCTGGAAGAGATAGGATAAAAGCGCGTTCATCACTAACATTGACGACATTTTTCAAAGCAGATAAGCCAACGCATTGTTGATGATTTGTTTGACATGAAATTGAATCCAATCAGGCAGCGGAACACTTTTGTTTGACATGAAATTGGATCCAATCAGGCAGAGGAACACTTTTAAGGATATTTTAAAGGCATTTGGTAGCGTTTGGTATCAAGCTCTCACCTTTCGGACCGTTAAATTCAAGTTGTTTCGAACGGTCTTAAGTCTGCAACTAATAAAATAAATGCGGGTGTTTTCTAAGGCTCTGTTTTGTCACCGTTTTTCATTTTTATGAAGCATTTCTTGTTTGATACTTCTAATCCGATTCATTCTTTCGCAGGTGACTCTACCCTCAGCTTCTCATATTCGTTTCCTGTTTCACTACCCTCATCTTCAGGTGTGGAGCTGGAGCGGCAACGTATGCAAAGTACATTTAATGTCGATCTTGGCAGCATAGTTCAGTGTGATACAATTATTAGAGCGGAGTTTAATACTTTTTATTTACATACACTATCAGTTCTGTGTCGTGGAGTGCATAAAGCAAGCAACTATCACGAGCAGAAATTTGCCGCCACTAAAAGTGCTCCCACAGGCTCATCATTTAGTGCAGGTGTTAGTAAGGACAAAACAATTAAAAATACAATAATTATGTACCTATAAAATACTAACACAAACACAAATCATGCAAATAAAATAAGACATTAAGGTATTATTGCGCAAAATATTTTTCAGCTTAATTTTACTAACATGCAAGTCAATCACATGCTCATTTATATTATAGATTCTACTCATGCGACTAAAAGGCTCATGCCTCCCATAATTCGTTCTATGATGGGGGCTAAACAATAAATCAACACTACATAAATTATGCACCACACCGAAAATTAAAGCCAATAGATGACAGCAAGTCAGGTGCATCTATTTGACCGGATATAAGCTGCTGTAAAAAAATGATATCGCTATTAAGCCTTCGTTGAGAAAGGGGTAACATTTGAAGAAGCTTAATACGCTGACTGTAAGGAGGAAGGTTAAAAGGATCATCCCATGGAAGTCCTCTAAGTGCAAATCGAATAAATTTACGTTGAATGGCCTTCGATTTGAATGAATGTTGTAGAACGGCGTCCAAACTTGTGAAGCATACTCTAGAATCGGACGGACAAAACAATTGTACAATGACATAGTAACGTATGGGTCATTAAATTCTTTCGCCCACCTTTTTACGAAGCCCAGCATAGAATTAGATTTATTAACAATAAAATTGATATGCTTGGCGAAAACCAGTTTGGGGTCGAAATAAACCCCAAGATCCTTAAAATTATCAACATTACAAAGAATATGTTGAGACAAAGAATATTGAAAGGTGGAAGGTATATTCTTTCTAGAGAATGTCATATGTTGACATTTAGTAGGGTTCAGGGATAAACCTTTTTTATCACACCAATTGGCGAAGCTATTAATGCCAGATTGAAGAAAAATTCTATCTTGCTGACTACTGATAGATTTAAATATTGTCATATCATCAGCGTAGATCAGGATATTACTGTGATTTATACGTGCTTTAACATCATTAATGGCTAGTATAAATAGAATTGGTCCGAGGTGACTACCTTGGGGAACTTCAGACTGAGCTGTAAAAGATACAGATAGCGATCCTCTAAATTTGACTTGATAAACCCTTGATCTAAGGTATGAATTAACCCATTTTATAAAACTTGGTGGGAAACCAACAGCCCTGAGCTTAAACTCGATTATTTCATGGGACAGCTGGTCGAAAGCTTTAGAGAAGTCAGTGTATATGCAATCCATTTCGTCCTTATTCTCTAAGGCATTAGAACAATCATGCAAGAAACTTAACAGATTACATTACATTACATTACATTATTCATTACAAATTAAATTGCTACAAAGAAATATTAACTTTTCGCAAACAATTTGTTCAAAAAGCTTAGGGATACACGAAAGCTTTGAGATGGGCCTATAATTAGTGATATCACCACGTTCGCCTTTTTTAAATACAGGTGTGATAAAAGCACTTTTCCATACATAAGGGAATTTACCACTACTAATGGACAATTCAAACAGATATTTAAGATATGGAACAATTGCATGACTACATTTTTTAAGAACGATCGGTGCAATGCCATCAGGACCTGATGAATAATCATTCTTCAGAGAAGAAATAAATTTTAAAATTGTTTCCAAGTCAAATGAGAAGCTACTAAAACTTATTTGGGAACAGCTAGTTAGATAACTAAAATATTGCTCATCTATGTGAAGAGGGGTCACCCTAAACGACTTACTGAAATAATCTGCAAACATATTGCTTGCATCTAGCGAATCAGCAGTTGTAGTGCTATTGTAAGTAAGTTTCGATGGATAACCATCGGTTTTTTTCTTAGAATTAACAAATCCCCAAAAAAGTTTGGGGTCCAATTTTAGAGAGCATTCCATTTTACTTATATAGTCAATATATAAGTTGCAGGATAAAGATTTGAATTCGTTGAATAGTGTAAGATAGAGCTCAAGATCTGAACGGCGGAGACTTTTTAAATAGTTCTTCCAAGCCCTATTACGTCTGTTTCGTATTGATTTGAGCTCTTTAGTGTACCAAGGATGGGACGTTTTCAGATTCCTAGAGGATTTCACAGGAATCACTTTTTTCATGCAGTTATCCATCAAAGAATAAAAGGAAACTACTGCATCTTCAATATTAGAAAACGCAGTAAGATTAAAATTAAAGCTGGAAATTTCATCAGAAAGCCTTTGAAAATTTGCTTTCCGAAAGTCAAAAGATTACGAACGATCATACGAATTACTATTTTCGTACAAATGTGCGCCTAATTCAATAAATACATCCAATGGTGGATGATTATTATCTATATTAGTTATACTGAAGTGGGATTCCAGAACCACAGTACTACCAGACTCAGAAGTAACTAGATAAAAAACATAGGGACGGGCTACAGTCCGCTTGGGCGAACTGTTGGATACCCTATTCTTATTCCTATCCCTCATAAGTGGTCGTGACAAAAGTCTAAGTATGGTTGAATTGTTAAGAACGCTCTACATATTTTGTTATATAACATTTAAAGGATTTTATCACAAAAAACGCTCCCTAGCTCAAACTTGGGTGTTTCAATAAAATTGTTTTATTTAATTGTGGGCGTGCCAGTGGGCGGATTTTGAAAATATTTACACATGAGCATAAAGGGCCATAGAGAGTATATATTATAAATTTCAGCTCCCTAGCTCAAACTTTGGATTTTCAAAAAAATTGTTTTATTTATTTGTGGGCGTGTCAGTGGGCGGATTTTGAAAATATTTATACATGAGCTTAAAGGGCCCCTAGAGAGTATATATTATAAATTTCAGATCCCTAGCTCAAACTTTGGATTTTCAAAAAAATTGTTTTATTTATTTGTGGGCGTGTCAGTGGGCGGATTTTGAATATATTTATACATGAGCTTAAAGGGCCCCTAGAGAGTATATATTAAAAATTTCAGCTCCCTAGCTCAAATTTTGGTTTTTCAATAAAATTGTTTTATTTTTTTGTGGGCGTGGCAGTGGGCGGATTTTGAAAATTTTATACCCCGAGCAGTTTTAGGAGTCATAGATCATATAAAAAAAATTTCAGGTTCCTAGCTCAAAATTCGATTTTTTCCAAAATTTTGTTTTTTTGAGTTTGTGGGCGTGTCTGTGGGCGGATTTCAAAAATTCGTAAACTTGATTATTTCGGGACCCTAGAGATTATATGGTTAAAATTTCAGCTCTCTAGGTCCAGTTTAAAGGCCTAATTTTTGCCGACGGACGGACGGACGGACGGACGGACGGACGGACATGGCTAGATCGACATTACTATCGATGCTGATCATAAATATAGTAACTTTTAGGGGTCTACGGGCAATATTAAGGTATGTTACAAACTATGCGTCAAAATTAATATACCCCTAGAATAGGGTATAAAAACAAGATCGAGAGTTCGATTTTTGAAATTTTTTATACAGCTAGTTTGCTGTAAGTCAAAAGACAAGATGTTGTCCAGTAAAGCGAGCTCTTGTTGGACAGAGTCAAAGGATGGGATGAGATGAGAATCATCCTCAGAAGGTACCCATCCAATATGTGGCAGATTGACGTCGCCTATAAGTAAGACAGTGCTGTCACAACAAGATATGTCAAAAATATGGTCTAGTGCCATAGAAAGTTCCGAATACAAGGAACACAGACGATACGATGGAATGTACGCATTAACAACATATAAATGCTTGTTCTTAAGTGTAATTTTTACACAGATAATTTCGACGGTTAGTGGAAATGGAAAGTCAATCTTTCGTGACTCAAGGTTGGAACGAACAACCTCCTCCAAGCGCTTTCAGGTCATTTTGATGACGATCGTTTCTGAATACGGAGAACTCATGATTGAAGAGTTCCGTGTCTAAGATTCCGGCATTAAGGAGAAGATATCATGAGAGAGGGCTTGGGAGTTTAAATATACTTCAGCGGTTTTTGTGCGGAGTCCCCTTACATTTTGATAGTAGAGGGACAGCCTACTGGGTTTTTTAACACTGACGGACAAACTTTCCTGCGACTTTTTGTCGACCGGGGAGTAAATTCTTTTACTAACGTATTTTGAGGCCAGTATTTCGAAATATATTGGAGGGGCGACAATTTTGAAAGACGCAACAAACCCATCAGCCTTACTGATTTTGGTGCATTTGATTGAGTCATCTTTTGGAATCAAATTTCTCGAGACCAAATGGTTCAAGACATCGTCTGAAGAAGTGTTTGGTTTTAGTCGAGAAATGAAAATAGATTTTGGTCTGGGAATCGATTCAATAGATGCATATTCCGTACCTATGAAATGATTGATGCATGTAGGACTAACATTAGGAATGGGGGCATCGTTACAGTTTTTTCGCTGACTCCTAAGGTAAACGTTTTTGCCTTTGGGTTTAGCGCAGAGGAAGGCACATCACGTTTCATTTTTCCTGCGAGTAGAGTTGATGAAGACGATGCCAAATTAAGAATGGGCTCAGGGGTCGCTTCAACAGTAAGGGAACCTATTGTGTCAAATAGAGTCAATGTATCCATGGCACGTTGGGTACACTGATTTTCTTCATTAGTCGGCAGCTCAAGGTCAGTACTTCCAAAACACAATGCTGCCTTCTGTCAAAAAAGCAAAATTTCAAAAGGCTGCCATTATTTACAATTTATAAGGCGTTTATTCACCCTAAACTTGAGTACAACGCTCATATCTGGGCCGCTGCTCCAACCACATGTTTGGAGCTGCTTTAATCGCGATAAAACTCATTGGCAACTTAGAAATCGAAAAATCGCTTGACTCTTTGAACCGATATTTCCATCGCAAGTGCTGTTATGAAATAGCCAGCTGTATTCAACCCCTTGAACATTGCAAACGCAATTCCCGTCATGCCAGCAATGCGCATCAGTTAGTTTCGGACGTACAGTGAAATACAAAGAATCGTTCCTTAGCCGTGCAACACGAATGTGAAATGCTCTATCACGCTCTGTTTTTCCTACACATTACGATTCACAAACATTCAAAACCAACAACTCGTAGTGCAGCTTATGTCAAACGTCAAATAGGAGAAGTTGCTGTTGTGGTCGAATGTTTGGAAGATCTTGGCGGAGCTGCCAGCTCAACAAATGGATTTTAGCATTACCATATATACATTATTTTGTTTTTCTTTTTTCTTTAAATTCTTTTTTTTTCAGTACCTAATCTAAAGTAATTAAACTAAGAAATTGTTTGTTCTATATTAGCTGTGTTTCTTTGCACGCGGATATAGGGATTATTTGAAATTTGCATGTAAAATACAACAACAACTTATCCTATATACGCTAACTTTAGCGGGAATAGCTATCGCCGCTAAGTCAGTTAGCCGGGATAAACAGTGCTTCCAAAACCCATTTTCTTCATTTCTGATGAACTCATGCGATGAATTTTTCAGGAAATGTCAAAGTTTGACATCCCTCCGACCACTAATACATCCCGCCGAATATTTTGTTCGTGATTTTATTATTATTTTTTTCCAAACTTCATTATAAAGGTAATTGAATTTAGCAAATCTGTTAATGTGAAATTGTTTTTCATAATTTTAGAATATGCTTGGCATCAATTTCAATTGGCGGAAGTAAATATTTTTCAATTTCAGGATTTTCAATACAAATTTCTTAACTACAACTTACAGCTGTGTCACTAATAAACGTCATATGTGCATGTGTGCTGCCAAGTTTTTTTAAGCGGCGATAGTCGTTTTCTGATGCCATCCCCATATCCGCGTGCAAAGAAACACGGCTATTCATTAAGCTTATTTTTTCTTCATAAATTGATTTATTTCATCATATCTTTCTTTTTTTTGTTTTTCTTTATTTTAATTGTAAAAGTAAACTTGTGTTATTCTATTTCGATATTCTTTACCTGTAAATGGACATGGACTCTAACCTTAATATAATATTAAAAGTTTTTAGAAGCCTTAACACTGGTCTCCACATTTGCCATATTAATGCTCAGAGTCTTCTACCAAAAATCGATCAATTCCGCTATCTGTTTGAGCAATCAGCGGTTGATGTAGGATGTGTGTCCGAAACCTGGTTTATGGTTTCGTTTAGTGATGACATGTGTTGTCTAGGTGGTTATAGGGTTTTTCGTTCTGTTTGTACTGATCGCTTGGGTGGTGGCGTTGCAATCTACGTCAGGGACAATATCAAATGCAGACTTCGCAGCATTTCCTCTGATGGTTGTGAGATTGAGCATGTGTTTGTTGAACTTGTCAATGACAAATCAAAACTCTTGATTGGTGCTGCTTATCGGCCTAATAGAAATGTTAACGTTTCACAATTCATCACGACCTGGGTTGGCAAAACTACATGATTTTCAATTGTCCTATGTAATCTACATACACGACGTAGATTACATGTTTTCTACATGTAGAAAACCTCGATGATGCAGTTTTGCAAATAATCTTACAGTTTAGTGTTCGCTAAATATCAGGGATTTTGATAATACCCGAGTGATACTTCAATTACAGCCTACCCAATGCAGCCAACATGCAACGCCGAAATGCTGCACATAACCAAAAATGAAGTAGGTATGTATCGAACCTGTCAAATTCGTTTCATTTGTGTTCCAAGCTCGCAATCGAACGTATCGTTCTTAGCCTTTAATAAATAATAAAAATATTAAATGCCGAATATTTTTGAAAAAATGATGAACAGAAGTGGAGTATCAGCACCGGTTGCACCGCCAACTCCATCATCATCGGGAGGACGACCAATGCACGAATATTGGGGGGAAGGTTTTGGAAAAGTGTACGTTCGAGGAAAAGTGGCTGCCAAATGCCAGTTATGTTGGAATACTTTATTAAATTCGTGTAAAGCACGATTGATTGCGCACCTATAAATAATTATTTATTTTATTATTTATTTTATTTGGATGGAGACGCTTTGGGGAGAATTGCCGATGGCAGTGTAGTCGATGTGATTTTAATACATCGACGATGTCAATTAAATCAAATGTAATTTTGTTCCATTTGTTTCTCTTTGTTTGGTTATGTAATGTTTCACCAGTCACAACATTTATTTGTCTAGCCAACTTCATCATTATTCCGACCTTGTGAATTTGTTACAAGCTCTCCACAGTTAAGCCGATCAATTTCAACGACATCCCAAGCAAAGCAAACCTAGAGTCGGTCATTTTATGGATAACATATCTGTACGAATTTAAATCGACACAACGTGGTCACTATGCTGGCGACATCGGAAGACCAAAAACTGTTTCTTGAATCTTACGATATGGCAGAACTTCGCGAATCAAGCGATAATCTAATGGATATCGTATTAAAAGCAATTGTTGTGGCCAGGGAACGGTTCGATGCTGAAAAATTCGCTGTTGTCAGTGACAATGCGCCGAATATGGTTTGTATGGGTTGGAAATTGCCACCAATATTGATGTTCACAACATGCAATTCACACACCGGCAATTTATGATCCAAGGATTTTGTTAGCGTCAAGAAAAATACGACCATTTTGAACAAAGTCATGCTTGTACAAAAAGATTTCAATAAGCCGAAACTAGACCTTTGTTTGAAGGATGCAGGTGGCAAGAAACCAGTATTGTATTCGCTGATTCGTTTTGCGAGCTCCCGTAACGCACTTAAATCGTTCACTAACAATTTACCATACATGAAAAGAGCGGCCGCTGACGAAGACGAGGAAAACGTAGACGAAAACGACGAGGATGCCAAATCGAGAAAACCAGATCCAAGTGTTACTCAACTACTTTTCAACGCAAGTTTTGTAGAGTCAGTCAGAAAAATTTAGGCAATTATGAATCCAATTGCCAAACTTATCAATTTGTGCCAAAAAAGTGAATCTTCCATTGCTAACGCCGTCGAAGAATGGCTCGTTTTACTCGACCAAGCACCAGACGAGCCTCGGGCGCTTGCCGTCACTCGCTGTACGAATTGCAACGTGTTGCAATGGC
Organism: Portevinia maculata; assembly: GCA_949715645.1. Lineage (NCBI taxonomy): Eukaryota > Metazoa > Arthropoda > Insecta > Diptera > Syrphidae > Portevinia > Portevinia maculata. Next base: position 77,289,458 of record OX454526.1, on the reverse strand, counting down.
AGCGCACTTTTTGCATTCAGTTGACAGCGGCCAAAAGTTGAGTAATTTGCAGAAAGATGATGTTAACGAATACCTTTTTGAGTTACTCGGCTCAGATTGGTTTTAATCGCTCCATATGTTTACTTCAGGCGAAGAAATTTTCTATTCACTGTAAAAAAAAAATCGCATTGCCCAAAACATACTGGTTTTACGCATTGCGTCAACATAAACAACTTGCAGAGCTTGCGACGAAACTTCTTTTGATTCCATCATCGACTGCACAGTTGGAGCGTTTATTTTCGAATTGGTCATTCGTTAATAGTGAGACTTAAAATAGATTGTCGGTTGAATCGTCTAAGAAATTGATCAACGTTTTCTTTTTACGGCGAGGACGAATAATGTCTTCATTCCGATATTAAGTATTTATTTTTTCTTTATAAATGTATCATTATTCATTATAAATAAAATATATAAAATTGAAAAAAAGTTTTCTACATTGGGTATTTTACATGGCGAATCAGACTGAGTATTTTACCTCACGTAATCTACGTAGAAAACTCATGTATATTACATTCGAGTAATCTACATGCCAACCCAGATCACGACCTTGGAAGAAATCTCTATTACGTGTCCTAATGTTGCTTTATGTGGAGACTTCAACAGCAATCTCCTGTCTGACAGCCATTTTACAAATGAGATGTCTTCTCTTAATTTAGTCTCAGTCAATACTACAACTCCTACTCACTTCTCTGATCAGTCTTCTACGCTGCTGGATTTATTCTTAGTCAGTAATAGAAACAAAATCATTTTCTATGACCAGCTCGAGGCACCTGCTTTCTCTAGGCATGATTTAATATATCTTGCTTTTGACTTTGAAACTGTGAGTATTGTAAGAACTATGGAATATAGAGATTTTAAGAATATTGACTATGCGCTGCTAGAGGAACATACGAGTACCAGAAGTATGGATTGGAATTCAATCTACTATTTTCCTTCTCCAAACGAACAAGTTGAGTTTTTTAATAGCAATATTAAAACCTATACAATCGGTACGTTCCGCTAAAGACTAAAATCGTGTTGCCTCATAACGTTCCTTGGATTTTCCCACAAATCCGCTCACTAATGCAACAGCGTGACCTTGCTTACACTCGTTGGAAACGTTTCCGTTTGGTAGGGTATCGAAAAGCCTACTGTGTACTTCGCAATAAAATTGTTACTGCAATACGAGCAGCAAAATCTAACTTTTATTCAAGTAAACTAAACGCCTCATTAGGAAGTAAGCACTTGTGGAGTAATCTGCGCCATATTGGCATTTGTAACTCCAAAAACAATAACGTTGATGCTCCTGATCCTAATGAACTCAACTCAAAATTTATTTCGTCGCAGAAATTGTCAAATAGTTTGCAGTCATTTCAACAAAGTGCCAACCCATCTCCCTACGCTTGCTGTCCTAGTTTCTGCTTCACAGCTTTCAACAGCGCTGATGTTGTTGAAAGCATTCTATCTATCAAATCGCATGCTGTTGGCCTTGATGACATTCATCCATCTTTTCTAAAAATCGTATTACCCATTTTACTACCTTTTATTACCCATGTCTTTAACACTGTGGTGACTACAGGGATCTTTCCTAGGCAATGGAAATCAGCAAAAATTATCCCCATCCCAAAATCTTCCAAGTGTGATGAGTACAGGCCGATTTCAATACTCCCTTTTTTGTCAAAAGCCTTTAAAAGGATCCTCCATGTTCAACCTATTTTCATCTAAGCAATCTGGTTTCCGACAAAAACACAGTTGTATCACTGCCGTGATAGGTGTGTCTGAAGATATTAGGCAAGCTCTTGACGAACACAAAGTGTCCTTCTTAGTCCTTCTTGATTTTTCTAAGGCGTTTGATTTGGTTGACCACTCTTTTTTGTGCCGCAAGTTGTCTCATATATATAATTTCGAGCCTTGTGCTATAAAGTTAGTATCGTCATACTTAACTCACAGCCGTAGAAGTTAACAAATTCCTTTCAAACCCCCTGCCTATCATAAGTGGTGTCCCTCAGGGATCCATACTAGGGCCTTTGTTTTTCTCCCTTTATGTCAACGATCTTCCTAATGTCATCAAAAACAGCTCAATTCATTTGTATGCTGATGATGCTCAGTTCGTATTAAGCTGTCTTCTGGGTTTAATAGAGCACGCCGCGCAATCGATAAATAATGATCTTGCCGATATAGTGAAGTGGTCTCAACAAAATGGACTGATATTAAATCGAGATAAAACTAAGTGCATCGTGATTTCGCGAAAGCCCATAGATCTGGCTTATTTTCCTATCCTCACACTCCTATTGAGTATGTAGAATCTGTCAAGAACCTTGGGGTGACCTTTAATCGATTCTTAACTTGGGACAACCACATTAATCTTGCAGTCGGGAAGACTTATGGAGTTATCCGAACGTTGTGGGCGACACAATCCTTTACACCCTTTAAAACACGAGTCTTACTTGCTAAAATTCTAGCCATGCCAGTCTTAACATATGCTTGTGAAATTTTTGCGAGCTGTAGTTATGCATCCAAGAGGAAACTTAATGTGGCATTTAATTGTAATGTGCGATATGTGTTCGCATTGCGTAAATTTGATCGAATGTCACTCTACTCCAGCCAACTTTACAATATGACTTTCGACAATCTTCTCAAATTTCGAACTCTTTGCCTGTTTTCGGACATACTTTTAACACATCAACCGACTTATATACGAGTATATATGAAAAAATAAGATATCCCACCTCAAGCAGATCTGCTCAATTAACCCCTCCTCGGTACTCTTGCTTAACTTCTGAGCGTCACTTTTTTATTCACTCCACACGGTTATGGAACTCCTTACCCTACTCTATCCGAAGTTTAAATAACACAACTAAACTTAAAAATGAATTAAAATCGTATCTCTCCTTGAATTCTTAAAATTTTGTGTTGATTTTTTGTATATTTTCGTGTAAAAATTGCTTATGCTTTACTTTTCATTATTTCTTTTTTCTCATCAACATGAATTCTTCGTTTTGTAACTCATGTAGCTTTTTATACTCGCTTCAACTATTGTATGCCTTTCACTAGTTCATAAGATATTGTATCTTACTGTGTGTATAGGTAAATCACTAAATAAATAAAAATAAATAAAACGTGCAACATGATTGTTGATTGATAAAATAGCTTCGGCTGGTTTGACAAACTCATCCACGGTATTTTCTTGTTTTCTGCAAGACTGGTGTCTGAAGATCCAAGGCCATTTTCAGCATTTGAAGGTATGCAGATAATACCCAATCTCTTATATCATCAGACCTATCACTTAACCTTTGAAGGAAATCTTAGTATATAGAGTGGGATTTGAAAATTAAGGCATATTCAAAGCTATTGATGAAGCCTCGGCTATTTCCCAAGATCGGATTCTCTGCTGCATAAAGCAAGTCGGACATCTGTAGGTTATTAAAGCTTATGCCAACACTTCTTGATGACTCCTGCTGTTATTTGTTTCCAAGCTCCTTGGAGACATGATTGTAAAGCATCACGTAAAGTACAGCTTTTCAACCTCTTCTCAACGTCTCTGCCATTGGAGACCACATCCTAAAGGGACTTGTATGATAATGCAACTTTGTGCGCCGTATCTCACTTTGATCCATCTGTTGGAAAAGTGACGTTGCGTTTGGAGGAGCGTAAACATAATGCGAATAGAACCATAATCACTTTGCAGCTCGTTTTTCCGTGGATGACTTGGGTGATTGTCGAGCAAAGCAACGCCGATTCTGGTAAGTTTATTTTTTTCATAAGCTACCGAACTTTAATAAGAAGATGGATACAAAACCTCATGCCAGTTGAAATCAACTTCCCTGGGGTGAAATAACGCCGATCGAAATAAGGCCAAATTATGTATTTCACTTTTTGAAAGTGACAGTGGCACAGTGCAGAGCGCAATGTATGTGGAGTTTCCTACAACGACCTTGCTTGGATGGAGCCCATTCATTGCTAGGGGCTTCACAAGGACCATATCAATAAGGCAAAGATACATGGTGGGGGACAGATGAAGCAAATGCAGTGATAAATGACAAGAAAGCGGCATTCACAGTTTGGTCAAAGTGCTGCACTTATAATGGAGATGAAAAAGCTCGCTTCGAATTGGATTACAGATTTTGCAAGAGGCTCGCAAAGAGAAAGTGCGCTCAAATTCAAGTAAAGTGGGTGGAGGGTCTGTATCGGGAGTTAGAAGAAATTTCTTCTTCGGCTGCCTATAGAAACCAGGCTTTCCACGAACTCCGACAAACGAGCTTGAACAGGGCCACAACCATTTTCAAAGTTGCCGCTCAGAGAGCCAAAGTTCATCAACAATGCTCAAGGGCTGCTTCTTCTGGATGAGGAAAAAGTACTACACAGGTGGCAGCACTATTGTGAAGGACTTCTAAATGAACAACTTCCTCGGATATATTTTTCGACAACGAGGAGTTCCCGAAACCTACGTACAGATGAGCATGGGCATGTATAAGATAGTAAAGACAATAGTAAGATAGCCCGTTGGCATCACCAAGGACTTCGTAATCAAAGTCGGTGTACACCAGGGAAGCGTATTAAGTCCCTTGACATTTAATACGGTCCTTGGTTATCTGCTTGAAGGAAAAGTGATGGACTCCAAAGTGCATCAATTCGCAAAGAAAGGAGTTCGCAATCAAAGTCGGTGTCCACCAGGGAAGCGTCTTAAGTCCCTTGACATTTGTTAAGGTCCTTGGTTATCTGCTTAAAGGAAAAGTGACGGACTCCAAAGTGCATTAGTTTTTATTTGCTGATGATGGAGCCATCGTTAGCGAGGATCAAACGTCCCTGCAACTAGCACTTGATATATGGATGGAGGTTTTGGTTGGGAATGGATATCGTATTAGTCCGAAGAAAACATAATACTTATATGCTGCCCGTTCTCTGATCCACTCCGATCTTTTCCAGACATTTATATGAATGGAGGAGTGATTCCCCAGTGCGAAAAGTTCAAATATCTGGGATCTATAATCAATAGCGAAGCAAGCTGTGACGACGACATTAAGCATCGCGCAAGGTTAGGCTGGATGAAGTGGCGGGAAAACTCAGCCATCCTCTGTGATAGAAAAATTTCAATTAGGCTGAAAGGAAAGCTCTACACCGAAGTTGTGCTCCCGGCGCTCACATACGGTTCACAATGTTGGACAGAATACACAAATTATGAGGGTAAATTAGCAGCAGCTGAGATGAAGATGCCTCGCATGACAGCAGGAGTTACAATGATTGATCGAATAAGAAGTTCCAAGATCCGAGGAAGCCTTCACGTCAAAGAACCTATATCGAAGAAAATGGAGCGCAACCGGCTCAGTTGGTACTGTCATGTTCAAAGGAGAGATCCTATGAACCCTGTCAAAAAGGCAATATCTATCAACGTTGCAATACAAGCGCGAAAGAGAGGCAGCCCTAGAAACTCCTGGATCACACAAATGCAGCAACATCGGCATTTGATTGGCCTCAGTGACGAAGTAATTCAAAATCGGGAGGCCTGCCGCTATTTTCTGAGATCGACCCGGTGAACCCCACAGGCGGACCATTAGGGATGCAGTTAAGTGGGAGTATTATGATACTTTTAATTCTGATCATAGCCTCACCGCCATTAAAGGACGAAAAAGATACGAACATTTTAAATGACCATTGTCCGGTGCTCCCTTTTTTATCTCCGCGATTTTCAATCTCTCGCCCCGGGTATTATCCTTTTTTTCTTCCACTAAATCATTTTAAATGCATGGACTGTTATAACTTCTCGTAAAGTGAGAGTCGGAAATATCATGAATGAAACGAAAATATTTGTTTGCTTTATTTAAAATTACGCCTGGGCACTCATTCCGTATGTCGATCGTATAATATCGCCGATACGATATTGTTTCGGTAGTATTTCTTTATGTGAGTGAGCTGTCCTATTCATATTCGTAGAATTAGATATCGGCACCTATAGACGAAGTGATATCGTCTGTCGATTGTAGTCTCATTCACATAACCAGCAATATATACGAGGGCGGGTCAATAAGTCCGTGACTTTTTGAATTTCTGACCTCATTACTGAAACGGCAACACTGCTACTGTCAACAGGCATCTGTCAGTTGACTCCTGTCAAAATTTAAACTTGCTGCGTCAGTAAGTTTGTGTTTGACAGCTATTTTTATCAGACTACTCACTAATTTGAGGAGAAAATGGAAAAAAGTGAATTTCGTGTGCTTAGTAAGCATTATTTCTTGCGAAAAAAAACCATTACCGAGACCAAGGATAAGCTTGAAAAATACTATGGGGACTCTGCACCATCGATTTCAATGGTAAAAAAGTGGTTTACTGAATTTCGTTGTGGCCGTACAAGCACTGAAGATGCCGAACGTCCTGGACGCCCAGTTGAGGTCTCTACACCCGAAACAATCGAAAAAATTCACGATATGGTGTTGGCCGACCGAAGATTGAAAGTGCGAGAGATTGTGGAAGCCGTAGGGATCTCGAATGGCTCAGTGGTTTCAATTTTGAATGATCACTTGGGCATGAGAAAACTTTCCGCAAGATGGGTGCCGCGTTTGCTCACAGTCGACCACAAACGCAATCGTGTAACAACTTCACAGGAAGGTTTGGCGTTGTTTAATCGCAATATGGAGGAGTTTTTGCGCCGTTTTGTAACCGTGGACCAAACATGGATCCATCACAACACACCAGAGACCAAACAACAGTCAAAACAGTGGGTTCCTAAGGGTGAATCGGCGCCAAAGAAGGCCAAGGTGGGCTTGTCAGCCAATAAAGTTATGGCGACTGTTTTTTGGGATGCACGCGGGATAATCCACATTGACTACCTTCAAAAGGGAAGAACAATCAATGGGGAATATTATGCCAACTTATTGGACCGATTCAATGACGATTTGAAAAAAAACCGACCTCATTTGGCCAAGAAAAAATTTCTTTTCCACCAAGACAATGCAAGGGTGCACACATGTGCAGTTGCCATGGCAAAAAACCATGAATTGGGCTATGAATTGCTCCCTCATCCACCCTATTCTCCAGATTTGGCTCCGAGCGACTACTTCTTGTTCCCAAACCTGAAGAAATGGCTTGGTGGAAAAAGATTTGACTCCAATGTTGAAGTCATCTCGCAAATAAAGGCCTATTTTGAGGACCTCGACAAATCATTTTTTTTGGAAGGGATACAAAAATTGGAGAAGCGTTGGGCAAAGTTTATAGAGCTCAAGGGAGACTACGTTGAAAAATAAAATTATTTTTTTATCAAAAAATCTGTGTTTTATTCCAAAAGTCACGGACTTATTGACCCGCCCTCGTACCTACGTGATCTATCACACAATTGTTGAATATAGTATTCGTTTCGATACTGCACTGGTATCGAATCAATTCTATATCTATGTAGGCTGCGTATTGGTGTAGGTCATAGGGAACTTGATATTTTTGAAACTCTGGGGTTGTTTTTACTTGCCAATGACAAACAGCTTCATCTTGTGAGCACTGTGATTCGTGCATACAAAGAATGTAAAACGGACTTTGGCTTTATTTCTGCCTGGAGCTGATCTTTTACAAGAGTGCAGAAATCATTCGCCGAAAGATAGAATTCGTCCCTGGTTAGACCAATATTAGCCACTGTCTTATTCAACTTGGCTTGAAATGGTAAGACAGCATAATTATTACAGCTAAGTTCTTCTCGTCTGATTGCTTACAGCCGAATTGCAAATCTGCATTTGAAGTTGTGTATCCAGCCATCATTCGTACGCCTATGTCTCTTTGTAGAGGCGGTGGAACTTTTTGTCTTTGCCTCTCGCCATTATTTCTGAATTCATGAATCATCGATAAAAAGAAATTTATATTTTTGGCATTTCTGATTAATGCGAGGTCTTGCATTTCGCTGCTCTTGTGATGGATGTTTTGCATATTCTCGAAAAGATATCTTTGTTTTTCTTTTTTATTCTCACAAAACTGGTGTCATCTTTTTTTCTAAATAATTCCACTACACACTGAGATACCAACACATGGGGGAACCCCAAATCTGAAAAAAGTTTACAACATGAAAATAACATGAAAAGAAAATACACTGATGAGTAGAACGTTCATCTTTTCGAATAAATTAACCCGTTCATATGTCGGAAAATATTTCGTTTATCTTTCTGAGCAGTTCATCTTATAGAGCAGATCATCTTTTCGAGATTCAACTGTATATTCATATAAAGGGGGTTCAAATTTGAGGTATCATTTTAAATTTTAAATGAAAGACATAAATTGTGTGCAATCTGTATTTATTTTTATTGGAAATTAAAGTACATCGGTTCCGGTTTATAATGAAAAAGAATGTCGTCCAAGTGACCTGCTAGCTCGGCGGACTGTCAACCTTTTACAAAAATTTTCAATCACTTTTTCGCATAATGACGGTTCAATCAGTGATATTTGCGATGATGTTGTCTTTGAGGTGTTGAACAGTTTGAGAATTATCAGCATAAACGTTACTCTTCAAAAAACCCCACAAGAAAAATGCTGTGGTGTTAAATCGCATGATCTTGGTGGCCAATTCACGTCTGTTCTTCGGTTAATTATGCGATTGTTAACCTTTTCTTTCAAAAGATCGATTGAGTTCGTTGCTGTGTGGCATGTTGCACCATCCTGTTGAAACCACATTTTCTGTACATCAATATCTCACAATTGACTCCACAAAAAGTTTCTAATCATCGCTTGATATCGAGCTCCATCCATAGCAACTGACGTTTCCATTAATAAAAAAAAATATACAATATTATGATCTTAAGAGGATTGATCATGTGTCCCTTATAAGGGAATGTATTTCTCTGAATTGGGACTATGTTTTTTGAACGGTGCCGTGACATAACCCCAATCGTCATAAGCCCAAATCTCGAAATTTGGCCTTATGACGCTTTTTGAAAGTGACATACGGCCAAATTCTTGTATTTGGTATTATGTCACTTTCACAAAGCCATAAAGCCAAATTTTCGAAACCGTACCTCGCACCTACTCCAAATCAAACAGTGACCAAAAGCAGGGGGTTTGCAGGGGCAGCATGCCCCCCCCCCCCCCCATAGGCAATAACACTGTTAATGGAATCTACTTGCGATTTCGTATCTAATCCCATAAACAGTGCAATGCATATGCAACCCCCCTGCTTGGGGTCACTGTTTGATTTGGAGTAGGTGCAAGGGCAAATTGTTGGAAACAACACCAAGTGAAAGTGTAATAAAGCCAAATTGGCCTTATGACGGTTTTTCAAGGTGTCATAATACCGAATGCTAAAATTTGGCTTTATGTCATTTTCACAATGCGACATAAGGCCAAATGTCCTTGGCTTTCCGTGGAAATTAAAGCCGCGATGAGTGCAAGAGAGAGAAGATTTCAAGTACCAATTGTTGACCGAATTTCAAAGGATGAGAAATAGAATGATGATTAAACCGGCTAAGTCCTTGTATTATAATAATAAATTTAATTTAAACCGTTCTTCGTCTTACCTAAAAAAAATCGGAGTGTGCAATAATACAAACATGCAATCTAATAATGTTATCGATATTGAAGAACTGAATAGGATTTTTACTAAATTGCCTCTGTTTTCTGATGTCCTTTTGTCCCCATCCAAACATTTCATTGTAAATACCCCTGACATTGCTTTTCTGCCTGATGTAGTTGATTCGTTTACCGTTGAAATGGCGATTCGGTCCATAAAATCTGACAGAATGGGCATGGACAACATTTCACCAAAATTCTTTAAAATTATTTTACCTTATATCCTTAAATATGTAACTTATATTTTCAATACCATCCTTATGGCTTCCACCTATCCACAGCTTTGGAAACAAGCTAAAATAATTACAATCCCCAAAAATGGAAACGGAACAGAATATAGACCCATTGCCATCCTACCTTTTCTATCTAAAGCGTTTAAATTAAACATTATATCGAATCTAAGAACTTGTTAACGCCTATGCAGTCTAGTTTCCGCTCTGGTCACAGCTGCGTAACCGCTTTGCTTAAAGTCGCAGATGATATACGGGAAGCTATGGGATATATTCGAAAGTATTCGATTCCGTTCGTCATGTGGCCTATTTCACCAACTTACAAATTTGTATCTACAAGCATTTTTTAACAAAATTTGTGATTATGTTGATTTATGTCGTTTCACCAAACTTTGGGTATTACAAATTTGTAGTTGTATTCTACAAAGGGAAATTTGTGGGAATATGTCCCTTTTCATTTCACCAAATGCTATTTACAGTTGTAATTTACAAGTTACAAATTTGTAAAAAGTTGACTTATTTGTGAGTTTACGTTTCACCAAAGAAAATTAATTTACAAATTTTGTTCAGTATGTGAGAATATTTTACAACTGAAACTTGACGTGTAATTCCTCCTACAAGTTTTGTTTTATATTGAAAGTAATCAAAAAATGTCTTTGCAACGAAGGCATAGTACTAGCGATAGTAGCGAAAGTGACGATCATGTTTTAATTTTAAGAAAAAAAATGTATCGGACGCGTATAAACTATGTTATTTCCGAGTTATTTAATTTGAATGAAAAATTTCGCCTGGCTCGATGCAAGGCACATGAAATAATTGCAATTATTGGGCGACAAATAGCCCACACGACTGAAAAAACTTTGCATTAGCAACAAGGCAGCAGTTTCTCACAGCTTTACACTGGCTTGGAAATGGAGAGCAATACCATGGTGTAGCAGATATGCATGGGATATCTAAATCTACCAGTTGTGCAGCAATTGTTAATTTATTGTTTGAAAGTGTTGTATGTTGGCCAAATGAACACGAAAGTATTTGTGAAACGTTTTACAATATTGCAGGTAAAAAATGTTTAATATCTGAAGTTTTGCATACAATTTTCTTTCTTACAAGGTATGCCATGTGTTTACGGATGTATGGACGGAACCTTAACAAACATAGATAGGCATGGAAAGCACTCCATACATTTTATGTTAGTATGTGGGCCGGACTATAGCTTTTATAACGACTATGTGAATTGGCCGATAATTGTGCACGATTCAAGGGTGTTACGAAGAACTCCCCTTTTTTTCAAAAGTTGAAAGTGCCTTTCGACCTTTTTCTCATTCTGTTTTGCTTGATGATACAGAATATCCCTTAAAGGATTAGTTAATTACCCCCATTTTGAGAAACCCAACGCCTGAAGTTGATCGTTATAATCGAGCACATAAATCAACTCCGAGAATAATAGAAAACGCGATTGGAATTTTGAAGGAGAGTTTTCCGTGTCTGAAGCACTTACGATTGCAATCCATGAAAGCAGTTACTGTTATAAAATGTTGCATCATCTTAACCAACATTTACCGACAAGCGGAAATTTACCGAAATTTTCACCACCACTGATGATTTAAACGACGAATATACTCAAAATGCTGAAAATGTTGGCCTTAGGTAGCCCTAGAATAGTTTTTAAATCACTTATCATAAGTAAATATCATATTAAATAACGAGACTTTTGAACTTTATTTTTATTTTTAGTAGTCACTTAATTCCAAAGTGTTTTCTTCCAACACTTTTCTCTTCCCTTCCAGCTCTGCAGTTAGATGGTTTCTTGGCAACCCCAAGTCATGTTCTTTTTGCAAAGGCATCCAACTGCAAATTATAAATTTCGAGTTGAAGCCTCTTTTTCTTCAATCGAAGAATATCCACTTGGTCAGTTAGCATTTTGTTGTTGCGTTTGCGCTTTTTTGATGATAGGTACTGTTTGTTTGTACTGTCTGTTTGAATTAAAAAATATGAAGACACATATATTATTAAAAACATAGGGACGGGCTACAGTCCGCTTGGGCGAACTGTTGGATACCCTATTCTTATTCCTATCCCTCATAAGTGGGCGTGACAAAAGTCTAAGTATGGTTGAATTGTTAAGAACGCTCTACATATTTTGTTATATAACATTTAGGATTTTATCAAAAAAAACGCTCCCTAGCTCAAACTTGGGTGTTTCAATAAATTTGTTTTATTTAATTGTGGGCGTGTCAGTAGGCGGATTTTAAAAAAAAATTAACACATGAGAATAAAGGGCCCCTAGAGAGTGTATATTATAAATTTCAGCTCCCTAGCTCAAACTTTGAATTGTCAAAAAAAAATAATAATAATTGTGTGCGTGTCAGTGGGCGGATTTTGAAAATATTTACACATGAGCATAAAGGGCCCATAGAGAGTACATATTATAAATTTCAGCTCCCTAGCTCAAACTTTGGATTTTCAAAAAATATTTTATCCCGAGCAGTTTTAGGAGTCACAGATCATCTATAATAAATTTCAGCTTTCTAGCTCAAAATTCAATTTTTTCTGTGGGCGGATTTCAAAAATTCGTAAACTTGATTATTTCGGGACCCTAGAGAGTATATGGTTAAAATTTCAGCTCTCTAGGTCCAGTTTAAAGGCCTAATTTTTGCCGACAGACGGACAAACGGACGGACATGGCTAGATCGACATTACTATCGATGCTGATCATAAATATAGTAACTTTTAGGGGTCTACGGGCAATATTAAGGTATGTTACAAACTATGCGTCAAAATTAATATACCCTTAGAATAGGGTATACAAAATTGTAAGAAATAAGCATTTGTATTTACCTTATTTCCCCTTCAATATCCCCCAAAATATTTTTCCACGCGTTTACTTTCACCTCGTGCGTTAACGCATTACAAAATTTGCCAAATAAAACCTCCTTCTTTTCTCTAATCAAGGGGACAAAAAATTTTATTTTGCTCATTCATTTTAATTCCGTGATTGCGCGACGATATTCCACAAATTTGTGAGAAAACACTTGTGGATTACACATTGCACAAAATTTCGGTGCAACAGGAATTTTTACACTTGTAATCAACATGTTTATTGTTACAATTTTTTTGTGTCTAATCACAAATTTGTGAGTTCATATATTTGTATTTGGTGAAACAGAAAACCAGATTACAAATTTGTAATTATGATTTACAAGTTCAAATTTGTGGTTGTTATTTGTAGTTTGGTGAAATAGGCCCCCTGATATACTTTGTAATAAACTTCTGTCTAATTTAATTTTTCCCACCTTTCTGTAAAGTTAATACTGTCTTACTTAACTAAAAGAGTTCAATCCATCTTTCACAATCAGTCCTTATCGTCTGCCTTACCTGTTCATTGTGGTGTGCCCAAAGGCTCAATAATCGGCCCTTTGTTATTCTATATGTTCATTAATGACCTACCAATTATGATTAAAAATTGTCGTTTTCATATGTATGCTGACGATGTACACATTTATATTCATTTTCCAATTGGTTTGATGGGCGACGCTGTGGAAAGAATGAATGAGGACCTCGCTTCTACGGTCAGGTGGTCTTCTGAAAACAGGCTTCTCCTAAATCCCTCTAAAACAAAATCTATCCAAATTTATAAGCAATTACTTTCGTCTCGCCTACCTCCAATTTTATTAAATGGTATTCAGGTAGAAATGGTGTCTAAGATTAAAAACCTTGGCATTATTTTCAACATTAACCTCACTTGGAGTGACCACATTAACTCTGTGATATCCAAAATTTCTGGTGCTCTGCGGGTCTATCAATTTGTCGGGACTACTGTCAAACTCAAATTGGTAAAGGCTTTGAACGTACCACTAATCATGTATGGCTGTGAGTTGTTTTCTAGCACGGATTCTAACTCCAGGAGTAGGCTAAACGTTGCTTTCAATTCAATCGCACGATTTGTATTCAATCTACGTAGATGCGATCATGTATGAAGCCACTCTTGACAAATATTAGGATGCAGTCAATTTTTAAATTTTAGAGCTTGCGCAATGATATTTAAAATTTAAAATTTTAAATTTAAAACAACCGGCTTATCTGTACAGTAAAACGTTTTCTCTCAGTCTCTTCATTCTAGTGATATCAGGCATAATATTTACACCTTCACGATATCACGTTAGCAGATTTTCATTCATGCCATTCGGCTTTTTAATCAACTTCCCCTTAATATAAGAACCAGGTCAAGCACAGAAGTTTTTTGTCTTTAGTCTTTTCTTATCTTAGTACTCTTCATTGATGTTTTCCCTTTTAACGTAACTTAAGTCTTCTTTTTAATGAGAATGTTTATATTATTTATTTTATTTAAAGTTTTACTTAAAATGTTCCCATATTTGTTTTGATTATTTTTTTTCCTATAAACGTAAAATATGTCGCCATGTATATCTACATGTTAACTGTGCGCTCTTAAAGAATTTATTGCACAGCAAATATTAAGATAAATAAATACAAATCCAAATAGAACTAACTGCTTTGCCTTTTTATCTTCGAAGAAAAATTGACCAATTACGACACCACACCAATATCCACACCATACAGTAGCTTTTTTTGTTTCATTGGGCTTGAAACAATCCACTAGGATTTTCTTCAGCCCAAATGCGACAGTTCTGTTTATTGACATAACCGCCAATTTAAAAAGGAGCCTCATCGTTGAAGATAATTAGCTTGAAAATATTTTGTTGTTGCTTCTCTATGGACCAATTAACGAATTGCCGACGCACTGCGTGGTCAGTTGGCTTTAATTCTTGTGTTTACTGTATTTTGTAAGCCTTTACATGCAAATCTTTCTGCAAAATGTTAAACAAAGTTTTTGGTTTGAGGTTTAATTGCTTTGAACGACGACGAATCGACGTCCTTGGCTCTTCAGCACGACCACCACGATGATAGGCTTTACTTCTCTGATCTTGAACCGAACCAGTTTCTTCAAATTTATGAACGACAAGTTTAATAGCACGGTTTGACGGAGCAATTTCTCTACCGTATTTTGAACGAAATTTTCTGTCAACTTCTGCAAAACTTTCACCATATTTAAAATAAGTTTGATTAATAAAAACACTTTGCTTAATAGTGTACTGATCCAGTTTAGCTAACAGGAATGTATTTACTTCATACCTGAAAAAACTTCGGGGTAATCTAACAGCTGTAAAAAAAGTGGCGGCCAATTCAAAATAATACGTCAAATTCGAACACCCTTTATAACTTTTGCTGGATAGACTCCGTGAATCAAGTCTACGACCGAATTCTGTCTTCAAACGATGACACAGGAAATTTATTTGTTTTTTCTTTCCTTTTAATGAAAACATTGAAGCTGGAGCGCTGGCAAGTTCCTTATTGTGGCGTTTATCGATTTCGAGTTGCGTTAATATTTAATTGGCCATTTATCACTAATTGAACGCAGCATATTTCACAACTTATCTCAGTTATGTATATTCTACTCGTGGCTAGTTGGTGGTTATGGTGGCAAAAGTTACAAACCTGCGGTTCCTACTCATGTTATGTTACAAGCAATAAACTACCACTTACCTTTCGTGACTATACGTATTTCTATCGGTTTCTACGACTTGCGAAATTAATTGCCAAACCGGATAGTGTAATTCGATAAATTTATGGTATTTTGTTTATTGTTGGAGATGTTGTAGAATTTACTATCTAGAAGGTGGCGGCCACTGGTTGCCTGTTACGTAACATAAACGAAAAATAAATGTAAATGGAATTAATGATGAATAATTTACGAGAGTCTTCTTCCAGGAAAGGCCTTCTACAAATAGAGCTTTTCGTAAAAGCTCCCTAGAGAAACAAATAAAATAAAGCTGCCCCTTACATGAGTTGAGATGAATGTCTTTAAATAAAGAACCATGACAAATTCGTTATTGCAAAATACCCCCCCCCCCCTCCCCCCCTCCCCATGTAACTTCTAAAATAAGGGAATGATAAAACTAAAAAAAATGTTTGATGTACATTACCATGCAGACTTCCAACGAAAATTGGTTTGAACGAGATCCAGCAAGTAGTTTTTTTTTTAATACGTCATAAATCGTAAACCGCAATTTACCTTTCATTCAATCAACTCAAATATAAAAAAAAAAACATTTAATTTCATAAACATAAACCTTATGCGTAAACCTCGAAGCATTATTTTCTCATAATAAATCTGTAATAGGTGCCTAAGTAAATAATAATTATAATTCGCGCGGAACCCTTCATGGGCGAGTCCGACTCGCACTTGGCCGCTTTTTTGGTGATGTAATGGAGTCTCAAGAGTCTCATGAGGATTGTGCTCACTCCAAAAACGACAATTCTGCTTGTTTACAAACTCCAGAACCCAGAAATGAGCCTCATCGCTTTACTTGAATTCTTACACCAGTTGGATCTTATACAGATGTAGGTCAAGATCTTTCCTCAACATTTTCCAACTAGTGGACGGTCAGAGACAGAGTTGCTGAGAACGGCGTCGGATCGATAAATTCGAGTCCTCTATCACACTCACGTCTACAGCGCCGATGGCTTCTTCTATATGCACGTTACGGGCTCGGTTTTGATGAATATTATCACAAAGAGTAAATGTGGTCATGAATCGATAGTACTGCGTATAAGCTGCTCAGATGGACGATTATGCGCACCGTAAACTTGACGAAGTGCTCTATAAGTTTGGCGAACAGAGCCCAAATTTCAGAAATAAATTTCCACGATTAGTAAACGTTGTTCTGGTGTAAGTCTTTCCATGGTGATTTGCCAAAGTTTACTAAAAAAAGGCAAACACACTTTAGTATGACAGCTAGTTTGACAGTTATCCCCATCAGAAGTTTTATACCTCCATAAAAAAAACACCCTATACAAGTCCGGATTGATTTTATGCATAACTAACAATTTTTATGCAGAACTGCTGCCAGGGTGTTCATTGACACAAAAACGACGTGAATCTGAATCGCATGTCTTAAAAAATTAATATCTCTGCTTAGCTAATGAATTCTTATAAGTTGGACTCAAGCTACCTAAAGAATCCTGCATGCAAGCAACAGTTCCTGCTACACATCGTTGAGCTCAACAGTTACACGACCACAGCCTAGATGAAGAACTGACAATTGACATAAAATATGTATAATATTAAACAGCATTTATTATTATTTTTTTAATATATCAATTTTTTACTTGGAAACAATTTCCTCTTTTATCACTTGGAGTATTCTTTCATTCAAATTTGTACATTTTGTTATTTTCCAATACCGCTGTCTATTTTAAATAGCTTTGTTAAGATTCTTCCAGACACCATTAAGAACACACATAAAAAATTGCATCCACATTTGCCAAACGGTTTGTGAGTTTATTAAGGACACACGAACAGTGCTTCATTTTTGGGTAGATCCAGATCGATTATTAGATTATCTACTTCACTGACTTGAAGAAGACACTTTTTGACGACTGAAAGGTGGTATTACGAGTAGCTTCTTCCTTCCAGGATAAGCTGAATAAAAAGGAAGTTAAAAAAATTAGAAAAGAAGAAAAAGAGAAAGAAAGTAAATGAGAATATTTATAAAGGGGGAGAAAGAGATATGGGGAATAGGGGAATAGGAAAAATGGAGAGCTAGTACTCAAAATAAGGGGAAATGGAAATAAATAATTTAAATAGTCGGGACACACAACACTGTCGAGTTTTGACAACCGGTCGATGCCCTCTATAAGTGATCGGCATTTGTTTGCCTATACGCCACTACACTGGCAAAAATAGTTTCGAGTAATAATTTTGGATGAGTTTAAGTCCTTTTTCAAGGGATTTTTTTAGTACCCTTATCATGTATTGGCTACACAGCTCGGGCGTTAGTCAAGTAGTAAAATATTTATTCATAAACAATTTTAATGTGTTGGTATATTGACCAGAGTTCAGGTCGATTATTGAAGGGCGGGAACGTCAGGGGTATACCGAATGAAAAGAGGCAGCTGCAGAGGTAGGTTAGATTTGAATTCAAACCACAAGCTTAATGTGAACGTTCTGACCTTTTGTTTCGGTTCTGAGGTTATATTTGAGTCACTACTTGTGGATCAACTCAGGCCTCCGGCCTTTTTTTCTTTGTCGGGCCGGATCAATTTTCCCCGTGGGAAACCACGAAACCTCGAAACCGCTACAAGGTTTTAAAAGTTTTAAACGGCTAACAACAAAACCAACCAACATATAAAGGAAGAACAGACTGCAACCGGCATTACTCTCATGAAACAAAATATCCATTATCCACAGATGCAAAAAGTCGAACAACAAATTTTGATTATTTTGAGTTTAAGGAGCCATAACTTTTTTGTAGCTGCACAGATGCACCCAAAGTGTTTAAGACTTGTAGGAGTTGCTAAATTGTCTTTCCAAAATTAATAAAACCATTTTTGTACATATAAAACTAATAGCGTTTAAAGTGGTTTCACCTCCAAAATGGGTGTCAGCCACTTTGATGGGCAATAACTTGAAATGGGGTAGGAATAATCCCCCCTCCCACACCCCTCACTACATATTTTTGTTCGACGTAATTTCAGGAATCTCCCCTTAAAGTATTATACTTGTATTTCTTATCAGCATCGACAGTTATATCGATCTAGCCATGTCCGTCCGTCCGCAAAAATTAGGCATTAAAACTCAAGCTATGAAACTGAAATTTCAAACTTTTACAGCTCTCTAGGGCCTCGAGATAATCAAGTGTAAATATTTTTAAAGTGCATTCCATCAACAAGTAAACAAAACGCCACTGTTGATGGCAATAAGGTAATTAATCAGTTTATCTACCTAGAAGTAAACATCAACTCAACGAATGACACCTTAGTGGAGATCCGGCGGAGAATTACCTTAAGAAACCGCTGCAACTTCGGTTAAGCAAAACAAATGGGTTCAAAACTCCTCACTCGAAGAACAAAATGCATGCTCTATCGAACCTTAATTCTAGCAGTCCTGCTTTATGGTGCCGAGTGCTAGACGATAAGCAGAAAAGGGGAGCTAATATTGGGTTCTTCTCAAGGAAAAATACTCTGTCGGATATTTGACCCTGTGTGCGAGAAGGGCGAATGGAGGAGAAGATACAACCGCTAACTCTATGAGCTGTACCAAGATGTGGATGTAGTCCAAAAAGCAAAATCACGTCATTGGCTCAGCCACATTGAGCGAATTTAAAATAATGCTCCAGCCAAGAGAATCTTCGACTCCTAGCCCCCTGGTTCGAGAATGCAAGGAAGACCGAACCTCCGTTTTAAAGGTCAAGCCATCGAGGATGACAGAGCGATTGGTCTGCAGAACTGGAAGCAGCGTGTCCGTTATCGCAGAGGATGGAAGACTGCAGTGTGTCAGGTAGGGACTCTTCACGGGTCGGGAGCCCGTTAAGTAGTTTTAAATATTTTTAAAACCCGCCTACTGACACGCCTACTTTTTAAAATAAAACGTTTTATTGAAGTAATCATTGTTATTAAAAGTCCTATTCTTCGCAAAATATGTAGATAACGTCGTTTTGATCAATTCCTTTTTTTTTAAAAAAGCTTTTTTTCGATAAAATCCTTTAAATGTTGTACAACTAAATTTTAAGATCCTTCTTAACAATTTACTTATACTTAGTTCTTAGCCACGCCCACTTTATTTGGGATATGAATAGGGTATCCAACAATTCGCCCAAGCGGACTGTAGCCTGTCCCTATGTTTTTATTTCAATAAAAAGTGTATGTAGGCCTGGGATTTATGCATTCAACACAATATCCGATAAATGGCCGCCTCGTGAGTTAAGGAGCTGAGAATCCAGAGTGATCCATCCACGTCATGTGCAACCACCATGAGCCACTGTTTTGGCCTTGCGGAGTGATTCGATCGGTCTTCTTCGAGAATGCAGCTGACAATGCGGTCACCGTCAACGACGTTCATTATCATGAGATGATTAACAACTTCGTCTGGCCTTAAATTGCTGAAATGCATCTCGAAGACCTGTGGTTTGACCAGGACGGTACACCCTGCCACACAGTGAACGAAGCAATGGAATTGTTGAAGACGAAATTTCGTCAAAACCACCAAAGTTTGCCATCAGTCACGAGGTGGCCATTTATCAGATATTGTGTTTTATACATAACCTGTATGTCTACACTTTTTATTAAAAAAACATCACTGTTTTTCAAATAAACACATAATTAATTGTGGAACGTGATGAAAGCGGGGAATTTGGATTTGAAATTCATGTAGCATGCGAGTTTTTGGACTTTCTGATTTGCTTTTCTGAAACTTTTAAATTAAGGGTTAAACTTAGTTCTACTTCTTCTTATTCTTTAACAGTGAAGTTATATTTATGGGACCCTAATTCTTCCACTTATCTGCTTTCCTACTGATCCGCCTTTGAGGTTCACCGGTTTAACATCAATAAACATCTGCATGCCTCTCGGTTCCGGATCACTTTTTTACAGAGGCCAATCTAATGCAGTTATTATTGCATGTATGTGATTAAGAATTTTTTAGGTATACAACTTTTTTATGATTTCAACACGTGCATGCTCTTAATATTGATTATTGTTTGATCGTCCTTTTACGACAGCACTTAAAAAGCCGTGCCAGCCCATGGATTTGCACGCACACTTGTGGGAGAAGTTCAAGATGTTAAATGTGTGGTTGGGCTCACCAGAATGTTTAAATTGCCTAGAAGTGATTTCTCCCCTAAGCTGTCTTTTACGACAAGCGCTGTGTTTTGGGGTGCGCTGCAGTGATATTCTTAAACCATCGCTGGGCATGATGATATCATTATTGTTATTAATATAAAAACACCGGTAAGGAAGAAGACGATTCAGCTCCGCCAAGTACCTCCGTGTCATAGAAAATCAAAATTTGGCCCCTACTTCTAATAGTCTCAGGTCAAAAATATTAAATAGCTTTTATCAGATTCTGTCCAGGTCACCATATTGCATATCCAATCCCAATAATATCGCTTAAAAAAATGCAGTTATAAATGGAAAAAAAAGAGCTTTCAGATATAATTCTCTCCCATCCGCCCATCAATATGAAGCTAACAAACTCTTATCAACAATCATTACAGGGAAACGTTTCCGATCATTAATCATAATTTCCTCGAAGCCATGAACACCGAATAAAACTAACATCAACACGTCATGTTACTTGATGATCTAGTCGTGCAAAAAAAAGAAAAATGCTTAAATGAACCCAGTGCAAATCCTTTGGACATGATGTTGACAAATTTCAGCACATTCACACACATATGTCCCCCAACTATCGGGAAATCGACAAGAAAAATACTTAAATATTTTACCATTTATAGCATCCTCAGTTTTTACCATGTTGGAGTAGCATAAATCATCGGAATGATAAGAGCCAGCAGGGGTTGATGAATTTCAACGACATTTCACAATTCAAATCCTTCAAACATTGACCTTTCGATGGCGAAAGAGATCCAAGTGTTATGTCTAACTGCCTATCGTCAAAATAAAGACACTTCTTCTTGACCAAGTTCCCTACTCCAATGCATTCTGATTTATCACACAGAAGTTAGCAGCAATTTATGCTGAGAATAAGGAAATAATTTGATATTTATCCAACATCATAATATTCCTCTTCCTTAGAGCGCACCTCGAGGGACGACGATGAAAGACAAGAAGATGTGGATTGCTGTCGAAGAAAAATATCACCCGCATCCGGTACACATTAGACAAATTCCAATCGGAAATGGTGTGTTATAAGAGGATGATGGCGGTACTCTCTGGCAGGACATCAATTCCGAATGACAACGACCATTTATTCTTTGGAAAATATTCCATTACGGCTCGGCGTGGGATTATTCAATTGAATCCTTATGCCGCCGATTACATGCTTCCTTTCAATTTTGGTGAAGAAGCCCCATCGATATAAAGTCCCTGCCAGATTATTTACTTACCTGGCATTTGGAAAAGAAAAAGCTAAAGAGGAAGAAGAAGGAAGAAAATCACTTCTACCCGCGCGCCGTCATCGTCGATCAATTAAACGAGCACCGTCATGTATCCGTGTCATAGAATATTCATATAGTTTTCCTGTTCAATAACTCAGCTGCTATGTTAATTGGTGAATATTCCTAAGGATCTGCTTATCTCATAATAGTCATATTGTCCTGGGAGTGGGAAATCAATTTACTATGTCGAAAAGCAACGATTGTTGTTCGATAAAGAAATTGAATTATCGATTTATGAGACGAGAAGATTTATCTACGTTTACGAATAATGAAACGTCTGGTGTGGGCGGCAGGATGTTTTACAACAAGGATCAGGATCGTTCGTCAGAGCGTGATGAATGAACGAGTGCATGATTAAATTACTTAATGAAAGGGAAAGCGGCATAAAGAGATTACTTTCAATGGTTTTTATTAGGCGACAGCCCAAGTCCTTAAGGAGGAATATTCTGTTCACACAAAGCCTATAATGTCATGGTTATGGAAGATTACATCCACTCGAAAGGGGGTGTGCTTCAAAAGACTTAAAAGTTTCTTTCAAGGAAAGAGAAAAAAAATGATTTTATAACTTTTGATGTTGTTACATGTTTGCTGAACTTTATTAAAAAATTCAAGAGTTGGAGAAAATCAAGTAGTTTAGATTACTCTGTCAATATTTTGTTCTTAGTATCCAAGGATTCGTGTTCTCAATTGTATCTATGTCCGCATGAGTTGCGTTGGAATCAATTTTTGATCGTATCGTTGTCATTATAAAGGAATGCCTGAATCAGAAATTGCGGATGACAATTTGGTTGAAACTTTTGGAGGATGTATTGAAAATTCAATTTAGAACACAACGAGTGTAGACTTTCTTTTGGTCATTAGGCAAAGGCAAGTTGAATATTTCTGCTCCAAGAAATTTCAGAGAATAGCTTCGAAACCATTTCATGGGACCGACGTTAACTTTTCTATTCATTATATTTGTTTTCCCATGCAAAACGTAATGAGCTCGTTTTGTTTTTATCAGTCGGTCGCAACTTCTCACAAACCTGCCGACCCTGGAACGTACAAGAAGAAAAGCTGCAGAAATCAAATTCAAAGGAGAAACATGTGACGTGAATAAAGGCCCAAGGGAATAAAGCCTAAAATCAAAAAGTGGCCTTTTTTCTTTTTCTGGGATCTAGAAATAACGCCAACTTTTCGATTTGGCTTTATTTCGCTCAAAAAAAAATTAAGATGATTTGGCGTTATTACGTTTCGCAATTTCAAAAAAAAAAAAACTGCAAAACGCGACATGTTTGTTACTCCTTTCCTTTAATTACGGATCTTAAAATTGATCATCATCATCATGTAACTTCAATTATTATAAACGACATTCTTAAGAATACGAAAGTGAAACTATTGTAGTTCCACTCCATGGTCAGTGTGGGGGGAGATTTGATAGTATGACGGTATGCGGCGTGTTGCAAAGCTCATAAGTTATGATATAGTTAAAAAGATAACAGTGCCTGGTTGGCCCGCTTCTGGACATCTCTTCGACTCATACACCTGCCGACCTCCTGCTTCAGATGCATTCGCGCCCGCAGTGACAAGGGTACTAAGTCCATTACCGGCCCAACCATATGTGAAAGATGTGCAAATGCACAGGGCGCCAAATTCCGGGGCGCATTGCTAGTAAGAAAAATTAATTTTACCTTGCGCGGATACTGCCATTTGCATTTAAAACAAAAAACTTGTTTAAAAAAGCCCAAAATAGCAACATCCATCACACCTGTGCTGAATTTTTGGACATTAACTCACATCACTTGCAATATTGCAACTTCAAGGAGAATCTAACTCAAAATAGGGCGCTTTCTGTAAATCTTGCGGCGGGCGCTTGTTTGGCTGGAGCCGGCCCTGATTAATTCCCTCCTTTTTTTGTTTTTTAATCTAATCTACGCTGTCGAAGTCCATCCAATAGTCAACAAGGCAAACATTGGTTCTTGCATTTGTTCCACAGTATGTCAGATAGCATTTTTGACGCAGCACGAATCGTGCTTTGCCCTGCTCTAAAACTAACCTGGTTTTCCAGAATCCAGGGTTATAATCCTTAGCCCACTTCACTCACTTGATTCTTCTGTAATATAAATTAAATAATCAATTTTTCCTTTCTCTTTCTTTTCAGGTAAGAACCATGTTATAAGTTGGCTTTGAGAATAATGTTCAAGACATATTTAGGTGAGTCGTACAATGTTTTTAAAAACTGTACCCAAGGAAGAATAAAAATTATGATTTTTCAATTAAATCTATACACAATTCGAAAACAGGATTTATATTAAAATATTCCAAACAAACTTATGCAATTTTAGTAAATATCCTTAATAGCTTTCCGGCTTAACGCCGTTATGGTATAAACAATGCCCTGGGGTGCCAGGATTTCTGGGTCTGCTTTTTATATTTATAAAAAAATAAGTCCGTTAAATTCTTTTTTATTAATTTAATCAATAAACTTGCACCTAGTCAAAAATTACTGAACCTTTTTTTATCAAATTAACATTCAACTTATTCGTGCTTACTGACACTTGGGGGGAGCGCTCTTAACTATATCATTAAAACTAGTTGTCATTCGACCTATAGAACTAACTTACGATGAAGCGTTTATAATATTTTAAAACCAAGCAAAGGTCAAAAGTTGGTGACTATTGTTTTTCAATTTTATACAAATATTTACAAATTACCTACACTACTTAACCCACCAAAGCTACTTAACTTATCGGTTTTATGACCTGATCCGTATGCCACGAAATAATCGATATACACTTTAGCATGTCTGAGTGTAACCTACCAGACCACTCGTGGAGATGTTAAACTTGATCCGAGAATTCATCGTCCCCTCTTGTTAACCGTCTTTTTATGACGAACACTCTATTCCAAGTCACATTGCCAGTTTTGACATCTTACTTATTTCCCGTAAGCATCTTGTAGCAGCGGTTTGTACATAGCCATCCTGGTTAACTTGTACAAAAGTCCCTCTTACCATACGGTGACGAAGGGTTTCTCAAACTCAACCAAACTAGCACCCGTGCATTGGTTATTGCATCTGTTCCACTGTATGTTTCGACGCGCCGTGAATAGTGGCATGCCTCGACCTTGAACGAAACTGATTTTCGGCGACGGATGATTTACGTACTCGTCGCGTCGGCTTCCTGTACGGCGCCTGCCGCAACAAGTGTGGTGCAAGACAAAGAGTGCTTAGAACCCTGATTATAGTTACATATTATAGGTTATGTAGCCTTAGTGAGTTAAGTAGAGTAGGTGTTTGTAGCTTGGTTTTTACATAAAATTTAAAGTTTGCTAAAGATGCCGAGTTTTTCAACAATTTTCTTGAAGAAAACATTGTGTAATAATGTTGTAATATTGTAAAATTTATTTTAAATTAGTTTGCCGATTTTCGAGATATAGCCATTAAAGCCGTTTTTAAGAAAAGTGAAATTTTCCAAAACTACTAAAAAATGTTATAATAATAATAAAAAAGAATTGGTGTGCGCAGTGGTGCAGAAGTGTGTTTTACTACTAATCTAAATGTCTCAGGTTCAAATCCCGCCACGGCCAAGTAACATCTCAAAGTTGTTTCCAATGTCCCAATTTTTACGAACGTCTGACAAACATCTAAGAGTATCAGTTGTCATGAAAGGCTTCTCAAATTTTCCGTTCGAATTCGTCTTTATATTGTAGGTCCCTTCCACTTCGCACAAGCAAATAGTTGAAGAAGCTTTGTTTTAGACCATGTATAGGGCGTGAATACCTAATATTTATTTATTTTTAATAAAAAAAAAATTTGAATTACAAATTCGTTCCAAAAGTTGTAACGTGCAGCTGGAATTTTCCCTGGCGAAATACGAAATGCCTTACCACCCTAAACTTTAAAGTTCATGAACACACTTCCAATCATTCGTCAAATATTTCCAGTGATTACTTAGTCTGCATGGAGAGGGCGTTAATATTATCTGTCATCACACTCGCACACTATCTCCATATAAGTCTTTGCAGTGTTAACTGCCGCTTTTTTCATGCTAAGCTTCGGTCAAGTATGGTTTGTCGATAAGCGAGGCCCAAAAGAGATCGCTGTTTAAAAAAAGCGATCAATTGTCTTGATGAACAGAAGCTGCTCAAGAGTAAATAGTTTATGACTCAGGTCACATGCAAATTTGCCAAGTGCAGTCAAATTTCAGCCACACGGCAGGTGATCAGCAAACAAAAACATAGGGACGGGCTACAGTCCGCTTGGGCGAACTGTTGGATACCCTATTCCTATTCCTATCCCTCATAAGTGGGCGTGACAAAAGTCTAAGTATGGTTGAATTGTTAAGAACGCTCTACATATTTTGTTATACTCGTATAACATTTAAAGGATTTTATAAAAAAAAAAACGCTCCCTAGCTCAAACTTGGGTGTTTCAATAAAATTGCTTTATTTAATTGTGGGCGTGTCAGTAGGCGGATTTAGAAAAAATTAACACATGAGAATAAAGGGCCCATAGAGAGTATATACGAGTATTATAAATTTCAGCTCCCTAGCTCAGACTTTGGATTTTCAAAAATTAATATACCCTTAGAATAGGGTATAAAAAAATTATTTTATTTATTTGTGGGCGTGTCTGTGGGCGGATTTCAAAAATTCGTAAACTTGATTATTTCGGGACCCTAGAGAGTATATGGTTAAAATTTCAGCTCTCTAGGTCCAGTTTAAAGGCCTAATTTTTGCCGACAGACGGACGGACGGACGGACATGGCTAGATCGACATTACTATCGATGCTGATCATAAATATAGTAACTTTTAGGGGTCTACGGGCAATATTAAGGTACGTTACAAACTATGCGTCAAAATTAATATACCCTTAGAATAGGGTATAAAAAGGTTTCCTATCTCACAATCTGACCTGATCGGTAGCAGATCTCCTGGACATTCGTGTCTATTTTCATCTAAGCACTGGTGGTAAGCAATTGCTGCACATTTTTGTATTTACCCATAAGCAAATACGCCTGCCCATCGTGACAAAAAGGTCACTTCGCAACGTGAAAGCACCGATCCCAAGTGCAGCGCAGTCAGATTCCTCATTGATTTTATAGGCAGAACCACCAACAAGCAAGAAACAAAATTTGCCTTATTGTAAGTACGCCCACTGGGTAAACAGCAATTCTACCTGTCAGTGATCGGCCACAAAAGTATGTATACATCAAAATAAATAACGTTTGTTATTACGTATATTAATATCCACTCAATGGCGATCAGTCAAACTGTGAAGCAGTGAAAATCAAGTGTCAAGTAAAACCATATAAAATAACTTATTTACGAGTACCTAAATGAATTACTAAATTACTACTTATAACCTAATCTAAAACCTTTAACTAAATGAAGTATAACATTTTAGATACATATAGATAAAATTAAAACCTTAAACATATTTTTGTTATGATCTAAATTGATCGAATATAAAAGTAACCAGTAATAGACCAATTTAAAGCATAACATTGAGCTAGTATTTCCCTACATGATTTTAAGAATATTTTATTTGTGGATTGTAATCCAATGAGGCTATGTGCACAGAAGCTTCGATGAAGTTTATAGTACGTGAATTGTGTTAGTGTTTAAGCTTCAAAGGGATATACAGGTTAAGCGAATGTTATAACATACAATCGTCGGAAAAAGTATTTTGACAAAAAAAAAAATTACACATTTTTCTATACATCTTTCTTTATTGTGATGGAAAAATTCTGAAAATAATTCATGATATTGATCTTATAATGAGCTTTCAAAAAAATACACATAAGTTTAATTCAATATAATAGTATTAAAATGAAAAATTATATTTCAAAAATGTATATGGAAAAAAGTATTTTGACAAAATATTATAGGGGAAGGTTGTATACCTTGGCCCGATTGTACCTTGGTCCGAATGCCAATATCCAGAAAAATACAAAGCACGCAAAAACCGGTTCTTCAGTGAAATGTAGCTCTACTGTGGATTTCTCTTCTCAGTTTCTTTTTAAAGGCACAGCTGCACGAGTCGTCAGAAAAATAAATAAACATTGTTTTCAGTGAAGAAATTAATTTTTGTGTCTCTTTTCCGAAGTTATGTAGTGCTTAGTTTTCTGTCTCTTTTCCGCTACTTTAATCGATTTCGGTAAGTGTATTAATAATCTTTTGGTAGGAACACAATGTCGTTCGTATGCGGTTTAAATACTACGTTAAAATCTAATTTGTTTGACTAAAGTGGTGTAAGTGTACCTTGGACCATTGGTTTGTCCTAATGAAAATTTTTAAATAGGTAATATTGAAGTGATAAATTAGTTTTTCTTTTATGTTGTTCCCTTAAAGTAAGTTTTTAAATAATATTGAAGTCCTTTGTTAAGTTTTTTTTAGTAAAAGAGTTTTTTTTATTTAATACTATTATTTGAAATAATTTTTTTTAATCAAGCACAAAAACTTTAAGATAATGTTTTGTTTTTTTGCTGTTTTTTTGAAATAAATAAAGAATGGTACTATTTTTACTTTTTATTGAAATAAATTAAAGTTTTCACCTTTAAACTATAGGAAAACTTTCAATAATATTTTCGGTCCAAGGTACAATACTCCGTGGACCAAGGTACAATTACGTCTTGTACCTTGGACCGTTTGAGGTTAGCATATAAAAGTAAAGTTTTCTAAGGAATGGTTAGCAATATCCTTTTGGTAGTTTCGCCATATCATAGAAAAGACTTCAGGTAGTAACAAAAAAAAAACTAATGAAAAAACGACACATAAAATATTGGCAAAAAACTGAAATCCGGACCGAGGTACACTACCTTCCCCTACATTAGAAAAAAAGGACTAATAACAAAAAATTATAATACGAGTAATAAAGGCATAACTTAATGGAAAATGAACCCTCTATTGGCACTGATGACTTTCTGCAATCGGCCTGGTATCGAGTTCACCAAATATTGAAGGGTTTGCGGAGAAATGTCATTCCAAAGGCCTTCAACGTCAGCGATTGTTTCCTCGCGCGTTCTTGTCAAACATGGACTTCTGTTTCTCTTTACATATGCCCACACATTCCCAATTATATTTAAATCGGGGCTTGAGGTGGCCATTTCAATGTATTTACTTCCACATCCCTTAGAAAATTGATAATCAGCTTGACTTTGTGACATGGAGCATTATCGTGTTGCAAAATAAATGACTGTCCAATTAATCTGTCACCCGAAGTAAACGCATGATTATTTAAAATATGCAAATATTGATCATAGTTCATCGTTCCCTCGATTGGTACCAAATCTCCGATGCCATTAAAGCAAACACATGCCCAAAACATTACTCTGCCACCACCATGGGGTACTCGTTCACATACAGGTGCCACTTTTTTTCGAAATGTCCTAGGAATTCTGCAGAAAATGTTCTTTTTTGATGCATGGTAGGGGAAGGTAGTGTACCTCGGTCCGGATTTCAGTTTTTTGCCAATATTTTATGTGTCGTTTTTTCTTTAGTTTTTCTTCTTTTTTTTTTACTACCTGAAGTCTTTTCTATGATTTGGATTAACTTTTATATGCTAACCTCAAACGGTCCAAGGTACAAGACGTGGTTGTACCTTGGTCGACGGAGTATTGTACCTTGAACTGAAATTATTATTAAAAGTTTTCCTATATTTTAAAGGTGAAAACTTTAATTTATTTCAATAAAAAGTGAAAATGGTACCACTCTTTATTTATTTAAAAAAAAAAACCGAAAAAAAACAAACCATTATCTTAAAGTATTTGTGCTTGATTAAAAAAAATTATTTCAAATAATAGTATTAAATACAAAAAAACTCTTTTACTAAAAAAAACTTAACAAAGGACTTTAATATTATTTAAAAACTTACTTTAAGGGAACAACATAAAAGAAAAACAAATTTATCACTTCAATATTACCTATTTAAAAATTTTCATTAGGACAAACCAATGGTCCAAGGTACACGCGCTATGATAGGTCCAAGGTACACTTACACCACTTTAGCCAAACAAATTAGATTTCAACGTAGTATTCAAACCATATACGAATGACAATGTGTTCCTACCAAAAGATTATAAAGACACTTACCGAAATCGATTGGAGTAGCGGAAAAGAGACAGAAAACTAAGCACTGCATAACTTGAGAAAAGAGATAAAAAAAATACTTTTTTCACTGAAAACTATGTTTATTTTTTTTCTGCCGTCTCGTTCAGCTGTGCCTTCAAAAAGAAACTGACGGCCTTATTGCGAAGATCAATCGACAATTGATAATTGACTATTTTCAATGTGTGCTATTGTGAACGAACGATTCATTTGGTATTTTTATCAATCGAATTTTTTTAATTGACTGCGATTGACAAAACCCTTTCGAATCGTTCGCTCACAATAGCACACATTGAAAATAGTCAATTATCAACTGTCCATTGATCTTCGCAATAAGGCTCTGAGAAGACAAATGAACAGAAGATCAACATTTCTCAGAAGGACCGATTTTTGCGTGCTTTGTATTTTTCCGGATATAGGCACTCGGACCAAGGTACACAACCTTCCCCTACTGAAAAGAGCTTTCATCAGTCCACAATACTTGCTCCCAAAATGATAAAGGTTTGTGTACAAATTTTTTGGCAAATTCCATGCGCGTAAGCTTATTTCTCTGTGAAATTTGCGGTATTGGTATGGCTACATAAGTGGCAAAACCTGCCTCTTTTAAACGATTTCTTAGCGTTCTTTCACTAATTTCAATATTATGCTGATAACTCAGTTCCATTGCTGCAGATTTTGGAGTTTTCAGCACATTGTCTTTAAATTTTCCCATGATTAAACTGTCCTCTCTTTAGGTTGCCTTGTGTGGTCTGACTGCAAGTTACTTGTGGATTTGTTTTTCTTTTGCTTATTTATTTGATAGTACACAGTTTGACGAGGCACTTTGTATAGTTTGCTTAAATTTTCCACTGAAATACCCGGATCATAGTTGATCACCATCTCATTTCTTATAGCCTGGCTTATTTCCGACGTTTTTACCATATTTACCAATTAAAAGTTAGTGAATGCCATTAAAATTAAAAAATTATATTAAAAAAAGACTTTAAATTTAACAGAGCCCAGCTTTTATCGCACACGAAATAAAAAAAAATGAAAAGAATATGAGGTCAAAATACTTTTTTCGAGATAGTTTTAGTTCAGTTCTTACATTGCAGCTGATAGTGAAATGAATGCGTAATGTAATAAAGAAAATATTTTGCGCTCTTACCGTAATAGTCAGCTATTTCGTTTCGCTCTTTAACAGAAACCCGTTAGTTCTCTCAGTCTATCAAAACAAGCGAGATAACATTGCACACAGTTTTGTCAAAATACTTTTTCCGACCATTGTACGTATGGCTATCAAATGCCTTCAAACGCTTCACAAAAGAAGTATCTAGAGAGGGCTCTGAAAGAGGGAATGAACCTCTCCGAGGCACAGGCAGGGGACACAATAGACCAAGTTAATTAATTCTCTTGCATTTTCTCGATATGGCACGTTAACAAAGACTTTTTTGTGTAGGAGAGGTGTAGGCAGCAAGATCCCCGACCAGTACGGCGAGCTAAGCCGAGCGTAGCCAGCGTGCAATTCTGGTACCAAACCTCGAGAATGTACCAACCCTATGCATACACATAGTCTGTCCAAGCTCACATTACAAAGTATTTATTAGTCGGTGTGTTTGGTTTCTTCGAAATAACTTGACCGGTTTTCGAGATACATATATTTTTGTAAATACCGTCATTCATCTTTTTTCGCAAAAACTGAGTAAGCTATTTTCTTACTATCTGGCTAATTATTTTGTGTTTGGAAATGTTTCATTCGAGCTAGTGTTGAGAAACATTTGTATGGTACCGTTATTTAAAATGATTGATTAAAAAAAACTTACTGCTAGATATGGGCCTACAAACCCCAAATACGAAGTTTGAAGTAAATCCTCATACTCGAAGTTTCAGCACGATTGCAATATGTATCTTTCTCTTTAGTATACCTATCTATACGAGGAAGTTAAAAAACATGTACTCATCTGCTGATTTGTGTTATACAGGTTAAACGAAAAATTACTAATTGTGTAGTAGAAAAAACACCACTCTATTTGCATTCGCATTTACCTAGTCAAGCCACCCCTTCTGCAAGTAAAAAGTTTGTTTATTCGACCCCTGCAATGCTTTTTTGAAGTTGAAAACTTCATGCAAGTGAACCGAAACAACAATAAACTTAAAATCCACAAAAAACAAAACGGCAAGAAAAGTTTTCACACACACAATGATGGTTGTTAAAGCCTCGTTAATCCCCAAATTTAAACCTCGACCATGTTTAGTAAGCACTCAGTGTGGTATGCTCATTTTGCTATTTGAAACCCAACAAGAGAGGCATGTGTGCATGTCCCCCTTCATGACAGTGAAGTAAAATACGTTCTAAAAGTCCTCCAAAGTTTAAAGTACATATTTTCATTTTGGGAGACATTAAGTTCGGGTGAGCCGGTTCGCTAAGGTTCTTGCACTTTTCAAAGAAAACAATAGACTTGTGGGAATTACTATGAAAGCAGAACAAATTTGTGGTCATCTCTTAAATGAACGATTCAAATTGCAACGTGAGAACTGTATATAACTGTTCCAGACTCACTGTCAATAAATACAATGGGTAACTGACCTGTCCTGCTACTGGAAGTGCAATTCATTGCAATTCCATGAGCATCATCAACTACATCCGAAGCCTCATTCCAAACTATATTAATCCATTAACAACTGATATTAAATTAAGCTCTCATTCAATATTATCCGCACTTTAATCAACTCCAGTATCGAATGCAAGGCAAACACATACCCGCAGCTAATACCAGCCACTTTGACATTATTCGGATCCTTCCGTCCTTTTTTCCATAGTTTTCAGTAGGATCGCAACATCTGCATAATAACATCGTTCGCGCGAAATCATATTAAACACCCACAATGGAATTGTGAGCCCGCGCGGTTGCAGTGTGCCAATACCAACCACTGCAAATAAAAAAAAACAACATCAACCTTATCTATCTTTCTGAATCCATGCGCCATTCATAAGGATAATTCTTATTCAATTTAAAGTTGGCACAGAAACTGAGAACGCTGAATTCCATCATATGCTGCAGTGCTTTTGAAAAACTAAGTTTGCAGGATAAGCAGCCTCCCGAGACGAGCGGTCTTAAACATAAAATATATATAAAAAGCACACACACACACACAAAGCACGCAAAAGATTTTAATAAATTTTCCGCGAACAAATTTCAGGTTTTTCTGTGTGTGTGTGCTCATTCCTTTGACCAACTCACAACAACAAAGAGGGCATCGCGGGCACTAAAGAGCAAAGCATAAAATACCGAGAAATGGATGAACAACAACCATTCATATCTGATGCGGCGGGCGATACATCCCTCCCTCGATGCTCTCGTGTTTGCCGAAGCTTCTGAATGCGCTGATTTCATTCCTTTTATCTACCTTGCCAGGACCTCTTTACATAACACTTGATGTATTTAATTAAAAAAAATTGTTCACCTATCTTTTCCGTCACAATAGTAAGTTTACGTAGACTGTAATGTGTGTGGTTGAACCGACAGACACATTTAAGCCATTGGACCATGTGGTGATGCAGATACATTTTATTTCCTGAAATCTAGAGTTGTTGTCATACAAGGATTTCTGTTGACTGAACAATTCATATTCATAACACTGCCTTCAATCATATTCACACCCCCTGCAGTCTGCGAATAGGTGAAAGCTTATGCAGCTATGTTTTGGCGGTTGGAAATTAAAATGAAATTTATTTGTTGCTTTTATCATGCTGCCACCAGACAGGCCACTAGGATGCAGGATGACTGTACCACTGCGATTAGGAAAGGTTTTCCACACAATATAAGGATTCTTGAAAGGAATGGATTTGACTGATTTTAGTTCTGCATTTCTGGAGGATATCCAACTTTAGAGAATCGCTTTCAGATTTGTATTCTTGGGTGACACACTCGTACTTAGATAAACATTGAATTGATTGCTATTCTCAGGTTTCATTCATT
This sequence comes from Portevinia maculata, assembly GCA_949715645.1. Lineage (NCBI taxonomy): Eukaryota > Metazoa > Arthropoda > Insecta > Diptera > Syrphidae > Portevinia > Portevinia maculata. The sequence goes on along the minus strand of OX454526.1, from coordinate 77,255,653 downwards.
GGATTAACAATTCTTTGGAGCTCTAGCAAATGGAAAACTTATTTTGTTTGGGTTTTCAAATAACGTGGATGTTCAGTATAACAAATGATGTAATGTTTGAAGACATTCATTAAATCGAGAGTGTTCGTTATACACATTTTTTACCACAGTAATTAAATGGCCGAAGTGGCTCAGTTGTAAGGGCGTTGGCCTACTGGCCGAGTGGTGAACATGTTAGCCATATCAACATGCCGACAACGAACAACTATTTTAACAAACTTTTCAATTTGTTTACGCTTTTTGCAGCCAAGTCTGTGAATAACCAAAAGTCACTGATTTCATCCAAGTGTGTGTGTACTTCGGTGACTTTTTTTCACAACCATATTTTTTTGGCGCGAAGTTTGTAACATACCTTAATATTGCCCGTAGCCCCTAAAAGTTGCTATATTTATGATCAGCATCGATAGTAATGTTGATCTAGCCATGTCCGTCCGGCCGTCTGTCGGCAAAAATCGGGCCTTTAAACTCGACCTAGAGAGCCGAAATTTTAATCATATATTCTCTAGCGGCCCGAAATAATCAAGTTTAAGAAATTTTGAAATCCGCCCACAGACACGCGCACAAACTCAAAAAAAAAAAAAAAAACAAATTTATCGAAAAAAATCGAATTTTTAGCTAAAAAGCCCACTTATGAGCGATAGGAATAAGAATAGGGTATCCAACAGTTCGCCCAAGCGGACTGTAGCCCCTCCTTATGTTTTTATACCCTATTCTAGGGGTATATTAATTTTGACGCATAGTTTGTAACATACCTTAATATTGCCCGTAGACCCCTAAAAGTTACTATATTTATGATCAGCATCGATAGTAATGTCGATCTAGCCATGTCCGTCCGTCCGTCCGTCCGTCCGTCCGTCCGTCCGTCCGTCCGTCCGTCCGTCGGCAAAAATTAGGCCTTTAAACTGGACCTAGAGAGCTGAAATTTTAACCATATACTCCCTAGGGTCCCGAAATAATCAAGTTTAAGAATTTTTGAAATCCGCCCACAGACACGCCCACAAACTCAAAAAAACAAAATTTTGGAAAAAATCGAATTTTGAGCTAGAGAGCTGAAATTTTTTATATATGATCTATGGCCCATAAAACTGATTGAGACATAAAATTTTCAAAATCCGCCCACTGACACGCCCACAATTAAATAAAACAAATTTTGGGAAAAATTGAATTTTGAGCTAGAAAGCTGAAATTTTTTATATATGATCTTTGGCCCATAAAAATGCTTGGGACATAAAATTTTCAAAATCCGCCCACTGACACGCCCACAATTAAATAAAATATTTTTTTTGAAAAACCAAAATTTGAGCTAGGGAGCTGAAATTTTTAATATATACTCTCTAGGGGCCCTTTATGCTCATGTGTAAATATTTTCAAAATCCGCCTACTGACACGCCCACAATTATTTATTTTTTATTTTTGAAAGTCCAAATTTTGAGCTAGGGAGCTGAAATTTATAGTATATACTCTCTAGGTGCCCTTTATGCTCATACTTAAATTTTTTTTAAATCCGCCTACTGACACGCCCACAATTAAATAAAACAATTTTATTGAAAAACCAAAGTTTGAGCTAGGGAGCGTTAGTTAGTTAGTTAGTTTTTTCGATAAAATCCTTTAAATTTTTGTCACGCCCACTTATGAGATATAGGAATAAGAATAGGGTATCCAACAGTTCGCCCAAGCGGACTGTAGCCCGCCCCTATGTTTTTTATTAATAATGTATGTAATGGATTTTTTAGTAATCTTTTTTAACCAACGACCATACCACGTCGAGTTAATCGGTTCTCGTCAGATCACCGTAATTAAAACGACGTTGGGCGCGGTTAGTACGTAGATGGGGGACCGTTTGAGAACAACCGTGTGTCGTTGGCCAGTCCCATCTACAGAGTTGGGGTAGATAATACATACGTGGTATCACAATGGACCTAAATTGGTCTAAGTGTGTCGGCTTCTGCCGATAGTCACCTTAACCTAACCTAACTCTATCATGTAATAGCTACGCATCTTGGTCGCCAAATAAACTAGGATCATAAGAAACGGAGAGAAGCCGGGGAAAAATAGAGCGTGGAGGAGTATTCCACATTCGTGTTGTACGGCTGAGGAAAGGTACGTCCGAATACAGGCTTGATGGTGAACTGATGAGCATTCCTTGCATGGCGGGTATTGCGGTTGAAATGTGCAAGGGGTCGAATGCAGCTGGCTATTTCGTTTGAGCACTTATGGACGAAACATAACGAAAGACAGGAGACATTACGAATTAGAGAGTCAATCGATCCGGCGACGTTTCGGTCACCCATGAGTTTTATCGCGCGTTTTTGAATCATGGCAAGTAGCTCCAAATAAGATATTGGTGCACCAGACCAGATATGGACGTTGAACTCGAGTTTCGGGCGGAAAAACGTCTTATAAATTGTAGACAGATCGAAAGGGGTGAAATATTTCTTGTATTACTTAGGGAAGCCCAATCCGTCATTCATCACACGTGATGATGATTCATGGGCGGAGTCCACGGAAGAATCCCTGGAAATCCTTACGAACACCCACTTCCCTGGATGTAGAGACTGTTGCAACGATGTGCAAACTCCTCACATAATGCAACCTACACCACGGGGTGATCATCGCAGAGGAAAACATCAAATAGGCTATACACAGCTTCTCTCCTTATAAGTCACCAGGGCTTGACGGGATTTTACCGATAATGCTCCAAAAGAACTTGGAGAAGGTTATACCGTGGTTATCGGTGATTTATCGAAGCTCACTTAGGCTCAATTACATACCTCAGACCGGGAGAAGAGTTCGAGTCGTCTTTATTCCAAAGGTCGGTAAGCTAGGCCACGTATCCCTGAAGGATTATCGACCCATCAGCCTTACATCCTTTGCCCCTAAGACTCTCGAACGCATCCTGGAAAGATTTATCGGAGACAATCTAGGAAATACATCACTCTCGAAGTCTCAACATGCCTACCTCAAAGACACTGCCCTACACGAAGTAGTGCAGATGATCGAGAGATCTATTCACTACAAACATTACACCCTCGCTACCTTCTGAGACACTAAAGGTGCCTTCAACAACGTCCTTACTGAATCTATTCAAGAATCTATCACAGCGGCAGGAGTAGAACGTTTTGTTACCAGATGGATCATATCTATGCTCAGAGCCAGAATAATTCAGGCCCAGTTGGGTAATACCATTATAGACAAGACCGTAGAAAGAGGAACGCCCCAAGGGGGGTTATTTCGCCTCTACTATGGCTCCTGGTGATTGACGAAATTCTGACTGATCTCAACAGAATTGGAATCAAAACAGTCGCGTACGCAGACGACGTGGTTATTCAGGTATCGGGGATGTTTCCCTTAGTAATTAGTGGGGTTGGGATCGAAATTCTGGCGAGGTCAAAATTCCTTTTTCAAAATTCTGCTTTCAAAATTCCGTTTTACAAAATTCTGCTTTCAAAATTCTGCTTTTCAGAATTCTTTTTTTCAAACTTCTGCTTCGGCACTTCATTAATTGCATCTTGCAGTACAATAAGGCTCAGGGAATCTGGATTCTGGTCATATAAACCGTACGGTCGTAGTAAGGTGCTTGACTTGCTACCCGGGAACCTCGCTGCGACTGCCACTGACTACACAACGCCCAAACACAACCTCAACAAAGCCGCTCAAGTCTATTTCCCATCGAGAACGGAATGGAAAAACGAAGCGTTCCCATCGAACCACCAGGTAGCCATCTATAACGACGGTTCAAAGACGGAACGCGGAGTCGGCGCGGGTATCGCGGGAATCATTCCGACTCCCGGACTCCTGTAGCGTATTCCAGGCGGAAATACTTGTCGCACAGTGAATAAAAAAACAGTTTTCGCCGGACGTACTAAGTTACTAGGATTAAGTCCAAAAACTGTTTGCACACTGTTTTCAAAATGGCGGTCGCCTTGCTAGCCTTTTATATTGTTATATTTGTTTGGACTTTCTTGCAACCAAGGTCCCTATTTTCGGATGGTTATGAATGTGCCATGGTTATGAATCGATGAAAAAACTCGGCTTTATTGCTGTCAAAGTTCGCCAAAACCTCGATTGAAAAACCCCCACGACGCTTTTTTTGATCCATTCTGAGTAATCGCAACACCCATCTTGCGTACAACTTTCTCATGCCCAAATTTTTAGTCAACACATATATAACAGCACTTTTTGAAATGCTTTCTGCTGGCTCGCGCACTTTCACTCGAATTTCATCCAACACAATTTTGTGAATATTCTCCTCCTTTAGTTGACCAATGCGATTTTCGTCTTGGAAGCTCAAACAGCCATTTTTAAACTTCGCCACTCATTATTTGACTGTTGTCAACGAAGGAGCAGACTTGCCCAGAGTAGAATCTAGCTCCGCTTTGATATTGATTGGACTGACCCTTAGAACATAACAATGTCCAATTGGTTTCCATATTTACAAATTTACTGACAGCCTTTACTCGTTGTGGCTGAACAATTACTAACGACGTTGCGTCATCAAACTTCAAGTCATTTTTTTTTTTCAAACAACAACAACCGCCATCTATATGTTTGTTCGGGTAGTTTTAGGACTACCATCGGAGCTAAACTGTCCGCCGCTCCCAATGTTCCGTAGTAGAGGCTTTTACGGCGATCGAAGAACTGACGGAATTGATTGGTCTCGAAGCTCGAGTCAAAACCCATAACATGCTATCAACAGTAAACAATCATTTGTCTACCGAATTTAATAAAAAACTTGCTGTTGATACCAGCAACTTTGAAGAAATTAGTGTGTTCAACTACCTCTTAGCATGAATTAATTCTACAGATGCATCTTAGTGTAAATTCGATGAAGGATTACCCTAGAAAACTAAACAAATTCTCTATAAAACACCGACCCGGCTAGTATTGCTTCATACCGCCTGTGTTGGACGATTAGCGGGAAAGGCGAGTTGATACAAGGCCCCACGAAATAATAACACTGTCGGATATTTGGTCCTGTGTGCTAAGAAGATGAATGATCGTGAAGGTACAACCGTAATATCTGTGACCTGTACCAAGATGTCGTCAAAAATGACAAGTATCTTTAATACTTTCAATCACATTTTGTGTGGTTTTTAAATGCCCCAAACTTAATTGAACCGCAATCCTTTTTTTTTTTTTTTTTTTTTTTAAAAAAAAAAGGAAATCCAAATCCCAGAGCACTCAGACTCGGTAACGGTCCATTGTACTACCAGGCAGAAATCCTCCTTTTGGTATAGAGGCATGTGAATGGGTGGCGTATGTTGTTGTTCCCCATGGGGATTGAACCTGCACCGCATGGGTAACAAGCCAACACACTAACCTCTACACCGTCGCCACCCTACTGCAATACTTACTCCTAGTTATCAATTTACCGGCATACAGTATTAAAAATTGCTTACATTTCGTCAACTTCAACACGATAACGCCATCGAGCGACTATCTAACTCGAGAACAAAAAGTCGTTAATGCCTAGCCGTCTGTCGAGCAGCCATTATTATCGACAAGTCCTCACCAAAAACTTTTATTCCCAAACTTGTAATCATAAATTTCATTTCAAGAATTCATTGCTTAACGTACACAAAAACTTTTTGAAGGAATGCGAAACGATAACTTCATAATTAAAATCGCCTCAAGGGAAACTAACATTTCAATGCCTTACCACAAGCTTCTTGCTCTATCGTCTTTGCGTCAATACCCCACTTCAACTACCCTGCGTAAAACCACTAACAAAAGAAAAACTGAATTTCTTTTGTTCCGCAACGGAATCTGCTGCCCCCACTATACCACTTTTGCCCCTTTTCCATTTATCTCTAATTATGGCGCTTACACGAAATGCCTACCTTTGACTGAAGAAGGCTCGTTATAGGCTCATAACTTACAGGTAAGTAAAACATACCACGATTGAGGCATTCACTATGTGTATAGTGCTGCCGCCTTGCCAAAGAAAATGTACAACGAAACTTAAACAAAGGGCGATGTATTTCTGGGCTTTCTTCGAAGAACACAATGTGGAAGTGTACACGCCTTAAAAGGGAAATAATAGATTGTAACCCCCTGCTTTCTGGCCCGAAAATATAAGAGTCATTCATTGGAAATGGAGGATATCCTCCGAAGGACGAACCGAGGTCATAAAGAATGGGGGAGAAATCCAATCTATGCTTGGCCTATTAAAGTCTCAATATCAGAGGATAACTCTTTAACCCGGTTTGTTGGGTTTTGTTGTTAGGGGTGCAGTATCATGTCTATGTATCTTAGCATGCCTGGGCCGGCTTCATGTGACACGAACGTACATATTTGCAATAATCCCTTTCAATAGTATTGAATTGATTCGGTCGGATGAGGGGTGGTTAAATCTGCTGTGGATACTTTGCCTTCACTTGGCTGATAGATACGTCGGTGCATATACAGATACACTCACACTCGTCACTACTGAAAGAGAAATGCTATTATTTGAGTACTTATTGATGTTGATTCAATTGGGGTATCATTCTTCTTCGATGTGGCTTTGGTGTAGCGATTTATTCAAATGAGATTACCCAGGATGAGTATAGGTAGGTACTTGAAATGGAAAATGAACCGCTACCACATGCGATACGTTCTGTCTTCAAGGTAGGCAGAGAGAGGCGTGAACAATAGTTACATCCGATTAGGAGTGGTCACGCAGACGGATATGCAGGTACAAGTAACAAGACGAGTAAAATACATTGTTTTTGTTGGTAATTAAGATGGTTCTATGAATTGTATGCCTTAAGGACTCGTTCTCAGGTGAATCCATTGATTAAATATTAAGATTGAAAAGAGAAGCATCTAAATATTGACAAGATGAACGCAAACATTGTAATATCCCAGAAGGCTGCTATAATTAAGAGTTGAACTCCTTCGAACAATAAGTCTTATGCTAAAGAAACGGCTAGACACACAGAGCTTATCAAATATTAAAATATCGTTGGACTTGGGAGCGACTTCAACCGAGTAAACTATGAACGGAAATAAATTTAATGTTTGTACACCAATAACATCTTTTAATTTAAGGTATAATTGTTCAGTGGATTGGATAAGGCTCTAAATTTACTTCTTTCTTAAAATGAAAATTTCCTCTTTTAAGAAAAATAATAAAGACAATTAGAGTGTCTGCGAAAAAGGATGAGGACATACATTTCAGTCTTTATAACTGTTGCAAATTTTATACCCGGAAACTTTTTCTACCTGTGAACAGGTTCATATATTCCCAACAGTAAGTCATAAAATTAAAGGGTAAATAAGAAACGACCGTTGGAATTTCCAAGATCAAACAATGAACTACTTGAATAAACGTATGAAAAGATGCGCCACTAGGATGAGGCCATTGCGAATATTTCGTTGCAGGAGTTCATATAAGCGATTTTTTTTCCAAGTTTTTTAAGGAATATTTAAAAAAGAGTTGAAAAGAACTGTTTTTATTTAGTTAAACAAAATGGGTTCCGGAAAGACTTTGACAGCGACAGAAAGAGGAAAAAAGATGCTTTCAAGGAGTTAGGACTCCCAGGCCGAGAAATTGCAAGGAGGCCTAATGGAAGTAAGACTGTTGTTAACAGTTTTCTTGCTGATCCACAACACTATGGGAAAAATCAAAAAGGACGCACGGCAGAAGCAACAACTTTGCGAGAAAAGCGGGTTATTCTACGGCTTGCCTCAAATTCTACTCTACCAGTGACTAAAATAAGGGCCAACAGCGGAGTATCAGTGGTACTCCACAGGGAAGCAAACTTAAACAGAAACCTGTTGTGAGGCAAGTTCACAAGGAGCATCGAATGAATTTTGCAAGAGAACATGTCGCTTGGAGCAGTGAATGGAAACGCGTTGTCTTTTCGGATGAAAGAAAAGGTTTAACCTTGACGGCCACGATGGTTACAACTTTTATTTCCATGATCTAAGAGAGGATTAGGTTATTTTGGCAAGACATAACAGTCGTACATCAGGTGTAATGGTGTGGGGAGCTATTATGCTATGGCACAATCGAGTTGGAATTTTTGTCCACAACCCTGAACGGAAACAACTACAAATGTTTGCTGGAACGGTCTATTCCAAAAGTGAAAAATATTTTCGGACCACCTTCTTGGATGGCGCAGGGACATAAGTCCCGAAGACATAAGTCCCGAATTAATTTTTCGGGACTTTTGTCCCATTTAAGTGGGTTATAAGTCCCGAAATCAATTCGGGCCTTATGACCCACTTTATTGGGACATAAGTCCTTACGCAATAAGACCAATTTGGGGTTATTTCTCTTTCCATTGGTGCTGTTTTCAACAATTTGCCCTTGCACCTACTCCTACCTAAATCAATTCGGGACTTATTACCCACTTAAGTGGGACATAAGTCCCGAAAAATGATTTCGGGACTTATGTCCCTGCGCCGTCTTGGATATTCCAACAAGACAATGCCCCTATACACACTTCCAGGGTTGTTAGAAGTTGGATTCAATCAGAAGGCGTGGAACTTTTGCCATAACTGCCCTATTCACCGAACTTTTACATAATCGAAAATGTTTGGGCATGGCTATCTCGTAAATAGTATAAACGGCAGACAATTTGAAGACAAGGACACTTTAATCGAAGCTATTCGTAATACCTGGGCCCAAATTTCTTTTAATTATTTAAAAAACTGTATGATTCTTTTCCAAACTGTCTTATAGAGGTCATATCGAAGAATGGCGGGCATAATCATTATTAATGTAGAATAACATAATAAATAAATGTTTTAAAACCATAAGATGTAAACATTTTTCAAATATCTACCTGTTCACAGGTAGTAGTTTCTGGGTATACAATTTCCAACAGGTTTAAAGACTGAAAATCGATTGCAAAGTGTATGGCATCATCCTTGTGATCGCCAGTGTATATACAAAGGAAAATGCAAGATAAATATGAGGCAGTAACCGCATAAACCTTCTTCAACCATTTTCTTGTGCGAAGTGGAATGGACCTACAAATTAACGCCGAATCCGAACGGCAAATTTGAGAAGCTTCTCGTGACAGTTTATTCTCTTGGATGTTTGTCCGACGTTCGCAAGAGGTGGGGTAGTGGACATTTTTTTAGATGTTACTTGGCTCCGGCGTAATTTGAACCTTAGTGGTAAACAAATGAAAAGTTAGAAGTGATAAGTTAAACTAAAGCGGAATTTAAAGCTTGGTCAAAATGCCCTTCTGGTTGGTTGGTTGGTTTTAGTGGCTGTATTTCCCGTCACCTGACGAGGGAAAACACAAATAGCGCATTGAGCGCCGTTTTGGTAACACAACTAACGGAACCTAAAATTAAAGGGGGAAAAGGATGTTGAGGAATTTGACGATGTTATTGAAGTGGATGCTATGAATGGCCGATAGCTCATTGTAAAAGGGATGACCTAGTGCGCTGCGTCTGGTTTTGGCTAGAGCCGGACACTCACAGAGAAGATGGAACACTGTTTCACTCTTTTCTGTGTCAGAGCAGCTACGGCAGTGGGTGTTATGGGGGATGCCAAGCTTGGCTGCGTGAGTGCTTAATGGCCAATGGCCCGTACTGATTGCCGTTAGTCTGGCGACATCTACACGCGTTCTGGCTAAGAGGTTGTTTGTTCTGGCATCATCGTAGGTTGGCCAGATCTTTCTTGAAATGACACAGTTCGTACGATTCGTCCATCTAGTCTCAGCCCATCTAATAATGGAGAAATGAAAGCTCGTCGTGAATTAAAAAAAAAACAGCCCTTCCCTTACATGGTTTCCCTTCGGAGAGTAATTTTTCCCGCAACGCAATTCCAGTCGGAGACTGTAACGTTTATAAATGTTCTCCGCCGAATAGGTGTCGGAGACTTTCGGAGAGAAACTGACTTACGACTGCCAAAAAATTACGCAAAAATTGCATATCATCGGAGAAATGTTCCAAATACTTGTAGCATGAAGTGAAACTCTCCGACTCGTAGAAATTGGAGAATTTTTCTTTTGGAATGGATACCATGATAGGAGCGAAAGGGCTCGCAAAGAGAAAGTGCACTCAAACTCAAGCAAAGTGTAGAATATTACAGCGGATAATTACCGATGACTGTGGATTAAGAAGTCCTTAAGAAAAAAAATGTTAGACGTCTATTTACAAAGAAGTATTTTATTCAAGTGAAAGATAAAGAACAATACTCGTATATAGTATGCCAAGATAGCGTGAATTAGGTGAATAAGTAATAGATATATTTAAAGTATAGATGGCAGTATTATTTGTAAGTGTTGCCATAGTACAATAAGATCAATTCTTTATATTTAATACAAATTGTACAAGTGTTTTTTTTTTTTTAATACGCCATGGGAATGGCAGAAAACTTACCTATATAAATGAATTGTTTAAAACGGCTTTATCTATATAGTTTGCGAATGATTTCTTCAATAAAGCATTGTTTTTCCATAGTAGGCGTGTAATTGGGTGGATTTTAAAAATTCTTACACTTGACTATTTCGCGCCAGAGTATATGTTTCAATTTGAGCTTTCTAGCTGCAGTTTTAAGGCCTAACGGACAAACATTCCTAGATCGACATTACCATCGATGCTGATCAAGAATATAGTAACTTTTAGGTTTCTACTGGCAACTTTAAGGTATGTTAGAAACTATGATTCAGATTTAATATACCCTTAGAGGGTAAAAAAGGAGGTTCAAGTTCATATTATCCTTAACGGCGGGATTACGGTCAGAATTAAAGGTATCGTAACTCCCCACGTTATTTTCCGCCTATGGGATTCGCCGGTTCAACCTCAATAAATATCGGAAAGCTTCCTTTTCGGTACTCTTCTCTACTGAGGCTAATCAAATGCTGGTGTTATTACGTATGATCCCGGCCCGGCCGGATTTTTGTGTGATCGCCCTTTTACGACACCGTTGATCTCCAGTCGTGTTAACTTACGAATTTCAATGCACACTTGCGGGACAGTTGTAACATAGAATTAAACTTGAACTTAAAAAAAACTTTTATTTTGTTTTTCTTTGAGTCCTGCACTTTAGCAAACGATTTATATTTCTGAAAAATGGAAAGTAAAGTTAAAAACCAGCCATTAGAGTTCAGGGGATTGTATTATGTTATTCTTATGTCTGAGATTTCCGAGAGATGATTTACAAAATACGGTTTGCCTCTCCTGCGTGATATCTAGCTTACGTCAGTGCCGGACATGCTTAAAGAAAATAAAATATAATGAGCCTTACTGCGAAGATCGATCGACAATTGATAATTGACTATTTTCAATGTGTGCTATTGTGAACGAACGATTCATTTAGTATTTTTGTCAATCGCATTTTTTAATTGACTGTGATTGATAAAATCCTTAGGAATCGTTCGTTCACAATAGCACACATTGAAAATAGTCAATTATCAACTGTCGATTGATCTTCGCAATAAGGCTCAATTTTACTCTCGTTTGCGTTTCGAGTAGGAAAGCATAGTAACTTTTTTTCTTAAAAAGAAAACTTCTGGCTCGCCAAGAGACTTCGACCTATAAGATCTTTTGTACCGTATAGGCCCAGAAAATATTTAAGGCAGTAGAATTTCTACTTTGCGCGTAGAGCAGAAAAATTTAGTAGCAGAGGGCTTCTTTTTATCTTGGGAACTCAGTCGTTCCCTGGAGAAGATCTTCTTTCTAGTTCCATTGATTGCTGGACATTCACATAATATATGATCAGTTGTTTCGTCTTCTTCAAAACATACCCGCCACCCTGGAGAGTCGAACATTTTCATTTTGTTTACGTTGTATCGTAAACCGTTGTGACCTGTATAACCTTATAAGTTTTTGATATCATGGCTACTTAGATTTAGACTTCTTTTGGTAGTGTTTTTGAATGGCTAAATGGCTCTTTTGGCCTGGCTAAGACCTAGGATATTCTCCCGGTAAAAGATACATTTCATATATTCCCAGCTTTATATTGGTCCGGTTGCTGCCGATCTAGGAGTGCAGCGCAAGGGTTCGTGACCTGTGGATGCTATTTCTGAACCCTTCCTGGCCAATTTGTCGGCCTTTTCATTGCCATCAAATCGCTCATGGCCGGAATCCACCATAGTTTGCACTGTTTAAATAATGCGTGACTGATTTGGAGTCAATGGTGTGCGAGTTAAGGGCATTTATAGCTGCTTGACTATCCTTGAATATATGGATGTTTGCGCCATTAGTACCAGATGTGTAAATGTGGCTGGCGCATTCTTGAATGGTGTGGAGCTCTGCTTGAAATACGCTGGGACTTTTTCCCATAGGTATTGCCATGTTGAAATGCTCCCACACCCGTTTCCATTTTAGAACCATCCGTATACCACTTAATGCCATTTTGGCTATATGGTGGGTTATTTCTAACCCATGGTTCTCTATTTCGGATCTCTGTTAAGAGTCATTTATTAAAGCCTAAGGTATTTAGAAGGCGGTCTGTGACCGCGCAGTTCACGTCAAGTTCCGGAAGTTCGGTTCCGGCGATGGGAGCCGTTACCATACTATAGACGCATATGTTATAATGGGCCTGATCATCATTGTATAGATCCAGGTTCTGCCATACATTCGTCGGCAGGCCCACAAAGCTCTGGCAGCTTTTGTAATTTTGTTGTTAATGTGGCTTTCTGTCCAAGGCATTACATTTCTTCTGAATACTCAACGATCGTGTCGGTAATTGAAATTTCACCTAGGTTTGAATTTCTTCTTTTGGTAAAAGGAACTATGATGGTCTCGCTGGAATTTATGGGAAGATTTTCTCTGTTACACCAATCGGCTATCTTAAGGTCGTTTTGCATACTATTATTGTAATATATTGTGACTTTTGTTGAATTGAATTAACATCGAAAAGTAGGCAATACTTTTAACAATAACAACTGAAAACGGTTGTGTCATATGATATGAAAAATGTATTCAGTTGTTTCAAAGTTGATTTGTAAGAGATACATCTCAAATGATTTATAATTGTTAAAAGTGTTGCCTACTTTTAGATGTTAATTCAGTTTTAGTTACACCCCATATTTCGCTTACCGTAGTAGTGGGGTATCTTTGCCCCTAATAATTATGGCTATGCCATCTTCGCATCCAATTGTATTGAAGCCTAAGTTGCTCAATCTATGGAGCAGGTCGTCAATGACCCACGAGACCACAGGAGGGGTAATAGCACTCCCCTCTAACGGCAGCCCCTTACGGCTGATACTGATACTGAAGTCTATCCTGATGAAGCAGTTATGTCTGGTCTATATTTCTGTGATGCAAAGCATTTGATATGGAAACATATCCAGTGTTGGCAATAGCACCCTCTATGACAAAAAATGAAAATCTCTGCACCGCTAGGCGATTTTCATCCTGATGTTGGTTTTAGTTGACTTACCTTTCTGATATGCAAATTGACATGGGTATAGGGGTATGGTGTTTGCAAAGCATTCTGTGATGTGAACGTCGATAATCATTTCCATTGTTTTCAGAAAAATCGATGTCAATCTTATGGGACGATCAGATTTAGGTACTTCACTCGTCTTGTTGCCTGGTTTGGGGATGAATTCATTTAGTTCCCTCCAAGTGCTTGGTACCTATATGTGAACCTAAATAAGACAATCATGGTAGGTATCAAGTAATCCATACCTTTATACACAAGAACAGGAAAGTTACCATCTGTACCCGGTGCCTGGTTTAAATGAGTTTTTGACTCAATTGTTTCCCGGATAAACTGTTAATTCTGCTGAGTTTTCTTGGAGTTGAATCTTTTATATTATATTATTTACATTTATATTTTATACGATCTGGTTTTACTTAAAACTTCAAGCAGTTTGATTGCGCCTTTTTGAGGCGTGCCACTGCAAAAAGTTTACCAAGCTTCTCGCAGTTTTCACGCCAGAAGGGCCTGTTAGACCTTCGTAACTCCTGGTTGTATATGGCCAACAGGGATTTGTATTGTTCCCATGCGCCGAGCTTTCTCACTCTCTTCCGGATTGTCTTTAGGTTATCGTTCCACTAGGGTTTGCATCTTTTGACCACAGTGCGCTATACCTTGCAACTACTTTTAAAGGAGAAGAGAACAGCGTCGTTGAGCTGATACGTCTGCATCACTTGTTGTTAGTGGTGTTGCTGATAGCACTGGTAGCCTTTACGGCTGCGCTGTTGCATATTGTGTTAGTTTCCGAAATATAGTTACTAAGATGAGACAAGTTCTCTTCAAGTTTACTCGTTTCGGAGTCGATAAATAATGACTCCGCCCAAGTGCCAGATGTTATATAGGCGTCGACAGGGTGTTCTTAAACATCCCTAGTTAATGGTGCATTTTAAGAAACATGATTCTCATTTCCTTTGTTTTTATACCCTATTCTAAGAGTACCTATATTTTGACGCATAGTTTGTAACATACCTTAATATTGCTCGTAGACCCCTAAAAGTTACAATATTTATTATCAGCCTTTATAGTAATGTCGATCTAGACATGTCCGTCTGTCGGCAAAAATTAGGCCATTAAACTGGACCTAGAGAGGACATGAAACTTTAACCATATACTCTCTAGGGTCCCGAAATAATCCAGTTTAAGAATTTTTGAGCTAGAAAGCTGAAATGTTTTATATATGATCTTTGACTCCTAAAACTGCTCGGGAGATAAAATTTTTAAAATCTGCCCACTGAGTGTCCCACAATTAAATAAAACAATTTTATTGAAAAGTCAAAGTTTGAGCTAGGGAGCTGAAATTTATAATACAAGGTGGCGCAAAAGTTGTCATCTGTTTACTTCACAAATGTCAAAGTAAAATTGACATTTGCCGCCATTTGCAAAAATTATAGCATCTTCCGATAGGGTTTTCAGCCCTTGGGTGGCCTTAGGCAATTCTGTGTGCCAATGTTATAAATGATCCACGACGTTTGACATCTATTCTATGTAGTTTTCAGTCGGAGTGGTGAACGCCACTGGGTGATGACTTTTGCGCCACCTTGTATATAATTTCTAGGGGCCCTTTATGCTCATGTGTAAATATTTTCAAAATCCGCCCACGGACACGCTCACAATTGCTTGTTTGTTTATTTATTTACTATTGTGTTAACACGTAGATACAAAATCCATTAATTGTTACACAATATAAAAGGTTAATTTCGAAAGTACATAATTTCAAATTAAAACAAGGATTTAGAACAAAATTAAAACTACATACTTATAAAAAAGATGAACAAAAAAGGAAAGAAAAAAAAGGAATGAAATGAAATGAAAACAAAAACCCTAAAACAAGTTTGGAATTATGTGCAAAAATATTCTTTTAACTTTCTCTGGAAGTCGCTGAAGCCTGATGATCTCCTAATGTTAACCGGAAGCGTATTCCACAGTCGAACGGCGTACACAAAAAATTGTTTTTTTCGTTGTATTATATTTATAGGTCGGCAAAATTAGAATTCTGCTTCTAGCTGAAGAAGCAAATTGTAATCTTTGGAACAGATAATCTGGTGCCAGGCTGTCTTTCAGATTAAACAGGAAAGTCAATGTTCTGTGATCCATATAACGTTGCAAATCCATTCCCAGAAATTCCCTGAAAATGTGTTCTCTTCTACTTAAATTGTAGACGAATCGCACTGAACTATTTAAGGCGACCTTAAACTTATGGAAACTGTGGCTGTCTCAATCACAGAAAACTGGATGGGCGTAAAAAAGTATAGGTAACAGAAGTGACTTAACTAACATGGCTTTAATATTGAGGGGCAGACACTTTCCCGCTTGATAAAAAGCTCGCAGCGAGCCGTCAATTTTACCAACTGTTTTTGTGATGTGGTCCTCCCACGTAAGAGTTTGATTAAATGTTACTCCCAGATTTTTGACGCTGGAGACGTAAATTAAGGGTGAGCCATCAATTATAATTTGGGGTATGGTTAGGGTATCCATACGTGATCGGGCTATAACGATTGCCTGACTTTTGCCGGAATTAATTAAATAAAACAATTTTATTGAAAAACCAAAGTGGAGCGTTTTTTTAAAAAGCTTCGTTTTTTTCGATTAAATCCTTTAAGGGCCAGTTTCAAATGTATCGGATAAAGTTTCGGATAGTTAGCCGACACATAACCATATCCACCAGATAAAAGTTGCTGATAATTTTTTTCTGTTTCATCGTCAAAGTGTCTGATAAACTAACTGGTGGAAAAAAATTATCAGCCAGTTAGTTTGTTTTGAAACACATGTAATTTGTTTTGCTTTGTTTGTTTCGTGTTTTCTAGAAGCTTAAGCCGATTAAACTCATAAAATTGTATTGTTGCGTTTTAAATGAATACAGCTAGCGAAAATTCAAACTTAAGTCTCTTCAATTGTTTTCGGTTTCATTTTTAACAATGCAGTTTGAAAGACTTGATGTTAGTGGTACTAAGATCATTAGGATCATTGTAGAAGGACACTCCCAGATGAAGTTTTGCGTCTTTATGAGAGAACAGGACATGTGCAGAGAAGGTGGCGAATAGTCTCCTCCCTTTCTTCGTCAAAACAGCTTCTGCTGAAATCATTTGTGTACGCCAAGCCCTTTTGCATGCTTGCATATAAGACAGTATTAATGTTCCACCTGTGTAAAGAGATTGAGCGTTTTGGTCAAACTGGGTTTATCGCTTAGCAAGGTACCATTTAATCTACCTAAGGTTCATCAGCCTTGAAATTCCAAGGAATGTCTATTTGCCCCGGCACACAACACAGGTTATTGTGGAAATGTTTCACCATCAAAGCGAGAGGTGATCGGTAGTATAGGGCTCGCGATAAGCTTAGCTAAGTCCAACGAACAGCGTGAATTTGCAGGTGTGCAACACTCCGTACTACTTCTTCTGCTATAATGGACATTCTGTTTCACCTGACATCCTCCTTAGCAGCATAAACTACACCACCCCTCAGCTTCGTTTTGACATAAACTTCTCTGTCGCCATCCCTCCTACATCATTCTTGGAGGAAGGTCCCCTTCAAATTTATACAAAGAAAAACTTTAGAAAAGGAGTTGGAACACAAGGACACTATGTATGAGTTAGAAAAAAAACATCTTCTTCTTAAAATTAAATTGTTGAAAAAAGGTTTAGGAGAAAAGTGAATAAAATGTTTCTTTCAAAGTCGCGCTTTACTCTATTCATTCATTCAAGTTATGGTTAAATAAGAACAAAGATAAGGATATTTTGGCAATTTTATTTATTTAAAAAGGCACAAACAAATTTAATTATAGCAGAGACAAAAAATAGTTAATAACAGAATTTCTTACAATTCTCGACTACTATCTCTTAGTAAACTATTACTAACATCATAAGTTTCATCAGTATCATCTGGCATACTATTTTCAAAAGTTTCTTCACCCATGTCTAAGGCTATATTGTGGAGCACTGCACATGCAACAATAATTGCTTGTACAAGGTGGCGCAAAAATAACCTTCCGATATTTTTTGGCTGTAATTTAAATTATTGCTCAAATAAATAGTCACCAATATTCCGCGTTCTGGAGCAGTGTAGCGTAACATTGTTTATTAACGTGTATTTCGCATGTGTTTACTAAACAAATGTCAAAACAGAACTGACATTAGGGGCCAATCGCAAAATTTATAGCATTTTTCTGATAGGACGATTACTTTTGCGCCACCTGATACTTTCGAATGGTGCAAAGTAATTTTCTTTGACAAAACTGGAAATCTACTCTTCCATACGCCATATGATCTTTCTACTACATTTCTCGTTCTGATATGTGACTCGTTGTACAAGTGCTCACCAGGTATCCGTGGATTGTGAAGGGGAGTTAGCAAACAATTTGTGTTCTCATATCCTTTATCTCCGAGAATCAAGTTATTTCCAAATTCTCTATCAATAATTCTTTGCTTAATACCCGAGTTATTAAAATAGTTTGATCATGGCATGATCCAGGCCATCTAACAACTATGTCCATGATTCTTAATTTTGAGTCCACTACTGTTTGAACATTCATTGAGAAATTGCCTTTCCGGTCTCTGTACAATTCGTCAGTTTCTCCTCCTGCCAACAAGTGAGAATAATTATCATTTCTGGTACCTGATATTCATGAAGGTACTTACCTGGTGATTTAATGTTAATGTGAGTACAATCAATGACTCCAACAACCCTGGGAAATCTTGCAATTTCATAAAAACTTTGCTTCTGAGACCTTGTGTATGATCCTGCAAGCGGAGGCCTTGCTTACTCCAGCGAATTGGCCACATACATTTAAAAATGTCCCAGTTGCAAAATATCGGAGAGTTGTAAGTAATCGTTGCATTGGTGGAACTGCAAAACTACTGAAAATCCAATAGACAATGGTAAATAAGTTAATGTCATATTTGGTATTCTACTTACTAGTCAATTTAAGTTTTTATATCACTTTCTATTAATGTAAGGATATTTCCACTTTTGTTTTTTATTTTCAATCAAATGAGTACATCTACTGTTCTCGCTAGATTACTTTTACTTAATACAAAAATATACTTAAAAACGACCGCCAAAGCCTAACAACAGAATTAATTTATTCCTAAATGAATCCCTACTAAGATTAAAATCAAATATACTAGAATATTTATTGGATTCTCTAAGACGTCTAGAAATTGGTTCATTGTATCCATAATTAACTCTATGATAAGGTACATAAAATAAAAGACGATTTCTAAGAGTTCTCGAAGGAGCATAAAATCCAATTAATGATAATAGGAAAGGGCAATCGATATGACCATTTATCAAATCACGAATAAACATAATTGAAAAATATTGCCTTCGTTTAAAAAGAGGTAAGATACTCGTACCAAATAATTTGCACCTAGTCTCGTAAGATGGCATTTCAATATTCCATCGCAGTCTACGAACAGCTACTCTAGTAAGACGTTTTTGGATCTTCTCTATTCTAACAGAGTGTACTTCATAAAACGGATTCCAAACTATACTGCAGTACTCAAGGTGAGACCGGACAAATGCAAAAAATAAACATTTGAGAGTATGTGGATCATCAAAGTCTTTAGAATTCCTCAATATGAAACCTAACATCTGATTACCTTTGGCAACCAAAGACTCAATGGTTTTACAAAAGCTAAGTTTTATGTCAAAAATTACTCCAAGATCTTTTTTGGACGAAATAATGGACACTGAGGTATTATCGATTCCGTACGTAAAGTGAATTGGAGAGTGGTTACGGTAAAAAGAAAGGCTTTGACATTTAGAGACATTGAGATGAAGATCATTATTTTGACACCATATGGAAAGTCGTTCAAGATCCTCTTGTAAAAGAATACAATCGTGAACTGAACGTATAGGTCGGAACACTTTCAAATCGTCGACAAACATTAGACACTGGGAACTCAAAAACACGTCAGGAATGTCATTAATACTCGTAAATAAAAGGAAGAGCAAAGGGCCTAAATGACTACCTTGAGGTACTCCAGAGGTAACATAAACTGGTGACGAGAACGTGTCATTTATGCGAACATACTGGATACGATCCGTTAAGTAGGAATGAATCTACTTTAGGAAATTGGAGTGAAGTCCTAAGCCAGTTAGTTTGGAAATTAACATATTGTGGTTAACGCGATCAAACGCTTTAGCAAAGTCCGTATATATTACATCACATTGCAAGCCGTTCTCAAGGTATTTCAAGGCAGAATTACAAAAAATTGAGAGATTTGTGGTAGTAGATCTGCCTGCGACGAATCCATGTTGAAACGGAGAGATAAATCTCTTTAAGAGAGGTGTAAGTTTGTCACAAACCAGTTTTTCAAACAACTTAGGAATAGTAGAAATCTTACAGATCGGACGATAGTTAGTAATATCATGTCTCGACCCAGATTTATATATGGGCGTTAAAAATGAGCTCTTCCAATTTTTCAAAAAATGTCCAGACCGGAGAGACAAATTAAAAACTAAACAAAGAGGCACAGAAAACGCGAAGGAGCACTTTTGAAGTAAAATTGGCGGGATGCCATCCATACCAGGATTTTTATCTAAATTTAATAAAGAAAGAGCAGTTTGAACTTCAGGGATTGTACACTCTAACTTGCCGATATTAAAGAAATCACAGGACATTGAGCTATTACTAGGGACTATAGGTGTGGTAGTACCAGAAGAATATACAGACTGAAAGTGGTTAGCGAACATATTACAGATGGTTGAAAGATCAGATGAAGATAAGTTATTTAGACGCATACAGTTAGGAATGCCATTAGATTGCTTTTTGCTATTAATAAAGCTCCAAAAGCGTTTACTATTTATCTTTAAATTAGATTCAACAGAAAGAACATACTGTCTATAAAGAAACTTATTTAAGACATCGAATTATTTTTGGAGCGTCCGATAAACTTTCAAAAGTTCCGCGTCGTTATTGCTATTACGGAATCGCTTATAGGCCTTATTTTTCCTATTATTTAAATTTATGATTCTATCATTAAACCAAATGGGTTTATTACCCTTGGTAGACTTTACTTTAGGTGTAAACAAATCAATTGCCATTTTTACAGTGTTCATAAATAAATTAAAAGAATTATCTAAATTACAATTATTAAAGATTTCTAATCAATTCATGCTATCTAAATAGTTTGAAATGTTGCTGAAATTGGCTTTAGCATAGTTATATTTAAAAAAAAGTGTCACCGGAACCTGGTTTAAAAAATTCATAAAACTCAAACTGCATGGATAATGCTACATGAAAAACAGAATTACGAAAGAGTGGGACCATGGAGTTGTTGATACTAATGTCGAGTTCGGAATCAACAAATACCAAATCTAGGATATTATTAAATTCATTAGCAAAGTTATTTATCTGACGAAGGTCAAGCTGGGCAAGAGTATCAACGACTTCACGCTCATAATCTAGGTTAACATTGAATGGAAGAAGTCTAGAATCATCGCAGTCAAATGACCAAATTAGGTTGGGTAAATTAAAGTCCCCAAGAAGGATAACGTGCTGATGATCTTTTAAGTTATTTAAGATAAAGGAACAATTATCTATATGTGCTTTATATAATAGGTAAGGACTCCTTGGTGGTATATAACTTACAGATGTTTTGGTAAACCGAAGTCGAATTCTGAAATCTTCATCGTCGAGTGCTTCAAAATAGTTTGGCCTTGGGCGAAACACTCTGTTCCTACGGGGCCGTGTAATATTCTTCAAATTCCTCTTCTAAAAATTCAAACAAATCCATGTAAGGGCACTTGTGACTGCTGTCTACGGTCGTCAACGAAGGAATGCTCTGAAACTATATTTTGTCCAGTCACTTCAAATAAATATTTTGTTTATCTTCCGGATAAATAGTTTAACAGCCACTTGAACCGGCCGATAGGCTATCCGAGACTATACCGGTCGGATATCACTATCCGAAACCTTTGAAACCAAAAGTTCATGTTTAGCTGACAGATAAGTTCCGGATAGACTCTCCGAGACTTTATCAGCTGGTCTTGAAACTGGCCCTAAATGTTGTATAACAAAATATATAGAGCGTTCTTAACAATTCAACCATATTTAGACTTTTGTCACGCCCACTTATGAGGGATAGGAATAAGAATAGGGTATCCAACAGTTCGCCCAAGCGGACTATAGCCCGCCTATATGTTTTTTTTTATCAATTTTAATTCACACGAGTATTCAGGATAATGGGTTGCCCTTGATCTACCTCAGGAAGTCGGTGATCGCCTGGTACCGGAAGTTCACAAACTTAAGATTAAGCTCTCTCTTAGCCTTGCATCCTTCGGCGTTTGCTGTTCCACCTTAAGTTTAGTGATTTATTAACGATGTTTACTCCTTGTATTTAGTAACGAGGGGTCCCCATTTTGAATAAGCCTCCCCATTTATCCGGACTTAAGACCGGCCACTCACTTAAAAGCCAATTGCCTATAAGCTTCCCTGCGGAGTTAAGCATAGAAACTACTATGTAAATTACTTTGGAAGAATATATTATACTAGCCAATGCCCGGCATGTGTCGCAATGCTTTTTGTTTTGCCTTTTTTGTTGCTCATAAACAAAGAAGACACATTTTTGTGTACAAAATAAAGAACACACATACAGTTTTATATATAAAAAGATTAGGGAAAAATTGATTTAATCCGCTTTCTGCCACTTAGATCCCTCCTGCTCAGCTCCATTGCTTCTTGAGATCAGCGAAAATATTCAAACTTTTGAGAACTTTCATTTATACTATGTATAGATACACTGACGACAATAATCAGTTGTTCTTAGCTGTTCAGAAAAACAATGCCGGCATCATCGGAATCCCTTAAGAAATTCGTGTTATATATTTTATCTGGAACTTGAGTAAGTTGCATGAACAACTTCTTAACTTTTAACAATTTGCCACATATTTTATATATATTGCCCCATTGTCCTGGACGAAAATCTAAACTTTTTCCAATACTTGCGCTTGTAATGCTTAAGCAAGCATTCCCCAGAACATTGTTTCGCAATACGTTGTGCATTTGTTTGATGTTTTCGTTTCAATTGAAAGTTTGAATAAATAAAGAGAAAGAACAAGGACATTTCGAGAGACATTCCTCCGCCACAAACCATATCCATTTAAATGGTGCACCAGCTTTTAGGTTTGCCTAAGATTCTTGCATGCCCTTGTTGTCTATCCCTAGGGTGTTAGAGATATGCTCATTTTTGCTGGCAAGAGACTGAGCAAAAAATAAACCGCATAGAAACACCTTGGCAAAAACGTTCCAGAATAGAATGAACATATTTCCCACTGAGTAAATGAAAATAAATTTCTTCAGATCCGGAGAAGGTGCGCACCCTACACAGGCAGATAGGACGTATAGGTATAGAGCACAGTTGCCACCGCTGCATAAATGACTTTGAGGTTCTACATCGTTATTTGTGGGGAATCCTGTACACATACTTTACTTATCGATTGTCTTTGAGTGTTTTATGGTGGTGACATTTTCAATTTTCTCAATCCACTGATTGTATTTGATTTAGGGATTTTTCGTTGCTGTTGTTAGGGAGCAAACGATTCGGTAAGGATTCCTCGTTTGTTATTCAATTACTGGTTTTGATTTGAGACGGTAAATCTCCAAATGGAAGACAATTAAAACTTGATTTACAGGGGAATTGAATTACATAAATGAATATTCGAAGATATCATGGAGCTACATCTGCCGTAAAATCTTTTTGCACTGAGCATTTCTGTATTGTTGCTCATTCTAAAGGTGAGCACTAAGATGTCAAGCAATCTTAAGGTTGCCTAGTCTCAGAAAGTTTTGTGCGGACAATAAATAAAAATCGCCATTAAAGCATCTTCATCCTGAAAGTATTTGCCAAAGTAGGTAGTACAAATTGCAACTGAGAAAGAGTTTTAAGAAAAGATTTCCCCAAGTCCATCAGCCAGATGACATTTTCGCAGAAAAGTAAAACTTTTTTTTCCACCCAAAGTTGGCTATTTCTAACGAGCACAAACTACATCCTTCCCTTGTCAACTGAATGAAACATGAAACGGAAAAGGATAAAGTTCTTTTGACCGAATAGTGTAACTAAAATGAGAATCATTTTCTTCCAGCACTTTAAGTTTTTCTTCTTCGTTTTTCCCATCCTTCTATTGGGAAATTGTTTTTTTTTTTTTCTGTGCCTTGTGTGATCGATTGACCCAAATCAGACAGTTTGAAAAAATAACAACAGGACGCTATAGGGGAACAACATATTTATTTATTATATCCATGTGTGTGCGAGCAGTGCCATTAATAAATCGGCTCTGTTACAAATTGACCTCCATTCGGGGGTTAAGACATTAAATTAAAGAAGATCCTCTGTATCTCTCAGTTTGGTAATTACGTATCCATCAATCTTTGCGTCTGTCTTAGTCGGGTGCGATTTTGGGTGGCAAATAAATCAGGAGGTAGGCCATCTACATGAGGTGAGGCGAGAGTGTTTTGTATTTCTTATTTAATTGAGTAATTTATCATTGAGTATATAATTACAAGAGGTAATCTTCGGATATTAGTGAATGTGAATACGTTTTCTGTGATGATTTGGAAAGTTTGACTAGCCTTACCTTGAAGATGATATTAACAGCAAAAGAGATATTCCTTTCGAGCACGTAGATTTATCGATGGGTTTGGTGTGTGGTAGAAGTGGATGCAGCAGAATAAAGTGGTCTCTTAAAATAAGGGTAAATTGAACTTGGCTAAACGAAGGTCCTTGAATATTGGTTACATTGATACGCCGAGAATTTGGGTAATAAATGCAAGGGAACTGGCTCGGCTCGTCGATATGAACCGACCTCTCATCCGGAGTATTTACAGCAGCCCTGAAAAGGCTTTTAGGGCATGCGGGTCTTGCGTCGACTATGTATTGTTATACCGCTACGAACTTCGTTGGCGCAAAATCTAATGTCGTTTAAAAATCGTCAAGGCAATTTTTACTCTGATGCAGGTATGCATTTTCATTTCATTCCCCCAAGGGCTCCACATTGCGTCGGGCTGTGAAAAGCTGTGGTAAATCTCGCACATAGTGCCCAGGTTAGGTTAGGTTATAGTGGCTGTCAGCCTAAGGCCAACTTTTACAAATGTTAGGTGTTAGGTGCATTGTGATACCACACGGATCGAGGGGTTTCTTTTACTACTCGTTAAACCATTTGAAGCTTCTTCTGAAGCGTTACAGACTTCTAAAGTCAGCCAAGTCATTAAGATCATTAAACAAGAAATCTTCCAGATACAGATTTCTTTTATGGGAGATAGCAGGACATGTACAAAAAAGGTGAAGTGTAGTCTCCTCTTCCTCCTCGTCCATGCAACTTCTGCAGAAGTCGTTTGAATAAACGCCAAGCCTCGATGCTTGCCTGACTATCAGACAGTGCTCTGTAATGACACCTATAGTGGAGCTAATATGCAGTCGGTTTAGTGAGATCAGACTCTAGAAGCGTCGCAGGTCCAGCTTTGGCCAGATGTGCTTAGTCGCTAGACTCGTATTACTTGTCCACCTAAGGTTTATTCTCTCGATTGCAGATAGCTTGAATAGAAATTTGCAAGTAGCGATTGGTATACCCAGACACAACTTTTCAGGTAAAAGAGGTAGTTTGGTTCCCTTTTTGGCGAGTTCATCAGCCCCGCAGTTTCCTGGAATATCTCTATGTCCCGGCACTCAACAGAGGTGAATGTTAAACTGCTCCGTCATCTCCTTAAGAGATGAACGGCAGTCAAGGGCTGCGATGGAATTTAAATAGCCTAAATCCACGGACTTGATCGCGGCTTGACTGTCCGAGAAGATACGTATGTCCTTTCTGGATATCACATTTCTCTTCAGCCACGTCAGGGCTTCTTTTATCGCCATAATTTCGGCCTGGAATACGCTACAATGATTAGGAAGACGGAAAGAGCGACTATGATTTAGCCTTTCGGAGAAAACGAAAACACCAACCTCGTCACTAGTTTTCGAACACACATGGTGGCCAACTCCTTAGAACTATCGAAAACGCCAAACTAACCTACGGAGGAACTCTCTACCACACTCGTCGAAATCGAGACAATAATGAATTCGCGCCTGAATATATCTCTTCCCTCTGATGAAAATACTTACGATGAACTGACACCATCACACCTTCTTATCGGTTCATCCCTTAAGTCAATTCATGAAGCAGCCGACGAAGGACCAAACATTAGTTTTTTGTATAGTTTGAGACAAATCAATGGAGTTAAGTCGCATTTCTGGGGGACTTGGTCAACGGATTATCTCATCCAACTGCAGCAACGCAACAAATGGCAAACATCGCAGCCAATGCAATGTCTGTCCTCCATGAGGAAAATGTTCCAACACAAGGAAGAAGTCTGCTGTGAAGAATCCTTTAAGTTTAAAAGGCGAGTGATGAAAAAGTCGGAATCAGCGATATCCCAACAGTAAAAGGAGTTAGTTCTACCTACTTCTTGAAATTAAAGTTCTTTTAAAGGTGACATTGAGGTTGAGGCACATTTATTCCATATTTGAACTATATTAAAATTAAAATTAATGAATTAATTGAACGCATCTCTTAGCCAAAGAAGTGTATAACACTTTTGTAAATTCTTCATTATATTTGAACTTGGCGTCCATACGTTAAATCATATTTATTTGAATTAAAATTTGTGGACGCAGTGGCGCAGAGGTTAGTGTGTTGAACTGCTAATCTAAAGGTCTCAAGTTCGAATCCCGCCGGTGCCAACTAACATCTAAAGGTTTTTCCCACAGCCCCACCTCTTTCGAACGTCTGACAAACAGCCAAGAGTATCAGTTGTCATGAGAAGCTTCTCAAATTGGCCGTTCATATTGGGCTTTAAATTGTAGGTCAATTCCACTTCGCACAAGCAAATGCTTGGGTTTAAGGCCCTACATGGGCCGTTAATGCCTAATTATACCCTATTCTAAGGGTATATTAATTTTGACGCATAGTTTGTAACATACCTTAATATTGCCCGTAGACCCCTAAAAGTTACTGTCGATCTAGCCATGTCCGTCCGTCCGTCCGTCGGCAAAAATTAGGCCTTTAAACTGGACCTAGAGAGCTGAAATTTTAACCATATACTCTCTAGGGTCCCGAAATAATCAAGTTTACGAATTTTTGAAATCCGCCCACAAACTCAAAAAAACAAAATTTTGCAAATTTTCAGCTAGAAAGCTGAAATTTTTTTATATATGATCTATGACTCCTAAAACTGCTCGGGATAAAAATTTTTCAAAATCCGCCCACTGACACGGCCACAAATAAATAAAACAATTTTTTTGAAAGTCCAAAGTTTGAGCTAGGGAGCTGAAATTTATAATATATACTCTCTATGGGCCCTTTATGCTTATGTGTAAATATTTTCAAAATCCGCCCACTGGCACGCCCACAATTTATTTATTTTTTTTGAAAATTCAAAGTTTGAGCTAGGGAGCTGAAATTTATAATATATACTCTCTAGGGGACCTTTATGCTCATGTGTTAATTTTTTTTTAAATCCGCCTACTGACACGCCCACAATTAAATAAAAGAATTTTATTGAAACACCCAAGTTTGAGCTAGGGAGCGTTTTTTTTGATAAAATCCTTTAAATGTTATATAACAAAATATGTAGAGCGTTCTTAACAATTCAACCATACTTAGACTTTTGTCGCGCCCACTTATGAGGGATAGGAATAAGAATAGGGTATCCAACAGTTCGCCCAAGCGGACTGTAGCCCGTCCCTATGTTATTTTATTTAAAATTCGCAAAAATAATGATAAGATTACAGAGGGTGTTTCTTTAAGCCAGTTCTATTTTTGATTTTGAGCAAAACACATCTTCTTTATATTAATACTGAGTTGCCTATAACGTGTTTCCACCCATTTTTGCTATTATACGTCACATAGATATGCCAACATTATATATATTTGGGTAGGGGACAATACATAGAAGTGCACAATACAAAAATGATCCACATATATAACAAACGCTTACAGCAGGTAAAATGAAGCGAATTGGATGAAATTACACTAACAACAACATTGCTGAGGAATTAATCTGCCAATCGGATCGGAAAAATTGTATATCATGAAGTTACTTGAAAATTTGAAGTTACTTGAAAATGCTTGAAAATACTTGAAGTTACTTGAAGTTACCAACAACAACATTGCTGTGCATGTTATGCATTTGATAATGCTTGAACATACTTGAAGTTACTTGGACAAGCTTGAAGTTACTTGAA
Organism: Portevinia maculata; assembly: GCA_949715645.1. Classification (NCBI taxonomy): domain Eukaryota; kingdom Metazoa; phylum Arthropoda; class Insecta; order Diptera; family Syrphidae; genus Portevinia; species Portevinia maculata. The sequence goes on along the minus strand of OX454526.1, from coordinate 77,228,023 downwards.
CTTACTTGAAAATGCTTGAAAATACTTGAATTTACTTGAAAATGCTTGAAGTTACTTGAAAATGCTTGAAGTTACTTGAAAATGCTTGAAAACTTGAAGTTACTTAATAATGCTTGAACATACTTGAAGTTACTTGGGCATGCTTGAAGTTACTTGAAAATGCTTCATGTGACGGAAAAATTTTATATCATGTGAAATCAGAGAATGCAATGTCGAAAAATTTCATTTTCCGATTAATATGTATAACACTCGACTTTGTTTTTTTTTCAACTTATAGAATAAATTGGTCGAATTTCGACCCTAGTTAAATTAAATAGCCATTTATTTGTATTCAATTGAGAGAATGCATTCTACAATTAGTTTTCGAACACAAGATCGAGCATATGCCTACCACGGCTCGATCTGATGAATGTCATTCCGATTGTTATTCAAAAAAAAAATCTATTATCTTTAGGTGAAACAGCAAACACCATAGGATTCATGGCTAAGAGGGAGCTTAGTCAATAGTTTGCGAACTTCGGATAACAGGCGACCTCCGACTTCCTGTTTTTATACGGGTAGATCAAGGGTGACCTATGATCTCCAACAGTCGTTGGATTCCCAATTGATCCAACATAAAGAAAAGAGAATGATGCTTCTAAAAATGCTTCATCAACTAGGGATATTTTAGAACACTCTGTCGATAGCATTTTGACATCTGCCACTTGGATGGAGTCATTATTTATGGACTCTGAAAAGGAGGTTTGAAAAGAACTTGTCTATTTCGGAAACTAAGACAATAAGCAATAGCGCAGCCGCAAAGGCTACCAGTGACAATAGTAAACTGTGCATTTGCGGGATGTGACGGAGTTGCGATAATCTTATACGGACTATCTTCACTCCAAATGCGACAATTTTGCCCATTGACATACCTGTTGATCCAAAAATGAGCCTCATCTCTGAACACAATTTTTCGATAAAACAGCGGATGAAATGCCATACTCGATGGATTTTTTTTGCCAAGTATCCCCTTCCAATTGCAGTTAATTGCTCTCTTCGCTTCTTTTAATGGTTCGTTAAGGTGGTACTTGAAAGACATTGTGGATGTTAAAGTTACCCCAAGATACGTATAGGTCGTAACAATCTCAACTTCCTCATTTTGCCAAAAACATTTTTCCTGTCTGGAGGTACTCAACTCCCAGGTGCATGTCGAATAATCATTATTTTGGATTTATCAACGTTGACTTTGAGGTCCAACATTGTACAATTTTGTTGCAGTTTATTCTCCATCATTTGCATCATCATTGGAGTCTCCGCTAGAATGACTATATCATCCGCATAAAGAAGAAGCTTTATATGAATTCTTTCAAATACTATTCCGCCCTGTAGGTTTGTTGTAAGGTCATCAAGGAAAATTGAAAAGAGGAGTGGGCTCAATAGACAGCCTTGCTTAACCCCCATCTCTGATTCAAACCAGTTGGATATTTGTTTTCCATTCCATAAGGCAGCCGTGCTGTATTTATAAAGGCTTTGTATGATGCTTAGAACTTTCGTCGATACTCCTAGATTGCTTAACTTGTAAAATAAATTATTTCTATCAATAGTATCGAAGGCTGCCTTAAAATCGACAAAGAATGCATACAACTTGTTGCCGCTGTCAAGGTAGGTTCGTGCTATGCTTGTCAGAGAGAATATGTGATCCACTGTTGAGTACTCTTTTTCTGAAACCCGCCTGGAAATCACTCAATAAGTCATTTACCCGTATCCAATCTGTTAAGCGTTGTAATATGATTCCGGTGAATATTTTCATAACGGAGTTCATGAAAGAAATGCCTTTTTTGATAAATTATACTTCTTCTAAAGCTGTCGGGTACCTCACCCACGTCGAAAATGTGATTGTATGCTATCGTTAGTTTTTCAAGGAACCCATTTGTCGCAACCTTAAAAAGCTCGTAGGGAATACGGTCATCTCCTGGGGCTTTATTTATGTTACAGCGATGTAAAACATTGCAGATTTCTTGCATCAAAATTTCGTTGTCTAGTGAGTCCACTGTTGTATATGGGAGAGGATAACTAAGCCAGCTAGAACTACAAGGAGGGTTCAGTAATGCCTGGAAATGATCGGCAAGAACAGTCTTTTCCACATGGATGCCTTTTGCGGAACCTATACCGTTAAGGGACCTGACAAGTTTCCAAAACGATTGACTGTCTTTTGTTTCCACAATAGTGTGCCTTGTACCTTGTTAATGTAATAAAATATAAATATAAATTATAGAATATAATAACAAATAGACACTCAAGGCGTTTCGCTTCCGTAACACTGAGACTAAAACGACACAAAATGACACGACTCAAAAAAGGTATAGAGTTGATCAAGTTCTAAAGAAGTGTTATGATTCTGTCTCTTCGTATTGAAACTGCCTTTGTAAGAAAACCCCATTTTCAACTTACTCCAATTATTGTCTAATTACTAGTTTTCGATCTCGAGTCACATCAAAAGAAAACCCAACCACCTTGTTAAGGAGATTGTTCTGGCGGTAAAGAACCCCATTTTCATAGCACACTCATGAGTTTGCCATGTACACATGGATAGATTAATTTCACTGAAAGTAATTTCATCTTTAGAACCCACTCCACTTGAATATGCCAAGCAAGACTAAATGATGCCAAAGTAAACTCCTTTTCAGCATTTTACAATTTTTTTTTTTTTCAATTTACCACAGACATATGAGGACGAGGGAAATCGGCTATTCACCCAATAAAATAGCCAAGACTTGAACAATCAGGCATTCCAAAAAAGAAAAGAAAAAAAACCTACTTATGCATACAAAATTTCCTCCTTTCATCTGTCCACAAGCATACCAATAGCGCAGATAAAAAAACAAGAAGATACTTCCACTTGAAGTGATATTTAGGTTATAGTAGAGCAGCCGAAAGTGAGTAACGTCCTCCTCCAACGATGGCATGCCATGTAATCGGAAAACCACTGCTAGTGCACATCTAAAAATAATGATAAGAATTTCTTTTGCGAAAATAGTTACAGATACGGGTAAAGGCAGGCAAAGATCTTCCGTTCTTACGTTCACCACCTCCAATTTTGCCAAGGAAATGTTGTGAATATTTTTGTTTGAAAAGGCAGCAAAATTGGAAAAGAAAATATTCGAATCGATTACATTTCTCTTTCTCTCTTCGCAGGAGCGGATATGATGCCTCAAGGCTTCCGTCCATCGTAGTTTTGTGTGCGAATGGGACCTTCGTTTGCTGATTCTATAGCGCGGCACTGCCAACATTTTTATGAACTTCAAAGATTACATTCGGTGCATTGGAATCATTCGAGTTTCAGCAGCAAAGAATAAAATGGATCCACTGTCACCCCCCAGATGTAAAACGAAAGATGAAGTAAATGCCTTGGAGGATCTGTATGTGTACGTGGATACCCAAAGACATGAAATTGCATCCGGAGTGCGGAAATATTCCATTTCACTTGAATGCTTCTCTCATAAAGCGGTTTATCTATTGGGCAGACAAAGCAGATACAACAATTGAAGTTGAATCTTTTGCTTGTTTTTTTTTTTTTTTTTACTTCGTCTTACATACGCCCACATAGACAGACAAGAGGTAGAATAACTTTTGAAAATCACAAAAAAATGAAAATAAATTACAATTTCGCAAATCGTAAAGTTTTCATTTTGTACGCCATCGACTTTGAAACTATTTCCGTTCCGCTAAAGTCGCCTTGTTTCAGGTATTCAAAAGAATTTATATACGAATGCGAGTCCTCCTTAAATCGTATCTTCAAACATAATTCTTTGCGATAAAAGGGTTTTAGTAAACTTTTATTAAGAGAGAATATCTGAAAAAGTATTACAGGGTATTATGATCGCTACGGATGGCAGCTTATTTGTATGTAGTCATCTTACCTACCAGTTAGTTGTTACGTGGAAGCACTTTTATGCAAGGAAATTGATGAAGTAAATACAAGGATCTGTGCACCTATCGAAAGTACACTCAAGGCACTACGAAAATATCTTACCAAATATATAACGCACATGAATAGATATCGGTCAAACGTGTGGCGCTATTAAAATTAACTTGCGAATTGTACAACAGTCTAAATATATCAGAAATATCGGCTTCCTTGTTTATTGGCATCACTAAAGCTTTTGACGTGGTGGATCACTCAATATTACTTGACAAACTTTTTTATATAGGTTTTAGAGGTTATATATACGATTGGTTTGCTTCTTATTTGAAAAATCGAAGCCAATTGGTTAAGATCTAAAATATTTATAGCGCTCCGAATTGCATTGAACTTGGTGTTCCACAAGGTTCTGTTTGGGTCCTGATATATACTGATATATACTGAGATATATACTGAGAAAATGGTTCACAAAACACAAACTAATAATAAGTGATAAAACCAAATTTATGATATTTAATATTAAAAGTAATTTCTGTGATGATTTGCCGATTTTTTATCACTCTCCAAGTTGCACTCAATTTTGCTTTACTAATCTCAATGATAATTTTATAACATTCGACAATTTTAAATCTTGTAGCAATAATTGTTTTAGGGTGGAGTGTGCTGACAATTTTAAATATTTAGGTATAGTGTTAGACAACAAGCTCTGTTGGAATAATCATACATTTTATCTTAAACAATACCTTAATAAAGTAGTAAGACAACTTTATCGTCTTAGTCTATATTGTCCACAAACAATGATAGAACTCGTATATAATGGTCTTTTAAAATCTAAGCTGCAATATGGTATCTCTTGTTGGGGTGGTGCATATTTTAATAAAACGGAACCACTATTTATAAAACAAAAACATCTAATACGGATTGTATGCAAAGTAAATCGCAGAACTCCAAGTTTGCTTTGTTCAAAAACCTTGAAATTCTTCCGCTAAGGCATCTTTACTGCTACAAAGTCTTAAAAATATTTTTCAAAAACTCGGGTTTTTACTTTTTAAGAAACGTAGATAACTATAATTTGCGGGTCAATACTGGAAGTTTGGTAACTGTTCCTATAATTTATAAAGCATACTTTAAAAGATTTTACTATGCCACCGCACCACGTTTGTTTAATTCACTTCCAGAAAGTATTAGGTGTGAGAGGGCTAAACATGTATTTTTAAAAGGTGTTAAGAAATGGTTGTTGTCTTTGGACTATTCAGCCATAAATAGTTTTTTTTATGAATATTGTTTATTGAATGTATGGTGTATGCATTTTTTTCTTCTTTTTTTTCTTTCATTGTCTTTTGAATAAAATAATTGTATTGGTTTTTTTTCGCTTTCTCTTATGTTATTCACCATCAACAATTTGTGTCAATTTATTATATAGATTTTTTGTACATTCAACTTGTCACTCTGACAATAGATTGTACGTTAAATAAATAAAATAAATAAATACAAAATAAAATAAAAAACTGTAATTGGGTACCGATTTTCAGCAAACACTTTGCGCACATTGTCAATGAAACTGACTTAGGTGGGAGTAAAGTGCTCGCGATACTCACAAGTGCGACTGCTATTTTATTTTGTTGCTGATACTTTTATGCGACAATTAGGTTCGCCATTATAATATCCGCAACCTAGGCCATTTTAGGGGTAACGAATAACAATTTTCGTAGTCTGTAACTAAATTTAATTCACTTTTAAGCTAAGCTCTTATGTTACTCGCAGGTGTGAGCAGAATTTGGCCATACTTTTGCAGCTCACAGATTGTGCTTGTTAACTGTTAATACAGGGTGGGCGAAATAACACCTACCAATGTTAAACACGTATAAATCTTGTCATATTCATTTGTTTTGATAAATTTTTGTATATATCGAATACATTTTATGGAAATTACGGCGTTATGTATGAAATATTACATCACTTACTTACTAAGGTGGCGCTACAGTCCGGGGTGTGCCTGGGCCTCAACCAATACGCCTCTCCAGTTAGCTCGATCTTTGGCTAACCGCCAAACCGGTGCATTTCAAGTTGGTTGAGGTCCTCTTCCACTTATGCTCGCCACCTAAGGCGAGGTCTTCCTCTACTGCGTTGTCCCTCCGGGTTAGAATCGAAGACTCTTCGGGCCGGAGCGTTGGCGTCCATTTGCTCTACATGTCCTAGCCATCTTAGTCGACTGATAGGTACGTACTTTTTTGACAAGGTCGATGTCGCTGTACAGCTTGTAGAGTTCGCTGTTAAATCTCCTCCTCCAAAGCCCGTCAACGCAAACGGGACCGAAGATCACTGGAAGAATTTTGCGTTCGAAACGACCAAGAAGATCTTCATCCACTTTTGCTAATGTCCACGCTTCTGCGCCGTAGAGCAGGACTGGGATGATGAGGGTCTTATATAGAGTCTCCTTAGTTTTTCTTGGCAAGGCCTTACTCAATCAATTGCCGTTTCAGACCAAAGAAACAGCGGTTGGCAAGTCTAATTCTTCGTTTAATTTTAGCTGTGGTGTTATTATCAGAATTAATAGCGGAGCCGAGGTAGATAAAGTCCCTAATTACCTACCTCAAAATTACAGCTGTCACTATAGACGTTCTGTCCGATTCGTCGTTGTTGTGTGTCCATTCTTGTTGACAGCATATATTTTGTATTACATAAGGGTGCAGTTAACTCTGGTGAACGAGCTGGGCAAGGGAAATCTAATTCTTTTGAAATCAAACGTTCGCCAAAAATTTTAAACAGCAGTTCCATAGCAGTTCCTATCAGTGTGCGCAATTGGTCCATCTTCTTGGAGCCAAAAATTGGGATCCTGCTCCGCCTATGGCCGTAAAAAGTTGTGGATCGTTGTTCTATAAGAAGCCCCGGGCATCATTTCTGGCATTTCATCCTCATTCTCGAAGAAATATGGGCCGATAACTTGTAAGGCTATAACACCGCACCAAACAGAACATCTGGATGGGTGTAACTGATGCTGGTGCCCTATTACTTTCGAAGCCCCACAATCTACAGTTTTGTTGTATATAAAACAAACAAATTAATTCTTTTTAACATTGGTTGGTATTATTTGGCCCACCCTGTATGATGTCGGATTTAGTTATTGGATGACATTTGCAGCTATTTTCATTCAACTTTCAAAAGTATTTCGTAGCGCACATGTTTTTTTCTATAATTTGCACGCGCAAAAGGGAATTTTGCTTACATATCCTTATAATGTACAGTAAAACCCGGATAAGTGCTTCTCGCTTAAGTACCTAGCCCGCATAAGAACCTTTTTTTTGAGAACCAAAGTTCTGAGAATGTTTTCATACAAAAATTCATCTTATAAGTACCTTTTGCTTAACTACCTTTCCCGCTTAATTGCCTTTTAATTTGTATATTTTTATAGAAATTTAGCTGAAAAAAAAGTGCACTTAAGCGGATTTTTTTTTTAAAACTGCCTATCCCGCCTTTCAAAACGGGGCATTTAAGGTGAGGCACTTATCCGGGTTTTACTGTAGTTATGCAGCCCTGGCAGAAGAGAAATTTGGATTGGAAAGATAGAGGAGATGCCGATGCATGAATTGTAATGTGAAGGAAAGATAGAGCATGGTAGGTACCACATTCATGTGGTACATATATCTAAGGAACGATTTTTTTTAAATTTTACTGTACGCCCGAATACTGGCTTAAGGGTGAACTGATGTGCATTCCTAGCATGGCGGGTATTGCGGTTGAAACGTTCTAAGTGAGGAATGCAACTGGGTATTTCGTTTGAACACTTATGGTGGAAATACCGATAGAACAACTAAAGGCAGGAAACATTGCGTCTCGATCACCAATGAGTTTTATCGCACGTTTTTTTTTTGAATTCGGTCGAGTATCTCCAAATATGTAACCGGTGCACCCCACCAGATATGAGCGTTGTACTCAGGCCTTGGGCGGATGAACGCCCTATAAATTGTAGTCAGATCAGAAGAGGTGAAATATTTCTTGCATCGCTTAAGGAAGCCTAGACATTTCGCAGCGTTCTTTGCGACATCGAATATAGAGAGATAGATAGATAGATTCTTTATTTTTTCATCATAAAGTTTACAAATTGGTATACTTAAGAATAAGGAAAACACGACATCGAATATATGGTCATTCCAACGACGGTTGTAATTTACGCACATACCAACAGTGGAAAGTCTTTCGGTTTCAGCGATGACAGTACCATTCATGGATAATGGTACACTATTCGGGCTTCGATTTAGTGTCAGGAGACACTTTTGCGTTTTGGGGGCATTCAATTCCACTTTATATGTTTAACACAACCAAACATGCTATCAAGATCAGAATTCAATGAGCTTAACAAACGTTGATGTTCCAGTTCCACGCCCGAACATAAGGAACATGAATCTGGAAACGCCCATCAACGGAGAAATGAATTGGATTAGCAGTAACAGACAGGAGATCATTTAAAAAAAAATAAAAATACTTTATATAGCTTTTTGTATGAATAGGATGGGCTCACTCCACCTGCATTCATTAAAATCATAATATGTAGAATTTGAAGACAATAAAAAGTATTTCCACTTCATCGGAATCAGTCATTATACACGCACAGCGTTCTGAACAATAACTTTTAAATGTTATCGTTATCGAAGCTCCCACATGAACCCTACATTGAAGTCGAAAGTAAAGCCTTACTTTAATCGTCGCTCTCATCACTGCTCTTGTCGCTTATCACTTCTCTAATATAGTCGCACCCTAAGACACAGCAGTATTCCGTCCCCTGCGATCCTGCACGCTATCCAGGCGAAGCACTCTGGGGCATATACGATTAAAGCAACAAGTCTTGTTAAACAAGTGAATACAAAATTGAATTTGGTTTGCTTTACAAGGCTTGTTGTATTCTGTTACTGGCCCTTGGTATCCACCATGGCTTGGTCTTTAACATGGAGGTTAAGCCTTCTCGAACCTAGGGGCTGAGAGTCCTAGCATTATTGACTCAATTAAGTCGACATGATTTAGATTTTGGACTACATTCACATCTTGGTATAGTTCATAAAGTTTTCAATTGTATGCATATTCTCATCCATTCCTCCTCCTTGCACACAGGAGCAAATATCCGACAAAGACATTTTCTTTCAAAGAAGCCCAATATAAACTCCACCTTCCTGCTTATCGTCCAGCCCTCGGTGCCATAAAGTAGAACTGGCAGGATTAAACATTAATATGCATTTTGTCCTTCCACTCAGAAGTTTTGAATCCATTTAGTTGGCGAAACTGAAGGAGCGGCGGTTTCCTAGGGCAGCTCTCCATCGGATCTCCACTAAGATATCATAGTACAATGGACCAGTATTGAGTCTGAGTGCTCCAGTGTAGAAAGTCTCACACACCCCGACAAAAAAAAAATAAAAAAAAAAAAAAAAAAAGATATCATAAGTGGAGTTTTTGTTTGCTCCAAGTTAGACGAGCTCCTTACCTAGCTCGCAGTAATTGCTATCAAACTATACGTTTTGTCCTCATCGGTGGATATAATGTTTGTTTGTTGGTAGCAAGTACTTGTTCTTGTCCTCGAAAATTATTACTTTACGAGGGCGGGTCAATAAGTCCGTGACTTTTGGAATAAAACACAGATTTTTTGATAAAAAAAAAATTTTATTTTTCAACGTAGTCTCCCTTGAGCTCTATAAACTTTGTCCAACGCTTCTCCAATTTTTTTATCCCTTCCAAAAAAAATGATTTGTCGAGGTCCTCAAAATAGGCCTTTATTTGCGAGATGACTTCATCATTGGAGTCAAATCTTTTTCCACCAAGCCATTTCTTCAGGTTTGGGAACAAGAAGTAGTCGCTCGGAGCCAAATCTGGAGAATAGGGTGGATGAGGGAGCAATTCATAGCCCAATTCATGGTTTTTTGCCATGGCAACTGCACATGTGTGCACCCTTGCATTGTCTTGGTGGAAAAGAACTTTTTTCTTGGCCAAATGAGGTCGGTTTTTTTTCAAATCGTCATTGAATCGGTACAATAAGTTGGCATAATATTCCCCATTGATTGTTCTTCCCTTTTGAAGGTAGTCAATGTGGATTATCCCGCGTGCATCCCAAAAAACAGTCGCCATAACTTTATTGGCTGACAAACCCACCTTGGCCTTCTTTGGCGCCGATTCACCCTTAGAAACCCACTGTTTTGACTGTTGTTTGGTCTCTGGTGTGTTGTGATGGATCCATGCTTGGTCCACGGTTACAAAACGGCGCAAAAACTCCTCCATATTGCGATTAAACAACGCCAAACCTTCCTGTGAAGTTGTTACACGATTGCGTTTGTGGTCGACTGTGAGCAAACGCGGCACCCATCTTGCGGAAAGCTTTCTCATGCCCAAGTGATCATTCAAAATTGAAACCACTGAGCCATGCGAGATCCCTACGGCTTCCACAATCTCTCGCACTTTCAATCTTCGGTCGGCCAACACCATATCGTGAATTTTTTCGATTGTTTCGGGTGTAGAGACCTCAACTGGGCGTCCAGGACGTTCGGCACCTTCAGTGCTTGTACGGCCAGAACGAAATTCAGTAAACCACTTTTTTACCATTGAAATCGATGGTGCAGAGTCCCCATAGTATTTTTCAAGCTTAGCCTTGGTCTCGGTAATGGTTTTTTTTCGCAAGAAATAATGCTTAATAAGCACACGAAATTCACTTTTTTCCATTTTCTCCTCAAATTAGTGAGTAGTCTGATAAAAATAGCTGTCAAACACAAACTAACTGACGCAGCAAGTTTAAATTTTGACAGGAGTCAACTGACAGGAGCAGTGTTGCCGTTTCAGTAAAGAGGTCAGAAATTCAAAAAGTCACGGACTTATTGACCCGCCCTCGTATATTATTTACAACAGATAAAAGCTGAAGCTAATAATTGAGATGTTCTACCCATTTACCGACATAAAAAGTTCATAGTCTGTTTGAAATGTTCATTTTGATCGATAGGGCTGCGTTTTTTAAGGTCTATCAATGAAGTGTAAGAACTCATTTCAAACGAAGGATCGGTTTCATTAATGCCAACTATTGTAAATCGATTAACCGTCAAGCGGTGTAGCTTGATCGACTGACGTTCGAAACTGAGGAAAAAGGCTGTCCATTGATTCCTTTGCAGGACCCAGCAAGATTTCGACGGCAAAATCCACACAACTTTTTCTAATGAATATTTTTTGGCTATAAAAACATACCATTCCACCTCAGAGCGTCGTTCGCCTTCTCATCATAAATTTAATCAGCAAACAGACCAATAGGTATGCAACTAACTCCCCGTGCAAACATGCCAACTGGCATTTCATTAATAAAGGAAATTGCAATGATAATGATGATGCTTAGGTAACGAAGATACTTTTGTGTCCAAGTTTCTATCCGAAGAGCCTAGGCACATTCAGCAGCTAAATAAACTCTTTATATGGGTGAATAGATATCTCCAAAATTGAGGCGAACTATCGATACACACACACACACATACCGAAAGATGTAAACTTCACCTACCGATGGATGAAGATGTACGAAATTTATTCTGCAAACCATAGAGACCGTGGGATACCGAAATGGCAAACTATCCACGTTTATTTATTTTTTTCTTTCTCCCACTGAGCCAGCATCTGTAAGATACATAATTTACTCGCAAGACCAGTGAAAAACTAGTCTCATGCAAATACCAATTTGGAAGTTTGCCAATTTCCAAGCTTATTGCGTCTCGAATCCGAACCTTTTTTTCTCGTTTACTTTCTCGTTATCTAGTCGAAGTGCATTAATAACTCGGCTAACAGTAGTTTGGAAGAAAATACCTAAGCCGCCATTAGATAATTTCGCTCGGTTTTAATTTTGTTTGTGGTTTTTTGACGCTGGATGCAACCAATCTATGTGGTGGATGAAGCTCAAAAAGTGTACCCGAACTTCTTAGTTAGATATTCTGATTCGTAACATCAATCCTGGTGAATACTTCATGCCGGATAACGATGGTGATAATGATGATAAGAAAGTTGATAGTGAAATTGGAATATAACGGCAAATTGGGTACGGAAATGAGTAATTTGTTGTGCCAGATACAAATAATAATAATGATGATGCGATGTTGTATGTGGTGAGAATAATGATTTTATCTATGAAAGCTAAGATTAGAAGGGAATGAAGGGGGTGAGGGAGACAGGAAGAGGGACCGGCATTCGCCACCCACCCAATTGTGAGACGCCTGGTAAGATATATTGTAATTAGCTCTGTACTCAAATATAATTGTCAGACCACTGAGCTACGGGCATGTGCTGGTTATGAGCCGTGGCACAAGCCAATTACCGACGAATGATAGCAATAAACGATTTGTATAGCAGCGAAACGAGATGCTATTTTGGTAGAAATATAGACAGAGAATGCGGCGCGTTAAGGAAATTAATGAGATCCAAGCAAAAGTGCTCGGGATAAGTTTTGTAAGGAATTTTGGTAAAAGTCATACATAAACATGGGACGGGGAGTTATCCTCGACTTTGAAGTGTTTCTTCCTGGGCAAATTATGGATTTATCGATCCGAAGTTAAGCTGCTTTGATTGCCTGTGGCATGTCGGTCTGATGTTTGATATTCGCTTTCTTGATTATTACTATTTTACTTAAGATTAGCGTGCTACACAAATTATAAATGTAGCTTTGTGAGAGAAGTATTTAAGGGCGTCTTGTGGCATAAATGTATGTATGCGTCCAACGGATATTCCTAGAGGGATTACCAATGCCTGGTATGCACAAGTCCAAGGTGGCGCAAAAGTCATCACCCAGTGGCGTTCACCAATCCGACTGAAAACTACATAGGATAGATGTCAAACGTCGTGGATCATTTAGAACATTGGCACACAGAATTGCCTAAGGCCACCCAAGGTCTGAAAACCCTATCGGAAGATGCTATAATTTTTGCAAATGGCGGCAAATGTCAATTTTACTTTGACATTTGTGAAGTAAACAGATGACAACTTTTGCGCCACCTTGTATTTATCTTCTTTATTTAATTCTTCCTTAAAGGCAGAGCTATGATCAAGATTAAGGGGGATGATAATTCATAACCCTCCCACTTCACTGCATCACAATTAGTCTAAGGTGTGGGGATCGCCGTTTCGACTCAAATCAATATTGGCAGGCCTCCCGGTTTCGGATTACTTTATAATTGAGGTTAATGAAATGCTTGTGGCTTTGCATTTGTGTCATCCGGCAGTTATCAGGCCTGCCTGTTTTGAACTATTAGACACGTGCATGCTCCCATTGTTGATTAGTGTTTGAAATTCATTTAACGGCAAGCGTCACCCCAATTGTGTCTATCTACGGACGTGCATGCACATTTGCGGAACACTTAAGATTTTAAATGCGGCGCTTAGCTCACATAAATGGCAAAAGTGATTTTTCCTCTGACTCGTTGTGCCTGCGGTAGCTTCTGCCAATTACGCCTGCTGCTTGTTGCACTAATCTGCATCTCAAGAGAAAGAGTTTATTAAATGCAAGTTTTCTTTAATATTACATTTATTTGCAAAAGACTCGCATTACAATACCGAACTAAAAAAGCGTAAAACGCAGTGAACCAGTTTGACGTCTCAATTCAATCTTCACGTTAAAGGCCCTTTTAGACGATCAGTTATCACTTCAGTTGTCAGTTCAGTTAAAAAAGACAGTGCATTTAGACATCAGTCCGGTGTTCAGTTGAGCTTTCATTTTACTTGTGAGCAGTCGAAAGTCAGAAGAAATACATTGCGTAATGGACGATGAAAGCCTAATTGCAATAGTTATAATTTTGTAGCTTAATAAATCAAGAATGAAAACAGCAAATCAAAGTACCACAGATTTGGCACTTGCAGGTTCCTATTCCACTTTTATGTGACCGAATTACTTTTTTCAACTCTTTATTATACGCAGAACGAATGCTGTTAATCTTTGTCCAGATCTTTGCCTTCGTCGCTTCTCGTATCCACCTCTTTTAGTTTTTGCAGCAACATAGCTATTGTATGCTGCTTCTCTTTTTACTGCATTGCAAGGTTTGCAGAACGATAAAATATGATTCGTTCTCTCATGAAAAGTTCGCAAAGGAATTTGATTTCTGATTCGATCGCGAATCTTATTTTTCGGTTCGTTTAAAAATATAATTCGTTTTAACGATCGAATCAAATCTGTTGCGATCTGTAAAATATAGTTCGTTCGCGAATTTATCACGTGCGAACTATTGGAGATCCGTTCGCGAACTGTTCTCATAAGAAGAAAAAAGTCATTTTACATGAAAATTATATTACATATTTTAATATTGAAAGAACATAAGTAATAAGAAAAGCTTTTTTATTACATATTAAAATTTTGGAAGAAATTTGCATTCAGTTTAACTAACAAATCATTATTTATTATTTCTTCGGATAATTTGTTTCTGTTTTTTATCAAAAAAATTGGTAGAGCGCTAAAAGCCCGTTCAACAGAGACTTGAGTTGATGGCACTGCCAACACTACTTCAAAATTTTTTTAAAAAATTGTTCGTCGTCGAAAATTCGAAAAGGAATATTTTTAATCGTAACCAATCAGAAAAATCACTCTTCTTCATGTCAATTAAGACCGATTTACTTTTTTTCTCTTAACTGGCATACTTTCACTTCCTGATGGTTGCTTATTAACGCCCGAATCATTAAAATTGACACTATGTACTGTTGTGTAGTGTCTTTTTATATTCTCTTTTAATTTTCCTTTCAATTTTCCCTCACAAAGTAAGAAAGTTGATTCGTCAGCTTCTTCATTATAAGAAACATATTTATTTAACTCAAATGTCTTTACTTTCCCCAATTCAACCAAAATAATAACTATTGAATATATAAAGCGGTTCGCAACCGTACTGAACGGATACATGATTGAGAATGATTTGTTTTATGGATCTTTACGGATCCTTTTCGCGAGCGAACCATATTCTACCTGAATTTCTTTTTTTCGATCTCTCACGAACGAGAGATTCAGAAAAAAAAGGAAACGTGAGAGAACTATACATTTTTAAAAATCGAACATTTTATGGTTCGCGAACTTTATTTTTTATGGTTCGTGAGAACATCGATAAAAAACGATAAAGATCCTTATTTTATCGTTCGCGAGCGATATTTAACGAACCCTGCTGAATTGTGATGAAAAGGGTCACTTTTCTCAGACAAACATGGACACACATTTCAATGAAAGCGACCATATTATCACTCCATTTCGACATATTGGAAAAAAAACATAGGGACGGGCTACAGTCCGCTTGGGCGAACTGTTGGATACCCTATTCTTATTCCTATCCCTCATAAGTGGGTGTGACAAAAGTCTAAATATGGTTGAATTATTAAGAACGCTCTACATATTTTGTTATATGACATTTAAAGGATTTTATCAAAAAAACAAAGCTTTTGTAAAAAAAACCCTCCCTAGCTCAAACTTTGGTTTTTCAATAAATTTATTTAATTGTGGGCGTGTCAGTAAGCGGATTTAAAAAAAATTAACACATGAGCATAAAGGGCCCTTAGAGAGTATATATTATAAATTTCAGCTCCCTAGGTTTTTCAAAAAAATTGTTTTATTTAATTGTGGGCGTGTTAGTGGGCGGATTTTGAAAATTTTATCTCCCGATCAGTTTTAGGAGTCATAGATCATATATAAAAAATTCTGCTTTCAAGCTCAAAATTCGATTTTTTCCAAAATTTTGTTTTTTTTTGAATTTGTGGACGTGTCTGTGGGCGGATATCAAAAATTCATAAACTTGATTATTTCGGGACCCTAGAGAGTATATGGTTAAAATTTCAGCTCTCTAGGCCCAGTTTAAAGGCCTAATTTTTGGCAACAGACTTACGGACGGACATGGCTAGATCGACATTACTATCGATGCTGATCATAAATATAGTGACTTTTAGGGGTCTACGAGCAATATTAAGGTATGTTACAAACTATGCGTCAAAATTAATATACCCTTACAACAGGGTATAAACAGGAACTCGAAACTGTTGATTCACCGCCAACTGCAATTCAAGAATTTGGTCCCAATGTTATGGCTCGGTGTGCCAAATGGAGCACTTGCACCATATTACACCCGACATTATCGAACATCTGCGACCGCTATCGGTCGTTTTGTTTTACCGTTTCGCACAACATTGTCTTTGCAAGATTCAGTGGCACAGAGACGCATAAGAAGAGTGCATACTGGAGAGAATACTGCATCCGTTCAGGAGAGTGTTGAAGAAAATAAAGATTTATCTACTCGACATTGTTCACAAGAGCTTGGACTTTGTTCGTCCACTTTATGGAAAATTGTACGCAAAGATCTTGGTTAAAAGGCTTACAAGATCTATCTCGTGCAAGAATTGAAGCCGAATGACCATCGTTTGCGTTAAAATTCCGGTGAATGGGCCCAAAATCCGCTGTTTTATAGAAAAATTGTGTGCAGCGATGAGGCTCCTTTTTGGCTCAATGCATGTCAATAAGGAAAATTGTTGCATTTGTAGTAAAGATAGTTCATATGAGATTATCGAAACTCTGTTACATCCCGCAAAATGCAAAGTTTGGTACGGTCTGTGGTGTGGTGGGGTCATCGGACCATATTTTTTTCATAATTGGGCTAATCAGCGTGTTAAGGCCAACATTCAGTATAGAGCTATGATAAATGCATTTTTAGTTCCGATTGAATCGCTTGAATGTGGAACAGATGAGGTTGCAGCAAGAAGTAGCACCTTCCTTCCATACAGCAAACGAAGCAATCAACTTATTGAAGGAAACATTTGATGAACGCATCAAATTGCTGTAAATCCGCCTCCAAAATCTTGTAATTTGGCGCGTTTCGATTGTTTTCTTTGGGGTTACGTAAAGTCGCAAGTCTACGCTGAAAAATCAACAACAATCGACGCATTGAAAGTTAACATTTTACGTGTTATTGAGCACATACGGTTTTAGTTTGTTTCGTAACGCACACATGTAATCGGTGATGCGTTTTCAGGGATTTGTGTTCCTCTTGTGGATAACATTTGCAGCAGAACATCTATTATTGATAATGTTTTTTTCGTTCATTGCGAACACGTGTGCGCTTTAATGGTAGCTTGAGGATTGATGAACCCTGCAGTCTCATATTTGTGTTCTGAGCAGGATTGGTGAAACCTGCATTCTTATATTTGTGTTCTGAGCAGATTTCACTTCTTAATAAACTACCTTCTTCAATCTATTTTTGGAGAAAAAAATGCGAAGGGCAGGTGTCAACACAGAAGGCACTATTTTCAATAGATCCGTCCAACCACAGGGGTATGCGGACCATATCGACATCATCGGCCATTCCCAGAGTGCCATGTTAGAGGCTTTTGCGGTGATTGATAAACAAAAACCGCTGCTACTTCGGTTTAACTAAACAAATACGTTCAAAACTCCTCACTCGAAAGACAAATGCATGCTCTATCGAACCTAAATCCTTCCAGTCCTGCTTTATGATGCCGAGTGCTTTACGATAAGCAGGAAAGTAGCTAATATTGGATTATTTTTAAAGAAAAATACCCCGTCGTATATTTGGTTCTGTGTGCGAGTAGGGCGAAAGGAGGAGAAGATACGACCGCGAACTCTATGAGCTGTACCAAGATGTGGATGTAGTTCAAAAAGATGTCGACTACATTGGCTCGGTCACATTGAGCGAATGGACAAGAATGCTCCAGCCAAGAGGATCTTCGACTCCCAGCCCCCAGGGTCAAGAAGGCAATGCAGGCCGAAACTCCGTTTTAATGACCAAGCTATCGCGGATGCCAGAGAGCGCTTGGTCCAGGTAGCTGGAAGCAGCGTGCCCGGGAGCACAGATAATGAACGGCAGCAGTGTCTCAGGCAAAGACTAAAATTGGTTTGGTACATCAACTTGGTAGCTCCAATCTTAAGATCATAAACTCAATGGAAATCGTTTTTACCATCTCTGACAGAATAGATTGGTGTTAAACAGAACTCTCCGTAATAGTAGACTTACTACGGAAAAGTTAATGGCCCTTAAAATGGATCATATCACAGAGAATATTTAGATCCCTCACAGAGGGACAGACACTTGGGGTATAAGAATTCGGACAGAGGTATGCTCTTATTACATTGTATGAAGACACCAATAACATTTAGTTATTAAGGTCTACAAATTGCAACGTGAACTCCTCATAACTCAGAAAAGGATCTCAAAAAATATGCAGGACCGTAGAAGAAAAAGATGCTGTTTGAATACAAGCTCACAAGTGGACTCGTACAAAAGAGTAGGTATTGCGATTGGATTGTAGTAACTGTTTTTCACTTCCGCCAACATCACCCTAAAACAAGTCACTTTTTCCTACTCACAATTGTTTTACTTTATCCCATTCGTTGAGAGTAAATAAAAATGAAAGCATTCCACTAAATCACGTGAACGGAATGGTGGTGGCACCCAGGGGGCTAGGTGCTGGCTGAATGAAAATGCTCTCTCATTTCCTGTTTTGTACTCCAAACGCAAACACTTCCACGTCAGTCTTTGTGTTGCGAACATCAATCGTAATTGCCTGGGCGAAAGATAATCAAATGAAAACACGGCAGGCAGAGGACCCCATTCCCCCTGCAGAGCAGAGTTCTCTGAGCTGATGCTAGTATGAGAAAGACTAAAGAAAAAGTTGTTCCCCAGAACTCCGCACAGTTGCATTTTCGTTCTGGTGTATACGAGTATAGTGCCTTTCTTCACAGCTTGCTTTAGCAGAGAGGTGGAGTGATAATAGCTTTCGAAATGAGAAACTAGACGTTATGGTTGTGGCAGTACCAAGTTCATTTCTAATGCTTTTATTTCTGTTGGCTATCAAAAGTTTGACTCCCCTTCCTGCTGTCAGGTGGGAACTTGAGATCGCTTCAATGAGAAACGAATGGCAGAGAGAACAACTTTTCCACTTTCCCTTAAATGATAAGGCCGTGTGATGGCACCAGCAACTACTATGGCGCTGTTCTTTAGGAGGGTAACACAAAGAAGGGATAACTCGTGGGAACAATTTTGATGTAAGGTGTCTGATGGGTGTAATTATTAAAAAAAAGAAAAAACGAAACCCATCCGATCATCCGGGATTTCTTCAGCAAGATTAGTTAGAGTTCCCTTGGAGAACAGCACAATTAGGCGGATTGAAAACACTGTGTTGCGTGAATGAAGTTCCTTTAAAGAAGAAAGAAAACTTTAAGGCCTGTATTTCTGGTGATACCTCTTTTTACGCTCATTGCATACTCCTTAATCAAATCAAATTGGAGCACTCATAAGAGTAACCATGAATAGGTATGTCAGCTAAATATACATACTAGCTTGCATTTGCATGTAATTTTAGGTATCGTCAACATGACAGAAGCCACCTGTTTCGGATTGAAGACCACACTGTCACAGATGCACTCATTTGCGGAACAAGAAAAAAAACAACGACTGAATATGACAACGTTGCGAAACACATTTTTAAATAAATGGATGCATGGATGGCTGTATGCGCTTACAGGTGGATTCGCTTGCTCGGTACGTTGCGGTACGGCCCGCGGTGGTGGCTACAAATGTTGACGGTGCATATTTACGCAATTTAAGCTGGGCTCATTCATTAAGTTCCAGCAAAATGCTTTTGTGTATTGTGCATCTAATAATGTCAGCCATGTTTGGATTAAGGCAGGAGAACAGATTCAAAGGTACATACTGCTGCCACACCAGTACAAGGTTCATTGCTGGTTACTGGTCTGGCCATTCAGATGATACCGATTTAACTGTTGCTGCCGCCAGCCATCAGCCACTGACCACCGCGCTGCACAAAGTAATTACTTTTAATGTGACCTGAGTGGGTATTATCGTTGAAGAAAGATAAATGGGAGAGGGTCGATGGGCTTGGATAATGAATGGTTGCTGCTTCTTTCTTGTCATAGAATCTCTGCACCTGGCAAGCCAGTAAAATAGGCCTTGATTAAATGCAGAAAAGTAAACAGAAATTTTAAAACACTTAGGCTAAATTTATTGAGCTCTATTAAAAAGTAGCTAATACCGACATTAAGCTTTAAGATATTTGCGTGCGCAAAAGGTGCGTAAAACTGCTTTGCGATTGCACCCACTATCTCAGATGCAACATGCCTATCAACGCGGAAAATCCTGCGAGACTGCGCTCCAAAATCTAGTTGGTAGGATTGAGGACGCGCTTGACATGAAAGAATACGCGATGGGCATTTTCATCGATATTGAGAGTGGTTTTGACAATGCGACTTTAGAGAGCATGTGCGCTCTGCCAGACAACACGGCTTAGACGAATCATTAGTGCTGTGGATAAAATCAATGCTAATGAATAGAACGTTGGTTGCAGGCGGGCCTTGACGTGATCGAGGATGTTCTATTTACGAAAAGGAGGAAGCTGATCGGGTTGACTCAGCCAGTTCTAAAAGGCGTCATCTGGGAGTCATCCTGGATAGCAAACTTCTTTGGTCCAAGTAAGTTGAGCTGAAGGCTGCCAAGGCGCTGTCGGTTTTCTGGCAGTCCAAGGGCATTTTCGGCAAGACATGGGGCTTATCACCGAAAAGAGTCATATGGATTTACACGGCTATGATAAGATCATTTCTGGCATACACATCGGTTGTTTGGTGGAATAAGCTTTCACGTAAATACGTTGCTGCTGCTTTCGCCAAACTCCAAAGAAAGGTATGTCTCGGCTGCCTGGGGGCCTTCCCCAGCACGCCTGCCTCCAGCCTAGATGCATTATTGAACCTCC
This sequence comes from Portevinia maculata, assembly GCA_949715645.1. Taxonomy (NCBI): domain Eukaryota; kingdom Metazoa; phylum Arthropoda; class Insecta; order Diptera; family Syrphidae; genus Portevinia; species Portevinia maculata. The sequence continues at coordinate 77,207,385 of OX454526.1, read as the reverse complement.
CGCCGCTTGATCATGGGTTACACAATCAAAGCTATCTCACGTTTAAGAAGAGGTGGCTATTGGTATAATTCGCACTGGAGTTTTGATGAACTTGTGCGACGGTTGTCCTTCGACTCCTGTCTTATGGATATGCCATCCAATGCAATGACACCGGAACTTCGGCTCAAGCGCAACTACGAAGTGGACTTTCCTCGTATTTAGTCTCTGAGCCTGGAAACGAATGCAGTCGAATTTTCGAGGATAGCTCCAGAACCGATCAAGGATCCGGTGCTGGTGTCTTCATGGAGCGCGACAACATTAGACTTTCCTTCTCATTAGGCAAACATGCGTCAGTCTTCCAAATAGCGACTTGCGCTGTCTTAATGGCCATGGACTATATTGCGAGGAACAGGGTGAGGGGGCGAAGTATCTGCGTCTGTAGCGACAGTCTGGCTGCGCTTGCTCAACCCCTTAACGCTTAACCAACTCCAAAATAGTTCGTGAATGCAAGATCTCTCTGAATTCGGTCGGAAGGCTGAATTCACTTAGACTTGTCTGGGTCCCGGGTTACAACGGGATCATGAGAAATGAGATCTCCGATGAACTTGCTAGTCAGGGCTCAGAGGAGGACTTCTCAGGTCCTGAACCGGCGATATGTCTGCCTGCGTCCTCGGTCAGGGCTTCCATTGACGGTTGGGTTTCATATGAACACAATCGCCGATGGCATGACTCTATAGGGTGCAGACAGACTAAGCAAATTCTCCTCGACGTCTGCATTCTTGTTGTCTCTCAACAGAAAAGACTGCAGACAGACTACTGCCGTTCTTACGGGCCTTTACGCTTTTGCCAAATACCTTAAGGTGCTAGGCCTAAGCGATACCACCAACTGTGAAGCCTGTGGAGAACTGTGACACTACGGAACATTTCCTCTGCGATTTTCCTGCTGTTGCCCGTATCAGGTGGCAGGTATTTCGTGCTGTTCTTACACCTCATCATTTTGGGAGCATATGGTGAGTGCTGTAAACCTAAGCTACTTATCATTGAAGCGCCTACTTGTCTTTCTTATGAAAACGAGTAAATTCTCACACTAAACGTGGTGTATCTTCCTGGTAGTAAAATGGGCCAGTATTGAGTCTGAGTGCTCCAGTGTAGAAAGTCTCGCACCCGAACAAAAAGAAGCTATTTGCGTCATTAACAACACACCATCAAGTTTTCGATCTTCGCTCTCCTTTAGCTTAAAGGTCCGCTTTTAATTTCGCTTCTGAATTTGTATGAGTTTAAACATATTCCCAGAGATTTTTACATCATTGTGACTTTTAACGAAATAAGTTCAGATACTATAATCCAAAACCGAAAAATTGTGTGCTTCTGTGGTGCAATGATTATTACATCCGCCTAACTTACGGAAGGTACCAGTTCGATGGAGTTTGATCCCGGGCAAAAGCATCCTTTTTTAACACGAATTTCTTCCTTCTGAGTGTGCTCTTCTCTTTTGTTATGTATCTTGCCCTGGCGAGAGAGCTAATGTAAAGTAAATAAATTGAAAAGTTCCATTAAACCACTTTTAGCGCTAAAAACCCCTCACACAAATATTATACCTACCTACACGAATTTCTTGATTCTTAGAATAAGACTGTGTTCTTCTCTTTCTGTTGTCTATCTGGCGAGAGAGCTAATGTGGAGTGAACAAATTGAAACGCCTCATTAAACAACTTTTAACCCTAAAAATCCCTATTAAAAGGCCGATTTTGACTTTTTAGCTAATGTTGGTTTAACATTTTTTTTTTTTTTTTTTTTTTTCAAAGGAATTCCAAATCCTAGAGCACTCAGACTCGGTAACGGTCCATTGTACTACAAGGCAGAATTCCTCCTTTTGGTGTAGAGGCATGTCAATGGGTGGCGTATGTTGTTGTTCCCCATGGGGATTGAACCTGCACCGCACGGGTAACAAGCCAACACACTAACCTCTACACCGTCGCCACCCTGGTTTAACTATTAATGTGCCATTAGTTAATGTAGGCAGCCTCTTTTAAAATCGCTAATGGAGAGTGAATAAATCAATTTTTCTAAAAACCTATGAATTTCTTATTTTTAATGGCGCTTTTAAATTGAATAGAGACTTAATAAATTCTGCCTTAGAATGCAATATAAGATTCTTGAATTGAAGAATTGGTTGTCATCGTTTTTAGGTTAATTTTTCTGTGTGAATTTGTGAACTCTCGGGGGATTTTGGTTCTGTTTTAAAGCCGGTCATTCCAAAAATGTATACTCGCACATCTGAGTTATTGATGTAGCTACTCTTTGTAGGGCGAGGCTGTTGTGGCAAATATTTTTATAAGAAAGATACTTACTTACTTACTCTCTGCTTGAGACATTGCAGCCTTCTGTCCAGTTGATCAGATCAAGCACTATGATGGCTTGGTCTTTAAAATAGAGGTTTGAACTTCCTTGTCGTCTCGAACCTGGGGGGATGGGAGTACAAGATCCTCTTCGCTGGAGCATTGTTGTCCATTCGCCCGATGTGGTCGAGCCAATGTAGTCGACTTGTTTAAGCTTTTCGGACTACATCCGCATTTTGGTACAGCTCATAGAGTTCACGGTTGTAACGTCTCCTCCATTTGCTCTTCTCGCACGCAGGAACAAATATCCGACGGAGTATTTTCCTTTAGAAAAATCTTAATATTATAGCTCTCCTTTCCTGCTTATCGTCCCATAAAGCGTTTTGTATCTGAGTTTTTTTTTAGAGTTTACACTTGTTCTTCCGGGTTAATACTCGTAGTTTTAAACTCATCTTTTTTAAACCCTTTTGATTTGCCAAAGCAAAGTAGCAGAGGTTTCCTAGTGAAATTCTGGATTTCTATTGATGTATCGTCGGTCAAGTTGATGCTTACACCCAGGTAATTGAAGTCCCTTTCTATCTCGAAGTTGCTATCAAAGTGACGTTTTGTCCTAATCGGTGGACAGTCTCTTGGATGTTTGTCAAACTTTCGCAAGAGGTCAGTGGAAAAACATGTTTAGGTGTTACTTGGTCCTGTCGTGATTAGAATCTGAGTCCCTTCGATTATAGGGCGTTGAAACTAGTTGGTGTCTAATGGTAACAGATGGCGCAAAGATAGTGATTTAATTTGATTAAGTTAGGTACACCCTTTTTGTAGTACATAGTAAGTAAATATAAGCCAATGTTATGATATTTTATCATAACTCTTGTCAATACATTTTTTTTTTTGAGCTTCTGGTTAGCCAAGGCGAAGAAATGGCCACTGCGAGCTATAAGATCTATTGTGCCGTCTGGGCCAGACATTTTTTAGGCTAGTAGCATTTCTTCCTTCCGTGTAAAGCGGCAAATGCTCCTAGCAGAGGACTTCTTTATGTCTTTGGAACTTAATTGTTCCCTGAAGAAAAATTCGTCCTTCTAGTTTCATTTGGGGCTTGACATTCAACTAAAATGTGTTCAGCTGTTTCATCTTTTTCAAGACAATTGCCGGCACTGTGGAGAGTCGACTATTTTCATTTTGTTAAGGTGGCATCGTAACGCATGCTGACCAGTAAGATAACCTACTAGGTTTTTGATATCATGCCGACTCAAATAAAGACATGTATGGGCATTGCTATTGAAGGGCTGGATGGCTCGTTTGGCCTGTGAAGTCCTGGGATGCTCTCCCAATAGGTGGTACATTTCATATGTTCCCAGTATTGAGGTCTATAACTTAATTAGTGCGGTTTGCTAAGAGATGGCGTAACTTGCATTATTCCATTGTTGTTATTCCATTCGAACATGCGTTCGAAAGCTACTGTCATTGGACGTAATTTCAGTATATGTCATTCATTTGAAGCGTAAACAACAATAATTTTTTTTCACTCAAATATGTCGAACTTTGTGCCTCAAAAGTGTTTTTGCGGGGAGTTATTCTTCATTACTTTAATATGAAGAAAACTGCTGCCGAAAGTCATCGTATTTTGGTGGAAGTTTATGGTGAACATGCTCTAGCTGAGCGAACGTGCCAAAAGTGGTTTGCACGAATTAAAAGTGGTGATTTTGGCTTGGAAGACGATAAACGTCCTGAGCAGCCAAACAATTTTGAAGATGAAGAACTGGAAGCATTACTATATGAAGATTGTTGCCAAACACAAGAAGAGCTCGCAGAATCTTTGGGTATCACTCAAGCAGCCATTTCAAGACGTTTAAAAGCAGCTGAATATATTCAAAAGCAAGGAAATTGGGTTCCACATGAACTCAAGCCGAGAGACGTCGAAAGACGGTTCTGCATGTCCGAAATGCTGCTGAAACGCCACAAAAGGAAGTCATTTTTGCATCGGATTGTACTGGTGATGAAAAATCATATGTGAAACCTGGCCAACCAGCCAAATCAACGGCAAAGCCGAATATCCATGGCGCGAAGGTAATGCTCTGCATTTGGTGGGATCAGAAGGGTGTGCTGTATTATGAGCTGCTAAAACCGGGTGAAACCATCAATGGACAACGCTACCGAACACAATTAATCCGTTTGAAGAGAGCAGTAGCCGAAAAATGCCCGGAATATGCGACCAGACACGAGGCAATAATTTTCCATCATGTCAACGCTCGGCCCCACGTTGCTATTCCGGTTAAGAACTATTTGGAAAACAGTGGATGGGAAGTTTTACCCCACCCGCCTTATAGCCCAGCCCTTGCCCCTTCTGACTACCATTTGTTCCGGTCGATGCAGAACGCCCTCACTGAAATACGGTTCACATCAGAGCAGAATATCAAAAATTCGCTTGATTCATTCTTGGCTGCCAAGCCGGCGCAGTTCGTTTGGGCTGGGATCGACAAATTGCCAGAAATATGGGAAAAAGTCATAGCTTCAGATGGGCAATACTTTGGATACATGTTTTTCTAAAATAAACGTTCAAATTTTGAAAAAAAAACCGCACGCATTAAGTTAGAACCAATATTTTATAGCTGCTGATCGAGGAGTGCAGTGGAAGGGTTCGGGAACCTTGAAAGGAGTTTTCTGAGTACTTTATTGCCAGTTCGTCGACCTTCAAACCGCTCATGGCCCGGAACCCAACAAAGTTTGGTCCTGTTTCTTGATCCAAATGTTTGAAGGTTATTCAAAAAGTGTAAGACTGATTTTGACTCAATGGTATGCGAGTTAAAGGCATTTATAGCTGCCTGACTATCCGTAAATATGTATATGGATGGTGACGCCTTTAATACGTTTAATTTAACACCAAGCTACGTGTGTACAAGTCTACAGTCACTTGTAGTATTATATTGGTCTGACAAATGTGGATTATTTCTGTAACATAGACAAAATCTTTGCCCTTGTAAAAAATAAAAATTTCCGTCGACTTGTAGACTTAGCTTACAAGTGTTCATTTGAAAAAGATAAGCAGCCCGATTCTTAATACTAGTGGGATGTACATTTTTGTGCACTTGTAGGTCTGAGTTACAGAAGGAGGATTATAACGCAATTTCCCACTTTGAGCATTGGCCCTTTACACTTGTAGAGCTGCCGGTCGACTTGTAGTTTCTTGTTACGGAAATGTGGTTCACTTGTATAACAAGTACTTGTAGCATTGTGGTATAGGTCCCAGACATATTGATGTGGCTGGGGCATTCTTGAATGGCTTGGAGCTCTGCCAGAAATACGCTTGGATTTTATTCCATGGATATTGTAATGCGAGTATTAGGACCATAAATTCCATCTCCTACACCCGATTGGATTTTAGGACCATCTGTATACCACTTTATGCCGTGGTGGCTATTTGGTGAGTTATTACTAACCCATGCTTCTCTATTGGGAATCTCCATGGTAAACCGTTTATTGAAGCATAATGCTTGTGAAGGCGGCCTGTGACATACATACCTCCGACGTTATGTTCACAATGTTGTGACAAATGTTATCTTTTCAAGTTGAGAGCGTCTGCTGTTGACAATGACTACAACTAACCCCAAACCAAGACGTCTAGAATTGTCAGATCGAAAGCCAAAGCAAATCCCCAAATTGTAAGGTCACTTGACCTAAAAAAATGTTCTTCACTTAGTTTCATATATTTAAAAACGTATTGGCGCCGTCTTGTTGAAACCACAAGTGCTCCAACCTCAATTTATCCAATTTAAGTATAACAAAATGCAGCAGCTCTCGCGCGCTGGCTTTAAGAGCCTGAGTAAAAATTTAATGTTGAAGCAAAATCATGCTTTTCATGGTTTAATGGCTGTGCTCGAAGATCAAACATCTCAGTTCTACAAAGACACATCGTCTTTACTCGCAAATTTGTCTCTTTGATTGGATACTCTTCTAAAACTTCGCGCATATCGCAAATATTATTCGACATTATTCACTTAAAGTTCGAAATTTGTTGCCGAAATTGGGAATTCCGTAAAAAAAATTGACACAATTACGAGTAGAGTTTCATTATTTATCGTCGGGATTTTCTTGTCGGTTTACGACACAACAAATGTCAACATCACCATGAAAAGAGACACCATTTGCAAAAATCGCCAAAGGCACTTCATTTGTCACTACCATTGCACCAATTTGTACATCCTCTCGATTTGCTTTGTACTTTCGCATGTGAAGTATCGTGCTCAGTTTTCGTTTGCAAGGCGAAAATAATTTACCCATTGATGATTCCTTTTCCCTGCGGTGCTACCATCATGAAGCAGATTTCTATATATAAGAGGATTGAACATTTCACATTCAGCATTATTTTTGTGCGTTTCTTGTTCGTTCATACAGGCTAGGCGCTTTATTCAGTCCGAATATAAGGTTCAGTTCCGATTTGTAACTGGAAAATTAATAATATTAAGTAAGGCTCGTTTAAGGATTCACGAAAAAAGTTGTTTATCCAGTTTCGGTCATGTTGCTCACAACTTTTTATACCCTATTCTAGGGGTATATTAATTTTGACGCATAGTTTGTAACATACCTTAATATTGCCCGTAGACCCCTAAAAGTTACTATATTTATGATCAGCATCGATAGTAATGTCGACCTAGCCATGTCCGTCCGTCCGTCCGTCCGTCGGCAAAAATTAGGCCTTTAAACTGAACCTAGAGAGCTGAAATTTTAACCATATACTCTCTCGGGTCCCGAAATAATCAAGTTTACGAATTTTTGAAATCCGCCCACAGACAAGCCCACAAACTCAAAAAAAAACAAAATTTTGGAAAAAATCGAATTTTGAACTAGAAAGCTGAAATTTTTTATATATGATCTATGACTCCTAAAATTACTCGGGATAAAAATTTTTCAAAATCCGCCCACTGACACGCCCACAAATAAATAAAACAATTTTTTTGAAAATCCAAAGTTTGAGCTAGGGATCTGAAATTTATAATTTTATAATATATACTCTCTATGCGCCCTTTATGCTCATGTGTAAATATTTTCAAAATCCGCCCACAGGCACGCCCACAATTAATTTTTTTTTTTTTTAAATTCAAAGTGAGCTAGGGAGCTGAAATTTATAATATATACTCTCTAGGGGCCCTTTATGCTCATGTGTTAATTTTTTTTAAATCCGCCTACTGACACGCCCACAATTAAATAAAACAATTTTATTGAAACACCCAAGTTTGAGCTAGGGAGCGTTTTTTTTTTATACAATCCCTTAAATGTTATATAACAAAATATGTAGAGCGTTCTTAACAATTCAACCATACTTAGACTTGTGTCACGCCCACTTATGAGGGATAGGAATAAGAATAGGGTATCCAACAGTTCGCCCAAGCGGACTGTAGCCCGTCCCTATGTTTTTTAGCAAAATTGATCTTTACGGGAAACGCAGTAGCCGAAAAAGATCCTTGACTAACGAGAAAATGCAATTTTGAGGCCTAGTCCTTTCGGTCATTTTTATTCAGAAAAGGCTTTAGCAGAAGCCGTTTATGAAGCTAGGTAGACCTCTTTGGAATATAAAACGTTGAAGCTCTTGTCAATGTACCTCACTTTGACTTTGACAAGAACTTCAAGGCTTAATATTCGAAAGATAGGATTGGAATGCCTCGATACTGTCATTAAAGGTCTACCTAGCTTCATACAAGGTTCCAAAAAGCTGAGAAAAAGGTGCCAGGAGTCATGTGAAAAACTCCAGGATAAATTGATATGCTACCAACGACCGTAATACTGCAATGTTTCCCCAGCTGAGAAATGAATACTAGAAAGAAAGTAGTTTAAACCCTCCTAGCTTTGAATAACGATTTTCGAGGTCACTTTAAGCGCTTAACGACAATGCGAAATATTTAAAACTGTCTTGTAAACTAAACCACTGCAAGATTATGTTTTGATGGACTCCCGACAGACAGCATTGCTATTCACAGGTTTCTGCGTTGCTTGGAAATTCATTGATTGTTTTAGAAAGAATATCCCAAAAATAGCGGTAAAGATAGACATTGCCTGCAATCACCATATAAATATCAAAGACTCATATATATACCATACATTATATACTTGGATAGAATACATTATCCAGTTGCTCAAGGGGGATATTAGGCTGACCCTAGGGATAAGAATCCTTACCACTTGCGTGTGTTTGAGCTGCATGGGTACAGAAAAATGGAATCCATAACAGCTTGGGGGACCTGATACATATCACCTTCAGATGTTCAGAGATTTGTTAGCAGTTTTGTTAGTCGCATGACCTGTGATGGTTATCAACTCGCAATGGGACTTTTGGCTTGTGAATGAGAATTTCACAATGCCAATACCTACTTTGAAAATTGCACACTATTTAAACTTCGCAGAAGCGCTACCCTAGGCAACGGCTAACTCGCAATGAGTCAAAGACCAAAACTTTTTTTGTTGCTTTATTTTAAGGAATCGTTTTAAGTATTTTTATTATTATTTTAATACTTCAAGAAAATATTGTTATGTTCTTTCAAAAATCATAATTATTTTCTTAAAACGGTTTTTATTTGCAGAGGCCTCGAATTAAGAAAATGTGGTTTCGGTTGGGGAATTTCTCTCTTATGTTCCCTTCCGCCATATTGTTTAATCTTTATGAAATTAAACAAACAACAAATTAATAGGTTTCATTCATACTTTTAAACAATAAAAACGGTCGTGACAAAAATCTATATATTGGTGAATTTTGAAGAAGGATATTATCTGTATATTTTGTTCTACATAACTGTTTCTTAGGTTTTTTTAATGATTTTATCGCAAAGCAATGTTTTTTGTAAAAAAAAACGTCCCTTAAAAGTGGGCGTGACAAAAAAAAACTTTGTATATGAACGACTTTAAGGCCCAATTTATTGACCCTCATTAAAAAGTGTCAAATGGAGTTTTTGTTGACACCGTCATTAAGTTATTTGCGTCATAAACAACACACCATTAAATTTTCGATTTCTTTACCCTCCTTTATTTTAAAAAATTCCCAGCCATTTTTACATCATTGTGACTGGAAATATGCAATAACTACGCTTTACGACGATTTTTTTTTTTGTAGTGTATTTCCGCTTGAGTAGAAAAGAAAAAAAAATATTAAAATATTCATGCTGTTGCTTGCTTCTGTGGAAGAGTGCAACATCAAACTATGTAAATGGTCTTTCAACTTCAACTTTCAGTGTGAACGCACCCTCAAACCGATTACCGAACTGTCAATGTTAAATTAGTCAGGAACAACGTTTACAATACGATGAAAACAAGTTTTCGAAACGCGTAGCGCAAATAAATTTACATAAAAAAACAAATAACGAACAATAAGTTGTGATACAATTTGACAATAAAATAATATAAAAGAAAATTAAATCTCTCTTTGTTATTATAAACTTTACTCAACAGAAAACGCAACTGGAGATAAAAAACAACAAAAAACATAGGGACGGGCTACAGTCCGCTTGGGCGAACTGTTGGATACCCTATTCTTATTCCTATCCCTCATAAGTGGGCGTGACAAAAGTCTAAGTATGGTTGAATTGTTAAGAACGCTCTACATATTTTGTTATATAACATTTAAAGGATTTTATCAAAAAAAAAAAACGCTCCCTAGCTCATACTTGGGTGTTTCAATAATATTGTTTTAATTAATTGTGGGCGTGTCAGTAGGCGGATTTAAAAAAAAATAACACATGAGAATAAAGGGCCCCTAGAGAGTATATTTTATAAATTTCAGCTCCCTAGCTCAAACTTTGAATTTTCAAAAAAAAAAAAAAAAATTAATTGTGGGCGTGTCAGTGGGCGGATTTTGAAAATATTTACACATGAGCATAAAGGGCCCATAGAGAGTATATACTATAAATTTCAGCTCCCTAGCTGAAACTTTGGATTTTCAAAAATTAATATACCCTTAGAATAGGGTATAAAAAAATTATTTTATTTATTTGTGGGCGTGTCAGTGGGTGGATTTTGAAAATTTTTTATCCCGAGCAGTTTTAGGAGTCATAGATCATATATAAAAAATTTAAGCTTTCTAGCTCAAAATTCGATTTTTTCCAAAATTTGTTTTTTTTGAGTTTGTGGGCGTGTCTGTGGGCGGATTTCAAAAATTCGTAAACTTGATTATTTCGGGACCCTAGAGAGTATATGGTTAAAATTTCAGCTCTCTAGGTCCAGTTTAAAGGCCTAATTTTTGGCTACAGACGGACGGACATGGCTAGATCGACATTACTATCGATGCTGATCATAAATATAGTAACTTTTAGGGGTCTACGGGCAATATTAAGGTATGTTACAAACTATGCGTCAAAATTAATATACCCTTAGAATAGGGTATAATGAATAAAATTACAAATAATTAAAATTTATTACCGAAATTCCGAGTCGGTGGTTGCAACTTTAAGAGCGTTAACGCCAATTTTTGGCCATAATTCTATTCCCAGTAGACAAGCACTTCATAGTGTAGTGAAAAAATTTGAGTCAGAATATTCGCTGTTTGATGTTGCCATACCGGTGAGACTATGTTTTGCCCGAATTGTGGCGAATATTGCTGCCGTGGAGGCGTCCGTCGCAAACCAGCCAAATCAGTCAATTTCAGGGGGTTTTCAAAAATTTGCGCTCTCCCAGACCACATTATGGCGAATTTTGTGTAAGGATTGGCCTACACCCGGCAAGATCAAGCTGACTCAAGAACTAAATCCACTATATGAAGCGACGTACGTTCTCCAATTGGGCTCTGGAGATAATGGAAGAAAATGAAAATTTCATCGCAAAATCATCTTCAGCGATGAAGCGAATTTTTGGTTAAACGGCTTCGTCAATAAGCAAAATATGCATTACTGGACAGGTGAGAACACTCATGTGCTTCATAAAACAGCACTTCATTTGCAAGAAGTCACTGTTTGGTCCGGTTTTCATTTTGCCTTTTTTTTCGCCGATGAAAATGACCGCCACGTTACGGTAACTGGTATTAACTACAAAGACAACTTGGAACGTTATTTCTTTGAGCAATTGCATGAATTGGACATCAGTGACATGTGGTTCCAACAAGACGGTGCCACAAACCGCACAGCGGGTGCACCAATCGAGTTATTGAAGTCTCAGTTCAGTGAATGTGATATCTGGAGAAATGGACCCGTCTATTGGCCACCAAGATCGTGTGATTTAACGCATCTAAACTTTTTTGTATGGGGCTTCATTAAATCATTGGTCTATACCAACAAGCCTTCGACGTTAGAGGAACTCAAAACCACAATTTAACGAGAAATAGCGACCGCTGCATACTTTCCCGTGGTGGATATATGAACGAAGTCGAATTCCATTCATAAATGTTTTGATAGTAATTCAAGCCAATACAATTTTTGAGAAATCTCAAGTAGTTTGCATTTTATTTAAAAAGATGTTGCAAGTACTTAATGAAAGACCCTCTGCTTGTGTACTGTTAAAACTTGTGTTTGCTTGCTTTTGTAGAAATAAAAAATATCTAAAAATAAACAAGTCAAAGCCTGTACGCTTCTTTTTGTGGGAAATACAGATAATTCACAATAAATGTTCAGGTGAAATATAGGAATATATAAAAGTATATTCAACATATATATATTCATATAAATACTTTCTTACTAATATGAAATCATGGATGGCACTCTTACCATACATTATCTTTCGATTCCCAATGTATTCCCAAAAAAATCCCTATTTCCGGTTTTTTCCTAATCGAGTAAAGCGTATTTACGTTAAGCTCTCGTCCATTCTTTATCCCACTCGCTTAGAGGTAAGACCTGAATTCTAATAAAGAGCTTGTTCAACCCGAAACTTGTTTTTTCTCTTAATTCAATATTTTTTCTTTTCATCGATTTCATTTTCATCCCTTCAACAATTGTGCCCCGCAATTGGCGACCCCGAATCCTACGAGACCAGCGCCTCTCCAGCGAAACTATTTAGTTTCAGCAGCTAACATGCAGCCCCCCCTCTCAACAATAAATGAAGTGTGGTTTTGGTTCTGGGGAAAAGAAAAAGAAAACAAAAATAATGTTTTTCATCTGAAATTTGAAATCTGAAAGCTAAATCTGAAGTAACCAATGAAAAGTGATAGAGTTAACGGCTTTTACGACTAAAGGTAAGATTAGACTGCATGCCAAGTGGGCAAATAATGAACATTTCTGACAGTTCTCGCTGTCAAAATAGGGCTAAGCAGTGTAATGGGTATATTGGTGAATGACAGAAATGACAGATAAAATTGATCAGATTGCAAGTAGAGTGTAATCGGAGAAATAGGCGCAAATGCACGCATAATGGACCTATTGACCATAAATTCCTGACTTAAACAGTTCAAACGCAATAGAGAAAGCAAATGTGATCTTTGAAAAAGCGTTAAATATATCTGTCTCGACTGATGATATACAGAAATGTTACGTTAAGCATATTAACAGAGTAAAACATACGAGTACAACATCCAAATCTAAAGAGCACGGTGGTATTCTTTGTGTGCATTTCTCTTCACACAACGTCAAGCAGAAAGTGATGGAAAGTAAAAAAAATGCAAGGAGGAAGCTGAACTCGTCGATCTTTAGTGTTGGTGGTAACTCTTCTATTTTTATTAATGATGGCTTAACTAAATATTCTAAAGCTTTATTTATGGCAGCTAAAAAATGTAAAAAGGAGAATAAATTCAAATATATGTGGTTCAGGAATTCTCATATTCTAATGAGAAAATTTGATAATACTGAGGTTGTTGTCATAAGATCTTTTGATGATCTATCTGCTCTCCAAGGGCAATAATATGAACGATTTCTTTGATCTTGTGCACGACAGCCTCACTATAAGAACCATTCGATCTATTTCTGATAGCATATTTAGTTGTAAATCAGGTGGCAAATCTTTTTTCGTTTTACATCAAAATATTCGCAGTTTGCGACAAAACTTTGATTTACTAATTGGGCATCTTGATGCTTTTGTAAACCTGCCAGAAATAATTTTTGTCTCTGAAATTTGGATTTATTCATGCGAAGTTAACGATTATAATATTCCTAACTATAATTTTTTTCCAAATCCTAATGATACGTACGCTGCCGGTGGAGTGGGAGTTTTTGTTTCGAACTTGTATGAGCCTGATATTAAAGTTCTTAAGCTAAGAAGCGCGGATGTCATCAAAGTTAGTTGCAATATACACAATGAACTTTTTAATTTTGTTTGTGTATATAGACTCCATTCTTCATCTCCTAATTATTTCTTAGATGAATTTTCTGTATTTTTGGCTAGTGAACGATCTGGAAATCTTGTCATCTTAGGTGACTTTAATTTAGATATTTTGGTTTCTAACCCAGTTTCTGATTCTTACCAAGCACTTATGGCTGAACACGGTCTTTTTTCCTTGGTTGAAGAACCTACCAGACCAACTGCAGGCACCTGCCTTGACCATGTTTTTGTTCGTCTTGTAAATTTTGCTGCTGATCTCCTTGCTGGAATTAAGATGGATCTTAACATAACTGACCACTGTATGACGGGAATCATTTTTGAAAACTTAAAAGGTAGTCAGCCATGCAAATCTTCATCAAATACATATTGTAAAATAAATTTTCAGGAATTGAATCTTAGACTTCGTTATGAAAACTGGGACAGTGTTTATGTTGAACAAAACGCTTCTATAGCATACGATACATTTCTCAGGATTTTGAAAAATTATATTGGTTCCTCTACTTTAACTTTATCGCGAAAAAAATCGGAGTATCGCCTTAAGCCTTGGATAACCCGCTCTTTAATCAAAAAAATAAATATGAAAAACAAATTAAGGAAAAAATGTTGGAAACATCCGTTGAATAACAGCTTAAGGAGTCGTTTTAGACAGTTTTGCAAAAAAGTGAATAAAGAAGTGATAATTGCACGGGATAGGTATTATCATTCCAAAATACTAACGGCAAGTGGGAATCTTAAGAAGGAGTGGCAAGTCGTTAACAGTATTATTAGTCGAAAAGTTATTGCTAACACAGATCCTATCGTAATTACAGACGCTGGTATTAACATTTCTAATCCCTTAGAAATATCTAATTTATTCAGCAACTACTTCGCATCCATTGGTGAATCCTCTATGTCAGGTTGTTCGCATACTTCATGTTATTGCTGCACCCAGCCTTTAACTGCAGGCATTGGCTACAGCAACAGCTTCGCTTTTGAGCCTATAACAGGATTGGAATTGCTTAAAACGATTAATTCGCTACCTAACTCTAATTCGTATGGTAGTGATGAGATCTCGAATCTGACTCTTAAGAATATTGGTCCCAATTTAGTAGACATTTTATCTTACCTTTTTAATCTCAGCATTATGAGTGGAACTTTTCCAACTGAACTAAAAAGTGCCATTGTGATTCCTCTATTTAAAAAGGGTAATAAGACAGACATATCCAATTATAGACCAATTTCGTTGTTGTCGTCAATTTCCAAAGTTTTTGAAAAAGTTGTTAAAAAGAGAATCTTAGCCTATCTTGATCATCTAAATTTTTTTAGTCCCATACAGTTTGGTTTTAGGACTGGCCATTCCACGGAGGATGCTCTTTTGGACTTCTGCTCTATTTTGTATAAGGGTTTAGATGACAAACTTTTTTGCGCTGGTCTTTTTGTCGACATAACTAAGGCGTTTGATATGGTTGACCACGCGATCCTCCTAGATAAATTGTATAAGGCCGGCTTCAGAGGTTTCATTTACAAATGGTTTGAGTCATATCTTAAAGATAGAACTCAACGTGTAAAAATTGGAAACAATATAAGCAGTTCTAAAACAAATAACTTGGGAGTGCCCCAAGGTTCTGTACTTGGTCCAATTTTATTCCTTATATATATAAATTCCTTATTTTCACTTCCTTTCTTGGGTAATACTAAAGCCTTTGCCGACGACCTTGGTATTGCTTACTGTTCAGTCAGTCCATTAGATTTAATAGCTAACATAAACCATGACGTTTTTTTACTAAGATGCTGGTTTGCACAAAACAGGCTTATTGTTAGTAATAAAACCAAACTGATGTATTTCAGTCTTACTGGACATGAGTACCCAGATTCAGATATAGTATTTCATTCCCATGATTGTGCAAGTCATGAGCTGTTGAAAAACATATGCAGTTTCCAAAATGAACCATCTTTTAATGGAAACGCTGATTGCAGTAGTAACTGCTTCAAAATTGAAGATGTTGATAGTTTTAAATATCTTGGTGTTACTATTGACCATAATTTGAACTGGTCCAAGCACATTTCTCTTTTGAAAAAATATCTTCTTTCTTCCACTCGTTGCTTTTTTCGTCTTAGAAAGTATTGCTCTTCGAATACATTGAAAATGGTCTACTATGGCTTATTCCATTCAAGATTGCAATATGGACTCTGCAGTTGGGGTGGTGCTTATTTAAGTAAGTTGCAGAAATTAACTATCATTCAGAAATCTGCTATACGAAAAGTTTGTGGCTCCCACCGTTCAGCTCACACTATGGACCTGTTCAGGTCCTTGAAAATACTTCCTTTGCGTCATCTATTTTACTTCAAAGTTCTGAAGGTCTTTTTTATGAGATGCGGCTATTGGGAAAGTCCGATTTCGGGCACTCGCAGCTTACGGAGCCATTCAAACTTTGTTGTAAATATTCCTGCTTTTCGCACTACAAGTTACAGAAACTCTTACTCCATTATATCATGTAAACTTTATAACACACTGCCATTAGAAATTCGTTCCATAAGAAATTTACGCATTTTTACAAAAGAAACGAGGTCTTGGCTTCTTGCTTTTGACCATACTGAAATCGAGTCCCTTTTGCGCTATACTGCATAATAATACAAAAAAAAAAAAAAAAAAAAAAAAAAAAAAAAAAATTTGCCCACTTCTATTTATCTATTTTAGACGTAATTATTAAATATTTGAATTTATTCTTTTTTGCTTATCCTTTTTTCTTTTTGTTATAGATTGCTTTTCTTACTAAATTGCTGCAATTTTTATTTTTTTTAAATTTTATTTTTTTTTAACTTCCTTTTCACGCCATCCTTTTCTTTGTATCTGACTTTGTACACCCCACACAAAGTACCAATTTCCAAATGTGGCATCATCTCTATTTGTTTTCTAAAAATATAAATGCCACTAACTATTCTGTGTGTACGAGCATTACCTCCATGTAAAATTGTTTGAATAATTTGTAAACTAATTTCTATACTATGTACATATTTGAATAAAGACAAAATTGAATTGAATTGAAATTCAATTTATGGAATTCGGTTGATGACATAGGTATCTCTCATTCTTCATAATCGATTTTGAACAAGGAATTTCTTATAATTTTGTAACATAAATTCTTTAAGTGTCTTTTGTATGCTTTAAATTTTTGTAAATATGGGATTTTGTCCTTAATTTTTGTTTGGTTGATGTAAAGTGATTTTTTCTGTCTGGCTATATTTTATTCGTGTAGTACCTAACTTGTTTGTTGTCGATTTAGTTCGTGCGAATTGTTGCATTTTGTTGATAGATACTCTTTTATGTTCATTAATTGTATTGTTTACTTATTTGGTCTTGACATTTACGGCGTTGCCACAATTCGCGTTTGAAAATAAAAAAATAAAAGCTTACAATAACCAGCAAGCAAGTTTGACTATTCCGTTCGTTTTAGTCACGTAGTCTTATAGACAACTTAGACAACGCTGATCCTTTGGTCATTTGACAGATAATCCGTTCATTTAACTATGGTCATTTGAATGCAGTCTAATCGTTCCTTAAGAAATTTCCACTTGCAGGATGTGTAGTTTTGTAAAAATGTTCCTTTTTGCGAGGGTATGCGAAAGATGAATGAAATAAAGGTTCGTCAATTGCTAATCGAAAGGACCCCGGTTCATTCCCGCCGGGGCCAAGCCACATCTAGAGCTTTTTTCAATTGCCCCACGTCTTGCGAACGTCTGACAAACAGCCAAGAGTATCAATTGTCATAAGAATTTTCCCAAATTTGCCGTTTGGATTCGGCTTAAAAAGTAGAACCTTCAACTTCGCACAAGAAACTGATTTTAGAAGCTAGGTTTTAGGCCCTGTATGGGCCAATAATGCCTAATGGTTTTTTTTTATTTTTTTTTATCGGACCTTAGTCCTACAAGCCCTGTTTTATGGTACCGATTGCTGGACAATATGTTGAAAATAAAATACAGCCGACTAAGTTCCGATAGAGCATATATTTTGTCCTTCGAGTGAGGAGTTTTGAACCCATGTGCTTCACTAAACCGAAGTAGCTTCGGTTTCCTAAGGTAGTTCTCCGCCGGATCTCCACTAAGGAGTCGTGGAGTTGATGTTTACTCCTAGGTAGATGAACTCCTTAACTAAAGGGGTTTTCAATAAGATCGCTACAAAAGTTTTTTTAAATAAAACAAAAACGGTTCTGGATATCAATGAAATTCTTTATTCCTGTGAAAGTACGTTCGATGCCATTATGTATGGAACTCGATTTCTTTTGCATGGCCACCACGGGCACGCTCGCAAAAGTCCAGACGCTGAACCCAATTTTCGACGGTTTTCAAGCATAAATCGGCCGATACTGCTGCAATTTCACGTTCGATATTCGTACGAAGTTCATCAATCGTCGCTGGCTTGTTGGCATAGACCATAGACTTGAAGTAGCCCCACAGGAAATAGTCTGACCGCGTCAAATCGCACGACCGAGGCGGCCAAGCGACTGCACCATTTCGTGAGATAACACGGTTTCCAAACTTGGTTTCCAATAAATTGATTGTGGCATTCGCTGTGTGGCTTGTGGCACCGTCCTGTTGGAACCACATGTCCTCCAAGTCCATATCATCCAATTGGGGTCAAAAATATTCAGTTATCATTGAACGGTATTGATTCCCATTCACAGTAACGTGCCGGTCTTGATCATCACGGAAGAAGTATGGCCCAATGACGCCGCCGGCCCATAAACCACACCAAACCGTAATTTTGTCGGGATGTAATGACGACTCATGGAGTACGTGTGAATTGCTGCCTGACCAATACCGCATATTGTGTTTATTGACGAAGCCATTCAGCCAGAAATGAGCCTCATCGCTGAAGATGATTTTTCGATGAAAATCCGAATCATTTTCAAGTTGTTGCGCAGCCCAATTCACGAACAAACGACGCTTCTGGTGGTCAAGGGGCTTCAGTTCTTGCGCCAATTTAATCTTGTAAGGATGTAGGCCAAGATCTTTTCGCAAAATTCGCCACAACGACGTCACAGAGATGCCCAACGCTTGAGAACGACGTGTGAGAGACACATTTGGGCTTTCTTCAACTGAAGCCTCAGCAGCAGCAATATTCTCGACACTACGGGCACTTCTTTTTCTCACTGGCACGGGAACATTTTGTACTGTGCTTGTGGATTCAAATTTTTCCACTAGACGCTCAATTGTTGATCTGATAGGACGATTATGACGACCATAAATTGGACGTAGCGCTCTTAACGTCGAGGCCACTGACTCCGAATTTCGGTAGTAAATTTTAATAATTCCGACTCGTTGTTGGTTCGTATATCTTTCCATCATGAAATGGCAAACCTTACTGAAGAGAAATGTCAAAAGAGCGGCAAGAAATTCGGCGTCGTTTACTATCCCTGTCGCTCTACTTTTGTAGCGTCCCTGTTGAAAAACCCTTTACCTCGAAGTTATTGCTACCAACATTGACGTTTTGTCCTAGGCGGTGGACAGATGTTTGTTTGTTTGTTGATAGCATGTACTTGGTCTAGTCCTTATTTCAAGACCAACAAATTTCTCCTGTTGTTCAATCGCCGCGAAAGCCTGATGTCGATATCGTCCGTAGAGTCAACATTACTTCACACGAATCTGTTGTCATCTAAAATATCTTTGGCATAATGTCTGCATTTTTCTTTTTATGGCTGATCACAGAATCATTCAAAACTGACCACCTCACGTCTTGGATATCAACAATTGACAAATATGGCCTGGCCTTCGAACTTGCAGCTTTTGATGCGTATCCATTTGGCGAATTCTATTTTTCAAACAAAAATCCCGCAACCAATAAAATACCATATGGCCTCATTACGTTAAATTTGTAACGGAACCAATCAACTCTCAGCACTATCAATCGCGTCGAATCGAAAATTCAATTTCCAGTCAACTAGGCAATGTTCCACTTCAAGTGGAACTAAAATGCAAAAAAAAGAAGCAAACATTTAATTACGAATTTCTCATGAACCTAATGAAATGATTGGCGAAACCTTATGCCACACTGACCCAACCCAACCCAATTTAATCAGACCATTCCGCATATACCTAAATTCAATTTGCTTTGTTTATTATTATTATTGCTTCCATTCGGGAGGGGGGAGAAGGTTTGTTGCTGTCTCAGTTTCATTTCACAACAAGAAAAGTTCTCAATTCGACACACAAACACATCATCACTACGCAACGAGACGGCCGACATACAAATTCAAAATTGAATAGAATGACCTCACTTCAAATTTCCTGAAGTCCAACACGGCCCACCCAATCAGTGGCAAATGAGTCTTCTCAAATTTCATATTCTTCGTTTGATTAAATTATTTCATTTGCTCGACAATAAATATAAAATAAAGCAAAACGCCAAACAGAAGACCAGCCGGGCCGGGACACATGTATTTGTCAGAAAGTGAAGAGAGAAAGAGAGAAAGATTGCTTACATACCATTCCGGATATGTGGCGGACGGCCGACAATGATATCTGATCCTACAATTGACCCATCAGCAACGATGTTACATTGTATTCAATCAATTCAAAGGAGATACAAATATTCATGGTCAAAGATACATCTTTAGTTTGTCAACAAAGCCATCATCATTCTCGGAACACCGAATAGCGTTGCGTGTGTGCAACAGCAATTGACAAATGTGACCTTACACTTTCGACGCGAAGGGGTGTTTTTGAATTCGAAAATTGGACAGAAAAGAGTGTCGTCCAATCGTGCATGCAATTGATAGATACGAGTACTTTCATTTGCTACCAAATATACTCTTCTCGATCTGGAGCAAGGTCATTTAGTCAGCAGTGAATTCGGAATTTCATCAAATCCAATTGGGGCAAATGAATGAAAGCGTTTCAAAGTAGATTTCAAAATCATTGGCATAATAAATCGACTGTTGCTTCATTCACATATGTAACACGAGTCCTTTTAAATTAATCGAAAGAGGATTATAACAAATTCAAAAATCACTAATTTATAATCACGGAGCATAAAACCCTAATGAGTGAACAGTTTTTGAGTACGGTGAACGTTAGATTGATTAATTACTGAAATTGTGGCAGCATGAGTAAGACGAGGGGGTAACACAAAAGCAATCAATAAAACAAGGATTCCAGAAGATACAGTGTGTAACCAACGACGGAGAAAGGATTTTATCCTTGAATTAATGTTTCAATTACTGAAAATTTTCCATTTATTCACGATGATTTTTGAATTTGCCGCCAGTGGTTTCATAGCAGGTGTGAACAATGAACATACTCACAAATTGCCAGTGGATTTAATGAAATTTTCAAAATATTAATATTAACAAAGCAAACACGTGTGCAAATACAAATGTTGTTGGCTCAATACAAATCAATTCTTTATCGAATATTAATGAGTTTATTTATTTTTATTTCCATTGTTTTAAAGGATAGCCGGAAACAGCCCACTAGGGTTAAATTTGTGAAAAATGTTATCGAAAATGAATGGTTGAATTAATTTTTTATTATTTCACCACCCTCCAAAGCTGAATGTAATTGTGGTTGAAAAGTTTCTTGATGACCCAGCGTAAATGTACTGAATTGCTTCGGAAGGATGCTGGCAGTCTAATATTTTGGAATTTCGTCTGAACCTTTTTTGGATGAGAAAACTCGGAATTCCTCCTCGATTTAGATTGAAAAAATAAATGACAATAAATTTAAACGGTTCGAAAACTATTTATTTGAAAACAGTACGACTGGAAATGGTACTGGGAATGAGCTCTCGCATATACCCAGTGTTCTTGAAAGCACAATCTACTATTCATTATGCTTCTAGATTCCACTTCGTCTCTTTCGCACTTTCCGCATAATTTGTTTAATTATTTCGTGATTGCTTAGTAACAGCAAGATACAATATCTTATAACCTATTCCAACGACAATTTTACAAATACAGCAAACAATATTTTTTTTTATAATGTACACGCACTAAAGGGATTTTTGGATACCCTTATAATGTAATAGCTGCGCAGCGCGGGCGTTAGGGAATTTGGGTTAGAAAATTGGGAGAGATGCCGATGCACGTTCGTTATAAATGTTTGTAGCTTATAATGTGTAGAAAAAATTGAGCGGGGAAGAGCATTTCACATTCGTGTTGTACGGCTAAGGAAAGATTCCAGGATTAAGGGTAAAATGCTGCGCAGTCTTTGCACAGCGGTTATTGCGGTTAAAATGTACTAGGGGTGGAATGCACCTGGCTATTTCATTTGAGCACTTATGGTGGAAATATCGATAAAATAACGAGAGACAAGAGACATTGCGACGATGGCTAAGAGAGTCAAGCGATCTCGCGATGTTACAGTCGGGTTGGGGACACAATCCCGAAAACCGAAATCCCGAAAATCCAAAATCCCGAAAATCCAAAATCCCGAAAACCCAAAATCCAGAAAATCCAAAATCCCGAATAAAGAATCCCGAAAAAATTTTCATTTTATATAATTTTTCGGGATTCTTTATTTTATTTTCAATGAAAAATAGACAATTGTTTGACCATTCCATTTACCGTAATAATACTTTGCAATTTTTTGCGTTGTAATGTTCTGCAATTCGCAATGTGCATTCAGTTGTGTTGTGCTGATCTCAAATAGTGTGATAGCTGACCCCCTAGATTTTTGTTAGACAGTGAACATCGTAATACAGTGAGTATCGTGCATGCCTTTTTAATTAAAAACTTTATATTATCAGTGACATTGTGTGTTTGAAGTCTTAAGTAGAAATGAACATGTCCATCGTGAAAACCAACAAACAGCGTGGGAAACTGCTTGTGGACGGCTACTGTTTTTGTTATGTTTTATCTATTTGAAGTTTTTTATTTTGTTTATTTTGTTAAATAAATTTTCCAAATTTTTTTGTTGCTACAATAAAATTTTTAGTTTCATTTTCGGGATTTTGGATTTTCGGGATTACGTTTTTCGGGATTCTATCCCACTCCCGTTACAGTCACCAAAGAGTTTTATCGCGCGTTTTTGAATCCTGTCCAGTAGCTCCAAATAAGTAATTGGTGCACCAGACCAGATATGCGCATTGTACTCAAGTTTTTAAGGCGGATAAACGCCTTATAAATAGAAGCCAGATCAGAGGGAGTGAAATATTTCTTGCAGCGCTTAAGGGAGCCTAGGCATTTCGCAGCCCTCTTGGCGACATCGCATATGTTGTCATTCCAACGTAAGTTGTCATTAACACACATACCGAAAATGGAAAGCTGTTCGGTTTCAACGATGCAAGTGCCATTCATGGACAATTGCATGGTATTAGGGCTTTGCTTTAATGACAGAAGACAGCATTGCGTTTTGGAAGCTTAATAAAATATATCGAAATAATTCATAAATAACAAATATATATATAAGGCAATATCGCTATTAAACCTAGTTTCTCCAGCCACTTGCTTATGGGAAATGCTCCAAGTCACGTTGCCACAATTGACAACAAACTTTCCTATAAGCATATTATAAATTACATATAGCAAAGGTTTGTGCATCCCCCGCCTGGTCTTGTCGAAAAGTACCTCTAAACAAACTGCGTCGAAAGCCTTCACAAAATCAACCAGACAAGCACCCGTTCAGTGGTTCTTGCATTTATTCCACTGAGTATCGGAAACAAGTTTCGACGCCGCATGAACAGTGTCATGCCCCACCCTGAAACGAAACTGGTTGTCCGGAATTACGTTATCGTCCTCGACCCACTTACACAGGGCTTTATTGACAACTTTTTCAAGACCTTGCTAATATTCGAAAGCAAACTAATCGACCGGAGATTGGCAGAGTTCGTCCTATCTACCCTTTTTCGGGATAGGGTGTACCACAGCTACCTTCCAATTCGCCGGATAATGTGCATTATTCAGCGCATTGTTAAACAGCGAGGTAAAAAGATCTACAGC
Source organism: Portevinia maculata (assembly GCA_949715645.1). Lineage (NCBI taxonomy): Eukaryota > Metazoa > Arthropoda > Insecta > Diptera > Syrphidae > Portevinia > Portevinia maculata. Next base: position 77,183,936 of record OX454526.1, on the reverse strand, counting down.
CTCCAGAGGCAGGTGTCTCAATACGACCTTTGGGACACCATCCATCCCCGTCCCGCCGACTTTTTATTATTTAGTAACTCGTAGATGCACAGAAGATCATGCTTCGACACGAACAAGTGCGATGCATCTCGGCCATTGGCGACCACTGCATTCGCATGGTTTTCATCATTGAATACAGTGAATCCGTTATTCTCGGATCGCCAATTCTCAAGTTCGGTGCGCAGATAGAAGTGACTCACTAGAGCCCTATTCTTAATGTCCTGGTTACGGCGAACAGGATTGTTCTCGATATTACCAAGGCACTTTTTGGCTTAAGAATAAGACCATTTAACTGGGACCAATTTACAATTTTCTCTATGTCTTCATTAACTCAAAAAGCTGCATGGTTCTTAGGCCAAGAGGGCGGCTCATGTACGTTTACACGTCGTCCGAAAACATATGAATAGAGCAGTTCTAAAAGGTAATATAATTTATTTATGTTCATTGACGTGAATCGGAAACAATAGAGGACCAAGTATTCAACCCTGAGGTACACCAGAAACATTAGTCAGTAAATCTTATAAACTAATCCCAATTTGGACTGCCTTTTCAAACCGGATTCACACCAGACGTGAGAATAGTATTGAAGATGAAAGTAAGGCAAGGCAGAACAATCGGCAGAATCATTTTCAAAAAATTGGGGTGAATTCCATCCAACCCATTTGAGTCAAGTGGTAGGCCATCACCATTTGGAGTGTCCGACTCTCTTGGACTAAATTCTCCCCGGTTACGGCCTACAAGCCACCCTGGAACCGCTCTTGGCATTACATCTGAGTGGTGCCGTTTATAAGTCCGTAAAAGGACGCCGTCTTCTTAGTCTTCTGTGGCCTAAGACGTCTGTGCCTGCTGAGACCCTTGGTAGTCGTCTTCTCTTTTTTATACCCTATTCTAGGGGTATATTAATTTTGACGCATAGTTTGTAACATACCTTAATATTGCCCGTAGACCCCCAAAAGTTACTATATTTATGATCAGCATCGATAGTAATGTCGATCTAGCCATGTCCGTCCGTCCGTCTGTCGGCAAAAATTAGGCCTTTAAACTGGAGCTGAAATTTTAACCATATACTCTCTAGGGACCCGAAATAATCAAGTTTACGAATTTTTGAAATCCGCCCACAGAAAAAATTGAATTTTGAGCTAGAAAGCTGAAATTTATTATAGATGATCTGTGACTCCTAAAACTGCTCGGGATAAAATATTTTTTGAAAATCCAAAGTTTGAGCTAGGGAGCTGAAATTTATAATATGTACTCTCTATGGGCCCTTTATGCTCATGTGTAAATATTTTCAAAATCCGCCCACTGACACGCACACAATTATTATTTTTTTTTTTTTGAAAATTCAAAGTTTGAGCTAGGGAGCTGAAATTTATACTATATATACTCTCTAGGGGCCCTTTATTATCATGTGATAATATTTTTTAAATCCGCCTACTGACACGCCCACAATTAAATAAAACAATTTTATTGAAACACCCAAGTTTGAGCTAGGGACCGTTTTTTTTTTGATAAAATCCTTTAAATGTTATATAACAAAATATGTAGAGCGTTCTTAACAATTCAACCATACTTAGACTTTTGTCACGCCCACTTATGAGGGATAGGAATAAGAATAGGGTATCCAACAGTTCGCCCAAGCGGACTGTAGCCCGTCCCTATGTTTTCTTTTGAGAACATGTTCTGTGTAGCTACAAACTTTTTGCCAGTTCTCGTAACTCTGTAGCATCTTCTCTACTAAGTTCTCCGGTGTGCTGGTGCCAATACTACCACCGCATTGGACTTAATAGAAAGAAAGTACAGTAAGAAAGAGGCAATGAAGTGGATTTAATTGCTACTAACTTCAGTAGGCCCCTTTGAGAGAATATCTCATCGTTTGATCTTTTTCGTACTCTCCAACCATTACTTCTGAATTAGCTTTCATCGTAGCTTTAAAACCGGTTTTGCAATGTTTGCTTTCGCTCTGTACTCTCCTTGCCTTTCAAAGCCACCTCTGGTGCTCCCCAATGAAGCCAACTTAGCCCTTTGATTATTATTCTCGCCATTAATGTGCTTAAGAACATCGTTTAGTTTTCCTTTGCCTCCATCTAGTCCGACGATAATTCCTTAAAATTTCATCTCCTACGACTCTGGCATTTTTCAAGAAGGTCTCAATAGCATTTCGGCTTGGTCCCTCAAAAATTTTATAGAGCTGAATGTTGCTTAATGTGAATTTCTAACTTTTTCAAGAAATAGAACTCAGTCTCTTCCTAGACTGTAGGTACCTGTTGAACAAAAAACAAATGGCTCCCACTCAATCCATTCACGACTTAGGGGTTCTGTGTGAAAGGCAACTTTTGATCACGTACTGATGAAAGGTGAAATGAATTTAAAGGTTGGTTTCGTCAAGCGGTCTAAAGAATTCACCATTCCCTATGTGACCAGATCCCTTATATAACCTTCTTCTTGAGTACGCGAGCCAAGTTTGTCCCACATTTCAAGAATTGAAAGCATCCAACGTCGATTTCTACGTTCTGCTCTTTGTAGCTACCTTCTTCTCATGAACGCCTTAATTTAATTAACCTTCAGACCCTTGAAATAAGAAGAAATATTGCGGACATTCTACTTACACATCGTCTTCTCACTGGCAACTTCGACTGTTCGTACCTGCAAAACTATATCTCTTTGAACACCAACATTCGTAATTTACGACCCAAGTGTGAGCATACCCGATGACTGGACTATCAGCTTTAAAATGTCCCATCCACAATAATCGGGGCATATATCTGTGTAATGTCGGATATAAAATTGCATCCAAGGTACTGTGTGGACCCCTTAGGCCGTTTTTTTTATACAAATGTCGCTTCCAGATCGACAAACGGCTAGATTCTCACTCTTGTAGGTTGAACTGGTGGACCCGTACAGATTCAGTATGGTGGGAGGTTAAGGCCTGATCATAGCCTCTCCGTTAAAGTAAAAAAAAAAACTTGGAGTAGAATTTCCAGTCGATACTCATCACCTTTAAACCTATATATGATTAAATTTATCTTCGGGAGTTCTGCATGGCGATGCCAGAATTCGGAATTCTGCCAAAACTGATTTAGGCGCGTAAGTCGATTCGTTATCGTGTGACTTCATTAATCTTACGCAGAAGTGCGCAGGACAGGTGTCAAAACGGAAGGAATCATCTTCAACAGATCTCTCCAAATACGCACCCTTCAAGCGTGCGTTGTAGAGGCTTTCAAGGCAATCGCAAAAACCGAAACTGGTTGGTCTTCAGGTCAAAAAAAAAAAATTACAAACAAGCAAACAGTAATCTGTACCGACGAGACTAAATGTCATTGTTTCACTGCTGAGGGTTACAACTCCTTTCCCTAAAGACCAAGTGCAAGCTCTACAAATCACTAATCCTCCTATCTCTACTTTATGACATTTAATACTTCGTCTGATATTTGGTCCTGTGTGGGAGAAGAGCGCATGTTGAAGAAGATACAACCGCGAACTCTATGAGCTGTTATGAGTTGTCCAAGATGCAGTCTAAGAAGCCATAACACGTCGACTACAAATCCTCCAGCGAAGAAGATCTTCTTCTCCCTGCTGGCTAGGTTCGAAGCGACAAGAAAGACCGAAACTCCATAGCAAGGACCAAGCCATCATGATTGTCAAAGTACTTGTTCTGGAAAGGAGCAAGTAGTGTGCCCTGAATTGCAGAGGATGGAAAGCTGCAGTGTTTAGGCAGGAACTTAATCAAATTACCCAGAGAAGATTCAAGAAAAAAAATCTAATTTTACATTCATGAAATTCAGACTATTCTATATACTTTACTGTACTATGTATATTTATCTTTTATCTTATGTCTTACGTTAACATATGTAACACCAACGTGTTTGTTTATCTATTGTCAATACAGTGGCAATGTTCCGTCGACTCTCTACAAAAGGTTTAACATCAGTTGACCCAGAACAGAACCCTGTGGCATCCCGCCACTCACACTGCATATACTCGTAGATTGATGGTTAAGTATTGTCCGATGTAATTTTTGGTTGGCATCGGGCGTGCGTCTTGTTGCAAATCGTTCTTATACTCTTATACCAGAAAATAAAATCGATACTGAAACTAGTATACCCCATTTTGGTATGAATGTTCGAATGGGAGCTCAAAAATCTGCAAGGTCTTGTATTCTTCGAACTCTTACATGTTTCAGCTTTGCAATTGTAATTTCTTACCGAGTCGTTTCAAAATACAGTTAAAATGTCCAAAAACCATCGATACTCGAAAGCTATGTCTGCACATATTTGTATTTGTATTTTATTAGATATTGTTCATAAATTTTTACAAAAACATTTGATTTGCCCGCAAAACCATTAGGTTTGTCTGCAGGCGGTTATTTTTATAAATGTAAATATAAAAAGTGACTTTTCAATAAAAATATAAAAAAAATCGAAATTAATGAAAATCAATAACATCTTAATCTTTCAATATATGTATGTTTAGATACTAAAAGCGCATAACAATCTTAAAGAAAAAAATTAACAGAAAATAAGAATTATTTTAAGAAATGAATTTTAAGCTTTTTTTACGTATATTTGGATTTGTTATATTTTTTAAGTTTTGTGATACTTGGTTCAATATTTGTGGAACTATATACTTAAGTTGTTTTTTACCATACATTGTTACAATAAGATGGTATATCAAATAGACATCGTGCTCGCCTTCGTGTGTTGACTTCGTGTCGAATCGGTACTTTAAAACGATCATCTTCATAATACTCCAGTGTGACTGTCATTCGAAAAATATTTTTAACGGATAGAATCTTAAGAGTTTCGCCATGTTGACTACCTTGCTGAATTAATCTAATGATTGTGCTCTGTAGTTTTTGCAGTTTGTCTAGATGACTTTCGGCTGCCGTACCCCAGGAGAGAATTCCATACCTGAGCTTTGATTCAGCTAATGTATAGTACACTTGTTTGAGCACCTGAAACGTCGAACACCTTTTAAGATATATGATTGCGAACATTGCCTTCTTCAAGTCCCCTTTCACCTTCTCTATATGTCTATGCCATAAGAAGTGGCTATCTATAATAATTCACTTATGCTTTTGGTTTATTTAATTTATTTAGATTTTTTTTAATCTGCAAATGCTTAATATATTCTTATTTTCTACTTTCAGGTAATACAATTGAATGAACATTAGTCAACCACATCGTAAGTTCAAATAAACTATTAATAAAAAAGAATGTATTTTTCTATCTCAATTGCAAGAATGCGTTCAAATTAACTTTCTTTTTTATACCTTCTTCTAATTCGGAAAATGGTTCACTAATAAATAAATTCCAAGTACAACTTAATTGATGCTAGTCTAGACTTGTTAAGCTTTTAGGTCAAGGCATATTTGCTATTCCATCCTGTGCCCTTTCCCGACAGTAGTTCTTGTCGTGCAAATGTAGTTCTGCAGTTGCCATCTGGTTCTGTAAATGTCCCCATCACATTCCATGTTCTACACTTTCTGCAGACCTATTCCTCTTTCCAATTAGAAGACTTACTGCCTGACTGAAGTATGCAAACGATTTGTACACTTTTTTATCCGCTTATGGTCTACTTCTGCGTCTACACATTTGGCGGGCCTAAGGCCGAAATTCCTAATACCATTGGCCATTCCGTTGTGAATCGAAGAAACTTGTGACCCAGTTTCTCGCCACTGTTCAGCTACCCATAAAAGTCATGAAACTTGTTTTGGAGAGCACGGTCCGTTCCCCACAAAGCATCATGCACGCCGATACGATAATGCATTAAATTTCATTCATGACCAAATGGCATGTGGCTGTTGGCATCTTCTATTCCACAGATACGACCAACTGTGAGCAACATGCGAGGGAGACCGGTATCTACTTCGTCATTTGTAGCTATTCATCCATTGGGCCAATAATCTTCAAACGCTTCTGTGTGAACCGGTATTTGAAACGACTTTCGAAAAATTAGTATGGATGCTTTAATTTTCTTCTTATCTTGTCTCAGTATTTGCGGCCATTTGGCCTGTATCTGCGATGTGAATTCGCGTTCGATGGTGGGAAAAATAAAAATGAAGTCATCGGACGACGGGAACACAAAATGGGTTGACAACGATAATTTTCCCCGGCGCCCGCTACATAAACAAAACGCTCTCGGGGAGCATGTTAAGCCAATTAAATGCGACAAAATATGGTAATAATTTTTGTACGAGTCTTGAAAACTTGGCATAAGTTGTAAGTAGGTGCCCAGGCAGTCGCTCCAACTTCCACGAAACGTTAAACTTACTATAGAATGTTTACCTATGACTGGGTGGCCTCAGTCCGTAAAATGCGTTGCATCCGTGCGTCGACGACAATATAAGGTTCAGCGTTACCGCCTTTAACGGAACGAACAGTCGCATTAAATCACTTGCAAACTTTGACAGCCGCCGCACTGTGGCGCCTTTTTGCAAAAGTGCTTGCAAAATTCAATTTTCGTGTGGGCTTAAAATCCAAAACTAATTAATTTACTGGATAAGGAACTATTGGGAGCTTTAGAAGCCGACATTTAAAATCGGTCGAAGGATTCGGATGATACATGTAGTCAAAGTTGCCTTATTTTAAAAATCAAAGAAAAAATATTTGTTTTATTAAAAGTTTCAGAGAATATTGATAAAAGTATTGGAACTAAGGAGGCAGAAAGAATAAGGAAGCAAGATATCCGAAGGAACGTTCGAAACTGCAGAGAAAATGTTGACGGTTCAAAGTTTGGAGTTTACGCAATGGAAACAACAAATTTATTGAAATAAAAGTATCCCGAAAAGCAACTTACACGTACTCTTCATAAAATGTTGGCTCATGGCCAAAGTATAATTGAGTATCAGTCTTTACCAATCGGAGAACTGTCAGAAGAAGCTCAGGAATCCAAAAATAAAGACTAAAAAAAATTTAAGTACCAAAATACCTGAACGGTTAGATAGATAGATAGATAGATATAATTTTTTATTTCTTATAAAATTCATTGTAAATTCACAATATTCATTAATTACATTGTAGGAGTAAAGAACATTCAGTATTTTTGTATACAAGTATTAAAAATAGTGTTGAATGCCACTTCAATGGGCTTAAATAATTCAAATATAGGTTTTTGGGTGGGGTGAGCCTATAAGACAATTTTAACAAAAATTAATAGAACAGCAAATTCGACTGAATTCATTAAATCATATCAAAAATACTACAAAGAAAATAAATAACTTTTAAGGATTTGATTACTTAAGACAAAAACAATTATCAAAACTGAAATTAGACCAGAATATTAGAAAGTATAGATTCCAAATTATTATAGGTCAAATTTAGAAGCCAGTGTTTTACATGTTTTGGAAGCATTCCAGGCATTGTTATTGTTTTGATGGAGTAAGGAAGCTTATTAAATAAACGACAAGATAAAACTAATAATAACGAAATGCAGTAGTGCGGAAGTTTGGTACAGATACCATATTCGAAAAGTTTCCACGTAAATTTGAGATTAAACGATAATTGCAGTTTCCAGACTTCATAAAGAAAGTCTTCAACACTTTAAAGCAGTACAAATGTCGGACTGGGGAATTTTTGAGGTCGTAGAACAATGGAAAACTAGGATATCTGCTGGGTTTACGGCATCTTTTCCGTAAAATATATTTCTGCAGAATCAATAGTGGCTGAATTTTATTCAAATAAACACCTACCCAACAAAAAATTACATATTGCAGTTTGGAATGGAAAATTGCATAATAAATCGTTTTTAGGAGCAATGTTAAGCAGATATTTCGCAAATAATGAAAATATCTAAGTGTGCAGCGAAAGTTCTTCCTCAGAATTTCTGCGTGATTCGAAAAGCTCATTCTAGAATCATGATCATCAATCATTGTAAGCCCCAAATATTTAAATTCATTCACTGTCTCAATTAAAAAACACTTATCACTGCAGCTTGAATTATCACAAAAAGTGGTAGAAGGAGTACACTTGCAATTAGAAAGGTTGTATTTTTGGCACTCAGGTGCGTGATAAAAGACATTCGCTTCAAGGATGCGGCAGAATGAAGACCTATTTAACATGCTTGCAGCCTCATCGTACCCTCTTTTTTCTTCGCTAAGGCATGTTAGAACTGAAAAAGACCTCAAAGCACGATACTCTCCAGAAATGGTTATTTTATTAGAAATCACCCCGGACTTTGACGAAAGTTTCCAAGAAATCAGTTTTTTTAAATTTATTTATTCTCCACTGTTAAGCTTGAAATATATAATTAACATGAAATTCTGGTACACCCTGTTAAGCATTTTTTTGTAAATTTTATTATTTTATATCACTTTACATACATTCTCTCTACCTTGACTTAAAATGTACCACTGAAGTGGTATTTTTTTCACTCTAATGTGCAGCAAAATAATGAAAAAAAGGCTTTTGATATATACATGCAGAAATATTTAAAAAAAATTATTGTTTGTTTACTTTTATGCACCACTGTGACTTTGTTTGACTTTAAGACACCCTGTTTTTACTTCAGTTATTTACTGTTGACATATTTTGAGGTACAGCATTTAATGCTTATAAGAAACACGCTTATAAGAAAACCTCGCTTAAAATAAACCTGAACAAAAGCACCGTGTACTTTCCCATATATTTTAATGTTAAATTGTGTGTTTATAGGAAACACGTTTATAAGAAAAACACTGATGAAAGAAACATTTCTCCAACCACGAACTAACCATTTTCCATACAAAGTTGGTTGGATTTAGGAACTTTTTTAATAAAAAAAAAATTACGAACCTCATAAAATTAGAGACCCTTAAGAAAAATTCAAAGCAAAAATTGCAAATGTCATTTATGGGCAATTTCACATTATTGTAGAGAAATTAAGTTCAGTGTTCCATCTGACATTTGAATTTGTTTTTTGTTGTGTTGTAATCTGTTGTGCTTACCTTTGCTGAAAATGTCGCGAAATAATATTTCACTGAAAACTAAATTATCAATCTTGGAAATTAAATCGGGAAGAAATCGAAAAGAAATCTGCGAAAAATATAAAATTGCAAAAAGCACAACGCTGAAGCCGCAAATAATTTTGTAGAACTCGTTGTGCCAGAGATATTACAAAAAAATGGTTCAGAAAATATTTACAACGCAAACGAGACTGGATTGTTTTTTAAGGCTCTTCCTACTGGTACCCATGTCACAAATGGGCAAGATATACAGGCGCAAAAAATACCGAAAGATAGAGAAACATTGCTCTTCATATGTAATGCTACCGGCACGGACAAATTTTTCTTTTCGATTGGAAAATAAAAGCAGCCTAGATGTTTCAGAAACCAAGCAATTCCAATCGCTTACAAATTTAATAAAAAGGGTTGGATGACAAGTACTATTTGGATTGAAATTATCAAAGTGCTTGATGATGCCATAAAAAAGAAAAATTCTACTCTTAGTTGATAATGCCTCATGCCATAAGTTGGATTTTGAACGGAAAAATATTGAGATACAATTTTTGCTTGGTTTTGAAAAGTAGATAGTGATGAGGATTACACTCATAACATCGAAGATATTCTTTTAAACAAGTATGAGGAAGCATTGATTCAAACAACAATTAATGATTATTTTTGAAGAGCTAAAAACTTTACTAAGAAAATTTAATCTTATTTATTCGTTTGTATGAACACTGAAGTACATACAAATAATACCCTAAATTAACGAGCTGTGAATTTTTTGTTATCGTTTTTTTTTTCTGTTAAATAAAATATATTTATTTATTTACTACTTTTTAAAAATAGATTTTTTTATTGGACGGTGTATAATAGTATTTTTGTTTCCGTAGAAGAAACTTGTTTCTTACTCGTATATCCGTTCTGAGGATATAAGAAAAACTCGGTTATAAGAAACAAGTATCGTGCAATTTCTGAGTTTCTTATAAGCGTTATGTACTGTAACATATTAAGTCCATTTCCTATTGGGAATTTACATCCTGTAAATATTTTTTCTTAAGATTCACAAAATGTATAGCTCTGGAAATTTTCTTCAAGCCGAAAATAAAATTATCACGATATTTCAGTTTGAAATTAGTTTTTTTAAAAACTATTAATGGAAATCACTTGATTTTTTTATAACTTTTTTTTATAACTTGTAGTTAGTGACTCTTTTTTGCTCCTTTTTCAGCCTTTCAGAGCTTTTCAATTTTGACCGTAGATTCAGTGATTGAATGACTGATATACGAGGATAGGCCCAAAAGTACCCAATCTGACGTGTAGATGGTGGTTGTTGTTTGAAAATAATCACCAACCTTATAAAGGATTAAATTTGATGTTTAAGAACGATACATTGTTAATCTTTTGTTCGGCAGCTAGCTATAAAGAGGCTCTCGCGGAATCTATAACAGATGGAAAAAAAAATGGTCATCGTTATGTGATAAGTTACTTTCATTTGAAAAGCCTCAATCCAATCAGTATCAACGGGAGCTAGATTCTACTCTGGGGGAGTCTGCTCCTTCGTTTAAAACAAGATGAACATGGCAGTGGTCAACCAAATGAGGTAACAACGCAAGGAATGGTGATCAAAATCCACAAAATTGTATTGAATGACCGTCGACTGAAAAAGCACGGTCTAGCAGACAGCATATAAAAAAGGACTGTACATCGCAAGTTAACTGACATTTTGGATAAGCTGTGCTGTGTGCACAATGGAACAATGACGAAGTTTTTTTTCTTTCTTTTTTATAATTTACTTACGCTAAGGGGGTTTTCTGTAAATCTTACAGTTCCCTTATTGTGCTAAGAATACAGCGCAAGCATTTTTGTTGTTTAACGGTAGGCAGCACCTGGCAATGGCATATTTCATTGTATGGTTTTAGGTGCTACTTACTATTAGAAAGAATAGAGAGATAGGCGAAGTTTTACCACAATAAAGTAGAGTTTTTGCGTCGATTCATAACCATGTATTAAACATGGACCCATAACTTAATACCCGAGACAAAGGAACAGTCAAAACAGTGGTTTGAAAAAGGACAATCAACTCCAATGAATGCAAAGACTGTTCCGTCTGTAGGCAAGGTTATGGCGTCGGTTTTTTGGGATTCGTAAGAATGTCTTAATTCGTTCGAATAAAGTAATGTACGCTACCAGCCACCCTAGAGAAAAAGCCCGTGGTATGATAATATATTATTATGAGGGGCTACTTGATGCTAGGAACAATGTCGGCCGCCTGGACTGAAGTAAGACTGGTATTCATACCCATGGCAGGAACAACATCGTACACTTCCCCGAAGGACTTTAGGCCAATTAGCCATACATGCTTCCTTCTTAAGATCCTATAAAGAATTCTATATCTTCACATTAATGCCACCATTGATAGCAACTTGCTATCCACGTCACAACACGCCTACCAAAAAGGCAAATCTGTTGAAACGGCCTTGCACTCTATCATCTATCACGTCGAAAAATCCCTACCTATCAAAGAACTTGATTTAGTGACATATCTCGACATAGAGGGAGCTTTCAATCTAGTGTTCAACGAAGCCCTTCTGAACATTGAATACACTGGATGCAAAGTTATCACCTATGCGGACGATGTCGCTATACTCATCACAGGTAAATACCCGCAGACGCTGGCCGATGTCATGCAAACTACTATTAACATATTAACAAGTTGGACCGAAAGATGCGGCCTGTCCGTTAATCCAACAAAGACTGAGCTGGTCCTGTTCACACGAAGATATACACTGCCTAAGTTCACTCCCCAGAAGATAAGAGGCACTCCTCTGGCACTCTCAAATAGCGCTAGCTATTTAGGCCTGAAGTTTGATCGCAAACTACTTTTGAGGGAAAACCGATTCTCCTCTATGGAGTACTGGTCTGTTGACCCGCTTTGGAGAAGAAGTTCAACCGAACTTTGCTGAACTAAACTCAACGAGTCCCATGCCTCAGCATCACCGGTGCGCTGAGAACGTCTCCCACTACGGCGGTCCAAGACATGCTCAACCTTCTCCCGACGGACATCGTCGGCAAACAGTTGGCTGCCAGCTCAGCAATAAGACTGAGAAGCTCCAAACAATGAAAAGAGCAACACACTGGACATGCCAACATAGTATCGATGTATCGACATCTTCCTAAGGTTTCCGACCGCCTGCCCACTGAATACAATTTCAACCTGGGCTACCAACATCTAATTCCAGACAGAACCGAGTGGACACAACGTCACGTCCTACACCACGAAGCGCTGTCAATTTTTACGGATGGGTCCAAAACGGAGGACGTAGTCGATGCTCTGAAGACCTGGACATTCACCTCTCTTTTAACCTTCAGAATACTGCAGCGTTTTTCAGGCCGAAGTCACCGCCGTCCGCCATGCCGCTGACGGGCTGTCGGTTAATACGGTATCGAAATCAGATATTGTAATATACATCGTAAGTCATGCGGCCGTCAAATCCTTTGCATCCAGCACTACGAGATCCAAGGCAGTGAAAGACTGCCGCGTATCTCTTAACGAGATAGCCGGTCAGTATAGCCTCACCCTTTGCTGGGTGCCGGGTCACTGTGACATACCAGGGAGTTGTGAAGCAGACAAACTGGCTCGACGAGCCTCGGCTGGTTTATACAGCATAAGCGTCACCGACATCGAGGGGCCAACGTCTTTTGTTAAACACCTCATAGACACCAATGCGGCGAGCGCCAACTCGATCAGTGCAACACCGCAAGGCTACTCTGACCGACATTAAATAAACCCAGGTCCATCGGACTTCTGAGGCATAAGAGAGGAACCCTCTCCAAATTAGTAAACGCCCTCACCGGGCACTGTGCTATAGGAAGACATGCTCAAAGGCTGGGCATTCCCTACAATGACTTCAGCAGAAGCTGTAGAGACGAGGAGGAAGAGGTGACTATCGGTCACTTTCTTTGCTCGTGTCCTGCACTCGCCAACATTAGGAAGGCTACACTGGGTGAATACCATTTCAATGATCTAAACGATCTCAACAACGCCTGCGCAGCAAAGATTAGCTCCTTCATTCAGAGGAGCAAATGGTTCCCTGAGTACGAGGGTGAACCACCCACCTTACACATCGGCAGCACAATGGACATACCTCTGGTCAAAGTGCATCTCAACGAGGGTCCAACCAACCCACCGTAATCGGTAACAGAAGATGCCCATTTAAAAATGCTGCAGCGCAAAACAAAAGCATCGAGGGAAGTGTATCGAGCCAAGAGAAGGGAGGAGAAGAAGATCCTGCGTAGAAAGAAGAGTGCGTACGAAGTCTCCCAGCTCAAGAAAATCGAAGAGTCTCGCGATCAAAACAACATCCGGAGATTTTACAGGAAAGCAAAACAACTGGCCGCTGCCCCTAAAACCGGAACGCAGGCTCTTCGAAACAGCGACGGAAACCTTGTCACCGAAGCGCAGGGAATAGTAAATGTATTTAAGCAGCATTTCCAACAGCTCCTAAATAGGCATCATGTAGAAAGAGTGATAGGGCAAAAAGAGAACCCACGTCCTGTCAAGGAAGAACAGATTTCCAGTTGTGTCGCGTGACAGTTGAACTATTAAATGTTTATTACTTTGATGATGTTAAAAATTAATTTATTCTCAGCTGTGACTTCTCTTTCCTCTATGCAACGTTCTTGTTACAATTGCTTCTCCCATATCTCAACAGATTTTGCTTTCCGAAATGGACTGTGTCCAAAATTCCTATAAACAATTTTCATAAACAAATTTCATTTTGTTATGCATTGAATTTATCTATAACCACTATTTTACAAATACCATGAACTGCTGTGCCAACTTCGTTACAAAGTGAATTCCAATAAATCATTTGTTCGCTCCCCCAGATGGCGTCCGCCTGCCTCTTTCATTTAAATCTCCCAAAAACAAAAGGATAAAGCGACAATTTAATTTCCTCCTCGTGCGCCAACAGAGCTTACACAATGCCGCAATTCAAAACTGTTTACAACACTTCATTTGAGTTGGGCTTCAGGGCAGAGGCGCCTCGGAAACCATTGCGCTTTGTAGGCTATTGACGCAAACCTTAATTACAAGCTACCACCAAGAATATAAATAAATTTCAAAATTGGCAGCACGATGTGTAGAAATACGGATATAGCCAGCTCCGGCCCACCTATGCCCTAGCTTAGTCCACCTATTTGTAGCCGGAGGAATTTCTCAAACAAATTGTATGTATCTTCAGAATTATTAATTTCAATAAACAACCCAACCAATATTTGCAGTACACCCCGGCCACAACTACTTACTGTTAGCATATCCGACCATTCTCACCGGCCGGGCCTCGTCTTTGCTTAGCTTTCTCTGTATGTCTTTTCTTTAGCTGCAGTCCTTGAATGGTAAATGCATCTCTATCCCATATAAAGTGGAACAATAATGTTGCAAATGCACAATCGCTTGGTATTGTTGTTCTAAAATGATTTCTTGTTTATGCTGCTGTTGCTGTGGTTCCGGACTATAATAATCGTAAAGTGTCAGAGCATATTGTTTGAGGTTTAATTGAGTTTTTGGTGTTAAAACTGCAAATGGACAGGTTCGACGCATACAGAAAATAGGCCTACAAAATCACTTTGCGGCTCTGTTGGGAGGAAGAGGACATTACTTGCAGCAAATACTATCACTGCGACAGATTCATTATTTCTTGCCTCTGGAAAGGGTTAAGCTGAGTGTGACATAAAGTGTGATTAAGCGGGTTTTCGCAATTTAATCAAGAAACACTCTAATGCCGCACGCACATTGGAATGTCGTGGCGAGTTGATTGAAACTTACCAGACCCAAATGAAATGTGAATATTTATACATTAGTGGAGTGTCTGGGACGTTAAAAACATGAAAACCTCCGATTTCCGTTACACTGAATGAAATTTTATAATTCAAAGTGGAATGTTTAGCTTATAATATATCTATACAAAAAAGTTTACCTATTAAAAAGTTGTGATCTCGATTTAAATGGCTCGAGATCGGCTAAACAATAACAACATTTGATATCATGCAAATCCCCTTGAAGCCAATGCATTTACCTGAAAATTTGAACTTCTGCCTCTTCTCTTTATCGTGAAGTACACTCGATATATAAACTGGCCGTCTACTTAGTATTTTCCTATCGAGACGTATAGCTTTTTCCACCTCGGATTCATTTTCCAATTCCACGTAGCCGAACCCTCTGCTTCTACCATTTGATGATCTAATTAGAGTTAGATCTGTTATTCTTACTTCGGGAAGCTGTTCCTTTACATCTTCTTCACTTAAGCTGGAGAGAATATGACAATTTAGCAAAGTCAAGCGCAGAAACACCGAAAATATACTTATAATCCAGGTTACTGATGAATATCCTCAAATGGTCCTTGGTAAGATCAATCTCCTGATTCTCATGCTCTTTGAATACTGCTGATTTTGTTTCTTTGCCTTTAAATTGCCGCACAGGTGCATCGTTCTTCACTTCACTTTGGAACCCAACGGCCAAGGAACTTTCCAGAACTTCTTGGATTTCTTGTCGACTCTTTTCCATCTTCTCCAGCAGTTGTATTCGTTTGATGTACAACTTCTCGTTCCACGAACAATTGCGCAGTGTTCGGTTACTAACGTCCACCACATTCTGACGAAATACGGGCAAATCTTGTAGCTCCTTTGGTCGCTTGTATTCGTCTCTGTAGTCCAGAAATCAACGGTTCAGATTTTGTCGGATAAGTCGCATTCCCTTTTATATTTTGCGCTTGCCCTCCTCCTAACAAACTCGGACTTATCCGACAAAATCTGAACCGTTGATTCATCGGAAAAGCAGACCTACAAAAAAACTCGTGCCACGAAAATCGTGAAAATATATCTCCAAAATATAAAAAAAAAATCTATTGAAAGCTGACATATTAAATTATCACCTTTAACCAGTCTTCGGATGTCCAGTCCTTATGAGCCTTAGCTCATTTAAGGCGTTTTTCCACCATCGCACTAAATCCTGAAAAAATTACATTTTTTAAGGTCGCCGTAATAATTTGATCACCCACTGTATTACAAATTGTCATCGGTGTGATTAGTGTCATCCGTGCCATTAGTGTCATTTCGTGTGATCGGCTGTCATCCGGCTATGTCATCCAGTCATGTCAACCGGATGACAAAGCAAGCGTGTCATCCATTTTGGGACAAATTGACACTCGCATAACCGAACGGATGACACTGTGTGATCGGGTGTCATCTAGGTGATGACACGCTAGCAGATGAAATGCAGATGACAACCGAATTACAAAAGTTCTCTGACGTCAGCATGTCATCCGGATGACAAGTTTGCATGACCGTCTGATCGTACCTTTAGACTTTTGTCACGCCCACTTATGAGGGATAGGAATAAGAATAGGGTATCCAACAGTTTGCCCAAGCTGACTGTAGCCCGTCCCTATGTTTTTTTTAAGTTTTTGTTTAAATAATAAAAAAATCAAAAGCACAAAGAAATTTTTGGACACTTTATAGTATAAAACAGAAAAACCCCCCTCGACCCACTGTAACAAAAGTCTGGGGTCAAAATACATATATTTTTTTTATTTTTTTTTTTGTATTCAATTTAGAAATTTAATTTTTCATTTAAAAGGTAGTAAAATAAGTTAAGCCAAAGAAAACGGATGTTATATATATTTTCTTATTTTTATCTTTTTAATATTTTTGGGTACTCACGTTTTTGATGCGTTGCTCCGAATTGTTTGTACAAACTTTGTCTCGATGCATGTCCTTATTTAAAGTAGGTAATTTGTTAATATCAAGTTTCTGTGGCTTTTCACAATTCATACTGAATGGTATTTAAATTAATAATTTAGGAAATATGTATATACATACGAGTATGTATGCATATTTTTTTATATTTTTTTTTTTTTTGTAAGTCAGGAATGGTTTTGGCACGTCTTTATTAGGCTTAGGTTAATTGAAATGGAAATCTCTTTTGCCGTTTAAGGTTAGGTGGCCAGCAAATTTTTGTTTAATTAATGTACTGTTTTTTTCTTCTTTTTTTAACTTGCCAGTGGAAGTTCTTGTTTCTTTTTGGACTGTATGTATTATTTGTATGGGTGTATGTTGGGGGTAATTTATATATTGTTGAGTATTTTGGTGGCGTTCTATTTAGGTAGGATATCCAAATTTGATGTTTAGAGTAGGCACTTGAGTATGGGGTAGGTAGGTAAATGGATGCCCTTGTGACTGGTGTCACGGCTCACTTAGACCATCAGTTTGGGTCCATTGTGTCCATTGCTGTTGGGATTTCCAAAATTTTTGAACCTGCAAATACAAAAGATATGCCGCTGTTACACAGCTCAGTGATCCGCTTTATTAGAACCACCCGGATCTATATGTAAATCTCAGGAGTTTGTTAAGCTCAATGTCGGTTAGATCCTCCAGCTCCTCAAAGAAGTAGCTGCCAAGAATCTTAAATCTGTTAGTACTAAGGGCAGGGCATTCACATAATAGGTGAAGAATAGATTCTGTCTCTTCGACGTCTCTACAGCTCCTGCAGTAATCGTTGTGCGCTATGCCCAGCCGCTCCGCGTGTAGGCCCACCGCGCAGTGTCCTGTGTGGACCCCTGTCAGTGTGCGTATTTCTCTGCGGTTCAGCCCGATTATGACCTTAGATTTCCTTTTGTTTACCGCTGGTCAAAGCTCCCTCGAGTGTCTGCATGTTTCGATGCTGGTCCAACGTAGGTTTGTTCTACTCATATATTGAGCGTCGATTTTCCGTTTCAGTGCACTGAGCGGAGTTTGTATAAATTTCAGAGCCAGAGATGCATCCATCTCCGGTCCGCATCTTGCCAGCTTGTCTGCTTCTTCGATGCCCGAGATGTCCTTGTGCCCTGGTACCCAGCATAGGGTCACCGAGTTTACGGTTGATATCTCGTCTAGGTGTTTTCTGCACTGTAACACCGCCCTTGATTTGACCACTGCTGACTCCATGGCCGTTATGGCCGCTTGGCTGTCAGAGTATATGGTGATCTGCTTATCGGCCAGTTTACGCTTTTTCACCTCCTTAGCAGCTTGAGTGATCGCAGCTGTCTCTGCCTGAAAGACGCTGCATTCATCACTGATTCTGAAGGACATACCCAGGCTCAGAGTCTTACAGAAGATGCCTACACCTGTACCCGCATATATTTTGAATCCGTCGGTATAGATAGCTATTTCGCCTTCTTCCGTGACTGTTCTGTTGATCCATTCGCTTCTTTCCAGGATTCTGGTAACGAAGGTGTGTGGTAGGTAGTCAGTGGATTTTGTTTCTTTCGAAGCTCTCCATCTTGCCTCGACCGATGCGTGTAGGGCCTGAAAGACCATAGTCCCGACTCCCTGAGTCTAAAGGCCGTTTTAACCGCTATACTGCTGCAGTGTATGTCCAGGGGTTTGAGGTTAAGTATTACCTCCATGGCTGCAGTGAGTGTGGTTCTTAGCGACCCTGTTATCCCAATGGAAGTCGTCCTTTGAATCTTAGTAAGGCTTGAGAGATGGCATTTCTTCTCGGTAGCCTTCCACCATACAGCTGCGCCCTATGTTAGAATGGGTCTTACCACCGCTGTGGACAGCCAGTGTACCACATGTGGTTTGAATCCCCATGTATTGCCGAATGTTCTTCTGCAGGCATATAGTGCCACGAATGCCTTTTTCATCCGGTCTTCTATGTTTTCCTTCCAGTTGAGTTTGGAATATACTCGTAGTATAACCCCCAAGTATCTTTCTGTCTTGGATACTTGCAGGTACACTCCATTTATCCTTGGTAGTTCAAAGGCCGGTATTGACCTTTTCCTTGTGAACAGCAGGATTTCTGTCTTGGTTGGGTTTACTCCGAGTCCTTTTTCCGCAACCCATTTGCTGACCAGTAGGAATGCGTAGCTGAGTCGCTCACTGAGGACTGGGATGAATTTACCCGGGACCAGGATTGCTACATCGTCAGCGTAGGCGCTCACGATGAAGCCTGCCCGCTCTAGTATTTCTAAAAGTTCGTCCATAAATAGGATCCATATGAGCGGAGAGAGGACGCCTCCTTGTGGAGTACCTCTGCTCACTTTCCGTTCTATACACACGTCCCCTTGATAGGACTTGATCCGTCGTGTACCTAGCATCAGTCCAATCCAGTCACATGGACTGTTATTGACCTGGGCCCTTCTAAGGCCGCGCAAAATTGCGTCAGCCTCGATGTTGTTGAAGGCTCCCTCTATGTCTAGATGGACGGAGTGTCCTTTTGGTTAGTTCTTGGTCATCGCTCATCAGACAGTCTATCTGCCATTGGTGGCCCTAGTGACGGTCGCAGTCGTCGACAGCATAGCCCGTTGAATCTCCGCGACTTAAGCCTCCGAGTATGGAGTAACATTTTGATAGGCACGCGGCAACCTCGAAGCCAAAACGCGCGAATGTTTTCAAAGCGTCATCCGGGTTTGTGCTAGAGGTTGAAACAGGATTAACATGGAGGCAAGAACAAAAATGAGCTTTTTTTGTTTTACCTCGATTTTTGAGATTGATTTTGCACCACGTGCATTTTTTTTCAATCGCTTATTAATCAGTAATCCCAATTTCATCCTCCTTCGATAAATATTTTTTTGGTGACTAAACAAAAAAATGTAAATTAGCAATTCAAAATCGCAACAAAAAAAAAAATTACCCCAAAGCACACAAAAAAATAAACAAACAAAAAAATATATATTTAATACACACTAATAATAAATTTCAACAACGACGATGGCAATTTTTCAAGGATCCAATATATGACAAGACCGCAAAAAGGGCTTGTAATTCATCCTCAAAGGCTTTGCGTTTGCCAATTGGCAAACTCTTTGTAGGCATTAATCATTTGTCTGTTTGATTATCTCATTTTTAATAAAGTGTATTGACTGGTATGAGAAGAGAGGACATATGAAAATCACTTTCAAAAGGTAGGTCTGCGAGTACTTCGAGACTCATGTCATTTTCCTTCGGGTTTAGAATCCAAAGGATTCTTTTTTCTGCTGGATAATGCATATGCTATTAAAATTTTAACTTGGTTAAATTGTTAAATTGAGAAATTATCGCTAATCATTTATAGATTAGTTGAAGAATATTAAAATTCAATTATATATAATAGATATCAACAGATTTGGATTGAAAGTAACATCATGCCATGTTTGTGGCGTTTCTTTACGAGCTGTAAAAGAGGGTTAAAAGGCAAAACGCTTATTTTATTCATTAAGGTCAGAATGCGTAATGCAGAACTATAAATATGAGTATTTTTTGGGTCTGGGACATTCTATAATAGTCGACCCCCCCTCATCATCATCAATCACATCTTTTTTGAGAAATAATGAACCCCTTCACGACGACGTTTATTATAATATTACTCCATTTCACATTTCGGATGGTTAAGGATTCCATTGCATTAAAATGGTGGCAAAATATTCATGATCTAAGAAAAGCTCTTCCTTCCAATACCTACAAGGCTTTTACTCCTACAATAATGGTTCGGAAGAACTGTGGTGGTTTTTCATTTGTACAAAATGTAATCTGCAGGGGCTGAGGAAAGTAAATAAATGGTGGATTTCAAAATCTTCAGTTTGTTAGTTTTGGTTGCGTGAACTCTCCATTACTTTACGAGTTTTCATGGTTGACGAACATTTTTATTATTTTCCACCCCTCTGCGCTTCCCTTTTGCCGTTTTTAGAGTTTCTGTTTTTGTGTTTGCCTGTTCATTGTTGTGGTACCATTTTTGTATCTTTGTTTGGAACTTGGAATTGGTATACCACGCTTCTTGTACACGAGTCATTCGGGATTACTGCCGGTCGCTGCTGGGTTGAAGCTCTTGTTGTGGTTGTTTGTTGATATTTATGCGTCGCAAAGTGGTTTTATGCACGAGTTACTGGTACAATATTAAAAAAAAATGTGTGTATCTTCTGTTTGCCATGGTTCGTGATTCTCTCTGGACATTTATGTTGATTGTTGATACCTTTTTTATGCTATTTTAAATGGAATATCTGCTTGATGGAGCTACCAACAAGTCGTAGAGTTTTTGAGTTAACAATTTCACTTGTAAATGTTTAGATTGTATAAGGGACAACTGGAGCCAGATAATGACCATTAACATTGTGGAAATCAAACGAAAGTTAATGGACAACTGACGGTCGAAGAAGTTCAATGGAGGTTAACTAAATGGATGAATCTTAGCCGTACAAATATGTTTAGTCATTTGGAAAATTGATTTATATTGCCAAATGAGGGCTTATAATGTGACAGTTGAAATTTGTGAAGATTGATGATATGGAGTTTAAGACTTATTTGATTGCCTTCGTTTGCCTCTGACTGACTTTGTTACATTAACGAACAAATTGCCGAATAAAGGACTTTGAAATCTCAACGCAAATTGTCCTAGTTGTTCTACATAAAAGTTCAAAAGGATGTGTTGCTGCTTTTTGGCCCGGAAAATGTTTCCAAGGAAAGTATTGTATGACAAAGTCTGGTGAACAAGCCTTTTATGCTCTCTACAGGTATACCGAAGAGACTTCGGTTTTTGCAAAGCACTGCGTTGCTTTTGTTAAGCAGTTATTTTAGCATGTTGGTGTTAGGCATTTATACTGATACTCTCTTCAAGCTATTGTCATCAGCTAATCCCATGCCCAGAAGTTGTTTTCTGACTCTAGAGTCTATTTCCGCGGAGCTAAAAGGCATACCACTGAATGCAGTAGTTTGGCTCTGTCTAGGCAAGGTCGCTGTAAGGAATTCGACATGTCTTGAGTTCTGCACTATTCATCCTCAACTTCATCGATGGTGTGATAGAGACAATTTGTGCCATGTCTTTACCCCCTCTCCCTTTTCTCCGAAGGGGAAAATGGAAATAAAGCGTAGTATACTTGCCGGAGAAACCGCTGGTCTATGTTCGAGTCCCAGTGCAGAAAAGAGTTTGAATTCTGATTTTTTTTTAATTAATAAATTAATTTCAATAATCTATATCAAATTACTTTCTACACAAAAATGATTAAATTTATCTTTAAACTAAAAGGATACTTAATATAAATTAATGGTTAACTTAATCTAACTTATAAACTAAGACGATGTTGCCTAGAGTAACTCACCGCCCTTCGAGGGCATATTGACCCCTTCCGCCTCAACAAGCCACCAAAATTCGGCGAATTGCTTTTCCGTGTCGTATTAGTGCCAGAAAGAGTCTTTCGGCAATAATTAATTAAATAGACCAGCACCACAAACAATCAAAAAAGAGTCTGATGGTCGGCTGTGGTGAGCCGTGAAACAGCGCTGTAACTCAAGCCGACTTCACAGTTGATATTGTTCATTGAAACTATTCAATATAAATTAACGGAATGTAGTGCAATGTGAATTGCCGAAAGGTTGGCAGCCGCACTGCACGCGTGTTATGACACAAACACCACTTGGATAAATGTCTGTATAAAATAAAACTGCTTCGTCCTTCTCGTTCTCCAGATTAAAGTATTTGATTTTCGCAGCCACTCCGGTTTCTGTTTTGTTGGTTCGTCCACGATCATTGTTCAATCTTTAGACCCAGGCTTTATGAAATGTGCTTCCAATAGGTAGTCAATTTGGGTTGGGGACACAATCCCGAAAACCAAAATCCCGGAAAATCCAAAATCCCGAAAATTCAAATCCCGAAAAGCCAAAATTTGCGCAAATTTTTCATTTTATATAATTTTTCGGGATTTCGTTTTCGGGATTCTTTATTTAATTTTGAATGTAAGATAGACAAGTGTTTGTCCATTCCATTTACCGTAATAATGTTTTGCAATTGTTTGCGTTGTAATCTTGTAATGTTTTGCAATTCGCAAAGTGCATTCAGTTGAGCTGATCTCAAATAGTGTGATAGCTGACCGACTAGATTTTTGTTAGATATTGAACATCGTAATACAAAGTGAGTATCGTGCATGCCTTTATAATTAAAAACTTTATATTATCAGTGACATTTTGTGTTTGAAGTCTTAAGTAGAAATGAGCGTGTCCATCGTGAAAACCAACAAACAGCGTGAGAAACTGCCTTTTGACGGCTACAAAAAATACAAGGATACACTTTAAGGGGAGTGTGAGCAGCGAATGCGTTCTGAAATAAGTTATCTCAGATTAATTGCGTACAATATGAACTTGTATTAAATATTGTTTTGTCATGGATCGTTTTTGATATGTTTTTGTAAGACTTGAACTGTTTTTGTTATGTTTTATTTATTTGATGTTTTTTATGTTGTTAAATTAATTTGCCAAATTTTTTTGTTGCTACAATAAAATTTTTAGTTTCATTTTCGGGATTTTGGTCTTTCGGAATTTTGAATTTGGGTTTTCGGGATTTTAGTTGTTCGGGATTGTGGCATTTCGGGATTTTGGATTTTCGGGATCACGTTTTTCGGGATTCTGTCCGACTCCCAGTCAATTTGCGTTCCATTTCCGCCAACGAAAATGTGGCGATAATTTCCCTGTGGCAGTCTTCATAGTCTCCGTTTGACTTACAGATATATCCATTCAAAGGCCAACAAACAAAAGATCTTCTTTTCTGACGTCCTTAATGATGTTGTGAAAAATCAGGCAGAACGCATCCCGCACTCCTACAGTGTCTAATTCATCTACACGCTGATGATGTGGAGAATTTGCAAAGTCGACAGTTCTTCGCGACTGGAACCTGCATTTCATCTCTTTATTCTGTCAGTCCTTATCATCTTTCGTAAAACCTTTGATGTATCGATCTAAAGCCCATTGAAGCTTGACGACGAAACCATTGACTATGCCAGCACCGCCAGAAACCAGGGACCAATCTTCACCCTGGATAGTCATGGCATCTGCGGCTGTATTTATAGGAAACCCAGTCATCAATCGAAGCTCTGACTGCGGGTACAGGCAGATCCAACGCCAGTTAAGATCCTGAGAAGTCCTCCTATGAGACCTGTCTAGCAAGGTCGTCGGAGATCTTCATTTCCGTGTTCCCGTTATGACCCAGCACCCAGACAAGACTTAGTGAGTTTAGCCTTCCAACTGAATACAGAGAGATATTGCATTCACGAACTATTTTGAAGGCGATTAAAGGGTTGTTCAAGGCCTCAAGCGCAATTTGACTGTCGCTACCGACGCAGATACCCTTGCTCCTCAACCTGTTCTTCACAAGATTTAGTTTTATTAGTATTACATATTAGTAAATTAAGTTGTAAGGTTTTCTTTTTGTGAAAGACAATAATTCAAAAAAAGAAAACCTTACAACTTAATTTACCTGCGAACCTTATTGCTTTTCGGCAGGTGGTTGAAATTCTTGTTTGTACATTGTTTAGAAGTGTTTTTTTTATGTTTTTTAACAGTTTTAGTACATGCTTAGATTACGATTTTAATATTCGGTTTTAGGTTTTGATTGAGGTTAATTCAGGTAGAGATTAATTTATTACAAAATTGTGGCTAAGGAAGAATTCTTTAATTTGTTTCTTACGTTTTTTAAAGTTTATGATGTGTTTTAAGTAGACTGGTACTTGATTCAGGATTGTTGGTATGGCATAACTGAGTTGTCGTCTTCCGTAGACGTTGAAGTTTTAGGAATTTCAAGAAACCCTCGTGTTCGTCTTCGTGTGTTTAGGTTGTGGCGTATAGGTTGCTGGAAGCGATGGTCACCGTAGTATTCTAGAATCGATGTCATTCTAAAAACACCTTTAACATCTACGACCTTGAATGTATGATTATTAGTATTAATTGCTTTAATTATTCTATATTGAAGATCTTTTATCTTATCTAGATGAGTTTTTGATGCATTCCCCCATGCTAGTATCCCATATCTCAAACGAGATTCCATCAGTGAATAATATACCTGTTTTTGAACATCTCTTGATGTATATCTCCTGAGATACACCATCGCAAACAAAGCGCTTTTATGTTGTGACCTGAGCTTCTTATGGCAATATCACCCATAAGAAGTGGTCATCGATCGTGATCTCCAGATATCTTATCGTCTTTACCGTCTCGATTGATGCACTTCTTCTTGTCGTTGGACAATCAATGTTTTGAGAGTATATTTTAATGGAGGTCATAGGCTGGCGTGGTGAACGAATGTGCTTAGTTTTGGCAGCATTAACTACCAAGCTGTTGTCGTGCCACCATTTTGTGAGTTTATCGAACTCCTCTTGCATTGTATTTGTTGTAGTTGCAAGGCATTTGTGTCTAAAGACGATCGCTATGTCATCCGCAAAATCAAACGCTGTGGGCCGTTCAAAAACGTGAAGAAGCTCATTCGTGAAACGTATAAACAGCATTGGCCCTAGTTTTAAGCCTTGCGGTACCCCAACGATAGTTTTCTTTTCCTCGCTGTTATTATTTAAGATTTTAACTTTTGTCTTCCTTCCTGTTAGGTAACTCCACAGCCATTTTCCTAGGTTGTCTGTCAATCCTATTCTAACTAAAGCCTGTAAAAGTTTAGCATGACATATAGTGTCGAAAGCCTTATTAAAATCGACGAACATTACAAGCACGCGATGGTTTTTATTTAAGCTCACATTCCCCGTGTTTGTAAAGTCCGCCAGCAGTTTTCCTTTATTTTGTCCTTTATGGAAATCATATTGGCTTGCGTGTAAAATGCTGTGCTTTGCAATAACTTTGTTTGGTCGGCGTTCCACAATTTCTTCCAAACATTTTTCTATGACTGATAGGATTGCAATAGGTCGGTAATTTTCGTATTTGTTTTTTATTCCGCTTTTATATATTGGTTTTATCAACGATGTTTTGTGTAGCGTAGGAACTCAACACTGACTTAGGCTTTGATTTATTATTGTTTTTACAACTGTGGCTAGTGATAATGCATTTTGTTTTATATCAATTGCTCTTACATTGTCTGCCCCTGCACCTTTATCAGTTTTAAGACTAGTTAAAATATTTAAGATTTCCACCTCACTAGCTCCCTCCATGTAAATGGACTATACAATATACCGATTTTGGTGATTAAGCGTCCTGTGGTTGCAATTGTGTAAAATTTTTGAAGCTTGGCTTGCCAAATCTTCAGCGAATTCTTCGGCTATTGCTTTCTGGTCCATGGTTGCGGGAAAGTTGTTGATAATATAGATTAAAACCATTTGGATAGCATACGCCTGTTTGCGTAGCGACAAGAAAAGTCTAATGTCGTCGCTCTGAACGAAAAAACCATCAGCGCTAGATCCTTGATTGGTTTTGGAGCCAACCATTGCAGCTGGCAATGGTGCGATGGTAGTGTATTCACTACAGTGATTGGAAGGTCGTGCGTTCGAATCGCGACCAGGGCCATGATTTTTATAAATTGAATACACACAACAAAAACAGATCTCCCTAAAGCAATTTAGGCGCCACCTGTTGAGAAATAAATCCCATCGCACCAAACTTCTTTCCTATCCTTTTATTCTTTCGTTCAGAAGGTAGCACCCAGAAATAGGCAATGAATCATTTGCTGGGAGCTATTTACAGCAACAAACAAAATGCCTGCGCTGTGGTTTCCACTATAAGGGTATTGTGTACTACAGAAAAAAGAATCCCTTTAGCGCACGCAAATAATAATAAAAAAAAAAAAAAACATGACGATTCTAGGCTCAAAGTCTGGCCAGAGCCGAGATCTAGCCATGGCCATTTGTCGGCAAAAATTTGGCATTTAAACTGGAGCTAGAAAGCTGACATTTTTACAATCCGCTCACTAACACGCCCACAATTGAATAAAACAATTTTACCAAAAAGTCAGAGTTTCAGCTAGGAAGCTAAAATTTATATTATATACTCTCTCTCTTATAGAGGCGCTTAATGCTCATGTTAAAAGATTTTTTTAATCCGCCTACTGACATGCCCACAATTTCCTTTTTTCGAAAAACCAAAATTTGAGCTAGGCAGCTGAAGTCTGGAATATATAATCTCTAGGGGCTCTCAATGCTCATTTGTAAATATTTTTAAAATCCGCACACTGACACGCCCACTTTTAAAAAAACAAACCTTTTATTGAAGAAATCATTCGCAAAGTATGTTGTTAAAGTCGTTTTGAAGTGGTGGCGATTTTGTAGATGGTAGTGTTTTGCCTGTGACCCGTGCGGTGGATTCAATCCCCATGGGGAACAACAACATACGCCACCCATTAGGAGGAAATAAAACGATTAACGCTTTTTTCTCCAACCATCTCGCCAAAAAGAGGATTTTTGCCTGGTAGTACAATGGACCGACCTTTACCGAGTCTGAGTGCTCTGGGATTTGGATTTCCTTTTAATTATAAAATAAAAAAAAAAGTTGTTTTGAACAATTGCTTTATATAAAGCTTTCTGCTATGCCTACTTTTAAGGGGCGTTTTTTTTACAAAAACTTTGTTGTTTTTTAATAAAATCCTTAAAATGTTGTTTAACAAAAAATTAAAACCCTTCGTAACAGTTCTCCCATTCATAGATTTTTGTAACGGGCACTTAATGAGGGATAGGAATAGGAATAAGGTATCCAACAGTTCGCTCAAGCGGACTGTAGCCTTACCTTATGTTTTTAATTAAATTTGACTTAAATTCTTAAACGAATTTAAGGGCTGGCAACACTTTGAAAGACTGCTATCCTACATTGTAACCGACTTTGAAATAAATACAATACAAATTTGTTCGTCTACCTGCCGTTTAACGCCAATAACGAACGTTTGGATTTAATAGAGATAAACATAAACCAATCTCCAAAAGCTTCAAGCCGTATCTTTATTCCCTATGAATCCTTAAACAATCTCATCTCCATGATCTCTGTATCAATTTAACGAATGAATATATGGCATATTATGCCCTATAAGTAGCCTATAACGGTCTTTATTGCTTTTTATTATAGCTCCCGTAGCCGGAACACTGCGTAAATTAGTTCTTTTTTTTCCAACAAGTCAACACGTTTTAATGGTAAAATCCCATTCCAGCAAATTTATAGCACGAAAAATTCTTACCACACATCTGGCTTGCAGTCTCAGCCTTCTCCTAATATCCTCAAAATTATATTATACTCGCATACCTTTATCTCTCATTCCATGGCGGGCTTCCTTTTACCTTGGGGCGCATAAGTAGCAATTGTTTTTTTTTTTTGTACAGCACATGGACCCTCCACTAACTCTGACGTTGATGAGTACGATGATTTTCCTGTCACTTTACCTTCATAATTCTGCAGCCCTAACACCTATTTACCTACAGTGGAAATTAGATTTTCAATTTTCTTTCAAAGGAAAAAAAAATATATAAAAATTGTGAGAAAAAAATGTCAAAATGGAACCCGCACCATCCTTATCTCCCCGAAACACACACATCCAACCACTTTATGACTGAAAATATCACAAGGTGCTTTTTTATGCTGAAGAATCCTGCTTAACAGTAACATTCTGCGTTGTAATATAATAATACAATTTAATTGTATTGAAGTTATCGTTTATTTATTTTTGTTCGTCGCAGCTTGCTTAACCCTCTCGCAAACAGAGGGTGCCAATGCCAAATGATTGCTGTTAGCTTATTGCTACTTAAACTCACATAAATATTATTTTTATTTGCCCAAAGTGGAATCCTTTTTGTTGCGTTGATGGAGTTACCGGAGCATTTAGGATTCGCTGGTTTTCATGTAGACGTCAACATTGATTGTGACATTGTATGTGGCGTTTTAGTTGCACACAAAAGTAAATATTTAAGCAAGTGGAACTGGTTTTTAGAGAATTTGTATATTATTCCAGTTGATAGATACTCATGTGATTGGAGGGGCGGCCTTACCTTGATGTGTCGGTTTATTTATGCATGTTGTGGAACTTTTGTTTTTGTTTTTTTTTTATTTTAATAAGTTATTATCTGGTTGAGGGGATCCGGCTAGTCGTTGGTAGGGTTATGCGGAAATCTCTGGTTTATCTGCAAAAATATATATATATATAACAAACAATGAACGTTTTGTGTTATGAACCATGTAAATAGGGTCTTGCATTTGTTGGAGGACATGTAATGATGTTGGATTTTGTAAGGCCTTGAAAATGTTAATATATAATTTTATTTGATGTTATTTGATGAAAGATTGGTTGAGCATTATAAATATTCTCCCAGCACTAATAAGAACAGCACCCGAGACATATACAATGTAAATTAATCAATTAGGATAAACGTGTGCGGCGTTTAATCCCTTTTTAAGGTCAGTTTTGATTAGACAACAACATTCGTGTCGGGCCTCTCAGAAAATCTCAATGCTCCGTTTAACAGCCCTTATACCTTCTGAAACCAGTTCATATAAAAACAAGTCGTGCATTTTATTATAATTGCGCGAGTTACGGTAGTCACCTGCCCCATCAGCACCCCCGCTACCCGCTTATCAACCTAGTCCACACCCCAGCCATCGAACCAGTGTTTTAATATAATTTTAGCATAAGCATATTTTCTGTAATTATTGGGCATGCATTTTAACGAATTTGCAGAATAAAAGTCTGCCAGGGTTCCGTCTCACATTTCGTCGCTTGAAAACAAACTGACATAATTCAAAATTCATACATTTTCAGAAAAGCCATTTGAAGTTTTTCATAACTTAAAAAAATCATTTTAGTTTTGAATTTCAATGAATACCAAAAAGTTGTAAAGTAAAAAAGTATTTTTTTTTCTCTTTTCAAGTGGTATATTCAAGTTACTACAAAAAGCCGTTTCTTAAAAAAAAAATGACTTATGTCGTTTTACATCCAAATTGCTACTAATTTAAAAAAATTGTTAATGTTTATCGTAGAACCCACTTTAAATAGTATTAAGTTATAATAAATAAAATATATGAGCTTTAATGAAAAAATCGATTATAATAATATTATATAAAATAAAACCTAGCTTATTGGTAAAGTGACACTAACTTCTTAAAGTAATCAAAAGAACTTTGAAGTTCATCAACAAGTTTTGTTCCAAGGTAAATTGACTTAACGTAAATTGAAATGTTTTACTACAAAAAAAAATCACTGAAATTTGGCAGTAAAATGACACAAAACGAAAAGTGACACTTTTGAAGAAACTTATTTATCACGATTTCATAATTTGTCTAGAAGCAAAGTGTTACAAATGAAAAAAGTCATTTAGCTGGGAAAACAACAGGGATGTTTCCTTAAATTTAAAACGACACTTGTGCCGGTTTGATAGAAAAATTTTATTTTTTTTGCGATTCGTTCTGTATAGTTAACTCAAAATCGTCAAATTTTGACTTATGTCAGTTTGCTTTTCAAGCGACGATTTGGTTACCCACAATTCGTGGAAACTCATAGCATAGCTTAAGTTAGATTGTAAACTCACTCATTAAGTCAATTCTAAAAGAAAGGTTTAGTTTTTTTAAGTACCAGCAAAGCTACTAGTGTATCTCACGTATTTAGCATATAACTTGTTTGTTTTATGGCCGATTTGACACATGCCAAAAAGTAAAAAAAAATTACAAATGCTAAGTCGACGAAAACGGTTTTGGAAATCTTTCATATTTCCGCATTTTTGTATCTGGGGTGTTATAGTTTCACGAGTTCCGACACTTTCGTTTTTACAAAACGCCTCCTTTTTTTTCGTCAGTCCTTTTCTAACTTTCTCGTTTACTTCAGTAACTTGAAGAGAAATATGCTGCAATCGTCCTGAAATTTTAAATACAAACGAAGTATGAGTTATGATATTACGACTATAAAGAAGTCCAAAAAAGTGTGACCCGCATTTCCATCCGCGTCAGTTCATCTGTTCGTATGTCATCGACGCTGCAACCACAATGGGTGGACGGATTTTCTTCAAACTTTGTATTTGGGGTTTCTAGGTTTTTTTCGGATTTTTTTTGTGTTGTTCTATCAT
Source organism: Portevinia maculata (assembly GCA_949715645.1). NCBI lineage: Eukaryota > Metazoa > Arthropoda > Insecta > Diptera > Syrphidae > Portevinia > Portevinia maculata. The sequence continues at coordinate 77,153,177 of OX454526.1, read as the reverse complement.
TTCAAATAACGGTTTAACAACAACGATTTACCCTTAAATGTCTCTAACGAATTTTATCAATTTTGAAATGTTAAATGACGACAGTTTTTGCGAAAATAAACGAATAACGGTAGTTTACAAAAATGTTTATATGTATCTCGAAAACAGGTCAAAATATTTCTAAGAAAATTTGCACACCAACTAATGGTACCAACTATTTTATACGTAACAGTTTTTTGAATTTTTGAAAATGTCACTTTTCTCAAAAACTGCACTAACGATTTTGATCAATTTGAATATCTTCAATACTTGGGTTGAGTGTCAGAAGATGGCTTGCTCAGTTTTTTTCGAAGACTCGATTAATGGTTATTTGGAAAACCCAAAATAACTCAAAAACGGGTGTCATAATTTTTAAGAAATTTGATATACGAGTATATAAAAAAAAGACATAAATGGTCCATGCAGGGCATAAAACCCAGCCTTTTTCAACAATTTGCTTGTGCGAATTCGAAGGGACCTACAATTTTAAGCAGAATCCGAACGGCAAGTTTGAAAAACTTCTCATGACAATTGATACTCTTTTATGCTTGTCAGACGTTCGTAAGAGGTTGGGCAGTGGAAAAACTCTAGATGTTACTTGGCCCGTTAACCAACGACCATACCACGTCGAGTTAATCGGTTCTCGTCAGATCACCGCAATTAAACGACGTTGGGCGCGGTTAGTACGTAGATGGGGGACCGTTTGAGAACAACCGTGTGTCGTTGGCCAGTCCCATCTACAGAGTTGAGGTAGATAATACATACGTGGTATCACAATGGACCTAAATTGGTCTAAGTGTGTCGGTTTCTGCTGACAGCCACATAAACCTAACCTAACCTACTTGGCCCGGGGATTTGAACCTGAGACCTTTAGATTAGTAGTCCAAATAAACTTATGGGAGCTTAAGTTAGTGTCAAAACCGAACGATAAGCTACCTACCAGAAGCATTGTTAAAGTGAAAAGTTCAGATAACTGCTTCTGGCAAAAACAGTTGCAATAGCGCGAACCAATTCACTTGACCATTCTACTGCGCAGGTCTCTTCAAATTTCTCTGCGCATTTCTTGAATTTTAAGACGCAAAAAAAACTGAAAATCGCTGAAAGAGGTGTACATGCGAGCGTTGTTTTCATCGTCGCAGCTTCGATTTGGTTTTGTTTTTTGTTTCCAACGCATTGGTTTTGTCTTTTGTTTCCATCGCAGCAAAAAAGTGGGATACACACTTTGAAACTTCCGTACGTAATGAGCCATTTCACCTGAAGGAAAAACGGTTGGGACTTTGTAATGTAGATGTGCTTACAGTTACATACGGGCGCTTACAGTTACATAGTGCGGGCATTAAGAACATGAGGATGTTTGTATATTATGGGTAGGAAAAACTGATCGGGTAGAGCACTCCATATTTGTGTTGTACGGCTAAGTAATGAGTATTTTGCTGTTCGTTCAAAAACAGGCTTAAGAGTAAACTGATGCGCATCCGTGGCATGGCAGGTTTCGCGGTTGAATAGTTCTAAGTGTGGAATGCAGCTGGCTATTTCGTTCAAGCAATTGAGGTGGAAATATCGATATAACAGCTAGCAATTTGCATGCTGATTCTCAAAAGATCTTTTTCTAATGTTTTTTTCAAAAACGGTTTCAACGGTTTTGATCTGTATTTATGTTTTTAAGGGAGGGTAAGAAAATGGCATACTCAGTTTTACCAAGAGATTTCAACAAGGGTACTTTCGAAAAACCGGCAATATCTCAAAAACATACACATTCGAAAACAAATCAAATACAAATCTGTCTAGTATATAATATTTTTATGATCCTTTTTTTCCGGATTTTCCAAGTTTAGAAAATAGCCAATGAGAAAAAGTAACAGTGAAGTGCTCAAGTGTGTTTCATAGATAAATCGGAGCGCTCTGAGCTTACTTTGCTCAGACCAAACTCGACGTACTCAGGCTCTACTCAGTGATCTGGTACAAAGCAAAAAAAAAAAACTGTTATAGACTTTCCAAATTGTCCTTAGTTAAAAGGACATACAATAGACTCTCGATAACGTGAACAATTAGAACCAAGGGAGTTCACGTTTGCGGGAGAGTTCACGTTTACGAAGGTCAAATTTTAATAAAAGAATTTTGCTATCCCACTATAGATTTTCATTTTAAAACGTCTTATGTTTAACAAATTAAAAATAATGCGCTTTTACTATTACATTCCGTTCATTTATTTAATTTAAAACAAAAAGTTATTGCATAGGAAAATATAAAATAAAAGGTTATGGCCTAAGGCGCCTTAAGACACTAATATCATTTTGGCTAACCAGCTCACCTTCAGCTCCCTGGCCCCGAAAATGAGTTGTTTACACACTTTAAAATGTGTTCACTCTTTTTGTTACCGGCACAAATAGTAGACTTTGCAACGTCGTATTTTTTTGCCAAACTTGTTGCATTGGAGCCACTACGGAATTGCTCCATTATCGCGCAATTGTCCTTAAGTGACAAAAACTTTGTTTTTTTTTGAGGACATGTTTAAGCCAAGAACTATAAAACCAAAACTGTAACGCGTATAAAACTTATGTTGACAAAAAACAAAGAAAATCGCGAAAATCGACCACATCAATCGAAAACAATTATTGCAAGGAACAACGAGAAACAAACTGACATGAACTCACGTGCAAAAAAACGGAAACTGTACAAGACAAAGTATTGTAGGTACTATGTTAGGTTAGGTTAGGTTTATGTTACTGTCGGCAGAAGCCGACACACTTAGACCAATTTAGGTCCATTGTGATACCACGTATGTATTATCTACCTCAACTCTGTAGATGGGACTGGCCAATGACACACGGTTGTTCTCAAACCCCCATCTACGTACTAACCGCGCCCAACGCCGTTCAATTACGGTGATCTGGCGAGAACCGATTAACTCGACGTGGTATGGTCGTTCGTTTAGGTACTAAGAATAAGGAATTTCAAGCTAAAATACACTTGCTCAAACAGTTTACTGTTAACCTGATGCAAAAATTTGTTGTTCACGTTTTAGAGTGTTCATGATTTGTTCACGTTTTAGAGATGTCAAGCAAAAGAAAAATCAGTTCACGTTATCCGGTGTTCACGCTAACGGGAGTCTACTGGGGGCGGGTTTCCAATATGGCAAATTCGCTAAAAATCCAAAAAAAAAATGTTTAAGTGTAAAAAGGCCTAAAAACAATAAAAAAAAAATTGAGAGGAAGTTAAATATAGAAACAGTGGAATATGTATCGGGGGGGGGGGGGCATGCTGCCCCCTGCAACCCCCCTGCTTGGGGTCACTGTTGGATTTGGAGTAGGTGCGAGGCTGATACACCCAGCAAAGTTTCTTTAAATTAAAGAGTGGAATATAGAAACAGTGGAATATGTATGGGGGGGGGGCATGCTGCCCCCCTGCAACGCCCCTGCTTGGGGTCACTGTTGGATTTGGAGTAGGTGCGAGGCTGGGTGTATGCAAAGTTTCTTCAAATTAAAGAGTGGAATATAGAAACATTGGAATATGTATATGTTTGTCATTTCTTATGTTATTTTTGAAACTTTAGGGGCGGGCCACGCCCAAATGGTAAGAAATCGCTGAATTTTTTTCAAGATTTGAGTTCAGCCCATAAAAATCAACAAAACTGCAAAATATGAGTGAATTTGGACAAAAAACGGTAAATTAAAGTATGGGTAACATGCATTTTACGAGTAGTACTCAAAACCGAAAACTTAAAAAAAAAAATTAAAAATATAAAAACAAATTTCCTCTCAAAAATTTTTGTTTTTTTATTGTTTATAGGCCTTTTTACACTAAAAAAAAAGTTTTTTTGGATTTTTAGCGAATTTCCCATATTGGAAACCTCAGCCGTCTACTGTATTGTAAACAAACCTCTTGATAAAATTATCTATCTGCTTGATGGTTGAACTCACAAACAGGACATTTAAGTCGCACCCAAACACTTTTTTTTTATACCTTTTGAGTCTGCTACCTACAACTTTCGAGCTAAAAGGCTAAACGTTAAATGAAACTGCAAAATTTGGTTTGCCGCTCTTCCTTGTCTGTATCACTTTTGTGATAAAATCCTGTCACAACATGTATGCAACAACATGTCAACAGCCCCTGCGGCCGCTCTACTACTCTACCCACAATTGCAACCAAAGTGAGAAAGGAGATTAGCAATACAAGTAATGTCGATGTCGCAAAATCAAATGTAAACAACCATTTAAGTACATTATTATTTATTGGCATTTGCTGAGGATGTATTTGTGTGTTGTATAAGCCAGCATCTGCCTTTCAACTCATTTCAGATACCATGTGTAACTATGTACGTGACACTTGATTGAGGTTGTGGCATAATTGACCGGTAAAATTAACGCTGATGAAGCTGTCAAAAAATGTAGAAAAATGCATTTGCTCGCTCGCTTGAGGGTAGTTTTGGTATATGTATTTCACTTCCATGTACTCCAGTTACCATTCCTTGCAGGACATGACATTTAATTTATGCAGATGAGATTGACTGTAATCGTTGTAGCTGTTTATTCCGCGTTTTATATTTTTTTATGTTGTTTCCCCATCGTGTATGCCCCGCTGCTGAGCTGATACTTGGGCATATATTTGACATATTAATATTGATCGAGAAGGGATGAGAAGGTGAAAGTGTGCTTAAAAGTGCGCTCTTCGCCTGTCATAATGTCATATTTTTTTCGTTGATAGCACGATGTGAGGGAGGATAAAAATTGTAGAACTTGTGACAGGTTAATTTGGTACTGACAATGTTTTACGTTTATTTTGTATGTACATGTAGATGACGTTGATGGCATAAGGCGATCAATATTTATGTGATGTACACAAAATCCGCAAACAGAACATGCCCTCTGTCCGTAAATAAATATGTTAATAGTTTTGCAAAATTGCTATTGAATGTATATGTACATTCGCGCGTAAAAGCACGAACGGGTGCTTGAATGAACACCGAAATTGAAGCTAGTTTATTTATTTATTTATTTTATCAATCAGATTACAACATTTACAGGAATATTACTATAATTAACATTATTACTATAATTAACATTATTACTATAATTAACATTTTTTATTTATAATTTTACAATTCATATATGCAAATTAATGAAGCAAAGATTAAGTCTTTAAATGTATTAGGAAGTTAGGTCTTTCTTCCTTGTTACACGCTCTAAATATGTATGTTTGATAATGTAATTAAACACTATGGGATTCGAATTTCGGAAACACGACAAAACTTGATATTTAGAAACATTTAACAGAAGGTGATTTTGCTTGCACTACCTATCAAGCTTCGACAGATCTTCCAATAGAAGAAAACAGTCGGTTTGACAAGGGATCTTACAATAAAGTTTGAAGTCGTCAGCGAAAAGAAGGCAGTTTGAATTTTGAAATATATCAGGTATATCGTTTACAAATAGCAAGAATAATAATGGAACGAAATGGCTTCCTTGTGGAACACTAGATGGAGCCGAAATATATTTTGAGAGCGAACAATCAACTTTTACTATTTGAAATCTACCATCCAAATATGATTCAAGCCATTTTAATAAGGAAGAGTGGATGCCTAGAGAATTTAGTTTATTAAGTGAGATTTGATGGTTGACTCTGTCAAATGCCTTTGCAAAATCTGTAAAAATAACATCTGTTTGGAACCCTTTTTCCATATTTGTAATGATGTTGTTGCTTATTAATGCTAAGCTTGTTGCCGTTACTTTTCCTGCTACAAACCCATGTTGAGAAACTGAAATATGATTCTGAAATAACAGAGTTTACTAATTTTTCAAATACTTTTGGAACACAAGACATTTTACAAATGGGTCTATAATTGCTTATATCCTGTTTTGAGCCCGATTTAAAAATTTGCGATAAAAAATAAACCTCCTAGCAATCCAAGAATTGTCCTTTGGCTAATGAGAGAATAAAAATCCACGAAAGTGGTTGAGCTATAGCAATACCACTTTTCCTTAACAAAATAGCTGGAATCCCATCAGGCCCTTGGCAGTGGATACAGACCTGGGAGGCATATTCAAGAAGAGGTCTAACAAAAGTTACATCGAGAGACTTAGTCACATGGGGGTTACAGAATTCCTTGGACCAACGTTTTACGAATCCAAGGATAGAGTTACCTTTACATATCGTCGCTTTAAAAGCAGAGTGACATAAGTAAAAAAAAGGCAGTTTTTCAGAAAAGCTATTTGAAATAATTTTTAACCCAAAAAAAATTATTTCATTCTGAATTTAAACGAAAACGTAAAAGTTATTTATGGTAAAAATTTTCTTTTTTTTTCTTCTTTCAAGTGAATTAGTGAAACTATCCAAAATAAAGTAATTAAAGAAAATTGATTTCGACTTATGTCGTTTAGCACAAAAAACGGCCAATAATATGTAATAAATTGAGACAGCAATGCAGAAAAGTGTCGTTATGTTTAAAAATAAAACCATTGATGATTATTATCAAATTTAATTTTTTATTTTGAGTGTAAGAGTTAACTTAAGAGTTTCTGATTAAATATTTTTTATTGTGTTGATATACAAAAGTAATAAAAATATTAAAGATAAAAAACTGTTCAGCAGTGCTTTGTATTTACCTCAAAAAATGTCTTTACATATACAAAATTAAAATATTTTTTTTTTATAAAAAGAAACAAAGAAAAGTATATTTAATATACTTTACCTTGAATCAATGTTCACCTGCCCTATTTCTAAAACTTCTTAAGTATTACTGTCGGCTTATATTTGATTTAAACCATATAAAAATAAAGTTAAACATAAACTTAAAAAGTTAAATCACTGTTTAGCAGTCTTTTAAGAATAGTTGAGCTTATACTTACAAACAGGACCCAGTTTTCTTTCTTCGATAAACTTCATATCTTTTCCGCTGGAAGCGTAAGCTGTTCCTAAATTCCTTAAAACTTCTGCCTTGCTTTTGGTCCACTCACTGGTACCACATTTTCCTTTTTTTACCACGTTACCTTTCCTTGGCATCGGAGTTCAGCTCGACCGGTATCTCATTTGAGACTGGCAAAATGTTTGAACTTCCTGATGAGCTACCAGACGAACAGTAGGTTAGGTTAGGTTAGGTTAGGTTATAGTGGCAGTCGGCAGAGGCCGAAACACTAAGACCAATGACAGTTCCATTGTGATACCACACGGATGTATCATCCCCCTACTCGTTGAACCAGTTGGAGCTTTTGATGAAGTTTGACAGACTTTTGATGTTGGTGTTAATGAGATCGCTAGGATCATTGTTAAAGAAAAATCCTAAATGGAGTTTACGTCTTTGAGAGAGAGCAGGGCATATGCAGAGAAGGTGGAGAATTGTCTCCTCCTCCTCCTCCTCGTCCATACAGCTTCAGCAGAAGTCATTTGTGTAGACGGCAAGCCTTGTTGCATGCCTGCCTATGAGAGAGTGTCCAGTGATCACACCAATTATAGCACCGATGTGAAGTCTGTTCAGAGATATCAAACACTTAGAGCGTTTTAGATCCAGCTTTGGCTAAATCTGTTATGTCGCTAGACAAGTGTTGCCACTTGTCCACCTAAGGTTAGATTTCTCAACGGTATGTCTCATAAACATGAGTTTTCATGTAGCAATTGGGATGCCTAATGGACCTTTACCAGGTAGAGGGGGCAGTATGGTTCCTTGTCTGGCGAGTTCATCCGCCCTACAGTTCCCTGGAATGTCTGTATGTCCCGGCACCCAGCATAGGTGAATGTTAAAACGCTCCGCCATCTCCACTAGAGATGATCCACAGTCACGCATTACGATAGAGTTTGTGGACACAGAATCCAGGGATTTTAACGCAGCCTGACTATCTGAGAAGATCCAGATGTACATAGCGGATATAACTTTTCTCTTCAGCCACGATAGGACTTCTTTAATCGCCAAGATTTCCTCCTGGAACACGCTTCAGCGATCAGGGAGGCGAAATGAGAGGCTGAGGTGCAGCCTGTCACAGAACACACCACCTCCAACCCATCGGTATAAAAGTGGATCGAGTGACAACAGTGATTTCATCCCTTACGTCATGAAGTGTATTGTTACTGCAAGTCGGACTGGACGAGGGGCTTACGATGGAGTTTGTGACTGTCTGGGGTTCTACGCTTGAAACTGTCCATTCTTGAGCGTTTATATTCCCCTTTCGCCTTGCCAACTTCACAAGCAATAAAAAGTGGTTAAGATGCAATCTAAAAAACCAATAAATTTTGCTTAAAGAATAGTTTTAAAACTAAAACAGAGTATCTCGCTTTTGAAAAGTGACACATCATACAGTAATTACAGAAACTTCAACACTGCCATCGCTTCAGTTTTTGCAGGCAATATGTCACTTTTTGAACTATGACATTTAGGAGCTTAAGAAATAAATATGTTTTTTGACACAAAAGAGAAATGTCATTTTTTTCCGTATTCAAAAAAATTCAATACTGCTTTGGTTTCGCGGTAAAATGACATAATACAAATGTGACGTTTTGCCAATAAAAAATTAATACCCTCATTATAAAGCAGAATGACTCAAAGAAGGAAATGTCACTTTTCCGAAATTGTTTGTCAGAGTTTAGGTGTTATACAGAACGACACTTCGCCTTCACCCTGTCAGTTTCAAAGATAGAAATATGACGATTTGGCAGAAAAAATTAATTTTTTTTTTAATTTTCTGTGTACTTTACTCAAAATGGCCAATTTTTGACTTATGTCACTCTACTTTTAAAGCGACGATATGATGCTGTCGATGTGAGCTCGAAAGTTAAACTTAGTGTCGCAGATTACACCTAAGTCTCTAATCTAGGTTACATATGGGACAGGCTCGTTGTTGAAAAAATAGTGCCGTTGAGGCAAAGGATGGCGTTTGCGAGAGTAGGTTATAGCTTGACATTTATTTACATTTAGTTGAGGGAGATTTTTTTGCATTTTTTTCAGACTGCTTTTACTACCCTTCAGGGCTGCAGGGATTCCATCAGGGCCGGGTGAGAAATCCTCCTTAAGCTGGGAGATTTTGTCAACTACTGACGATAGACATACGTCCATTGTAGCGAAGGAGGTCTGGGTGCGATTGCTCATATAGCTGAAGTAATTGGAATCTACTTCGTTGTTATCAGGAGAAAACGCCTGGCCGATAAAGTTTGCAAAAAGGTTAGAGATGGCTTTTGAATCAGAAGACGATGCGTTCATGTAGTCAGCGAATAAATTACAATTGTAGGTACATCACTAGTAATTGTATCTTGATACTTCATACTACTAAGTAATCTACTTGATTTACGCCTTGAGCTTATAAAATTCCAAAAGCGCTTGGTATTTAATTTGAGGTCACTTTCTATAGAAAACAGGCAATTTCGATACAAGAATTCATTGGAAAGATCAAATTCTCGTTGACGATTAACATAATTTATACACAGTTCAGATTTATACAATTTGTATGCCTTATTTTTTCTATTTTTAAGATTGGTCAACCTCTTATTATACCAGACAGGACAATAATTATTTTTAAAACGCTTTTTAGGTACATATCTATCAATTGCCGCCATCAAAACGATTACAAAATACACGCTATCCTATTCTGAAGAACAAAAAACGTTATCTGAAGAAAAAGACAAAAGATAATCAACCATACCGTCATAGTTAGCTTTTCGAAAATCTTATAAAATATTTTTATCATTAGTTTCTTTCTTTAAATATTGATAGAAATGATTATTTCCATCAATAGCTATATGTGGAATTGAATTTGCAATAACTGAGTTAATTACACTTATCAAGACAAATATGAAACTCGTTGTCAACAAACATCAAATCAAGCATTCGATTAAGACTGTTAACTGAGAATTGATTTGAATTAAATTATATTGACCAAAAAATCTATAACAACACATTCAATTTCAGTTAAAACGTTAAAGGGAATTAAACACTTATCTTCGGTGTCAAAAGTCCATTCAATATCACTAATGTTGAAATCTCCTGCAAATAATATATGTTGTGAATATTTAAGATTTTTAAAATTGATTTTCGGTTATTCAAATGAATATTGTAACAATCTAAATTGCTCTTTGGAGGAATATAGCTACCAAAAACAAATAATTCAGATTCACCAGTTTTTACACAAACAACAGAGAGTTCTTCTTAATCTTGGATCTTGGAAGAACCTACCTTGCGACGATTTTATTTCATATCCGGCAAATTGAGGGGCAGTGACAGAGGAGGTGTGGAGCATCCCTATGTACATCTTCGTCACCACATCCTCTGCACAGGACATCTGTGCTGAGTTTCATTTTGTTTTGCATTAAAATTTCTTATGTCCGGATAACACCCACAAGAGAAGACAACGATTTGTATCCATTTGAAGTATTCTGTAAGTAATTTGCGGGCTGTAGAGTTCTTCTCCCATAACCAGCTGTAGATTGCAAATACTTCAAAAATATAGCGGTAAGATTTCCAATGTATTTAACGGTCTGCCTGGCCACACTAAATACAAGTTCATACCCCAAAAACCTGAAAAAAATCGGTACTCAGCTAAACCAAGTAAAAATACAACTACCAACCACTCCCAGCCATTTCATCCAACTAACGAGCCGTCAAAGCCTTGATTTATTTCGAACACAAAAAATTCCAAGTCAACTTGGTTTTTTGTTTCTACCCCCACCATACATGTTGCTAATACCTTGCCAACAAATTGTTGTTACCCCTAAGTGCTTGGCCTGCCATACAATACCGAACGGGTGGTGAACACTTTCACAGAGACCAAAAGACACCTCTTCGCATCCTTCGATTGAGAGATACTGTCTGGAAAGTGCACACCTCTGGTAGAATATTTTTTTGGGTTTATTATACCTCTTCCATTGGCTTACAGAATCCGCGAATAGACTATCCCAACCATTGGATTTTCATGTCTGTAATGGTTTTCACGCTTCGAGATACAAAACAACAATCTGCTGAATAGATCCAAATAGATCCATCGGCGATATCTCGCAAAAGTTGAAACGTAATCAATGGAACGGAAAATAGCACAGTGGACGGTACCTGGTACCAGCAAATATTTTTGTATTTTTTTTTTTTTAGCTCAAAGCGATACTTATACCCATTTGACTGGCTATAGCAACAATCGAATTTCCCTGATCCATGCAAATAAGTAGTATATACTCTTTATCCATGAATGCCCCCAGAATACGGGAGTAGGTACGACTGCTGTGAGTAGAATTGATTCGAAAATCTACCAGCTATGAGTATCTCACAAATTAAAAATAAAGAATACCCTTGTAGATACATACGTGAACGTTTAATTACTTTTTTTTTATTCACTCGCCAAGTTGAGCACGACAGTTGCCCGCACAATATAGTGGTTGCACGGGTCTGTGGATGCACAGTAGAAACGGGAGCTCTGGTAAAATGTATGCTTCTGAATTAATTAATTGCGATCGATATAGAGATGATGATTGTTTGGACATTTTTTTCGCATTTAATTATTTATTTACTTATTTCGTTGCAATTTCATCGGCCAGAGTACCATTTTATGCATGTTTGAAGCATTGCACATTATTGATAAAATTGGCATGGCCACGGGCCCGATTCCTCTAGTCTAGTTCTTCCGCTCTGGTCATATCGAAAAATCATGATGAGTTCGAGTTTCATGTTTTATTATTGAATCGAAACTATCCGAAATGATCTCTCGCACTGGGTATCTGCATGCATTCAGTTTGTTTTGTAAATCTCCGACAAAAGTAAGTTGAATGATATTTTTTCGATTATTTCTTTTGAAAATAGTTGGAAACGGACTTTGGAACAGCAAGTTTCCGATTTATTGAAAGTTATTTTTTGGGTTTTAAATACGCTTTGGTTGCCTGCGGCTTTCCTCAAAAATTAATTATGAAAACCGTGGTTTGGCAAAGGGGGTTTCAGTTTTAATTAACTGGAGCTTTGTGTGTCTGTTGTAAACCTAAAAGATGTGTTGTGTCGAAAAGTGTTTTCTTTTATACAAGAGTAGTACCACATCCTTTTGAAGGTCAGTTTATCTCTGGTAGCAGAGTTCCACAACTCTGCTAACGTACGTATTTCTCTGTTGAAAATATGTCATTTTAACAAATGTAGTGCCGGACATTTGCAGAACATGTGTTCAGACAATTCCATCTCTAGAAAGAACTTACCTTCTGTCTCCGAAAACAAATTTGAGTTGTATCGATGGTAACTCAAGCTGCAATGTCCTGAGAAAAGCTTGCCAGCTATAGGTAATGCTTAACTTATAAAGGGTGGTTAAATTTTAAGGGCCGATGTTGATTTTGAATAAAACACAAATTATTTAGGAAATTATTGTCATTTCTTTCATTATAATAATATTGGTATGGTTCAATTATGTATGGAACAAAATATCGGCCAAATGGCCGCCGCGACGTCGGCGGCACACCTCCATCCGATGGTCCAAATTTTTGATGACGCTGAGGCATAATTGAGGTTCTATGCCATTAATGTGCCGAATTATCTCATCCTTTAGCTCTTGAATTGTTGCTGGCTTATCGACGTACACCTTTTCTTTCAAATAACCCCAAAGAAAGAAGTCCAACGGTGTCAAATCACATGATCTCGGCGGCCGATTGACATCGCCACCACGGTTTATAACACGGCCATTGAATTTGTCGCGCAAAAGAGCCATTGTTTCGTTAGCTGTGTGGCAAGTGGCACCGTCCTGTTGAAACCACATATCGTCCACATTCATATCTTCCAATTCGGGCCATAAAAAGTTCGTTATCATCTCACGATAGCGAACACCATTCGCAGTAACTGCCTGTACGCCCGATGATGCCGCCAGCCCATAAACCGCACCAAACAGTCACTCTTTGTTCGTGCATTCGTTTTTCGACAATCACTCTTGGATTATCATTCGCCCAAATGCGGCAATTCTGCTTATTGACGAATCCACTGAGGTGAAAATGTGCCCCATCACTGAAGATGATTTTCTTCGAAAATTGATGATCCACTGTTGCCATTTCTTGCCACAATTCTGTCCATTGACGGCGCTTGAAATTGTGAAGAGGCTTTAGTTCTTGAGCCAATTGCACCTTGTAAGCGCGTAAATGCAAGTCTTTATGCATAATGTTCATCAACGACGAGCGTGAGAGGTGCAATTGTTGTGCACGACGACGAGTTGAGGTCGACGGCTCTTCAGCCACACTATCGGGAACAGCAGCAATATTTTCAGCAGTACGAGCTGTACGAGCATGCACTGGTGTTTTCACATCCCCCACAGACCCGGTTAGCTCAAATTTTTGCACGATTTATCCGATTGTACGCACATTTGGACGATTAAATTGACCGAAAAAATCACGAAGTGCACGATATGCATTTTGATTTGAACGCCCATTATCATAATAAGCCTGAATAACTTTAACGCGTTGCTCGATTGTGTATCTTTCCATGGTTCAAATTGAGTTAGTCTGAAATTGAGAAATGTCAAATAATATGCAGAAAAAAACTTGACGTTTAGGTGTGGTTCACATTCAACATCGGCCCTTACAATTTAACCACCCTTTATAAGAATGTCCTGATTAACCTTTTAGATAGATTAACCTTTTAGATTGTCTGAGCCTCGGAACATTTTGCCAATGGGCTTGATGAAGGTGTTGTTCACAACTATTTGCCAGTCCCAGATCAGTAGTCCAGTTGACACTGCAATTAGATTCTGGTCCTTAGAACGCGAATTTTGAACAAGACCTAGCTAGTGCATCCGCATTTTTGGTGGTTTGACTTGGTTGCGTCTGGCTAGGGACTGCAGTGCATCGTAACAACACTTAACTGTCATATAGTCAATCGAGCTAGGCGACGGTGCTACGGGTGCAGCTTGACTGTCTGAGATGAGAATATGTGTATTCTGATGCCCTTAATATCCTTTTCTAGGTTTATCCTGGCGCAGATTTCAATGGCATGGAATGCAGCCTGGAACACAGTGGGACACATTTTTTTAGACACCGAGACTTTGGTGGTGGATCCAAACACATCATCACCGTCTCCGAATTCAATTTTCGATCCGACAGTTAACCAGACCGGGCACCTAGGGTCCAGTGGCGGAACACATTTGGCCCAATTCGCACGGTCCAATATTTCTACCGGAAAAAGTTTTCCAAAACAATATTCCCAAACAAAAAGCACAATGCTACTAGGGTAGTTTGGCGAATATGGAGCGGTCTAGCTGTATGCCGCTGCCTGAGTCATTTATCCATACAGGGATGGTTCAAACGAGGGATTTGATAGTATCCAAGTATTGTATCACCGCACCCGCAGCGCTAGAGATTAGTGGCTCAACCCCGGCGGGTACGTCGCCGGTCCTCTTTCGGGAAAGGTCAGGCTCCCCAACGTGAAATGGTGCCTCCTTGGGTAGAAGGGAGGTCACCCACACACAAAAAAAAAAGTTTTCTTCTAATTCACTAATTTTTAATGTGTAAACATTTTTGCTCTCGTTGATGTGTAAATATATTTTTTCTCGGTAGGGGCTAGTTGGAAATATCCAGCGTCACCATCATCGTCAGATTTTCCCGTCACCGTCATCGTCAGATTTCGTCATAGTCAGATTTTCCCGTTAATTTTCATTACCACGTGAGTTAATCGCTGCTCGACAGATCACCGCAATTAAACGACGTTTGGCGCGGTTAGTACGTAGATGGGTGACCGTTTGAGAACAACCGCGTGTCGTTGTTTTTTTTTTTTTATTAATTATGTATGTTCAATTTTAGAAATTATTATGTCCTTACGAAACACCGGAAAGTTGTGTGGAACTAGATTTGTTTTGAATAATTGAGGTTGTATAGCTTGTAGTTTGTTGTACATCAGTTGAAGGTAAGAGGAAAAATATCGATTTGTACTTCGGTAACCGATGGCCGATTTAAGAATATCACTTAAACGACAATCGATGCTATATTTTCCCGGTCGACGGTGTACGTCTCCTACTTCAGCTTTCACAAACCAATTATTTGTTCGGTCAAACATTAAATAAATTTTGTCGTTGACATTAAATATATATCATGGTTTTATTTCAATACAATACCCAAATCTCTTGTTTATCAAAACTACAACCTCTGTGATATTTCCGCATGCAACACTGACGAGCCTACATGTTTACACATCAACTTTACCGTGAGTGCAGCGTGGCTCACACCTTTTTTTGTTTTGTTTTTTTGTTTGTATACAATAAGTTTCCACTGCTATTATGACCGCCACTGCCCCTGTCGGGATCTTATGTAGGACTAAATCAAGAATGATAAAATAAGAGATTGCACCATCCGGTAAAAAATATGTTCACATTCTGCGCATGTACGTCAAATGTGACTTAAAATTTTGACATTTTTGTTTGCTTTTAAATTTGTGAATAGGGCAAGCGAGGAGTATCTTCTAATGTTTATCAACTGTCAACTGTCAGCTGTCAACTGTCAACTCCCAGATACGTTTAATAATTGTAAAAATAGTTAATTCGGCTTTTTAGTGGAAAATAAAAGAAGTAAAGTATAACTATATTCATATATACACTGTTTTATTTGCTTGGAAGTCAATTTACAATTTTGTTGAATTTGCGTTTTCTCTTATGCGAATTTTCGGTGATAACCTTGTTCAGTCGTTTGCTGCTTTTGAATATATTTAAGAATAACTCACACAATTATGATGTGTTATTATTTATTTTAAGTTACCAGTGAGTGAATAATTTATTCCTTTTGAATCAGGTGTGTCGTCGACTGCAACATTAGCTCCACCAGACAAAACGCTTCCATTGTGTCCCAGAATGTAGGATCGCATCAAATACATGAATTTCTGACGATCCTGGTGTAGACCACATTTATATCGAATCAAACCAATAAAATTTTAAGAATAGGTCCGTTCGCGAACTAATATGCAAACGTAAATTTATATAAACTTTCGTGCAAAACTACACAAACGCGTTCGCGTACTGAGAAAATGGTAAAAAGATGAACGAAAGAAAAATGTACTTTCGTTCATTTTTCTTCACACAGAATTTCAGCTGGCAAGAAAATGAAAACTGTCAAATGATGAAATCCTATAAGTTTGCCAGCAAAAAAACAGCTGTTGCTTCTTTTCAAGTCAAATTAAGATGTTTTTTCAACTTTTTACAGAAAAGGGTTCGCGTACTTTTCTTAGAAATGAGAGGATTCTCTCTCGATTTTGGAGATTTGACACTTTTCATTTTCCTACACATAAAGTACGCGAACGGACCTAATATAAGACCGTAGGCATGTGAATTTCTTGTGAAATGTCAACCTTATGTGCCCGTTTTGGGAGCGTGCGAATAGCAGGCAGTGTAAATCTTTTATTGAAAAGCAGATTATGTGCCCTTGCACTAGCGGAATAGACAGTCCATGTTCGCCTTTTGAGATCTATCTTCAATTTGTTGATTTGGCCTTCTGTAAATAAGTGCTTTAGCTTCTCTTCTATTTTGTCCCTTTCGAACTCGACTTTTTCAAACGAATTTTGAGGAAATTCATTTCCGTGTCATTGTATCTTTTAGGTTCTTACAGCATTAAATGATCTAGTTTTAAACTTGCTCTGGACAAAATAAAATTATAACTATGGAATGGACTTTTACTTAGGTAGTTGTATGTATTAACATTTACTCTTTCAACATTATATTTTGGGCTCCAAGTTTTCCTTGACATTGTCTTCAACAATAACTTCGGGCTCAGTTTCACCCTGATAAAACTCATCACTCTTGCATTGTTCCAGCAGCAAAGGAACATTTTTTTTATCGAACCCGCACCCGACTGAAACGTTGTTGTGATGTACCGTGAACAGCGTCAGAATTTAGCTGAACAGTGGGAATAGTGCCTGGCTTCAACTTGAATCCATTATCCTCACATAATCCTACAAAATTATATATACGAGTAATATGGTAAATATGAAGAACTACCGATAAGAAGATAATAGTTTAAGCATTTTAAATATTGAAGGCTGTTTTCAAATCCTCTGAACCAAAATGAGTACAATAAAATCGCGCCGTTTTAACATTAAAAAATATCACTTTGCCGGCAAAAATTAACCACTTTCTTCAATAAACTGTTATTTGTTGGGAACGAATAATACCGAAATCTGTATTATTAAAAGATAGATTTTCTTAGCCACAAAACTGATTTTTTTTATATAGCCGATTTTACCCTACACGGTCGCGTGTCCAAGTTATTCAGGGGAAAATTTCATGGCAGAATCCTACCAGCCCAAAAAAGCAACGATCTTAGCACAACCGAACAATGAAGCTTCTCTATACAAACTCACTCCACTTATCTTTCTGTTTGGTTCTACTCCTTCTTTATCCCGACCCGTCCATCTTTTCCTGCTTCGACTTTTTCTTCCTTGAATTCCTTATTTTACTTTCCAGGTGTTGTTAAACAATCTGACTTTACTTTTTTTTATTTGCACTTCTACAAAACTCCTTGACTTAAGTAAAGGGTCGTTCATTAAGGACTTGGCAACTTCTTTTTTAAATAAAATGCAAACTACTTGAGATATCTCAAAAAAAATGGCTTGAAAAGCTATCAAAGCATTTATAAATTTAATTCGACTTCGTTCAAATGTCCACCATGGAAACGTATGTAGCGGTCGATACGTTGAATCAAATTTTCGATGACTCGGTCGCACATTTCGACCGATACGGCCGCTATTTCTCGTTCAATATTGGCTCTGAGCTCCTCTAACGTCGCCGGCTTATTGGCACAGACCAATGATTTAATGTAGCCCCATAAAAAAAGTCTAGATTCGTTAAATCACACGATTTCGGTGGCCAATAGACGGGTCCGTTTCTCGAGATAACACGTACACCGAACTGAGACTTCAATAACTCGATTGTTGCACCCGCTGGTGGCTTGTGGCACCGTCTTGTTGGAACCACAAATCACTGATGCCCAATTCATGCAATTGCTCAAAGAAATAACGTTCCAACATGTATCTGTAGCGAATACCATTTACCCTAACGTGACGGTCATTTCAATCGCCAAAAAAAAGCATCCAAATAACGCCACCGGCATGAAAACACAGCACCAAACAGTGACTTTTTGCGGATGTAGTGCTGTTTTATGAAGCACATGAGGGTTCTCACCTGTCGAGTAACGCATATTTTGCTTATTGACGAAACCGTTTAACCAAAAATGCGCTTCATCGCTGAAGATGATTTTGCGATGAAATTTGTATAATAATGAACTGTATGTGGAAAGATATAAAAACACCAACAACCTTTTATTTGGGAAAAAGTGCTCCGCTCTGAAAAAACCCATGTTTATTGCTCGCTTGCTTTTTGTGAACTAACTACTAAAGAGAGGTAGAGTCGTACGCGCAGTAGCACGACGATACCCCTTTCCATGTATTGGTATTTAATTGCATATGAATGATTTGTTGTATACATGTGAATGATTGGTTGTGATGAACTCGTATGCACGGTTGCCGTTTTGGTAGGATCCTACCAAAATTGGTAAGTTTTTTCAGCTTTGGTAGGTTGGTAGGTTTCAATTCAATTTGGTAGGTATTTTTTACTAAAACATCCAAAACAACTCTTTTACAAAAAATAACATAATCTCTAATTAATTTCTCAAAAGAAGTACACAAATGTAACCAGGCACTAAATGACTTGCGAGAACGTATATCTTATTTTGTTTGACTGAATTCACTCATACATTTTTTGAATTGACATTTGAGATGACAGATCAAAATAAATTTATTACATTCGGTTGTCGAAGCTTTAAATTATTTGTTGGCACTTCGAAACATGGATAGGTAAGTACTTTATCAAAATAATTAAATAATTGGCGTTGAATATGAAGTGAAAATTCCTCTAAAGATTCGTAGTTAGAAAAAAACGTAAGACTGATAGCGAAATCGAAGCTGATTCGGGAAAACCAAGCACGTCAACATTGCACTTAAACAGGTATATTTCAATAAATAACAATAAAACTTTGAAATTCAATTTTTAATTTTCTTCGTAGTGAACGAGAAAAACCAACAGATGATGAAGCTAAAGCGAGCGTCTCTGGAAGAACCAGCACATCAAAATCATTGGCATTTCCTTCAAGAAGGGATATTTTATCGTATGCAATATTCGTGTATACAAAACTATGTACATTTGTAACTAACTGAGTTCAAATATTCTTTATAGAGAAGAAACTTTATCGTTGGATGAAGAAGACAAATTGCAAAATGTGAAGAAGGATCGACATTTTCGGAATGAATGGCTATCTAGTTTTCCATGGTTGACAAATAAAAACAACAAATGCTTTTGTAAAGCTTGTGACAAAATGCTTGTCTACCATTTAAGCCACATCAAAAATCATGAAAAAACCGAGTGGCATATTCGAAACATAGGTAAGAAGAAGAATCAAACTAACATTGACACATTTATGGCCGAGGAAAATCGTCAATTTCTTGATCAAGTTCGTCTTTCCGAGCTGACTCTGGTTTTTTTTATCATTCAACACAACTTGCCTTTTGTTCTAATGGATTTTTTACCAAATCTGCTAAAAGAATGCTGCCCAGACCCAAAAGTAGCACAGTCTATAAAGTGTTGCAGAACAAAAGCAACTGAACTGGCGAACGTGTTGGGCAACAGAGCAAAACAAAAAATAGTGACGGATCTCCAAAGATCAAAATTTTCGTTGATAGTTGACGAAAAAACAGATTTGTCAACCAAAAAGTCTTTAGTGTTGGTAGCAAGGTATGTGGATACCATCTCGAAATGTATTCATGATCGTTTCTTGGGTTTGATCGAATTATTCAAAACGGATGCAGACACTATTTCCCAATGCATAAAAAGTTTTTGTGATGAAAATAACATTAAAATACAAAATTTGATAGGACTTGCAACAGACGGAGCTAGTGTCATGGCCGGGGAAATAAATGGAGTGCAAGCAAAATTAAAAAAAGATGTTGACTTTTTTTACATGAAGTGTACCTGCCATTCACTGCATTTGTGTTCGTCTTATGCATGTAAAAAACTTCCGGTGGAAATCGAAGAACTTTGCCGAAAAATATACAAGTTTTTTGCATACAGTCCGAAGAGAATCAATGAGTTAAAGGAATT
The DNA here is from genome assembly GCA_949715645.1 of Portevinia maculata. Taxonomy (NCBI): domain Eukaryota; kingdom Metazoa; phylum Arthropoda; class Insecta; order Diptera; family Syrphidae; genus Portevinia; species Portevinia maculata. The sequence continues at coordinate 77,133,105 of OX454526.1, read as the reverse complement.
TCAAGATTATTGCAGCGTCAAGCCTCATAAGATAGTTGGAATTTCGTTAACTAGGTGGCTTGCTCTGGAGAATGCTATTAATCGTATAGTTGAACAATGGGAAGCCCTCAAACTGTATTTTATTTCATCTTATTTGGAAGTAAATGGAATTAACACTAACGAATTGGCTAATTTAATGGATTGTCCCGACACGAAAGTTTACTTCTTGTTCCTGTCATATATACTCAAAATCATAACGATTTAAACAAGGAGTTTCAATCCGAAAAAGCTCGATTACCGTATCTTTATGAACACCTTGAATCAAATACAAAATTAGTCTTGAGTAATTTTATTAACAATAACTATATAAGAAATAGTTCTCTTGAAGATGTTGACTACAAGGATACAAATAATTATTTGCCAATTGAGGAAGTGTTTGTAGGAAGCAAAGCTGAAGCGTACATTATGAAATGTAAAATATCAAACGCAAACCAAACAGCAATAAAGATAAATATTCGCAGTTTTTATATAGAACTTTTAGATCAGATAATGTCCAGATTTGATTTCGGTAATATTAATTTGAAAAATTTGTCCATCATAACGCCTCAAAAAGTTTTATCTGATAATGAAATATCTATTGTACCCTTGGTATCTGCTTTTAATTATTTGTTTGATTGTGATCCTGAAGCTATCGGGATACAATGGAAGCTTCTAAGATTTTCCAAAAACAATTTGAGCCCTACGATGGAAATTAATCAGTTCTGGGAAAAAATTGGCCAAACTCAAAACGGAATGAACGAATATTGTTATAAAGATTTAACAAATTTCGTTTTTAATTTACTGACCCTACCTCACAGTTCTGCAGCAGCAGAAAGGAAATTTTTTGATTTGTCCCTAATAAAAAATAAACTAAGAAACAAATTGGGATTTAATGTAATAAACAGTATAATGTTAGCAAAAGAATTGGCCGCTGACAACAAATGTGAATCTCATTACGTCTGGTCAGCTAAAAATTATTTTTAAACTAGGTACCTATTTATTTCTTGTTAAGTTTTCTACAGAATATGTTTTTTTACGTTTGTTTTTATGATTTAAATTGAATTCAGTATGTGATTTTTGTGATAATTACATAAGTATTTGTGATTTTTTTTTGTATTTTATTGAAGTCTGATATACATACCTACCTACTGGATACCTATGTTAAATGGTTACGGTACCTATGCTTTAAACTTAAACTTAAACAAATGTGCGTTAAGAAAAATAAATATGAATTACTGCGAAAAAACGTTTTTTTATGTTGTTTATATATTTTTTTCGAAAAATAAACTCAAACGAAGCTTGGTAGGTTTTTCATTGAGTTGGTAGGTTTTTTTTAAAAGCTTGGTAGGTTTATTTTCTTGACAACGGCAACCGTGCTCGTATGTCAATACGATACAAAATTCTTCATTTTCATTCGAGAACGTGCGTCGCTTCATATAATCAAGTGAGTTTAGTTCTTGAGTCAGTTTGATTTTGTAAGGGTGTAGGCGAAGTTCTTTTCGCAAAATTCGCCATAATTTGGTCTGTGAGAGGCCCAATTCTTGAGAACGCCGTGAAATTGACTGATTTGGCTGGTTTGCGACGGACGCCTCTACAGCAGCAAGATTCTCCACACTTCGGGAAAAACGTAGTCTCACTGGCACGGCAACATCAAGCAGCGAATATTCTGACTCAAATTTGTTCCCTAGACTATGAATTGCTTGTCTACTGGGACGAAATTTACGGCCGTAAATTGGCGTTCGCTCTTAAAGTTGCGACCAACGACTCGGAATTTCGGTAGTAAATTTAAATTATTTGTAAACGGTGTTCCTTCGTGTACTTCACCATGATGAAAATGTTGATTTTACTGAATATTTTGACATTGACAGTTCGCTAATCGGTTAAAGGGCGCGTTCACACTGAAAGTTTGAAGTTGTTAAGTCGCTAATGAAAGACCCTTTACGTAACTAAACTCGTTAGCTGGTTAACCAAGAGTTGTTCTTCCATTCTTATGTTGGCAGTGGGATGACGTGCCATAACCCTCACCCTATGTTTGGGTGATTGTCCGCCATATTCTTTCGCTCACGCGAGTCATCGGGCGTCAGCTACTCCAAAGCGATTTTCCCTGTTGTGTGCATTTCAGCCCGTCACCCTCTCGCTCTTATTTCTCATTCACTCAACTTATACATTGAACGAACTCTACACCACTGGAAAGTCAGATACTTGAAAAACAATACATACGTCTCACGCGAAACAAAATCTCTGAGCGCTCTGAGCAAGAAATGGAGAAATGCATCCAAACATTTTTTCGTCTCAAAAATCTCCGGAAAAATTTAGAGCGATCAGCACTAAAATATATAATATCTCACTTCGTGGATCGCGCTTAATCTCTCTGTCCATTCATGTAAATTCCCTATTTGACATTGCGATGCCGGAGTTTTTACAAAGTGCAAACAAAAACAAACAAATCATTTCCAATTGTTTTGTGTTGTCTACTCATGGTGTTGTTTTATTATATTTATGAACCGGTTTTTTGCATTGACCATTTTATTTAACTTTAATCTCTTTTTCCATGAACTAGAACTTAATAAATCCAAAGGATGTATACAATACATTCACAAATGTCCTACTTCTTAGCCATCGATTGACATCACGAATTGACTGAACAAGTCAACAAGTCAATTGACCGAGCCAGTAAAAGGCTACAAAGACGCTCATAGCCCATAAGTCGTTTGTTATCAACTTTTCTGTCAGCATATTGCCTCTTTGAAAAATATCCAACTTTGCACTATTTAATCCTTCAAAACAGACTCTTTTGGATGTTAAGAAAAAAAAAGAGAAAGAAAAAAGACCTAAAATTCGTCGACTTGTACGGATTTAAGAACTGAAATATCCTTTGAAAGGGATTATATGTTCTATTATAATTATTTTATTCGCTCGACTTTTCTCAATTCTATGGATTTAATTTCCTGCAGGCGTATCTATGGGACACGACACGAAGAGTCCTTGGACATTGGGTATTGTCTGAGCGCACTCGCTTTGAATAACTTTCTTTCTTTTCTTTTTTTTTCACAGATTTAAAATAGCAGATCCTCTGTGAGTATTTGGGTTCGGAAATTAGATTTATTGTCGCTAACTGGATCCCTAGATTTGTAATATATGTATACATTTTTTTGGTTCCTTTTTTGCGAATATAATTAAGTTTATTTTGAGTTGCTTCAGTGAAAAGGGACACCATGAACTAGGGCGAGACGGTGCCAAAGGTGGGTCATGGTAATCCATGAAAGGTTTACCTCGGAACATTTTAATCACCAACAGTAAAAAGCCAACATTGTTCTATCAGCTCCCGATATAATGTATCTCCTTGGTCACAACGAGTATCTATCGAGAGTTTAATTAAAATGGCATACCAGAAGCCCGTCAGTGTGTGTAGGCGGAGCCTTGTTGTATAAACCGGTTCTTATACCCTGCAAGGCTTATGTATGTGAACTGATGTTATAGTGTGCTTTCTAGCGGAAAACTGTTAGAGTGGTTTTTTTCTGCTTCGATTTGTTGGGGGAGTTTAGTTTTTTATTGATTTCTAAGTTCGGCGAATGTTGTCCTCATTAAAAAAAACCTTTTTATTCGGTGGCTCTTCTTTTTGTTTGACTCGGTTTTTACAAGTTAACAGAAAAAGGGTCGAATAGAGTTAATTTGTTTCAATAATTTTAATCAGATCCACATTACGACCGAGGGTTCGTCATATCCTTTTAATTGAGTTTAACACTGTACCTACCTACTCTTTGTATGTAAGCATCGAAAGAAGTAAGATATTTTGGTGATTTTATTGGATTTCCTTGAATGACAATAACAAGTCTATAGCAAGTAATAAAACCCAGAAGGCGCTAAGGGGTAGCGTGTGTGCGTAACGGTATAACCAGTTTATATTTGGGTCGTAAAATTTGTCGAATGCAATAACATTCACGATTGCTGCATCGAAATTTATGTGTTCAAAATATTATTACAAAGCAATTGAGCAAATAATATATGGTCTTGTATTTGACGGTGTGTAATATTTGTCTCGTGGAAGCAAGTATGTTCTTTTTAAGTGACCAATTTGTAGGCTGATTTGATAGTAGAATGTTCCATGTAGCTTCTCGTGTTCTTGCAGTTTTTTTTACTCAGTTCTCAACTGAAAAATAGAAATTGGTTATTTTATATTTCGCTTAAGAATTCAATATGCAAGAATTAACTAGGAGAACCAATAGCTTTTTGCAAGCGTCCCAAGAAACTGTTATATAGTTTGCTGAGATACTTATTTAAAAAAAAAAAAACTATGCCGACGTCAAACGTTTGTTTTCGAGCACGGCGTTGGCAGTACTGATACTGGGACTGGTTAGTTCTACAGAACAATAGCCGAGTTTCTTTGCACGCGGACATAGGGATAATTTGAAATTTATATGTAAAATACAACAACAACTTATCCTACATATATACGCTAACTTTAGCGGGGTATATCTATCGCCGCTAAGTCCTTTAGCGGGGATAAACAGTGCTTCCAAAACCCATTTTCTTCGTTTCTGATAAATCGTTGCGATGAATTTTTCAGGAGATGTCAAAGTTTGACATCCCGCCGCCCAGTGGCACATCCTGCCGAATATTTTGTTCGGGATTTTATTATTATTTTTTTTTTCAAAATTTAGTAAATCTGTCAATGTGAAACTGTTTTTTATAATTTTAGAATATGTTTGGCATTAATTTCAACTGTCGGAAATTAATATTTTTGAATTTCACGATTTTCAATACAAATTTCTTAACTCAACTTACAGCTGTTTCACTAATAAACGTCATAGGTGCATGTGTGCTGCCAAGTTTTTTTTTTGATGAATTCTTAAGCGGCGATAGTCGTTTTTTAATGCCATGCCTATATCCGCGTGCAAAAAAACACGGCTAATGATCACAGACACTTTCTGGCACAAGTTGGCGGATTGTTTTTGAAAAAGATATGATTCCAGCAGAATTGCCCATGCAGGGACGGGATTAGGAAATTCCTGCACAGCACCAGCGATATTGGACATTCTGCAGAGAAAATTTCTCGGCCGCTTATTATTTTGTTTCTGGCTATTTGGTCCGTTAGATTGCCCGTTCCTCTTTGTTGGGGTTATATTTTTTCAGACGACCGGGTCTATACGAAAGAATTTCAGAGCTTGGCGGCTTTCAAGGAGAACTTCTGGCAAGAGAGTGGGGAAAATTTCAACCAAATGTATCTCAACGCAAGGAGCAGGGCAAACATCTAAAATCAGTTGTGGGTATAAAAACGACACCATCGTTCTCCATAGTATTGAAGCAAAATCCTGGCCTTACCAGCACAATAGAGGACAAAACCTCAATAAGACATAACTACTCTCTCCAACACATAATATCTACCTTTTTGGACTCGTCTGATGACAAGGTCCGACAAGACCTTGTCCACGGAGCGGAATCCTTAGCGCTTAATTTTTTACGCAAATAGCAATCAGTGACGATGTGATCCAAAAGCAGCAGCCTTGCCGATACTTTTTGAGGTAGAATAGGTCGAAAGAAAAAAAGACGAAACAATTCTTGAAGAAACCCCCGAAACTATTCGCAACTTTGAGCAACTTCCCCTAGACCACTTATTAAATTCAGTTGTTTTTGGATTCTGGATGCTTCGAAGTCGTTTTCACCTGACTTAGGTTGATTTTGAAAGCCTTGTGGCTTGCAAGGGCTGGAATCCGACAATCCTCTTGGCTGGAGCATTATTGTATATTCGCTCGAAGTGGCTGAGCTAATATAGTCAACGTACTTTAGCTTTTTGTACTACATCCACAGGTCAGAAAGTTCTTTGTTGCACTTTGTTCATTTATATACCTCCTCTGAACGCACGCAGGACCGATCATTTTTTCTTTTAAATGAGCCCAATATCAATTTTTCCTTTTTCGTATAGTGCAGCACGAGACGCCATTGAGCAGAACTGGCAGGATTAAGATTCGGATAAAATTTTATCCTTCAAGTCAGGAATTTTGTACCCATTTGCTTTGCCAAACCGAAGTTGCAGCGGTTTCCTAAGATCATTTTGCGTCAGATCTCCCCTGGCATGTCATTCGGGAAATTGAGTTCCAAGGTAGATTAACTCCTTAACAACTTCGAAGTTTTAGCTATGAACAGTGACACCTCTTTCCTATGCGATGGGCAAATGTCTGTCGAAACCTTGTGTTTGGTCTTGTCCTCATTAACTTCAAGGCAAACTAATTTTACTTGTTCTTCAATGGCTCTTGAAGACTCAGCCACGGTACGCTGGGAACGGCCGATGATGTCCATATCCTCCGCATACCCCAGTAACTGGACGGTTCTGTTGACTGCGCACTATCTTCCCCAGGTCAAGCTTGAAGCAGTCATATAATTTCCCTGCCGAAATTCGGTGCAAATTCGGATAGTTCGGAAGAGCTGCTTCAAAACTCTATATAACACGACCTGTTTTCCAGAGTCACGCGAAAGACATGGATCAGTTTTGGCGGGATCTCGAATTCGGCCATCGCCATACAGAGCACCTGACGATGACTCATATCATATGGAAGCATATGATTGATAGTTGATGAGTTTCGACTTGAAATTTTTGGTCTTTTCCAGGATTGACCTCATTGTGAAATTTTGGTTTATTGTCAATCCACCCGACACTGGTTCGTGGTAGGATCTTGATAACAACTTATGAGCGACATTCAGCAGGGATTTTCCTCGATATTTCATCCAAGGCTTAGAATCGCTTTATTGTAGAAGGGGCAATAGGTACTTATGTCAACAACTAGTAAATTTCTGTGAAAAATGTTAAAAATGCCTGCGCACTACATTGCGCGTATTTTTCATACTTAACAAAAATATTAGGCATTAACGGTCCATACCACTTTCTTATGCGAAGTGGAAGGGCCGTACAATTTAAGCCCAATCCGAATGGCAAATTTGAGAAGCTTCTCATGACAGTTGATACTCTTGAATGTTTGTCAGACCTTCGCAGGACCCATATTAATAAACACCAAATAGCTAGATAGCACTTACCCATCAGTTAACTTTTAATTCTTATTAATAAATATGCGATAGCCTTAACTGACATGTGATAACAAGCGGATAACTTAACTCACCAAATTCGGCGTGTAAGGAACGGATAATATCACACATTCTCAGATTGTAGTTCATTCAATCACAAATTGAGAGGATGCACATGCATATATGGAAACCTTGAGAGGGTGAGAGAGAAATGTCATCCCATTTGGACATGTTACTCTTTGATTATATGTGGAGTCCACAGCAGTACCATAGTATTTGAACGGAAACTCATGTGCAAAGATTTTTATAAATCGCCCACTGACACGCCTAGTATTTAAGAACAACAAAGTTTTATTAGAAACATCATTGGAAATGAAAGTCCTTTGCGTGGGAAAGGATGTAGGCAAAGTCGTTTTTAACAATTCCTTCATACAAAGTTTTCTGAAATGCCCACTTTTAAAAGGCGTTTTTTTTACAAAATGTTTTGATAAAATCCTTAAAAATCAAAGTTATGAATTACAAAATATGAAGCACATATCCTTCTTAACAATTCACCCAACATAGGTTTTTGCCTCGCCATCTTTATGGGTAATATTAATAGCGTATCTAAGTAACAGTTCGCTAGGGCGGACTGTACCGTTTGCTTGTGTTTTCTTGGAAGCTTTGGACCATTTTGAAAATTTGATTCTTGGAGGTGAAAAATGTTATTTCGTAAGCTGTTTTTTTTATTGTTTTATGCTCTCCTGTTTTGTTGACTCCAACTGAATGATGTTGACCAAAATATATCGATGTTTCGCACAGTTACCTAGGCATTACAGGGCATTACAGGGCCTTAAACCTAGCTTCTTCAACCGTTTACTTATGCGAAATGGAAGGGACCTACAATTTTAAGCCGAATCCTAGTTTGAGAATCTTCTCATGACAATTCATACTCTTGGAAATTTGTCAAACGTTCGGTGGGACAGAGGAAAAAACTTTTAGATGTTACTTAGCTCCTGCACCTATAAGTTTAAGAGTAACTTTGCATATTCCCAAACTAGCTCCTACTCCAAATCCAATAGCGAGCCTTAGCAGGGTTGCAGGGGGACCGCATGGCCTACATACACATTGCACTGTTTATGGGATCTTCTAGTGATACCCTACTTAAGCTTATTTTGGGCCTATTTAACAAAAAAAAAATTAATGGATTGGTGCCCGGAAAGTAAAATCTTGCCAATTTGATTTATGAAGACATTTAACATATTTTTTGAAGGAGTCTTCGTTGCCTCCCGAGCATCTAACAAAGCAGTATTTCGTAGAAGCATACCTTAGATATGATTTGTTACGATGGTGTCGTCCAAATTGTCCAGTTTCTCAATCAGAACGAATTCCACGTCTTGCAATTAATTCTTCAGGGACATAGTAAAAAAACGGAGACACAACGTGACAATAGATAGCAAAAATAGCCATAGAAAATGTATTTTAATAAAAATATAATATTTTAAATCAGATTCACCCTATCGTTAAATAGATGAGTCTTATTCGTCTTCAGAATAAAAAAAAAAAAACAGAAATCAAAATCAAAAAAGTTTTATTCATTAGAAAAATATGGCGTTTTAACAAATAGTGTGGTGTTACAAATTGCATTTTACAATAAGAGAATAATTATTTATAAGAATTACTTATTCATGATATTTCTGTGAAGATTTAACTTCTTTTAAAGTTTCCTTTTTCTCTTTAATAAAGATAAAGAACTCTTCAAAAGATAGCTGTAGATTAAACTGGATGAGTAATTCTAAATTCATCTGGGAAAAAACGTGTTCGATACTTAATATGAACGACACTAGTTTAAATATATTCCTGGTATCTTTTTTTGGAAACTGTTGAAAGAGCTGGTGCCATTTCTGTGCGGTGGTGGCAGTGGTGTCTTTGCAATTTCCTACTAATACGTCCAAGGATGATTTTAACAAGTTAAATTCTTCATATAAGTTATCTAACGAAATATCGAATGTCAATTTTATTAAAGATACAGCATTTTCAATCATGTCAAAACTAACTTCACTTTCCAGGTTTATGAATTTAAGTCTAGAAAAAATATTTTCATCTGAAAAATTATAACGTTTGTCTATATATTGTTGGCAATTTGTGTAAAAAATTTTGAAGTCTTCGATGGCTTTGGTCCGTTCAGATTCAACCAATTTATTTAAAATCTGTTTTGTCTGGTAGCCGAAAAACCCATCCTTTAGCAATTGAGTCAACCTTGAGCGGAAGAAGCACAATGACTCATGTATTTCTGTTATGGCAACATCATTTCTCTGAAACTCTTTTATTAATGTACCAAAATATGTAATGTGATGAGTGCACATTATGAACAAAATGCAAGTAGGCTAGAGTTTTTGTTTCCTCTGCTTCAGACTAAAAAATCTTTTCAATGGCTTTCGCACATGATTCTTGCTTATCAAAGTAGCTTTTCAAAGCAGGCCAAACCTTGATTACTCTCTCAACAGTAGGACAGAGCGACAGAAATCTTGTATTTACGTGACGTAATAATTCGAAAAACTCCATTTCCGTAGTTTCAAATATCTTCATCAATTCCGCACGACGTTTAGCTGAATGTGAGAAATGGCCGTATATTTTTAAGATGATAGCTTCTACATCGATGTCTAATATATCACATGCAAATTTTCTCATGTTACGCAAGATGTGAACTAAACAGTTAGCTTTTAATATTTTTTCGTTTTTGTCAGCAAGATTCATGAAAACAGAATTATTTCACCGAAAAGCGGGACTGAGGCTGTCCCGCGCGGGACATTTAATTTTGATTAAAACATCGGGACGTCTGGCAATGCTGACTCTATTACAGTTGGCTTCTGTCCAACCGTGGTGATGGTGAACAAATACCATTCGAAGTCGCATATTCTGAACATTGAGTCGCGATACACGAGCAAATCGTTTTGCTCTCAGGCCACTTTCCACTAGTCGTTGGCTCACCGTTTGAGCATTTACATCCTTCTAAAGGTTACTAACCTAACCTAAGTGTTGCCGTTGTTTTTTATTTATTTTTTTCAATTTAAGGAGTTTTTTTTCTAAAATTGCCACTACCTCTTAAACGGGGCGAGATAGACCCTACCTCCCATAGTAAAAATTGCTTGTTTTTGACCCTTCTATACAAAACAGTTATCAATTTTTGGCACCCTAGTTATCGTACTCTAACCAGTTTCCCTGAACATTTAAACGTCTTGTCTTAGCGGCGCGCGTCTCCGGCGCGGTACCGGCATATCGCACAATTTGGCCATCCTCAAGCAAAAGCAACGGCGACTTATTCTGTAACAACTAATAAATAATCAATTTTAAACAAATCAACAATAAACTTATTGTTGCCAAACCTGGCAGCATTTCACCACAGACGAGAAACATTTCTCAACACTTATTAAAACACTTACGGGATCACGGAAACCAAAATTATTATACCCCACGTCAAGTAAGAAAAAACATGTACAATGCGGTTTTCCTCAATATGTTGCACGTATGACAAGAAAAATGTAAAGAGATTATGCAAACAGGCACACACATAAACCAGTGAACCACTAAAAAACGTATCCCTGTGAAAACATAGCGGAATATTACCAAAATGATAACAACACATGAAGAAGAAGAACATGACTGCGTCGCTTTTTTTCAACTCAGTGTACATCTTTCGCAAATAATTTGTTCCAGAAATCAATATCTTTGAAATATAAGCAATATTACAGTGACAGGTTGTTTGACAACAGAAAAATCATCAAAAATCGTAGCTGTCGCTTTCTATCCCAAATACTCTCGAAATGCTTGCAAGAAATTCAATACCTGTCACTTCTGGCATTTTGATTATTTCCTTGTCTTCTTCTTTCATCAAATTTTATTTAAATGGACAAACTCACACTTACGGTCGCAAAATAGGTCAAATAGAAGCCTTTATTTGTGTGCGATTTTTAGGTAAATTTCACAAAACTTGGATAGATCCTCAAAAGCCATCAATCGAGATAATCTTTATAATGTATCTACTCCTCCCACGCACACATCACAAACACTGACAGCTATTTTTAGGGTTCCGTAGCCAAATGGCAAAATATGGAACCCTTATAGATTCGTCATGTCTGTCTGTCTGTCTGTCTGTCTGTCTGTCCGGAAATGTCACAGCCACTTTTTTCCGAAACTATAAGAGCTATACTGTTGAAACTTGGTAAGTAGATGTATTCTGTGAACCGCATTAAGATGTTCACATAAAAATAGAAAAAAACAATAAAATTTGGGGGTTCCCCAGAACTGAAACTCAAAAAAAAAAAATCCATCAAACCCATAAGTGTTGGGTATCTATGGATAGGTCTTCAAAATGATATCGAGGTTTCTAATATCATTCTAAACTGAATAGTATGCGCGAGAGACACTTCCAAAGTGGTAAATTATTGGTCCCCCCCCCCCCCCCCTAACTTCTAAAATAAGGGAATGATAAAATTTAAAAAAAAATATATGATGTACATTACCATGCAAACTTCCAACGAAAATTGGTTTGAACGAGATCCAGCAAGTAGTTTTTTTTTTAATACGTCATAAATCGTAAACCGCAATTTACATACCTTGCATTAAATCAACTCAAATATAAAAAAAAAAACATTTAATTTCATAAACATAAACCTTATACGTAAACCGTGAACCATTATTTTCTAATAATAAATCTGTAATTCGCGCGGAACCCTTCAAGAACGAGTCCGACTCGCACTTGGCCGCTTTTTTTTTAAATTTTATTAATAGTAAATATGAAGGAAAGAATAACCGCACAGAAAGCACTGTCAAAAAGGATACCCTTTTAAAGATGTTTTATCAGTGGCTTTAGTTTCTTTCCTTATCCTTTTATTCCATCTTCATAATAATCGCCAATTTGACAGAACAATCGACGAGATCTAAACTGTCAACCAATATGTAAGGTCATAATCTATTTCATTGTTATCCTGTGGGAAACATTTTCCATTTGAAAAAACAAAACAGATGTGTTGTGTTCTCTTTATGTACATTCCTGTAAGCGGGATGAGAGTGTAAAGCGATTTTAGTCCAGACTACAGTGTACCTTTCCTTCCTTTAGCTATTTTAGATATTTTGCCATTTCTATCTTTTGGAATAAACTCACCCAACCGCGTCCTAGATGAGAGTACTTCGTTTGATAGTGGGTGATGCAGAATTCAAGTTAAAATGTAATTCAGAATCCATTTACAAAGTTGTCTCTTGCCATTGTGTTTTCTTCGGAGAAATTAAAGAAAGGATAAGGAAAGTATGCTGGAAGTGAGGATATACTGGATGCAGTTTAATTCTTAATTTTCAAGTGCTCCCCGCTACGAGAAATAAATGGTACTACCAACCCAACGAACTTGTTTTTGAAGATAAATTTGGGATTCTTTTTTTTGCAAGGGGGTACAGGGGTGGACTGGATGAGTTTGAGTGTGCAAAGGTATTGCACCTTCTTTGTCTCATAAATGAATGTTGGCTCGTCAAAGTACATTATATCCAGCCTTGGTACAGGTCAAATCATTTCCCCTATAACCATTCGCTGCGCAAACAAAGTACCACAAGATTCTTAACTTTCTTCTATTAACCTTACGAACATAATGAGTGACTACTTTTGGCATATATCCTCATGGTTTGAAATGACAATTGCGACACAGCTTCGTACAAGTTCCTTCAAGTGGAGTTTAGCGCTTTACACCATAGATTGGGTTAAGTTTGAGGCAGAGCAGATTCTTCTTCATCACACTTAGATCCTTTACGACCCATTGTGATACCCATTATTTGGGTGAGGGTGTGGTTTTGGTCGTCACTCAACAGTATCTAGAGACATCAACAAGTTTGAAATTAAAAGCCTCAAGTGATAGAGACTTGGTCAGTGACAGAGATATTTAGATGCGAGCTAGTCAACGCAACCTCTACAAATACAGGTAGGCATTGCTTAACATTCAGTTCTTTTATCACGACCTCGTTCTAACACGTTTCACTTTTTGCGACATATTTTCGTTTAACACTCTAAAAAGCCTCGTTCTAACTCGGCTTCAAGGTTTTTCAATAAAATAACGACATTGAGGCATCACAAAACGCCCTCGTATAATAAATTTAAGTAGTGATGAAGAATACATTTTAACAGCATGTGAAACATTAACGTTTTTTATTAAGTTAAGAAGGCTTTCTTTGTTTTTGTTACGGTTTATTAAGCGATTTTGTTAAGTGCAGTTAAGTTAAGTTTATCGGAGGAAAAAGCAGTTGCATTCTTTTTTTGTTTATTAATTTTTTCGTATGACTCTAAAAAATGTTTTTGGATGTTTTTGAGACCCTGGAATGTAACCCTTAGTATTCTACCGGCTTCTTGTATGGTTAAACATGAATTTGCTTAAACACGGCATTTTCCAGGAACGTAACCGCCGTGATAAGCGAGGCCTACCTGTATCGTCTTTCTTGGGGATTATTTATTTGTGTGATTGCTTACAAAGTTATGACCAGTAAGATCGCCAATCAAGAGCGTCGATCTGTCATAGCATGGAAGATTGTTTTTTTTTTAATTTTAATTTGCTTGCCTTAAAGGGGTATATGTACAGGTACACTTAACCCTTATAGCGTTGGAACACAGCGCAATCATTTTTTGTTGAACAGTAATCAGCACCTAACAATGAATACATTGCATGAATTTAGGTGCTACTTACTATTCGAGAGCCTAGCAGTCGTCAACGTGCACACGCCCCGACGTAAGCCGACTGAGGCCTTACAGCGTCAGTCATCTCATGGAAGCACCACCAACTAAGAGGATGTTACCTAGAGTAACGCACCGTCTTGGGATTGCAAATTAACCCCGTTCCTCTCAAAACGCAATTTTTTATTTTAATTAGCGTGCGCTAAGGGGTTTTTTTTTCTGTAATTGATACAGTACCCTTATAATGTTACCGCAGGCCAGCCATGTTTGTTTTGTTGTTGCAAGCAGCACCCAGCTAATGATTCATTGCCTGTTTTTGGGTGCTGCTTACTACTTGAAAGAATAGGAGGATAGAAAAGAAGATTTTTGGTGCGATAGCGTTTTTTTCTCGACAGGTGGCGCCCTAACTGCTTAAGGCAGATTTGAATTGTTGTGTGTATTCAATTTTACACAGCATGCCTCTAGCCGGGATGCGAACACACGACCTGGAGTCAAGTTGGTTGCTATGAAGCAGTCTCCTTGTTAGAGTATATGCCTTCTTGGCCTCAGCAAGGCAAGCAACTACATATCTATCGAAATACAGATTTTGGTCAAGCCAGATACCCAGATATCTTACTACGCTTCTCACCGCCAATGGCTGCCCATTTTGTCCAATAATGGCCACATTCTTCCAGTTTTTTTTCTGGTATTACTAGAGGCTCCAGCCCATGTTGCTCTGAACAAGATTGTTTCCGTCTTCTGAAAGTTGATTTTCAACTTCCAGTCGTCGCAATATCCCTTAATTTGATCGAAGTCACGCTGCAAAAGAATTTTTATGACCTCGAACCTACTGTAAACCGTTTTTAGTTTCAAAGACTCTGCTCGAAGTCACGTTGTCACATTTGACAACGAACTTCTTTCACATAAGCATATTATAAATTACATATAGCAAAGGTTTGGTCCAACGACCTTGACACGTCGAATCAATCCGTTCTCGTTCGATCACCGCAATTAAACGACTTATGGCATGGTTAGTACTTAGATGGAGGACCACTTGGGAATACCGCGTGTTGTTGGGACATCTTGCGAACGTCTGAAAACATCCAAGAGTATCAAATTGTCATGAGAAGCTTCTCAAATTTGCCGTTCGGAAACTGTCGGTCCCCTCCACTTCGCATGAAAGTGGTTGGAGAAGCTAGGTTCTAGGTCCTATATGGGCCGTTAAGACCTAATATGTATGTATATAAAGGTTTGTGCATCTCCCGCCTGGTCTTGTAGAAAAGTACCTCTAACCAAACGGCGTCGAAAACCTTCTCAAAATCAACCAGACAAGCACCCGTGAACCACAGCTACCTTCCAATGCGCCGGATAAAGGGCATTATTCAGCGAGTTGTTAAACTGCGTGGTAAAAAGATCTACAACCTCCAAAGGCAGATGTCTCAATACGACGTTTTGGACACCATCATCCCCGCCGACTTCTTTAGTGACTAGAAGATTCACAGAAGATCATGCTTCGACATAACTGCATTAGCATGGTTTTCATCATTGAATACGGTGAATGCGTTAAGTGGCTCACCAGAGCCCTATTCTCAACGTCGTGGTTATGGCGAACAGGATTGTTCACCGTATACACACGGCTTAATGGTTAATCGCCGCTGTTCAGATACGAAGACAGCGGAGCTAACATCGCTCTCTACATACATCTTCAAAATCTGCGCACGTCGTAAGGTACGAGTACCAAGACTCTAGCTTTTCGTTTCGCTGATCGTCAATAAACTTTTTGACACAGCTTTTTGTATGTATTATAGGTCCAGGCGTAGCAGATTGAGGATGGTCATGTATTCATGTATTAGACTACTACTAACCTAAAGTTGATTTCCAATGTCCCACCTCTTGCGAAAACCTGACAAACATCCATGAGCACCGATTGTCATGGGAAGCTTCTCAAATTTCCCGTTCTGAGTCGGCGTAAAATTGTAGGTAAGAAGGTAGGTAGGTTGCCTGTGCGAAGTGGAAGGTACATTGGGTGCAATTGTTTAGTTCCGTTAATTCCATAAATTTATAACATATACATATTTATAAAGCATTTCATCCATGATAAGAGTCCCAATGAAAGATTGGCATAACTCTTTCTTGTGATGTGCCTGTGGAGGCAGCTACTCTTAAGGTGATTGTCACTATTAATGCCCTAATTGAATTTATGAACAGTATAGGTTAGTTAAGGTAAGGTTAGGGTGACTGTCAGCTAATAGCCATTACACTTAGACCAATGAGGTCCGTTGTGGTGCCACGTGGATCGGGGGAGTTTCGACCTCTACTCGCTAAACCATTTGGAGCTTCTGATGAAGCGTGATAGACTTCTAACGTCTGTGTTAGCTAAGTCGCTGAGTTAATTAAGGAAGAAGGCTCCTAGATGGAGGTTTCTTTTATGGGAGAGTGCTGGACATGTATAGAGGAGGTGAGGTATGGTCTCCTCCTCCTCCTTGTCCTTGCAGCTTCTACAGAAGTCATTTGAATAGACTCCAAGCTTTCATGCGTGCTTGCCTATTAGACAGTGTCCTGTAATGAAAACTAAAGCCGAGCCAATGTGCAGTCGGTTAAGTGAGATCCAAACCAAGGAGTGTCGCAGATCCAGCTTTGGCCAGATATGTTTAGTCGCTAGACACGTATTACCAACTATCCACCTAAGGTTTGTAGCTTAATCATAAATTTATAAGTAGCGATAGGTATACCTGGAGAACCTTTATCAGGTAAAAGAGGTAATGCGATTCCTTTTTTAGCGAGTTCATCTGCCCTGCAATTCCCTGGGATGTCTCTATGCCCCGGCACTCAACAGAGGTGAATATTGAACTGCTCTGCCATCCCATCAAGAGGATTTGGCTACGATGGAGTTTGAAGAGACTTAGTCCTGGGACTTTAGCGCGGCTTGACTATCCGAAAATGTACGGATTCCCTTAGTGGATATCACATTTCTCTTCAGCCACGACAAGACTTCCTTAATCGCCATGATTTCCGCCTGGACCACGCTACAATGATCAGGAAGGCGGAAAGACAGACTAATATCTAGTTTTTCTGAGAAAACACTCCCACCTACTTCATCACTAGTTTTTGATCCTTCGGTGTAGAAGTGGATCGATTCATCTTCCATGAATACAACATCCTCCCAGAATGATCTGGTGGGGATAGTGATTTGGAAATTCTTCTCGAACTGTAATTGGGGTATGGTGTAGTCAATCTTCCTTGGTAGAGACCCAAGTGAGTCCAGAATGATAGAGTGGCCAATATTCGTATTGATTCACTGTGAGGTTGCTTTTTAAGGGAACAACGGAATAGGCAGCTACGAGTATTTGCCTGCTAAAAATATCGACTGGTGTCAGATGAAGTAAAATGTCCAGAGCAGGGGAGGGGGTCGTTCGGAATGCTCTGAACAGTATGTGTGTATACAAATTTGCATCGAAACTATTACCGTCATCGCCCCAATAAGTCAAAACTGCGCGCCCATGTCTATTTAACATAACAACTCCTCTACCGCTCAATGGGTTCAACCCGTGCTGAATCGATGCGAAGATTCCCCTTCATCGTCACAAAATGCTGGATATACTCGTATTTTTTTTAATTTATTCGCAGCCACAATTTGTGAGTATTTTAGTGTGCGGTATGGGAAGTTCGGAAAATTATCCATTCAGCCATTAGCATACGAAAGAAATATGATTTTTTTGTTCATATTTTTTGTAGATGGAAAGTGTTATGGTAATCCAAAGTAAACATTTCCACTTGCAGATAGTTTCTTTTCCCCCCATTTAATGTGCATTTTCAAGATATTTTCATCTCACTTGAATTTATATTCCCAAATGTATAACTTTGCGCTTCCTTTGGGTACTTGTATAATGTGTCTTCCTCTCGTTCTTGTGAAGCATAAATTAGATAAGCTCATAAAAATTGTTAAGTTGAACAAATGAATTAAAAGTTTATTGGATTTTCAGATCCAATTTGTACTTGTTTGAGAAATGGTAAAAAACTTCTAGATTGACAGAAAAAGTTCTCATTTGCTTCTGTCGAGAAATGTTGTGGAAGAGGTTTTTAAAATTATTTACTAAACTCTTTTCTTTTTTTCTTTCAGGTAAATAAAGCTAAATACTGGAAAATGCAATAGATGCATCTAACATCTGAGTAAGTTTCTGACTTTGATATTTTGGGACCTACCAAACGGTTTTAAAAAGGAGTAAATTTGTGGAACTTCTGCAGGGTTTTCTAATGAAAGTTCTAATTTTGATTTACGAGTATTAGCTAGACTTTCATTTACCGGCATAAATTAAGAAAAGTAGGTCCACAGGATCAACTTCCGAAATGTAATTGTTTGTTTGCTTATTTACGATTATAGATTCAAAATCCATTAATTTCGTAACAGTTATAAAAGGTTAATTTGAAAAGTACATAATTTCAAGTTGAAACAAGAATTTAAAACAAAATTTAAACTACAAACTTATTTAAAAGTTAACATAAAAAGGAAAAAAATGAAAGAAAAGGAATTAAATGAAATGAAAACAAAAACCCTAAAACATGTTTGAAATTATGCGCAAAAATATTCTTTTAATTTTCTCTGGAAGTCGCTGAAGCCTGATGATCTTCTAATGTTAACCGGAAGCGTATTCCACAGTCGAATGGTGTACACAAAAAATTGGTTTTTCGTTTATTTATAGGTCGGCAAAATTAGAATTCTGCTTCTAGTTGAAGAAGCAAATTGTATTCTTTGGAACAGATAATCTGGCGCCTGGCTGTCTTTCAGATTAAACAGGAAATTCAATATTCTGTGATCCCTATAACGTTGCAGGTCCATTCCCAGAAATTCTTTCATACGCCTGGAAATGTGTTCTCTTCACAGAAAACTGGATGGGCGTAAAAAAGAATAGGTAACAGAAGTGACTTCACTAACATCGCTTTAATATTGAAGGGCAGGGAGTTTCCCGCTTGATAAGAACTCCCAGCGAGCCGTTAATTTTACCAACTGTTTTTATGATGTGGTCCTTCCACGTAATAGTTTGATTAAACGTTTCTCCCAGATTTTTGACACTGGAGACATAAATTAAGGGTGAGCCATCAATTATAAGTTGGGGTATGGTTAGGGTCACGTATGGATGTGATCGGGCTATAACGATTGCCTGACTTTTGCCGGAATTAAGCGTTAATTTGTTTCTGTGGGACCACAAAACAATAGAATTCAGATCAGGCTTAAGAATCTTGTTCACAGAAATACTGTGTTTCTAAGGGCTTTTTTGGAAAAACATCTTTTTTGAAGTTCCAAGCACCTCTCGGGTAAATAATTTTGAACACAGAAATACTGTGCGGTTTCGAAGGGTATTTTGGAAAAACACCTTTTTTTGAGTTCCAAGAACCTCTCGGTTTAAGAATCTTGAACACAGAAATACTGTGCGGTTTCTAAGGGCATTTTGGAAAAATACCTTTTTCGCATTTTGAGAACCTTTTTTGAGGTTCCAATGTCATCTTGGCTTAATAATCGTGAACACAGAAATACTGTGCGGTTTCTAATAGCATTTTGGAAGAACACCTTTTTTGGAGTTCTTGAACACAGAAATACTGTGCGGCTTCTAAGGGCATTTTGGAAAACATTTTTTTCGGGGTTTAATGACCTTTTTGAGAGTTCCAAGGACCTCTTCGTAAAATAACATTGAACAGAGAAATACTGTGCGGTTTCAAGGTTTGAGGACTTTTTTTCAGTACATGAAATGCATATTAAATATCCATCAATAACTTGCCTCCTATGTCGCTCAAAATTCCTGTGAAACAAAACCAATAAGATTATTATCATAGCCTTCGCAATTAAAACAAGCTCACTATAAATATTCCCGTTTTATTCACTTGAATATGTGCACTCGTTTCTTCAAGCACCCACGAAAAACAAAAAAAAACAAGCACTACACCCATCCCTTTTTTTAAACAATGAGTAAATACCATGTTTGATTTTTGTTGTTGTTAAATCAGTTCAAGCAGACCTGTCTTGCTCAACTATGTATTACGAATTGAGTATGCTGAAATATTACCTATGAATCTATCCAATGAACACATTCATGCAGACCTCTAATAGCTATATGTAATTTGTTATACCCTATTCTAAGGGTATATTAATTTTGACGCATAGTTTGTAACATACCTTAACATTGCCCGTAGACCCCTAAAAGTTACTATATTTATGATCAACATCGATAGTAATGTCGATCTAGCCATGTCCGTCCGACCGTCCGTCCGTCTGTCGGCAAAAATTAGGCCTTTAAACTGGGCCTAGAGAGCTGAAATTTTAACCATATACTCCCTAGGGTCCCGAAATAACCAAGTTTACGAATTTTTGAAATCCGCCCACAAACTCAAAAAAACAACATTTTGGAAAAAATCGAATTTTGTGCTAGAAAGCCGAAATTTTTTAAATATGATCTATGACTCCTAAAACTGCTCAGGATAAAAAAATTTCAAAATCCGCATATGAGCATTCATGTGTAAATATTTTCAAAATCCGCCCACTGACACGCCCACAATTAATTTTTTTCTTTTTTGAAAATTCAAAGTTTGAGCTAGCGAGCTGAAATTTATAATATATACTCTCTAGGGGCCCTTTTTGCTCATGTGTTAATTTTTTTTAAATCCGCCTACTGACACGCCCACAATTAAATAAAGCAATTTTATTGAAACACCTAAGTTTGAGCTAGGGAGCGTTTTTTTCGATAAAATCCTTTAAATGTTATATATCAAAATATGTAGAGCGTTCTTAACAATTCAACCATACTTACACTTTTGTCACGCACACTTATGAGGGATAGGAATAAGAATAGGGTATCCAACAGTTCGCCCAAGCGGACTGTAGCCCGTCCCTATGTTTATACCCTATTCTAAGGGTATATTAATTTTGACGCATAGTTTGTAACATACCTTAACATTGCCCGTAGACCCCTAAAAGTTACTATATTTATGATCAACATCGATAGTAATGTCGATCTAGCCATGTCCGTCCGACCGTCCGTCCGTCTGTCGGCAAAAATTAGGCCTTTAAACTGGGCCTAGAGAGCTGAAATTTTAACCATATACTCCCTAGGGTCCCGAAATAACCAAGTTTACGAATTTTTGAAATCCGCCCACAAACTCAAAAAAACAACATTTTGGAAAAAATCGAATTTTGTGCTAGAAAGCCGAAATTTTTTAAATATGATCTATGACTCCTAAAACTGCTCAGGATAAAAAAATTTCAAAATCCGCATATGAGCATTCATGTGTAAATATTTTCAAAATCCGCCCACTGACACGCCCACAATTAATTTTTTTCTTTTTTGAAAATTCAAAGTTTGAGCTAGCGAGCTGAAATTTATAATATATACTCTCTAGGGGCCCTTTTTGCTCATGTGTTAATTTTTTTTAAATCCGCCTACTGACACGCCCACAATTAAATAAAGCAATTTTATTGAAACACCTAAGTTTGAGCTAGGGAGCGTTTTTTTCGATAAAATCCTTTAAATGTTATATATCAAAATATGTAGAGCGTTCTTAACAATTCAACCATACTTACACTTTTGTCACGCACACTTATGAGGGATAGGAATAAGAATAGGGTATCCAACAGTTCGCCCAAGCGGACTGTAGCCCGTCCCTATGTTTATACCCTATTCTAAGGGTATATTAATTTTGACGCATGGTTTGTAACATACCTTAATATTGCCCGTAGACCCCCAAAACTTACTATATTTATGATCAGCATCGATAGTAATGTCGATCTAGCCATGTCCGTCCGTCCGTCCGTCCGACTGTTGGCAAAAATTACCCCTTTAAACTGGACCTAGAGAGCTGACATTTTAACCATATACTCTCTAGGGTCCCGAAATAATCAAGTTTACGAATTTTTGAAATCCGCCCACAGACACGCCCACAAACTCAAAAAAACAAAATTTTGGAAAAAATCGAATTTTGAGCTAGAAAGCTGAAATTTTTTAAACTGCTCGGGATAAAAAAATTTCAAAATCCGCCCACTGACACGCGCACAAATAAATAAAACATTTTTTTTGAAAATTAATAGTTTGAGCTAGGGAGCTGAAATTTATAATATATGTTATATCGGAACCCACTTGTGCGCATCTAGATTTCCAATTCAATAAGTAAACATTTTGCCATACTTTCAATGTACACAAAAAGATGCTATGAGAAAGAATAATTGTAGTCAGCACTTTTTGTCCTAATCAATGTTTATGTTTTAAAGATCCATCGCTTCAATGTTTATAAAATATGAGCAGGAAATGTGACTCAGCACTTTTTGCCTTTAGCAACTGGTGCGAGAATATCCGCAGTCAAAATGCTGCGTTAGCAATTAGGCAATATAAAAGGGGATCGATGTATCTCAAGTAGTTAAGTCTTAAGTCTACCATACCAACAGTCACTTCGTATAGCGGAAGATTTCCCCCCACCAAGGGTAAGGGATCTGAAGCTTTGACTTCAATAAAAAGTTATTAAAATTAAATAAAGTCTTTTATTTGATGTCGCTCTCTGACGAGAGCGCAAATATATTTTTTTATTAACTTAAAACACTTAAACAAAATTGGCGCAGTCGGTAGGATTGCACAAATCGTGTAATCCTTGTAAAAATCTACCGTTCCGTTTAAATAGTGAAGTAAATTTCAAAAATAAGTTTTTTCTGCGAAAAAGATTAAAACAAATCTTTGAGTCTACGACTAAACACGGTGCTGTGAATAAATAAAAATAAATTAATACAAAATTGATTAAGATATTTTAAAAAAAAAAAAAAAAAAAAGTTTTAAAAGTGAATAAACCGTACTCACATTGACGGGTAAAACATTTTTAAATAAATTCAGTGAAAAGATCGAAGATCCAACAAATCTATTCAGTGAATAAAAACGGATTAATTAGTGGTTCACCCCAATGCACATGGTAATACCACAAAACTCATAGAGAGAAATTAATCAACCTCATAGACTAAGTGAAAGTAATAATATACAAAATTGATAAACTGTACTAACATTGACGGGAAGAAAAGGGCAGCTTTAGAGCCCCAACAAATAGCATAAAATAGATGTTCAAGAGATTGCAGAAGAAGGAGATAAGTAACTCAGAAAGCAGATACACTGACGAGGAATCTAGTTCAACAGAAGAAGAAGACCTACATCTACTAGAAATTCGAAACAGAAGTATACCTGAATATTGTAAGAATAATTTTGAAAATAGAAAAATTAAATTACTAGAAAATAAAATTGATAATTTAAATCTTAGTTTGGGCAATAATATTTTAGACAATAAAAGTAAAAATAAAAATATTGACAACATTTTATTGACAAAATTTGAAGAAAATAATCATAAGTTTAATCAAAGTAAATTAAGTATAGAAAACTATCAGAAAACCAAAATGGCTACATCCCAAGTAAATAATACACCCAAAAAAAGCTTAACGCTTAATCCATTAAAATATATTGAGAAACTTAATACGTTTGATGGTCGCACTGAAGATCTTTACACATTCCTCACAAATGTAGATGGAATAATACCAACTCTTAACGAGTATGATAATCAAAGCCAACTGATGTGTATAAATATTTTAAAATCCAAATTTATTGGAAAAGCAAAAAGATGCATTAAGATTCACTCCCACTTACAAAATTGGTTAGAAATCAGACATATGCTAATTAATAATTTCGGAGGATTCAAGAACAGCCTACAATTGTACGAAGATCTAAGACAGATCAGTTTCAGAGGTAACGTTTTAAATTTCTATAACGACATACAAAAAACTTTGTGCGATTTGAACCAAAAATCGGTTCAAGAAAATAAAGTCCATGAAGTGAACAATAATAATCTCACAGCCTTAAATATTTTTAAAGAGAAATTGCCGGTACATATGCGAACAATTCTTTTCGCCCTCAAACCAATGAGTTTGCAGGAAGCCCTACACGAGCTCACAGAAGCAGGATTTGTTGAATCAAACTCTTTTGAAGAAAGACAGCCAAGGCAAAACTTCAGCAATAATGTTAAGAACTTTCAACCTAAAATGTTTGTCCCACAGAATCATCAAAATAATTTTAGACCCCAAAATTTCCAAGCGTTTGGCCAAAATAGAAACAACCCTAACAACAATTTTAGACCAAATAATTTTCGACCACCATTCAATCATTTTCAAAACAGAGCTCCTTTCCAAAATAATTACAACACAGATAGGAACTATAACCAAAACAACTCTAGAACACAGCCTATGGACATAGATCCAAGTAGTAGTCAATTGAGACGTAACCCAACACCGGTTAACAGACAAGTTAATTACAACAGAGGAAATCACTCTAACAATCCTGCGGGATATAATGAAAATAATAGTAGTAATACTGAAAGGAATTTAGAAACAAATAACGAAACTCACGAGAATCAAAATTTTCAGTTACAAGCCTCGGAAATAAATCCGGACTTCCCTATCTCAGAATAGAGAAAAACGGCAAAATTATACGTATGCTCATAGATACTGGAGCAACAAATAGTATCATTAATAAAATAGACGTTCCACCCCAATACATACAAACTAGAAAGCAACCGTTAAAAATTAACACAGTAGGAAACCCTGTCGTAGTGACAGAAGAAGCATTATTTCCCAAAGAAAAATTCGCCTATAAAGTAAAAGAAAACTGTCTTTTCCATATATTGAATTTTAGACCAAATTACAATGGGATAATCGGTAATAATATTCTATTACCTAATAATAGTAAATTAGATTATGCAACCAAGACATTAACACTGAATGACATAAAAATTCCAATATTTTTTGATTTAATTGACGAACAAGACTACATGATGGAAGTTCATCACTTAAGCGGCTTAACGCCAAATGACACTATCTTCGACGAGTTTGAACAAAAAAATACTGAACACATGAATATTGAAGAAAAAAGAATTCTCTCTAAAACCCTAAAAGAATATCAAGATGTATTCTTTCATAAAGGTGACGACCTAACATTTACATCACACGTCAAACACAAACTTACTGTCTCAGACAATTCCCCAATTTTCACCCGGATATACCGCTATCCCGAGGTACATAAAAATGAAGTCAATAATCAGATCCAAGATCTTTTGGATCAAGGGATAATCAAACACTCGAGTTCACCATATAATGCTCCGATATGGGTCGTACCCAAGAAAATGGACAAGATGGGAAATAAAGAGTGGCGTATAGTTATTGACTATCGCAAATTGAACAAGGTTACCAAAGAGGATAAATTTCCAATTCCTCTAATTGAAGATATACTCGACAAGATGGGTCGAGCCAATTATTTTTCTACTTTGGATTTAACAAAAGGTTTTTACCAAATTGAAATAGATCCACAAGATCGTGAGAAGACAGCCTTCTCCACACTTTCAGGACATTATGAATGGATCAGAATGCCATTTGGTCTCAAGAATGCTCCTGCTACATTTCAACGCATGATGAACGAAGTCCTAAGTGACTACATTGGTAAAATATGCTATGTTTACCTTGACGATATCATCATCTTTTCCTCATCACTACAAGAACATATTCAACATTTGAAACTAATCTTCAAGAGACTTCGACAAGTCAATCTTAAAGTTTCTTTGAATAAATGTGATTTTCTAAAGAAAGAATCCGAATTTCTCGGACATATAATTACACCAGAAGGTATCAAACCCAATCCGTCAAAAATTCAAACAATAAAAGATTTTCAAATTCCCACCTCCATAAAAGAAATACAATCCTTCCTAGGTTTAACTGGATATTATAGAAAATTCATCCAGGATTATGCTAAAATAATCAAACCTATGACGTTATACCTAAAAAAGGATTCAAAAATAGATATAAAGAACGAACAATATGCTGACGCGTTCAACAAACTAAAAGTAGCAATGACAGATATGTTAATTAACAAACACCCAGACTTTAGTAAAGAATTTATATTAACAACCGATGCAAGCAATTTTGCAATAGGTGCAGTATTGTCCCAATCTAACGGACCACTTTCATTTGCATCCAGGACACTTAATAAACACGAGTGCAACTACAGCACTATAGAGAAAGAACTCCTAGCAATCGTTTGGGCAACCAAACAATTTCGTCATTACCTATATGGTAGACGTTTTAAAATTTTAACAGATCATAGGCCGCTAGTTTGGCTACATAATCTAAAAGAACCTAATTCTAAACTACAACGTTGGAAAATAAAGCTCGAAGAATATGATTTTGATATTGAGTACCTGCAAGGCAAAGAAAATAAAGTTGCCGATGCTCTATCAAGAATCAAGATTTCACCTGAAATTAACGCTTTAGAAGAAGACTTAGCGAGTACACAACACAGTGTCGAATCAGATAGTACAGACCTAATTCCAATAACAGAAAAACCCCTTAACATGTTTAAACGTCAGATAATCATCAAAACAACTAATGAAGATTCTCAGGAAATATCCTTTCCGTATATAGGTAAAAGATTAATAACAATTACGAGAAAAAATTTTACGACCAAAGACTTTGATCTAATAATATCAGAATGCGATATAAATTGCACAAATGCAATATTCATAAATAACGACGATTTACCTTTGAACAAATATGCGAATGACGACGAATTATTTCTTAAATTTCAAACCCATTGGAAACAACACCATAATAAACAGAAATTATATAGAAGCATATCTAACCTAATAAATTTACATCCTCCAGAAACTGAGGAAACAATTAATAAAATCCATATAAAATTTAATCATATTGGTATTGAAAAAACATACCTTGAAGTCATTAGAAAATTTTACGCACCTAGTTTACGTGAAACTATTAATAAAGTATTGAACAATTGCGAAATGTGTAATTTCAAAATAGAAAGGAATCCAATAAAACTACCTTATGAAAAAACGCCCACGCCCTCAGGCCCTCATGAACACTACCATATGGACATTTGGCCCATACCAAGAAATGGTAGCTACCTAACATGTATTGACAAATTTTCAAAATTTATAGCCCTTGAACGTTTAGAAACAAAGAATCAAGCCGATGTGCTAACCGCTATAACTAAGATATTTATTTATCTAGGTAAACCAAAAATCTTAACGACCGACAATGATAAATGTTTTTTATCTTACACAGTTAAACAATATCTCAAAGACAATGAGATAGTAACTCACATTACTACGCCATATCGACACACAGGCAACTCAGATATAGAGCGTTTGCACTCCACTCTCAACGAGAACATAAGATTATTTGAAAAGCAAAAGCCAAGCCTAGTCGATAACGTGACACGAACAATACAGGTTTACAACAATACGATCCACTTAACTACTAGAGAAAAACCGAGTGACATACATTTCGGACGCATAGACAATAAAACAATATTTAATAGAATCGAAAGCACAAAAAATAAAGTTTTAGCTAGAGTGAATAAAGATAGAAAAGATACCGATATAAATCCTAATTTTACCAAAATTTATAATCCTACATATTTCGATAAATTAAAAACAAAGCATAGGAAAGTAAAAGTGATTGAAATCGATAAAAATAAAATAACTATTAAACCAAACAGAGACTTACAAAAATTACACAAAGACCAGTTTCGAAAGAAAAAGAAAAAATTTAAAAATGATAAAATTAAAATTGGCATCGATACTAGTTCTATGGCAGTTAACACTGGCCTATAGCCAAGAAATACAAATAACTAATTACAACCACGGTAACGGTTTTACCATTATACAACTACAACAGATACAAATAATAGAAAACTATACTAAAATACTTCATATTATAAATTTAACTAAGTACGAAACAAATTTAGAAATACTAGAAGAACATATACAACTTTTACCTGAACCAAACATTGAAATTATTAATTTAATGAAACATACAAGAAAAGAATTTGAAACTATAATACCACATAACAGACAGAAAAGAGGACTTATTAATATTTTAGGTACAGGCATGAAATTTTTATCCGGAACTATGGACGACGATGATAGGCAAGAAATAGAAGAAAGGCTAAAATTAATAGAAACAAATACACATAATGTAATAGAAAACTCAAATTTACAAATACAGATAAACAATCATTTTAATGAACAAATTGCGTTAGTAACTAACATGTTTAATAACAAAACTAAGAAACTTACCGAACATATAGAAAAATCTATTCGCATTCAACACGATTTAGAAAGGGATCTTAACAAATTGAAATTAGAAATAGAAATTAAAGACAATATAAAATATTTGATAAATGACATCGACAAAATTAAAGACATAATTTTAGCATCGAGACTAGGAATCCTAAGCAAAGACATATTTTCAGAAACAGAAATTGATAAAAATAATATTACAATTGAAAAACTTTCAGAAATCAAATTAGAACTTGCTTTGTATAAAAACTCTATTATTTTTATAATTGAATTGCCAAACTTTACAAACGAATTATACAAACAAATACATATTCAACCCATACCAAACTTAGAAGATAGTCAGCAATTAGAGATAACTAATAAAATATATTTGACTAAAGATCAAGCAATTTACAATAATACAAATATTAAAAAATATTTATCAAAAATAAATGATAACTGCTTACAGAATCTATTTAAAAAACAAATGAATTGTAAACTAATAAAAAATGTAAACCAAGAAATATTAGAAATAGGAAATAATAATCTTGTGTTAATTAATGTAAAATTACAAGAAATAAATCAAAATTGTAACAATCAAAACATTACTGTTAAAGGTAACTACCTAATTAAGTTCGAAAATTGTAAAATTGAAATAAATAATAAAATGTACGAAAGAAAAAATTATAAACACGAACCTTTAATACCAAATGTAATTGAGAATATTAATTATACCAAATCAAAAGATATAACTTTTCAAGAATTACATTACCAAAATATACAAAACTTAAAAGAAATTGAAGAACTGAAATACAAGCACAAACATACTAGTTTAACTATGTACATGATAATTTTAATCATTATACTTGTCATAATCCTTTATACATATTTAAAATGTAAAAATAAGAAGATAATAAACAATGTAAATCTTCCAAAGGTCACTTTCCGACCATTAGAAGACTCTAAAGGGGGAGGTGTTATATCGGAACCCACTTGTGCGCATCTAGATTTCCAATTCAATAAGTAAACATTTTGCCATACTTTCAATGTACACAAAAAGATGCTATGAGAAAGAATAATTGTAGTCAGCACTTTTTGTCCTAATCAATGTTTATGTTTTAAAGATCCATCGCTTCAATGTTTATAAAATATGAGCAGGAAATGTGACTCAGCACTTTTTGCCTTTAGCAACTGGTGCGAGAATATCCGCAGTCAAAATGCTGCGTTAGCAATTAGGCAATATAAAAGGGGATCGATGTATCTCAAGTAGTTAAGTCTTAAGTCTACCATACCAACAGTCACTTCGTATAGCGGAAGATTTCCCCCCACCAAGGGTAAGGGATCTGAAGCTTTGACTTCAATAAAAAGTTATTAAAATTAAATAAAGTCTTTTATTTGATGTCGCTCTCTGACGAGAGCGCAAATATATTTTTTTATTAACTTAAAACACTTAAACAAAATTTATATACTCTCTATGTGCCCTTTATGCTCATGTGTAAATATTTTCAAAATTCGCCCACTGACACGCCCACAATTATTTTTTTTTCTTTTTTGAAAAAAAAAAAGTTTGAGCTAGGGAGCTGAAATTTATAATATATACTTTCTTGGGGGCCCTTTATGCTCATGTGTAAATATTTTCAAAATCCGCCCACTGTGGACGTGTCCACAATTTAAAAAAAAAAACTTTTTTTGAAAATTCAAAGTTTGAGCTAGGGAGCTGAAATTTATAATATATACTCTCTAGGGGCCCTTTATTCTCATGTGTTAATTTTTTTTAAATCCGCCTACTGACACACCCACAATTAAATAAAACAATTTTATTGAAAATCTCAAGTTTGAGCTAGGGAGCGTTTTTTTTTGATAAAATCCTTAAAATGTTATATAACAAAATATGTAGGGCGTTCTTAACAATTTAACCATACTTAGACTTTTGTTACGCCCACTTATGAGGGATAGGAATAAGAATAGGGTATCCAACAGTTCGCCCAAGCTGACTGTAGCCCGTCCCTATGTTTTTAATTGAATTTGTGAATGGGTAAGTTAAAAAATATCTTGAAATTTAAATTAAAGGGTAACAAAAAACCTGTATTTCATAGGGTATGAGTTTGGCGTATGAATATGCACACCAACACAACATGCATAATGATGTTTAATATATGTAAATATCTTCATGACAGACATGTGCTCGACATTGATCCAAGTCTCATGACTGCAAAATATACCGCTGATGATATTCTTGTTTCAAATTCTTTGCCCGAAATAGATGTCACTTTTTAAATTTCTTAGACTAAATAAAATAAGGAGGATTCATAAACCTAATCTCCTATTGAAGCAGATATATCTGTAATTGGTTTTGTGATGGTGATCTTATGAATGGTTTTCAATTTGTCATAATAGCTTTCGATCTAAATGTGTCTATTTGCAGCCAATAAATCACTTCACTTGCATTATTGAGATATTGCAGTGATTCGAAAGTGACAAAGTCTTTTAGTAAAAAGTGAGTTTGCCACTTTCTTACCTTTGCTCCAAGTATTTTAAACAAAAACAGAGTTCAATATCGTTAAAGCTAATTTTTTATTAAAAAAGCGAAGTTTCAAATTTTTTTAGAAACAGTTATATGAACTTATACTTAATATTTTTTTTTGAAATCTTTGTATGCAAATTTGTTCCAAACTATAAAACAAGATTAATTGTCAATTTTTGAAATCTTTTCACTGGTTGTTGTTGAAATATGGACTCACTTCTTTTATTGATGTCCTTATTATCCTACTGTGTGTGTTGGGCATCTGTTCAAATGCTATTTTGCACACTAAAAATGTTGGTAATAAAATTATTCTTCAGCAAACTGAGAAAATTTAGGCATCTTCGCTATCGCTAGTAACTGATTTTTTCGATCTTTTCGCATAGTTACTGGCTTTAAAGTCAAGTATCTCTAACACTTACAGTGCAGTAATGGTAGCTTTGAGCTAATTACGTTCCATCTTTTAGTGTAGGGAATTATACAGTTTTTGTGGGATTTGTGACCCCTTAGTCCTGCGAAAGATTGTTGAATAATCTTATTTTGACACAGCGGTTTTCTGATCGTGTTTCCAAATAAAATTTGTAAGTACATACATACGTACAACCAAACACGTTTATTTTTTCTTGCGTAGTTTGCATTTAATGAATCGGGTTTTTCCGAAATAGTCTCGCCCAAAATTTAAGTTTCATAGACTGGCCAGAAATATTGGCTGTTGCAATGATGCTTGACATTACAAGTACAGCCTGTTATTCGGCACCAACAATATATTACGATTGTTTACCAAAAGCAATGGAAAACATGAGCCTATGACAGGAACAACCTTTCAAATTCGAAAAGTACGAGTATTCAAAAATATTGCATTGTGAACTTCAAGATTAATTCAGCCCCTGATATCAAACTGATTTTATCACTGAAGGGAGATACCCAAATATCAACCGGCGAATAGTAAAACTTGGGTTCTTCAATCTATCTAGCAAACGATGGAAGACAAAACCTTTCAGAATCCAATTACACTAACGAAAATGCATTTTGCGTTAGCTAAGACGATCTATGAATTAATTTCGTATTTTCCATCCATTTGGTTCCTTTTTTTATTCAAAAACCTTTTTTATCCATTGACAAGCTATAGGCCATCAAAACTCACATGAAGTCAAAACGTGCTAAGCTCGCTCTTGGTTGGGAAGCATCAATAAAGCCGCAATATTCCTAATAGTTCCTAGGGCTAACATAGTGGAATAACATCCTCGTGTATAACCTCGTTTTTATTTGCGAAATAACAAAATTTCTGAGCAATTTGATTGGAATTCTCGCAGCTTCAATGGTAGTGTTTACTATCCACTCTAGAGACCAGCACTAGCACCACTAGGCTACACTAAAGGGTTTTCCAAACACTCGCGACAAATAGTGTGCAGCATTTCAGTCTCATGTATATTATGGCCGCCCATTGTGTGTGCATCCCATCATAACCGGATGCAAGCATCCGTTTAGCTATGTCCTGGCACCAGCCTGCCAGAATACATGCTTTCGCTTATCGAGAACGATAAAGCTCCCAGATACAGGATATGCAATTCGCCCGGATAGGGATATTTTGGGAAATTTGTTGCAGATTTATGTCATTAATTTACCCAATTTTCCAAAGGAGCATCAAGAAGGACTGCCGCTCTACCAGCAGGAAGAGGATTTTCGCAAAAATAAACATACAGCGGCGGCGATTCCGTTTCGAACAGAGGGGATGATGATTAATAATCGGCCAGTGTAGTTTCTGGTGTCGATTTGTTCTGCGAATGGTGTTTTCGATGCAATTATGCGAGTATTTTTTGTCCTTGAGGGAACTGGGGGTTGGTTTTATTCGTATTTGGCAAATAATCACGAATGTAATTGCATTATCAGCAACACTCGCGAATGCAAATTTTGCGGATTTAATTTTCGCCAATTACACAATTCATTGGAATTGTGTAATTTTGTGCAACAATAGAAGGAACCTATGGTGGTTTGTTTAAATATTCCCATTCAGTTGCGAGAAAATAGCACATTTGTTTTGGGCAAATAAATGTAGCTTTGAGTAAGCGCACCAATTTGTAAACAATTCTTTATAATTATAATTTTAGTTATAACGCGATCTCGGATGTATGGATAGGATTATACAATTTGTATTTCAACCCATATAATCTCAATCCAACGGATCCGTTGATTCAATGGAGAGTAATATCAAATACACGTATTCTTTTGGAAGGTGACCCGTAGCCAACTGATCCATGAACTTCGACGGATAAAGTAGCGCTACTTTCTACTTTTCCGTCAGTTGCCGTATGCATACATACAAAAATTGCACTTCATATCTGTTACAATTGAGGTCCACGCATTACAAAATTGAGAGAGGCACATACTATGGAAAAATGATGGAAAACTGTCATTGCCGATTGACAGATAGTTCAGTATACCACAGCGAAACTATAGGCTTATTAAAATCTAAAATCGTGCTAGAATTAGATGGTGTCAGGATTGGATTTCTAGGATTTTTCTCCTAGCTGGCAGGGATATTTATTTTCGTTAGTTTTATCACTGGACGAGAGAATTAGGTGAGAAATGAACAATAGACCTTGTCGCAACAATGTCAGTGTCAAAAAAGAAAAAAAAAACGACAACGTCAGTGTCAAAAGAGAAAAAAAAAAAAAACAAACAGCTGAATGAAATGAAGGAAAACAATGGCGAATTTGCATGGCTGGAAATAAGTTCTTCGCGAATAGTTACTAAAAGTTTATAACAAAGCCAATTTTAACAAAAAAAAAGTTACGGAACTAAGAAGTTATATCCAAACCACATTTTGGATAATTAAAAAGTTAACATTATAATGTGATTGTGTTCAAAAAATAAAAGTGAAAAAGTGAGAATCGCGTAGTTGTGGAAAAAAATGTTTTCGTTGCCAATATCTCGTAATAATTTTATATTAAAGTGAATTATAACAAAAACAAATTTCCAGAACTAAAAAGGAGTATCCAAACACTATTTTGGAATACTCAAAAGATAACAATACTCGTACATTAAGATTCTGTACAAAAAATAAAAGTGAAACTGTGACAATCGCCTTATGGCAACAAAATATTTCTGTTTCGAAGCAACTTTTTACTTTAACTTACTTTCTCACGTTTTTTCTCTATAAGCTGGTACCTTTTAATCTTCAATTGCTTCTGTTTTCACTTAAATATACACTTTATTAACAATCACAATGATTATTCATTTCATTCAGCTGTTTGTTTGTTTTTTTTTTGCTCTTTTGACACTGACATTATTTTCATTCAATTTGCTTTTGACGTTTGACGTTTAAAGGGATGCGGAACTTCAGAAAGTGATAGCTTGGTGAAAGGGTATTAAGTAGTTGTATCGTTCAGAAGCAATCAATATTTATTTATTTTTATATATACACGCACTAAAGGGATTTGTTGGGACCCTTATAATGTAATAGATACACAGCGCGGGCGTTAAGAAAATTAGGGTGAGAAGAAAAGGAGAGATGCCGATGCACATTGGTTTTGAATGTTTGTAGGTTATAATGTGAAGGATAAAGAATGCGTGGAAGAGTATTTCACATTCGTGTTGTACGTCTGAGGAAAGATTCTTTGAACTTCACTGTACGTCCGAACACAGGCTTGAGGGTGTACTGATGAGCATTCCTTGCCTGGCGGGTATTGCGGTTGGAATGCTCAAGGGGAGGAATGCAACTGGCTACTTCGTTTGAGCACTTATGGTGGAAATAACGATAAAATAACGAAAGGCAGGAGACATTACGACGATGACTACGACGATCGATCTCGCGATGTCTCTGTCGATAATGAGATTTATCGCGCGTTTTTGGATCCTGTCAAGTAGCTCCAAAAAATTTATTGGTGCACCGGACCAGATATGAGCGTTGTACTCGAGTTTCGGGCGAATAAACGCCTTATAAATTGTAGTCAGATCAGAAGGGGTGACATATTTCTTACATCGCTTAAGGAAGCCTAGACATTTAGCAGCGTTCTTGGCGACATCGAATATATGGTCATTCCAACGAAGATTGTCATTAACACACATACCGAGAATGTAAAGTCTTTCGGTTTGGATTAAGGCAGTGTGTGTGGGTTTTGCTTTAATGACATGAGACAGCATTGTGTTTTGGAAGCATTGAATTCCCCTCTATTATTTGTACCCCACTGAGTTATGCTGTTAAGATCGAAATTTAATGAGCTCAACATACCTTGCCGTGCCAGTTCCAGACCTGAAGATAAGGGGCGTGAACCCAGAAACGAATATGAGAAGCTGAGGGTACTGTCATCGGCAGACGGCAGCATAGCCATGCCCGTATTCTTAAGTAAAGTATAACTTGTACACTTTTTGTTATTAGTGAGAAAATAAAGAAGAAATAATAAATAATATAATAATACTGTCATCAGCAAATGAATGGATTGGATTAGAAGTAACAGACAGGGAATCATTTATAAAAATGAGAAAGAGAGTCGGAAACAAAACAGAGCCTTGGGGAACACTAGGATTTATTTGGTGAGCTGCAGACTTGAAACCGTCCAAAACACCATGAATTGGACAGTCCGAAAGGTAATTTCTAATCAATTGAAAAAGAGTATCATCGATTCGAAATGCAGGCATTATCTGAAAATATCTGAGGTTTTTTGAAGACCCCTTCATCGGGGTTGCAATACGAAGACGTTTAACCAAAGACATATTCATGTTTTCAACTTTTCCACTTGCTTTGGACCAATACGCTGGAAAAGTTATCCATTTGATATTGTTTGCTTGGCAATATGTTTTAAAACTAGTACTTACGAATTGAGGACCACTGTCAGCTTCAACTGAATTGGGATAACCTCGTTGACAAAAAATTTCGTCAAGAGCTTCTTTTGTTACAACCGAAGAAATTTGTTTTAGGAACTAAATCTCTTGATAGCAAAATGTTTGTCCTCAATGGTTTTGGCACAACGATTTTAGACCTGCGAAATCTTATATAGTATCCCCCAAAATGGGTAATTGTATTCTTCATATCACTTCCACAAGAGTCATTCTGAATATTCTTCATTACATTTAACAGCTTAGGTTCGCTCGAAATGTATGATATTGTTACAGATACAGGATCAACATATTCTACAATCAGCGATGTTGTATTTTTCAGCTTGATATATAACTCTGCATTTAAAAGATTATAACCGTGTCCATGTCTCAATATTTGCAGGTGGTCTGGATTGAGGATTAAATAATGCTTCGAGAGGCTTATGATCCTTCAATTGCTCGAACTCCAGACTAACCAAATTGAAATTAAATCGTTCAACAGCCCATACTAACTCTAAACTTTTTTTCTGTTTGAACATAAGTTAATCTTTTACTTGCAAATACTGTAACTTGTGATTTATTTCCTTTAAACTGGATCAGCACAGCTCGAAGAGCTACCGTACTAACATTCGCTACCACCCGAGTTCGTTTTTGAGTGTCAAAATACGGAAAGTTGATCTGTTAGTTTCATGAAAGCAATGCTAGTTATAAGCTCAAACAAATTTAGCCTTTTTTCATTAACTTACGAAGAGTTTCGATCACATAAGCTAAATCAGGAATCAACGTTCCCTAATAATTAAAAAGACCTAAGAAACTTCTAGTTTCTTCTTTCGTTGAAGGAGATCTAAACTCACGGACAGTATTTACTTTATCTGGGTTCGGTAATATGCCTTGACTTTATAGAATATCACCTAAAAACTTTAAACTCGTAACTCCTTTTGTACATTTGTTTTGGTTGGGAAACAAAACAGTCTCTTCAAATTTGACTAAGACTTGTTCAAGAGCCTTGTCATGTTTTGGGCTTCCAAAAACAATTAAGTCATCTAGATAACACGGAACATTTGCTAGACCCGATAGAATACTTTCCATTTCTTTTTTTGTAATTTGCTTAGCGTAAGCAATTTTTCAGTAAATGTCTCCGTACAATTATTGTGTTAAGAACACAGCGCAAACATTTGCGTTTAACAGCAACAGCACCCAGCAATGCCGGACTTCGTTGCACGTTTTTTGGTGCTGCTTACTGTAAGAAAGAATAGACAAATAGGAAAAGTGTTTTGAAAATGCTTTCCGAGCTTTGATATTGTAAACATCAAAATCTAGGCTAAAAACATCAGATTTAAGGCAGCTTCTTTTCTCAACAACGGTTGACAGATGTTTGCATCACTTTCGGCCTCTTCGCAGTAGTTATTGTGGCCTCAAAACACGAAAAAAAATGTAATGATTCATAAGCAGCATAAGCTCGAAAATGATGTCTTTTCCAGTCCTGTTATTCTGCAACTTAAACCAGACTTTTAGGCTTGATAAATTAAACAACCGTTTCATTAGTCTTAAGTCATTAGTTCTCCATTGTTGTTTTTCTTACTTATAATAGGTCGGCAATGTGCAAACCTGCAAATGCTTAAATAAAACAATTTGTACTTGAAGACTTAATCGACCGCTACTTATGTAGTCCCAAAAATTGATTTCAGCCAGAAATATAGGACAGTCATCCCAGACCGAGCCGGCTGGGGAGATGGTCAAATCGTAAGGAAAGACGCCCTAGAAATATACACCGACGGGTCAAAGACAGCTGACGGCACGGGGGCAGGCGGGAGCCATGGCTATCCGCAAAGCAGCTTGCAGAATCTCTATGAACCCTTTAGACGTCAGAACAATTGTGATTTACATAGACAGTCAGGCATCGATAAATGCCTTTGAATCAGCAACAATAAGATCCAAGTAGGAAAAACAATGCAGCGAATCTCTTAACGAGGTCGCCGGCAGATGTAAAATTTCCACGTCCCCGGTCACAGTGACATTCCAGGTAACTGCGAGGCGGTCGAGCTGCCCAGACAGGGTACCGCACAAGACCTCTGTGACAACAGACAGAAACTGACAGACAACGCAGTAATAGAGGCGAACAAAAGGTGGATTAGCATCAGTACAAGTGCGCCTTCAAAAGATGGACAAAATATGATCCAAAAGAACATCCAAACTCCTCTCCATAAGCAGGAAAAATATGAGCTCGCTACTCGGAGCAATCACTGGGCACTGCCTTTTGGACAAACACGCCATTTAAATGGCAGCACCCTGAAACGAATTCTGCAGAAGCTGTAGAGACGTTGAGGAGGAGGAAACCTTCGCACACCTTCTGTATAACTGCCTCACATGAGCCAACTCAATGAAACAAATTCTTGAAAGATCTAAGCGATCTCAGCGAGGCAGACGTTTGCTACATCAGCAATTCAAATGGTTGAACTAATATTGAGGATGGACCCCCTCCGACGCTTGACTGTGGCAATAACCCCTCCCTGCTCACTTTCCGTGGGCCAGTGTTAGCTTGTGATGGATGATATTGAAACAATAACTCCAAGCTGCACTCACAGTTCTCAACCAATAACTCGACGGTGCGGCCGACTCATCCCGGCCCCTTTCATCGAATCTTATAATGTGTTCGAGGCTCGATTGCATAAGTGAGCACCAAGTCACCCGACGTCGAACTACCTGCAAGAGAATAGAGAGCAGTTTGAGTTTTGATTGAAACAGTCATTTCGAACTGTTCTCCTCTCCATGGAACAGAAAGCAGTAGCTCTCGCTCCGCTGCGCAGTGAATCGGTGAATTGGGATCAGCCTATGGTCCGATTGCATCAGTAATTTCACCCTGATCATAACGCACGGTTCAGAAGTCGGCTGGAATTCTCGACTGCTTTTGCGGCTCTCAACATATCGCAACCGCTATGTGTATTATAGCCGCGCTGCACTTCCCGGCTCTTCATGAATACCTTCCTCACAACCACTACCTCACAGTAGGTAATTACAGGGCTCCAAGCAGGTCGAGCAATGACTGGTAAAACGCCCTACTTGCACTCCCCTTGTGGTACCACAATGGACCAAAATTGCGGTCTTAGTGTGTATGGGCTTCGTGGCCTGCCAGCCACCTTACCTAACCCAACCTAACCTTATCGACTGCTTTATAAGACTTCCTTTTAAATAAAAAAATATCATAATGAAAATATTTTATTTTCCTCTTGCAACTGATTTGTTTTGCTCAGGAGTAGCAGGTCGTCCCACTATATATTTGAAATTGTATCTTTTATTGGGAAAGCCGTGAGAAGCTTATCCAAAATGTGGTTTTGGATACATCACTCACCTACAACAAAAACATGAATCACTTTGCATTTATTCTGAATCCTGAACCACCTCAACGCGTATCAGAAATTCATTCAAAAATAAATGAATGAAGTGGCAGAAGATTCCCAATAAGTTAATCAAAAAGCAAGATCTCTAATTGATTTAATTTGAAAGGAATAATACGAATGAAACCAAACGACATAATCAACATTAAATTGCAATAACCAATCATCTAATTTATCGTCAATTGATAGAATAAAAAAAATAAAGACAAACTGGTGGTCGATCAGCCTGATTTTCCCAATTCGATTGCCACATTCGAATATTTTTGAAATCAACTTTACTCACATAGCAGCTTGATGCCGTTACGATTAATGAAAGCCCAACGCTCACGTTTCCGCTGCGGATTTAACTACTGCCTGCTCTATTTGAACGGGGGAAAAAAATGTTCTCAAAGATGTTGCTTTGTCCCATCCAATCCAACTGAATTTGCGAAAAAAAATACCCATGCGTCCTTGGCGCACACTCGTACATAACATGTCTGTCGGGTCTAACAATCGTGACATTTCCAGGCATTATCCCAAAATTGAATTTGATACAAGTCAATTTATGTTAAGTCACAGGACAAAAATGTATCAGCTCATCCTTTCGGTGCCGATTCCTTGCCCCCTTTGCATGCCTTCGTCCCAAATAGCTTTGTATTATTAAAGTACAAAAATACAAATGTCTTTCATGACTTCAATTGTGAGACCAAAGCAAACAGGAAATAAGCTAAAACGTATACGTAACGCCATTAGTTTGGGCTTTCTTTTTTTGGCAAAGATTACTTGTATATACATATGTATATTGCCGTAATTGAATTCGTCTCAATGAATGTGTCCTTAATATTGTCCTGAGGATTTCGAATTTGCAAAGCAGAGCAACAAAATGTATGTTTAAATTGTGATTGTGTCTACAGAGCGCTTAAATGCAACAGGACGGTGGTGAATTGTGGCAGAGGTACATAAAAGCGATGATATCACGATTGAGGTAATTTATTAGGGTTTTGAGCTTGTTTTTCAAAGCATGCCACCTGACATGTTGTGGAGTTGCGGGTATCAAGACTGCTGCTCTAAATTGTTGCGGAATATCACAAGGATTTCGCTTAGCGTTTGCTTCTTTTTTTTAATGAATTTTTAGGAATTGTGTGAAAACCTTTTTGAGCCGACAATATAATTAGGTTAGGTTAGGTATGTGGGTTGATGAAGCAGCGATGTTGATGCTGCATCATCGCACTCAGGTCAGAGTTGACCCATTGTGATGCCCATTGGGGGTCCACGTGTGTTGGTTGTGGTGCCTTCCTTGTCTCGTCAGGTGATGTCGATCACATCCTCTCCAGCCATCCGGTTTTTGCTGAGAACCTGAAAAGATTGGAGAGAGGGATTTCGGATAGTTCCTTTAGGTTGTGGAAAAAGTAGTTTCCTAAAGTTCTCTTTCTTAATTGACTGAGGCTTGGGCAGTGGCACAGAAAGTGGAGAGTGTCCTCGTGTGCCTACTCATCGCCACAGCCTCTACAAAGGTCGTCGTCAGTGAGACGCATTTTCAGTCTGTGGCTCCCCAGAAAGTTGTGTCCAGTGAGTATTCCCACCAACATCGAAACAGATTTCCTGTTTTTCCGAAGGAGCTTGTGGGTTCTGGCTTTATCATTGTCAGGCCACATTTTTTTGGATGTAGGTAGGAAGGGTATTCCACCTGTTTTTGGCGATCTCCAGAATTTTCTGCCCCACCCGTGCTTTGAGGTCACACAATGGCGGTTTGACAGACTGGTCCGCCTGTTCATGACTCATGGTAGAGCCTTTTCTTGCCAACTCATCAGCAATTTCATTACCCTGAATGCCCTTATGACCAGGGACCCAGCAGAGTCTTACATTATGTAGACCGCCAAGAACCCTCAGCTCTTCGCGGCACCGTTTTACAAGCTTAGATTTTATCTCGACAGCAGAGATTGCTTTAATTGCAGCTTGGCTATCAATGAAAATTGTAATATCATCACGTAATATCACCGCCATTGAGGCTAATTTAGCTGCCTCTGCCACTGCCAATATCTCCGCCTGGAAGACGCTGCTGTGGTCAGGGAGTCGAAATGTGCTTTTTAGCTTTAGTGTTTCTGAAAACACTCCAGCTCCAACGCCTACGTCCATTTTCGAGCCATCTGTGTAGATGGATATGGATTCGGCTACATGTTCGTTTCTCTCGCATTCCTCTCTACTGGGAAGAATGCAGGAGAATGGTCTATGGAAGTCAAGGTGCGGCAGCATGTAATCACTAGATACATTTGAGCCCAAGTATTTACTCAGTATCTGTGCGTGCCCCGTTGAGTTCGCTTTCCAGCAGTTCAGCTGGCTGATCCGAAGGGCGCTTCGCGTCGCCGATTCTTGCATGTATATGTCCAAAGGAAGCAGGTTGAGGATGGTTTCCAGCCCCGCCGTTGGGGTGGTTCTCATTGCACTGGTCGTGCCTACACACGCCATCCTTTGTACCTTTGTCATGTTTTTCAAGTGGGTGACTTTGTTTGTGGATTGCCACCAAACAAGTCCTCCATATGTCAGTATATATAGAATATTCTTGGGGTTAGGACCCCAGTTTTTTCCGAATATACGACTACAGGTATAGAAAGCTATTGTGGCCTTTTTTATGCGTTCACACACATTTAATTTCCAATTGAGTTTCCTGTCGAGTATGACACCCAAGTATTTAGCGCACTCGGATAGTTTGAGGGTAGTCCCATCGATACCCGGTAGGTTGAATCTTGGTATTGCTCGTTTGTTGGTAAATAGAACCAGTTCTGTTTTTTGGGGGTTAATAACTAGCCCACATTGCTTTGCCCACTCGTTAAGAGTTTTAAGAGCACGTTCAAGTAGCTCACTAATGGTGGGTAGGAACTTTCCTGTTGCAAGTATTACTACGTCGTCTGCGTAAGCAATAACTTTTACCCCACTGTATTGTAGCTTTATGAGTATCTCGTTAATGACCAGTACCCACAACAGAGGTGAGATAACCCCTCCTTGTGGTGTGCCTCTAGATGCGATAACTTTGAGGTGTGTACCCCCAAGCTTTGCATTTATTTTCCTATCGCTAAGCATGTTCTCTATGAATTTAGTTAGAGCATGATTTACGTTAGTCTTTTCCAAGTTCCTTTTCACCGCGCTTGTCTCTACATTGTTGAAGGCTCCTTCAATGTCGAGGAACGCAGCCAATGTGTATTCTTTTTCGTATAGAGATTTTTCGATGGTGCTAACGACATCATGCAGGGCAGTTTCAACTCCCCTACCTTTCGTGTAGGCATGTTGTGCCGAAGAAATATCGGTCGGGTTGAGCTTATCACGGATGTAGATATCAATTAGCTTTTCAAAGGTCTTTATTACGAATGATGTAAGACTTATGGGTCTAAAGTCTTTCGCAGTTGTATGGCTGGGTTTGCCGGCTTTGGGGATAAAAACTACTTTTACCTCTCGCCAGCACATTGGTACATGGCATAGTTTCAAACTGTGAAGAAACAGTTTTTGAAGATATGGTATTACAACACACTTCGATTGCTGAAGCATGATCGGAATAATACCATCAATCCCTGGGGATTTATATGGGGAAAAGGCGTCAATTGCCCAATTGATTCTTTCCTTGCTAATCAGTTCATCCGGTACTGGTGTTACTATATGTGAACTGGTCGTTTCCAGGAATGCGAACCACAGCCTGGAAAGTGGGTTTCCAGAAAATATTGCAGTGATTCATGACTGGATTGTGTCCAGTCTCCATTCCGGAGCTTAAGATAGCCTGGAATGGCCGGTTCCTTGGAAAGTAATTTCCTTAGTCTGGCTGATTCTGTTGTGGTCTCTATATTACTGCAGAAGTTGCGCCAGGAGTTTCGTTTGGCAGTGTTTAGCGCGCTTTTGAATTTCCTGTGGTTAACCCTGTATAGAGAGAGAGACCAATCTGCGTCTGTGTGTGACCTTTTTGCAGCATTATAGAGTTTTCTCGTCTCCTTTCTAATGCTTTGAAGCTCATTTGTCCACCACGACGGTGACCTTTGAGGCTTCATTGTCTTTAAGGGACAGGCTTTCTCATAGGCGCTGACTAATGTCTTGCCTATGAGTTCCGCCGCGTTGTTAATTTCGTATGGAGTTTCCATCGGCTGAGTCTGAAGGACGTTCTTAGTTTTGCCGATCTCCGTAGTAAACTTGTCCCAGTCAGTTTTCCTGGGGTCGCGATATTGCACTAAGGGTTTTATACCGCCGTTTATTTCGAATTCAATTATTCTGTGGTCAGAGTATGATGTTTCTGCTGAAACTTTCCAATGACTCACAGCGAAATTTTGAGAATTGTTAAAGAGGGTAATATCAAGTACCTCTTGTCTGTTTTTAATGACGAATGTAGGGTCATTACCTCTATTCGCTATTAAAAGGTTGTGGTCTATTATAAATTGAAACAGGGACTCACCT
The DNA here is from genome assembly GCA_949715645.1 of Portevinia maculata. Taxonomy (NCBI): domain Eukaryota; kingdom Metazoa; phylum Arthropoda; class Insecta; order Diptera; family Syrphidae; genus Portevinia; species Portevinia maculata. Next base: position 77,090,126 of record OX454526.1, on the reverse strand, counting down.
CGTAAGTTGGTATCGGTGCTGCCCCACTGGAAATAGTGGGAGTTAGCATCACATCCTAGAATTATGTCCCATTTATCACTGTCCGCTTTTTGGACGATGGAGGCTAGTAGTGCGGATGGTGGTCCATCCGGCGAATCGTGTGGCATGTAGACGGCCGCAATTGCTAATGGGGATTTCCCTTGCCGCTCGTACTTTACCACTGTCTGGTCATGATCGCTATATGTAGGTAGAAAGAATAGGTTAATTTGTTTCTTAGCTACAATACAACTTCTAATCCTACTGTTTGTGTCTGTTTGACAGGTGAAGTATGTTGTTAGCTCTCTGGAGTTGAGCCCTTTAATACTGCCTCGGACCACCCAAGGTTCCTGTATAAGGGCGACGTCAATGTCATACCTCTTAATTAGGTAGACAAGATTGGCGCTGGCCGCCTTACTGTGATGAAGATTTAGCTGTATTATCTTCATGGCGGCCAGTAGATCCCCCCACGCTTCTTCTCACTGTTACAAAGGGCCTAATTTTACATCGGGTAATCCCGACTCGTACTTTGTACCCGTTTTTCCGTAGCAGTGGCATTGACCTGTGGCTGAGTAGCACCACCACCTCCGTACCGAATTTGGTGTGTTCTCCAGCCTCTATGACCTCCCAATCCTTGCATAGGAGTTCTGGGTTAAGGTTCCTTAGGTTGCGCTCAATTCTATCCCTGGAAATACATGGTCCAGGAATAAGGATGCGACCTTTAGGTCTGGTGATGTTCAGGAGTTCTTTTTTGTCCACAACTCGGAGATCTGCATTAGACCACGGAGCTTTAGTGTCGCTGATGAACTTTTTCAGCCACCGAAGTGTGTGTTAATTGTCACATTGAACAATCTTGAAGCCCTTGAACGTAGTCAACTGTCCGAAGAGCGGGATATTCCCGGCATCCTTCAGGATAGCGTCATTCACACCGTCCAGGATTCGAATCTCGATCAGTTGCCATTGGTCGAAGGATAGTCTCCGTTCTGGGTTGCCAAGGTCGACTACTGCGACCCGGAAACTATCCTTTTTTGCTTCGGTTGTCTGCCCAGCGTTTATTCTAGGCCTCACATGCCTACCTATTACCGGGGAAGCTGTGTCGTCATGCCTTCCTCTCTTGGATGTACCCGCAACTGGTCCAGGTTCGGACGCGTCCTTGCCTGCACTGGTTGAGGGTCGCATGGTTGTGCCCGCAGCTAAGGTGGAGAGCGCAGAGCTTTCCTTCCTTGCCACTGGTCCATCCTTGGCTTTTCCTCGAGATTGAGGCTCCCTATCATTGCGCCTCTTTTGGCGCCACGCATCCTCAGTTGCCTTAATTGTTTCGCGGGCCCTACCTAAAGCTTTCGTGTCCTGTTCCGTGAGGGAGTTAGGATCACGGTTCTTAAAGCGCCTAAGTAGCCTGAGTGCGTTGGCTCTCTTTTTTAGTGGGTCACGAATCTCTGACGTTGGTTGGGATCCTTGTATGGCGTTACTCAGCCTACGATCTTCCACAGTCTTAACAGCATTGGAGATTTCCATACTGTCGAGTTGCTTCTGATCGCTGCGGCGAGAGATGACCGTACAACAGCTGCCTAGTGTCGAGTCTGCCTCTCCGGTTCCTAGCGTCATGGTCTCACAGTCTTTCGTGCTGTCCTCTAAGCCATCCTTTGTGGGGCCGCAGAAACTATCCTCCGACTGGAATGACCAAAGTCCTTCGATGTCGGGGGAAGTCCCTGCAGCTCTCCATCACCTCGTCTCCTTGGTTCGACACCACCTAAGGTACAAGCGAACTGCTTATTCTCTTCTGTGGCTAGTTCCGCTGGAGACGGGGCTTTTTTAGCTAAGTCCCTAATATCTTTGGGGTCTGAGACAGTCGTTTCCTTTCCTGGTGGGCAGCTGCCCTTTATGGAAGTGAGCGACTCTACCAGCTCCCCTTTAGCTTGATTTCCCGCGCACCATCCCGGTGAGGTACAAGCGAGCGGCTTATTCGCTACCGAGGGGGTGCACGAGGAAACTTTAGCTGTTTGAATGCCTTTCGACTTAGCGTCTGATGCGATCACTCGATGTCCCGATGTGCTAGTGCCCTTCGTAGACATGGGTGGTCCCATCAGCTCTCTTGAACCCGATGTGCTCGGTTCGTCCATAGCGCAGGTACGAGCGAGCGGCTCATTCTCTGCCAATGCCAAACTTCGCACAAATTCTTGGGCTTTTCTAAGTCTGAGGCGGTCCTGCTCTCCTAATTCAGTCTTTTTGCCTAATCTCCTAATGGTCATCCTACTTGTTTTTAGCCTAGTGCGGATGGACGCAGTTGATGACGTAGAGAGTTTGGATGAGCTGGCGTTGGAACAGGTGTCATCATCACGGAGAAGTAACTTCTCCATGTCGATGTCTATAGTCCCTTCGCTTCCCTCATCCGAGACTAGCTTTGGGAGGGACGGATCTTGGAGCAAGAGGCTCTCCTCCTCCTCCGTCATGGTCTTTGGATTTGAATCGGTGTTTTTAGAGTTTGGGGTGCCCGATTCCTTTGCACCCGTCCCTTTGTTGTTTTTGTTTTTTGTTGTTTTCATTTTTTTTTGGTCCCACGAGTAAGGGGGAAGGACGGTCCATCTGCACTCACCCCCTGTATGCAGATAAGGGGAATTAAATTAAAACTGGAGGTCCCCAGGTATCCAGAGTTTGCGCTAGCGACTGAGCACTTCCTCAGCCATGCAGGTCTCGGCGCGTCGAACCTTACCTTGGATTTTGTGAGGATTGGGTAATGGAGTGGTGGGGGGGGGGGGAGAAAAGAGTTGTAGACGGGCAGCCGTTGAGGGAGAGGGGAAACGGGCGGAATGTCCTGGTCAGCTCTTCGTTAGCACTCATCAGACGGGCATGGCCCGTTGAATCATTGCGCCTTAAGCCTCCGCACCGGCACCATCTAACACGATGGCACACGCGCCAAGGTGACTGACCCTGCTAGGAGGGACAATATAATTAATGTTCAAATCGAAACAAATTTCCAAAGAAATCCCTAAAATCATTCAGTCCTAGCACTTGGGACTTCCACAAAACCTTGACTTGGCTGGTATAGTTTAGCGGTTGAAACATATCCTATTTAGCCACGCTAGTGCCATTCAGCCCTCGGCGAGCCCCAAACCTTGACTTGGGAGGGGGATCTATCAAACTAGCCCAAACTCGATGGGTATCCGTCCAGCATTGCGTAGTTTCTGTGACCCTGTGTTTTACTTGAACCAGAGAAGTCATTAAAACGCATCTTAAGAGCCCAAATCTCGGTAGGAATACGTCCACAAGAACAGATATTTCCTCTCCATCATCAGGACAATTTAATGGTACCATGCATTGTCATCGACATAAGGCAAAGAATTAAGCAAGCGTATAATGCCCTCTTTATTTGTAAAAGAACAATAGGCAAAACATGGGGCCTAAAAGCTCGTTAATTCGGAATGGTTGGGGGGAGGGTCAGTCCGAATAAACGAATTTTTCGAATTAATGAGAGATTTTTGAATGCACTAAAACGCGTTCCTATTGATGAAAAAATGCGAACTTATTTTATTAACACAAAAGATTGCAAATAATTCGTTAAATTTATTATAATTCATTTTTGTAACTAAAAACATAAAAAAAAACTGTATAAACGTATTAAAAAATGCAAGAAATGAAAAACATAAAATGGCATCATATTTAGTACAACATACATTACATATGTATTTTTAATCGTTATTACATATTACTGTAAATATCAATATTCAATTCAATTGGTTTAAAAAATGTTTAAATATGACTTTATTTAATGTTAGTTGTTTGCTCGCGTAAAAGATTAGTTGTTAAGTTTTTAACGGAAGCGTAGTAACCTTGAATTTCACGGAATCTTGTTTCTAAATAACTAATGGTTTTGTCCAAACATTGTAGCACTTCCCCTCGAGTTATCTTGCATGTTTCTGTTTCTACGTCATCTTCAGACTTGGAAGAAATTTCCCTTGAATTTTTATTCAATAATGACGCTGATATTTCCTCCTCATTCAAAACTAATTGGCACTGGTCGCTTAGATCAATATAAGTCCAGTTTTCCAAGTCTTCTTCTGTAGAGTTTTCTGTCCGACGTGCCTGACGACTAATGTTTGCCAAATCTGCCAAATTGATGTCGTCTTCACTGTCATAGAGCAACATTTCATCTTGGATGAGTAATTTATTCCAACAATTTTTTTTAAAGTTGTTGTCTTTATCTCAGCCCAGGAATGGGACAAGTTGTAAATCATGTTTCGCAAGTTATAGTTTTTTTAAATTTTATAAAATTTGCTCTCCAACATTTTCACACTCGTTCTCAAAAAAAAACCAAACAACCTTCCAGCTGTCGACGTCTGTATAATCGTTTAAAAGCCATGATTATACCCTGGTCCATTGATTGCAGTATGGAGGTTGTATTTGGTGGGAGAAATTTGCACTTTATGCTTCAATTGGCACTCTGTAGATCGGTGGGATGAGCAGGAGCATTGTCCACTAGCAATATTGCCTTAACTTCATCTTTTGGTATTTTTAAAACATTTTCCTGTTACCACCTTACTTCACTGATAATTTTTCTGGAGAACCATTCATTAAAAATCCGTTGATCGAACCAAGCTTTCTTCGAGTTGTAATAATGTACCGGTAACTTGTCCATAATATCCTTCAGTACTCTTGGTTTCCTCGATTTTCCTACAACTGCAAGCGTGTTTCTGTGAGAACCGTTCGCATTTGCACAACACAAAACCGATAAACGATCTTTTGGCTGCTTATGGCCAGAAACGTTTTTGTCGGATTTACCAGCCTGTATTGTATCTGGCATTGTTTTCCAAAAAATGCATGTTTCATCTGAGTTATATATTTGCAAGTCAGAAAGATTTTGCTCCTGGACAAATACAAGGTGGCGCAAAAGTTGTCAGGTGGCGCAAAAGTTGTCAGGTGGCGCAAAAGTTGTCACCCGATGTTCTTTCGCTGTAATTTTTTTTATGAATGAAAAACTTTGGTTCTGCTTTTGGATTATGTTAATTGGTGTCTTAAGTTTTTTCTGTATCAGTTAACTTCACAAATATCAAAGTAGAATTTACATTTGCCGCCATTTGCAAAAATTATGCTTCTTCCGATAGGAAGATGACTTTTGCGCCACCTTGTATTTTGAAATCTCTTTTAAATAATTCTGCATTTTTAGTGTGTCAGCACTTAGGGCTTCTCCAACCACTTTTCTATTTAAAATACCATACCTGTTTCTAAATCGTGATAACTAACCATCGCTAGCCTTGAAATCGGGGTCTCCAAGTGTCTGTGCAAAACGTATGCCAGTAGTTTGAATTTAAATTAAGCGAATAGGAACACCGCTGGATCTCTGCGAACAATACCAAGTGTAAACGGCACTGTCAATTTTTTTTAAAGTTTGGCTCCCTATATTTTTATTCGATTTTGTTTCAGATTCAAAAAAGCTTTTCAATTTGTTTTTTTTTCTTTATGTCGTAAAATGTAGATTTACATAGTTATGTTAAACTTTTCTAAAATTTTCTTGTAAATTATTCCACTTTTTACACATTCAAGAACTTCAAATTTTTTGTTTTAAGTTTAATGATTTGTATAAACCTCTACTTGTTGATTGTTTAATTGACATTTTTACCAGAGTTATAATTAATGTTCATTTATGCAGAAATATGTATGAACTTTGTGCTTGAAGACTATGATTTACATTTATCGCCAACTTAAACTGTACTGGTGTTTTCCCAAACAACATGTGGATTTTTTTTTTTTTTGTCGGGGTGTGTGAGACTTTCTGCACTGGAGCACTCAGACTCAATACTGGTCCATTGTACTACCAGGCAGACACACCACATTTTACTGTGGGAATTTACTTGAAGGTGCTTCAATGATAAGGAGCTTAGGTTTACAGCACTCACCATATCCGCACCAAATACCTGCCACCTGATACGAGCAAAAGCAGGACAATCACAGAGGAAATGTTCCGCAGTGTCGTCGCTTTCTCCACAGGCTTCGCAGTTGGTGGTGTCGCTTAGGCCTAGCACCTTAAGGTGCTTGGCAAAAGCGTAGTGTTCCGTAAGAACGCCAGTAGTCTGTCTGCAGTCTTTTCTGTTGAGAGACAACAAGAATGCCGCGGATTTTCCACAGACGTCGGGGAGCATTTGCTTAGTCTGTCTGCACCCTGGAGAGTCATGCCAACGGCGATTGTGTTCATAGGAAACCCAACCGTCAATGGAAGCCCTGACCGAGGACGCAGGCAGACAGATCGCTGGTTCAGGTCCTGAGAAGTCCCCCTCTGAGCCTTGTCTAGCAAGTTCATCGGAGATCTCATTTCCCGTGATCCCGTTATGACCCGGGACCCAGACAAGTTTAAGTAAATTCAGCCTTCCGACCGAATTCAAAGATATCTTGCATTCACGTACTATTTTGGAGGTAGTTAAGGGTTTGAGTAAGGCCTTAAGCGCAGCCTGACTGTCGCTACAGACGCAGATACTTCGCCCCCTCCACCTGTTCCTCGTAACATAGTCCATGGCCATTAGGATAGCATAAGTCTCTGTTTGGAAGACTGGCGCATATTTGCCTAACGGAAAGAAAAGTCTAACGCTATCGCTCTCCACGAAGACACCAGCACCAAATCCTTGATCGGTTTTGGAGCCATCCGTGAAAATTCGACTGCATTCCCTTCCAGGTTCAGAGGCCGGCCAGAGCCAGTCCTGGACGCGAGGAAAGTCGACCTCGTAGTTGCGCTTTAGCCGAAGTTCCGGTGTCATCGCATCAGACGGCATATCCATAAGACAGGAGTCGAAGGACAACCGTTGTGCAAGTTCATCAAAACTCCAGTGCGAGTTATACCAAAAGCCACCGCTTCTAATACGTGAGATAGCCTTGATTGTACAGCCCATGATGTAAACATCAAGTGGCGGAAGGTTCAATAGTGCATCTAGGCCGGAGCCAGGCGTGCTGGGGAAGGCCCCCGTGCAGCCGAGACATACCTGCCTTTGGAGTTTGGCAAAAGCAGCAGTGACGTATTTACGTGAAAGCTTATTCCACCAAACAACCGATGCGTATGCTATAAATGGTCTTATCATAGCCGTATAAATCCATAGGACTCTTTTCGGTGATAAGCCCCATGTCTTGCCGAAAATGCCTTTGAACTGCCAGAAAACAGACAGCGCCTTGGCAGTCTTCAGCTCAACATGTTTGGACCAAAGAAGTTTGCTATCCAGGATGACTCCCAGACACTTTGCTTCATTGGAGAGTTGGATTGTGACGCCTTTTAGCACTGGCTGAGTCAACCCGACCAGCTTCCTCCTTCTCGTAAAGAGAACAACCTCATTTTTAAGAGGATTGACCGAGAGCCCATTCCTAGTGCACCATTCATCGATCTCGTCAAGGGCCGCCTGCGCCTTGGGGCATACAGTTGCTAGGCATGATCCAACAGAAAGCACGGCAACATCATCCGCGTACGCCTGAGCGTAAATATTAGAACTGTTGAGTGCGTTCAACAGAGAGTCGACCAGCATACACCACAGCAGTGGAGACAGGACGCCGCCTTGCGGGCAGCCTCTGTTTACCCCCGCCATAACATAGCGGCCACAATCCGCATCCGCAACCAACGTTCTATTCATTAGCATTGCTTTAATCCACAACACCAATGGTTCGTCTACTCCGTGTTGTCTGGCGGAGCTGCACATGCTATCCAAAGTCGCATTGTCAAAAGCACCCTCAATATCGATGAAAATGCCCATCGCGTATTCTTTTCTGTCAAGCGCGCCCTCAATTCTACCAACTAGATTTTGGAGCGCAGTCTCGCAGGATTTTTCGCGTTGATAGGCATGTTGCATCGGAGATAGTGGGTGCAATCGTAAAGCAGTTTTGCGCACGTGAAGCTCGACCAGCCTTTCCAAGCTTTTCAGTAAGACAGAAGTCAGACTGATTGGTCTGAAGCTCTTGGCGAGCGAGTAGTCAATTCTGCCAATTTTTGGTATAAAAGCCACTCTAACAGTACGCCAGGGTGTTGGAATGTATGCCAGTGCTAGGACAGCGGTGAAGATTTTCTTCATAGTCGGTAGCAACTGGTTTGTACACTGTTGCAGCATGGCTGGGTATATTCCGTCCGTACCAGGCGACTTGAAGCCGTCAAAAGACGCAAAGCCGTATTTAATGGCCTCGTCTGTCACCACGGCCTTCGCAATATACCAGCTACGCCGAGTTGTTTGTCTTGGCTCACCCACAGTCTCGGTAATCGGGGCTGGCTGGACACAGCAAGACAAGCCCTTGGTCTCTCGGACCGCTCGTCACAGAGTATCGTGGTGCCACGGACACCTCCAAGGCCACAGATGCGATTTTTCCACACCCATGGCTCCTGTATGGATGTTATGTGGGCTTTTGTGTTCAACACACAGCTTCTTACTGATGAGAGCAGTAGCAGCCTTGGAATGTTGAAGGTTGATCTGAGTAAATACAATCATTGGTATAAACTAGGGGTTTTTGTCCGTTACTCGCAATCACTTGGAAATAAAGCGGAATTGAATCCTTCCAAGGTGCAAATAAGGACGCATCCCATACCCGGACCTGATAGTCTCGACAGAACTTTTATCTAAACCAACAACGAGAGTAGATCCTTCCTTATCATCCTTGTTTCTAATCTCCCTGTGGGAATGAACAGTCCAGTCGCTAGTATCAAGCCCACGATTCGGGGTGTGTAGGCGCGCTAGCACATCCGCCGTCTTCCTAAATTTCCCTGGGATCCAGCAGATGGCGTGCATTTTTTTGGGGGGTCTGAGAACCTCAAAAGTTGTGGTTCCCAGAGGGGGAATTTTCGGCACCGTCTTACTAAGCCATTCAAAGGTTTGCTGTGTTGAGAACTTCACCGTAAAGGTTCTGTTCTTCAGTTCACTGCCCTCCATTTGAATGCATTCATTGGATGCTTTTGCCAGCTCCCACAGATGATCTTCACAGTGTTTGCACTCTGCGTCGGTCATGCTGTTGTCTTCGACAGCCTTTCTGATGAGTAACACCAGAGAAGAGATAACGGCTTTCTTGTAAGATACCGTCTTTTTCTTGCTGACAGATGCTCCCGCGATAGCCAATTTCTGCCTACTGCCGCCGCGGGCATTTCTGTTTCAACTGTTTCACTCAGATTTTGGGCGCGGGGACCTCCATCAGCTGGAAGTGTTCTAGTGGAAGGGTGCGCGCGCAGTTGCACCGACAGGACTGCTTGAGGCCTTCTTCCTCCGTTTTTTCCTGTTCGAGCTATTGGAAGGGGAGGCTGCGTTGGTTTCAGTCAGCTGGCTGGTTTCGGTTGGGGTAACCTCTGCCGACCTGCATCTCTTTGCCGTCGCCGCCGGTGAAGGGCAGTTCTCAGCGCTTGCGCCTTCAACTGGCGGTGCAGTTTGTTTGCGCCGCACGATAGCCGCCTTTCTCCTTTTCCTCTTTCGCTGGCTCTTAGATGGACGCTGAACAGTGGACGCCGCCTCTGTGGCCCGTTTCACCTGTTCGCTTTCACAGGCCTCGTCGGCAGCATCGCACCTATCGGCTGTCTGTTTTTTTTTTTGATAAAAAAGGAAATCCCAATCCCAAGCACTCAGACTCGGTAACGGTCCATTATACTACCTGGCAGAAATCCTCCTTTTGGTGTAGAGGCATGAGAATGGGTGGCGTATGTTGTTGTTCCCCATGGGGATTGAACCTGCACCGCACGGGTCACAAGCCAACACACTAACCTCTACACCGTCGCCACACTCTGTCTGTCTATTGGTCTGAAGATTAAGCGTATCAGCTTGAACCTCACCGCCACTTTCTCCATTTTTCCAGCCCAGTCTACCGAACGTGTCGGAGATAGAGCTGCAGGAATCTTCGGAAGCAAACCTTTTCGCAACTCGAAGGTCAACGCCTGTACAGGCGGGGGGTATAAGTATGTCGGTTGGGGCCTCCAGAATCCGTGCCCCGACCGTGGTCGAAAATACCACGGGTGGATTTTCGCCCATGCGAGTATCACCTGGAGTATTTATATCTTTTAGTTGTTCCTGCATACTTGTTTTTTCGTTTGGTTCACGATAGAGCTTTGACGGTGTATAAAACGCCGCTATAACTCTTAAACCCCGGATCACGAACGTATCGTACCGAGGTCCCCCTATCCACCACCCGGGGACGCGCCTAGTAGTTAACCAACCCGCAGGAACATGTGGATTACCTGCCTTCTAAATGTGAATTGCGGGGACTCCCCCAAAATAAGCATTTTGATGATTTCTTCCGACTTCTACATATTTGAGATCCATTTGCTACCTATACGTGTTCAATCATTTATTAATAATTATAATTTAATAATTAATTTAATTTAATTTTTACTTAAAAAAATGTAAAACCGACTCTCATTTTTTTCCGAATAAAAGCGTTTTCAGTGTCAGAGATAGTGCAGATGAGATCAATGTCGGGAAGGGATATCGCCATCAGCGTTGCCAGACGTCCCGATTTTGGCGGGACGTCACGATTTTTAAATCAAAATTAAAAAAAATTGGCGGGTGGCAATGGTGCAGTAGTAGTGTATTCGCTTACGCAATGGAAGGTCGAATCCCGGCCAAGTCCATTACTTTATACCGAATACATGAAATCGTAATCTCCCTAAGTAACTTAGACACCACCCGTGGAGAAAAACCCTACAACTGCACCCAAACACTTCTTTCCTATCTCTCTATTCTTTCTAATACCAAGTAGCTTACACTGTGTTCTTAGCATTATAAGGGTACTGTAACAGAAAAAAAAATCCCTTTAGCGTAAGCAAATTATAAAAAAAAAAAAAAAAAAAAAAAAAAAAAATGTCCCGCGCGGGACAACCTCAGTCCCGCTTTTCGGGTAAATAATTCTGTTTTCATGAATCTCATTGACTAAAACAAAAAAAATATTAAAAGCTAACTGTTCAGTTTACATCTTGCATAACATGAGCAAATTTGCATGTGATAGATTAGACATCGATGTAGAAGCTAACATCTTATAAATATACGGCCATTTCTCACATTCAGCTAAACGTCGTGCGGAATTGATGAAGATATTTGATACTACGGAAATGGAGTTTGTCGAATTATAACGTCATGTAAATACAAGATTTCTTTCGCTCTGTTCTGCTGTTGAGAGAGTAATCAAGGTTTTGCCTGCTTTAAAAAGCTACTTTGATAAGCAAGAATCATGTGCGAAAGCCACTGAAAAGATTTTTTAGTCTGAAGCAGAGGAAACAAAAACTCTAGCCTACTTGCATTTTGTTCATAATGTACACTCATCACATTACATATTTTGGTACATTAATAAAAGAGTCTCAGAGAAATGATGTTGCCATATCAGAAATACATGAGTCATTGTGCCTCTTCCGCTCAAGGTTGACTCAAAGGCTAAAGGATGGGTTTTTCGGCTACCAGACAAAACAGATTTTAAATAAATTGGTTAAATCTGAACGGACCAAAGCCATCGAAGACTTCAAATTTGTTTACAAAAATTGCCAACAATATATAGACAAACGTTATAATTTTTCAGATGAAAATATTTTTTCTAGACTTAACTTCATAAACCTGAACAGTGAAGTTAGTTTTGACATGATTGAAAATGCTTATATGAAGAATTTAACTTGTTAAAATCATCCTTAGACGTATTAGTAGGAAATTGCAGACACCACTGCCACCACCGCACAGAAATGGCAACAGTTTCCAAAAAAAGATACCAGGAATATATTTAAACTAGTGTCTTTCATATTAAGTAACGAACGATTTTTTTCCCAGATGAATTTAAAGTGGTCGGATGCCAGAAATAAATGCTCCGTAAATTTTAATAAAAGCAGAGTTACTCATCTAGTTTAATCTACAGCTATCCTGTGAAGAGTTCTTCATCTTTAAGAAAGAGAAAAAGTAAACTTTAAAAGAAGTTGAATCTTCACAGAAATATCATGAATAAGTAATTCTTATAAATAATTATTCTCTTATTGTTGTAATTTGTAACACTCACTCCACATACTAGTTTTTAAAACGCCATATTTTTCTAATGAATAAAACTTTTTTGATTTTAATTTCTGTTTTTTTTTTATCCTGAAGACGAATTAGACTCATCTATTTTTAACGATAGGCTGAATCTGATTTAAAATATTATATTTTTATCATAATACATTTTCTATCGCTATTTTTTCTATCTATTGTCACGTAAACGTAATTTTAATTCAAATAAAAAGATAAATATTTGAAAACTTCTGATTATGTACGTTTTTTTACTGTCCCTCTTTCGACTAAAGAATCACGCTGTTTTCACTCAAAAGGTTCTAAAATCCCGACTTGGCAAAAACAAAAAATGGCAACGCTGATCGCCATCTATATTGACAGTCAGGCGACACTTAAGGCACTATAATCTGTTAACTTCAATTCCGAGAGAGTTAGAAACTGTCGCAAAATGCTAAAAGCAGTATGCAGCCGGAACCGAGTAAGACTGGGCTGGTTACCGGGACACAGCAGTATAGAGGGGACTGAGCAAGCCGATGAGCTAGCGAGAAATTGAGGGGAACTGGCGAATAGTGGAGATGTGGACATTAATCCACCCCTTGGCGTCATCAAGGGAATAATCAATGAGAAAATCTTAAAAAACCTTAGATGGCAAAATTAAGAGGGCGATAGGGTGTCTTAGAGCACTTTGGCCGCATTTGGACAAGAAAATACTTAGGCTCAGGAAACAAGCTGTGTCGGTAGGACATAATTCATCCGCCTTCCTTTTCACTAGTCGTGGGGTTCCACAAGGTTCGATTTTAGGCCCTCTCCTCTTTTCCCTTTATGTTAACGAGATTCCAACTCTAATATCCACATCGACATCCATCCACATGTATACTGATGATGTACAGCTGTATCGAAGTTGTTCCCTTGGCATGATTGAAGACTGTGCTAATACGATCAATATTGATTTACAGAGGATATCTGATTGGTCCGAGAGGAATGGGCTATTTCAAAACCCTCGAAAAACTAAATGTATTGTCATTTGTAAAAAGTCAATGGACACTTCTTATTTTCCGGACATTACGCTGAATGGCTCCAGAATAGAGTATGTCGATTCGGTCAGAAATTTGGGTATGATATTTAATAGGACACTTACATGGGATACTCATATTAATGCAGCCGTTGGCAAAGTGTACGGTGTGCTACGCCAGTTGTGGATCTCACAACAGTTTATTCCTCTAAAAACACGTATAATGTTAGCAAAAACAGTTATTGTTCCAATTCTTAGCTATGGTTGTGAAATTTTCTGTAACTGTGATGCTGCCAGCAAGAGGAAGCTCAACGTCGCATTCAATAACACTGCGCGTTATGTTTACAACTTGAATCGTTTTGAGAGTGTTTCAAATTATTCTAAATCACTTTTCAATATGTCACTTGACAATTTACTTCGCTTTCGTTCACTTATCTTATTATCAAACGTGGTTCAGACACATCAGCCATGTTATCTTTTTATTAAATTGTGCTTTGGTTCCTCAAACAGATCCCAACAACTTATTCACCCTCAAGTTACGTGTCTCACATCGGAACGACAGTTCTTCATCAACTCCGTCCGCTTGTGGAATTTCTTGCCTCGGCATGTGCGAAGGCAAGGCGGCACTGGGCAGTTTCGGACTAAACTCAAGTCCTTTTATTTGTAGTTCCCCGATTGTTTTTGTTTTTAAATGTGGTATTTAATTTTAAAAATATATATGGAGATGTATGGCTAAATGATTTATTTGATTATATTTTTCTTTATTGCCAGTATAATAAAATTCTATAATTGTTACTATTTCTTATAAATCTTTGTACAGGTACCTTAAATTAAATTAAATTATCGAACAGTTTTTTTTAAGTAGCCCTTATCATAATAGAATTTATTATTACAAAGCTTTCACTAATTTATAAGATAAATTTATGTCTTAATGTGTAAGCATTCAAATGAATTAAAAATAAATGAAATGAAAAATGAAAATTCAAGGAAATTCTCAAATTGAGCAGTGAACAGCTTAGAACAGTAGTTGGGATTATGTCAGGGCACTGTCTCCTAAGGAAGCATGCTAGGCGGCTTACACTGGTAGATGTGGATACATGCAGGTTCTGTGGTGATCTACAAGCCGAGGAAGACGTAACGTGTGAGTGCGAGGGTATAGTACGGAATCGTAGGGGGTTTCTAGGAGAATACTTCTTGGAGGATGAAGGGGAGCTGAGCGGCACAGACCACAGGAAACTCAAATTTTCTTATATATTGGCCCAGGTGTCACACGATTTAGGAACACGAGTGGGGGTGGGTGAACTCCCTTACTACCTCGAATTTGCTGCTATCAACAGTGACGTTTTGTCCTGATCGGTGGACAGATGTTTGTTTGTTGAAAACAAACACTTGGATTTGCCCTCGCTGACTTCAAAGCTAACCAATGTCGGCAGAATGGGATTAGGGAAATCACATGACAGCGCATCTACTTGTGCATATCCAAACTTCGGTGCAAGTTTGGAACAATTCGGAAGAGGTGCTTCCAAACCTCACATTATACCGAGTGTTTTCAAGTTGGACGCGACACCGTTGAATAAGTTTTGCCGGGGGTCTGAATGGCGGCAAGTTTATTGATCTTTTCTTGGATTTGCCTAAGTGTGAAGATGTGAAGATCGGCAATTGGCCATCTGGAAGCCAAACTGGTACGTGCCGATAATTGTGTTGCAGAACGGCTTGAGAAATTCGCACAGTACGTTTTATGCGACATTCTCCGTATTCGAAGAGCGCCGCTGGTAAACCATCAGAGCCGGCGGCCTTGTTATTCTTAAGCTTTTTTACAGCTATGATAATCTCTTCAGTACTAGGTGGTTGAACTGGTTCTTCATTGACTTTAAGTGGGTTCTTTTCTTGCCCTATTATTCTCTCTAGAGTCTAGATGATGCGCATTTGACCGGCCGGAAATGCTGCTTAAACATCGCGAGGTATTTTTGGCGTCTATGGGAGATGAATGCACAGCGGAAAATTTCTGTCTCAAGCGCTTTCTGTACACTCTAACAATTCCACTCGTGCTAAGGCATCCAACGATAATTTTCTTTTTCTAAGCGGCTCTCAGCTTCTGCTCGCTCCGAAATGAGCCGCAACTAGAAAATGTTCAGAGCCGACGTTTTCCTCTCGAAATGTGTGCACGATTAAAATGTTCGATGTGTTCCTCGCGTCCATTAGCACGTGGTCGATTTGGTTTTCGGTTTAGCCAACTGAAATAGCCAGGTTGCTTTCAGGATGCAAGTGCTACTTATCGCCGTATTACGGGCTGCTGCAAAGTCGATTAGTGTCGTTTCGAAGAATACAATAACAACAAAACCAAATGAGGAAGTGACGCGGTAAACAATACTCATTTTTCTAAAATTCCCTTTCGAACCAGAAACGGGTAGGTAGTTAAGTAGAACAGGAAAAATGTCGTTAGATACTTTTATTTTAAAGGACAGTTGCTGAAGCTCAGATCTTTTTAAATTTCAAGTAACAATCTGGTTAAAGACAATATTAGAACAGCCGAAATCATTATTTATAAATCTCTCGATATCACATCATCTTCCGATGTTCCATATTCAGCATTTTGTATATAAATTTGCTTTCAGTTAACGTCACGTATAAAACACATTTCGTACTCACTTAAACCATGTACAAGAGTCTACGGCTTTTCCACTTACTCTCAAAAGCTTGAAACATCGTTTAAGTATCAAAACGTGAAACAAAACATTTTTTTCATTCTCAGAGTACGCGGGCGGATATCCCTACATTACTTGCCATCTTATTAGATACTTAACACCTTGCCAATTTTTGCCCCTTAGATACAAATATTTAAATTCAGCCTTTTAAAGCTTAAAAACAAATTTGTCTGTTGTTGAAAAACCGCCATTTATTTTAAATCCTTAAAAAAAATATGTTGAGGCGAAATTTTGAGGACAAACTCAATTCAAATAATTTATTCACCTCTCTGGCTTTGACTAGCATATACATACATAAAATTCCGGATCACATCCATGCAAATGTCCTTGTTACAACACGCGAAAACAATCCTCTAAACATTCATAGTGTTGGTTGAGTTTTTCCTTAGCAAATATCTGAGCCACTCTCCCAATATGTTCAACAACATCAGAAATGCATTAGCTCGAGGACGTTCTATGAGTTCAGTTATCCAAGCTTTTTATTTTTTGCTCCCTTAACAATTTCAACAAATCTTATACATTCCTCTCATTCCGCCTCGAGTCATACTAAGGAAGATATTTTGAAGTTTTTTTTTTAGTACCTTTTTTTTGGGATTCCTACCAGATAAACTTCCAAAGAACAATCGAAGAACGCTCTCCGATTCAGGACACCCTAAGGTAGAAACAAGGGAAAAGTAATTTTGTATAAATTACTGTTACTATATCATCGAATAACTTACTCGTAATTCGTATGTGATAATGTCACAAACGTTTTATACTCCAGCATTAGGCAAACCCGCAAACTAAACACCATCCATGGATAGCAAATTGCTTTCCACTATCTCTGTGTTTGAATGTGTATGCGTGTAGTGTAATAGAAGCTGATTCCCCACCCCAGCGGCAACAAATTTATCACTAATCGAATTAAATGTTGCATATAGGCGTAATTGCTCCTTACGCATCCAACCGACTGATACACAAAACCAGGACTATAATCAACGGACATCGGTCGGTGCACAGGATAAGTTCGTTTTTTCATTGAACCATGACATCAAAATCCAAATTAAGCAAAACTGAACACAAATTAACTTGTAGAATTTCGTCCTTCAGATAAGTTCGGTGCTAGAAAGCAGGAAATATGTAGAAACATGATCTGGATCGGCATCAATGAACAAATAGTCATTTAAAATAGTCCTTGTTGCAGGCAGTGTGACCATAAGCTTCTTTTAAAAATATTTCACTTGCACCGAAAAGTGGAATATTTAAGTTTTTTATACTCCACTTTCATATCCCACTTGGTAATAAAATTAAAATAAAATTAAGGACGATATAAAAAACAAATGAACTGTTATTTCAAAAAATATAACTCCTTAAAAAACTAGATACAAAATTATGACAGCAACAAAAAATGTAAGTAAGTTAATTTCATTAAAATGAATTTAAAGAGTTAAAAGCTTTGAAGATCATAATCCATTTGTTCATCTTCTTCCTGTATATACCTAATACAAATGAATAGTTTAAGTATCTATTTAACTGGATGAAACATAAGGTCCGTTCAAATACTAACATGCACCCGTAAATTTATATATACTCGTACTTTCGTGCGAAACTACACAAACGTGTTCGCGTGCTGAGAAAATGGTAAAAAGATGAACGAAAGAAAAATGTACTTTCGTTCAATTTTCTTCACACAGAATTTCAGCTGGTAAAAAAATCAAAACTTTCAAATGATGAAGTCAATTTTATTTTGTTGTGTAGTACCAATGACGCATGCTCCGTAGAATGACCCTTTTTAAAGCCAAATTGGTTATTTGGAATTATTGGAGACTCCTCGCAAGAGTTATTTAACTTCTCTACTATACACCTCTCAGCTTTCCTATATTGGATAGCATGGATATTGGACGAAAGTCTTTTAGATCCTTGCCCTCTTTGTTTTAGCTTTTGGAAGTATTTTTTTTCTTCCAAATCGTGGGAAAATAGACATTGTTTAGACAGTGGCTGAAGATAGCAGATAGCGTCACGTCGAGAGAGCTGGGACATTTTCGAAGAATATAATTTGATACATTTTCTATGCCAGCTGATTCTTTATTGTTCAGAGCTGCTCTCAGCATGCTGACCGTATTTGGAGATGCAAAAACCTGAACGTTGTTTGGGCTTATTGCGGTGTTTGAAGGCGACAAATTAGTAAGGGTTGAATTGTACTCAGTATTACAAAATGGATCTACTGTCGAGTGGATGTTATGCTCTTCTGTTTGATCAGGAGGTGTTTCTAGACCCGAGTACACGTCGGAGTAAAAATCTTTACACGCTCTCAGCTTACTTTCAACATCTTTTAAATTGTCTCCGCTGTGGATCAAAATATCTTTCCCAATATTGGTTCCGAAGAATTTTCTTTCTGTTATCCTATCAATTTCCTTAAACGCTTGCGGCGAGGGCTTGATTTTATTTAATCTTTCTTTAAAAGCATTGTTGTTAACAATCCGCACCCTATCTTTAATGATTTTACTCAAGCAGTGTATCCTAGCATGAAGTTGACGATATTCATCATTAATATTTAGGTGTCGGTGATACAGTCTTTTCAGTTGAGTAAGCCAGGTACCGCGCAGCTTTATTTATTTATTTGTAGTATCTGATATATTGTGATATCTCAGATTTTTCACTTCGCGGACGGAAGAGTGCAATTACACGCTGGCGTTGATTTGATCATTAAGATTCGTTATTAAATTATCTATTCCCTCATTTTCTATATTTCTTTCAGCAGGGATGTTCAGAGAGGAAATACGATGATGAAGTCCCAATCTAAAAGCTAGCCAGTCAGTGTTCTTAAAGCATCTATACGTAGCCGGTGGCACTAAAATTGGAAGAAAGTCGACTATGTTTAGATGTAATTTAATACTAATATGATCCGAATTCGTTGGAAAAGTTAAACAAACAATGAAGTCCTATGAGTTTTCCAGCAAAAAAAAAAAACAGCTGTTGCTTCTTCTCAAGCCAAACTTTGACGTTTTTCATCTTTCCACGCAAAAAGGTTCACGGACTTTTCTTTGAAATGAGAGAATTCTCTCTCGATTTTGGAGATTTGACAGTTTTCATATTTCTACACATGAAGTACGCGAAAGACCTATAATGAAATGACAACACGTCATATCACAAGTTGAACATAAGAGCATACACAAACTAAAAAACTGGTACCTACACTCAGCACACTTAGTGCCAAACGTTTACACCTACGTAGCCTGTTACTGTAATTCGGTTCCTTCAGACGTAAAGGAACATAAAATAGTTCTACAAGAGTTCAGAGAATTTTGCTATATTAGACGCGTTTTATTGGTTAGTGTATTCCCAGCTCAGCTAAATTTAGTATCTTAAACAACAACAAACCAAAAGTTAAGTCAGCACAAAAATGAAAATATAAAGTGAAGATAAAGGTTTTAGAACCTCTGGAATGGAATGACACATAAGCAGGTGTCCGAACCTTACCTAAGATTTTGAATGTCTAAGCTAAGTTGCTGTCAACAAGAAGGGACGCACAACATCGACGAATCGGACAGTACGTCACGATAGACAGCTATAATGTTGAGGTAGTTAGGGACTTTGTCTACCTCGACACTATTATATACCGCTATTAATTCTGATAATGACACCACAGCTGAAATCAAACAAAGAACTACATTTGGCAACCGCTGTTTCTTTGGCCTAAGACGGCAATTGATTAGTAAGGCCTTGCCAAGAAAAACTAAGGAGACTCTATATAACACCCTCATTACCCCAGTCCTGTTCTACGGCATAGAAGCGTGGAAATTAGCAAAAGCGGATGAAGATCTTTTTGGTTGTTTCGAACACAAAACTCTTTCAGTGATTTTCGGTCCCGTTTACGTTGACGGGCTTTGGAGGAGGAGATTTAACAGCGAACTCTACGAGCTGTACAGCGACTTCGACCTGGTCAAAACAGTGTGAATCATTCGACTAAGATGTAGAGCGAATGGACACCAACGCTCCGGCCGAAGAGTCGTCGATTCCAACCCAAAGGGACAACGCAGTAGAGGAACCCTCGCCTTAGGTGGCTCGCGCAAGTGGAAGGGGATCTCAGCCAACTTGGGGTGCGCAACTGTAGGCAGTTAGCCAAAGATCGTGCTAACTCGAGAGGCGTATTGGTTGAGCCCCAGGTCCACCCCGGACTGTAGCACCACTTAAGTAAGTAAGTAAGTAAGCTAAGCTGCGGAAATTAAATAAAACCTCGCAACAATCCACACTCCGCTCACAGTAGGAAAATTGATTTGGAAAGTTAAAATTGGATTAAATGTACGGTAATAATAAATTTGAGACTTTCTTTCGTGAATATACGTCTAAAAACACATTTTAATTTCCCTAAAAATCATCTGTTTCACAAAAGAGTAGAAATAACGCCACCTTTAGTTAAGTATTCTATATGTATTCCAAATTTGACATTTGAATAAAACAGTACGAGTATATTGGGATTTCCATTGCTGAGCTCGAACGTGTCGCGTCCCAATAAAACGCACCTATTGAATCAATAAAATTTACTAAAGTGAAGAATTTGATTCTTATTTATGGTGAATATATTTTTATCTTTGGAGAAAAAAATATTCCACCTTTATATGCGATTATTTTTCGGAAAAAAATATATTCTCCGCACCTCTTTAACATTTCACTATGGTCACACTGGTAGCAGATAAGTGTATGTGTGTCGGTTAGTCCCAAGTAAATGTATGTACATCGATATCATTTGATGTTGCACTTATGAGTGCGACACATCGGTGTTCTTTGCGGACGGCCTTTGGGCGAATGATGGTGCTTTTTGGGGGTTAAAAAGACTCGTTCTCAGGTAAATCTTACGAAATTGCATGTCCTGCTGCTGCTGTAAAATGAACTTAATAGTTATTTAAACAAAGGGGTGATCAAATTTCTAAATTGGACGAACTAGGTACCATGGATTGGAGGTGCCTTGAAACTGCAGTCAGATTAAAGTCTTGTTTATTGTTAATTCAAAATGAACAGGAGATTGTGGGTCGGTTAGTGCAGAGGCACTTCTAGTCACTACTATAATTAAAGTGTTTTGTTTTAGGAAAATTGAGCCCGATATGGACAACAATTAATGAACTTAACCGATGACAACGTCATTTAACTGCCAAAACGAAGGTGCCGTAACTATAACTGAAAATTCTGAGGTTGCATCTTCTTCTTTAACGAGCAGATTGTGATCTGGCCCAGAGGGATCATAACCCTCCTTTTTCAGTGTATCTTCACCTCTACAGGTCTCCTGTAGTGTTCACCGGTTTGATCTCAAAAACTATGGGTAGGCCTCCCGGTTTTGGATCAATTCGTCATTGAGGCCAATGAGATGCTGAATCATGCTGCCTCTCTTCGCAATTTTATCAGAACGTTGATTGATTATGCCTTTTTGACAGATTTCATAGGATCTCTCCTTTGAACACTACAGTACCAACTGATCCTGGCACGCTTCATTTTCTTTGAGATGACTTCCTTGATGTGAAGCCTTTCTCGGACCTCTGAACATTTTATAAGATCAAGCATTGTTTCTCCTGCTTTCATGCAAAGCATCTTCATCTGAACTGCCGTTAATTTGACTTATACGTTTTGTACGCTGTCAAACATTGTAAACCGGATATGAGCGCCAACACTGCAGTGCTCGTTGCAGGAACGTTTGATCCTCAGCTATGATGGCTCAATCGTTAGCAAAATGTAACTGATGCACTTTGGAGTATGTCACTCTTCTTCATGCAGATAATCAACGACCGCAATAAACACAAAAGGACTATGGACATTTTCTAGTGTACACCGATTTTCATCACCCTATCGCACCAAACTTCTTTCCTATCCGTCTATTCTGTCATGCAGTAAGTAGCACCTAAAAACAGGCAATGCATCGTTTGCTGGGTGCTGCTTGCAGCAACAAAACAAAATGCCTGCGCTGTGGTTACATTATTAGGATACTGTATCAATTACAGACCCTTATAATTAATTATAAGGGTCTAATTATAAAAAAAAAATTAGGAACTCGTCAGTGACTCCACCGGGGCATTTATCTCTAGTCGTTGTACCCTACTACTTGTCCGTGATCGCCGTTACGTAGATTCTTGAACTCCTCCTTTTTAGCGCCACACATAACAGATCTCTTGGTAGCCTGCTAAAGTCTTCTAAATCAACTAACACCATATGTAAATCCTGAAAGGAATCACGATGTTTTCTATTATGATCCTTATACCTACTTTGGATTGCATCCGTGGTTGAATCCGGCTGACTCATACCCGCTCAATGATCTTCATGGTGTTTGACATAGAACGAAATCAACTTATTTGATAAAATAAAAATAAACATAGGGAAAGCTACAGTCCGCTTGGGCGAACTGTTGGACACCCTTTTCATATTCCTATCCATATTCCTGCCACAAATCTAAGTATGGGCGAATTGTTAAAAACGATCTCCATATTTTGTTACACAAAATTTAAAGGATTTTATCGAAAAAAAAAGATTTTGTAAAAAAACGCCCCTTAAAAGAGGGCATGGCAGAAATCTTTATTTAAGGAATTGTTCAAAACGACTTTATCTACATGCGAAGAATAAGACTTTCACTTACAACGATTTCTTCAATAAAAAGTTTTTTTTTAAATAGTGGTCGGATTTTAAATTTATTTACACATGATCATTGAGGACCACTAGAAAGTATAGATAGATAAATAGATATATTATTGTTTTCTTCATAAATAACATTGCATTTTTAAAATATTTGCACAGCTTCCACAGAGTTAAGTTTGATCTTACAAGTGACAAATTTATACATATTTTGTTAGAAAATTATACTTTTTTTTGTGAAAAAAAAAACCTTCATATAAATATAGTAAGGCATAAAATAATCAAAATATATATCACATACTTATCACAGTGAGGAATGAAAAATATCTACTGAAAGCATATTATATAATATGTTAAATAAATGAATATAAATAGTAATAGATAAATAAATAAATAAGCAAATAAATAAATACATAACAGTCCGCTACATATAAAGTAAATAAATAAATCAACAAAACGTGTATAAATAAATAGAATCTTAATTTCTTAAACTTTGTATAAGTGTGTCAGAACGAACACTCCTTTCAAAAAAGTTTGTATTGTGTATTTCAATTTTCCTAGCGACCTGCAGAATTCCGGCTAGTTGTTGAAAAGTGCCAAGGATATCGTAAAATCATTTTAAGTACTTTATTTTGCATGATTTGGAGCTTTTTAATGTGAGTATTGGCGCACTTTCCCCATACTGGCGAAGCATACATTATAAGTGCCTGAAATATCACCTCGTAGATGATAATTTTATTATGTTTGCTCAGCAGTGAACCTCTGTTTATAAGCGGATGCAACGTTTTTATTGTGATTTTGATCTTTTTACAAATATTCGCAATTTGAAGGGCAAAGGTTTACTTTTTGTCTAGGTCCAAATACTTGACCGAGTCAACCCATGGGATATCGCAAGCGGTTTTTTTTAAATTCTGGCTCGCCAAGGCGATTTATAAGGGGGCGGGGGTGGGGGGGGGGGGGCACTTCCACCTGAAAAGATCTTTTGTATGTACCGTATGGGCCAGAAAAATGTAAGCTAGTAGAATTTCCACTTTCCGTGTAAATCGAACAATTTTACCAGTAGAAGAATTGTTTATGTCCTCGGGGCTCATTTGTTTCCTGAAAAAGATCTTCTTTCTAATTCCATTAAGGGCTGGACATTCACATAAGATGTGTTCAGCTGACTCGTTCTCTTCAAGACAGAGTCGGCACTCTGAAGAGTCTGCTATTCTCATTTCGTGTAGATGATATCTTAAACCATGGTGACCAGTAAGGTAACCTACTAAGTTTTTGATATCATGCCTGCTTATTTTTAGACATTTGCTCTCATTTTGATTGAAGGGCCGAATGGCTCGTTTGGCTTGTCTTAGACCTGGGATGTTTTCCCAAAGATAGATACATTTTCTATGTTCCCAGCTTTTTATTGCTGCCGTTGCTGCTGATCTAGGAGTGCAGCAGAAAGGTTCGGGACCAATGAAAGGTGTTTCTGAACATTTTCTGGCCAGTTCGTCGGCCTTTTCGTTACCTTCTACCCCGACATGACCCGGAACCCACCATAATTTGGTCTTGTTTCTTGTTCCGAGTGTTTGTAGGGTATTGAAGCAGTACATGACTGATTTGGAGCCAATGGTGTACGAGCTAAGGGCGTTTATAGCTGCTTGACTATCTGTGAATATATGGATGGTTGCACCTTTTATCCCAGATAAATCAATGTAGCTGGCGCTGTAGCTGCTTGAAATACGCTGGGACTTTTTCCCATGGGTATCGTTAAGCGTTTCTGTGGTCCGTATATTCCCGCTCCTACCCCCGTTTCCATTTTAGAACCATCCGTATACCACTTTATGCATTTGTGGCTGTTAGGTGGATTATTACTAACCCATGCTTCTCTTTTGGGGATCTTCGTGGAGAACCGTTTGTTGAAGCATTGTGTTTTTTGAATGCGGTCTGTGGCCGCGCAGTTCATGTTAAGTTCTGGCAGTTCATCGAGAAGGTTCTTTAGTTGCGGATGATCATTAAAACTTATCTCGTTTAACTGTATTAGACTTATTGCACTGCGGATCGCCACTTTTTGAATGTATATGTGGAGAGCTGTAATTCCTGATATTGCCTCTATGGCAGCTGTTGGACAGGTTCGCATGGCTCCGGAAATATCAAGGCACGCAAGCCGTTGTACTTTTTTGAACTTCTCTATTGCGACCTTTTGTGTGGATTTTGTCCCATACTATGGAGGCGTATGTTATAATGGGTCTTATCATCACTGTGTAGATCCAGTGGACGATCTTTGGAGAGATTCCCCAGGTTTTGCCATATGTGCGACGACAGGCCCATAAAGCTCTATTAGGTTTAGTGATTTTGTTAGTTATGTGAGAGTTCCAGTTAAGTCTCTTGTCTAGGATTACTCCAAGATACTTGACTTCATCGGAATACTCTACGACCGTGTCGTTTATTGTGATTAGGCCTAGGTCTAATTTCCTCCTTTTAGTGAAAGGAACGATGACGGCTTTACTGGGATTTATGGAAAGATTTTCCTTGTCTATGGCTGTCTTTAGAGCATTTTTCATTTTTGATGTGACTCCAATTGAGTCTTTGCCCCTGACTATGATGACAATATCATCGGCGTACCCAATTGTAGTGTAGTCCAAGTTGCTCATCTTGTGTAGCAGGTCATCGATGACCAATGACCACAAAAGGGGTGAAAGTACTCCCCTTTGTGGGTAGACCCTTACGGCTGTTACTGAGGTCATTCCTGACGAATCAGTTATTTTGCGACTTTCCAGCATCGCTTTGATCCATTTAATAGTTGGTTTGTCTATGTTTCTATGGTACAAAGCATTTGATATGGATTCATATCCAGTGTTGTCAAAAGCACCCTCTATGTCCAGAAAGGCACAAAGTGCGGTCTCTTTGCAACGGTAGCGGTTAGTCGTAATCTATTTGCAGGTAGGAAAAAAATCTTTCTTTTTCTAATAAAAAAGATAGCTTGAATCTTACCCGCCATAATTTTGATCTTCCAGTGCTTGTAGTATTCAAAGATTTCATTGAGTGCGTTTTGAATGTTATCAACTATAAAAGAGGGGTTCGCATGAGATGTAAACAGAGCTATATCATCAGCATACATTGCTATATTACAGTTTGGAACATTTGGAAAATCCGCAATGTATATATTAAATAGAGTTGGGGCTAATACAGAACCTTGCGGAACGCCAGCTGGGATTGATTTCAATACAGACAGGCTATTTCTGATTGATACAGTAAACTTTCTGTCGGATAAAAAACTCTGTATGATTTTAGTTAAGTGGAGCGGACAATCACATTTAATAAGCTTATAAATTAAGCCGTTGTGCCAGACGGTGTCAAATGCTTTTTCAATATCTAGCAGTACTAGGCCTATGGACGATTTTGCAGCTAGATCTACAACTTCTGAGAACTTGACGAGACGTGCTGTGACCGTTGCGGAATCCAAATTCATGCTCGGGTAGTATGATTTTTTGTTTTTAATTTTCTTAGACATCGTACAATGTCTTCTATGTCCTCAGTTGAAACTATGTAGTTGGTTTGTGGGAAGTGTGATCTGCCTACAATTTAAAACAAGAATATCATTTTCGACTCCTTCTGTTGACAAAGTTGAGTTTGTATTCTTAAAAGTGTGGTTTGATATAAACGATTCGGCTAGTAGCTCAACTTTTTCATCATTAGTAGAAGCTATGTTGTTATAGAGTCTTTCTTTTTTTTAAATTTTTGATTGATTCCAAAAGGGCTTCAACTTCGATCTAGCGAGCTAAGCTTTCTGTTCCATTCTTGATTTCTGAAGTCTTTAATATTTATTGTTATAATCTTGTTTAATCGATTTATCAACTTTAAATCGCTTGGCAATCGATATCTCTGCCAGTTCCGTCTGATACTATTACGATACTTAATAAGGTTTAGTATGAATCGAGGGAGAATAATTGATCTACTACATGGCGTTTTTTCGGGGACCGATACAAGAAAGTATATGTTTCAAATTTCTTGGTCGAGTTTTAGGGCCTAATTTTTGCTGACGGACGGACGAACATGGCTAGATCGACAATACTTTCGATGCTGAACTGATCACGCATATAGTAACTGCAGGCAGACGGCAGTATTGCCATGTCCTTATTCTTAAGTATACCAATTTGTAAACTTTATGATGAAAAAATAAAGAATCTATCTATCTATCTATCTAGTAACTTTTAGGGGTATACAGGTAACTGTGAGTCAAAATCAATATACCCTTAGAATAGGGTATAAAAAAGATAGTATGACTTGCACATGATCAGGATATCGTCATCCGGAGAGTTCCTGATTGGGTAGCCCAGCTCTCCGTTGCAGTCTTCATAATCTTCGTTTGCTTTCCGACATGCCCGTTCAAATCTCCGTTATTAAACAAAAGCTTTGCTGTTGGGATGTCCTTGATGAGGTTTTAAAAATCCAGAAAATCGGTCTGCTCGCGTCTGACTTGGGGAGCATATGCACTGGCAATACTCCACACCTCACCTTGCACCACTAGTTTAACAGACATTAAATGGTCACTGGACTAAATAAAAAACAAAACGCTTTCCAATAGCTCGACCGCAAAAATTATACGGGTTCCGTTCCCACCCTCTTCCGTCCCATCTTATAGGCTTTGCTCGTTACGTCGAAGAAATGCGCCTGATATCCGGTGTTTCGCCATTTCGCTTTTTTAACACACAAGATGTCCAGTCGCCGTCTAACCATCATCTCATCAGTCTCGTAGCGACGACCACTCATACGTCCAACTCGCTGCCCTTGGGTTTTGCCTAAGCTTATGCATTATTTTGTTATCACCCAGAAACCGAATAGCTCTGACACAAGCATTTTTTCCGTCCCAGGATTAGTACCATGATTAATAGCACCTGGCAGGATAGTGCTTTTTCTATTTGCGTTCTTTTCCATAATGCTTGAGTTTAAAGGATTTCATACTGCTTCAATTGTTTGTTATTTGATCTACATTTTACGACACCGGTGATATCCCGTCTTGCCAACTCACATATTTGCATGCACACTGAGGGGACAGCTTTTTTTATGTAGTGTAGTGATATTCTTATTCCGTGCCACCAATTTCCCAATTGTTAAAGACAGCTTAACAAATTGTTATCTTGCGCGCTCTCTTTGTTTTGAGGAAATAATTCCTGGTTATCAGTAAGAAATTACTTCCTGTGCAATGTAGTTGTTTCGTTGTGCAGACCCCTTAATGCTCAAGACAATCAATTCCTTCCACCTAGCTCAGGAGAAAACCGTGTTTATTTTGCAAATTAATTTAAACTTTTAAAACAGTTTTTTCGAGCTTTAAATCAACTTCCAATCGCTTAAAGTTAACAGCTAAAATCCAAGTTTCAATTCCTATTTTCTTCTTTTGTCCGTTGACTGACAACGTCACCAACTTTATTTATACATACAATATTTTTACTCTCTCCGCCGCAAAGCAACTTTAACAATCTGATTGTTGCACAATTAATTGTCGACTGTCCATCAAAGAACTAAAAATTCTCATCAAGATTGAAAATGAAATAGCATACTGCAGGACAGTTGCGCTGCATCTACCTATTCACACAGTTACTTCGCAGTACTGCCGCAGCAGCTAGTTCCGCATTCTACTCTGCCACTCGAAGGTTTAATTACCTGCAGTGGTGCGGTGTAAACAATCACAAAAGAAACACATTCATTACAAACTGCATTAACAATGGAAAAGTGCAAAATTGTGCCCGATGATCCCTTGCAAAATTGTATAAGGACACATTCATTCATCCAGCTCACGGATGAAACATTTAATTACGCCAACCAACCATACCAGTGCATTACAGACAATGTAGAGCACAATAAATGGCTCATGAAATGCGAATTGTATATTTCATCGCCAAACAATATAATATTCTTAATTAAATCCATTGCAAGGTAGAACGATAGTCCTTATAGGATGAGGAGAGATATATAGGTATGCAAAGACGTACAATTGTATTATGATTGTAATAAAGAGTGGTACAATGCGAACTCAGGGCATGATCTTACTTTAAATGAATGAAATCCTGTTTTGGGCACGAAGGTGATTTCGGGGAGAATCTACTCAAAAATGGGAAATTAAATGATTTAGGATAAAATTATATTTTGAAAATGTTTTTCCTTTATTTTTGTCGGAAAGAAATCACGTGGTGAAAGGGATGAGGTACGTAATGAGTCCTTTTCCGGAGTTTTTATGTGTGCGTTCAAACTGGGATTCTAGAATTCTGGTGAAATGGCATTTATTCAGATTATGGGGATTACTTAAGGTATAAGCATGAAACGAATCCATATAAGGGATATCATATCCAAAATTAAGGGCTGAATAATAATGGTTGTGTCTTTGGAATCCCTTGGTAATCCTGCGGATGGCTAAAGTGCCTGTTAAGTTGTAGGTCGATGTGAAAAGAAGGTTAATTTTCTTACTTGAATGTTTATGTGACATGAGTTTAACGAAGCATTACAATTTGCACCTTTTGTTTGACAGAAAAGTGGCACGTCATCCCACCCACTTGCATATTGTAGATGTCGTATGTCTTTCAGTAATGATTGACAAATTGCAAAGCATCTTACTCAATCTCTCCCACCTTTTCCTCTTCTACTTTAATGGCAAGGCTATCATCTGGATAAGAGGAATCGTAACCCTGCCACCTAACAGCATACCTATACTGGTCCGCCTGTGGGATTCACCGGTTCGGCCACAAAAAGTCCCGTCATGGTTTTGGAACACTTTCACTAAGGCCAAACATATATGCTGACCTCACGAAAAATATTATGTACAGCATAATGTAAGCACAAACTTGAATGAAACTATCAACTTAATTGCCCAAACCAACACCCTCTTGTGGGCTTTCAAACGAATTTAAGCTTTTTACAGTCGCAGCCCATAACTAATTGCAAAAAAAAACAATTAATTTTCCACACAAAGCAGAGTTAATTATAATTTCTGTTGCTTTTATCGTCGCATACACACATACATACACTACCCACATAAATCCTTTCAAAAGGACTACGAACAAAACAATGATTACATTTAATAGTGTCCTTTGGCAATTGCAACATGATTAGGTACACAAAGGGACAATATTCATTTTTTTTGCCTCGCTCTCCGTATTCCAAGTAAAGTGAAACCAAAATAAAAAACATAGGGACGGGCTACAGTCCGCTTGGGCGAACTGTTGGATACCCTATTCTTATTCCTATCCCTCATAAGTGGGCGTGACAAAAGTCTAAGTATGGTTAAATTGTTAAGAACGCTCTACATATTTTGTTATATAACATTTAAAGGATTTTATCAAAAAAAACGCTCCCTAGCTCAAACTTGGGTGTTTCAATAAAATTGTTTTATTTAATTGTGGGCGTGTCAGTAGGCGGATTTAAAAAAAAATTAACACATGAGCATAAAGGGCCCCTAGAGAGTATATATTATAAATTTCAGCTCCCTAGCTCAAACTTTGGATTTTCAAAAAAATTGTTTTATTTATTTGTGGGCGTGTCAGTGGGCGGATTTTGAAAATATTTATACATGAGCTTAAAGGGCCCCTAGAGAGTATATATTAAAAATTTCAGCTCCCTAGCTTAAATTTTGGTTTTTCAATAAAATTGTTTTATTTTTTTGTGGGCGTGGCAGTGGGCGGATTTTGAAAATTTTACATCCCGAGCAGTTTTAGGAGTCATAGATCATATATAAAAAATTTCAGCTTCCTAGCTCAAAATTCGATTTTTTCCAAAATTTTGTTTTTTTGAGTTTGTGGGCGTGTCTGTGGGCGGATTTCAAAAATTCGTAAACTTGATTATTTCGGGACCCTAGAGAGTATATGGTTAAAATTTCAGCTCTCTAGGTCCAGTTTAAAGGCCTAATTTTTGCCGACGGACGGACGGACGGACATGGCTAGATCGACATTACTGTCGATGCTGATCATAAATATAGTAACTTTTAGGGGTCTACGGGCAATATTAAGGTATGTTACAAACTATGCGTCAAAATTAATATACCCCTAGAATAGGGTATAAACATAGGGACGGGCTACAGTCCGCTTGGGCGAACTGTTGGATACCCTATTCTAATTCCTATCCCTCATAAGTGGGCGTGACAAAAGTCGAAGTATGGTTGAATTGTTAAGAATGCTCTACATATTTTGTTATATAACATTTAAAGGATTTTATCGAAAAAAACGCTCCCTATCTCAAACTTGGGTGTTTCAATAAAATTGTTTTATTTTTTCGTGGGCGTGTCAGTAGGCGGATTTAAAAAAAATTAACACATGAGCATAAAGGGCCCATAGAAAGTATATATTATAAATTTCAGCTCCCTAGCTCAAACTTTGGATTTTCAAAAAAAATGTTTTATTTATTTGTGGGCGTGTCAGTGGGCGGATTTTGAGAAGTTTTTATCCCGAATAGTTTTAGGAATCATAGATCATATATAAAAAATTTCAGCATTCTAGCTCAAAATTCGATTTTTCCAAAATTTGGTTTTTTTGAGTTTGTGGGCGTGTGGGCGGATTTCAAAAATTCGTAAACTTGATTATTTCCGGACCCTAGAGAGTATATGGTTAAAATTTCAGCTCTCTAGGTCCAGTTTAAAGGCCTAATTTTGCCGACGGACGGACGGACGGACGGACATGGCTAGATCGACAGTACTATCGATGCTGATCATAAATATAGTAACTTTTAGGGGTCTACGGGCAATATTAAGGTATGTTACAAACTATGCGTCAAAATTAATATACCCTTAGAATAGAGTATACCAAATGGAAAGGTTACAGTCTGCTTTGGCGAATTATTGGATACCCTATCCAATTTAATATCTCTTAAAGTGGATGTGGTTTTGGGTTGAGCGACCTTGTCCATTTTGGAATATTTCTAGCAAAATTACCAATATTTGAAAATGTAGTCAAAACGCCCCCAAAAGTTGGCGTTGCAAAAAAAACGTTTAATTTTATTTTTACTAAAATGTTATTTGTGTTTTTTAAGATTAATTGCAACTGCAAATCCACTGTCAAAAACCGCCGAAAAATCACTTGGGTGGCTGGATTTACAATTTTGTGCTGGACGGACAGCAAAATATGGCTAGATTTGCCAGGCAAGAGTTATCATACAATATACCCTCTGTAATCGGGACACTGAAATTGGAACACCTTCAAATCCGGACACTCAATTTAACTTTCTTAAAATCTCCGTAATTCACCCAAACCTCAGAATCGGTTCTTCTTAATCGGGTCAATTCGAGTTGAACCTCTCAGTTCGGAAACCAGATTCGAAAAAAAAATTGCGACTTCTCTAATCGGGACAGTCAAATTCCATTAACCAAATTATCGCAGCAGCATTTCATTCGAGAAATTCTCAAGTCGTTATATATTTGCACCAGAGTTGGATTATATCGGAGACAAAAAAAAACAATAGAGCATCCTATTATTTTCATTCAACATTAAATATTGGCATCTTGTGGTTGCTAACCAACTTGGATCGCCTTGCCTTCGACTGTTACTCGTTACTTAACATACTTAACGGGCTCCCGACCCTTAAGGAGTCTCTACCTGAGACACTGCCTCTGCAATACCGGGCACGCAGCTTCCAGTTGTTCAGACCAAGCGCTCTGGCATACGCGATGGCTCGGTCTTTTAAGGGGAGGTTCGGTCTTCCTTGCCTTCTCGAATCTGGGGGCTGGGAGTCGAAAATCCTCTTGACTGGAGCAATAGTGTCCTTTACGAGTCAATGTAGTCGACGTGATTTAGCTTTATTGTCTACATCCACATCTTGGTACAGCTAATAGACTTCGACTTTGAACCTTCTCCTCCATTCGCGCTCCACTTACACCAAATATCCGACGGAGTATTTTTCTTTCAAAAGAACCCAATATTAGTTAGCTCCACTTTCCTACTTATCGTCCAGCTTTCTGCACCATTAAGCAGGACCGGCAGGATTAAGGCTCGATAGAGCATGCATTTCGTTCTTCGAGTGAGGAGTTTTGAACCCATTTGTTTGGCCAAATAGAAGTGGCAGCGATTTCCTAAAGTACCTAATTCTCCGTCAGATCTCCAACAAGGTGTCATTTGTCGAGTTGATGTTTACTAGCAGGTATGTGAAGTCCTTAACTACCTATAAGATATTTTCATTAACAATGACGTTTTGTCCTAGGCGGTGGACAGATGTTTGTTTGTTTGTTGATAACATGTATTTAGTCTTGTCCTCATTAACTTCAAGACCAATCATTTCGCCTCTTTTTCTATTGCCGTAAAAGCTCCTAACAAGGCACGCTGCGAATGACCGATGATGTCGATATCCTTCGCATACCTCAGTAATTGGGCGGATATATTTAAAATTGTGCCTTCTGCGTTGACACCTGCCCTGCACACTATTTTCACCACAACAAGGATATACCTCGATAGTTTTTGCAAGACATAGGATAGCGTTTCGTGTAGATGGGACATATGGAACTGATAGTTACATCCTTTCTTTCACACATATGTACTTGGTTGATGATTTGGTGCGTGTGCCCAACAAAAACATCACCTCCGTATTTGAAAAGCTCCGCTGGTAAGCCATCGTAGCCGGCGGCCTTATTGTTCTTAGGCTTTCTTATAGCTAAGCCAACCTCTCATTTACTTGGTGGTGAAATCTGTTCTTTATTGACAGGGCGTGGGTTCTTTTCTTGCCCTATCACTCTCTCTACATGATGCCTAGCCATTTACTATTCCCTGGGCTTCGTTAATTTGGTTTCCGTCACTGTTTCGAAGAGCCTGCGTCCCGGTCTTAAAGCCAGCAGCCAACTGCCTCACTTTCTTGTAAAATCTCCGGATGATGTTTCGATCGCGAGACTCTTCGATTTCCTTGAGCTGGGAGACTTCGTATACCTCTTCTTTCTACGAGGAATCTTTTTCTCCTCCCTTCTCTTGGCTCGCTGCACTTGTTTTGCGCTGCAGCGCTTTAAAATGCGCATCTTCTGTCACCTTGTTCCGCTAAACGCATACATCATTATACCACGGGCTTTTTCTCTGGGGTGGCTGGTAACCTACGGTTGTCTCGGCTACTTCCTTGATGATGTCGCGATATCGGTTCCACATATTGTTGGCGCTTTTGGGTGGTGGGTGCACAGAGGAGAGTCTCTCGCTCATCCGCTCTCATCAGGTACTTGTTAGCCCGCGTTTTAAATGCTCCCATAACAGGGCCTATTCTCCAAGAATAGTTTGTTATTTTGAGTGACCTTTGGTGTAGACGCAATAATGGTTCTTTTAAGCTTTAGCTCGCTTAACACAAAGCCTATTATACAAGGTTAGGCTTTACAAATTGCAAAAAAATTCAAACTGGATGAATTCGAAGCATCCATCCGAAGGCTATACCGCAGACACCCTACAACTAAATGAAACAGGTCTATTTTTCAGAGCAACGCCATCGACGTCAGTGGTACTAAGATATTAAATCGGTATCAGCGGAAAACAGTCCAATGAAAGAATTACTGTTGCTATTCTATGCAGCGCTTCTGGTAAAAAATTAATAGTTTTTGGTCATTGGGAAAGCAGCTAATTCACATGCTTTAAGAACATTTTTGTGCAGAAAATAAATGGGCGCAGTAACTCCAAGGCTAGGATGAATTCTACTTTATAAACTGAACGTCTCCAAGGATTTGATAAGACCTTAGAAAGATCAAAAAAATATTTATTTATTTTTGAACAATGTACCCTGTCTTCGGGTCTTAATAAATTAAAAAGTGAACTCATCTCCAAACATTGAAACAACAGATGGAATAAACAATTAAGTTCACTTGAAAAAACGCAATACCTATACTGCACTGATTTAGAAAAAGCAAACCCACTTGCGTGCATTTTAACCTACCTACAATCACACTGTTGCAATTGATGAGATACAAATACAAATATTTTTGTTAATAGCACCATTCAAATTTTGTTGGCAAGTAATACCAATCAACCATCTCAAAGTGACTATATCACGGTAGAAGGCATCGCATTATTAATCAGCGACTTATGTATACGTAAGACTGAAAGCTTTGACTTAACTAAAAATATACACATCAAACAAATACCCATATCTGGACAAACAATTAAAACTTTTATCACTGACTGCATAAAAATAGCACTGTTTCATAATAAATGGAAATTGCCCAAAGTAGTAGTAGTAGTAAATAAGCTGGTAAATCGGCCGGAAAATATTGAGAGTTACAGGCCAATTAGTTTGCTAAACAGCCTCAGCAAAATCTATGAACAAGTCTTAAAGGAAAAAATTACAAAGCACAATTTGTATCCACAGGAACAATTTGGCTTTGCACCTTTGCACAGCACGTCTCAACAAGTGATTAGGATTTGCAGCCATATCAAAAGCCATCAATCAGTAGGCAATC
The DNA here is from genome assembly GCA_949715645.1 of Portevinia maculata. NCBI lineage: Eukaryota > Metazoa > Arthropoda > Insecta > Diptera > Syrphidae > Portevinia > Portevinia maculata. The sequence continues at coordinate 77,055,476 of OX454526.1, read as the reverse complement.
CTACTGGAATGATACGAGTACTAATTGATATCGAAAAGCTATTAATACCATTGGGCATGACGGATTTATATCAAAAATGATAAATTTCAAAGTTCCCGATTATATCTATAAAATTGTCCACAGTTTCTTGTCAAATCGTTGTTTTAAAGTTCACGTTAATAGTGGTGTCTCCAACTTAGTGTACTTATACCCAGGCGTTCCCCAAGGCTGAGTTCTTGGGCCTATTCTATAAAAGCTTACCTTGTCATCAGACTTTCCGCATTTTCCACGTTGTGAAGCAGCTATTTTCGCTGATGATGCTGCGATATTCTCATCTCATGAATTCGCTCTTGACATTGAGAGGAATCTAAAGAATGCGATGGAGATACACTCCGTTTCAACTGAATAAGCACAAACATTTTCTAAGCTACGTTGTCCATTTTTTCAAAACATTGTGCCGTAATATACGAGTATCATTTGGTGATGCTAACTGTTTGCTTATGATGTTGACAAAATAAATCGGAAAGTATAATTCAAAAGGTACCGATATTTTTTTCCTGGTTCCCTTGCAAAGCATTCAATATGGAAAAATGCAGTTTTATTTTGCGTCAACTGAATATACACAAGGTCATTATTTTCACTGCTTATGAGTATTCTGTTGAGATTGACACATTAGATCAACAGTTGAAGTGCTTTAAGTGAATTTTATTAAATTAATTGTATTTCAAAGAAAAATGGGTAGCTAGTTACTGCAAGCATTTTAATAGTGCGAAGGATTATCAATAATGCCAAACATCTAAAACGGTTGAAAATTCAAAAGAAACCACCACTTAACGAGAAACGGAAGCGTATGCGCTTAGAATTCTCTTGACTCCATATGAGTTTTAGAAATGAATGGCATCACGTTGTTTTTTCGGATGAGAAGAAGTTTAATTTTATGGCCCTGATGGCTTTAATTATTACTTCCACGATGTGAGGAAAGAAGAACAATTTTTACTGCGGCATCATAGTCGAGAAGGCGGTTTTATGGTATGTGAAGCAGTTAGCTACTATGGCACTGTTGAACTTGTGTTCCAAACCTCAAAAATGACTGCATTAAGTTATAAAGGAATTTTGAAAAGAAATTTCCCTAAATTTGCAGGCATTTTTGGACCCATAAACTGAACTTTTCAGCAGGACAACGCCCCCATCCACACGGCGCGCATAGTATAAAATTAGATAGAGGAGCGGAATGTGGAATTGATTCAATGGCCGCCGTACTCACCGAACCTGAACCTTATAGAAAATGTTTGGGGATGGTTAGTAGGTACGAAAAGTTAATGAGTCTGGCCGTCAGTTTTAGGACAGAGAATCCCTTATTGCTGCCATTAAATTGGCCTGGAGGGAAATTTCGCTGGACTACATAAAGAGGCTGTACGATTCCGTGCCGGATCGAATTTACGAAACTATTATGAATAAAGGCGGCAGTACCCACTACTAAAATTAACCAATAAAAGACTATTAAAAAAAAAACTTGTTTCATTTAATCCCAATAACTTTTATTTCCAATTTCAATATTTGTGTCTATTCAGTTGACGCAAAATAAAACTGCATTTTTCCATATTGAATGCTTTGCAAGGGAACCAGGGAAAAAATAGCGGTACTTTTTGAATTATTCTTTCCGATTTATTTTGTCAACATCATAAGCAAATAGTTAACATCACCAAATGATATATTACGGCACAAGGTTTTGAAAAAATGGACAACGTAGCTTAGAAAATGTTTGTGCTTATTCAGTTGAAGCAGAGTGTATTACAATAAATGGAAAATTTCCCTAGAAAGAGAAAACCTTGGTTTCTTTCCAGAGGCTGTTTATAGATAAATGGGAGACATTAGCTGAGATCCTTGTGTAAGATATTTTTGAGTATATTTAGATATTTAGTTATCAATTCAATTCAAAGAGCTTTTTATTTTTCATAAGCGATTTAACAATATTTAAATATTTCTGCGAAGCCGTAGCTTGTCTGCAGAAGATTGTATTTTATATTACAAAAGTCTAGGTAAGCTGCTCTAGCTACACAAAGAAAATTAATTAAGTTAATTTTAAATTTAATTTTGGTTTAAGTATTAAATTTGACATAAATTTACTTCTTAAGAATTTTTTAATTTTTGTAACTAAGTGTTATTAGAGTTTAAGAAAAAGTTTTTAATGCTTTTTGTTCTCATTGTGACGTTTTGAATGCTGACGAGTTCTCGAGGTAGTTCGTTTAAAGTTGCTGGAACGCTGTTCAACAGTTGTCGTCTACCATAGTTGTTGTAGGATCTGGGTACTTGCAGCATACCCTGGGCACGTCTTCGTGTATTTACCGCATGATCGAGTGAGCGAATGAAACGCCTATCATCGAAGTACTCCAAAACCAGTGTCTTCTTGAAAATTTGATCGACTTTAAGGACATCGAAACTCCTTTCATGACCCCGTTGAGTGTGGACGTTAATTTGCTTCAGCACAGAGTTTTGCAGCCTCTGTAATTTTTGAATGTGTGTTTTCGCAGCGTTTCCCCACGCAAGTATACCATACCGCAGCTTTGACTCCACTAGGGCGTAGTAGATTTGTTTCAGAACAGGCACTATGGCATGGTATCGAAGATGAGCTACCGCAAACAAGGCTTTCTTCAGGTCCATACGCAGCTTTTCAACATGCTTGTCCCAGAGAAAGCGACAATCGATGATGACTCCAAGATACTTGTAGCTATCTACTACGTCTATAGTTTTCCTGGGCGTACTAAGACATGCATTGTTTTCGTAGTAGATTCTGTTTGGTGTAGTTTTAAAACTGGGTCCTTGAATATGCATCATCTTTGTTTTTTCAGCGTTGATCACCAAACCGTTGTCGTGGCACCATCTCACAGCAGCATTAAACTCTTCCTGCATCATATTCAAGGCAGATTCTAGGCATCTGTGCCGAACAACAATTGCCGTATCGTCCGCAAAAGCAAAAGCAACGCTCTATTTAAAAACCCGTAGTAGTTCGTTTGCATAAAGTATAAAGAGGATTGGACCCAGCTTTGAACCTTGAGGGACACCGTATTGCACATTCTTTTTCTCGCTGAATACGTTTTTGATCATAACGCCTTGCAATCTGTGGCGCAGGTACTCTGAAAACCAGTCCGCCATGACCCCTCTTATGCCGAGCCTTCCAAGCGCTTTAATCAGTTTTGCATGGTCTAACGTGTCGAATGCCTTGCTAAAATCCATGAATAAAACTAAGACATGGTAGCCCTTGTTGAGACTTTCATTGACACAGTTAACGAATTCGCCTAACAGTTTGCCCGTACTTTTGTTTTTTTGAAAACCGTACTGACTTGGGTGAATGATAGAATGCTTATTTATGAAGCTCTGTAGTCTTCTAACAATTACTCCTTCCAGACATTTTTCAATAACTGGCAGTATGGATATCGGTCGATAGTTGGTTAGTTGATTTTTAGCTCCACCCTTGTAAATTCGTCTAACTACAGCGGTTTTAAGCATTGCCGGAATTTTCGATTGCGCGAGACTCAGATTTATCAGCCTGCAAAGGATGGGAGCAAAAATGTTGGCATGGGGTTTTATGTCGACAGCTCGAATTCCATCTATTCCTGGCGATTTGTCTCCTCCCAGTGATCTGATGATGGCGTTTATTTCACAAATATTTGTGTCATTCGCAAACATTGTTTCCGTTAAGACGATGTTATTGTGATTTGACGTGATCGCGTCAGAGTTGTGTAAAATGTTCGACGTCTGCACGGAGAAATGATGCGCAAATTCGTTGGCCAGTGTCTTCGTTTCAAATACAAATAGCCTAAACAAAATTCCGATTGGGATTACAATTTTGTACCCTCTTATCAAAAAAAAGTCACTGCTCTCAAATGGAAATAAAATAATAATTACCCATAAAGTTATTTTGCAGGCAATTCTATTATACGAATACCAAGCATGGGGAAATTACGATACAGCTACACAACAACAGACATTTCAAAATATCACTCGATGTTGGCAGTTCACGATAAAGCAAATGTTCAAGTGATAGATAGAATTCAAAGACTTAACTCACGTCTCTTAGACCGCTGTGAACTTGCTGACAATCGTTTTGTAAATAATTTAAACGCCAAACTGTGGGCATGCACGCTACTATTTCTTTCTTTTTTCTTTTTATTCGTTGCGTGTAAAACTGTATTTACTTATTTGTGTATTTATTCTTTATTTATTTGTTTAACTATTAATTATTTATTTACATAATTATTTGTTTATTTAATTTCTTAATTATTTATTTAGGTATTTACTAACCTAGTTAATATTTTTGTATTTATTTATTTATTTACATATTTACATATTTTAATTTATTTATATCTATGATAATCTAAAACTCTGGCTCTCTGATCTAAATTATAAGGATATCCATGATTTGCTATGTTTAATTACTTAAGTGTTCTTTTTGTGAGTTTTTCGCTTGTGATCCATGTAATCACTTTACTTTGGCACTTTCACTATTTGTTACTTATGTATTATTAACAAAACTAAATATAATTTATAAAGAATAATATTGTTATTATTAATTTCAATGTCTTGTCGTAGCCCCACTTCATGTTATTATAATACTGTTAAGTTATAACTCCTGCTTTCGCCTCTAGTTCCGTATGAACTATAGATTGCAGATTCTTTATTAATTTAATTATTAATCATTGTATTTATACCAAGTCTTATCTGTTTTATGTTAGATATTGATAAAGAAAGTAAATAAAATTCAAATTCAAATTCTATATTGATATTATAAATGCGAAAGTAACTCTGTCTGTCTGTCTGTCTCTCTCGATTTAACGCCAAAACTACTGAACCGATTTAAATGAAATTTGGTACACAGATAGTCTAGAGCCTGAGAATGGGGAAAATGCTTCTTCCGCTGTCCAGAAGCGGAGATCTAAGCTGATATCTAAGAAAAGTTGTAACTCTCGAATGCTTTCTAGCGGGTTGGGATCGAAATTCTGGCGAGGTCAAAATTCTTTTTTTAAAAATCTGCTTTCAAAATTCAGTTTAACAAAATTCTGCTTTCAAAATACTTCTTTTCAGAATTCTTTTTTTTCAAAATTCTGCTTTTCAAAATTCTGCTTTACAAAATTCTGCAAATAATAAAAAAAGGTTTGGAAAATGTTAAAAAGCGCGCGCTTTCCAAACCTTTTTTTATTATTTGCAGAATTTTGTAAAACATTCCACCACTCTCTTGTTATAGAAGAAGAGGAAAAGTAATTTTTTTATTGGTTTTAAGATTGCTCTCTTGGTTTACACAAATATTCTGTTAGTATACCTTTGTGAGCGAACGTGTGATTTGTTTAGTTTCTTAATGCTGTTGTTTATTTTTTTTTTTTTTTTGATAATTTCAATTATGAAATAATTTGTTATTTTTGGCTGTTTTTTTTTTTTTGTGTGTTCCTGGTACCCACCTGTGTACTATCTTTATAAGAAATATATTGTAGCTTGTTGACAAAGTTGAAAAATATTTGTTTTCTTTAAATTCGTAACAGAATTTTGAAAAGCAGAATTATGTAAGACATAACAGAAAAAAAGCAGAATTCTAAAAAGCAGAATTTTTGTGTTAAAAGTCAGAATTTTGCAAAGCAGAATTTTGAAAGCAGAATTTCGACCCGCTCCCCTTTCTAGCTCCTAGCTTTGGAATGACTCATGACATCATCACCAAATGAAATAGGATTTTAATATAAAGTTCAATTATGTACAAAGATTTTAAGATATAAATCATCTCTGTAGGTTATCCTGAAGTCGAACAATAAGCATTAAACTATACATTTTATACAATTCAAAAAAGTAAAATGCTCGATTGAAGCTAGATCGTTGGATTTTCCAAGCGTTCAGTGGAGGAAAATTTGTGTGTGTGTGCGTCACAAATCTGTTTCTCTCTCTGTACCTTTTGTGCTGTTTGCTTTTTCTTTCTTTTTCTTATGCATCTTTTGCAGTTTGTGTTGTTTTTTTGTGGCGCATGAGATTGAGAAAGATAGGGTATGAAATGTAAATGAGATTAAGAGGGAGTCACAATCAGAGTATATCCATATAATGAGTAGGGACACTCTCGACGTTTCCTTTATCAGTTCTTATCAGCAAGTATTTTGTTTTAAATTTGAGAAGTGGCAGACTGGCGAAGCAAGGCGAGCACGGGACAGCTAGTTTTCTTATAAATATAGGGTCTTTCATTAAGGACTTGACAACTTCTTTTTTAAATAAAATGCAAACTACTTGATATATCATAAAAAAAAAATTGTATTGGCTCGAATAACTTTCAAAACATTTATGAATGGAGTTCGACTTCGTTCATATGTCCACGTTAAACCCAATTTCCGACGTCTCGGCAGCACATTTCGACGATACGGCCGCTATTTCTCGTTCAATATTGGCTCTGAGCTCCTCTAACGTCGCCAGCTTGTTGGCATAGACCAAGGATTTAATGTAGCCAGATAAAAAAAGTCTACAGGCGTTAAATCACACGATCTCGGTGGCCAATAGACTGGTCCGTTTCTCAAGATAACACGTTCACCGAACTGAGACTTAATAACTCCATTGTTGCACCCGCTGTGTGGCTTGTGGTATCGTCTTGTTGGAACCACATATCACTGATCTCCGATTCATGCAATTGCTCAAAGAAATAACGTTCCAACATATCTCTTTAGCGAATACCATTTACCGTAACGTGACGGTAATTTTCATCGACGAAAAAAAACGGACCAATGGCGCCACTGGCGCCACTGGCATGAAAACCGCACCAATCAGTGACTTTTTGCGGATGAAGTGCTGTTTCATGAAGCACATGTGGATTCTCACCTGTCCAGTAACACATATTTTGCTTATTTACGAAACAGTTTGACCAAAAATGCGCTTCATCGCTGAAGTTGATTTTGCGATGAAATTCTTCATTTTCTTCCATCATGTCCAGAGCGCAATTCGAGAACGTCAAGTGGTTTGATTCTTACGCAAAATTCGGGAGGCCCAATTCTTGCGAACGTCATGAAATTTACTGATTTGGCTGGTTTGCGAGGGACGCCTCTACGGCAGGCAATATTCTCCACACTTTAGGCAAAACTTAGTCTCACTTTCACGGCAACATCAAGCAGCAAATATTTTGCCTCAAATTTTTTCACTAGATTATGAATTACTTGTCTACTGGGACGAAATTTACGGCCATAAATTGGCGTTCGCTCTTAAAGTTGCGACCAACGACTCGGAATTTCGGTAGTAAATTTAAATTATTTGTAAACGTTGTTCCTTTGTGTACTTCACCATGAAGAAAATGTTGATTTTACTGAATATTTTGACATTGACAGTTTGGTTATCGGTTTAAGGGTACGTTCACACTGAAAGTTTGAAGTTGTCAAGTCGCTTTTGAAAGACTCTTTACTTGCATTTTTTTTATGTTAAAACAATTTTTTATCTATTATTATAATTGTTTTCTTTTTATTTTTTAACTGCAAGTCTTTTCGTATTATCCTTCAGTATTTTATGCTTTTCCCTTTTTCCCCCTTTAAATCCGTTATGTTTTGAAGATCAATATTTCAGAAGAAAGATAGAAATTATCATATCTCTGTACAGTAAAATGTGTGGTAAAAATACTTTTGTAAATTTATATGCGAAATAAATCTATGTGTCTAATGCACCCTGCCATGTTCTACAATCTCACTGTAATTTACGGAATATAGAACTGCACATTTGAGATCCAACCTTTAGATATGGGCTTTATTTAAAACTTGATGGTCTACCACCTGAAGTTTTAAATGGAACAGCTTCTTCGTTTAATTGGCAAAGCCCAAAACTTGCGGATAGTTCTGGCAAAATAACAAAAGTTGATGCTTGTACTCGTAGGTAGTTGTAGATAAAGAAAAGCTTGGAATGCTGTTCATGTAAGCACAATAATAGTCAACTGTTAAAAAAAAGGTGGATTTTTGGAAGAAGCTTTGTCTCAAAGGCACCATGATACTTATGCCATAACAGAAGGAGCTGTGGTAATTGCAGACATCGACAAGAACGTTGCCTGAAAACTTGCCCTATTTTTAAATTCGTTCACAATCCAGAAAGTGGTGTCATTGAAGACGTGGGGATGATTTCTCTATATACCTGACCCAGAACCGGCATCGGGTCATCAAAGTATTGACCTAAGTGATGCATCAGAAAAGTATTGACCTAAGTGATGCATCAGAAAAGTTAAGCAGTTGTGAAGCGTCTTTAGACAACCAAAACCAAACCAGATTAACTTATCTAAAAACGAAAAAATCTTTTACATTTACGTTTGCATAGGTGTGTAAGAGACTACAAGTTTAAGCTTCACACTAAACTTGTTGTTCGTAGGGGCTGTTGAAAATATCAGTTTTTTCTTACATAGTTGGCATTTTCTACATTTGTTATACAAACTTCTATAATTGGGACACCTCCTTATCTGGAAAGCGCCGGTCCCTCCACTATCCCAATTAGAGAGGTTTTACTGTGCATATGTATTAATGTTGTATGTATATACCTTGTGTAAGTTTCCATTGAACCACATTTGTCACTTTTTTGGTTATGTCCAGTCCAACACTTCTATTCGTATTTAATTTTAATTTCCTCTTTGAGATTTTAGCTTTCCATTAAATTCATCTTCTTACGACATCAAGGACATTATTCTAACTTTTCAACAAAGCTCTCGTGGGTAGAGTGGTGGTGGTGTAGGACTTTGTCTACACGAAGGAGCATTTTTATTTATTTGGTGACACAATTATCGTTATTGTCAGTGAACTTGTAGTCTTCATTATTATTTTATACAATTGCAGCTGCTAGTTTCTTCGTCCCTTGACTTAGTTTGCAAGGACACTTTTCAATAGTTCTTTGGGTGAAAGTTTAAATGGCTTATGGCATTTAGTTCAACATAAAAACAATAACTTGTGAAATGGACTTTGTTATTACTTTGAAAAGGATTCCATGGGCTACTCCATAAAAACAAATGGGTTGTGATTGTGGCTAGCGACGTGGGAACACTGCAATCGTAACCTTTTGAGAGTTTTCAGATTTGCACTTCATTTTCATCCACAACCGCGGGCTTACAGAAGTTTTTGTTCCTTAACTCAAGTTATCATTACCCTCCCACTTCACTGCATCCCTGCTGGTCCGCCTGTGTGGTTCACCGGTTCGACTTCAAAAAGTATCGGCAGTCCTCCCGATTTCGAATTACTTCTTCACTGAGGCCAATCAAATGCTAGAGTTGTTGCATTTGTGTGATCCAGGAGTTTTAGGCGTGCCTCTCTTTCGCGATTGTATAGAACAATTGATTGATATTGCCTTTTTTGGTAGGAACGGAATCGGTATCATCCTTGCGGAAGAGCTTCTTGGCAGCGTCTTGACCATTTCAAATTCCAATGATCGTTTGATGTCTCTTAAACTGGTGATGCAAGGTGAGGTGTCGAATATTGTTAGTGCACATGCTCCTCAAGTTGAATGCGAGCAGGGAGAAAAGTTGCATTCTGGCTAGATTTTCACAACATCAGCAAGAACATCCCAACAGATTTTTTTTTTTAAAGGAGATTTGAACGGACATGTCGCGAAGTCAAACGATGACTATGAAGATCCGCAAAGCAGCATGCAGACTCTCCATAAACCCGATAGACGCCAGAACTACCGTGGTCTACATGTACAGTCAGGTAGCAATAAAAGCCCTAGAAACAGTCACAACAAGATCTAAGCTAGAAAAACAATGTCGCGAATCTCTAAATTAGATCGCTGCCAGATGCAACATTTCACCGTGCTGCGTACCCGGACTTCCAGACTGCAAGGCAGACGATTTAGCCAGAAAAGGAACCGGACAAGACCTCTCTGACAACAGAGATGCACCGGCCGTACCCATTCAATCGTTAATTTTCACTATCAGAACTATCAGAAAATGATAGAAGCGAACAATAGATGGATAAGCATCAGCACATGTTCGGCCTCCAAACAGATATGGATAAAATACGATGCAAGAAGAACATCCGATTTCCTCTCCAGAAGCAGAAAAAATATTAGCTCGTTAGTTGGAGCTATCACTGGCCACTTGGCAAAGACGTTGAGGAAAAAGAAACCGTCACTCACCTTCTGTTTTACGGCCCCGCACTAGCCATTATAAGAAAATAAATTCTTGGCGACTATATCTTTGAAGATCTAAGCGATCTCAGTGAGACTAATGTTTGCTACATAAGCAAATTCGTCACAAAATCCAAATGGTTGAACCCCTTTTCGACTGTGGCAGCCACCCCACCATGAACCTCGGAAGGAATGGCCCAGTGTGGCTTGAGGTTCGTACTGCACAAGTCACCCGAAGCCACACTCCCTCTACGATGCGCGTGGCATTCAGAGGTTCGTATGCTTCAGCCATTAGGATTCACTATTGATTCAAATAATGTTTTTCATTGTTCGACTGAATCAATCACCCGACTAGGAATAACCTGCAAGGGCATAGAGAGTAGTTTTGGGGTTCGACTGAAACAGTTACCTCAAAACACTCTTCATTACGCGGATTATTAAACAGAAGGGGTTCGTACTGATACAGTCACCTCAATAAGATCAGTCACTTCATGGTACAACACACCTTTCGCTCGCCAGGGACTTGAGCGCCGGTCTGGGATTCGACTGAGTTCAGTCATCCCAGCCTGTACTCCCTGCCAAAGAAAGAGGACTACATGAGAGTAGACTGCCACAATTATTTCAATCAGCACTCCACTCTGAGGGTTAGATATAATACATGGTGTTGGACTGAGGTAGTCATCCTCGGTATGTTATCTTTCCGCCGAGCAGAAAAATGGGACCAGAACTGAGGTTCGACTGTAAGTCACTTCACTCTGCTCCTCTCTAGGGGTATTGGGATTGTGTTTGCACTACTTCTACTCTGCATTCTTCAACTTCTCTTTTTTGAGTTATATCTACAAAACCATCACCTCATAGAAGGCAAACAGGGTGTCCGAGCAAGCTGAGATAACACCGGCTCGTGGAATCACAATGGTCCGAATAACGGTGCAGCTTTGCAGTAAGCTCAGCTGTTAGTCCAGTCCAGTGGCCCGTGCGGAAGCTTCACTTTACCAAAATGGTAATTCATTCTAGGCAAACCATATTTGTTTATGAATCGAGCTAAGGGCAGTTCTTTTATTTGTGGATTGGTCAATCCGTCTGACATTTTTGTACCTCTTTAACATCTGGGGCTAGGAGGCAGCAGAATTTGGCCACCATTCATTCCATTCCAATTTTGTATTTTCTAGGGCGAATAATTTTGTCTACGTAGGTTACCCTTCGAAATGCAACAGAAGTGTCTGCAATTGTAATCCCTGTCGGATTACCTTTATGTAGTTCCTTAAGGATTCGTTTTACATGCTGATCGTCTCTCGTCGCGAACGCACGCGCTTATTTTTTGCCCGTTGCCGTCAGCAGTCGTCGCGACCATACGGTTTGTAAAAAAATAGAAAAAAAAACAAAATCGCGCAGTGTCGGTGTCAGTGCAAACCAAAAAAAGCCACAGCTTCGGGTATTCCATCGTGCCACATCCCACTCCATCGCTGTTGCTTTTGCTTGGCTTTTGCAAGTGCCGTACGATTTTCGTCTGTGTACTAGTAATGGTTGGGTAGAGGCAGCATCAGGCGGATAGCGAGTCGTGTGGTGTTGATTTTGCTGGTAGACCAAGGCAAATTGCCGTATGGGCATAACACCTGCAGTAAATTGTTTTGGAAATCCAACGCGCGTCTTTACTTCACGGCCCTGCTTAGGTAGTTCGCGTCAGAGTTTGTGTTTTATTTATATTTGTAATTTATGATTGGCAGAAATCTTTTAGTGAATGTGGGGGAACATCCATGGGTTAAGGAAACTTTTTTTTCATTATACGCCCATGTCTCCTGCTGTTTTGGCACTACTTGTTACAACTTAGGGTCATTATTCTTTCCCCATCGCGGCCTCTCCGTTTATATACGCAGTGAGTAACATATACCAACTTCAGCCTTAATATGGTAAATGTTCCAATCCAGAATTCAATTTCATTTGGCTAAAGTTCCATGTCCGTATGCAATTAATCCACTACTGTTTTATGTACAGAAGCCCAAATTTGGACAGACATTAAACTTATAATGAGTTTGATGCGCTGTCTGATTCCATCACAAGGATTGTGACCTTTCATCCTCGTACTGAAATCGTAATTGCGGGCGATTTCAATATACACAATTCAAGTTGGCTTCGATACTCTGGCCAGACAACACCCGAAGGAACGTACGTCGAGATCTTTACTGAACACTTATCTGCTGGTCCAGATGGTATTTCCATTATCGTTCTGAATAGGTGTTCTTCCTCGCTGGCAAAACCATTGCGCAAGCTTTTCTCTCTGTTCTTTTCTTCAGGGCTCTTCCCGAGAAGATGGAAAACATCATTTGTACAGCCTGTCCCCAAAAACGGCGAATCTTCATCTCCCTCCTCCTACCGACCGATTGAAATAACTTCCCTTCTTTCCAAGGTAATGGAAACGCTGATAAACTGTCAGCTCATGAAATATCTTGAGTCCCGAAAACTTCTTAATGACCGGCAGTACTGTTTTCGCAGCAACAGGTCCACTGGTGATTTGATGACTTATCTACAGGAAAAGTGGAACCATTTTCTTCGGCTTTCCATTCTCAGTATGTGTGTTAAAGACAACTTTCGTTATGACATATTCGATGTCGCCAAGAAAGCTGCGAAATGTCTAGCTCTGATCTGCATCTGGCTACTATTTATAAGGCGTTTATCCGCCCGAAACTTGAGTACAATGTTCATATCTGGTCTGGTGCACCAATTACTTATTTGGAGCTACTGGACACGATCCAAAAACGCGCGATAAAACTCATTGGTGACTGTAGCATCGCAAGATCGCTTGACTCTCTAAGTTATCGTCGCAATTTCTCTTGTCTCTCATTAGTTTATCGTTATTTCCACCATAAGTGCTTAAACGAAATAGTCAGTTACATTCCACCCCTAGAACATTCCAACCGCAATACCCGCCTTGCAATGAATGTATATCAGTTTACCCTTAAGCCTGTTTTCGGACGTACAGTGAAATACAAGGAATCTTTCCATAGCCGTACAACATTTTCCCTACACATTATAATCTACAAACATTCAAAACCAATGTGCATCGGCATCTCTCCCTATATTCTTACCCTAACTTCCTTAACGCCCGCGCTGTGTAGCTATTATATTATAAGGGTATTCAAAGGATCCCTTTAGTGCGAGTACATTATAAAACAACAAAAAAACATTATGTTTCTGCGCTGCTATAGAAATATCCCCTACATATTGACCTCGTCTCTCTGCATTTATTTATTTCAAAATCATCTTGACATTTACTGCAAACAATTAATGCCCAAAAGATAGATTGATTGAGAATTTATGAATACGCAATCAGATTTTGTGTTTTTTTTCTTATACAACCAGCAATAAATCGTTTTGAACGAAACGCCCATTACCAATGAAGGGGATAGCAATTCAAAATTTTAACAAGTCCCCAAGGATACCACTCCTCTGAAATAAACCATCATATCTGTGCATTTGTACGCTTATGGATGGATACTTGTGAATTGTCGTGTTTACTCTTCGCATAATTTAAAACCAATTCGAAGCAAAAATAAAATAAAACATATTTATATTCCGTTGACTGATTCAGGAGAGCGGAAAGCATCCTTAACGCAGGCAAACAATATATTTTATTAGCTTCATTTATGGGTTCATTGCTTCAATGAATGTATTGTAGTCCATTATCCTCTTCGAATGTACGAGTATGTATGCAAACAAGGTTTTATATTTTACATCTTAAGGATGCCATGCACGTTTTCAGCTACATAACTCCATCCCCAATGTGTTTTGTATCTCTGTTCCGCTTGTGCTTGCGATCTTGTTCGTGCTTTTGTTTTGTTTCTTAAGCCAAAGTCGACAACTTTAATGTAACTGACGTCTAATCCTGAACGTGACACCACTACAAAATGCGTTTTTTTTTCGTATTATTTCAAAACAAATGGATATACATATAAGCACAACAGCAAGGATGTGTACGAGGGAGGGGGAGTGCTCGCGAATACTAAATATATCTTCACCAAGCTGATGGTTCTAACGCTTCCCGATTAAAATCGAAACAAAAAAACTGATAGAGGACTCTGTGATATGAACTGACATACCCGCCATTACGCGCAAATATTCCACTCTATACCGCAATTGGAAGGTTTGTTTCGCAGGTGACAGACTCATGAAACATTAGAAACGGACTGTTGGCGTTGACATCGGAGTTTGGGTTTGGGACATGCATACAATTGTCTGATCCATTATTTTTTTTTCCACCAATTTTGGTGCAATGAATGCATCACATCGCCCCATTGGAAAACATCACTTGAATAGCTAATGGGAATGTTTTGTATGCGGCTGCTGGTGGTGGTGCTCCTGTCGACACACTAATGCAGTTGTTGCAGCAGGAGTTGATTTTTGAGTGCATAGGTAATATTTTAATGATGGGTGCAACCATCAACAAGCAGACATTTGAGTGGATACGTGTTTGTCCGCTCGTGCCTATGGTTGGGGATTTATCATGTTTTCTTTTGGGTTTAATGATTATAATGTTGGGGGTGGCAGATTTATTTTTCGGGTTGAGTGTTAAACTGAGCGGCAGGCAGTATGAGAAGGAAGTTTTGATTGGAATTTAATATCGGTCGGCTATAAAATTTAATTGGTGCTTAGGGTGTTAAACTTGTGGTTTTGTGCTAATAAAAAAGGTATTTGATGCCCCCAAGGTGGGTATTAATATTAATGTCACTTTCTTTTTGTTTGGAGAGGGGATTGGGGTGGCTTCAGTTTGCTAATGATTTTATTTTGTGAAAGCTTTTTGCAATGGATACGAGTAGGTGCGGTGCCTCAGGCTAGTTGTCGCCAATCTGAAATTATATCAAACTCATATCTTTGGCAGGATGAGCAATGGTCCACTCATGTTTAGAACATGAAATACAGGACTTGTCTAGCTTAAAAGTCATGTTTAGACTTTCTACTACTACTACTAAAGTCATTAAACTTGAACTTGTTTCTTTTAACTTTTATCTTTCGGTTAATGACAATTAGCCTTATACTGCAAACTCCAAATATTCTCGTTATTTTTTTTTTCTTTACCTTGAAATCCACAACAAAACATTCCATATTCCACCGCAATCTGCACAAACTCCTCCGGGACTGTAGATTTTTTTTTATAATTACTATTGCCACCGTTTTCTTTTCACTCGTTCGTGATTTTCATTTCACCCATTAAACTGTCTGACAGCTTGAGAGAGAAGACCTCGTTTAGGGTCGTTTTACAGCCCTTTTTTGGACTAACAAATAAAAAAAAAATAGAATTGCATTAAAACTGACAGGACCCAAAACACAATTACTGCGGCATTTTTTGTATACACAAAGCAACTGACTGGATGGCGGCTGCTGGCCCAATGGAACACTCTGTGCGCTCCTGCAGGGAAATTAATTACTACGAATACGATGTTTGTTATGCATTTAATATTTCAGTGGAAAATGTAGATTGTTGTGCTAGAATAGAGCGCAAAGTGTTGAGCAACAAATTGCGAATAAACTAGCAAATGCTTTTTGCCTGACAATTAGGAAAACAAAAAATTAGAAACAAAGGATTTTGGGTCAAGCAATGAATTGACGGCTCGATTTTTTATTGAAAAGTTGCTGGGTGGTCGTTGATGGATTTTGGTTGGTCTTGCACTTGCACTTCAGACCAGGTACCTGCTGTCAATAAATAAACAGGCATCTGTCGACCAATTGGGGCAAAACGCCAGAAAGTTTACCTACCCTAGACAACTGCCGCTACTTCAGTTTGAGAAAACAAAAGTGTTCAAAACAAGCAGTGCCAGTTCTGCTTTATGGCTGCGACTGCTCATATGTAAGCAGAAAGGGAGAGCTCCTTCGAAAGAAATATTCTTCGTCTGATGATTGGTCTTGGGTGTTTGGAGGGCGAGTGGAGGAAAAGACACAACCGCGAACTCTTTTAGCTGTACAAATATGTGGATGTAGTCTAGGCAGTGGTTCTGCCACATCAAAAGAACGGACAATAATGCTCCAGTCAAAAGGTTTATCGTTCCCTGGAGCCCCCCTTAAAGACACGGTCTCAACACCTGGAAGTAGCGAACCCTGTATTGCAGAGGATAATCTAAAATTAGTCAATATAATTGCAATTGCAAGTAAAAATAATAATATGAGCTAACAATTTAATTACCTTCTTCTTTAATGAAATATTTGGCAACAGTACGATAGCTCAGGCGACAAGAAAATATAACAGTTTTTTGTAGAACAGTTATTTATAAGCATTTTTAACTATGGAAGGGAGGGGGGTCATTTATTAAATTGCCATTTAAAAGGCAAAAGAGGACATGTTGTAATGAAAATCAAGGCTGCCAAGAAAAAACAACTTGTTACCAGATGAGCGAAAAACAAATCAATGAAAAAGTGAACCAAATGAACTCTAAAATTAAAAGCCCTCCCAAGAAATGTTCATCAATCATCATTTAATAAATCGAAACATTCAAAAGCCAAATCACTGCTAGGGTCCTTAAAATGGAAACTATCAACACGGCAAAGAAACATGGTTGCCGACAGATGATGCTGAAGCAATGCTAACTGACAAAACCTTTATTTGATTTCTCTATTAATAGTTATTTTCAATCCTCATTCAAAAATTTCGGAGCCATGTTTCGGACTATGGCGTGTGTGTTTATACCCTATTCTAAGGGTATATTAATTTTGTCGCATAGTTTGTAACATACCTTAATATTGCCCGTAGACCCCTAAAAGTTACTATATTTATGATCAGCATCCATAGTAAGGTCGATCTAGCCATGTCCGTCCGTCCGTCCGTCCGTCTGTCGGCAAAAATTAGGCCTTTAAACTGGGCCTAGAGAGCTAAAATTTTAACCATATACTCTCTAGGGTCCCGAAATAATCAAGTTTACGAATTTTTGAAATCCGCCCACAGACACGCCCACAAACTCAAAAAAAACACATTTTTCGAAAAAATCGAATTTTGAGCTAGAAAGCTGAAATTTTGTCTGTATGATCTATGACTTCCAAAACTGCTCGGGAGATAAAATTTTCAAAATCCGCCCACTGACACGCCCACAATTAAATAAAACAATTTTATTAAAAAACCAAAATTTGAGCTAAGGAGCTGAAATTTATAGTATATACTCTCTAGTGGGCCCTTTATGCTCATGTGTAAATATTTTCAATATCCGCCTACTGACACGCCCACAATTAAATAAAACAATTTTATTGACTTACAAAAGATTCGTTTTTTTTTGATAAAATCCTTTAAATGTTATATAACAAAATATGTAGAGCGTTCTTAACATTTCAACCATACTTAGACTTTTGTCACCGCCACTTATGTGGGATAGGAATAAGAATAGGGTATCCAACAGTTCACTCAAGCGAACTGTAGCCCGTCCCTATGTTTTTCTCTTAAAATTGACAATCAACCAGTCGGACCATCCCTCCATCTATTTCGCCCTGCTTTATTTTATAGCTTTTTTTGTCCGAATTCCGGGCCTGTATGAGATCTTGCTTTTTCATTGATGGGTTTTGCTCGCACCTCAAAGCAGTTTTAAATGATGTTATTAAAATTGTTAAATTTATAAAATCAAATGGGCTGAATGCATGTTTTGTATACTCCGTGTTATGTGTGAATACTCGTATTACAAAATTCGGTAGTCCGTTGGTTTCCTCGTGAGATCTTGCTCACTTCGGGACATTTCACATGGAAATTGAGATCTTTCACACTGAAAGAAAGATTCGTTGGCTGCAAAAATTGATGATCATGGCCGACATTTTTGAACATTTGAACGTGTTAAATACTGATATGCAATTAAGGAACGGACAATGTTTGACATAGTTCGTTCAGAAACAAATCGACCCTTTGGCGGCTGCATCTCTCCAAATATAAAAGTTCTCTTCTCAATCGACTTCTTGAAGATTTCAACAGCATTTCCCTTCACAACTTGGCGTCGATTTTCAAAGAATATTTGGAATGACTTGAGATTGAATTGGACACATATATACCTCAAAAAGTTGATCTTCGCAAATATAGCTGGGTTCGAATTCCTATTGACATGCACTTGGAGCAATTTAGAAGATATTCTTGGATTCGGAGAAGAACGTTTCGATATGAAAGAAAACCATTTTGGAATTTTGTGCGCAACTAATGAACAGACTAGTTCTTCGAAAGAAGCAAAATAGGCTTTCCAATCAACTACTTATGTGGATCTGGTTTTTCTGAACTTTTTTTTTTAAACTTCTAATTCTGGCTTGCCAAGGCGATTTAATAGGGGTGGCACTTCGACCTAAAAGATCTTTTGTACCGAATGGGCCAGAACGAATTTTAACTAGTAGAATTTCTACTTTCCGTGTAAATCGGACAATTTTACCAGTTGAAGAATTCTTTATGTCCTCAGGGTTCATATGTTCCCTGAAAAAGATCTTCTTTCTAATTCCATTAGGCTGGTCATTTACATAAAATATGTTCAGCTGACTCGTCCTCTTCAAGACAAAGTCGGCGAGTCTAGTTGTGATAAAAACAAAGTACAGAATTTGATTGAACGCACAGAACGATGCGGTGGGCTTTCTTGATCAACATCCAGACGGATATAAGCAAAGTTGCCGCAAAAATCCAGCATCAGGGGAGCGATTTGTGTTTATAACGATTCTTTATTTGTTTTCAGATTTTTAATTTCAGTTATTACGATTTCACTTTTCAATTTAAAACAGTTTCTTTTCACTTACTAATACAAATGTCATAATATATAATAAATTATTATTTGTTTTTAAAATTGAATTATTTATCTTGGGTCACCAATAAGTTTTTAAGAAAATTTTGTTTCGCACTACAAAAATGTTGGGACCCACTGGTGTAGACGAAAAATACCAAGAGTACTTGAGTCTTGTACTTGATTTCATAACGGTGCCTTGTGTATGACTAGGAAATATCCTCCATTATATGTTATTATTTTTAAAACACAAGCTTGCATTTTTTAAAATTAATAAATTATTTTTTACTTTTGTTAAGGTGGAATATCAGTTGGCGGCCGAATTGGTGAAAGTTCCGTAGCATTTAATGTGCCATGTCCTACGGGAATGTTCCGTTGTAATAACGGTAAATGTATAACATCATTATGGGTGTGCAACTATCAAAAAGACTGCGATGATGGAGAGGATGAAGAACAATCGTGTCGTAAGTTAAAATTAAAAAATTAAAAAAGTAAATAAATAAATAAATATTTTTTGTATAGCTCCTCCGGAATGTGAAACCGGACAAATAAGTTGCGGTCAATATGTATTTAATAAAACGTATTGTATTCCACCTCATTTTCGTTGTGATATGACAGACGATTGTGAAGATAAATCCGATGAATCGCAGTGCAGTAAGTTTCGTTTATTTATATATCGATTGTAGTTACTTTCCACTCACTTCAAACTTGACTTTGTTTTGTATAGCAAGGACTTTAACCAAAAAGCTTTTTAAACAACGTTTCTTAATTTTTGTGAAATGTATCCAGTGCTGCACAAGCGAACGATCCCACGTAATCACCACGCATTCAGCGGCCATGCATTTTTATTTCCAAAACTGCTGCTGTTGTGCTGGAATCATTAGCCGCGTTTCTTTGAGAAATGTATGCAAGATTGCTAATAATTGTATGTATTTGCAGCATGTATCAAAAGCTGCTGTGGATGTTATCGGCAGCTATCCCCAGTATTGCTGGCGATACAATGTTGTGGGAGAGTACGATAACTAGGGCGCCAAAAATTTGATAACGGTTTTTTATAGAAGGGTCAAAAACAAGCATTTTTTTACTATGGGAGGAGGGGTCTATCTCGCCCCGTTTAGGAGGTCAGGGCAATATAGGAAAAAGGACTTAAATTGAAAAAAAAGTAGTTTTAGTAATTTTCAATTTTGTCAAAAACTAGAAGACATAAAACCATTCGGTTCTTTTGTGTTCGATTCAGAATTGATAGTAACATTGACCACACAAAGCCAATTTAGCACTTCATTTCACAATTTTGAAAAAAATTGGTCTAAACTTTTTTTTTCATTTTTTTTTATTTATTTTTGAGTTTACATGCGAATTTTTCAAAAATAATTTAATTTAAATATAGGATTATAGAACAGTTTTCTAGCTTTCTAAATCGGTATAGTACTTTTTTGTAAGTGTTGCCGTTGTTTTTTGATATTTTTTTTTCAATTTAAGTCTTTTTTCTAAAATTGCCCGCGAGACATACCCCCCCCCCCCCCCCATCCCCCCATAGTACAAAATGCTTGTTTTTGACCCTTCTATAAAAAACCGTTATCAATTCTTGGTGCCCTAGTTATCGTACTCGTGCCAATGTTGTTGTTGTTAACGTGTAAATTCGAGCATGGATACATTTCTCAAAGAAACACACCTATAGTATTTGCAGAATGAGTTACCTATCCAAAGTAGCCCTCCACTGTGGATATAATCGACAGTGACTGTCGATACAGTGTTGTTTAAAACGGTTATCGTGTTAGGTCAAACATTCCTGTGGATACATTTCGTAGTCCCCCAGCGACAAAACCGAAAACACTTCTAATGTCTGTGTATTGACTCATTCTTGCCGCTGAACAGACCAATGGATCTCCATATCCCTTGCGGCATTCATCCATCACCAGACAGTTATAAATTTCCCAACATCCGTGCAGACATACCTGTCAAAGTAATTTTTACAGACATAATTTAGCAGCAATACGATACAATACATTATATTTTGTAATGCAGTTTTCATATTCGAAAGAATAGCTAAATTGATAAAACTTGTTAGAGATTGAGATGTAGAGGAAAAAACACCACGAGTTTGATAGTTCAGCGTATAATTCCAGAGTGAGTTAAATTTGTATGTACATAGGTACATAGTAGAAGTAAGTTAGAATATCGGCAATATAAGAGCTTTAAGTGTTACCATTAAGTTAAGTATAGAGTAAAGTAGTAAGAATTTATAGTAGTATTTTAATTTGTACTTTTAACAATGTAGATTTCAATAAAACTGACAAAAAAAATAATTCAATAAGGCGAAGTGCTATCAGTCTATAAATAGGAGACGACATTTTACGTGTATAACACTTTCTCTTTCACATAATCACTGTCACACAAGTGTTCTTAAATGGCATGTACGAGACAGGAAAACATTATATTTCGAGGCCATCTCACCAAGGACAATGTCAACAACACATTTTCAAGGACTACACCCACTAATAAGGACTATTTAACGAGAATTAGTTATTTTCTTCATCAAGTCAATACAAACATATGTTTGCAGTTGGATGAACTTTATAATTACTTTTCAACTCGTCTGGAATTTTCACAAGAAGTGAATACTTTAAGGAAATTTCTATCGTTCCTTTGACGTTTCAATTAAAGATTTATAATTGGAAATATTGCAATCGATTCGAAAATATTTCAAGACGGATTGTGTGGCTACATGAAACGTAATTGTTGATTTGAACTTGAATTTGTACGAAACCTGGTGGAGAACATAGTAAAAGCATAGAGGACGTCCTAAACTGTTCATAGTGAATTTGCCTGCTATACCTGGTGGCATCAATAAGCGAAGAATATTTAGAAAAGCTTTTGGTTATCTTTTTTGGCGCTTTTTTTTGGTTTTAAATTTTTAATCATTTTCTTACAAAAATAACAAAGACGAAAGCACAGCGCATCGGGCTGGCACGCCCACTTTGGGGGAAAAAGTTGTAGAACGAGGGTATCGAAATACTGGAAAGAGGACAGGTGTGTCTGCTAGTTTGAGAACTTATAACAAGGACTTGCCAATAGGAAAAAGTAGTTATATGGTCAAACGTAAATTGGACAGAATAAAACCCATGTTTTTTTTAGAAAGTCATTCGAACTCAAAATAATTTTTAGAAAACTTAACACATAACGAAACCAAGTATTTGCTTTCAACAAATAAACAAACATCTTTTCACCGACTGAGACAAAATGTCACTGTTGATAGTAGCCACTTTGAGAAAGTAAGGAATAAACATCAACTCCACGAATAACACCTAAGTGGAGATCGCACAAAGAATTACCCTGGGAAATCGTTGCTACTTCCGTTGAGTACAAACCTCGGAAGAACAAGTGTAAGCTCAACAAAACATTGATACTGCCAGTTCCATTGTATATAGAGACTATATACAATGCCAGTTTTGCTTAATCGCGCTGAGCAGGAAATGAGAGCTCAGATTGGGTTCTTTCGAACGATGAATACTCTGTCGGATATTTGGTTCTGTGTGTGAGATACAACCGCGATATACTGTAGGTAGGTAGGTAAATGGATGTCCATTGTGTCCATTGTTGGGATTTTTAAAATTTTGAGAACCTGCAAAGAAACAAAAAGTATGCCGCCATTAAACAGCTCAGTGGTCCACTGTATGAGAACCACCCGGATCTATATGTAAATCTCAGGAGTTTCCTCAGCTCAATATCGGTCTGATCCTCCAGCTCCTCAAAGACATAGTTGCCAAGAATCTTGAAAATGTTCGTTCTAATGGCTGCGCATTCACATAGTAGGTGACGAATAGATTCTATCTCTTCGACGTCTCTACAGCTCCTGCAGTAATAGTTGTGCACTATGCCCAGCCGCTCCGCGTGTAGGCCTACTGCACAGTGTCCTGTGAGGACCCCGTCAGTGTGCGTATGTCTTTGCGGTTTACCCCGATCATGACCTTAGATTTCCTTTTGTTTACTGCTGGCCATAGCTCCTCCGAGTGCCTACATGTTTCGATGTTGGTCGAACGTAGGTTTGTTTTACTCATGGATTCAACATCGATTTTCTGTGGCAGTGCACTGAGCGGAATTTGTATAGATTTTAGAGCCAGAGATGCATCCATCTCCGATCCGCATCTTGCCAGCTTATCTGCTTCTTCGTTGCCCGAGATGTCCTTGTAATACAAGAGCCCACCGTACGATGTCCTAAGGCATCGAAACCAAGGATGAGTTGCATGTGAAATGACAGTTTAGTCGAGAGGTATGCAAAATTACCGAAGGTTGTCGGGAATTTTTGCCCATGACTTAAAAAACGAAGCTACTTCCGGAACGTTATTTTTTTAACTTTTCATATGGATAAAGCAAAAGAATAAATGAGTAACCATTCGAAAGACCACATTAAATAGTGCTTGAAGACATTGGGTTGGCAGTTCCAAAAAATCATGGTAAATCATGGGTTGTCTATACATGTGGCCAAATTATCAAAGCCAACCCTATATGATTTTACCGCAATTAACGTATAAAGTGCAGTACTAGGTAATTGGTATTTTCCTCATAATTGATACCACAAATGGCAATTATGTGTGTGTATTTCTATTTTTTAAAAGAAGCCACGCTTGAGTATGCATTTGGCATACGTTAAAATAATATTTATTTTCAAGACATGAATGATTTTACAAAATTATTTCAATGAATAGTTAATTTTTATTGGCAGAAATCAGTAAACTTTCAAGTTTAAACAAGGAAATACTTAAATCTAACTTATTTTTTTACAAAGTAGTTTAACACACTTAACAAAAATGTATACATTTTCTTCCCTAGTCTGAGTCAGAATCTGAACCGCCAAAAGTCTCATTTAATAGGTCGTCGTTATCATATGTGTCTATTTGCAGAATATCATTTAATGGTGTTGGGCTTCCTAAAAACCATAGCGGTTCAAGCCGTTCTTTTAATACCCATCCACATTCTTGCGCCTTCATTATACTGCGGCTGGAACTTGTAGCATTCTGCCACATTACCTACGTTTACATAAACACTACGCAAAATGTTTTGTTTTAAAGAATTCCAGCATGGAGGAATGAACCTGGAATCAAAACCTTTAATGTTCTTTTTGAATAATTTCTCATTGCTGGATTTGTTCGAACCAAGTTTTTGAAATATAACATACCTTGCACCATTAACACTATTACAGCTTTTAACTCCATACATCAGTGAGGTATACGCTTCTAATGGATTAATTTGTGCACCGTCATCAATATCCCTCACATCATTCAGTGAAGCAAACACATCCTGAAATCTTCTGAAAGCATTGCCTTTATGAAAGAAACTTGATGTATAATCACAACCAGTATAAGAGTGAAAAACAACTAACGCGCGACATAAATTTGGACCAAGAATTGCTGCTGTTAATACAAGGTGGCGCAAAAGTTCTCAGGTGGCGCAAAAGTTGTCACCCGATGTTCTTTCGCTGTAATTTTTTTTATGAATGAAAAATTTTGGTTCTGCTTTTGGATTATGTTAATTGGTGCCTTAAGTTTTTTCTGTATCAGTTAACTTCACAAATATCAAAGTAGAATTTACATTTGCCGCCATTTGCAAAAATTATGCTTCTTCCGATAGGAAGATGACTTTTGCGCCACCTTGTACAATCATGGCCTTTGTTTTTAGAAGAAACATTTACCATCCAAACTTCTTTACTGGGAAATGTATACATGTTACCTAACAATATTACTAAAATGTCTGTATCTGAACCTTTACTATGATTTCTAAATTTTCAGAACACTTACTGATACAAGGTGGCGCAAAAGTAACCTTCCGATGTGCCAAAGTCACCGACCGATTATTGCTCAAATAAATAGTCACCAATATTCCGCGTTCTGGAGCAGTGTAGCGTAACATTGTTTATTAACGTGTATTTCGCATGTGTTTACTACACAAATGTCAAAACAGAACTGACATTAGGGGCCAATCGCAAAATTTATAGCATTTTCTGATAGGAGGATTACTTTTGCGCCACCTTGTATGAAAGATAATCCGCGTATCTGTTTCCTCGTGGAAAGACTCGAAATCATTTGCCTAGGCCTTAATGACATAATTTCCTTTTGAATGGTAGGTATGAATAACATTGTTCTTTAAGTGTGATATATACTTTTTTATTTCCAAGTATGCCATCGAACTGTTTTCCCAATAATCTGACAAGAACTTTACAATTGCTTCTTTGAATCAAGTATTTTTCAAACTTACTAAATTCAAAGAAATTGTTTGGCCTGGCTTGTTGCGGTTCAATAATGGAATAGTGAACATCCTGCTCATGTCTACTGTAGCGCTCAGAGTCTTTTATTGAAGGTGATATATACTCGTATGTATCGAAAATCAAATGTATCTCAGAAGAATTTGTAGCGCAAATTTATATTAAAATTGCTTCAGCGATTTTTCCGAAAGTTTGCGGCACGGATGGTCCTAAAAGATGTAAAAAGTAAAAACTATCAATGATCCCTACATTTGCCAATAGAGGCTTCGAAGGTTCAATATAAGATTTCAAGGTTCTAGCAAGAACAGATTTATCAGTCTAATGCATCTCTCCTGTGGGTTGACAGAGAGCTGGTGGTACAGGAGCTAAAGGATAAGAAAGGCAAAGTTCTAAATTAATTTTTTTTTTCAAGGGCAAAACGGTTTGTTGTAATAAACAAAATGTACTTAAAATATCATGTCCATGTCGTCTCTCAGCTTTATGCGGAAATACATTTGATACAGAAAGTGCATGCAGTTTACGCGCTAAAATCATGGGTTGTCTATACATGTGGCTAAATTATTAAAGACAACCCTATATATTTATAAATGGTAAGATCTCAGCTTTAATTTGATACCCATACGAACATTGGTCTTTAGTCAATCGAAAAATATGCGTAGTTAAAAGTTGGGTTGTCAGGGGTAAATGGGCGGATTGGAACTGCCAACCCAATGTCTTTAAGCACTATTTAATGTGGTCTTTCGAATGGTTACTCATTTATTATTTTCCTTTATCCCTATGAAAAGTTAAAAAAAATAACGTATCGGAAGTAGGTTCGTTTTTTAAGTCATGGGCAAAAATTCCCGACAACCTTCGGTAATTTTGCATACCTCTCTACTAAACTTTCATTTCACATGCAACTCATCCTTGGTTTCGATGCCTTAGGACATCGTACGGTGGGCTCTTAGACTATTGTGCCCTGGTACGCAGTATAGGGTCACTGAATTGGCGATATACTGTAACCTCAGAGTAGTTGGAATGTTATTGAAGCTATGCAAATAATTTGTTGTTCCATTTTGTTAAAATTAATAAATAAATAAAATGGGCCCACGAACTTAATGCAACATGAAACTAATTCCGAACACTTATCATGTCAGTTTTGCTTTTTAGCGCTGAGTGCTGGCGCTTAGCAGGAAAGGACAGTTTATACTGGGTTTCTTAAAATAAAAAATATGTTCGTTGGATATTTGGTACTGTGCGCGAATGGGGCAAATAGACGAGAGGATACAACACGTCGACTTCATTGGCTCGGCCACATTCAGTGAATGGACAATAATGACCCAGCAAAAAGGATCTTGGATTCCCAGCATCCAAGTTCAAGATGAAAAAAAAATTGCTTAGCATGGGCAACTGGAAGCAGCGTTCCGGAATAGCAGATGATGGAAGGCTGCAGTATTTCAGACGGACCCTCTTCAGTGACTGGAATCCGTTTAGCACATAGTACTTAAGTAAGTTAGTAAGTAATGTAATTCGATTGTAATTGGTAAGTTACTGCATTACAAAAGCAATGCTTTGCCTGTGCAGGGACTGACTAGGAAATCACTGCACTGCCCCTCAAAAGGCAACGGTTGTCATAAAAAGCGACTATGGGGAGAAATCACATCCTGGCAAGCTTACCATAAATGTGAGCTCACTGACTCCTTTGAGTCTGACCCGCAAGTTTGCATGCAAATTCGTGGGTTGACACGACTGGAGATCACCGGTGCTGTTTAATGAAAATCAAACCATAACCAATAATTGGAGAAAAACACGTGCATACGTATCGAAATCGTAAAAAACCGTGAGGGCCTAAAAACTCCTGGATGGCACAGATGCAACACCACCAGCAATTGATTGGCTTTAGTTATAAAGTGATCCGGAACGTAGTGGCCTGCCAATATTCATTAAGGTCAAACCGGCTAACCCCTCAGGAGAAATATTATTACCAAAGTAATGATTATGACCAAACTTTACCTATAACTTACCACTTAAAGGTGGAATAAATTCGATATACATCCAGGCTCAATATTTTCATCGCGAACACATATACCAAATTGTCTCCTGTAAATTACTAATTAAAATGTTCGTCCTTCAAGACAATTCGTAAATTTACTTAACAGAAAAAGAAATACCTATTTGATTCCCCATTTTGAATTGGAACACATTTTCCACGTATACAAATAAGTTTAACGAATGTAATCTGCTCCACTAAACGACTACAAGATTGTTTTAAATATCCTTCCAAATACGAAATTAATTTGCTCTCTTTCACTTTTCATGTAAACTTAATTAAAATCGCTAACTACCATACTGAAATGTAATTACACGGCGAATTCACGTGCACACTGCACATACCCACACCCTTCACCATTAAATACTTCGTTTTAAAATTTCAAGAGCTAAATGGCAAACCTTACCTTGAAGAAACGATATAAACTGGATGTTGTTTATTGCACTTTCAGTCAGCAGAAATGGAAGGTAGTTGCAAGACTTCATTCAAATCAAATGCTACCAAAAGTGCCGTGCAACATTCTTGAGAGTAGAACGCAATTAAAAACCCTCCTAAAAATCCTAGTTAAGTTTTTCTTGTTACATAAAACGTTACTACAAGCCCGCATCTACACGTTTTCTGATTTACGAGTGTCTACGTGCAGAACACGGAACATTTTACATACAATTCACTCCTTAAGCGTGCAGTTCCACTTTTTCTTAAGCTAAATTTACAGCAGCAACCAAAAAAAAGAACAAAGTTAAACGATTTTGAGGACGACACTCTAAGAAGTTTATTATGGTCTTGATTAAAAAAAAAACTCGAGGGATATCTGTGAAGTTCTTCCTAAAGCAGTACCTACCCACTTATCATGGAAGTATATCACTTTAGGATGCTTAGGTGCGGGCTGACAAATTATGTGACATAAAGGACATTGTGGGCGAAAAATGAATGCAAACTTTTTTTTTTAAACGCAAGTAGGGCTGCGAGTGGCAAGGCAATTCCGCAGGAATTTTGGGAATTTATTTCTTACATATGTTTCCATTGGCCACAAGTTGGACATAGATACATAAATCGATAAGATACATAATGCCTACGTGTAAAAAGCTGGTCATGCTGTTGAAATCCAGGCTGATGATAATGATTTACGTCATTTGAATGAACAATCACAACGTAACATTCCAATCAATGAATAAAATAAAAAATAATTAAAATGTTAGTCAATGACGGCCACTATGGGGCCTTTAACCCGGGTGGCAATGGTGCAGTAGTAGTGTATTCGCTTACGGAATGGAAGGTCGTGCGTTCGAATCCCCGCCAAGTCCATTACTTTATACCGAATACGTGAAATCGTAATCTCCCTAAGTAACTTAGACACCACCTGTGGAGAAAAACCCTACAACTGCACCCAAACACTTCTTTCCTATCTCTCTATTCTTTCTAATACCAAGTAGCTTACACTGTGTTCTTAGCATTACAAGGGTACTGTAACAGAAAAAAAATCCCTTTAGCGTAAGCAAATTATAAAAAAAAAAAAAAAAACCCCCAACTTTTCCAAACATTTGCTTGTGCGAAGTGGAAGAAATCTACAAGGTTAAGCCAACTACGAGCGTCAAATTTGAGTAGACTTTAACTTTACACAGGCTTCTCATAGGTTTTTTTTTTTTTTTTTTTTTTTTTTTTTTTTTTTTTTTTTTTTATAAAAAAGGAAATCCAAATCCCAGAGCACTCAGACTCGGTAACGGTCCATTGTACTACCAGGCAGAAATCCTCCTTTTGGTGTAGAGGCATGTGATTGGGTGCGTATGTTGTTGTTCCCCATGGGGATTGAACCTGCACCGCACGGGTCACAAGCCAACACACTAACCTCTACACCGTCGCCACCTCCATACGTTACTATTCAGAAGAGTATCGATTATTTCCTTTGCTATGGAAAATAGGCAAATAACAAATTTCAAACTTCCTGAACATGAGCACAAGATTCTAGCTACAATGTCATTTATGGAGCTTTAGCAAAGAAAGCAGATATATCACCCTTCTCTTTCCTTTGTATGTCGATCAGCCTGTTCGGATGCTAATATGAACCAAACAATAAAGAGCATTAACCTATGGAACGGATTTTTTTTTTTTTTTTGAAGGTGGAAATCTCGAAAGACGCAATGGGGTTAGAAACTCAGAGTAGTGTGGGACTCTAAACGCACTAAAACACCTCCTAGTCATGACCAATCAAGAAGAATCGACAAATGATTTTAGTTTCAACGTACAGTTACGTTTGAGAAGGTATTCTAATTTAAATACGGGTTCTCATATATTTTCAGATTGTAAGTTCGTCAGATTTACTTTTTAATCTACGAATATTATATCGTACACTCAAGACGTCTTCTTGCAAGTCACGATGCAGGTCGTTATTTGTAATATACCTTGGGGCATTTACTTACTATTCCTCCAATTACTTTGTTTTGAAATACTTGTATTATTTGTACATTCATTTTCTTTATACAACCCCATGATTGGATACCATATGTCCAAACTGTATCTGATTATATAATAGGATTTTATTATCACTGGACATTTCCAAATTATTTCCTAACAACCAATAAAGTTTCCTATATCTAATTTTTAGCTCTTTAACTCTCTTTTTCACATGTTCCTTCCATTTCAGTTTAGCATCCAGATTCACATGTGGTATATCACGTGTATATAATAAATAAAGGGTGGTTCCTAGAACACTTCCCTGTGGAACGCCTGCTAGTAATTCTTTGAGTTAAGAATACGCTGTGCCATAGCGAACTCTAAAGAATTTTTAAGCTATTGCATAGCTTTTATCGCGGGCTTTGAGCCCGGCGACCGAATCAAGAAATTCCGTAACGAAAAAAACCTAACACACCGCCACGTGAGTTAATCGGTTTTCGTCAGATCACCGCAATTAAACGACGTTGGGCGCGGTTAGTACGTAGATGGATGACCGTTTGAGAACAACCGCGTGTCGTTGTTTTTTTTTTTTTATATATATAAACATCTTTGCTCTCGGTAGGGGCTAGTTGGAACTACCGAGCGTCACCGTCATCGTCAGATTTTCAGGTCGGACGGCAAAAAACTAAAGTTTGAGCTAGGTAGCTGAAATTTATAATATAGACTCTCCAGGCGCCCTTGCTGCTCATGTGTAAATATTTTCAAAATTCGCCCACTGACACGCCCACAATTTAAAAAAAAACCAAAGTTTGAACCAAGGAACTGAAATTTATAATATAGACTCTCCAGGGGCCCTTGATACACATATGTAAATATTTTCAAAATTCGCACACTGACACGCCCACAATTTAAATTAGATGGAGCGAAAGAAGTTTTACTTCAGTCGTGTGGTCAAGCACATTTTTTTTTTATTGCATAGAAATTCAATTTTATTTCATAATTCAATATTGAAGCGAATTAATTCATAATTGAAGCTTTTAGAAGATGAAGGTCCTAAACGACATTTTTTGAGATTTGCCTTTTTTCTTACGCATGAAGGTCCTATGTGAAAACTTGAATTTCTGTCTCATGTGGACTTCTCTAATGCCTCTCTTTTATGATTTAGCAAGGGATGAAGGTGTTATATGCAACCACTTTGTCCATAAACTTAGTGGAAGAAGGTGTTAAACACGCTTAAGCCCTTTATTTGCAAAAATAGTTGTATTTGAACGTTTTATTTCATACATGAAGGTGCTATATGAGCACTTAACACCTTCATGCAAATTTTTTTTTTTCGTTTCTTTATAAAGGGTTTTCCAATAAGAGGTGTTATTTTGGTATTCAAAGAAAAAATCAATTTTTTGAGATAAATGATCGGATGTTTATTTCGTAATAAAGATGAAGGTATGCCGTTAATAATGCAAAACAATATCAGCCAAATGGCCACCACGAGCACGCATACAGGACCATATCCTTTTCATGAAATTTTCCATAACCAAATTGCAAAGTGGCTGCACTATGTCGTCGATAGCCTCACGAATTGTATCTTTGATGTCTTGAATCGACGCTGGGCTGTTGGCGTAGACATTATCTTTCACGTGGTCCCAAAGGAAGAAGTCGCAAAGTGTTAAATCACAAGATCTCGGTGGCCAATTGTGATCACCTCTTCGAGAGATAACACGGACCGGAAACTTTTCCCGTAAAAGATCAATGGTTTCGTTGCTTGTTCTGTTGATCTAACCTCATTTTCGAAAAAGTAAGGTCCAATGACCCCGCCGGACCATAAACCACACCAAACAGTCACACATTGAGGATGGATAGGCTTCTCAACAATAACTCTTGGGTTTTCCGAGCCCCAGATGCGACAATTTTGCTTGTTGACGTAGCCACCGAGGTGGAAATGGGCCTCATCAGTCAAGATGATTTTTCGATGGAATTCCGGATCATTTTCATGCATTTCAAGGACCCAGTCAGCAAAGACACGACGTTGTTGATGATCGGCCGGCTTGAGTTCTTCTGTTAACTGAACTTTATAAGCCTTAAGACCCAAGTTTTTATACAAAACGCGGTGTAATGACGTTTGTGGAATGCCAAATTCCAAAGAACGAGGAGGAATGGACAAACCTGGGTTTTCTTCAACACTTTGGGCTACAGCAGCAATATTCTCAGTTGTTCTTGAGCGACGTGCACGGGTTTTATTTTTCACATCACCAACTTGTCCCAACAGCTCGAATTTTTCCACCAATTTTTGTATTGCGGTCCGACAAGGTGCTTCACGACGACCAAAAAATGCTTTAGTTTTGCGGACTGTGACTGCAAGATTTTCACCATTTTTGTAGTGAATTTTAATAATTTCAATGCGTTGTTGAAGCGTGTATCGTTCCATTTTTAGTAATGGCGTAGTTTCTACTTGTCAAATGTCAAAGAATAAAAGCTTCAAAAGTGACAGCTACCGAAATAGAGGGTCATTCACAATAACACCTCTCATTGGAAAACCCTTTGTATGAATAGAAGCTTTTTCCAATACTTACAGATACACAGTCATGAAAAATTCACCGATGGGCTTGTTTTGTATAGTATATAGCACACTATACTTAACACCTTCAAGCAAAATGTATTTTCATTCAAATGTATTTGAATGATTAAAAGCTTTTCATGAGCTTTTCACCAATACATATATGAAAATTTCACCGACGTGCTGTGTTTTACACAGTCTTATTCACAATTTACCAACGGTACTTTTTCACACAGACCTTATATTATTTCTTATGAGGCTTGTGAAGAGTGAACAGAGGCAATTTGAAGTTATTAAACTATCAAATTGAAAGTATTTTTAGGTTCCCTTCACTTAACGTGCACCGAATTCGCTCAAAATGTTGCAAAGAGGAAAGATGCTTTTTAGGGTATTTAAAGAAAATCAAAAAGCCACCGGTAAAAAAATGCAATTTAAATTATTGGCTATACGAAAACAATAATTTTTTTTTTTAATCTTTAGTTTCAATTAAAAGGCTTGAGAAAAGAATGGTAGCTGGTGAGCCTACAGTTACAGTTGGTATTGAATCTCAAAGTAAGATATAAAATCTGATCGCGCTTAGGTAGGAACTGTGTACTTACATTATTTTATACACAGATACAGACGATAACATGGAACCTTCTGACACTTCAAATGCTGATTGGCCAGCAGCAATAAGTGATACTAGCGAAAGCGAGGTGAATTTTTCAGTGGAAGACAGTGAAGAATATATGCCTGATCTAGAAAATATGTCAAACAGTAGCAGTGATACGACTTTCAGTGAACATGAGGTTACGTTAGAGCCAGAAGAAGGAGTTGAGACAGCAGAATCACCAAAATCACCAAAAAAAGTTAAGAAAAAACGAGTAAACCCTACTCAATGGAAAAAAAGAACGACTGCTTGCTTTGCTAAGAGCACAAGGTAAGGAGTACATTTCTCAAAAAGGTATCGTGGTGAAAGAAAAAGTTGTGAATACTGAAAACTTATGTGAACCTAGCAAAAGTTGTCGTTACAAATGTTCAAAAATTATTGATTTGAGTGCAAGAGAAGGAATGTTATCTGGTTTTTATGCGCTAGATATTAATACGAAAAATGTACTGCTGGTTAGGAGTATTCAAATGAAGTCCCCAATGCGAAAGGCTGCAGCAAGCAAAAGACAAGTTTCCTACGAATACGCCGTTACTCTTAACGGACAATCAGTTCGGGTATGCAATCGCTTTCTGTTCACTCTTTCAAATCGGTTTCAGAAAGTTAAAGTAATACAGCAAAATCTTAAATCTGGGCAGTCAGTTCCGTCACTCGATAAAAGAGGAAAGCATTTTGTACGTCCAAATAAAATTACGGACGGAGTAATGGCGTATATACGAAAACATATTGAGCAGTTTCCTGCAGAAGAGTCGCACTACTCAAGGAATAAAAACCCTTTCAAAAAATATCTTTCACCTCTTTTAAGCGTTTCCAAAATGCACAAGCTCTATATTGAAAAGTGCGATCATGAAAACAAAGCGAATTGCTATTATGTAAAAGAAACATTTTACAGAAATGTTTTTGTCACAAAATTTAATCTTTCTTTTCGCCAACCACGTAGTGACACGTGCAGCACATGTGATGCTGGAAACAACACTGCTAAACATCGGTTAATCTACAAATCAGCCTTTGAAAACCAAAAAAAAGACAGAGAAAAGGCGCGTACGGACTCAAATGTTGTCTATTTAACTGTTGACTTACAGCAAACCATGCCCTTGCCGAGGCTCACAACATCGAAGGCATTTTATTTAAGGCAGATGTGGGTTTATAATTTAGGGGTGCATTCTATTACTTCAAATGGAGAAAAACCATATATATGCTGACATGGACCGAAGATGTTGGTGATAGAGGAAACGCGGAAGTAGCCAGCTCTCTATGGACTTTTGTTCAACATAATAATGATATTAAAGATAGAAACCATCTCATTATTTGGTCAGATTCATGTGCTGGACAAAATAAAAATTTCAACATGATATGCCTCTTCAAGTGTTGATACTGCAAGGATACTTTAAAATTATAGAATAGATCATAAGTTTCCAGAGGTTGGGCATTCATTTTTGGATAGTGACAGAGATTTCGGTAGAATCGAAAAGCTATTGCGAAAACACGAGATAGTGTATACTGCCGAGCAGTATCGAGATATAATACGTACTGCAAGTACTAAAAATACGGTTGTAATCGATATGCAAAATCATTTTCGATCCTTAAATGAACTTCAAAATAAATTGAACGTGAAAAATTCGACAAAAAACATATCCAATGAAAAAGTTCAATTTAGGGATTCTGTAAAGTGGATTCGAGTGGAAGAGTATGGTTCATACCTCTACAAAGAATGCTACGAGGAAGCAGCTACCTTTAGTAAGGTGATTATAGCAAAAACCAATAAACATCCAATGAAAAACCAAGATTTTATGCCAGGAGAGAACGAATTCAAGCAACTATCTGAGGAAAAAATAAAAAATTTAAAAGACCAGATGAAATTTATCCCAGTAGAGCACCAATGGTCTTATTCAAGTGGAATTTCAGCAGCTCCTGAGGATAAAACATAGGGACGGGCTACAGTCCGCTTGGGCGAACTGTTGGATACCCTATTCTTATTCCTATCCCTCATAAGTGGGCGTGACAAAAGTCTAAGTATGGTTAAATTGTTAAGAACGCTCTACATATTTTGTTATATAACATTTAAAGGATTTTATCAAAAAAAAAACGCTCCCTAGCTCAAACTTGGGTGTTTCAATAAAATTGTTTTATTTAATTGTGGGCGTGTCAGTAGGCGGATTTAAAAAAAAATTAACACATGAGCATAAAGGGCCCCTAGAGAGTATATATTATAAATTTCAGCTCCCTAGCTCAAACATTGGATTTTCAAAAAATTGTTTTATTTATTTGTGGGCGTGTCAGTGGGCGGATTTTGAAAATATTTATACATGAGCTTAAAGGGCCCCTAGAGAGTATATATTATAAATTTCAGCTCCCTAGCTCAAACTTTGGATTTTCAAAAAAATTGTTTTATTTATTTGTGGGCGTGTCAGTGGGCGGATTTTGAAAATATTTATACATGAGCTTAAAGGGCCCCTAGAGAGTATATATTAAAAATTTCAGCTCCCTAGCTCAAATTTTGGTTTTTCAATAAAATTGTTTTATTTTTTTGTGGGCGTGGCAGTGGACGGATTTTGAAAATTTTATATCCCGAGCAGTTTTAGGAGTCATAGATCATATATAAAAAATTTCAGCTTCCTAGCTCAAAATTCGATTTTTTCCAAAATTTTGTTTTTTTGAGTTTGTGGGCGTGTCTGTGGGCGGATTTCAAAAATTCGTAAACTTGATTATTTCGGGACCCTAGAGAGTATATGGTTAAAATTTCAGCTCTCTAGGTCCAGTTTAAAGGCCTAATTTTTGCCGACGGACGGACGGACGGACGGACATGGCTAGATCGACATTACTATCGATGCTGATCATAAATATAGTAACTTTTAGGGGTCTACGGGCAATATTAAGGTATGTTACAAACTATGCGTCAAAATTAATATACCCCTAGAATAGGGTATAAAAAGAGAAAAAAAAGACGAACAAAAAATAATATTATAGAACTGTATGAATGTCGCTTGAGATCTTTATACAAAAAATAATTAATTATTACATTAAAGTTCGTGGATAAAGGTGCTAAGTACACAAAACTGTAAGAATATCACAAATCCTTTGTTTTTAATAAAAAATATGAATAACATCAAAAGCACTTGAGTTTTGTTTACTTTAAATTTGCCATATATAATTTTTATTATTATAGGTTAAAAAGTTTAAGGTTAAAAAGTTTAAATGCTGATTACTTTAATTTTTGAAAATGTCGCTTAGGTCCTTCATCTTCTAAACACTTCAATTGCTAATGAAAATGATATACCGTAAATGACCTCCATGCTCATCCACGCATATGCGATACCTGATCAGAAAATTATTCATTGCGGCTTGAAGGGTTGAAGTCGGGATCGCCTCAATTATTTTTTTTATCTGCTTTAATTTTGTCAAATTCCTGGTTTCGTTTTGTACACCTCTTGCTTGATATAACCGAATAAAAAAAAGTCTATTGCAGTCAGGTCAGGTGACCTTGGAGGCCAGCGTAAAGTGGAGTTTCTGGATATTAATTTGTTTAGGAATTTTCGTTGGAACTCCGCCAAAACCGGTCTGGCTATGTGTGCACTTGCTCCATCTTGATGGAACCAAATTCTTCTTCTTCGGTGCAACATCTTTTAATAACGGTCCCCATTTACAACTACTGTTATACGTTTTCTTCAAAGAAGTATAGCCCCCCAACGCACCTTGATGAAACTGCCCACCACATAGTGACTCGTTCTGTGTGAAATACCGTCTCTCGATTAGATTCGACAGAGGGTTTCACTTGCTTGCAATTTGGACTTTGTATGGAAACAAGTTTAAGTCATCATGAATTATCAGTTGTAATGACCGTCTGCTAACTCCAATTTGCGCTGATAATCAATCAATCAATTCATTTTATTTCGTAACAATGTTTTCAAAAAAGTCTGGGACCACACATTTTACAATTCAGAGATTTGATACATTATCTTTCTACTGAAACATTTTCTTGTATGGCAAATAATAAATAACTATGAATGATGAGAAGAATTTATCGAAGAAAAATACGAAAAAAAACCTTCATTTGACAAAAAAAAAAAATAAAAAATAGATAGACAAATACATAAATAAATAGAGTTCTTTTCTGTATCCCAAGCATTCATCTATATATTAATACGGAGTTGCCTATAACGTGTTTCCCCCCTTTTTTGCTATTATATGTCACATAGATATGCCAACACTACTCGTATATATATTTGGGTAGGGGGCAATACATAGAAGTGCACAATACAAAAATTATCCACATATATAACACACACTATGCATTACAACAGGTAAAATGAAGCGAATTGGATGAAATTACAACAACAACAATATTGCTGTGTGAGGCAATAATCTGCCAATCGGAACGGAACAATTTTATATCATGAAGTTACTTAAAAATGCTTGAAGTTACTTGAAAATGCTTGAAGTTACTTGAAAAATCTTGAAGTTACTTGGAGTTACCTGAAAATGATTGAAGTTACTTTAAGTTACTTGAAAATGCTTAAAGTTACTGGATAATGCTTGAAAACTTGAAGTTACTTGATAATGCTTGAACATACTGGAAGTTACTTGGACATGCTTGAAGTTACTTAAAAATACTTGAAGTTACTTGAAAATGCTTGAAGTTACTTGAAAATGCTTGAGGTTACTTGAAAATGCTTGAAAATACTTGAAGTTACTTGAAGTTACCAACAACAACATTGCCGTGCATATTATGCATTTGATAATGCTTGAACATACTTGAAGTTACTTGGACATGCTTGAAGTTACTTGAAAATGCTTGAAGGTACTTGAAAATGCTTGAAGTTACTTGAAGTTACTTGAAAATGCTTGAAAATATTTGAAGTTACTTGAAAATGCTTGAAGTTACTTGAAAATGCTTGAAAACTTGAAGTTACATACTTGAAAATGCCGGAAAAATTTTATATCATGTGAAATCAAAGAATGCAATGTCGAAAAATTTCATTTTCCGATTAATATGTATAACAGTCGACTTTGTTTTTTTCAACTTATAGAATAAATTGGTCGAATTTCGACCAGGGGGCGACCCCTAGTTTTAATAAATCTAAATAGTAACCTGCCAAATAAAAAAACAAACCCGATTACTGACCCACAAAAAAAGTTATAACGTTTTGTTTTTGTGGCACGATTCGTGCGCCACCCTGTACATTGATTGGCCTGTGATTAGTTATTCGCGATTTTAACTTCCGCCACTCACCATTCGATAAACCAAAATTCCAGCTTTTAGGTACCCAAAATTGTTGTCCACATGTTGATGTTAGTAATTTCAGACAACTGGAAGCCAAAATTTATTTGAAGTTTTAGAAAGTTCGTTACTTTTCCCGTCACACTGTATTTGTAATACGCATTCCCTCTTCTTCTCTAAAAATCTTATTTTCTGACATGCGAAACATGAAGCGATACTCTCATCTGTCTTTTATTTGGATTTTAATTGCTAAAGAATCAAAAAATCCCATCTGGAATTTACTTTCTATGGCTGGAGGGAAATAATGCTTAAACCGTTAAATGGGGTGAATACTTATAATGGATAATTCTCCTACCACCACCCATTTATCATTATCATATTATTAGATTCATATATCATTTGAAAATTTCCATAGAAATGTGAGCTCCTTATCGCCACGTGTCCTTGAAAATGTCTTCGACTTCTCAGATTACGAACGGAGCTAAATTTATTATTTGAATGCAAGACCAGCTTCTTCGTGCTAGTTGAAGCCGCATTTGCAAGTCAATTAAGTAATGAATGTTGTATTTCATGCGCAGGTGAATGTTTATCAGCTTAATAAATTTGAACGGAAAAAAATGAAGCCAGATGAATGAATGAAGTCTTCCTTGATTATGGCAGAATGTCTACTGACTTGTGGACATTGTCAAAATAAGTGAACGCAAATTTATGCGATTTTAAAATATTTGTAGGTACCTATTCATCAGCTATTCGTGAGGGCCAGCAAGGATACTGCTAATTTGAATTTTTGTTATTGTTTTG
Source organism: Portevinia maculata (assembly GCA_949715645.1). Taxonomy (NCBI): domain Eukaryota; kingdom Metazoa; phylum Arthropoda; class Insecta; order Diptera; family Syrphidae; genus Portevinia; species Portevinia maculata. The sequence goes on along the minus strand of OX454526.1, from coordinate 77,016,787 downwards.
ATTTAAATTTATTATTTGCAAATTGGTTGTGGAACTTTGTAGCAGAAAACGGAAAACAATTCGGAATTTGAAATTCTTTGAAAAGTCACAATCTATATGAGATTGAGGTCAAACTAATCTGCTCAAAAACAAAAACGCCATAAGCGAACATATCAAAGTCGTTAGCAACTTTGTAGAAGATCTTAACACCTGCAATCCGAGTGCGAAAAATTTCCATCGTTTTTCCTTTTTTTCTAAGGACATTTCCTAGTTCTCGTTCCCGCCGTAAAACAGTTTACTGAAATTCATCTTATCGTAGAGCTTTTTTTAGGTCTTAAATTCGGTCAACTAATTCCGAAGTTTTCATGTTTGTTCTTACCTCTGCAAAAGGACACTAAAAATCATTCATTTCCTTTTCCTATGGGGGGGATTCGTTTTTTTTCTAAACAGAAAAGCGTTTCCCTAACCACCATCATTTTGATTCCAGCCAACTAACTGCAATTCAATCACCAGAATAAAGAGAAGTGTATGCAGTAGCAGGAGCGTCCTTCAATTCCTCACAGTTGCCCATCAATTTCAAAGAATTTCAGCCAATTTATTCTCTCTCATCTCAGTTCCCAGGATGAATACTTGAAAACCCATTTACCGTGTAATTTTGTGAAATGAGAAAAGTCCCAAAAGTTAGCATCCGAAAAGAATATAACTCGTCCTGTTTGCAAAAGAATGTGTCTATTAAGCAATGTCAAGTGGGTGGAAGTACCGAGCCCACTTGTAAGATAACAAGTGCAAGCTCCTTGAATATTTTTGTATGAGTTTGTATAGGAGTTTTTAATTTGGAAAATGTCCTTATTTCTCATTTTTTGTGCTGCTATAGCTTACAGGAAATGTCAAACGACAGACGTCTTCTGCAATGCTGCTGGTGGTGCTGCGCCTGAAGGTGGTCGCTTGTCCGGGCCATGTGTGCCAAAGGAGAAGCGTTGCGATGGCTATTTAGACTGTCGAAATGGCCGCGACGAAGAGGGCTGCACTGGGGTATCATGCCGTCTGGATCAGTTCCGCTGTGCCAATGGATTGAAGTGTATCGATGCCACGCTGAAGTGCAATCATCGTGATGATTGTGGCGACAAGTCCGACGAACAAGGATGCAGTAAGTTCATCACGAATGGGTATGCGACTGGCAGGATGAATTCATTTCTTGTTTTCGTCCTTTTGTAGACTTTCCTCCATGTCACAATGGTCAATTCCGGTGCACGAATGCTTTGTGCATACCAGCCAACTTTTACTGTGATGGCTATCATGACTGTGCAGATGAGAGTGATGAGGCGAATTGTACAGCGATAGCGTGTCCAGACAATAAGTTCCTGTGTCCACGGGGTGGTCCTGGTGGTTCACCCAAATGTATCCTAAAATCACAGCTCTGCGATGGAAAGCGCGATTGCGAGGATGGCAGTGATGAAGAGACGGCTTGTTGTAAGTATTCCCCTTCTATTTCATAAGTGTCCTTTTGTGGCTAACTTTGCTTCTCAATTCCAGCCATTGCATCATGTCCCGCTCTTAGCTGCGAACACAAATGTGGGCCATCCTTGACTGGTGGCATTTGTTATTGTCGTCCTGGTCAGGCGCTGTCCGCCGACAACCGCACCTGCGTAGATTTAAACGAATGTACAGAATGGGGTCACTGCGATCAGCTCTGCACAAATACTGAAGGTTCCTATATGTGCAACTGCGCCAACGGCTACTCCCTGATCAACAACTCCAAGTGCATAGCAGCAGATGCGAATAACCTGGAACTGATCTTCGCTCACGATCGCGCGATAGTTCGCATGTCATCGCACGGCAATGATCCGCGAATTGTGGCCAATGCGACAGCAGCAAGTGGCCTAGCTTTCCATTTTGGACGCAACGCGCTGTACTGGTCCGACACCAAGACGAGGAAGGTGCAATCGCTGCCATTGGATGAGTTTAGTGGCGCGATTAGCCCTCTGGACCTGACGCTGCCTGGAACATGGGCCCCAGTGGCGCTGGCTGTTGACTGGGTTGGTGATAAGATCTACGTGGCAGACTTGGTTGGACAGAAGATCGACGTTTTCGAGTTGAGTGGTAATTGGCATGCAGTGGTACTGGGATCAAACCTCACCAGCCCTGCTGATCTGGCATTGGATCCAACTTCTGGTCTCATGTTCGTCGCGGATGGGGGGCAGGTGCTACGTGCTCACATGGACGGCACACACGCCCAGTCTGTAGTGTCCGAAGCCGCATATAAAGCATCCGGTGTGACAGTCGACATCATTTCGAAGAGGGTGTTCTGGTGTGATTCTTTGTTGGACTATATCGAGACTGTGGACTACGAAGGAAATAATCGTGTGATGGTGCTGAGGGGACAGCAGGTGCCAAGCCCATCAAGACTGGCTCTATTCGAGAATCGAATCTTCTGGACTGATGCGACAAAGCAGGGAATCATGTCGGTGGACAAGTTTGAAGGACCCGCATCTATTCAAGTCACTTACAAAGCTAAAGATATACGCGAACCAAAGGCCATAGTCGCCGTGCATGCTTTGAGTCAGCCGAGAGTTTCGAATCCATGCGGCAACAACAACGGAGGGTGCAACCACATGTGTATTGTAACAGCTGTCAAGGGTGCCCCAACAGGCTTGGGCTACAGGTGTGCTTGTCACACTGGCTACCAACTACAAACCGACTTGAAGAACTGCCAAATCGTCCGTGAATTCCTCATGTATTCGCAACAACGTTTCATAAAGGGCAAGGTTCTCGAACCTGTAATTGAGGGCTTCAGTGATGCTATTCTTCCAGTGGTGTCGAGGCGGGCTCGCTTTGTTGGGCTAGACTTTGACTCTCGTGATGAGTTTATTTACTACTCCGATGTGCTGCAAGACGTCATCTACCGCGTGCATCGAAATGGAACCGGGCGTGAGATAGTCCTAGCCTCGCAGAATGAAGGCGTCGAAGGTTTGGCCGTGGATTGGGCCTCCAAGAACCTGTACTACATCGACAGTCGAAAGGGAACTTTAAATGTCCTCTCAACTCGAAACGTGACCCATCGTCGAACATTGTTGAAGAACTTGAAGCGCCCCCGTGCTATCGTTGTCCATCCCAACCGCGGATATATCTTCTTCTCGGAGTGGGACCGTCCGGCGAACATTACTCGTGCCAATGCCGACGGAACGAATCTTTTGGTCTTCAAAAATGTAACTTTGGGATGGCCAAACGGCTTGTCAATCGACTTTAAGGCCGATCGTGTATACTGGTGTGACGCCTTGCTTGATCATGTCCAGCACTCAAATCTCGACGGTACTGACATAAAGACCGTAAACTCTCGACTTGTCCGACATCCATTCTCCATCGTCATACACAATGAATGGATGTACATTACCGACTGGCGATTGGATGCCATAATTAGGCTACATAAACTGACTGGCGAACAAGAGGAAATGATGGTACGAGAGCCGCAAACGAATCGCCTCTATGGCGTTAAGGTGTACAGCAGAGATGTCCAAAAAATTGACGAGAAGCAGCCATGTCATAGCAACAACGGAGGATGCGAAAAGATTTGCTTCGCAGTGCCAAGAAACGATTCTATGGTGGGAGAACTTCAACCGAGATGCTCCTGTCCATATGGCGAGCGCTTAGCCGATGATGAGATGTCTTGTGTGGCAGATCCTACTGCGGAACCTCCAGTGCAACCATGCCCCAACTCTTGGGACTTTACCTGCAACAACCAGAGATGTATACCAAAGTCTTGGGTGTGCGATGGAGACGATGATTGCTTGGACAATAGCGATGAGGAGCAGAATTGTACAAGTAAGTTTTGTCTCCATTTTTGTAGCAGATAAGACGGCATAACGTATCGGTAGGGTAACATTGTACGAGAATCTAGACGTAGACACATACCTTACGAAACCATGGAAGAAATTCGGTTAGAATTGAATTGACAAGTACCTATAATACGTTACGTTTTAGCATTGCATTCCATTTCGTTAGTTTTACTTTACGTCACTGAATTCGGCAGTAATAATTCATTTTAATGTTATTTGTTCTCAAAAATTAAAAGGGGCACGCGAAAATTCTTTTTTGGCGTAAAGTAAAGCCATTACTTAACATTACGTACGTAAAAGTAATTTTGATTTGTAGGCACAAACTTGTACATTCATTCTTTGTTTCGATAACTTCTGGGTTTCTCGACAAAAATCGTACGTTGTCGTTGGGTAAATGTCGACCTTACGTTGACGTTACGTACACTCAATGTACCTCAACTAATATAGTTTCTTTCAATTTTTTCCAGAACCAACCTGCGGATCCAATGAATTCCAGTGCAAATCAGGCCGTTGTATTCCTCTGAACTTCCGATGCGACCAAGAGAACGATTGTGGCGACAATTCCGATGAATTCGAATGCGGCAATGTTACTTGTGGCTCGGCGCAGTTTGCTTGCGCAAATGGAAGATGTATCCCCAACATGTGGAAGTGTGACAGTGAGAACGATTGTGGAGATGGCTCCGATGAAGGAGACTTTTGTGCTGAGAAGACTTGTGCTTACTTCCAGTTCACATGCCCCCGAACGGGACACTGTATCCCCCAGAGCTGGGTCTGTGATGGCGACGATGATTGCTTCGACAAACAAGACGAGAAGGATTGTCCACCGATCACTTGTCTCGCAAATCAATTCAAATGTGCCGACCTACGGCAGTGCGTCGAAGAGTCCTACAAATGCGATGGTATTCCGGACTGCAACGATGGTAGCGATGAACTGGGATGCCCCTCAACTGGACCAAACCAGTGCAATATGGAGAAACACTTTCGCTGCAAGGGTTCTGGATTCTGTATACCAATATCTTGGCATTGTGATGGCTCCAACGATTGCAGCGATCGCTCTGATGAGGAGGACTGTGGACAAATCTCATGCGCACCGAACTTTTTTAAATGCAACAACTCGAACTGCGTATTCAAGGCGTACATCTGCGATGGCAAGGACGATTGTGGTGACGGTTCAGACGAAAGTTCGATGCATGCTTGTGTTGCACCGCCGTTCAAGTGCCCACATGGTCAATGGCAGTGTCCAGAAATAACCGAGCGATGTGTCAACATAACATCGGTTTGCGATGGCTCTCTGGACTGTCCAAATGGTTCTGACGAAGGCGAAGGCTGTGACTTAGCCGAGTGTCAACATCAGACGGGACTTTGTTCAAGCGGATGTCAGAAGACACCCCTTGGAGCCATGTGCATCTGTCCACCTGGCTCAGAACTCGCTGCTGATGGCTATACGTGCGAAGATGTAAATGAGTGCGACCCTCCAGGCTTGTGTTCGCAGGCTTGCACCAACACCAAAGGGTCCTACTTCTGTTCTTGTACCGATGGCTACATCCTGGAATCTGACAAGCAACGCTGCAAGGCAGTGAATCATTCGGCAGCTTTCCTGATCATCTCGAACCGACACTCGATTTTAGTGGCCGATTTGAAAGAACAAGGACTCGAGCGAGTACCCATAATCGTAGAGAATGTAGTAGCAACGGCCTCGAACATGCACACAGGGACAATTTTCTGGAGTGACATGAAGCTGAAGAAGATTTCACGGTTAGACCGAGGAATGGAACCACAAGAAATAATCACTACTGGCCTGGACTTGGTGGAGGGACTGGCGTATGACTGGGTTGGACAGAATCTTTACTGGCTAGATAGCAAGCTTAATACTATAGAAGTTTCATCGGAGAATGGCTCGAATAGGTTGGTCCTGGTGAGAGAAAACATCACCCAACCGCGTGGCATGTGCTTAGATCCCAGTGAAGATGCGCGATTCATATTTTGGACGGACTGGGGCGAGAATCCTCGCATCGAACGCATCGGCATGGACGGAACTATGCGGGAAACTATTATCAACACCAAGATCTACTGGCCGAACGGACTGACACTGGACATCGCCACAAAGAGAGTGTACTTTGCCGACTCCAAATTGGACTTCATCGACTTTTGCTACTACAATGGAACCGGACGTCAGCAGGTGCTAGCTGGAAGTCACTATCTCTTACATCCACACTCTTTATCTCTGTTCGAAGACACACTCTATTGGACTGATCGTCAGCTCAATAGAGTCCTTTCAGCAAATAAATTCCGTGGGAAGAACCAGACAGTTGTGTCGCATCTGATCAGTCAACCTTTGTCGATCCACGTGCACCATTCCTCGCTGCAGCCAATGTATGAGAATCCATGTCTAAAGGCATCCTGCCAACATTTGTGTTTGCTTAGTCCCAGTGCTAAGGAGGGCTTCTCCTGCAAGTGTAAACCGGGCTATAGGCTCCTTACTGAGGGCCGATGCGTTGAAGAAGAGAATCCATTCATCATGGTAGTCAAGGGAACACAGATTGTAGACATCCCGCTAAATGGAGGTGATGCTAGAGCTGGTTCTTTAGCTCCTGTCATCGGAATTGATAGCAGCACGGGACTGGACTTTGATCGTAAGGATGAGACGCTATTCTGGGTGCAAGGACGCGAAGACGATGACGAAAACTGCACCATCTACACTACACCCTACGGAGGCGGCAACAAGACCCAATTCCTCGGCATGGACACAGGTATCGTGGGTGCTCCGTACACAATCGCTTTCGATTGGCTTGGAAGGAATCTTTACATGGGCAACAGGGTCGCCAGCAACATTGAAGCTGTACGCGTCGATAGCAAAATCAAGTACCGAACGATCGTGTTGGCCAATGACGGAAATAGAACCTCGGTTTCGAAACCCAGAGCAATCGCGCTGGATCCTAACGAGGGAAAGCTATTCTGGATCGATGAGGGAGGCTTTGGGGTGCCAGTGAAGATCGGTCGAGTTGACATGTTCGGCTCGAACGCCGTGGTGCTGAAAGAAGATATTGAACGACCCGAGAGTATCACATTGGACATTGAAAAGAAGCAAATCTACTACAGCACTCAGTTTCCGCCAACTGTCTGCGCCATGGACTACAATGGCGAAGATCATCGAGTGATCTTGTCAGAAGTAAATGCGATTGCCAGACCGAAAAGTCTGGGAGTTCTCGACTCCCGGCTCTATTATCTTGATCCAGTTTACGAGAAGATCGTGAGGGTGGACCTCCCGAGAGGAGACAACCCCAAGGTGATCATTGACAACGAGCCTGATCTAAAGAATATGATGATCTACAAGAAGCGATCGATGATGCAACATCCCTGCCAAACAAACAACGGTGGCTGTGAGCATTTGTGTATTCCGCACGAACACTCGTCGAAAATGTGCGCCTGCAATATGGGCTATAGGAAGGAGAACGACATCAATTGCGTAGCCTATAAGACATTTGCAGTAGTGTCCCAATTAGACGTGACAAGGGGTTACAGTTTGACCGACAGTTCCGAGGCGATGGTCCCGATTAGTGGAAACGGACATCACATCCTGCATGTGGATGTTGTCTTCCGAGAGCAATGGATTTATTGGGCTGAGTACAACCGCGGATACTGGAACGGAATCTTCAGAACGCGACCAAATGGAACGGAACTGCAACACATAATCAAGGACGGTATAGGCAGCAATGGCATTCGTGGCCTCACCATCGACTGGGTGGCTGGCAACTTATACTTCACAAATGTCTTTCCCCATGAAAATTACGTCGAAGTTTGCTGGTTGGATGGAACAAATCGTAAGATACTTGTAAAAACTACAAACGACGCCCCGAGAGAGTTGGCGGTTAATCCCATCAAGAGGCTGCTGTACTGGATTGACTATGGACAATATCCTAGAATCGGAAAAGCCTACCTAGACGGATCCAACTGGATGCCTGTCGTAACATCGGGCATTTCAAATCCAAGGGACTTGACCGTGGACATGTTGACACATGACGTCTATTGGGTCGATTCCAAGCTAGATACCATTCAGAAAATATCGTATTCCGGTGGAAACCGACAAATTATTCGAAGGAACCTGCCGAATCCCATGGGCATAGCTGTGTACCTTGGAGATGTTTACTGGGTCGATCGCAACCTAATGACCGTATTCAAAGCATCCAAGCTGCCCGGAAATACCTCAATGCCCCAGAGAGTGCGGACCAACTTGCAGAAACTCCGTGATATTGCCATCTATAATATCAACAACCAGCCACCAGACGAGAGCAATCCATGCGCAAGACTTGGTAATGGAGGATGCGACCAGCTGTGCTTCAGCTTCCCACCGGATGCCATAAACCCGCCAAGGATGAACTTTAAGTGTGACTGTGCCACGGGAAAACTTAACGCTGACGGTAGAAAGTGTGAGACAGTCAACGAGTACTTAGTTTTCGCAACTAGGACCGAAATTAGGGCTGTTAATCTGGATCCAAGATCTACTCAGGTACCATTCGCACCGATGACAAACCTAACGAACGTCGTAGGTCTTGATTTTGACTACGCGGATAATAGGCTGTTGTACACTCAAATTCGCCCATGGGCCAAAATCGCTTACACCAAAGCAAACAGTCCCTCGCTGGCAGATGTGAATGTTGTCCTAAGCAAGGGCATCAACCCCGAAGGAATTGCCTACGACTGGACACAGAACAAGATCTACTGGACGGACAGTTCGAATAACTCCATCTATGCTATGAATTTGGATGCAACTGAGTTGGTGATGATCGCACGAGTAGAACGCCCAAGAGCGATCGTGTTGGATCCCTGCAACGGAACGTTGTTCTTCACCGATTGGGGTCGTTTCGGAACCTCTGGCAAGATTTTCAGAACAACAATGGCCGGATCTTTAAAGAGAGCCATTGTTGATAAGGACTTATCTCAACCAAGTGGTTTGGCGATCGATTATGAAGATCGGAAGCTTTACTGGACCGATGCAGTGCGAGAGAAAATTGAACGAGCCAACTTAGACGGAAAGGAGCGTGAACTACTGGTGGCGGCAACAATCTACCCCTTCGCGATCAGTGTCTTCAGGAACTACATATACTGGACCGATTTGCAGTTGCGTGGAGTGTACCGCGCTGAAAAACACACCGGTGCCAATATGGTGGAGATCGTGAAACGTCTTGAGGACTCGCCGCGTGACATTCGCGTGTACAGCAATGAACGTCAGAAATGCCAAGTCAACCCCTGCTTGATCAACAACGGTGGTTGCGCTCAGAGTTGTCACCCGGCGCCGAACGGAAAAGCCGAATGTAAGTGCGACGACAACTCGAAACTTGTCAACGAAGGACGAATGTGCGCTCCGCGTAACAATACCTGCGAGTCGAGCAAGTTCTACTGTCAAAATGGCAAGTGCATCTCGCGCATGTGGTCGTGCGATGGTGACGATGATTGCGGCGACAATTCCGATGAGGATCCAAACTACTGCGCATTCCACTCGTGCTCGACGAACGAATTCCGTTGCAACAATGGCCGATGCATATTCAAATCCTGGAAGTGTGATCATGAAAATGACTGCAAAGATGGTTCCGATGAAATTGAATGTACCTATCCGCCCTGTGTGGATGGTGAGTTCACGTGCAGCAACGGCAGGTGTATTCCACAGGCTCAGGTCTGCAACGGGGTTAATGACTGCAAGGATAATGCGACATCTGATGAAACGCATGAACGGTGTCCAACGAACACAACATGTCCTCCCAACCACCTTAAATGCGAGAAAACAAACATTTGCGTGGAGCCCTACTGGCTGTGTGACGGTGACAATGACTGCGGTGACAACTCCGATGAGGATCCTCTACACTGTGGACAGAGAACTTGTCCACAAAATAGCTTCCGTTGTCCCAATCATCGGTGCATTCCCGCGACATGGTACTGCGATGGTGACGATGATTGTGGTGATGGTGCAGATGAGCCGCCAGAGTACTGCAAGTCCGAGGGAAGGACATGCTTTGGAGACCTCTTTACCTGTGACAATGGCAACTGCATTCCAAGAATTTACATTTGTGATGGCGACAATGATTGTTTGGATAACAGTGACGAGGACAATCGACATCAGTGCAGTGAGTATTAATGAAGGTTTCTATTAGGAAAGCATTTCAACTGATTTCGCTTTTAGATGATCGTAAGTGTGATGAGGAGACAGAATTTACGTGCGTAGAGAACAAGGCATGGGGACGTGCACAATGCATTCCGAAAAAATGGATTTGCGATGGCGATCCAGATTGTGTAGATGGCGCTGATGAAAACACAACACTCCACAGTTGCTCAACGCAGCAGCCGTGTGCTGAGGATATGTTCACTTGTGGCAATAATCGGTGCATTAATAAGGTAAGAGACTAGGACGCTGTAATTGAGATTGGAGGTGTATTTTACAAGGTTTGGAAATATATTACTGAAGGGAAATTAGTTGCAATTGGATTTCATATTCTGACCAAACTAAATTAGTCAAACATTGTGTTTCGTTAATGATGTTCACAAAATTGCTATCTCTCTCTTGCAGGGCTGGGTCTGCGACCATGACAATGATTGCGGCGACGGTACCGATGAAGGGAAATTCTGCAATTCTAAATACAAGACCTGCTCCCCACAAGAGTTTACGTGTCAGAACTTCAAGTGTATCCGCAACCAGTACAGATGTGATGGCGAAGATGACTGCGGCGATCACTCAGACGAAGTGGATTGTAAAAAAGATAACGTCACCTGCCCCGCGGGACAATTCACCTGCACCAATGGCCAATGCATCGACTATCATCTGGTATGCAATAAGGTGTCGGACTGTACTGACGAATCTGATGAACCGAGCCATTGCAATGTGGACGAGTGTGCCAAGGTGGAAATCCATCAATGTGGCCACAAATGTGTGGACACTCTAACAAGCTACTACTGCGACTGTAACCAGGGCTACAAGTGAGCTACTACATTGCCTTCTCCTTATCGATAGCATTTTCAATGTTTTTTTTCTAGACTTCTAGCTGACGGCAAAGCATGTGCGGATATCGACGAATGTCTGGAGCTACCAGGGGCTTGCTCACAGCACTGCTCAAACACTCCAGGTGGCTACTACTGCAAGTGTGACGAACGCTACTATGAACGACAAATCGATGAGCATACATGCAAACGCAAAGATAACGACACCGCATGGCTGGTCTTCACCAACAAGTACTACGTGAGGAATATGTCGCTAGATGGCAGGCAGTACAACCTCATGCATCAGGATCTAATGAATGTTGTTGCGCTGGACTTCGACTTCGAGGAGGAGAACATGTACTTCTGTGACGTGACGGCGAAGACAATTTTCCGCTCAAAGTACACCGACATGGATGAGAAGCCAGTTCGTGAGGCGGTTGTCCGTCATGACTCTCATGGCTTGGAAGGAATCGCCGTGGATTGGGTGGGAAGGAAACTGTATTGGTTAGATAGGCATTCGAAGAATCTGGACGTGGCTGAATTAGACGGCACCAAGCGAAAGACTCTGCGAAGTGGTGTGGTGGATCCTCGAGCAATCGTGGTTCATCCTGGAATTGGGTATCTTTACTTTACTTCGTGGCATCTTCAAGCTTACATCGCTAAGATGGGCATGGATGGTTCGAATTTCACAAGAATACTTACCTGGGAAGATGACATTGCTTGGCCGAATGCCCTGGCTATTGACTACTTTACTGATCGGATTTACTGGGCCGATGCTCATTTGGATTACATTGCCTACGCTGACTTGGAGGGACGACACAGACATATCGTGCTGTCCGGAACTAAGGTGCCACATGTCTTTGCGATCTCACTGTTCGATGACTTCCTCTACTGGACCGATTGGAATCTAAAGGCTATTCTGAGGGCAAACAAATTTACTGGCAAGGAGCTGACCACCTTGCGCAATACAACCCACCGACCGTATGACATACATATCAACCACAGGCTTCGTCAAGTTCCGTATACAAATCCCTGCGGCAAGACCAACGGTGGATGTTCACATCTTTGTTTGATCTCTCCGCCAGCTGAATCCACATATCTGAACATCGAGGGCTACATTGAAGAGGGAGCTCCAAGCTATAAGTGCGCGTGTCCCAATCAATTCTACCTGGCGAGGGATAGCAAGACCTGTATCGCCAACTGTACTGCCGGACAGCATCGGTGCGGTGGAGATGACGAGAAGTGCATTCCATGGTTTTGGAAGTGTGATGGAGAAAAGGACTGCAAAGATGGATCAGATGAACCAACTACGTGTCCGGCAAGGCATTGTCGTGCGGGAACGTTCCAATGTAAGAACACGAACTGCACGCCATCGGCGACTATCTGCGATGGAAGCGACGACTGTGGAGATGGCAGCGATGAACAGAACTGCGATCTGCCATGTCCTGATTCGGACTTTAAGTGCAAGGCAAGTGGAAGATGTATTCTGGATAGTTGGAGATGTGATGGTGACGCCGACTGTAAAGATGGAAGTGATGAGGATCCTGCTGTCTGTCGTAAGTAACTTGGATCGCGCTTAATAGGATTTGATATCATGGTGATTTTTTTTATTTTAGATAAACGGACTTGTGATACAGAGACAGAATTCAGCTGCAAGAATGGGCGGTGTATTCCAAAGCTGTGGATGTGTGACTTTGATAATGACTGCGGCGATGATTCTGATGAGCCAGCGTACATGTGTCGCCAGAGAAATTGCACCACCGGATGGCAAAGATGTCCAGGACAATCAAACTACAGATGCATTCCCAAATGGCTGTTCTGCGATGGTAAGGACGATTGTCGGGATAATAGCGATGAACTGCCAGAAAATTGCCCCAAGTGCTCGTCCGAGACTGACTTCAAATGCGGCAATAACCGGTGCATTCCAAAGTAAGTTGAAAGGCATTTGAATTTGTCAACGTTTGATTTTAAAGCTCTCCCAGAAGTTCAACAGTTTTATGAAACTTTTTTGAAAACTTTTAAGTTTATTGAATGTCATTTCGTTCATTCAGTTCATTTAAGCGTATCGAAATTGAAAAAGCTCCGCCGTGTTTGTGGCACATGATAAAGCTTTAAACACTTTCAAACTTTAAAATATATAAAAGCATCGTTTTGTCTCTAAAAATAAGTAGAATGAAGTTAGGCGCAGTAGGAAATTCATGTGAATCTAACTAAGCAAAGTTTTTTTCTCCTTTGCAGACACACTTCTTACAGTTATTTAAGATACATAAATGTTGGCAAAATATGCCAATAGGTAGATTCCATTCCAAATCAGTCATTTAAAAAAAACTGATGTAGAATGGACTATACAAGTTTTTCTTTCCAATAATTATAGAATTACATTCAACGAACTGGAAGAACTTTTTAAAAGCTTTTGATGCAAGTTATTACCTTCTTACTATTTTCGTTTTTTCCAGGCAATGGATGTGTGACTTTGCGGACGACTGTGGCGATGGAAGTGACGAAGTAGACACTATTTGCAAGGATAGCTACCGAGAATGCTCGGAATCTGAATTCCACTGCGGCAATGGCAAGTGTATATCATCGCGATGGCGTTGCGATCACGAAGATGACTGCGGTGACAATACAGATGAGTTGAACTGCGAAGGCTACCAATGCAAGAACGGATCATTCCAGTGCTCTTCGGGCCACTGTATCGCTTCATACTTCCGTTGTGATGGTGATCGCGACTGTAGGGATATGTCTGACGAGATCGGTTGTCCACCGCGTTTCCCGGGAGGAAGATACTGCCCCGAGTCCCGCTTTCAATGCGCAAATAACTTGTGTGTCTCTCCGTCGGATCTGTGCGACGGAACTGATGATTGCGGTGATGGAACTGATGAGGATCCAAAGGTCTGCTCGAACTTCAACTGTGATACTCTGAGACGATTCCAATGTGCCAATCATCGGTGTGTCGCTAGGTACCAAATTTGCGATGGTGTGGATAATTGTGGCGATGGATCGGATGAGAACAACATGACTCTATGCGCCACCAAACAGAGGCCATGCGACTTGTACACGCAGTATCAGTGCGCGAACAAGAACTGTATTGAAAGGTCACAGGTCTGTGATTATTCCGACGATTGTGGAGACGCTTCGGATGAGCTGGGATGTCACGACAGTAGCTCGTGTTCGGAACTGACCCGCGGTGGATGTGAACATCATTGCCACAACTTGACAGAGGGTGGATACATTTGTGCTTGCTATCCGGGCTACATCATCTCGAAGGATAACAAGAAGCGATGCGATGATATCGATGAGTGTTCCACGAGGACGCATAGTTGTAGTCACCAGTGTCACAATCTGAATGGGACGTACTCATGCTCTTGTCGTGAAGGTTTTAGGCTTATAAACGTCATGTCGGGTGTTTGCAAAGCTGAGAAAGAGGATGTGGTGCTAGTATTCGCAAACGGTCCTGAGATACGAGGTTTAGATCTACAGAAGCACGAAGAATTCGATGTGGTGGCAGCTGAGAAACGTATTGAAGCTCTTGATTATGATGCCGAGGAACAAATAATCTTCTGGGCTGACAGCTACGATAAGACAATCAAGCGGTCGTACATGGTAAACGCTTTAGATGGACAGGCAAAGATCGGCTTCGCTCAAGATCTGAACATGAAAGGTGGATCGAAGCCAACAGCTGTGGCAGTGGATTGGTTAGCTGATAATCTTTACTGGACCGAAGTAGATAGAACTGGTTCTAAGCCACGTGGACGTGTAATGGTCGCCAAGACCGACGGGCGCTACAGAAGGGCTGTAGTCCTCGCTGGGCTGGAAGTACCTACAGCGATTGCTGTTGATCCCCAGTTGGGTAGAATGTTCTGGGCCGATGCTGGTTCAGCTCCCAAGATCGAGGTATCCTGGATGGATGGGTCAAAACGAAGACCATTGATCACTGAGGCCATTCGTCATCCCGCTGGTCTTACCATCGATTACTCACAGGATCACGTTATCTATTGGGTCGATTCAAAACTCAACACCATCGAGTCAGCTCGTCCGGACGGATCACAGCGGAAGGCTATTGCCAAGGGCGAACAACTCCGACATCCCGTCTCACTAGACGTCTTCGAATCAAACATGTATTGGGTGACCCGAGACAGTGGCGAATTGATGCAGCAGGACAAATTCGGACGTGGAGTTCAAGTAGTCGTCCAGAGGAACTTGGTTAATCCATCCGGTTTGAAAGTCTACCACGAGAAGAGGTACAACACTTCCCTACGCAATCCATGCTACGAGAGCATCTGTTCGCATTTATGCTTGCTGGTTCCTGGCGGCCGTCGTTGTGCTTGTCCCGACAATTCTGGTCCTCTACCATCACATCGCTCCACAGCTGAAGTCATTTGTGATGCTCCAGCTGAACGACCACGTTCATCCCCACGAGTGTGCCCATGCCAGAATGGAGGCCTCTGCCGGGAGAACGATCACGGTGATCTGGAATGTGAATGTCTGGCCGAGTTCGTCGGGGAACATTGCGATCGTGCTGTGGGAGGATCATTTGGGCCAGGAGGTGGTAATGTAGCGGCGGTTGTTGTGCCAATCATGGTTATACTGCTGGTGCTGCTTGCCGCCGGTGGGGTGTGGTATGTCATCAGGAAGAAGCCATTGTAAGTTGCATTTGCCATCCATAAATTTGAGGTATCTAGTGTTGTTTTTCTTTTCAGTGGAAAATTGGCGCGCCTTCCCACACTCTCCTCATCACAAAGTGTGACATTCCGTCATGGTACAAATGTTGAATTTAATGCACCTGGTTTCCAGAATATGCCACCAGCAAGTGAAGTACCACCAATCGATAGTTACAATTTGCAAACAGTGAATAGTAACAAGACGCGTGATTTCTCAAATCCCATGTACGATGCCGTACAGTCGGGAACCAACACAGATCCTACACTTGGAAATGGATCAGGTAAGCATTGAAAAGTCCGTTTTTGTTTTTATGTCCAGATGGATAAGGCGCTTTCGTTTCCAAATATGTACAGTCCCTTATGAGGACCATTTTGGTATGCAGTACTCTGTGATTGATCCCTTCCTCAATTTAAAAAGTCACCGAGCGATGATTACCAACCACTCATAGTCGCTAAGCCATCTGCTACTAAAACCCACAATTGCCAATTTTAATAATTTACGGTAATATACTCCCTACCATTCGCCCTTTGCTGAAAAATTCTTCGTCGGATCTCCAACTGAATTGGTGCCATTCATCGAGTTACAGTTTTTATTCCGAGGAAGGTCAACTGGAACTGCTGCTGCCAACAGAGACGATTTGTGGAAGTCGGTGGATAGATGATTGTTTATTTGCCTAAAGCATATGCTTGGTTTGAGAAAGGCTCTACTGCGGCACGCTGGAAGCGCTCAATGATGTCGATATCAACCGCGTACCCCAGTGTTTGGACGAATCTACTGAAGATTCCCTGTGAGCTGCCTACTCTATAACACGATTGAAAAAGTCACCTTATAGCAACTTTGCTTGTCCAAATCCGGCCCAGGTTTGGAAAACCTACTCTCAGCTTCTGGCCCAAGTAACATCTTGAGTTTTTTTTCCACTGCCCCACGTCTTTCGAACGTCTGACGAACATCCAAGAGTATCAATTGTCATGGCAAGCTTCTCAAATTTGCCGTTCGGATTCGGCGTAAAATTGTAGGTCCCTTCCACTTCGCATAGAAAGTGGTTGGAGAAGCTAGGTTTTAGGCCCTCTATGGGCCGTTAATGCGTAGTATTTATTTATTTTTTACTCTCAACTTCTAAATAGTATACTTCATCGCATGTTTTCCATCATTAGTTTTTCCGGGAGCTCTAGACTACGATTGCTATTATATGCGGCGACGATCTGTTTATGGTATTGATAATGTGTTGCAGAACGGCTTGAGACAATTTTTTTTTTGCGTGTAGCTAGGTGAAAATCGTTAAAAGACATCGCTTGCGAGCTTTGCGATAGTGTGGGACTTGAATCATCCACTAAAAACACCCAGGGAAGGCATGATGTTACCATCCTTCCAGTAATCGCACCTAGTCTAAAGACTTATCAGCAATTTTGTTTTAACATTTGCTTATGTACTTATGTACTGTTTTTAGGAACTAACTTTGGTTTGTTACCTTTTTTTCTTAATTCATTATCACTTTGTTCGTGTGATTATGTTGTAAAACATATTTTTCTTTGCTAATTACCTAGTTAACTAGTTCAAATGGTTTAACTGTATGTAATCTCCTAATTAAACTGTTGTTATTAAGTAGTTGAACTACTTCTAAATTAGCATGGTTGCGAAGCCTAACTTCATGTCTTCTTGCGACCTTCCGAACCTCGTCCTCTACCATTTCAATTTTTAGATCCCTATGTAGATCAGCATTACGTATGTACCACGGCGCATTAACAATATTGCGTAATACTTTGTTTTGAAAGCATTGTATGCTTTGAAGATTTGTCTTTCTTGTGCACCCCCATAACTGGAGGCCATATGTCTAAATTGGTTTTAATATTTGCTTGTAGAGAAGCAGTGTGTTGTAGATTGAGAGGCATGAATTCCTCCCTATGAGCCAATACATTTTATTGTATCGTATATTTAGTTCAACTCGTTTTTTTTTTGACATGTGTTTTCCCACGCAACTTTGCGTCCAAAGTCAAGCCTAAATACTTAGCTGAGTTCGAATGCAGAACTACTTTATTATTTATGTACACAGGTATGTGTTGTA
This sequence comes from Portevinia maculata, assembly GCA_949715645.1. NCBI lineage: Eukaryota > Metazoa > Arthropoda > Insecta > Diptera > Syrphidae > Portevinia > Portevinia maculata. The sequence continues at coordinate 76,999,285 of OX454526.1, read as the reverse complement.
CGTTTTTATACCCTATTCTAAGGGTATATTAATTTTGACGCATAGTTTGTAACATACCTTAATATTGCCCGTAGACCCCTAAAAGTTACTATATTTATGATCAGCATCGATAGTAATGTCGATCTAGCCATGTCCGTCCGTCCGTCGGCAAAAATTAGGCCTTTAAACTGGGCCTAGAGAGCTGAAATTTTAACCATATACTCTCTAGGGTCCCGAAATAATCAAGTTTACGAATTTTTGAAATCCGCCTACAGACACGCCCACAAATAAATAAAACAATTTTATTGAAAAACCAAAATTTGAGCTAGAAGCTGAAAGGAGGAAGGAGCTGAAATTTATAATATATACTCTCTAGGGGGCCCTTTATGCTCATGTGTAAATATTTTCAAAATCCGCCCACTGACACGCCCACAATTTAAAAAAACACCTTTTTTGAAAATTCAAAGTTTGAGCTAAGGAGCTGAAATTTATAATATATACTCTCTAGGGGCCCTTTATGCTCATGTGTTAATTTTTTTTAAATCCGCCTACTGACACGCCCACGATTAAATAAAACAGTTTTATTGAAACACCCAAGTTTGAGCTAGGGAGCGTTTTTTTCGATAAAATCCTTTAAATGTCATATAACAAAATATGTAGAGCGTTCTTAACAATTCAACCATACTTACACTTTTGTCACGCCCACTTATAAGGGATAGAAATAAGAATAGGGTATCCAACAGTTCGCCCAAGCGGACCGTAGCCCGTCCCTATGTTTATTCGTAAAGTTAATATGAAGCGACTTTAGTTCATTTAATTTTATTTGGCATTTTTTGGTCCATTTGGATATATCATTTACTGTCCTTTGCAGTTTTTCTGTAACTTCCTATGCGGTTTTTCCTACTGCAAGTACAGCAGTATCGTCTGCAAAAGTGGCAACAGTAGTTTCGTCATTTTGTGGTAGGTCGTTCGTGTATAGGAGGAACAGTACTGGTCCCAACACACTACCTTGCGGTACTCCAGCTTTGATGTGTTTCAATTCGGAGTACTCATTCTCTTGCTGAATTCTAAATAATCGTTGCATTATATACGACTCTAGTATTTCATGATACTATTTTGGAAGATACTTTTGTAGCTTACGGATTAATCCTTTGTGCCAGACTTTATCAAAAGCCTGTGTTACAACAAGGAAGAAGGCAGAGCATATTTGTTTTTCTTCTAAAGCTTTTTCTATTATATCAGTTATTCTGTGGACCTGATCTATTGTTGAGTATTTATTTCTGAATCCAAACTGATGGTTTGGGATCAGTGTCTTTTCTTCTAGAATCGGATGGAGTCGTTTTAGTAGCATTTTTTCGAATAGCTTTTACAGGATTGGTAGCAATGATATCGGCCGATATGACGTTACTTCACTGGGCAATTTTCCCGGCTTAGGTACCATGATAAACTTCCGCAACCTTCCACATGCGCGGAACATACCTTAGTCTGAACGCAGCATTTATTATCTGTGCTATTTTTTTCATACCTTTCTTAGGCAGTTTTTTCAGAATTTCACCCGTTATTAGATCAAATCAGGGGGCTTTTTTCGGGTTGATCTTTTCTTTTATTTCTTTGGCTATTTCCCTAGAGGTTACTGCTGGAATCGATCTCTCGTCTTCGCACATTTCTTCCGTTTGTTGCGAAATATCATTATTGTCGTATGGCTTGAAAACGTTTTCAAGATGTTCCGCAAATAGATCCGTCTTTTGTTTGTTTGTTTTAGCCCAGTTATCACTGCTGTTTTTCACTGGCGGAATGTATACCGTTGGTCTTTTAATTTTTTTTGGTAGCCTTCCACAGTGAGTATTCTGTACTAGCATCGTTTGTCAGATTTGTAAGGTATCTTTCCACCGATGCGTTTTTAAATTCTGCTATCCTTTTTCTGAGCTTATTGTTTAAGCTATTAAGTCTACTTTTATCACTTGGAGCTCTTGACAGTTGCCATCGCTTGCGAGCTCGTCTCTTTTCTGATATAATGTCGCAAATTTCGTTGGGATACACGTTTCTTTTTATACCCTATTCTAAGGGTATATTAATTTTGACGCATAGTTTGTAACATACCTTAATATTGCCCGTAGACCCCTAAAAGTTACTATATTTATGATCAGCATCGATAGTAATGTCGATCTAGCCATGTCCGTTCGTCCGTCCGTTCGTCGGCAAAAATTAGGCCTTTAAACTGGGCCTAGAGAGCTGAAATTTTTACCATATACTCTCTAGGGTCCCGAAATATTCAAGTTTACGAATTTTTGAAATCCGCCCACAAACTCAAAAAAACAACATTTTGGAAAAAATCGAATTTTGAGCTAGAAAGCTGAAATTTTTTATATATGAACTATGACTCCTAAAACTGCTCGGGATATAAAATTTTCAAAATCCGCCCACTGACACGCCCACAAAAAAATAAAACAATTTTATTGAAAAACCAAAATTTGAGCTAGGGAGCTGAAATTTTTAATATATACTCTCTAGGGGCCCTTTAAGCTCATGTGTAAATATTTTCAAAATCCGCCCACTGACACGCCCACAATTTAAAAAAAAAATCCAAAGTTTGAGCAAGGAGCTGAAATTTATAATATATACTCTCTAGGGGGCCCTTTATGCTCATGTGTTAATTTTTTTTAAATTCGCTTACTGACACGCCAACAAGAATAAAGGAAAAGATGCGTTAGTGACAAAATAACATATAATTCAAAAAGAAACTTGTATTTGGACCACTCTTTTTTATAAGGCATCATACAGGGCCCTAAACCTAGCTTCTCCTACTATTTCCTTGTACAAAGTGGAAGGGGCCTACGATTTTAATACGACTCCGAAGGGCAAATTTGAAAAGCTTCTCATGACAATTGATATTCTTTAATGTTTGTCAGACTTTGTCAAGAGGTGAAAAAAACACTTTAGGTCTTACGCCCAGGAGTGATTGGAACCTGAGACCCCTCGATAAGTAGTCCAGCGCACTAACCACATTGCAAGGCATTTTCTGTAGATATGGCATAGGGCATGCTTTCTTCCACGCATACTTGGGGGATAGATTGGTCTTCTTAAAGTGCTGTATCGCAAACTGTAATACCTATGTTTCGAATAACCCTTTGCATCATCTGACTCCTTATGTTGAAAGTCTCATATTGGGCGCCATTTTTCTGGGTAAATTGTATTTTCAACTTCTCTGCTTTAAAACCCTTATTAAAATCCTACACCTTTTCACCCAACTTACTTAACTTATTCTTATTATTTATTTTTTTAGGAATCTACGAAGTTCCGCACGATGTCAATTCAAAAAGTAAACCAGTCGGACCATTCACCGAGCCAGTATCAGCAATATTAGCGCCCAGCAGTATAACGCACAAGTCATCGCCGCAATTACAATTGCGTACCAGGGAACTGGATCCATCAGCGGATACCGGAAAAGATACACAAAATCTTGTTGAAGAGGATAAGTCTGAATGCTGATATTAAATTAAACCTTTGCAATCTTCCCCCTCCTCCACATCACGTCATATTTTTATTGCGCCTTTTGCTATACAAATACCCAAAAGACCATAGACAAGTATAATATAGAATTTTCGACCTGTCCAAGAATGAGAATATCACAAAACGCATACTTCCGGATGCCATTTTAAATGACAAACAAAAAAAAAGAACCCTATTTTGATGACAATATTTGAAGAAAAAAAAACACGATTGAAAAATTCTATCACTTAAAAGTAATATTATACACGAAAAATAAAAAAAAATATTTTTATAAACATTCCAAAAGAAAACGAACATTCCTCCCCGCCGCTGAAGCTGCTACCGCTGCTGCTGCTGCCGCTGGAACTTGCAATGACCTCAAAAATATGTTTCGTCCGTTAAGCTTTTTTGTTTTTATTTTATTTTTTTATTTTCTAAATAAAATGTAAAGTTTATAAAGAAAAAAAAATATATTCAAATCAAAGCAATATTTTTTAAGAAATTATTTATATTTAAAAAGAACAAAAAAAACACCTTTAATGTTATTATATTTTATAAAAAAAAACGTTAAATGAATTTGGCTAAAAGCTAAGCTTTTAAGTTAATACTAAAGAAAAACACAATAAAAACAAAATCACGCATTGCAATTTGTTATAAATATTTTTTTTAAATGTTAAGTATATTATAGTTTTTAAACAGTTTTGTTGAATTTAAAAACGAAAAAACTTCTTAAAAAAAATATTGCGTCTCCTGTTCTCTTTCTTTGTTTTTTTTTTAAATCATTTTCTTTTTTAAAAATTGTTTTGAATAAATGTTTATGTAGCTACATAAAAACAAAAGGATTAGTAAATACAATTTAGAGAAAAATATACATATTACTACATTTAAATTTGAATGTATATATATATATTTAAATGTATTTAAATTTAAATGAAAAAAATAAAAAAAACAACAACAAATAAAATATATTTATATAATATCTATGTAGAGAATAATGTATAAAGTTAAAAACAAACAACAGTAATTAAATAAAGAGAGAGAATTTTATATATTTTTATATGACGATATCGATATTTAAAACAAACAAAAATGAGAAGAAAACGCCATTTTGAAAACAAAACAAAAACCTATAAACACTATTGTTTAAAGTTAAAAAAACAAAGCGATAAATAAATAAAGAAACAAAATATTTATGTAAAAATTGTAAAAAAAAAATAAACAAGAAGAGAAGAAAACATATATATCACTATGAAGTAAAAACATAACGTGTAATATTTAATATTTAGTTTTATTAGATTTTAACATTATATTGCTTTTAATTTTGTTTCTTTTGTTTTAATAACCAGAAAATACTATTTTATTTTTGATGCAACTTAAGAAGAGGACGACATAAAAGTATTTTCTTTTTTCTTGTAAATTTTGTTTATTATTGGAGAATTTTATTTTAGTATATTTTTTTTGTCAAATATTATAATTATCACTTTATAGTTATATATACATATTTACATAAAAACAAAACAGAACATGAGAAAAATAAATGGTTGTTAGGAAGTTATACATTAAACATTTATTTAAAAACTTGATTGGTTTTATTTATTACTATTAGCTAGTCATTCAATTTTTATTTCTTATTGTTCGACACTAAAAGGGACACTTATACAAAGCAGACACACATTTATTTATTTTTGTACGTTTCTGGTAATATTTCAGAAAATTTCGCGCAAGTGCCACAAATCTATTGAACGGTGCCGTGACATAAGGCCAAGCGTCATAAGGGAAAATTCTAGCTTTTGGTATTATGACCAGGGATGCAACATCGTTCTTAAAAACATCGATGTTTGAAAACAAATTGTTGGCTATATTTACGACGTGCTGTACCTAAACAACGAAATATACTAGTCTTACCAATTTCAACGCAAAAACTTTAATTAATTTCCAGTCTAGTAGACCACAAAAGAATTAAATTCATCTGCGAAATAAAACATATTTTCTCGATGGATTTATTTATTTAAACGGAGTTTTGAAATGAAATTAAGGAAGAGACATAATAAACATTTATTTGTTCGAATGTAACAACTGCGAAATGGAGTTGAGGAAAAGAAGCTTGGATAATTTAATCCCCAGAAGTCTATTTCTGTCCTGAGTGATGGTTGCCCCAGCCTCCGAGAACAAACGCTCGCTTGGAACAGACGTGGCAACGATGGGGAGATATAACATTGCAATCTTTGAAAGCTTTGGAAAAAGAGATTTTACATCCTCCCAAATCTCAATGCGCACTTTCTTCTGTACCTGCACCGTTGGGTTTTTCGTTACCTGGCTGGCAACGGAATTTGGGTTGCGTCTAATGATGGTGTTTATTTTCCGTTTTATGGCTTGTGTGGTATTTCCTTTGCTTGATTGTGGGATTGCTGCGCCGGAATTTCCCACTGCTGTGGTATAAGTGGGTTCGGGGTTCTCCCCTGCTCTGTCGTATACACTATTACACAAATACAAGCACATTTTATATTTAACACATCTTGTTTAAGGAAATGAATGAACGATGTCGATGTTTGACAGTTTTGCCGTCGATGTATCGGCGATGTATCGGTTATCAAAACATCGATGTTAACATCGATGTTTATGAACGAAACATCGATGTTTTGGAAACATCGATGTATCGTTTGCATCCGTAATTATGACACCTTGAAAAAGCGTCATAAGGCCAGATCCGGAAAGTGACATAAAGCCATATTTTCGAATTTGGCCTTATGTCGCTTTGCTAAAGTGAAATAAAGCCTTACGCAATAAGGCCAATTTGGCGTTATTTCACTTTCCATTGGTGCTGTTTTCAACAATTTGCCCTTGCACCTACTCCAAATCAAACAGTGACCCCAAGCAGGGGTTTATGGAATCTACTTGCGATTTCGCAACTAATCCCATAAACAGTACAATGCATATGGGCAGGTTGGCATGCTCCCCCCTGATTTGGAGTAGGTGCGAGGTACGGTTCTTGAATTATCATAAAATGTTAAGAGAAATTATTTCCCACAAAAAAAGTGAAGATATTGATCACCTAGTGTGGGCAATAACTTCACAAAAAAAGTAGAGTTATTTTCCACTCGAGGTGAAGTTATTGCCCGTGAAGTTATTTCCCGGCACCGAATTTTATTTTTTATTTTTAAATAAATAGAAAACATCAAACATGTTAAATGAAATTTTGACAAAACTTTTAAATAATTATAAACTTTCAGAGTGGTGAATGAGTCGTATATAAGTATCAGGTAAGCAAAATCTAATATGAAATCGAAAGTGTTTTAAAGCCAAATAGGCCTTATGACGCTTGTTCAATGTGTCATAATACCAAATGCTAGAATTTGGCCTTATGACACTTGGCCTTATGTCACGGCACCCTATTGAACGATGCCCAAGGCATAGAAGACAAACAATCGTTCCATACGACTCGCCCCTCACCTGTTTTACGTTGCTGGTACTATATCAGAAACGTTCGCGTAAGTGCCAACAACACACTGTGCACGTGTTCAACTCAATCGGATGAACGAGGCCAGAATGCATAGAAGACAGACAGACACAAACATTAACACACACAACAATTTTGCATTTAATTAAAACACAGAGCAATTGATATATAGTGTTGTGTATTGAATTTGGATTGTTGGGAACCTGCTTCTACTTTTCGAAAAGGAGTCGGTAATCACGGTCGTGACTACTTCCGGGATAACTTGCGTCAACGTAGGTAATCCACTGCTTATGATTGCATATCTGAAAGGAAATTTTTTCAAAGTAAAATTTTACTTACCAGCGTTGTGTTTAGGCTGTGGTAGCCTTTTCTGTTGTAGAACAGATGTGGATTTTGATACGGTGTCTTAAGAGGAATGTGCGTACCGTCAACACACATAACAACCCCAGGCACACCACATTTGGTTCTGCAAAGTTTTCTATTTGATGATTATCTTATTCCACTGTTTGGAAGTGGAAATAAAAGTCCAATACTATTCATACCTGTTTGTTTATATTTTTAATTTTATTGAAAATAATTAATCAAAACAACATATAAAACTTTCCAAAGATTTTCGTAAACAGAAATCGAATCGATTACATTAATTTCAATTTGCAAACAAGCAACCTCGTATTATTTTCACATGAAAAGCTGTTAACTTGAATGTCAAATTGGGTTGGATAATGTAGTTCACCCGATGGATAGCAGAATGGAAAGTCAGAGTGAAAGGGAATCGAACGGGTGAATCGAATCTACGATTCACGTGAATAGCAGAATAGGCCTGATTGTTACAGTCATATAACGGATATTTTGTATTTTAAGCCAAAAATGATCTAAAGATGAATTTAAATATTTTCCTTTTTTCCACCTACTCAGAATTTTGGTTGTAATTTTTGATTACGAGTATTTGCAAACGTTACTCGTTTTTGAACTTCAGCATGAAACAAATTTTAACCTTCACTGACGGTTTGACATTGACATATCATAAAAAAAGTTTAAGGTTGCGTCTGTTCTAAACCGGTCCATATCAGAAGCGTGCTCGTGTCGAAATCGTTAACAGAAATATCAAGAAAGGCAATAGTCCTCTTGGGTGATCTGTTGGATACCCTATTCCTATCCCGCCAAAAAATGGGTCAGGCAAAAACCTGTGTAGGTGCATTGTTAAGAAGGATATGATCTGCGTTGTTTTTTAAAGATTTTATGGAAAAACAATGTTTTTGTAAATAAAAACAAGGGACGGGCTACAGTCCGCTTGGGCGAACTGTTGGATAAACTATTCTTATTCCTATCCCTCATAATATGGAGTGGCAAAAGTCTTAGTGTGGTTAAATTGTTAAGAACGCTCTACATATTTTGTTATATAACATTTAAAGGATTTCATCGAAAAAAACGAAGCTTTTGTAAATAAAAAGGTTCCCTAGCTCAAACTTTGGTTTTTCAATAAAATTGTTTTATTTAATTGTGGGCGTGTCAGTAGGCGGATTTAAAAAGAATTTAAGCATGAGCATAAAGGGCCCCTAGAGAGTATATACTATAAATTTCAGCTCCCCAGCTCGAACTTTGGATTTTCAAAAAAAAAAATTAATTGAGGGCGTGTCAGTGGGCGGATTTTGAAAATATTTACACATGAGCATAAAGGGCCCCTAGAAAGTATTTATTATAAATTTCAGCTCCTTGCTCAAACTTTGACTTTTCAAAAAAATTGTTTTATTTAATTGTGGGCGTGTCAGTGGGCGGATTTTAAAAATTGTATCTCCAGAGCAGTTTTAGGAGTCATAGATCATATATAAAAAAATTTCAGCTTTCTAGCTCAAAATTCGATTTTTTAGAAAAAATTGTTTTTTTGAGTTTGTGGGCGTGTCTGTGGGCGGATTTCAAAAATTCTTAAACTTGATTATTTTGGGACCATAGAGAGTATATGGTTAAAATTTCAGCTCTCTAGGTCCAGTTTAAAGGCCTAATTTTTGCCGACAGACGGACGAACATCGCTAGATCGATATTACTATCGATGCTGATCGTAAATATAGTAACTTTTAGGGGGCTACGGGCAATATTAAGGTATGTCACAAACTATGCCTCGAAATTAATTTACCATTAGAATAGGGTACAAAAAACACCCCAAAAAGTTGGCATGGCAGGGTCTAGCTCGAATTTGTTCGATAAATCGTTTTTTTGGATTGTGGGCGTGTCAGTGGGCGGATTTTAAAAACTTGATCGTTTCGGGCCCCTTGAGAGTATATGTTCCTAATTTCCAGTTTTAGGGCCCAACAATTGACGATGGAGGGCCATGTCCAGACCGTCATTACTATCGTATTGATGCTGATCACAAATGTAGTAACCTTTAAGAGTCTAATGTATGTTGACGATTAATACCTACTCACTCCAAACTCACTCTATTTTGTGTCGCAAAAAAAAACAAAAAAAAAGTTTTACGAGTGGTTATCGACATCCGATTTCTGTCGCCTATTTTGCGACTTTCGTTACTATAGGTGAAGTATAATTTAGAATGTCCATAAAAAAATATCACGGTATAATAGTCACATAATGTTTGACAGAATACCTGTGAACAGGTACATATTTTCCCAACAGTAAGTCATAAAATTAAAGGGTAAATAAGAAACGACCGCTGAAATTTCCCAAGATCAAACAATGAACTACTTGAAAAGCGTATAAAAAGATGCGCCACTAGGATGAGGCCATTGCGAATATTTCGTTGCAGGAGTTCACATCAGCGTTTTTTCTCATTTGGTTAAGAATATTAGCGTTGAAAATAACGTTTTTTATTTAGTTAACAAAAACTGGGTTCCGGAAAGACTTTGACAGCGACAGAAAGAGGAAAAATAGATGCTTGCAAGGAGTTAAGACTCTCAGGCCGAGAAATTGCAAGCAGGCTAAATAAAAGTAAGACTGTTGTAAACAGTTATCTTGCGGATCCACAAGACTATGGGAGAAATAAAATTGCCTCAAATTCTACTCTACCAGTGACTAAAATAAGGGCCAACAGCGGAGCATCAGCCAGCATAGCACCGGTCCGAAGGATAATACGAAAAAGTGATACTACACAGAGAAGAAAACTTAAAAAGAAACCTGTTTTGAGGCAAGTACACAAGGAGCATCGAATGAATTTTGCGAGAGAACATGTCGCTTAGAGCAGTGAATGGAAACGCGTTGTCTTTTCGGATGAACAAAAGTGTAACCTTGTCAGCCCCATTGGTTACAACTTTTATTTCCATGAGCTAAGAAAGGAGGAGCTTATTTTGGCCAGACATCACAGCCGTACATCAGGTGTAATGGTGTTGGGAGCTATTACCCTCTATGGCACAATCTAGTTGGAGTTTTGAATGGAATGAACGGAAACAACTACAAATGTTTGTTGGAACGGCCATTTTCAAAAAATATGGAAAATATGAAAAATATTTTCGGTCCCCTGTCTTGAATAATCCAACACGACAATGCCCCTATCCACACTTCCAGGCTTGTTAGGAGTTGGATTCAATCAGAAGACGAGGAATTTCGCCGGACTTAAACATAATCGAAAATGTTTGGGCATGTTTATCTCGTAAAGTGTATAAAGGCGGCAGACAATTTAAAGACAAGGACACATTAATCGATGATATTCGTGATGCCTGTGCCGAAGTTTCTCTTTATTATTTCAAACAGTCTTATAGAGGTTATATCGAAAAATGGTGGGCATACTCATTATTAATGTATGTTTTAAAACCATAAAATGTAAACATTTAATTATTTTTTTCCTTTCTTTCGAAGATTTTGCATGTGGCCTCATCCCAGTGGCACATCTTTTTATACGCTTTTCAAGTTGTTCATTGTTTGATCTTGGGAAATTCCACCGGTTGCTTCTTATTTGCCCTTTAATTTTATGACTTGCTTTTGGAAAAATATGTACCTGTCCACAGGTAGTAAATGTTTCTGGGTATAAAATTTCCAACAGGTATAAAGACTGAAAATCGATTGCAAAATGTATGGCCTCATCCTTGTGATTGCCAGTGTACAAGCAAACAATGCGCCCAACCAAAAAATTGTACAGGACAGATCTGTTTCGCTGGCAGAGACATTTCAAATAAAGCTTAGCACGGTTCTTTAGAGGTAGTAAGGCTGAGGTATTGCTCAAAAAACCCAATTTTTAACTTCCCAGTGGAAGTTCTTGTAATGGGACCGATTTTGCGAATCGCGGATTTGGACATATCTCCACGTTTCAAGGTCACCAGAATCCAAATCCAAAGTTTTTATAGAGATGTCTGTGTGTGTGTATGTACGTATGTGCATTAGGAATTATCTTTTGCCACGATTGTCTCGAGAACCAAAGATGATATTGACATGGGACCGGGTTTATTCGAAGCGTTATTATGTAGCTCAGAACTGATTAAGTTTTCAGCGAAATCCAGAACCCTTTAAGGGCTTGTGGCTGTTTGCAACTACATACTTGCATTCATAGAAGGTTATTAAATCCACTTTGTTTATTGCAGGAAATATGGTTGAAATATGGTTGTTGTATTCAGTTTGTTTTTTAAACTGCAGGAAAGGAGGAAACCGCCCTCTTGCCTCCTTGATTCATAAGTTACTATGCTCGCTAATAAACACTAGGCTTAACTCGTGCAGCAATCTGATTTGTGTCTATCTCGCCCCGTTTAGGGGGTAGAGGCAGTTTTATAAAAAAGGAATTGAAAAAATATTATTAAAAAACAACGTCAACACTTACAATAAAGTACTATACTGGTTTTGAAAGCCAAAAATCTGTTCTATAATCCTAAATTTAAATTAAATTATTTATGTAAAGAGTTTTTGAAAAATTCGCATGCAAACTCAAAACTTTGGTAAAAAAAATTTAAAAAAAAGTTTAGACCAATTTTTTTTCAAAATTGTGAAATGAATTCTAAATTGGCTTTTTGTGGTCAATATTCCTATCAATCCGAATCGAACACAGAAAACCGAATGGTTTTATGTCTTCTAGTTTTTGAGAAAATTGAAAATTACTTAAACTACGTTTTTATGAGATGCTTGTTTTTGACCCTTCTACAAAAATAGTTATCAATTCTTGGCGCCATTGTTATCGTACTTGTGCCAATAATTTCAACAATTATAGCAAATGGAAAGACAATCTGTTGGTATGCCAGTAGAACGCAACTTCTCTTATTTAGTTGACGTGCTCGTGTTCCATATGAAGTAATCGGTTTGACAAATTGTTGGAGGGGCTATAAACAGACAAAAAAATCATCTCTGTCATGTTGTTTTCGATAGGAATGCGTAATCTTCTTTATTTCATTATCAAGGTCTATTCCTACAGAAGTCAACCACCCACAGCAACGGCGCCCAACAAGGCTGTACGCCGCTGGAAAAGCTCTCTTTATCACTATATAAGATAAGACAGCAACGGCAAAATCTTGCCAGTTAAACAGGAACTGCTATTGTGTGTGGTATATCGGGCACGGATTCGTCAGTTTCAACATAGCGCACTTTGACATCTACTACGCCATCGCCTCCAGTATTTGGTTAATTTTTAAGAGTCAAAACGCATCGAACACTCAGCTGTCAGACAACATTCAAAATCCCCAGTTCAAGCTAAATTAAAACGCAAAATGTCATCAAAATGTCTCCTCATCCACAACATCAATCCGAACATGGTTTCAATGGAATATGCTGTCCGTGGCCCAATAGTTATCCGTGCTGCCGAAATACAAAAGGAACTAGCAGCGGTAAGTACAAAAGGTTATAACGGATCAAAGAAAACAACGAAATCTTAAAAATCGAATCAATCCTAAAAATGTCTGAGTTACACGTATGCAACAACACCAGCATTTGAGTATGGCTGCAATAAAGTGATCCGAAACCGGGAGGCGATATTAATTAAGGTCAACCCACAAAACTCGCAGACGGATCAGAAGGGGTGCGATTATTTTAATCCTGATCATAACCCCGCTTTAAAGAAGAAGTTCTTGATTTATTGGCGTTAACAAAAAATTTAAACAGGGTGTTTCCAACGTTGATGTAGTAACCCTTATAACGAGTGGCGTTTTAGTTGATCGATTCTTGTCGTAATTTGAATCGTTGTGGTTTTGTGTGGGTATTACGGGTACAAAAGGCATCGAGTGTTATCACTACATAGTATAAAACAAAGTCGCTTCCCGCTGTCTGTCTGACCCTATGTATGCTTAGATCTTTAAAACTACGCAACGGATTTTGATGCGTTTTTTTTTGATAGATAGAGTGGATTATATGTATGATATATTTATATTATAGTAGAGAAACACTGATAATTTTAGAGGTTTCTAATGTGATGTCGTAAATAAAAACATTTTTCTGCGCTTACATTGCAAACGCTGGCTGAACCCTACGAGATATATCAAAATAATGTACTATAGTATTGTACACCTCAGTAAGGTCTACAAAAAAGTATGCGATGGTACTCGTATATGTGTATCTCTTAGGGATAACCCACAATAACCAGTTTTTCTAGTTTGCTTTTTACGAGAAATAATGGCTTATTTAAAAATTTGCTATTTGCAGTTCAGCTACATCATTAAGATATTTATTTGCCATCATAGTAGTGTCAAGTAACTGATTCTGTTACTCTATTGAATAAATGTCAAGACAATATGGCCAGTGATATTCTGATTCGGCGACGGCGAGAGTTAGTTTCAGATGATGTAGAATATATGATCAAAACATATTTGACGAAGCATTATTTGAATTTAAAAAAAAGCGGCCGAAGGGTTCCGCGCGAATTTATTTATTTATAGAAAATGGAAATGGTTGACGGTTTACGCATAAGGTTTATGTTTATGAAATTAAATGTTTTTTTATATTTGAGTTGATTGAATGAAAGGTAAATTGCGGTTTACGATTTATGACGTAGGTACTAAAAAAAAACTACTTACTAGATCTCGCTCAAACCAATTTTCGGTGGAAGTTTGCATGATAATGTACATCGTTTTTGAAGACCTATCCATAGATACCCCACACGTATGGGTTTGATGAACATTTTTTTTTTAGTTTCAGTTCTAAGTATGGGGAGCCCCCAAAATTTTTGTTTTTTTTTCTATTTTTGTGTGGAAATCTTAATGCGGTTCATACATCTACTTACCAAGTTTCAACAGTATAGTTCTTATAGTTTCGGAGAAAAGTGACTGTGACATTCCCGGACAGACAGACAGACAGACAGACATGACGAATCTATAAGGGTTCCATTTTTTGCCATTTGGCTACGGAACCCTAAAAAGTAGTGCAATTGCTTCATGTGTGAACAATGAGTTGCTGTGAATAGACGTGTTGTTTTGATCGGTCCAGCTAAAGTCAGTTTACCAGTGTGATTAATTACTAATTGTATTTTAAGCTATTTGAATCTGAAGACTCATTTTACATGAAAGTTCGTTTCTACTATTTTTTGGCGTTAAATTAAATCTACACGGTTTTAATTTAAATAATTACATACAGTGAAAAATATTGTTCACCAATTGACATTTTTGCCATTGTTCTCGTGCTCTCTACCTAAAGTTACTCTTACTATGCCATCCTCGTCTGGGCCAGCGACACGCAACAAATCCCAAAAAGACATTCTCTCTTCGAACACAAATTCCCCTTCACCATCGACAAAGCTTCCCATCATAACTACTAAAATCTGATCAATTAAATAATTATTTTCTTGGAGGTAGCAGTAATGAAATTAATTTTGATTTTGCCAATCCTAATCAATCCCTACACTCAGTGGGAGGCTTGGAAATAGTTGCAGTGAGTGAAATCGATGTCATAAATTGTATCTCACAAATAAAATCGAACTCAACTGGTGAGGACGGAATATCTTTGCGTTTTATCAAGATTATTCTACGTTTAATTATATCCCACTTGACCCAAATTATAAAACACTGCATTACAACATCAACTTTTCCCAAATCCTGGAAAATTGATCGAGTTATACCCGTTGCTAAAAAAAACTTCTGTCTGTCAACACTCTTCGATACATTTTATGCTGACGATGTTCAACTCTACTTAGCAGGATCAATTGCGGATCTAATTGAGCTTACTAGCAAGATAAATGAGGATCTTTCTAGCATTCAGATATGGTCTAAAGCTAATGGTTTGCTTCTAAATCCGACTAAATCCCAAGTAATCCCTATATCTAACAAATTACCACCTCTTTGCAGCTTTCCCGAAATACTTCTATCTAGTAGTAAACTTAAAATTGTAAAAACTGTAACAAACCTAGGGTTTGTAATCAATCACAACTTGTCGGCATATGAACATACTAATTATGTAATAAGACGAATTTATGGATGTCTTCGCAAACTGTGGATAACTGCAAGTTTTACTCCCACTGATACTAGACGAAAATTAGTGATAAGCCTAATTTTGGCTTTAATAACATATGCTGAAACTGTTTACTGTAGTATTGATTCCCTATCGCAGCGTAAATTACAAGTGGCATTTAATGATGCAGTACGATATGTTTACGGTCTACGCAGGTATGACCATGTTTCACATTATGCAAATAGCTTACTCGGGACCTCTCTTAAACACTACATCGACGCTAGAAAGTATTTGCTTACATAATATTATAATCAATAAGACTCCTAGTTATTTATATGACAAACTTAATTTTTCGCGTTCGCCCAGAACCGTTTGCTTTATTCCATCCTATTATCGATATTTGAACTCATCCCGTCTATTTTTTATCTACGCAATTAAATTATGGAACTCATTGCCGGTAAATATAAGAGCAATCTCGAATTCAAATCGCTTTAAGAATGCTGTCCTTCTCTATTTCTCCCTTCTAATATAAACTATTATCTTTGTCTTTCCGTATCTTTCTCTCTACTCACTTTATTTTACTTAATAATGTAATTTAGTTTTTAAGTTGCTCCTTTTCTTATTGTAATCATTTAATTGCTGTATAAATTGATTCTAAGTACTATAAAAGATAAAAATCTTAATGTACCATGTATTTATATATTTTAATAATAATAATTGAATTGAATTGAATTGAATTGAATTGAATTACTTTCGGGTTAATCGATCTTGGATTTTGGGCGGCCAATGCCAGCTAATACTACTAACTCAGATTTAACGAATAGTGCCCCAGGAGGAACAGGAAAAACAGTTTTAATCAATTTGCTTTTTACAAAAGTGAGATCTACCGGGAAAAGGTTTTTTTCACAGATGCTGCTAAAAGTCGGCAATGGGGAGTTAACACAAGGTGATGGAAGGATTAACTTAGAAAACCTTTGTGTTTTGATAGACAACATCCAAGAGTTGGTCAGCAATGTCTATCCCGACATTGATAACATAAGTTGTAAGACTATATCTTGGTTTAAAGAAAGAGCGATTCTGTCACCAACTAACAAACAAGTAGATAAGGTAAATAACTTGATTCTCTCAAGGATTGATACGCCGACGCAAATATACTACTTGGTCGATATTGTTCTCGATTTCGAAGAAGCAGTTCATTTTCCTACAGAATTTCTTAATTCTTTGAACCCGCCTGGACTACCTCCTCAAAAAAAAGTGTTGAAAGTAGGTTGTCCTGTTATTTTATTAAGAAACCTAAATCCACCTAAACTTTGCAATGGCACGCGTTTGCTGGTAAAATCACTAAAAACTTTCATGCTAGAGTGCACAATACTCACCGGATGTGGTACCGGAGAAGATGCATTGATTCCCCGAATTCCTCTGATACAATCGGATTTACAGTTCCAATTTCCGGTAAAGATATCTTTTGCAATGACCATTAATAAATTGCAGGGTCAAACTTTCAACGTTGCAGGCTTAGATTTGAGCGTTGAGTGTTTACCACTTGGCCAATTTTTTTTCGTCTTTCAAGAGTAACCAAGCTGTGAACGTTGTATATAAAGACATTCTGCAGTATATTTAGTATCAGCATTTCACCCGCGCGAAGCCGGGTCGGGTCGCTAGTTTTATATACATTTCACATACGTTCATGCGAAAAAACTCGCACTTAAGAACCATTTATTTGAGACCAATTACCCGCGTCCAAACTATTATTCTTAAGGACCATTCATATGAGATCGACCAATAACCTGCGTGAGAGCGATTATTCTCAAAGTTAGACACCTCATTCACATGATACAGTTTTTGATCGATCATACTCCGATTGGAAAAGTACAAGCAAATCCTATCGGCATTCAGATTTTAAGGTTAAGTTTGAGCACTTTTCAAATCGTCGGAAACGCGACCAAATGTTGTGGATTGCGATAAATCTTTGCAAAATTGCGGCAAATGTGTTGTTGTTCGCGGCAAAAAAAATTATAATTTAACATTTATTTATTCTTTTGTTTCATTTATTTATCAAGTTTCCTGTTATAGATTGTTTAAAACTAATATCTATATACTAACGTTCATTTAATCTAATTTATGATCATTTTTCGTTCAAATGTAGTTTAAATCTTTTGCAAGACTGAAGTTTAAATTAACAATAAGTTCATTGAAAAATTGCATACACCTTGAAATTGATTTATAATAACCGAATTATACACACCATTACTCTTGATGTACGGCTGTGATGTCTTGCCAAAATAACTCCTCCTTTCTTAGGTCATGGAAATAAAAGTTTTAACCATCGGGGCCTTCAAGGTTAAACTTTTTTCCCTCCGAAAAGACAAAGCGTATCCATTCACTGCTCCAAGCGACCTGTTCTCTTGCAAAATTCATTCGATGCTTCTTCTCTGTGTAGTACTACTTTTTCGTATTACCCTTCGGACAGTTCCGTCAGTGGTAGAGTAGAATTTGAGGCAAGCCGTAAAATAACCCGATTATCTCGCAATGTTGTTGCCTCTGCCGTGCGTCCTATTTGATTTTTCCCATAGTATTGTGGATCCGCAAGATAACTGTTCACACAGGTTAACTTCTATTTAGCCTCCTTGCAATTTCTCGGCCTGAGAGTCCTAACTCCTTGAAAGCATCTATTTTACCTCTTTCTGTCGCTGTCCAAGTCTTTCCGGAAGCCTTTTTTTAACTAAATAAAAACAGTTCTTTTCAACGCTTTTTTAAATATTCTTAACAAAACTTCGCTGATATGAACTCCTGAAACGAAATATTCGCAACGGCCTCATCCTAGTGGCACATCTTTTTATACTCTTTTCAAGTATTTCATTGTTTGATCTTGGAAAATTCCAGCGGTCCTTTATTATTTACCCTTTAATTTTATGACTTACTGTTGGGAAAATATGTACCTATTCACAGATAGTAAAAGTTTCCAACAGGTATAAAGACTGCAATCGATTGCAAAATGTATGGCCTCATCCTTGTGAACGCCAGTGTATCTATGCAAGGGAATATAAAACAAATTTCTGAGTCGAATATTTCTTCCTGGATCATAGACATTCTAAGAACTTAATAAAACGGGACATTTTATGTGATAAGACAATATATCATAAACAAACATTACACAATTCACAAGCCAACGCATTTCCCGAGTAACTAGATCAATCTAGTCACATCTGGTGGAGTAACTTGGTAGTTCCTGTAAATTCCAGTTTTATTGTCGAACCAAGAATCTCGTAAAGGATTTTTTACCATTTTGAATTATATTTTTAAAAACAATGTAGAGAGGATCCTATACGACAGAAGAGTACCTATTCCTAATAGGGCAGACAAGTGAAGTATAGACTGCGCTTTAATTCTTTTGAGGAACCCTTACATTGAGTTCGACTTTGCTACAATAAAATCAAAATATAACGAAAACTTTAAATTTATATCAATTACAATTTACAATCCCAAGACCTTTCACTTCTAATAGTCTTTTCAAAGAGGTGTCGGAAATAGAATAGTCAAATATGGTAACAGTCGTGATCTATAAAATGAAAAGACATTACCTTTCCTAATATTAAGCGATAGCGATTGTTTTTACACCAGTCTACTATTTTATTAAGATCACTTTGTACATTAAAAGAATCCCTCGTGCTTTTTGATGTAGAAAAGAGTTTTAAAATCATCTGCCAATAACAAACAATAATATAATACAATAATTTATTCAAATATATTAAAAATAACAAAGGTCCAAGATGGCTTCCTTGAGGAACACCAGATGAAACAATTAATTCTTTCGGCATGTAGTTCAAATGTTAACTTTGCCTTCTATTAACTAAATAGTTTGAAATCCACATAAGAAAAGTCGAATGAAATTATACGCGGACAATCAAACGCTTTTTGAAAGTCTGTAAAATAACATCCACCTGAAAACCAGATTCTAGAGCATCCGATACATATTTTGTAAACAAATATAAATTTTAAAATCTGTCCTGCCTTAAAAATAGGAGTAACGAGTAACCTATGAAATTTTTCAATCTTCCAGATAAAATTACACTTAAAAGGGACTTATAAAAAAAGATGGAATCTCATCTGGGCCAGCGATTAAACTTGATTTGGTATATAATAAAATATAGTTATATAATTGAAGTAATGAGGTAAACGCTTTGACTTCCTAATTCACAATGAGGTTTTATTAGATAATCACGTAAAGCTATTTAATTTACCATGACAGGTGTACAGTCATAACTAAGGTTATTGATACATTAACAATAGAGGTATAGAAGTTAACGTTAAGGATGGTGTTACAACATCTCCTCCACCACTATTACAAAGGTATAGAAACACCCCTTTTACTTTTGAACCCGCATGTTCTTCAGTCCGAGACGTTCGGATCTTCGAAATTCGCTATTGGATCCGACTTGATTACTGCCGAAGTCATCTTGGGTTTCTTTATTTTCCGGTTGCCCCTGTGGTTCAATGACGTTTTGGTCCGACTTATCCTGATTTGTATCAGCGGAAGTCTCCCCTTTGTTTTGGCTGAAAGAGCATGAAAATTCGTTATGAACCATATAAGGATTACCTTCCGCTACTGGATCCAGTTCTGGACTGGGTTTGAAGGTAAAGTCTGGTTCCTGCTGATGTTTTAACATCCGGAGCTGGTTCTGATGACGTCTTATGTACCCTTCCTTCGTCTGAATACCATAATTGATACAATTACTCCTTTCGACCATTTCCTTGACTTCTGGTACTGGCGCGCTAAAACGTTATTAGTAAGTTGGATTTTAGGTTTTTGTCTTAAAAAAGACATTTTTCGTTCTGGCATAAAGCATGAAAGTAAATTCCTGTGTTGGCGACCATGCAAAAGCTCCGCCGGAGACTTTTGAGAGACGGTATTCGGAGTTGATCTATATGTTGTTAAAAACAAATTGACTGCCGATTCTGAGTCACTTCTCTCCGCCATAATTTTTTTAAAAGATTCTTTGAAAGTTCCAACGAAACTTTCTGCTTGTCCGTTAGAAGCTGGGTGAAATGGTGCTGTTCTCCAATGTTGGATGGAGTGATGGTTACGAAACTCCTTAAAATTGTGTGCCGTGAACTGCGTCCCGTTATCCGTCACAATAGTTTTTGGTAGACCCTCGATGGAAAAAATCATCTGCAAAGCCCTGATCGTGGACTCGGATGTCACTGAAGTCATGGACACCACAAATGGAAACTTCGAAAAAGAATCCACACAAATCAGCCACATCTTTTTGAAGAATAGTCCCGCGAAGTCTAGATGAATTCTTCTGGTGGAGGCCAGTTCACGTATTCCCTTTTAGGACCAGCGGCTGAACCTTGACAAATTTTACACCCAGCTGCCAACTTTTCGATCTCCCTGTCCATTCCTGGGAACCAGATGTACCGCCGTGCTAGTTGTTTCATTCTCGAACAGCCCCAATGACCCTCATGCACATATGCGAGTGCTCTGGACTGCAACGCTTCCGGAATGACGACCCGGTCATAATCTGAACACAGAACAATAACATTATTATGAATCGATAAGGCTAACTTACGGTTATAGAACGGTTGCATATTATGTTCGGTTTTTGCGAGTTTAGCCGGCCAACCACTAGTTATGAATCCGGCAACTTTTTCCAACAGTTTGTCTTGTGCCGTCAATTTTCCAATGACAGCTGCATTTATTGGACTGTTGTCGAAATCCCCCCAGCTTATGTTGTTGATTCTATGTAACTTGTCGACTAACTTGTCAAAAGCAACATCCGGGCCAACTGGAAGTCTTGACAGTGCATCTGCATTGGCATGCCTAGCCGTGGGACGATACTTTATCTGGTACGAATATGCCATTAAAGTCAAAGCCCAGTTGCGTAGTCGGCGCATAGTCGTCTCGGGGATCTGCTTACTCGGATTGAAGATAGCCGTAAGAGGCTTATGATCCGTCGGAAGTTCGAAGGTGCGCCCATATAAATAGCAGTGGAACTTTTTAACGCCATAAATGATAGTCAAAGCCTCCTTTTCGATCTGGCTATAGAGTTTCTGATGACAATCCAGCGTTTTGGATGCAAACGCTATAGGCCTCTCGGACATATCTGGATATCGGTGAGAGATGACGGCTCCTATGCCATAGCTTGTGGCCAAAATTATCGGTAACGATTCATCAAAATGGGACAGGCGAGCTGGTTTGAGTATACTCCCCTTTAAACTTTCAAACGCCGTTTGCTGGAGCCGAGACCACACATATTTAGCCCCTTTTGCACGGGGTGCATTCAATGGACCCGCAACCAGCGAGAAATTCGGAATAAATTGGTTATAGTAATTTAATTTACCTATAACTGCTTCCAACTCTTTCACATTTGAAGGTTGCGGTAACCTGCGAAGAGCTTCCAGATGTTTTTCCGATGGACAAATGCCTTTAGCGGAAAGAGTGTATCCCAGATATTCGAGCTCTGGAGCGCCAAACGTACACTTCTGCTTGTTACCTCGGAATCCATGTGCATCCAAGGTCTGCAGGTGCTCCGTTGCCCGTGCGATGACTATATCGTCGATATAGACTGCAACCGGAAGATCTGCAAACAGTTGCTCCATCACGCCTTGAAAATCTCCAGGTGCGCTACTGACGCCGTACGGCAACCGATTAAACCGTAGAAGACCAAAAGGAGTATTAATTACTACATATTTCTTCGATGCATCGTCTAACTCAATCTGCAAATAGGCTTGCGGACAGATCGATCTTCGTGAATACCTTGCCACCGCGCAGTTTGTGAAATAAATCCCGAGCCCGAGGAAGAGGATGACGGTTCGATATCAGCTGCGGATTCAACGTAGTTTTAAAATCCCCACAAATCCGAATTATTCCGTTTGACTTTTGAACAATAACTACTGGTGCTGCCCACTGAGTCCGCTGTACCCACGTCAGGATCCCCTCCGTCACCGACCGGTCGATTTCCTTTTTGGTTTCCTTCAAAAGAGCATATGGAATTTGCCGATGACGGACAAACTTTGGCACTGAACCCTCTTTTAGTGCCAGGTGGGCTTTGAAGTGCTTACATTTCCCCAAGCCAGGTAAGAAAACGTTCGAGTACTTCTCACATAGGTCACTGATTCTGCTGAGGAGCGGAACGTTTGAATTAATTTGTGAAATTGAGTGTTCAACTTTTAAGCCGAGAGCTTTGAACCAGTCCAGTCCCAAAATATTAGCCACTGAACTATTAACTACGGGCAGATTTACCTGATGTATAGATTTTTTGTACTTAACCTCAACTCTTAATTCACCCCTTATCTCCAGTGGCGTTCATCCATATGCTTGCAGGGATTTTGAGGTTGGGAAATATATTGGTTGCCCGAGGTGACGGAAGCCTTCTAGCCCAATCAACGAACAGGAAGCCCCCGTCTCGACCTGAAACTGCATTGCACATCCATTCACAGCAACATCCAGCATTATCCACGGCTTAGGAGCACCTTCAACCAGCGAACACTCATTCGACTGGACTACCTCACTAAAATGGATTTGTTCTGCCAAATTAGTTGCAAATTTACCTCGTGACTTATTTCCCCGCTTGCGTTTGAAGTGATGATTACGCCCACGTTTGTGTCGACGTGTACTTCCACGTGGGTTGCAGGAAGTTAAGTCACCTGTATTTAACATGCAAACAGTTGCTATGTGCCCAACATTTTTGCAACAATTACACACTGATTTGTAATGACGGCACTCGCTTCTGCTGTGATGCACGAAACAGCCGGGGCAAGGTTTGCGTACCGTTTGTGATTGCGAATGTGAAACCGTGTGACCGCTGGCCACCGGTAAATGGTTTACCTCTACCTCGTTGTCATTGTCTCTGATCGTCGCGAATGTGTTTTGCGTTGTTTCATACGCATTGGCGATGTCCAAAACATCTTGCAAAGAAGGGTCCGTCTTTTGGAGTGCTTGTGATCGCACGCTGTCGTGTGGCGTGTACAGCACATTGACGTCCCGAATCATGCTATCGACGTATGCCATAGCACACGTTGTCTCCGGGCACGTAAAAAGACAGTTGCGTGCTACTCCTCTAAGGTCAGCCACCCATGCTGCATATGTTTGATCTGGCTTCATCGCTGTTTTGTGGAACTGGTATCTGGCTGCAAGAACATGTATTTTAGAAACGAAGTGCTCGCTTAGCTTACCCGTCAAATCTTTAAATGTCTTGGAAGCCAAGTCATCTACACCGTAAAGCTTCTGCAGAGTCTCAAAGTTTTCTGCTCCGATCCAGGACAGGAAAAATGCGCGCTTTTGCTTTTCGTCCGAGACTTCACATGCTTCAAAATGCTGCTCCATCTGCCTCAAGCAAGTCGTCCAGTTATCTTCTCTTTTAAATGCAGGAAATGGCTGGATGACTGATACATTCGAGCTCGTTGAACTCCGCGTGTTAGCTTCCATCCACCTTTTCTGATCCGCTAAAATTCCTACCATCCAATCATGTTGTGATTTCAAAATATTTTCTAACGTGTCTTTATCCATCGTTTGAAATTTATAATATATACTCTCTAGGGCCCCTTTAAGCTTATGTGTAAATATTTTCAAAATCCGCCTACTGACACGCCCACAATTTAAAAAAAAAAATCTTTTTTTGAAAATCCAAAGTTTAAGCTAGGGAGCTGAAATTTATAATATATACTCTCTAGGAGCCATTTATGCTCATGTGTAAATATTTTAAAAATCCGCCCACTGACACGCCCACAATTTAAAAAAAAAAAACTTTTTTTTGAAAATTCAAAGTTTGAGCTAGGGAGCGGAAATTTATTATATATACTCTCTAGGGGCCCTTTATGCTCATAATTTTTTTTAAATCCGATTACTGACACGCCCACGATTAAATAAAACAATTTTATTGAAACACCCAAGTTTGAGCTAGGGAGCGTTTTTTTCGATAAAATTCTTTAAATGTTATATAACAAAATATGTAGAGCGTTCTTAACAATTCAACCATACTTACACTTTTGTCACGCCCACTTATGAGGGATAGGAATAAGAATAGGGTATCCAACAGTTCGCCCAAGCGGACTGTAGCCCGTCCCTATGTTTTTAAATATAATTTTGAGAAACTAGTCTACATATCTCGCTCTTGAAATATAAATATTTGCGATTTTCTGTTTAAATGTATTAAAAGCGGTCTTCTTCGCAGTTTGTTCGTTCGCGCACTTCGCGATCATGTGTAAGGTTCTTTAGAGTTTTGATAACATAAGTGACCTTTTTAACATTGTTGTTTCACCCAAATGTGGTGGTGTTGGATCGTTAGCGGATTAACCACAACTTATCCCATCCAAACGTAATTTTTTCTCGTTATGTAACGAGTCTATATTTATTAAACTACCAAAATGAAAGGGCAATGCAAAAAGTGGTCACTTATCTTATCAAAACATTAAAACAAATTTTCTCGACTCGACTAATATAGCGGCTATATAGAGAATAGAGAAAACAAACTTTTTGTAATAAAGTTCTTTACAATACACACAATATTTCCGCTAATACTAACTACAGAAACTTCAGTTAGGGGTTTATTTATTTTTGTTGCACAGGAAAATGTTTGCCTTTTCAGCATACTTATCACAGAATAATTTTTTTTACAATTGTTAGGTACATTCATAAGAGAAAAATAATAAAAAAAACATAGGGACGGGCTACAGTCCGCTTGGGCGAACTGTTGGATACCCTATTCTTATTCCTATCCCTCATAAGTGGGCGTGACAAAAGTGTAAGTATGGTTGAATTGTTAAGAACGCTCTACATATTTTGTTATATAACATTTAAAGGATTTTATCAAAAAAACGCTCCCTAGCTCAAACTTGGGTGTTTCAATAAAATTGTTTTATTTAATTGTGGGCGTATCAGTAGGCGGATTTTAAAAAAAAATTAACACATGAGAATAAAGGGCCCCTAGAGAGTATATATTATAAATTTCAGCTCCCTAGCTCAAACTTTGGATTTTCAAAAAAATTGTTTTATTTATTTGTGGGCGTGTCAGTGGGCGGATTTTGAAAATTTTTTATCCCGAGCAGTTTTAGGAGTCATAGATCATATATAAAAAATTCAAAATTCGATTTTTTCCAAAATTTTGTTTTTTTGAGTTTTTGGGCGTGTCTGTGGGCGGATTTCAAAAATTCGTAAACTTGATTATTTCGGGACCCTAGAGAGTATATGGTTAAAATTTCAGCTCTCTAGGCCCAGTTTAAAGGCCTAATTTTTGCCGACGGGCGGACGGACGGACGGACAGACATGGCTAGATCGACATTACTATCGATGCTGATCATAAATATAGTAACTTTTAGGGGTCTACGGGCAATATTAAGGTATGTTACAAACTATGCGTCAAAATTAATATACCCTTAGAATAGGGTATAAACATAGGGACGGGCTACAGTCCGCTTGGGCGAACTGTTGGATACCCTATTCTTATTCCTATCCCTCATAAGTGGCCGTGACAAAAGTCTTAGTATGGTTGAATTGTTAAGAACGCTCTACATATTTTGTTATATAACGAAGCTTTTGTAAAAAAAAGGCTCCCTAGCTCAAACTTTGGATTTTCAAAAAAAGTTTTTTTAAATTGTGGGCGCAAAGGGCCCCTAGAGAGTATATATTATAAATTTCAGCTCCCTAGCTCAAACTTTGGTTTTTCAATAAAATTGTTTTATTTAATTGTGGGCGGATTTTGAAAATATTATCTCCCCAGCCGTTTTTGGGGTCATAGATCATATATAAAAAATTTTAGCTTTCTAGCTCAAAATTCGATTTTTTCGAAAATTTTGTTTTTTTTGAGTTTGTGGGCGTGTCTGTGGGCGGATTTCAAAAATTCGTAAACTTGATTATTTCGGGACCCTAGAGAGTATATGGTTAAAATTTTAGCTCTCTAGGCCCAATTTAAAGGCCTAATTTTTGCCGACAGACGGACGGACAGACGGACATGGATAGATCGACATTACTGTCGATGCTGATCATAAATATAGTAACTTTTAGGGGTCTACGGGCAATATTAAGATATGTTACAAACTATGCCAGTTCAAATCATGCCGGGGTCAAGTAGCATGTAGAGTTTTTTCACTGCTCACCTCTTACGAACGTCTGACAAACATCGAAGAGCATCAATTGTCATGAGAAGCTTCTAAAATGTTCCGTTCGGATTCGGTTTAAAATTGTAGGTCTCCTTCACTTCGCTCAAGCAAATGGTTGAAGAAGGTAGGTTTTAGACTCTGTATGGGCCGTTAATGCCTGATATTTAGTTTTTGTTTAGTTATTTTATTCGACATTTATATTCATTTCTTGAAATTATTGACATGTAGGACATATTGTCGAAAATAATTTATTCGTTAAATCAATTTCTTGCAATCCAGGGGCTATATTCCGCAAAATTGAGTTTAGGCCCGTATACACACTAAACAAAGATGAGATCAAGCCGCAACACGCTGTGAGTTTGAATGTGCTGAATGTTCACTATTTTGTAAACCGGTAAACTGAAGTAGGTTTAACATTCGAGCATTCTGTTTTCTTTCAAAATCATTCTCTTTTTTTTCCCCCGCTCACACTCACGAACAAAAACACAGTACATATATAAATTTGATCGTTGTCATCCATAACACCGCCACCATTAGAATACCGACAACTCCTTTTCCTTCCTCAATTTGAAAAAAAAAAAAAATCCGATAATGCCACATTACAAAAAACTACACTAAACCGTCACTTTTTTGGAATCTAAAACTTCCACTTAAATATTTTGCGAATTACCTTCAGCTCGGTGACGACATTTTCGTTTATTACCCGATCAAGAGAAATTAAAATAAATTGGCAAAAGTGCATGCTAAGTTTCAATTAACTTTTGACAATTGAAATGACAGAAAAGTCTAACATTTGAAACATGGCCGCATGGTTCATATAAAAACATATCAATCCTATTGAAAAGATTGAACATATTTAACCTACAGGCACGATATGATCAAGTCCAAAGATTTTAAAATCCGCACACTGACACGCCCACAAAGTATTTAGACAAAGTCTTTCTTAACAATTCGCAATTTTGAATCTTTTCGCAACAAACTCAATATAACTTTTGGCTTAGTGATGGCAAAATGGGTCTTATAGGTCGACGTGCCTTTCATCAGCTAAGCGAGTCTGATGTTTTTTTGGCTTAAGAAAAGATTAACAACTACCAACATACTTTGCTGATCACAAATTAATCTATATATTAATACGGAGTTGCCTATAACTTGTTTCCCCCCTTTTTGGGGTTCCGTAGCCAAATGGCAAAAAACGGAACCCTTATAGATTCGTCATGACTGTCTGTCTGCCACTTTTTCCGAAACTATAAGAGCTATACTGTTGAAACTTGGTAAGTTGATGTATTCTATGAACCGCATTAAGATTTTCACATAAAAATAGAAAAAAAAAACAATAAATTTTGGGGGTTCCCCATACTTAGAACTGAAACTAAAAAAAAAAAAATTTCATCAAACCCATACGTGTGGGGTATCTATGGATAGGTCTTCAAAAATGATATCGAGGTTTCTAATATTATTTTTTTCTAAACTGAATAGTTTGCGCGAGAGACACTTCCAAAGTGGTAAAATGTTGCCCCCCCTCTAACTTCTAAAATAAGGGAATGATAAAACTTAAAAAAATATATGATGTACATTACCATGCAAACTTCCAACGATAATTGGTTTGAACGAGATCCAGCAAGTAGTTTTTTTTAATACGTCATAAATCGTAAACCCCAATTTACCTTTCATTCAATCAACTCACATATAAAACATAGGGACGGGCTACAGTCCGCTTGGGCGAACTGTTGGATACCCTATTCTTATTCCTATCCCTCATAAGTGGGCGTGATAAAAGTCTAAGTATGGTTGAATTGTTAAGAACGCTCTACATATTTTGTTATATAACATTTAAAGGATTTTATCAAAAAAAAAACGCTCCCTAGCTCAAACTTGGGTGTTTCAATAAAATTGTTTTATTTAATTGTGGGCGTGTCAGTAGGCGGATTTAAAAAAAATTAACACATGAGAATAAAGGGCCCCTAGAGAGTATATATTATAAATTTCAGCTCCCAAGCTCAAACTTTGAACTTTTAAAAAAAAAAAAAAAATTAATTGTGGGCGTGTCAGTGGGCGGATTTTGAAAATACAGTTGAAACTCGATTATTCGGGATTCGATTAACCGGGACGCTCTATTAACCGTGATGAAAATATTTAACATAAAAAAGTCTTATATCCGTAAAAAACTCTATTATCCCTAAAAAAAGCAAAAACATTTTCTTTATCGACAATAAAGACAATTTTTTATTTAAACTCTATTATCCGTAATAAACTCTACTATCCGTAACAAGAGAACAAGACCGAACAAGATTTTTCACATCTAAAAACCAACGGAATTTTGTATCTGTTGCATTGCATTTAAAAGACACGCAAGAAGGAGTAACGGGATAATACATTCTTCGGGTTGCGTTTTATTTTGTTTCTTATGTTTGTATGGATTTTGTTCAGTTTTGGTTGGAAAATCTGAAGTTACGCGTCGTGATAATGGCTTCTTCTTTGTTAAGTGAAAATAAAAGATCGCGTAAAGTTTTGTCAATTAAGGAAAAAGTTGATTTGATTAATGAACATTGTAAAAATAGTGTGCCTGTGAAAATGTTGGCTAAAATATATAAAATCGGCACCCAAACAGTGTATGATATTCTAAAAAATAAAGACAAGATTTTCAAAGACAGCTTCACTATAAAAGGATTGGAGAGGCGCAAAACTCTCAAAAAAGCTGAAAATCCCAAAGTGGACGCAGCAACGTATGAATGGTTTCGACAGGAACGATTTCGAGGAGTTCCAATTTTAGGGCAAATGATAATGGAGAAAGCAAAATTTTTCATGAAAATCTTAACATAGCCTCTGACTGTATATACTCTGAAGGATGGCTGGGAAAATTCAAAAACCGCCATGGAATTCATGGATTGAAAGCGATAGGGGAAAAAGAATCTGCTGACTACGAAGCTGCTACGCTTTTTGTAGAAGAATTGTCTGATCTCATTCAAACAGAGAATTTAAGCAATGAGCAAATTTACAATGCTGATGAAACCAGCCTTTTTTGGAAATGTTTGCCCCAAAACACTTTGGCAAGCAACGACGAGCGTTCAGTTGAAGGATATAAGGAATCGAAGGAACGACTCACTGTACTGGTTTGTTCTAATGCTTCAGGAACTCATAAATGCAAGTTGATGGTTATTGGCAAAAGCGCTCGCCCAAGAGCTTTAAAAAATGCTGGAGAGCTTCCAGTTATCTACAAAGCCAACAAGCGGGCTTGGGTAACCCAAAAATTGTTCCTTGATTGGTTTAATAAAAACTTTGTCCCGGAAGTTAAAGAGCACCGGGAAAAAAACCATCTTGACAGGAACTCCAAAATTGTATTGCTCTTGGATAATTGTCCAGCCCACCCAGACGTTAATGATTTTAAAGCCGCAAATATACTAGTAAGGTACTTTCCACCAAACTGCACTTCTCTGATCCAGCCATTGGACCAAGGCGTGATTCGAAGCCTAAAGGGCCATTATCGCAAAGAGATTATTCGAAAGCTAGTAAGCTCAGAAAACAGGATCAACTTTTTTAAGTCATTTAACATCAAGAATGCTTTATGGGGTGTTTCTAAGTCCTGGAATTTCGTTACCACCGAGGTTTTGAAAAATGTTTGGCACAATTTACTCTGTCCCGAAAATGAGGAAGAAGGTAAGTTTTATCGAAATCAAAAAGTTTTGCATAGTTTTTACATCATCGACATTTCTAAACTTCCTCAGAACAAGATGCCATTGACGAGGTTTCAACAATTATGGAAGTCGCAGAGGATTTTGATGTCAATGCAATAAGAAATTGGGTGGACTCAGATGCGAATGCTTCATCATTTGCTGTTTTATCAGAGAACGAAATTATGGAGATGATAAATAACCCTCTTGACGAGCCGGAAGTCCTTACTGATGAATCCGATGATGTAGAAATTTCAAAAATTCCAATTGTTGATGCGATTAAGGCAAGTTCTACACTTTTGAGCTTTTTAGAAGAGTCGAATTGTCCTGGAATAGCACAACAGGATATAATGCAAGTTCACCGCATTAACGTTAATTTACAACAGCAAATAACAATACAACAATTTTTTTAACTTTTTTAAAAAAGTTTTTCTTGAAGTTCCTAATAATCAATCTTGTGATTTTGTAATGTACGAGTATGTACAAACAAAAATATGTACTGAATGAATTATTAAGTTTTATGAATTAATTTTATGTTTGTTTTCGTTTTTTTTTAAATAAACATTAAAAATAAAAAAATAAAGTATCAATTTCTGTTTTATTTTATTTGAGAAAAAAAAAAGTTTTATTATCCGGGATTTTCGATTATCCGTGATGGGCTCGGTCCCGACCATCCCGGTTAATCGAGATTCAACTGTATTTACACATGAGCATAAAGGGCCCATAGAGAGTATATACTATAAATTTCAGCTGCCTAGCTGAAACTTTGGATTTTCAAAAATTAATATACCCTTAGAATAGGGTATAAAAAAATTATTTTATTTATTTGTGGGCGTGTCAGTGGGCGGATTTTGAAAATTTTTTATTCCGAGCAGTTTTAGGAGTCATAGATCATATATAAAAAATTTCAGCTTTCTAGCTCAAAATTCGATTTTTTCCAAAATTTGTTTTTTTTGATTTTGTGGGCGTGTCTGTGGGCGGATTTCAAAAATTCGTAAACTTGATTATTTCGGGACCCTAGAGAGTATATGGTTAAAATTTCAGCTCTCTAGGTCCAGTTTAAAGGCCTAATTTTTGGCTACAGACGGACGGACGGACGGACGGACGGACGGACATGGCTAGATCGACATTACTATCGATGCTGATCATAAATATAGTAACTTTTAGGGGTCTACGGGCAATATTAAGGTATGTTACAAACTATGCGTCAAAATTAATATACCCTTAGAATAGGGTATAAACATTTAATTTCATAAACATAAACCTTATGCGTAAACCGTGAACCACTATTTTCTAATAATAAATCTGGAATAGGTGCCTAAGTAAATAATAATTATAATTCGCGCGGAACCCTTCATGGGCGAGTCCGACTCGCACTTGGCCGCTTTTTTTTGCTATTATACGTCACATAGATATGCATATACACTATATATATTTGGGTAGGAGGCAATACATAGAAGTGCAGAATACAAAAATTATCCACATATATAACACACACTATGCATTACAACAGGTAAAATGAAGCGAATTGGATAAAATTACAACAACTGCTGTGTGAGGCAATAATCTGCCAATCGGAACGGAAAAATTTTATATCATGAAGTTACTTGAAAATGCTTGAAGTTACTTGAAAATGCTTGAAAATACTTGAAGTTACTTGAAGTTACCAACAACAACATTGCTGTGCATGTTATGCATTTGATAATGCTTGAACATACTTGAAGTTACTTGGACATGCTTGAAGTTACTTGAAAATGCTTGAAGGTACTTGAAAATGCTTGAAGTTGCTTGAAGTTACTTGAAAATGCTTGAAAATACTTGAAGTTACTTGAAATTGCTTGAAGTTACTTGAAGTTACCTGAAAATGCTTGAAGTTACTTTAAGTTACTTGAAATTGCTTGAAAACTTGAAGTTACTTGATAATGCTTGAACATACTTGAAGTTACTTAGACATGCTTGAAGTTACTTGAAAATGCTTGAATTTACTTGAAAATGCTTGAAGTTACTTGAAAATGCTTGAAGTTACTAGAAAATTCTTTAAAATAGTTACTTGAAAACTTGAAGTTACTTAAAGTTACCTGAAAATGCTTAAAGTTACTTAAAGTTACTTGAAAATGCTTGAAGTCACTTGAAATTGCTTAAAAACTTGAAGTTACTTGAAAATGCCGGAAACATTTTATATCATGTGAAATCAGAGAATGCAATGTCGAAAAATTTCATTTTCCGATTAATATGTAGGTATAACAGTCGACTTTGTTTTTTTTCAACTTATAGAATAAATTGGTCGAATTTCGACCATGGGGCGACCCCTAGTTAGCATTAATAAAAAGAAGTAGAATATAAAGTTTTCGACAGTAAATTGCTTAGTTTCTTTACTTATCAATACAGAAATCTAGTTTAATAAACACACAGAGGGAAATCATTTATAAATCCCAATTTTAGTGAACAAAAACAGGAAGCTAATACTTATACCACCGAAAGAGTATAACACTAAACGGTCACTGGGTGCGTGCCACAG
Organism: Portevinia maculata; assembly: GCA_949715645.1. Taxonomy (NCBI): domain Eukaryota; kingdom Metazoa; phylum Arthropoda; class Insecta; order Diptera; family Syrphidae; genus Portevinia; species Portevinia maculata. The sequence goes on along the minus strand of OX454526.1, from coordinate 76,966,779 downwards.
GGATCGGTTATAGGGCCGCTTCTGTTGAACATTATGGGTATTACAAACAACCAATCGAATGTGGAGTTTAAATTGGTGGTCCCCTTCATTTAAATTTTCTTTTGAGTAGGAGTGAAAGGGATTACAAATTAAAGCTTCACATTAAATATATTATTATTAGTACCGGCCTATGTATAAAGGAGAAGCTCTTCCTAAAACGAGTCGAAAAACCATTGAATTCGCCGATTTTCTGGTAAGGCAGCAAATTATCAGATCCAAAAAAAAATATAAATATTAGGCATTAACGGCCCATACAGATCTAAAACCTAGCTTCTCCAACCACTTTCTTTGCGAAGTGGAAGGGACCTACAAATTTTACGCCGAATCCGAACGGCAAATTGAGAAGCTTCTCATGACAATTGATACTCTTGGATGTTTGTCAGACGTTCGCAAGAGGTGGGGCAGTGGAGAAAAACTCAAGATGTTACTTGGCCCCGGCGGGAATTGAATCGGGGACCTTTTGATTAGTAGTCCGACACACTAACCATTGAGTCACTGCGTCCGACATCAGATTCAAAGAAGCAGTTAAATATCTTGGAGTAGTGCTAGGTGACATACTGCAGTTGAAGACGCACGCAGATTACATAACAAAGTAAGAATCGCATATACATTCCTTCTCGCACCAATTACAATAAATTACCCAATGCTAGGCAGTTTTTTTGTTAAAAGAAAAAAACGCCTGGACCAATTCAGTGTCATTTCTTTCACATCATATTGAGATCAGTACGCGTCGATCGGCACCAGAACGCAGTCGATATCATTTGCAATACGCGAGATACGGTGATGTTACCCAATGCTAGGACTTGAAGGGTGAAGGCAAAAAATGTGTGGGTAAATTCCTTAATTTGTTCCCTAATATACCCCCAAATGCCAGAAGTACACAAATAATAACAAATAGGTTAGGTTAGGTTTAAGTGGCTGTTACACTTGAGGGCACTCTGGATACTACCTTGCCGGACGGTTACTTGGCATGCTTGCATAAGCCACAGCTAGGTAAAGTCGGAATGGGCATGGGTTTTGTCCTACGGTAGCCAGACGCAACAAAAGAACTTTTTTTCTTCTTCATGCCAAGATTTAGTAGTCAATAAATCTCCACTACATATTTAAACGGACGGACCCTACTCGTTACCGTACAGTCTGGTTCGAGGGGGCAACAGGTGTTAGGTTGCCTTGAGTACGCTGTGTTCCCTCCCCACTCACGAATTAAGTGAACGCCATGACAGCCTCCGTACTCATGATGTTTGTAGAAACTGTCCCTAATTAAAAAAAAAATATCACATCTAATCTATACGTTCATCTCTAACCAACTCGAACACGACCACACATAACCCCATAAAACTTTGAAATTAGAACATGTTAAGATATATGTGCACACATTTATATTTTATTTAATTCTAAGTAAATAGACATAGTTATTTTAAGTAAGTTCTGTTAGAGGTATTTAGGTATAAGATCAGTAAAAAAAAAAATTAATTAATAGCAAATTAGAAGAAGAAAATAAAACAAAAAAAAACCCATAAGTTGGATTTGAAAATTCAAATAGAAAAAAAAAAAAAACTCAGAAAGATTATGTGAACTATAACTAGGAATATGTGTATAAAAAAAAAAAACCCAGCATGGATATACTACAATATGTATAGGTATATAAACTAGTCCGAATAGTCGAACTTCCTTACAGATTACTTATATTTATAGAGGTAGTTTGGCAGAATTTAGTTTAAGTAAGTACACAAAAAAAACTCACCACTCATCCAGAGATTGTGCACAATATCCGAAGGCCGTTGATGCTGCCGATCGATTGACTCTATGGGGGGATTATAAATTGCGCCAAACTATCACCAGACATTATTAATTGTTTTCATACAATTAGGATATCCAATTGGTTCACAGGTTAGAAGTTAATTAATTAGAAGGATGGAAATTATTTTTACAGGTTAGGTATGCACAATTTTTTTTTTTTCCTTTCCTTTTCTTTATAATTTTGAAATATTTTACTTTAGGTTAAGCACATATTGGATTTTAGGCACTTTTTATCTATTTAGAACTAGGAACGTAAGTATAAAGCAACACTCGCACTAAACAAAATTAGACCGCTTTCCCTGCACGTACAGCCATCTATCGACTCTAGGTACCACTGACGAGTGCATCACTTGCTGCGAAGAACCGCTTTCCGCAATAGCGGAGAAGAACCGTGGTTTCGTGATCGATTCGCTCCTTGATTAGGAGCTATCGGTATTCCTCTCTATTGTGGGTGATTGTGTGGGTTATATAACATAACCAGTGGACTGTCGCAAAAGTCTCCACTGCTTGATGGAGGACGGATGATAGGGTTTTTCCTAGCGGCCAAGCTGCTTGTTGGTGTTGCGACAAGCAATGTGATTTTGGTGTACACTAAGGTACGGTAGTTTCTGTCGCTAAAACTCCCAGCCTACTGGTGTCAATGTGAAGACGCAGAGTTTCTCTGTGCCTCACGTAGGTGTAGGTGGGGTGGCGAGGAATCGAGGTGTACGCTCTTCCGATGATTCGATCAAGTCCAAATTTATATAACGGTGACTGTTGTTATTTCTCTTTAATTTCGCAAAGAGGTCACCTAAGTTCGGAGTTTACGTAGTACCTACACCTGCGTGGACTAGCGAGAACTTGCTTGCATCCGCCAATTGCCTGGGTTTATATATATAATTAATTATTTGTTCGCATATATAAATTACTTGGGCAATTACCTGGGTTGTGGATATGATCCGTGGAGTTTAGTAGTTTTAGTTTGGTTTTTATTTTATTTTATTTTTTTCTATTTCGCTTTTGCACTAATATTGCCAGCTAGTAATATGGAAAAATTTAATTAGAACCAAGCCAGAACACCGAAAAAATCGAGTTCGAAATACCTCAGATAAGACTTGGAAATAACGCCGGAGTAGTTCCTTCTGGGATGGTAGTGCACGCTGAAAAGAACGAGTTTTGGGGAAAGAAATTTCGAGGTACCGACAAGGTTACTCGCTTGAGGTTGGTAGTAGTTCCTCCGAATAGAAGAACTCAGCAGGGACATGCAGGTTTTTCGCTGAGTTTGAAGCGTGGAATTCCGTGCACGGAATAACAGGGATGTCACAGAAATATGAATCAAATTGAAACATCCGCAACAAACCATTTTTGTTTACATTCGTGCCACTTATGCAAACAAAAAGGAAAAGCCTTGTTCTTCAATTCAGATAAGCTAATCCATTTCAAAGTAGCTGGTAGATAAAGAAAACCACTAAATCATTGCCGAATATCCTTCGCATGATATCTTCCTATGAGTTTGCCCCTCATATCTTCAAGGTCATACAAACAGTTTCCTATTTTTTTCCTGACTCTACATTTTACGAATTTCGGTAGGAACTTGGAGGATTGCTGCTTCGGAAATGAACTTTGCACGAAGTTTCGTCGAAAAACTTCTTGCCCTTCCAGAAAAGTTATATCCTTCGCTCGCAGGTTGTATATGTTCTCTGCCTTGATATGGGCCTTATTAAGGTTGTCCTTGATACGATTTCTTATTAGATGCATTCGATCAGCGTGGGCAACTATTTGAACATCAGGTTCACGTAAGCAACGCATTCTTTGAAGGATTGGATACTCTTGACCACTGAGAATCATGTGCTGCCCGAAGAGTGCATAGTACGGAGAGCAATTGATAGATGTGTGACGATCACTTCGCAGTATCGCTCCTATAAGCGATACATACTTGTCCCATTCTGCATGTTTGTCTTTGATAAACACTTTTATCTTTGAAATGATCTCACGGTTAACGCGTTCTGAGCTATTTGCTTGTGGGGAGTAGAGCCCTGTCCGGATGTGTTTTATGCCATAAGCTTCCATCTGCTTACCGAATTCATGGGAAACGAATTGTCTCCCGTTATCGCTGTGGATATATTCCGGAATCCCAAACAGATGGAAAACCTCTTCCTCTAAGAAGTTACAAATAGCTTTCGCACACGCTTTTCGTAAAGGCTTTAGAAAGACATATTTAGAAAAGTGGTCGAGGGCTATGAAAATAGTCGTGTTTCCGGATTTCGTGCGGGGATATGGACCTAAAAGATCAATGTATAATCTTTGCATGGGCCGCTCTGTCACAATTTGCATTCCCATTTTTGGGCGAACAGATGTGTTTGCCGGCTTAATGCCTTTGCAGGTATCACATGCCTTAACAAAATTCTTTATTTGCTTAACCATTCCTGGCCAAAAATATTTTTGCCTAATACGAAATAAAGTTTTTTCAAAACCACCATGACACCCAGATGAAGAATTATGTACATTTTCTATAGCTTGGTTAGTAAGCTCATTAGGTAACCATAATCGCCACAGACTCTCTTCTTCGTCAGGAGAACCTGTCCTAAACTTTACTCGATGGTAAACATACCCATCTGAAATACAAGTATCTGGCAATTTATCCTGATTTCCTTTAACAGTTTCCTTCAAAAGCTCGTAATCACCAGAGGTGAAATAGTTTGATTTTAAGTTGATTTCAGAAGGGTTCGAAACTGGTATTAGCTCACACATGTCTGCTCTGGACAAGGCATCCGGCACAACGTTTAGAGATCCTTTCCTATGTTCAATTGCAAAATCAAAGGCCTGAAGCTTTAGACTCCACCTTGCTAGGCGGCCACTCAAGTCCTTTTGGGACATGAGCCACTTTAGACTGGAGTGGTCTGTGACAATTTTGAAAGGTAATCCTTCAATATAAGGTCTAAATTTGTGAACGCAAACAATTGCGGCCAGACACTCTTGTTCAGACACTGTATAATTTGCTTGTGCGTTATTCAGTTTCTGAGACACGTAAGCAATGGGACGCTCATTACCCTCATCATCTAATTGGTACAGGACACCACCAACACCAGAGCTCGAAGCATCACACTGTACCACAAAAGGCTTGGTAAAATCCGGCTGTACAAGGATGGGAGCGGTCGTTAACGCCTCCTTGAGTTTCTGAAATGAATCCACTGCTTCAGGAGTTAACGAGAATGTCTTCGATTTTCGAAGGCAATCGGTAAGAGGAGCCGCGAGATCCGCAAAATTTGAGATAAATTGTCGGTACCAGCCTGTCATCCCAATAAATCGACGAATTTGTCGGGCGCTTTTGGGTAAAGGAAACTCTGAAATAGCTTCCAATTTTGAAGGGTCGGTTTTAAGACAACCTTGACCGACAATATATCCCAAATACCTGATTTCTCGTTGGCAGAATCTGCTTTTCTCCACGTTAATCGTTAACCTCGCATCATGAAGACATTTCGCAATCTCCCTCAGTAGGACCATGTGTTCCTCGAAGGTAGCCGTGCACACTAGCAAATCATCCAAGTAGACAAACACATTTTCGCGAAACCGAGATGGAATAACTCGATCCATCAGACGACTCATCCGTTGGGGTGCATTGCATAACCCGAAAGGCATGACAGTAAATTCATACAGTGGCCTTCCGGGTACAGCAAATGCCGTCTTTTCTTTGGACGTCTCTTCTAGAGGAATTTGCCAAATGGCATCCTTCAGGTCTATCCCGCTAATGAACTGAGTGTCTTTTAGTCTACTCAGCAATCCGCCAATGTGCGGCAGAGGATAAGCGTCCTTTTTCGTGACGCCGTTAATTTTCCGAAAGTCTATGCACAGTCTTATCTTTCCAGGTTTTCTAACCAAAACGATTGGGGAACTCCAGGGGCTATTGCTTTCGACAATGACGCCAAGTGAAAGCATTCTGTCGAGTTCAGCATACGCCTCAGCTTGTCGCGGTGGAGACAGAGGAAAATGCTTTGACTTTATTGGCACCGCGTCACCTGTGTCAATAAAGTGCTCCTCTATATTGGTTTTTCCCAATCCTAAACTAGAAAACGATGGAAAGAGGGCTACTGTTCGGTCTAATTCATAATTTTGGATAGGTTTAAGTTCATGGTTATTCGCATCAATACACATATTTTCAAGCGCAGCAATCTCCGGTATTATTCGGGGAGCAATATTGAAGCTTTTCCAAAAGTTCATCCCTAAATAAACTTGCTGTTGTAAGGTTGGCACTATATAGAAGTCTATAACTTTTGTGGTGTCATTAAATTGCACAGGTATCTGACAGAGGCCGTGAATCGCCTGCTTTGTCCCATCAGCGGTACTTATACTAGATTTGAAAGACTTTAAAGGAATATCATTGCGCTTCAAAAGCTCAAAACTGTTCTTTCCCAGTACGCTGACTGAAGCACCTGAATCTAACAGAGCATACACTTGCTCCTTGCCTATTTTAATATGCAGGAATGGTCGCATATCTTGTGAGTCGTTGATTTGAGCTGACTCTAGTATTTTTCTATATGACTTCCTGGTTTGGTATCTTTGCCTACATTTTGAAATTCGAACAGCTAGTTTGCTTTTGGGCGAAGTACCAAAAATTCGTTGTTTGGTTTCCTGATACCGCAAGATTCGCTCGTGAAGAGACAGCAGCGAACCATTATAGGTCTGAATACTTGCATCCTTTTTAGAAGACTGTGTATGAATACTTTGGTGTCTCGGTAAAATTGTAACTTTTGTTTGAGATAGGTTGTGGATTGTTTTTATATCTTTAAGTTCTCTGTGAGTCCCTAAAGATATATTTTGAAGTTCTATTGACTCGGGGAGTGGTTTATGGAACGAGAGTCCCCGGTGGCCATCTCGCTCACTCTCCTGTTTACCGGATGCTTTCGGCAACTGGGTGTTGAAACATTCTTCTCGCCGCATCGGTAACAAAACAGGTTTCTGATCTCCGATTGACAATCGTAGAAAGAGTGACCAATCTGATCGCAATTCCAACACTTAAACTTGGAAGTGTCCAACTGGTATTTTGGACGATCGAACCTGTTGCCAGCAGAATAGGCAGCAACCTCTGGGCTTTCTGTCCCATCTTCATTTTCTAACAAAGCTGTTTCCTCAATCTCGTTCACCTCTCGTCTGTAAATCGGATATTTATGAGACATCTGATGTTGGACAAATGTTTCAGCCTGTCGTGCCACATCTCTTAACTGTTCCAGGCTATTTACTGGGTAAGGAAACAAAAGATGTCCTAAGCTTTCCTTCGAATTTTTCTTCAGCAAATCGACCATTTTCGAATCACTTAAGGAATCTGAAAGCCTAGCGTTCATTCGCAATAAATCTGTGTAGTAGTCGTCAAAGGATTCCTTTTGACCTTGGCGACGAGAAAACATTCTTAGAATCTTTTCCTGGTCATTCTCTACCTTACTAAATTCTTTTATAATGGCGTACCTCAATTGCTCATAGGACGCCATTGGACTTTTTCTGAGGAAATACCAGAACCATGACTCAGCTTTGCCTTTTAAAAGGACATGAAAATTTGCGAGAACATGTTCCCAACTACACTGTGAGCGTTCTTTAAGAGTTTCCACTTTGAAAAGAAAATCATGTACGTTTCCAGAACCATCAAATGAAATTTGCCACTTTTCAACTTTGCAAGTTGAACTTACTGAGGAAGCTTGTTGACTTAGCGGTGGTACTTGTCTACTTTGTGTAGAAAACGAAGCGTTGTTTAAAAACTGTTCAAACTCTGAACGAGCGTTCGAAGGTACTTGCGGATTTATACGGACGTCTGACTCATTTATAATTGGAATACCTGGATTCAAATTATCTAATCTTCCGACTACTATGTTCCTTATTGCTTGCATTTCTCGAATGAAAACTTTTTGGTTTGCCTCCAGAATTCTCTGAAAAGCTGACGTAAGGGCTGCTATGCTTGCAACATCTGTTTGTGCAGATGTCTGCGCTTGATTAGTTTCATGACTGTTTACTTCTACTTGTTGATTGTTATCACTATCACCAGGAATATCTTCTAGGACAATTTGATTTCGGGTTGGAGACTGATTCAGATTGATACTTGCACTACTACACGGTGGAGTACGACTAACAATTGGTCTGGAATCCATAGCTACTGAAGCTGGGATTGTATTTCCAGAACTATCTGACTTTCTGTAGGAAGAATTTCCTCTATAAACGCTTGGCCTTCCTCTAGAGCGGGTATTAGGAATTTTATTATTCATAATAGAAAATTCCAGATTTTTAAATATATCTCCCAAAACTCTTACTTCCCTTTATCTTTTAATTAATATGAATTGAAAAAAAAAATTTTTAATACATCTATCATTTGGGGTCAGTGCGGTCAGTGCTAAATTAGATATGATTATATAAGATAATAAATTAGATAATATTAGATAAAATATGCTTAAGAGCAAAATATCTATCTTGGTAACCAGACGGACTGTGCAAATCAATGCACACACCACGAACAAGACTGTATAGAATTGGCAACTATAGGTAAATGGTAGCAACATAGTCCAGTGTAGTAACTACCAGACTATGGGCTATACCAAAAAAATAATAAGGATTTATATATTGTAAAAATTATTCATATGCACAACTTATCCTTTCACGAATAAAATTTGACCAATATGAATACAAAAAAAAAAAAACAATTCAACTCTTTCTGAAATTCAATAGTCGCAACGCGGATTACAATTAAAACTACGTATATACCGGGACTATACTAATGAAAGTCATACTCAATTTGAACTGCCAAGAGACACAATAGAACACTCTACAATTGCTGGAGCTTAGCTAAAAACTCTAGAGTTAACCAGCATAATCTTTGTAGTGACGTTCTCAAGGCCTCGAAGTTGGGCGCCATTTCTTTGTTACACTTGAGGGCACTCTGGATACTACCTTGCCGGACGGTTACTTGGCATGCTTGCATAAGCCACAGCTAGGTAAAGTCGGAATGGGCATGGGTTTTGTCCTACGGTAGCCAGACGCAACAAAAGAACTTTTTTTCTTCTTCATGCCAAGATTTAGTAGTCAATAAATCTCCACTACATATTTAAACGGACGGACCCTACTCGTTACCGTACAGTCTGGTTCGAGGGGGCAACAGGTGTTAGGTTGCCTTGAGTACGCTGTGTTCCCTCCCCACTCACGAATTAAGTGAACGCCATGACAGCCTCCGTACTCATGATGTTTGTAGAAACTGTCCCTAATTAAAAAAAAAATATCACATCTAATCTATACGTTCATCTCTAACCAACTCGAACACGACCACACATAACCCCATAAAACTTTGAAATTAGAACATGTTAAGATATATGTGCACACATTTATATTTTATTTAATTCTAAGTAAATAGACATAGTTATTTTAAGTAAGTTCTGTTAGAGGTATTTAGGTATAAGATCAGTAAAAAAAAAAATTAATTAATAGCAAATTAGAAGAAGAAAATAAAACAAAAAAAAACCCATAAGTTGGATTTGAAAATTCAAATAGAAAAAAAAAAAAAACTCAGAAAGATTATGTGAACTATAACTAGGAATATGTGTATAAAAAAAAAAAACCCAGCATGGATATACTACAATATGTATAGGTATATAAACTAGTCCGAATAGTCGAACTTCCTTACAGATTACTTATATTTATAGAGGTAGTTTGGCAGAATTTAGTTTAAGTAAGTACACAAAAAAAACTCACCACTCATCCAGAGATTGTGCACAATATCCGAAGGCCGTTGATGCTGCCGATCGATTGACTCTATGGGGGGATTATAAATTGCGCCAAACTATCACCAGACATTATTAATTGTTTTCATACAATTAGGATATCCAATTGGTTCACAGGTTAGAAGTTAATTAATTAGAAGGATGGAAATTATTTTTACAGGTTAGGTATGCACAATTTTTTTTTTTTTCCTTTCCTTTTCTTTATAATTTTGAAATATTTTACTTTAGGTTAAGCACATATTGGATTTTAGGCACTTTTTATCTATTTAGAACTAGGAACGTAAGTATAAAGCAACACTCGCACTAAACAAAATTAGACCGCTTTCCCTGCACGTACAGCCATCTATCGACTCTAGGTACCACTGACGAGTGCATCACTTGCTGCGAAGAACCGCTTTCCGCAATAGCGGAGAAGAACCGTGGTTTCGTGATCGATTCGCTCCTTGATTAGGAGCTATCGGTATTCCTCTCTATTGTGGGTGATTGTGTGGGTTATATAACATAACCAGTGGACTGTCGCAAAAGTCTCCACTGCTTGATGGAGGACGGATGATAGGGTTTTTCCTAGCGGCCAAGCTGCTTGTTGGTGTTGCGACAAGCAATGTGATTTTGGTGTACACTAAGGTACGGTAGTTTCTGTCGCTAAAACTCCCAGCCTACTGGTGTCAATGTGAAGACGCAGAGTTTCTCTGTGCCTCACGTAGGTGTAGGTGGGGTGGCGAGGAATCGAGGTGTACGCTCTTCCGATGATTCGATCAAGTCCAAATTTATATAACGGTGACTGTTGTTATTTCTCTTTAATTTCGCAAAGAGGTCACCTAAGTTCGGAGTTTACGTAGTACCTACACCTGCGTGGACTAGCGAGAACTTGCTTGCATCCGCCAATTGCCTGGGTTTATATATATAATTAATTATTTGTTCGCATATATAAATTACTTGGGCAATTACCTGGGTTGTGGATATGATCCGTGGAGTTTAGTAGTTTTAGTTTGGTTTTTATTTTATTTTATTTTTTTCTATTTCGCTTTTGCACTAATATTGCCAGCTAGTAATATGGAAAAATTTAATTAGAACCAAGCCAGAACACCGAAAAAATCGAGTTCGAAATACCTCAGATAAGACTTGGAAATAACGCCGGAGTAGTTCCTTCTGGGATGGTAGTGCACGCTGAAAAGAACGAGTTTTGGGGAAAGAAATTTCGAGGTACCGACAAGGTTACTCGCTTGAGGTTGGTAGTAGTTCCTCCGAATAGAAGAACTCAGCAGGGACATGCAGGTTTTTCGCTGAGTTTGAAGCGTGGAATTCCGTGCACGGAATAACAGGGATGTCACAGAAATATGAATCAAATTGAAACATCCGCAACATGGCTGTCAGCAGAAACCGACACACTTAGACCAATTTAGGTCAATTGTGATACCACGTATGTATTATATACCTTAACTCTGTAGATGGGACTGGCCAACGACACGCGGTTGTTCTCAAACGGTCCCCCATCTACGTACCAACCGCGCCCAACGTCGTTTAACTGACGAGAACCGATTAACTCGACGTGGTATGGTCGTTGGTTAATAATAACAAATACTTTGTGGAAAAAAAAATTGTCGCAGGATATAAACCGCCTTTCTGGATGTATTTTACAAGCTGAACGTTTTTTTGCGAATTGAGTGTGTTCATAATTTCATGATTTGTACTAAAACCAACTTCAGTCCGTCCAACAAACTCAGGGATGCGTTGGAAAACTAGGTTTTAATTAGTTTTGACTATTAATATTGAGATGGAGTTAAAAAACTAAGAAAACAAATTGTTTGGTCCTTTGTGCCCCATGTGCATGCTTAAACTTATATTTCTGTAATTATAAAAAAAAAAAAAAGTTTAAAACACTACCATATCACAAGAAATATTTATTTTAACAACTTGGGTCCCAGGAGGTTATCAATGTTTTTTTTTTTTTTTTTTTTTTTTTTTATAATTAGCGCGCACTAAAGGGATTTGTTGGGACCCTTATAATGTATTAGCTACACAGCGCGGGCGTTAAGGAAATTAGGGTGAGAGGAAAATGTTGTATGCCACTTGATAACGTTACTAGAGGCTAAAACCTAACAAAAGATATCGTTGGTGATTAGCAACGGGAGGTTGTTCAAACACTTTATCTCGTCCATTATAAGCGACGGTGTTTCGTTTTGTCTCGGAAGATTTGTGAAGATACTCAATGCCTATCTGAGAGGTTTTATTTAAATAAATGGAGACATACCAACGAATTGATTTTTCATTAAGATCTCAAAATAAGCATGTACATAGGTATATACAAATTAAGGTTCTTCTTGGACTAAAAAACATGATTTCGACCAAGCCGAGGAAAGACTGTTTCTTGAAAGGAGACCAGAAATGAGTAAATCGCGCCAAGAAATGCTGATTGATTGTTGCTAAATCGGCTCTGGAAATAATATATAATACTGAAGCAAGTAAAAAATAGAAAGGATGTACATACTCTGTCAAATGCACTGATAGAATATTTGCATCAGTACCAGTGTTCATTTACCTTGAATATACAGAGTGTTTCCAAGTTGAATGTCAATATGTACTTTGGAAAATGATTCTTGGGCATAATCTAAAATAAAAATCATTCTACAGCAAGTGCCTACCGCCACCGTGGATATCATCTGCCGAGAATTTAAGAAAAGATTTACTTTGGCGTACCTTGACCGATGCTAACACAAATATTTCCGCTAATACTTACTACAGAGACTTCATTTAGGGGTTAAATTTTAGTATAAATAATACTCATAGTTCTACATTCTAAAATTAAAATTTAAGATGAAATTATACTCAAAGTACATTTCTTCAAAAAAATATGACCTAAATGAATCTTCTGTTGTAGGTAGTTAGGAAGGTAAATGGATGCCCTTGTGACGGGTGTCACGGCTCACTTAGACCAACTGTGTGGGTCCATTGTGTCAATTGCTTCGATTTTTCCAAAATAAAAAATTAAAAAACCTGCAAAGAAACCAAAAATATACCGCTTCACAGCTCAGTGATCCGCTGTATGAGAAGCACCCGTATCTATATGTAAATCGCAAGAGTTTCCTTAGCTCAACGTCGGTCAGATCCTGCAATCCAAGAATCTACAAGGTGGTGCAAACGTCATCTTCCTATCGGAAGAAGCATAATTTTTGCAAATGGCGGCAAATGTAAATTCTACTTTGATATTTGTGAAGTTAACTGATACAGAAAAAACTTAAGACACCAATTAACATAATCCAAAAGCAGAACCAAAGTTTTTCACTCGTAAAAAAAATTACAGCGAAAGAACATCGGGTGACAACTTTTGCGCCACCTGACAACTTTTGCGCCACCTTGTATAATCAGTTGGTTCTAAGGGCAGGTCATTCACATAGGAGGTGACGAATAGATTCTATCGACGTCCCTACAGCTCCTGCAGTAATCGTTGTGCATTATGCCTAGCCGCTCCGCGTGTAAGCCCACTGCGCAGTGTGCTGTGAGGACTCCCGTCAGTGTACGTATATCTTTGCGGTTTAGCCCGATCATGACCTTATATTTCCTTTTGTTTACCGCTGGCCATAGCCCCTTGGAGTGTCTGCATATTTCGAGGTTGGTCGAACGTAGGTTGGTGTTACTCGTGGATTCAACATCGATTTTCTGTGACAGTGCACTGAGCGCAGTCTGTATAGATTTTAGAGCCAGAGATGCATCCATCGCCGGCCAGCATCGTCTGCTTCTTCGTTGCCCGATATGTCAGTGTGCCCTGGTACCCAGCATAGGGTCACTGAATTTCCAATTGATATCTCGTCTAGGTGTTTTCTGCACTGTAACACCACCCTTGATTTGACAACTACTGACTCCATAGCCAGTTTCTGTAGTAAGTATTACCGGAGATATTTATGAAAGCATAGGTCAAGGTACACCAAAGCAAATCTAAATGATATCCACATTGGAGATAGACCCTTGGCGTAGCACGATCTACGTTCTTAATAGTTAGTGTTCACGCAACTTAAAAAAAAATTAAAAGAAAAATCGGAAAACCGCGAAAAACTGATAATGCAAATTTCTTTGTTACAAAAAAACATGTTTTTCTTTTTGTTAAGCACAGCAACGCACACCCGGTACCGGCTAGTTATAATAATAAAGAATAAAAACTTTCCCTCAAAAGATTAAACATTAGATCGCTTCTTATCGTCGAATCATGAGTCATCTGAACCCGATTTCTCCCATGTTTTTCCAGAACTCAGAGAGTATATCGCCCGGCCCAACTGCGTTTCGTTTTTCGGAATCTTTGACCGCCTTTCTAAATTTTGACATTCCCGGTTCGTGGTCCCCAGTTCGGCTTAAATTCAGCTTAAAACCATAGGTCCCTTCAGCTTCGCACAAGCAAGTGGTTGCAGAAGCTACGTTTTAGTCCCTGTATCGTTTGTGCCTAGTATTTATTTATTTTTTATGATCAGAATTAACGGTATCGTAAGCCTCCCACTTTATGCCATCCCTACTGGTCCGTCTTTTGGGTTCGCCGACAACATAATGACATAACCCTTTATGTGTGCTAAAGAATAATCAGCTATAAAACACATTGATAGACAATAAACTTGTGGATCAAGACCCAGTTAAAGTGGCTTCAAATACTCAAGTCGAAAAGGTCATTCTTCTAGGTTTGGTACGAACAAAAGTATGTAGCTATTTTTGTAATGTTTTTTTTTTTGAGCACAAATCGGACCATTCCCTTTTACAGCAACCCAATCCATTCCAATATTCAAAATATCGAATTAAGCCGAAATAAACAAATCTAATTTTCAACTATAGCTAATAAAATGTATTTATTGTTTCCTTACAGGGAGTGGAAAAACCCTTCACAGAAGTAATTCTTGCCAACATGGGTGATTGTCATGCCTTGGGACAAAAGCCGATCACTCACCTCAGACAGGTGAGTTTTAATTGCGTCATTCTCAAATGCAATGCACTGTTTAATTAAGTAATGTACTCCTTGTACTAGGTATAAGAACTGGTGCTATATTTCGATTCTTAACTCTATTTATACTATTGACAATTTTGCTTATTATGAATTTCCCTGTTCTTCTTTCGTCTTTTTATTTTTCCATTACCCAACTTGTATTGTATTGTATTGTATGTGCAGTGGGGTCATCAGTAGATGACAAGCACTTAGACCTATTGGTCCATTGTTCTTCAGCATAGCTGCCCGCTAGCTGGTTATTGGCGATTAGTAAGATACAGTGAGGGAGAACCTACCAGTAGCCTTGGCAAAGCGAAGAATATAATCAAGTTCAATGTCCCCCATCTCATTTTCGTTGAAGAATTGTTTGCCTATAGTGGTGAGCCTGGTTCTGGCGAAAGCCGGACATTCACAGATGAAGTGAGATACCGTTTCATCCGCCTCCAGGCAGCACTCACATAGGCCCGAGCTCCTAATGTGGATGGTTTTGAGGTGCTCGTTAAGAGGACTGAAACCGGTGACGAGACCAATCAAGGGTCTCAAGTCTTTCCTGTTTAGTCCAAGCAAAAACTTGGCTCTGCTGATTTTCGGACCGTCCACTAGCTTCTTCGAATACCTGCATGAGACCAGGTCATGCCAGTATTCGGAATGTTGTTGGCGTAGAGCCGAATCAATTTCACGTTTGTGGACGGATGAGCAGCATCCTATAGATGGTTGTGGGCCAATGAAGGCTGTTGAAGAGCCCTTCCTGGCCAGAGCATCCGCTCTTTCATTTCCATCGATACCTGTGTGCCCAGGAACCCAGGCAAGTGATACCGAGTTACATCTACCCAGACGGTTAAGCTTAACCATGGTTTCCTCAACTATTTTTGACTTGAGGGAACCAGCCGAACAGGCTTTGATAGCGGCTTGGCTATCTGAGCAGATGTATAAGGTTTTACCCTGAATCCTTCTCCTTAACAGGATATTTGCGGCAGTAGCAATCGCAAAGATTTCTGCCTGAAAAACAGTTGTTTGTCTACCTGAAAACGGCGCTCAAATTCATGCACACAGTGTCAAGTGCTCCTCCCCGATGGCCAGGTAGGCTGTCATAGAGAGCTCTGTACCTAGCACCTCTGGCCCCATCGCCGAGATTGACCTGCCGTCCAAGTACTACACACATACGGTATAGTGATTTTCTGGCCTCACTCTCAGCAAGGAACTGCAAGGGAGGTAAACAGAGCAACACTTCCATAGCAGCAGTGGGAGTTCCTCTCATCGCACCTGTAATGCATAAGCACGCAAAGTGCTGTAGCTTCGACAGTTGACGTTTGAGGCCTAACGATGCACGTGTAAATCCAGTGAACCAGCCTGGGACTAAGTCCCCAGGTTCTGCTGAACATCCTACGGCACTGCCAGAGAATGTTAGTTGCCTTCGAAATCCTAGCAACCAAATGTTCAGAAAAGTTAAGCTTTCGATCTAACATAATACCCAGATACTTAACCTTGCTTGATAGCTTTAGTTGAGTACCCTGGAAGTAAGGCCATCTCACTTGAGGTATTGCCCTTCTACTCGTGAACAGCATCATCTCAGTCTTCGCGGGGTTGACTGACAGAGCTTGCTCGCGGCACCAACTCCCAACACTATTGAGCGCTGTTTCCATCCGCTCACAAAGAGTTGGTAAAAACCTGCCGCTGACAATAATGCACACATCATCAGCGTACCCAATAACAGGGTGACCTTCCCCATCAAGTCTTCTCAACAAGGAGTCGACCAACAGGTTCCACAATGTAGTGGAAAGTACACCGCCCTGCGCAAAGCCTTTAACCAACAGCAGCTGTAACTTCTCTGCTCCTAAGCATTTCCAGGATCCATTCCACAGTTGTAGAATCGACGCCCTTCAGTGTTAAGGCAGACTCAATTCTGAAAAAAGGTGGGATTGTCAAAGGCACCCTCAATATCCATGAAGACAGCAAGAGCATAGTTCTTGCGGTCGAGCGCCCTACGCACTCTGGCCGTCAGATCCGTTAATGCGGTCTCAGTGGACTTGCCTTTTTGATAGGCGTGTTGGCTATCATGAATACCCAGCGAAGCTGCAATGCTCTTAAGCCGTACGTCAATCAGTTTTTCAAGGCCCTTTAACAGAAATGATGAAAGGCTAATAGTCCTGAAGCTTTTGGGAAGATCATAGGTGGCCTTTCCCGGTTTGGGAATGAAAACCGCCCTAGCTCTTCTCCAGGCCAAAGGAATATGTCGCAGAGCCACGCTGGCTCTGTAGATTCTAGTTACCCAACTTATGCAACGCAACAACCCAATAAGTAACTCACGGCCCACTATCAATAGTGGTCAATAAGTTACTCAATATTCGTAACAAATATGATATAAATTGGAGTTGCTTGATTGGCGTAAAATTGTCGTAAAAAAATATTAAATAACTCGGAGTTGCTTGATTGACAGAATTTTCATAAACAGCACCATAATATGCTCTTTATCTCCTGTCCATTTTGTTAGGTTTTTTTTTCAGGCGCCAAACACACTAACCATGGTCAAATCATTACCTAGTAGTTCCGCTAGCTATATGTATGCTTCATTTTTAAACCGGAACTCCACTTTGTTTCAGAATAAATTAAAGGTGCATAGTAATAGTAATTGCGCTTTAAAGCCGGTGTACACCAGGGAAGCGTCTTGAGTCCCTTGATATTTATAACAGTCCTTGATTATCTGCTGGAAGGAAAAGTGACGGACCCCAAAGTGCATCAGTTATTCTTTGCTTACGATGGAGCCATCATTAGCGAGGATCAAACGTCCCTGCAACGAAAACTTGATGTATGGGTGGGTGTTTTGGAGGGGAATGGGCATCGTATTAGTTCGAAAAAAAACAGAATACTTGTGCTGCCCATTTTCTGATCCACTAAGACCTATTCCAGACATTTTTATGAATGGAAGAATTATTCCCAAGTGCGAAAAGTTTAAATATCTGGGATCAATGGTCATGGTCAATAGCGAAGCAAGTTGTGACGACGAGATTAAGCATCTCGTTAGCATAGGGTGGATGAAATGGCGGAAAACTCAGTCATTTTCTGTGATCGAAAAATGTCCCCTAAGCTGAAAGGAAGGTTCTACACCACAGTTGTGAGCCCGGCGCTCACATACGGTTCACAATGTTGGATAGCGTTCAAAAGGTATGAGCGCTACTAACGGCAGCTGAGATGAAGATGCTTCGCATGAAGAAAATGGACAACCTCTTTTGTTATTGTCGTTGTTACCCCATATCATATTGTGCGCGTTGACTCCACACCCGATGATATAGTGCTCGTTGTTGTGTCGGCAATAGCGAATGAGTGCATGTGCATCTAACCTAACCTAACCTGACTTCGTCTCCAGGGATTAAGCAGGCCGCCCTCGAAACTTGCTCACCGCACTTATAAATAAGCTTACCTGCCCTATTCCCGAGACCCTTGATAAATCCGCTGATAACCCAAGGTTGCTGGATGAGGCCTACGGTTATCTTCTCCTCGGCGAATTGTGGCGGATAATTCAACCGATATACATATTATCGACTAGTGATCCCAAAGAACTTATTGTGTCCGTCGACAATTTTTCGACCATTAGCCTTAAAACGCAATGTTTTGCCTTTCTTTCCAGGTTTTCACAGGAACATATTGAAAATAATAGATTATTGCACTGGTTCTATTCCTTCCGTTCAAAAGCGTGTTGCGGAATATTTTTGCGCAACAAGTTTCACCTGCTTTCCTTCTCTTCCCAGCCCGTACCCTTTTTCTATTGGGTGGCATCTGAGAGGTCATAGGAAAGTGGAGGGCAACCAAGGTCCCATCAGCCTTTGGACCACTTTTCCTGAACCTCGAAGGTACCACCCCCCACAGGTACCCAACCCCGATGTACGACCCCGAGCAAACAGAGTTGTTATAAGCCGTGTTTCTTCGCACGCGGATATAGGGATGGCATCGGAAAACGACTATCGCCGCGTAAGAATTCATCAAAAAAAACTTGGCAGCACACATGCACCTATGACATGCACCGTGACACAGCTGTAAGTTGTAGTTAAGAAATTTGCATTGAAAATCCTGAAATTGAAAAATATTTACTTCCGCCAATTGAAATTGATGCCAAGCATATTCTAAAATTATGAAAAACAATTTCACATTAACAGATTTGCTAAATTCAATTACCCTTAAAATGAAGTTTGAAAAATAATAATAATAAAATCACGAATAAAATATTCGGCGGGATGTGTGAGTGGTCGGTGGGTTGTCAAACTTTGACATTTCCTAAAAATTTCATCGGAAGGTTTCATCAGAAACGAAGAAAATGGATTTTGGAAGCACTGTTTATCCCCGCTAAAGGACTTAGCGGCGTGTGTCGGTTGCTGGTTTATCACTTTCAAATTTGAAATTCTCATCCGAGAGTTCAACCGTGTTCAGGCTGACTACAGAGTTCAAAACCACTATTTAATTACAAGAACCGTTATTATCAGAACTACAGCTTACCCAAACTCTGATGATTTTGATGTTTTTATTTTTTATGAATTCATAACACACATGCATGGTTTTTGCTCTAAAATTCAAAAACTGCCAGTATATATTTTTTAAGTAACAAAAAACCTTCAACTCTTTTTAGATGCTAGCACTCTCCCTTGATAATTCCCTGTTTAATAGCTGCAACATCCCCGAAGATGTAAAGGAACGCGCACGAGTTTTACTGAAGGGCTGCCCGGGAGAATCACTTGGTTCGTACACAGACTCAGCGGGCATAGAGGTTGTTCGCCGTCAAGTTGCCGAATTCATAACCAAACGGGATGGCGTGGAATCCAATTGGCAAAATATTTTCCTTACATCAGGCGCTACTTCCGGCGTTAAAACCGTTCTCTCAATGTTCAAGTAACGCTATTCGAAATCCTTTACATTAGATCAAAATATCCTAGCCTTTAATTTTATAATTTTAGATGCCGGGTTGATGGTAAAAACCCAGCAATTATTATTCCCATTCCCCAGTACCCCATGTACTCGGCAAGATTGGCTGAATTCGGACTGAATCAAATCGGTTACTATCTGAACGAGGAAACAAACTGGGGCTTGGATATGGACGAACTGCAACGTGCTGTTGATGAAGCCCGTAAGACCTGCTCACCACGTGCTATTGTTGTCATCAATCCAGGCAATCCCACCGGACAAGTTCTAACCCGGCAGAATATCGAGAACATTATTAAATTCGCCACCAAGGAGAAGCTCGTCATTCTTGCCGATGAGGTGTACCAAGCCAACGTTTACGATAAGAACTCCAAATTCTATTCGTTTAAGAAGATAATGTCGGAGATGGGATCTCCCTACAATGAATTGGAGTTGGTGAGCTTTATGTCAACTTCGAAGGGATTCTTGGGCGAGTGCGGTATTCGTGGTGGTTACATGGAGCTTATTAACTTCTGTCCAGATGTAAAAGCAGTGTTGTACAAGTATATGCTGGCGACGCTGCGTCCAACAACTGCTGGTCAATTTGCTCTCAGTGCTTTGGTAAAATGATAAGATGAACAGCTTTTATTTTTTATATGATGATATATGATTTTTTTTGGCAGGTCAACCCACCAAAGAAGGGTGATGCATCGTATGAGTTGTTCATGAAAGAAAGCACCGGTATTTTGGGTGCATTAGCCGAAAGAGCAGAAATCCTTCACAAAGCCTTCAACAGCTTTGAAGGATTCAGCTGTAATGTAGTACAGGGAGCTATGTACGCCTTCCCAAAGATTACGATCCCACCAAAGGCCATCGAGGTGGCAAAACAAAAAAATGTACCAGCTGATACTTTCTACGCATTGGAGCTGTTGGAAAAAGCAGGTTTGTTATGTTTTTTAGACAAATTCGTGCATTCAATTTGAAACAGACTTGGTCAACTGCTATAAGACATAATAATTGTGATCCCCCGCAATGGCGCTTCAGCTTCAAACTAAACTGCATCCGACCGTAAGCAGTACCGCAGGTTTCGGTCACGTTACTTACTCACTTTACTTCTGACATAGAAAAGATGTATCGCCAAATAAGGCTGAATAGTGATCATCAGGATTATCTGCTAATACTATGGCGACATTCCACGGACAAACCCTTAAAGGAGTACAAACAAACTAACCACAGTTACTTATGGAACAGCATCGGCACCATATTTGGCAGTTAAGACTCTTCAGCAACTTGCCGTAGACGTTCAAGGCGAATACCCAGCCGCGTCAGCGATTGTTAAACAAGTCTCGTGTGACACTTTGTATCTTTTCATCCTCCGCGATCCCGGGCACACTGCTTCCAATTGACCAGACCAACTGCTATGGCATCCGCAATTGCCTGGTCTTTAAAACGAAGGTTCGGTGTTCCTTTTTTTATAATTTGTTTACGCTAAGGGGGTTTTCCCTATTAAATTTTACAGTACCCTTACAGTGCTAAGAGCACAGCGCAAGCATTCGTGTTTTTAAAAGCTAGCAGCACCTGGCAATATCGTATTTCATTGCATGCTTTTCGGTGCTACTTGCTATTAGAAAGAATAGAGAGATAGGAAGGAAGTGTTTGGGTGCAGTTGTAGGGTTTTTCTCCACGGGTGAATTACTTAGGGAGATTTAGTTTTCATGTATTCGACTGAAAGTAATGAACTTGGCAGGGATTTGAACGCACGACCTTTCAATCAGTAAGCGAATACACTACTAATGCACCGTTGCTACCCGCTTGTGCCTCGAATATGGATGCTGGGAGAAGAAAATCATATTCAGTGGCGCATAATTGTACATTCGCTCGATGTGGCCGAGCCACTGTAGTCGTCATGCTTAAGCTTTTCGAACTGGTGCCATATCTTGGTACATCTCATAGAGTTCGCGGTTATATCTTCTCCTTCGTTCACCCTCGTTACATACAACTACGAAATATACGACGGAATATTTGCTCTCCTTTCCTGTTTAACGTCCAGCACTCGGTGGCATAAAGCAGAACTGGCAGTATCAGTGTTTTGAAGAGCTTGGTCTTCCGGGTAAAGAGTTTTTAACCCATTTGTTTTGACAAACCGAAGAAGCAACGGTTTTCAAGGGTTATTCGGATATACACTAAGGTGCCGTTAATGGAGTTGATGTTTACTCCGAGGTAGGTCAAATCCCTTACTACCTCAAAGTTGCTGCTATCAATAGTGACGTTTTGACCTATTCTGTGGACAGATGTTTCTTTGTTTGTTGAAAGCAAGTTCTTCGTTTTGTCCCCCTTATCCCGAATTCGGCCATCTCCACTTAGAGCTCCTGACGATGAATGCTATCATATTACTGGTGCCAATCAAATGATGGCGTTGTTGCATTTGTGATCCAGGAGTTCCTAGGTTTAACCTTTCGGGTTTGTTTTCCCTTCAAGACGCAAACTCGTGGTTTCATTTTTTTATTATGACAAGCATTCAAACTCTAATCCATTCCGTAATAAATTTCCCAAGCACTTGTATCCTTAACCCCAACATGTTGTCCATATAACTCTTCTTTGTTTTAACTAAAACTAAGTCAACCCATCCAGCGACTCGATACAACTATGATGTAGTTCGAACCTACCTAACCGTTTTTATACCCTATTCTAAGGGTATATTAATTTTGACGCATAGTTTGTAACATACCTTAATATTGCCCGTAGACCCCTAAAAGTTACTATATTTATGATCAGCATCGATAGTAATGTCGATCTAGCCATGTCCGTCCGTCCGTCCGTCGGCAAAAATTAAGCCTGCAAACTGGGCCTAGAGAGCTGAAATTTTAACCATATACTCTCTAGGGTCCCGAAATAATCAAGTTTACGAATTTTTGAAATCCGCCCACAGACACGCCCACAAACTCAAAAAAACAAAATTTTGGAAAAAATCGAATTTTTAGCTAGGAAGCTGAAATTTTGTATATACAAGGTGGCGCAAAAATAACCTTCCGATGTTTTTTGGCTGTAATTTAAAAAAAAAAATGAAAAACTTTGATTCTTCTTGTGGATTATTTTATTTGGTCTTTTAATTTTTTTTACATCAAGTCGAGAATATGATGTCATGTAAATGGCCGCCGCCACAGTTGATTGTCATTTGAGCCCTTTTTACGGCATTTTCCATCACTTTGGCCAAAACTTCCGGCGATAGGTCCTCATATTGTTGACGGATATTGTCTTTAAGAGCTGCAAGAGTCTGAGGCTTGTTGACATAAACCCGCGACTTCAAAAAGCCCCCCAAAAAGAAGTCTGGAGCGGTCAAATCAGGCGATCTTGCTGGCCAGTGCAAATCGCCAAAACGGGAGATTAGGCGCCCGGGAAATGCATCCTTCAGCATATCTTTTGTGGCACGTGCAGTGTGTGCCGTTGCATCGTCCTGTTGGAACCACATGTTTTCCAATCCCAATTCATCAAGTTGCGGCAAAAAGAACTCGTTGATCATTGCTCTGTAGCGCTCACCATTCACAGTAACCGTTTGGCCCGCGACGTCTTCGAAGAAAAAAGGTCCGATGACTCCTCCAGCGAAAACAGCACACCATGCAGTGACTTTGAGCGGGTGTAATGGCTCTTCGTGGGTTACACGCGGATTTTTAGTGCCCCAGAAGCGTAAATTTTGCTTATTTACGTAACCGCTAAGATGGAAATGGGCCTCATCACTCATGATTATTTTTGATGAAAAATCATCTTCCTCTTGGTGGTGATTAAGGATGGCTTGAGCGTATGTTAGACGCGATTGGCGGTCAGCAGCTAATAGCTGATGCACCGTCTGGACTTTGTACGGAAACATCTTCAAATCTTGTACCAAAATTCGCTGTAAAGACCGTCGACTGATACCCATTTCCGTGGCACGTCGTCTGGTCGATGTCGACGGCGCTTCCATGACATCTTCGGCTACAGCAGCAATATTCTCTGCAGAACGGCTACTCCGGGGTCTGCCACGCCTGGCAGCATCTCGTGTTGTGCCAGTCTCTTCGAGGCGAGCGGCTAAACGTCGCAGTATTTCACCAGTAGGCGTTGGACGGGTAGGAAATCTGCGACGAAATTCACGTTGTGCCAAAGTCACCGACCGATTATTGCTCAAATAAATAGTCACCAATATTCCGCGTTCTGGAGCAGTGTAGCGTAACATTGTTTATTAACGTTTATTTCGCATGTGTTTACTACACAAATGTCAAAACAGAACTGACATTAGGGGCCAATCGCAAAATTTATAGCAATTTCTGATAGGAGGATTACTTTTGCGAAACCTTGTATGATCTATGACTCCTGAAACTGCTCGGGAGAAAAATTTTCAAAATCCGCCCACTGGTAAATAAAACAATTTTTTTGAAAATCGAAAGTTTGAGCTAGGGAGCTGAAATTTATAATATATACTCTCCAGGGGCCCTTTATGCTCATGTGTAAATATTTTCAAAATCCGCCTACTGACACGCCCACAATTAATTTTTTTTTGTTTTTTTTTGAAAATCCAAAGTTTGAGCTAGGGAGCTGACATTTATAATATATACTTTTTAGGGGCCCTTAATGCTCATGCGTATTTTTTTTAAATCCGCCTACTGACACGCCCACAATGAAATAAAACAATTTTATTGAAAAACCCAAGTTTGAGCTAGGGAGCGTTTTTTCTTACAAAAGCTTCGTTTTTTCTAGATAAAATCTTTTAAATGTTATATAACAAAATATGTAGAGCGTTCTTAATTTATGAGGGATAGGAAAAAGAATAGGGTATCCAACAGTTCGCCCAAGCGGACTGTAGCCCGTCCCTATGTTTATAATTAAAGCGGTTCTGAAATTATTTGTAAATGCTGGATAAGACCATTTGCAGCTTGCACCTATCCTAGTTCCTATGCTTACTATTATAGCCCAGTCAGTGAATTTATATGCTAGTTTCTTTTAAATCAGAAATCTTAATAACAAACTTTTTTTTGAAATTAATTGACGTTGATAAACATGCAATCAACTAATTCATCGAAGTAGGTGAATTAACGAGTAATTAAGTTAAAATATAACTGACAGCATTTTTGACAACTGACAGCGAATCTTTGAACCAAATGGGATGTTGTTCCATTTCCATACAATTTGTTACTTAACGACAATTAGCTAATGCATTTACATGATTTTTATTTATTTTAGCCGTGTATTAACGTTTAATCCACATTGTATTTTATATGTGAATTAGAGGCAAATTAATTAATTAAGTAATTTTATCAGTTCGGCTGTATGTTTATATATGTCCTGCCAAATCCATTTGCTTTTGCAATCTGTGTGGTAATATCGAAGACTCCAGTTCTTCTTCGTTGCCACTTTGTTGCCTAAGCACATACATTTGAATATTCAGCTTGAATATCCTTTCCACTGCTTGAATTAGTAGCTATATTGAAACAGGGCCGATTTGTACGCGATGTGTTGCCGTTGAAAAAAAAATCAGAGCCCGCTTCTCGATAATATATAATATTTATTATAATATTATATATAATATATATATAGTTTTATATTATTTATAGTTAATATATTCTCTTACGTGACGACGACACGGGCTACTAAACCGGCGTACCGTGAATACGTACTTACTTACTGAGGTGGCGCTACAGTCCGGGGTGGACCTGGTCCTCAACCAATACGCCTCTCCAGTTATTGGCTAACTGCCTCCAGTTGCGCACTCCAAGTTGGTTGAGATGCCCTTCCACTTGCGCGCGCCACTTAAGGCGAGGTCTTCCTCTACTGCGTTGTCCCTCCGGGTTGGAATCGAAGACTCTTTGGGTCGGAGCGTTGGTGTCCATTCACTCTACATGTCCTAGCCATCTTAGTCGACTAATTCACACTTTTTTGACCAGGTCGATGTCGCTGTACAGCTCGTAGAGTTCGGTGTTAAATCTGCTCCTCCAAAGCCCGCCAACGTAAACGGGACCGAAAATCACTCGACGAATTTTGCGTTCGAAACGACCAAGGAGATCTTCATCTGCTTTTGCTAATGTCCACGCTTCTGCGCCGTAGAGCAGGACTGGGATAATGAGGGTCTTATACAAAGTCTCCTTAGTGTTTCTTGACAAGGCCTTACTAGTCAACTGCCTTCTTAGGCCAAAGAAACTTGCGGTTAGCAAGTGTAATTGTTCGTTTGATTTCTGATGTGATGTCGTTTTCAGAATTTATAGCGGAGTCAAGGTAGACAAAGTCCCTAACTACCTCAAAGTTGTAGTTGTCTATCGTGACGTTCTGTCCGATTCGTCGATGTTGTGTGTCCCTTCTTATTGATAGCATATACTTGGTTTTGCCCTCATTCACCACTAAACCCATTTTTGTCGCTTCTGTGCTAATACTTGCAGACGCACCAGTAACATTATGTCTATAGCCGTGTTTCTTTGCACGCGGATATAGGCATGGCATTAAAAAACGATCATCGCCGCTTAAGAATTCATCAAAAAAAACTTGGCAGCACACGTGCACCTTTGACGTTTATTAGTCACACAGCTTGAAGTTGAGTTAAGAAATTTGTATTGAAAATCGTGAAATTCAAAAATATTAATTTCCGACAGTTGAAATTAATGCCAAACATATTCTAAAATTATAAAAAAAACAGTTTCACATTGACAGATTTACTAAATATTGAAAAAACATAATAAAATCACGAACAAAATATTCGGCGGGATGTGTTAGTGGTCGGTGGGATGTCAAACTTTGACATTTCCTGTAAATTCCTGTAAAATTCATTCATCAGAAACGAAGAAAATTGGTTTTGGAAGCGCTGTTTATCCCCGCTAAATGACTTAGCGGTGATAGCTATCCCCGCTAAAGTTAGCGTATATAGGATAAGTTGTTGTTGTATTTTACATGCAAATTTCAAATTATCCCTATATCGGAGTGCAAAGAAACACGGCTAATGTCGTCAGCATATGCAAGTAGTTGCACAGACTTTTGGAAAATTGTGCCTGTAGTGTTGGCTTGCGAGTTTCGCACAATTTTCTCAAGTATGATGTTGAAGAAGTCACATGACAGCGAATCACCTTGTCTAAATCCTTTTTTGACATCGAAGGTCTCGGTGAGATTGTTTCCGACCTTTATGGAGCAGCGGGCGTTCTACATCGTCATTCTGCACAATCGGACAAGTTTGGCAGGGATGCCAAAACTAGACATGGCTCTGTATAGCTCGTATCTTTAGATGCTGTCATATGCGACCTTAAAATCGATAAAAAGATGGTGCGTATCGATTTGGACTTCTTGGGTTTTCTCCAGGATCTGCCGTAGTGTGAATATCTGATCGGTTTTAGACTTACCGGGCCTAAAACCGCACTGGTAGGGATCAATCAGGTCGTTGACGAATGGTTTCAGGCGTTCACACAGTACAGCAGACATGATCTTATAGGCAGTATTCAGGAGACTGATGCCTCTATAATTGGCGCAGTTAAGAGGGTCCCCTTTCTTGTGGATCGGGCAAACGATGCTGAGGTTCCATTCATCAGGCATACTTTCTTCTGACCATATCTTGTAAACGAGTTGGTGTATGCTCTCCACCAGGTCCTCTCCCGCTGCATTAAGAACCTCGGAAGTATTGGCCTTCATCGTCCAGGCTGAATGGTTCGTTCTGCCTGACAGCGTAGTTTGTGTCGTCTTCGCCGTTTAACAGTCTGCAGAAATAGTTTTGCCATGCCCTCAGCACCGACTGTAACTCTACTACAAGATTTCCATCTTCGTCTCTACAGGTGACTGTTCGGGTCTTGTTTCCGTTACACGTCCTTTTTACCTTTTGGTAAAACTTCCGATCATTTAGTGACCTTTATTTCCGAATTGGCATTTCGCCCGTACCGCTGAACTCCTTAGGATCCCACACACCAGAGCGGTACGCGGTAACGAAAAATAAACCCCATTTTATGAATCAGTTTTTTTTTTAAATGTAGGAACATATCTTAAGTTTTATTTTACACAGTTTTGAAAATTACATCAGGTAGGTGACTTGGAAAGAAAGAATTCGCTCTCACTCAATGTTCTCAGGTGATCTGATAGCCAAGGGACTCCAGTTCTTCGTCTTGTCACACTCGCGGTTTGTCCATGCAAAAATTTGTTTCCGGTACGGGACAGGGCCCAACGGCCCTACATTGAAGCGATTTCGGAAGGCGCGCTGGTTTCTGATCACAGAACATCCGTTCGAAAAGTTGGATCGACGCTCCAAAGCTTGATGGCGACTGACCTGGAAGGAAACAATAAGTTTAGAGCCACCCCTGTCTAATGAAACCACTCCCTCTCCGCTCCGACTCCTACAGGCTGAATGGCGTGCATTCCAAAAAAGGAAGGCATGTTGCCGCAACATTAATAAAGAGTTCCATTAGGTGGAACAATCAAGATCACGACGTTATCTATAATAGATATAATAATGTTATTTGTTATTTTCGGACGGATCTGCGGCGCACACTCTAAAGCGACTGGCTTCTCATTTTCGACTCTCTCGACTAAGTGCAGAAACACTCGCAGATCAGCCTGTAGCATTTGTTGAACAAAGGATTTCCCCCTCTTCGCAGCATAAAAGGAAAGATAAGATAACCCCTGTTTGTGCAGAGGAAAAGGAATTCAAACATATTCCCTATGTTTTGTTATCTTAGCAATACCAACACAAAAGAAACGAAAACATTATCCCCCTGTTACACCACCAGAGGAACACAGTGAGGGCATTACGCTTACCTGATCTTAAGCCTCTTGCACACTCACACTCTAACATCTATATCGCAAGAAATCGAATTTACAAAAATCTCGAAAGACTAGAACAAAAAGTAAATTCGAGATTTTGTTTTTATCTGTTTTGAGATTTTAAATAATGAAAACAGCTCTGAAATGTAAATTCTACTATTTTTTTAAATCATTAAAATTTAAAAAGAATTTCAAACTATGTTTGATTCGAAACTACCAGACAACTAGCATTTACCCTAAGTGGGGCAACGAAGTTTCGTGAGCGGGCTAAACGTTGCGGAAAAAATGGCGAAATCCCTAAAACCCGCTAAACGGACCACACAAGCACTGTTTGTTTGATTCGAAAAGTAAGCTGATAGGTTAGGTATAGATGCCTGTCAGACAACTAGCACATTACTTCAAGTAGTTTTTTTTATAAACAAATCTCGAATTAATATTAATTGTCTCAAAAATGAATATTAATTCGATTTTTTTTGTTTTGTACATTATGGTTTTCGAGATATCGTGCTTGTTCCGGAACAATCACATAAGACAATACCTCAACAAATTGCTTTCCAATTATATTGTTTTCTATAACGTTTAGTTCTCTTCTTGCTTTTAGGTATTTGCATTATTCCGGGAAGCGGTTTTAAACAAAAACCTGGTACATATCATTTCCGCGTAACAATTCTCCCACAGACCGACAAATTGAAGATCATGGTGGAGAAATTCCGTAAATTCAACTCCGAATTCATGGAAAAATACAAGTAAATCTCTAGTACCTAACTGTAAAATATAAAGCAGAAGTTAATTCAGCTGCATAAAATAATGTTTGTTTCTATATTGATAACATTTTGGGTTCTATTTAGAGTCAACACTGTAAGACTGTCCTGTAATGTAATAAATATAACCAAACAAAATTGTTATTGTTTCTTGTGTAAGTGAGGAATAAAAATAAAAAAAACATACGAGATAGTAAAACATAAAAGGCTGTATTAAAACGATATTTGAATTTATTTGTAAAATAAAAAAAGGTAATTATTCAGAACCGAATTACTCTAAATAAATGTTTACCGATTCGAGATCAGTTTCAGTCTCTTCAGTTGGAATGGAAATAATAAACATTAAAAAATTACCCAGTCTTCTAGATCAAATCCGTCTCTTGTCTGACAACAAAACCAAGTCTAACCTAACAAATATGTCGTTATTTCAAAAAAAAAAAAACTGTCAAAAGAAACTGACTTTAATAAAATGTAGTAGAATATTATGTTTTTAGTACTAGAAAGCTATACAACGTTTCCATTACCTACGGTTAATGAGATAATTTGTGTGCATATTACATTCGAATACGATTAAAAATTACCACATTCTCATACATATTCACATTTCGAAGAAGGTGTCAAATTGTTAGACGTCAATCGGAAAGTTAATAAAGGACTTCGCAGACCAAGGCGGAAAACTGAACTGGCATTGGTAAAGATAAATCGAATTTGATAGAAGAAATAAGAAATAAATACATTGTGGGATATGAATATGAAATACCTGTAGCTTTGATAACTTCAAGCAGCGAGGCGGGATTGTGTTATTTTTTGTCTTTTTGCATTGCGTTTTTGTTTAAGTAGGTATTGCGTTACGGAACACAGGCTCTTCAATATGTTTATAAATAACGCTGCTAGTTTTGGACCATTTAAAAAAAAAACAATACCTAGATTAGGAATTGAAAAACAAGTTTTGAGCAAGAGGGCCGATGTTAACATAAGTGAAATCGAAATGACCCACAGCTGAGTTCGAGAGATAAATTTCTTCAAGTAAATAAGCGGAATTTTGAAGTTGTGCATTCGGTTGTTGATTTATTTGATGCAGACGCCGCTTCATCAATCGAAAGAGCTCAATAAGTATCTATTAGCAGGTGGCAATGGTGCGATGGTAGTGTATTCACTAAAGTGATTGGCAGGTCGTGCGTTCGAATCCCGACCAGGGCCATGATTTTTATAAATTGAATACACACAACAAAAACTGATCTCCCTAAAACAATTTAGGCGCCACCTGTTGAGAAATAAAAAAAAATAAAAAATCCCATCGCACCAAACTTCTTTCCTATCCTTCTATTCTTTCAGTAAGTAGCACCCAAAAATAGGCAATGAATTGCTGGGAGCTACTTGCGCAACAAACTAAATGCCTGCGCTGTGGTTTTACCATTATAAGGGTACTGTGTCACTACAGAAAAAAGAAATCCCTTTAGCGCACGCAAATTATAAAAAAAAAAAAAAATAAAATAAAATTTGCTTCACGTTAAATAAAATCGAAATTGGCCTACATCAAAAGCGATTTCGCTGGGATCGTCCGCTCAATAACAAAACTGGAAACGCAAGCACTGGAATTAAACGAGAGCGTTGAGTTGATTGAAGCTGTTTTGTCGAAAATGAACATGCTTCCACGAAAAGAATTCGTAGGCAAGTTGCAGGCCGTAGGTAAACGCACGCAGTGGCTACGAAACCATTAGATAAACACGAGGTGTGGCGTACAATGGCAAGGTAAAGGTAATCCAAATACCAAAATAAAGAGAAAATTCGCATCATTTTTCAAACCGCTGGTCATAGAACTTGACAAGACCTATAGGTCTTCAATGACCAGCGGTTTGAAAAATAATGCGAGTTCTCTCTTTATTTTGATATTTGGATTACATTTAGCCTGCCTTTAGCTCGTAACTCTCACGAAGCCACAGCTCATTCTTCGCCATCACCTGAAGGTTGCAAATAAAGAAAACTTTGCAATACAGTTTTTTCTATTTACTTCCTCCAACTTGTTTGCATATTTAGATGAATCCATTTTCCTGAAAATAAAGTCGAAAAACTATTGATTTTTATAAAAAAAACTTAGGTACTTTTATTTCTAGATTCCTTCGATTCTGCCAATTATGTCGTTTGTTTACCCTCCAGAAGAGTTTGTTTACATTTACAACACAACAAAATAAATTGTTGACTACTAGCACCGGTACTCCATTGCAATGCTTGAAAATGCGCAGAGCGCTGATCCCAAAACAAAAATATTAGGCATTACCGCAACATACAAGGGCCTAAGACCTAGCTTCTCCAACCATTTTCTAGTGCGAAGTGGAAGGGACCTACAATTTAAAGCCGAATCCGAACGGCACATTTGAGAAGCTTCTTATGAGAATCGATACTCTTTGATGTTTTTCAGACGTTCGCAAGAGATGGGGCAGGGCTTAAGATTGTAGGCGGTGGAAAAAACTTTAAGGTGTTACTTGGCCCGGCGGGATTTGAACCAATACTTAATCCAACAAAAATTGTCAGTACATGCCTTATGGAGTAGCTTTTTTTCTACCAGTGGTGCCTGCAGATACTCTCACGGCAGTCAAAAGCAGTTTTTTTTACCATCTGTTTAGGTATATGGCATTGCGTCGTGGTTATATAATTTTGTATTCTAATTGCCTGATTGTGTCTACCTTTCAAAATATACATATAGCGGAAAAGACTACTACTTACTTACTTAACGGGCTCCCGACCAGTGAAGAGTCTCTGCCTGAGACACAGCAGTCTTCCATCCTCTACGATCCCGGGCACGCTGCTTCCAGTTGTCCAGACCAAGCGCTCTGGCATCCGCGATGGCTTGGTCTTTGAAAGGGAGGTTTGGTCTTCCTTGCCTTCTCGAATCTGGGGGCTGGGATTCGAAGATCCTCTTAGCTGGAGCATTACTGTCCATTCGCTCGATGTGGCCGAGCCAATGTAGTCGACGTATTTTGGCTTTTTGGACTACATCCACATCTTGGTACAGCACATAGAGTTCGCGGTTATATCTTCTCCTCCATTCGCCCTCATATTATTTCATTCCGCAATATTTTTATTTTAAATTGGAAGCTGGTAACCCTAATAGAATTGCTCTCTGAAGGTAAGATTAGACTGTATGCCGAGTTGGCATTCAAATGACCATAGCCAAATGACAAGATTATCTGTCAAATGACCAAAAGTTCGGCGCTGTCAAGGTAGTATATTGGGCTACGTGACCACAATTGCCATTTTGGTCATTTTTGCCCTGCTGGTCATTAAAGGCATTTGTTGTTATAATTTCAGAGTGAGTTATGGTAACGCCGTACATGTTAAAGCGAAACTTAATTTTTCAACAAAATTAATAGAACAGATAATCGGAAACATTAAAGTAATACCTACCTAGGTACTACACAAAAAATACTAAACCATGCACATAAAAACAACAAGAAAACCACTAGTTAACACTGAACAAAAGTACAATAAAAATGTAATTATTAAAACAATTTACGGCAAATGTTATCCAAAAATATTATTATTATCATGCAAAAATGTTATTAGTGAAGTATTAAATAACTGCACTCTTGGAAAAGATGACAATTTTCAGATGACAAAAATGACAGCAATGCCATAACCAAATTTCAATAAATTGCATATGGTCATTAGGTCATTATACTGGCATTCGTGCTTATTGTCCGATTACACCGCATGCAATTTTGTCATTTTTATCTGTCAAAATCAGCATGGTCATTTGTGTTCATTTGGTCATTTGGGATATGCAGATTACACTGCATGACCCTATTTTCACAGCGAGAACTGTCAAAAATGGTCATTAAATGCCAACGTGGCATACAGTCTAATCTTACCTTGAGATATGGCGAATTATCATACACACACACTACGACAACCCTGTGAGAGCTTTAAAGAGGGACCGATTTATGTAAGTCATTGCAACCAGACTGAGAGACAAACATCCTATCTTCTCTGTACTGACAATTTTTCTTGAACAAAGTATAAGCCTTTTAGATTAGTCAAGTCCAGTTAAGATCTCTAGAATTAATGGTGCAAAACTCAATCAGTTCACTTGTGTTGCCTTTGAACGTTTAAAATGTCTGGAAAACCTGATATTGTCACGAAAAGCCGCTTAAATGTATCGTTAGGAATCGACGTAAAATTATAGGTTGGTTTCAACTTCGCATACACGAACGTCTGAAGAAGCCGGGCTTTAGGCCCGGATGGGCTGCTTGGCCCAAAACAGAAATAGTAACTAGTAGTCAGGTTTCCTAACCTACAATTACATGCATATGCGTAAGTTATGCTAAAAAGGGGGTTGCATTTTCACAAAGCTCGTTAACCCGAAGTTCCTTGATGAAAGAAAGAGAAGCGCTCTGTTGCCCTCTCACATAAAAATATTTCCGAGCAAACATTGTCTATCAATGGGTTCCTATTCCGATATGAAAACGTAAATTTGCCTTTTGAATACTTCTTCTAAAAGGGGTTAACAATAATTTAAACTTTTTCAAAATGTGTACCTAGTTTAAGTCTGTATACGTTCCTCCTAAAGGGGGTCATTTTAGAAAGTGACGAGAAGACAGCGGTGAAGGTATATACACATACATACGAGGGTGGGTCAATAAGTCCGTGACTTTTGGAATAAAACACAGATTTTTTGATAAAAAAAAAAAAATATTTTTAACGTAGTCTCCCTTGAGCTCTATACACTTTGTCCAACGCTTCTCCAATTTTTGTATCCCTTCCAAAAAAAAATGATTTGTCGAGGTCCTCAAAATAGGCCTTTGTTTGCGAGATGACTTCATCATTGGAGTCAAATCTTTTTCCACCAAGCCATTTCTTCAGGTTTGGGAACAAGAAGTAGTCGCTCGGAGCCAAATCTGGAGAATAGGGTGGATGAGGGAGCAAATCATAGCCCAATTCATGGTTTTTTGCCATGGCAACTGCACATGTGTGCACCCTTGCATTGTCTTGGTGGAAAAGAACTTTTTTCTTGGCCAAATGAGGTCGGTTTTTTTTCAAATCGTCATTGAATCGGTCCAATAAGTTGGCATAATATTCCCCATTGATTGTTCTTCCCTTTTGAAGGAAGTCAATTTTGTGAATTTTTTCGATTGTTTCGGGTGTAGAGACCTCAACTGGGCGTCCAGGACGTTCGGCATCTTCAGTGCTTGTACGGCCACAACGAAATTCAGTAAACCACTTTTTTACCATTGAAATCGATGGTGCAGAGTCCCCATAGTATTTATCAAGCTTAGCCTTGGTCTCGGTAATGGTTTTTTTTCGCAAGAAATAATGCTTAATAAGCACAACGAAATTCACTTTTTTCCATTTTCTCCTCAAATTAGTGAGTAGTCTGATAAAAATAGCTGTCAAACACAAACTAACTGACGCAGCAAGTTTAAATTTTGACAGGAGTCAACTGTCAGATGCCTGTTGATAGGAGCAGTGTTGCTCAGTAAAGAGGTCATAAATTCAAAAAGTCACGGACTTATTGACCCGCCCTCGTATTTAAGGTGTTGAAGCTATAGTGTTACTCTTCCTTTCCTTTACATTTAAGGCGAGGTTATTATCAGAGTTAAAGGAATTGGAACCCTTCCACTTTATGGCATCCCTACTGGTCTGTCTGAAGAGTTCACCGGTTTGACCTCAAAAAACATCGGCAGGCTTCTCGGTTTCGGATCACTTGCTCACTGAAGCCAATCAAATGCTGGTGCTATTGCATTTGTATGATCTCGATCTGCCTCTTTTTAAGATTTCCAGACGTGCATGCTTCTCTCACTGATTTTCTTATCGCCCTTTTACAACACCGGTAATCTCAAGTTGTATCAACCAACGGATTTGCATACACACTTGCAGGAGAGTACCAATATGTTAAATGCATTGCTAGGCTCACCTGAATTTTAAAATGAGTACATATTCCAATTATAAATGTTGGTAGAGGAGTGCTGACAAATAAAATATTCAGCAGTTTAGAAGAACCTTGGTACTAATGTAGAAGAAACCGACACCGAAAAGGCGCGTCTTCAAAAATACTAGCGATACAGCCCTTAAAACCAAGCTCCTAAAATTTCATTTGTGAAAAAACAGACAAATTTATCAGAATATAATTTTAACAAAATATATTTTATCAAAAGCAACTTTATATAAAAAAAAACAATAAAACATGAATTTCTACTGTTAGATTTATCAGACTTTATAACTTATTCTTCAAGCCACCCATAAGCTTTGAGAGCTTCATGGCTTTTTGAATATCTCCTGAAATTTTCAATTTACCAGACATAAATGCATTAGCTGCCTTCAGTTTTCCTAAACAAAAAAAAATTCCATTTAGTCCATCAGTAAATCAGTCAGAAGACATCACATCAACAAACCTGAGAACATATCATGAAAGTTGTTCGATGTCATCGTGAGTATTGCATCGGGGTTTGTTGGTGGGGTTCCTTTGCCACACTTGCCGCCCCCATTCCTCAAGTCCATGTACCAAACTTCTTTCTCTTCACCCTCAACATTGAACTGGTAAATGGCGTTAGTTTTACTTACAATTTCTTCATTCAAAAGATTCTCGATCTTCTGGAACAACTGTTCGATTTTTCCATTGGTTTTACCACCTGCAGACGGAAGGATTTTCTCCGATTCTTTTTCTAAATCGGTGGTGTCCAAGAAAAAGTCGCCCATCAGTTTGTCAGCATATTCTGGATTGCAGGCGTATTTAACTAAATCTTCGTCAGTTAATCCTTCGGATTTAAGAACCTCATCGTCGATGAAGAAGTTTCCAGAGCAAGCTTTGGGTTCGCGACTAAGTACAGCATAAGCAGCATCAGCCATGATGTCAGCTTTCCTTAAGTATTGATTGCTGTCTGGCCCAGTTAGCATGTCCATGGCTGCTGTTTGAATACCAGTACGTGGCCAAAGTGCGTTGACAGCAATTTGTTTTTCCCTAAACTCCTCGGCCATTCCGAGGACACACATCGACATGCCGTATTTTGCCATCGTGTAGGCAACGTGGTTTTTAAACCAAAACGGTGACATATTCAACGGCGGAGAAATGTTCATAATATGGGCATGATTGCTCTTCTCCAAAAATGGAAGGCACATTTTGGAACTGAAAGTAGATGAAGAGTTGTTAGATGGCGTGGCTAATATTTATTGTTGGCATTTTCAACTTACACCAAGAATGTTCCGCGAGTATTGATGCTGTGCATAAGGTCGTAACGCTTCATATCGGTTAATGGAGTTGGCGTTAGGGAAATAGCGCTGGCGTTATTGATGAGGATATCAATTCCACCAAACTTTTCGACCGCCGATTTGACAGCAGTTGCAATTTGGCCTTCATCTCTGACATCAACCACGCAGGGTAGAGCTTTGCCGCCAGCCTTCTCAACTGGAAACAAGGGAAATTTATCAATATGATTTTTTTTGCAAATATAAAAACCGTAGTAGGTGTTCATCTGTTAGCGTACTTGAAAATCGTATTTTTTTTTTAAATCATCACAAATATTCGGTTAAGAAAGAGGGGTGGAATCGGCTAAGGCGATAAGTGATAGTCATAGTCACTTGCATAATGTTTGCTCCCTCCCAATTTTGAATCATTTCGTCACTGAGACCAGTCAAATGATGGTGTTGCTGCATTTTAAAGGGGTTCGTGGGATCTCTCGTTTGAACACGACAGTACAAACTGAGCCGGTCGCGCTCCATTTTCTTCGAGATAAGATAGGTTCATTGACGTGAAGGCTTTCTCGGATCTTGGAACTTCTTATGTAATTTAAAATTGAATGCCTCTTTCGATCTATTGCACGACATGCGCCGGATTCTGGAAAGGAGATCCACTATCATAAGATTTTCAATCTTGTTCTGGAGTTGATAGTACGCAGGATGGATGCCAACACTGATGGCACTATCTTGAACAGATCTGTCCAACTGCGATGACATCGATATCGTCCGACGATTTCAGCGTAAAGGTGGTAGGGGCTTTCGTGGCGATTGAAGAACAGTTGAAATTGGTTGGCCGAAAAAGAAATACACTAGGAAACCGCTACTACTTCGGTTGATCAAAACAAAGATACGCGGAAGAGGAGACATTATATTGGTTTCGTTTGAAAGAAAAATGCACCGCTGTATGTTTGGTCATGTGTGCGATGAGGGTAAATAGAAAAGAATATACATCCGCCAATTCTAAAAGCTACAGCAAGATGTGGATGTAGTCCAAAAAGCTAAAACACTGTGACTACAAAGCTAAAACACTGTGACTACATTGACATCATTAAGCGAATGGACAAAAAGGCTTTAGCGAAGAGGAATATACATATATATACGTATATATTCGACTCCTAGCCCCAGGATTACACCGAACCTCCGTTTTTAAAAGCAAGCTATCGTGAATGCCAGAGCGCTTGATCTGTACGGCTGGGACCAGCGTACCGGATATCGCAGTGTGTAAGGCTGCAGTATTACAGACAGACTGTCCAGGGGTCGGGAGCACGTTAAGAAAGTATCAAATTTAAACAACAACCATCGGCTTCTGGAACTTTACGTTTCCATTTCCATTTCAAGAAATGTCATTAACCGAAACGATACAACCGTTAGATGGATCGGAAATTTTCAGGCCACTCAAGCAGATCTGCTGAGATCGGTTGATTGTTTAACGAGAACAATTTTACTGTTGCCTTCCATGCTTTCCTTACGGTCGTTGAGCGCCGAACCGATATTTTTCAGGACTTTCAACATTTTCCCAGACTGCCTTCGAAATTCCCAAAACTACCAGAATATTCAGTCCAGTGACAACTATGCATTCGCTCAATGTGACTGCAGAAGTGCAGACCGAGCCAATGAAAATTGGCTATCAACTTAGCCGATTACACTCCAGCATTTTTTTTTTTTTTTTTTGTATGAAGTTTTTTTAGACAAATCACAAATCAAGGCAATAATTGCCCCCGAAATAATCATCTGTGTGTCGTCAAAATCGCAAATTCATCATATATGAGTATGACATAGTATCTTGGACATTGGACCTTGGACCTTGGAACTAAATCCCACCTATACGTATGACCTATGAGCTATTTTGCAATTTGTTTTTATTTTGACCTGCACAATATTTATTTTTTGCATAGCATCACCTAACGCACTTCAAAACTGAGAATTAGAGACAAGCCCAAAGCAAAGAGTTCATAGTACATAATGCTGAGAAGTATCTATCTCATACAATCAGACACATTTGTTTCCAATTAAATATAAACAACGTTACGTGGATTTTGATTGAGATAAATAGCAGAAAATTAATTTTCATTTAAAAAACAAACTCACTTTCTTCGGCTGCTGAGTATATAGTCCCTGGAAGTTTTGGATGAGGGTCAGCGGTTTTAGCTGCTACAACAATGTTAGCACCATCTCGTGCTGCTTTCAAAGCGATTGCTTTGCCAATTCCTCTGGAAGCACCAGTAATGAAAAGAGTTCGCCCAGCTAGTTTTCTATTAAAATATTTAGGTCACCTATTAGGCGGTTATTTTTGTTTGTTTTAAGATTTCACTCACCCGGTATTCATTTTTACGTTTGTGTGATTTCAAAAGTCGAATTGATTCACAATCTAATACTGAGACTGCGGGGGCCTCTGTTGACTACTCGAGTACAATTGCGGGCGGGACGAACTTGTTGAAATTGATGGAATACGATTAAACATATACGACAGTTATCTTTATCGTATTCAATGTGCAATTTAACTCATATATAGATATATATAATCTTTGTACCCAAATATATCTTTGAGCTTATAAAATTTTATGAATACTTCACAGAGAGGAATTCCAATTTCCAACTCAGTGGAATATCATCACAAAATCAGCTGTAGAGAAAAAAGGTATGGCGGACGGTGCTGCCAAAATACCTATTGTTAGATGTCAGTTTCCGTTGGACAGAAAAATGACAGTTGCCAATGTTGACGTTTAAAGTGTTTGAATGTGTGAGCGCGCCCCGTGCTAGGCGTTTTTTTAAGTTCTGAGCAGAGCACTCAACAGAGCCTGAGCACGTCGAGTATACTCTGAGCAGATTTAGCAGAGTGAAACATCCTTCAGCACTTAACTGTCATATAATTGGCAATCATGTTTATTTTTTAAGTACGTCTATTTCTGGCCACTTTCAGCTTGTCAGCTTCTTACTCCAAATACCCGAAAAAAGAAACACAAGTGGAGCGCTAAGAGCGCTCTGAGGTAAATAAGAAATACTGATTTTTTTGTTGACAGCTCAGTGCACTGCTCTGAGCTTTAAAAGAAAAACGCCTAAAATAACAGGGTAGCAGTAGTAAGAAACGCTGCCAGAGACAGACTGAAAGGAGGGAAAACAATTAAATTGGCTATTGGAGGTTGTTTGTCTGGCGTTAAAAGTTATACAATTTAATAATATGAATTTTAATTAAAAAAATAAACATGATTGCTTATTACCTTTAAGGCAGTAAAGTGCTCAAGTATGTTTCATAAATAAATCCGAGCGCTCTGAGCTTACTCTGCTAAGAGCACACTCGACGTGCTCAGGCTCTGCTCAGTGCTCTGCTCAGAGCGTTAAAAGAAAAAACGCTTACGACGCATTTGTTGAATAAAAAAAATCGAGTCTATTTTGGGTCTGACATATCAGAGCGTTCAAACTGCATTTCTTTTTCTGGTCAGAGCTTGGTCAGAACGTGCTCCATCAGCTCGGAATAAATTGACTGAGCATTCTGACTAATGACGGACTCTCCTCTCAGTCAGAAAATAAATAGAAAACGAAATCAAAAACAATTAAAATACGGTGGATAGTTGTGTAGTTTTCTAGCTTTAAGCCTGAACTACATCGAAACAAAAGTGGGAAAAAGTACAAAAAAGTGGAAAAAATCGGATATACTGCTTCATCGCATAGTGCGCTCTGTATATTTCTTCTCATTTTAAAATTTTACTGTGGTTCAAAGCTCAAACATGTTCCAGCTTTCACTTTTCGCAAAACTCTAGAAACAAACACAATCAAAGAATACCTTACGAGACTTTCCAATAGATGACGCTTCTATAACATAATTCCTGTCAGTTTCGCAAGGAAAAGCGCTTCTTACAAGCAAGCGACAATTAATAAACGATGGAGAATACGATTCAAAATGGAAATTTTAAAATGTCCAACGAAAAGCTTCTCAGCTTTTTTAGTTCAGATTTTAATGATAGATGTCATATAAATATGCGTGTGTTTTCGATGAGTTTCGATGTTTTCACTTTTTTGTAATTTTCTTCACTTTTGTTTTGATGTAGTTCAGGCTTTAGAAAGTAATATAATTTAATAAAATATTTTTTTTTTTTTAAACAAACATGATTTAAAATCAAATGTTAGCTGAGCGCTAAAGTGTGTTCCACACACAAATTAGACGGAGCACGCTCGGTTCAGAGCAAGGAAATAGCAAAAAATAAAAACATCAGCTGAATTCAGCATTGAAGGAATAAATTGGTGAACTTCTATGGCGGGGGACGAGTTTTGCGAGTAACAAAAAAAAAATTTAGAATTAAGGAGTATCCAAGCATTATTTTTGAACAATAAAAAGTAAAAAAATAAAAATGAAACCGTGAGAACCGCGTTGTTATTGTAAACAAATATTTTCGTTTGGCAGCATATTAAGTTGAACAAATTTCTATGTATGTAGGTACAGATTTAAAAAAGAAATCGCCTCAACAAACGAGTCGGCTTGTAGCCGTATTAAGGTTTATGGGCGAAGGCGGATACCAACACGGCATTGGAAAAGACCACTCAGGTTGAATGGCACGTTAAAAATGCTGCTGGCAAAATTAGACTTCTACTCAAAGAGCAGATTTCAGGGTATTGTTATGTGCATCGATGGAACTCATTTCGAAATTTTCGACCTTTAATGGAATAAATGATTATTTTTCCATAATTCTGTAACAAACTTACGGTTTTTGCATGCCCCTACGACGGATTCTGTGATAGTACTTTCGGGGTTCGTGCCGAAATTCCGAGTACGACGGATTCTGTGATAGACGTGATTATCACCATTACAAATAGCATTCTTGAAAAATACCCGAAATATCGACGCGATGTCGTGTACGTAACATTTTTTGGGCGAGAACACGTCTATACATACTGCATTTCGCATTTGGTTGAAGAGGACATCAGAAGTGCATTTAATAAATTTTATTTGAACGATTATATTAATAAGGAACCACAGACAACTAAAAATAAACAAATATCTCACATTTTATTTATAAAACACATTTTACAAAGGGGACGAAACGCTTTACAGCTTAGATTTGACATTCGCACAGTCGTTGACATCTAAAAATGCATCAGGAAAAAGGTTTCCGGCATTTGCTGGAACACAAGCGTATTGTACGAAATCTGTCACTCCCTCCTCCACGAGAACATCATCGTCAATGAAAAAATTCCCCGTGCAGGTCTTTGGATTACGAGACAACACTGCGTAAGCAGCATCCGCCATAATTTCAGGTTTCCTTGAAAATTGATTGCTTTCTTCTCCCAGCAACATGTCCGTTGCGGCTGTTTGAATTGCAGTACGCGGCCAAAGTGCATTGACCCCAATTGACATGTCTTTAAATTCTTCAGCCATTCCGAGAACACACATCGACATGCCGTATTTCGCCATCGTATATGCTACATGATCTTTGAACCAAATTGGGTTCATATTAAGCGGGGGAGAAATGTTCATAATGTGTGCGTGCCTGCTCTTTTCCAAATATGGAAGACATGTTTTAGTCCTAAAGAAGAAAAACCGTTTAAAAACCATTCAAATTGATCGTCATTGCGAATAACTTACACCAAAAAGGTACCTCGAGTGTTGACTTGATGCATAAGATCAAAGCGCTTCATGTCGGTATCAGCAGTTGGAGTTATTGAAATAGCACTTGCGTTGTTAATAAGGATGTCGATGCCTCCAAACGTCTCGACCGCCAATTTAACGGCGTTTTTAATTTGTGTGTCATCACGAACATCGACGATGCAGGGGAGGGCTTTGCCGCCAGCTTTTTCAACTAGAAATCAAAACGCAAATATTATATCGGGACCGATATCCCAAAAAGGAGTGGGCATTTCTAACGATAATTTTTTTAGGTAGAAAACCACAAGTTATCGCTTAGGGAAACGCGTAAAAATTAGAAAAAAGTATTTAAAACATTTGTTTTTAACCTTTCTCTGTCAATAAATTCCATTGAGAAGACGTTCAGAAAATAGCAGTATTCAATGCTATTAATTGTGAGTTCATGGGTTAACTACTCTATAAGAGATTGAATGCGGATTCAATTCGAATTAAAAATCGAATCGAAGCAGGATCGAATCATAGAAAATATTGTTAAAAAATGTTGTGAACGTTAGAATAGGCAATCGTATTTCTTTTGGGTTTTTCTATTCTAGATTGAGAATATGTTTAGTTACGTTGTGAAAACACAAGAAGATCCCATAAACAGTACAATGTGTAAAGTGGTTGGGTAGGGAAGGGGGGGGGGCTTTTGCCCGCTGCAACTCCCCGCTTGGGTTCACTTTTAGATTTGGGGTACGTGCGAGCTTAAGTATAGGCAAATATTCTAGAAATCCAAACGAAATTAAAACACTTTCCTTTAGAGGCGATCGTGTGAACGCTTTCATTCAAATGGTTTGTTATCAATAGGTCCGTTCGCGTACTTTATGTGTAGAAAAATGAAAACTGTCAAATCTCCAAAATCATGAGAGAATCCTCTTATTTCAAAGAAAAGTACTCGAACGCTTTTGTGTAAAAAGATGAAAAACGTCTAAGTTTGGCTTGAAAAGAGGCAACCGCTGTTTTTTTTTTTGCAGGCAAACTCATAGGATTTTATCATTGGACAGTTGTCATTTTTTTACCAGCTGAAATTCTATGTGACGAAAAATGGGGGCGGGTTTTCATTATGAACACTAAGGCATTTTTTTTTCTGGCTTAAAATGGCGTAAAAAAGATAAATATAATATTTTTTTCTTGAGGAAATGACATTTTTTTTATGAAAGTATGGTGTATTTAAAGTATGGAGTGGGTGGATCGCTTCGCTCGCTAACAGGATTTTAACCCTTTCTTTAGGGTTTAGCCGCTCACGCGACTTCGTCGCTCCGCTAAGGGTATATCAACAACTGTCAGGCAGGCACCTGGAGCTAAAGTTTATATATACTTACTTTGGAGTATTTACCAGTATATTTTCAGCCAAAAAAAAAAAAAAAAATTAACTTAAATTGTTTCAACTTTTTGACATATGGCAATACCTACAATATTTTCCAACATTCACTGCATTCACCACCCCACCCACCCCCCCTCCACAACAAATGCAAAGTGAACGCGTCCATTTGTGCAGTTTGTAGGTGCACTTTTCAGTGAAAATTGAAAACTTTAAAAATTAAAAAAATATAGAAAAAAAATTTTCCTCAGAAAAATTCTTTTACAGTACATCTTAGAATAAGTCAATTTAAATAAAAAAAATAAAAAAAATGAATTTGCTTAGTATTCATAATGGAAACCTGAGCCGAAAAATGAACGATAATACATTTTTCTTTCGTTCATCTTTTTACCATTTTCTCCGTACTCGAGTAGTTTATATAAATTTACGTTTGCATATTAATTGGCGAACAGACCTTATTTCACCTATCATCATA
The DNA here is from genome assembly GCA_949715645.1 of Portevinia maculata. Lineage (NCBI taxonomy): Eukaryota > Metazoa > Arthropoda > Insecta > Diptera > Syrphidae > Portevinia > Portevinia maculata. Next base: position 76,923,205 of record OX454526.1, on the reverse strand, counting down.
CACCCACCCTTTCAGCCATTTTGACATTTGTCAGTGATTAAATAAATTTGTATGGAAAAACCTTAAATTTATAAATGTTAATTTTCTTAAGTGAAAATTGATGCAGAACATATTCTAAAATTATAACTAACAATTTCACATCAACATTTTTCGTGTTCCTTTTTAGGAAATTATAGCCCTATGATTAATTACAGCAACAGCTGGTAGGAATAAGGATTATGCATAAAAACAAATGAAAATACCGTGAAATATGATAATGCAACAAACACTCCTTACTCTCTGCAGCGGCTGTGTAGATAGTCCCTGGAAGTTTTGGATGAGGATCAGCGGTTTTAGCAGCAATGACTATATTGGCACCGTCTCGGGCGGCTCTTAATGCGATAGCTAAGCCGATTCCCCTTGACGCACCAGTGATGAATAGGGTTTTGCCAGCTAATTTTCTAATAAATATTTAAGTCAGTTATAAAATAAGCTGTATAGATTAGTTGTAGTCACCCGCTCATGTTTTTTTATTATCAAAAACCGATAAATTAAATGTGATAGGCTGAATGACTATTTTACCTCCACGAAACAACAATTAAATTTAGCTATGTGGTATGCAGTTCGCTAGTACTCTCAAAGGTACAAGAGTGCAATTAATGTACCTACAAAAATTGTGCAATTCACAATTCTTGTCCCAAATTCTTGGATTGAAATTCAAATCGCTTGCCCATTTCTCAAAAGTTAAGTTTTCTCTGCCTCTGTCACTTCTCATTTTAGTCAGCTGATAAGAATTAAGAATAGGATAGCAACGAGGAATTTAAATATAACACTGGTAACAGTGATGCCAATTGTTACTTACATCGTAGCTTGCTATAGCAAACTCACAAGAAATATTAACAGCCGAATAAAAGCATATAAAGGAATTATCAATGGATTAAATGAGAAATATTAATAACAATCTTTTTTTAAGTTAATTGGCGTTCATAAACATGCAATAAACTAATTCACCTAAGCAGGTGAATGGTTAATTTTAAATATATGTGACAGCGTTTTTGGCAACAGACAGCGAATCTTTGAACCAAATATGATGTTGGTGGTGGTGTCTCCATATAATTTATTACTTAACGATTCCCAATTTCAAAACCATTTATTACTTAACGACAATGAGCTAATGGATGGACATGAATTTAAAATAACCAGCCGTAAATTAACTTATAACCTTTGCTGTAGTTAATTTGTGATTTAGAGGCAAAGTAAATATTTTTAATTAATTCGGCTTTAAGTGTGTTCAGGGTCATGCAACATCGTAAGACATAAACTTACTACGTTTACGAAGGTGTTATGACGTTGTATGAATTATCTTGTTAAGTCAGACGGTTTTCCTGGAAAATATCACAAATTAAAAAGTTAACATATGGTAAAAATGAATTTCAATGCAACTTTCCAAGTTGGCCAGTGTGCCATCAGCGGGACTTCGATTGACAGACTGTTTAACAGCATGAGCGGAATGCCGATGTCAGGCCAGAATGCATCATTCTAATCTGTAGTCTAACAAGGCTGCTGAACCGGCCGTCCAAAGAATCTACAATTGCCAATTGAGAGCCAATGCAATGAAATAAGACTGCTATTACAGGCAGTTGTCTTTTAACATAGTATACTGCGTTGCAGCCAATTTCGTCCTACTGCCGTACCTTGTGACCCGCCCGGCACAAAAAACTCGATCATATTTAACAAAAACAATAAACTTTGAAATTTTGTTCGTTTGATGGCTTTAATAAAATGTTCGTTATATCTCTTTTCTTCAGTATAAGTTTAGCGTGTTCTTTTTTATTTTCATTTTATTTTTTGTTAATAAAAACCAGTTCTATTAAATTAAAAAAAAAATCTACATTATTTTCTTTATTTATTTATTTATTTGCATTTTCATGGATTAATGCTGTTTGTTTTGTGTGTGTTTGTTTGTTTATTTATGAATTTTTACAATTCTATAATATACTCCCTTTCAACTCGCTCAACGTTTGTATATACGGTTTTATACGCTTTTGAAAGATAAATAAAAATTGCTGAATAAAGATTTGCCTCCGGCTGTAGTTTTGTTGTTTAACAAAAATAAAAAATGCAAACCGTTACGGGGCAGAAGGAAGTAGAGGAAGACAAGAAGGTCAATAAAAAGACAGAAAGGTGTAAAGAACATAAGTTATGAAACATATTATTATTCGCAATAATAACGGTAGTTAACGACTAAGTGTGGGTACGCCTTTGCGTGTTGATATTTGTTTTGTTAAAATGGGTGCATCCTTTCTCGTTCGGTTTTCATTGATTTGTTGTTGCGATTGCTGTTTGAAAGTATACTCTTTTGTTCTGTGTGGCTTTACCTACAAATCTGCAGTCTTTGCGGCCGCATCGGCTTTCGATTCGTTAACATGGTTCTCTGCTTGTGGGGTCAGCTCCTTAAATACACGCGCATGTTTGTAACGCTGCTGGCAGTGCTCCAGATAGGCTTTCGTTATGTCTTCACTGCTGGCTAGGTGTCCATCGCGTAATGTTTCATATACCTTCGTCGCTTCCTAAACAAAAACGAGAAACAAGTAAAATAAGGTAAGGGAACAGTCATTTGAATAGAACCCACCTCGAGAGTTGTATTGTTCAAATCGAATGAGGTAATCAGTTGAATGGCTTTTTCCTTTTTACTATTATCGAGTAGGTACATGATCTTTGCCGCCTCAACTAAATGCGAAATAGAATCGCGATTATTTGCAATGAATTCATCGTTAATCTGCTGCGACGTCTTGCCACTGCCGATCAACTCTTCGCGGGACTTCTCAACCACCACCTTGACGCTCGGATTTAGTTCGGCTGTAATGAGCTGCAGGGATTTTGTCAGTTTCATACAACATGCATGGACGAGTGGATGCTTGGGGTCCAAAGCACGTGCCCGCTTTATACTCTGAATCATGAGTAGAATCTTGTTCTTCCTCGCGTAGATCTCGAATGCTAGGAAATGGGTTTCGATCCGATCTTTGGCTAAAAGTTGAAGGGGTGTAAGGAAATCGATAGCTTTTTCTAGCGGGTCTTCAGGACGTTCCAGCTTCTCTGGAATGAGCTCGTCCAGCTGCGGTGCCTCGGGATCGGCGTCTTGGGCGTTTTGCTGTTTCGACTTTTGATGTTGTTCACGTTTGACAGCAGCTTGGGCGGCTTGAGCGCTTTCCAGTTCGGCTTTCTTTTTGGCTTTGCGTTGTTTGTTGCGGAGTTTCTTCAGCTCGGAGGGTGGCAGATTCTCTGGAAAGGCATAAACGTTAGACAATCCTAGCGTGATTTTACTAAGTGATCAGGCTTACCAGTATCAATTTCCTCAACGGTTTCTTCAGATTTCAGCGGCCTGTCATACAGTCGAATGTAAACCTAAAAGAAAAGTTAACAAGAAAATTTGCGTAATATTGCGACCGGCTCACCTCAATGGCACACCTAGAGGCCTTGTAATAGAACGGATGCTTTCTTAACACATTTTCCAGCCGCAGCAGACCGACGTACGCACGTAGCGTCATCTTTCGCATACAATACGTGTGGAAATCAAACTGATCCTCGATTATCTCAGCAAAATGACGATCGACCTCGTGACACTTCTTTAACGAGTCGCCCCACTTCCCCAGACGCTGATAGGCCAGCGCGCATTCCGTCTGGAACCACATGCATTGCATTTCGTTTAGGTTCTCCATCGCTGACACGCCCTCTCGGGTGAACTTTGCACAAATCTCCTCCGCCTCCTTGACCATGTTTGCCCGCAACATGTACTTGGCGCATTTCGAGTTGATATACCTGCACGACTCCATTAGCATCAAGAACAGAGGATTCATCTCATCATTTACTTACCTGTCGGCAGTGTCCAAACTTTGTGCCTCGTCCAGCCACATATACGCCTCAATAGGACTGCCAGCATGCTTGTATATCCGTCCTTTGGTGACAAACAACTCTATCAGCGTCGGCGTATGATCGATGGCAATGTTAATGAACTCCAGCGCTTTATCAGTCTCGCGCATGAAATCATAGTGCTGCGCAAGGAACAACGTTGTCCAGAGTAATGCAGATGCCGGCTCATTGGGCTTCTTCTGTTCGCCGTCAGTCTTTGAGAAATGACATGTACTTCGAAGATGCTCATAGTATTCCAGCACCAGGCTTTCGATAGTTTTCACCTTCTCGGGACACTTGTACAAGGAACGAATATTGACAAACAGTGGTGGTACCCCTTTGCGTAGGCCGCGGCGCAAATACTCATCGATAACCTCTCGAAAATCGTCGCCAGATGCGACATCCAACGGAAGACGTTTGGGACACATGGCGCGCGGGTATTCTGCTTGGAATTTCTTGTAGATATCAAGTTTTTCCTTGTCATCGGTTATCTCTTTGGCATCGAAGAACTTTAGAAAATACAATGTGTTCTCGGGGTTACGCTTGATTAAATACTCGTAGATGGGCACGGCTGAGCTATGCTGACCCAGGTTAATGTAAAGTTCGCCCATGGTCTCCTTGACGGCAAGTTTGTCAACTATTTGACTCTCGAACTTAGTCAGATGGTTAAGAGCCTTCTCAAGATTGCCAGATTCGATAAGGATTTGATTTTGGTAGAGGAGCAGCTCACTGTGACGATAGTCATGGGTTTCCTAAGCAAAGACAGCAAATGCAGTTTGAGTGAGTGGAACAAAATAGATATTTTTACAAAGTAGTAAAGGATATTCTTAGATAGGTTTAGTATTTTAAACTAATAAAACTGTAACCTACTACCCAAAGCTAGTTAATGACATAAAAATGGTTGGGAATAAACATAAATGATCGCGTCCCAAGAATCATTGAAGCCATTACGTGAACAAACAGTTTGGGGTACGCAGGGCCGGCCCAACCATACGTGCAAGATGTGCAAATGCACAGGGCGCCGAATTCCGGGGCGCATTGCTAGGAGTAAGAAAAATGTATTTACTGCCATTTGCATTTAAAACAAAAAACTTGTTCAATTAAGCCCAAAAAGCAACATCCATAACAACTGTGCTGAATTTTTGCACATTAACTCATATCACTTGAAATATTGCAACTTCAAGAAGAATCTAACTCAAAATAAAAAAAAAATCCCACTAAACAAGTTCATTTCTTACCTACCTACCTAATCTCAAAATATTCCACCCTGTTCGTGTATATTCTTGCACATCTACTTACATTTAAAAAAGAATCTAAGTAGGTACACGTATATGTAGCTATCATTTTTATTTATTTAAACCATCTGGTTTATTCAGTATCCATTGCCCTCAATTAAGGAATGTGGTCAACCTGTGAAGTGTGAGATTTCCGACCGCCCTGTGGGGGTAGGTCCTCTACCAGGCGCGTCCCTTGGGTGGCGGATAAGGGGATGCCCTGGTACGATTCAATGTAAGTTCCACATTGATTCGTGATCCGGGGTAATGAGGTCATAGCAGTGAAGATGACAAAAAATTCCACTGTAAAACCCATCGTGGACCAAAACCAACTCTAGGTCAGAGTGTTGGAAGGGAGTAAACCCTAGCTAAATCCCACTTTTAAGCCAAGGTGTCGACCCGTGCCGAGGGCTGCATGGTCAGATAGTGGTTAAAGAGAACTGGCCGTTTACGGTCCCCTCCGGCGCCCAGGCAAGGCCGGTTGTATTTAAGTGCCTTATCCCGGTAAGTCGGCTCTGCCGGGACGGACCAACCCTTCCGGACATACTCGTGGGACCAAAATAATAATGAACAACCAAAGAACAATAGAAAAAACACAAAAAAAAAACAAAGACCCAGGCACTTCATCAGAAGATGAACTGCTCGCCTCCAGTCAGGAGACAATCGTGGGAAGCGGGGACTCTGAGCGGAGCTCCACTCAAAGTACACCTGCTATCCACAAACCATCTACCTCCTCTACACCCGCTGCGCAGGACACCCGACCTAGTGCCCAAAAGCGTTCGGTAAATACCCACAAATCAGCTAGTAATCGCAGAAAGGAGGGCCATCTTCATTCTGGGTAAGATTACCAAGAAGGAAGAGGCCGGCACGGCTACTCCGCAGGACCTAGCTGAAACCCCCAAGCACCAGCAGATTATTGATGAGTTCATCAAGAATCGCAGGGAGCCACCACCACGCAAGACGGAAGCAACTAAACGCAACCGCTCACAAGAGGAGGTCAAGTCTGACCCTCAAAGAAGCAAAGTTGCTAAGTTGGCTACCGCCAAGCACCACAACCCAATCTCAGCACCCCAGATGACACGAACAGTCAGTGAGGTTCTCAGAGACGACCTACAAGTCGCTTTGGTGGATGAACTCTCTACCAGCGGCAAGACAGTGGCTGACGTCTGGGGTGCCATTGAAAATAAACTTTCCGAGATGGTGATGGACCATCTCTTAAATAACCAAGGCGGACCCCTCCCCTGCTTTGACTCAGCTGAAGTCATAAGAGGTTACAGGGTAATCAAGTGTGAAGACGATTTCTCCAAGGAATTCCTAAGCGGCTGCGTTCACAAGATCCGTGACGACTGGACCGGCTTAAAGCTTAAGCTGATCCTGGCCAGAGAGATTCCGAGAAGACCGAGAATTCTCATTTGGCTGCCAAATATGACCATCGACAGTGATAAGTTGATCAACTGGCTCAAGCTCCACAACCCTGCGGTTCCCATGGATGACTGGAAAGTCATCAAGGCTGAGGAACCTCACAACAACACCATATCCTTCCTAATAATGGTGACGGAAGAGAGCGCAGATCACATTGAAAAGATTGGCTGCAAGCTCCGCTTTGGCATAAGGCATGCCAAAGTTAAAATATTCAGGTCCCCGTGTCAGGTCGACGACTTAGATGAAGTCGACGATGCCAACAAGCTGTTGGAGGACATGAGGATCGAGGCGAACCGTACTACCAACCTAACCGAACAAACACCCGAAACCAATCAATGCTGAAAGTCGTACAGATTAATCTGAAGCACTCAGTCTGTGCGTCAGATAACCTGATGATTTTCCTCAAAGAGGAAAACATCGACATCGGCATTGTTCAAGAACCTTGGGTGAACGGGCCCAATATAAGAGGCCTAAACGACACCGGATATATCCTCTACTATAACCGCAGCAATAATAACCATGGTAAGCCAAGAACCTGCATTCTAGCTAAAAAGCATATTAAAGTTTTTCTATGCCCAAGTTTTACCTCAGCCGATTTAACAGTTGTTAAGATGGAGAACGCAGGAGGCGACCTGCTAATCGCATCCGCCTACATGGCCTACACGACCGGCAAGTACCGCCGGAAGAAGTCCAGGCAATGATAACCGCCATAACAACAACAAGGACCAACCTGCTGCTGGGCTGCGATACAAAAAAAAGCCATGTGCTATGGGCCAGCTCGGAGTCAAACGAACGCGGTGAGTCTCTTTTTGATTATATGATTAAAAATAACCTACTAATATGTAACAAAGGTAACACCCCGACCTTCATCTTTCCAAGTACGGACAGTTTCAACGGCTGGGAAGACGTTATAGATGTTACTCTCTGTAACAATAACAATATTATGAAGGTTGAAAATTGGAGGGTATCCAGTAAAAAATCTTTCTCAAACCACAATTGGAAGAGACCCCTAAACCTTTCCGAAACACCAAAAGAACCGATTGGGCAAAGTTTAACCAAGTTATTAAGACTTAGTTGCACAAGACCCCCAATCAAAAATTTACCTCCACTTCAGAACTCGACACAAAGGTTGAGACTTTTGAAAAAGCTTTCAACATAGCGTACAAAGTCTCGTGTCCGATCAAATACAGCAAAAAATCATTCCCCCCTTGGTGGAACAAGGAACTCTCTGCTCTCAGAAAATTGACTAGAGAAACCTTTAACATCTGCCATAAATGCAACTACAGGTAACCCTACCGAGATTGCCTTAAAATCTTCAAGAACTCTATTAGAACGGCTAAGATACAGTCGTGGATAGAGTACTGCCAATCCATCGAAACCCTCAAGGACTCCGCAAGACTCAGCAAAATATTGTCCAAAGAACACTCCAACCCATCTCTTCTGAGAAAGGAGGACGGAGAATGGGCTGAGTCAACTGCAGAATCCCTAGAACTATTACTAAACACCCATTTTTCCGGATGCAATGATTACGGTGCAGAGCCATCCAGCTCACAACGCACACAACCCGACGCCTGGGAAAATATAACATCCATTATTACCGAGGAAAAAATTTCCTGGGCAATAAACAGCTTCGCTCCCTTTAAATCGCCTGGCCTGGACGGCATTCTGCCCATCATGCTCCAGAAATCTCTGGAACTGGCAACTCCATGGCTCACATCGATTTACAGGAACCCTGTATAGGAACAACGGGAGCTCTACGGTCAACACCGTCAGACGGACTCACAGTCTTATTGCATCTTTTACCTCTTGATCTACATATACCAGACATCACAGCACGCAGCGCGATCAGACTCAGAGAGTCTGGATGCTGGACTGCGAAACCCTACGGCCACAGTAGTATTCTAGATTCTCTACCTAGAAAACTAGTTCCGCCTTCAACAGACTACATCATTTCCAGAATGTCTTTCACAAAACATTTCGTCGTTCAAATCCCTACTAGATCAGAATGGCAAAATGGACAAGTGACAAGGGATTTCGATCAAACAATCTACACCGACGGTTCAAAAATGGACTGCGGCGTGGGTGCGGGAATTTTTTCGGAATCCTTAAACATCGCAAAATCGTACAGACTTCCGGATACTGCAAGCGTCTTCCAGGCGGAGCTACTGGCTATCCGTGAAGCCTGTCGCCAGATCAAACTTCACTCAAATATAACACCGCGCAAAGGATCGCTATACTTATTGACAGCCAGGCTGCCATTAAAGCGATCGCTTCGGTCACTATATCCTCTAAGTTAGTACTAGAATGCCGTAATGAGCTGGCCCTGCTTGATAAGTTCAAGGTTACCCTGATCTGAGTTCCAGGGCACAGTAACGTTTATGGAAACGAACATGCCGACGAACTGGCCAGGCAAGGCTCAGCTCTCCACTGCTCTCTGGCGGAACTAGTCCACATTCCGCTCGGAGCAGTTAAGGCAAATATCACCGCAGAATACCTTAAGAAAGCCAACCTCAGATGGAGCAGGCTGACTGCATGCGTCATATCCAGAAAAACGTGGCCAAACTACAACAAGGCAAAAACAACCGACCTTCTAGGTAGAACCCGAAAAGGCATCGCAAGAATAACAGCGATCATCACGGGACACTGGCCTATAGGTGACCATGCGGCCAAGCTGGGCATTCCATACAATACACACTGCCGCAGTTGCAAAGTGACAACTGTAAAAGAAACCCTAATTCACTTTTTATGTACCTGTCCGGCTTTAGCTAGGACCAGACTACGAACATTGGGAAGCCCTTTCTTCAATACACTTGAGGAAGTCTCCGAGCAAAGTATCAAGGAACTGATAACTTTCCTGAACCACCGATCGATAATACCCAGGTTTACGTGAGTTTGTGGTAACAAAACGGCACTCAGTGCTAATTGAGTTTGTCTTATCAAACCGCCACACCTACCTACCTACCTACCTAGGTACACGTACATATTTAGTTCAAAAAACTCAAAAAAAAATTCCACCTCGTATGTGCAGGTTTTAATTATTGCACATTCGCTTGCAAAATTTTCATAGGAAAATATGTCAAACAAAAAATTCATTACGACGGAATCGTATGGGTTAGAGCGTGCAGGTTTTTGATTCTGCACACAAGAAGAATCTTAGTTATTTTTGTTGTCTTCCATTCTCGTCATTTATCGAATTTATTTTTTTACTTCTCATGATGGGGATATGATGTGTTGGTGAGAGGGGTGCTGTATGTGGTTGGTAAATTATTTGTTGTTTTTAATGGAAGTTTGGGGTAGGTTATAGCATATTGCAAGGAAGCTGTAGCATTCATCAAAGAAAGGGGGTATTCATTCATAATCGGTATCAAAAATCATATTATGTACATATTGCGATTGCATTATGTTACACAATTAAATCTCCAATCGGAGGCTGACGGGTTTCGAGTTAGCGATCGTGCAATCGATAATCCGTCAGGCTCGGACCGTCCCAGTACTTCATTCTTCATATTTTTCTACCCCTCATTACATATCCTAAACTTTACATCCCATTAGAAGTATCATTCCAGCCGAAAGCCTTGGTAGCTAGCGCTGTTCAAAAAACATTAAAGTGTAAATTTATTTATGTTTTAATAAATAATAATAATAATAATAATAAAAATCTCCGAATTTAAGCAGAATTTGTTCATTTGGTTTACAACTGGTTTGGGAAGTTTGGGCAGCTAAATGTAATTGATTAATGTATTTTGTTTTTGCATAAAATCAAACGGTGTGTGCGAGTTTGAAATCCTGCACATAGGAGATCATTGAGATCTCGACGGAAAAAAATGTATACCGATGAATGTCCAGAAACTATATTGGACCCGAAACAAAGATTCAAAGTAGATTTTTATTTCAAAATCCTTGATCAAGTGAGTCAATCAATAACAGAAAGGTTTGAGCAGCTTGACACATATAGTATAAATTTTTCATTTTTAAGTAACATAAGCGAATGTTTGAAAAATAAAAGTATACGTTCTTCATGCCTTAATTTGCAGAATGTTTTAACATCTGGTAGTTTTCAAGATTTAGATGGAGCAGAATTGTATCCAGAGTTAAAACTCATTTCCCCGCTTGTTACACCACAAAGTTCATGTTTAGATGTGTTGAATTTTATATTCAGCTCAAGCCTTGAAGATCTTGCACCTAGTTTAGTTCTTGCTCTTCAAATTCTTAATACAATCCCTGTGACAGTAGCTTCAGGAGAACGTAGTTTTTCTAAAGTTAAAATTATTAAAAATTGTCCCAGGTCAACGATGATTGAAGAGAGATTGGTAGGCTTATCTATAATGTCTATAGAAAAGGAACTATTAAAATCTTTAGACTATGATGATCTTATTGCTGAATTTGCCAAAGCTAAGGCCAGAAAAGCAAGTTTCCAAGTTTAAAGGTTTCTCTCTGCACATTTCTTCGGTTATACTTTTTTTCCTTTAAAAAAAATATCTAAAGTTCCTTAAATGAATTCCTTCATTATTCATTTATTTTGTTAATACATACGTATGTTTTTATAGCATTTATTTACATTTATTTATTTTCTATTTATTTATTATTTTAATTTATTTTATTTATTTATTTGTTTTAATTATTAATTTTCTATTAAGACATAGCTATAAACAAATATGTAAATATACATATTTGTTTTTAATTGAGGATTAGGCCTACCGGGGATACCTCAATAAAAAAAACGCATTGAATTCTACCTCCTGGGTGATGGGGAAACGACTTATGGATGTGTGCAAATTAAAGGGCGCTTTCTGTAAATCCTGCACAGGGCGCTTGTTTGGCTGGAGCCGGCTCTGGGGGTACGCAAATAAATACCGAGTTTGAGGCCCAGATTCAAGTAATGAATACAAGTCAGATTGATAGCGTCATTGGATTCTTTCGCATATATTTTAAATGTAGCGTGTACATACGAGTGTGTATACGCTTTCTTTTACTTAATATCTGTTTAAAATGAATGGCCTGCCAACCGGAATACCATCGGAAGTAGAATATAATTTTTTACAGCGATTTTTAAATTTATTAAATTTGGCTTAACATTTCTTACATGTATAAAACATCTGTTAGAAGGTACAGCGCAGTAGGTCAGTAGAGATACACTTCAAGGCGGCATCCTTTCCCCCCTTCTCTGGAACTTGGTGGTAAATGAACTACTGATATGCCTGAAAGGGAAGGGCTTCTGGGTGATTGCCTATGAGAATGATGTTCCTATTGCCGTCTCTGGAAGGCACCTCACCACTTTTGAGGAACTCCTGCACAACGCAAGGTAACGAGATGGGCAGATCTTTGTGGCCTGGGTGTAAGCCCCCACAAAACCAAACTTGTCGTCTTTTCCAGGAAATACAATCCCACATATTGATCCACCCTTTAGTAATTATACAAGCATTAGTTTTTTCGACAAAACTAAATTCTTGGGTCTTGGAAACCCAACATTCAAGAACGAGTCACAAAAGCTACAATAGCATTTTTTCTTGTAAAAAACAAGCAGTTGGCAATAAGTCAGGCTCACTGGCTTTATAATAAATCGTTCGTGAGACCAATTCTTACACACCGTTTTTTGGTTGTCCAGTAGACCGCCTTAGATAAAGCGATAAATCCTGATAAGTTGGGCAAAGAACAACGTTCAGTTTGTCTGTGCATTAGCGGAGCACTCCGCAAAACTCCGTCCGCAGAACTAGACTTTGTATTTCATCTAACACCTTTTAATATTTTTAGCAGGCAAACAGCTGACTATTCCGTTATCCGCTTAAAAGCTACCTCACAGTGGATCAATAAGCAAATTGGCCTCTCCATCATTTTGAATTCTGGTAGGCGCAGTGGAGCAGAGTGACTTTGTGACATTGAAGACGTATGGAAAGTTGTTCCACAAAGATTTATAGTTTCCAATTGTGTGTATTTTTACCTTGAGCTAGAGCGAGATCTAGAAAGCATTTGACAACACCTCACATGAGGCGATTAAACGATCCCTGGATAGGAAAGGAGTTAACAGTACAGTATCCACCTGGATGTGTGAGCTGCTGAGCACTAGATCAGCAGAGACTCAAACACCATCTGGAACCATCAGCGTGAACACAACAAGAGGATGTCCACAAGAAGGGGTACTATCACCCTTAATGTGGAGCCTAGTTGTAGACAAACTGCTGGAAAATTACCCAACCTTGGCATCAACTGTCAGGCGTACGCCGATGACATTGTGGGCTTAAAGTAACCAAGGAATGGTGCCATACTGTCGGACCTAACATCAATCCGGCGAAAACAACGATAGTACCATTCACAAGGAAAAGCCAACTTCAACAACAACACTGATACCAGTCAAAGAAGTATAGTATCTAGGACTTCATATAGATAGTAAATTCCTCTGGCGCAAACATACAGAGGAGATATCCAAGAAGGCCACCCGCGCTCTCATGATATGTAGGAGCCTAGCGGGGAAGGCATGGGGATGCAGCCCGAACATCCTGCGATGGATGTACATTGCAATTGTGAGACCAATGATCACAGTGGTAGCATGGGCGAAACGAACCAATCTAGCCACAACCAGTCCAGCCACAACAAGTGCAAAGACTGGCGTGCCTGTGCATTACCGGAGCAATGCGTAGCTGCCCAACCGCAGCCATGGAGGTGTTATTGGAATTAACCACTCTACACATCATGGCGATGAACGCGGCATACAAAACAATCCTAAGGATGGTAAAGGGGGGAATTGGAAGAGAGAAATGCATCGGTTCGAAAGAACACTGTGACTTACTCAAAAAACTCCCATGCCATACCTAGGGACGACAGCATCAGGAAATTCAACTTCGAGAAGAATTTCCAGATAAAGCTCAGCAATAAGGAGATTTGGAGCAATGAATCCACAACTTATGGACTGAGCAACCACGCAACAAAGTGGTACACGGACAGCTCAGGGACCGAGGAGGAAACTGGTTCAAGAATGTTTGGGCCAGGAACTAAGCACTACGAATCCATGGGCAAATGTACCAGCATCTTCCAGGCAGAAATGTGTGCCATAGACAGCTGCGTTCGAATTAACCTCGAGAAAAACTACAGGTATTGCAACATAGCAATAATGTCTGACAGCCAAGCAGCCATAAAGGCTCTTGACGCCTACGTCATCAAGTCAAAACTCGTGTGGGAATGCCTACACGGACTGAATAGACTAGGCAAGAATAACAGAATTTCCATCTGCTGGGTACCTGGCCATGTTGGCAGCGGACTCTCTGGCAAGAAAAGGGCAGAGGAACCCTTCATAGGACCAGAACCGTTCTGCGGGATAGGAGAACACACTCTACGCGAAGAGTTCAGGAGACTAGAGGAAGAAACAATGGCGAAAACATTTCTCAACCTCCAAGGTCTGAGGCAAGCAAAGATACAACCAAAATAGATTCAAAGCTTGTGTCAGTCTTAACAAAAGCAACCTAAGAATCCTAACAGGTCTCCTCACGGGGCACTGCAGACTCAAGGAGTACCTGAGGAAAATGGGTATATTAGAGGACGGGCGCTGCAGATTCTGCAGTGAAACCGCCGAAACTCCAGACCACATACTGGAATCCTGTCGGGCACTGGCCCACAAAAGGATGAGATATTTGGGCAGGCACCAAATAACAGACAAGGACATACAAACCATGGACCCACAGCTCATTCTCAGATTCATCAAAGAAACTGGACTGGACGCTGTGCTCTAAGGAGTGTGACCTGCCAAGGATAAATCAGAGCAATACCTCGACACAATACTGAAATCTTTACTAATTAAAAATAATAAAGTCAAATTTATTTCAAGTGTCAAATTCGGACAAAATTCTAAAAATTACCCTAAGCAGATCGCGAATGAATTTAACTTATTTTTTGTAGATAGTATATGTGGCATTAATAACTCTATTCCAATTGTGCAATATGTCCCAAAAAATTTAAGTTTGTCTTATACGTTTAAATTCCAGTACTGTAATGTAAGATCTTTTAAAATAAGTGATAATGAGTGATCATGAGACCATTACTATAGACATTAAGATTAAAGAAAAATCCGAGGATAAAAGTAAATTTGTCAAATACTTAAAGTACAGAAGAAACCAGTTTGTTTCAAAATTAGCACATAGTGAAATTACCTCCGCTTTAAATTTAAACAATGTAAATGAGATGGCTCAACTTTTGCAAAGTGAGCTTAGCCGTATAGTGAATTTATTTGTTAGCAAAAAATCTGTGTCAGAAAGACAGAATGAATGGTTTGATAGTAATGTACTGTCACTAAAAAATAGAAAAATTGCTTTTTATAACCGCGCCCGATTAACAAACTCTGTCCACGATTGGGAAAATTAGAAACTCTCCCGGAATTCTATTAAGAGTGAGTTAAATAGAACAAAAAGTGAGTTTATTAAACGAAAAGTAAATAATGCTGTCGACCAAAAATCAATGTGGATCTTGTTGAAACGTCTTGTGTTAAAGGAAAAGCGTTGTGAAATAAAAAAATATCATATTTGACAACATAGCGTATAATGATAATAGTGTATTAGCAAACAAGTTTAATAAGTTTTTTATTAAAAGTGTTCAGGCCATAAGTGAATCGATCCCCAATACCCCATATGTTAACCAAATACAAAGTAACTGTTCTTCATTTGTCTTAAGAGAAATAACCGTTGATGATATTAAAAAAGTGATCGACTTTATAAGGGACAAAAGGGATTTTAATTTCTTAAGCCCAACAATATTTAAAGATTCATTTGATATTATTGCAGAACCTTTGAAACATATTTTTAACCTTTCATTTAGGGAAGGTATATTTCCCAATTGCTGGAAAGAGTCGCAAATAGCGCCCATTATAAAAGTTAAAGGTTCAAGAAAGTGTGAGGATTTTAGACCGGTTAATGCCCTGCCCCTATACGAGAAGGTTTTAGAAAAGTTAGTGCAAGTGCAATTGGAATCGTTTTTTAATGAAAATCATTTGATTATTGATTTTGGAAAAATTAGTGGTTAAACAACTACAAAGTTATGTGGAAACGAACAAGTTAATAATTGAAGAGCAATCGGGTTTTAGAACAGCTCTTAATTGGTTAATGTTTGAGTGGAAGAATAAAATAGATGACGGTCACTCAGTCATAGCAGTTTTCTTGGACTTTAAAAGAGCCTTTGAGACCCTTGATAGAGGTATCTTAATAAAAAAAAAACAAGAAATTTATGGTATAAGAGATAAAGGGCTTAAATGGTTTGAATGGTATTTATCGGGAAGTTCGCAAGGACCAATATGAATGATGTGTTTAAATCCACGAATTCTTCTGGCTTATATAAAATTTAAAAATAATGAAAGCAACTTAATCGAGAAAATTAAAAAGCAAATCACAGTGATCGCTAATAGCGAGCTGAAATTAGTTAAATATTTCGAAAGAAAGAAGAACAACGAAATAAACTACAATGCAGTAATAGAAATAGATGAGGATTCCTTTAAAAAGTTTTAGAAGCAGGAAAACTAAATATAGGATGGGAACGGTGTAAAGTATATGATGGAATCGACATACTGGTGTGCTATAAGTTCAAAGGAGGAAACGTGTCTCAGATGTTTGAATAAACACAGAACAAGTGAATGTAAAAATGATTCAATAAAAAAGTGTATAAACTGCATACGAGTGAATATGGGTCTCGGCGAAAATCACACAACATTCAGCAAAATATGTCAAGTTTACCTAAACAAGTTGGACGCCAAGAAGAGAAATGAAATCAGGGACCTTTATACAAATATACAAGGTTTAACAAATAACTTTGAAGAATTAGAAATGCTATGCGATAGACAAAAATATGATTTCATAATTTTATCTGAGACGCATTTAACCGAAAATATTCAACGAAATGAAATAGTAATCAATGGCTATGAAGAGGTGTTCTGCCTTTCAAACTCAACGAGAACAGGGGGAGCAACATTATATATTAAAAGTAATTGGAAAGTCATCAACGTGGTTACAAAATCAATTGACAATACGGCGTGGTTGATAGCGTGCAAATGCACCCAGTTTAATGTTGAGGTAATAGTTGCAAGAGTAGTGCGGAGCGAGAATTTTCTCACTTTATAAAGCAAAACATTGAAATGCTAACAGAACAACAGATGAAATAGATGAAAAGAATATTTGAAGATAACTGCCTTGAACAAAAAATGAGACAATACTCGAGAGAAACGGCGGAATCTAAGACAATAGTGGACTACATTGTATACCAAACAAATAAGTGGTTTAATAATGAACTAAAAATTTGGAAAAACAATAAAATCGAAAAGTACCACAAGGCTAACAGATTAAACGATCAAACAAGCTGGGATGAATATAGAACTGCAAGAAATCATTATAAGATGAAAATAAGTAAAGCAAAGAATTGATTTATAAATTTTAAAGTTAAAACAGCGAGCGGACAAAAAGAAATGTGGAAAACTATAAAAAGTTTGGTTCTAAAACAAAATAAAGCATGTAATTTTTGGAGGAATGGTCTATACAGATGAAAAAGAAATTTCTAACAAATTTAACGAATATTTCATTGAAAGTGTAAAAGAAATAACAAAGAAATTGAAGAGACTCAATATATAAACAAAATTGAATGCAACTTCAAATTTAAGCAAATTACATTGGAACAGTTAAAAAAACTTGTAAAGAAATAAAAGATAAAGCAGATTTCGAAAAAATTAGACCCCAAATAATACTTGGTAACTGGAATACGATAGGAAATTCCCTATTAGAGATTATAAACATTTCATTACAAGGAAAGTTCCCAAATTCATGGAAGGACTCACTGATTACAACGGTCGAAGAAGTCTATAATACCAAAAAGTGTGAGAAGTCCCGTCCAATAAATACATTGCGGACATGCGAGAAAATTTTGGAAAGTATTGTTAAAAAGCAACTAGTGGGATATTTAGAAACCAACCACATTTCATCTATCTACCAATCAGGATTTAGAAAAAATTACTCATGCGAAACTGCGGTAAACTACGTTATAAATGAATGAAAAAACATGGGGCACAAGAAAAAAATATTGGCACTGTTTTTGGACTTCAAAAGAGCATTCGAAACAATAGATCGAAAAACTATTAGAAAAACTGTCAATGTATATGGTATACGAAATAAAGAGCTAAAATGGTTTAAATCATTCTTATCAAATTGAACCCAGAGGACAAAGGTCAATGTTTGTGTGTCCAATGTAATAGCAGCTAGCATAGGAGTTCCACAGGGACCGATTCTCGGAGCGCTGCTGTTTATAATTTATATCAACGATATGCCGAGCATAATACGTGAATGTAAGATGGTACTATATGCAGATGACACATTGGTTCATTCCGAATGAGAGAATGCAGAAGAATGTAGAGAAAAGCTACTCTGTGACATCCAACAAATACTAGAGTGGCTGAAAATGAACAAGTTGAAACTTAACGAAAACAAAACGAAATTAATGGAGATAAACACTAACAACGAACCAGCAATAGAAATTAATACTAAACAAATAGAAAATGTGAGTCGGATAAAATACCTTGGAATAAATTATCGATAAGGAGATGAAATTTGCTGAGCACATCGATTACATGTGCAAAAAGATTGGTAAAAAGATTGGTTTTTTGAAGTGAATACTAAGAAAGATGGATTGCCCAACTGCCATAACAATATATAACACCATTATAAAGCCGCATTTCGAATATTGTTCTACAATAACATATTCATGCTGCAATCAAAATCAGATGAGTCTCTCTATCAAAAACTCTAAAATAAAGCAATGAGAAGTATTCTTAGATGCAAAAGATTCAAATCTATAAGATACATGTTGGATGCGCTCAAGTGGTTAGACCAAGAGAACGGTTGGAACTATACTCTATCCAACAAAAATTGTCAGTACAGGCCTAATGGAGGAGCTCTCTTTCTACCAGTGTAGATACTCTCACGGCACTCAAAAAAAGGAATGTTGTTGTAATTTTCCTAAAATTCGCATACAACCCACCACAACCAGTCTCCCACACAGCCGAATGTGAATGAGCATGATCGTCTTGTGTTCGCTTGCTATTATCATCCACCAAAATAAGCAGTGTGTGTGACTGAAGCACATCTAAAGAGTATTACCATCTCTACAATGAAGCATATCATTAAGGGTTTTTCTATGGATGTTGTCAAAGAACTTTCGGTTTTGGTGCTTTTGAGAACGAATTATTATGTGGGGTGTTGCTATTCGGTTTTAATTTGATTGTATTTGTACTCGTATTGTACAGCTGCACAAGTGCTGTGTTTTTACCATCTGTTTAGGTATACGACGAGGATAATCGCCTGATTGTGTTTATAAGGCGGAAACAATGGTTGTTATCTAAATCGCTGATAGTGCATCTAAGCAATTGGTTTACTTTATTGTTTATATGAATAAAGAGAAACAATGCTACAAAGTCTTCAAAGGATCTAAGTGTAGAAAAGAAACAACAAATTGTTGATGCAACTGCAAAATTCTCTAACCTTTTTAAAAGTAAATCGGAAGCCGTAGGAAATGCAGCTAATATTTTTTCCGTTACGGAACGAACTGTGTACAGGCTTTTAAGGCTTTAAAAAGCAATCAAAGGCCACAATTCACCACCAAAGAAGAAAGATAAATCCGGTATCAAGAGCATGGTCGATGATTTTGACAAATGTGCCATTAGGCAGATAGTCCATCAGTTTTTTATGGATAATGACCTTCCAACGCTAGACAAGATTTTATTGGAAGTACAAAAAAAATGCAAATACATATAACAAAAATAAGCAGATCAACTTTGCATACAATATTACAAAAAGATCTCGGACTTAAATTCGTCAAACGTCAGCGAAAGAATCTGTTGTTGGAAAGAACTGACATTATTTCTTGGAGACGAAGATATTTAAGCGAAGTAAAAAAAATTAGAGAAAAGAAAAGAAAAATTTTCTTTTACTGATGAGACCTGGCTCAACGAGGAAGTTCTACAGGTTTCGTCGATGCAGGACTTTTATGATTCATTTCGGGAAAAACCGGAGACTACCACGAGGACATGAACGCTAATGTGTACGAGAAATGGTTTAAAGATATTTGCATATGCCTGGAACCCAACTCTGTCATAGTTTTGGACAATGCTTCCTATCATTCCAGAAAGCACCATCCACTTCCACGAGAAAAGATGAAATAAAAAAGTGGTTGAGGTCTAATGCGATAAGTTTCGAGGATGATATGGTTAAAGCAGAGTTGATTGAAATCGTTAAACGTTACAAAGCCAAGTATGAAACATACGTCGTGGATGAAATGGCTCAAAATGCGGGACATAAAGTACTTCGCTTGCCGCCTTATCACTGTATCACCTTAATCCAATAGAATTGGTTTGAGCTCAAGTGAAAGGGGTTGTAGCAAGCCAAAACAAGTCAATTAAAATGGCTGAAATAAGCGACTTACTAAAGACTTAATTACTCATCGGATTAGTTGCGTAGTGATATTAGAAATTAGTATTTTATGTTTTACAATATTTATAATGAATAAATTGGAAACGCGCCTATTCATGCTGATTTTGACATTCGAATTCGAACGATAGTTTGTCGAATTAGAAGAATTTGTATTTTGAGATTCGATCGAATAGAAAATTTATTTGAAGAAAACCGGTATAATTCGAACGAAAATAGACATTCGAACGACTTGACTATTCATTCGAATCTCAAAATAAGCATGATTATTATCTTACCAGAAAAGGAAAAAGATAAACAGAATTTATTTCGTTCCGCAATATTTTTATTTTAAATTGGAAGATGGTCAACCCTGTGAGAGCTTTAAAGAGGGACCAATTTATGTAAGTCATTGTAACCAGACTGAGAGACAAACATCCTATCTTCCCTGTACTGACAATTTTTCTTAGAAAAAGTATAGACACGCTAATAGCAGTTTTTAAAATGAAGCAGGGTGCTGCACCAAGCTACCTAACAAGTGGAATGACAAGAGTTGGAGAAGCACAACCGTACCAATTGAGAAACCTTAATGACATCAGGGTAAATCGCCAGATTTCAGCAGCCGCTGGCAACACGCTCTTGTACAAGGGAACACTTTTATTTAACAACTTGCCAAATGAAATAAAAAACCAAACAAATTTCAGAGTATTTAAATCTAGATGCATACATTTTGTAAAACATAATAGGAGGTTCACTTAAAAATTTAACTGTTAACAAAGTATTTGTCTATGCTATAAGAATATTTTTGATATTTAAACTTAAAATTTTGATTTTTGTAAAGTATTTGTATACTAATATATATATGAATTGCTACTATGTACTAATAAAAAAAATGAACAAATTAAAGCTGAATGGGAAAAAGTCAAAATGTATGAAATTCAAATTGAATGATCCTATTATTTTGCGCATGGATGGGGATGTTATTGAATGTGTGGATAAGAGTAAATATTTTGGCGTCATATTAGACTCCAAACTAAATTTCAAAGATCATGTTGACTACATTTGTGGAAAGACCGCAAGAAAAATTGGGTTCATAAAAAGAGTGAGAAAATAACTTACATACATATGAGAGTTCAATTTAAATTTACAATGGTCTCATATTGCCACGTTTTGACTACTGTTCCTTTTCTATGCTAGTCAACAAGAAATTAAAAATAGACTCCAACTGTTGCAGGACAAAGCTATGCGGGCAATTTTGAAGTGTAGTCTATATACCCCAATTCGAGTGATGCTCAGCACATTAAAATGGATGAATGTGGAGGAGGAATGAGAAACTCAAATAATTTCAGGCCGAGCAACCTCAGTCGAATAAATATTTCCCTGATGTCAACTACAATAAGGGATGAATCAAGCTTTGTGGTGTTTAATTGTAAACTTACTGATTTGATTAAAAGTAATTGCTAAGTAATTTGTGTCACTACGTCTTATGTTTCCTGGTTGTGCAATGTGTTGTGTTTATAAAAAGATATGTACTATATTTTGTATGTTTTAATGTATAACCGTATATATAAATACAAGGAGTTTGAACGTTGTGTGTGTAAAGTTCATTGAACTAATAATAATGTTATTATACAGCATATCCTAAGGGCTAGACCAAGGTCGATGCTCCAACAGAGCTTAATCCCTTGGTTTCCTTTTACCGGGATAGACATGTCCCAGCTCACTGCTGAGATGAATGAATAACTCTATATATACGAAGGGCGTTCAATATATTCTCGGTATCGGGGTGAAGCTGTGGTTTGGTTGTATATATAAATTGACTTATTTATCAAGTAATACTATCATTTTAGTGCATTCATGTAAAATTTCATATAAATGTGATTATTAATTCGCGTTTTATCTCTAGTTAAACAGAATCATAATGGCAACTGAGACGATGATGGTGAAAATTGAGCATCGCGCTGTAATTAAATTTCTCACTAAGCAAGGAAAAAGTCAAAAAACTATTCATGAAGAGATGGTGGCTGTTTACCAGGGTTCCGCACCTTCATTATCAACTGTGCAAAAGTGGTCAAGTGAGTTCAAGAGAGGCAGAGAGAGCATTGAAGACGACCTCCGCTCCGGCTACTGCTTGTACGGGAGAAAGCATCAAAGAAGTCGAAAAACTTGTTCTTGAGGATGCCCGAATAAAGGTGAAAATTATGGCAGAGATCACCAAGCTTGCAATTGGTACCATTCACACCATTCTTCATGACCATCTTAACCTTTCAAAGGTCAGTGCAAGGTGGGTGCCACGAATGCTCACAGCGCCTCAGAAAAAAGTGAGAATCGCATGCTGTAGAGAGCTTTTGGAGATGTGTAGTGAGAACGCGGACGGTGTTATGGATCGAATTGTTACTGGGGACGAAACATGGGTCCACCACTATGACCCTGAAAGCAAACAAGAGTCCATGCAGTGGCATAAAAAAGGAACAGACCACCCGAAGAAGCTCATGGCCACAGTTTTTTGGGACTCAAAGGGAATCTTGCTCATTGAGTAGAAAAAAAAGGTGAAACCATCAACGCCACATCCTACGCTTCCACTTTGCATAATTTGCGGGAGGAAATTAAAAAGAAAAGACGGGGTAAACTCGCAGCGGATGTGTTGCTTCTTCATGACAACGCTCCTGTTCAAACGGCGCGAGTTTCCAAGGCTGCTGCGCGAGATTGTGGTTTCGAAGAAATCCAACACCCACCCTATAGTCCAGACCTTGCCAATAGTGATTATTTCCTGTTTCCGGATTTGAAAAAATGTCTTTGTGGAAAAAGATTTTCGGATGATGAAGAACTCAAGTCGGCAATAAATGGGTATTTTGCAGAGAAAGAGGAAATTTATTTTTTAGAGGGTTTAAAAAAGCTTATCTCAAGATGTAACAAATGTATTGATGTTAGCGGAAATTATATTGAAAAATAAAGACAAATTAAATTGAAACGCCCCTCGTATATACAGGACGTGTGCCCGTTAAGTAAGTAATCTGGCCCTCAGAGAGGTTCACATCTATGTCGTACATTACCTTTAATGCAGCCCAGCAGATAGGAACGCGTAAGTTGAGAAGTAAAAGCAAACAAGGTTGGTTAAAGATGAATAGCGGAAGGATCCTCTTTGCCATAAATATTCTAAAATTAGTCTCATATAAATCAAATGTATCGCTATATAGTAGCTCACGACAGGAGGACGTAGCTTTGATTTGCTAAAGACTTCTTTTCAAGACACCACCAGATTTGATGTAAAGTATTGTTACAATTATTATCCAACCAGAACTTAATTAATTTTAACTAAATAACTCTTACACAATTATTAACTAGTAAAAAATATTGAGGTAGTTTATACTTACAATCAACGCCTGCGACTGCCTGAAAGTCTCTAAAATGCTATTGGCCATCTCAAAGTCGCCCAACAAATGGTAGCTCATCGCAAAGCCAATCCACGACGCATGCTGCGACGGACGCAGTTTGAACAAATGATGTCGGGTTTCCTTGTAGCCTTCCAGATCGCGCATCTGTATTTGTAACAGTGACAAATCCTTCAAAATCTGCAAGTTATCCTTCTCCCATTTGAGTGCATTCCTGTAGCACTTGATCGCCTCGTCATACTTCTTATCCGATCGCTGCAACAGTCCGTAAACGTGCCAGCAAACGTGCGATTTCAAGTCGTTACGCAGACCTTGTCGCACATATTTGTACGCCTCATCGCGCCGACCCAGACCGTTGAATGTCAGACCCTTCATCGCGAGTGTCTCACCGTGTTCCGTGTATTTGGGATTGGAAAGAATTTGCTTGGCTAACTTCAGGCCGTTTTTGTATTGTTTCATTTCGTAGCATTTCTGTGTGGGGGGGAAATTAAAGTATAAAATAAATTTGTTAAATGCGTGCATTTGGTTTCGATTGACCGGTAAAAAAAATCTGATTTGTCGCCCGGAAGAGATGCTGAATCGTCAATATGTTAGCTTGCCAATTTCCTTATCAACGAGAATTGTATTTCTTGTTAAAAGAAAGGAAACAAATGTGTCAATATATCGAAATTTCGTGTTGAACGTAGAACAATAAATCGATACTTGACCGTTCCGAAGTACCTCAAATTCGAGATAACTCCGGGCAGTTATCCCACGCCCAAGACCGACGAAGCACCTAAAACTGACTTAAACTATCAAAATCTGTTCACATAGGCATTCAACGAGGAGCAATTATGGCATTCCCCTTTCCAATTGGGCTCAGCACACCCCCCCCATCATCTTCACAAAAAAAAGGAAAATACTTTTCACGCGTTCTAATGAAAGCAAAAAAATCAAATTTTGTTTGATTGAGGTTAGGTTTGTCGTACAAATCGCTGCTGAACAGATTTTTATAGACAAGCGGTGGAAAAAACTGCACACACATGACCGTAGATGGAGTCAGGTCGGATTTGCAAGCACCTAGTAGGTGGTTTTGAAGTATTTTTTTTCGTTCGCACATTTTTTTCTTTGATCAGCAGCTCAGCAATTTTCGTAAAGTAACATTATTCACTGAATTAACGCGATGCGGAAATTAATGACCGGCCAAACGATGGGCACATTTGTTGTGGAATATTTAAGTCAGTTGACCAAATTTGGCCGCATGACATTGGTTACCAAAAGTTTTCTGAATAGAGCACTCTCCTTTGGCGGCAATGGATCGCTAGAAGGCATCTTGGCGAGTTGCTGCGACTGCAAGTGCTGTTTTTGCAGACTTATCCTAGATCTGTCCTGTGGGTATAGAACGGGCACTTGATCACTCAATTTTCAGAATTCTGAATTTTTCATCCGGGGGAGTTGAAAAATACAAAAGGTTTTTCTTCGTTTGCTTTTTTTGTTAGATTTCTTATTTTATTTCGTGGGGAACCGAACCACGAGCAAATCGAGGTTTCCCTTTTTTACAAAAAGAACAGAAAACACACACATAGAGCGACCAATATTTGTTATGTCACTTGTGACAATACACTGAACTGTGGAAAATGTGCTTATACCAGTTGTGTTTAGGAATGTTTGTTGGATGTTGTAGGGAGTGCGGTATGGCGTGTACGGGGTCTTAACGGATTCTCAGAAACGATTAGATAAGCTATCGTATAATTCTTACAAGAAGGTTCATAAAATGTAATGAATGACAATAGAGAACATACATTTTCAACTGAAACGATTAGAACAGAATTAAGTTGGGAAGCGATAACCACTCGTTTACTATTAACTTAACTGTAGTCAACAAGTACTTCCAGTAGCTTCACGCTGTTCACATTCAGGGCGGTATTCACCGATAAATATTAAACTAAGGGCTTCGTAAAACTATTCACCAAGCATTATTAGTGCATACTTATGAGTGGTCCCTAAACACTCTTACGTTGACAGCAGTATTATACCAAACATTTTGGAAATTCGAAATCAGCTGGCAGTCACTGGACATTGAAACCTTTATTATCGAAATGGAAAGAAATTGTGGGCTGTTGCTTGTAAATGTAAAGCGCAAAACGAATATCCAGATGTAAAGATTCTGGCCTAGGTACACTAGTAATATATATTTCTAGCTTTAATTTTCCTTTTCAAATTGCATAGGTAGTTTAAGTTCTTGTACGTGTACAATACTAATTATTGTATTATATATATGTATATGTTTTTCACTTTTTTCACTTTCACTTTTTAGGGAGAAATGGAGCACTTCACGACAAGGTCAGCGTAAAATGAAAACAAAATCAGCTGAACTAATTGGAGGATCGTGAATTTGTATGGCGGGAAGCAAATTTTAACAACAACAAAAAGTTCCTGAATTAGGAAAGAAGGTCCCTTCGCGTACTTTATGTGTAGAAAAATGAAAACTGGTAAATCTCCAAAGTCGAGAGAGAAACATTTCAAAGAAAAGTAGGTACGCCAACGCTTTGCGTAAAAAGATGAAAAACTTCAAATTTTGAAGAATTCAAAACTAAATACTCGGTTTTTGCGTTGATTTAATCTCGGATATGCAATTATTTTATCTAAAGTCGTGTGAAAACGATTAAGATGTATCATTTTAAGCCTTTTAATCCGGGTGGGACACTTACGTCCCAGCCAAAGTGTAAACACATCATATGAAAAAGTGTGTAAAAGACCTACAGTATCCAAACATTTTTTGAATACTAAAAGGCAATATAATAGGATTGTGTACAAAAAATAAAAATGAAACAGTGAGAATATCGCTGTTGTGGCAAACAAATATTTTAGTTGGGAATCAAATTCAGTTGAACAATTTTCTATACATTTATTTTGAACTACTAAATACAAACATACAAACGAACAAAAACAATTTAATTGGTTCGTCAAGTTATGTTTTTTTTTAATTAATTTTATTAAATAAACGGATTGCATACTTTTTGTGTTGGAATTATGTTTTGTTTTTTTAAATAAACAATTACAGTTTAAGCGAAAGGGGTAGACTACGAGAGAGTGTCCATCGATTATGAGAATGCAGAATGCCAAGGCTTGGCTTAGATTGGGGACTGTCTGCGTGTAGAAAAGAACTAGGTGTTGAGATGGAATGAATTAATATTGATTTGGGCTTTAAGTTTGCCGTCTCTCGCACTAAACTTAATATGGTAAAATCGACGAAATTCTTAATAAGTTAATAGTCCTAACTTAGACTGAAAGATCATTTTGTTACACGGTATTAAGTTGAAATCAAAATGGAGCAATATCATAGCAAGGTAACTCAAAAATAAACCAACCTCAGCGTGGCGCTAGGTATCGTTCTAACGATAAGCAGCGGATTATTTGGCAAAACGATTGGATTTTAGCGTTTCTGAAGAGAAGTTAATTACCTACATAATCTATGAATTTTAATGTGTAAACATTTTTGCTCTCGTTGATGTGTAAATATATTTTTTCTCGGTAGGGGCTAGTTGGAAATATCTAGCGTCACCATCATCGTCAGATTTTCCCGTAAATTTTCATTACCACGTGAGTTAATCGCTGCTCGACAGATCACCGCAATTAAACGACGTTTGGCGCGGTTAGTACGTAGATGAGTGACCGTTTAAGAACAACCGCGTGTCGTTGTTTTTTTTATTATTAATTATGTATGTTCAATTATCACCGCAATTAAACGACGTTTGGCGCGGTTAGTACGTAGATGAGTGACCGTTTGAGAACAACCGCGTGTCGTTGTTTTTTTTTTATTAATTATGTATGTTCAATTTTAGAGATTATTATGTCCTTACGAAACACTGGAAAGTTGTGTGGAAGTAGATTTGTTTTAAAACTTGAGGTTGTATAGCTTGTAGTTTGTTGTACATCAGTTGAAGGTAAGAGGAAAAATATAGATTTGTATTTCGGTAACCGATGGCCGATTTAAGAATGTCACTTAAACGACAATCGATGCTATATTTTCCCGGTACATCGAAACACTTGAGTCGACGGTGTACGTCTCCTACTTCAGCTTTCACCAGCCAATTATTTGTTCGGTCAAACATTAAATTTGTCGTTGACATTAAATATATATCATGGTTTTATTTCAATACAATCCCCAAATCTCTTGTTTATCAAAACCACAACCTCTGTGATATTTCCACATGCAACACTGTCGAGCCTACATGTTTACACATCAACTATACCGTGAGTGCAGCGTGGCTCACACCTTTTTTTTATTGAGATCTAAATTGAACATCGAAATAGGATTACAGCAACTCTGTAAGAAAACACAGAATAGACCAGCAACACAGGAAAAGGAGTCTGATAATCGGTTATGGCAAGCCGTGAAACACCGGCGTTAGTCCATTGTAAATTGACGGAAAGATGGCAACCTAACTGGAAAGGTGTTATCACACAAAAAATCAGTTGTTGCAACCCGTGAAACAGCGCTCCAAAATATGTTTGGGGTTGCTTGCTTTTGTGTTAAGAATATTCTTTGCTCAAATTGAATTCGGATGTAGTTCCTAACTACCAGATTGTTTTGGCAACAAGCGGGCTGTCAAATGTCCAACTATTACAAAAAAAAGCTCTCTCATTAAGGATACTATCCTTTAGAGGCAATCGTGTTTCTTTTGGGTTTTCCTTTTCTCAATTGAGAATGCGTTAGTAACATTGTGAAATCACAGTAGATCCCATAAACAGTACAATGTGTATGGGGGGGCCATGCTGCCCCGCTGCAACCCCCTGCTTGGATTCAATGTTAGCTTTGGGATAAGTGCGAGGTACATTGTGCAATCACAAATAGATCCCATAAACAGTACAATGTGCATGCTTGGGTTCACTGTTAGATTTGGGATAGGTGCGAAGTACGTTGTGAAATCACAAGAATGCAACCCCCCTGTAATGAACCCATTGTTAGCTTTGGGATAGGTGCGAGGTCCATTGTGAAATCATAAATAGATCCCAAAACATAATAATCAATAACAAACCCTATTTACATTTTTGTTATCAATATATATATAATATATATATATGTATAGATATATATACATATAATAAATATAACATTTTCAAGCTCAAGTGTAAACGCTTCCCCTCAAATAGTTTGTTATCAAATTCACCTATCATAACATAAAACATAATAATCAATCAATAACAAACCCTATTTACATTTTTGTTATCAATATATATATATGTATAAATATATATACATATAATAAATATAACATTTTCATGCTCAAGTGTAAACGCTTCCCCTCAAATAGTTTGTTATCAAATTCACCTATCATATACACCCTCCCATGCAACCATTTTCACATTTGTCAGTGATGAATTAAATAAATTTGGAAAAACTTTAAATTTGCAAATATTAGTTTCCTTAAGTAAAAATTGATGCAGAACATATTCTAAAATTATAACAAACATTTTTCCACATCAACAGTTTTTCGAATCCTATTTTCGAAACCATAACAATTTTTTTGACCGCTAGCGCCGGTACCCAATGGAAAACGCTATACCAATTCGCTACAAACCCAACAATTCTAAGCGAACTGTTTGATTTCGCTTCCTAGTAGGACCTGCTTTCATTTATCGAACAGACCTTTAAATTTTCGACCAACTAATATCTTGTTACATAACTTGCGCCTTAACATTAGTGCTGTCAAAATTGACATTTCCATTGAAAAATTACGAAATTTCTTAATTTTTTACCAAAAATTGTCGCAAACTATTAAGGAAATCGAGCAATGGCTTCACTGTCAACCCTGAAAACAATCGGAAGTTCCGTCCTTAAATCCATCCAAGCCCCTGGAGCCGGTGTATGTAGATTTGTATTCAAAATCAACTCTCACGTAAAGCTAATTAATTGTTAACAGCTCCAGCAAATCCGAACTAAATACACGGACTGGAGGATGATCCGCGATGTCAAGCGTCGCAAGTGTGTTGCCGTTCATGCTGTCGATCGTTTGCGCGTGAACGCTTTGCGCAAAAATGACATACTACCAGCTGAGCTGAGAGAAATTGCCGATGTCGAGATAGCCGCCTTTCCACGAGACTCGTCCTTGGTACGTTGCCGTGAACGATGCGCCTTCACATCACGTCCCCGTGGTGTTGTTCATCGCTTCCGTTTGAGTCGTATTGTGTGGCGACATTTGGCAGACTACAACAAATTGTCTGGCGTGCAACGTGCTATGTGGTAGAGGAATGAGAGTAACGAAATAAAAAACATTTTTTAGAAAGAAATGTCTTATTATGTCTTGCAAACAGCCAATTTGATTTCTTCTACGGCTTGCTTCTGGAAGCTGGTTGCTAGAGCACAGTGCAGAGGCTCATCGAACACAATAGGGTGTTTGGTTCCGAGTTCAATTAGGGCATCTGTAAGTGAGAAAGACATGTTGAGTGGAAAATGGTGTGGGTTAAACCGAATTTCACCTTTAATAACGTCTCTGAGTTTGATTTCGGGTCCATCGAAGTAGAGAAATAAAGTGGATGATGCCTTTTTGATAAACGCATTCCATGTGGCAGTGTCGTGCTCAGTTAGGCATATGGGTCTCAACCTGGGTATCGCCATTGCAGCAAGTTCCCTAGTTCCACTGTGTGGATCGTCCAAGCGTTGAAGGACACCTGTAATTGTAATTGTCAAGATGGGAGAAATTGCGAAAAGGTTATCTACCAAAAGCGATGGGTCTCAGTTGATCCACCTCAACTTCGCCAAAGTTTAACAGGCACCTCAAGGCATAGATCCTTGTTGAGACGGCGTTGTCCTCGAGTAGGTTAGTGAAATATTTTACCATTTTGGGTAGAATATGTGTGGCTTGTTGGGGAGCACCTTGCGTCATCGAGCAGAGGCTAGCAGTAGCTAGCGAACGCATAGACTCCGATGCTGCACCAACTTTC
Organism: Portevinia maculata; assembly: GCA_949715645.1. NCBI lineage: Eukaryota > Metazoa > Arthropoda > Insecta > Diptera > Syrphidae > Portevinia > Portevinia maculata. The sequence continues at coordinate 76,892,884 of OX454526.1, read as the reverse complement.
CACTCCAGGTGCTCTTGGATCAGTTCATCTACAAGTTTCTGAAGCTCTGCTTCACTTTGATTTGGGCCTATGGCCATCGTTTCGTTCCACTTTAACATAGCAATAGAAATGGCGGTGAAAACTTTTATCTTTGCGTCATCTGCTGCGTTGTCCCAAACAGTGCGAATGTTGCGTTTCAATGCCTCCAAGGAAGTTAAACGGAAACCACAAATTTTAATAGTTCCGCAAAGAAGAATGATAGGCTCGGTTAGACTGTCTAGGAACGCATCCAAGTCGTCCATTTGCGCAAGAACCCAATATAGGTGTCTTGTGTGTAGTTGGTCCACATCAGAGTTGGTTTGTAATATTTTTTCAAGAATATTGTGCCCACGGATGACGTGGTTCTGCTTTTCGTCTTCCTCAAATGAGAGAGCCATCACGCGGATAGTCACTGTGTACAGATTCCTCTCCAAATTGTTGGAGCTTTCCACGCTTAGCTGAGCCATTGCATCTTCAGTTGACCGGAGGCTTTGCTTCCGGCAGAGTTCCTCTATCAAACGAAGTATGACCAGCTGAAACTCGGGCTAAGGACGAATTTTATTGAAATTTTTAACCAAAGAAGTACTTTTACTCACATTAAGGCTTTGAGAGAACTCTTTTCTGATGAGAATCTCAGAGATTCTCAGCACATCATCGACATTAGAGTCTGTAGTTGCAGCAAAGAGATGAAAAAAGCACCTCACGTATCCCAGACGAGGATTTTTCTCCAGTCCCTCGATGCCGTGGTCCTTCCAGTCGGCATACGAAAGCAGGCGACCCATCAAATCCGACACTTTCATCGCCTGAAATTGATTTCAAATCGCAAAAAATTTTGGGAAACGAATCGCCTTTTAGATACTTACCTCATTTGCGACAATTGCCTCGCCGTCAGCACACGCCTTCGCAAGATCCGGGTAGATCTCAAAGAACTTTGCAGTCATGGCCGCTTCAGCATGGATAACGAATTGGTAGAGCAACTTCATGGCATGCAAGCGCACATTGTCTTTCCAGTCACTAGACTCCCTCATGATTGGGTGGATGAGTCTTAAACTTCGCTGTACCAAAGCCCTACAGCCGATGGTTGGTCGCACCTCCCAGCTGGGGTAGTTCTCTGCAACTTGTTCACCGATTTCGATATTTCTCAACTCTGCCTCGTTCTCGTCATAGTAAAGTTTGCCACATTCCTTCCATCGAATGCCGATGAACTCCCGCACATCCGGTGAATCGTCTTTCAAGCTGTAAAAAAAAGAAAAAAATATATACCCACAGCTACAAAAAAAACTAGTCTTACCAGCAAAGCACCAGCGGTACAATTCGATCAAAAAACGAATACCGATCTCGAAGCTCCATCAGCATGAGGCAACCCATCCGCCCGCATTCTCTCCTCACGAGCGGCATGGAATCCATCAGCAGGGGAGAAGTTTCACAGAAAATCCTTACAAGCATCTCAGAGTTTGGATTGATGTGCAGAGCCAATGCATAGCAAGCCTCAACAGCGGCAATGCGATTTTGAGAGTGCTTGTGATTGAGCAGAGCAAACAGCGGCTTGGCCAGGTGCTCAGCGCGTTGGTGGAAAAGAGATGTAGCCTTCGATAGCTTTACAACGCACTTACACGCCTCCTTCTGAACAGATGGATAAAAATCGGCCAGGGCTTTGTAAAGGATGTTGATGATATCATCATAGGATTGACTCAGGTAATCGTTGTCTTTTGATTTCTTGTACTTATCAACGAGCGCACTCAGTTGAACGATGTGGAGTAATCGTATTTCTTCACTTTCCTCGATGGTCTCCGCTTTTCCCATGCGGCTCGCCATGCTGACGATCACATTCTGCAAATAGAAGTCGTTCACGGGGAGGATTCGCAAGAATGCGGCTACGGTAATTGTGGATTGTTCGCGACAGCTTTCGTATTTGTCGGCGTAGCAATTCAGCAAGTGTAAGTAACATTCATCGAAAGTTGTTATGACCTTGCGAAGGTCCTTGGCAGTATTACAAAAGCTTTCTAGATCCTTCAAAGCATTTAACCGAATTCGTCGATCGTTACTTTGGAGGCTCTCCCATATTTGCTCACTAAATTCAGGCAACATTTTAAAGAAAATAATTGCGTTAAGTGTGGAAACCTATATGAACGGAAGGTACATAATTATTGATAAAGCTTTTCTTTAAATTCTATGACAACTGCGCGTAAATATAAATAAAAACATTTCCAAAGTAGTTTTTTATGTTTTCAAAACAAAAAGTTGGGTTGTGATGAGCTGAAAGGGCTGCGGTTGAATTGAATAACGCATTCAGACGTCAATTGTTTGCACTTAACAAGCATGTCTGGCTGAGCATTTTCAATAGAGTACAGGCGCTAGTTGTCAAAAAAATATGTTGTTATGTTCCAAATATAAACAAACTCTTCTGGAGGTCAAAAAACGAAATAATTATCAGTAATAGGCAAGAGATTCAGTAACGAAAAGTAAGTTTTTTATTAATAAACAATAATTTCTCGATTTACATTCAGGAAAATGGATTCATTTAAATATGCAAAAAAGTTGTAAGCAGTAGATATGTATTGTTACATCCAGGCTAGGATTCGAAAAGATAAAACGTATTTCTATTTAATTAATCTTTATTAATTCTCTTTCAATTTAATTCTTGATTATTATTCTAATAATTGACTTATTTAATTCAACAATTCACTTCACAATTAATCACATTAAATAAACAATCACTTTTCTCTTATTCAATACTTCCACTGTTTCTCTATACTTTTCACTACTGTCATCTATCGCAATTCTTTATCGCGGTTCACAACTAGAATGTCTTGGGTGCTCCTGCGACATCTATTTATAGGTCCGTTCGCGAACTAATATGCAAACGTAAATTTATATAAATTTTCGTGCAAAACTACACAAACGCGTTCGCGTACTGAGAAAATGGTAAATTTGACAGTTTTCATTTTCTTGCCAGCTGAAATTCTGTGTGAAGAAAAATGAACTAAAGTACATTTTTCTTTCGTTCATCTTTCTTCACACAGAATTTCAGCTGGCAAGAAAATGAAAACTGTCAAATGATGAAATCCTATGAGTTTGCCAGCAAAAAAAACAGCTGTTGCTTCTTTTCAAGCCAAACTAAGATGTTTTTTCAACTTTTTACACAAAAGCGTTCGCGTACTTTTCTTAGAAATGAGAGGATTCTCCCTCGATTTTGGAGATTTGACACTTTTCATTTTCCTACACATAAAGTACGCGAACGGACCTTATATCTCCTAGTGACACCTCTCGAAATTTCCAGATTCGTTAAGTTCAGAAGGTTCGAGAACAACATAATTAGTTATTCCTTAGCTATTCAAACTGCTTTTCAAATACTGCCAATTATCGGTAATATAGCTCTCTACTAGATGGCGGTGCGAGTGACTAATGGATGCTGAATGTCACAGTTTGAGCAAACATGCGACAGTATAAATAACTGTACGGCAAGGTTCTCTTTATTTGCAAACTTTCAGGTGATGGCGAAGTTGGCGCTGTGGTTTCGCGGGAGTGAAGACTTAAAGGCAACCTTCTTGAAGATACAGGTAATCCATATACCAAAATAAAGAGAAAATTCTCATCATTTTCAACAGGCTGGTCAATCAACTTGACAAAGACCTATATGGACCCGATAATCATCTCATAGAGTGACATCGAACGCATATTACTCAAGACTCTGATGCCGTCCAAGAGAAACGACCAGGTGCTATAAACGTTCATTGTACAATTCGCTTTCTGTTTGACTATCTGCCTTTCTTTGCATATTTAAATGAATCCATTTTCCTAAAAATATATCGAGAAACTATTAATTATTAATAAAAAAGTTACTTTTATTTATTGATTCCTTTGATTCTCCCGCCTATTACTGCCAATAATTTTGTTTGTTTAACCTCCAAATGGTTTGCTAACATTTGACACAAAAACAAAATTTAACAGTCACCCCCGGAACTCTATAGGATTGCGAACAAATAAATGAAAATGAAGCCGTGAGCATTGCGTTGTTGCGTAAGAAAATATCTTTGTATAGAAACACAAACATTTTTTTATTCACATTTTATACTACTAAATACAAACGAGCAAAAAACGAACAATTAATAACAAAATTATACAAGAAAAAAAGGAGAAAAACCCTGTAAATTGCTGTATTGAAAGCTGCACAACTCGTTTGGTCAACATGTGCACTGTTGTTATGCGTTTTTTTTTTAACATACGCTCTCAGGTTTTTTGCATTTAATTTGATATTTATTAAACTTCAATAGCTTTTGTCTTGACTTTTGTTTACACTTTATTAACAATCACTATGATTTTTCATACAATTTCTGCAAATTACTAAAATTGCAGAAAAATAAGAAAGACATTCGACACTTAAGAAGCTTCGCGAAGTACTCCATAAAGCGGTCCTTAGACGCTCAATATGATTGTGCAATATTTGATATTGCACAATATTATTGTCCGTCTATGGATAATATTGCAAGGTTGTGCAATATATTGAGGGAAATCAAAATCCTTTTGATATTTATTGCACAATATAAAATATTGCATCGTCTGTGGGTACAATTGCACAATATTTGTTTATTTAATTTTCAAGTGTCGAAGAGTAAACACCTCCGCGAGTAATTACAGTGAAAATGTCACAAGCAAAAGAGGATAAGGGAAAAATTATTTTAGTGTTGTCTACACAAGTATCAGCTGCCAACTAAATTATTGTATAAAATCTGTGCCTAAAAGGTAAAACATCTTAAGTCGACTTAAGTTGTTTTAGCTGTTTAAGGTTATTTGAATTCTGTTCTCCTTACTCTATTTCTTAAGCCACACCAGGTGAAAAAATTTCACATAATGAGGAAGTTATAACTGTTTGTAAAATAGCTTAAGACATCCACTGTAGTGCCTGCATAAGGTAAAACAGCTTGTGTTTATTATTTGAAAAGCCAAAGTAGCTTAAGTACCAATATTTCCCTTCAATTGAAAAATAGTGTAAGCAAAATTGTAGTAAAACATCTCATGTCTGCATTATTTCCCTGATTTATCTTACAGCAAAAAAAACTTATTTGCACCTAAGATTTTTTACCGCGAGAAAAGTGACGACTTCGTTATTCTTAGGTCGACTTAACTTGATTTACCGAATTACAATTTCAGAGCGCTGCTTAAAGTTTAAAATGGCTCTCCTAAAAAGTGTACAAAAATGACATAAGATGTTTTACCTTTTAGGCACAGAAATATTGAACCGTCTGGCGGCCTAGCCAATAATATTGTGCAATATTTTCCACAATAATATTGAGCGTCTAGGGACCGCTTAAAGAAAATTTCAGGTGATGGCGAAGACGGAGCTGTGGTTTCGTGTGAATAAAGTGTTGAAGATAAATTTAATCCAAATACCAGAACAGAGAGAAAATTCTCATCATTTTACAAACGGCTGGTCAATGAACTTGACAAAGACCTATATGGACCCGATAATCATCTCGTAGATTGACATCGAAGGTATTTTACTCAAGAAACTGATGCCGTCCAAGTGAAACAACCTGGTGCTATAAACGTTCATTGTATAATTCGCTTTCTATATGCCATTGCATTTCAATGTGGACCCAAGTTCGGCGCGTTTGCTGGGAGTGCATACTCAGACTCCAGTAATCACATCAGGCCTTTGGCAATTTAATATAATAATGTCAATAAATAAACTGTGACAAATATCTGGAGCAAATATTTGGTTATCCACGAATGAAGTTTGCTGATCACCGAAGCGTTTAAACCCACTGTTTCATCCCCAGATATAGTTGGGATCAATGATTGATTCACGCTCGTATACATCTTATAACTTATGTGCCTTAATAAATTGCCAAAGGCCTGATGTGGTTACTGGACGAGTCTGAGTATGCACTCCCAGCAAACGCGCCGAACTTGGGTCCACATTGAAATGCAATGGCATATAGAAAGCGAATTATACAATGAACGTTTATAGCACCAGGTTGTTTCACTTGGACGGCATCAGTTTCTTGAGTAAAATACCTTCGATGTCAATCTACGAGATGATTATCGGGTCCATATAGGTCTTTGTCAAGTTCATTGACCAGCCGTTTGTAAAATGATGAGAATTTTCTCTCTGTTCTGGTATTTGGATTAAATTTATCTTCAAGAAGACTGCCTTTAACACTTTATTCACACGAAACCACAGCTCCGTCTTCGCCATCACCTGAAAGTTGGCTAATAAAGACAACTTTGCAGATCAGTTCTTTCTCTTTACTGCTTCCAACTTCTTTGCATATTTTAATGAATTCATTTTCCTAAAAATATATCGAGAAACTATTGATTATTAATAAAAAAAACTTACTTTTGTTTGCTAATTCCTATTATTTTCCCGCCTATCGCTGATAATTATTTTGTTTGTTTACCCTCCACACTGTTGTTGTTTTTCGAATTGGCATCGATTTGACATATATCAACCAAGTGTGGATCCCTATTCAATCTGCGATTTCATGATAAGGTCCGTTCGCGTACTGTATGTGTAGAAAAATGAAAAGTGTCTAAACTCCAAAGTCGAGAGAGAATCCTCTCATTTCTAAGAAAAGTACGCGATCGCTTTTGTGTAAAAAGTTGAAAACCCATCTTAGTTTGGCTTGAAAAGAGCTGTTTTTTTTTGCTGGCAAACTGATAGGATTTCATAATTTGACAGTTTTCATTTTCTTTCCAGCTGAAATTCTGTGTGAAGAAAAATGAACGAAAGTACATTTTTCTTTCGTTCATCTTTTTACCATTTTCTCAGTACGCGAACGCGTTTGTGTAGTTTTGCACGAAAGTTTATACGAGTATAAATTTACGTTTGCATATTAGTTCGCGAACGGACCTATTTTATTCGGATTGAATCTCTCATGTAAACCGCATATGTCATTTCGCTGTTTGTTTACATGTGTCCCAAGTGCAGTTCATATCTTTGCCGAACTCAATGCATTTCTGAACTTTTCGCAATGGAAACTCTTAGCGCGAAGGAGAAATTTTTGGTATTCAATACACTTTCCTGCATCCCAACCCTTTTACGAGGAAAAGCAATTCTAATAGATTTGAGAAATGAAACATCAGTAGCTGGACGCATTATCGAAGCCGATGGTTTCATGAACATCCACTTAGCCTGTGCTGTCTTCATCGATCGTCATGGTCAGCAATATGAATTTGACGAGTTTATTGTTAAAAATAGATGTATTCGACAAATACAAATCCCAGAATCGGTCGACATCACGAAGAAACTAAATACAATGATGGAAAAAAGCGGCCAACGTCAACAACGAAAACAAAAGCGAACTTATGCAAACAAACGAGCTAGAACTCGTCATGCCGAAGTTGTGGATCAAATTTGTGAACAAAATCAAAGTAAAACGTAAATACATGAAAAACAAAGATTATTCTCTGCACCTTTTGGTATAAAAATTGGGGATTTTTTCTTTATTATTTCACTGAGAAATGTTGCAACATTTTTTTTATAACTACGTTAGATTATTATTCCTTTCTGTGTTTTTTTTTTCTTTTTTCATGATGTATAAATACCATGTACGCATTTGAAAAAAAATAACGCAAAATAATTAATTCAAAAATAAAACCAAGGAGCAAAAGCGTCACATTTAAACTGTTGGAAACCTAAATTGCTCGCGTTCCTATAAGCAAACGCACGTGTTCGAATGATACCCAAAATAATAGAGCCCAAGGTGCCATTCGTATCCAGCATGGCAGGAAACCTTTGTAAAGGGAAATCATGCCCTCCCTTTTCACTGTTTTTATTAAACAATCAATAGATCCTTTGTAGAGTAATCCTCTGTAAAAATAAATCACAAGAAATATTGAATCGCATTCGAATGAATGTGTTTTTGACAATTTTTAGTGTTAGTGAGCGATAATGGGCGTTGTTATAGTAATAAGGAAAACGTTTTGCCGCCAGTTGCCATTGTGGTGGAGATGTGCATGCTATGAAACCCACGCTCGATGGTAGAGACGAATTCTCTTCGAGATAAAAGATCGAATGAAAATATGAATCTGCTGAGGCCACTAAAGTTATTATTTAACTAGCTAATGCACACCGCTCACTGGAAACGTGTACCTATGTTTACTCTGACGTTCTTTTTTGGGGTGGAGTTCCAAACGGAAAGTCATCATATTCAAAATGATGTTTTCCGCAAAAGCAATGAGGATGCATCTACACAAAAACGTTGTCTTTGTTTAATATACAGACAACTACAACAGGTAAGGTGTTGAACTAAAATCGAAACTGAGGTTGTAGGTACTATATGTACCCACCAGCAATTATCTGAATGTAATCCTCACTTTTCATCGAATACGCAAAGCCTAACGAAGATCTCTAATATTAATATTGTAGTGTCATTTGTGCGTAAAATGAGAAGGGGGTTATGTATTAAGCGGCACACCGAGAATAATGAACAATTTGTCACCTCTCAGGTGATCGAAGTTGTCTTTAGCTAGCTTATTATCTAAATCTTATTTGGCAGCAAATAAATGATATTTTTAAAAATAACTGATCGTTATTCTAAAAGCTTCAACTATTCGAAACAGGTGTAATTCGCGAATTTATAAAATTATTTAATACTCATTAATAACAAAAACAATTAATACGTTTCTATATTTTAAGCACTAACTATAGGGTTCGAGACGTTTGCCTCTGCAGCATGTGCTCATCAAATTAATATAGCATAGTCTTTGTATATACATTCCTTAAAGTGTATATACAAAGGCATAGTAATTCTGCAACAAAACACAGTGGGGTTTGTTGGTCATTTCGTGGAGATTTCGGCTGAATGAATTTTCTTGTTACTCTAATATACGCACACGATACAGACATCATAGGCCGATCTCAGCGTGCCGTGGTAGAGGCTTTTAACGAGGACAAAACCCAGTACATACATGCTTTCAACAAACAAAAAAACATTTGCCCGCCGAATAGGACACAACGTCACTGTTGATAGCAACAACTTTGAGGTAGTTAGGAAGTTCACTTACTTCGGAAAAAACATCAGCCCACGAGTGATAACTTACCATACAACCTAAGAACCTTGCTCGAATTCGGTCTAGCGAAACCTTGATCCTAATATGTAAATAACCCAAGCATGTTTATTGGAAATAAATCTAAAATGCATCAACTGATAGTTGAATCCCCAACTTTTACCAGCTAGCGAGAAGAATTCTCATAAGCAAGAAGAGGAGTTAGCTGACAAGTGGAAGAACTTCAACACATTTATTTACATTCACCCGTAGCCAACCCCTATAATAAATTGTACACAAGAGAGGATTGTGTAAGATTATTGCCAACATAAATAGGAAAAATGCTTTACATGCTGATTTTTGCTGAAATGTCCCGTCAAATGCATGAACCATCAAATAACAGACTGAAGCAATTTGCCGAAATCCTCCATCGGACACTACAGCACGTATACAGCCCACCATAAATGTAATTCAATCAACAAAAAAACGAGCTATTTCAAGATGGTCGACTACATTGACTAGGCGACATCAAACGAATGGATAAAAATGCTTTGGAATGAGGATCTTCGATTCCCAGCCAACAACAGACGACAAAGAAGAACGAACACCGGTTTCAAAAACCTAGCCATCGCGGATGCCAGACAGAAAACTTTGTATGGACAACTTTTAGCAACGTGCCCGGATTGACAGAAGATGGAGCCTCCTCAGAAGTCGGAAACCGGTTCAGTAAGTAATTACAGAGAATGATAAAAACGGGGAAAACCTGCGTCAGACGATGTAATGGACCTTTTCAGACTTTCGGGCAATATGTTCCTACATAAACTTTTTTAAATTCATTCCACGGGAGTGACATAGTTTCTAACCTTTAAAAAAGACATTCAAAATATTTGGCGTTGTGTTGCCGTATTGGGCGCAATGGCTAAGTGGGTTGGATGTCTGTGGCTCAAGTCACCCCCTTAGCATCCAATAACACAATGATCCTTTAGAGTTTGGCTATTTTTGGCTTCAAGATTTTTCATATTTGGCTCCATTCTTCATAGAAAAGCTGGCAACAGTGGGTTCCTATATATGCTTGACATCCTTACTCGCACATTTCTTTACTTAAGCATACATTGACAATTGATTGCTGGTGTAGATGTTTTCCTTTGGTATATGCTTGGAATATATGCAAAGTATTGAAATCGTGCGAGTATAACGGCATTGTGGATTTTTTCGTATCACGTATCAATGCTTAGAATATGGTAGGTATTCAAAAAGTAACGAAATCGTGCAAGTAAAGACGTTGTTTGGGGAGTAACGTTTCGTTATTTGGTATGAAATAGAATACTCGTTCGTTACAAAGTAACAAATACATTCAATTCGCTACAGCACTAGTTGTGTTTAGGGGCTAGAGTTTAATTTATAAAGAGAACGTGCAGAAATAGAAAGGGTGAGTTCTCATTGAATTTTGTTTGTTAATGTGTAGCATATTATTGCTCGGTTTCTGTTTCGCCATGTCTTAATGGTGGCCACAGTTAATTGATTATTTAATAGTTTTTATTTTTGAATGTTGAGCCGACTAAACTATTGCGGCACATTTACGTTGCTACATTTTTTCACTTTCTTTGCTATGTATCCTCCGTACGCGTTATATGTTTTCTGCTTGTGTGGTGTTCAGTGATGGTTTTCTCTTGTACAAATACATAAGGACGTGCTCTGATCATTCCGTTGATCATTCGGTCCTATTTGAGAATGTGGTAATGGTTTTCTCCCTTCTTCAGCACACACACTGACTGCCTGAGCTGAAATGAAGGGTTACTCCTTATACGCTGTCTCCACTTACGATAAATTCATAGCAGACAGCAGAAGCAAAAGAAAAAAAAAACAGCAGAGCAACGGACAAATTTCGTTTGCTGGACAGTTCATAGCATAGTTTATTTGTTTAAGAAAAAGAGGGAGAGAACGAGAGAGAGAGGCAATGATTTTGATCGAGAGCATCACTGCACTTGTTGATAAAATGGTCTGCACTTTAGATAATGAAAGCATGCGTTATCTTATACTATCAACTTATCGTCCGTTGCGACCATTATATAAACTACTATAGTATAGCTTTCATGCCGTATTTGTGATCATTGCGGGTGGCAATGGTGCAATGGTAGTGTATTCATCACTAAGCGATTGGCAGGTCGTGCGTTCGAATGCCGATCAGGGCCATGATTTTTAAATTAAATACACACAACATAACAGTTCTCCCTAAAGCAATCTAGACGCCACCTGTGGAGAAAAAATCTTATCGCACCAAACTTCTTTCCTATCCTTCTATTCTTTCATGCAGTAAGTAGCACCTAAAAGCAGGCAATGAATCATTTGCTTCGGTGCTGCTTCAGCAACATACCAAAATGCCTGCGCTGTGGCTGCATTATAAGGGTACTGTGTCAATTACAGAAAAAATAAATCCCTTTAGCGCACGCTAATTATAAAACGAAAAAAAAGGTAATTTCTTCCACACATACTTGGTTGGCAACGCATTGGAGGGACGATGGTAAGTTGAGTGTACTCACTCACTCTAGTTTCCAACTAAAAGATGGTTATGGTTTTCTCCCATAATCCGTACTTTGACAGCCTGAGTTCTAATGGAGAGTTACTCCTTAAGGCCCAACTATAATAGTCGGAGCAGTGCGTACAGCACCATCCGCAACTAAGCGAATGCAAAGAATTTGTATGGTGTGCTCAAAGTTACGGATTGTTGCTGTTTCGTTCCACTCTGTTCACGTCCGTAAACAGCGATCCCATTGGCACTATACGTCTGAAAATTTAACAACTTTCAGGTATGGGAAAACACAGGCAATAGATAGAAAACCCATACGCAATTGATAGATCGCAAGAGAACGGTTCGTTCAAATATGACATACGCTTCAGTTTTCGTCCGTCTATTATAGTTGGGGCTTTATGGTCAGCGCCATGTTAGTTCTGTACGACACGGGAATCGGATCCCGTGAGGCTGAGGATGCTATTTGCTTTCTTGTATTCCTAGTTTGGTAGGAGTAATTGTTAGGGTTGAGTTGTGTTGGGTGTCGTTGTATTTAATTTGTTTTGGGGTTGGACATGGTTCCAGGTATTTTGTTTTGTAGTAATATAAATTCATGCGGTGCTTTTTGTTTTGTATTTACATGTGAACCATCCTCCACTGTATTCGATCATTCATCAACCGTCAACGGATTCCTTAACACAGATTTAGATATATTTATTTTAAAAGTGAAAAAAAAACTAAATGAAATCTTTCTTTGTTTTCCCAAATTACATTTTTAGTTTGATTTTTATTGCTTAAGGTACGATTACACGGTCATTTTTTCGAGTCATTTAAATGAAGCTGTGACGTCAGGAAAAGTCTCGCATTAGAGAGACATTCAAGCTACGATTCGTCATTTGCGATAAAATGAGGATCACACGGTAATGACTTGCCTCATTAAAATGACAAATGAAACCTTACCTATTATTTCGATTTTGTAATGAACAATGAGAAAATTATAGCTTCTCTCATTTAGTGTTTTTCTCTCATCTAAATAATTTTTCTAATTCACGTGGGACAAATTGAGAAGTAATTTCGATATCGCAAACATTCTTGGCTTATTCAAACGCTATCGACAACTACCTGTATTGTGGCATGTAAAAAGTGAATACTTTTTAAAAGCAGATGCCTACCAAAAATAGATTGCCTTATATAAAGAAATAGAATCGGAAGCTGGTGATTCCGAAAATTTATACGTTTTGCAGCATTTAAAAAAGTAAAAAAAAAAAAAAAAAAAATATTGTTGCATCCATGTTGTTTTTTTTAGTACCAGGCAAAAATCCTTTTTTGAAGAAACAATGTGTCATTCGTTTCTCTCCATTTAACGAGTGAAGTATCATATTGTTCCCAATGGGGATTGAACCTTCACCGCATGGGTAACAAGCCAACACAGTGACCTCTACACTATCGCCAACCCTTTCATGTTGTGGTACTGCGACATTTTAGTATTTCTCGAAGATCAAACGGATGCGCTGGAAAAACGATTAACAATCGAATCGATCTCTACACCAAATTCGTTTCTTCCTCTTCCTTTTCTTTTATTGTAGCAGTAGCAGCGATTTGCCGACGAATGAGTGTGTGGAGGAAGAGTGATTTTGTCGGCATCTGATTGCAGATGTATGTATATTTAGTGTATGGGCCCTTTAATGTTGTTTCCACTACCTCTTAAAGTCTAACAATCATCCATGTATCAATTGTCATGAGAAGCCTCTCAAAATTTCCTCCAGTCGGCGTAAAAATGTAGGACCTTATATTCGTGCCAAAAATAGAACTTCTCACACACAAATGGTGGGAGAACCTTTTTTGATCGGAAATACAAGAGAAGATGTAGGCAAATACAGAGCATTTGTTAGCTTTGGTATCTTTGCCAAAGGGACAAACGTATAATAGAGCCAATAAAGACTTACGATCCCACCACTGTCAAGGCACAAACGAGGAACACAAAAGGCTCTCAACCAGTGGCCGAACTACTGCATCAGCTAGCGAGCAATACGTCACTGAATTATGTGAAAAATTCACATAATTCAGTGACGTATTGCTTGCTCATTGATGCGGTAATTCGGCTGCAGCTTAGTACGAACTGTCGGAATTTGTTCAAAAACACTCCGAAGGTTTCCAATTTTTTGTGGAATGTGATCACCTAAGTGCGGTATGAGTCACGGACGCAAAACATTGCCAAGCAGATATTGAAAAACAAAATGCATATCAAAAAGAAACAAAACAACTAAAAACTTAGATGAGGAGGGGAAATAAAATTACATTCATATCAAGATAACAACATAGGTACAAGCATTCATTTTCAACCGTACACACTGGTTCATCGATAAGAAAAAAAACTTACACCAATGCATTATGAGGAGTCCTTCTGCTTTCAAAATCGAATTCAACTACTTTCCCTTCATTGGCCAATGCTTTTAAAGCGACGAGTTATACTCGTGACTAGTCCAAAATATATTACATATCTAATCTGATAATTACAACAACACAAAAAAAACCTTGTATATTTGTACAATCATTGCTTATGCTTATTTTAAACGAGGATGTGTTGTAGTTTTAGGTTGGTCATGATTTCTACACATTTTGATGAGTCTCTAGTCTAATCTAGTACACGGACGTTCCGATAACTTTGCGCATTTGCTCGAACGATAACCAAAACGATAATGACCATGGTGCCATTCGCATCCAGCAGGGTAACAATCCTTTGTAGAGGGCGGCAAACCCTTCCTTTTTTACTGTTTGCTTGAAACAATCGATGGGCCCGCTGTAGAGGAGTCCTCTGGAAAAGAAGTTGTAAGTTGATGCTTCAAATAGAATATTTAGGTCAGTCCAGTGCTTTGCCGTGCTACAAAGTTGGAGTTCGTTTTGCATTTTAAGATATGTTTTGGAGTTCTAAGGGCCGGAACAAATAAGAAAATTTAACTTCAACTCGGAAACATACCAAAAAAACTCAAACTATCCAACGTTGCAGGGCAGAGCTACGCAACTCCTGGATTATTAATGAAACGAAAAAGAAAATATGTTTGTGCCGTGACCGGAAATAGAAATGAAATGAAGCAAGCAAATGTTGTTGTGAAAAGAAACTGAGGGAGATTTCGAACACGATCATGTAAAAAATAAGAAAACATAATCCGCTCGAAGTCACATTTAGAAAGAAGGAAATTTAGAACCGCAGGTCATACATCATTAAAAGTACCGAATGATCAATTAAAGTCAAATGTAGCAGCAGTAATTGCCTTCCTAGGAGCACGTCCCCGATGCATGGCTTTAGAGACCCGGAATAAAGGCAAAAATTGCAGAGATCCCAGACATTTCCAGTTAATATCCACCATTTTTTTATTGATGTGCCAAGGATATCTTGGTAATCAAGAAAAATTTGTTCAATGACGATGATGGTGATGCTGACGACCTTTATGAAGGTGGCTAAGTGTAGACATTTTTTTTTATTAGAGATAAATTTGCGATTCGCTTAGCTTATTTGTTTAGTGGTTGGACTACTGGCCGAGGGGTCTCAGGTTTAAACCACAGCGGGCCCAGTAACACCTTAAACGTTTCTTCCATTACAATATCTCTTACGAAAGTGTGACAATCATCCAAGAAGAGTATCAATTGTCGTGAGAAGCTTCTCCGTTCGGAATCGGCATAAAATTGAAATAACTTCGCACATACAACAACTCTTGACACTGGCAATATGTACGTCTGACGTGTCGATCGAGTGAAGAAGTGACTACACAATAGAAAAATATATTGCTTCAGGCGCAACTTAATTGCACAGACTGCAGTCAGATATCTAATGATCAAGCGAAGTTGAAAGCCTTCTTTGGTTAAAGTGTTTGTCTATCTAGGATTGCACCACCATTTATAGATGGAGCTCGATACGTAGGGACCGGCAGATCGACGATAGGCAAAATGTTCACACTGAGCCAAATCCTGGAAAAGACTAATAAAGACTCTACATCTTTTCATAGACTCTTAAGCCACATAATGATAGCATTTATCGTCAGGAGCTCTATGTGATGGTAGCGGACTTCTGGATCCCCGCAAAACTGAATCAGATGTGCCGCGTGACCATGGATTACGCTGGACAATGTGTCTTTCGACCTTTTCCAAACCTGCACCAGATTTCGGCAAGAAGATGCGCTATCATGTGTCGTCTTCAGACTTGTTTTGAAGCAGATAGTGCGCAGGCCACGGTTGAGTTGATAGCTACGACAATGTTGCACATGCCATGCATTTAATATTGATTCAATGCATTTATAAACAGAAATACTGCTGCAAGTATGCGGTTGCCATTATCATTTTGCTTTTATGAACGCAGTTATCAGCTGTCATGCAAAGATAATGCAGTTTAATTACATTTATGAGCGCAACTCTAGCAAGACGGCTGCATTTTTACATTTATGAACTCGACCCATGTGTCAACATGAAAGGCACTATATTCAACAGATCCGTCGAACTACTGGAGTACGCAGATGAAATCGACACCATCAGCCGATTTCATCATGTCGTGGTAAAGGTTTTCGTGGCGAATGAAGAACAGGCAAAATTGGATGACCTTGAAGTCAACGAGCACAAAATCAAGTACATGCTTTCAACAAATAAACAACCAACATCTGTCCACCGACTAGGACACAACATCACTGTTGAAGGGTTGATTGTAGCAATGTCGACGTATTATAGGACTTCAGCTACCTCGCAGTAAACATCAACTCGAAGAATGATACCTTAGTGGAGATCCGTTGAAGAACAACCCTAGGAAACTGTTGCTACTTTGGTTTGGCAAAACAAAAGGATCAAAACTCCTTACCCAGAAAACCAAGTGTAACCTCCAAAAAATCCAGTTCGGATTTACGAGTGCTGAACGATAAGCAGCAAAGGCAAGTTGTGTTCGAGGAGGGCGAATGGAGGAGAAGAAACAATAGCGAACATTTGACCTGTATCAAGATGTGAATGTAGTCCGAAAAGCTAAAACACGTCGAGTACATTGGCTCGGCTACAGCGAGCGAATGAAAAATAATGCTCCAGCGAAGAGGATTTCGATGTTCAGCCCTTTGGTTCGAGACGATAAGCAAGGTGCCCGGCATTGCAGAGGATGAAAGACTGCAGTGTCCTAGGCAGAGCTTCTCTACAGGTCGGGAGCCCGTTAAGTGGGTTAACACTCTACGAGATGAACTATTATGTGAAGCTTAACATCGTTGCCGGCGTTCGCTTGCCTTGCTGGGAAACTGTTTGCCTTCTGTGAGGTGGTGTGGATATAACTTCTAAGAGGGAAGTTTAAGGGTGAAGTGTAGAAGCAGTACGCACACGATTCCAATACTCCTGGAGAGAAGTGGAGTGGAGTTACTGTTTCAGTCGAACCTCACGCAGTCCTCTTTTTTTATCAGGAGTGCAGGTTGGGCCTGTTGCTCGAAATCCCTGGTGAGCGACCGGTGAGTGGCTACTATGACTGCATATCTAAAGGAGTGACTAGTGCGGTCGCGCACAACCCGATCCCAGAGATCATGTGCTAGAATCCGAGTGGGGTGATTGTTATCAGTACAAACCCCAGACTGATCCCGATTCACTGCGCAGCGGAGGGATAGCTCCCTCGGGTGACTGTTTTAGTACGAACCCCTCTTGCTTCCTTATCCACGGAAAGGATAAGGAAGCAAGTCGGGTGACTGCTTCAGTCGAACCCTGAAAACGTTATTTGAATCCATGGAGATGATGTACGATGATGCGCTAGAGTGAATTAGCGTTGGCATAGTTGTTATATTTGCCGCTGCCTAAAGCATACAGATAACTCTCCAGTTTTGCTTACCAATAGAGCTTCGTCTTTTATGGTGTTTGTTATTGGCCTCAAGAGCTTACTAAAAAAAGGATTAGTCAACTTCGTTTTTAATGAATTGTCTTGAGTAGCTTTGATCAGCTTTTATTGCTGCCCTGAGAGTTTTCATGTAGCTCCGCTGGCACTAGTCGCGACTAGTGATTTAGTTGCGCTTCTCTCATCTTCAAGCGATATAGTTTGTTTCAACCTTGCCTACACAACCAACCCGCCAGACATGTATTTTTTTTGATTGAACGACACTTCATTGAGCACCAGATATGGAAATATTTTTTCGTATACGTTTGAATGACCTTACATTCCATTGTGAAGGTTATAATCGCGATTAGAGAGATCACAACCCTCCAACTTTGCTGCAAGCCTTGTCAGTCTGTAGGGGTCGCATGTACTAAACTACCGACTGTCTCTTCACTTTGCCGCTCAATTTTCGGCCTACTTAAGGCTCCTTTCCCCCGTGGAAAAATAAAGATTGACACGCGACGCCTAAATTGACAATTTGAAATTGACTTGAGAAAACTTGATTCCCTTGCAAAGAGACCGATACTGACGATTCCGTTCCCTTTCTCAGAAATGTAGAACAAAAATATTACCTAGCTTTAACAAATGTCAGCCAGAAATTGGAGGGATAGGAATGTCTCGCTATTTCAGAGACATCGGCATGCGAAGTAGACAAATAGGACGTGATAGCTTTCGAATCCATATCTTTTGGCACGAAATAGGGCTATCAATCATCCATATTTGAAACCACCGCTACTTGTACTTATTCACCAAGCTGCCAAGGATATCAAACCACTCTAAAATCTAAACAAAAAACACACATTGAACTGCTAGCTTACACCAATCATATCATGTTCACTCGTAGCCTATTAAATAAATGTCTAAATCCATCAATTCAAATCTATAGGATTAGCACACGCTTAAGCGAAACAGAAATGTTTCCCAAAAAGAGCATTAAAAGAAACTTTTATAGGAAACAAGGTCATGATTTAGTGATAGCGTCTGGCAGACGACCAATTGAAAGCAACATTTTCATTGAGAATAATTTGCCAAAGGCTAATAATAATTATAGATCAAGCTAGCACACTCCGGTGCTACAAACACAATCTGTCAGTGTTAACTTCACAAGTTATTATCGAGGAATTGCTATTAAGTTGATTACTTGCGGGACCAGTGCGTTATCAGTTTGTTTTTGCAAAAACGGAAATGACTTTACGAGATTATTCTATAATCTCGTAATTAATTTTACCGACCACATGATTCGAAGAAAAGAAGGTGTAAATCGATTGTCGTCTTACCTGCCCTTCTCATCTGTGGGCTGGTTCATTATTCTCGTCTTTATCACATCGGCTGGTGTGCCCATTATTGCCGCCACTAAACCAGCACCGAATGACGAGAGAATATGCACGGGCCTGCTGTCTGGCATATTCAGCTTCTTCATAAGTGTTTGCTTTATAGTATCGTACGCCGTGAGATCACCTGAAACCGAAATTCATTACTCTTTCTAATTTTAATAAGAAATTTCCACATTACCTAAATTAACTAACGCTGCGCGTTGAATGTTGGGCACACTTCCCTTCCATAGTCCAGTCACACCGCCACGCTTCAGAATCTGCATGAAGGCATCAGCTGCACCTTTAACCCGCGGCTTTTCGCCCATCAAACGACGTTTGCCCTCCATTTGAATTTGTACCTTAACTAGATCGGCTGGCGAGGCCAGCCATTGTGCTACACAACCGGCGAATATGCCGCAAAGTGCTGATTTCCATATGGGCACCACTTCTTGTCGGGTATAGCCCTTGGCCATCTCCTTGCGTAAGTAGTCATAGAGTGTTATTCGGACGCCACTAAGTAAAGGCACTAAGAATCTATTGGTCTGAATATTATGAGTCCAACTAACCTGTAGACAACATGTCTGTAGAGTGCCGGAGTAATGCCCTGCCAGAGCTTCAGTGGTCCTTCCTCGCGAGCTATTCCCAGCGCCGTCGCCATCATGCCACGATACTGTAACTGTTTTGAACTAATTAGCGTGGATTGACACTTAAGATTTTCGCTCGATTTGTTTGGCATGCGGACGAAAGTCGGCCTTTTTACCTTTCCCTGAAGCGATTTTGCTGTGGCTGCCTCTCCTTGGATTTGCAGGCGCGTTTTTGTCAAGTCCAGTGGATATGTGACTAGCTCAGCTATTGATGCTGCAACAACAGAAACAATGTATGTGCAAGCGACGGAATCTACAAAGCGGTACGTCACCAGGGGAGTATCTGTCTTCGCCGCTACCGTGGCCATGGCTTCCTGCAGTGGACGTGGCATTTCCTAAAACTAGTAATACACCTTTAAGGTCTGCTCAAGGAATCTCATTCATTCTTACCTCAGAAACAAAAAATCAAGGAGAAACTAAAAACAAATCTGTGGAAATTACGTTTGTCCTCAGCTTCTGGGCATAGTTGCTTTGCCTCTGATGCGATGCGGAGCATGGACAAATACGAGATGATGAAGAACAACAGAAATTCCGCTTACCAATGTATCGTCGCCTTGTAGTTTATCGAAGGTTATATAACTTTCAAGGAACTACTGCATTTGTTTGGGTAAACTCAAAATAAAAAGAAAACAAAAAACTATTTTTAAAAATAGAAATAGTTTTGGCAGTGCAATCCACTACAATTGATTGCGTGATAATTGGACAAGTCGGAGATGTAGAATGTTAGTGTTTTATTTGTCTTCTATCACTTTTATTTGTAAGTAATAATCGTTGAGGAAAAACACATATTTTTACCGAAGGTGAACCATTCAACGTTGGAAATTCCATTTCAAAGTGTCATTTGCGCGATTATGGAACTCATTTTACTGATTATTTTGTACTGCACTTAGTAGGAAATAGGAATTTATTGCGGTTAGTATTTAAGGTGATATTATAAAGGTGAATACTCTTTGATATTCGTTTACCTAATTCGTATTTGAGGGGGTGGAGAAGTTACCAATTGGAAACTAGTTACAAGTAAAATCACAACAAAACATCTGACATTTCACTGGCTGCGACAGTTAGAGGACACTGAACTGCGATTCCTTTTTGTTTTTTTTTTGTTTAGTTAAGAGCGTTCAGTGAGAAGTGAAGACAGTGAAGGCGAGAAAACAAGGAACTGCTAATCGCACAAACGGCTGCGAGGTACCTACCTAATGTTCCAGTCACCTCGATTACCGTTGTCATTTGTCGAAAACGTCTTTTGTCGTTTCCCGAGTAGTGTCGGTTTTCAATCCCTGTTACCTAACGCACACCACCCGTCAAATTCGTAGCAGATTTGTACACGACTAGAATGTAGTAAAATCTTTGAGAAAGCTTGGTATCACTGGGTAGCACTCTTCTGGAACTGTCAAAAAGTGTGTCTTTTTTTGAAAAGATCGCACGTAACTCAATGTCCATTATTTTCCATTTGGTGTCCTCTATTTTATATTGATCATTCTTTTATACTTCCTCCCGCTTCCTATTATATCTTTTGCTCTCCTTTAACACTTTTCAATGTTTTTTTTAAACTTTTTTTGACTTTTGAGTACAAATTTTCCTGCGCTTTGGTTTGTTATTAACAAATTTTCTCTATTTTCCTTAAAGCGGTGACTTTTAGTACGATTCCTTAAATCACTTCGAATCCTTGATTTAGTTGGAGTTGGATTCATTTATGCCTCATTTGACCAGTGACCGGATTGAATGTCTGTTGTTGGTGAGTTTGACAAGAGAGCTATGGATGTTGATTCCGAAAAATCGTACTACGTAGAAGGGATTGGTGTGGAAACTGCCTGCGATGTTGACGGATAGTTGATATTACAATCAGGCGATTGTGACTGAACTTTTGAAATAGTTGGAGCCCCAATAGCCACACCTTTTGGATTTAAAATTTGTTCGACCGAGAGCAGATTCGAAATAGCTTCCTCTTGAGGCAAAAGTATCGCCTGTTTGTAGTTGCCTCCTCCAGTTGCACGTGATTCCTTTTTGTTGTGCACTAATTTTTTTTTACTTTGTATTTTAAATCTGCCCAAACCTTAACAAAAAAAAAATCAGTTTACAACATTTATTACTCAAATATTTGTAAGTCGGTACATACCTTTTGCCAACCTTTTCCATCTCTTGTTGGAGGGCCAGCTGTTAATTTTTGTAGCAAAACAGGTTCAAGATTTTTCGAAATCGATTTTTTTAACCCTCTGCTGAATCCTTTTGCCAGATGCAAATTCGTCTCCATTAATGATGTAAGAACTTCTGACTGTCTTTTATTTGCAATTTTTAATTTCTTTTCCATTTTTAGGTATTTCTAACTGTTGAAGTTGATCAACGGACAAACGCAAATAAACTGAATATTTTCCACTCAAAAACGAATGTGTGAATGGAGTGGGTATTTCCATTCAGAAGAAATAAATTCTGCTTAAAAAAAATCCATTACAAACGCTGAAATACAGTCTTATTGAATCACACGACTACCTGTCGGGAGCAAAATTGCAAACGACAAAAAGGTCGTTTTTAAGGTCATTAGTGGTGTTGAGTTTTCTTAGGTAATTAAAGTAAAGTCGTGAGACGACTTCAAATCTAGTACAAAAAGACTTTTGACATTTTCATCCGACCTTTGTCGTGTGAAACGACAAGCATAATACAGATTTGGAAGAGTCGTGTATTTTGGAGTCGAAAACGACAACGGTAATCGAGGTGAGTTTCGCAGTGAAAAAAAATTAATTTAACAAGTCTCAAGAGTAGGGAACCTATTTAAACTGTAGATGTATTATGCCGGTCCTCTACCACGTGCCCAAATCCCAATCTCATAAAAATGTATATTTAGTAATTTTCAATTTTCTCAAAAACCAGAAGACATAAAACCATTCGGTTTTTTGTGTTCGATTCACAATTGATACTTATGTACATTGACCACAAAAAGTCAATTTAGCACTTCATTTCACAATTTTGATAAAAATTAGTTAATCTAAACTTTTTTTTATCAAAATTTTAAGTTCCCATGCGAATTTTTCAAAAACTATTGCCATAAAAATTTAAAATTAAATTTAGGATTATAGAACAGATGTCTGACTTTTAAAACCGGTAAAGAACTTTATTTTAAGTGTTGCTGTTGTTTTTTAATATTTTCTTTTTTCAATTTAAGTCCTTTTTTCTAAAATTGCCCCTACCTCCTTTACGGGACAAGATAGACCCCCCCCTCCTACAGTAAAAAATGTTTCTTTTTGACCCTTCTACAAAAAACCGTTATAAATTTTTTTCGCCCTAGTTATCGTACTCGTGCCTTCCAAACGATTTTAAAAAAAACTTGTGCAATTAAACGGAATGCTGTCTTGAAGTTTCGTTAATTACTTTGCACAACGTACCAGCCAAAAATTCTTCTTCGTCGCTTCATTTCCCATAAGCAATGAAAGTGATTTGTGGTCCCTAGTGCTCTCAATTTGATTTTATTATTTAATTCAGTTCACCAACTCTGTGAGTGGTTTATTTTATTATATCGCAGAATATCGTTACCAGCTTATTAATGCAGTATAGCTGGACAATAGGTTAGGTTAGGTTAGAGTGGCTGTCGGCACAAGGCCGACACACTTAGACCAGGGTTAGGTCCATTGTGATGCCAAACGGATCGATTGGTTTCCCCACTACTAGTTAAACCATTTAGAGCTTCTTATGAAGCGCGATAAACTTCTAACGTCAGCGTTAGCCAAGTCGTTAAGATTATTAATCAAGAAATCTCCCAGGTAAGATTTCTATTATGGGAGAGAGCTAGACATGTGCAGAGAAGGTGAAGTATAGTCTCCTCCTCCTCCTCGTCCAAGCAACTTCTACAAAAATCGTTCGAATAAACGCCAAGCCTCGATGCGTGCTTGCCTATCGGGATACCCCAGGACAATAACAGTGCATTAAAATAGAAAAATATTTTGCGAAAGTCATGGAAAGAATAAGTGCTATATATCATTGCAAGTTTTTTATCGAGTAAATTTGTGATGTTCGCTGCATAAACTCCATCTCCAATATGCATATATAGAGTTATTTAATTCATCCCAGCGTGAAGCTGGGCCATACCTATACCGGTGAAAGAAAATCAATTGATTAGGCGCTGTTGGAGCATGGACGTTGTCCTAGCCCTTAGGATTTGACATTATTATACCACGATAGAACATGTTTTTACTAGTTTCCGATAATATAGCAATAACTGGTAAAGCACTTGAAAAATAAAAAAAATTAATACAATCTCGATAAATATAATCTTTAAACGTATGTTTCGATTGGTGAACTATCATCAACAAAAGGCTCTTTGAAACGAACACCTACCTTTATGGTAGACGTTCCCCTCAAAATTAACCATCTCCACAGCACCGCTTGTCGGCATTGGTCCGGGTTGGTTGCGAGAGGGGTGTTACGAACGTTGCCAATATATGCGTTTATCTATATCTACACGATACTCTTCTTTAAAAACTAAAAAAAAAATAAAAAAATATGTAGGTATTTATTAATGGGAATATGCCCCCATCAAACTCAAATAAAATCATCGTCAAACCATCTCTGTGTTTACACTGAACTATAATCCCTATGCGCCTTGCTTGGTTGGTTGGTTGGTTGAAAACGGCCCTCGGTGAGGATGCACTTAGACCAGAAGTAGGTCCATTGTGCTGCCGATGTGTAAGGTGGGTGGGTCACCCTCTTACTCAGGGAACCATTTGCTCCTCTGAATGAAGGAGCTAATCCTTGCTGTGCAGGCGTTGTTAAGATCGTTTAGATCATTGAAAAGGTATTCACCCAATGTAGCCTTCCTAATGTTGGCGAGTGCAGGACACGTGCAAAGGAAGTGACTGATGGTCTCCTCTTCTTCCTCGTCCCTACAGCTTCTACAGAAGTCATTGTAGGGGATGCCCAGCCTTTGGGCATGTCTTCCTATAGCACAGTGCCCGGTGAGGGCATTTACTAATTTCGAAAGGGTTCCTCTCTTATGCGTCAGAAGTCCGATGGACCTGGCTTTGTTAAATGTCGGCCAGAGTAGCCTTGCTGTGTTGCACTGGTCGAGTTGGTGCCAACGACGGTTGGCTTCGTTCACCGCATTGGTGTCTATGAGGTTTTTAGCATAAGACGTTGGCGCCTCGATGTCGGTGACGCTTATGCTATTTAAACCAGAAGAGCCTCGTCGGGCCAGTTCGTCAGCTTCACAATTCCCTGGTATGTCACAGTGACCCGGCACCCAGCAAAGGGTGAGGCTATACTGACCGGCTATCTCGTTAAGAGATGCACGGCAGTCTTTCACTGCCTTGGATCTTGTAGTGCTGGATGCAAGGGATTTGATGGCCGCCTGACTGTCGATGTATATTACAATATCTGATTTCGATATCGTATTAACCGACAGCCAGGCAGCGGCTTGGCGGACGGCGGTGACTTCGGCCTGAAAAACGCTGCAGTGTTCTGGAAGGTTAAAGGAGAGGTGAATGTCCAGGTCTTCAGAGAAGACTCCGGCACCGACTCCGTCCTCCGTTTTGGACCCATCCGTAAAAATTGACAGCGATTCGTGGTGTAGGACATGACGTTGTGTCCACTCGGTTCTGTCTGGGATTAGATGTTTGTAGCCCAAGTTGAAGTTGTATTCAGTGGGCAGGTGGTCGGTGACCTTAGGGAAATGTCGATACATCGATAGTACATTGGCATGTCCAGTGTGTTGCTCTTTCCATTGTTTGGAGCTTCTCAGTCTTATTGCTGAGCTGGCAGCCAATTGTTTGCCGACGATGTCGGTGTCGGAAGAAGGTGGAGCATGGCTTGGAGCGCCGCAGTGGGAGAGGTTCTCAGCGCACCGGTGATGCTGAGGCATGCAACTCGTTGAGTTTTGTCCAGCAAGGTTAGGTTGGACTTCTTCTCCAAGGCGGGCCACCAGACCAGTACTCCATAGAAGAGAATCGGTTTAACTACGGACATGTTTAACCAGTGCATAATTTTTGGTTGTAGGCCCCACGTGGAGCCTACCGCCTTTTTGCAAATGTAAAGAGCAGCTAGGGATTTCCTGGCACGTTCGACTACATTTTCCCTCCAAAGTAGCTTGCGATCAAGCTTCAGGCCTAAATAGCTAGCGCTATTTGAGAGTGCCAGAGGAGTGCCTCTAATCTTCGGGGTGGTGAACTCAGGGAGTTTATGTCTTCGTGTGAACAGGACCAGCTCAGTCTTTGTTGGATTGACGGACAGGCCGCATCTTTCGGTCCAACCTGTCAGTATGTTGATAGCAGATTGCATGACATCGGCCAGCGTCTGCGGGTATTTGCCTGTTACAAGTATTGCGACATCGTCTGCATAGGCGATAACTTTACATCCAGTGTGTTCAATGTTCAGAAGGGCTTCGTTGAGCACTAGGTTCCACAGTAGCGGAGACAATACTCCCCCTTGGGGAGTGCCCCTGTGTGCACGTCGTTTGACAGTGCTACTTCCGAAGGATGCGGTTATTACCCTGCTTTTGAGCATGTATTCCACAAAGCAGCAGATTGAGTCGTCGATGTTGAGCCCGCGTAGGGCGTTGGTAATCGAATAGGTTTCAACGTTGTTGAAAGCTCCCTCTATGTCGAGAAATGTCACTAAGGCAAGTTCTTTGATAGATAGGGATTTTTCGACGTGGTAAACGATGGAGTGCAGGGCCGTTTCAACAGATTTACCTTTTTGGTAAGCGTGTTGTGATGTGGTTAGCAAGTTGCTATCAATGGTGGCCTTGATGTGAAGATCTAGAATTCTTTCTAGAATCTTGAGGAGGAAGGATGTTAGGCTTATAGGTCTAAGGTCCTTCGGGGAAGTGTGCGATGTTTTTCCTGCCTTGGCTATGAATACCACTCTTACTTCAGTCCAGGCGGCCAACATTGTTCCTAGCATCAAGCAGCCCCTCATAATACGGGACAGGTGCTGCCCCGTTATGCTGAGGCCCGCTTGAATTTGCGCCGGAAAAATGCCGTCTGGCCCCGGGGACTTGAATGGCTCAAAGCTGTTCACTGCCCATTTCAGTTTTTCCTCGCTTATGAGGTCCGGAGGTGATGGTAGGCGTGCAGCGTTTACCAGGGCAGGGTTTTCGCTAGGTATAGGCGTGCAGCCGGGGAAGTGGGTGTCCATAAGCAGACCAAGCGATGCTTCATCTGATTCTGTCCATGATCCGTTGGGATTCATGAGGACACTTGGTATGGTTGGGTTTTTGGAAAGGACTTTGCGTAGCCTAGAGGATTGAGACGTATTGTCAATACTCTGACAGAAACTGCGCCAGGATCTACGCCTGGCCTTACGAACTTCCGCTTTGAAGCTCTTAAGGCTTGCTTTGTAGATATCCCAGTCCAGAGGTAGCCTCGTCGTTTTGGCTTTGTTGAATTGCTTCCTGCTTGTGTGGCGAAGCTTGTTAAGTGCTGCATTCCACCACGGTGGACGATTGTCTGCCTTCCTCGTAGTAATTGGACAGGATTCGTCGAATGCTACGTTTAAGGCCGAAGTTAGAACAGCGTTAAGCTCATCTAGTTCCAATTGTGTTTCTGGAGTCTTAGGCACACGATTGGACAGTTCAGCAGAGAGGATTTCATTGTGTTTACACCAGTCAGTTCTTCGACGATTGCGAAAAATTGCTGGTGAGGTGTTATGGCGTATTTCTAGTTCATATTCCAGATAGCGGTGATCGGAAAAGGAGTGGCTGTCAGATACAGTCCACTTAGAAATCGCAGGGTACAAGTTAATAGAGGCGAAGGTAACATCTAGTACCTCTTGTCGGGTTTTGGTTATAAAGGTGGGACTATGTCCCCTATTGCACACTATTAGGTCGGTGCCTACTAAGAATTCAAATAGGGACTCACCTCGGGGGTTAGTGTCGGTACTACCCCATAATTCGTGATGCGCATTTGTGTCGCATCCCAGCAAAATTTCTTCTCCTCTCTTCCTGGCTTCTTCTACCACTACTCTCACTCCCTCTGATGGAGCTGAGTTGGGGTCATCGTAGGGTAGGTATCCTGAAGCTAGCCAGATGTGGGCTTCTGCAGATTTTAGCAGTGTTACTGCCAGGTCATTCGTGCTGCGGTGAGGAAGAAAGGTTAAGTTTAGTGTAGATCTAGCGAGAATGCAAGCTCGAATGTTACCTGCGTTCTTGGTGTGGTATAGCGTGTAGTGTGGGTCCCTCAGTCCCATGACGATGTCATTTCTAATCCAAGGTTCTTGGATGAGGGCGATGTCGAAGCCTCCTTCATTGAGGCGGAGTAGTAGGTTAGCGGATGCTAAGGTGGAGTGATGGAGGTTAATCTGTATCAGTTTCAGCATCATTGCTAACTGATACAGACCTTTCCACAACGGTAGCGTCCAGGTTCTCGATGGATCATCATCGGGGATCTGGTCGCGGGGGGAGGCGGGTGTCGCGGGTGTCGCCGATTCAGAGGGGCCAGCAACGGTGTTGCGGTCCGAAGCAAAGAGTCTTACTTCCACCTCTTTAAGACCGCATCGGATCTTAAAGTCCTTAGCCCGGAGCAAGGGGAGAGACTCAGTGGTGAGCGAAACGACCAGCGAACGGCCAGTTTTCTTCGCTTCTTCCGGTTTCTTGGAGCTCGGTGTCTCTTCGATAAACTTCCAGTCTTTGACTGGAAGATCCGGATTTTGGTACTTGACTAGACCATGTAGTTTGGCTGGCTCGCTGGGTTCAGTTGGAACCCAGATTCTAGCTCTTGGCCTGTGGGGGATTTTGCTCCGGTCCACCGCCTTAAGCTTAGCACCTGGCCAGATTTCACCAATACCTGCAATGGCGGTGGTGATGAAATCGACCGAAGTTTGGTCGTCACAGGCTAGCAGCTTCACGTAGCCCTGGTGCCATCCAGCGTCCTTAAAGGTGGGAGGTGAGTTGGGATGGGTGATGATACGCTCGCAAAGGCAGTTCATCACTCTGCCTTCAATAAGCCTCCATTTCTCGTATGAGATTCTCCCTTCATCGTCAGACAGATCCACTATCGCAACGACGAGGCTATCCTTGACCGTCTCAGAGAAGGGTTTAGAGCTCGTTGAGCTCTTGGTCTTCTTTGAGGCGTTGGACTCCTCGTCTACGGATCTACGCCGTTTGGGCGCAGTTCCTGTCGCAACGACGGATCGGCTCCCAGCTTGGTTCGTTGAACCATTGCGACTCGTTGAGTCTTTAGCTTGGGTGCTCCTCTTCCGATGAGAGGGATTCGCTCCTTGAGTGGTGGGGTGACTAATGCCACGAATGGTGGGTTGGTGTGGGTCCCATGTGGAGGGGTGGCGTTTGCCACTAGAGGGGGGGCGTCGTACGTCATGGGTACCTGGGCGCCCGGTTTTGAAATGCCGTAGAGGCTGCAGCTTAATCAGTTCGTTGAACTGATTAGCCGTGTCGGTTGCCCAGGTGTGGGATTCCCGCTCCTGCTGGCTCCAATCCTTTTCCGGCTTTTTGCCTAGTCGGTCTAGGATACGGAAAGCCGCTGAGGTCTCTCGACTTAGCGACTTCTTCTCATGGCCAGAGAGCTTGGGAAGAGTTGGAGGAGCTGAACTGCACGACGGTGTCGTGTCGTTCAGCTCGTCAGAGAGCATCGAACACTCGCTTGTAGCGTCTTCAATGCAGAGGTTCTGCAGGTGCTCCTCCACACGTGTAGTGCTTTTGGAGCTGCTGGCGGTGCCAGCTGTATCCGGTTTTTGTTGAGGTCCGGCCTCAGAATTTTCTTTTTTTTGGATTTTTTTTGTTTTTTGTGTTTTTTCAATATTTTGGTTGTTTTGTTGCATTATAAGATTTGGATCCCACGAGTAGCTAGGGAAGGGGTGGTCCATCCGCACAGAGCCCCGCATGTACGGACAAGGCAAGCTGATCCAGAGTGTGCCAGTTTCTCTGGATACACCGCTTGCGACTGAGCTATTTTTGTTTTCCCTGGGCCCTCAGCCAGGCTGATTCTCGGCACGGTACGGTTCACACCTTAATCCAGCCCAGGGTGAAAAAGGAATGGAGGAGGGAGGAAAGGATGGGAAAGACAGGGTGGGATGTGATTTTCTGGGGTTTACTCCCACTAAACACTCTAACCCAGAGTTGGTTTTGATCCACGATGGGTCTTACAGTGGGATTCTTGTCATCTTCACTGCTACTACCTCATTACCCCGGATCACGAATCACTGTGAAACTTACACTTCATCGTACCGGGGCATCCCCTTATCCGCCACCCAGGGACGCGCCTGGTAGGGGACCTACCCCCCCAGGATGCGCCTTGCTTACGTACAGGAAGTAGATTGAACACGTTCCGGAGAGACTGGAAGGTAACGCGAACAATTTTCGGAGGTGGGGACGCTCTTCTCTGGTGGCAGTCGTAGCATGCACATGTGCGTTCTTCAATACTCCAATGTACCTTTTGCCAATTAATATAAGTGACCAAACGCGATAAAAAAAAAGTTTTTTATCTAAATCGTTATCCCAAAACGATCGTCAAATTAAAATTGCATAATTGATCACCCATTAATCCGAAAGGTGATCGCCAGTAACCAGCAAGCAGTACTGCAATTTAATTAAATCCTACCACCAACATTGGATTAATCGGCAAATAATCCTCTCAACGCCAAACGATATTCATATGTACCTTCATCAGTGGATTGAATAAATCGTCAATCTACAACAAGAAAACAGAGGCGATTTTGGAAATCCCCCCTCGAGTTTCGTATCACAAATAGGGGTGGGACCTATCCTCTGACCGCAGATGGCACTTCGTCAAATCCATCATAAAATTACCAGGTCCGCTTGATTAAACTACAGCGTCATCATCATAGACGAGAGAGCCCCCCACAAAACCAAAAAAAAAAAACATAGGGACGGGCTACAGTCCGCTTGGGCGAACTGTTGGATACCCTATTCTTATTCCTATCCCTCATAAGTGGGCGTGACAAAAGTCTAAGTATGGTTAAATTGTTAAGAACGCTCTACATATTTTGTTATATAACATTTAAAGGATTTTATCAAAAAAAACGCTCCCTAGCTCGAACTTGGGTGTTTCAATAAAATTGTTTTATTTAATTGTGGGCGTGTCAGTAGGCGGATTTAAAAAAAATTAACACATGAGAATAAAGGGCCCCTAGAGAGTATATATTATAAATTTCAGCTCCCTAGCTCAAACTTTGAATTTTCAAAAAAAAAAAAAAAAAATAATTGTGGGCGTGTCAGTGGGCGGATTTTGAAAATATTTACACATGAGCATAAAGGGCCCATAGAGAGTATATACTATAAATTTCAGCTCCCTAGCTGAAACTTTGGATTTTCAAAAATTAATATACCCTTAGAATAGGGTATACAAAAATTATTTTATTTATTTGTGGGCGTGTCAGTGGGCGGATTTTGAAAATTTTGTATCCCGAACAGTTTTAGGAGTCATAGATCATATATAAAACATAGGGGCGGGCTACAGTCCGCTTGGGCGAACTGTTGGATACCCTATTCTTATTCCTATATCTCATAAGTGGGCGTGACAAAAATTTAAAGGATTTTATCGAAAAAACTAAGCTTTTGTAAATAAAAACGCTCCCTAGCTCAAACTTTGGTTTTTCAATAAAATTGTTTTATTTAATTGTGGGCGTGTCAGTAAGCGGATTTAAAAAAAATTTAAGTATGAGCATAAAGGGCACCTAGAGAGTATATACTATAAATTTCAGCTCCCTAGCTCAAACTTTGGACCTTCAAAAATAAAAAAAAAATAATTGTGGGCGTGTCAGTAGGCGGATTTTGAAAATATTTACACATGAGCATAAAGGGCCCCTAGAGAGTATATATTAAAAATTTCAGCTCCCTAGCTCAAATTTTGGTTTTTCAAAAAAAATATTTTATTTAATTGTGGGCGTGTCAGTGGGCGGATTTTGAAAATTTTATGTCCCAAGCAGTTTTATGGGCCAAAGATCATATATAAAAAATTTCAGCTTTCTAGCTCAAAATTCAATTTTTCCCAAAATTTGTTTTATTTAATTGTGGGCGTGTCAGTGGGCGGATTTTGAAAATTTTATGTCCCAATCAGTTTTATGGGCCATAGATCATATATAAAAAATTTCAGCTCTCTAGCTCAAAATTCGATTTTTTCCAAAATTTTGTTTTTTTGAGTTTGTGGGCGTGTCTGTGGGCGGATTTCAAAAATTCTTAAACTTGATTATTTCGGGACCCTAGAGAGTATATGGTTAAAATTTCAGCTCTCTAGGTCCAGTTTAAAGGCCTAATTTTTGCCGACGGACGGACGGACGGACGGACGGACGGACATGGCTAGATGTACATTACTATCGATGCTGATCATAAATATAGTAACTTTTAGGGGTCTACGGGCAATATTAAGGTATGTTACAAACTATGCGTCAAAATTAATATACCCCTAGAATAGGGTATAAAAATTTCAGCTTTCTAGCTCAAAATTCGATTTTTTCCAAAATTTGTTTTTTTTTTGAGTTTGTGGGCGTGTCTGTGGGCGGATTTCAAAAATTCGTAAACTTGATTATTTCGGGACCCTAGAGAGTATATGGTTAAAATTTCAGCTCTCTAGGTCCAGTTTAAAGGCCTAATTTTTGCCGACGGACATGGCTAGATCGACATTACTATCGATGCTGATCATAAATATAGTAACTTTTAGGGGTCTACGGGCAATATTAAGGTATGTTACAAACTATGCGTCAAAATTAATATACCCTTAGAATAGGGTATAAAAACAAAAAAACGTTGAATGAAAGTAATAATAATAGTACCTATTTACAAAAGTTAATTGGCTAATGATGTATCGCATTACAGATCACACTTATAGTTTTAATAAATGAATTTATATCGTAATGTCAGTGAATTGAGTTAACTTATGTGGGGGTTGTTATGGTCGGACGTTTTCTTTCATGATGTCGTAAGTAGTACTTCGAAACATTTCGAGTAGGGACACCATTCTAAATTACAGGTGCGAGTGATGTCATGGCGTGTCACTGACATATGGGGAGGGAACAAATGCACCTAAGCAACATAGCACCGAGTTGCTAATCTCATAAGCGCAGTATAGATCGGAAGTTTGCAGATTAAGGATTAACAATTTTTTTTTATAATAAACCCTTGACATGAAGTAGGTTATCTTTAGTTGTTGTTTTTGGTTTGAAGGGCAAAGAACCACCCCAATATCTGACGAGTTTAGTCGAGCCATTCCGCCAGCATGTCAAGGTATGGCCTGATACAACCAAACGGTGACACGAAAGCAACAGGGCGACATGTAAGGTTGCAGGCGGTTGGCACGTCTTGCGTAAAGCAAGACTCAGCTCGCCGACGGGCTGGGTTCCTGCCTGTCCTTAATACGCCGCATGATTTTTACGTGCCATGGTCAAAAGAAAAAAAAAAAGATTAAGAAAGAGAAGAGATAATGAAATGAAGAAAGGAACAGATTCAGATGATAGATCGAAAAAATTAAAAGGCGGAAAAGAAAAAAAGTAGGAATTCCAGGTGTGCTGGAACCTCGGCCATTGAGGTCCTTCTCACGTGTTCGTCTACTCCTGTGATTATCTTCGGCCATATTGTGTGGTAACCCAATATGAACAAACACTACCATGCCAGCTTACCTTTAATACTTCCCCATCACTTCCCACTATAGCCCCCCACTCTCTTAGGAATCAATAATTCAAACACTCATTTTAAATTTGTAATATATGTTTTAACATTCCAAGTTTATTGAACAAATTAAAGGACCCAATATTGGGTTGCCGTAAACGCCATTTTAATGTTTCTGGAAAATCGCATTTAAAGTTTTGACAGCCGTTTGCATGAAAACCAACCGCTGGGATTTTTTCGTTTTTTGACACGATATTCATACGGAAATCCTCTTTCCAAAAAATGTAAGAGTTATTCTAAAATACTTTTAGTTTTTAA
This sequence comes from Portevinia maculata, assembly GCA_949715645.1. Lineage (NCBI taxonomy): Eukaryota > Metazoa > Arthropoda > Insecta > Diptera > Syrphidae > Portevinia > Portevinia maculata. The sequence goes on along the minus strand of OX454526.1, from coordinate 76,859,655 downwards.
ATTATTTAAAATTTATCACAAAATGAGTTTGCCGTATACGCCACTAAAATCAATGTTTTCTTTTACTCATACACATACGTCAAAAATTGTGCACATTCCAATAATAAATTAGCAAAAAAAATGTATTTTCTTAAAATCAAGAAATATAGCACACGTTTTTATGTTTCAAAAAAAGACAAAGTTTTTGTGAACAACAAATATATTTATTTCACATTTTGTAAAGTAGAGAACTACTTTTTAACAATTAATTTTTTTTTATAAAAAGAAATCACAGCATTTTGTACACAGTTTTCGTTATTGAAATAAACAATACAAAAATACAAAAAGAATGCAAATAATAAAAAAATAAAAGTAATGACTTCAAACATTTTATACATTTTTGTTTATAACAGAAATAATAAAGCAGTAAAATAACTTTAAAAAAATAATATTTTCATATTAGATACTAAAGTAAAATAGAATAATAATTATTATTTCAGTTGATTGAAAAGAGCTTCAAAATATTTCTTATCCTCTGATGATATAAAAGGATACAAACTTTTTATATCATTAATTTTTTCTTTTGATATATTTTTTGTTTTCTGAATGGTATTAACATTTTGATAATATAAGTTCTTCGGTGTTCCTAATGTAGTTTTGGTAGGTTTTTATACCCTATTCTAGGGGTATATTAATTTTGACGCATAGTTTGTAACATACCTAAATATTGCCCGTAGACCCCTAAAAGTTACTATATTTATGATCAGCATCGATAGTAATGTCGATCTAGCCATGTCCCTCCGTCCGTCCGTCGGCAAAAATTAGGCCTTTAAACTGGACCTAGAGAGCTGAAATTTTAACCATATACTCTCTAGGGTCCCGAAATAATCAAGTTTACGAATTTTTGAAATCCGCCCACAGACACGCCCACAAACTCAAAAAAAAACAAAATTTTGGAAAAAATCGAATTTTGAGCTAGGAAGCTGAAATTTTTTATATATGATCTATGACTCCTAAAACTGCTCGGGATATAAAATATTCAAAATCCGCCCACTGCCAAGCCCACAAAAAAATAAAACAATGTTATTGAAAAACCAAAATTTGAGCTAGGGATCTGAAATTTTTAATATATACTCTCTATGGGCCCTTTAAGCTCATGTATAAATATTTTCAAAATCCGCCCACTACACGCCCACAAATAAATAAAACTTTTTTTTTGAAAATCCAAAGTTTGAGCTAGGGAGCTGAAATTTATAATATATACTCTCTATGGGCCCTTTATGCTTATGTGTAAATATTTTCAAAATCCGCCCACTGGCACGCCCACAATTATTATTATTTTTTTTTTTTTGAAAATTCAAAGTGAGCTAGGGAGCTGAAATTTATAATATATACTCTCTAGGGGCGCTTTATGCTCATGTGTTAATTTTTTTAAATCCGCCTACTGACACGCCCACAATTAAATAAAACAATTTTATTGAAACACCCAAGTTTGAGCTAGGGAGCGTTTTTTTTGATAAAATCCTTTAAATGTTATATAACAAAATATGTTAAGCGTTCTTAACAATTCAACCATACTTAGACTTTTGTCACGCCCACTTATGAGGGATAGGAATAAGAATAGGGTATCCAACAGTCTCCCAAGCGGACTGTAGCCCGTTCCTATGTTTTAATTAATGAAATCGATTTATAATGTACGTCTCTAGCATTTGTTCTAAAAGATTGTTTAAACAAGTGTGAATTCTCATACTTAATAAATTTTATTTTAGAAAAAGGCATAGTTGCAAAATTAAAATGACCTGCTTTGGCAGAGTACGCTTTGAAATCTGATGGTTGCATCTGAATTAATCTCAGATTAACCTTCTCATAGCGCATGTTCTTAAGTTGCCTTAAAAGTGCCAATGGACTATGTATCTTAATGTTCTTAAGATGTTTGTCTATTGCACTATGAACAAAGTCAACTTCCTGTATGAGTGAGTGTCCAGGCACCGAACATTTTTGTAATATCATTTTCAGGTTCGGTGACTTGTGAAGAAAAGTGTTTAAAGCTGTTGACATTATCCTATTTTTATTTTGAGGGACACAAGAATCACTCCATAATGTCAAAATTTCCACATGAGGATGTTCTGCCAAGACGTTCTGTAATATTTTAATCAGAGCACTGGCTATATCGTCACCAGAACGACCACTATGTACTTCACTCCAAATAGCGCAGTAAGTTATTTTTGGTTTTTTGCCGGCGGGGCAAACTGTAGCTGTCAAGTTAAAAACACTTAGTTTTCGTTTGTAGAAGAATGAGGAAGCATTTCCTTTGGGAAGAGAAAAAACGCTTTGGAGGTCAAAACAAATTATTACATTTTTTGGCTCCAAGTTGTTTCTGTCTAGGTCTCTTTCGGTCTTCATGAATATTTTGTCATCTTTATGTTCATTAAACTCTGCAATTTCGTTACTTGTAGGTATTTCTTTAGCTCTAAAAGTCAGACACCGATCGCATTGGTCTTTTTTTGGCTTGTAAAAAGACAAGTTAAATGCATTGTTAAACTCATTGCGGTATATGCACTCTTTGGCAGGATCATTCGTGGACTCCCTATACAAGGAGTACATCTTTGTGATATTTAAGTGAGGCTCCAAATATTTTCTATCGGAGCTAGCCCTACAATAATGGGACTCTATTGTAGGGAAACTTTTTATGTGATCATGAATCTCTTGTATTTTCCCGGGCGGGGTCACTTTTTTAGTGTTTTTTCCTTTATTGTAGGAATTTTGGCTGCCGTTTTTATTAAGGTTTTTAAAATAATAGTATATTATCTTTTCGTTTATTGAGAGAGTATTTAAACAAATTTTTTTGCAGACTTGATGAATTATGTTATCTGTTTCCAAATAGAAGCGAAAAGTTTGTGTTTTTTTGGAAGATTCAATTTTTCTTCCACGCTTAATTGGAACCTGCTTTACAAATTTGCAGTAGAAGGTTGGCTTTTCTTGGTCGGATAAGCTCCAAAATGAATCCAATATGCTTTGTCTCACTTGACGAGAAAAGATTTTTGTACACAAATAAAAACAGGTATGCTTACACGGGTCCAGCACTTTCCTTTCCTTAATATTTGTTCCTTTAATGTTCGTGTACTCCTTTCCAGATTCTCGCAAACGTTTTCTAAGGTACTGTTTCCACATCTCAGAATTCTTTTGTCTTTTTTGGGTAGAGCTTTTTGGAGTCATATCACTTCCTATTAAAAGTAGGTAATGTAAGTAGGTATATGGAACTATGTTTGTTTAAGATCTTATTTACCAGAAGTATCACACTCTGATGGCAAACTTCTTACACTCTCTGCTAAAGGTTGCGGCAAATTTTGTTCATAAACATAATCAGGGTCTTTTACGCTATCATCTGACCCTAACAACACGAAACAACGACATTTAAGAAAAAGAAAGTCAGGGTGATTTGAATTTTTTTACCAAAGTCTTGTTCCGATGAACTTGAGGAAGCACTATTTGTTTCTTCCCTGAACTCTGCTTCATTTGGGACAAGCTCGTCCAATAAACTTAAAAGATTAGAAACATTGAATCAAAACTTATATGTACCTATGTAGAATATAAGTTCTTATTCTTACGAAAGAAGGGACTCATCCATAATGGGTACTGGAGAATTCATTTTTATGACCTTTTAATCACGTCCTCTCACGACAAAAGGAAAGCAACAACTGAAATATTTTTCATTGAGAATGTTATTTTTTTAAGGTCACAGTAAAATCGTATGCACGTACGGCAAAACCAAAAAAAATATTTTTTTTTCTGATGACGTACGTGCATACGATTAATGCATTACCTTGCATTTTGTAGGCACATAAGTCAAAACAATATTGAACAAGCATATGAAGTTTGATGGCGTACGTTAAAGGACAATAGGACGTACGTCAAAACAATTCTTAAACAAAAATTTGCTTTAATTGTATGGACAATTTGACGTAAATGCCAAATTTTGGCGTTTACGTCAAAACAATACGTAAACTTGATGAATTTGATGGATATACGTCAAAACTATTCTGTATATCTTTGAAATGGAAAGAGATAGAGCAAAACGGATAAAAGATTTGGAAAGAGCTACCCCGAAAACATAAGACTGCATACCAAACTCAAAAAGTGAATTTTGGCGTTTACGGTAACCCAGTATTAGGGCGACGGGTTAGCAGTTTATTGAGATACTTTCATCTGATAAACATTATAGAAACTACAAAAACAAAACAAGTAACTCATGCCGTTTTTGTGAATCTTGCTTTCGCGCCTTTCCGCGCTTCGATAATTTTGGACGTCCCCTCCAGCTTGCACGATGGATGGGTCAACGCGATTGCTGTTACACGAGGGATCAGAAAAATGGTTATGAAATTTCTACTTCTACTATATATATTATAAATGAAAGTCTCAAACTTTACAAATTAAATAATCCCCTTGCAACAGTATTTAGCCAATTCAAAAATGAAAGAGAATTCAATTACTTGTTGAATTCGATAAAGATACTAATTTGAAATTTACTGTAAACACATACAATCGGCCCTAGCGAGGTATCCGTCGGAACGGAAAATTCTCCGATCTGATTAGAATCGGAGGATCTTCGAAGCAAAAATCCACCGATTCTTATCAGATCGGAGAATTTTCCGTTCCGACGGATACCTCGCTAGGGCCGAATATGTGTATTAAATTGATAGATCAAATAAAAAGGACTTTAATGCAAACTAAGTTTCTTTCAATGAAAACTCTAATTTGAAATTTACTTTAACCACTTAAGTATTATTTAAAAATATTTTATCGGTATATACAAAAATAACTGTAATCCAAACTCAATTTTCTTTAATGAAAATACTAATTTGAAATGTATGTACTTTAATCACGTATGTAAGTAATTTATTTTTACACCGTATATATATAATTCACCGATGTATAAAAAAAGTAACTTTGATACAAACTTGATTTCTTTCAAGAAAAAAAAAACTATTATTGGGGCGGTGAAGTTCAGGTGCTCCCACGATGTTTTATGTTCAGCCTTGTTCGGTTATAATTCTGCGGACCAGACTTGAGATGATGAGATGTTTTTTTTTTCTTCAGCAAGGGTTTAGATACTGCTCCTTGGCTGGCGTATATGACCTTAGCTGAATTTGGACGAGGAAATTTATTGGAGTACGGATTTTTTCTGGTGAGGCTTTTTTGTTTTTTTTTTGTTTTTACACGGAATTATTCTTTCAATTACACTTGGAGTTATAAAAACTAGCGTGGCTATTCTGGCATTATCGTTTTATTTTACTTTTCTTTTTAATTTTGTTTTCAATTTTAAAAAAAATTCCGAAAACTCGCGACTGTACTTTAATTATGTACTATCAAAAGAAAGAAACGGACCACTTGAGTCTCGCCACTACGTAGGTACTTTTTGACAACTCCAAAACTTCCGCACCACTCGATATCTGTCACGCTTCTCTTCTTCCGAAACGCTCGCACCCCTATTTGATAGCTCTTCCACGCTATCAACACCAATGCCCCTTTTCCAACCGTTTTAGCGTGCATAGAAGAGAATAAAAAAACTTAACGACAAGGAATATTTGGCTTAACAGTGCTGCCAGTCTTTATGGGTTCTTATACGGATCATCTTTATTATACGTGAACGTTACATCTTATTTAATTATTATAGTTGAACAAAAAAACTTGTTAAATTATGGTAAAAAAAATCAAATAAATAAAACGTGTTTAAATTATATTAGCCGTGTTTCTTTGCACGCGGATATAGGGATGGCATCAGAAAACGACCATCGCCGCTTAAGAATTCATCAAAAAAAAACTTGGCAGCACACATGCACCTATGACATGCACCGTGACACAGCTGTAAGTTGTAGTTAAGAAATTTGTATTGAAAATCCTGAAATTGAAAAATATTTACTTCCGCCAATTGAAATTGATGCCAAGCATATTCTAAAATTATGAAAAACAATTTCACATTAACAGATTTGCTAATTCAATTACCTTTATAATGAAGTTTGAAAAAAATAATAAAAATAAAATCACGAACAAAATATTCGGCGGGATGTGTTAGTGGTCGGAGGGATGTCAAACTTTGGCATTTCCGGAAAAATTCATCGCATCGGTTCATTAGAAACGAAGAAAATGGGTTTTGGAAGCACTGTTTATCCCCGCTAAGTAGTTACATATCCCCGCTAAAGTTAGCGTATATAGGATAAGTTGTTGTTGTATTTTACATGCAAATTTCAAATTATCCCTATATCCGCGTGCAAAGAAACACGGCTATTGATTCTTGATCCATGCGACCTATTCCAGACCATATATTTGAATGGAAAAGCGATTTCCAAGTGCGTAAGGTGCTGGCGGTCACCACCATATTGCACACGCGCCGCAGATTGCTGACCGAGGCCGTAAAGGGACGTTCATGTGTGGAACACATGTTTTTCTTGGCGCCCGCCGATTGCTGTACAAAATCCTATACCCATTAGGAGTAGTTTGGTCATTCCTTATTACCAGTATAATTTTTTTACATCACATAAATGTAAGAATCTCTCTCCCTACTAAATACCTACTTCCACTTGATGTCAAACGGTTTTTGCACTTCTTTATAAATTTGAAACATGCTTACCACAAACTTCTTGCGACGCGACGATTGGACAACCTGACAAAGAAAATAAATTTAATTTCTCTCATATGGATCAGGGAGTACTTCCGCCCTTCTTAAAGGCAAAGCACTCAGTTCGCCGTTAGGCGAATATCGATTCACATGACGTCCAGTACAGCACAATAAGAAGTTATGAATAGCGTGGTTGCTTCCATAGCAGTCAGAGGGGGAAAAAAATAAAAAAAAGTAAAATCTGTCCACCACTCAATAGAGATTCATTTGCAATGCTATATGATTATTTGGAGAAACTTGTTGACCGATATTCGTGGACAACTTTTCCAATTCCATTTTATGTATCTAATGCCACAGCACATTGGTTGCACTCAGAGAAGTCGTTATGAGATCCATTGATTTTTGCCAAGTATCGATTCGGATTAATACCCGGCAGCAGCGGCATGTCCTTTGCATTTGCAGCAAAAATGTGTCAATCAGTTTGATAATACGAGTATAATAAATAATAATAATCAACTGCGATTGCAGTATCTTGTCGAATGTATGTCAGACACTTGAATAGCCCTTGACAGCCCTAGGAGATTAAATTCTTCCTTAACCGATGGCACACTGTGTACACATACAGTGGCGACATACACGTTCTAAAATTCGGCCAAGACGCCGCAGCACGCTTGAGGGATATAGTGAACGATGATGTTCCTCTTCATCCTCTACGCTTTGTAAAAACGCCCTTGTGCCTTTGACGATGGATTTAACTTTTCGAGTTCAAAGATTTGTTTTGAGCTTCTGTCTTCGGGGGTTCTGTATAATATTATCCATAGATAGACAAAATAGGGTTTATTCATGTTGTTTGAATGGCATCCAAAGGAATGATGTCGCACCCATCGACAGTCAGTAGCAAGCATTTTTTTTTATTCACAATGATGTATTTATGACATGTAAATAGTTGTAATGTATTTATTTCAGTTTTAAATATTTTCTCAATATTTATATTAATTTTCCTGATAAACTATTACAATCTTAAATCTACAAAAGGCTCTTACAAAATTCTCAAGCATCATACAAATTGTGGCCACTGGAAGTTCACCTCCCAATGCCAGCCACGCAAATTGGAAATGTTCCATTGTAAGGGATAGCCCTGGTACCTCATTCGAGGAAAGTACTTGTAAAATTCTCGATTTTATTCCATTTAAATAAATATCGTTCCACCATTTTAACAGCAGACCCGCTGAATTGATTCTCAATATGAAACGATTTAATATAACCTCAAAGGGCGAATGTCTTGCCATAAGAAATCTAATCGGAATAGTGGATAAAGACTCCTCGACTATCTTGTAAAGAGGCCTCTTAAGATGCACCTGCTGAATGAGTACAAACGATGCCTGGTCATCGTTTGTAATGTAAGCGAAGCTTTGATTCCTCAACGAGCACCGCTGTACCAAGTGCGCTTGGTTTGCAGCAGATGTCGCCACCAGAAGACGCATAAACCCGACAGGAAGACCGCTGTTTCGAAGGAGCAGCGGTATTTCAAAGTCCTTTATAAGAACACTGATGTTGTGAGTGACCAATTCCTCGAGCGTCGTTATTTGTGCTTCGAAAATGATTTTCGCTAAGAAGCTGGTCAGGTAAGCGAGGTACAAGTTGGTTAACATAAATCCCAACAAAAAGACCAAAAGTCTGCGGAATGCACGGCGAGATGCAATCGGTCTAGGATCGCTAATCGCTGGGCATAGCATGAAACGGAACACCTCACAGCAATGACGTCCAAAGTCGTACTTCATTCCATGGCAACACTCTTCAAAGGCGGCATAGAATGAAACTCCAAGAATGGTCATAAACCAGCTTAGCCAAAGGTGGAACTGAAACGGTCGAATAAAGTACCAATATGCCTTAATTTCACCCTTATACGGAAACATGATGCACCATTGCATCATTCGCACGGGATAACTGGAGCGAACACCCTCAAAGTCCATGAAAGTGTGAATGCTGATGTCCACCAATCCGCTACGGATAAGCTGAACTACGAGGGCGGGTCAATAAGTCCGTGACTTTTTGAATTTCTGACCTCTTTACTGAAACGGCAACACTGCTCCTGTCAACAGGCATCTGTCAGTTGACTCCTGTCAAAATTTAAACTTGCTGCGTCAGTTAGTTTGTGTTTGACAGCTATTTTTATCAGACTACTCACTAATTTGAGGAGAAAATGGAAAAAAGTGAATTTCGTGTGCTTATTAAGCATTATTTCTTGCGAAAAAAAACCATTACCGAGACCAAGGCTAAGCTTGAAAAATACTATGGGGACTCTGCACCATCGATTTCAATGGTAAAAAAGTGGTTTACTGAATTTCGTTGTGGCCGTACAAGCACTGAAGATGCCGAACGTCCTGTACGCCCAGTTGAGGTCTCTACACCCGAAACAATCGAAAAAATTCACGATATGGTGTTGGCCGACCGAAGATTGAGAGTGCGAGAGATTGTGGAAGCCGTAGGGATCTCGCATGGCTCAGTGGTTTCAATTTTGAATGATCACTTGGGCATGAGAAAGCTTTCCGCAAGATGGGTGCCGCGTTTGCTCACAGTCGACCACAAACGCAATCGTGTAACAACTTCACAGGAAGGTTTGGCGTTGTTTAATCGCAATATGGAGGAGTTTTTGCGCCGTTTTGTAACCGTGGACGAAACATGGATCCATCACAACACACCAGAGACCAAACAACAGTCAAAACAGTGGGTTTCTAAGGGTGAATCGGCGCCAAAGAAGGCCAAGGTGGGTTTGTCAGCCAATAAAGTTATGGCGACTGTTTTTTGGGATGCACGCGGGATAATCCACATTGACTACCTTCAAAAGGGAAGAACAATCAATGGGGAATATTATGAAAACTTATTGGACCGATTCAATGACGATTTGAAAAAAAATCCCGACCTCATTTGGCCAAGAAAAAAGTTCTTTTCCACCAAGACAATGCAAGGGTGCACACATGTGCAATTGCCATGGCAAAAAACCATGAATTGGGCTATGAATTGCTCCCTCATCCACCCTATTCTCCAGATTTGGCTCCGAGCGACTACTTCTTGTTCCCAAACCTGAAGAAATGGCTTGGTGGAAAATTTTTTGACTCCAATGAAGAAGTCATCTCGCAAATAAAGGCCTATTTTGAGGACCTCGACAAATCATTTTTTTTGGAAGGGATAAAAAAATTGGAGAAGCGTTGGACAAAGTTTATAGAGCTCAAGGGAGACTACGTTGAAAAATAAAATTTTTTTTTTTATCAAAAAATCTGTGTTTTATTCCAAAAGTCACGGACTTATTGACCCGCCCTCGTATGTTGGGCAGGTCATACTCGGTGGAATTATTTACAGTCACAACTTGCATGGTGGCATTATGTTTGCGCAAAAATTCAGTGAATATGTTTGCACAATAGCCTGTCAGATGTACATTCCCCCACTTGTCAGTGTACTGATACACCCTTGGTGGATCGTTTTGCAATGGAGTCCTTATGGGATAGCCCATCAAATTCCTAAATCGATCGGGAAAAATCTCCTCCTCCAAGCTGACTCGAATGATTTTCATCTCCGGGAATCTTGAATAAGAAAAGGTCTCATTGGTCATGGTGAAGACAACAAGCACATTTACAAATCCCTTTGCCCAGCACCATTCAAAATGTCCAGCCAGATATCGCATGTTCTTGTAATGGCTCTCGGTAACTAGGTAGACACTTCTTGAAGAGGAATGAATCCCACGAAAGGCAACATCAATGCGATTCAGCATTGACCTTTGAAACAGGTTAATGCAGGCAACGATAAGGATATTCTTATTCGAGCTGCCACTTAGTCAAAGATCTCCATAGGATTCGGTGTAAACCATGCGGGGAATATTTTCATCCGTCTCCGGAAGAACGGATTCCAATTTAAAGATGGTCCCAAAAAAGGCAATAACAGATATTTCTTTTTCCTTTGATATTTTTTCAATAATATCCTTGACTTGGAGTGGTGTTGAATTAGCCCGTAACAGTAATATGGTGAGGAGGAAAAATCGAACTTGATGTGCTGGCGAAAACATCTTAAATGAGACTGAAGTCGGCGGAAGCTCATATCTCACAAAGTAATGCAACGATAACTAGGAATGAGTAATCAGAGTAATGGATTTGAAAAATTCAATAAAAATAGCTTGAAAGGATTCAGAAAATTATTTGCATTTGGAAGAAAGGTTGGGACTACGGAAGTGTGATTGATGTTTGTATGCATTGTATGAGAAGTAAGTGGAATTAATAGCCTTTTGTCATCCTCTAACACATTACTATTTGACATTTATTTCACTCTCCTATTTTTGCTATTAAATTGTATGTTATTTCATATTGATTATATTCCCGTTCTTTGGGTTGAGTTGCGAAATTCTCTAGGAGTACTTAAAGCATTTCTGGGACTGCAACTCCTACACACACAACACTGACGCTTACTATCTTGCATAGACTTTAAATCAATGTAATAGACGCGTACAATAATCGTTTTCCTTCCTTCTTACAATCTGACGAGAAGCTGGTCCAGAAAGGTAATTTATCCGGCCCGACTCGAACAGCCGAATCGATAAAAGCTGCTACGTGTGGCTTTAGTCTGAGTTTGCAGGAAGTTCATTTTATTAGCTTAGTCTAGAATTCAAACAAGCAGTTTGAATATGTTGATAAAGTATGTTATTGTACGAAGGAGCTATCGTTCTACTCCATACTTACTTACTTAAGTGAACTCAACTTATAATTTTAGAGAGTTTTAAGTAGATCATGTAGTAAGTGGATAATAGGGCACTCCTCTGTGGGTCATTACAATCCTTAGGATGGCAAAGGAGGGAATTGGGAGAGGGAAATGCATCGGTTCGAAAGAACACGGTGACTTACTCAAAAAACTCCCACTTCTTGGCATAGGGACGATAGCATCAGGAAATTTAACTTCGAGAAGAATTTCCAGATAAAGCTCAGCAATAAGGAGAACTGGAGCAATGAATCCACAACTTATGGACTGAGCAACCACACAACAAAGTACTACACGGACGTCTCGAGGAACGAGGAGGGAACTGGTGCAGGAGTGTTTGGGCCAGGAACTAAGCACTACGAATCCATGGGCAAATGTACCAACATCTTCCAGGCAGAAATATGTGCCATAGACAGGTGCGTTGGAATCAACCTCGAGGAAAACTACAGGAATTGCAACATAGCAATAATGTCTGACAGCCAAGCAGCCATAGAGGCTCTTGACGCCTACGTTATCAAGTCAAAACTCGTGTGGGAATGCCTACACGGACTGAATAGACTAGGCAAGAATAACAGAATTTCCAGCTGCTGGGTACCTGGCCATGTTGGCATTACAGGCAATGAGGCAGCGGACTCTCTGGCAAGAAAAGGGGCGGAGGAACCCTTCATAGGACCTGAACCGTTCTACGGGATAGGAGAACACACTATACGCGAAGAGTTCAGGAGACTGGAGGAAGAAACAAGGGCAAAAGCCTTTCTCAAAGTCCAAGGTCTGAGGCAAGCAAAGAAACCCTTTAATTAAATTACAACCAAAAGAGATTCAAAGCTTGTATCGGCCTTAACAAAAACAACCTAAGAATACTAACAGGCCTCCTCACGGGGCACTGCAGACTCAAGGAGCACCTGAGGAAAATGGGCATATCGGAGGACGGGCTCTGCAGATTCTGCTGTGAAACCGCCGAAACTCCAGACCACATACTGGAATCCTGTGGGGCACTGGCCCACAAAAGGATGAAATATTTGGGGAGGCACCAAATAACAGACAAGCACATACAAACCATGGACCCACAGCTCATTCTCAGATTCACCAAAGAAACTGGACTGGACGCTGTGCTCTAAAGAGTGTGACCTGCCAAAGAAAAAACCAGAGCAAATCCTCGATACGCTTCACAAAAGAAGTATATAGAGAGGGCTCTGAAAGAGGTCACGAACCTCTCCGAGGTACAAGCAGGGGATACAATAGACCAATAGGTCGCAGTGTAACATACCCTAACCAATATTATTATTATTATTATGTGGGTCATTATTAGTTCGCAGACGTTTATGTTTGGTATATTTATTTTATTATGTTTAAATTAGTTATTTATGTATATATGTATATATCGCTTTTGGATGCGGTGATACATATTTCTGCGACCAACATAAAGGGTGCTTTTTTTTAAACTCGTACTAACTTTGATTTTGAACAAACTACATGAAATTTCATCAAATAGCCGTTTAAGAGAAATTACATTCTGCAATAAGTTTTTAAAAACAACTTCAGGCTTTATCTGATGAATGTCATTCGAGAGACAAAGTTTACGACCACTTTCAAGCACTTTTGGCCGCATCTTCTCAATAACACGAATAATGTTGGCATCCACGGCATTGTTTGGTATTGGTTAATCAGCGCAGACTAGCGACCTAACGTTTCCAAAAAAAAAAAAATATAATCAAAGGGCTTCAAATACAAGATCTTGGGAGCCAATTGACAGGTCCATTACTCGAATGTATGCGTTCGTCAAATGTTTCCTTCAATAAGTTGATTGTTTCGTTTGCCGTGTGCACGTAGTGCCAGCCTGCTTGAACCACATCTCTCCCACATTCATGCCAATCAATCGGAAAACGAAAATGCCATTATTTATGGCTCCATAGTTAATACCGTTAACCGTAACCTGATTAGCTGATTAGCCTAATTTTTGAGAAAAAATATGGTCCGATGACTCCACCAGCCCACAGACCACACCAAACTGTGAATTGTTCGAGATGTATCAGTGTTTCGATAATCTCATATGGATTATCTTTGCTCCAAATGCGACAAGTTTCCTTATTGACTTACACGTTGAGCGAAAAATTACCCTCATCGCTGAACACCATTCGGACCACATCATCACTGAGACTAATCAAATGCTGGTGTTGTGCGTTTGTGTGATCCCAGAGATTTTGGACCTGCCTCTTTTAACGATTTCGACACCTGCATGCTCCCCATATCGATTATTGTTCGTTTGAACTCTAACGACACACCGGTGATCTCCAGTCGTGTCAACCCACGGATTTGCATGCATACTTGCGGGACAGCTTTCAGATGTTACATGTGTCGCTAGGCTCTCCCGGCTATTACAATTGCCTAGACGTGATTTCTCAATTTACAATTTTTAAATTTTATTCCATTCTATGAATTCAAAATAACTATTTACAATTTTGACTTAAAAACGATTTAACAGTTTAGACCATTCAGGATATTCATATAAAGGCAAGTTTTTAAGTGTTTTTTATACTATTTATACAAAGGAATAGAAAAGGTACATCCTTTAGTAATAGAAACTAGTGGCGGATGCATCGAGTTGCATAAACAAAAAACAAACAATGCAAAATAAAACAGTTTGTTTGCTTCGTCCTTAACGACAAGCACAGTTTATATATATTTAGCACCTAATGGGGCATGCTTGTCGTCGATGCTGGCTGTCTCGCTGAAGAGAGGGTCAAATTGGATAGAGCCCCGCATCACTGGAAAAGGATCCTATCACCCATTTACCCAGCTAAAAACATTTAATGATGAATTCTTGCCCGGCCCGTTTGATTTACCAGCCATATTTCTTAGGAAGCGTTCCTCCAACCCTTCCTTTCCCATTCCCTATCAATTTCCTATTATCCCTTATCCGATTATCGTCCCACTGGGCGCAGAAAAAACGTGTAGTCGTTTGTTATAACATCAAGAATTCAGCCTCGTCACCTATCCCGACTCACATGTGGTCCAGATGGTATTTCCCCTATCTTTTTGATGAGGTGTTCTTCTATGCTAGCAAAACCACTGCGTAAGATTTTCTATCTGTCCTATTTTTCAGGGCTCTTTCCGAGAGGATGGAAAACAGCATTTTTCCGCGTGCATTTGGAATCGACGATAATCGTCTTCAATGGATTAGAAGCTAACTTTCAGACCGTTCAATTCAAGTTATTTTAGACGGATTCAAGTCTGCATCTTCCCAAATAAATGCTGTTTCAACCAATAGGGCGGAATTTAATGATTCCAAAACACAATGCTATCTTCTGTCATTAAAGCGAAACCGCGAAACCTGTCTGCCATTATCCATGAATTTTACTTGCATCGCTAAAACCGAGAGACTTTCCATTCTCGGTATGTTTGCTAATGACAACCTTCGTTTGAATCACCACAAATTCGATGTCGCCAAGTATGCTGCGAAATGGCTAGGCTTCCTCAAGCGATGTAAGACCTTATTAACCCCTTCTGTTCTGGCTACAATTTATGAGGTATTTATTCGCCCTTGACTTACATAAGTACAATGCTCATATCTGGTCTGGTACACCAATAATCTATTTGGAACTACTAGACAGAATTAAAAAAAAAACGCGCGATAAAACTTATAGGCGATCGAGATATCGCGAAATCGGGATTTCTTTACCCAAAAATTGACGAGTCATCGCCGCAATGTCTCGTTTTACCGTTATTTCCAACACAAGTGCCCTTACGAACTAGCCAGCTGCATTCCACGCCTAGAACATTGCAACCGCAATACCCATCATGTTACGAATGGGCATCAGGTTTCAATGGTGCGATGGTAGTGTATTCACTAAGTGATGGGGCCATGATTTTTATAAATTGAATACACACAACAAAAACAGATCTCCCTAAAGCATTTTAGGCGCCACCTGTGGAGAACAAAATTCCATCTCACCAAACTTCTTTCCTATCCTTCTATTCTTTCATACATTAAGTAGCACCCAAAAATAGGCAACGAATCATTTTCTGGGAGCTACTTACAGCAACACGCAAAATGCCTGCGCTGTGGTTTCCACTATAAGGGTAGGTAGGTAGGTAGGTATATGGATGCCCTTGTGACGGGTGTCACGGCTCACTTAGACCAACAGTTGGGTCCATTGTGTCCATTTAGGGATTCTTTAAAATTTTCCGGGAACCTGAAAAGAGAGATAAAGGAAACCGCTGTTTAACAGCTCGGTAATAGGCTTTAGCAGAACCACCCGGATTCATATGTGAATCTCAGGAGTTTCTTTAGCTCTAAAGCAGCCAGATCCTCCAGCTCCTCAAAGAAGTAGCTACCAATAATCTTTAATCTTTTTGTTCTAAGGGCAGGGCATTCGCATAGCAGGTGACGTATAGATTCTATTTCTTCAACGTCCCTGCAACTCCTGCAGTAGTCGTTGTGCAGTATGCCCAGCCGCTCCGCGTGTAGGCCCACTATACAGTGTCCAGTGAGGACCCCCGTCAGTGTCCTCACTGGACTATAGGGTACTCACTATAAGGGTACTGTGTACTACAGGAAAAAGAAATCCCCCTCAAACCTTTTTTCGGATGTATAGTCGAATACAAAGAATGAGAAATGCTCTTCCCTGCTCTGTTTTTCCTACCCATTTTAATATACAAACATTTGAAACCAACATGCATCGGTATCTCCTCTGTCGCCTATCCCCATTTTCTTAATGCCCGCACTATGTGATTATAAACAAGTCCACTAAAAATCCTATCCCTCTATTCTTTCAGTAAGTAGCACCCAAAACCAGGCAATGAATCATTTGCTGGGAGCTACTTGCAGCAACAAACAAAATGCCTGCGCTGTGGTTTTACCATTACAGTAATGTCTCGCTAATCCGAATCACCGTTAATCCGAATATAGCGCTAATCCGAATCAATATTTTTCCTCATTATATACTCTACAGTTCGAATCAGCCCCAATTCGTGCACGCTGTAATCCGAATTCCTACTAAAAACATACAAACGCTTTGGTTTTTACAGTAGTTTTAGTTTTAACAGTAATCTTGTTTTAACAGTAATTGCGACCCAGTAGTTATTAATGTATGTAGGTATTTACGAATTTTTCGTTTTTCCTTCGCTCCTTGGTAGCAGTAGGGTCTTATTTCTGTCGGTTAAGCACGTGCTCAGGAGTTTATTTCAAGTCGTAACAGAAGTTACTAAGTTTTTTATTGTTTCGTTTATTTAATTTTGTTTGGAAATGGCGAATAAAAGGAGGCACATAACGCTAACATTAAAACAAAAAAGTGAAATTATTAAAAAAATTTAAAGTGTTGTTTGCGGAATGCCCCTAGCTAGGAACTACGGTGTTGGCGCGTCGACAATATCTGATATTAAACGCAATAAGAGAAGCATTTTGAGGTTAGGGTTAAATGCGCAAACTGGATACTTTGTGCTACCGAATTTTGTTTCTCTTTTTACAGTTTTGTTTCAGCAAGTGGTGGAAAATTTTTAAAGATAAAAACATGCGGAGTACCCATAAATGAAGAAAATACACGAATAGTTTCTTAAAGAGAGAGAAAGAACGCTCCTGTCTCTGAAGATTTATTGAAGATGAAGTCGAAAATAATTTTCCGGGACATTTATGGTGTTGAACGTTCCTTCAACGCAAGCAGAGGATGGGTTGCAAATTTCAGAAAACGTTTTGGCATCCGAAATCTCAAAATTTGCGGGGAAAAACTGCAACCGAATTCCGGAACAACTTTTCCAACAAAATAAAAGAGCTGGAACTTCACCCGTTCCAAATTTATAACGCTGATGAGAGCGGTCTATATTGGAAGCTTTTGCCAGAGACGACCCTAGTAGGCTCTGCCGAAAAAACAGTCCCGGACGAAAGACAAGCAAAGAGTGTTTTACTTTTCTGGCCTGCACTAACTCAACAGGCACACATCAACTGAAAATGCTACTGATTGGCAAATCAAAGAAACCACATTCCTTTGGTTCAGCGAATTTGCCCGTGGAATAGGATTCCACTGCAAGTGCCTGGATGACATCCACAGTTTTCAAAAAGTGGTTTTTCAATTCGTTTGTGCGTCAGGTGAAAAGTTTTATGCGTGCAAATGGACTACCGGAAAGAGCGTTGCTGCTATTGGACAATGCGACATCCCACCCACCAGCAAATGAGCTTAAAACTGATAACGGTATGATAATGACACTATTTTTACCACCCAACTGTACGTCCTGATCGAACCCATGGATCAGAATGTAATAAGAATAACGAAGCTAAAAAACAAAAAAGTCTGTTGTGTCACGTTATGAACCAGAATGCTGAAATAACCGCTGTTTTAAAAAGCATAACGTTAAGAGACGCCGTTTTCTTTTTGGCCAGTGCATGAAAGGGGCTGTCACAGGAAATGATTAAATATTGCTGGAAAGTCTTGCCATCTTTCACTGAGTCAGATGAGAGGGATATTGAGGACGATATTCCGCTGGCTCGACTAATGGATCAACCAAACGGTATATCAAATTCTAAAATGGCAAATTTTTCAGAAACTATCGAAGTTATGTGTGGAATTCATTTGAGTGCTAATAAAGTTATCGATTGGCTGAACGAGGACAACAACCAGGATATCACAATTGTAGAAAGCGACGAAGAAGAGGCAGTACACGGGCATCAAGAGAAGATAAAGCATGAAGATGCAATCGCAGCTTTAGCTGTTTCTACAAAATGGGCGTTGGAGAACGAAGCATCCGCTTCAGACATATTGGCTTTGCATGCAAAAGAAAAAGAAAAAACAATTATAAAATAACATAAGCAGTATAAGCTAAATTATATTTTTTTTTTTTTTATAATTTGCTTATGCTGAAGGGATTTTTTTTCTGTTGTTACAGTACCCTTATAATGCTAAGAACACAGCGTAAGCATTTGTGTTTTAACAGCAAGCAGCACCTGGCAATATCGTATTTCATTGCATGCTTTTCGGTGCTACTTACTATTAGAAAGAATAGAGAGATAGGAAAGAAGTGTTTGGGTGCAGTTGTAGGGTTTTTCTCTACGTGTGGTATCTAAGTTACTTAGGGAGATTACGATTTCATGTATTCGATATAAAGTAATGGACTTGGCCGGGATTCGAACGCACGACCTTCCATTCCGTAAGCGAATACACTACTACTGCACCATTGCCACCCGCATTAATATTAAATTGTTGTTTAAAAATTCTCACACATGAAAAATATCTAATTTATGAATTTCTTTTAAACTGTTAAGTTAATTTTGTTTTTACAAACGTACATAATGTCTTTGAACTGAATTTTAGCTTTAAGCTGTAGTAAATAAAGATTATTTTCGTTAAATAAGCATTTTTTTCCTGTTACCGTCGTGTACTCTGTAACGTTGCCTGGTCCTGGTGGCAACGTACTGTGTAATGTTTGGTCTTATTGGTTAATATCCCTCGACCCAAAACGTTAGCTATTATGCTGTCGTTTACCTCTATTAGCGACGAACGCTATGTTCATAGAGCGGTCCGAGGTACAAGATAATTCAAATTGAGCGAGTTGCTCGTAAAAATAAAATAGTCTTGACACGTTGGTTGCTTTCAGGAGAAGAACATTTATTTACGAAATCTTATGCTATTTATACAGAATATTTCTTTGGATTTGGTTCACATTCCAATCCACTCAGATTCTGGCCCTCGATACTAGAACCCTAATCATTTCATACCTTGCTGGTGCATATCACCCTATCAGCATTATAATTATCTCATGCACCGGACGTTGGCAGCGCAACCCGAACCCGTCATAGTATTTGCTATGGTGCTTAGTGGTGAGGCAAATGCATTCACGAGATACATACTTATCTATGTGATTTGATTATGTTGCTGAGCATGGTCGTCACTTCGGACGGATACTGAAGGTGTGAAAGACAAATGCGAACATTTATGAATGAAAGATAAATTACAACATTTGTGAATGTAAGATAAATGATCGCTGATGTGATCCCTTCACAACTCATTAGTCCGAATTTTTCGATAATCCGAATACTCCCTTGCAATAATTGATTCGGATTAGCGAGACATTACTGTATAAGGGTACTGTGTCACAACAGAAAAAAGAAATCCCTGTGGCGCACGCAAATTATAAAAAAAAAAATCCAACAGTATCAACCGTCATGCTTCTCAAATTTGCCATTCGGAGGCGGCATTCAATTTTACGTACCTTCCAATCGTGCCAAAAATATAAATTCGCACACACAAATGGTTGGAGAAGCTCGGCTTAAGGTTTGTCGTCTCGAATTTGTGGTCGTAGTCGAAGATCCTATTTGGTGAAGTTTTCAGCTTCCTAACTCGAATTTTAGGGACTCAAAATTGATGACGGACGGACGTATCTACACGACTTGATGACATAACTTTCGATACTGATTAAAAATGTAGTAACTCTTAGGTCTACGAGCAATATTAAGGTATGTTACAATAAATACAAAATATACCCTTTAGAATAGGGTACCTATAGCGACCACACATGGTCGCTGCACTATCTTTAAGATCCGATTATTTACTACACAATCATCACATTGCGTAGCCCTAAGATTTAAGAAACCGTTATTTTAAAATGATCCTGATCGAACTTCAAGGTATACAAAACAAAAAAATCATTTACTATCAACTTAAACTCTACAGTCTACACCAACTGAATAATTAATTGACGTCAATTATAAGTAACGTCACATCATATTTATGCTAAGATGTTTGCGAAACTACTCACACATCTGCTTCGTAATAAAATATTTTGTGGAAAACCCTCTCAAAGTAACCTACTTAGTTCAGCTATCGTCTTGCATCCCATCCTTTTACGGTTTGTATCCTTGAACAAAAAATGCAGACTAAGCTTAATCCCCTTATATCTACCCACGAGAACTCAAGTCTCTGCCATCAAAAATACTCGCTGCTATTAACAGGACATAATTAAAATTCACAAGAACACACAAATCTACTCGAACACGGATGAAGAAGAAAACAAAAGAATAAGTCAATCATACGAGCACCAATAGAACACCTGTTCACAATTTAATGAACTTGCAATTAGCTCAATATGGTTCTATTGTTTCTACGAAGTGCCACCCAAGCAAAAGTAAAAATTATAATCATCCTGGAGACATCCTCGTCCTCAGGTTGTGCAAATTTCTTTTCCAATCATAAAGAAATGCCTTCAAGCCTCATTGCAAGTCGTAACCCTCCGTATCGTCAAGCACTTTCTTTTTTCTTAACACACAATTTATACTGACTATACTCGATCATAACCTGTTCAAAGGCGCGAGATTTTGATGAAGTGTTATAAAACCTTCATTATTGGTGACACTAAGTAGGATAATACTCCATTCACCCGCCCACACTCCACTCCAGGCTCTTCGATTCCATTTAGTGCACCCCACGATTGGGATGAATGAAATCGTTGGCTCTTCGATTTGTATTTACATTTTACTCCAATCAAAAACTGCGCATGTCTTGTTTACATAGGATCCTTGTTGGTTTTTCTATCGCACGCACCAGCCGACGACGACGAGGAAAATCCTCGTGGACTATACTAGTGCATGCCTTTGCGTATGAAAATTCAACGTGCTCCATCAGTTGCATTTTAGACCGTTGTCGCTGAAAGAGCTCATATCGCTTTCGTCCTTGGCGCGTATGTTATTAACGAAGGAATTTGGCATAAATGGCACGTAACCGTTGCATTATTTCAAATTCAAATTTCGTGTCAAGTTCGCGGATACATTACATAGTGAAATTAACCAAAATATTGAGCATACTTTTAGGAAATTGATTTTTTTTTTAATTAAGTTATTAAATTTATTCTAAGTGAAGGGAAATTTTAAAAAGGACAAAATGTTAGTGTTTTGGAAATTATCATGTTTCTGGGGGTAAGCTTATTAATTTAATTTGTATAAATAAATTCAAGGGAAGCGAATAAAAATTTCAATTCGACACTGACAAATGGACAGACAGGCTTCCATTGTGAAATCCCGAAACGTCACATAACATAAGCCGCCTTAAGTCATCTCTGTCGACATTAGATCTTACTTAAGTAAATTAAAAATAAAGATAGAAAAAACGCTTTTGGTTCTTCGTATATTTATGCGAAAATTTTGCCCAGTATGAAATACGCGTACGAAGATCTTTTATTCAAAGCTTCCAGTGAGTTCTTAAGATGGATAATACTGATTTAGAGGAGTTTTAAAAAGTTATTAAACTGTCTACTTTGTTGGAATCTATCAGTGCGACGGAAATGATAAGTTTATAATTTTGAATAAATCCTACCATACAAGGAAAACGGGATTAGAGAATTTTTAATGTTAGACTTACTGGTTGTCAGTGTCATTTGTCATTTGATGTAATAAATTTAGAAAAAAATTAACTTACGGGGAACCAGGCGCGTGGTGGCTCTACGGGATACCGGGAACTTTTGCGGGCCGTTTTTTTCAGGGGGGAATCAATTGAAAACTTATGGGTCAGGCATTTTTATGTTTATTTTATTTTTGAATTATCATCGACATCAACCAGAAGCCAGTATCAACAAATGTTCCACACTTCCACTTGAGTAAGAAAAAAATGTTTATCGTGAAGAGTCGGAAATGAAAATCCAAAGAAATTGGGTAACGTGCAATAACAAAACGAAATCTTTATACTGTTATGTTTGCCTTGCTTTCGCAAAAAACTGAATCCGCTTTTACTGAAAAAAATGGTTTCAATAATGGAAACACGTTTATGAACGTATAACAGACCACGAATATACATTTAGTCATAAAAAGGCGGTGAAGGCGTTGTTAATAGAAAACTCTGGTTGTAATACTCGTATAAATAGTTTGATGAATACTACACAACTGAATTTGCGAAATACTAAGGTTTAGATCGATCGTTACACGCATTATTCAAACTGCCAAGTTTCTTGAGAAACAGGGAATAGCATTTAGAGGGTATAGAAATGGAGTTGCGCATATATTGACCGACTCAACTTATAATCATGGACATTTTTAAGAAACTCTATTGCTTTTGTGAAAATGCGATTCGATTCTGAACGGCCATCTTGAAAATTCAGCTAAGACATCTTTAAAAGTGGAAAACATGGACTTGGTGCATTTATTTCACTATTTGATAATTTTTCTTTGAATAAGATAATCACTTTAATAAAAGCGATTATATATCAATATATCAAATTTGGTAAGAAATTCTGGAATTGAGTGGCCAGTACAACGGGTTTTCCGCGCATTTGAAAGACTACAATGGAAATCAAGTTCAGACATGGTGTCATGCTCATGTAATGAATTTAGTTATTTTGTAATAGTGTCAATTGCAAGGTCCCTGCTGCATCGTTATGCGGTTTGCTGCAATAATGGGCAGTGTTAAATAGTGCTGGAATATGAAAAAACATGATGTATTAAAGAAATTTGAAATAACCAATTTAATAAATCATGACAATTGAAAAACGTTTTACGCAACATAAGGATTTTAATGGACACGTTGAGTGCCTCGACCCACGAAAGTTTCCAAAGGTTATTGAAGTTGGCTTGCGAAACAACGCTTTGATAAAAACATAGGGACGGGCTACAGTCCGCTTGGGCGAACTGTTGGATACCCTATTATTATTCCTATCGCTCATAAGTGGGTGTGACAAAAGTCTTAGTATGGTTGAATTGTTAAGAACACTACATATTTTGTTATATAACATTTAAAGGATTTTATAAAAAAAAAAAACGAAGCTTTTGTAAAAAAGCGCTCCCTAGCTCAAACTTTGGTTTTTCAATAAAATGTTTTATTTAATTGTGGGCGTGTCAGTAGGCGGATTTAAAAAAAATTAACACATGAGCATAAAGGGCCCCTAGAGAGTATATATTATAAATTTCAGCTCCCTAGCTCAAACTTTGATTATTAAAAAAAAATAAAAAAATAAATTGTGGGCGTGTCAGTAGGCGGATTTATAAATTTCAGTTTCCTAGCTCAAACTTTGACTTTTCAATAAAATTGTTTTATTTAATTGTGGGCGTGTCAGTGGGCGGATTTTGAAAATTTTATCTCCTGAGCAGTTTTATGAGTCAGATCATATACTCGTATAAAAAATTTCAGCTTTCCAGCTTAGAATTCGATTTTTTCGATAAATTAGTTTTTTTTTGAGTTTGTGGGCGTATCTGTGGGCGGATTTCAAAAATTCTAAAACTTGATTATTTCGGGCCCCTAGAGAGTATATGGTTGAAATTTCAGCTCCTAGGTCCAGTTTAAAGGCCTAATTTTTGCCGATACACGGACGGACGGACGGACAGGACATGGCTAGATTGACATTACTATCGATGCTGATCATAAATATAGTGACTTTTAGGGGTCTACGGGCAAAATTAAGGTATGTTACAAACTATGCGTCAAAATTAATATACCCTTAGAATAGGGTATAAATATGCAAAAACACCAATACAAATGATGAAGCGGTCCGTAATGAACATTTCTCCTTTGCCTGCCTATTTCCTTCAATTTTTCCAAAATCACGAGAGAAAATTAAGGATGAGCAGCAAAATGTTAGGCCAGAATGTTGAGATGAATTGTTCAACGAAGAAGAAAATGACGAATTAGCCCACGTCGACAACAAACAAATTGGGGATTGCAATTGCAATTGCTGTTTTGGCTGTGTGTTCAAATCAATAGTGGACTATAGAATGTATTCTTTTGAATATAAAAACTTGTAGAAAATTTATAAATTTTTACTTACCATACCGCTAAATTATAAAAAAACATAGGGACGGGCTACAGTCCGCTTGGGCGAACTGTTGGATACCCTATTCTTATTCCTATCCCTCATAAGTGGGCGTGACAAAAGTCTAAGTATGGTTGAATTGTTAAGAACGCTTTACATATTTGGTTATATAACATTTAAAGGATTTTATCAAAAAAATGCTCCCTAGCTCAAACTTGGGTGTTTCAATAAAATTGTTTTATTTAATTGTGGGCGTGTCAGTAGGCGGATTTAAAAAAAATAACACATGAGCATAAAGCGCCCCTAGAGAGTATATATTATAAATTTCAGCCCCTAGCTCACTTTGAATTTTCAAAAAAAAAAAAAAAATAATGATAATTGTGGGCGTGCCAGTGGGCGGATTTTGAAAATATTTACACATAAGCATAAAGGGCCCATAGAGAATATATATTATAAATTTCAGCTCCCTAGCTCAAACTTTGAATTTTCAAAAAAATTGTTTTATTTATTTGTGGGCGTGTCAGTGGGCGGATTTTGAAAATATTTATACATGAGCTTAAAGGGCCCATAGAGAGTATATATTAAAAATTTCAGCTCCCTAGCTCAAATTTTGGTTTTTCAATAAAATTGTTTTATTTTTTTGTGGGCGTGGCAGTGGGCGGATTTTGAAAATTTTATATCCTGAGCAGTTTTAGGAGTCATAGATCATATATAAAAAATTTCAGCTTCCTAGCTCAAAATTCGATTTTTTCCAAAATTTTGTTTTTTTGAGTTTGTGGGCGTGTCTGTGGGCGGATTTCAAAAATTCGTAAACTTGATTATTTCGGGACCCTAGAGAGTATATGGTTAAAATTTCAGCTCTCTAGGTCCAGTTTAAAGGCCTAATTTTTGCCGACGGACGGACGGACGGACGGACGGACGGACGGACGGACGGACATGGCTAGATCGACATTACTATCGATGCTGATCATAAATATAGTAACTTTTAGGGGTCTACGGGCAATATCAAGGTATGTTACAAACTATGCGTCAAAATTAATATACCCCTAGAATAGGGTATAAAGATTTATAGTTTGAAGATCGACTATGAGTAACGAGAAAGAAAGAGAGTGTATGTGGTTTGCGAAAATGATATACTGCAAGAAATTAACGAATGTACTCGTACTATCGTAGAAAAACTTCGTGAAAGTAGTGCGAAATACCGTAAACTATTACAATAATGTAATATAGCTATCTGTATGCATGTACCTATTATGAATATATTTATATATTTTGCTCATTAAATGAAATTAAGTTCATATAATTTTTGAAAATTTGTTGGTACCTATACCTACTTATTTTTAAAGTGGACTTTTTTTCAAAGAGGGAGCGTTTTCTGTTTTTAATTCTGGTAACAAATTCGTTCCACCACGCGCCTGCGGGGAACAACTGTCGGCAGTGTAGTGTTATTTCTATTAAATAATGATGTTGGTTCCTTCGCGTTGAATAAACAGGTTGGCTCCCAAATGGGTACGAAATGCAGCCGATATTTAGAAAATGTAACGTCTGACCGCACCACGATTGGAGTCTGGTTTAGCATTTTAACAGCTTTGACGATACCGATGACGACCCTATCACTTACCTTGTTGGAGGGGTGGCGACGGTATAGAGGTAAGTGTGTTGGCTTGTGACCCGTGCGGTGCAGTTTCAATCCCCTTGGGGACAACAACATACGCCACCCATTATTGAAGAGAAACGAATGACACCTTGTTTGCTCGAGCTTCTACACGAAAAATTGGATTTCTGACTGGTAGCACAATAGACCATTACCGTGTCTGAGTGCTCTGAAATTTGGATTTCCTTTTGTGAAAAAAACCCTTCTCGGTATATTTGCGATTCCGGTTAATTTTTAAAAGTCAATCAAACCTTTACTGAGCTCTTGCGTCTTCATTTAGTTCGCAGCGTACGTGGTTATTGCTATCACCCCAAAGAGCGTCGGTATCTCGTCCTTTTAAATTCCCACTAAGGCACATACCGAGCAACACAGAAGGGATTCATTGAAATAAACCCATAAAAACGATGCTGCATTGAAAATAAGAGCTGCCTTAAAACCAACCATAAAAGCATAGCCCTTTCGTTTACTTAAAAAGATCTCTACTTTAAAGTCCCAATATCATAACCGGCTTGTTATTTTATGTGTTTATATAAATTTAGTCGGCAAGGTGACCTCGTCTTCCTATCTGAAAGAAGTTAATGGGCACTGTTGGACCATGTCTTCAACTGGTTGAATAAAAAATAATAATAATGATAACAAGCAGTGGTAGGTATATGGCTCATTTGCGTAAATCGAAATTTTGTTTTTGGTAGAATTTATGCTTCATGGCGCATTGAATCGTTTAAGGGATTTCCCCGTTCCGGAACGGTTTATGAATATTACTGCAGAAAGCTAAAGACA
Organism: Portevinia maculata; assembly: GCA_949715645.1. Taxonomy (NCBI): domain Eukaryota; kingdom Metazoa; phylum Arthropoda; class Insecta; order Diptera; family Syrphidae; genus Portevinia; species Portevinia maculata. The sequence goes on along the minus strand of OX454526.1, from coordinate 76,833,166 downwards.
AAGATATTTCAATCGTGCTGAAATTTCGAATCACGACTATAGAGTCCAAATAGTGTGTCCCGCAATTCCGTCCGTCAACTTTGGTCCGTCTGTCCGTCTGGCACCAAGGCTCCAGTCACAATAGGCGGACGGATTTACTTCAAACTTCGAATTTGGGGTTTGTAGACCTATATCTCACAGTATTTTTTTTATTCTATTATTTTAAATAACGGTAGGTACCTACCATGCAAATGTTTTTCCACACCGATTTTATCAAAAATGGCTTTTACGTTTTTGACAATTTTTGAAAAAATAGATAAATAAATAAGGTGATTGTAAAAAAATGGCGTATTCAGTTTTTGCGAAAATAGACGAATAACTGTAGTTAACGAAAATGCTGAAATATTTTTTAATAAGTTTTTTAAAATTTTTTCTTAAAAAAGTTTGCTAAAATTTTGAAAAAAAAACAGTTTTCCTAAAATGGCTTAAATGATTTTGATGACTTTTGAAGTTTTTAATACCTGGAATGAACATAAGAAAATGGCATACTCAGATGATTTTTGCAAAAGACCGGATTAGCGGCATATTAGAAAAACGGCTGTATCTCAAAAACCACTGGAGAGATTACAAAAAAAAATTAACAATAAAGCTTATTTGCATACTAAGATTCTAAAAAAATGTATAAAGCAAAAATTCACATAACTGTTACAAGTTTCATTTTTAAATTTCACTTTTCTCAAAAACGGCTTTAATGATATTGATCTCTGTTGTTGTTTAAAATACTTGGAGCAAAGATAAGAAAATGTCAGGAAACTCAGTTTTTACTAAAAGACTAAAACAACGATATTTTCGAAACTCGGAAATATCTCAACAATGAGAAAAGTGACGAATCAAAAACCGATCACAATCACAAAGTCAATCACCGTTATGTACGCCTGATTTAAGTCAGTTTAAGAACAAAATCTATGCCGTCAGGTTGCAAAATTAAGAGTATGATACTTTCTTCTTGGTCCTGAATGGTGGTTAGGCTATGATAAGGATTAAAGGGATCATAACGCTCCCACCTAATTGCATCCATACTGGTTCGCCGGTACGCCTGCCTCTCTTTCGTGATTGTATAGGAACGTTGATTGATAATGCATTTTTCAAGGGGTTCCTATGCTTTCTCCTTTGACAGTACAAAGAGAGCTGGTCGGGCACCTCTTTTTTCAGATAGGCTCTTTGACGTAAAGGCTTGGAAATTCCTATGCGATCAAGCTTTGTTACTCCTGCTGTCATTCTAAACTACCGCTAATTTACCCTCATACTTTTGCAGAGTGGAATCTGGCCTGTTTTGCACTATTACGATACCCATTCTTCTCAAAAACATTAACCTATACCCTATACATCAAGTGCTCGTTACATGGACGTTTCCTCCATTGTCAGTAAATAATTGATGCACTTCGCCAATAGTTACTCAAAGCAGATAATTAAAGACTGTAATAAATATCAATGGATCTAAGCTTCAGGCACTCCTTTTGTCTTAGCGTCACCAATAGCAGATTTCTTAGTTGTCTATCAAAGACATTTTCAAAATCAGCAACATCATCTGCAAATCCGATGTTCTTCCATCATGATCCTTACACTTTGGATGGCATCTGTGCTTGACTAACATCGGACAGCCGAATTTTTTTCCGAAATCGGCTATTTAATATTTATTTGGGGAAACTGCTCATTTAGAAGTCATAATACTGTTGCAACCTGTGTAGTCATTCACAAGAACTTTGGCTAACGCATTTCCTGAGCTTTAGTCCTTGGTTTTGGCCTGGTTAGAGTCAGCGCGCCCATTGCAAAGTCTGTATTCAAACTCGAGGCGAGCTTTTTTATCTCCTTTATAAATTGGCCCCTTTCACCAAGCTTTCCTGATTTCTTTTCAACTATTATGTAGTCTTAAAAGCTAAAACACTTGGACTATATTGACTTTGACAATAATTTTCCAGCGGAGAGGATCTATGAGTCCCATCCCCACGGATCGAGAAGGATAGAAAGACATAACTCCGTTTTCTGTCCGACGCACTTTTTTGCTTTTAAAAAAGATCTTCCGCTTGTTACTTTTAATCCATTCCATTCTTTCGTAGAGAACATGATCCTCAGCTTCTTATATTCGTTTCCTTGTTCACGTCTCTCATCTTCAGGTATAGAACTGAAACGGCAAGTATAGGAATATGAACATGAATACCGTTATTTTTTTCTATCCGGCAGGATTAAAAAGCGCGCGATAAGACTCATCGGCGATCGTCGATATGTTTTTTTTTGCCTATCGTTATATTATCGATGCTTAGTATTCAAAGGAAAAAAACAGTTGTACCCCCTTAAGGTATTTCAACCGCAATATATAAATAAATAACTAAATATAGTGAATTACCATACCCTACCAGTGTAATTGGAATGCTCTACCACGCTGTGTTTCTGCCCATTATAATCTACAAACGTACAAAACCAACGTGCATCGGTTTATGCGCTGTAAATCTAATCTATATTTGCTTAATACCCAAACAAATGTCAAAATTAGTACATTGCAAGCTTGGTAAAACTTTTTACAGTTGAATCTGAAAAGTCATCTTTTACCGCCTTGTGAATTTAAAACCGTCAAGAAGATGAGCAGTGTCCCTATGTTTGTAGCAAATTTTAAGGGTATAAAGAATCCCCCTACTGCGATAAATGGGGCGCAGTAGGTGGATATAAGAACACTGGAAAGTACCTACTTTGTAAACATTTCAAAAGGTCGTTTACGCGCCAACACTCAATTTACTCAGCATCCGTACTAAATTAAATATGGTCACAAGAGTTCCTGAGATGTTATCGGAATGTGCGAAATTCCAGTCAAAACAAATTGTGTAAAAAAATAAATACCTCTGGAAATGTTGCAATTGCGTTAAGTTAGTTACAATAAAGAAATCTAAAAAAATTTTCATTTTATAGATGACATTTTTGACTGTGGTATTGTTTCTCCAAAATAACTCGTGTGTTCTCTGTGACCATTACCCAATCTGTTCATTACTTAATATTTGTATTTGTATTGCTCTTGAACATATTTTTGTTTGTCCCAGTAACTGCACTCCTTTCGGAGCAGTGATGACATTTTATTTGACAATAGCTTCACCTAGGAAAGTTTGGTTACACCCGGGATGATCTTTTTCGAAAACCAGCTCATTGTTGATGTTTTAAGGGTTCTTTTGAGCTCGAAATCAGACAGTAATCAGGAAATACAGAAGATTTCCCCTCCTAAATGTATGTTGATACACATTTCATACGGATGCGTGATTTGTAACATCTGTCTAATTTGAAAGTCGGTTCTGCTATCTAGTATGAGCGATTCACAAGCATCAAAAGACAACTTATATATGGTTGCAATGTCTGCAAAAGGCAATCCGGGTGCACCCTTATCTACAGATAAATTGCTTTGCTTCGATTGAAATGCAATTGACGCACATTCAATATCAATGAGTTTCGGATTCCTATTTCCATCTCCCAATTCCGTTTCGACCAAAACATTTTTACCATCGCGTCAGTTATACTAAAGTCCAAAACTATATGTTAAAAATCAACATTAAAATCTAATTTTCTAAGCCACTGGCTTGAGAGATACCTACCAACAAATGGATGCAATCAACAAATATGAATTTACTACCAAACGTCCCCTCAAATAAAACTGAAAAATAGAATGCGCTTAACGTTTGTTGTTGTCTCTTTTGTTTCATTGAATCACTACTCTCGCAGGATGGTTGATATCGTTATACATGAAAAACCGTAAAACTTGGCAAATAAACATAAACTTTTGATATATCAATTTATTCAATTTAAAAGATGTTTTTTTGTTCACTTTAACATTTTAAAAGGCATTCAATGAAGAATATTTTGATGCAAAAGGCTATAAGTTAGTAATTTAAAATAAATAAAAATACATATCCAACACATTTAAAATTCAATCCAGTTGAGAAAAAGTAATTCGTAATCAATCACTCAACGATGAACATTATTTAAGAATTAAGTGGAACTTTTTAATGAGTGTTATTTATTACAAAAAAAATGTGTTTGTAGATTCCTGATTGTCGGATTTACGAGATGTTGACATTATTAAAACAGAGAAGAAATAAAGTTCAGAGTTGATTGAGGGGGCGGGTGTGGGTGTTGCAACCAACGAACTATAAAGATGGCTGAACAAATTGAGGAAATAAATGAATTTTTGTTTGGGAATTCAATAAATGTATTAATATTCTGGCGTTAAATAGGCAATTAATAGAAGTACCTACCTCAATGTTTTAATATTGTCTCTGATTACCTTCTAATGAAGAAAATAACCCATATACAACTGCGGTTCACGAGATACGATGAATATTATGCGAAAAGTAAAAACGATAAAATTGGGACGTTACCAGCAGTCACACTTTTGTGCAAGAGCTAGGATGTGGATTCTTCGTGGAAAATCGTTGTGATTGCGATCAAGGTTATTGATTTAACCCCTCGCAGCGTGCAAGCGGGTAAAAGGCAGAACTTGGATTTCAAGATTGCGAGTCCACAAAAAAAAACAAATTGGCTAAAACGTGCTAATCGATACGAGGCACTTAGTGCAAAATGTCCAATGAGATGAAGCTGCGAACAGTTCAGAGAGATAAATTCAAAGTTAAGCGCCTTAGCACGACTAGACTAGCAGGATTCTACAGAAAGCATCTGAGCGAGAGACTCTCTGATATTCACTCCTCGCTTTTTCGCTTACCAGATACGTGGTATCACAATGGACCTAAATTGGTCTAAGTGTTTCGGCTTCTGCCGACAGCCACATAAACCTAACCTAACCTAACCTGGTTAAAACTTGGTAAAGCAGGAAGCTGGTTCACTATGGTCGCACTCATTGATCACCAGCTTTATTTATGACAAAAACGCGCGAAAAGACTTATTGACGATCGGGATATCCCTGAAACGTTGGACTCTCTTATACATCGTCGCAATGTCTTCTGTCTATCGCTGTTTTATCGATTTTTCCATCATAAGTGCTCAAACGAAATAGCCAGCTGCATTTCACCTATTTCAACGGCATACCCGCCACGCCAGGAATGCGCATCAGTTCACCCGTATGCCTGTATTCGGTAGTACAGTGAAATACAAAGAATCTTTCCTTTGCCGTACAACACGAATATGGAATGTTCTTCCCAGTCCATTTTCCCTCCACGTTATAATCTTAAAAAAAAAGAAAGCTGAAATTTGAACCATATAGTCTCTAGGGGCCTGAAATAATCAGTTGTAAGAATTTTTGAAATCTGCACACTGACACACCCCAATTTAAAAAAAAATTATCGAAAAGTCTAAGTTTAAGCTAGGAAGCTGAAATTTATAATATATTCTCTCTAAGGCCCCTTAATGCTCATGTTTAAAGATTTTTTTAAAAAATGCACCCTCCTTCACGCCCAATTTATCAAAGTCTGAATTTTTTTTAAACTCTCTAGGGGCGTCGCGATGCATGACCAACTGCATCGCGACGCAGTTATTCCATTTACTTTTCCAAAGTATCAACAGGAGTTGCAGTCTTCTTCAGGGAATCTTTGTTACATGAGAACATGTAATTAATAACGAAAATACATTTTAGTTTAACAAACTAACAAGGATTAAACAGAATTTACATAAAGAAAAATAATTGAAAACTTGTTTTTGCATTTGGATAAAAAAAACTTAAATTTTGTTTGTCAAAAAGGAAAAAAAATAGTTGCGAAATCGCAAGCAGATTCCATAGACAGTGCAATGCCTATCGGGGGGGGGGGGGGGGGGGGGGGGGCATGCTGCCCTCCCCCCACCTCCCTGCTTGGGGTCACTGTTCGATTTGGAGTAGGTGCGAGGTACGGTTCTTGAATTATCATAAAATGTTAAGAGAAATTATTTCCCATAAAAGAGTGAAGATATTGCTCACCTATTCTGGGCAATGTGAAGTTATTGCCCATGAAGTTTTTTCCCGGCACCGGCAAAATTTACCCTTACACTGGAAAACACACGATTCAGTTTGAAAGTTTCCGAAATATTTCCAATTTGCAACGAATTTCGGCAAGAAGATGGAGCAGTTAGTATGCAGATATGTCCCGCTTCTGGGGTACGCGGATGATTTTGACGTCATCAGCTGCTTCTAATACCGCGGTTTATACTTGCACATCGATTGAAGTACGGACTAAAGTGGTTAGTCTTGAAGCAAACGAAGACAAAACCAAGTACGTGCTGTCAACAAACAAACAAGTATTTATCTGCCCACCGACTAGGACCAAACGCCGCACTTTAAAAGCAGGGGTAGGTGCACTGACTTAGTAGTAAGTGCGTTGGACTACTAGTCAGTAGCACCCACAGTTTTTCCACTACCCAACCTCTATAAAAAAAAAGTCGGACAAATTTCCAAGAGTATTAATTGTAACAAGAAGCTTCCCAAGTTTGGCATTCGCATTCGCCGAAAAATCGTGTGTCTCTTCCAACACACAAACGGAGACTAACGAATTATTTTCCTTAATTGATAGCAGCAGAGTACCGAACACGGAGGAAATATTAACTCCACCCATCACACCCTAATAAGATCTGTCAAATAATGTATTATCCTATAGGAATTCGCTAGGAATTTAAATGGGTTAAACATTTGTTACTCCAAGAACTATTTGCAAACTCTATAAAACACAGGAGAGCTGATACTCGACTCCTTCTTACATTTACTTGGCTACATGGAACGAATGGTCAATTGCGCTTCAGCCATAGGATTTTCCATTCCCAGCCCTCGGGTTCGAAAAAAGAAGCACGACCGAATTTCCGTTTCAAAGTCGAAGCATGCGTTGGCTTCGTCTTCAAAAGCTCTTGTTTGGGACACCTGAAAAAAATATGTCAGGAATCGCAGAGGATGTATGGCTACAGTTTCCAAGATCCATACTCCTCACTTGTATGAATCCCGTTAAGAAAGCAAGCAAACAGTAGTTAGTTTAAACGAGCATACGGTAATTTCCATTTCTCCTAAAAAGTATGAAGGTTGATGACTTTTACTGTGTGTGACGAGATATGTGTGAATGAATTCGAAATTGCGAACAAATTATTCTTAGAGAACATTGTTATAACCGAAATTGATCTCCACAACAACGCTAAGTAAGTTATGATTTTCTGATCACAGATGTGTTTGTTTGTTTATTTATTTACGATTATGTTAACACTTAGATACAAAATACATTAATTGTGTAACAGTTATAAAAGGTTAATTTGAAAAGTACATATTTTCAAGTTAAAATAAGAATTTAAAACATAATTAAAACTACATACTTATTTAAAAGTTGACATAAATAGGAAAAAAAGGAAAAAAAAATTAAATGAAAACAAAAACCCTAAAACAAGTTTGAAATTATGTGCAAAAATATTCTTTCAATTTTCTGTGGAAGTCGCTGAAGCCTGATGATCTCCTAATGTTAATCGGAACCGTATTCGACAGTCGAATGGCATACACAAAAAATTGTTTTTTCGTTGTATTATATTTATAGGTCGGCAAAATTAGAATTCTGCTTCTACCTAAATAAGCAAATTGTAATCTTTGGAATACCATTCGTCAACGACCTGATTGGTCCCTACCAGTGCGGTTTTATGCGATCAGATATTCACACTACGGCAGATCCTGCAGAAAACCCAAGAAGTCCAAATCGATACCCACCATATTTTTATCGATTTTAAGGCCGCATATGGCAGCATCTATAGAGACGAGCTATACATAGCCATGTCTAGTTTTGGCATCCCTGCCAAATTGTCAGATTGTGCAGAATGACGATGGAGAATGCCCGCTGCTCCATAAAGGTCGGAAACAATCTCACCGAGACCTTCGATGTCAAAAATGGATTTAGACAAGGTGATGCGCTGTCATGTGACTTCTTCCACATCATACTTGAGAAAATTGTGCGAAACTCGCACGCCAACACTAGAGGCACAATTTTTCAAAAGTCTGTGCAACTACTTGCATACGCTGACGAAATTGACATAATTGGCAGAACACAGCGAGCTGTAACTGGTGCTTTTGCAAGTATTAGCACAGAAGCGGCAAAAATGGGTTTAGTGGTGAATGAGGGCAAAACCAAGTATATGCTGTCAACAAGAAGGGACACAAAACATCGACGAATCGGACAGAACGTCACGATACACAGCTACAGCTTTGAGGTAGTTAGGGACTTTGTCTACTTTGGCTCCGCTATAAATTCTGAAAACGACATCACATCCGAAATCAAACGAAGAATTACACTTGCCAACCGCTGTTTCATTGGTCTAAGAATGCTGCTCGGAAGATACAATTTCTTAAATCCGCCCACTGACACGCCCACTATTAAATAAAACAATTTTATTGAAAAGTCAAAGTTTGAACTAGGAAGCGTTTTTTTACAAAAGCTTCGGTTTTTCGATTAAATCCTTTAAATGTTATATAACAAAATATGTATAGCGTTCTTAACAATTCAACCATACTTAGACTTTTGCCACGCCCACTTATGGGGGATAGGAATAAGAATAGGATATCCAATAGCTCTACAAAGCGGACTGTAGCCCGTTCCTATGTTTTGAGATATATTTCGTTTAGTTAAGTTTGCGCATTGTATCAAAATTGATTGTGGACACGTTTTTGTACTGTTTGAGAAGTTTCAAACCTTTTCAATCGATTTTGGTCATAACAATTGCCTCAACAAAACTGAATTTCACTAAAATCTTATACAATTATTTTTGTCGGGTGAGATGACTTATCTATTTTTTACAGTGCGTATTGTTTGGGTTTGTCGAAATTTCAAGAAAACGATTTTTTGTCAATTTTTGAAAAGTCTACAATGTTGCCAAGGCAAGACACGTCTTGGACCTACATTTTTCAATCACAGAAACCTTACCTTTACAATAAAATAAGAATTAACCAATATTCCATACCAATATTATGTTAATAACTGCCCAATGTTGGAGTTTAATACTAAAGAAAGCCACGAACGGTAGCTACAAGACTTTTGCTCGTGGCATAAGCTTTACGCCAGCTTTCCATTAAACAGATTTTTTCGGGAGGGTATACTCACATCGATTTGCAGGAAGAGAGAGCTGATATTGTTCTCCTTTGATAGACAAATTCTTCGGCGGATATTTGGTCCTGTGTGCGAGGTGGGTGAATGGAGGAGAAGGTACAAACGCGAACTCTGTCAGCTGTACGAAGATGTGGGCGTAGTGCGAAATCCATTTGCTAGTTGGCTCTCTGTCATCTAGCAAATGGTCAAGGTAATCCTTGCCTCCCAGCTTCCAGGTTTAAGAAGGTAAGAAAGACCGGACCTCCGTTTTAAAAACCAAGCCATCGCTGATATCAGAGCGCTTGGTCTGGACAACTGGAAGAAACGCAATCTATTCATTATTTGATCTTGTTGGCAGTAAGTAAGTAAGCCCATGATATATTTTTTCTTTACTAGCTACCGGGGGCATTTAACTTAATTAGGAAAAACGTTCTGTATTCCCTTGCAGGGACGGGCTAAGAGTATAACTGCATCTCCCCCAAAAAGCACGCAGGTGAGCCCAGCGACACATTTAACAACTCGATACTGTCCCGCAAGTGTGCGTACAAACCCGTTGTCGTAAAAGAACGATCAACAAAATATCATTAATTGGTGAATGCACGTGTCATAACCGAGGCAGGCCTACCAACTATTACATCACACAAAATACAATAATCAGCAATTGATTGCCCTCAATAATGAAGTGATCCGAAACCGGAAGGCCTGCCGATATTTATTAAGGTAGAACCGGCGAACCTCACAGGCGAACCAGTAGTGAAGCAGTAAAGTGAGAGGGCCATGATTCCCTTAATCCTGATCATAACATCGCCGTTAACGGAGAATACAAGGAAAAACGTTTTATAATTTTTGTATTCGCTTAGGCTGAAAACACACCGGATAAAGCAAAACGTTTGATTCGATAGTCAAAACATATTTTTTATTTCAACACACACCAAGCGAAACAGAATGTAACAAAACAAAACGTTTTATTTTCTTGCTTCATTTGGTGTGCGTTGAAATAAAACAAAATTGAATTCGCGACTTGCTTTTAGTGTTGTTCAACATGTGGTCGGACTCAGGCGATGAAGTTGTGCCAATAGAATTTTTGAAGCAATTGAGGAAAAGGACGCAAATAGCAGAGAGTGGTGGGTGCATCCATATAATCTAAAGTGAAATGCTGAGGATGTGATTATAAACTTAATAGCTGAGCTAAGAACTTATCCTGAAAAATTTAATAATTTCACCAGAATGCGGATGTATAATATGATTAGGTAACGCAAAGGCTTGCTTCAGGAATTATATATTGAGCGTGAAGCTATGGAATACGTACCTCAAGGAGAAACAGATGAAAATATTGGAAGAGTAAGACCATCATATGCTGCACGTAACATACGCAATAAGTATGTTCAATACTTTAACTCCTCTACTGGAGCAGTTCATTGGCAATACAAGTATGCCATCTAATTTTAGTTACATGATTTTTAAATATAGTATTTCAAGTATTTAAAGTAATCTTCTATAATATAAAAATGAATCGCTGAATATGTTGCTAAGCGCAAATCTCGAGAGCAGCTGAACCGATTTCGCTAATTCTTTTTTTATAATATTCCTTGAAGTACGAGGATGGTTCTTACGGAGAGAAACATTAAAAAAATTGACTGAAAAAGTCTAAAAAGAATACTTTTCTATATTCATACACTGTCAAGAAGAGAAAAATTTAAAAAATTGCCTGCAAAAATAAAAAAACAAAACTTAAAAGCCACAAATTTCTATAAAATTACTAAATATGCCTCCATAAGGCGGCGGATAAATTTAGGCGGAGGAACCCGAAATGCAACGAATCAAATTAATTATCAATCTAATCGTACTGCCCAGGAACGTGAAGATCGCAATAAACGTGAAAGAATTCGGTTTTAAACTTTTTACCTTTCCTGAGAGTTTTTGTCAGTTAACGCAATCAAAAGCTGAACTCATTCAAAAAGTGTTTCCAAATGTTGCTCAAATTTACATATTCCAGGATTGGTTGAGCGAACGAGCTATACTGGCTGCCAAAAACACTGATGTAAATGTATTAAATTTCAAAATTCAAGATGATATTCCTGGCGAAATGAGGACTTATAAATCAGTTGATACGGCATCTAATGAAGAAGATGTCGTGAACTATCCACCGGAATTTTTAAACTCACTTGATTTGCCAGGGTTGCCGCCTCGCAATCTTCAATTAAAGGTTGGATCTGTAGTTATAATGTTGCGAAATATTAACCAACCGCAACTTTGTAACGGCAACACGATTAGCGATAAAAAAATTACTGAATAACGTAATAGAAGCAATCATATTGAAATGAAAGTATAAAGGAGAAGGCGTTTTGATACCCTGCATCCCAATGATTCCGACTGACGTACCATTCAAGTTTAAACTACTACAGTTTCCAGTACGGCTTGCTTTCTATGACTATAAACAAAACCCGGTGGCAGTCATTAAGTGTTTGTGGTATTAATCTAGAAAACCAATGTTTCTCGCATGGTCAATTGTATGTTGCCTGTTCCCGTGTTGGAACCATCTACTCTGTTTGTTTACGCGCCAGGTAATCAAATAAAAAATATCGTGTACCATAAAGTACTACAATAAAAATGAAACTTAATTTAGAATAAGTAGAAATAAAATGAAATATAATAAATAGGTACGAGTATCATAATAAGAAATGAGAAATTGTAATTTTCATTGCGATGTTTTATAATTTTTATTTTTTGACATAATGTAATTGTTAACTTATCTACTTTTTTTTTCTTTTTTTATTTGACTAGCTGACCCGGTGTCCCGAATAACAGAATAAGTATTAAAAAAAATAAAAAATTGAAGAATCGACTGTTAGGCGGTACGAAGTTCGCCGGGTCAGCTAGTACTGTATATGTATTCATACACATTATGTACCTTAATAAACATCTATAAAATTAACATTCAATAAAACTTACCTTGGCAATTCTTTTCAGTTGCTATTTCTATCCACAGCTTATCAATAGTAACTTTATTAGCATGTTCCTTATCTTTAAAATTATAGATAGGGCTTCTTGCCTCAATTAAAAAAAATAATTTTTCTCCATCTACGAGTACGTTCATATTTGTTAAAATGTGCGCACAGAGTAAACCAGAGTATATCCATATAATGAGTAGGGATACTCTCATATTTTTGACTGAAGGGTAATTGTAGAGGTTCATAATTATTTGTAATCATTGAAAAAAAAATAATCAGAAAAACCAGCTATAAACCATTTTAAAAAGTAAATCAGGTATCACTGCACATAGTGAAAAGTTATACACAGCGAAAATCAAGTTGATGCGTCTTTAAAAAAAGTATTAAGAAAAACCCCACAATGTTTTGCAAAAAACAACAGGTCAGCTATCGGCAACGAAACACGTTTTCTTGTTTTGCTTTTGTTTTTATTTTCGTTTCATTTGGTTTGTGTTGCGCCATAAGAAAGGATGCAATTATCGGCAATGACGGTCGAAACAGTTTTGTTGCATTCGGTGTGTGTTGCTCGTATACAATGGCATGTATTTTCGACAACCAACACCGAAACAGTTCGAAACAAAAACGTGTGTTTTGTTTCGTTTTCTTTGGTGTGTGCACTCTCATAAGAAATAATGCTCTCTTGTTTCACGAAACAAAAAAACACGTTTTGCTTTATCCGGTGTGTTTTCATCCTTAAATTAGAGAGAAGCTAACTCGGAAAGTGAGTGCATATGTACATGTTTTGCTGCAGTATTTACTTATTATTTGCCATTTGAAAATTATTACTTTGTTATACTCTGAAATTGGTAATTTTTCTAGTAAATAAATTTATCAAATATTTTTTTTTCAATATAAATTCAAACAATTGACCACGAGAACGCGACGACTTCTGGTGTATTCTCTTCGTCATGGCAATGGCTAGATTTCATTTATCTATTCAAACCAGGATTTTTAATCAAAAGAAACCTGGAAGGGAAGTTTATATGTCCAATATAATGATTTGTTGATGTGAAATATGAAACTTCTTCACTCTAATTGCTTTCAGTTCATGAAAGAAATACTGCAATACCATCATAGTTGCTCGTAGATAATCACAATCTTATAATTCATTCAAAACTATTGACAAGAAAGCACCCATAGAACATACACTAAAAAATCAGAAAGATACCAATCGAAACTAAGGGTACACTAAAGGCACACTTTACACTTCTTTAGTGTCCTTTCAGTGCAAAGAAAAGAGGAGAGAAAAAAACACTTTCTTGGATTTAATTAACAAAACAAAAACTCATGTTGCTTTGATGGTGACATTGGCAGCCTCAGCACTGGATAATTGAGTTTCATCCTTTGCAAACTTTCGGGAAAAAAAGTTAACTACTCGTATGTACTTTCAAAGAGATTTTCTGGTTGGTTGCAATTGTTTGGACGTCTTTGTTTATTCCACTTTTTTTGATTCAGTTATCGGTGTGGAATCACCTAAGTCGTAAATTGTTAACATAAGGACTTTACACTGAATGGACCTTCACCCCTGCTCTCGCGCTCGTATCTGTACATCATCACTACTAGCATTTATCATTTATACAAATCGCACATGTCCTTCGCTTATCCTTATCAGCGAAATGTGTTGTTCTTGTAGTTTTATGTGCGTTTTTTTTCTGCCTATGAAAGCATAATGATGGCTGTAGTGCTTTTGTTTCATTTTCAAATCGCAATGACAATAAGGACGTTAATCCTTAGCAGAATTCGCGAACAAAATAAGCGATTTAGTTGTTGCTGGTTTCTGGTTACGCTTTTTGTTATAACTCTTTCTCGGAGACAATACAAAATACTGAGTGTATTCTGTTCTGTTGGTTTTTGTTTTTGTTTTGAGATTCCAAAGTCATCTTCCACTTAAAGATGAAGGAACATAATAGTGGAAACTAAAAAGACGCATTTGCTTAGATCAAAAATGTGTGCAGTCAATGCCAGCTTAAATACGCCTGGCAGTAATGAGTAGCATGTAAATGGTAGCTGTACACATTTACCACAAAAGTATGCTGTGTAGGGTGTGAGCAATATCTAAATATGTAAATGGTAAAACCATCAAATCGATAAGGAAATCCGTGGTAATGGATGGTGAGCGAAGTCTGCGAAAACTAAACAGATGAATTGCTGAATCGATTGGTTGATATTATAAGATTACATTGTGAAAGAAGTTTATTCCAGTTTTACATGCGGTTGCGAATTTTTCATTGACTCCGATTAAGTATTGTTTTGGAAACTGAAAGTGGCGGTTAACGAAATTTCGCGATAGTGCTTTAACCTTCGGAGAAACAACCATGTCTCAACATTAACTAACCGAATTCTCGGATGCAGTTGCCAAACTTATCTGCAATACAGGGTAATGGTATTTTGATTTAAAATAAAATACATATATGTATGTATGAACATATGAGGAATTAATTTAAAGAGCTCAAACATATTCAAATTTCCAGGGAAGGAGAAGTGCTCAGGAAATCAAGGTCAGCTTCCACTTGATGACGCAAAAATACAACACAGGTAGTATTTTCCCAGAGCCTTTCCTAACTGTGTAGTAGTACCCGGCATTTCAATCGGTGAAGTTTGAAAGGCTATTAAATACACCAAATAATCAAAGTATAATGATCATAAGGAAGATAGACAAAAGCAAGATGCCCCGCTGGTGCCACGAAGAGTTTTCATCAAATTCCAATTACTACATAATCGTTCTTATTTTTTTGTTATTAATTGCAGTTTTTCTTTTCGCTGACAGCGAGTTTATTATCAGAATTAAGGGGATTGACACTTTCCCACTTTACTGCATCCCTACTGGTCTGCACGTGGGGATCCCCAGGCCTCTGGCTTTCGGATCACTTATTCACTGAGGCCAATCAAATGTGCGTGTTATTGCATTTGTTTAATCTCGGGGATCATAGGCCTCTCTCTTCATATCCTATTCTAAGGGTATTATAATTTTGACTAATGGTTTGAAACATGTCGGGCGCAGTGTATTATAATTTTGACTAATGGTTTGAAACATGTCGGACTTGTAGATATCTTCACCACGCTGTTTAACATTGTGCTGAATAATGCATTGGAATGTAGTTGTGGTACACCCAATCCCAAAAAGGGTAAAGATAGCACGAACCCTTCCAATCTCCGGTCGATTAGTCTGCTTCCGAATATTTGCAAGGTCTTTGAAAAAGTTGCCAATAGAGCCCTATTATAGTGGGCCGAGGACAATAACGTAATTCCGAACAACCAGTTTGGTTTCAGGGCGGGGCATGACACTATTCATGCTGCGTCGAAACTGCTTTCCGACAATTTATAATATGCTTATGGGAAAGAGGTTCGTTGTCAAATGTGGCAGCGTGACTTCAAGTAGATTCTTAGAAATTAAAAACGGTTCCATCCATTTTGGTGGCATACAGATCAGGTCCTAATCCAATCGAGGTCATAAACATTCGTTTGCAGCGTGACTTCGATCAAATTAAGGGAGATTGCCATGATTGGAAGTTGAAAATCAACTTTCAGAAGACGAACATAATCTTGTTCGGAACAACATTGGCTGGGGTCTCCTAGGATACCAGAAAAAAGCTGGAAGAAATTGGCCATTATTGGACGAAATGGGCAGCCATTGGCGGCGAGAAGCGTAGTTAGATATCTGGGTATCTGGGTTGACCAGTATCTGTATTTCGATAGACATACAGTTGCTTGTCTTGCTGGGACCAAGAAGGCTTATGCTCTGACTAGGAGACTATTTCAAAGCAGTTAGCTTGATTCCAGGGTGAAGGTCATATGCTACGTTTCTCTTATAAGGCCGATCATCGCTTATGGTTGCCCATCGTGGTTTAATTTAGCGCCTTGATATATGGGAAAGATTCGGGTTTTGGAGATACAATGTCTTAGGGCATGTCTCCGGTAAAATACTATCGCAACAAAAACCTAAACGATGGGGCTCAGTTCAATAGGATTGACAATTTCCTTATTAAGGTGACTCGAAGGCACGTTGGAACGGCGATGGCTAGCGACAATAGCCTTATCTTTGGGGCTACCTACCCCAATGGCATGTACATAGCGAGTACGATCCGGTCCGGCTTTATCCCCCCTGAGGCATTTGTCCATATTGATGCTAAAAGGCTGGTCCAGACGAGCGATGGTATCCCGGTATTATAGAACCACTACCGCAGCGCGAGAGATAAGGGGCTCATCCGCGGCGGGAACGTCGCCAATGCTCATGAGCTCCTCCGTTTTATTTCCGCAATAGCGAAGAGGAGTAAATTCGATACGCAAAAGCAATTCGCCGAATTTTTGGGCTTTCTGGAGGGGGGAGGGGTCACCATGCCCTCCCAAGACGGTGCGTTACTCTAGGTAACATCCTCTTAGGTTATAAGTTAGACTAAGTTGCCTAGGGCGTTTCTGGGAGAGGCCGGGCTCGTCAAATTGTGGTGGTGCTTCCGGGAGGTGGCTGACGCTGTAAGGCTTCAGTCCTCTCACGCAGCGTCTTTGCACGTTGACGACTGCCAGGCGCTCGGGAAGCAATTGGGATCTTTATCACTTGTTGCGTAAGTAACGAGTGCTCAGAATCCCAATTATAGTTAGAATACGTTATATATAATATAATTATATATAATTAGCTGACCCGGCGAACTTCGTTCCGCCCAAATTCGTTAATGTAGGTAGATAATTAAATTAATAATTCCGAGCTTTCGCTTCATGTATTCCGGTCAATTAAAATTCTTTATTCAAAAGTTATATTAAAATTAAATACAATTCCAAAAACCGTAGCGATTTACTTGTCGGCCAACCTACCGCTTTTTCACTGAAGTGCTTTATGGTAAACAAAATTTTTCGTTCCATTATCGGGTGCGTACACGTACAAAGCGCGAGGTTTGCCGACACGTGAGCACCCCACATACAATTGACCATGTGAGAAACATGGAAATTCAAGATTTATGCCACACACATCCAGCGATTGTCCTTGCGACTTATTAATTGTCATAGCAAAAGCGAGACGTACGGGAAATTGAAGACGCTTAAATATGAAAGGCAAATCGTTCTGAATAAGTGGAATCCGCGGAATAAGAACATCTTCGCCTTTAAATTTTCCAATCAAAATAGTTGCTTGAATAATATTTGATTTTAGATTCTTCACAATCAAACGCGTACCGTTGCAAAGTTTTGGTGCATTTAGGTTGCGCAACAAAATTATTACTGTGCCGACTTTTAATTTCAAATTGTGTGGAGGCAAGCCTGAAACATCCAAAGAATTCAAAAATTCCGTGGGATAGTTGGTGGCTTCGTTTTCATCTATCACGGAGTCGACTGATTTATATGAATGTAACTCACCACCTACCTATTTGATTTTGAATGACGAAATTCAAATGATCGAGATTCTTGTTTTTCGCAGCCAAAATTTATAGTTTAAGATATTATCTTATAAATAACATTTGTATTATTTTGAATATGCTTGTATGTTAAGATACTACTTTTGAATTTGGCATGTACATAAATATATATATATAATGAAATATTGTAAATTTTAATGGCCATAAATGAGATGCCCATCTCAAGGCTATTGTTGAATAAAATAAAAATACAAATACAAAAAAATACAATACAAAATACAAAATCGCTCTTACACTCAGCCAATCATGGTCAACATAATTTTGATATTCGATATTCGGGAAAACATTCATGATTAGTTCTTCCGTTGTCGTTGTAAAGTTGCAAACATTTTGTGGAAACTCAATCAGTCCGGTGTTTAGTCTGCTGGAATCTCGCCATTGAGAACTCTGCAGCGGACTGGTCATTTTGTAAAGCAACTCGCATGTTCGTTTTCAAATGCAATTTCTTTACGTATTGCCATAAAGCAGACGCCTTCAAGCAAGCATTCAATTCATCTGCCGGAGTTGATCTCGGAATGACAGGCAGCGTTTGACGAAAACCGCCTGATAGCAATATCATTGCGTCACCGAAATGTCGGCTATCATTACGTAAATCTTTCAAAGTACGATTCAGGGCCTTTAATGCGCGTTTGCGAGCCATTGTGCATTCGTCCCATATGATAATCTTACATTGCTGCAGTACTTTCGCCATCGCAGTGTTCTTTGAAATGTTGCATGTAGGTTCTTCATCCACTTGCAGATTCAGTGGCAATTTCAATGCAGAATGAGCTGTTCGACCGCCTTCTAACAAAGTAGCCGCTATCCCAGAAGAGGCGAGTGCCAAGGCAATCGCAGATCTCGAACGAATCGTAGCTAAAATCAGTGAAATCAGGAATGTTTTTCCAGTTCCACCGGGCGCATCAAGGAAGAATATTCCGCCATTTTCGTTATCGACTGATTGCATTAATTCATTGTACACTTTCTTTTGTTCTTGATTCAACATTCGCACATTTGTTCGAACAGCTTGATTCAATGCGATTCGATTGAAATCCATTTCTCGCCCCAATTCTCGATTAAATGCGTCTTGCATTGCGCGATTTGGCTGTGGCATCCCCAATTTGCACAACAAATTGCCACTCATGAGCAGACACATATCCTCGATCAAAATCAAAGCTTTGTTGCGCATTTCATCTGACATCTCCAGTTCATTATCTGATGTCACAGTGCGAATTCGATGCAAAATATCATCGGCCATATCATCCTTGTATTTATTCCACAAATCTTTAGGATTTGATGGAAAACATGTCGAAATTATGATTGCGAAGAGTGTCCTGAGTTGATTCGCAGGCGCAGTGATAGTGGCATCGGCCAACGTCATGCCCCAATGATTGTCGTTTTCAAGCAATTGCCTGCGTTGGCAGGCTTCTCGATATGTAGCACACAACACACCATCAACAGTGCGCAGCGCTTCGAACGAAGTAGAACCACAAACATTGACCAAAAGCATTCTCAAATAGCAGCATTCGTCGTTTTTCGGATGAACTGTGTATATTCTACCAAGTGCATCACTTGCATAAACACCACGGAATCCGGGAACTACGTCACATTGTTTCCGCCGCTGGAACTTATCCGATGACGCATTCCATGAAGGATTCAAACACCATCCAACAAATCAAAGTATCGACTCCGTTTCAAAAAGTTACTTTGTGTAACATAATAAACATAAACAAACTTATTAGATATATTTAAAAAAAAAAATCAAAATTTTTGACAACAACAATTTGCTTGGCAAATAATTAAAATAATTGACAACAATTGCTTTTAAAATTTTAAATATTTTTTTTTGTATTTGAAGTGTCTCGATTTCTACCCAGTTTATTTTTTTCAAAGTGGATTTCCCACATACAAACTTTTATGGCGGTTGCGCCTTCTTTCAAAAATTTATCACATAATACTCGTATATAAACCTTCTCTGCATGGCCTATTAACCAACAAAAAAAACTAAATCAAAATCGGATGTGTGTGGCAGTCGGTAGGCTGTCACACACATATTTAGCAAGTTATTTTTGTATATCATATATAATATAATTGTTTAGATTTTATATCTACATATATATATAAAAGAAAGTGTCCGAAGCGATGTAACCGCATAACTCGAGATTGGCCGAACCGATTTTGATGATTTATACTTTGTTGGAAAGGTATGTTCTCAGCACGGGTTTTAGAAGAAAAAATAATCTAAATTTCAAAATGGCTTATTTTGACCACCCAGCGTGTTACGACAGGTTTTTTTTCGATTTTTTTAAAATTTTTTTTTTTTTCATTTTGTATTTATTTATTTTGGCAACAACCAAATAAAGAATCACATTTGTATGTAACATATCGTATCACAATTCAACTGTCAGATAGACACGCAACGTAACGCCATCTATTATCGATCAATGGAGAAGCCAATTTTGTTTCATGTTTGGTGGTGCTGTCGGATTCGGATTTCTTCATTGCGATTTTGTGAGTTTTTGTGAATTAAAATTGATATGAGAATATATCTATATCTATTTATATATATATGTATATAAAAATCAATCCATATTTGCGTTTGTTGTCGGTGTTTGGCCAAACGCGTTAACCGATTCCAATTATTTTTTTTTTTTAAAGAAAGGTGACGTCTATATGAAGGATGTTATGTATGTGCGATGTCTGTATCTGCATCGGTGTGTAAATTATGTGTTTCTTAAAAAAGAAAAAAAAATTGACAATGTATTCATACATTGTGTGTTTCATATGTAGGTATCATGTGCTTTGAAAAAAAAAACAAATTTAAGTGAAATAATAAAAAGTTTTTTTGTGTAATATTTTCTATATATAAAAATCAATCCATATTTGTGTTTGTTGCCGGTGTTTGGCCAAACGCGTTAACCGATTCCAATGAAATTTTTTTCCATGAAAGGCGACGTCTGCACGAAGGTTGTTATGTTTGGCTATATATGCATCGGTGTGTGAGATATGGGCATTTGAGTGAGTACACATGCATATGTGCGTATGCGTGTAAATTAGGACGCAGATACAGAGACCGTACAGACGTCACTTATTTTGTTATCCGAACAAGCATATGAAAGAGGGAGACCACACGAACGTTTCAAGCTTATTGTGGAATTTGTGCGCACTTTCATTCTTGAGATATCTTGTGTTCAATATTTTATTCAAATAACTCTTATTGAAATTTTTTGCATTTTTTTGTGAATCGGACATCGGAAAGTTGCTTTTCCAACATTGATAACAATCGGTGTGGAAGTGAATGAAAAGTGATTCAATCGAAGTTTTTTATTTTCGCTTTTTTGTTTGATTCGCAGAAGTAAGGTGACATAGGCGCCTGCCAGATAACAAGCACCTACCCTAAACGGAACAACGAAGTTGTGTGAGCGCCGAGCGGCCTAAGCCATGCGGAGAAAAACGTGCAGTCCCTTTCACCGGTTGAGCTCAAATCAGGCAATCTTCGGTATTGGCCTGATAGTGTTTCTGTGAACTTTGGTCAAAATCGGTCTTCTTTTTTTAGGCGCAGCAACATACGCCGGATACCCGCTATAGACAATTATAAGGAAGTCTACTCGAACATATTGGCCAATAGAATTCTCGGGCACGGGCAAAGCCGGGCAGGTGCAGCTAGTATAATATAAAATCTAAATAATGATGTCGAGTTTCTTAAATTTTCTCGATGAATACATATGTAAGATTAGTTCGTAAAATTGTTTTTAGGTCAGAAGGCAATAATTCTAAGGTTAAAGTTAAGTTTAGAACGTCTCCATAAGGACCATTAATTTGGAATAAGTATCCTGTTAGTTTTAAGTTAGATTTAATCATTTTTGTCTAGTATGTAAGTTGATATCCAATAATGAATAAAAGTTAGGGACGGGCTACAGTCCGCTTGGGCGAACTGTTGGATACCCTATTCTTATTCCTATCCCTCATAAGTAGGCGTGACAAAAGTCTAAGTATGGTTGAATTGTTAAGAACGCTCTACATATTTTGTTATATAACATTTAAAGGATTTTATCAAAAAAGGAAGCTTTTGTAAAAAAACGCTTCCTAGCTCAAACTTTGGTTTTTCAATAAAATTGTTTAATTGTGGGCGTGTCAGTGGGCGGATTTTGAGAATTTTATCTCCCGAGCAGTTTTAAGAGTCATAGATCAATTTCAGCTTTCTAGCTCAAAATTCGATTTTTTCGAAAAATTTGTTTTTTTGAGTTTGTGGGCGGATTTAAAAATTCGTAAACTTGATTATTTCGGGACCCTAGAGAGTATATGGTTAAAATTTCAGCCCTCTAGGCCCAGTTTAAAAGGCCTAATTTTTGCCGACAGACGGACGGACGGACGGACGGACATGGCTAGATCGACATTACTATCGATGCTGATCATAAATAAGGGGTCTACGGGCAATATTAAAATATGTTACAAACTATGCGTCAAAATTAATATACCTACCTACCCTTAGAATAGGGTATAAAAATGAATTTAAAAGACAAAAAAGTGTTTCGGGCTACTAAAAAAGGTCCCCGATACAAATTCCGCCGGTGCCAATTAACATCTAGAGTTGTTTCCACTGCCCACCCCTTGCGAAGGTCTGACAAACATCCAAGAGTATCGATTGCCATGAGAAGCTTCTCAAATCCGCCGTTCGCATTCGGCTTAAAATTGAAGGTGCTTTCTACTTCGCACAAGCAAGTGGTTGGAAAAGCTAGGCTTAAGGCCCTGTATGGACCGTTAATGCCGACTAATTTCAGAAGCTTCTCATGACGATTGATACTCTTGGATGTTTGTAAGACGTTTACATAAGGTGGGGCAGTGGAAACTGTAAGATGCAACTTCCACCCGGCGGGAATTGAGCTTGAGACCTTTAGATTAGTAGTCCAACACACAAATTTATAACAGTCCTTGACTATCTGCTTGAAGGAAAAGTGACGAACCCCAAATTCCATTCATTATTTTTTGTTGACAATGGAGCCTTCATGAGCGAGGATCAGACGTTCCTGCAACGAGCACTTAATGTATGGGTGGAAGATTCCGACCTACTCCGACATTTATATGAATGGATGAGTGATTACCTTTCGTCTTCTTCATCTTCTTCTTTTTCATTTTCCTACTTCAGTGAGACATTAGCCCCAAAAGAAAAAATAGGGATTTATGTCCTTTTGCTTTTTCGATAAAATCCTTAAAATGTTGTTTTACAAAAAATGTAGATCGTTTTTAACAATTCACCCATGCTTAGATTTTTGCCACTCCCACTTTATGAGGGATTGGAATGTGAATAGGGCATCCGACAGTTCGCCCAAGCGAACTGTAGCCTTTCCCAATGTTTAAATATTAGAGTAAAACAGAATTATCAGAACTCAACATTACAGATTATAGCGTCAGTAGAAATACAATTTACACAGTAACAGTACATACTAATAAAATTCAGAAAGAGAAAACTCTCGAAATTATCTTATTTTCTTAAAAACAGTTCCATCTACTTTAAAATTTGAAAGGCGTTGAAAATGTCGTTGTTGACAAACATCTTTGGAAAATAATTTACTATAATTTTTCAGATTTAACTTTTCTATATCTAGATCATTCTTTATATGCTTAAAGACACTTCCGATATCGTTGAACCATCGACGAGTGATTTCTCTATTTCAAAAGTCTAATTCATTATCTCACATAAAACAGACGAAAGCTACCTAACAATCTCGCTTCACTTTTTCATTATTTCGTCAATGGTACCCACGCAAGGATGATTCAGCTCAGTTTATCGGATTGTTCTTCAAATTGATGACTAAAACTATGAGTAGTAGCGACATATGCTGTAAGTAATATGAATATCTACTTGCCTTCAACTCTTACCTTCATGACTCACTATAGTCGCCGCATTAATAACAACTGGTTGTGAATAAACCCTATGTAAATGCACCTCCAGTGAAACCATTCACTAGTTTGCTGCTCATAGGCCCTGATTATGTCTAGTTTATATTAAATAATTTAATCCTAGTAAACAATGGCGTCCTTCAGATTACAGCAAACTTTCGAAAGCAATATTTTATTTGAATTTTACAACCACATCATTACTACCTGTAATTTACACCACAATTTATCATATACTCAAATAGAAACGTAACAGAAGTTCACCTCAATTCGTAGCTTGAATGGAACAACTAAACACACGTACTCGTATGCAGCGAAGGTAAATGACACAACTGTCTTCGAACTTTCAATGCGTTCTTTATTTGGTTAAATTTGAATGTGCTAAAAGCTAAGGAATTTCTCTAAAGGAATTTCAATATGGAAAGTCGAGTATCTTTTTCCTGACATGTCATTTGATATGCAGTGACAAATTGCTTTCACCGAAACACTACCAGCATTTGATCTTCGCTTTTTTAGTGTTCTTCCCGAATTAAGTTTATTTTCCAAGTTGAATAATATTTCTCTTAAGGGTTTTTTAATTGAATATAAATAAACGGACCGCAACGTTCTGTTATTCTTTCATTTATTCTAAATTATATAGAAGAGCGCTGGCTTCATTTTAAATGCCATCGCCCACGGACTGAAAGGACGACTAAGTGACTTTTGTACATTTGTTTGGAGGTCTATTGAAGGCGAATATTTGTTTCCTTTTTCTGTGGGTCTTTAAAATCAAAATGTTCTTCCTTCAGGTGAATTATAATTCAAATATTAAATGCGACCAGAATGCAAAAGCTGAGGGGATTAATTTTCAAGTATTCTCTTCACAAAATAAAATCCAGGAAAAGTCTATGCATGAAAAATGCATTTGATAATTGGGTCTTCATTTGGCAGAGACTATACAGAAGCGCAGCGAAAAAAGGATGCCTGGCCGGCAAAGTAGACAATTAGCACAAAATAAAAATTAAAGAAAAATTTAATCATGACAAAAAAAAAATCTTTTGTCACCATAAGGAAGTAATTATTGAAATTGACAGTCAAAAAAAAGGAAGCGATTTTACCTTTGACTTTGAAGAACGATGTTATGGAAAAGCTTCTTTTGATGTATTTTTTTTAAGTTCTTGAAACTTTTTGAAGTAGCATTAGTAATCAGCATCTAGCACCTGCGAAGTCCCATACTTTTTCAACGCTATACCTGTTGCTTTTAGCCTTGAATACAATTCTGTTAGAAGAACCACCATCCTTGACACGCTCAAGCAACCTTTAATCAATAATTCACCTTAGTCACAAATTATCTTTACAATCGGATGATGGTCATATCCATAGAAGGGAACAACCTTACGAAACAAATGATTCCCTCGAGCTTCCACGGAATTTGTATTCACACACTTATTTAACGGTTCCGCTATTATAGCAAAAAAGATGATATTAATTTTTCATCCTTGCACATTGCACCTCTGTATGGTAAAACAGATAGGTAGCTAACGTCAACAAACAACCATTTTAACATCTCGTTTTGCAACCTTGCATCTGTCAACACCTTGGGGGCAACAAATCTCGTTCCTTCCTCAACATAAAAACAGTGGAAGAAAAACTAAACACCGCACATGGTGCAATGGCACCTTAGGGTGTTCATTTAAAATCTTCGACATTCGAAGTATTCTTCTATGACAAACATGAGTTTAATTTCACTTTCATTAAGGGTTACCATGGTGAGACCGCTGACGTGGATGACATAAGTTGAAATATTGGAGACTTGAAAAATGTTAAATCCTAGCAGATTATTATATCAAATTAAATTACTCTTAATTTTCTCCAAATCCCTAGGCTAAAGAGTAAGGTCGCAAATGTGATTACTTTAGCGTTGGAACAATCTAGTCGGGTTGCTTATGTGCTGCGATTTCATTGCGACTTAACTCTTAATTAATGCGTATACATGCGATAGTAGCCGTGGAGATTTCAGTCTACTATTGTTCGTTTATCGTGTCCACACTGTTGCCAGGGCAATTACCACCGGTTCCATCTATTCGGAATTCCTCCTTGCTGCTAGAACTTGCAAATTTTATATTGTTTGGAAACTTCCTTGATCAACATTTTAA
The DNA here is from genome assembly GCA_949715645.1 of Portevinia maculata. Taxonomy (NCBI): domain Eukaryota; kingdom Metazoa; phylum Arthropoda; class Insecta; order Diptera; family Syrphidae; genus Portevinia; species Portevinia maculata. The sequence continues at coordinate 76,807,724 of OX454526.1, read as the reverse complement.
TCGCATGTATGCGCGCAGCCATATAGACAATTTCTTTTTTTTTCTGTAATTAATATAGTACCCTTATAATGTAACCACAGTGCAGGTATTTTTACAGCACATGATTCATTGCCTGTTTTTAGGTGCTACTTACTGCAGAAGGAAAGAGGTTTGGTGCAATAGGGTTTTTTCTCCACAGGTGGCGCCTAAATTGCTTTTTTTGGAGATCTGTTATGTTGTGTGTATTCAATTTTAAAAATCATAGACCTGTAAATCACTTAGTGACTACACTACCATCGCATCATTGCCACCAGCATTGCCAATGTGGCCGATCCAATGTAGTTGACGCAATTTATCTTTTTGGACTACATCCACATCTTGGTACAGCTCATAGAGTTCTTGGTTTTATCTTCTCCTCCATTCGCCCTCCTCGCACACAAGACCAAATATACCCATTAGTGTTTTTCTTTCAAAAGAACACAATATTAGCTTCGTCCAGCACTCGAAACCATAAAGCAGGACTGTCAGGATTAAGGTTCGATAGAGCGGGCATTTTGTTCTTTGAGTGAGGAGTTTTGAACCCATTTATTTGGCCAAACCGAAACGGCAGCGGTTTCCTAAAGTAATTCTCCGTCGGATCTCCACTAAGGCGTCATTTGTGGAGTTGATGTTTGCTCCAAGGTAGGTGAACTCCTTAACTACCTCGAAGTTATTGCTATCAATCAGGCGGTGGACAGATGTTTGTTTGTTTATCTGTTGATAGCATGTATTTAGTGTTGTCCTCATTTACTTCAAGACCAACCGAATTTGCCTGTTCTGCAATCGCCGAAAAAGCCTCTAACACGGCACACTGGCAACGGCCGATGATGTTGATATCGTCCGTATACCACAGTAGTTGGGCGGATCCATTGAAAATAGTGCCTTCCCTGTTCACACCTGCCCTTCGCATTTTTCTCTCGAACAAGATTGAAGAAGTCACAGCCATGATAGCGCATCTCCTTGCCGAAATCCAATGCAGGTTTGGAATAATTCGGAAGAGCTGCTTCCATACTGCACATTACATCGCGTGTTTTCAAGTGTCGCGCGACATAACTGGATCAGTTTTGCCGGGATCCCATATTCCGCCATCGCCATGTAGAGCTCCTGACGATGAATGCTATCATATGCAGAGGTTCTTTTTATACCCTATTCTAAGGGTATATTTATTTTGACGCATAGTTTGTAACATACCTTAATATTGCCCGTAGACCCATAAAAGTTACTATATTTATGATCAGCATCGATAGTAATGTCGATCTTGCCATGTCCGTCCGTCCGTCCGTCTGTAGCCAAAAATTAGGCCTTTAAACTGGACCTAGAGAGCTGAAATTTTAACCATATACTCTCTAGGGTCCCGAAATAATCAAGTTTACGAATTTTTGAAATCCGCCCACAGACACGCCCACAAACTAAAAAAAACCAAATTTTGGAAAAAATCGAATTTTGAGCTAGAAAGCTGAAATTTTTTATATTATGATCTATGACTCCTAAAACTGCTCGGGATAAAAAATTTTCAAAATCCGCCCACTGACACGCCCACAAATAAATAAAATAATTTTTTTATACCCTATTCTAAGGGTATATTAATTTTTGAAAATCCAAAGTTTCAGCTAGGGAGCTGAAATTTATAGTATATACTCTCTATGGGCCCTTTATGCTCATGTGTAAATATTTTCAAAATCCGCCCACTGACACGCCCACAATTATTTTTTTTTTTTGTTGAAAATTCAAAGTTTGAGCTAGGGAGCTGAAATTTATAATATATACTCTCTAGGGGCCCTTTATTCTCATGTGTTATTTTTTTTTAAATCCGCCTACTGACACGCCCACAATTAAATAAAATAATTTTATTGAAACACCTAAGTTTGAGCTAGGGAGCGTTGTTTTTTTGATAAAATCCTTTAAATGTTATATAACAAAATATGTAGAGCGTTCTTAACAATTCAACCATACTTAGACTTTTGTCACGCCCACTTATGAGCGATAGGAATAAGAATAGGGTATCCAACAGTTCGCCCAAGCGGACTGTAGCCCGTCCCTATGTTTTCTTAAATCTTTCTACTTTAAACTCTAAGCTACTACCTAAATCTTCTCCAGATCTTGAAATTGAATCTGCCATTAAATTGGTTTTTAAACGTAAAGTTCGGTTAGCAAGCACACTTAACACAATATTACCACAGCTCGAGACGTCAAAAAGGATACCCCTGGTGAAAAATGAAAGGGTGGAAACTTATCATAAAAATGATTTGGGATAAGTTAACTTTGATTTCTGTGGAACGTTAGCATTGCAATTAATTTGACAAAACGTATTGCCAACTGAAGCCCAAACTAAATGCGGTAACTCCATTTCACGTACTGCTATGAAACGCTATCTTAGTTTGACATTCATTTGTTTTGGTAATGCGAGAGAGACATACCCATTTTTAATATAATGAAGCTGATTTGTAAACATTGTTGCTCTTGGGAAAAATGAGTCGAATACGACAGCATCATCTATATTAAATGGGATAACGCACGATATTCGTTTCAAAATGCGACTACACACACATCCTCTCTATGCCGTGACCTACCGTTTCAAATTGCACCGCAGTCTTACATTTATAACAATTGTGTCGTATAAATAAAATGTTTCCATTAAAACTTTAATTACAAAGAACTACAAAGATCATTTCAACAGTTTCGCCTTTGAAAACAGTTTTTTTTTGTTCCTGTTGCTGTTATTGTAGCTACGCTCCAACCTCGTCCTGATGGCATTCCAAAAGGTATTTCCTTCGTTAACTCAAAAAACAATTTCAAATTTGACACATTGTTTCACTGACATGGCGGCGCTCTGCGACACACCGTATCCGTTTTGTATTTGTTTGGTGGTTCTTCACTGAATGCACTCTTGAGGATATGATAACCTTTTTGCGGCAATTATGCTCTTCAAACTATTCATTAAACTGCCCTCTCAAGGAAGTGAGTCAAGTCCTCAGCGTATCTCAAAAATAGTTTCTTAAGGGCCATCAAAGAGAAGAAACACACACACCTGCATACGTGCATTGCGCTATGCCTAGATGTGGCACAGACTATCGGACTGCTCTCATTCTTTGGGTCTAAAAATTGCATGAATGCAGTTACTTCAGTATTTAACAATGTTTGATAACCAGTGCATTGGCGTGGGCGGGTGGAGATATAATTTCATTTGATAGGCTCTAAATAGATTCGAGGATGTCTATATGGGGATAAGGTTTAACAAGAGTGCTGAGTGAGACTGGAAAAAGTCAGACACAAGATGTGAAGTTATCCATTTGGCACGAATAATCAATGGAAGGGGCATGCATGTTGAAATGATTACTTGGCCAGTAGTAAATATTTATGGGTGAAAAAACCTGGCGTTTACTGGCTTATATATTATAATGATGGGTTGTCCTTATCATTAGCGAGACTTGTTGTAGATTCATCTGCAGTTGAATAATGGTAAGGACATAGAAATATGATTTGGAAAGGGTTTAAAAGAAGAATAAGGTGCACGACTGGGCCGTACGAAACTTTGTCGCTTTTATAAGAACTAGTTTTGTGTCACATTTTCTCACTAGCCATTTCTTATACTAGAAAATCCGAAAAAATACCGTAATAATGTAGAATATATGTGGATAGCAATATTTGTTATGTCTAAATTTGTCCAGACATGTTTTTTTGGTTAGAACAAAAAGACTGATTAACTTCGCAGCATTGGGGATGTTATAAGTAAGTAAGTAAGTAAGTAAGAAATTCATTTATTCAACATTTTTGTATTACGTTAGTTACAAGTAAGAATGAATTATTAAGCTATGGCTTAGCCGTCAGCTCAGTTAGCGAAATGCTTGTACATGTACATTTGTAACTTTTACAATATAGTTTTTTTTTTTTAATAAACTGAACCAATCATAATATTGTGCTACTAATAACGACCTATATTTGTAAATTGATGCAGTAACCCTTATAATGAAACCACAGCGCAGCCATTTCGTTTGTTGCTGCAAGCAGTACCAAGCAAATGATTCATTGCCTGTTTTTAGGTGCTACTTACTGAATGAAAGAATAGAAGGAAAGTAAAGAGGTTTGGTGCGATAGGGTTTCTTCTCTACAGTTGGCCGCCAAATTGCTTTATGGAGATCTACTTTGTTGTGGGTATTCAATTTTAAAAATCATGGCACTGGTCGGTAATGGATCGCACGACCTGTCACTCACTTAGTGAATCCACTTTGACTTTTGACTTAATGAATTAATTAAACAAGATTTTAAATATCAACTTACATACTAGACAAAAATGATTAAATCTAACTTAAAAACATAGGGACGGGCTACAGTCCGCTTGGGCGAACTGTTGGATACCCTATTCTTATTCCTATCCCTCATAAGTGGGCGTGACAAAAGTCTAAGTATGGTTGAATTGTTAAGAACGCTCTACATATTTTGTTATATAACGTTTAAAGGATTTTATCAAAAAAAACGCTCCCTAGCTCAAACTTAGGTGTTTCAATAAAATTGTTTTATTTAATTGTGGGCGTGTCAGTAGGCGGATTTAAGAAAAAAATAACACATGAGAATAAAGGGCTACTAGAGAGTATATATTATAAATTTCAGCTCCCTAGCTCAAACTTTGAATTTTCAAAAAAAAAAAAAATTAATTGTGGGCGTTTCAGTGGGCGGATTTTGAAAACATTTACACATGAGCATAAAGGGCCCATAGAGAGTATATACTATAAATTTCAGCTCCCTAGCTGAAACTTTGGATTTTCAAAAATTAATATACCCTTAGAATAGGGTAAAAAAAAATTATTTTATTTATTTGTGGGCGTGTCAGTGGGCGGATTTTGAAAATTTTTTATCCCGAGCAGTTTTAGGAGTCATAGATCATATATAAAAAAATTTCAGCTTTCTAACTCAAAATTAGATTTTTTCCAAAATTTGGTTTTTTTGAGTTTGTGGGCGTGTCTGTGGGCGGATTTCAAAAATTCGTAAACTTGATTATTTCGGGACCCTAGAGAGTATATGGTTAAAATTTCAGCTCTCTAGGTCCAGTTTAAAGGCCTAATTTTTGGCTACAGACGGACGGACGGACGGACGGACGGACGGACGGACGGACATGGCTAGATCGATATTACTATCGATGCTGATCTTAAATATAGTAACTTTTAGGGGTCTACGGGCAATATTAAGGTATGTTACAAACTATGCGTCAAAATTAATATACCCTTAGAATAGGGTATAAACATAGGGACGGGTAACAGTCCGCTTGGGCGAACTGTTGGATACCCTATTCTTATTCCTATCCCTCATAAGTGGGCGTGACAAAAGTCTAAGTATGGTTGAATTGTTAAGAACGCTCTACATATTTTGTTATATAACATTTAAAGGATTTTATCAAAAAAAACCCTCCCTAGCTCAAACTTGGGTGTTTCAATAAAATTGTTTTATTTAATTGTGGGCGTGCCAGTAGGCGGATTTAAAAAAAAATAACACATGAGAATAAAGGGCCCCTAGAGAGTATATATTATAAATTTCAGTTCCCTAGCTCAAACTTTGAATTAAAAAAAAAAAAAAAAAAAAAAAATTGTGTGCGTGTCAGTGGGCGGATTTTAAAAATATTTACACATGCTCATGAGAATGAAGGGCCCATAGAGAGTATATATTATAAATTTCAGCTCCCTAGCTCAAACTTTGGATTTTCAAAAATTAATATACCCTTAGAATAGGGTATAAAAAAATTGTTTTATTTATTTGTGGGCGTGTCAGTGGGCGGATTTTGAAAATTTTTTATCCCGAGCAGTTTTAGGAGTCATAGATCATATATACAAAATTTCAGCTTTCTAGCTCAAAATTCGATTTTTTCCAAAATTTTTTTTTTTTGAGTTTGTGGGCGTGTCTGTGGGCGGATTTCAAAAATTCGTAAACTTGATTATTTCGGGACCCTAGAGAGTATATGGTTAAAATTTCAGCTCTCTAGGTCCAGTTTAAAGGCCTAATTTTTGGCTACAGACGGACGGACGGACGGACGGACGGACGGACATGGCTAGATCGACATTACTATTGATGCTGATCATAAATATAGTAACTTTTAGGGGTCTACGGGCAATATTAAGGTATGTTACAAACTATGCGTCAAAATTAATATACCCTTAGAATAGGGTATAATTAACAGGATACTTATTCTAAATTAATAGTCCTTATGCGGACGTTCTAAACTTAACTATTACCTTATTTTTATTACCTTTCAGCCTAAAAACTATTTTACGAAGTAATCTTAGATATACGAGTATGTTATCATCGAGAAAATTTCTAAGAACTTTTTTTATATCTTAATATATAAAAACGTTTGTGCGTATGCGTGACCGACCATCACGGCTGAACCACTGAAGACATCTACCTTATATTTACACCATATGTTCGTGTGGTGCTCCTGATGGTTTATGTTTATGTTTTACCCCCTAGATGGCGCTTAGGTCACTTTTTTAAAATTCTTATTTATGGACCGATTTGATTCAAATATACCACTTAAATAAAAAGAAAGTTTTTGCCAAAATTTGGACCCGATAGATGGCGCTGGGAGATATTTACGACAAGTTAGATTTCCCTGTTTGTATCAACAACATTAAATTTAATTGTAATAATATAGTTGGCGTTGGTTGTCTAGACTATTTATACATTTACAAACATTTGACATTTCAGTAATTCATATTTCATTCTGCTGTACAATTGTTTGACGAAAACTGCAAACTAATTTTTAATCAATTTTAAATAGGTAAATAACATTTCAATTCGATTTCGGGCACAAATAACATAACCAACGAAAATGTTCTTTTTTAGCATACATAAGTGTACAAATTGCTGTGATATAACGCAGCAAAAAAAAAAAAAATGCCTGGACGACGACGTTTAAATATTGGTCGTTGTGACCGATAAATTCGCAATAGGCAAAAAAAAAGAACGGAGTTAACACCCCAACAAGAAGAAGCGCCAAGAGAGGACACACGATTGCGCGATGCAACCACCCGTGCATTAGAAAGTGAGGTCGGTGTGCCTCAACGACTTGCACAAATGAGAATTAAAGCTCTAATATCACGCAATCGTTTTACGGTATCATATAGAAGTGTGGTGCAATTGAATAATCGAGTACGCATGCAAACAACAAGAGCGCTAACATTGTCATCATTCAATCGCATCGCATTTGAATATGATCCGACATCAAATATTGCGCACATTCATAAATTTCAATTGGTGACATGGATAAAGAATGCACTTATTGCCACGCTCTGAAATTCAAAAATGAAACAACAGGGATGTGTTGTTCATCAGGCAAAGTGGTTTTACCTACATTGAACCCACCGAAAACGCTAATGGATGGCAACACCGCAGGTTCCAAATTATTTTTAAAAAAAATTAGGAAATTTAATAGTTACGTTGAAAGATTTGAAAGGCAACGACTGACTCTTTGGCGGTACTCTAATTTTGTTATCAGGAGATTTTCGACAAACACTTCCAGTTATTCCACGTTCCACGTATGCAGATGAAGTAAATGCATATTTTAAAGCTTCATCACTGTGGAGCAGTGTTCATAAATTGAAGTTGACAACAAACATGCGTGTCCGACTTCAAAATGATCCATCTGTTGCGCTATTCTCGTAGCAATTGCTTGATATTGGAGAAGCCAAAATTAATGTAAATCCAATGAGCCAGGCAATCATTTTTGCATCATTGTGCAATCTAGAGACGCATTAATTCAAAATGTGTTTCCAAACATTCGAGATAATATCAACAATCATCGTTGGCCGAGCGAGAGGGCGATTTTAGCAGCAAAAAATATTGATGTCGACACCATAAATATCTACATTCAAAACATGTTGAAACCTCCATCATATTCAGAAAGGAATGAATTTTCCAACAGCATTTTTAAATTCACTTGATTTGCCAGGTCTTCCACCACATAATTTAATTTTGAAAGTTGGATCACCAATCATACTGCTACGAAACCTGAATGCACCAAAATTATGTAACGGAACGCGGTTGGTTGTCAAGAAAATGTTGGGTAACATTATTGAATCGACAATTATCAATAGCAAGTTTAAAGGAGAACATGTTTTATTGCCAGGAATTCCGATGATTCCAACAGATTCTCTAATTGCATTTAAACGCTTACAATTCCCAATTCGTCTGGCATATGCAATGACAATCAACAAATCTCAAGGCCAGTCGATGCAAGTCTGCGGCTTGGATTTGGAAAATGCAGGCTTCGCACATGTCAATTATATGTAGCCTGCTCCAGAGTTGGTAAGCCCAACGATTTGTTTGTATACGTTGAAAATGCAGAAACAAAAAATATTGTCCTCATGTTGGCTTTACAATAAATTATTATTAACCAAGATCAGACGAACATTGTATTATGTATTATGTGAAACAAAATTAAATTTATTAAATTGGAAATAAAATTTGCGTTTAAATTGGCGTAATGAATTTCATTTCATTCTTATTAAAAAAAATATCAACCGGAATTGAAATACATTTCAAAACGAATCTTGGAAGCAATAAATTATTTTAGGCAGAACAACGTTTGCCGGGTCAGCTAGTCAAATTATATAATTTTATATAAAAACAAATTACAAACTAGCTACTCTACTTACTTAAACTACTTTACATATTCTAACTATAATTAGGATTCTGAGGACCCGTTGCCTTGCGCAACAAGTGGTCAAAATCAAAATTGCTTTCCGGGCGCTAGGCAGTCGTTAACTTGCACACGCGCCGCCGGCCGTGAGCCGATTGAAGCCTTACGGTGTCACTCAACTCCCGGAAGCACCACCACATTGCCAACATGCTCGGCCTCTCCCAGAAACGCCCTAGCTAACTTACTCTAACTTATAAACTAAGAGGATGTTACCTAGAGTAATGTACCGTCCTGGAAGGGCATGTTGACCCCTCCCCCCTTAACAAGCCACCAAAATTCGGTGAATTGCTTTTCCATATCGAATTCATCCGTCTCCGCTATTGCCGTACTAAAACGGAGGAGTTCATGAGCATTGTCCACATCCCCGCCGTGGATGAGCACCTTATCTCTCGCGCTGATGCATCAGCGGTGGTATAATACCGGAATACCATCCCTCGTATGTACCAGTCCTTTTGCATCAATATGGATATACCTCCGGGGGAATAAAACCAGACCGGAGCGTACTCTCTATGTACATTTCATTGAGGTAGTAAGCCCCCAAAGATCAGACTATTGTCGCTGTCCATCGCCCTTGCAACGTGCCGTCGAGTCAACTTAATGAGGGAATTGTCAATCCTAATCAAATGGGGCCCCATCGTATAGGACCTTGTTGGGATAGTATTTTATATAGACTTAGTGAATACACTTCCACCATTGCACCATTGCACCATTGCCACCCGCAAATCAAAAAATTATTTAAGATAACAAATTAACTTTTTCCAATCACACTCGTCCAAAATTTGTATTGTCTCCTGCATGGTAAGGAATTTTTTCCCGAAGTATGCTTTGTGGTTTGTAGATTGGACAAATACTAATAATGTGAAAGCAGTCTTCTATAGATTTTAAGTTACAAATATTAAAAAAACTGGTTGAAGCTTCCATTGCATGGGCTGCCCTTTAAACCAAGCAATTCACATCTTGCTTTGAAAGAGATATTTCACTATAGCTGAGTGATTCATTGAAATAGTTCTTATGGTTAGGTTAGGTTGAGGTGGCTGTTAGCTGATAGCTAACACACTTAGACCAATGAGGTCCATTGTGATGCCACTAGGATCGGGAGTTTCTATCACTACCCGCTAAACCATTTGGAGCTTCTATTGACGCGTGATAGACTTCTAACATCTGTGTCAGCCAAGTCACTGAGTTCATTAGGGAAGAAGGCTCCTAAATAGAGATTTCTTTTATGGGAGAGTGCAGGACATGTGCAGAGGAGATGAAGTGTAGTCTCCTCCTCCTCATCCCAACAACTTCTGCAGAAGTCATTAGAATAGACGCCAAGCCTTGATGCGTGCTTGCCTATTAGACAGTGTCCTGTGATGACACCTATGACAGAGCCGATATGCAGTCGGTTAAGTAAGATAAAACTCGAAGAGCGTCGCAGGTCCAGCTTTGGCCAGATATGCTTGGTCGCTAGACACGTATCAATACCTGTCCACCTGAGGTTTGTACTCTCGACTGCGGCTAGCTTGAGTATGAATTTACAAGTAGCGATGGGCATACCTAGGAAACTTTTATCAGGTAGAAGAGGTAATGCTGTTCCCTTTTTGGCGAGTTCATCTGCCCTACAATTCCCTTTGATGTCTCTGTGCCCAGGCACCCAAAAGAGGTGAATGTTGAACAGCTCTGACTGAGTCCAGGGACTTCAGCGCGGCTTGACTATCCGAGAATATGCGGATATCCTTAGCGGATATTACGTTTCTCTTTAGCCACGACAAGACTTCCTTAATCGCCATGATTTCCGTCTGGAACACGCTACAATGATCAGGAAGACGGAAAGAGAGACTGATATTTAGTCTTTCTGAGAAAACACCACCACCAACCCCATTACTAGTTTTTGATCCGTCGGTGTACAAGTGGATCGATTTATCTTCCGTGTAATCAGCCTCCCCCCAGAATGATCTGGAGAGGATAGTGATTTGGAAGTTCTTTTCGAACTGTAGCTGGGGTATAGTGTAGTCGATGTTCCATGGTAGGGACCCAAGTGAGTCCAGAATGATAGAGTGGCCAATATTCGTATTGATCCACTGTGAGGTGGCTAATTGCCTGCTGAAAATATCCAGGGGTGTTAGATGCAGTAAAATGTCCAGTGCAGCGGAGGGGGTCGTTCGGAGTGCTCCGCAGATACACGGTTTACCGCTTTGTCTAGAGCAGTCCACCAGACAGCCACCCCGTATGTCAGGATCGGTCTAACTACCGATACGTATAGCCAGTATGATATGCGGGGCTGTAGGACCCTCTGATTACCGATGGCTGTTTTGCAAGAAAAAAGTGTTACTGTAGCTTTCCTTACTCTTTCTTGTACATTGGGTTTCCAGCTTAACTTCCTATCGAATATTAGACCTAGAAAATTAGCTTCATCGGAAAAGGTTAAGCTTGTACCGTTGATAGAGGGAGGGTCGACATGAGGGATTTTATATTTCCTGGAGAAGAGGACAAGCTCGGTTTTATGAGGGTTAACCCCCAGCCCACAGATTCTTGCCCAAATTGGCAGCTTGTTGAGAGCGTTTTGAAGGAGTTCCTTTAGAGTGTTGAGGTATTTCACTGAGACGGCAATAGCAACGTCATCCGCATATGCAATGACCGTGCAACCCTCCCCTTCCAGGCATGTCAGTAGTTTATTCACCACCAAGTTCCACAGAAGGGGGGAGAGGACACCACCTTGTGGCGTGCCTCTACTGACAGACCTCGTAGCGGATGAAACGCCCAGTTTTGAGTTGATAATCCTGCTTGTGAGCAAAAGATTGATCAATACACCAAGCGATCCATCCACATTTAGTTCTGTTAGTGCATTTGCGATTGCAGATGTGTTAACATTGTTAAAAGCGCCTTCTATGTCTAGGAAGGCAACCATAGTGCATTCCTTGTGATGAAGGGAGTATTCAATGGTGCGTACCAAGGAATGAAGGGCGGTTTCCACCGATTTGCCCTTATTGTACGCCTGTTGTGCCGCAGACAGCAGTTGCGGGTTTATAGCTATAGACGCTCCAGCGTTTTGAGGAGGAATGATGATAGACTGATGGGTCTGAGGTATTTTGGACTAACATGGGAGTATTTGCCAGCTTTGGGTATGAAAACTACTTTAGCTTCTCTCCAAGCCTGAGGAATGTGAGTCAGCCTTAAACAGCTTTTCATAATCATCTCCAGTGTTGGTAGGATGATATCCGAAGTCCTCTGAAGTTCGGCAGGTATTATGCCGTCAGGTCCTGCAGACTTTGCAGTGCCCAAAGGAGCTTCTCCCTAGTAATCAGACTTTGAGAATTTGTTACCTGCAAATCCATAGTTGACCTGTTTAGGTTGCTATGGCTGGTGATATTGGAGCTACCTGGGAAGTGTGTGTCAAGTAGCAAATTGAGCGATTCCTCGCTGGATTTAGTCCACGAGCCATCTGCTTTCTTTAGGCAGCTAGGCATAGTTGGATTTGAACCAATAATTGTTCTTAGCCTTGATGCCTCCGAGGCTTCTTCTATTTTGCCACAGAAGTCTGCACGATGATCTTTTGGCCTTCATGAGTTCTTTTTTGTATAATTTGAGGGATTCTTTATAGGAGTCCCAGTCAGTATTGGATCTTAAGCTTTTAGTCTCCTGCAATCATTTTTCAGTGGTCCTAATTCAGGTATCCACCAATGTGGCTTCTTTTTCCCACTGGGTCGTACGAGGGGGCAGGAAACAGCCATCGCATCCTTAAAAGCCATTGTGAGCTTGTTGACTTTGCTGTCAAGCTCGCTAGGATTGCGTGGGGGACTTAAGAGTTCAGAGGTTATGAGTCTACTTATAGTATCTCTGTATTTGGGCCAGTCTGTTTTCCGAGGGTTTTTGAATGTGGATTGGCAGGGGATGTCAACGTTGAGGTTAAAGGTAAGATAACGGTGGTCAGAGACGCAATGGTCAGCCGAAACTCTCCAAGTCGATATCAATTTGTGGATGTTATCGGAGACAAGAGTAATGTCTAAGACTTCTTGTCAGTTTTTGGTGACAATGAGGTTAGTACTTAAAAAATAACCAAAAAGCGACTCACCTCTGCTGTTGATATCAGTGCTGCCCCAAACGGTGTGATGCGCGTTAGCGTCGCATCCGATGATGAGTGCAACTTCCGCCTCTCTGCTTCCGTGATAAAACTCTTCAGGTTAGCACCAGGGAGAGGTCGCAGGTTGTCATGGGCAAGATATGCTGATGCCAACCAGTATATGCTACCAGCAGTCTCCAGTTTGGCAGCCGTCGTATCTCGATCGCTGAAATTAGGGAGTAAAAAAGCATTAAGGCTACTCTTCACTAGTTTGCACGATCTAGGTTTACCTTTGTCGGACATTTGTAGTGGGTAGTATCCAGGGGTCTTAAGTCCACGAACTAGGTTATTGACGATCCAGGGCTCCTGGACCAAGACTAAGTCTTCTCCAGTTTTTGCTAACCGGAGAATAAGGGCAGCTGAAGCCTTAATCGAGTGTTGGAGGTTGATCTGAACGATCTGCAGAATTGTTGCTACGATCTTGTGGAGAAGGCTCCACCACTGTGTTGTTGAGGTCCTCCAAATCAGAAGACGAACTGAAAAGTTCATCCTCACTCAGGGGATCCTTGTTAGACAAGCCTTCCAATACAGAGGACGAACTAAGGAGCTCGTCTTCCCACAGAAAGTCATTGTCATTGATGTCATCCGTGTCCATGACTGACTGAGAGTCGATCACAGGGGCTAAGGACATGGTTGGTTCCTTAGAGGGCTCGGAAATGTCATTTTCTATGGAGGGGAAGGGGACTGGTGCGCTTGCACCCGACACAACAGTTTCGGAGCGTTGATGAGGTCGCTTGTCAGCGTCCGGATCATCCTTCTTGTAAACTTTCAGCGTGATGTCGTTCTACCCGAACCGAATCACACCTGCGGTCGCTGCCAGATGAGCAAGAGATTCCTGATTGATGTTGATAACAGCGCAACGGTAGGAATCCTTTTGTTCTTAGCCCTTGGCCATAGCTCACCAAGCTTGTTTATCGCGACCTTAAACAGATCCAATGGGCGCTGATCGTCACACGCGATAAGTTTCACGCGTCCTTGATGCCAGCCACCATCATGGATTATTGGCGGTGGTCCGGGGATATCCTTGTAGAAATCCGCCTGTTGTCCAACAGGGAAAGCATAATGAGATCCCACCGTTCAGGTGAGATCCTGTCGTCGGTGTCGCTGCGGTCTATAACTGCGACCACAATACCTTTTTTTAGGACACCGCTAAAAGACCTGAGATTTGACGGTGGACGCGCTAGGAGGAATGCTGGTGTTGTGCATCCTCAGGCGCTTAGAGACCGAACCGACCTCCTCCACCGATCTCGGTCGCTTTGACGCAATGTCTCGCCAGGTCTTCTCCTTTCCGGCGAGTATATTTTGGGCCCAGGTCAATTTACTGATCTGTGCAGGGCTTCTCTCCATCTCAGGGATAGTGGCGATAGAGCCAATTATGCGATTGGCATTGCGTCTATCCTTGTACTGCGACGTCGAGGTGTTGCGGCGATGACTACAAGACGCGCTGGTGGAAGCCGGTCCATGTTGCACAGTACCACTTCGCCTAGGGGGGTGATTGTGTTTGGTAGTAACATCCGTGCGTTTTCTGCCGGCGGGAAGACCATGAGTTTCCACAGTCCTGTCCCTGACTTGTGTAGCAGGAGCATTACCAGGCGTCAGCTTTGGGACACTGATTGAGGGGGTGCTGCCAGCAGAGGTGGGACCATTTTGCACGGTCCCACTTTTGCTGGGAAATTTGTTGTTGTGCTCGCAATCACTGACGGAGGAACCACGAGTATCCACAGTTCCGCTGCCAACTGCCATAGGAGCATTTCCGGTAGACAGCTTTGTCGCCGTACTACCGCCCGGTTTCAAAGGGATACCGGCCTTAAAAATTTGTTTTTGTTGTTTTGATTTTGTTTCATAGTAGTTCCCACGAGTAGCGGAGAAGGAAATATCTGTCTGCACAGAGATCCGCATTGTACAGATAAGGCTAGCTATTCCGGAGGTCGCCATGTATCCGGATACTCCGCTCGCGACTGAGCTATTTTTTTAAACTGGGCCCTCAGCCAGGCTGACTATCGGCGCGGGTCTCCATAAGTCCAGCCCAGGGGATAAAGGAGGGAGAAAGATAGGAAGCGGGAGAGGAAGGAAGAGAGGAGTGGGAGAAGATGGAGGGAGAGTAGGATCAGGACGGAATGTCCTGTGGGCAGTTCTTAGTAGATGCTGAAAACAACGGCCAGTTTGGCATGGGTGACCCTTCTGCGAACGAAGGTCGTCGACAGCATAGCCCGTTGTATCAGCACCCTTAAGCCTTCACACCGGCACCAACAAAGAGAGGTGCGCTCGACAAGGTGACTAACCCTTCGTGGAGGAATAGTTCTTATACTTCACGTTGAAGTTCTATAAATGTCACATGAATAGAATCTATTTTTTTTTGTATTACTCGATAAAGTTGGTTCTTTAAGTTGTCCAGGTTGTTTAGATGGAATGAAATAGTTTCTCCACGCGCGTTTCCAATTGCCACCCACCAATCCTGGTTTCTTAATTCATACGATAGCATTTTTTTTTTTTTTTGTTAATCGAGATTCTGGATACGAACCTATTTTAATAATGTTTGAGAGTGCTTGTAAAAAGCATTTTAAGACCCGTTTCCAAATAGATTGTGTAGTTCGGGGATTTCATTCGTAAATTAAATAATTTTTTCAATAAGTTCCTATGGAATTTCTCGATTACTTCGTGTGGTCCCCAAACTTGCGAGGCCTAGCAAAAGTTGATTTAACAACTGAATCAAATATTCTGTATTTTGTTAAATGAAAAATCCGTTTGTTTGAAAAAACCTTTCTCCATGATATAATCAAAAAGCTTTCAGAAGAATTGGTTTTACTCGTAAGATGTTTACCAAATTCTAAGGTTGTGTTCAATTTAACTGATAAATATTTGAGTTCTTTCACAATCTCTAATCGGCTTCCGTTGAAAAACAATCCTTTTCTGCTGTGTACTCATTTTAGATTTTTCAGTGTTGATGGTTAATCCCCATTTTTTGCAGTGACTGGCTAGCCGAGTTATCATCAATTGAAGATTTTCAGGAGATTCAGAGAGTAGAACAAGATCATCGGCATATAACAAGACAATGACAACGGTATTAGGAATTCGTATTCCATTAGGCAAATCTTTTTCTATGTCGTTTATAGAGAATAATAAGGCACTAAGAAGACATCTCTATTTTACACCAGTCTGTGTTTCGAACCATTCCGAGAAATCCTTTCCATTCCAGACTGCTGCATTTGTTTCGGCATGAACATATACTCATTAGGGGCGAACAATGATTATAAATGTTTTTAAAATCCGCCCACTGACAGTCCAATTCTTTATGAGGTTTGCAGATATAGACATTCTTACTATTTCCTTCGTATAAAGTTGTTTGGCACGTACACGTTTTAGGGGCGTTTGTTTTTTTAAAAACATTGTTTTTTCGATAAAATCCTTTTAAAAACGTAAAAAAACAGTTATTTAATATTAGTTTTGATATGTTGAGGTCGAATAACGGCAAATAATAATAAAAATTCGTTATCACCGCTGGTTTTCCATTTGCGAGCATTTTAAACTCCGCGTCGAAATAGCTCACCGCTGCGTAAAATAATCTCATCGCGGCGTTAAAAATGCGTTCTGTGTGGCGAAGCCTTTGATTTCCCGAAATCCCTTAATTCTTATTCTAATTTGCTAAACTTTAAGTTTAAGTCATAATATTTACTCCCCTTCAAGACTATATATCGATTATTTACGACAGCACGTACAATGGACTACGTTCACCTATGACCCTACTCAAACGAGTTCTAAGTCGATTTTTTGTTCCTTTGTGTCATCACTTCTCTTCATTTGTTGACCAGGCACAAACAAAGTGCACTCTAATGGGACGAATTTAGACTTGGCATGTGCTTGAGAATATCCCGCAGTCAGTAATAAGAATCTTAAAGGAAAGGTCGCATGGGGATCGTAAAAGTCAAAGTGCTGATAAATTCCACTCAACGTGCTCTCATTAGTTCCAATAACGATCAACACGATACCATTTGGGGAAAGTCCTTTCAACATATCTGCTTTTCAGCTATGTATTCCGCAATGGAAACGCAAACATAATCAGAAGGATTCTTCATCTATACTCGTGGGAGTAGGGAATCAACCTGGCTTGATGCGCATTAAATCGACGGCAGCTAACCGTAGTGTATGGTTTTTGTTTATGTTTTTTATTTTGAGCATCTGAGCAGCAGCATATATATCTGCTTACGACGAAGTTAGAATAACCCTTAAATTCCATTCATGCGGCATGTTGGTATTTTGTTTCTATGGAGTCCACGTTTGGTAAGTTTTCTATTTGCATATTTCAATATCCAACCACAGAGAGTGGTCCTAGATGAATTTTTGATGATCACGTGAACTTCTTTAAGTGGACATTATAGATGCATAAACATGGATTTGGTTATGAAAAAATTTTCCATAATGAAATTTAATGAGATCAATTTTTGAGTTGAGCTGGTGACGGGCCAAAAGAAAAAAGAGGCTTTGTTGTGTCATAAATATGTATTTGGACTCGATGCAGAGGCACACATTTGCATAATCAGATAGTGGAAAGGCCAGGTGATGTCGTGAAACTTTTTTGTATTACTTTTAAGAGAGCAACCCTGCATTTACTGCATAATGATGGAACTGCAAAATTGCATCTAAGTTTATAACCTCTCTTAATGATGTTGATAATTAACTAATAAATATGAAATATATGAAACCCTTTAATTTGGATATTATTTATTTCAACGAAAAATCCTACAAAAGCCAACAATCGCCCTCCCATTGTGGCCATCACTCATTTGCCCGCCTTACGATTTGAATTTTCCAATTTCCACTTCGAAGACCAATTTTACATTCTCCTTGCATTTTAGGACAACAATGGATGACAGAAAATTTCCCATCGAGAAGCCGTTTCTAATTTGTTTTGATTTCTTTCCTTCATATTTTTTCTGCTCATCGTCCTCTATTTTTGCAGACTGATTGCCACAATAAGTTCGCTTGCACTTCTTTGCCATGGAATACCGACAACACAAAAGACACCTGAAAACAATGATACCATTTCTCAGCCATCGCTGACATCAGAAACATCAGCGTCAAAATCACCAGAAACAACTACAACAATAATCCTTACGAGAAATACAACATTAGACCCGATGGTGGACGGGTGAGAACATACGCTAAGTTGTTTCCACATTAGCGTCAAGTGGTTCTTTTCATTTAGCGCTACAAAAGTGACTTTTCCCCTCAGAAGACCTACAACACCAATTATCTCACAGAATTTAAGTGCATCACGCATTTATGAGTCCTTTCGCACCACAATACCCACGGATAGTGACGATGATCCATTTAGAACGACATCCCATCGTACACATCATGCCTCCGGCACGGGCCCTAATGGAACGTCTTTCATGCGCAAACGGACCGCATCCAATGATTTTCTGAGCAAGAACATTTCAATCATCCTGGAGAATCTTTTAAAGAGGTATGAGCAGTCACAATTGCCCACTCACGGAAAAGGTAAGCAACATAGGGAAGCAGGTGGTTGAGTTTGGCGATGATTTTGAATCAATTGTTTGGATGTGTTTATTTTTTTTTTTAATTTCAGGAGTACCAACAATAGTCAGGACCAATATATTAATTCGTAGCATGGGTCCGGTGTCTGAGCTTGACATGGACTATTCGATGGACTGTTATTTCAGGCAATATTGGCGAGACAAAAGGCTGAGTTTCAAGGGCCCCATTAAAAGTTTGTCCCTGAGCATTAAGGTAGTTATCCTTGGATGTTTTGGATAATTACCTTACTTTCGCTGTCGCTTTTGTTTGTTTGCAGATGCTTGATAAAATCTGGAGGCCGGATACGTTTTTCTTTAATGGAAAGCATTCACATATTCACACAATAACGGTACCGAATAAGCTATTGAGACTTAGTCAGGATGGGGATATTTTATATTCAATGAGGTTGGTATATGTGCATTTGAAAATTGTAGTCCATTTAGCTAAATGCATTTGCATTCATTTTCACATGAAGGTTGACGATAAAGGCCACTTGCCCAATGGAACTGAAAAACTTTCCCATGGACCGGCAATCGTGCCCTTTGATTATTGGAAGTTGTAAGTTTTTCCGAATTATTGTTTTTAAAGTTACTAAACTGTTATAGTTTCTGTAGGATTGTGAAGAGCTTCAATTTGATGTTGTTTGCATGAAGTTTAATTTCAATTTTTTTTAATTTCAATTTATTTATTTATTAATTCAATTCACAGTAAGAGTACACTTTTAAGTTTGTGAAATGTAAACAATTTGTATAAAAATGAGATGAGTTAAGGAAAAACGGAATGATTTTAAATAAATAAGAAAAAAGTTAACAATCAAAGAAAGCTAAATAATAAATTATCAATCTTTCCACTTAAATCTTTGAAAATTTCAAGTTTTAAATAAGGTACAAAAAAAGAAAAAAAAAAGTTAAATTAATTCATTAATTGAATTTGCTTGATCAAAGGGTTTGGGGGGGGGGGTGCTTTGGTTTAAGCGAAATTAGTTGCTTTGGTTTGTGAAGAAAAGTTTCAACTCATTCTCAAATCGGTGTGTGTCGCCTAGTTCTCTAATGTTTCGCGGAAGTGCATTCCAAAGGCGAATAGCAGAAATAAAAAATTGCCTCTCAGATGTTAGGCAAGTAAATTGTGGTAGAATCAAACAGGCAGATCTACTGGATGCCGAAAACCGAATTTTATTGTATAGATATATCGGTTGTCTTGTTTTTATGATTGAAAACAATAAAAGTAGGGTTCGTAACTTTATATAATTTGGAAAGGATATATCCAATAAGTTTTTTGTCAGATGTGATAGATGGTCGAATCTTCTGAGGCTATATACATAGCGAATGGTACTATTAAATGCTACTTGAAGCTTCCTTTTAGAATCCGCATCACAGTTATTAAATATTTCGGAACCATACACAAGTATTGGAATAACCAAAGTTTTAGCAAGAATTAATCGTGTTTTAGGTGGTGTAAACTTTTGAGCAGTCCATAAAGTTCGAAGAACTCCATATGCCTTGCCCACAATCAGATTAATGTGGCTATTCCATGTGAGTGTTCTATTGAAAACCATTCCCAGATTTTTTGAGCTATCTACGTATTCTATTGGCGAACAATCAAGCTTAATTGTGGGAAAATAAGAAAGCTCTAGCTTCTTCTTTGAAATTACCAAACATTTACATTTTTTTGGGTTAAGTGACAGATTATTCTTAAACGACCACTTCGAGATCCTTTCAAGGTCTTCGTTCAAAACATCGGCACAGTTTTCGATAAGGCCAAGAGGACAGCTTTTATAAATCTGAATGTCGTCAGCATAAAAATGCCTACTTGAATTTAAGATTATGCTTTGTAAGTCGTTGATGTAAAGCGAAAATAAGAGGGGTCCCAAGATCGAGCCTTGCGGAACACCCTGCACCAAAGGAAGAAATTCTGAAAGAACATTCCCCAAAGACACTGCCTGATATCTATCAGTAAGATATGATGAGATTAACTTTACAGTAGAAGAAGACATGTTAAAGAACTGACGTAATTTATCAATAAGGATAAAGTGATCAACCGTATCGAATGCCTTTGAGAAGTCAAGAAGTATAAGAAATGTAACATGGCCTTTATCCAATTCCTCTCGTATGTCTTCTACCACTTTCAAAAGCGCGGTGGTACAACTATGTTTGGCACGAAAGCCAGATTGAACTGAAACTAGGAGATTGTGAAGTACAAGATACTCATTTAACTGCTTATACATAATGCGTTCGCAAATTTTTGATAGATATGGTAGAATCGAGATGGGTCTAAACTCTTCACCTGTCGAGTTCTTAGGGATTGGTATTATTTTTGCCACTTTCCACTGGCAAGGAAAAACACCGGTCATGAAAATGGTATTGATAATATGCGTAATATATGGAAGCAGTAATGGCAATAAAGATTTTATGAAAACCGGATGAAGTCCATCTACTCCTACAGCATTGGACTTTATTGTTAACATGCTTTCCACTACATCCGTGCATTCTATTCTTGAAAAAGAAAACGGTGATTCTGTGAAGACTACAGGACTGCGGGATATTCTATTGATAGCTTGAATTCTACTGCTTGGAGTTGATAAAAACTTACGATTTAGTTCGTTGCAATCAATATCTTGTGTGCAGTTCAGCTTCTGTTTACCTATCCCTAATTCCCGAAGGTTATTCCACATTTTTCGGGCATCTTCATTAATACTTAGCCGATTGGAATAAAAGTGTGTTTTGGCAATTCTTATTTCACGGACGACGCTGTTTCTTAAATGCTTGTAAACTTGGTGGTACTCTTCTATCCGGAAACGCTTCCATTGGCAGTAAGCGTGATCTCGTTGTGATATTAATAAACGAATCTCATTGGTAAACCAAGCGCTTGCTTTTGGCCTTACCCTACCTGTTTTTATGGGAACGTATGTATCAAAGAGATAACTAATGTTTCTGTGAAGAAAATCAGTTTGATCATCCGCCGAGGTCATACCGTAAACAAGATACCAGGGAATGGTATAAAAATGATTTTGGAGAGCAGCACTATCTACATTCTTAAAGTTTCGGAAACTATAAGTTGTCGTATTGGTAGGCATATTAATGTCAAAATCAAAGGTAAGAAATATAAGGTCATGCTTTGAAAAGGCGGGTGCAGAAATTTGGTCATAAAGAAGAACCCTGTCTTTGTTATTAACGAAAAACATGTCTAGGAGGGTATTTGAGGAATTCGTAAAATGAGTAGGTATCTGTGTATTTACAGAGTGTAAGTCAAACGCCATCATGCTTTCGGTAAGGTCACTCTCAACCAAAATATTACTATTAAAGTCACCGCATACGATAACATTACTTGCTGTTGTTGAGAATTCTTCCATTAAAGAATACACGGGTGCCAAATCAATATTCCTGTTCGGCCTATAAATGCTTCCTAATCGAACAGCATTTTCTCCACAAATTATGTCTACAAAAAGATATTCAATAGGACACCCATCGGGAGAAAAACATTTCGGTTTACAATTAAGACCTTCTCTTACATAAATAGCTACACCTCCACCAGTGCGGTTGCTCCTATCTGAACGATAGAGTTTATAGCCATTTAAGGTATAAACAGCATCCTTTATGTCTCGAGAGAACCAAGTTTCCGACACACAGATCGCGTCAACTTGAGAGTTTACAAATATTTCTCTAAACTCATCTATTTTTGGTAGCAAACTTTGTGCATTAAGATGACATACCTTAAGACCTTGCCTGCGGCGACAAAAAACCCTAATCATACATCGCAGTATATTATCACTACCATCGCCCGTGGAGTTCACTGCGCTTTCATTTAATTCCATTGTTAGTAATATTATTTACAAGAGAACCAAGCGACACACATAGATCGACAACAAGATCTACCATCCAAAGCAATAATATTGACACAAGGGGACAGGTATTGAAAAACGAATCAAGCAAAAACATTACAACAGGAAAAAGAGAGGAAAGTAAAGAAATAATGTAATCAAAACAAAAATATACTAAGAGTACTTGTTCAGTGTTGGCTTTAATCATAATTGTTGTTGACTTTCTTCTTGTTCAGTTTGACTTCTCGCGGCTATAATATTCAGCGTTCTATCGTTTACCACCAAAATGCCCTTTGCGTCTGCACTCTTCTTTACATAGACGGAACCAAGATGTGTGAAAACAGAAAACAGCTGCTTGTTATGCTTAAGACGTGAAGCCCTGTGGTAAAGTGAGCGATTTTTGCTGGTCATGCTGCCGTACATATGAATGTTTCTGTTATTTTCTGCTTTGATGCCTACGTCTTCGATACAGAGTTGCCTAACGTTTTTACAAAAGAGAGCAACTGCTCGCAGAACGGTGTTCCTTTCGTGGGGAGAGTGAAATTTGACAATAATCGGTGCGTCTGCCCTGTCTCTGTTAGTCTGTCCGAATCGTTGAGGTCTCTGGCAGCGGAAAACAGATTTTAGTGTTGGCGGAATGCATTCAATGATGTGACAAATATGATGAAAGGTTGTCTTCAGGTTTTCGTCTTGCAACTGCGGTATACCAAAAATAATGGCATCGGATCCAATTTCCCGTCGCTCAAATGCATCGCATCGTTTTTCTAAATTGCTTACTTCTGCCTCGAGTGTATGCACGTCATCAAAGTGTGTCTCGGTTGATCGTAAAATTTGAAGAGTTTCCTCTGTCTCTTTAATCTTAAACTCAGTTTTGTTTTGACGGCTTTCTAACTTTTTGAGAGCAGCATCAACATCCTTTGTGTGTGTAGCTAAACGGTCTTCTATAATTGCGATTCGATTTATGATGTCATCACGCAAAAGATTTATTTCTTTTGATATTTGGTTGGTTATTTTTTCGGTCAGCAAGGAAAACCTTTCCTCTAAATCTTTTACTGATACAGCTGGGACAGGTTTACAAGATCCTAAAGTGGAAGTACTTGCGTTTTCTAGTTTTCCAACTGGTGTTAATGTTGTGTATTGCTTTGGTGTGTGTGCAGACTCTTTGGCCTGGATTTGTGTAGCTCGAACACCTTTTGCCCCTGGTGTAGGCGTATACTGCTTCTCTTTCTCCACATTCGTAGAACGCGTTTTACCCGCCATCGAACTTATTTTAATTATTTATTAATTCAGTTCAACAATTAACAGAAAAAATTCGATGAAATTGAGTAAGAGAAACGCAACACAATGGTACTATAAGGTATTGAATTTTAAATCAGAGTTAAAGGCAGAACTGCGACAGAATTTTGAAAATTTTAGCCGGACGAGATTATCAACACGTCTATTCGCTTTTACTCATACTACTCAAAAAGTTTTAATTGGGAAAATATTCAAAACTCTTGGAAGCTGTGAGTGCTTTTATAAAGCTAATATCTTTGACCTCGGAAGAGAAAATTGTTCACTGCAATGCAGAAGCTCCATTATTTTCAAAATAAATTAAAAATTTTTTTTAACAAATGATAAAAATAGAGCAGCAATTGAAGTAGCCCTTCTAGAAATAAACCCAAAGGTGCCTAAATATCAAAACACCATATAACTGACGGAGTGTATCGGGCAGGGTATCACTTTTTTCACTTAATGGGCTCCCGACCACACTGCACATTGTACCGCGTGAGACAAATGGATCTTCCGGAATCCCGGATTCGGCCATCGCCACGTAAAGCTCCTGACGATAAATACTATCATGCGCAGCCTGAAAGTTGATTATAAGATGACTGGGTTTCGATTTGAAATTCATTCCAGGATCTGCCTAAGTGTGCAAATGGGGGCTATTGTCGATCTGCCGGGCGGGAAGCCACACTGTAAAGTGCCTATTTGTGTGTTTCAAAACGGTTTCCGATGTTCAAGTGTACGTTGGAAGGGATGTTATATGCGACATTAAGCAGGGACATGCTTCAAAAGTTCTTGCAAGACATAGGATCGGCTTTCTTGTAGATAGATCAGTTATGCTTTCTTCCACCCATACTTGGTTGGTAATTTGGTGCATGCGTATTTGGAGACTTCCGCTGGTAAACCATTAAAGCCGAAAGATTTGTTGTTCTTGAGCTTTTTTACAGGTATGCTTACCTCTTTAATGATGGGTGGTGGAACTGATTCCGCATTGACTGGACATGGGTTCTCTTTTTGACCTATCACTCTCTCTAAATGATGACCATTTAAAAGCTGCTGCAAATGCAAATGCTACTATTACTACTGTGCTTTATGGACTAAGTTTGCTTCTCTGTTTCGAAGAGCCTATGTTCCGGTCTTAAGTCCACCAACCAGTTGCTTAGCTTTTTTATAAAACCTCCGATGTTGTTTTGGTAGCGAGAGTTTGTCGGCGTGCGGCTTTGGCGAATCCCTGCGAAATTCGCGTTTGCCGGTTTTTTACAATTTGTAAAAAACTATGCCAGTTAGGTTAGGTTAGGTTGAAGTGCCAATCGGCAACCTGTACTCGAGCGCGTAGAATTCTCTATGGGACCAATCCACTTTCGCACTCGTACAGTGGCTAGAGTACTTCAAGATCTTGCCGTTCACAAATCCGCTGGTCCAGATGGTATTTCCCCTATCGTTCTGAAGAGGTGTTCTTCTTCGCTGGCAAAACCATTGCGTAAGCTTTTCCATCTGTCCTATTCTTCAGGACTCTTCCCGGGAAGATGGAAAACAGCATTTGTCCAGCCTGTACCAAAAAAAAGGCGAATCTTCTTCTCCCTCCTCCTACCGACCAATTGCACTTACGTCCCTTCTTTCTAAGGTCATGGAAACGCTGATAAACCGTCAGCTAATGAAATATCTTGAATCGCGAAAACTTCTTAATGACCGGCAGTATGGTTTTCGCAGCAACAGGTCCACTGGTGATTTGATGACATATCTAACCGAAAAGTGGAACCAATCTCTTCACCAAGGTGGTGAAAGTAAGATCGTTGCGCTTGATATTTCAAAAGCATTTGACAGAGTTTGGCACCAAGCTCTCTTGTCGAAAATGCGTGCATTTGGAATCGATGATACTCTTCTTCAATGGATTAGAAATTACCTTTCGGACCGTTCAATTCAAGTTGTTTTGGACGGCTTCAAGTCTGCAACTCACCAAATAAATGCTGGTGTCCCCCAAGGCTCTATTCTGTCCCCGACTCTCTTTCTCATTTTTATAAATGATCTACTGTCTGTTACTTCTAATCCAATCCATTCCTTTGCTGATGACGGTACCCTCAGCTTCTCATATTCGTTTCTTGGGTCACGCCCCTCATCTTCGGGTGTGAAACTGGAACGGCAACGTATGTTAAGCTCATTAAATTTCGATCTTAACAGCATAACTCAGTGGGGTAAAACCAATAGAGTGGAATTTAATGCTTCCAAAACTCAATGCTGTCTCCTGTCATTAAAGCAAAACCCACAGACACTGCCATTATCTATGAATGGCACTTACATCGCTGAAACCGAAAGACTTTCCATTCTCGGTATGTGTGTTAATGACAACCTTCGTTGGAATGACCACATATTCGATGTCGCCAAGAACGCCGCGAAATGTCTAGGCCTCCTTAAGCGTTGTAAGAAATATTTCACCCCTTCTGATCTGGCTACAATTTATAAGGCGTTTATTCGCCCGAAACTTGAGTACAACGCTCATATCTGGTCCGGTGCACCAATAACTTATTTGGAGCTACTTGACAGGATCCAAAAACGCGCGATAAAACTCATTGGCGACCGAGTCATCGCGAGATCGATTGACTCTCTTAGTCATCGTCGTAATGTCTCCTGCCTGTCGTTATTTTATCGTTATTTCCACCATAAGTGCTCAAACGAAATAGCCAGTTGTATTCCTCCCCTTGAACATTTCAACCGCAATACCCGCCATGCAGGGAATGCTCATCAGTTCACCCTCAAGCCTGTGTTCGGACGTACAGTGAAGTTCAAAGAATCTTTCCTCAGCCGTACAACACGAATGTGGAATGCTCTTCCCCGCTCCATTTTTCCTACACATTATAACCTACAGACATTCAAAACCAACGTGCATCGGCATCTCTCCTTTTCCTCTCCCCCTAATTTCCTTAACGCCCGCGCTGTGTAGCTAATACATTATAAGGGTCCCAACAAATCCCTTTAGTGCGCGCTTATTATAAAAAAAAAAAAAAAAAAAAAAAATTAGAAAGATCCATTGTGCTACCATATAGATTTATCTCCACCGTACTCGTCAAACAGCAAGAGCTTTTAATGTAGCGTAAAAGACTTTTAATGTCAATTGATGAGATCAGCTTTTTGAACAAATTATTTGTGAAAAGTTAATATTTCTTTGTCGCAATATAATTTATAATGAACAGCATGGATTTGTAAGAAACAGATCCACTGTCACTAATCGGTTGAGTTTCTTGCATGATTGTTCTAATGCCTTAGAGAATAAGGACGAAATGGATTGCATATACACTGACTTCTCTAAGGCTTTGACCAGCTGTCCGATGAAATAATCGAATTTAAGCTCAGGGCTTTTTGTTTTTCACCATGTTTCATTAAATGGGTTAATTCATACCTTAGATCAAGGGTTTATCAAGTCACATTTAGAGGATCGCTATCTGCATCTTTCACAGCTCAGTCTGGAGTTCCCAAAGGAAGTCACCTCGGATCAATTCTATTTATAGTAGCCATTAATGATGTTAATGCATGTATACATCACAGTAATATCTTGATATACGCTGATGATATGAAATATATCTAATTATATCTAATATATAAAAATCCAGTGTCACAGTTTTAGTGTTTATACTTCTCCGAACCGGCTTGACCGATTTTGATGAAATTTTATATGTATATTCCGTAGGTATGAGAATAGGTTCATAACTAATTTTTATACCACTAATAATAATATAATGGTGGTCTACCAAAATGTTTGTATGGGGAAATGCACTTTGGGGACAAAAAACTGGGTAAAAATCGAGTAGTGACACTTCAAATACAAAAAAAAATATTTAAAATTTTAAAAGCAATTGTTGTTGTCAATTATTTTAATTATTTGCCAAGCAAATTGTTGTTGTCAACAATTTTGATTTTTTTTAAATATACCTAATAAGTTTGTTTATGTTTATTACGAGTATGTTACACAAAGTAACTTTTTGAAACGGAGTCGATACTTTGATTTGTTGGATGGTGTTTGAATCCTTCATTTTTGTTTGTCAAGTATTTTCAGGATCCTTGCATTAGTACCTATGTGTGAGTAAGTTGAAATGTAGGGGTGATTGAGATGACGTGGACCATTATGACAGGCATCAGCAGTTGTTGAGCGTTTTCAGTTTTCATGCGCATAACTCGAGACAGAATGGTTAGTTTTTAACGATTTTGAGCTTGACGGTTTCGTTTGGGCCCTAGGAAGGACGAATGCTACTTTTTATCTCGAAAACAAAACTTTGACAGGATGAAATAGGGGGTGTCGGAACTTCGGGAAAGAATATCGCAAGAACAACGTGCAGTCGTCGGAACTGGAGACCGAGATAGACAACAACATAGTCGTCATCAGCATAGCGTTCAAATAAATGAAAACCAACGAAGAAGAAGAAACGTCGTGAATGTAGAATTGCGACGAGTAGCATTCCAATACCAATGCACGGTTGAATACAAACTCCTGTAGGACAACATGCGAGACGTTTCAGTGCACCAACAATCGATGAAGTTGTCATTGTAATGGTTGAAGAAAATTTGGAAGCAGGAGATATAGTTGTACATCGCCAAAATGATCAGTTGCAGCGTGTGTATAAAACACACAAAATATCGTGTTCACTAATGGGAGCTAATATTGTAAAATTCGATATACATATTTATAATTAAGTTGCATTCTTATAGGTGGCGCTATATTCCCAGTTTTGTATATATTGGTCAATTTCGTTGTTGACATTAAATTAGAATTGCTGCATGTTGTTAAACCGTGCGCATAACAAATTGATTGAAAGAAAATAAAAATCGAAGTTTCTTTCTTTTGTGTTGTTGTTCGTTTCAAAAAAGTCAGGTGACATAGGCGCCTGCTAGGCAACTAGCACCTACCCCTAGCGGAGCAACGAAGTAGCGTAATCGGGCTAAGCAAAGCGCAGAAAAATGTGCAGTCCCTTTAACCACGGAACCGATTGAGCTCAAATCAGGCAAATTTTGGTATTGACTTGAATATGTTTCTGTGAAGTTTGGTCAAAATAGGTCCACCAAGTTTGACTTGCAATTTTGTTACTCTTAAAAAAAAGACAAGTGTTTCTTTTTGTTAGGCGCAGAGAACACCGAGTATTTAGACTCTTGAGCACGGGCAACGCCGGGCGGGTACAGCTAGTATATATATATAAATCTATCACTAGTCAGCAAGACAGAATTTTTCTTCAATCTGACATTAATAGCTTCGCCAATCGGTGTGATAAAAACAGTTTATCCTTGAACTCTACTAAAAGACAACATATGACATTCTCTAGAAAGAATATCCCTTCCACTTTTCAATATTCGTTATCTCAACATATTCTTTGTAACGTTGATAATTGTTAGGATGTTGGGGTTTATTTCGAAACCAAACTGGTTTTCGCTAAGCATATCAATTGTTAATAAATCTAATTCTATGCTGGGCTTCGTAAAAAGGTGGGCAAAACAATTTTATCACCCATACGTGTCTAGGTATAATTGTATAATTGTTTTGGCCGTCCGATTCTAGCGTATGCCTCACAAGTTTGGACACCGTTCTACAACATTCATTTAAATCGAATAGATACCATTCAACGTAAATTTATTCGATTTGCACTTACAGGTCTCGCATGGGATGATCCATTTAACCTTCCTCCTTACAGTCAACATATCAAGCTTCTTCAAATGTTACCCCTTTCTCAACGAAGGCTTAATAGCGATATCATTTTTTTACAGCAGCTTATATCCTGTCAAATAGATGCACCTGACTTGCTGTCGTCTATTGGCTTTAATTTTTGTGGTGGTGCCCATAATTTACGCAGTGTTGATTTATTGTTTAGCTCCCATCATAGAACGAATTATGGGAGTCATGAGCCTATTAGTCGCATGAGTAGAATCTATAATCTAAATGATCATGTGATTGACTTGCATGTTAGTAAAATTAAGCTGAAAAATATTTTGCGTAATAATGCCTTAATGTCTTAAATTATCTGCATGATTTGTGTCTGTGTTAGTATTTTGAAAGTACATAATTATTGTCTTTTTAATTGCTTCGTCCTTACTAACACCTGCACTAAATGATGACCCTGTGAGAGCACTTTTAGTGCCGGCAAAATTCTGCTCGTGATAGTTGCTTGCTTTTGCTTTAAGCACTCCACGACACAGAGCTGATAGTGTAATCATACAGGTTATTATAGAAGAAAGTTCTAGATGGAGCTTTTAGTTTTGAGAGAGAGCAAGTCATGTGCAGAGGCAGACAAGGTGGAGACTATTCCCTCTCCTCTTCGCACATGCGGCTTCTGTCGAAATCTTTAGATTAGACGCCAAGCATAGTTACATGGTCGCTATATGCTTGTCAGTGACGACAACCAACTGCAGTCTGTTTAGAGAGATCAAATACTAGCAGACTTTTGCGTGGTGCGTTCAATGGTAGTTTCTTTTTCATTTGTTAGTGTATGTTAGCCTGCTGGATCACGCCATGAACAGTTGATCTAATAGCATTAACTCTAGTTTCTGCATGGATTTACTTACGGAAAGTCTTGAATTTGAAGTAGCGGTCAGTATCGCTCGTCGATTATGATTTGTTGTTACTTTATTGAGTCTTCCTTTCCAATTTTTTCCATAGTTCTCAAGATAGCTATGAACAACAGTTACCCCTCTTCCAACCTTACCGGCTATTATTGGGATAGATTTTCCTTATTCCTTGTAAGCTTGAATGTGCCTTTTTCCTCCTTGCTAAATAAATTTATTTTACCCATAGTTGTTGTTTCTATGAAGTTATATTTTCAAGTAAGGGTCCTTATACTCAAAATGCCTTTTTATTTAAAATATGAACAGTTAAATTTAGCTACTGTTCGCAATTACTGGAGAAAAAAAAATAGGGACGGGCTACAGCCCGCTTGGGCGAACTGTTGGATACCCTATTCTTATTCCTATCCCTCATAAGTGGGTGTGACAAAAGTCTAAGTATGGTTAAATTGTTAAGAACGCTCTACATATTTAGTTATATAACATTTAAAGGATTTTATCAAAAAACATAGGGACGGGCTACAGTCCGCTTAGGCGAACTGTTGGATACCCTATTCTTATTCCTATCCCTCATAAGTGGGCGTGACAAAAGTGTAAGTATGGTTGAATTGTTAAGAACGCTCTACATATTTTGTTATATAACATTTAAAGGATTTTATCAAAAAAAACGCTCCCTAGCTCAAACTTAGGTGTTTCAATAAAATTGTTTTATTTAATTGTGGGCGTGTCAGTAGGCGGATTTTAAAAAAAAATAACACATGAGAATAAAGGTCCCCTAGAGAGTATATATTATAAATTTCAGTTCCCTAGCTCAAACTTTGAATTTTCAAAAAAAAAAAAATTGTGGGCGTGTCAGTGGGCGGATTTTAAAAATATTTACACATGAGCATAAAGGGCCCATAGAGAGTATATATTATAAATTTGGATTTTGGATTTTCAAAAATTAATATACCCTTAGAATAGGGTATAAAAAAATTGTTTTATTTATTTGTGGGCGTGTCAGTGGGCGGATTTTGAAGATTTTTTATCCCGAGCAGTTTTAGGAGTCATAGATCATATTTACAAAATTTCAGCTTTCTAGCTCAAAATTCGATTTTTTCCAAAATTTTGTTTTTTTGAGTTTGTGGGCGTGTCTGTGGGCGGATTTCAAAAATTCGTAAACTTGATTATTTCGGGACCCTAGAGAGTATATGGTTAAAATTTCAGCTCTCTAGGTCCAGTTTAAAGGCCTAATTTTTGGCTACAGACGGACGGACGGACGGACGGACGGACGGACATAGCTAGATCGACATTACTATCGATGCTGATCATAAATATAGTAACTTTTAGGGGTCTACGGGCAATATTAAGGTATGTTACAAACTATGCGTCAAAATTAATATACCCTTAGAATAGGGTATAAAAAACGAAGCTTTTGTAAACAAAACGCTCCCTAGCTCAAACTTTGGTTTTTCAATAATTTTTTTTTTATTTAATTGTGGGCTTGTCAGCAGGCGGATTTTTAAAAAAAAAAACACATGTGCATAAAGGGCCCCTAGAGAGTATATATTATAAATTTCAGCTCCCTAGCTCAAACTTTAGATTATACGAGTATAAAAAAATTTCAATTTTCAAAATGAATAACAAATAACGCCATAAAATTAGCCCTTTTTATACCCTATTCTAAGGGTATATTAATTTTGACGCATGGTTTGTAATATACCTTAATATTGCCCGTAAACCCCTAAAAGTTCCTATATTTATGATCAGCATCGATAGTAATGTCGATCTAGCCATGTCCGTCCGTCCGTCCGTCTGTCGGCAAAAATTAGGGCTTTTAACTGGGCCTAGAGAGCTGAAATTTTAATCATATACTCTCTAGGGTCCCGAAATAATCAAGTTTACGAATTTTTGAAATCCACAAACTCAAAATTTTTTTTTCGAAAAAATCAAATTTTTTATATATGATCTATGACTCGCAACTGGGGGTATATACCAGTTACCTGGAGGGAGGTAAACGTAGTATTTATACCTAAACCGGGAAACAAGCCGAGAGAATTACCTAAATCATATCGTCCGATAAGCCTGACATCGTTTTTTTCTGAAAACAATGGAAAGGATTATTGGCAATCACATTAGAGAATGCATATCAAAATGCATGCCTCTGCACCCTCACCAATATGCGTACCAAAAGGGAAAATCCACGGAAGGCGCTCTGTTAAGACTAACTACAGAGATAAAAAACGCCTACCGTTGCAAGGAGATCGCACTTTGTGCCTTTCTGGACATAGAGGGTGCTTTCGACAACACTGGATATGAATCCATATCAAATGCTTTGTACCATAGAAACATAGATAAACCAACTATTAAATGGATCAAAGCGATGCTGGAAAGTCGCAAAATAACTTCTTCGTCAGAAACGACCTCAGTATCAGTAACAGCCGTAAGGGGCTGCCCACAAGGGGGAGTACTCTCACCCCTTCTGTCGTCATTGGTCATCGATGACCTGCTACACAAGATGAGCAATTTGGGATACACCACAATTGGGTACGCCGATGATATTGTCATCATAGTTAGGG
Organism: Portevinia maculata; assembly: GCA_949715645.1. Lineage (NCBI taxonomy): Eukaryota > Metazoa > Arthropoda > Insecta > Diptera > Syrphidae > Portevinia > Portevinia maculata. The sequence goes on along the minus strand of OX454526.1, from coordinate 76,775,205 downwards.
GCAAAGACTCAATAGGAGTCACATCAAAAATGAAAAATGCTCTAAAGACAGCCATAGACTGGTGCATTAAGGAAAATCTTTCCATAAATCCCAGTAAAGCCGTCATCGTTCCTTTCACTTAAAGGAGGAAATTGGACCTAGGACTAATCACAATAAACGACACGGTCGTAGAGTATTCCGACGAAGTCAAGTATCTTGGAGTAATCCTGGACAAGAGACTTAACTGGAACTCTCACATAAACAACAAAATCAGTAAAGCTAATAGAGCTTTATGGGCCTGTCGTCGCACATATGGTAGAACCTGGGGAATCTCTCCAAAGATCGTCCACTGGATCTACACAGTGATGATAAGACCCATCATAACATACGCCTCCATAGTATGGTGGACAAAATCCACACAAAAGGTCGCAATAGAGAAGCTCAAAAAGGTACAACGGCTTGAGTGCCTTGGTATCTCCGGAGCCATGCGTACCTGTCCAACAGCTGCCATAGTCTAATACATCTAAACGAGATAAGTCTTAATGATCATCCGGAACTTAAGTCCCTTCTCGATGAACTGCCAGAACTTAACATGAACTGCGCGGTCACTGACCGCATTCAAAAAACACTATGCTTCAACAAACGGTTCTCCACGGAGATACCCAAGAGAGAAGAATGGGTTAGCAATAACCCACCAAACAGCCATAACGGCATAAAGTGGTATACGGATGGTTCTAAAATGGAAACGGGGGTAGGAGCGGGAATATACGGACCACACAAACGCTTTACGATACCCATGGGAAAAAGTCCCAGCGTATTTCAAGCGGAGCTCCACGCCATTCAAGAATGCGCCAGCCACATTAACTATTTGCCATAAAAGGTGCAACCATCCATATTTTCACGGACAGACAAGCAGCTATAAACGCCCTTAGCTCGTATACCATTGACTCCAAATCAGTCATGTACTGCTTCAATACCCTACAAATACTCGGAACAACAAACAAGACCAAAATATGGTGGGTTCCGGGTCATGTCGGGGTAGAAGGTAACGAAAAGGCCGACGAACTGGCCAGCAAAGGTTCAGAAACACCTTTCATAGGTCCCGAACCTTTCTGCTGCACTCCTAGATCAGCAGCAACGGCAGCAATTAAAAGCTGGGAACATAGAAAATGTACCTATCTTTGGGATAACATCCCAGGTCTAAGACAGGCCAAACGAGCCATTCGGCCCTTTAATCATAATGCCAGCAAATGTCTAAACCTAAGCAGGCATGATATCAAAAACCTAGTAGGTTACCTTACTGGTCACCACGGTTTAAGATATCATCTACACAAAATGAGAATAGCAGATTCCCCTGAGTGCCGACTCTGTCTTGAAGAGGACGAGTCAGCTGAACACATTTTAAGTGAATGCCCAGCCCTTAATGGAATTAGAAAGAAGATCTTTCTCAGGGAACAAGTGAGCCCCGAGGACATAAAGAATTCTTCTACTGGTAAAATTGTCCGCTTTACACGGAAAGTGGAAATTTTACTAGTTTAAAATTTTTCTGGCCCATACGGTACAAAAGATCTTTTAGGTCCCCCCCCCCCCCCTTTTTATAAATCGCCTTGGCGAGCCAGAATTTAAAAAAAAAAAAAAAAAATGACTCCTAAAACTGCTCGGGATATAAAATTTTCAAAATCCGCCTACTGACACGCCCACAATTAAATAAAGCAATTTTATTGTAAAACCAAAATTTGAGCTAGGGAGCTGAAATTTATAATATATACTCTCTAGGGGCCCTTTAAGCTCATGCGTAAATATTTTCAAAATCCGCCCATTGACACGCCCACAATTTAAAATAAACTTTTTTTGCAAATCCAAAGTTTGAGCTAGGGAGCTGAAATTTATAATATATACTCTCTATGCGGCCCTTTATGCTCATGTGTTAATATTTTCAATATTCGCCTACTGACACGCCAACAATTTTTTTTTTGATAATTCAAAGTTTGAGCTAGGGAGCTGAAATTTATAATATATACTCTCTAGGGGCCCTTTATGCTCATGTGGTAATTTTTTTTAAATCCACCTACTGACACGCCCACAAATAAAACAATTTTATTGGAAAACCAAAATTTGAGCTATCGAGCGTTTTTTTACAAAAGCTTCGTTTTTTTTCTATTATGTATATCCTTTTAATGTTATATAATAGCGGCCCCGGCGGACTTCGTCCCACCCAAAAATACAACGAAACTATTGCAAGACAATGTAATTCTAACATTGCCACTTGTGCGCTCCGTTAGGCCTTTTATCCGCTTTAATCACGATTTGATGATCATCTGTTAGCATTCTGTCTAACGCATTCTTAAATAATCCAATCAATTCATTACGATCATGAAGCATTCGTTGCAATTCCCTGATGATGTCTTCTTTCGTTCTGTTGTACTATGTACTACGACAGTTTATTTCATCGCTCTCGATCCCAATGAAATAGATTTGTAAGAAATTGTATTCGCCATCAGGAAGCGGCAATAACGACCCAGCATGATGATGCACCTGCCCTTGAATCTGGTTACCAAGAGACGAATTCAAAATTAATAAAATGCGATCATTCAAAGGAAACGGATGAGTACTCTTTCGAGCAGGAATTACCTTGAACGACGGATTATATCCGCTTTCATTGATTATTGATGCAGCAAAAGAAATCATTTGAAACCACCCATTATAGTTCTGAACATTTGCAAGAAATTGCTTTGGTTCTCTTGTTATGCCTTCTAGATACGATCGCAATGGTTCCGGTGGCGATGTCAATGTTGGCAATTTAACTTTTCCACTAAGGCAACACAATCCAGGTGTTTCTCCTGGAAATTTCAATGCGTTGCAATGTGGACATACTACAACCATTGATCTAATTTGAACGGCAGGAAGAGATCGATAATCGAATGCAAAATCATATCAGAATGCTACTCGAAGCAAATCGACATTGCCAGCACTTCTTCTTTGTTGTCTATTTTCAGTATTTATTCGTTGACTTTGAATCGATAAATTTCCACATCGATTTACTCGACGACTTTGTTGTGCCAATCTACGCGAATCGATTACCGCCTGCTGTTGTTCTGTTTGTTGCGCACGAATTTGGACGTGGTTTACATTTCTTCGTTATTGTGCAATCCCTCTATCTTCTTGACTCATATTCGCACGATGAGTCGACACTGCTCGTGCACCAGCTGAACGTCGGTCTAAATTAGATCTTTTCGTTTTTGGCATTATGAAGAACAACTGCAATACAATGAAATCCCGAATAGAACATGTGAAAACAATGAAACACCAATAGAAACGTACCACTTCTTACAGATAAATGCCAATAGCCAACCAACAATGCAACACAGCACAAATTCGCAAAATGCCCCAATCGCTCAATCGCCACTGTTCAAATGAAATGAAAATAGTCCAATATGAATGCACTCCTTTCTATTCTTCTATATATTCTCATATCAATTTTAATTCACAAAAATTCACAAAATCGCAATGAAGAAATCCGAGTCTGTAATGCGCAATGGCAGGCAAACGTTATTCGATCGAACAAAACACGAATTCGCAAAGTGCAATATGGACGCTGAAACAGCAACGAATGAAGAAACTGCGCAACTGAATCAAATGGCACAGTTAACGTGGACAGCGCCACCACACATGAAACAAAATTGGCTTCTCCATTGATCGATAATAGATGGTGTTACGTTGGGTGTCTATCTGACGTTCAATTGCGATACGATATGTTACATTCAAATTTGATTCTTTTTTTGGTTGTTGCCAAAATAAATAAATACAAATTTAAAAAAAAATAAAAAATTTAAAAAAATCGAAAAAAAACCCTGTCGTAACACGCTGGGTGGTCAAAATAAGACATTTTGATTTTTTTTTTTAAACCCGTACTGAGAAAATACCTTTCCAACGAAGTATAAATCATCAAAATCGGTTTGGCCAATCTCGAGTTATGGAATTACATCGCTTCGGACACTTTCTTTTATATATATAGATATGTACAGCGTTCTTAAAAATTCAACCATACTTAGACTTTTGTCACGCCCACTTATGAGAGATAGGAATAAGAATAGGGTATCCAACAGTTCGCCCAAGCGGACTGTAGCCCGTCCCTATGTTTAATTATATAAATATCTGGAATAGGTGAGAGTGGTTCACAGGTATTCTCTTCTTTTTTCGGACTAATACGATTCCTTTTCGTCTCAAAAACATACACACATACATCAAGTGCTCTTTAAAAGACATCTGTTCCTCGCTTAAGATGGCTCTATCATCAGCAAAGGCTAGATTAGGTTACTGGGTTGACGGGGCAAGAGAGTATTGCGCCCGTCACACTTAGGTCAATGTAGACACTTTGTAATACCAGCAAAGACTAAATGATGCACTGGATTCCGTCATTTTTCCTTCAAGCAGATAATTAGGGACTGTAATAAATATCAAAGGACTTAAGATTGACTCTGATTGGGATGTCCTCTGTGATCCCAGTGGGGCATCTTGCTCTTGGCTTTTCTTTTTTTGGAGTCTTTGATCGCCTTCCCGACTTCTTCCACAGTAATGCCGGGTACTCTTTCATTGCTAGGAACGGCTCTTGGAAAGTATATCAGAGGAAACTATTCGTTTATTAGTCCTTCTCAAAACAGTGGCTTTGCAGTATTTTTTCGTCTTCCACAAGAAGAAGCTCTTGAGTATTGTTGATTAACTTTAACGAACGGATTTCCTGAGCATTTCTCCTTCTTTTTTTCTTTTATAATGTACTGGTGCCCAAGTGGTTTTGAATACCCTTAAAATGATAAAAACGCATCACGAGCGGTAGGTGAAACGGGAGAGAAGAAGACATGTACTGGTGCACATTAGCCTTAAACAGTTGTGGTCAAAGTCCACTCACAAAATCAACAGCTCACGATCCGCTATCCGTCTGATGACCCTCGGCCAAACCATTACAATTGCACAAGGGCACGGAGGGATGCCATACGCTGTGAATTTTTTTTTTTTGGTTTTGGTATTTTTTTTTGGCACTGACACCTCCAAATAAAATACAGTAGTTAATGCAACAGCAATTTTCCGCGTAAGTTAATACAAAAAAATATTTTGTCACAGATGATTAAAAAAATAAAATTTGGAACAATGATTTAAAAAAAATGACAATGCGGATAGTACATTTAGACAAAAAACATATTAGAGGACACTGAATATTCTTTCAAAATAAGGACGGTACCTATGCGCTGAAAACGTTGAAAGTCGATTACTTCCAATTATTTAGTTCATTGAGTATCAAGAAAAACAACAACGGTTTTTAAAAATATTTACTTAAAAAATATCTTGTTAAGCTATCGTTATTATCATTATTAGGGCAGACAGAATTACAATTAAAAACTATTTCTAGCCATAGTCGGCACTACTGCTGTACTGTACGAGCTTGTGCTTGTGCCATAAGCAATTTCAGTTTCAGCTCCTGTCACTGATCATCTGTTGTAGTTTTGACACTCTTGACATTCTCAATCACACCGCAAGCTGTTGTTGTAAGTCATAGTAAAAAAAATATACTTTTATCGTATGCCAAGGCAAGAACATCTTAAGTTTTTGTTTTTCAACGGTTTTAAGGTTTTTAAGTCGCCTCCGCTTTTGTACGGTGTAATCCCAGTGAATAGACCCGCCAAGTGCTAGGAAATTCCGGTGCCGAGTTCAAAATTGTCTTATTTGCGCTGTTTGCAATGTAGTTGAGCATCCTTAGTGTCCAGCAGTTCTAAACACACATTTTTTGCTTTTGTTACCGCATCCACACCAATTTGTACTGGCAAACGACTACTAAATTCCTTTCATTTGCTTTCCTCTCGGACAGTTCCACTCCACGCTCCAACGTGACACATTGGCCTTCCTTTCTTTTATTTTTGTTTGAAATGTAACGTAACTGAACTGCATTGTTTTTAGCTCGGTGGTTATTCTTTCAGGATCATCTCTGGTTCTAACAAACCAGACATTGAATTTTCGTCTTATGATTTTAGATCGTTTAGAAGCGGAACGATTACTAGATTTTCATTTTGAAGGGGTTCAACGCATTTAACCACAATTGCTTACTGCAAAATGTTCGAGCTGTATTTTTAATAAAGCAATACAATCGACTCACCAAATCTTTTTGTTTTCAAATGAAAACAATCGGTTCACACTTCAAATTTTAATAGAATTTACAGAGGTACTTTCAAGGCGTTTGATCATCAACGATCCGCGTTGCCAGTTCCCATATACATACATATATCCTGCACTATGTGTCCAATTATTTATTATCATCATGTAAAGTTTGGCATTGAAATGTTAAGCGGTTTGTTAGCTAAGGCCCACTGACATATTTTGAATGGCTAATTGCTCTTAAAGAGGCTATGATGTAATTATAAAAAACGTCGAAACAATGTCTTATCATTTTTACATTTCTAAAAAAAATGTTAAGTTTGAACTGAATACGACTAACGGTTTATGAGTTATCATTTTTTTCAAAATTACGGGAAAAGGTGCGGGTGTAGCAAAACCTTAAATTCTCTTCGTAATGCTTTCTTACTCAGCTAGATGATGCATCTTCCAAATGTCTGTGCGTTGAGTCAGTCAGTCAAGACAATCAGTCAATCATTTATAGATATCTATATCTATGTATGCATATATGTAGATAATTATTTCAAAAACTTTGTACCGTTTTATTTGTAAGCATCCATCACTATAAAGCTAAATTTTAGATCACTTTTGAAAAAAATAAATAAACAACAAGGGACGGGCTACAGTGCGCTTGGGCGAACTGTTGGATACCCTATTCTTCTATTCTTATTCCTATCCCTCATAAGTGGGCGTGAATGAAGAAAAGTCTAAGTATGATTGAATTGTTAAGAACGCTCTACATAAATATTTTGTTATATAACATTTAAAGGATTTAATCGAAAAAAACGAAGCTTTGGTAAAAAAAAACGCTTCCTAGCTTAAACTTTAGTTTTTCAAAAAAATTGTTTTATTTAATTGTGGGCGTGTCAGTAGGCGGATTTGAAAAAAAAAACATAAGTATAAAGGGCACCTAGAGAATCTATATTATAAATTTTAGTTTCCTAGCTCAAACTTAGACTTTTCAATAAAATTGTTTTATTCAATTGTGGACAACAAAATGTTTTTTTACACGAATTTGTATTGACATCAGCAAACTGTGATACAATTAACAGTTATTTCATCTGAAGCTAAGAAAAAATGCATAAAATGCAGGTCATCCTATCTCATTTAAACTTTTGAGTCTTTAATGATTAGCTTTGAAACACGCCGCGTAGCGAGCACCGGCATGTGGTTTTACATGCTGCTTCAGTACATTTAGCTGACAAGTTGTTGGATGAACAACCGGTCGGCTAAAAGTACTCAAGCAAAAAAAGTGCCTTCTCCGTGATTCTCATAAAAACGAATGTCCTACATTAGTTGTGAATACCAGTTTTTCTCTCAACTTCGTTGTGAATTGTAGTTTTAACAGTCAGTTAAATTATTTTAAAAAATTGCTGGTCTTGGACTCTGAACCTGGAATTCGTTTTGAAATTTCTTTGTTTCTGTGGAATTCCTAAAGAATACATAATTTCTTTGCTTTGTCATGAAAAATTGAATTGTTACTTTCGGTGTTGTTTATATATTAGATACCTAAACACGACGACGCGTCAGGTCGGTTATGAGTCGAAGAAATACGACTAATTGCACATCATATGCCATATGCGGAATTGGACGCTTATTTCACATTGGCGCCTGCCGGACAACAAGCATAACCCTAAGTGGAGCAAAGAGGTCGCGTTAGCGGGCTTAACCCTGTGGAAAGTAAGTTTAAATCTTTAGATCTCGCGAAGCGGCCCGCCCAAAGCAGGAATTAAGCTACTAAATGGACATCACAGACAACAATCACTTACCCTTACAAAATCACACAGAAAAAGTGTTAACGCACAAAACTACATTCCATAAATAATTTCATTTAGCCAACAAATTTTACGTCAGTCAAACCTGTTGCAAAAGTGGTGACATTCAAAACAAAATTGTTTTTTGTTGAATAAATAAAACCATGAGATTCACGCAGAAGGCAGTTTAGAAAAAGACGTCGGCTAATGGTATTTAAGTGGATGTCATATTCTAATTCTCCACATATTTCCAGGTGCAAACATCGGTGGTGCAATGCACGCACATGTGGTTTGGTAGCTTCAATTTTAGAAAATAAAAAAATGAAACCCATTTTTTTTAACTGATTTTCGAGATTTTAAGTCGAGGTATTTGTCTTCGAAATTTACTGGCCAACTTCTCCAAACATTTGAGTGTGCGAAGCTATATTTTTGACCTTTGATTTTGGAAGTGAACTACAGTTTTACGCCGATACCAGATACCAAATTTTTAGAACCTTCTCATGACAGTTGATACTTTTAGATGTTTGTATGTGGTTCTGGGTCAGTAGTCCAACGAACTTATCACCACCCACAACTATTTCTTATCAAATCTGCATTCCTGTGTTGCTTTTTTCCAAATCTTTCCAGACGGTTACACCTCCCGTCAGCTAGTTTACGAGTGGTTCAGTGACGATGCAGTAACTTTTGTGCCTGGAATGACTTTAAATCAGTTCGACTTGATAAGCATGATGCACAGAAACTCCACATATGAAAGACGAGAGGGTGAATTTTCAGTACTGCTTGTGGCCTTCAATTTGAAAAGACACACCGGATACTTCCTCATTCAGGTAAACTCATTAATGGATCAGAAATTTTAATAAATATATCATGAAATCAACAGGTCTACGTACCATGCATTCTCATCGTGGTCCTATCATGGGTATCCTTCTGGATTCATCGTGAAGCTACCAGCGATCGTGTTGGTCTCTGCATCACAGCCGTTCTCACTCTATCCACAATTAGTTTGGATTCACGAACAGATCTTCCGAAAGTTAAATATGCAACAGCCTTGGATTGGTTTCTCCTGATGAGCTTTTTGTACTGCATTGCCACCCTGCTTGAGTTTGCTGGAGTTCATTATTTCACAAAGGTTAGTCGAAATGCATCCTTAAATTTAATATTCTTGAAAAAATTCCTTCTTAAGACCGGAAGTGGTGAAATACTTGTCAGTGAAGACGAATGGGAAGAAGTCGACGAAATAGCTGAAGAATGCGACAGAATACAATTTTCTGACCGCAAAAGTAGCGAGTCGATAATAGATTCACCTCAATCTGTGACTGGAACATTTCGCAAACGCAACGCTATGATATGCCCAATATACAACGTAATTGAACCACCAACATCAACCGCCAAATAATCCTGTTTAATTAAGTTTTTGTGTTCTTTGTTTTAGGATCCTACACTCATCTTTCAAGCGCCTTCATCCCACACTTCAACAATGGAGCGAACAACACAAACTGAACCACCGGTTACATCCAAATGCAAACAAATTTGGTTGTGTTTTATTGGGGATGATAAATTTCGAAAACAACGCGAACGTGATGCCACCGTTAAGGGTAGGTGTCGTATTTGTTCGTCGAGTATATATATATATATATTCTATGTCCGTTTTCTAGGTCGACATGTAAATAGCGTTTCTCTGATTGACCAAGTTTCACGGATTGCATTCCCGGTATCATTTGGATTGTTCAACTTGTTATATTGGCTGGCATACGGAATGTATAAAAAGGAATTTTCATGGTCAGCGATGAAAAATTTGTGAGCAATTAAAATTTTGAAAGCTATACAAGCAAACATTTGTTGCAGCAACTCGAAAGCATTTAGTCCAAAAAATAAACGCGATTTTTCGTTGTTTTAACTGGTGAATTTGTTTACTTTTTTGTTTTATTTTTCGTTATATAAATGCTTATAATAAACGACATTTTAAATAAAAAAACAAATAACGAAAAAAATGAAGTTTTAATTGGATTGGAAGGTAGGTTCAGATGAAATTGAGATTGAGTTGATACTTTAATTAAAGCTAAATATTGGGAGGAATCAAATTCGCAGCTCGGATGTTGATTGAAAGACATTTAAATGGTTTAATTGAGAAAGAAAAATGGTTCCTGTCGATCTAAGGAATAAGTGGAAAATCGTTTCTAAAATCAGAGGAAGAAAATCCGGCCTATATTTTTTTTCAATCAATCAATCAGTCAATCAGCGTTGGTAATCCATAAAATACTGAGAACTATTGGAAAAAGAATTTGGCAGCACCAAAAATATCGCAGTAACTACTCTTCAAAATTAAGCAGAATGCTTGGTGTAAGTGTCCGACTGTGTAGGGTGATTCTTACGCTTTATGCCTTACATATACAAACAAACGTTACGTCCATTCAAAAAAATATTAAAACGTTATGTTTATTACGCATTTTCTGGAGAAAATTCAACCGAAAGTCAAAAAATTAGCATGGGCAGGAAAAATGGAACAGGTTAAAAATTGGATATCTTAAGACTGAGTTAAGATATAAAATTTATTTAAATGCAATTACAAAGGCTAATATTTCTTTTAAAAATAGAGGCCTAAACGAAATTTCTATCATTAGTACTAACAGCGCAATTACCGTTAACATGGGTAAGGGTACACCCAAGTAAGCCTTTTCTTAAATCCTCAATAAATGATATACAAATTGGAGATAGGCCCTTACTGTAGAGCAATTTTCTCCTTAAAATATACCCATAAATCATGCCCTAAAATATTGTCTACGAATTAAGGGACACCCTGTATAATGTATTATAGGACGCTTAATAAAAAGCATTTAGTAAAGTTAGTCGATTCGACGAATCATTAGCTTTTTAGGGTAAGTCAACAACGTTAGCTTTCTACGGTTATTATCTTCAACGGTTGCCAAAATCGGAACTCGCTTGGCTATGGTTATACCTTCAATTACTTTAGGAATCGCAAATAACTTGTGGGATTAGGAGGTTATACATATAAAGAAAAGTCTCCGGGTTTGAGATCACTTAGTCACTGAGGCCAAGCATATGCTGGTATTGTTGCATTTGTGTGATCCAGGAGTTTTGATGCCTTCCTCTTTTTGTTACAATTTTGAAAAAGATGCATGACCTTATCGATCTGTGTTTCGATCGTTCTTTTACGAAATCAGTGACCTTCTGTCGTTTCAAGAAACGGATTTGCATGCGTATACAGGACAGCTTTAAGTTGTTTAATGTGCCACTAGGCTTACCTGAATCCAATAAATAAATAAAAGCAAAAAAAAAGTAATCATATTTGAACTGATAACATTGTCTGGGTGGGCGTGCCAATATACCATTGAATCGTACTTATGGCCATGAATCTAGATACATCTGTATGCGTTCTGTGTTCTATCTGGAAATGACGCAGTTTGTTGGATTCGACCACTTAAACTCTGCCTTCGAGGTGAAGTGCAAGAAGATTTCTTTATGAGACCGCCTCCGCCAAAGATTCACAAACAGTTTAGCTACGTATTTCGACTCGATTCCCTCATTCCACTCAATGGGCTGAAACCCGGAGAAGATTGGTATTGAATCGCTGGCTAGCCCGTGCATTCCTCAACTAGCTTTGAAGTACCTAGTCGCGGCTGAATCAAGAGCCTTAACTGTAGCTTGACTGTCCACGAACATGGCTACGTTATGTTTGGTTATCGCGTTGTTTATGTTATGAGCAACCTTTACGCTTCCACCTTCTTAGCGGAGGCGCTGGAAGAGCAAAAGTTAAGGGAGGCGGACTTAAGAATTAGTGAACATGACACAGTTTGTAAAAATCGATTTAATAAATATGTTTAATAATAACTTGCAACATGAAAAACTATCTCAGAGACAATGGAGTGCGGCCGGCTCAGTTGGTAACGTTCGTATACAATCACAAAAGAGAGGTAAACCTAAAACTCCTGGATAACACCAGCACAACGACACTAGCATTTAATTGGCCTCAGTGACGAATTTATCCGAGGCTTGCCGATCGATACTTTTTGAGGCCAAACTGGCAAATCAGGCGTACCGGTTTTGATGAAGTGAGATGTGAGGGTTATGGTAAATTTATTCCAAATCATAATTACCTTTAAAGAAAAACAAGAAGAAGAAGAAAAAGAAGAAGAAGAAGAAGAAGAAGAAGAAGAAGAAGAAGAAGAAGAAGAAGAAGAAGAAGAAGAAGAAGAAGAAGAAGAGAAGAAGAAGAAGAAGAAGAAGAAGAAGAAGAAGAAGAAGAAGAAGAAGAAGAAGAAGAAGAAGAAGAATACATTTCGAATGAGTGCGATATTCCGATGTACGAAAAAAATCGTTAAACAAAGTGAAAAAGCAACCGTATCTAAACTTAAGCTAAGCTTTTGATTTAGTCACGCATTAAGGTACTGCAGAAGACAAATAATAATACTCATAGTGGGTTTTATCCATTTTTGGAATGAAAGCAACATCGTAGTGTTAATGCAACTGAAACGTACCCTAGTCATGTACAGCTGCTTGTGTTCCTCAAGGATCAGTTTGGTGCGCTGTTGTTTGTAGTTAATATAAGTTCTCTTTTTAAGCTGACTTTAATTTTCATTTTTTTTATAATTTGCTTACGCTAAAGGGGTTTTTTCTGTTGTTACATTACCCTTATAGTGCTCAGAACACAGCGTAAGCATTTGTGTTTAACAGAAAGCAGCAACTGGCAATATCGTATTTTATTGCATTCTTTTCGGTGCTACTTACTATTAGAAAGAACAGAGAGATAGGAAATAGTGTTTGGGTGCAGTTGTAGGGGTTTTATACACGGGAGGGAGATTACGATTTCATGTATTCGATATAAAGTAATGGACTTGGCCGGGATTCGAACTCACGACCTTCCATTCAGTAAGCAAATACACTACTACTGTACCGTTGCCACCCGCAAATATTTGCCTTCGGTGACGGCTTAGCGCTTTTCTATTATTCCCTTAGCGTACTAAGCATTATTCAACTCTCGCTTGAAGTAGGGAATTTGTTGCTGAGGGCGGCTTTTAAAACAAACCGCTCATCCTCATCAATTTTCTTAACTGCGATGCTATGATCGCGATAAAGTGGATCGTAACCCTCTCACTTTACTGTATTGCGATTGGTTCTCCCGTAGAGTTCGACGTCCATGCATAGATGTTATCCCACAAAAACGTAGGGTATACGACGTATACGACGCAGAACAACAATTTAATTTTGTGCGCTCAAGACCCAAGCTACAGTTGGCATAAATGATATCTGTCCTAGCCGAAGGAGAAATATCGGCCATAGTTTGTTCTTTTTGAAAGCACAATTGTCGATAATCGAAATGATGTCGATTGATATTTAAACGCTTTGCATGATGTGAAACGGGTTGTATGTACAGGGTTTGCCAAATAGGACCTACAAATGTTAGACACGTATAACTCTTGTAATAATCATTTGTTTCAATTAATTCTTTTTTATTTATTAAATACATGTTATGGAAATTAAAGCACTTTGTATGAAATATGAACAAGGGGATTTTTTTTTGTTGAAATTAACCGTTCGCCAAAAATTACACGCAGCAGATCCATAGTTTGTTCAGCAGTTTGCGCAGTGTTGGAACCAGACATAAGGATGCTGCTTCGCCATTTACCAAAAAGTAGTCAATCATTGTTCTGTAGAAGTCGCGGAAATCGTTTCTGTCATTTCATCCTCATTCTCGAAGAAATTTGGGCCACAACACCGCATCAAACAGTGCATCTAGATATGTGTAACTGATGCTGGTATGTTGCCCTTAGATTTTCGGAGCCCCACAATCTACAGTTTTGCTGTATAAAATTAATTATTCGTATTTAAAATTGGTTGGTCTTATTTCGCCTACCCTGTATTTTTATTTGGTTTATTATTATTCTTATTAAACTTTATTAACAATAATAAATTATAATGCTAATACAAAAAAGGCTTAAGCGTTAGCTACCAGGCCTGTCGGCTAAGAGTTGGTTTAATTGGTGCTTCTTCTATGCTCAAACCGAGACAGCAAAGAAAAGGATCGAGCTTATCCAAAGCATATCGAAAACATCGGTATGGGTAGTGAAATCGTCTTATAATATTCGTTTCCAATCATAAACAGTTGAAAGTTTCCGAGAGAAGTTTGCATCCACACATACTTAGTCCAGCAGGTCTCCTACATTTTTTCTTCATCTCCCTAAATGACGGTGGGGATATGATCAGGATTAAAGGGATCATAACCCAGAGAACTGTTCACCTGTGGGGTTCGCCGGACTCCTACATTTATAATAGGGTCAATGTGGGTAAATATAGACTGGGGGAAATGAAAACATGGCTCGTATCAAACTTAAGTTCAGACTCTTTGACACATACATTAGTAGAAATTGCGGACGCATGCATCTTTTATCTTATACGTCAAACTCATTGGTGTCAAAAGAGAATTCATTTGACGAGCGCCTTTTTGCGTGAAAGCTAATTTTTAAAAGTGATAAACTTTAATATTCTGGAACTTTTTATGTAGCTAAAGTCGTTACTCTTTCAGGAAAAAAAAATATTTTTGCGGATTCAATTGGTTAAGTACTCGTATAATTTGCAAATAATTTTTAGTTTAAAATTTTGATGTAGATTCTACGTGAAATAGAAAATCTTAAAAATCTATAAAATGTGAACAACATTCTGGGGGTAGATGTTAATACATATTTTTGGTAAAAATGATTGGTTAAAATAAAAATTAAATTGTTTTAGTTAATTTCTTTTGCTATTATGGCGCGCAACTACATATTAAAGAAGCGGCCACCATCATATTCAGTGGATGTTGTTGCAAAAGCGGTACTCGACGTACAAAACAAAAATATAACGTTTCAGAGCAGCTCAGGATGCATATGGGGTGCCAATATCTGTCATTTATAGCAGAATCAAAGGGAAACAAATACAATCTACAAATTTAAACAAGGACATAAGATTTCACTTTCATTGGAAGTTGAAAATGAGATTATCATATGGTTTCTTGAACGCTCTTCATGTGGTTATCCGTGTGCAGAGAGGAACTTCTAAATTTGATCACTGACTATATCGTTACATATAGCATAAAGATTCCGTTTACTAATTCACAGCCTGGACAAGAATGGCACAGAAACAAACACACCGAAATGTAGTTAAAGAAACCGGAGCTGCTACAAAAATGCATCAAAGATGTCAGAAAGCTCCAAGTTATTTACGACTTTTATAAACAGTTGAAAAGGTTGTAACAGAATATGGGCTTGACGAAAAATCAAGCTTTATACTCAATACCTATGGATGCGGGTTTTGTAATAATCCCAACAAACTGAAGGCAATAGCAAAAAAAGGAGTTCCAATGATTATACTCACTGGAGTTTCGGGAAGTCAGTCAATCACTGTTTTGGCATGTATTTCCGCAGATGGCTAAGCTTTAGCTCCTTTAATTATCTTTAAAGGCGCAGCGGTACAAGCTCGATGGACAAATTATGAAGCATATTCTGCAACTTTATATGCAGCTTCAATAAACGGTTGGATGGAAGAGCCACAGTCCTACATTTGGTTCATAAATGGGTTTGTTCCCCATGTGGCACGTCTCAGAGAACAAAACAATGCTGCTGATAAAACTGCTCTATTGCTGTATGATGGACACTGCTGAACGTACGCCGGTAGCAAGCGTACACCCAAAATTGGTTAGCACTCTACAGTCTCACTCAATTAATTGCCTTAATAATTATTATATAAAATTATTTCCTACAATTGCTTTGCCTGGCATATCCTTAAGCCGGCCACTTAATAGATTTATAAGATTAACATATATAATTATATACATAAGAAAATCGTGTTTTCAAAAAGCCTCAATAAGTAATTGAATTGAATTGAATTGATTGCTGTATGATGGACACTGCAGCCATATCAGCGTGCGAATGAATAACAATGTTCAACTGCTCCGATTTCCCAGCCATTTGACAGACAAGTTACAGCCGTTAGATAAAGCGATTTTTGGCACAGTTAAGACGGCCTGGGAAAACGTCCTTGTAAGACATGGAAAAGAAATGTTAGGCAAAGGGTTGCTTCAACTATCCAAGTCTTAATTATAAAACTTTTGGGACAAGATTAGAAGAGTGCCTTGATTTAGAAAAATATTATTGCTGGATTCGAGTCAACAGGGGTTTTTCCAGTTGATCCATCAAAATTCAAGAAAACAGATTTCAATAAATCAGAGCTGGAAAAATATGAATACAAAAATGGAAACCGTTCAAACCGCTCAATCTCTGAAACACCAGGAGCTACATTTAACTTCAAATGGTAATTTCATTTTCAAATTTTTGAAATTAATAACCAAATAATGACTATATTCTTCCTAGCTCAATCATCTATACATATGCAACAAAGCCCATTGTAGATTCTCAGAGACCCCATCGCAGTGGAAGGGATAATTTTGTCGTCATCTTCATCAGTTGGATCACCATTTATCCATCCCATCTCTGAAAATGTCTTAGTAGGAAATCAAAATGACACCATCAACCTCCAAATTTAAATATTTCCTCAATTTAGACTATTAGGTGTAGGTACGAGTATATGTATTTCAATTACCTCTATCTTTCTTTCAGCACATTAAGTAAATAAAATGGAGTCCCCATTGTCTCAAAATTTTCGAACTAGCAACTATTTGCCAGACAATATATTCAGCTCACCCTCAACTTTCAAAGGTGAACAAAATTCTTATTTAAACTCTATTCGATAATAAAATCTTGTTTGTCCATTTCATTATTATTTGCTTCATCAGTTGCCCCCATGGCCCATTTTTTCGTAGTTCCTTGTCAGCTTCAAAACGCAACTTCGAAACGAAAAGTAACTCCCCGTTTAAAGCAGTTTCAATATGGAGAAATTTGAACTACGGATGATAAAAAGAATGAAAAACTTCAACCAAAGAAGAAAGTTCCAAAAGGAAAAAATAAAAATATTGCATCTTTATCTTCATCTTCTGACGAAGAAACCAGCTGATGATGATCTTATAGATTTAGACTGGGGCGAAGACGAAAATGTGAATGGGCCTAATGAAGTTGATATGATGGAACCGAAACAAATTCAGGATTTTCAATTGGGAGAATTCGTTCTGGCTACCTCTAAGGGCGGAAAGAGAAACTCGAACTTGTTCAAATACATTTGCGGAGTAGAACTACTTGATGTTAAAGAAAAATAAATAAAATTTCAAAGGTTATCTGCGGTTAACTCATCAAAAACTATGTTTAAGATAGTTAGAAAATATGTGAGTTTCATAAAAGTATTTCAAGTAATTGAAATGATCCCATTGCCGGAGGAAGGATTAGAGGACGACGGAACAACAATTTATTCATTTAACGGATATGTCCCTGTCAAGGGAATACGTTAATAAACAATACTTGTTCTTTTTAATCAAATTTTTTTATTTTTTTTTTGTATTTGAAAATAAGTCTTTAATAATTTTAAATTGATTGTGACCAGAAGGAAAAAGTGTCTTAAACGGGAAAGCGAATTATGCGGGAAAACCTAAAAAGAAGATATAACTACAGAAAAAATAAACATGTATTTTTCGAATTACATTTTATTATTTGTACACATTTACTTTTGATAATTTTGATGAATAACAAATTTATCTAGATTTGATATCTTTAACTTCTTCGAGGATTCATAAGACGAAAATTTTTCGATTTAGTGTAGGTAATATAAACTTTGTTCTCCATTTGAAATGCTTCAAATCGGCGTTCTTAGAAGTTTGATAGATTGTAGACAATTGGCCACTGAAGGTATCGCTGGTGGTTCCTCCTTATCGCTTTCTTCTTCTGATTCAACCATTGGAGCACTGCCGCTAATGAATTCTTCAAAATAACGAGGACCGGTCGTAATGAGGTCATCATCAAAAGAAGTATAATCAGGAAACTCCTGTAATTCTTCAATATTCTCTATTAGGATTTCACAACCACCTGAGACAGGAACGTCTGGCTCAGCGAAACCTGCTTTATGAAAACAGATTTTGATCACTTTTGGCCTAATTTCCTCCCATGATGATGACTCATCTTGGTCGATGATATTCCACTGTCGTATTCCATTTCTGTTAGGTACCGTTGAACTAACTTTTTACGATATTTTAGCTTGACAACCTTGATAATCCCCTGATCAGTGTCTGCAACTTACTCAAAAAACAAAATCACTTTTGTCTTTTTCTTTCCAAAAAAATTGATCCAACCGCTTGACCCAGGTTATAAATATCTCAACGGTCATCCATGCACGTTTCTGAGAGCTGTAATCGAATGGAAAAGTTCGAATATTTTTGAAAAAATGTGGTGATTTGCTCTTTCCAATCACTAGAAGCTTAAATTTGTGTGTGCTTGATTCATTTGCGCTGGCTGAAACAGTGAGACTACTCAACTTGACACCATGGTATTTTTCTGTTTTGTACACTAACGACTTATCTGGCATTAATTTATAGAAAAACCCAAATTCATCTGCATTGTAAGTATCGTCGAAAGAGTAGTCTTTCAATTAATTGGACAGCATACTTTCGGTCCTGGTAGCAATATCTGCATCATTTACAGACTCAGCTTCCCCGCAGATTTTACGATAGACAATGCCATTTCTAGTTTAGAATCGATCCAGCCAGCCACTGGATCCCGTAAATTCGTCAATGCCGAGAAGTACAGCAATCTCGAGACCCTTTTCTGGGACGATGCTTCCATTCGTAGGCAAATTTAAACTGCGGGTTGGTTGAAACCTTTTTAATAAAATCTTCTCCAGTTCGTCATACTTTCCAGCTTTGATTTTCTGCCGCTTGCATCCATCCGATATTGCATTTTGTTAAATTTGTTCACGATCTTTTAAAATTGTTCTCAGTGTCGAAACAAGAACACCAACATCAACTGCAATAATTTGTTACACCTCATTTTTCGTCGCAGATTTTGAAAACATTTAATTTGTCTCGAATTGAAAGAGCTTTTCTTTTGATTTTATTTGTATTGCTGTTACAAGCCGTCGTAATTCAGCGAACGTAATTCACGCAACTGATTCCTACCACACTACACACGGAAAGCACAACGAGTGAGAAGACAGAAAATATCGAAAAGTAATAAATAGAAAACGTTAATTTACAGTAATAGAAACACAAAGAGGGAGTAAAAAGTAAAAAAAATGAATCACAAAAATCCAAGCGTTGTGTCCTGTTTACCGTGTCGATGCGTGAGTGTATTTTTCATAAGAATTCTAATCCAAATGAAGAATTGAAAAAGGGCTGTGTTCCGTATTACTCTGACTTGTGAGCGTATTAAGCGGGGCATAAGATGTTAAAACGTCCGGATTTTTTTCAATAAGAATTGTAGTCAGAATAAAGGGACTGGAGAAAAAAGGCGTCAAAAGCGGAAAAGCATCTTAAGCGTATTCAACTGTATCTCCTTTTTTGGGGTAAAAGTAAATACTCAATTTTTGTATTTTTCTCACTGCCAATCCCTATTAATATTATAAATGCGAAAGTAACTCTGTCTGTCTGTCTCGATTTAACGTCAAAACTACTGAACCGATTTAAATGAAATTTGGTACACAGATAGTCTACAGCCTGAGAATGGACATAGGCTACTTTTTACCACTGGAAAATGCTTCATCCGCTGTCCAGAAGCGTAGATCTAAGCTGATATATAAGAAAAGTTGAAACCCTCGAATGCTTTCTAGCTCCTAGCTTTGGAATGTCTCATTCAAATGAAATAGGATTTTTTTTTAATATAAAGTTCAATTATGTACAAAGATTTTAAGATATAAATCATCTTTGTAGGTTATCCTGAAGTTGAACAATAAGCAATAAACTATACATTTTATACAATTCAAAAAACTGAAATATTTGATGAAGCTAGATCGTTCGATTTTCCCAGCGTTCAGGGGAGGAAAATTTGTGTGTGTGTGCGGCACAAATCTGTTTCTCTACCTGTACCTTTTGTGCAATATGCTTTTTCTTTCTTTTTTTTTATGCACCTATTGCAGTTTGTGTTGTTTTTTTATGGAGCATGGCCATGGGATTGAGAAAGATAGGGTATGAAATGTAAATGAGATTGAGAGGGAGTCACACTCAGAGTATATCCATATAATGAGTAGGGACACTGTCGACGTTTTCTTTATCAGTTCTTATCAGCAAGTATTTTGTTTATAATTTGGGAAGTGGCAGACTGGCGTAGCAAGGCGAGCACGGGACAGCTGGTAGTTATAATATAATTGTTTGTATTCATTTTCCCTATAGCAGCTTCCATTATCATGTCTAGTGAATGAAATCACTATTTACAATTAGGTGCCCCCGAATTTATTTATAACAAACACGTTGGGCTATTTGTAAACATACCATGTTCGACAATAATTTAAACAAATTCGGAGATATTTTTTTTATATTTATACAAAAGAATTGCCATTATTTCATATTTCCATTTAAAGATTTCAGTGAAGTTGTTTCGTGAAAACATATTAAAAACTGAAGTCAAAAATTTAAAAAAAAAAACATGAAATTGTTTACAATTATCCACATTGAGCCTAAAGTAAAGTGTACAAGAAAAGCGGCACAATTTATTAAACATTTTAATTGGTATGATAAATATTGGCCAAAGGACAAGTAATCCTCAATGAAGGAACTTAACCGTGCACATTCTCCTAATGTCAAAATCCACAAAAAATCGTCCTCATTAGTATAATTTACTTGGTAATATTTTTATTACTGTCCACCCATCGAATAAGATACCACTTCTAAGGTCATGCTCCATATGGTATATATATGGTATCCGTATCTCCAAACTATGATTCACTCAAGAGTTGCCCAACACACGAAACTGTTGTTTACACCAACACCATATTCCTTTAAAAGTTATGCGATGAGAAAACTTTTAAAAGGATACGCTTAGCGCTATAGAAAAGCGCGCATCAAATACACTTTCTGTATGTGGAGGATGGTGCAGATGATATTACACCCTAAGGACATGGAATAAAATGAGCAAACTGGAAATACTTTCAACTACTTACGCACTATTTGCCCATACTCATCGCGTTCTTGCTTTCTGTACTTCCCCCCGTTTTATTAAGTATTTTTTTCAAAATTTTGTTTTTTTGAGTTTGCTTATGTTTACTTTTCTCTGAAATTGTATTGTAGATTTTTTTTAAGATGTGAGTGGAGATATACACACGCTCTCTCTGACATCAGCAAACCCTGTCTTCATGGAGACCTCATTGAAAAGGTATTGAAACTGAAAAGATTTATTTGTGCAAACAGAAAGCATGTGACAATAATAATATGTTTTGACATACTTTCAACTGCATATTTTATTGTGTGCGATTTTTTTTTAAGATAACAAAAGTGAATTTATTTGAAGAAGGATACCCAATTTGAAGCTAATTCCGAGTTAAGGAGGTTTGTACATTTGTTGGATGTCAAATATTTGTGAGGATTTGCTAAATTCGTGCATAAATGTAAATATTTGAAGTTCAATTTTATAAAGTATATAAATTCGATGAGCCCGCGATTTGTTGCGAAAGCAAATTTGCATAATCAAATGGTGGATCGCTAATATAAGCATAAAGGGGTAACTTTTTCAGAGCATTTTCCTCCCTTAAAGTTTGCGCGCTTACGACAACTTTTGAAAACAGTATTTCATTTCGTTAAAAACAAACTTATCCGGCTTCGCTGGAGTAATAAATGTTTTAATTGTATTTTGGTGCAGACTTTTGAATTCTAGTGGCTTCTGGAAGGTAGAGACCAAATATGATGTCTCGTGCATGCATTTTGAAATGCATGAAACTGACATGTACGTAGGTATGTATGTATGTATGTATGTATTCGTTTATTTAGTATATTTTTACTATTTACTACAAAAATGAGTGCATTATGCAATTAGCACTAAGGTGTTAAGTAACTTAATAATAATAAATATGTTTAATTTTAATTACACGTTAGATTTGATGTAGACTATTAGGAGTCTTTTAAAAGAATGATAATTTGCTTCATTTTTAATCACAAATGGCAATTCATTAAAAAATTTGATACCTTTGTACATGACCATGTTTTGAGTTCTAATGTCTCTATAAAGTGGCAATCTAAAATTGTTATTGGATCTAAGGTTATAGGGTTGAACTTCATGTGTAATATTTAAGTTAAATGAAAGGTATTCAGGAACCATTTTATGTTTAATCTTAAATACAAATATTGCTGCGTTGAAGGTTATCCTCTGTTTGATATTGAGCCATTGTAGGCACGAGAGCATCCAACTGATTGGTGTGTAAAAACTGCATTTGAGAATTACTCTCATCGCCTTGTTTTGAAGTTTTTGTAGCCTGTTGATTTCAGTTGAGTTGCCCATGTACAGTATAGTTGAGCAGAATTCAAAATGTGGTTTAATTATTGAGTTGTAGATGTTAATAGCGCATATTGTCGATATAATTTTACGTATCCTTTTCAGAAAGCCCACTTTTTTTGAAATCTTTTTAACGATGTAATCTAGGTGGTTTTTAAAGTTTAGTTCACTGTCTATAACTACGCCAAGGTATTTAATTGACTGAACTTGTTCAATTTGATTATTATTAATTTGTATGTTAGCTTGAAAATCCGCGTTTATAGTCATACACTTTGTTTTATTTACATTAATTTTCAGTTTATTCATGACCAGCCACACGCAAATTTTATTTAAGTCATATTTTAAGTTTTCCGTAATTATTTGTATGTCTTTCCCGTACATAAAAAGAAGTGCATCATCTGCAAACGATGAAATTGTACAATATTTAAGGACTTGACATATATCATTTATGTAGATTAAGAATAATAGTGGACCTAGTATTGTTCCCTGTGGCACTCCAAACGAGTTTATTGCACTATCCGATAAACACTGATTAATTTTAGTTCGTTGAGTTCTATTACTCAAATATGATTGGAACCAACTTAATTCTTTATTTTTGATGCCGTATTTGTTTAATTTTGTTAGAAGTAATGATCTATTAATTGTTTCAAATGCTCTTTGAAAGTCTAAAAACACCGCAATTATTTTATTTTTTTCATGTCGTTGGGTTTTTAAGGTCATAACCAGCCAATTAAGAGCTGTTTCACAAGAGTGTTCTGAGCGAAAACCCGATTGATTTTGTATTAATATTTTGTTATCGGAAACATATTTAAATAATTGTTCATGCGCAACTTTCTCAATTATTTTTTCTAAAGTTGGTAACATATTTATAGGTCTAAATTTATCACAGTTTATGTTATTAGGTTCTTTTGGTATAGGGAATATTATGGATTCTTTTAAATTATCTGGAAAAATGCCTTGTTCGAATGAATTATTTATAATAATTAACAGAATAGGTCCAATCACATCGAAACAGTGTAATATTATTTGGATATTTAACTGTGCCGAGTCTTTCTTCTTATTCATTTTTTTGCATATTGTGCTAAGTTCACTTAATGTTATTGACCTAAATAGAAACGTCGTAGACCACTCATTCAGATAACTAGAATCTAAACTGATTGAAGGTATAGAATTAATAATGTCGTTGACGCTATTTATAAAATAAGAGTTTAGTCTATTTGCTATAATAAGGTTATCAGTCTCTTTCTTATCTTCGAATTGCACTTCACTTATTTCGTCTTTTTCTTCTTTTAAAACTAAAGATTTAATAACTCTCCACATATCCTTTTGGCTTGAACAGTTCTTAATTTTATTACACGTATATGTCTTTTCTGCTAGTTGGAGCTTATATTTATTTAAGTTTCTTACCCTTCGGTATTCAATCCAATCACTAGGATTGTTAAAAATTGTCGCTTTTTGATAGCTGCGTATTTTATCACTTTTTAATATATTTAGATCGTGTGTAAACCACTCATTTCTACTCGGGTATACACGTTTGTTTATAGTCAACTCACGAACACTGTAATTTAAACACTCTATTAATTCTTTAGATAATTCATTGATGTTAGAAATATTCACTGAATTTACGATTTTATTTTGTAAGATTGGTTTAAATTCATTTTTTTTATATTTAAACAATTGAATTGATTTTATGATGTTATGATTATTTTCTTTGTTTACCGAAATGGTTACCAGAATTGATTCGTGATCACTTATTTTCAAATACTTTACAGTATCCGCCCAAATGTCCCTTTCGATTGAAGTAATAACATAGTCTACTAAAGTTTGCGACGTATCTGTGATTCTTGTTGGTTTATTTATAATTTGTTTGCACTTATTGTCTATTAGTATTTCTTTTATTTTCCTTTCGTAAGTATGGTTTTGTAACAAGTCAATATTAAAATCACCCAAAATAATAACATTGGGGTGTGAAGCAATAGTAACATCTAACCATTCAGCTAAACATACGCAAAACTCGTTTTCTGAACTACTGGGCGACCTGTAGAAAACTGCAATCACTTCACTTTTTTCGTTGTAGGTTATTTGCAAACATAAGCACCAAATTTTCATTACAATGTGAATACGACATATAATCTTATATTTAAAACTTTCGATCATATATATAGCAAATAGATGACCACACACTTAATAAGCGTTTTAGAATATTGATGTCATCTAATGCGAATTTTGTAGTGGTTTTTCTTCTGCGAACAAATAAAATTGGCAATGGTGCGATCGCAGTGTATTCACTAATTGATTGGCAAGTCGTGCGTTCGAAACCCGAGCAGGGCCATGATTTTAAATTGAATGCTCACACGAATACCTACAAAAGCACCAAACTACTTTTCTATCCTCCTATTCTTTCGAATAGTCAGTGGCACCTATAAGGTGGTATGAATGACGATCAGATGTCTGTTGCGCTTCTTTTATCGACCGGATGCGCTTGGATTTCCGCTTGGGATGTGGTATGGATGCATGTGTGTCTGGGTCAATTATTGAAGTGCGTGGGTACACTAAGCTACTTCTGAAAAGTGTGGTGCATATACTCAAATAAGGTTATGACTGATTTTAATATGGATGAAGGGAAGATTTTTCCGTTCAGTTTTGCCGGAACCACTGAATTTCTGCGCTGAAAATCACACTATGTTGCCTCGTGGTTTTACCAATTGTTACTATTTAACGTCACAAAACCAAGCATAAGTCCGCTACTATAAAAAGGGTAAATGATTTTTAATAACTCTTATTGATTCCACGGCTCTCTTGACTACCTTATGTGTTTACTTTTGGAGACGCTTGGCGAACAATCGTGATTGCAGACATTTAATTCAACTGCCTGTACTTTTGGCTAGTCAAATTTTGGAAACTGCGGGATAAAAATAGTTAGTCAGTGAAACTAAAATGTCTTTAATAAGCGGTTGCATATGGAATTGAGTGGTTACGGTCTCAAGTGCCAAATTCAAGCGTAAATTCGCCGCCAAATAAAATGACAAATGATTATGATTTCTTCTATTAATTCGTTCAGGCTCTCTTAACTAACTTCTGTGTTTAGTTTAAAAGAATTTAACGAATTTAAGCATTATCGTTTTAACTGAAGAGGTACATTTACTACAAATGCCTGTACTTTGGCCAATTAGATATTTGGACACTGAAGGAGAAAATTTGTTCTTTATTGACACGTCAATGTCCTAAACACGCGGCTTACCAATGATTTTTATGATGAACGCGCTCGCTTGCACTTAACCTCTCACTAGCCACAAAAAAAGGCCCCACACTAGGGTTACACAGAATATATACCTATGGTTTGGTTAGGTGTGACGAAGAGTTTAAATAGATGGTGTACAGCGGCTTAAGGCATTACCATCAGTAAAATTGATAGAACGTTAAAACGGACTGCACCGGTTATTTTGAGGAATGTGCGATTATTTCAAGGCGATCACAGTACATAGACAAAATAACTGACAAAATATTCAAATTCTTTGAGAAACAAAATGCTCAGGAATTTAGTTCACCAAAGTTTATTTATAAAGCTCAAGGCCAGTCAGATTCTTGTGGATGATGAAAAACTACTACACTATTGCGAAAAACTTTTAAACGAACAGTTTCCCTGGATATACAGTCTAAGAGCCTATCATAAGAATGAAAATGGAGCAAGGATAAGAGTGAGATACACCGCTGGAGTTACCGAGGTCGGGGTCATCAAATTCGGTGTAGACCAGCGTCGTATCGTTAGGCCTTTACTGTTTATTGCAGTGATTTGGGTATCGTGTAAGTCCGAAGAAAACAGATTAACTTACCTGCCCGTTCTCTGATCCACATAAGAGAAATAATGTTAAACAACTGCGACGAATTAAAATACCAAGTATCTATGATTAGATAAACCATCGCCTTAGCGCAGGATGACGGTTTATGAAATGGCGGGCAAAATCAGCCATCTGCGATCGAAAAATGTGCTGTTGTGCAACTGGTGTTCACATACGACTACCAATGTTGGACAACCTATACAAATTTTGAGGACAAATGAAGACAGTTGAAATCAAGATGCTTCACATAACAGGAGAAGTAACAAAGCTTGACCGAAATAGATGTTGAAATATCTGAGGAAGACGTACGTCAAGGAACTTATCTTAAAGAAAATGAAGCGCGACTGTTCAAAGAACATATCTTACGAACCCAGTCAAAAGAGGTACATGTAGCTGTATTTGATTTGTTTCAATTGGCTATGTGAATGGTT
This sequence comes from Portevinia maculata, assembly GCA_949715645.1. NCBI lineage: Eukaryota > Metazoa > Arthropoda > Insecta > Diptera > Syrphidae > Portevinia > Portevinia maculata. Next base: position 76,748,692 of record OX454526.1, on the reverse strand, counting down.
AACATCAATAACATCTTGAAATTTAATTTTATACCATTTTATAGGGTATGAGTACCTATGCATAATGTTGTTTTATATACATATGTATATGTAAACATTTCAATGAAAGATTTGTGCTCGACATTGATCCAAATCCTGACTGTAAAATAAACCTGATGGTATTCTTGTTTTAAATTTTTTGCCCGTGATAGATTTCACACTTTTAATTTTGTAACGTGTCGGCATAAATGTTTTTCCTAAACTGACTAAAATTAGGCGGCTTCATAAACCTAATTTCCGGTTGAAGCATACATGACGGTAATTGACTTTGTGATTGTCATCTTATGAATGGAATTGATTTTTCATATTAGCTTTCGATCTTAACGTGTTTATCATCACTTCACCCATTGTTAAGATATTGCCATGCTTCGAAAGTATCGTTGTTTAGTAAAAACTAGATATGCCATTTTTTTACCTTTGCTCCACGTATTTAAAACACCAAAAGATATCAAAATGAAATTTAAATTTTTTTTAGAAACTTCGAAGTTTTAATTTTTTTTTTGGGAAGCGATGTTTTCCAAAATTTTAGCAACTGTAACATAAGTATACAAGAGTTAAAAAGAAAATATTTCTAAATATCGTTTTCATATTTGTATCTACTACCTAATATGTCAAATTTCATTGACATTACGTCGCTCGTTTTTGAGATATTGTTAGTTTCCTAAAATACCGTTACTCGAGTTTTTAGGAAACTGACACTCCAGCCAAGTATTAAAGTCATTTAAATTGATCAAAATCGAAAGAGCCGTTTTTGAGAAAAGTGAAATTTTTAAAAATTCAAAAACTTTTATTTGAATAATTATAAATAAATATTTTAATAATTTGTATATACAAATTCGTTCCAAATACTAGTATAAGTTGATGTGTAAGTTTTTTTCGAAATAACTTGACCCATTTTTGAGATTGTATTAGCATTTTTGTAAAGTAGCGTTATTCTATAGTTTTCGCAAAAACTCGGTATGGTAGCTCCATTATTTTTTAAAACAAAAAGGATTTGGAGCCATATTTGAAATATTCTTTTTTGGAAAAAAAAAACAGTTGAATGGTATGTAGGTACCTTTATTTAAAATGATAGAATAAAAAAAAATTGCCGTGAGATATACCAGCCCCAAATACGGAGTTTGAAGTAAATCCGTCCACCCAATGTGGCTGGAGCTACGGTGACAGACGCCCAACCGGACAGATGGAAACGCGGACCGACGGACGGAAATTCTGGACATACTTTTTTGGACTTCATTGTAGTCGAAATATCATACCTCATACTCAGTTCAAGATTGAAATTTCAGCAAGATTGCAATGTGTTTCTTTTTAGTACATTAAAGGAGACGAATAAGTTAAAATACACCTAAGCGTGGCTGACTGTCGATGATGCACACATCAGCGTCAGATCACCGTCAGGCAAGTCCTCATGGGAAGAGGACCAGACAGATACATATGGAACAGCACTTTCAAGCAAAGCGTAGCGCTTGTCTATTCGTCCAAGAAGCCATTAACCGAACAAAGCTGCAAGAAAAAACCACCTCACATGATCCAAGACCAGCAGAGTAGGAGTATCACGTGGTGTGCTAGGTAATATACCAAAACAAATTCACTGGCAAGTAAGTCAATGTGACGTCTAAACTTAGTGATCTCCAATCATTTTTTCAAAGATCGGAATAAAGGTTAACACAAAATAGAACTGCTGGAATAGTATGGCCCCAAACTTCATCGGTATTAGTTGAATCTTCCACTGCGTACAGTAATAAACAGCCTCCTAACTACCGATTTAAAAGAAAAATATTTAAGCTTTTCCATCCACTTCATGAAACAGAAGATATCTGCCTATCAGTTAATGATAATAGTCCCTTTATCAATGCCCTTCTTCGTGAATGCGAATAGGTTTATCGTATCAGCAATTTAGTTACTAAGACATCCCGATCGAATGCTACCTCGCATAATACGATAACTAATAAATCGGTGGCGTATACGTAATATTTTTCTTACAACATTTTCCATACAATTCGAAAGCAAACGTACCATTTATTCAAATATAAAGCTCATTGTTTTCAAATCTCAAATACAGATGCCACCCTATTCTACGGCACGGCTCTTTTAAAGTCTGTGCTCCCTGCGCACAATCCACACACAAAAAAGCACATTCTTGCATTCAACTTTACATCACAGTTCTCCACAGCATCCGACATTCTTTTAACTGAAACATTTCTCACTCACTCATCCGCGCGTATAATATAAGTAACTTTTCTCCCCACAACGGATAGTTTATTTTTTCTTCTTTCTAAACACTCAGTGCGTATGAAAATAAAAACTGAAAAGCGCACAAGAGAACAAATAATACATTCTCATATCCATCATTTCATTATCCCTCTTACTGAGTCCATTTCATCATTTGTATCCTGTTGTCGCGAGGCAAGTTTTCACAAAACTTCAATATTGAATAATCCAATTCCATTGAATAATAATATTATCTGTGAATCGTCCTCTCGGGAAAATGTGTCACGGTAAAGAAAAGAAAAAGCCAAACGAATTAAAAGAAAATTGAAAACGGGTCACATAATGTGAAAGGAAATCAAAGTGCAACAAAACAAAAAAAATTATGTAAAAGTGTATAATGCACACTCTAAAACTGAATTTACTGTAATGTTCTCTCTTGGTTCGAGGATACAACAGGACGTGAAAAGAGATGAGAGCGTTTCGGTTATTCAATAAAAATTTTGCGTGGCAAATATAAAAGAAAACCGCTTCTTCTGTTTCATTAAAAAGGCAAATATCTAATTGTCCTTAACATTGTGCTCGTTTTATGAATATACGATGATTTTTTCGCTTAAGTATTGTTATATGTCGCTATTTAGAGAACACCAAATAGAGAGTATGTCCTTATTTTACTGTTGCTCCAACAACGAGGACAAAAATGGGTCAACCTATGCTCAGTTAGTGTAATGTGATTTAGTGATGTGCTGCAATTACAACTACTACAGCATCAGTTAAGAATAAAAATACCTACGACCATAGCTTCGCTGGAATCAATTGGTCGCCCGCACACACACACAGGGTGGTTGTGTTTTTCTTCTGTGCTCCATACATAATCCGCATGTCGATCAAGGATTTCATCGAGTGCACTACTTCGATTGCAAACTTTAGGCCATCCATTGAGAGTTAAATAAAGTTGATAAAACCCATTTGTGAAAGGACTACAAAGACGAACGAAAGCAGTCTCTTGTCTAGAGCATAATGGTGGTGGTTTTGGTTCACGTTGCTGTTCAATCAACTTTACAATAATTTAAAAGGAAAAAAACCGACAGACTAGCTTAGTGTGGATGGTTAGGGGTTACATACAAATTAAGAGTATCCGTTTTATAATTTTGTGTTTGTTTGAGAAAAATGTTTATAATGTGTGTCGAGTGATACGTCATTTCTAACTCCTTATCGTGTTCCCTGTTCGGGGGAAGTACTCTACCGCATGTGAGAGTGGTTCGTTCTTTATTAGTATGTGTGTGTGGTTCCGATGGTGACTGTGAATCGCAATAAAATTTATATATCCTTGCGGATTTAGGACCAGTTGACTTTTTTCGGGGGCTGATCTACTTAAATCGCAAAGAAGGATGAATCACATGCATGAGCTGTTCAAAGGTGAGTGGATATAGAATAGCTGCATTTATTTTTGCTTCTCTCACTGAATGTTGGCCGAGTGAATGGGTAACACATATAGTTAGAGGTATGATTTTTAGTGGAATGAAACTTTTGCTTGCTTTAATATGGGCCACTGGACTAACTCACTAATGGATGCTAATTATTGACGAATGTTTGCAGGGTTGATTTCGTTAATTCAATATAAATTGACTATTTGATTTCTTTCTAGAAATTTGAACTCAATTTTTGAAAAATAGCGATTTTAAAACTACGCATCTAACCTTTCCAAAGATGCACGCACGGTATGGTGTATTTTTAGAATGTCCTTTGATGCCAATCAATATCGAAATCTTTATGTGGTTTCATATTGGATTCAGATATATAAATTGTCGGTTGGATTGACGAATATTTCTAAGGGAAGTTGACAAAAATAACAAAAAGTATTACATGCCCTTTTGTGTAACCATGTTACGGGATGCCTACATGTTTTTCGTAACTTTAATTATTAAATCCAAGGTCCGATATAACAAAGCTGTTACATTCTTCATTATCTCATCATATTATTAATAAAAGGGAAAAACCTGAAGCATTATATGAACATTTTAATGAGGTTTCCTTATCTTCAAAGCAAATCGCATGGGTATCCCCAAGAGGTGTAGTGTTGAGATCAAGATAAATTCTTTTAGTGAAGAAGCGAACACTTATGTAATTTTTATTGTATGGTGATGGTCACTTAAGAAAAATATGAGATCGAATTATTTTGCTTCCGTGTGTGTTGCTACACACGTCTCTGCATAAATGTGCGGTGTACACCTGCCCAATGGTAGAAGTAGAGGATATAGTTTAACCTGTTTTATACGTCTCCATTAGGAAGACAACTGCTAGATGCGCTTTTAATCTGCAGCTAGAACACAAGTTAAAACCAGATGATCTCATATGATAGGCGAAATTGTGTTGTGGTCTAATACGTACGACCAATACGACACCCTGTCCATATCACACATCGGTTGCCATTCCCAAGCTAATGTTTTTCACTCGCTCAACCGATCTACGAAAAACATGGAATCCAATAAACGTGTCATCTTCCAAAAATGCATTCACTAAAGCAATCTTCACTGCATTTGTTAAACATTTTTCGGCTTTTGTGGATCTACATATGCTACATATACTATGGATATTAATAGCAAATACGCAATTACATGGGCCATCGTAAGGCGAAGCGAAGGGTATATGGAAATGCCTAACGCTCCATTTATACGTCACCGTCCGAAATTCATTAACACCATGCGCTGCAATTATGAATTGTCGCTTCTTGTATATCTGGTACCGATATTGCTATGGCTATGGATATGGGTTGCAGTACACAACCAACAGAGCCGGTGTGAAGTGCATGAATAAGGGAAATGAACAGGAACCATTGCACTGTATTTGGGGCAACTAATGTCATTGATTTTTGACTATTGGTGCCGACTGACAATAAATAGTGAAATTTATGATGGGGATACTTTTTTCTTTTGAGGGTCCAGTTAAAAGCATTTTCATATGGAAATTAACAAGTGCCACTTGCGCGTGCTGGGGATGGAAGCCGTAAGTGAAATTAGTATAAAAGGACAGGGAACGGAATATCAAGATCGGAATTCGTTTAGTAACTTTATAATTGGAAAGCCGCAGCCTACGCATTGAGACAGCGGACTCAAGAGTAACTAATAAAGAATACAATAAAATAATTATTCAAGGTTTGGATAAGCGATTCTACCGGATTGTACTCTTCTCCCTCTAGTGGAAACACACGGTAGAACTCCGGTTACAACAATTGCTTTGGTCTGTAAGTTAATGAGGAAAATACCAAGTCCATGCTTTCAACAAACAAACGAGCCTCTGTCCACCGCCTAGAACAAAACGATACTATTGATACCAATAACTTCGTGGTGGTTGGCGCAAGGCATGAAGCTCTGCTTGAAATACGCTGGGGCTATTTCCAATTGGTATTGTAATGTTAGTGTTTGTTGTGTAAGTTCCAGCTCCCACAACCGATTCCATATGAGTATCATTTGTATACTACTTTATGCCGATGTGCCTAATGGGTCGACAATTTTTTTTTTTTTTAATCTTCTGCAGACAAGCCCATAAGGCTTTTATTTCCATTTCATGTCAAGATTACATTTCATTAAACATGATAGCAAGTGAACATTAATACATTAATATGCAGAACAAAAAAAAAAGAAAAATATATATATAGACGAAATTCTGGGTATAATGATCACGGAATTTGGAAATAATAGTAATACACTTAGTGGTAAGCAACCAGTATCAAGTGTATGACTATTATAATACTAAAAAAAAATAATTAAAGCCGAGAAGAGGAGACGAAAAGGAGAACTAGTTATAAAGCGAAATGCAAATATTTTTTGGAAAACGAAAAATTAATGAATATACTAAAAGAAGGACAGCGTGAATGAGTCGATTCAACATTAATAAAAGATAGGTTAAAATACAACTTGAAGTAGAGTCTCAACTTCAGCTCATGAGAGTAACCAAGCTTTAAGTTTTTTTAAGAATTGATTTCCCTGTGTCACCAGATTGGATATATTAGACGGCAGTTTGTTAAAAATATAAGGTGCTATAGAAGTCAGAAAACGTCGATTGTGCTCTTTATTAACCCTAGGAACATCAACTGTGTTCCCATTTCTATCCCATGCTTCTCTATTGGGGATACCCGTGGAAAATAACACCCAAAACTAAAATTACACCCAAAATACGTCACATTTTCGTTGTTGTTACACTGCGTGTATATTTTTGGGCCTTATTTTGTTATTTCCATAGGCATAATTTCGCAGCGCCTTACTGCCTCGGTAGCAGCTTTGGCTCAGGTTCGCATGGCTCCGGAGATATCTAGGCTTTCGAGACGTTGTACTTTTTTGAGTTTGTAGCCATTGTCTTTGAAATTTAAAATTTCTCTGCGCGGATAGAGGAAATTTGTATATTACCGAAGGGATCCAATTTTTTTCTTGAAGTCCGTCGGCAGGTGATTTGCTAATGAAAACGATCCTGCAGTTGAATAGTTTCCTATGGAACTAAGGAGTCAAGTAAATATTACGAGGTGGCATGTGTGTACAATTTGCACTTGTCGTATTTTTTTTGAATAAGAGACCGATGTAAAGGTCTTAAAGGCTCCCTAGATCAATGGGCTTTTGCACCACTTGAATCATGTGCACGGTAGTGTGATAGGCAGCCACAGCATCTTATGGTTTTATAGGGGATTTCTTTAAATATCAGGTAATGTAGGGTGCCCAAATAATCATCATACAAGTATTAGTAGCAAAAAGTATGCTTCGATTATTATTATTATCAGATTCATATGCCACACCTAGAAGAAAGGCAATTCTACGTATTGCTGATAAATATCCTAGAGTATCAATTGTCATGAAAAGTTGCGCTAAGTTGTAGATCCATTCCGTCTTTACAAATGATCGGAAAAGCTATGTTTTAGTCCCTGTAAAGGCTGTTAATGCCTAATATCTGTTTATTCTATGGTGGCATTGGTTACATCAAGAGATCAAGGCAAAACTTAAACTCTTCCGATATATTCTAAAATTGAACTGAATTTCGCCAAACAAAACTTCTTCAATCCTGCTTTGGACCAGATAGTTCGCAGAGAAATTGCCATCCCGGAATGCAATATTTTCAACATATTGATGATATTGTCCTGTTAGCAAAAATTCAAACATGGTTCAACTTATGATTAATAGGCTTGAAGAGTACTGCCACGAATGGAACCTTATTCTGAACAAAAGCAAGTCAAAAATAATGGTATTCCGTAACAACTCTGGCAGATATTCGAGGGAAGAAAGTGGAGCCTTGGTGCTATAAGTAGTAAAGGAGTACCCCGCTGCGCTACCTTGATGTAACCTGTAACCAAAGTACAGTATGAGGATACAAGGATTATAAAAAAGTGAAAAAGCTGCAAAGATTCTTCCTGTTCCTCTCATATGCTCTTTGTCGAAACCGGCCTGTCCCTCCTAAGGGTATTTACGCTTAGGCTCCATTTCAAGAATATTCTAAAAATAATCTAACTTTCTGATCACAGGCTCCCAACAAGGCGGTTCTTTGATATCTTACCACCAGGAGAACTAAATTTTTCCGAAAATGGAGGCAAATCTAGAAATAGAATTGTCCTTAAGATGGGAGACCGCGGTTTGCGGGAGCTAAATTAGAAAACTCAACAAGGATTTATTGAGAAAGCAGTGTGTTCATCAAGTCGTTTAATTTTTAAGGAACTGAACTACAGTTTGATGGAACTGAACTAATTTCACGAAACGAATAGTATCCAAGAAATAAGCATTACCATTAAGACTCGAAGAGAATTGTTGTCTCCGAACTCCAGGCCGTACACTAGGGCGCATCTTCCAACTCTCTGCGATTTTAGCAACCTGCGGAAAAAAGAAGATACCAATCACTTCGTAGGTAAATGCTGAATTTTCCGAGACATAGAAGATACGAGAAGATATCACTTCAGCCAATCCATTCTCACAACGAGACAGTAATTCAAACAGTAAACCGGCCTAAACGGAATGGTTTATGGAGGACTAGGTTTGCTTATTTCTGAGATCGAACCGGAGAACCCCACAGGCGGACCAGTAGGGACGAAGTTAAGTGGGAGGGCTATGATCCTGTAGTGACGTGATCGCAAATAAATGAAAAGACACTTCTTCTCTGCTCTAAAATGTTACTTTCTTTAACCAAGAAATATCTTGATTAATAATAAGGAAACATTTAAATACATAAATTTTAATCGACCGATTTGATGAAGATGCTCGAGAAGACCACTCCTGGAATCATGTGGGATGTGTTCGTGATAAAGATGCGTTGTGGGTCGAACTATCGAGAATGGGAATCAGATGGGTGAATTCAGTCTCCACAATTCCTTTAATCTTGATCATAGTCTCACCGTCATTAAGGAAGACAAATAATTAAAACTCTCAATCCTGGCTGACGTCTTAATTTGCAATTGCTAAATAGAATTTGTAATTACTATAATATGATTGTTCAAATAAATTCATTTATTACTATTTTTTTTTTTTTTTTTATTAAATTCTGGCTCGTCAAGGCGATTTATAAAAAGGGTGTGGTGGGGGGGGGGGGGGGGGGTACTTCGACCTAAAAGATCTTTTGTACCGTATGTGCCAGAAAATTTTTAAACTAGTAAAATTTCCACTCTCCGTGTAAAACGGACAATTTTACCAGTAGAAGAATTCTTTATGTCCTCGGGGCTCAATTGTTCCCTGAGAAAGATCTTCTTTCTAATTCCATTAAGGGCTGGGCATTCACATAAAATGTGTTCAGCTGACTCGTCCTCTTCAAGACAGAGTCGGCACTCAGGAGAATCTGCTATTCTCATTTTATGTAGATGATATCTTAAACCGTGGTGACCAGTAAGGTAACCTACTAGGTTTTTGATATCATATGTTCCCAGCTTTTAATTGCTGCCATTGCTGCTGATCTAGGAGTGCAGCAGAAAGGTTCGGGACCTATGAAAGGTGTTTCTCAACCTTTTCTGGCCAGTTCGTCGGCCTTTTCGTTACCTTCTACCCCGACATGACCCGGAACCCACCATAATTTGGTCTTGTTTCTTGTTCCGAGTATTTGTAGGGTATTGAAGCAGTACATGACTGATTTGAAGTCAATGGTATACGAGCTAAGGGCGTTTATAGCTGCTTGACTGTCCGTGAAAATATGGATGGTTGCACCTTTTATGCCAGATAAGATAATGTGGCTGGCGCATTCTTGAATGACGTGGAGCTCGGCTTGAAATACGCTGGGACTTTTTTCCATGGGTATCGTAAAGCGTTTATGTGGTCCGTATATTCCCGCTCCTACCCCCGTTTCCATTTTAGAACTATCCGTATACCACTTTATGCCGTTATGGCTGTTTGGTGGGTTATTGCTAACCCATGCTTCTCTCTTGGGTATCTCCGTGGAGAACCGTTTGTTGAAGCATAGTGTTTTTTGAATGCGGTCTGTGACCGCGCAGTTCATGTTAAGTTCTGGCAGTTCATCGAGAAGGGTCTTAAGTTCCGGATGATCATTAAGACTTATCTCGTTTAGATGTATTAGACTTATTGCACTGCGGATCGCCACTTTTTGGACGTATATGTGGAGGGGTATAATTCCTGTTATTGCCTCTATGGCAGCTGTTGGACAGGTACGCATGGCTCCGGAGATACCAAGGCACTCAAGCCGTTGTACCTTTTTGAGCTTCTCTATTGCGACCTTTTGTGTGGATTTTGTCCACCATACTATGTAGGCGTATGTTATGATGGGTCTTATCATCACTTGACTTCGTCGGAATACTCTACGACCGTGTCGTTTATTGTGATTAGGCCTTGGTCTAATTTCCTCCTTTTAGTGAAAGGAACGATGACGGCTTTACTGGGATTTATGGAAAGATTTTCCTTAATGCACCAGTCTATGGCTGTCTTTAGAGCATTTTTCATTTTTGATGTGACTCCTATTGAGTCTTTGCCCCCAAAGTTGATGACAATATCATCGGCGTACCCAATTGTGGTGTAGCCCAAATTGCTCATCTTGTGTAGCAGCTCATCGATGACCAATGACCACAGAAGGGGTGAGAGTACTCCCCCTTGTGGGCAGCCCCTTACGGCTGTTACTGATACTGAGGTCGTTCCTGACGAGGAAGTTATTTTGCGACTTTCCAGCATCGCTTTGATCCATTTAATAGTTGGTTTATCTATGTTTCTATGGTACAAAGCATTTGATATGGATTCATATCCAGTGTTGTCGAAAGCACCCTCTATGTCCAGAAAGGCACAAAGTGCGATCTCTTTGCAACGGTAGGCGTTTTTTATCTCTGTAGTTAGTCTTAACAGAGCGCCTTCCGTGGATTTGCTCTTTTGGTACGCATATTGGTGAGGATGCAGATGCTTGCTTTTTGATATGCATTCTCTAATGTGAATGTCAATAATCCTTTCCATTGTTTTCAGAAAAAACGATGTCAGGCTTATCGAACGATATGATTTAGGTAATTCTCTCGGCATGTTTCCCGGTTTAGGTATAAATACTACGTTTACCTCCCTCCAGGTAACTGGTATATACCCCCAGTTGAAGCTGAACCTAAATAAGGCAATCATGGATGGTAGTAAAAATTCTATTCCATTTTGAATGAGGGCTGGAAAAATACCGTCTGTTCCTGATGCCTTGAATGGTTTAAATGAGTTAATTGCCCATTTAACCTTATCCGGAGTAAAAAGTGTTCCGGATAAACTATTAATTCTGCTGAGGTTTCTTGGAATTGAGACCTCCGCTGTATGGTCGTCTGTAATGACCATCGTGTGAGAACCTGGGAAGTGAGCCTGAAGCAAAGTTTTCAGCGTTTCTTCCCGGTCGCGTGTGATTGAACCATCTGATTTGATTAACAATCCCATGCCTTTTTCTTGATCCGTTGACAGGGCCCTTTGGAGGCGTGCCACCTCTGGAAGTTTTTCTATCTTCTCACAGTTTGCACGCCATGAGGCTCTTTTGGATCTGCGCAACTCTAAGTTGTATATGGTCAGCATGGATTTATATTGTTCCCATGTGCAGGTGCGTTTGGCTTTGTTAAAAAGCTTTCTCACCCTCTTTCGATAGACTCAAGGTTATCGTTCCACCATGGTACGCACCTTTTAACCACGGTTCTTTTAACCTTGCAACTATTTTTGAATGAGGTAAGAATAATATCATTTATTTGACATTGCGCAGCATCTGCATCAATTGTATTTGATGGTGCTTCTGGCGGTAAGTTCTCCAATTAGTCAGTCTGTTGTCATATGGGACTGACGCGTGTTCGGCATTGCATCTTATATCGAAACGGATGTGCATATGATCCGATAGAGATGCCTCGCCAGACACGTGCCATTCCTCTATAATATCCTTCATAAAAGGAGATGATATAGTAAGGTCTAAAACTTCTTCTCTTATAGAATTTCTAAATGTAGGACTATTTCCCTTGTTTAGAAAAACGAGGTTATTGCTATATAAATATTCTAATAACGACTCACCTCTGTTGTTTGTATCTCGGCTGCCCCAGATGGTATTATATGCGTTTGCGTCGCAGCCGATTAGTATATGTACTTTCTGGTCCTCACAGTACCGGACAAGTTCCTGTACTGGTAAGGGAGGCACTGCATCCGTGTCACCAGGAAAGTACGCCGATGCGCATACAAATTTATGCAGCTCTCGGCCTTTGTGGCGCTCTATTAGAACCGCCACCAGGTCCCTAGTTGTGAAACCTGGAATGAGAGAAAATTTTATATCTTTCTTAATAGAGATAGCCGCCCTTGGTCTGAAAGGACCTTTGGCGAAAATTAGCTCTCTGTGTTTACAATTTAATCCGGATATCTTACCATTGGTTGCCCAAGGTTCCTGGATTAGTCCAATAGCAATGTTCCCTTCGGCACATCGCTGGCTAAAGGTGTCCGATGCACCCATAGCCCTGTGCAGGTTGGCCTGCAAAACGCTGAGACGGGTGGTCATTTGCGTCTGTATTCAGGGTTTCGTACTCTATTGGGCTTGTTATCACCTCTCCTACGTACGATACCCTGTTGAGGAGGACCACTTTGTCTGCCTCTAGGACTTTTATTTTTATGTCCTTCTTGTGCCAGTGCTTTCTTGCGATCCATACCTAACTTAGGCCTGAATCGTGTTTGGCTTTCTCTGGCTGCGCTTGACTTCGCGCTTGTAGCTTCTTTTTCTGGCACAGTTGTTGCCGTGCTTGAAGCTGCAGCCTTAGCGGCAGCGCTGGTGCTGGCCGCACTTGGGTCAGTTGCGGTGCTGCCGTGAGCTGTGACATCCTTCTTATCCAAAACGTGCTGTTTTTGATATTTAGGGCCCTGTGTGGCCGTCTTGTCAGTACTTTTTAGGATAAGTTTGGTCTGTCCGAATCGGAAAGAGACCGTACCCTTTAGCTCCACGAGTCTCCTCATGGTGCTGTCGTTTATGGCAAAGACCATATGTGCGATGTCTCGCTCATCCGATCTTTGCAGAACCCTTCACGTTCTCGTGTTCAGTTCTTTGTTTTGGCCATCTAATAGGGCTAGGATCCTTTCGCTAGCTACGCCGGTACTCTGCGGGAGTACTATTACTACTATTATTCTCAACACATCCGACCGAGTATACCATGGTAGAGGCTTTCATGGTGACGATTCAATTACCTAACAACTGCATTATTGCATTACCATATTTTCCTAAAGCGTAACCAATAAAAGTCCAAAGGTATTAAATGATGTATGGTCAACCAACGTTCCTAAAACAGCTTGCAATTCGGCTACCGAACTATTTGTGCAGTAAGATTGTTTGATAGGTGTTATGGAACGTTATCCAAATTATACAAATTTTAAGAACCGCAGATCACATCTCTGTAGTGCATTGTCATCTTTTTGAAAAGCTTACAGAAGAGCTTTTATTCTTTAATTGCGTATACGAGTACCATATTCTCACTATCATTTTCAGCAGATTCGACCAGCTAGAAATATAGATAATCCGGTGAAAGAACACTATTGTGCTGTTTTACAACATGCTCACTATGAATGTCTGCGTTACTGCAACCACAGGTGTGAGTTCAACAGCACCCCTTTTAGCTGTGTAGGGGTGTACCTATGTGTGAACTCGACCCGTAAACAATAGAAAACCCTTCTACATTGGAAAGCTTCACACTTTCAAATTATCACAGCAGTAACAAGCCACTCGTCGAAATAATAAATTCTATAATCTAGTACCATAAAGATTGCATCATAAACGCACTCGTCGTTTGAGTGCTTATCAAACTTTTTATTGACAAAAACTTCCTTTCATTTGAGCACTATAAAGTTCTTGATTACGGGTTCGTCCTTGAAATTGTGTTACTGCTGCATTAGGAAAGCGGTTTCAAATGTCCCCAAGATTTCTCAAAACTAACTTGACGCTAACGTGGTTAACCCTATCCATAATTAAATTCTTTCCCAAAATTAAGTTTCCCAACTTATTTCAAAAGTTTGGCTTGCGAGAAATGACGAAAAAAGTACTCTCTTCCGTTCAGCGGAAAATGAAAAAAAGGTCCTTCCATCATAATTTCTTCTAAATTCCACACATAACACACGGAGCTGCTGTAATTAATGTAAGAAAGTGATTTTCCTAGTGTGCGCCTTAATATACTTGTTTTACTTTCAAAGGATTAATTGCACGGTTTTATCCAACAACACTACCAAATTCTGTAGAAATTTTTCCACTTTATTCACAATCCCCGTCCCTGTTCAGTTAAGCCATTGCATGTTTGTCCTAGAACGGGGACTTATGGAACAATGGGGTATATCTTCTCCGGTTGACCAACAATGCGCTGTCGTTTTGATAAAATGTTTCTTTGCTTGCTGGTTGACCATCAACATAAGCTACCGCCAGTGGTCTACATAATAAGCCACAAATGTCCTTGATGGTATGTTTTTTGCGTTGCGATTGTGCGAAGTAATTGTAAATAAATAAATTTCTTCAGCATATAGTCAATTATTAAATCTAGGACGAAAAATTGTTCCAATTGTTACGGACGAGGGGGAGTGTTGGAGCGCCACTTGAATTCAATAATAACTGGGCTGAGTGCTGAGACTTAATATGTATGTGTTCAGATCTGTTCCAATGTGGGACAAGGGCAAGCAGCAATTGTTAGTGATTATTGATTGTCTGACAAAAGTCATTATGTATCCGAGAGCGAGATGATTTTTATTCATTTTTATTCGCATCAATTACCAGCACACTACAGGATGCAGGATGCGCCTAAATAGAATGAATGCCAATATAAATAGAAGATAAACGTGATGGTTAAACAAATGTATGATTTTGAATGTGTGTGCAGAGCGCATGTAAATTATATGCACTTCGATGTGAATTTATTGCTTATGTTCATTGTTAAGTTTTGTCGTCTTTTCAGATTACAGCAATGATTGCGGCTTCGTGTCAAAATAAACAACCAAAACAACAAGGCAACTTCCATGACTAACGATTTTCGAAGGACGATTTTGCCACTGCAATATGTTAAAAAGAGTTCTGGGCCTGTTCTTTGCTTGCACTATTATCATGATGTTCACACCTCTTGTCCGGTAAGTAAAGATAAAACTTATGGTAATAAATGATTGTCAATTAAAATGAAGACACACCTTAAAAAAAGTAGGTAGAATTTAGATGTAGATATCTAGGAATGAAGGATTTAACGGTGTTATGGTTTAATCTCATTGAAGATTTGAGATTTGCTCAACCTGCAAAACCAATTTGCTTAACTTAAGTAACTTTCTTATTGATGGTTTAAATCAAGTTTAAGTCAGCGGATAAATTGCAAGATAATATGACTTAATAATAATCAGCGACTATTAGTTAGTGATAACTATTAGTCTATACTAATATTATAAGGAGGAAAGATTTGATTGTTTGTTTGTTTGTTTTGAGGCTCCGAAACTACTTTACCGATTTTAAAAATTGTTTTACCATTACCATTATCCCTGATGAACATAGGCTACTTTTTACGGCGGGAAAATGCTTCATCCACTGTCCGGAAGCGGAGATCTAAGCTGATATCTAAGAAAAGTTGTAACTCTCGAATGCTTTCTAGCTCCTAGCTTTGGAATGACTCATACAAATGAAATTTTTTAATATAAAGTTTAATTATCTACAATGATTTTAAGATATAAATCATCTTTGTAGATTATTCTGAAGTTGAACAATAAGCATTGAACTATAAATTGTATACAATTAAAGAAAGCAAAATGTTCGATTAAAGCTAGATCGTTGGATTTTTCCAGCGTTTAGTGGACGAAAATTTGTGTGTGTGTGCGGCACAAATCTTTTTCTCTCTCTCTCTGTACCTTTTGTGCTGTGTGCTTTTTATACCCTATTCTAGGGGTATATTAATTTTGACGCATAGTTTGTAACATACCTTAATATTGCCCGTAGACCCCTAAAAGTTACTATATTTATGATCAGCATCGATAGTAATGTCGATCTAGCCATGTCCGTCCGTCCGTCCGTCCGTCGGCAAAAATTAGGCCTTTAAACTGGACCTAGAGAGCTGAAATTTTAACCATATACTCTCTAGGGTCCCGAAATAATCAAGTTTAAGAATTTTTGAAATCCGCCCACAGACACGCCCACAAACTCAAAAAAACAAAATTTTGGAAAAAATCGAATTTTGAGCTAGAGAGCTGAAATTTTTTATATATGATCTATGGCCCATAAAACCGATTGTGACATAAAATTTTCAAAATCCGCCCACTGACACGCCCACAATTAAATAAAACAAATTTTGGGAAAAATTGAATTTTGAGCTAGAAAGCTGAAATTTTTTATATATGATCTTTGGCCCATAAAACTGCTTGGGACATAAAATTTTCAAAATCCGCCCACTGACACGCCCACAATTAAATAAAATATTTTTTTTGAAAAACCAAAATTTGAGCTAGGGAGCTGAAATTTTTAATATATACTCTCTAGGGGCCCTTTATGCTCATGTGTAAATATTTTCAAAATCCGCCTACTGACACGCCCACAATTATTTTATTTTTATTTTTGAAAGTCCAAAGTTTGAGCTAGGGAGCTGAAATTTATAGTATATACTCTCTAGGTGCCCTTTATGCTCATACTTAAATTTTTTTTAAATCCGCCTACTGACACGCCCACAATTAAATAAAACAATTTTATTGAAAAACCAAAGTTTGAGCTAGGGAGCGTTTTTATTTACAAAAGCTTAGTTTTTTCGATAAAATCCTTTAAATTTTTGTCACGCCCACTTATGAGATATAGGAATAAGAATAGGGTATCCAACAGTTCGCCCAAGCGGACTGTAGCCCGCCCCTATGTTTCTTTCTTGTTTTTATGCACCTTTTGTAGTTTGTGTTGTTTTTTTGTGGCGCATGGGATCGAGAAAGATAGGGTATGAAATGTAATTGAGATTGAGAGGGAGTCCCACTGAGAGTATATCCATATAATGAGAAGGGACACTCTCGACGTTTTCTTTATCAGTTCTTATCAGCAAGTATTTTGTTTTAAATTTGAGAAGTGGCAGACTGGCGAAGCAAGGCGAGCATGGTCAGCTAGTTAGTGATAAAGTTAAGATTTCATACCGATTTGCCAGAATTCTACCAATAAATAATGTTATCTCTTTATTCACTAACCCTCGCACTTTCTTTCAAATCTATTACAACAATGAAGTTCTTGTTATCTCACAGAGCCAGACTCATAACCGCAAGAACAGAAATGCATTGAAACATGAGAGCGATAATGCATTTGTCAAACTCATTTCTCTATACCATACCAACATTCCCAGATCAGTATTGCCATTGTACTCGTATATAGACTTTAAGTCTATATGTATACAATGGTATTGCCGTAGATATTTTTGAAAGTAAGTATAATAGTACTTATGTAGTACTGCTTAATAAAAAAATATGTTTTCAATTATTTTAGCTAAATTTGCGGGACAATAAATATATATATATTGCAATTTATTGATATACTTCGTTACACTTCTTTCCCAGAACTTAACGTAGTTCCTTAAAGTCTATCAGTCTCCCCCACTTCATTAGTATACACTTTCGAATTTTCTTGTGATGCGAGTACAGACGTTGTTGCTAGCTTGTTGTCAGTTAAGTCAAATGATTTTGATTGAATTGAGTTCGGAACTTATGTCTCACGAAAGTGGGACATTACTCCCGAATTTTTATCTCTGAGAATGGAACGCAAGTCCCGAAAGAAATTAAACAAATGGAAATATTTTATTTTTTATTAATATTCATTAGATAAACTTGATTACCAAAATTTAAATCAATAGGTACAAACTAAACAAACCGTCAAAACTTGGTCATTTTACAAATAAATAAAAAAAGTTTTTTTTATAATTTGTCGACAGAAAGGACACAACAATTTGATCAAATTCTCAAAAACATCGATTTAATACCATTTCTCAGTTCTTATGTCTGTTCTCGTACCTAGCTAACTGCATTTTTTTTTTAAAAGTAATACCCAAAAACAAAATCGAGATAACCAAACCGGTTTGACTATTTGTTGTAGTATTTGGGTAGGTCTTCTTAGTTTCTCTTTAGGCGTATATTTACTAAAATATGTTTAGTGGGACATACGAGTAAGTCAAAAAAAAATCAATTCGGGACTTATCTCCCACTAAAGTTGGACATACTCGTAAGTTCCGAAAAAACAATTCGTACAGAATTCTTAGAGATACTTGGTGGTCAAGATAAGTGTCTGCAGTGTCCGGTAAAATCGTTGTTGTTACAAAGTGCGATATTAGGATGAGAAAACAAACAAGTGGTTCATACATATCTATGAATTATGTATGCAGTAAAACAAAAAATAGGCACAAGAAAATGACATCAAAACGATGAACAACGAATGCATGATATAAAACAACAACAGCAATGAGATTAATGCGGTTTAATTGTTGAAACGGTTGAATCCCAAAAAGTTTGTTTGGTGGGTTATTACTAACCCATGCTTCTCTCTCGGGAAAAACATATATAAGCACAGTGTTTTGTAAAGGCGGTCTGTGACTTGTGATTGTGATCACATCAATTTCCTTGAATTCAGCGAGAAATGCCATTTGTTCCGGGTGGTCGCTAAGCCTTATCTCATTTAACTGTATTGAACTTGTTGCAGTGCGGATCGCCACTTTGTCAATGTCATGGTGTATGTGGAGAGGTGTTAGTCCTATTATGTCCTCTACGGCTGTTGGGCAGGTTTGCATGGCTCCGGAGATACCTAGGCATGCAAACCGTTGTACATTTTTGATCTATTCTATTGCTATCATTTGTGTGGTTTTCGTCCAAATTTATTTGTTTTCCCCTAAATACTAAAATATTGCTTATGCTACAAATATGTACAACTTAAATTACAGGTATCAGGTGCAAAGTCAGCAACGAAGAATTGTGAGAATTTTTATTCTGCTGACTTTGCTGAGAACAAAAAATGAAATTTAAAACGTTAGAGATTAACGTGACATATTAATAATAAAATTGTCTGCTGTGGTCACCATGACAAGAGGCGTATGTAAAGTTTTCCGAATAAACTGCTAATTCTGCTATGGTTTCTTGGGATTGAAGCCTCCGGTATATGGTCCATTGATATGTCCATAGTAAAAGACCCTAGGTAGTGAGTTTGAAGCAATATTTTCAACGATTCTTCCCGGTCGCATGTGATTGTACCATCTGGTTTGATTAACAACCCCATGCACTTTGATTAATAGTCTGAAAGTGTCCTGCAGTGCCACTGCAGACAAATTTTCAAGTTTCTCGCAGAAGGCCCTTTTAGATATACGATAGATAACACTAAAAAGACTTCAAATTGAATCCTCTTTTTAGTCAATGGTGAAGCCTCTTACACTCCAAAGTTACTGCATGTGGGCTTTGCCGTTTCGATATCCATTAATATTGGCATTCTTTCGAATCCTCTCATAACTGAGGTTGTTGAGGTAAATTAATATATACACTAAATGCACTTGATGCCAACCTCTCATAAAACCAACCGCTTAACAACGCATGACGAATGAGACCACCACGACCACTACAGCCTGAATAGCGCGCATTTAAAAAAAGGAAGTTATGTTGCCGCACCCTGTATTATCCGTCGTTCGCGATCTGCTAGAACACTCGAACTCGTACCAATACAACCCTCTTTCTCGGTATCCAAACGTAATTTGTTTAGTAAAGTTTAAATAAAGAGAGGTTTAATATTTTTCTTTTGTATTCTTTAATTTTTCAAATTTTATCACAACTTGTTATTATTTTGTTTTTATATTAGAATTTATTTTTTCGCTATGCGTTTCGGAAAGCTTGTTTCCATCATCAGGCGCCGTGTACTCATTTGAGTAACTGGAGACAAAAAGCAACAAAAAGTAATTCGTTTGTTCATTGTATCCGGTCGTGGACATCTCCCCAGAAGTATCAGACTGATGGACTGCAAATATCAGTTCAGGAAGACACTAAGGCAGCACCTCGAGGCGCTTAGATGATGCTTGTTTGTTTTTATTTAAGTAGTTTCTATTTTTTTATTTTCTCATTTCCTGTACATTTTTCTTTTATTATTATTATTATTATTTATTCACTATTCTTGATTTAACAATTTTTTATTTACTAAGTCTACTATAATATTATTGAAGATAAGAATAGGTAGTGACATTAGTATTCGTACAGTAACAAATAGTGATAATGTCACTTCATTAAAAATAGCTTGAAAGTGTGGGGTGAACTGTTTAATTAATAAGGTAGGATTAAAATTTTATAAGATTATACAGAATTTTACAATAAATTAACAATTAACAAAAGAGAAGGAAAACGTTAATATAAAAGAACATTTGTACATAAAACAGCAATAGAACAATGTAATGTACATATTTAGACAACATTTTGCTTATGGATACTGAGAAACTAGATGGTTTAAATCAATAAAAAGATAGCTCAAATGCTTGAAACAAAACAAATGATAAATGAGAAATCCGATCCAGGTTACCAAATGTCCATGCACCTTTGGCTGAAGTAGTCAATCAACAACAAATAGACCTTAGTATTTCTTGTTTTACGAAAGCTCTAGAAGAAAGTATTGAAAAGGCAGTTCCTAAAAACGAAATTCATTCTCATATTGCAAACAAATTACCGATTAACATCCTTCAACTAATAAAAATCCGTAATAGTAATCGGAGAAAATGGATTAGAACAAGAGATCCTTTCTATAAATCTGAAGTTAAGATTCTTAATGTCTTAATAAAAGATTCAATCTCAACTTTCAGGAATCGATCTTGGAATCATAAACTACAGAGTTTAGATAAAGGAAGCAAACCATTTTGGAACATAATAAAAATAATTAAAAAAAAGAACACTCAAATTCCAGCTCTTAAAGTAGGAAGCCAAGTAATGGTCTCTAGTACTGAAAAGGCAATATCCTAACAGAAACTTTCTACGATAACCATTTGCTAACTGGCAGTACTCCTTGTAATATCGCTGTCGAATCAGTTGTCAGTGACTCAATGAATACCATAAATGTAAGTTCTTCAAATGGCACTCACGTAGATGCTACTTTTGAAGATGTCAGTCATGTAATTTTGAATCTGAAATCAAGAAAATCTGCAGGTTTTGATTGCATTAAAAATGTATATCTTAAGAACTTGCCGAAATCGGGAATCAAATATTTACAACTACTATTTAACTGTTGTCTGAAGTCAAGTTACTTTCCTAATGCATGGAAAACAGCTAAGATTATACCAATTTTAAAGCCTGGTAAAAGCGCAAACATACCAAGCAACTATAGACCAATAAGTTTGTTAAGCTCGCTAAGTAAATGTTTTGAGCAAATTATTAAAAGTAGAATTGTTTCTCAAATAACAAGTCATAACACTTTACCACTTGAACAATTTGGTTTTATTGCTCATCATAGTACAGTCCACGAAGTTCATCGAATAACAAAATACGAGTATGTAAAAACAAATTTTAGCACAGGAAAAAGTACAGGAATGGTACTTCTTGATGTCGAGAAAGCATTCGATACAGTTTGGCATGATGCTTTATTACATAAACTTCTTAGACTTCAGTTTCCTATGTACTTAATCAAAACAATTCAATCATTTCTGTTTGAAAGGAAATTCAAGGTTTCGATAAATAATTGGTACTCCGATATTTATAACATTTCAGCAGGTGTACCTCAAGGATCGGTGCTTGGTCCAATCTTGTATACTATTTTCACTTACGATTTCCCATGTTTAAACAACTGCGAAAAAGCAATATTTGCCGATGACACCTGTATATTCTCGTCAGATTCAGTTGGTTTCAACATTGAAACAAATTTGCAATCTGCACTAAATGTCATTCAAAATTACTTTTTCGACTGGAAGATTAGAATAAATGCCTCAAAGACACAGGTTATCTTTTTCACACGAAAAAGAAAAGCCTATTTCCTTCCGAGCAACAATCTTCAAGTAAATGGTGTAAACACTGAATGGCATTCAAGTGCTAAGTATCTTGGAGTCCATCTTGATAAAACTTTAACCTTTCGCTTGCATGTACAAGAAGTAATTAAAAGGATCAATATAACCACTAAAACTCTTTATCCCTTTATAAATCGGAAGTCCAGACTAAGCAATGAAAACAAGCTGCTGATTTTTAAAGTCGTGTTCCAAGCAATTATGTTTTATGGTTCACCAGCATGGGGTAAATGTGCAGCTAGTCATATTAGCAGACTCCAAGTAGCTCAAAATAAGCTTTTGAAAATGATCCTTAAGCTTCCATGGTCATTTTCAACAGCTGAACTTCACGATATTTCAAATACGGAAATGGTATCAACTAGAATTGCCAAGCTTAATGAACGTTATCTTACATCTTGTTTATCTTCAGATAACCCACTAATTTCAAACCTAGCTTTATAGTTATAGTTCTTTTATTTAAAATATAACTAATTATTTATTTATTTATTATATGATTTTTTGCAATTATTTATTTTGTTTATTATACTTACTTGTTGTTTTTTATTATTATGTACTTTATTTATTTATTATTATTTTAATTTATTTATTTATTGTATCAATTAACTTATTATATTTATTTATTTATTATATTTATTTATTCAATATATTATATTTATTTTCTTACCTGTTCATTGTACTTATTTATTTTATTTATTTCGTTTATCGTTTATTTTGCTTTCATGTTAATTTATTAGATTTCCCTTTGATATTTAGTTATTCATTTATTTATTCACATTGATGTAAATAATAATCATTTTTAGTTTGTTTTTTATATGTAAAACTTAAAGCTTGGTTTGAAAAAGGTCCCGCACCGCCCACCCTTCTTCTCTTCAATCTACGTTGTATATTATTATCGCTGTTTAATTATTTTTCTGTTTTTTTTTTCTAATGAAGGTTTTTTCCTGTAGCTTTTCCTTCAAATACTTTGTTAATTAGTTCTTCTTCTTTATTAAAATGTCTAAAAGATTATCAGTAGTAAGGTAGTTTTATACCATAACTCTGTAAATTGTGCAATATAGTTTAAGAAAATAATGTATAAATATTCTGCTGCAATAAATACAATACAATACAATAATTTGTAAGATGGGTCGTCCTTTTTTCAAAAGAGCAGTTGTTAACCGATGCGGTCACGATGCCGTAAGGCCAAGTCTTGGTCGAAAAGTCAACGGGAAAATTTAAACCCAATCCAAGTTTAAAGCGTGATGCGCCAAAAGTACGCAATACGTATGCAGTAAAAATCATTTGCGTGAAGCGTTAAAAGTATGCAAGAAAATGTTATGAATCTATCTTTGCTTCAGTTTCCCTCTCTTGTCATGAAATCGTCTCGATGATTTATCAGACATCCATAGCATTAAATGAACCTCCACCTTGACCGCTATTTTGGCTACAATTAGGGCGAATGCTCCGAATGTACCCGATCCTACTGCAACGAAAACATACAGGTGGCAATAGCTGGTTTTGGTTCAGTTGATATTGATGTTGCGACGTAACCAATTTACGGCATTCGTCTGTTGAATGGCCACAATGATGGCAGTGCCTGCATTTTGGTGGATCATTTTTTGCTATTGGGTTCAGTCGTTCGTAGTCTCTAGGCATGGAAATCAGTTTACTAAAGGTGCTAAATTCACTTCTCTGAATGGCCTTCTTAAAGTTGTCTTGAAGCATGCTTTAGGCCATGTCTATACAATGAACTATTGGCACCGCTGGATCAGGAAGCTCCGAAAGTAGTGCTCTTTTGGTAGTAATGAACTGGTCCGCTGGTTCATTTACCCTCTGCTTCCTGGCAAACACCAACTCGTAAATGACGTGTGCTGGCTGTTAAGGAACAAACTGATCTTTCATTATTACCAATGCGTGCGTCCATGTATTCGTCTCTGATCGTACACCTTCCTACCATGAAGCTGCTTCACCTTTGAGCAGTAAGGACAGCTCTCTTAAGGCATCTTCATCCTGGATTCCTTTCTTCTCTTTTAAAGATTTGGACGTTTTCCAGGAAATTATCAACGATTTGTCTATCCATTTCTCCGTAGAATCTTTCGGTGCACTCGCACAAGATGTCCCTCTCCGTAGACGCATGACTGTTGTGGCAGGCAGGGTTACGGTGTATGCTTCCCTTGTGACAACTGGTGGCACGCTGGCTATGCACGGCAGTAGCTCGTCGGATGGGGGGGATCTTGTTGTCACTAACCTACTATGAAAATGATTATCGTGCCTAAGAAAGAGATGCGCACATGAACCAAGATAACTCAAACTTGCCTGGTGTACTGGCAACGAAGATACTTGCTTCGTTACAGGTCTTACCCGCCCTTTAATGCACCTGGTAAAGTGCACCTTGGTTGCATTGCCTATTTGTGTTTAAGCAGCCCCCTAGATTTCACACGCTCCAATTTAAATCACGACTGATACCACGTCACACCATTAAAAGAAATCTAAAAAGCCATGTTTAAGAAGCGATTGCAACAAAACTGTTTATTGTTGAACAAAAATAACCGATTTCAAAACATATTCAAAATAATTCAATAGACACCTAATATACCCGATATACGAACATCGTTAAACTCTTATCACTAGCCAGATCAACATTTTCATATTTTAGATATTTTAGATAGTAGGTAGGTAAATATATTTAATAGTTTAATGTTTTAGAATAGATAAGTTTAATTTTGTAAGTGGGAATCAAATATATCAAAAGGTAGATGAAAACTTAAATACGCACATACGGCGATATCATAACCAACAAAATGTGCAAAAATTATGTTTGAAAATATAAAAAAAGTATGTTTTGGGGCTTACCTTGATCAACCGCAAATCAGGAGTGCACTCTCGATCGCTGATGACTTAGCTGTTCTGCAGTATGTTATTTTGTTTTGATGAAATTAAAATCTTTGCACTTTTTAAAAGGTTAGGCACTAGGCAGGTATAAATGATGTTAGGTAGACTAGGGTAAAATTAAACGTATGTATTTTAAAAGATTAAAATTTAATTTTTTTTCTCTTTTTCTTTTTTGTTCTAGTAAATCTATCTTTTGGAAAATTTTCTTTATAATTATCTTTGGGTAGGGGAGTTTTTTTTATTTCTATCACTTTTACACAGGTGCAAGTAATATCATGCAGGAACTGTGGATCAGGCTGAAGAGATTGCAGGGGATCGTTGCAGAGATTCCTTCGACGGAGCGCTAGGACTGCCGTTGTTCAGTTTGTCAACTGCTGACGTGGGTTGATCAAGTCGTGCAAGACTCTTTCCACTATTTTCCACTAAATCATGTCAGGGAAATGATGCTTGTGGCTCCGTTAATAGCTCCAAGACTCCACTGAATAAGACTTCAGCTTATTAAAGTAGATGTCTTCGGATTGATGTCTTGCACGTGTCTATGGTAGTCGAGAAATTGAGACAAGTAGTCAAATTTTTAGTTTTGAGGTCACGTGCTTACCTTGTTTCTTTATAAAAAAATCCAAAATTCAACAAACAATCGCCCGTTAGTAATTTTACTAATTACGTTGGTTTAAGAGCGCAGATAATTAATTTGTCGTTTTTTTTTTCTCGATCCGTTGAGACACACTTCAAGCGATAGTTGACACTCTCTACGGTTGCTGGTAAAATGAGACTGTGTGTAAGCTTGAAATGCCGGAAGAGCCAGTCAGAGCAGTGAACAAACACGTTTACCAACAGTGGAGACTTGAATGTTTCTCAAGGAAACTGTGGCGCTTTAAGGATGTGACGTAAGCTTAAAATAGCTTACGTTACCTTTTAAAAAAACATGAATGCAATATTAAATTTTCCTTCTTTTTTTTTAGTTTCATATTTTGTTGTGTACCAGGGATTGCTACACTATCTTGGGATTGTGTGGATTCTGTAGGCGGTCTGCCTGCTCCCGGAGTCATCTCTCGCATTTTAATCAGGTTACTTGCCAACTGTTTATCTACGACGTCTTTTAGCTTCCTTGCTCTTCTGGTTCCTCCAGCTGGTCCGTCCGATGAGGTCTGTTGTTGCAGTGCTGTGGCTTGCTGTTTCTCTAGCGACCTCCTGAGTCGCCAGCGCTTTAGTACCCAAATCAACCAATAGTATCCCGATTTATTTGTACTAAAATGGCTCAACCCACAGCAATATAGAATTCTTATGGAAGGTGGCTCTTAATCTAAGGAACCATTAACTTGGATGGATAAAGTAAGCATACTTTCTACTTTTCTGTCAGTTGATGTATGCATACATCCAAAAATTGCACTTCACACTTTCTAGAACTGGGCTTCACGTATAACAAAATTCGCAGATACATTGACAGAAATATTGGAAAATGACAGAAAACATTTTAAAATTGAAGAAAACATTACAAAATATGAGACATGTCATTGCCGATTAACAGACAGTTCAGTATACCACAGCGAAACTGCAACTCGACCGCTGATTGGTTGAAATGGCTTTAAATTCTAGCGATGTTTTTGACATTCGACTAGCACTGATAGTAAGTATGGGGAAAATCCCCACTAGTTGGGAATTTCAGCACAGTAATGAGGCCGTAGGGAAAACAGGACAGATTGTTGAAGTCAACCAGAATTTAGGTACCTACTCTGCGGATTTTATTTTCAAAAAGTCCATAGTTAAGTTTTATTTCAGTAAAACTTCTTTCATAACTAGTTTGATAGCATCATAAATTTGTTAATGTCATCTTATATTGATTGCATTGCATTATTTCTTTAAAAGAAATTCAACAACTTTTTACCATAAAAAATAATACAATATTTTTTAAAAAATGGCTTCTAAAACCTTAAACTGGTATTAGCATTAGATAGTGGCAGATTTGAAATTTCTAGGATTTTTCTACTAGTAGGTAGGGATATTTATTGTTGTAAGTTTTATTCAGTCAGTTTTCGGCTGACAAAGTTGCCGACGGATTCTATGGGACCAATCCTACCATCAAGAACGATAAAGTCGATGGATCCTTTAAAGCAAAGGATGCAACAGATTTTATGGGATGGGCCCTTTACGCGTTGCCGGTTCCACTGCCTTGCGTTGGTTAGCTGACAAGACAATGATAGGCAATCGGGCCACTTAGTTGGGCGCCACTGTAAGAAGGGATGTCCTTTTTTTCAAAAGGAGCATAGTTGTTTAACCGAAGTGGTCACGATGACGTAAGGCGAAGTCTTGGTCGAAACGTTTTTGCCAATAACCTACGAAAACTGGTATTGAAACAACGGAAATGTTAAGTCCAAACACCGATAGAGTTAGTCGTGCTGGTGGAGGTGTTGCCGTGTATATTAGAGATGGTATGAATTGTAAATTTAGGTGTTCGTCAGAGGTTGGTAGTGAAATTGAGTACGCATTTGTTGAGATTGTTAATAATGAAGGTGATAAACTTCTGGTTGGTTCCATTTACCGGCCAAACCGTTATATTAATGCTTCCATTTGCTAGCTACCCTAGGAAAAATTTCCATTACCTGTCCTAACATAGTTTTATGCGGGCACTTTAACAGCAATATCTTAACTGAAAATCACTTAGTTGATGATATGATTGGACTTAATTTACTCCCCGAAATACCACTGAACCTACCCTTTTTTATAGCGATATAAAAAAGGTACTACTTTACAGCCAGATTTCCGTTTCAGCCCTCTCTAAAAACTATCTTATTTACCTTTCGTTTGATTTCTCTATTACTATTTGTCCTAGAACATTTCGATATCGTAATTTTAAAAGCATTGATCTTTCACTCTTAGAGCAACATGTCCGTGGAATTAATTGGGATACTATCTACTGTCTGCCATCATCACAGGCCCAGGTTGACTTTCTCAACGGAAATTTAATTGCCTTATACAATGAGCATGTACCTCTAGTAACTAAGACTATTACGCCAAATAACACTACAAATACTTGGTTCTCAAACACAATACGTATACTTCTGCTCCAGCGCGATCAAGCTTATAAGCAATGGAAACGCTTTCGCTGTGAAGATTTTCATGACTTATACCAGACGCTCCGAAATAAAGTCGTTGTGGAAGTACGTAAAGCCAAGATAATCGTATACACTCGACGTTTAGGCCCATCTGTGAACCGTAGAATGCTCTGGAGAAACTATCGAATTTTAGGCATCGGCAAATCTAAGGCCAATAGCAATGTGAACATCGACCTCAATGAGTTGAATACTAAATTTGTATCTTTCCAGCAATCCGTTATTGTATCTGATGAGTCTTCAATACAAAGGGCAAGGCCAGTCTATTGTGTTAACTATTCCCAGTTTCGGTTTCACTGGTGTGAATTGTTCTGACGTATTAAAAAGCTTACTTTCAATTAAATCGAATGCAGTTGGGCTTGATTGTTTACATCCGCTGTTCTTTAAGATTATTCTTCTTTCCCCCTCAATTTAAATTAGCAAAGATCATACCTGTTGCTAAAAGTAAAAAAGCGATGATTTCAAGCCGATCTCTATCCTGTCATTCCTTTCCAAAGTATTGGAAAAAATTCTGCAGAAGCAGATAAGCCAGTATGTTGGAGACAGCAGTATCTTAACACCAATGCAATCCGGTTGTCGGAAAAAACACAGTTGCATCACTGCGTTGCTTAATGTAACCGAAGATATACGGCATGGTATTGATAGTGATGAGGTAACATTCTTAGTCTTGCTTGATTTTTCAAAGGCGTATGACACCGTTGACCACTCCACCTTATGCTCTAAGCGCCATATTTAACCAATAGATTCCAAGCTGTTGAATCTAATAATACTCTTTCTGATTTTTTACCCACTGTCAGTGGTGTGCCGCAGGGATCTATCTTGGGACCACTATTGTTTTCGTTTTATATAACGGAGTTGCCCTCGATTGTTAGGCATTGCTCTATACATTTGTATGCAGACGATGTACAACTCTACATTAGCTGTCCGTTGGGTCTTATCGATCACGCCGTTAGCTGTATGACCGACGATCTTTCAGAAATCACGATGGTCTCTAAAAAATGGTCTCTTGCTAAACCCTTCTAAGTCTAAATGTTTGGCGATTTCCAGAAAATCGTTGGACTTAATTATTTCCCCACTATCATATTGAGTTACATTGGAGTTACTTTTAACAAGCAGTTAATATGGAAAAATTACATAAATACGGTTGTTGGAAATTCGTATGGTATTCTTCGTGCATTGTGGACCACGCAATTTCTCACGCCGTTGGCTACCAGAATTATTCTCGCGAAAACTCTCATTATGCCTGTCTTAACTTATGGTTGCGAAATATATTTAAAATGTAACTTCCCTAGTAAACGGAAGCTTAATGTTGTCTTTAATTGTATAATTTGCTATGTTTTTGGTTTGCGAAGGTATGACAGGGTTTCTGACTTTTCACCTCGATTGTATAATATGTCATTTGATAGTCTTCTTCAGTTTCGGACGTTATGTCTGTTCTCTGATGTTCTGCTAACCAAAAAACCAACCTACCTTCATGACCGAATATTATAGTATATTTTTTTTTTTAAATCTATTAAAATATGTACTACTCGTATATATATGTTTTTTTGACATTTAGTGCTCATAAAGAATACACATAGTTTTATATTATAACGAAGCTTGCACTAATTTTTAAGATTATTTTCATTATAAAATTAAATTAAATATCATATCCTATCTATCGCTAACTTGAGTGTGTGCTTTTCTCTTGCATAAATATTCAAATTTAATATTCAAATAATGCTCACCTAAAATGCATCCATTATTTATGCCAAGTAGGGACTAGGACACCCAACAAAGGCCAGAGATACTCGTATTCACATAAATTGTTGTAAAAGCAGACAAAATTTATAACATATTATCAAATTTTTTTCAAAAGTGTCTCGGTGAACTTTTATTACATGCTATTTTGTTGCCTTTTCACATTATGTAGATGCAAAAGAAAAGAAATGCCAGCCGGTCGTTTGGAGAATGTTACGCAAACGATTTCCAAAATTCTCGAAGGTTATGACATACGGTTGAGACCGAATTTTGGTGGTGAGTATAAAAGGGATTTTTACTTGTTTTGCTTTTTATTTTATTCTGCTCAGTTATGAGAGAGAAAGTAACGGTATTCATTCTTTTCTATTTTATAGGCGATCCACTTCATGTTGGAATGGACCTAACGATAGCCAGTTTCGATGCAATTTCTGAAGTGAATATGGTAGGTGTATTTATGTTACTGAAAGCATTGGTACCCTGAATTATAAATGTCCATAAAATACTGATTTAAGAGTATTCCCTGCTCAGGGACGGGCAATAAATATCAGTGCAGCAGCTGCAAAATAAAAGCACGTGTCGCAAAAGTTGTGAAATTGGGATACAAAGATTTTTGTTATAGAGAGAGAGTTGCAAGAAAAATACATCACTTTCGGTTGGAATGGATTTAGCAATCAAATCGACTAAAATTACAATTATTACTTTTATTTGGGACTTGACTTACTAATTCCTGAGATACTGCAGCTTTCGTTAACTGTGATCGCGGGTACGCTATTTTCAGTTGTCCAGAGCAATGCTGCTGGCATCCGCGATAACTTGTTTCCTAAAACGATCGTAAATGCTCTTACGTGGAGCATTGTTATGCATTCGCTTGATGTGGCCGACCGAATGTACACCCTTATCATCGTTGTCAAAGATCAATTGTTGATAAACGACGAAATTTATCAATCGATCAACATTTTGGCATTATGAATGTCAAATTATACGTGTCTTGTGAATACTAACATGCAAAATGTTGTGAGAGGTTTTTTTTTTTTGAGTAAAGCATCGAAAGCCG
Organism: Portevinia maculata; assembly: GCA_949715645.1. Lineage (NCBI taxonomy): Eukaryota > Metazoa > Arthropoda > Insecta > Diptera > Syrphidae > Portevinia > Portevinia maculata. The sequence continues at coordinate 76,718,259 of OX454526.1, read as the reverse complement.
GAGTATGGGACTTGAACCTTAACTAAAACCACCTCTGCTTCCAACCCCCTTTTTGCGGCGATGCTACTAGGTTATATGATCTTCCGGCGGTTTTCAGTCATAGACAGCATAGTGTGGGAAACTTCTGAACCAGAAAACACCTCCTATTGTTACAACTGAGAGGCAGTCTCATCCACTAAGTTTTCTCTAATATCTTATTAACTTTTGGGAGCGGTGAAGCTTATCGAGATTAATTTGTGTTTACTTTTATGTACTTAAATTGTATTTATATGTTGTAGATATACCTATTTATAATACCTATATATTTTTTAATTTATATTTTTGTATAGTTTTTCGTAGAGAGATTAAGTGGCACAGCCTTAAGCTTTTAAGCCACCATTTTTGTATTATTCCATCGTGTTTTGTATTTGAGGACTTATATGGTCCTTAAGTTATTGGTAGTACCTTAAGGCATACTTTTAAACAATGCCACGAACAGTCTCTACTTCAAAATCCCTGTGTAGGTTATTCTTTCTTATATACCAAGCTGCATGACCAATGCTTCTTACTACTTTATTTTGAAATGTTTACATTATTCGTAGATTTGTATTTTCGGTACAACCCCAAAGCTGAATCCTTTTTGTCCATACAGGTCTCAAAACTTGCTTGTAAAGGGTCTTTCATTAGCGACTTGACAACTTCAAAGTTTCAGTGTAAACGCACTATAATTAAAATTTACTACCGAAATTCCGAATCGGTGGTCGCAACTTTAAGAGCGTTAACGCCAATTTTCGGCCGTAATTCTTGTCCCAGTAGACAAGCAATTCATTGTCTAGTGAAAAAATTTGAGTCAGAATATTCGCTGCTTGATGTTGCCGTGCCAGTGAGACTATGTTTTGCCATGACGTAGAGGCGTCCGCCACAAACCAGCCAAATCAGTCAATTTTTTGGCGTTCTGAAGAATTGGGTCTCTCCCAGACCACATTATGGCAAATTTCGCGTAAGGATCTTGGTCTACACCCTTACAAGATTAAGCTGACTCAAGAACTAAAGCCACTTGATCATATGGAGCGCGACGAACGTTCTCGAATTGGACTCTGGACATGATGGAAGAAAATGAAGAATTTCATCGCAAAATCATCTTCAGAGATGAAGCGCATTTTTAGTTATACGGCTTCGTCAATAAGCAAATTATGCGTTACTGGACAGGTGAGAAGTCATAGTAATTAAGGCCCGAATTGATTTCGGGACTTATAACCCACTTAAATGGGGCATAAGTCCCAAAAAATAAATTCGGGACTTATGTCTTCGGGACTTATGTCCCTGCGCCGAGTTTTTGGGCCTGCCTCTCTTTCGCGTTGGTATGGTATGGGGTTGATTGATATTGCCTTTTTGACAGGTTTCGTATGATCCCTCCTTTGAACATGACAGTATCAACTTAGACAGTCGCAGTGACTGTATTTAAATATTCAATATTACCATCACCTCTAGTGATACTAGCATTTTTTAATGTTGGTAGACTACGCCTAACTTCTACTACATCACCATCCGATAACAATTCATTGCATATAAAACATGTATCACTCATTAAAAAAACTGTTGAAGAGCATGAAACTACTAAAATAACGTCTTTAACACTCAAGAAATATTTTTCAACTGAGCTAAACACAGTCCGACAGACAGTAACAGGTATAAAGGGACGGGTTTCGGATCAATAAAATAAAGAACATCGGCCAGTGGAGGTCGTTTGTATAATATATAGTAGATTTTACTAAGTTTCAAAACCCCCTATATTTTTCACAAAACGCCCAAGTATCAGATAGAAGTTTTAAAGACACTTAACAACATGAACAAAGGGCAATAGAGTTTATGTCTTGGTGTACGGTATACGGTGTACCGTATGTGAGTGCATTCTAGTCATTTTCTCAGCGCTCTACTCCAAAAACGGTTAATTTTACAGAAAAATGCAAGAGGCAATTTTTGTAGATAATTTCACGGCAAACAATTTTTATAATGTCCTCTATTGACCTCCGAGCAATAGATCGCGAGATATTTGCGAAAAACTGATTTTTGTGACCTTTTGACCTTTATAATTTTTTTAGCCGGCACGATATCATTTCACATCTTCATTCATTACAACGCCGTTATAAAGGTGTATACAAAAATTTGACTTTTTCCGCAGATTGGGCTATAAAATTCCTAAAATGACTGGGCTATAATCAAATTGAGCTCAAGAACGTCTACATAAAAACCTTCTCTTTCCAATTCGCAAAAAAAACAAGTACTTGTTCATCTTTTCATACACTTCACAGTAAAGGATCTTTCCAAATCTTCTATAATTAACAAATCTACCATCTCCGCCTGCAAAATTTCTGGAAATTCTTTTCCCATTCAAAGCCGTAAATCATTTAAGACACACCCAACAACGTCTCCGTAAACAATCTTAAAAGATCCATTCAATGCGAGCGGCAAAATGAAACGAGGAACGAAAATCAGCTTAACCGTTTTAGAATACTAAATATGTATATTCTTACTCTTGGGGATATTATGGATTGCTCTTTGAAATTTTATTACAATCAAAAATACCGAGTCCTTCCGCTGCCTAAATAAACTGTTATCAACAACGACACGACACAGGACACTAAGCACTTCGAAGCGAAAGTTTTTATAAATCGGGTGACGAGGGCGGATGAGGAGCAAGGGTGGAAGCCGGAAGGGAAACGACTATTTTTAACGAGTTAATGTCTTTGTCCTTGGCACAGACTCATAATATCATAGAATCACCTGCATCATTTCGTTTCAATCCAGCCATGTGGCGGATTGTGGGTGGTATGGTAGGAATTGCAGGAGTACGGTGTAGGATGCAAACTAAAATGCAACAACAACCCTAGCTTTTATTTAATGTCCTGTCTTTCGTTGGTTTTATTTCTTTTTATGTACACGTTGTAACCTCATCCCGAAAGGATTACACAATCACAATGTACTTGAATCAATACTGGAGAGATGAGCGTTTAGCGTTCAACGCCTATGGTCCGTACTATGATGATGATGCTGATGATGATGGTGTGAACGATGTGTTGACGTTGTCAGGTGATTTTGCTGAAAAAATTTGGGTGCCGGATACGTTTTTTGCAAACGACAAGAACAGGTGAGTTGCACTGTGGAATGGGGCCGTTTAAATAAAGAATTTTGATTTATTTTTTAATTCGTTGGATTTGCATTTCTGATTATGTATTTTTAATTGATTCTTCGATTAGCTTTCTACACGACGTGACGGAGCGAAATAAGCTGGTGCGATTGGGTGGTGATGGTGCTGTGACATATGGAATGAGATTTACCACCACACTGGCGTGTATGATGGACTTGCATTACTATCCGTTGGATTCACAGAACTGTACAGTGGAAATTGAGAGTTGTAAGTGGTTTTGTTAAATTTTTGTTGGAAGGCATGCTGTTTTTTTTTAATGTTTGTACAAAGTTTAGTACCTCTATTTATACCCTATCCTAAGGATATATTTAATGTGGCTTCTAGATTGTAGCATGCCCTAATATTGGTCGTAGACCCCTAAGAGGTAATTTATATGTGATGAATGATGATCATAGAAAGTTTTATCGGTCCATCATCGATTCATATGGCCTAACATTCGAGCTAGAAAGTTGGACTCCGAAGTGATTAAGTGTAAAGACCCGCCAACTCACACGCCTATTATTTATAAAAAAAAAATGTTTTATCAAAGGAGTCGATGACAAAGGCTTTCCCAACCAGTAGCCTATACAATTTCTTGTCCACACCCACTTTAAGGGGACGTATTTGACAACAAAAAATGTTTTTTTCAATAAAATCATTAAAAAACAAAAGAAAACTCTATTGATGAAATATGTAGATAATATCCATCTTATCTTTTCGCCCATAGAATGTTTTTTGCCACGCCCAATTTTTGGTATAGTTTTTGGCAAACAAATTCAATACAAAATATAATTACAAGCTTTCACCTTTTCAGATGGTTACACAGTGACCGATGTCGTCATGTACTGGAAGCCTACACCAGTGCGTGGTGTTGAAGATGCCCAACTACCACAATTTACAATAATCGGCTATGAAACGAATGATCGAAAGGAGAAGCTAGCAACTGGTATCTATCAGCGCCTGTCGCTGTCATTTAAATTGCAGCGAAACATTGGATATTTTGTATTCCAAACATATCTGCCCAGCATACTAATTGTGATGTTGTCCTGGGTATCATTTTGGATCAATCACGAGGCGACTAGTGCGAGAGTTGCTTTAGGTAATTAATCCAAGTGCATTTGCTTTAAGTGTTTCTCTAAAAAATGTTTTATTTTCAATGTTAAGGCATCACAACCGTTCTCACAATGACCACTATTAGTACCGGTGTGCGAAGTTCCTTGCCAAGGATATCCTATGTGAAAGCCATCGATATTTATTTGGTGATGTGTTTTGTGTTCGTATTCGCCGCATTGCTGGAATATGCAGCTGTTAACTACACTTACTGGGGCAAGCGAGCGAAGAAAAAAAGTAAAAAAGTGAAAGAAACTGACAAGAAAACTGGTAAAGTAGTTTTAAAAAATGTGATGTGCATAGCAATCGTAAATATACTGTATACTTTTGTCTGTTCTAGCTAAAAGTGACAAATCCGAAACGTGTTCAACTACTGAGGATATTATCGAGTTGCAAGATGTTCGAATGAGTCCTATACCCTCGCTGAGGAAGGGCAACTACAATAATACACTCGGATCAATAGGATCTGAGACATTAGATTTGGCTAAATTTCCACCTAGTTTTAGAATCGCTAGAAATTACGGAACGAATCGTAATAATTTACGATTTAGAGGGAATCGAGGTGAGTTCACTGAGAGGGGTAACATTTTTAACTTGGACTTTTAAGCAAGTTCAAAGAAATTGCCTAAAGGAAAGTTTGATCCTCTTGCGATTTGGGTGAAAATTCATTTTCTAACGAAGATAGTATGTAAATGAATCTGACAGCAGGCGACAATGAAACAATTATTTCTTTTAAATTAAGAAAAGTATTCGAAAATAGTTAGTTGAGGCAAAGTATATCTCCATTGTGGTTTCAATATTCGAGAGAGAAGAGAAGAAGTAAAATCTCTCTGTTCAAAGCCATTGGCTCGATCACTAATGCAACTGCATGACATTCATTACAGAAGCAACAGAAATATGGCAAAAAAATGAAATGATAAACAGATAAATCCGACGGATTCTGATGGTAGTGAATCTTCATGACAACTTCTCCCATGACAAACAAAGCCAGAAAACCGCTGCTTTCTCCCCCAACAAAAAAAAAACAAATTATTTTATCTTACAGAGAATGAAAGACTGAAACCATTTTAAATGTATTCATCAAAACTGGAACACAACAGTACACATATATGTAGAAAGGTAATTTAAGCCATCAAGAGGAAATAGCAGGGACTCAATTAGGCTTACCAACTCCACTTTTGGTCCATCGATGATAGAAATATCCCCGCTCAGAAATCGATAAAGACAAATGAAGAAAGAGCAAAACCAAAATACTCCTACACCTTTTTAATAGCTCTAGGAGATGTTATTAACAGGACCGACCCATCTTAAGATTAATTCTCTTACAATTTTTTTTCTTATTCTGTAGCAGCTAACAATTTATGTACGACAAGGGGAGAAAGTTTTATGACTAATAAGAAGATATATTCATATATATATATATATTTACCCGACGTGCTAGGAACGCGCATTAGAAATACAAGGAGTCTCTACTTAATCGAACTACACAAATGTGGAATGCTGATGAAGATCTGATTTTCTTTTGCATTATAATTTACCAACATTCAAATCGAACGTACATTGGCATCTCACCTTGTTCAACTTTCCCTCACTTCCTTATCGCCTGCGCTGTGTTACTTCGTTATAAGGGTACCCAAAACCCTTTTATCACGTGCTTGTATATATAAAACAAAAAAAAACATATGGGAGCAATATTGCCAGATAAAAGTTCACATTAAAAAAATTGTTGATTTCAACAATTAATTTTTTTTGTTTTATATATACAAGCACGTGACATAGGGGTTTTGGGTACCCTTATAACGAAGTAACAGAGCGAGGTACTATGACTTGTCCAAACTGTTAAAACGTTTGTGTCATGTTTTTGAACTTATTTACTAACTAAACGGGTTCCTGACCCGTGAACAGTCTCTGACTGCGACACTGAAGTATGCCATCCTCTGCGAACCCGGGCACGCTGTTGTCGAAACGAAGCGCTCTGGCATTAGCGATGGCTTGGTCTTTAAAATGTTAGGATCCTCTTCGCTAGAGCATTATTGACCATTCCCTCTATGTGGCCGAGCCAATCTAGTCAACGCGAATTAGGTCTTAGGTAAATGCACTTGTAGAAGCGAACAATTGATGAACATAATTGAGCATTTTTCCAAATGGCGTTTTACCAAGACGTGGTAGTGTAGGATCATCAGTGGATGACCACAAACACATCCAATCCATATGCGACTTCGTTCTTGTTATACAGCCAGTATAAGGTAATTCGCGGCTCAAGAGTGAGGGTGAATTGTTTTTTGTGTACATTTCCAATGCATCTTCACTTCGAAGAATAGAATAAATAGACACATTGGCACCAGCACATGTTCGTCCTCCACGCAGATATGTACAAAATACGAGCATAAGCAGGAAAAATTCTAGCTCGATAGTTGGAGCTATCACTGGCCACGCCACCAGAATTGGAGTACCCTCCAACGACTCCTGCAGAAGCTATAGAGACGTTGAGGGAGAGGAAACCATCATGCAACTACTATGTTATTGCCCTGCCCTAGCCAATACTAGAAAATAATTTATTGGCAACTATTTCATTGACGATCTTAGCGATCTTAGTGAAACATATGTTTGCTGCATAAGCATTCGTTACAATATCCAAATGGTTAAACTAACTTGAGGTTGAACTCCATTACGATTGTGGTGGCCATCCCTCCATGCCCCCTTTTCGTGGACCAGTATGGCTTGAGCTTCGTATCCACGATGCGCGTGGCATTAAGACGCCTCAGCCACACCCTCAAGAACCATTATTCGACAAAAAAAATATCGACTATTCATCCGTCCCATACGTTTTTCAGGATTCGACTGAAATAGTCACCCGACTCTGTATTACCAGCATGAGATTAAAAGATAGTTGTGTCGTTCATGTGAGGCAGTCAAATCAAAACACCCTCCTTTCCGCGGATTAGGAAGCAGAAAGGGGTTCGTACTGAAGCAGTCACCACAGAAAGCTCTGCCTCCGCTGGACAGTGAATCTGACACAGTCTGGGGTTTGAACTGGTAACAGTCACCCCATTCGGATCCCAACGCATGGTTCTGCAGTCGGGCTGAGCTCGTCGGTCTTTGCATTATTGAGCATACGGTAAAATATTATTAAAAAGTGTTACCTTATGTTCATAAAAACTTAAACTGCTTACTTAGTGCGCAAGATTTGCAAATCAGTTATAAGTTTTTGACAGCAAGTCTTCTAGTTTATTGAGAGCAATTCTTGTGATTGAAAATAAAAATTATAATAATTTGCAATTACACGAGTTATTGTAAAAATTCGCATAATTTAAATTCGCACGAATTTTAAGTTATTATTTTAAGTTATATTTTAAGAATTTTAAGTTATTATATAAACAGGAAGGACTTGAAAATGACATACAGCCATATGACTCTCTCGCAAGGCGGCATAAGGCCATGCGGTGGAGTGAAAAAACGCTAAACGATATTTATTTTGTTAATTATTTGCTTACGCTAAAGGGGTTTTTCTGTAAATGTTACGGTACCCTTATTGTGCTAAGAACACACCCCTAGCAGTGGCATATTTCATTGCATGCTTCTTAGCTGCTAATTACTATTAGAAAGAATAGGGAGATAGGAAACAAGTCTTTTTGGTGCAGTTGTAGGGTTTTTCTCCACGGGTGGTGTATAAATTGCTTAGGGAGACCAGATATTCATGTCTTCGATTTACAGTAGTGGTCTCGGCCGTGATTTGAACTCACGGTTTCTAAAATATCCTTCGAAACCGCGCTTTATTCTTGTGTTAAAATTTTTTTTACCAAGAGCTCCTTGAAAACCGGAAAAAGATATATTCGAAACTTGAAAACCTCACTTAGTAGTCCTACGCACTAACCACGGCATCCACTATCCGACATTAATCAGCACGAAAATCTACAAATCAGTAGTGATCCTTAAATACAGGCCTGCAAGTACTGTGTAATAAAGCAATTCTTAAGTGTGACCTTTTGCTTCACAATTTGATCAAAAAATTTGCATTTTTAAGCTTTTTTATTATTATTTCATTTTACTTTTGCAAATAAAACAAAAAGAAAAATGCGAAAAAAAATTGATTCAAAATGTTACTTGAAATTTTAACAACCTATCATAATATCCTATCAAAAAAAGGCACTTCTATAATACAAGGTGGCGCAAAAATAACCTTCCGATGTGCCAAAGTCACCGACCGATTATTGCTTAAATAAATAGTCACCAATATTCCGCGTTCTGGAGCAGTTTAGCGTAACATTGTTTATTAACGTGTATTTCGCATGTGTTTACTACACAAATGTCAAAATAGAACTGACATTAGGGGCCAATCGCAAAATGTATAGCATTTTCTGATAGGAGGATTACTTTTGCGCCACCTTGTAGTAGTATTCAGAAGTGAAAAGATTTTCCTGTGTTTCTATTGTTAACTTCGGAATTGTATCTTATAGGCCCCACACGAAGTCGCCCTTCATACAGGGTGATCTAGCGGATGGTACCCGGCGTTGTCCGCATCTTATATTGAAAACACTTATGCATCACCAATGAGTTTACAAAAGACTCTGCTCTTTTTGTATTTTACAAAGTTTTTTTTGCAACACCTATTTTGGTTTATTTCTTCAGTCATAAGTTTGACTTGAATTGAATTGAACTGCGTCTTAAATTAAATTTCAAGCAATTTTATTATTTGATGAACGTGAAAGAAATATTAAATGAATTTTTAAAATTCGCTTTGTTAGACTGAAAAAAGAGGTTCTTGAAAATAATGTTGTACAACATTTTAAAACAGTAGCTTTAACAGTTTACAGTTGGTCGAGTTTACATCCGAAGAACAAACCTTCAAATATATTGGAACAAAATTTCACATTTCTTACGTTAATTGAGAAAGACGTTAAAGTTGAAAGCCATAAGGGCGCTATGTTTGGTAAACTTTTCGTACATGTTAAATAATATAATATGTATGTATTTTTTAATGTAACTGTGTAAAATTTCAAAGTTCTACCTTAATTGAGAAAGAAGTTAAAGGTTAAAGCCATGCAGAGGGCGCTGCAGTCGGTAAATTTTTGCATACGAAATGCCGAAGCCCTTGAAATACATTTGTGCAATATTTCAAAGCTCAATCGAGAAAGCAGTTAGGGTTAAAAGCCATAAAGAGGACGCTGCATTCGGTCGATTTATACATTCAAAAAGTAGAAACACTCGAAAAATATTTGTACAAAATTTCAAAGTTCTAGCTCTATTTGGAAAGCGGTTTTAGTTAAAAGACATGTGGGCCCGGTAGTCGGTCGATCCGAAATGCAGAAGCTCAAATTTCCTTGCGATTTGATAATCATTGTGTACACTACTTCAAATCGTGCGATCGCAGTTTTTTAATCTAACGGGACTATTGCGACAGCTTGTATACAATACATCAAACAAATACTCAAACATCAAAGGCGAATTTTTTTAGTGATAATCAAAGAATATGTCTTCGCACATGTCGTCCTTGTATTTGATGTGTATTCGATGTGGCAATGGAATCAGCGATTGTTTGGTCCCATTGGGAATCATTCTCCAATAAGCTCAAACGCTGACTCGCCTCTCGATATGTTTGACAAAGATGACTATTTACCCTTCGTAAATGTGTGAATGATTTTGGGCCATGTACGTTAATGAACAGTAAGCGCAAGTAGAAACATTCAACATTCGATGGATGAACAGTATAAATGCGTCCAAGCGCATCAGTTGAGAACACACCTGACCAATTCGCAACTGGCACTCCTTGTTTGCGACTCCGAAATTTTTAGTTGACTGATTCCAAGTGTAATATTTGGGCATACCAGCGTACAACAATGTAGCGGCTGACCATGTTGCACACATCTCAAAGAAACTTGTCAACGTCGGTGGTCTGACCGCTCGTTGCGCTGCAATTGCTTCGGTAAAATACACGCGTTGACCGTTTTCCAAATGAACCGCTAAGTGGACAACTGGGGGATGGCGTTCGTGTATTGGGAAAGAATAATAATCCCCATAGCGCCTCGTTGGTGTTCACATATCGGCCCATTTAGTATTGGTAGACTTCATCATTGGAATTTTCCAAACCAACTCCAAACACTGCCATGTCACTGCCCTTCGTTACATATTTGCACAAATATTTAACTGATTTTGCAGAATGAGAACTCTCAACGTTTACGTGTGCATTAAAAATGCGGGACAGCAATGGACAATGCGGCACAACGAACTCGTTTCCGATCTCAACCTCTCGACTCCGACGATGCCGGCCATTATTGGCCTATGAGCTACTTCGATAAACTGAATATCCATCTGATCCCGTTACTGTTTCAGCTACTAAGGGTATCGTTTGGTTCATTTTCCATCAACCATGCATGGTGATTTAGGATTCAATGCGCCACACGGTCCATGCATCATCTGCGTTCTGACAATCGTTCCACTTCAGATTACACGTAAAAGTGATAAATAGGTCCGGTGTTCCGTAGTTGCGTACATATGTCTTGCGTCTTGTATATACTCATGCATATGGCGAGAACTTCCAACATGAGTCTATGGTAAAATGACCAGTTGTCCAATATTCTGCGCATTTCCATCACTGTTCACAGCATCTCGCAAGTGGATGTAATGGTCGCATCGTAGCTTTGCTTGATTCAGTTTAATGAACAGTAGTCGCTCACTCTCAACTTTGACATACCTACATATCGACCGCATATTGTTGAAATAAACGGCGACACTTCAAAATGATATTCTCATCATTCGGACGATGCATCATTCGATAGACGTAGTAGTTCATGGAGCTGAGATTCTTATTTATCGGTTGGCCTGTGAATGCGAAATCGAACAGTTGAAGGATCGAGTGTTAATTACCATTTTACCTGTAATCGGATTGAGCATTTTCATCGTAATGTCGTATCCAAATTGCCCCTGCCAATGAATTATGGGGTACTGCAGAGCGTCATATGATCTATGCTTTTCGGATATTCTTTGTAACAGTCCAACGGTTCTTCACTGAAGGACAATATCTCGGCTGTGTGCTTGATCGCCAACAACCAATGCACAAATGTGCAATGAACGAAGTCTAAATGAAGCAATTTCACGTTGCCACGCGCACAGAAAAGGCCGGGCGAAACGCCTTTGAGTTTCAGCGCGTTGCAATGTTGGCACACAATAGTCATCGCTCCAATATAAAAATCGCATCACCACCGTAGTTTTCTGTTGGTTCATACCGAAATGCCAGTCGTTCGTATATCGGCAACGATCTGCGTATTGTCACTCTTCGTTTTGGACTTGTTTGCTCTCTCTCAGCAGCAGTTAGCTTTGATGCAGTTGTTATTAGATTCACTCTCAAATTGCTTGCCTTTTGATCTGGTCTTATGCGATGCCCCACTCTGTCGACTTCTCTATATATTTCGCGTCCTTCCTCAGTTTGGCTTCGTTGATATATTTTTTGTTGTCGTCTTGCTTGCCTTTTTCGTCGGCCAATGTTTGCGCGCTTTGGTCTTGGCATCTCCAAAAAAACACTGAAATTTACTTTTCAATCAGTGAAATTAACTTCTAAATAACTATTTTGACCGCGTTTAAACTTTATATATTTAATTTTTACCTTAAATCAACTTTTTAAATGTGTTTAATCTGTTCAAATCAAAATCCAGCACTGTTGACAATCGTAGTACATTAACCTGAAATTCAGGATTCACTCAATTCACTTTTGTAATACAAATCAACGCCGCCTTAATTCTCGATTCACTCAATTCACATTGTAATACAAATCGAGTGTATAAAATGCGAAAAATGCGAATAAATCGATTTTCCGGAATTTTTTTCTGCATAAACCTGAAGTACAGCAATACGATCAAAACAAAAAAAGAATCGTGAAAATCGGCATAGGTACCATTTATCGAGTTATTATGTAATCGAGCTTCACCCCGAAGGAATTATATATATGTAAGATTTATTTTAGAATCACAAAGTATGATTTAAGGAGATATTTTTTCGGCTAAGTATGGAATATAATGCCCTTCAAATGAGCACCAGCTTCATGCTCACGGAGATGTGCTCTTTCTAGAGCGTTTTCCATAACACCTCGTAGGACATCTGGGCTTAGCGCCTGTATTTCAGCATGAATGTTCTCTTTCAGCTATGGGATAGTGGTGGGTTTATTTACGTACACTTTACCCTTCAAATAACCCAATAGAAAAAAGTCTTTTGCAGTCAAATCAATGAAATCCTAAATTTTTGGAAATTAAACGGACTGCAAACAACACGTTTTTGAGGATCTCCTGGCTTTAATTCTTGCCCAAATCGGATTTTGTATGGAAACAGCTGAAATTCGGTTCTTAGAATTCTTTGCAATGAGCTGCGGACACACCGATTTGACCAGAGCGCCTTCGTGTCGATGTTTCGTGTTTCGCATTTTAAGCTCTTTGGGTTAAAACAATCGAGTGATTATTTTCAAAATTAAATTTAATTAGTTTGGTCCTCTCTAAAGCGCTGTAGTTCATTTTAGTAAATTTCCCAAGTTTGTTTTATAAGTACCCTAAAAAAGAAAAGAAAAACAATTAAAAACATAAGAGTTATGATTTTTTTAAATTAGGAAGTCACTTTTGACGCACTCTGTGCATCATTTGCATTCCATTTGCTATGGTAACCGTGTCTCCATTGTAGCAATGTCTTGGTGAAATCTCTTCCCATGTTCCTTCCCAATACACCCCCTGTTTTCACTAAAATAAATCTAAATGAAAGTGAAGATCATAGTTTAGAGACATCCTGCATGCTGAATCCTTACATTTCAAACTTCCGTAAAGCTAACAGTTCGATTGAATTAATAGGCAAACTGAACTTGACTAATTGGAAGAAAGCAGCAACGTACACAAAACTAACAAAAACAAATTCTATTTACACAGTCAAATCTGCAAATGACTATTCAAAAACGTAAAATCGTCAACGCAAGAATCGTCAAAAATGGCATCCCTGACTGGGAGCTTTCCGGTTTTCGGTTTTGCTGCACCGGCGAGTGCCTGTGGAATGAATTCTACTTTGTGGAAAATATTATATAATATAGCTTATAAAAATGTAATACATTCTTATTGCGGTGCGGATAGCTGATTCAGTTGGTTGATTATTTTGACCGTAAAGTTGGTCATCTGTTAACATTTTTTACTGAAACTGATTTTGAAAATGCAGCTGGGCATAAGTCCTTGTATTCTATAAGAGAACAATTTTAGGGTCTAATGAAGATCTTAATGCATAAACGCTGACAATTTGTTTTATTTTCCTATTGCTTCGATAAATTACTAATAATATTCATTCCTACGTTTCCATTACAGCAACTAGCAACCAACGACCCCGAATGCTGCACGCCCTCAAAAAGGGTGCTTCGGCACTCAAAGCATCAATACCAAAAATAAAAGATGTTAACATTATTGATAAATATTCCCGCATGGTATTCCCAGTTAGCTTTTTAGCCTTTAATCTTGGTTATTGGCTCTTCTACATTTTGGAATGATAGCAGTTGACCACACTTCACGCAAAGTAGCTCAGTGGTGTGTAGTGTTAAATTCCGTACAACTTATAATCAAGACTCCTCCCAAACCGAGGTAATAAGAGAAGTTGAACCAAACCCTTAAAATTGGGTAGAACCAAAAATGCAAATTCGAGAACAAAATCAAAATGACATTGACAAAAATTGAGTATTTGTGAACAAACCCACAGATCATGACCCAATGCGATCTAAAAATAAGCCCATATCAAAAATTAACAAAAAAGTATTCCCTCAGAAAATAAATCAAAATTTTTCGACAAAATATGAATAATGAAAATAATAAAAAATATATTTTGTCCAAATTCAAAGTCAAAATTAGCATACAATTAAATTCTTAAAATTAATAAGTGGTATTTTGTATTAAAAAATAATAATAAACGGATAAGAAAGGAACAATTTTTCATATAAGTAAATTGTTTAAACTTGCTGTTAGAGTCTATGAAAATAAAATAAAAGTTGTTAACAAAACGTAAATAAATAAATTCGAGAACTATTTAAGATATAAGTAGAAATAAAAATAAAATAAATATAATTCGAATTGCTAGATAATTGTATTAAACGAAAAAAGAATATCGAAATTGCTTTAAATATTTTTTAGTCATTGGTTCCGGAGTGTAGGTTAAGAATTCGACAAAATTAACGAAAAACAAAAATATAGTTCAGCTCATATTTTGAAGAGAATCACATTTGAAGAAAAACTAATGTTAAAAATCTGTGCATTTGAGACAATATTGAATACCAAATGTTTTACGACTCATTTTTATAAAACGAAAATTATTTACGTTATGTTTGTTTTATTTTCTAGTGATTAAATGTTTAATTTAACTCTTATGTATTGTCCTGTTAAGATGGAAAAATTTCGGAAAAACAAAAAATAAAATACGAAAGATATATAAATACATTTATTGCATTTCGTTGTTTGAGAATGGTTTGTATACAGAAGAGGGCGCTGCGAAATTCAAGTCCAATAACAGCGAAAATGTATTTTGGCTTTAATTTTTTTTTTTGGCTTAATTTCATGTTTAGACTCTGGGTGCTATTTCAGTTGAAAAAGGCCCAAATTTCTGAGAATGAAATTAGACCTAAAGAATAATTTGTGGGCCTTATTTCACTAAGTGTGTCCTACCACTATTATTTATTGACCCTTTATTAAATTTAAAAGCGCCATTCGAAATGGGAAATTAATAGACCTTTAAAAATTCGACGTATTCACTCTTCATTACTTACCAGGGCACGCTGCTTCCAGTTGTTCAGACCAAGCGCCT
Source organism: Portevinia maculata (assembly GCA_949715645.1). Taxonomy (NCBI): domain Eukaryota; kingdom Metazoa; phylum Arthropoda; class Insecta; order Diptera; family Syrphidae; genus Portevinia; species Portevinia maculata. Next base: position 76,703,180 of record OX454526.1, on the reverse strand, counting down.
TGGCATCCGCGATGACTTGGCCTTTTAAACGGAGGCTCGGTCTACCTTGTCATCCAAAACCTGGGAGCTGGGAGTCGAAGATACACTGCAGTTCACGACGACGCATTTTAGCTTTTTTTGACTATGTTCACATCTTAGTACAGCTCACAGAGTTCGCGGTTATATCCTCTCCTTCATTCGCCCTCCTCTCAAACAGGAGTATTTTTCTTTCAAACGAACCCAAAATTAACTTTTCTATCGTGCAGCACTTGGCACCGAAAGGCAGAATAAGTTTTTTGTAGAGCTTATACTTTGTCTCCGAGCTAAGAGTTTTGAACCCATTTGTTTCGTCCAAACAAAGTAGCAATGGTTTCCCAGGGTAAGTTTTCGTCGGATCGCCATTTAGGTCTCATTTGTGGAGTTGATGTTTACTTCGAGGTAGGTGAACTCCCTTACTACCTCGAAGTTGCTACTTTCAACAGTGACGTTTCGTTCTAGCCGGTGGACAGATGTTTGTTGCTTGTTGAAAGCAAGTACTTCGTTTTGTCCTCGTTCTTCAAAGCCAACCAATTTTTCCTGGTCTTCAATCACCATGGAATCCTCTAGTTGGACGGATCTGTTGAATACAGTGCCTTCCGCATTTATACCTGCCCTGTGGACTATCTGCTCCAGAACAAGACTGAAGAAGTCATATCACAGAGATACATGCTCTGCCGGATTCGGGAACAGGTTTGGAATAGTTCTGAAGAACTGTTTCCATACTGCATATTGCACCGCGTATTTTCCAGCTTCACGCGGCACAACTGGATCAATTTTGCAAGAATCCCGAATTAAGGAATTAAGCCATCGCCAAGTAGAGCTCCTGTCGATGAACGCTATCATATGCGCCGCTGGTAAACAATGAGAGCCGGTAGCCTTCTTGTTCCTTAGCTTTTTAACAGCTATGCTAACCTCCTCAGTTTAATCTCCATTAGCGATTTTATAAGTGGCTACCTAAATAACCGCCACTAGCTAGAAGTTCAAGTTTTTTAGTGCTAACAGAGGTTTAATGGAGCGTTTCTATTTATCTTATATTTGTCCGATATGTGCTGCATAATAAATTCTTTGTCGGGCGCAGTGGCTAAATGGTTAGTGTGTCGGACTACTAATCGAAAGGTCCCCGGTTCAATTCCCGCCGGGGCCAAGTAACATCTTTAGTTTTTTTTCCACTGCCCCACCTCTTGCGAACATCTGACAAACATCCAAGAGTATTGTCATGAGAAGCTTCTCAAATTTGCCGTTCGGATTCGGCGTAAAATTGTAGGTTGGAGAAGCTAGGTTTTAGGCCCTCTATGGGCCGTTAATGCCTAATATTTATTTATTTTATTTTTTAATAAATTCTCTGTGCCGAAAAACATTGGAGTCGATGAAAAGGAAAATGTACTAATAACAGAATTGAAAGGATTTCATGAAATGATTGCTGCAACAAATACAACTGAACCAATAATCGAGCTCAAGGACGTAGATGAGATTACCTCGAAAGAAGACATATGCAAGGCAATCAAAGTGCATTTTGGAACTGGAATTGGAATTGCCAACAGATATTCTGTCCCCGCGGAAAGCATACGGCGGTACACAGACAGCAACGGTTAGTCTTCCAGCAGAAATCGCAGGTAAACTGTTGGAAACAAGGAATATAAATCCGATGTGATTATTGGGATGTCCGATGTTCCGGTTTCCATAATTATATTACATATAGTAGATGGAAATTGGGGAAATAGATGCTCAACTATGGACGAGAGCATTATCGGACAAGTTATATGTGGGGGCTTGTTACTTCTCCACTTAATTAATACCATCTTATAAGCCGTATCACACGGATTATTGTCAGCTTCCACGCAAAGGCGATTAAAGCATCTTGTTTTGCTCTCCTTAATTGCCTTCTTTAAGCGGCGTCTCGCCAGATGGAAGGCGTCCATATTTTCATGAAATCAATTCTCATCCTAGATCGCTGAACTTTGCGTCGGGCCTTTAAGCACTTTGCTCTGAGTGTTTTAATTTCCTGGTTCCACCAGTATCGCGGTACTCCTCTTCTGCTCGCTTTTGCGATTGAGTTTCCGATGTTTCGCCTTGAGTCAGGTTTAATGCATTCAACATTTCCTCAAACGTATTCCTGCTCATTTTAAGAAGATCTATTTGTGTACGTGTGTGTGTAAGTACTTACGTTAGTAGGTTGGTGAACAATTTGTTCGTTCATACTACCTATCTTGCGTATACAAAATAATATCGACTTCGTTTTCGTCCGAATCGACGCGTATTTTTACCTTAATATGAACTAAAAAAAATTATACTGAATTCGCACTAGCGTTTTTTTTTGTTCAAACAAAAAGATTCAAAAAATATGGCTTTTTTAAATTTCTTGAGAAAGAATTATCAAATCTAATTTGTTCCGGTCACAACGCATTTACTTCAAAATATCAGATATTTTCATCGACTTTTTATCATGTTCATATCACGCTCTGAAGTTGATCGTGTGGATCTCCTGTGTCGCACTCACGCCACTAGTTAGGTAATATTTTTGCAACAAAGACTGTTCACGCCACAACGGTTATTTCCCTTATGTCCCATAATAAACAATTAACGCATAAAATAAAAAATTAAACCATTAGCGAAAAGTAAGCTGCAATATTGCGATTTTGATAAAATAATATCTGTTTTATATTTGAAATATTTTGCAAGTTATACAAGTAGTATATGTACATTCACGACTCGAGATCGAGTGTGAATTGTTTTTTCCACTTCAAATGTTTCTTCAATTCGAAGAATTAACATAGGAAATGATTATTCAGCCTGTATGTGGCTATGACTGAAAGTCAAAAATTGGGTATATAAATTTTTATATTTGAAATAGCTCAGATTCTGGGTGGAGCACCAAACTGAGTAATAATTCAAAATACTCGGGATAGTGGTGCCTACAAAATATTTAATATTTTTTTCTTGTATTGATTAATCTAAGCAGTGACAGTTAAAAGGAAGTTGAGAAAAAAGGGAACATTTTGGTTAAAAAAGTCCCCAAAAGTAGGTGTGACAAATAACTTTGTATGAACGAATTGATTTGAGTAAGGAAAAGATTGTTTCGTATTTTGGTATGCAATTCTTGCGATCAAACTAACTTATTGAAATAACAGCGTTTTGGTCGAAAACGCCACGAAAGTATAAATGAATCTAAATATTGGATGATATTCATAAAACTAAGTATTTACTACAATATGCGTGGAAACCACAAGGCAATATTATACGACCGGCAATGAGAAGTTGACACATTAGAACGCAGCTCAAAGGAACGCAGCTCAAAGGATCTGGTACTGGATAGAAAAGGCTGCAACTTCTGGACTTCTGCGGTGAGTACGGTCTAAAAATTAAAAACCGATGCTCTAAAGGAGATGCAAAAGTCGAATTTACCTTTGTGGGTGCACAAGGTAGCTCAGTTATCGACCTTAGTCTGTGCGGAGGAGAATGGAACCGCCTGGTTCAGAATTTTGAAGTACAAGTACAGAGTTTCTCCGATCATTTACCAATTGTGACTTCTTTTGAGTTTTCCACGCAAGAGTCAAGCCCTTGTGAAGTTATGAATAAACTGCCGAAACTAAAATGGAATCACAGCAAGCAAGAAATCTATCGAGCCAATCTTAGGAGACAGACCGAAACAATGAACTCGAACGTAAACATTGAAGGCATAGCACCAGCTATCAAGAACTCGGTAGTTAAAATGCCTCAAAAACATGTTAGAAGTCAGAGACAACCATGGTTTGATCTGGAATGCGAAAGAAAGCGAAGAGCTTCTCTTTCACTACTAAATCTCTTTAGGAAATATGACGAGTCAATCTACAAAAAGATGTATCTAGAGGCAAATCGTGAGTACAAGCGGATATGTGGATGGAAAAAAACAGAGTTTCAGAACGCCATGGCAATCGAAATATCCCAATGCAGGGACTCGAAAACGTTGTGGAATCTTCTTAATAAAAAACATAGGGACGGGCTACAGTCCGCTTGGGCGAACTGTTGGATACCCTATTCTTATTCCTATCCCTCATAAGTGGGCGTGACAAAAGTCTAAGTATGATTGAATTGTTAAGAACGCTCTACATATTTTGTTATATAACATTTAAAGGATTTTATCGAAAAAAACGTTGGTTTTTCAATAAAATTGTTTTATTTAATTGTGGACTTGTCAGTAGGCGGATTTAAGAAAAATGAACACATGTACATAAGGGCCCCTATATATAGTATATATTACAAATTTCTCAAATTTTGGTTTTGGTCAAATTTTGGTTTTTTAATAAAATTGTTTTATTTAATTGTGGGCTTGTCAGTGGGCGTATTTTGACAATTTTATATCCCGATCAGTTTGAGGAGTCATAGATCATATATAAAAAAATTCAGCTCTCTAGCTCAAAATTCGATTTTTTCCAAAATTTAGTTTTTTTTGAGTTTGTGGGCGTGTCTATGGGCGGATTTCAAAAATTCGTAAACTTGATTATTTCGGGACCCTAGAGAGTATATGGTTAAAATTTCAGCTCTGTAGGCCCAGTTTAAAGGCCTAATTTTTGGCAACAGACGGACGGACGGACGGACATGGCTAGATCGATATTACTATCGATGCTGATCATAAATATAGTAACTTTTGCCTACGGGCAATATTAAGGTATGTATAAAAATGGGGTAAGGCTTAAAATTAGGGTAAATCTCGATGCAAATCAGTTAGAGAATCATTTTAAGAATATGTTAAATCCATCAAACTCTATTAACCTATCTAAGTTTCACTATGCGGTACCGAATTCAACGAATGAGCTCCTTGATAGCCCCATAATGGAAGAAAAAGTTAAAGGATGGCTGGTTAAGAGCAAGGACCGAAAAGCACCTTGAACTGACGGTATTCCTGTCGAATTCCACAAATATGCGACCAACGAACTCATAACATTGCTCACAAAGGAATTCAATGGAATATTTGAAACAGGAGACATCCCATTAAGCTTTTAACAGAGTGTGATTTTTCCTATCTTTAAAAAAGGCGACCCTAATCAAACAGAAAACTATCGAGGTATAGCATTTATAAATTCGTCCTTAAAAATATTAATGGGTATCCTGGCTAGGCGCTTTCAAGAGTGGACCATCGCCTTCTGAGTCAATTCCAGGCTGGTTTCAGAGATAACCACTCAGCGACAGTTCAAATTTTCATCCTAACAACTGTGGCACAGAACTGTATTAGATTAAAAAAAAAAAAACTATTTGCGTTTTTCGTGGATTTCAAGGCAGCCTTTGACACGGTAGATAGGAGCGCACTTTTCTACAAATTATATAATAAAGGCCTCTCTAGGAAGTTTGGAAATCTAATCGACAAACTGTATGAAAAAACATTCTCAGTAGTTTGGGACGGCAATCAGTTAGGAGATTTTTTCGAAACGTTGACGGGCGTTAAACAGGGATGCAACTTCAGCCCCTTAGCATTCATCATGATTTGATGACATAACAGAATACCTAGGTGGAGGTATAAGAATGGGAGGGATTCTCTTAAAAGCTCTGCTGTATGCAGATGATTTAATGTTGCTGGCAGACACTCCGGAGAATTTACAAAGAATGATTAACCAGCTACAAAGATACTGTCATGAGTGGAGGTTAAACGTCAACTTAACTAAGTCTAAGACAATGGTATTCAGAAAACGTGGCGGAAGGTATGCAAGAAACGAAAAGTGGTTCTTTGACGGACAGGAGTTGGAAACAGCCAAATCTTACAAGTATTTGGGTATGATCATATGCAGCAACATGAACATGGAGCACCACATTAAGGAGACACTTATAGTGGCTAAGTCGGCGATAAGTGATGCCTGGAAAAATTGTCTCGAAGATAAACAAATATCGATTTGAATTAAAAATCAAATATTTCAGGCTGTTTCCAAATCAATAATGATGTATGGGGCACAAGTGTGGGGTTATAAGCTATATGACACAGTAGAAAAGCTTCTCCGGTTCTTTTTAAAAAGAGTATTTAAATTACCGCAGTGTACACCTAATGATATGCTGTTGGTCGAAACTGTCCTGTCACCTATATTTACGGAAACGCTAAGACTCCACTTCAACTACATTCAAAAAATTATGTCCTTGAGCGACGAAAGGTTGACTAAACGCGTATTAAATCATGTATTACAGGCGAAAATATTGTTTATCAAGCAATGGCAAAAACTCTCAGAGTTCTGTTTCGATTAGAAGATGCACGCAGACTGTTGTGAAAAGGTAAAAAGTTCTATTCACCGAGAAATATATGCAAACTTAAACCACAGCCTATGTGAAAAAAACTATTTCAACGAAAGATACTCAGCGAAATTAATATCAACGACTTTCAAGGCCAGAGGAGAGATATTGAATTTAAATTTTATACCACACCGGGAAGATCTGCCAATAACCTGCTCTTTATGCAAACTGCGAGAGAGGGAGAACATCTATCACTTTCTGGGCAGATGTCCTATTTTAAATGAGTTCAGACTACAGATTTATGGGAAGCGAGATTTGGAAGAAGCTGATGTGAGAACCAACTTAAATGGCTCAGACTGGATCAAATTGTACAGTTACTGTAAAATAGCATTAAAATATAGGAGGGCAATTATAGAAGAATCTTTTTAAACAATTGCATAAATTTTGTCAAACCCGGGCAGACGGCTTTAAGCCATGTCTTAAATTTAATAGTCATAAACAACCTGTAAACAACCAACCTGTACATGCGAGGAAACCATCTCCTAGATTTCATTTTATCGTCAAAGTATAAACGGATAGTTAATACTAGCACTAATAGTAGAATGTCAGATTTCAAGTATTTACTCTATTTGGTGTGCATAAAATAAAGATTTTACTTGCTTGCAAATGCTAGTAGTACTGGATTCATTCAATAATATACTATGCTATAATTCATCGGACATTGGTGGTAAATGTTAGACAAATATGTTACTTATGTTAAAGTTGGAAGCTACTGTCGTTCTTGTATATGATGGCAAACTATATTTTAATCCATATAAGAGCCAATGCTGTTTTACAATTAATTATTCTTCATAATCCGAATAAACTTTGTTACTATAACTTTTGCTACATAAAATACAGTTCTGCAAATAGTACTCTGATACGTGAAGATGTTTTCGCCAACGCAAACTGAAAATCCTGGATTTTCAACATATCTCATAGAACTTCCCATTTTTTTTTTCAGGCGATGCTGCTCCCACTTTTCTTTAAGTTTAAGTTCGCTTTAGTTCATATATTCACATTCTCAATGCCCTGGGTTTTGGGCTTGTCCAACTATTTACTTGTAAGAAGTGGAAGGGACCTACAAGTTTCAGCCGACTATGAACGGCAAATTGAAGAAGCTGCTCATGACAAGTAATACTCTTCAATTTTTTTGAGAGGTGCAACAGTGAAATAAAAACTTTTGGTGTTACTTGGTTCCGACGTGATTTGAACCTGAAACCCTTAGGTAAGTAGTCCAATACACTAACCACTGCGCCCAACAACTGATTCCAGTAAGTTTCAACTTAAAATCCTTAGCGATAAAATATTGACTTAACTTCTTCTGCTTTGCTCTTGTGCTGACCTCAACTCAACGTTTTTTTCTCAAATTGGTAAAGCATTTTAAAATAATTGGATCTTTGAACTCTTCGCTTCTTCTACATTTTTTCGGAGCTGTTATGTAAAAATTCGGTTACTTAGATACGTAGTTAAAATTAACACATTGTTTCAAAATCCAAGACTCGGGCTTAAACCTCAAATAGCATTTATTATTAAATTGCTAGTAAATACTACACGTAAATAGTTTTTACTATTGAAAAAGCATATACTAGCTCAATTCATTCGTTTAGTAACTTTTATGCATATCGCCCAGGTTTTGAACGCAACCGTAATTTCCACCAACTTTGTCGACAGAACGGGAACGGGCAGAGTTTAAAAATATATAGCCCGAAAGTTTCATCCAAAGTCGTTAAGCCGTCTAATATAAAAACACTTCGATTTGCAATATAAGAAGGATGTCCCGATAGGTGGAAGCAATTGTTTGGGACTAACTTTTCGAGTTGACAAGTTGCTGTTAAATCAAAAATGTTTTTTTTCATTAGACTCTTGAGAATATATATTAAAGATGCTTAACAGCCTTGTTGGCCACTGCTTTAATACCAAAGCCTTCCATGAGTTTACTTTTATGCACGCGCCACTTTGCGTCTTAAAACAATAAACGACGCCAAAAATACATCCTTTCTGATTCACTACCACCAGTCTGATTCATTATTACTTCAAATAAGAAAACAACAACAGAGAAAAAGTAACAAAGTAATCATCCTACGAAATCAGGTTACTCACTCGTTGATACGAATTTTCATTGATAAATACCCCTACCCCATCGGAAGTAAAAACGTTGTTTCTATTGATTGGCACGCAATCCAACATCCACCAGAATTTTATCCAAATACACACTGTCTCCTTTTCTCGAAATCAGTAAACAAAAACTGGTCCTAAACAAAGCTTTTACCCTATACAGACATCTGCAACATTAAACAACCTACTCCTTTTGCGTGCAGCGTATAAAGCTTACACGTGGGAAGGAAACAACAGCCAATATATGCTGACTTTCCATCTCCCTCTACATCCATGTTGTGTGAGCGAAAAACAGCTATTATCTCGCAAACAGATGGATATTATCGTAGTTTTTCACCCAAAAATAGATAAAATCCATTAGAACGTAGGATCATCAGAAAGCAGCAGCGAATAACAACAATAAAAATGAACAAATTGTGTTTCGCCCACTTAAAGATGTAGGCCAGCCACCCACTAGCTACAAGTTCGATGATGGGGTGGTGATGTATTATTGGGCCTGCAAGATTCTGACTAAGAGTTGTCTTTAAGGTAAGACGCCATAGCGAAGTGCTTTAATGAATCAATTAACGCATCGGAAGAACATGTTCTTTTATTATTAAGAGGCGCAGAACAGAACAAAAATATAACAAGTATACGCTCCAGTGACCAGAATAGAGATTTTTTAACGGAGTTTCATTCTTCTAGCACACGATATCAGATGATAGAAGGATAAAAGGTAATACTCAATTGGCGACGATGACAATGATGATGACAACGTGACGAAAGAATAGCTTAAGCTTCACAAAGCGTTTGAAGACTTCTCCTCTTTGAGGTTAGTTAGCTGCCGCTGTGAGCGACTTTCTTTCAACTTCTTCTGCTTCTATTATTTTCTCTGAATGGATATGAAAAGAAGAAAATCTTTTTTTTTTCAATGAATGTTATGGCCGAGCTGGAATCGTGTGCATGTGTGTGTGAATCTCAATATCAATAAGAAAGCGTATAAAGCAAAGCTGTTGAAAATTCATTTCTGCTAAATTATGGTATGAGAAGAAGAAAGAAAATGAAATTAAGTTTCATATATCCGTAGTGCGTTCAACACACAATAAAGCATACACTATGGACATATGTAGGTCAAAGTGGTGCGACATAGTGGGATACTTAGTTAGTTGTCGCTGAATAGTTGTTGACTCTAATGAGTTCATGCATTTAGTCGAATTCTAATTTCATAAAATAATTAGAACTGGCGCCGACGAGTGAGGCAGGATAGGCATGCAGTAAGAACGCACTGGAAATGCATTGGGATCTGGTTAAGTTTGATTGGTTGAGCAATATGAAAATGAAAAGAAAGTCAATTTGGGTTGTTTTTATTTATTTAGCGTATGGTTTTTTGTTACAATATAACTTTTCATGCGTCAACAATTCATACTAAAATTACCAAAGCATAACAATTTAACATAACATTCAACATCACATTTGGATTTATACTCGTCTCAGCGAAATCTTGGATATCTCGGAAACCTCTCTGCGACAATGTGGTAACTCATATGTCGTTGGACCCCGCAATCACAAGCGGGGGAGTCCTTGGTTGCGCAGCTGAACAAAAAGTCTGCACACCTTCCAATAAGGTATTCCAAACATTTGGTGGGAGGCTAGAGCCGACGCGCCAGGATGAGAGATTTGCGACCGTTATGTTGTCATTTTTCATTAACTGTGGCCATTCTGCTGTCCAAGAAGAGCTCGGATTAAACGCATCATCAGCAAGTTTTTCACCGACATTGTCTGATGGTCGGCGAGACAACGGTCTTTGTTGGCGTGAAAACAGCGCTGTAGTGTTTTTTTTATGATTGGGATGTTCGGCTATCGCCATCACTTAATGTGCTCTCTTAGAAGTGTGTTTTACCGGCGCAAGAGAGGTGGGCCGATGTTGCATAGTACGGGAAGTCATCACACATTTGCAAGTTGTTGTTTGTATGTTAGCGATCTATCTAGCGTTACGCCATAGTACTTCGGGCTTAGGTTATGGTTGAGTGTGGAATTGTTAAATTGGATGTTGAATCTATAGTTTACAAGTAGGTTAATAAAGTGGAAACAGCGAACTTCCGTCTAGGATATGCCAGTCCTTATTCCAGTACACTCTATGTTGTTATCTTGTGTTTCGAAAGCCAAGTCATCCGCATATCCATACTTTGCCGATTCTCTCTCTGGTATATCGCTTTTGTAAAGGTTAACAAGTAGAGGGGCCAGGACAGAGCCCTAGGGTAGGCCGCTGTTTAGCTTTCTGACCTTACTTTTTCTATCATTGATAAATATCTAAAAGAGTCGGTTTGATAGGAGGCTGCTGATGAGCCGCGAAATCTTTAATCACAAAATCGATATGAGAAGCTTATAAATTAGTCTACTCCTCCGTACGGTGTGGTGTGCTGCAGTAAAGTCAACAAGTGGAACCGACATTTTAAGCCCAAGCATCTCCAACCCTGCTTCTATGTACGTCGGTTATGATAGCAGCTGGTGTGTGCAGTTCCTACCCACACGAAATCCATCTTCTTTGATCGGCTTGTAGCACGTACATAAGAGCGCTATTGGTCGGTCGCTTGATCATTCGGCTCAGCAGGCTTGAGAAGGGCTATTGTATTTGTTCGCTTGAAAGCTGCTGGAGTTTTGCCAGATTCTTTACAAGGTCGCTAACCACCGTTTTATGTTATTGCCGTAGTGCACCACAAACTCCGGGTATATGCCATCAAAGAATTTGGGCTGTAGAGCTGTATAAATGAAGCTGCATTTTGATGTTGAAGTTGTTTGATAATTTTAGTTTAAAATTGGATCTCAAATGATATTGTTCAAGTTAACACAAAGTCGTGAAATATGGTCTAATATTATTGTCTTCTTGAGATCTGTTCATTGTGTTCGTAAGCGATCACCTCACGATGCATTTTACAACTACTAAGAAATGTACCAGAAAACAAGCAACCTTTTCAACTCAAAGAAATCTTTTCCGAAATATTAAATTTGCTGCAATTATTATAATCCTTCTTGATCGCTACAAATTCCGCCAGAATACACCAGAAGAGTCCGTGTGTCGGAATGATTTGGAGATATTCAGCTCCGCTGAGACCTGATGCCGTATTTTATCTTTGATCAGTTGCGTCGGTAAAATTTGATAACTGATGGTTCATTGGAAACTATCCAGTTCCATTCTGTTTGGGGAATAGACTTTGGCGGATTTTTTTTCGACATCTGCTGAAGCAATACGACACTGGTCCAATTTATTTTCAGACAGATAACTGCTTCTAATAAAGTAGTTTAACCGTCTTTTTGGAAAGTCATAAAAGGCACATCAGTAATGTCGAAGCTAGATGTTTGAATTCATCAATTCAAAAGCCACGATCTGAAGCATGGTGCAAGGGAAAGCAGGACCGTCGCCTAGAATGTGTTCAGCGATATCTTAGCCCACAACACACGCATCGGATGGTTGTGTCACTAAAGCATAGCACAGTAAGGTTATTTGCATAGAATACCCACTAGATTCCTATTGTATTTTCGGCAAAAAAAGACGAAAATTCGGCAGATTTACTGTATATATCCGGGTGATCTAGTTACGGAGTTTTAGAGTAATTTATAAAGTCGTATTAACTTGAAATATTATACGCCGTCAACTGCATCCCAAATAATGGCAGGTCTCCCGATTTCGAATAACTTCGTCGCTGAGGCAAGTCAAATGCTGGTGTTACTGCATTTGTGTGACCCAGGAGTTTTTAGGCCTGCCTCTCTCGGTTGCATTGGAACGTTGATTGATAGTATCTATTTAACAGGGTTTGTAGGATCTCTCCTTTGAACATGGTAATACCAACTGAGCCAGTCGCGCTCCATTTTCTTCGAGATATGCAAACTTCTTATTCGATCAATCTTTGTTACTCCTGCTGTCATGCGAAGCATCTTCATCTCATCTGCCGTTAATTTGCCCTCATATTTTTTGCACGCTGTCCAACATTGTGACACCCATAGTAGATCCCTGGTTGCCTATCAAAATCAACCAACACCATATGTAAATCCTGTAAGGAATCGCGATGTGTTTCCATCATGCTCCTTATATTTTGGATTGCATCTGCGGTTGATTTACCTGCAACAAACCCGCACTGGTCTTCAGATAGCCGTATTATTTTCCGCATTCGGCTATCAAATATCCGCTCAACGATCTTCCTGGTGTGTTACATCACCTTGATTGAACGGTTATTTTCACAGTCTCGCGTATCACATTGTCATCGATAGAAAATTTAAAATTAAATCCAACCCTCGACCATGACCACATATTATTTTTTATTTTTTATTTTTTAAGAGCGTAACTCAAGAACCGCTTAACATATTAATATTAAGTTTCACATGGTGATGACAAAGTAAAAAAATTAAAACACGTATTTCAGTATTCTTTGATATATTGGCCTAATTAGACTTCTCTTTGAAGAGTAATGAATAAATCTGGAACCCTTGATACTTTTGATTTTATATTAGGGAACATTCAGATCTGAATACGTCCTATTTCAAAGAACCAGAAATTTGCTAATTGCGATAGCTGTTGTAACAGAAAGTAGACTAGGCCGTACCTGGACAAAAAGCTTTGTTTATAAGTCCACAAAAATTAATAATAAACCATTGCAACTGGAAATGTATCTGAAACACATTGAGAACGCCGACAATGTATGCCTACTGTATTATTGACCTGATTGAATTGATCCACAGAGTAAGAAAACTAGATGAGTAATGGCTGCTTACAAATTATCATTATAATTGTCATTTGTTTGAAGATATGGTTATCCCAGCTTGATTATTTTTCTTCTTCCTTGACAGCATAGTCGTGATCAGGATTAAACGGATCATAATCCTCCCACTTTACTGAATCCCTACAGGTACTGCTAGAGGTTTTGCCGGTTCAACTTACCAAACATCGGCAAGGCTCCTGTTATTGATTATTATTTGATTGTTCTTTAACGACACCGGTGATCTCCAGTTATTTCAACACACGGCATTGCATTCACATTTGCGGAAGAGTTTCAAAAATATTAATATTACGCTAGGATCACCTGAATGCTTAAATTATCAGAAATTCCAATGTGATTTCTCCCCTTAGTATTGTATAATTATATTAAATCTTCCCTTTACTTAGGGAGATATCGTTTTGAATATCATCACGATAAACAACAAAACAAAAATTCTATAACCTCAAACTCCACTAACCTATAAATTGGTCTAAAAATAAAATAAATATGACAACCTTTCATCCGCATTCATTCAAATTATCCTTTATCACCATCATAACTCATCTAAGCACAATAACTTGACGGCTACCACAATGTGTATGCATCCACAAATGTCAGCTGCACTTTACTCTCAAACTCGATTTCTCCAAACATACAAAAAATGTATTAATAGCGACATAAAAACCTACAGCAAGTCAAGAGTAGCACGAAAAGAAAGACCCACCACATACAATAGAACATTTTTATATTCTATGATTTTTCGGTCCATTTGACTCGTCAAAAACTCTCCACCATCAAAGTTTACAAAAGATGACTCTGTCCTGATGAATAATATTCTTTCTTCCTTTTCTCGTTTGCTGTCATTCGCTTTCATCAATAGACGCGGCGAAAACGCGTAGGTGTCCTACACCCTATGATACACCTCATAAAACCTGCGCACAGCGATCCAACATATTATCATCAATGGTACATACAGAAATTTTAAAAATATCCTTGGAGAGACTCAGAGAATCACATCCAGCATCCAACATCCAGTCAAATGGCAGAAAAAGCTTCTTTCTGCAGTGGAAAAATTTCCTGTATAACATTGAAAATTTTTAGTCTTTCCTACGAGTCCTTACAGTGTAATTCAGTGAAAAAAAATATCCTTTTCCAAATGAAAACTTATTAAAATGTAATCCATCAAAAAAGAAACTTATTTTTAAACGGTTTTCTCCACAAAATCTGGAGAATCCTAAAGAAAATGTTCAGTATCTCAATAAATTAAGAATTGTTTGTGAAAAGGGATCTTTTTCAACCTGAAAAAAATGTCCAACTCTCTGTGAAGAAAAAATTGAAAAAAAAATTACATAAAACCAAGGCAAACAGCTGCTCTCATACTGTGGGCTGTAGCTTAGGTTATCAGTATCCCACAGCTTGATTCTAGGAACTATATTTAATTCCAACCTACAACCAAACAGAGGGCGATGGAATGAATTAAAATCCACACCCAATTGAAGAAGTAATTAACAAAAAAAAAATTCTAAGCAAAGTGACTAAAAATTGTGCGTTCCTATTAGGCTTCCCCGTGCCAGTGAATTGATATCCTTATAAGAAAAAAAAATATTAAAAAAAAGAAAAAAAGTGTTTCTAAAGAAATGCGTAAGGGTGTACAACTTTCAACAAAGGACGTTCAAATACGATGAAACGAGGATATAAAAAAAGAAGAAAGGGGGCATCGCCGATATATTTTCTCGGCTAACCCGTTGATCTCTTTTTAATTCCAACAAAAAAAAAACAATTACATTATAACTTCCTTAAAACACTAACAGCTTTATTTAAAAAAGGATATCTACCAAATCAAAAATAAAACAACAACAACGATATCCTTGCCAAACCCCAATAAAGTAATTGCGCAGTGATTTGCTCGGAGGAAAATTCAGAATTCTCCATTTGGCACAAAGGATATTATTTTCCAGTCAACCAAAAACAAAAAACATGCAAATCATACATTTTTTTTCCTTGATAAGAATTCACCAGAATCAAAAAACTTGGATTATGTACGTTTGCATTTGTGTGGTCTCATTGATTCGGATTGGTAAGTGTTTTTTTTTAAAAAGGGAATTTCCAAAATAAAAATATCCTCCATCAGTAAGACCACCTGTTTGGGGAGAGAGCCGAAAATTTGTATTTTTTTTTTCTTGTCTGGGAGTTTTAGACAAATGTCCTCTTTCAGATTAAAATATATTCGCAACAAATTTCTGAAAAATTAATAAAATAAAATCACATATGTAGGTGTCTTCTATTTCTCTTTTTCTTTTCTTTTACTTGGTCTATGGACCTTCGTCTTTTTAGTTTTGCTTTCTTTATTTTGTACTTCTTTGCCAAACACAATAAAAGCTCAGTAACGCCCATGCAATGGTATATTTGTTTTGAAATTATGTGCAGCATCTTTAAGGCATGAAACAATACGAAGATATTCCTTCAGGAGCTTTTTTTGATAAAAGTGTCTATTTGAAGCGTATGCGTGCGTGTGCGTGTGCGCATGGTGATGGGAAGGAAGGGAGGCGTAAAAAATAAATTAGTTTTGTAATTTTTGCTATTTAAAAGTGCACTTGTATCCAAGAGAGGAAGATACATCGATAGGAAGAATGCTAAGGGTGTGCACATTTTTTTCACAATCTTAAGTTGATGTAAATGCCAGGGATATTAGTTGGAATCTATTTTAAGAAACTAACGATCTAATGAATTACTTGGTCTGATTTGTAAAAGACACAGCTGCTTAAGCAATATGGCTGAGTGTATTTGGGTGTCGTTATATACGTCATTTGGATTTTAAAGAATCTGCCTGGGAGCGTTTTTATTAATTTAATATGTTGTATTTTCTTTTTACTTTTATCATTTATTAATGGTTGCCTTTGAAAATTTCCAAAGTTTGTAAGCTGAGGGCATATCGATTCTTATTCGGTAATAATTAATATGTATAAGCGATTTGTTGTTTTAAAATTCCATATTATTCCACCATGTTGCATTTTGTTTCGACTTTAAATTCTTCAAATACATTAAACCAATTTCACTCAGGGACTTTAAATGGGAGTATTATAGAACTTACTTTAGTTCTCAGTGGAATCAAATCATACTATGCCGCATGAGGGTAATATTATCTTCAGGCCTTTCGGAAATTTGTAACTTGTTTGAAAATCACTTCCAGTTTACGAAAATAGCGAACAAAGTTCATATACGGATTCGAGACCATATTATTCTCTGAATATCATTAATATCATTAACTTATATCTGCCGATTCCTATATAGTGGAAGCTCTATCAAATTTAATATCAGATACACGGAAAGACATTGAAGGCATTCCTCCTATTATTTTGAAAAAGTGTGTAGGTTATTAATGCTCAATGCAAGGTACATTTCTTGTCACCTTGAAAGTTCTTCAATAGTGTTTTCCACAAACTTTAATGTTGTCCTTCCAGAACAAAAAAAAAAAACAAAAACAGAAACAAGTTAATTATCGTCAAGTAAGGTTTCGTATGTAGTGAAGTTCACTTCAAAGTGATCTTCTGCTACATGAAATATTAGTTTCGTTATTAGTTTTAAAAAAATAAAAATAGGAGTGCAATAAAGTAGAACCTCGACCCATATTATGGAAAATAAAAAAAAATAATATTTTCCTCTTTCAAGATCTTTAGATGCATTTTCGGATGCCCCAAGGCATTAAACATTAATAACGAATCACTGTGTTCTTCTAGTACTTCTTTTCCTAAAATCTTCTTTTGCTTTGTCTGTTCTTTTTGAATGCGAGGTTTAAGTTCTTGTTCAACCATCCCTCACAGGAGAATTTTCTCCACTACAGGATCTAAATAAAGCGTCTGGGAAAAGAAAACGGTAGGTAGTTATAAAAATAAGGAATGGCTTTCAGGTCAAGTATCCGTACATTTATTTAATCTTTCAGAAATTAATTGGTTCGTACTGGCAGTATTGTTATTAGCTTGATCTTTTTTATGCAAGACTATTGGCGATGTAGTTCCGATTAGTATTGTATGTTGAAGTATAGACAAATAACTGCCAGAGCTCTTGATTACTCAATAATACGAATGAAATGATTGGATTCATGTCATATGTTATGAAAGTCACCCCTTTGCCCCACAGATACCGATTGCTGTCCCATAACTTTGACTAGTGATTTCATTTGTCGGATCCATGAAGCACCTTTTTCATTTTCATTTTTGTTTAGAAAACCCACAATTAATATACTAAGATGTGCCAAATTAGTATTTTTTTTGGAAATCTTTAATCGCGCCGTGTACTTTTCTACTTCATATTTGAAGGACTTATCTTCGTTTCATTTCAAATATAACTTCTGTTTTAAAAATATGCATTCACATCTTAAATGTTACACCTAAGATTATTAATCGCATACTTATTGACAAACGCAGGTTAGATGCGCTTTATTGGTTTCTGAGGAAAAAAGACGAACTAAAACTGTATGTTGAATTTAATACTGCCATCATCTTCTTCTTCTTCTTCCTTAATGGCGTTGAGACTATGATCATTTTTAAAGGGATGATAACCCTCCCACTTAACTGCATTCGCACTGGTCCGCCTGTGGGGTTCGCCATTTAATATTGCGATAGCAGAAGAACAAAATATAACTGGATATTTCTTAATTATCTTCTAAATGCTATTCGGTTTTCGGAGGGTACAAATTATCGCTTAGACTAATGTGATACCTGAAGGTCGCCAGTTAAAACTCTGAGAGACAGAGCGGACACGTAGCTTAACGAAAAATGATGAGAAAGCGAGAGGTTATATTTTGTATTAAAGAAACGAAATGGTGAAACACCCGCTTTCCGTGCAAGTTGGGTAAAAAGTTTACAAGATCTTCTACTATGGAATAAGTCCTTTGACTTTTCAATTCATTTTTTATTATGTGCTATATATCAATTTACGTTGTAGACAGAATTGATTAAATCTAACTTAAAACTAACAGGATACTTATTCAAAATGAATGGTGCAATGGTGTAATGGTGCAATGGTAGTGTATTCACTAAGTGATTGCAAGGTCGTGCGTTCGAATCCTGACCAGGGCCAGGATTTTTATAAATTAAATACACACAACTAAAATAGATCTCCGTAAAGCAATTTAGGCGCCACCTGTGGAGAAAAAAATCCCATTGCACCAAAACATCTTTCCTATCCTTCTATTCTTTCATACAGTAAGTAGCACCCAAAAATAGGCAATAAATCATTTGCTGGGAGCTACTTACAGCAACAAACAAATAATGCCTGCGCTGTGTTTTCCACTATAAGGGTATTGTGTCACTACAGAAAAAATAAATCCCTTTAGCGCACGCAAATTATAAAAAAAACTATAACCTTATAATTATTGCTTTTCGGCCTAAGGACTTACGCAACAATTGGTGAATGTCCCAATTACTTTCCAAGAGCCTGGTAGTCGTCAACTTGCACACGCGTCCGACTGAATCGCCGGTGCATATGCTCTCCAAGTGAGATGCGAATTAAGATACATTCACAACCTTCTCAAGAACATCCCATAAGAAAAGCTTTTGTTTAGTAGTTAATTTATTGATCATTAAGTTTTCATACAATTGTAGTTATTGTTACAAATTCTAATGATAAAAGCCGTCAGACCGATTGACCGTTTTAGTTTAGCTTTATTTAACAATTTTTAACATATATATTTGAGCTTTTTTTCCACTGTGCCATCTCTAGCGAAAGTCTGACAAATAGCCCAGGGTATCAATATTGTCCAGAGATGCTATTCAAATTTTCCGTTCGGAGTCAGCATAAAATTGTATGTCCCTTTCACTTCGAACACACAGAAATGGTTTTAGGACCTGTATGAGTATGGGCCATCAATGCCTAATATTTTGTTTCTTTTAATTTGAGCTTTGGAATGAACACTTTGAAGATTAGCTAACATAAGCAAATACGTTATAAAATCTTTCAACTTTCTGATGTAAAAAAAATTGTCCCATTAAGACTGCCTACTTTTAATTTGGCGAGATTTGTTTGTGTCGGTCGTTCAGCGTTGGTATTTGACCGCTGTCATGTGTGAACAATAAGGTTTACTGAAGGAGAATTACACGCACAACGCATAGAAATGAGCAATCCGAGCAATCGAGAAATTCCAGTCGATTGGGCCAGCTGAAACTCAGAAGAGACCTGTACGTGTTCGTGCAGCTCGGTCTTATGCAAAAATTACGGCAGACCAGAATCCTTCCACCTCGATTTGCTAGCGCCGACCATTCGCAGAATGGAAATAACAGCAACAACAAGTCAATGGCAATTTTTCGAGAAAAAATAATCTTCTCCGATGAGGCGCATTTTGAAATTGATAGCTATGTCAACAAACAGAATTGTCCCGTTTTTCGCATCTGAGAATCCAAGAGAGATCCATCAACGTCCCGTGCACCGTTCTTCTTCGAGAATACGGCTGGCGATTCGGTCAATGTCAACAAACAAACACGTCTTCTTTGAAAAATAAAATAAAACTTGCAGCAGAATGAAATGAAGGAAAACAATGGCGAATTTGTATGGCCGGAGACTAGTTTTGCGCGAATATTTCGTAAAAAGTTTATGATAAAGCGATATTTCCAGAATTAGTATCCAAACACTATTTTTGAATACTAAAAAGTTAACAACATAGAAGGACTGTGTACAAAAAATAAGAGTGAAACCGTGAGAATCTCGTTGTTGTGGCAGAAAAATATTTTTGTTTGGAAATAAATTAAGTTGAACAATTTTCCATACATACATTTTATACTAATTAATACTATCGAACTAAAGAGATAGCTGCGCGAAGTGGTCTATTCAATTTTTTTTTTGGATTTTTGAAAAGAAATGTATGTGCCAATAACTCAAGAACATTCCTGAATTGAGATTCGACGCGCCATTGATTAAATGCAACCAAATGTTATCGAGGCGGCCAAAAAACGTCTCATGTAATTAAAAGTGGAAGGACTTTTTTCAAAATTTTTATCTTGAGTTTTATTTGTGATAATGTATTTTTATACCCTATTCTAGGGGTATATTAATTTTGACGCATAGTTTGTAACATACCTTAATATTGCCCGTAGACCCCTAAAAGTTACTATATTTATGATCAGCATCGATAGTAATGTCGATCTAGCCATGTCCGTCCGTCCGTCCGTCCGTCCGTCCGTCCGTCGGCAAAAATTAGGCCTTTAAACTGGACCTAGAGAGCTGAAATTTTAACCATATACTCTCTAGGGTCCCGAAATAATCAAGTTTAAGAATTTTTGAAATCCGCCCACAGACACGCCCACAAACTCAAAAAAACAAAATTTTGGAAAAAATCGAATTTTGAGCTAGAGAGCTGAAATTTTTATATATGATCTATGGCCCATAAAACTGATTGGGACATAAAATTTTCAAAATCCGCCCACTGACACGCCCACAATTAAATAAAATAAATTTTGGGAAAATTTGAATTTTGAGCTAGAAAGCTGAAATTTTTCATGTATGATCTTTGGCCCATAAAACTGCTTGGGACATAAAATTTTCAAAATCCGCCCACTGACACGCCCACAATTAAATAAAATATTTTTTTTGAAAAACCAAAATTTGAGCTAGGGAGCTGAAATTTTTAATATATACTCTCTAGGGGCCCTTTATGCTCATGTGTAAATATTTTCAAAATCCGCCTACTGACACGCCCACAATTATTTTTTTTTATTTTTGAAAGTCCAAAGTTTGAGCTAGGGAGCTGAAATTTATAATATATACTCTCTAGGGGCCCTTTATGCTCATGTGTTAATTTTTTTAAATCCGCCTACTGACACGCCCACAATTAAATAAAACAATTTTATTGAAAAACCAAAGTTTGAGCTAGGGAGCGTTTTTATTTACAAAAGCTTAGTTTTTTCGATAAAATCCTTTAAATTTTTGTCACGCCCACTTATGAGATATAGGAATAAGAATAGGGTATCCAACAGTTCGCCCAAGCGGATTGTAGCCCGCCCCTATGTTTCTTATTTTTTTTTGTATACCTTATTCTAAGAGTATATTAATTTTGACGCACAGTTTGTAACATACCTTAATATTGCCCGTAGACCCCTAAAAGTTACTATATTTATGACCAGCATCGATAGTAATGTCGATCTAGCCATGTCCGTCCGTCCGTCCGTCCGTCGGCAAAAATTAGGCCTTTAAACTGGGCCTAGAGAGCTGAAATTTTAACCATATACTCTCTAGGGTCCCGAAATAATCAAGTTTACGAATTTTTGAAATCCGCCCACAGACACGCCCACAAACTCAAAAAAACAAAATTTTGGGAAAAAATAGTATTTTGAGCTAGAAAGCTGAAATTTTGCATGTATGATCTATGACTCCTAAAACTGCTCGGGAGATAACATTTTCAAAATCCGCCCACTGACACGCCCACAAATAAATAAAACAATTTTATTGAAAAACCAAAATTTGAGCTGGGGAGCTGAAATTTATAATATATATTCTCTAGGGGCCCTTTAAGCTCATGTGTAAAATTTTCAAAATCCGCCTACTGACACGCCCACAATTTAAAAAAAACTTTTTTTGAAAATCCAAAGTTTGAGTTAGGGAGCTAAAATTTATAATATATACTCTCTAGGGGGCCGTTTATGCTAATGTGTAAATATTTTCAAAATCCGGCCACTGTGGGAGCTGAAATTTATAATATATACTCTCTAGGGGCCCTTTATGCTCATGTGTTAATTTTTTTAAATCCGCCTACTGACACGCCCACAATTAAATAAAACAATTTTATTGAAACACCCAAGTTTGAGCTAAGGAGCGTTTTTTTCGATAAAATCCTTTAAATTTTATATAACAAAATATGTAGAGCGTTCTCAACAATTCAACCATACTTAGACTTTTGTCACGCCCACTTATGAGGGATAGGAATAAGAATAGGGTATCCAACAGTTCGCCCAAGCGGACTGTAGCCCGTCCGTATGTTTTAATCATTTTTTATGATAATTTCCAAATAATTCGAGAACCCCCACTTAAGCTCTCGGTGAACAATGATGACTGTTTCAAAATATGTGGCAAACGGCCGATGATGTCGATATCGTCCGCATACGCCAGTAGCTGGATGGATCTATTAAAGATAGTGCCTTCCGTGTTGACACCTGCCGTTCGCACTATTTTCTTAAAAAACATGATAGCGCATCTCCTCGATAGTTCTTGCATGACATAGGATTGCCTTTTTTTGAAGATGGGGCATATGGAGCTGATAGTCTAGTCATCGGGCATGCATGCTGATTTGGTGCATGCGCGCTATCAAAACATCACCTCAATATTTGAATAGCTCCGCTGGTAGACCATCAGAACCGGCGGCCTTATTGTTCTTAAGCTTTCTCATAGCTAGGCCAACCTCTTCTATACTGGGTGGTGAAATCTGTTCTTCATTGGCATGGATTCTCTTCGTGCCCTATCACTCTCTCTACGTGATGCCCATTTAGCAGCTGTTGGAAATGCTGCTTAAATACATCTACTATTCCCTGCGCTTCGGTGGCTAGGTTTCCTTTTCTGTTTCGAAGAGCCTGTGTTCCGGTCTTAAAGCCAGCAGCCATTTGCTTCGTTTTCTTGTAAAATCTCCATATGATTTTTCGATCGCGAGACTCGTCGATTTCCTTGAGCTGGGAGACTGCGTACGCCGTCTTCTTTCTATGTAGGATCTTCTTCCCCTCCCTTCTCTTAGCTCGATATGGAAATGGTCAGAGTCGACCTTTGCCCCTAGGAACGTGTGCACGTTTATGATGTTGGATCGATTAGCATATGATCAATTTGGTTGGCGGTTCGACCATCTGGAGGGCGCCAGGTTGCTGTGTGGATCTTGAGCCTTGGAAACCGTGTGCAACTTATCACCGTATTACGCGCTGCTGCAAAGTCGATTTGTCGGTAGCCGTTATCTGTTATCGTTTCGGGAAGGCTGTGCTAACCAACTAATCCGCCGAAGATGTTTACGTTACCGACCCTGGCATTAAAATCTCCGAGCACAACTTTGACATCGTACTCCGGACAGGCTCCATAGGAGAGAAAAGATGGAATCTTCAGCCTCGTCGGTAGGGGCATCTGCACATATTAGGCTTATGTTTTGAAATGT
The DNA here is from genome assembly GCA_949715645.1 of Portevinia maculata. Lineage (NCBI taxonomy): Eukaryota > Metazoa > Arthropoda > Insecta > Diptera > Syrphidae > Portevinia > Portevinia maculata. Next base: position 76,679,969 of record OX454526.1, on the reverse strand, counting down.
AGCTTTGAGCGGATCACAGCCAGGCGATCACTTATCGGCTTGAAGTCTATTACTTTTGTCCTAAGCCGATTACGCACGACGAATCTGTACCCTAACATATGCAGTCTTTAATGGCATCTGTAATAATCGTCGCAATTTTTTCTTTTTACCATAGTATCTCCTGGATCGCGGTATTATCTGCCTTGTACCGCTGGAGGACAGACTCAAGTTTTTGAGTAGTACCTGGGGTGTACCATGTTCGCACGTTCCTGGTGCATACTCTCAGATCGTAGTCCTTTGACGTTCCGGGTCTGGTGGCCATATGAGGGCATTCACTAAAAATTTTACCTTTTGCTCGATTAGGTGGTTGGCATTTGGCAATTTGTTGCGAAATTCGATGGCTGGGAAGTGTCATGACTTTTAAAATATACTGGAAATATAGTTCACTGTGTACATGAACAAAGGCGGGAGTCCTGTTTCGAGATATTGCATGTAGTTAGGTGCATTTTCTGGTAACGTGAAGATTTGTTTGATAAAGTATCTCATAATTTTTTTGACTTCATCGTATTGATGAAAACTACATACCTCCACCGCTTAGCACATAAATAGACATAACTAGAGATCGGATTTCCATGCAAATGCATATTTTTTTAGGAACACCTTGGAAGCAAGACAACGAATTATCTATACGAATCAGGAAATTTCCTTTTAAATGGCATTTAATCGTTAGTGCATATTTTTGCATATTTTACTATAAATGCATATTTTGCATAATTTGTGCATATTTTACTATAAATGCATATTAGTTTTTCATATTTTTATAGTAAATTCATATTTCTGCAAAGTTTGTAACAAAAGCGTTCGCTTGGAATTTTTTTTTAAATGGAACAGCATTTGAAAAGTGTTAAGCACTTAGAACTTGAAGGAAGATCTGAAGTTTGCCAGAAATTTCAACAACTACTGTCGTTTACCAATGCATCTAACACCTCTTCAATGTATTTATATGAGACATTTGTTTCAGCCGATATACCTGTAAGTAAGCTTAGTAACCCTGAATTAAGAACTTTTTAAAAATATATGGAAAAGCAATTAGGACCGGATGATTCCACTGTGCGGAAAAATTACATTGAAAAAATGTATATTTCGCTTTTTGAACAAATGAAAATTGATCTAAAAGATAAGTATTTGCGGGTTTCTATTGATGAAACCACCGATATCCAAGGACGTTTTGTTGCTAACGTAATTGTTGGTGTGTTGGACCAAAATGAAGAAGAAAGTCAAAAGAAATTTTTAATAAAGTCCAATTAGAAAAAACGCACCATGGCACCATCGCTCGCGCATTTGATGAATCCATGAATTCACTTCAAATTGATAAAAGCAAAATACTCATTTTTTTGACCGATACTGCGCCATATATGGTAAAGGCAACTTGTGGATTAGCACTGTTTTATCCAAAATTGTTGCACTTCACTAGCTGCAGAAGAAATAAGGAGTAATTTTCGGAACGTCGATGGAATAATTTCAAACGGCAAAAAATATTTTTAAAAGCACAATCAAGCATCAAAATTTTTAAAGAAAAATATTCATCGACTCCTCTTCCCCCTCAGCCTATTGTTACAAGATGGGGAGCTTGGTTGAAGGCTGTTGAGTATTATGCAAAACATTATAAAGCGTTTGAAAGCATTTCCAATGGGTTCGATGACTCCGATGCAGTTACGATAAAAAATGCAAAAGAAGTAATGAACCAGCCGTTATTAAAAAGCCAAATACTATTTATAAGTTCAAACTTCAGTTTCCTATGTTCCATCACAAATCTTGAAGGCAGGACAACCTTAAAAAATCAAATTGATTTAGTTGAAGATGTTGTTGCAAAGATAATTGCGGTTGAAATAGTTATGGGAAAAGTCATTAAAAAAAAACTTCAGTGCGTTCTGGCAAAAAATGAAGGATTTTCAATAATGCAAAATGTAAGTAAGACGTTCACATTGGACTGCAATGATGAAAATTACCAAAAGAACTTTACCGTCGATGAGATTTGTTCTTTAAAAAAATACTCAACTAACTTCAGTTGACGTGGAGCGATCTTTTTCGTTGTATAAGGCATTCTTAAAAACGAATCTAACGTTTTGATTTCGAAAACTTTAAGAAACATATTATGATCTATGCAAACAAAACTTTTCAAAATCAGAACAATTAAGGAAACATGATTTTATGTTGTTTTGAATTATTTATTTTAATTAAACAAATGAATATGTTTATGTTTACGTTAACTGTGTTAACTAAATGTTAATTTAAAATTTGTTTTTAAATTGAACCGAAATTAAGTAAAATTGGTTTTAAGTGCATATTTTAAATGCATATTTTGCTTCTAAAGCGCATATTTTAAGCGCATATTTTCAGATTTTAAGTGAATGAAAATACGGACCCTAAACATAACTAACGCTTCCTACACTTTGCATTTTGCTATTGTTGCAATGTCCCTTTTCCCTAGCAGATTGTTTCATTAGCAATTTATTGCTATTTTTGCTACTTTAACTTTTTCTGTAGATATTTTTTGAATAACTCTTAGATACTTGTACTCCTTCATAACATCAAGCTTCTAATTTTTAGAGAACCGTTTTTCATCCTTTGCATAATATCGTCCCGGACCTTTTTGGAAAATCGTAACCTTTGACTTATTGGTATTAACTTTCAAGTTCCATAACCTGCAGTTATGATGTAACTGCAACATTGTTAAAGTCTCCCACAGAATGAATGCCGACTTCATTACGAAGGAATCGTTTTTGAGATTTGATAATATAATCTCAAAAACGATTCCTTCGTAATGGTCGTCCATGGGCAAAGAAAGTAGTAATAGACTTATGAGGCAACCGTGATTGACGCCCATGTGTGATTCAAACCAGTTTGGCACATGTCAATGGAGTCAAACGCCGCCTTAAAATCCACAAAGAAGGCATATAGTTTCGTGCCCTTTTGCAGATACGTCCCTACAATACTTGTTAACGCAAAAAGATTTCCCATTGTAGAATTATTCTTCCTGGATCAAGATTGAAATTCGCTAAGTAAGCCGTTTGTTTTTATCCAAACTATGAGCCGCTCCAGAATAATCCCCAAAAATATGATCCATATTGAATTCAGGAAGGTTATCTGTAGTTACCTGAATCTTTATAGTCTCCTATTTTAAATAGAGGAACAATTATATATCTTCGAAAACACTTAGGCACTTCACCCACGTTGGGTGTCACGAAGCTCGTTTTTTGCATATAAATTTAAGGAATTCCTACGGGAAACGACCGCATAGCACGAGTGACAGCGAACATTCTCCCGCAAGCGTTTCCTGGCCCCTAAATCTTTCGTTGTGACGATTTGGATAATCGCCCTATTTAACAACAGCCAACAACTTTTGGCGGCCCTTAAGGAGAACATTCAACAGGAAGTTATGCACATTGCTGTCGAACGTGTGCAAATGTACATCATTTATCCGAATTCTGAAAAAAGCTGGACATTAACAGATGAAATGCGGTATCGTTTCATTGCGGGTGGCAGTGGTGCGATGGTAGTGTATTCACTAAGTGATTGGCAAGTCGTGCGTTCGAATCCCGACCAGGGCCATGATTTTTAAATTTGAATACACAACAAAACAGATCTCCCTAAAGCAATTAAGGCGCCACCTGTGGAGAAAAATTACCCTATCGCGCCAAACTTCTTTCCTATCCTTCTATTCTTTCATGCAGTAAGTAGCACCTAAAAACAGGTAATGAATTTGTCGCGCCGTGTCGTGTATCGTCCAGATCCATATCTTCCAATTCGGGCCATAAAAAGTTCGTTATCATCTCACGATAGCGAACACCATTCACAGTAACTGCCTGACCGGCCTCATTTTGGAAAAAATACAACCCGATGATGCCGCCAGCCCATAAACCGCACCAAACAGTCACTCTTTGTGGGTGCATTGGTTTTTCGACAATCACTCTTGGATTATCATTCGCCCAAATGCGGCAATTCTGCTTATTGACGAATCCACTGAGGTGAAAATGTGCCTCATCACTGAAGATGATTTTCTTCGAAAATTGATGATCCACTGTTGCCATTTCTTGCCACCATTCTGACCATTGACGACGCTTGAAATGGTCAAGAGGCTTTAGTTCTTGAGTCAATTGCACCTTGTAAGCGTGTAAATGCAAGTCTTTATGCATAATGTTCATCAACGATGAGCGTGAGAGGTGCAATTGTTGGGCACGACGACGAGTTGAGGTGGACGGCTCTTCAGTCACACTATCGCGAGCAGCAGCAATATTTTCTGCAGTACGAGCTGTACGAGCATGCATTGGTGTTTTCACATCTCCTACAGACCCGGTTTGCTCAAATTTTTGCACGATTTTTAAGATTTTACGCACATTTGGACGATTAAATTGACCGAAAAAATCACGAAGTGCACGATATGCATTTTGATTTGAACGCCCATTTTCATAATAAGCCTGAATAACTTTAACGCGTTGCTCGATTGTGCATCTTTCAATGGTTCAAATAGAGTTAGTCTGAAATTGAGAAATGTCAAATAAAATGCAGAAAAAAACTTGACGTTTAGGTGTGGTGCACATTCAATATCGGCCCTTACAATTTAACCACCCTTTATAAAGGGTCTTTCATTTGCGACTTGACAACTTCAAACTTTCAATGTAAACGCACCCTTAAACTATTAATGTCAAAATAATCAGTAAAATCAATATGATGATAAAATTAAAATTTACTACCAAAATTCGGAGTCAGTGATCGCAACTGAGAGTTTACCGCCAGTTTTCGGCCGTAATTCTCATCCCAGTAGACAAGCAATTCATAGTCAAGCAACAAATTTGAGTCAAAATATTCGCTTCTTCATATTGCCGTGACAGTGAGACTACGTTCTGCCCGAAGTTTGGAGAATATTTCTGCGTAGAGGCATCCGTAGCACACCCGCCAAATCAGTCAATTTCACGGCGTTCTCAAGAATTGCGCCTGTCCCAGACCACATTATGACGAATTTGGCGTAAGGATCTTGGCCTACACACTTACAAGATTAAGCTAACTCAAGAAGAACTAAAGCCACTTGATCATATGAAGCGACGTAGATTCTTGAATTGGGTTCTGGACATGATGGAAGAACATGAAGAATTTCCGCAAAATCATCTTCAGAGATGAAGCGCGATTTTTGGTTAAACGACTTCGTCAATAAGCAAAATACTCGTATGTACTCGTATTACTGGATAGGTGAGAACCCTTATGTTCTTCATAAAACAACACTTCATTGGGAAAAAGTCACTGTTTGGTGCGGTTTTCATGCCGGTGGCGTCATTGGACCGTTTTTTTTCGTCGATGAAAATGACCGTCACGTTACGGTAAATGGTATTCGCTACAGAGACATGTTGGAAAGTTCTTTCTTTGCGCGATTGCACGATAAAGCGGGTGCAACAATCGAGTTATTGAATTCTCAGTTCGTTGATCGTGTTATCTCGAGAAACGGACCCATTTATTGGCCACCGAGATCGTGTGATTTAACGCCTCCAGACTTTTTTTTAATAGAGCTACATTAAATCATTCGACTATGCCAACAAGCCGGCGACGTTAGAGGAGCTCAGAGCCAATATTGAAGAGAAATAGCAGCCGTATCAGCCGAGTCATTGAAAATTGGGTTCAACGTATCGACCGCTGCTACGTTCCCGTGGTGGACATATGAACGAAGTCGAATTAAATTCATAAATGTTTTCATAGTCATTCAAGCAAATACATTTTTTGAGATATCTCAAGTAGTTTGCATTTTATTTAAAAAAGAAGTTGTCATGTCCTTTATGAAAGACCCTTTATATGTAGTAAAATTGTTTGTTTATTTTTTTATTCTTGGGAAATATAATATATTTTTGGCTGAATAAAATTAGAATTGAAAGTAAAATGGCAAAAACAAAATGGAAAAAAGCTCCAAACATTGCAAAATTATCCCAATCGGACTACAAAACCTTGTCGTTGCTTGCTTCATAAATTGTTGAGGCTTTTTTAAATTTGTTTGTTCCGTTTTTCATTGGGGCCTAATTTAATGGAGCCTTCTCAATCAGGGAATCGTCCTAACATCCTAACGTCTCTGCTTATAATTGCAATCCTTGGTTATAATCTTAAAGGAAAAGTGACGGCCAAGTGTTCAGTTATTCTTTGGAGCCATCGTAAATGATGATCAATTATCGTCTCTGCAATGAGCACTTGATGTATAGGTGGATGTTTTAAAAGGGAATGGGCGTCGTATTAGTCCGAATAAGATAGATTTTTTTCTTTAAGGTAACATGTGTATGAACTGTGTAAGAGCTGCAGTAGATATTTTTGAAGATATCCTTTCTCATTTCGGAAGATTCCATTCTCACTAAGCAACTTCTGTGTCCAAGGACGTGATTTGCACACCTCTGTTTGGTATATTTAGCCACCTACATCCTACAATGATTAGAATTACAATGCCAAAAATTCAATTGAAAGAATAAACGAACATGATCTTGTAAGGTCGGCGAGGAGGGCAAACAGTTCCCCAACGAAGAAGCTAAAGCTAATTTTCCTTGGGTGTAGAATTTTTGTTCCTATCAATCAAAATGACAACAACACCATTCGCCTGACATCCCTCTCAATCACAATAGAAAAATAATTTACATTAGTCTCGACTCCCGAAAGCCCAGAAAGCTTCATTTAGTGGGAGAGATTCACTTCAATTGGAGACTTTCACTGTGCATAGGAATATACATAGTTATAATAACAACAGCAATCTAATAGATACAGATAAAAAGTCAAATTAATGGATGGTAGTTCCCATTTGCTACGTGTGCAGAGAAAGAGATGCTTTTTTCATCGACGACGTTTCCCTGAGATGCTGGGTAATAATTCATCGTAGATGCGTTGGAAAATTCGAAACGACCGTAGTACGCATGCTTTTGCAGAAAGCTCTTGTTCATTCATCAAATGTGTCTCAAGATAAGGTACACAGTTTTTTTTTATTTTATATATTTTTTTTTCCTTAAAGGGAGAAACTAAGCAAATTGGAATTGAGCTTGTGAGCGAAGGCGGCACATGAACATGACACGCTCAACATTTTCCATAGAGTACATGACCGAAAACTCAACTGAGAAATACAAACCGACAGAGAGCGGGGTTTTGAATTTCATCAGTATCCCATGCCCATCCTGCCCTACCCCACGAAGGAATTTTATAAGTATGCATGTATATAACAAATGCCAAATTTTGGCAAAAACTGCGCCCATCGTACTACGGAGATGTATCCATTCTCCACTGAATGAAGGATGTGTTTTGTTTTTTGGTTCTCAGTTGATTCGATTAACTTTGCTAGCTCTATACATATGTACAGGCACACTTATTCACATTAACTGGGGGCCCAAAAGCAGAGAAGAAAGAGAAAAACAATTTTTTTCCTTTAAATCGAAATGTCGCCCGCCCACCGTGTCAAGTACCATTTCAATTTTCTATATTTGCCTGAACTCCAAAACATTTTACGTTTTACATTTCATTCATAAGCAGTGACATTTTTGAAAAACATTTTAGGAAGAACGACGATGGGTGTGGTAATTAGCTATGTAGAAGGTTTTTTAGTTTGGTGTTTTGCCACGTCGCAGTAGTAAAGGTACATATTTGTTAGTTCGATCTTGCTGTTATTTTTTTCAATAGACCAAAGTCAGTTTAGGTCTTCCTTTAACAAGTTATACATTAAAGGAGTTCTTGAGTGCGACACATAAATCCTAACTAATCTTTTTGATGATTTCGTCCGAAGTACGTTTACGCAGACACGAAATTCGAAATTTCAGCTAAGTTCAACATTTGACGAGAATTGTTCATCAGCGAAATGCTGAATTTTGCCTCTGCATTTGGAAATCAAACAAACCATTTAAGTATTACCACATGTCATTCGGCGCGCGCTGATTCAAAAACCAATTGAAAAGAAAACATTTGCCCAAATATTTATTCACATCAAGATATAAATGGACCGAAAAATGTATATAAAAAAAAGGAGAAAGTATAAAGTAACGGACTGAAATCAAGTCACTCAATGCATATTTAATTTAATTTTATTGTAACATTTTGGTGCAACCACTTCTGATTTCAAAAGAAAAATATAGTAGCGAACATATGAAATATTCTTTGTTCAGTGGGAACAGTGAAATTAAATTTCAAAATTTCGTTGTGAAATGTTGAATTTCGGGACTGTGTATGTCCCGATTACTAAAGGGTGTTCAAGTTTGAGGTATCATTTTATATTTTGAACGAAGGAAATTAATGTACTGGTTCCTCTGCTAGCTCGGCAGACTGTTAACCTTTTACCAAAATTTTGAATCAGTTTTTCGCATAACGATGGTTCAATAAGTGATATTTGCTCGATGTGTTGAACAGTTTGAGGATTATCGGAATAAACTTTACTCTTCAAGAAACCCCATAAGAAAAAATCCAGTGGTGTTAAATCGCATGATCTTGCTGGCCAATTCACGTCTGTTCTTCGGGAAATTATGCGATTGTTAACTTCTCTTTGAAAAGATAGATTGAGGTCATTGCTGTGTGGTATGTTGCACCATCCTGTTGAAATCACATATTCTAAACATCCATATCTTCCAATTGACTTCACAAACAAATTCTAATCATCGCTTGATATCGAGCTCCATCCACAGTAACTACATAACCATTTTCATCTTCGAAGAAAAATGGACCAATTACGCCACCACCCCAAAATCCACACTATACACAAACTTTTGTTGGTTTAATTGGCCTTTCAAACAATCTTTTAGAATTTTCTTCAGCCCAAATGCTACAGTTTTCCAATTTAAATGAGCCTCACCGGTGTAGATAATTTGTTTGAAAAAATTGACATTTTGTTGTTGCTTCTCTATGCGTCAATTAACGAATTGCCGACGCAATGCGTGGTCAGTTGGCTTTAATTCTAGTGTTAAGTGTATTTTGTAAGCCTATACATGCAGATCTTTGTGCAAAATGTTAAACAAAGTTATTGTTATTATTCAAATTTATGAACGATAAGTTTAATATCACGGTTTGACGGAGCATTTTCTCTACAGTATTTTAAACGAAATTTTCTTTCAACTTCTGCAAAACGTTCTAAAATAAGTTTTAATAATAAAAAACACTTTGCTCAATAGTGAACCGATCCATTTTAGCTAACGGGAATGTATTTACTTCATATCTGAAAAAAAATTCGGTGTAGTCTATTAGCTGTAAAAAAGTGGCGACCAATTTAAAATGATACGTCAAATTTGAACACCCTTAAGCATAAATAGCTACTGTACATTGCAAAAGTTGCATGAAATATTAGGGCAAGTTAGCTTCTGACAACTGCTTTTCAAAAAATATTTGGCACCATAATGGGCCGATCGTGTTCCCTGGGCAAACCAAATATAAAAAGTTGTCAACATGCTAAAACTCTTCTTCAAAACATGTTGTTGTCCTTCATAATCCCGGTTGTTCGCTGTATTCTATGGATGCTACATCCTTTGGATTATTAAAGAAGTAATTGCCGTTGAAGTTAGTTCTGCAATGCACAATATCCTCACTAACACACAGCCAGTGTGTTTCTTTATTCATTCGTAATATTCCGAATATTCCGATTGAGCCATTAGCGTTTCTTTATTCAATGGTGTATTCCGGATAATCCATTTTGTTGTTTCTTTATTCATTCTGGAATACTTGGAATGCATTCATTTTATTCCTAGAGATGGGTGGAATAAAAGGAAGATTCTCGTTTGACAGATGCACTTGTGCAAACAAGTGACGTCTTTTTGTATATTTTTAAATGTGTTTTATTTCAAGTTTTTTGTTTTATTTTTTTATTTATATTTTCAATCTCCTTTTACAATTTCCAGGATCGTATTCATTTTTAAAATGGTCTCCTGGGTACATGAAATGCTTCTTAGATCTTTTTGAGAAGACGATGTCATGAGCAGCGTTACCACTAATACTACATTATAAAGGACCATACTACATACTAGTTGCATGTTTTTTAACTTCGTACTTCAACTTTAATCTAAAGCAAAACGTTTTAACAATTTTTAATGTTTTACATTAACAAAAAATAAACATGAATAAATAAAAAAACGAAAATTAAAAATAAAATAAAATTAAAATATAACAATATCTTGACAATGACAAAATATATTAAGTTGATTTCCAGTATGTTATCGAGTGAACTAAGCTTAGGTGTTCAAGTACTTGTCTAGCGACAAAACAGATTTGGCCTAAGCTGGATCTGAAACATTGTAAGTGTTTGATCTCTCCGAGCAGACTGCATATTGGTGTTATCACTGAACACCGTCGCATAGGCAAGCATGCAACAAGACTTGGCGTCTACACAAATGACTTCTGCAGAAACTGCTTGGGCGAAAAGGAGGAATCCATTCTGCACCTACGCTACTCTCTTTCAAAGACAAAGCTCTATCTGGGAGCTTTCTTCTAATGATCTTAAACATCTTATGAACAGTGACATGTTTTCAAGTTTTTTTAACAGCTGCATCTAATTCACAATTGGTCTAAATGCCGACTGCCACTTCAACCTAACCTCACCTAACCAGTTTGTTAAATTCCTAATATTGTGACCATATATTTTTTTTTTGTCGGGGTGTGTGAGACTTTCTGCACTGGAGCACTCAGACTCAACACTGGTCCATTGTACTACCAGGCAGACACACCACATTTTACTGTGGGAATTTACTCGTTTTTCTAAGAAAAACGAGAAGGCGCTTCAATGATAAGGAGCTTAGGTTTACAGCACTCACCATATCCGCACCAAATACCTGCCACCTGAGTAAAAGCAGAACAATCACAGGGAAAATGTTCCGCAGTGTCGTCGCTTTCTCCACAGGCTTAGCAGTAGGTGGTACCGCTTAGGCCTAGCACCTTAAGGTGTTTGACAAAAACGTAGTGTCCCGTAAGAATACCAGTGGTCTGTCTGCAGTTGCAGTCTTTTCTGTTGAGAGACAACAAGAATGCCGCGGATTTCCCACAGACGTCGGGGAGAATTAGCTTAGTCTGTCTGCCCCCTGGAGAGTCATGCCAACGGCGATTGTGTTCATAGGAAACCCAACCGTCAATGGAAGCCCTGACCGAGGACGCAGGCAGACATATCGCTGGTTCAGGTCCTGAGAAGTCCCCCTCTGAGCCTTGTCTAGCAAGTTCATCGGAGATCTCATTTCCCGTGATCCCGTTATGACCCGGGACCCAGACAAGTTTAAGTGAATTCAGCCTTCCGACCGAATTCAGAGATATCTTGCATTCACGTACTATTTTGGAGGTAGTTAAGGGTTTAACTAAGGCCTTAAGCGCAGTCTGACTATCGCTACAGACGCAGATACTTCGCCTTCTCCACCTGTTCGCCGTAACATAGTCCATGGCCATTAGGATAGCATAAGTCTCTGTTTGGAAGACTGACGCATATTTGCCTAACGGAAAGAAAAGTCTAACGTTTTCGATCTCCACGAAGACACCAGCACCAGATCCTTGATCGGTTTTGGAGCCATTCGTGAAGATTCGACTGCAATCCTTTCCAGGTTCAGAGTCCGGCCAGAGCCAGTCCTGAACGCGAGAAAAGTCGACCTCGTAGTTGTGCTTTAGCCGAAGTTCCGGTGTCATCGCATCAGACGGCATATCCATAAGACAGGAGTCCAAGAACAACCGTTGCGCAAGCTCATCAAAACTCCAGTGCGAATTATACCAAAAGCCACCTCTTCTTAGACGTGAGTGACCACCTATACATCAGATTAAAATAGAAGTGTACACCTGTTGATTAATTTGGCATCAAAGTTTTCAAATCTATTCATATCTATCAGATTTTCCGTCGATGAAAAGGTGTGTGTTATGAACCCGAGTTCCACACAAAAGTACAGAAAATAGCAGGATTTTGTGTGCCAAGAGGTAAAATCTGTCCTATGAAGCAGTTCAGATCAGCTTAGCACCTAGCTTTGGCGTAGAGCAAGTGAATAAAAAATGTCAAATTTTGAAAATTCAAATTCTACTAATATCAATTGATTTATTTTTTGGTTTTTTCTCAAATGTTGCCACAGTTGCTTCATCACTATTTGGCAAGTTGCTATTAAATAAGAGATAAAGTACAGAGCCTAGCGCACTGCCTTGTGGTACACCAGCTTCCATTTCTCTCAATGTGGAGTAGTCATTCCCTTGGTTAATTCTAAAAAATCACTGTAATACCCAAGACTCCAGCATTTCTAAATGTTGCTTTCGCAGTTGCTTTCGCAATTATTGGATCAGCCCTTTATGCAATACTTTATCAAAAGCTTGTCCTTTATCGAGAAATAGTAACACATATCTTATTTTCTTTAAATGCTTTTTCGATTTTATCAGTTATTCTATGCATCTGATCAATCGTGATGTTCTTATTTCTTAAACCAAATGGATGGTTTGGGATTAGGGGTTTTTCTTATTTCTTAGTTTTATGTTAGAAATATTCGCATTTATATAAAAAACATAGGGACGGGCTACAGTCCGCTTGGGCGAACTGTTGGATACCCTATTCTTATTTATATCCCTCATAAGTGGGTGTGACAAAAGTCTTAGTATCGTTGAATTGTTAAGAACGCTCTACATATAATTATAATTATAGTATAATTTAAAGGATTTTATCAAAAAAAAACGAAGCTTTTGTAAAAAAAAACGCTCCCTAGCTCAAACTTTGGTTTTTCAATAAAATGTTTTATTTAATTGTGGGCGTGTCAGTAGGCGGATTTAAAAAAAATTAACACATGAGCATAAAGGGCTCCTAGAGAGTATATATTATAAATTTCAGCTCCCTAGCTCAAACTTTGGATTTGCAAAAAAATTTGATTTTAAATTGTGTAAGATCATCTATAATAAATTTCAGCTTTCTAGCTCAAAATTCGATTTTTTCAAAAATTTTGTTTTTTTTTGAGTTTGTGGGCGTGTCTGTGGGCGGATTTCAAAAATTCGTAAACTTGATTATTTCGGGACCCTAGCGAGTATATGGTTAAAATTTCAGCTCTTTAGGCCCAGTTTAAAGGCCTAATTTTTGCCGACGGACGAACATGGCTAGATCGACATTACTATCGATGCTGATTATAAATATAGTAACTTTTAGGGGTCTACGGGCAATATTAAGGTATGTTACAAACTATGCGTCAAATTTAATATACCCTTAGAATCTATATATATAAAAATAACTTGCTAAATGTGTGTGTGACAACCTACCGCCTGCCACACACATCCGATTTTTCATTGTGGGCGGATTTCAAAAATTCGTAAACTTGATTATTTCGGGACCCTAGCGAGTATATGGTTAAAATTTCAGCTCTTTAGGCCCAGTTTAAAGGCCTAATTTTTGCCGACGGACGGACATGGCTAGATCGACATTACTATCGACGCTGATTATAAATATAGTAACTTTTAGGGGTCTACGGGCAATATTAAGGTATGTTACAAACTATGCGTCAAATTTAATATACCCTTAGAATCTATATATATAAAAATAACTTGCTAAATGTGTGTGTGACAGCCTACCGCCTGCCACACACATCCGATTTTGATTTAGTTTTTTTTTGTTGGTTAATAGACCATGCAGAGAAGGTTTATATATTAGTATGGTAAAATTTTGAAAGAAGACGCAACCGCCATAAAAGTTTATATGGGGAAATGCACTTTGAAAAAAAATAAACTGGGTAGAAATCGAGTAGTGACACTTCAAATACAAAAAAAATATTTAAAATTTTAAAAGCAATTGTTGTTGTCAATTATTTTAATTATTTGCCAAGTAAATTGTTGTTGTCAACAATTTTTAATTTTTTTTTAAATATATCTAATAAGCTTGTTTATGTTTATTATGTTACAAAAAGTAACTTTTTGAAACGGAGTCGATACTTTGATTTGTTGGATGGTGTTTGAATCCTTCATGGAATGCGTCATCGAAGAAGTTCCAGCGGCTGATATGACCTCTATAAGACGGCTTGGAATAGAATAATACAGTTTTTTTTTTAAAAATAAAGAGAAATTTGGGGCTAGGCATCGCGAATAGCTTCGATTAAAGTGTCCTTGTCTTTAAATTGTCTGCCGCTTTCATACACACATAACCATGCCCAAACATTTTCGATTATGTTTAAGGTTGGTGAATAGGGCGGCCATGGTAAAAGTGCCACGTTTTCTGATTGAATCCAACTTCTAACAACCCTGGAAGTGTGGATAGGGAGATTGTCTTGTTGGAATATCCAAGACAGTGGTCCGAAAATGATTTTCACTTTTGAAAATTACTGTTCCAGCAAACATTTGTAGCTGTTTCCGTTCATTGTTGTGGACAAAAACTTCAACTTGATTGTGCCATAGTGGGTAATAGCTCCCCACACCATTACACCTGATGTACGGCTGTGATGTCTTGCCAAAATCAGCTCCTCCTTTCTTATATCATGGAAATAAAAGTTGAAAGCATCAGGGCCGTCAAGGTTAAACTTTTGTTCATACGAAAAGACAACGCGTTTCCATTCACTGCTCCAAGCGACATGTTCTCTTGCTAAATTCATTCGATGCTCCTTGTGTACTTGCTTCAAAACTAGTTTCTTTCTAAGTTTCCTTTTCTGCTATGCTGGCTGATACTCCGCTGTTGGCCCATTTTTTTGTCATTGGTAGAGTAGAATTTGAGGCAAACCGTAGAATAAACTGCTTTTCTGGCAATGGTGTTGCTTCTGCCATGCGTCCTTTTTGATTTTTTCCGTCGTGTTGTGAATCCGCAAGATAACTGTTTACAACAGTTTTACTTCTATTCAGCCTCATTGTAATTTTTCGGCCTGAGAGTTCTAACTCCTTGAAAGCAGTTATTTTTCCTCTTTCTGTCGCTGTCAAAGTCTTTCCGGAATCCATTTTTTTAACTAAATAAAAACAGTTCTTTTCAACGCTTTTTTAAATATTCTTAACAAAACTTTAAAAAAAATCGCTGATGTGAACTCCTGCAACGAAATATATTCAATGGACTTATCTTAGTGCGCATCTTTTATACGCTTTTCAAGTAGTTCATTGTTTGATCTTGGGAAATTCCAGCGGTCGTTTCTTATTTACCCTTTAATTTTATGACTAACTGTTGGGAATATATGTACCTGTTCACAGGTAGTAAAAGTTTCCGTGTATAAAATGTACAGCAGGTATAAAAACTGAAAATCAATTGCATAATCTATGACCTCATCCTTGCGATCGCCAGTGTACAATATTTTATCACAAAGATATCTCCGCAAAAAATCATTTTCTGTTTCGTCATTGATCACTTTCCTTTTATAAGACAACCCATTGATAAACATGCGTTGCAAGTCTTGCTTGTATTTAGGCTCGGTTTGTTCATCTTAAACCATTTATACAATTCCTCTAAATTACAGTAAATTTATTCAATACATTCTAAATTTTTAAACGAAACATACAAGATACCATCATCTGCAAAAAGTTGCAATCGTGAACGATTGATAATATTTTTCATTTCCTTTATATACATTTTAAAAGTAAAGCTCCTAGAACTGATCCTTGTGGCAAACCCAAGACAACATTTATTGCTTCCGAAACTGCATCAACTACCCTTATCCTCTGCGTGCGTCCTTGCAAATTTGACTCGAACCACTTTAATTCATTCTCTTTCATTCCATATTTGTTGAGCTAATTTATAAAGATGTCCCTGTCAATTGTCTCAAATGCTCGTCCCAGATCGATAAAAAACAGCCGCAACTTTATTTTTTGAGTGAACGTCATTTTTCCACTCCGATAAGATGAGATTTATTTCGCGCTCACAACTATGTCTACCTCTAAATCCTGATTAGCACTCCGCTAATAAGTGATTTTCCTCTCCATATTTTTGAAGCTGCTACTGCACAACTTTCACAAGTTTCATAAATCTCGAATTGGACAAAAACTAGAAAACATAAAATTCTCGAATAACCAAATCTTGATATTTGTTTTCGAGATTTTACAAACTCCTCAAATTAACTGCGAAAATAATGAACAGGGCTCTGCAATGTGAACAAATATGTGTGTATCCAAATTAATTTCATTAATTAGCCATTTGTTGTTTACAGGTTTTTAAACAGAACTTCGGGCATACGCAGTCCACGGCTGGATCTGGTGAATGTCGTCCAAGAGACAAAGTTTTCGATCAAGCCGTATGTCCTCAATAACACGAATAATATTGACTTCCAATGCGTCGATTGTTATTGATTTATCAGCGTAGACTAGCGACTTACAATAATAATAATTTGATTGTTTCGTTTGCTACATGGCTACAAAACTATGCCTTTTCCTTGATGTAGCAGCTTGGCGTTTTGATAATATTTGTCGTTTGGTAGTTCGCGTACTTAAAGCTTCGACCTATTCAAGCCAGTAATATGGATGGAAGTGCGAAAAGTTGAATCTGATATATGATCAATAGCGAAACCAGCTTTTATGACGACATTAAGCATCGCGTAAGCGTAGGTGAATGAAGTGGTGGGAAAGCTCAGTCATCTTCTGTGACAGACAAATGCCCCCTAAGCTGAAAGTTAGTTAGTTGTGCGCCTGGGGCTCACATATGGTTCACAAAGTTGGACAGCACAAATACTAACAAAGATTGATCGAATAAGAAGTTCAAAGATCCGAGGAAGCCTTCAAGTCAAAGAACCTATCCCGACCAGCTCAGTTGTACTGTCATGTTAGGTGGTGTATGGTCATGTATGTGGCTGTATGTGGGTGTCGGCAGAAGCCGACACACTTAGACCAATTTTAGGTCCATTGTGATACCACGTATATATTATCTACCTCAACTCTGTAGATGGGACTGGCCAACGACACGCGGTTGTTCTCAAACAACTGTCATGTTAAAATTAGAGACTCTACTAACCCTCTCAATATCAACCAACGTTTCCATACTATCGCGAAAGATAGGCAGGCCTTAATTCTCCTGGATCACAAAATGGAGCAACACCAGCAATTGATTCAATTCAATTCAATTCAATTCTTTATTTATTTCAATGTACATGTACGACCAGGTCTTTTATAGTACTAACAATGTGTGGATACATAATCTATGGCAAAAACTTAAAAGCAAAAATAAAAATAAAAATATAAAAATAAAAATATAGGAGTAGAGAAGAGTGAGTATAGGAGAGCTAGGTAGAATTGGAGAGATAGATAGAGATAAAGGAAACAGAGAGAGAATAGTAAGTTAGAAGGAAGTAGGTGTATATACAATTATACATATGGAATTATGTTCATTGGCGCTGTTGAGATACATGCTTAAATATTCTATTTTTAAATTGGTTAGAGGAACTTATTTGCTTAATGTCAGTGGGTAGTGCATTCCAAAGCTTCGTGGTCCAGACAAAAAACAGCCGTGAAGTGTGAAGGTATTGGCAGGTTGGGGCAATAAGGTTTAAGGTTCGCTGAGATTGCGCAAATTGCAATTTATCAAATAGATAAGTAGGTGTTTTGGTGCTTATTATCTTTTGCATAAAAATAAGGTTTCTCGCTTTTAGAAATTGGTTTAATGTGCAGCCTAATGCAAGTAAACTGAACTGTGAGATATGATCATATCTGCGAAGACCATATACGTACCGAACTGCATTATTAAAAGCAACCTGAAGTTTGTTTTGTGACAGCGAATCTAGTTTGCAATACACAGCTTCGGCATAACATATGAGGGGAACTATAAGCGTCTTAACTAGCTTTAATCTCGTTTCTTGCGGAGTAAATACCGCCGACAACCATAATTTACGAAGGCCACCATAAATTCGCCCAACAACGTAGTTTATATGGTTTCTGCAGGATAAGCTACGATTTAACTTAAAACCAAGAGTAGTGACATTGTCAACAAATGAGAGCCTGTTTTCAGATAGGGAAATCGGAGGTATTGTGTCTGTATCGAGTCCACTCCTAGAAATCAACATTAACTGCGTTTTGGGTACATTCAATGTAAGTCTATTTGCAAGGGACCAGTCATATATAGCCGAAAGATCCTCGTTAATTCTATAGACTAAATCTTCAATCAGGCCCGGTGGACGTGACAAATAAAACTGGACATCGTCAGCGCATAGATGAATGGAAACACTCCTGCACACTCTTGGTAGATCGTTAACATACATGCAGAAAAGAATATTGCCCAAAATAGAACCTTTTGGAACGCCAGATTGGAGATTTTTGAGGCCTGATTGATTCTCTCCGATAACCACTATCTGCAATCTATTACTCAGGTAATCTTTTATTAGGTTTACAGCTCTCTGGCTAAAGCCGAAATAATTTCTCAGCTTTAAACATAAAATTTGGTGGTCAACTCTATCAAAGGCCTTCGAGAAGTCTAGCAAGCAAAGTATTGTCAGTGCACCTTGGTCAACATTAAGCCTTATGTCATCCAGTATCTTAACCATAGCCGTAGAGCAGCTATGGTTTGCTCTAAAACCGGACTGAAATGGGTACAATAGACTTCTTCTATCAAGATGCCCGACAATCTGCTCTACCATAACTTTCTCAAAGACCTTTGATAAACACGGCAAGATACTTATCGGACGGAAATCAACCGGTAAGGAGGCACGTGGCTTTTTAGCTACAGGTGTAACTCTTGCTACTTTCCAGTTGTCAGGGAAAGAGGAGGAGGTAATGCAAAAATTAATTACATGAGTAAGGGAGCTAAGGAAATATGGGATTAAAATTTTCAAGAAGCGAAGTGGCAAACCGTCCTCGCCAACAGCATTAAACTTAAGAGTAAAAATAGTTTTTGCAATGTCACTCTCGTTAACTGTTTCAAACTCGAATTCATAATTATTGAAAAGTTCTTGGTTAGGAACAAAATTTTCATTAGACATATTAACTGGAATGAAGTTAACGTTGAGAACATCAGGATCTACCGTGCAGTTGAAATTGTTCGTCTTGCCTATCCCAATATGACGCTAATTATTCCACAAGCGCTTTGAACCAAGTTGCGGGTCAAGCTTAGAAGAATAGTAATCCTTCTTAGCTCTTCTTGTTGTCCATGTGGCAAAATTGCGAGCCTGACAATATATCTCCCAATTTCTGTCACTACCCAAGCTTTTCCAAATTAGATACTTTTTCATTCGGGATTTAATTGCATCGGCGACTACTGTTGTAAACCAGGGACATTTCTCATTACGTACTGGAACGTTTTTTAAAGGAACATGTTTATCAAAAAGATCGAGCATTAGAGATTGCACAAAGTTAAGCTTTTCGTTGGCGGTGGGTAAATACCTACAATGATCCCAACTTACCATACTGATTGACTTCGTGAGAAAGTTATTCAAAATCGGGAGGCCTGCCTTTATTTTCTGAGATCGAAATAGCGAACCCCACTGGCGGACTAGTAGGGATGATCTTAAGTGGGAGGGTTTTTCCTTTGACCCTGATCGTATCGAGGACATAAAGCCCGCATCTGTGAAATTTCGTTGATTACTGGTGATAACAGTGTGAAAACGAGCTAAAGGGTATGTATATACCCATGCATAGATCCGAAATATTAAGGCTGAAGGCTAGCATGCTAAAGTTATCTTTATACGAAAGTGCTTATATGGTTTCCAGAAGTAGTGCTAGATTAGGGAACACATTTTCTTCAAAATGTATTTAAGACTGTACTTTTTATTTTCCTGTTTTAAGAGCCACCTTTCGAAAGATCTAGTTCATCCGTTACAGCCCAAGAAGGCATGTGGAAAATATGCCCAAATTCCTCTTTCGAATTAGTTAGTAGCTGAGGTAGGTATGTTGACTGGCTTCCGGCTTCTTGTCCGGAAAACGCAATGAGCGCTTAAGCGCTAAAACCTGTTAAATATCAGATTACTTAGTAACTAAACGGGCTCCCGACCCGAGGAGATTCACTACCTGAGACACTGCAGCCTTCCATCCTCCGCGATCCCGGGGACGCTGCTTCCAGTTGTCCAGACCAAACGCTCCGCTCTGAACAAAACCTAAGCCCTGAGCATTCAAATTATAGAATATATTATTTTTGAAGAGGTGTCAAGAGTTTTACTTTTTGTGAGTCAAATAGGAGTCTAGAGTTTTAAACCCTTTTAGTCACGAAGCGGCCCAGCTATAGGAATATTTCATACCTTTGAATGAGTCGAAGAGGTCTCCATAGCTTAAAACCCTATTTTTGGACGTTTTCGCAATGTGATATAAAGCAATACGTTAAAGTATGGCCTTATGTCACAAAGACTTATGTCACGGCACCTTTAGAAACGTCTTCTTAACCAATGAAGTGCCGGTCATTCGAAGAGAATGTGTTCGCAGAATTCATCCTTCTACAGACAAAACTTACACTCTGTCTCTGAGCACAGACTCAACTCAATTCAAAACAAAGTTGTTTGTCACTCCCACTTTTGGAGGCGTTTGGAATAAATTTATATATGTATGTATATACATACTTTATTATAGTTTTTTAAGCAATTACATTTTTTTTTAATTTTAAAATCAAAGCTGTAGTAAAATATGTTAACAAGTCCTTCTTAACAAAACGGTTTTCCATTCCTTTTTTTGGGGCGTTTTGACCAATTTTTTATTTAGTTTTGTTATAAACAACCTGATCGTGAAATTTAAGTAATTTAAGTCAAGGTTAAACTTAATTTCATAATATTCAACCTTTTTGCTCAAGTCACATTTTTTATACTGCTCGTGACTTGACGGATTATTTCGACTGTTTGATGAGCTAAGCCATCAGAATGCGATCTGTTTTCAAAGAGCTCAGCAAAAATATTGATTGCAATGAAAATTTTGATTTCCCCATTGTAATTGTGTAGTTGGATGGCATCTTTCTAAGATGTTAATCCGCGCACATAATATTATCTTCCACGAATTCTCCTTCAACAATAAATATTCTTGTAACGTATTTATTCTTTATTTTACTTAAAGCCGCGTGTGACGATCAAGGGGATGCGGCAGACAAGATTGGCGTACGACAAGGGTCGGCGAGACAATTTCTCGGATCGAGTTTCGTACGTGATGATCGCTCCTCGTTGCGATCACTTCGGTATGGTCAGCAACCACGACAATCAAGACGAGGTGATAGGCACGACATTGATCTAGATGTGACTTTGCATCCACAACATCAGATTCATCACGACGACATCGAAGATGACCTATTAGATCAGTACGAACCACATCCCTCAGACTTTCCACCACATCCGGACGACGATTACTTTGGTCATGATATTCCGAACTATTTAGCACATGAAATCTTTACAACGGAACCTCTACAGCCGGGCGGTGGATTCGACAAGTCAGATCCTCGTTACCGAGTTGTTGGCGCTCGAAAGCCGTTGATAAGAACGGATCTGTATGGGGTGAAGGAATACGGTGATCGGAAGACAGAAGCCCAACGTGGTACAGAACGATTTCTTGGAATGTTGAACACGCGAGATAGGATATTTAGGCCACAAATAGCGCTGGTGAGCGATGAAACGCGGATTATGTCCCCGAATGATGGAACCGTTCACGAATGTGCAAACAACTGCAAGGATACCCAGTGGATGTGTACGATGTCGTGCTCTTGCATATCAAAGAATGAACGCTGCGACAAATTGAAGAACTGTGACGATGGCTCTGATGAGGAGGATTGCGACGGCAACGATGACATGATCACTAAAATACAGATGACTTGTGAGGCAACTGGGCAGCATGCCATGTGCCCGAAAACATATCGTTGCATTAACAAGGAGTGGCTCTGCGATGGTGACGATGACTGTGGGGATTATTCGGATGAGACGCACTGTGGTAATCGGAGTAACTGCACCGATGATCAGTTTGAGTGCTCGAACGGATTCTGCGTTCCAAGGAGTTGGGTTTGTGATGGCGAGAATGATTGCAAGGATTTTTCGGACGAGACCAATTGCTCTAGGATAACGTAAGTCGAGGTTTTCGAGAGCTCTTTGTGTTAATATTTAATGTATTTTGTCTTTACAGTTGCTCCACCGAACACTTTCCCTGTAGCGATGGCTATTGTGTGTCATTAGCCTTTAGGTGCGATGGGGAAAAGGACTGTGCCGACGGATCAGATGAATTGAATTGCGAAGCTGTCGTAAACAGCTGTCCCGAAGGAGAGTTTAAGTGCCGTGGGGGTAAAGGTGGAGCTGGTGGTCCCGGAGGACAGTGTGTCCTCAACCGATTTAGGTGTGATGGTGACAATGATTGTGGTGATTGGAGTGACGAGGAGAACTGTCCGAAGAAGCCGTCGAGTTGTACTTCAAATGAATATAAGTAAATTGCCACAAGGGTGCTACAGTTAGGTACAGGCTAACGAAAATTCTCGAATTTCAGATGTGATGATGGGACCTGCATTCCAACCCGCTGGAAATGTGACAAGGAACAGGACTGTGATGGGGGTGAAGATGAGAAGGACTGTGGCAACATGAATGGCAGCCATCCCTCGACGTGTGCGCCTGATGAATTCGCCTGCCTCAATGGGCGTTGCATACTTGTAAGACTCTTATCACTTATCAACGACTTTAGCCAACATTTTCACTTTTCCTTAGTCAACTTGGCTCTGCGATGGCTACCCGGATTGTTCCTCTGCTGAGGATGAAGTCGACTGTCATTTGGCATGTGATCCTGGGCAGTTTCTGTGTCCTGCAAAGAAGAACATCACAAATCTTAAGTAACGTATCCCAAAACTTTTTTTCTAGGCCGCGGTAACAAAAGCTTGTATTTTTAGAATATGTGTCCATCAAAAGCACGTCTGTGATGGCCAAAGTGACTGTCCTCTAGGCGAGGATGAAATGAGCTGCCCCCGCATTAAGGACTGCAATATGAACACGCCGTGCGAGCAGCTGTGCATTAGTACCGCGCGAGGTCGCGATGAGTGTGCTTGTCGTTTGGGATTCCTCATGCATGCAAACAAAAAGAAGTACGAAGGCTCCGCTAATCTCAAGATAATTTTAAGCATTTTTCCATTTCAGCTGCACGGACATCGATGAATGCCAATTCCTAACGAATCCAGTCTGCTCGCAGAAATGCCAAAACACCCACGGTAGTTTCATCTGCTCTTGCGAGAGTGGATACGTTCTGCGCCCGGATCTACGAACCTGCAAGGCACTGGGCGGTGCAATGCAACTTATCGTCGCAAATCGGTGGGACATTCGGAGGGTCACCCTTAGCAACAATCGGTACTCGTCGGTGGTTAAGGGCTTGCATAACGCTATAGCCTTGGACTATCACTACAAAAAGGGTTTGATGTTTTGGTCAGACGTCTCAACAGATGTTATAAAAATGGTTTATGTTAATGGTAGTCGGGTTCGAGATATCATCAAGTGGGGTCTGGACTCACCGGGTGGCATTGCTGTGGATTGGATTCACGATTTGCTATTTTGGACGGATTCTGGAACAAGGCGGGTGGAGGTGTCAAATTTTCAGGGAAATTTACGTGCTGTAATTGCCGCTAATGACTTGGATAAACCGAGAGCGATTGTTGTCCATCCCGGTGAGGCTATGGTCTTTTGGTCGGATTGGGGTAAGTTAGAGGCAAAGAATGGATCATTCTGAATGGTCTTTTTAAACTCGTTTCCTCATAGGTCCAAATCCTAAAATCGAATGCGCATATATGGACGGATCGCATAGGCAAGTTATTATTACGAAAGGTGTAACCTGGCCGAACGGCTTGGCTATTGACTATCCAAGCCGAAAATTGTATTGGGCCGATGCTAAGCAGCACGCTATAGAAAGCTCAAATTTCGATGGAAGTGATCGAGTCAAGGTAAGCAAATGTGAAAGATATACGAGTATTTGGTTATAAGTCGTAGAGAACATTTTTGGATTTTGGAAAGAAGTCTTATAAGCGAATGTCAAATACGCACGCTTCGAATGTTAAAGTTACACACCTTAACTCTTTGCTTGATTATATTCTGTGGAATGAGATTAACGATTGGAGGCAAAAACCTATGAGCCAACACCTGCAACTTTTAGAGGAAGCAGAAACGCAGTAGCTGCATGGAAATTAAGACCTTATTTCAAGAAAAGTATTTAAAAAAAAAACTGTTTTTGCAAAAGTATAGCTAAAAAACTTGGAAAAAAATGTGTGAAACAAAATAAATAGTTTGGAAAACAAACAAAAATATATCCTTGAATTCGAAAACAATTGTACACCATGTTGGCATTCAAATGGATCTCGACTTATTTCAATAATTTGCACTTCAAATTTAAGTTATAAATTACTTTAATTTTATTAAATCCACGAATTGCATGATCAGGAATACATACTCTGCTTGGATTTAAAAATAAGATCCTTAACTCATGTATTGTGTTCGTCAACAGGTGTCGCAGAAGAACTTTTCCAATCTTCAATTGACGTTTGGGTGTTGGGTTATTTTGTATTTGTCTAGTTGGTAGGCAGCTAGCGGCTTAATTAAAGCTTTTCATTGAAGAAAAGATTTGTTCTTTGTTTGTCAAAAGAGCAATTCTAGATTAGCTCCTCATTAAAAAAGGCGTTTTTCTATCTTAGTTCAGAGCACAGCCTGAGTTGGTAAAAAAGGAACTTGTTTTGTTTTTAACTCAGACACATCAGAACGTTTAAACTGTATTATTGAACTAAAAAAGAAGAGGCGATCTCAAGTTCTAAAAGGATTTGTCTTACTAATGCATTGAAATAAATTCAAATTTTCTTATGTAACCGTCAAAACGAGGGAAACCGTTTTTGTGAAGGGTCTTTCATTAGCGATTTGACAACTTTAAACTTTAAGTGTGAACACACCCTTAACCGATTACCAAACTGTCAATGTCAAAATATTCAGTAAAATCAACATTTTCAACATTCTGAAGTACACGAAATTAAAATTTACTTCCAAAATTCCGAGTCGGTGGTTGCAACTTTCAGAGCGTTAACATCAATTATCGGCCGTAATTCGCGTCCCTGTAGACAAGCAATTCATAGCCTAAAGACCAAATTTGATTCAGAATATTCATTGCTTGATGTTGCCGTGCCAGTAAGACTACGTCTTGCCCGAAGTATGGAGAACATTAACCAACGACCATACCACGTCGAGTTAATCGGTTCTCGTCATATCACCGCAATTAAACGACGGTGGGCGCGGTTAGTATGTAGATGGGGGACCGTTTGAGAACAACCGTGTGTCGTTGGCCAGTCCCATCTACAGAGTTGAGGTAGATAATACATACGTGGTATCCCAATGGACCTAAATTGGTCTAAGGGTGTCGGCTTCTGCCGACAGCCACCTAAACCTAACCTAACCTAACCTATTGAGAACATTGCTGCCATAGAGACGTCCGTCGCAAACCAGCCAAATCAGTTAATTTCACGGCATTCTGAAGAATTTGGTCTCTCCCAGACCACATTATGGCGGATTTTGCGTAAGGATCTTGGCCTACACCCTTACAAGATCAAGCTGACTCAAGACTTGATCATATGAAGCGACGTACGTTCTCGAATTGGGCTCTGGACATGATGGAAGAAAATGAAGAATTAAGTCGCAAAATCAGGTTAAACGACTTCGTCAATAAGCAATATATGCGTTACTGGACAGGTGAGAACCCTCATATGCTTCATAAAACATCATCTGCAAAAAGTCACTGTTTGGTGCGGTTTTCATGCCGGTGACGTCGTTGGGCCATTTTTTTTTCGTCGATAAAAATGACCGTCCCGTTTCGGTAAATGGTATTCGCTACAGAGACATGTTGGAACATTATTTCTTTGAGCAATTGCATGAATTGGACATCAGTGATATTTTGTTCCAACAAGACGGTGCCACAAGCCACACAGCGGGTGCAACAATCGAGTTGTTAAAGTCTTAGTTTGGTGAACGTGTTATAGAAACGGACCCGTCTATTGACTTTTTTTTATGGGGCTACATTAAATCATTGGTCTATGCCAACAAGTATATTATGTTAACAAATGTGTTACCTACCGAAATACCAAAATAAGTATTTACGGGGGAATTAATTAAGCACCAATTGACGATCTTGTGTCATAATAAATAAGCACCTCAGACTCAACACTCTTCTTTTATGTACCTAAAGGTTTTTCTTCTTGTGACTCTGTTAAGTAGCTTTGTACCAACATCAACCTTTTTGTAAAGGAACTCGTACAAAACGCTCTCAACAAGCTAACAAGATGGGAAAATCGCTGTGGCCTAGATGTCAACCCCGACGAAACCGAACTTGTCCCCTTTTCCAGGAAATATAAAATCCCTCATATTGACCCAAACTCTATTAATGGTACAAGCTTAACTTTTTCTGATGGAGCTAAAATCTTGTCTAATCTTCGGTAGGAAGTTAAGCTGGAAACCCAATATACAAGAAAGAGTCAACAAAGCTACAGTAGCACTTTTCTGTTGCAAAAAAGCCATTGGTAACAAGTGATGGGCATAATCGAATGATTCCAATAATCGCGATATTAGTATTCGAGTGATCTAAATAATCGAATGATCACGCGAGATATAAAAACAAACAACAACACAAGTTTCGCAAAAGGAAACAGCAACAGGAAGCAATTACTAATACTAACACGTTGTTCTAAAATCAAAGCAGAAGTAAGTTCTTGATTTTTTCCCCGAATGTTACTATTTTTCTTCATTCGAGTTATGGCACTTGGGGTAGTTGCGCATTATTTCATTTCAATGAAAGCATACACTCACAAGGTTAATATCACATTTGATTTGCGACGAATGGGTTGACTTGGTATGTGCGTGCAGGAAAGTGCGATCTGTGTTTTTTGTTTAAGTAGTGTGTGAGACATTTTGCTCTAGTGTCGAGTCGAGCGCATGCGAGAGATCATTCGAATGATTTGAAATGAAGAATCGAGATATCTCAAGATATTCAAGAATCGATTATAATCGATTAAATCATTCGAATGCGCCCATCATTACTTAAAACCCTGTATCACTCACTGGCTATGCGGATCGGTCGTGAGACCAGTTCTTACATAAGGTTGTCTAGTGGACTGCCTTAGGTAAAGCGGAGCACTCCAAACAACTAGCCCGCAGCACTAGATATTCCGCTTCATCTGACACCCTTCGATATATTCAGCAGGCTTAAAACCTACCTCACAATGGATCAATAAGAATATTGGCCACTCTATCATTCTGGACTCATTTGGGTCTCTACCGAGGAACATAGACTGCACCATGCCGCAATTACAGTTCGGAAAGTATTTCCAAATCACTATCCCCACCAGATCATTTTGGGAGGATGATGCATTTACGGGGGATAAATCGATCCACTTCTACACCGGTGGATCAAAACCTAGTGATGGGGTAGGTGGGAGTGTTTCTCAGAAAGTTGAAATATTAGTCCCTCTTCCCTTCTTCCTGATTGTTTTTCCATGTTCCAGGCGGAAATCATGTATATTAAAGAAGTCCTTTGACTCAGTCTCTTCAAACTCTATCGGTGCCCTAGACTGCCGTTCATCTATTGGGGAGATGGCAGAGCAGTTCAACATTCACATCTGTTGCGTGCACGCATAAAGACATTCAAGGGAACTATAGGGTAGATGACCTCGCCAAAAAAGGAACCGCATTTCCTCTTTTACCTGATAAAGGTTTTCTAGATATACCTGTCGCTACTTGTAAACTTATATTTAAAATGACTTCACACCTCACCTTCTTTGTCCTGCACTGTCCCATAAAAGAAATTTCTATCTAGGATCTGGTTTAGGGAGTAAAGGGAGAAACTCCCCTGATCGACGTGGTATCACTATGTACTTTACAGTGGTGTAAGTGTGTTGGCTATTAGCTGACAGGCACCTTAACCTAACCTAACGAGTCGTATTTACAATGCAATTGACCCCAATTCCATTTACAGATCCTTAGCAGTCATCTGCCTCATCCATTTGCATTGACAATTTTTGAAGACACCATGTACTGGACCGACTGGAATACAAAAACCGTGTCTGCAGCAAATAAAGTCTCAGGCAAAGGTTTCCGTTCGGTGCATGAGCACTTCCATTTCCCCATGGATATCCATGCTTATCATCCTTCTAGACAGCCAGAATATGCCGACCGCTGTCAGAAAGACCGTCGTGGACTTCGAGGAGGATGCACTCATATGTGTCTGCCAAACAAAAACTCTCGACGCTGTGCTTGTCCCATCGGACTGACACTTAAAGAGGATCAGTAAGTACCAACCCACTTATTCAAAAATTCTTCAAGGAATTGTTAACTTTTTCTTACAGAAAAACCTGCAACAGTGCTCCAGATAAGCTGATTCTAGTCGCTCGCCGTAAGGACATTCGACTGCGTCAGTTGAGCTCAAAACCTGCATCTGCCAGTGACATTGACATGATTGTACCTTTGGATAATCTAAAGCATACTGTGGCACTGGACTGGTGCAGTGAAACCGACTTCATCTACTGGACTGACGTAGAGCGATCTTCCATCAACAAAGCTCATCTCAATGGAAGCTATCAACAGAAGCTGGTTCACTCAAACTTGGTGTCTCCCGCAGGTTTGGCTTTGGACTGGATAACACATAAAATCTATTGGACCGATCCAGCAACAAATCGGATAGAAGTCGCTCTGACCAACGGCAAGATGAGGTCAATATTACTCTGGGAGAACTTGGACAAACCAAGAGACATTGTGGTGAATCCTATAGGTAATGTTAGATTTGTTGTTTTAGGACACGTTAATAGGTCACCTTTCTCGCTTTTAGACGGCCTAATGTTTTGGACAGACTGGGGTGAACAGCCTATGATTGAGAAAGCTGCAATGGATGGGAAAAATAGAGTGGTTGTAACGACAAATAATCTCAAGTTTCCCAACGGCTTGGCAGTGGACTATGATCATCAAAAGATATACTTTGTCGATGGTGGGTTTAAGACCATAGAGAGTATGAACTTTGACGGAACTGCACGAAGAGTGATAATTGGTACGTTACCATCTGCTTTATGTAAATGTGGCGGGGTATGAATGTATTATTTTCAGGAACCGGTTTGGGTCATCCCTTTGGTCTTGACATCAACGAGAACAAGATCTTTTGGACCGATTGGGAAACAAAGTCAGTTCGAGTGGCAGACAAATTAACGGGGCAAAACATCAAAACTATAATAGCCAACACGAGTGATTTGATGGATCTGCGGGTATTTCATCGATCCCGCAGGAGGATGCAGAATACCTGCGGTAGCTTCAATGGTGGATGCTCGCATTTGTGTCTATTGAATCCAACTGGGTATTCGTGTGCCTGCCCTATCGGGATAAAACTATCGGTAAGTTTAAAAACCAATATACGGAGGAGAAGATATAAGGATAAAGTCGGCTCTAACTTGTTCTTTTTTTGTTCACTATAGGAGGATATGAGAACCTGCTATAATGGGCCTTCAAGCTACATCCTTTTTGCCCATCACATGGACATTCGACAAATTTCTTTGGACTTTGATCACATGATTGATGTAGTTCTCCCGCTACCACCTATTTCAAATGCTGTAGCCTTAGATGTGGACCAGCTGACTGGCCTGATTTATTGGTCAGATACCGTTAAGAATGTTATAATGAGTTCTACAGCCGACGGACTGCAAGTAACGCAGGTTATCGGCGAAAGTTTGGACACAGCTGATGGGCTGATCATTGACTCAGTGGGAAGAAATGTAGGTTATTTTTTAAGTTTTTTTTTATTCACTTGATTATTTCTTTGAAAACATTTTACCAAAGAGAAAACTTCCTCATTTTGACGTCATCATGGTTACGAATTCTTCATAGTTTATCTTCCCATCACCATCGAGATCGGCTTCTCGAATCATTTCATCAACCTCTTCATCGGTCAGCTTTTCACCAAGATTTGTCATCACGTGTCGTAACTCGGCGGCTGAAATGAAGCCATCTTCATCCTTGTCGAATACTCGGAATGCCTCACGAATTTCTTCCTCACTATCGGTGTCTTTCATTTTGCGTGCCATCATTGTTAAAAATTCGGGGAAATCAATTGTTCCACTTCCATCGGAATCGACCTCATTGATCATATCCTGTAATTCGGCTTCAGTTGGATTTTGTCCTAGCGATCGCATTACTGTTCCTAATTCTTTTGTGGTAATGGTACCATCACCATCTTTGTCGAATAAGGCAAATGCCTCCTTGAATTCAGCTATTTGTTCTTCGTTAAGTTGTTCGGCCATTCTGTATTTTTCTTATATTTTCGGTAAAGATTGAATGTATGCTCTCAAATCAAATTATTTTTTAATAATTAAAAATTGCAGGGATTTTGTTTTTTAAATCTAAAACACACTTTTCAAATGTTGCTATGTTGATTTTGTATAGAGGTGTATTTTCGATACGTGCAAGGTTTTTCCATATTCAATAATGGATTTAATATGCCCATGCAAGGGCGGGCTAAGGATGCAACTGCAGAGCCCCCCGATTAAAAGCGCTTGTCATAAAAGGCGGCCTAGGATAGAAATAGCATTCCGCAATTGTAACATTCATGTAAGACTAGTGCCTAATTAAGTATCTATAAGCCTTCCCGCAGGACAGATAATGTAGTTGTCGAAATTCTTAGATTATACAAATAGAACAACACCAACATTTGAATGACCTCATTGATGAAGAAATCCGAAACCAGGAGCCCTGCCGATAACTATTGAGCAAATCCCACAAGTACACCAGAAACGATGCATTAAAGTGAGAGGGTTATTACCGCTCTTATCCAGGTCATAGCCTCGTTATTAATGAAGAAGAAGAGGCGATAGCCCCAGCATTTCAAAATTACTTCCTTCTTCCCCTATAGCGGGTGGCAATGGTACAGTAGTAGTGTATTCGCTTACTGAATGGAAGGTCGTTCTTTCGAATCCCGCCAAGTCCATTACTTTATATCGAATACATGAAATCGTAATCTCCCTAAGAAACTTAGACACCACCCGTGGAGAAAAACCCTACAACTGCACCCAAACACTTCTTTCCTATCTCTCTATTCATTCTAATAGTAAGTAGCACCGAAAAGCATGCAATGAAATACGATATTGCCAGGTGCTGCTCGCTGTTAAACACAAATGCTTACGCTGTGTTCTTAGCACTATAAGGGTACTGTTACAACAGAAAAAAACCCCTTTAGCGTAAGCAAAAATCTATAACATGTTCAGCTTATTCTATTTCATAAGTTTTATCTCTCAGGATCCTCACGCTTTAAAAAATGTGGCCATATTTTTAACATCCAAGATTGTGGTTATTTTAAAAACCGTTTTTAAATGGCGGTTCACCTTTTGTTTGAGAGAATGCGCCCGAAATAAACAAGTGCAAATATTTTGGAGTAGAGCAATAAGTCCCGGGCAATAAGCCCGCTGGGGACTTAGTTCCACTAAGTGGGATTTAAGCCAGTTTACTGAAGTAGACTTTGTGCCCATTTAAAGTGGGATCTACTTGTCCTATATAGTTCGAACCTATCAAAGAATATTTGAGGATCTTGTGTTTGGGGATTTTGATTTGTGTTTATTGATATGTGGATTTTAGTTTGGTTATTTTGTGTCTGGGTATTACGGAACCAACTCCATTTAATTCCATTTTCTTCAATTTCTATGGTACTTTGTTCCCAAAAGAAGGTGGACTTATTTCCCACTTTCACCAAAGTGGCTTTATATCTCACCAAGTGGGAACTAATTCCCTCAGTGGACTTATTGCCTCGGGACATATTTCCCAGCACCAACCAGTTTTCGCTTCTCGCCTACTAACACACCCGCAATTTAAAAAACCCTTTCATCTAAAAAGTTCACGAAGGGAAGGTTGTGTTCTTCGCAGAGTATGTCGATAGAGTTTTTCTTAACAATTCGCCCATACAAGGTCTTTTGCCACACCAACTTTCTGGGCCGTTTTTTATAAAACGTTGTTTTCGATAGATTCCTCAAAAAACGTAAAAACAGTAGCAACAAAATATGTAGTAGACAAATCACATGTACAACGGTTTTTGCTACTTCCACTTTTTGTGGG
Organism: Portevinia maculata; assembly: GCA_949715645.1. Taxonomy (NCBI): domain Eukaryota; kingdom Metazoa; phylum Arthropoda; class Insecta; order Diptera; family Syrphidae; genus Portevinia; species Portevinia maculata. The sequence goes on along the minus strand of OX454526.1, from coordinate 76,648,101 downwards.
CGTATTTTGACGAAAAAAGTTGCTTATTTGATTAAGTCCTTAAAGAGACGACATATAACACGACGGGTTTCACCTATGTGAAGTGTGCAATATTTTTGTCAACATTCTCGTTTACTTATGTTTACTGAAGAGTACTCAGTTTGTTTTCCAATAAGACTCGATTAACGGTACTTTAGGAAATTAACAATGTCTCAAAATAAAAACGGGTGAAGTGATGTCAAAGAAAAATTGATATATTATGTGATATCAACATTTAGAAAAAACCGTATTAGCAGATTTTCGAAATTTTTTTTAAAATTATTACTTAAATTTTGGAAAACATTACTTTCCTTAAAAACGGCCCATTAGAAAAACGGCTATATCTCAAAGGCCGGTGAATTAAATTCAAAGAAATTTGACATTAATCATAATACTACTATTAGTCCAGTCAAATTAGCCCTTAAAATAGAGGTAAGGTTACATTAATTCCCATAGAGCTAAAAATTGGAATGAATGTTCAGAATACTATTATAAATGAATTGTGAAAAGTCCCCATCAATCCCCCTTCGGCAAAAAATGTTATTAACGGTAAAAGTTTGCAAAAATAGGTTTTACGCGTTTTTCAGCTAAACGGTCAGCTTTACAGCAAAATAGTACAGACAAAAATTGTAGATCATCCGATTCTCTACAAAAAATTTATTTACACTTTTTTTCATAAGTATTGCCATTTCCGTGATATAGCGGTTGAAAGAATTGAAAAAAAAAATTTATTCGTAATATGCACAAGTTTACACACCACCTATGAGGTAGTGTGCTTGGCGCTTTTTTTTAACGTGGTTTCCCCGGTAGGGTTATTCCACGATCCATTGTGATCCTATTGAATTCAAATTGAGTATTGAAAATGATGAAAGCTGTGTAAATTATGTAATATATAAATGAAAAAATAATTTGGAAAAATTATTCGTCGGATTCATAATAATCCAATAGAACTTTTAGTGTACTGTCTTCGTTTGCTTCTTCTTCTTTTTCTTCATCTTCTTTTTCTTCATCTTCCTGCTGGATACAAATATGTTCTAAAAATGATGCATCATATGTCTCATCACTGAGATCGTAATTATTCTCATCTAGTATTGATTCAACATTGGAACACGACTGTCCTTGACAATTGGTACATGCTAAAGAACAAAACAGTCCAACCTTTTTACAGCCGCATTTAGCATTGCAACCTTTTTTGCAATTGCAAAAGATGGTGTTAAGGAGTTTTTCTGGTGCAGGTGGGAATAACGTATGAATTGGTTCCAATGCATTGTCAACTAACTACCAACCCCAGTCTTCTGGATCCATTTTATTACCAAGCCACACTTGAACTTGATAATATACCCGGAATAGATGTTGTTGAGGTGAATGAGGGCAAAACCAAATATATGCTGTCAACAAGAAGGGACACACAACATCGACGAATCGGACAGAACGACAGAACGTCACGATAGACAGCTATACAACTTTGAGGTAGTTAGGGACTTTGTCTACCTTGGCTCCGCTATAAATTCTGAAAACGACATCACATCAGAAATCAAACGAAGAATTACACTTGCCAACCGCTGTTTCTTTGGCCTAAGAAGCAATTGACTAGTAAGGCCTTGTCCAGAAACACTAAGGAGACTTTGTATAAAACCCTCATCATCCCAGTCCTGCTCTACGGCGCAGAAGCGTGGACATTAGCAAAAGCGGATGAAAATCTCCTTGGTCGTTTCGAACGCAAAATTCTTCGAGTAGTTTTCAGTCCCATTTGCGTTGACGGGCTTTGGAGGAGGAGATTTAACACCGAACTCTACGAGCTGTACAGCGACATCAACCTGGTCAAAAAAATGCGAATTAGTCGACTAAGATGGCTAGGACATGTAGAGCGAATGGACACCAACGCAGTGGAGGAAGACCTCGCCTTTGGTGGCGCGCGCAAGTGGAAGGGGATCTCAACCAACTTGGAGTGCGCAACTGGAGGCAGTTAGCCAAAGATGGTGCTAACTGGAGAGGCGTATTGGTTGAGGCCCAGGTCCACCCCGGACTGTAGCGCCACCTAAGTAAGTAAGTAAGATATTGTTAAGCAGCAGCAGAGGTTGGGGGAAGACAAGCTAATTGCACTTGTTTTTTATTTGTGTAGTGAATGGCGGGCCTAAATGGAAATAGAGGCGGAGTTTTTGACGTTCATTTATATTCTAAGAATTTTATAATTTGTATTTATAAGACATACGGACTCATATGTTTACTCGTATAACGGTTCAAAAATGTATATAAAAGTACATTAATGTGCATATTACGAATAATTTTTTTTTTTTCAATTCTTTCAACCGCTATATCACGGAAATGGCAATACTTATAAAAAAAAGTGTTAATACATTTTTTGTAGAGAATCGGATGATCTACAATTTTTGTCAGCACTATTTTGCTGTAAAGCTCACCGTTTAGCTGAAAAACATGAAAAACCTATTTTTGCAAACTTTTACCGTTAATAAAATTTTTTGCCGAAGGGGGATTGATGGGGACTTTTCACAATTCATTTATAATAGTATTCTGAACATTCATTCCAATTTTTAGCTCTATGGGAATTAATGTAACCTTCAAAGTCTAATTTGACTGGACTATATCTTGAATTAGATTCTCAAAAGATTTGTTAATAAAAAATATAATTTTTTTTAAATTTTAAAAACTTCGCTTTCTCAAAAACATGTTTAGCGATTTTGATCTGAGTTAGTGTTTTAAGTACTTGGAGTGAAGGTAAGAAATTTGGCTAACTCAGTTTTTACCAAAAGACAACCAAAGATACAAAATGCATTTGAAAGGAAATAAAAAAGGTGTGAGCCACGCTGCACTCACGGTATAGTTGATGTGTAAACATGTAGGCTCGTCAGTGTTGCATGTGGAAATATCACAGAGGTTGTGGTTTTGATAAACAAGAGATTTGGGTATTGTATTGAAATAAAACCATGATATATATTTAATGTCAACGACAAAATTTATTTAATGTTTGACCGAACAAATAATTGGTTTGTGAAAGCTGAAGTAGGATACGTACACCGTCGACTCAGGTGTGTCAAAATACCGGGAAAATATAGCATCGATTCTCGTTTAAGTGACATTCTTAAATCGGCCATCGGTTACCGAAGTACAAATCGATATTTTTCCTCTTACCTTCAACTGATGTACAACAAACTACAAGCTATACAACCTCAATTATTCAAAACAAATCTACTTCCACACAACTTTCCGGTGTTTCGTAAGGACATAATAATCTCTAAAATTGAACATACATAATTAATAAAAAAAAACAACGACACGCGGTTGTTCTCAAACGGTAATTCATCTACGTACTAACCGCGCCAAACGTCGTTTAATTGCGGTGATAATTGAACATACATAATTAATAAAAAAAAACAACGACACGCGGTTGTTCTCAAACGGTGAACCATCTACGTACTAAATGCGCCAAACGTCGTTTAATTGCGATGATCTGTCGTGCAGCGATTAACTCACGTGGTAATGAAAATCTGCCGATGACGAAATCTGAGAGAAAAAATTAAAAAAAATATATTTTCACATCAACGAGAGCAAAAATGTTTACACATTAAAAAAAGTTTCAAAACGGAAATTTATTTTTCAATTATTTTTAGTTTTTGATTTTACTAGAAAAATTATGTACTTTTAGTTCCATTTATTAGTTTTCTTTTTGTATGCTCTTCTTGTTTAGTTGACTCAAACTTGATGATTTAACAAAATATATCCATGTTTTGAATGGATTTCAAGGGACTTTACATTCAGGGTTCGCTTGCTTCAGTCACCTCAAGCTCAGTTCCTATGGAATCTAATAAGGTGTTTTAGGCTCGATTGTATCAGTCACCCGACTCGGAATCACTTGTAAATGACTAGAGTAGAGTTTGAGATTCGATTGACACGGATTGGTTCAAGATAGTAGTAGCTCTCCCTTCGCTGCGAAGTGAATTAGGATCAGCCTTAAGTTAGATTGACTGAGGTCAACTTCTCTAGTCACTCTCAACATATTGCAGCCACTGTAACCACACACTGATACCTACCAGTGATTTGAGCAACATTGCAACCGTCACTCAAAAAGCATTTCTGTCTTGCTCGGGATTCGATTGTATCAGTCACCCAACTCGGATTTACCAGCAAAGAGAATAAAGATCAGTGATCAGGAAGCTCTTCCTGTGCTGCGCTATGAAGTGGGATCAGTCCAAGGTTCGATTGCATCAATCACCTTACCCTGATCCTTACACATGGCTTCAGAAGTCGGGCTGAAATCTCGACTGCACTAGTCACTCTCAACATATTGCTATCGCTATGTGTATTATAGACTCGCTGCACTCCGTGACTCTTCATAAGTACCATTCTTAAAAACACAAACTCACAGTAGGCCTAGCGAAAGTCGACTATGTACTCGGGGCCGAGCGGTCTAAGTGAGCCTGAGCTTCATGCCTAGGCAGCAACCTTACCTAACCTAACCTAATCCAAAACCAACAGTGAGCCCAAGCAATTCAAATGCACTGCTTAATAGATCTACCTGTGACACTCTACTATATTCACAGGTTTTAAGTCTAAAGAAAACCAATTATTGCATCAATCGATCAATTGAAAAAAGTAGATCATCATAGTAAGTGCAACCCAGGAGGTCCACACGATCAACTTCCCAGCATGATATGACTATGAGATCAGTAATAAACAAATTAGGTGCAAAGGGATGAAAAGGTTTCAAATAGAAAATAAAAATTATTTTTTCAGCTAGTCTTAGTCTTCTTCTTCCTCCTTTAACGGCGATGAGGCTATGATCAGGATTAAAGGGAACATAACCCTCGCACTTAACTGCATCCTTACGTGTCCGCCTATGGGGTTCGCCGGTTCGACGTCAGAAAATAGCGGCAGGTATCCCGATTTTGAATAACTTCCTCGCTGAGGCCATGTAAATGCTGGTGTTGCTGGATTTGTGTGATCCTGGAGTTTTTAGGCCTGCCTCTCTTTCGCTTTTGTTTTTTATTTTTTTATAATTTGCTTACGCTAAAGGTGTTTTGTTTTTTTGTATATGTACGTGCTGGGACACAGCGCAGGCATTTGTTGAGCAGTAAGCAGCACCTAGCAATGATATATTGCACGGCATGATTTTAGGTGCTACTTAATATTCGAAAGAATAGGAGGATGGGAAAGAAATTTGGTGCTTTCGTAGGGTTTTTTCTTCACGAGTGGCACCTAAATTGCTTAGGGAGATCTGTATTTATGTGCCACTCACAATGTACTGGAACGTTGATTGTGAACCGAATATGAGCGACGGGGGCACAACTGCGGTGTAGAGCTTTACTTTCAGCTTAGGGTCATTTTCCGATCACAGAAGATGGTTGAGTTCTCCCGCCACTTCATCCACCCTACGCTTACGCGATGCTTAATGTCGTCATCACAGCTTGCCTTGCTTTTGATCATAGATTCGAGATATTTGAACTTTTCGCACTTGAGAATCACTCCTCCAGTCGTATAAATGTCTGGAATAGGTCGGAGTTTTTCAGAGAACGGAGAGTACAAGTATCATTCTGTTTTCGTCGGACTAATACGATACACATTCCAGTCCAAAACATCCACCCACACATCCAGTGCTCGTTGCAGGGACGTTTGATCCTCGATAGTGATTGCGCCATCGTCAGCAAATAATAACTGATGCACTTTGGGATCCGTCACTTTTCGTTCAAGCAGATAATCAAGGACCGTAATAAATATCAAGGGACTTAATATGCTTCCCTGGTGTACACCGTGGCGTAACGGGGAATTCCACTTTTGTGTTTACTCCCTGATACACATGCATTGCCATCTGTATGTAGATTTCTGGAACCGCTCTCTGCCCTAGCGCCATCCATAAGAGATCCGTTGGTTGTCTACCAAATGATTTTTCAAAATCAACCAACACCATATGCAAATCTTTTAAGGAAACACCATGTTTTTCCATCATGATCCTTATACTTTTAATTGCATCGGTGGTTGATTTACCTGCGAAAAACTAGCACTGGTCTTCAGATAGCCGTATTATTTTGCGCATTCGGCTATCTAATACCCGCTCAAAGATCTTCATGATGTGGGATATCAGCTTGATTGAACGGTAATTGTCACAGCGAGTCTGAGTTATTATATAAATTTAAAATAATTAAGGGGAATACCTAAGCGAAAACTCAGTAAAATCAATATTATTGGATTTATCTATTAGTATTGATAATTTATTGTTTTTTGAAATATCTGATATTTCGTAGTATCGGTTGCCACAAGAACAAATTAGATTGGATAAATCTTTCTGGAGAAATTCTAAAATCCATTCTTTATTCAGCCTTTTTGTGTCTTTCAGATCATATTCATTTTCGGACCAAATACAATAACTTGTCCACTACCCGGTACAACTTACAGATCATAGGAATGAAAGAACGGTCCATATCTATTTTGTAATTTGTTTTATTTATTTATTTATTTATTCAATCAATCAGACATAATTATCTTACAGACTATCGAAATACACATCTATGAATCTTAAACTATTCAATACATAAAACATAATAGCATTTTAAAAATTGAATGAAAAATACAACAGTAGTTTAACTTTCAAAGAAAATCTAATATAATGGAATTTGAAATCAATAACATCTGAAATGCGGTTAGTCTCCCTGACACAGCGAGTTATTGGCTCATTGAGTGCATATATCACCCTGTGTTCGTCTTCCATAAATAGGAAACGTTCCCTTAGATGGCGAGATGGTGCATACATATTCATTTATTAATGACAAAAGTGATGGATAATTAATATGATGCGACAAAATGTCACTTACAAACATTATTGAGTATATTTTAAGACGATTTACGAGCGATTGAATGCCAATGAGCTGACATCGGGTAGTATACGATGGCATAACAATGTTCCAGCCAAGTTTCCAAACAACAAATCTTGTAAAATTCCTTTGAATATTTTCGATTCTATTGGAATGAATGGTGTAGTATGAATTCCATACTACGCAACAGTATTCCAAAAGAGATCTGACGTATGCGCTATACAGCGATTTTAGAGTATAGGGATCTGAAAAATCTGAGGAGTTGCGTTTAATGAACCCAAGCATGGAATTAGCTTTGGCGGCAATGTACTCAGTATGTTTAATGAAAGTAAATTTAGGGTCGAATACTACTACAACATCCTTTTATTCGAGAACTCTTTCAAGAATAATGCTTCCAATTTTATATTCAAAGCAAATTAGGGAGGAATTTCTGCTGAAAGAAAAGCACTGACATTTGGAGACATTTAAGAACAAATCATTAAACGTACACCATTCTACCAGTCTATCAAGGTCATCTTGCAAGAGATGGCAACCATCTTCAGATTGTACGCATCTTACGAGTAGGAATTTAAGATCGTCTGCAAACAAAAGGCGAATGGAATTTAAGAAAATATCAGGCATGTCGTTAATGAAAATAAGGAAAAGGAGCGGCTCAAGGTGACTTCCTTGTGGAATACCCGACGTGACAAAAATTGGCTTTGAAAGGAGATTGTCAATTGACACAAATTGAATGCGCCCTAATAAATAGGATTCCAGCCATTTCAAAACGCTAGAATGAAAACCTATTTTTTCAGTTTGGTTATCAAGATAGTATGGTTGACTCTATCAAAGGCTTTAGCGAAATCAGTGTATATCACATCAGTTTGATATCCTTCTTCAAGTTTATTTAGGACGAAGTTTGAGAATATAGCAAGGTTGGTTGTAGTGGATCTACCAGCAACAAACCCATGTTGGAAGGGTGAAATAACTTCCCTCAGTAAGAATTTTAATTTATCATAAACAATCTCTTCAAAGAGCTTAGGAATTGTTGATAATTTGCATATCAGGCGATAATTGGTGATTTCCTGCTTGGAACCCGATTTGTGAATAGGGATGATAAACGATTCTTTCCACTCAGGGAGAAATTCGCCTTTGGAGAGAGAAGAGTTAAAAATATATGCGAGAGGTCCAGAGAGCACTGCAGCACTTTGCGCGGGTATTTTAATAGTATGTGCTTTGGTCTCATTTCTTAGTTAATATTCGGCGGTCGTCGGTATTTCAGACCAAAATAAAATCGAACATTCAAATTTAGCTTTATTACCTGTTCTTTAGTAAATGGATTTCTTGCTCGTTAATTTCTGCCAAGGTTGTTCTTTGAAATACGAGTTTTCCATACATTTTTCAGTTTTCATCCTAAATGCTGGGTTGAAAAAAACACTTGGCATTAACGACTCATATAGGGACTAAAACCTAGCTTCTCCAACCGTTTGTATGTGCGAAGCATATATATATGACGCGAATGGAAGGGACCTACAATTTAACGTCGATTCCGAACGGCAAATTTGGAGAAGCTTCTCATAAAAGTTGGATGTTTGTCAGACTTTCGCAAGAGGTCGGGCAGTGGAAAAAATGCAAATGTATATATTTACCTTGGACCATTATACAAGGTGGCGCAAAAGTAATCCTCCTATCAGAAAATGCTATAAATTTTGCGATTGGCCCCTAATGTCAGTTCTGTTTTGACATTTGTTTAGTAAACACATGCGAAATACACGTTAATAAACAATGTTACGCTACACTGCTCCAGAACGCGGAATATTGGTGACTATTTATTTGAGCAATAATCGGTCGGTGAGTTTGGCACAACGCCAACGTGAATTTCGTCGCAGATTTCCTACCCGTCCAACGCCTACTGGTGAAACACTGCGACGTTTAGCCGCTCGCCTCGAAGAGACTGGTACAACACGAGATGCTGCCAGGCGTGGCAGACCCCGGAGTAGCCGTTTTGCAGAGAATATTGCTGCTGTAGCCGAAGATGTCATGGAAGCGCCGTCGACATCGACCAGACGGCGTGCCACGCAAATGGGTATCAGTCGACGGTCTTTACAGCGAATGAATTTTGGTACAAGATTTGAAGATGTTTCCGTACAAAGTCCAGACGGTGCATCAGCTGTTAGCTGCTGACCGCCAATCGCGTCTAACATACGCTCAAGCCATCCTTAATCACCACCAAGATGAAGATGATTTTTCATCAAAAATAATCATGAGTGATGAGGCCCATTTCCATCTTAGCGGGTACGTAAATAAGCAAAATTTACGCTTCTGGGCACTGAAAATCCGCGTGTAACCCACGAAGAGCCATTACACCCGCTCAAAGTCACTGTATGGTGTGCTGTTTTCGGTGGAGGAGTCATCGGACCTTTTTTCTTCGAAGACGTCGCGGGCCAAACGGTTACTGTGAATGGTGAGCGCTACAGAGCAATGATCAACGAGTTCTTTTTGCCGCAACTTGATGAATTGGGATTGGAAAACATGTGGTTCCAACAGGACGGTGCAACGGCACACACTGCACGTGCCACAACCGTTATGCTGAAGGATTCATTTCCCGGGCGCCTAATCTCCCGTTTTGGCGATTTGCACTGGCCAGCAAGATCGCCTGATTTGACCGCTCCAGACTTCTTTTTGTGGGGCTTTTTGAAGTCGCGGGTTTATGTCAACAAGCCTCAGACTCTTGCAGCTCTTAAAGACAATATCCGTCAACAATGTGAGGACCTATCGCCGGAAGTTTTGGCCAAAGTGATGGAAAATGCCATAAAAAGGGCTCAAATGACAATCAGCTGTGGCGGCGGCCATTTACATGACATCATATTCTCGACTTGATGTAAAAAAAATTAAAAGACCAAATAAAAATAATCCACAAGAAGAATCAAAGTTTTTAATTTTTTTTTAAATTACAGCCAAAAAACATCGGAAGGTTATTTTTGAGCCACCTTGTAGATTATATTTGATAAGCTTCTCATAAAGCTTGTGAATTTTTGAATATAGCCTGATGCACCTGTAAGTGTTAGTGGTTTTATTTTCTACTGCATTCGTCACCCTCATATCAGATTGCCTTTAATGTGCCTGATAAGTTCTCTATTTAGAAATACAATCTAAATTCCTTTTTCTCTGCCGGTATTTCAGATTTATTGGACAGACGCTGGTCGTCATACAGTAGAAGTTGCCAACTTGGATGGTAAAAATCGTCATTTAATCGCTTGGCAGGATCTGGAATCACCTCGAGGATTAGCGCATGATTATGAAGCAGGTCTTTTGTTTTGGACTGATTGGGGTCACTTTCGCAAAATTGAACGTGCCCATATGGACGGTGCGGAACGAAGTAAAATTGTCACCAGTAATCTTGGCTGGCCAAATGGTTTGTCTGTGGATCTTGAAATGAAACGGATCTTCTGGGTTGATGCCCAGCTAAAGACAATAGATTCATGTGACTACACCGGAAATCAACGACAGTTGATCATGGCATCACTACACCATCCCTATGCACTTTCAGTTACTCCTAAACATATCTATTGGACCGATTGGAAGTCAAAAGCTCTTCATATGGCTGAGCGCAAAAATATTTCTATACGCTCCGACGTCATAGTGAATGTTGAGGGATTGATGGACATAAAGATTTTTACGGTAGGTTTTAGGAAAGTAATGTTAGATTATTAAGGTCTGATGGAAACTTCCTCCGTAGGCGAATGTGACGCTGCAGGACAATGTTTGCGGCAAAGACAATGGACGATGTTCGCATTTGTGTTTGAGAAATCCTAGAGGATACTCCTGTAAGTGTCCCATTGGCTTAAAGCTAAAGAACGGAAGCAACACGGAGTGTCAAATTTTGCCAGATGTAAGTTGGAGTTGGTAAACGGGATAGAATTGTTATTTCATAAAGCACATTTTTAGGACTACCTGCTTATCGCACTACGATCTGGTATCGGCATGATATCGCTCGATACCACCGACTATATGGATGTCGTTCTACCAATTAAGGGAGTCCACGGGGGAGTTGTTCTGGATTACCATCTGAAACAATCGCTGCTCTTTTTTGCGGATGTCAACTTGGATATCATTCGGCGGGTTAGCCTTCTGAACTTTACCGACAACAAAGTCATTGTAGATACGAACCTCATAACTCCAAATGGAATCGCTGTTGACTGGGTAGCGGACAATATTTACTGGTCTGATACCGATAGGAAGATTATCGAAGTATCTCGCCTCGATGGCAGCTCCAGGAAGGAGATTCTTTCGGAAGGTTTAAATGATCCCCGCGCTCTGATTGTGTATCCAAAGAAAGCGTAGGTTCATCAAAAACTTATACCTCTGATCATTAAATAAATCTTTTGTTATTTAAAGCTTCCTTTTCTGGGCTGATTGGGGCTCCCCCGCAAGAATTGAACGATGCGTTCTAGACGGGACAAACCGTGTTGCTATTGTGACTACAGACCTTGGATTCCCAACTGGATTAGCTATAGACTTTGAGTAATACATATCAGAAAGTCTAAAATATGAGAAATATTTCATAAGGCCTCATTTTTCTATTAGAACACGTCGCTTATTTTGGGCTGATGCTCTGCAAGACCAGATCGAGCAAGTTGACTTCTATGGCAAAAAGCGAACACATATCATTTCGTTTGCCATTCATCCCTTTGGATGCACTTTGGTAAGCTCATGATATTTTACTTTATCTGCCTTTAGCTCTAACACAACTCGCTCCTCTAGTTCGATTCCGCGATATACTGGACCGACTGGTATAACAAATCCGTTTATCGTGCTCGTAAAACTCAAAGCGGAATCTATACAAATATCGGTGTAATCCGCCGTTCTCTAAGTGGAGCTCTGGACATACGATCTGTGTCCGCCAAACGACAACCATACGATTGGAATCAATGTGCGAAGGATAATGGAGGATGCTCCCACCTTTGCTTGTTTAAGGGACATGAGTATGTTTGCGCATGTCCTGATGTGCCGGATAAACGGCCTTGTAATCTGAGCCCAGCGTATGTTGTGCCACCAGGAAGGATAGAAGACATTGTCGACTATACCGAAGAAGTGACAGCCGGAACAAATCAAGGCGAAGACGAGTACACGACTGATGAACAAACAACACAAGAACGTATTGTGATAGTGGCTAGTGGAGTGGTAACAGTTTTACTGATAATCGTCGTTGTTGCTATCTTAGGTATAAATCGGTATGATTTTGGTAAAAATTAGGTGTTGAATTTTTAATTTTTATTTTTGCAGTGCTCGTCTTCAATTCTAAGAAGAATAAACCGAAGCGGCATTCACGTGGATCCAGTCGATCGGTGCTGACTTTCTCAAATCCAAATTATAATGTTGATGGCACACCTATGGAACCCAAGACGACTATATGGAAAAGATTCAAATACGAAAAGTCACAGGTAGGTTATTAGTTAGCGAAGAAATAAGGTGAGTATTCGTGAAAGCTCCATAACGGTTCATTTTGCAGTTGATAATTACTTAAAAGGTTCCCGACGCGTGCACAATTTTGGAATGTTTTATCTATATCAAACCGCCTGCCATGCGCAATAGCTTGGTATTTGATACAGCTCTTCCTTGTCGTCTAAAACCTGGGGAGTGGAAATCGAACCTAAATCAAGCTCCAAAAGACATTGCTTAATGCCCAAAACTCAATGTCACCCAAATTAAAAACATAGGGACGGACTACAGTACGCTTGGGCGACCTATTGGATACCCTATTCTTATTCCTATCCCTATATAACATTTAAAAGTTTTAATCAAAAAAAAAACCAAGCTTTTGTAAAAAAACCCTACCTATGTAGCTCGAATTTTGGTTTTTCAATAAAAGTGTTTTATTTAATTGTGGGCGTCTCAGTAGGCCGATTTAAAAAATATTTAAACATAAGTATAAAGGGCACCTAGAGAGACTATATTATAAATTTCAGTTCCCTAGCTCAAACTATGGTTTTTCAAAAAAATTTTTTTTTTTAAATTGACTTTACTGACACGCCAGTAAGCGGATTTTGAAAGCATAAAAGGCCCCTAGAAAGTATATATTATAAATTTCAGCTTCCTGTTTGTGGGCGTTTTTGTGGGCGGATTTCAAAAGTTCTTGAACTTGATTATTTTGGGACCCTAGAGAGTATTAGTTAAAAATTTCAGCTCTCTAGGTCCAGTTCAAAGGCCTAGTTTTTGCCGACAGACGGGCGGACGGACATGGCTAGATCGACATTACTGTCGATGCTGATCGTAAATACTTACTTAATACATACTTAAATACTAACTTTTAGGGGTCTACGGGCATTATTAAGGTATATTACAAACTATGAGTCAAAATTAATATACCTCAGGAATAGGGTATAAAAAGGCAAAATGGCCCTAAAATGGTTGTTGCGCAGTTGTTTTGGTAATGTTGGGTTAAAGAGATTTCGCTTTTTCTCCGCTTTAGCCCGCTCTGGCAACTTCGTTGCTCCGCTATAAGGTAGGTTCTACTTGTTTTGCAGGCACCTATGTTAGCTCACTATTTGAATTAAACAGTTTTTGCGTAGCCTGGTCCGCGGGTTTAAGCTATTAAACCCTTTACCCTATGGCTTAGCCCGCTCACGCACTTTCGTCACTCCGCTAACGGGAGTTGCTAGTTGCCTTACAGGCATTCACAAATACGCTGGTCCAGATGGTATTTTCCCTATCGTTCTGAGGAGGTGTTCCTCTACCCTGTCAAAAACACTGCGTAAGCTTTTCCATCTGTCCTATTCCTCAGAACTCTTCCCGGGAAGATGGAAAACGGCATTTATCCAGCCTGTACCAAAAAAAAGGCGAATCTTCTTCTCCCTCCTCCTACCGACCAATTGAACTTACGTCCCTTCTTTCTAAGGTCATGGAAATGCTGACAAACCCGTCAGCTAATGAAATATCTTGAATGGCGAAAACTTCTTAATGACCGGCAGTATGGTTTTCGCAGCAACAGGTCCAGTGGTGATTTGATGACATATCTATCCGAAAAGTGGAACCAATCACTTCACCAAGGTGGTGAAAGTAAGATTGTTGCGCTTGATATTTCAAAGGCATTTGACAAAGTTTGGCATCAAGCTCTCTTGTCGAAAATGCGTGCAATTGGAATCGATAATATTCTTCTTCAATGAATTTGAAATTAGCTTTCCGTTCAATTCAAGTTGTTTTGGACGGTTTCAAGTCTGCAACTGACCAAAAAAATGCTGGTGTTCCCCAAGGCTCTGTTCAATTCAATTTCAATTTAATTTATTTACAAATCATTAAGTACATGTAAGACTTTGTCTTTAAAGAGTACTAACAAAATTAACATTTAGAGTTCCTTTACTATAAAAATTATATAATAAAACAGTTAATGAATTTACATGAATATTTAATATAAAATAAAGATAATAGAAAAAAAATATAAACAATAGTGGGATAGATGAAGTAATAGTTAAAGACAGAAATATAAAGAGAAGAAAAAAAAGGAAAAAGACAATCTACTGCTGTTGAGAAAAGTATTCAAAAATAGCTGTCCTGAATTCAGAGGCTCTCGATGCTCGCTTTATGACCTCGGGTAAAGAGTTCCATAGCCGAATGGCGTGAGCAAAGAACAGGCGCGATGAGTTGGTGTAATTACAAGGATGTATTATTACATTGAATACTCTTGACGACTGTGTGAATTTCAGTTTTTCGAATAGATACAATGGTGTTTTTAAATAGATAATTTTATGCAAAAATATACAATTTCTGGCTTTCAAATACTGGGTGAGAGAGCAACCATGAATGTTATTGCGGTAAGCCGAAACATGATCATATCTTCGCAGTCCATGAACATAACGAATCATATCATTGAATGCAACGTTTAGTTGAAATGGAATCAAGCTTAAAGTAAACAACATCAGTGTAGGTTATTATGAGAAGTATCAGAGTTTTCATTAGTTTTAATTTTATATCACGGGGAACAAACCTGGCACACGTCCATAGTTTCCGAAGGCAACCATAAATTCGACCAATGGTGTAATTTATGTGATCATCGCCAGAGAGGATTTAGTGTTAGTCCATTATTAACTGTCCACAAATACATACCTGCGATATCTTCATTTATACGATGGAAAAGATCTTCGATTAATCCGACAGGCCTAGATAAATAAATCTGAACATCATCAGCATAGAGATGGAACGATACACTTTTACAATTACGAACTAAGTCATTAATAAAAATAGAAAAAAGAATAGGCCCTAAAATTAAACCCTGCGGTACGCCCTCATGCAAGAATTTAGCATTCGAATAATTTTCTCCAACTAAAACTCTTTGTGACCTATTACTTAAATAACTTTTAATAAGCCTGACTGCCCTATCACTGCAACCGAAATAGTGGCGCAATTTACTACACAAGATTGTATGATTTACTCTGTCAAAAGCCTTTTAGAAGTCAACTAAGCACAAAACTGTCAAATAATTGCGGTCATATTGTTGTCTTATATCGTCCAATATCTTGACCATTGCTGTGGTACATACAGTGGCCGAAATAAGTATAAAGACAGTAATTCTCAAACTCTTCAATTTGGCTTGTAGGCTTAGCGCCTAAATATATGCAACAAAATTGTTCAATAAATGTTTGGAGAATTAATTTTCTCTTAACTCCAAAAAAAAATTGTACCGTTATCGGTCATATCGTGTTAGAAAGAGACTGATTTGTCTTTTCTAATAAAAAAATTGTGAAAAAGTTGCGAAATAAGTATAAAGACACTTCGGTTATCCAAAAGTATTCCAATTTTATAGCAATTTTTTTTAAATAAAAAGAGTGAAAAACAATAAAAGGTAAATTGTTTCGCTTGTTGGCACAAAAATTGTTATCAATAAATTGTTATCATTAAACTATTAAGCCATGCCTCGCGGAACTCATTTGACGACAGTAGAAAGGGCAATTATTACGACTCATAAGGAGCACGGCTTATCCAACCGATCCATTGCCAGGAAAATTGGACGATCTCTTTCCGTCGTATGTAATTTTTTAAATTTGGGCCAAAATTATAGCACTGCAAGAAGATCTGGTCGACCAAGCCTCTTGACCTCACGCAACAAAAAAACGATTTACCACGAAGCAAGGCGTAATAAGCTGAATGCTGGCCAGATAAAGCGCAAGTTGGATCTCCCAGTGACGGTAAGAAGAGTGGAGCAAGTGTTGAAGGCAAATCATAACCTTCGTTACACGAAAATGACGAAAAAACCCAACCTGCAACAGCATCATAAAGAAGCAAGGTTAAGATTTGCAAGAAGTCACATGGCTTGGACCAGGGAGTGGGAATCCGTTATTTTTAGTGATGAAAAGAAATTTAATTTGGATGGTCCGGACGGTTTTAGCTTTTATTGGCGTGATTTGAGGGACGAAAAAGCAATAAAAATGAGTCGGCACTCTGGAGGCGGAAGTTTGATGGTTTGGGGTGCCTTTGGTTTTCATGGTAAAATCCCCTTGATGTTCGTTCAACCTAGAATGAATGGTGAAAAATACAGGGAGATGTTGGAATATGCTTTGGATGCATTTGGAGACATTCCAGCGGGTGAAAATTTTATTTTTCAACAGGACAATGCTCCTATTCATAATGCCAGTACGGTCCGCGAATGGTTTGAAAGGAGTCAAATTCAGTGTTTACCATGGCCTTCGTGTAGTCCTGACCTTAACCCAATCGAAAATTTGTGGGGTATTATGGCAAGAAACCTTTATTCAAATGGGAAGCAGTACAGAAATCTGGAAGAGCTTAAAAGAGGAATAACACAGACATGGTCTGAGATCACCGAAGAAGTCCTACAAAACTTGATAAATTCTATGCCTAATAGAATTTTCCAAGTTATTGAAAATCAAGGAGGTTGTACAAAGTACTAACTTTCAGGTTGATAGGTACAACCAAAAAATTCGGTGTTTAAATGCTTTTAAATATTGACTGTCTTTATACTTATTTCGCAGGAAAATTAAACGTTTTTGGAATTCCCTAAAGGTGAACCTCAAAAACTAGCCTTTGTGGTGATAAATATTTACTTTTTTCGTTTCATTATTTACTGAATAAAATAAACTTACTATCTACGATAAAATAAACTTATAATTTCTATTATTTTTGTACTTAAATCCAACCGAGCATTGAAGTTGAGTGTGTCTTTATACTTATTTCGGTCACTGTATGTTGAGGCCTAAAGCCAGATTGAAAGGGAGAACTGTTTGCATTAACATGATGAACTATTTGATTCGCTAGTAACTTCTCAAAGACTTTTGAAAGAGTCGGTAATATATTTATCAGTCGATAATCCGAAGGAAGCGAAGCGTGTTGTTTTTTGGCAACAGGTATTATGCGTGCCACTTTCCAGCTATCAGGGAAAATAGAGCAAGTAATGCAATGGTTAATGGTATGTGTCAGTGACCTTAAGATGTAAGGTAAAATAATTTTAATAAAGCGAAGAGGTATACCATCCTCTCCCGTTGCATTTGATTTAAGCTCAAGCACATCGCTTTCATTGACAGCTACAAAGTCGCAGTTAAGATTACAAAGAAAGTCGGGTTGCAAAGAAAATTGAGGGCTACTGTCAGAACTTGTTAACTGTTCTGTCACCGACTCTCTTTCTTATTTTTATAAATCATCTCCTCTCTGTTACTTCTAATCCAATCTATTCCTTTCCTGATGACATTACCCTCAGCTTCTCATATTCGTTTCTTGGTTCACGCCCCTCATCTTCGGGTGTGGAACTGGAACGGCAACGTAAGTTAAGCTCATTAAATTCCGATCTTAACAGCATAACTCAGTGGGGTACAACCAACAGAGTGGAATTTAATGCTTCCAAAACACAATGCTGTCTCCTGCCATTAAAGCAAATCCCACACACACTGCCATTATCTATGAATGCTGAAACCGAAAGACTTTCCATTCTCGGTATGTGTGTTAATGACAACCTTCGTTTTAATGCCCACATATTCGATGTCGTCAAGAACGCCGCGAAATGTCTTAAGCGATGTAAGAAATATTTCACCCCTTCTGATTTGGCTACAATTTATAAGGCGTTTATTCGCCCGAAAGTGGAGTACAACGCTCATATCTGGTTCGGTGCACCAATAACTTATTCGGAGCTACTTGACAGGATCGAAAAAACCCGCGATAAAACTCATTAACGACCGAGACATCGCGAGATCGATTGACTCTCTTAGTCATCGTCGTAATGTCTCCTGCCTTTCGGTATTTTATCGTGATTTCCACCATAAGTGCTCAAACGAAATAACCAACTTGTATCGGCATCTCTCCTTTTCTTCTCAGCCTAGTTTCCTTAACGCCCGCGCTGTGTAGCTATTACATTATAAGGGTCCCAACAAATCCCTTTAATGCCGGTATATTATGAAAAACAAAAAAAGGAACCTATGTCAGCTTACTTTTTGGATTTATAAAAGGGATTTAGCCCATATGTCCCAAAGGCTTAGACCGCTCAGGCAACTTCGTTGCTCCGCTATGGGTAGGTGATAGTTATCTGACAGACGCCTATGTCAGCTCTAGCGTGCGGAAAGGGAAATTTATTTTTCAATAACTAAGTATTTGAAGGGAAAACAATTAAACATTATTGCCATTTGGGCATTTTTCATTTTATTCGAGCGTTGTTTCGTTTTATCCTTAATTCTATTAGCATAAATTTCATGTTTTGGGCATTATTTCTCTTTCAAATATTTCCACTTGTTATTTTGGGCTTTGTTGCTTGTTCTAAAAACGACAATGACAAGGAAATAACACCCAAAGTGATGAACAATTTTACAAAAACAAATTGTTCGATACTTTTTCGGCCGTTATTTCCAAATCAAATCGGGCGTTATTTCGTTGGGCCTTATAATTTAACGCCCCTTTGCACAGTTCATATAATTCGCAGATGTATTTAGTCGCACAGGCCACTACATATTTGACGAAGCATTTTTCTTTCGAAGGAGCCCAGTATCAGCTCTCCTGCTTTTCGTCCAGCTCTCGGTGACATTAAATATAATAGACAGGGTCAGTATTTTGCAAATAAGTGGAACTGTTACGATGCTTCTATCGCAATTGTGTTTTAATGTCCAGATCACAGTGCTTGGTACTATGACTGGAGTTGGTGATCACAGTGCAACACTATAACACCTGAAATACCGCGTGGTGACAGCTTCAAGCAGACTCACTTGAAGAAAATAAAAAGGTCTTGGCCACTGTCGAACGATATCTGACAGTTTTTGATTTTTCTCCAACTATTTATACAATAAAAATGTATAGGTATTTACAAAATGTATGTCAAAGTAGCAGAAGCAGACGAAATTCCAGAGAAGTGTCTGTAAATAAAGTTACAATGTGAGATAAATTATAAAGCAGACGAAGTTCCAGAAAGCTGACTGTAGTTTAAGTTACAATGTTGGATTGAATAATTTGGATGCTGATAGAGCAAAGTACACTACAGTGTGCTTGACAAAGAAATAATGTAAAACAACATTATAACAGTGCGTTGTGAAAGAAGGTTATAAAATTAGAATTTACGGTAAAACAAAAAATAAATGTGAATTGAACATAGCAGCGACCAATATATTTCTCTTCTTGTTATAAGGCAGTTTATCTGCTGGAAAAGCATTGCTACCTTTAAAAAGAGGAACACTTTATGGCACATTGTGGCACGTTATTTTTACATATAGTTAGAGGGTAAGGTTGATCCTTGACGGAAAAATAATTTTCGCCATTAGACAATGTCGGACTTATTTTTATCTCTCTTTATAAAAAAAAAATTATTTGCTTATAACCAAATTAAAGAATATAAAATGCTATTTCTATTACGTTATTTTTATTTCATAACAACTAATCATTTTTTTCCAATAGTAGAGGAGTATAGTGTAGGATATTCGGGAATAATTGGCTTTTTAAAGTTGTCAAAACAGTGCACTTACAGTGCTTAAGTTTTTTTTTTAATTAGCGTGCTCTAAAGGGATTTTTTTTTTTTTTTAATTGATACAGTACCCTTATAGTGTTACCACAGCACAGGCATTTTTGTTGCTGCAAGCAGCACCCAGCAAATGATTCATTGCCTGTTTTTTTGGGCGCTGCTTTACTGTAAGAATAGAAGGATAGCAAAGAAGTTTTTGGTGCGATACGGTTTTTTCTCCACAGGTGCCACCTTAATTGCTTAAGGGAGATTTGAATTGTTGTGTGTTATTCAATTTTACAAAGCATGGCTCTGGTCGGGATTCGAACACACGACCTGCCAATCAGTTTGCGAATACACTACCATCGCACCATTGGCACCTGCAATTTCACCATTATTGCGTAGCTGTGCCGTTTGAAATTCGAGTATTGCACAAATTTGTTGTTGGAACTTGTTAGTTGGATACTGCTCCCTAGATTTACAGTAAAAACAAATTTCAAAGAAATGTTAGTTTTTTGTTTATGACCAGCTATTATGTACCAAATCGACCACTGTGTGGTGTAGATAATCTACAGGGGCTAAAGCTAACTCTTTGATGATGGCACTTTACTGGTTGTTTACATCTGCGGTAAGTGAATGTGCAGGAAAGAGTTCTTCATTCAGCCGCTGTCGCTATGCTCTGGCTACTCCTTGTAATCTATGGCGCCCAAGTCGATTTCTTTTCTGGGCGATCTTCAGCTGTATCTGATAGGACAGCTGATTTTTGAGTTTATCCGGAACAAGAAAATGGTCAGAGTCGACGTTTGCCGCTGAGAATGTGTGCACATTTGAGATGTTGGAACAAAGTACTAGGCATGCCAACATATTTAAGATGTACCGCTTTCTTGCGAATCCTACGGATCGGCTGCCTACTGAAACGAACTCCGATCTAGCTTGCAAACACTCCCTACCAGACAAAACAGAGTGAACGGAACGTTATGCCCTTAACAATGAATCTGTTAATATTCAGTAGAAAGAGTCGGTGCCAGAGTCTTCTCAAAGGACCTGGACATCCAGGTTAGGTTAGGTTAGGTTGACGTGGCTGTCAGCTAAGGCCGACACACTAAGACCAAAATTAGGTCCATTGTGGTACCACACAGATCTGGGGATTCCCTCACTGCTCGTTGAACCAATGGGAGCTTCTTATGAAGCGCGAAAGACTTCTGACGCCAGTGTTGGCTAAGTCGTTTGTGTCATTAAACAAGAAGTCCCCTAGATGGAGATTTCTTTTGTGGGAGAGCGCAGGGCATGTGCAGAGAAGGTGAAGTATAGTCTCCTCCTCCTCTTCGTCCATGCAGCTTCTGCAGAAGTCGTTTGAGTGCACGCCAAGTCTGGAGGCATGCCTGTCCATTAAGCAGTGTCCTGTGATAACACCTATGGTCGAGCTAATATGCAGTCGGTTTAATGAGATTAGACACTTAGAGCGTCGCAGATCCAGCTTTGGCCAGATTCGCTTAGTCGCTAGACAAGTATTGCTACATGTCCACCTAAGGTTTGTTCTCTCGATTGCTGATAGCTTGAGCAAGAGTTTGCATGTAGCGATTGGTATTCCTAAAGAACCTTTATCAGGTAAAAGAGGTAAAGTGGTTCCTTTTTTGGCGAGATCGTCTGCCCTACAGTTACCTGGAATGTCTCTATGTCCCGGCACCCAACAGAGGTGAATGTTGAACTGCTCTGCCATCTCCGAAAGAGATGAGCGGCAATCTTGGGCTACGATGGAATTTGAAGAGACTGAGTCCAGGGACTTAATCGCTGCCTGACTATCCGAGAAGATACGGATATCCTTTGAGGATATTACATTCCTCTTTAGCCATGACAGGGCTTCTTTTATCGCTAAAATTTCCGCCTGGAACACACCTGGACATCCAACGCTCCTTAAATTTCACAATATGTTCAAGCCAAAGTCTCAGCGATTCGTCAAACCGCTGACTGGTTGACTGAAAATACGATACCAAAAATGATATCGTCATATAGAAGTCCTTACATCTAGCACAATAAAATCCAAGCCAGTGAAGGCCTGCCACATATCTATTATCGAGATAGTCACACATTGTAACATTACCATTTGCTGGGTACCAGGTTAGAGTGATATCCTAAGCTGAAGCAGAGAAAATCCAACGGACTTCTAGTCCTCTCTTGATATAAGAGAGGAACCATCTCTCCCCTTACAAACGTCATTACTGGATACTTTGCGAAGGGATTGAGATTGATGCTCAAAGGTTGGGCGTCCCCTACAACTACTTCTTCTTGAAGTTGTGGAGATGAGGAAGAAGAATATACACTCATGCACTTTCTGTGCACGTGAACCGCACTTGCCAACATTAGGAGGGCTACTCTAGTTCAACACCCTTTCCATAATCTGATCGCAACAATACCTGCAAGTCTGATATTAACAATTTCATTAAGAAACGAAGCTGCTTCTTAGAGCATCAAAATGGACCCACCTCGATTTAAGCGTACCTCATGGAGGGCCATTTTGAACCAACCACGATGTTGGGTGCTTGCATTGCTTTTTGTATGTTAAAAAATTCTTTAATCTAATTTGCAATTTTTTTTCCAGGAACGAGTCTATGAAGAACGCAGTTTAACAACAGCTTCATCAAGCCTTTTTGTAGCTACACCATCACCAATGGCATCACCATCGACAAAAAATAATATTCAACTTTCTACCATAACATAAATTGTTTGTTTTTATTTATTCTAAATATTTTTTTTAATCTATTAATTTTTTTTAATTTTGACGAAACGAGAGCTAATAAAGATTAGATTATTAGAGATAAGTTTTCGAAAGAAATTCTTAAAGAAACAAAACTCTCTTTCTCAACAAAAAAAAACCTGTATAATATACAAAATTCAGAAAATGCACGGTTGTTTACTAATAAAAAATATAAAAAGAAAACATAAATAAATAATTATGTGAAGACAAAATTGTTTCTTAAAACATGAAACAAAAAACAATATATTTCGGATAATAGTTTGCAAAATTTATATACATATTTTTGTACAACAAAACAAACATTTCAGGCAATTCTCAAAAATTAATTTTAATTTAATTATTTATTTTCTAAAAGAAAATTGACCGTCAATAAAATCGAAACAACTTAACACATAAAATGGATAAGACAAAAACAAGAAATTCCCAAACATAAGAACTGCAACGAAAACAGAATAGATTCCTAAAATCAAAAAGAAAACATTGAATTGAAATAGACAAAGACATCAAGCCAAACAGATACCTATTGTGAATTGTTATTACTTTTATTACAGACATTGTATGTAAATATGTGTATATAGTAACATGAATGTATATTTCTATTTTTTTTTATTTGAATTATGAAAAAGTAGAATGAATTCAAGAAACACTTAAATTGAATACTTCTGTGAATTTCAGTGCCAAAACCAAGAAGGGCTTCAAATACGAATACCATCAACAGAACTAAACACTATTTAGAGCCTAACTATTAAATAAAAACTAAAAAGTATATTTTATATAAATTTAACTAAATACATTGAATAAATGAAAATGTTTTTTTTTAAATGAACATAAAAAACTAATACTTCATGTTCAAGTAGGATCGGGAAGTCATTTCAACAAATAAGTGATAAATAGAAGACAAAAAAAAACAAAACACTAAAATAGTGATTTATTTAATAATTAAGAAAAGTTGTTATAAATCTCAATAATTGTTCGAAACTTATTTTTTTTCCAAACGAAATAAAAAATAATGATGTATGGGAAATTTTATAAATGTTATTTAAGTTTGTGATGAAGAAAATATTATTATTTGGAACGAAAGATTAAAACTTTAAATTATTTTTTAAGAGAATTAATTTTACTTTAAAAGATTAAAAAACCTTTATTTAATATTGTGAGTATATATTTAGTTTCTTATGATTTTATCTATTTATTAAATATTAAATTCTTAAGTGTAACGTTAGTTGGGTAAGAGAGTCATTAAGGAAGATCCTTCGGGAAGTTCAAAATGCAATTAATTTCTCTCAAAACAATTGGGGTGTGCTGAAATGAGGAAGAAAAACGAATTGATTTTCTTGACGTCCTTTTCATGAGACATAAGTCTTCGCTTAAGATTTTTTTATGATTTCCCATAAAAAAGATGTCCTATATAAAAGACATTCGTTGCATAACGAGATGCCGATCGTTAATTTTCTTTAAATAAAAACCCTTTGTGATTATATTTTATTTAAACTTAATTAGTTACTAGTTGAGAGCTGGTTCCTCTTTAAACAAGACGTCATGTTTGTAAATTTTTTATTTTAGCCATATTTAAGATCAAAATAAGCACACAATTTTTTAAGTTGATGTTCTTCCCAAATAACTTCAGTTGGCAGGAGGTACAACCAGAGAAGCCCTTACTTCAACACGCTCAGGCACATCTTGACCAACTGTGATAAACTTTGGTGTTTGGTTTCCGATCTATCTTTTCACCCAACATTCTTCACTATCCCGATGTCTCCAGTAATCTGAAAAGATCAGAAAGTGAGTCATAAAAAAATTCTAGCTCCCAAGTGACCACCGCTTGGGAAGTGGAAGAGAAGGGGAGGTGTATTCATGTGAGTCTCTTTATCAAATGATTTACATGATGTGTAGCTGCGTTCTTTCGAGCCCCGTCTTATTCATGAATAAAAAACAATCTGCTATAATGTTTGACCCCAAATTCCATGACTTCCTCGCTTTTACTATTCTGAGCGGAACGAAGTCAGTTCTGGGCCGCTTTTATTAATTTTTCTTAACTAAAAAATTAATTCAGGCACTCCAAGAGCTTGACTAGGTGACAGGGCCTCAAAAAGTTCAGCAGGACTTGTACTGTATTTTGTATGAAACGAATGGTAGAACAAAAAAAAATTTGAATGAATCCTAACTCGGCATTTCTTGTATCTTTAAGCATGCGTTGGTTATGATCATGTTCACTTAAATGAACCCGACCTCAGTATAAGCTAAATCTGTATTAAATTTTGCCAGACCATTTGCAAATCGGGCCCCTATTTCACCAACCACTTTCCACTTTGGTATTTCCAACTTTTCAATTTATTTGTGCGAATTATTCCCAAATTATCACCAAAGCTAAATTCCAAAGGATAAGTATGTTTTTGCATAGTGCAAAGTTTTGACGGTTTACAAACAATTCTTCCATTCACAAATCATTTAAGTTTTGCACATTACAATTAAAATTGTGATATGGTTGTCAATAATTTACAAAGAAAAAATTGCATATGTAATGCCCAATTAATCGTGAATGTTGGACAAAGAGTTTCAAACAAATTTTGAATTTGGAAAGAATTCTTTAACTCTGGAAAGCTTCCTTTTAACACGAACATATTGAATTTGTTTTGACAAATATTGGACATAAGCTAAAGTTTAACAGCCAAAGAAACACAGTTTAATTCATTTGCAACAAACTTTATGTACACTACGTTAGATAGGAAATGAAGCTACAAAATATCATGGAGTCGCGACTATGCACGGAATAAGTTTAGCTTCATTCTGCAGAGTATTATAGATTTTGGACGCAATAATTGACGAATTTGTTGCAAACACCATTTGCTGACCCAAATATTCTTCCGAAATAGCTACCCAATTCGTCACTCAAGGAGGATTTCCTTGTGTAGCTGGAAGTGTTGACGGTTAAATTTGTAAACACACCGGATTTCGGATTTGTCTATAAGTCATAAGACACTCGAATGTATCTTCTTCCACGCTTAATTCTTTTCGACGCCCGCAACTTTCAGTTTTCAAAGACAACATTTTGTCGTTGTTGTTGGTACGTACCGATACAGTTTTTGGGAGGATTGAAGAAATCTGAATATCAAATTCAAAAGTAGAGTGGAACAGTGGTAGTGGTAGAACAATGGACCAGTATTGAGTCTGATGCGAAAGTGTAGAAAGTCTCGCAGCCCGACAAATAGAAAAAGAAAAGAAGAGTCTAACATATGTAGTTCGTTACAACATTTTCTTTTCTAAACACGCAAAAATGGTTCATTATATGCGAAAGTAAGCTTCAAGCGGTTTCGTTACAAGCTAAATTTTAATCCAAAGTTCTTATGGGACATTTATTGAGACTGTTTGAAATGGTTCGTTATAACCAAAAGTTCGCTTTAACCAAGTTCGCTTTAAGCACAACTCTATGAAAAAAATCATTTTAAAACCAAGCACACAAATCACATGTTATAATTTAGATTAATTTGTAATCCCAATTTTGATTGATCTTTATATTCTTGAACGAGTTCCGATCTAATTGAATAAAATCCTAAGTCCTTAGATCAAACTTTTTCTTGCTCACAACAAAATAAAAACATATAAATAAAAACTCGTACAACCTCCGTACGTAAAAGTTTAAAATTTCTCACAAACAACATTTCAAAAACAACTTAAATAATATTAAACAATTCTTGTTCACAAAAAAAAAAAGTATTGTATAAAGGAAATAAAAACAATTGAATCATGGTAATAGTTTCCCCTTTTTATAAAAAAATAAATAAATAATTAAATAAAGAAAAATCAAAAAAATAGTTAATGGTTGTAATTTAACAAAGTAAACATAAAATATTTTAAATTTAAAACTCAATGTTTAGCAAAAAATAAGACACCGGAAATATTTAAAACCATTTCGAAACTAAAAAAAGAAATTAATAGTTTAACATATCTCCATCCAAATCAAGAAAGAATATATAAGTTACAAACTTAACAAAAATATATATAATATATATGAATATATATATTTATGAAAAAAATGTAAATATATAAATAAATTAGATGACTTTTGTATATTTTATAATTTTAAAAAACCGAAAAAAACAAAAACAAAAAACCATAAATTAAAACTAACAACAGATGCATTTATATTAAGTACATGGAATTCTTTGTTTAATTATATATATATATTGTTTACTTATTTGGTTTGGTTTTTAGTTACCATTCAAAGTTTGGCAATAAGACTGATTATAAATGTGCAGAGAAGCCATGTTTTTTTTTATATACAAGCAAATCAATTATAGATTTCAACTACATATATTTTTAATTTCAAATATTTTTTTAAAAAATATTTTTGTTTCCATCATAAAAACTTATATGGAATTAATTGCTTTAAAGGCTTTGTTAATGTAAAGGCTTTTTTTGAATTAGAAAAGGAATGTGAACCTAATTAAAAGAATTGGAAAAGTATTTTAGAGTTTTGGTGGAAGTTTTATCTTAAGTGATGTAGTTCATGTAAGAATTATGTACAATAATATTTGGTTTAATTTTGCTATAACAATAACTAGACACAAAGAGGCTCCTCCATAAAACTTTCGAGTTTAAACAAAATATATGTGAGTTCAGTGTCTTCAAACAGACACAAATTTTTTGCTACAATTGAAGGTACCTATAATTTTGTGCAATGCATATTTGATGGAGTAGTTTGACTAGAAAGCGTTTGTTGACGTTGCCGTCACAAATATTATCTGACATTAACGGCTCAAGCAGGGCGTAAATTGTTACTTCTCGAACCTTCTGCGAGTGTAAAGCTATAATTATGCACAAGTAAACATTTTACTCGGGTTGCGACAGGCAGATTTGAGAAGCTTCTCGTGACAAATTATACTCTAAGCTGTTTGTCAAACTTCAGCAAGAGGTGGAGCAATGCAAATTGTTTAGGTTTTATTGTGGTGAATTGAGTCTAGCACCCCTCGGTCAGTAGTCTAATAAACTAACCAGTGAGCTACTACACCCAATTTCAGATCAATATAGCTCTGCTCATTTCTGAACTCAGATCTTAGCTAAAGGTTGAAAGTGAAAACAGATCAACGATTGAACTGTGCATTTAGTAAAACTAATTTTTTTCAACTGCACAAGGCTTTGAACACATCGCATTGTTCCTTGAAGAGCCCGATGTTTTTTTTTTGACTGAGTAAGTCCATACAATGGACGTCTTATTTTTATATTTTATTTTACATATCCGGTTTGCACCGAATAAAAATATCCGGATATCCGTAACATCTCTAAATCCACAGGGGGAATACATCCCCGAAAGGCAATCATTAAAAACGTATAGGTCGAATATATCCATTCAAACCGTGACATTTCTTATGCGCAGGTAAATCGTTGCAGATTTGAAATTCCCCTCTCCGGGTTTAAACAGATTAGTTATTCGTAGAAAGTGACAGAGTGTGTGTATGTCCTTTTTGCTTTCCTATGTTGTGTTCATTTTCTTGGGATTACACTTGGGACTTACACTATGCTTTTGTCTCACAGAATCGAACTTGAAAACCAAATCGGTCTCAAGCACTAATTTCAAAAATGAATCGCGACCTCACCCACCTCACGGCATGCGGCTTCAGCCAACCCTTAGTGCGATTTATATGCTTTAAAACTTAATGCATGTCATCCCGCTCTCTTAAGCAAAAACACAATAAGAGCTTGAGCGCCGTTTTGAGATAACTACTCATGAGACTTATATATATATTTTGAATATAAAGTTGGAAGTGAAACTCAAAAGCAGTTCGTGAAATAAATACGCAATCAGAGATTTTCGATAGGTCATCCAAGAATGATTCGCCCGGCTTTGTCCAATGCCGGATATCCACAAAGAACATGAATTTAAGTTCATCTTTTGTTTGCATCTGAGCAGCTTCAGAAGTGGATATTGTACGAAATCCCGAGCTTACCTCCGCAATTCGTAAGAGAAGAAAGATATGAAGTGAAATAAGTCGAAGGATATGAGGTTTTTTGCCCTAGATTGGTTTTGTGCAGGCCAATTCTTTCTGGAAGTAATGCAACTTGTCTTAGATTTGTCAATTTAGATACAGCTATTGTTTTAAAGTTCGAACCGATTTTTTACTTCCTAAAGGCTGCTTCGAGATAGATTTGCTCCATTGACGATTATTAGCTGCTAAAATCTTCGGCGGCGCAAACTCTTTCCCCAACTCTTAGCAGGCTGGTGTTCCTTTGTTTCTCTAGGAGTTTTTTAATTTGTTCATAGACTACAAAAATTCCTTTCAGTAGCATTACGAAAATAGACAAATGAACAAGATCTTAAACTTTCATCAAAATGTTCAATTCAAAGTTGTATATATCATATACCATTCAAACAACAAAACCAAAACTATTTAAAATAAAAATGCCTAGAATATAAATTTATCAATCATAATTTCGCATTTTGAGTAATTTATTTTTGTATATATTTATAGGTGACACTTTTATTTTACCTAATTAGTTTAAATTTAAACTCAAACAAAAAATAGTTTTTTTTTAATTTAAATTAAACAAATTACTCAAAATGTGACTTGATTGTTTTTACAATTGATGTATTCCTTTTACTAATAATTATAAGATTAATAATTTATCTAAGCAGAAATATGTTTCTGATATTAAAATAATATAAAATGATATAAGGATAATTATTAAATAAGTTATTATTACTACAATTATTTTAATTGTAAAATTTGACAATATAGTATAAACCAATATATTTGTGAGAGTATTATTAAAATTAAATAAAAACCGTATAACAGTAATAACAAAAAATAGCATACATGCTTAAAATTGGTAAAATATATATAAATAAAAGAACAAATAAATTAAATATAATGCTTTGTATAATAAAAGCGAAAACAGGAGAAACATTTAATCGAATAAAAATGAATTTAAGCCTTTCATAATACGAAGCGTTTTAAAAACAAAACACAGAAAACAGGTACCTAAGCTATTTATTAAATAATATTTGTCTTTTGAATATATTTTTGCTTTATATCTATTTCCATACAGCTAAGAATTTGTTAAGCATTAAGGAATTTATAGAACAAAGCAAAACAGGGGCTTAATTGTGGCTGAACTAAGATTTAAGCTATAATGAAGTTCGACAGTAAAGATGAGAATTTTGAGTATATTGGAAATCGATCAAAAATTCATTCGAACTTATCAGATAATTCAAAATGTATACAGGAGAGCTTTTCCTTACTGAGATTCTTTTTTTTTTGTGATTTACTATTCTTGTGGCAGGCCTAAAAACTTCTGGATCACATGCAGTAACACGAGCATTTGACCGGCCCAATAAAAAACAGGTTCCAAAACGATCCGACCTCCCGATGTGTATTGATTTCAAACTGACAACCCTCACAGGGGAAACAGTAGGATAGCAGTAAAGTGACAGATTCATAGTCTCTTAAATACCGATCATAACTTCGTTTCCTTAACACGAAGAAGAAGAAGAAAATTAAGATTCTTGTGACTAAGCCACGGATGTCTCTTTTTGAGCAGTGAGTGTTGCCTCAGAATACTTTCCCGAAATGAGTGTACGTAATACAAGTCATCGCGACACAAAATTTATATCTGCCAAAGATGGTGTGTAGGTGGTTATACCACAGAATTTTTTGCCTGCCAAGCCTTAAGTGTCTAAGCTTGGATTCGCTAATGGATGTTATAATATTCTAAAGGTACTAATAATATAAACAAAAAATGGTGTCACGTTGTAGTAGTGGGGTTCTACACACTTTAACCACTCTTTCCGCGCCATTTTTTGTCGAAATTAAATCCAAATCCCACAGCTCTCAGACGTCTATTATTCTACCAGAAATTCTCTTTTTGGTGTAGAGAATGGAGAAAATAAGGTGTCATTCTCTTTTGTTTATATTCATTAATGGGTGGCGTATGTTGTTGCTCCCCATGTGGGGTTGAACCTGCCCCACACGCGTCAGAAGCCAACACACTTACCTCCAAACCGTCGCCACACTTCCATTAGACATTACTTTAAAAGGCTAGTCAGAGGCCGTACAATCTTTTTAGGCGTTCTGCTATCTTAGGTGCTTGATTCTTCCTAATTTTTGTATGGCCCGGGTCAGAAACTGGTTTACTGCGATTCATGTTTCCCCTAAGTAAATTATGTTTCGATCCATTCTTCTAAAGCGTGGAGAATATCAAATTACATGCTCTGCATCTTCTTCCTGGTTGTGAAAGTATTGACATTTCGGTGATGATTCATATCTTAATCTATGCCAATACTTCTGATACCCACCATGGACAATTAGGAACTATGTAGTAGTAAGTTTATATCTCCTTCTCTATTTCCACCCAAAGTTTTATATTTGGAATAATTGGGGTTTTCCATTTTGGCCTTGAAATTTGAGACAATCCTTTCTTTTGGATAACGCCCTTTCCTTAGCATTCTCTAAAAGCAAGTTTTCCTGTTAACACTCGATTCATCTCGGTTTCATCTCGGTTGCCTTTCCTTCTGAAACCCTATTATAGGAGCAAGTTGTCATCAGAGTGCTTCGTCTATAAACTCTAGATATCTTTCTTCTTTTTGCAAAGAGCTAAGCTTAGCGAAAAATATTTGTCCACAGTAGTCAAGCCTTGAAATTTATACATACTTGGTCTACTGCGAAGACTTGTGTTCACGATTTTGCAACTGGCGGATAGAACTGCTTTGACTTTCTGTTCTGCTGAAGCAAGTCCTGTAGTCTCCCGATAAGCTTTGATTCAAGAGATCGCTGTTTATTTCATTATCCGAAAATTCATCAACTTTCAAAACTGTTGAAGTCAGTGCCAGTCTGAGAACACGATTAACTTAACTTTCTGTTTTTAAAGTAGCTACCTTTTATTCAAAAAATGTAGCTACTAAGATAGAATAAAAATAGAATAAAAACATACCCAGCGTAGTCCAGGTGTTTGAAGTAAGAAAACTTTGTCCAATTCATGGTTTCCTCTCATAAGTGCATCGCTGGTGTCCAAAAGAACAGCACTAATGAGTCTCATCATTGATCATTATCGTTTCAACTTTGCTTAAATTCGCTTATTCTCGCAATCGGAGCGAGCAAATGGAGTACTATTTCTTATTATTTAAATAAGCCCTTCTCTAAGAACCGAATGCAAGGAAAAGTCATTTGACCTAACTTCGCCTTCACTTACTAACAAAGTAGGTAATAAGTTCACTTTTTTGATAAATTTCATATCCCACCTTAGAATACCCATCAACCATAAAAATCTAATTGCATTTATATAATTTCCTTAATTTCTCAACTCACCCTCTACACCAGTTAACATTAATATTTACATTTAAAAACACACGAAAAAAACACAACTTCTTGCACGTTATAGTGCAAGAAAATCCAAAACATATTAAAAAACTGCATGTATTCATTTATATTTAAAAGCAAAAAACAAAAAAAAAACAAAAACCAGTTCCATATTAAACAATGAAAAAAAACATGTATGTATAGTTTTTAAGACATCCAGCATGCAAAATACTGGTAAAATAATTTAAGAAAGAAAAAATAAATAAAAATGAAAAAAATAGATATTTTTAAATTAATATTTATTTCCTCCCAGAAAAAAAATATACAATATTTTTTTACTTAACACACGAAAAAGAAAATTACACACCAGAGCTAAAATAAATAATGAAAATAAAACAATTAAAATCATATATCAAATGAAATTTTATAAAAATAAAAACAATTTAACAAAAATCAATAATAATCCGTTTTTATTGTTATAAAACAAAAATTAAAAACAAGAATAAAAAAATGTATAATAAAAATTAAACATGTTTTCACATAAATTGTTTTACATTTGTAAAATAAATAATAATTATAGTTTAAGAAATAATGTTAAGTATAAGAATGTAAAACCAAAACAAAAACAAAAAAACGAAACATACTACCATTTAAAAATTGTTACATGGAAGGATCTAGTATTGGTAAAAAAAAACTGCCTCCGTTTTTTGTACAGATCTTTTCAAACACACACACAAACACTTATGACTCTGCTGTAAGAAGCAAATGAATACATATAATGTTCACTAAAATATTAAATATGAAACTAACTATTAAAACAAAATAACATATGGTGAAATTTTTTTTAAGTTTTTTATAGTTATATATTATTTTTATGAGACCCAATAATGATAATTTACAAAAAAAATAATAAAAATAATAGATAACATATAAGATAATAACAACAAAACAAAAAAAATTAAAATTAACAAAACTAGGTATTAAAAAATTAAAAAAAAAACAAAGTTAAATATAAACAAATTATTTTAAAATGAAGAAGTTGCAAGGCGAACGAAGAAATAAATGTATTTTAAATGTTAAAATGGAATACCTTAAAGTGTTTTTTTTTGCGGATTAAGGGGTATTTAATTTGCTCACATTTCTCCTTATATGCATCGTCATAAGTAGGCGAAGGCTTCTTGGCTTTGACGAAAGCGGCCCCATATCATTATTTGCGAACAATCGCTCTCGTTCTTTTCGCAAATTTCACCTGCTTTTACTAGAGCATGCTTTAAAAATATATGGTATGCTACATTTCACTGGCACCGCCACCGCTTTCATTTTCGTGTCTCATTAATATGCTATGCGATTTTATTCTCGAGAATCAGTTTATTTGTGAGTTAAAGTTGTCCGGAAAAATTAGTAAAACAAATGCAACTTATTTAATACGCTTTCGCATGTTCAACTAACCCAACAGCAAATAAGTTTAACCCAGAAGCAAATAAATTTAACCCATAGGCAAGTATATGTAACCCTTTAACAAATTACTTTAACCCAAAAGCAAATGACTTTAAGCTTTAGGGTTTAACTTTTATAAATGTGCAAATGCTATTTAAAACATAGGGACGGGCTACAGTCCGCTTAGGCGAACTGTTGGATACCCTATTTTTACTCCTATCCCTCATAAGTGGGCGTGACAAAAGTCTAAGTGTGGTTGAATTGTTAAGAACGCTCTACATATTTTGTTATATAGCATTTGAAGGATTTAATCAAAAAAAAAAACGAAGCTTTTGTAAAAAAAACGCTCCCTAGCTCAAACTTTGGTTTTTCAATAAAATTGTTTTATTTAATTGTGGACGTGTCAGTGGGCGGATTTTAAAAATATTTACACTTGAGGGCCCATAGAGAGTATATATTATAAATTTCAGCTCCCTAGCTCAAACTTTGAATTTTCAAAAAAAGATTTTTTTTTAAATTGTGGCGTGTCAGTAGGCGGATTTTGAAAATATTTATACATGAGCATAAAGGCCCCCCCTAGAGAGTATATATTATAAATTTCAGCTCACTGGCTCAAATCAAAAAGTTTTTTTTTTAAATTGTGATCGTGTCAGTAGGCGGATTTTGAAAATATTTACACATGAGCTTGAAAGGCACCTAGAGAGTATATATTATAAATTTCAGCTCCCTAGCTCAAATTTTGGTTTTTCAATAAAATTGTTTTATTTAATTGTGGGCGTGTCAGTGGGCGGATTTTGAAAATTTTATCTCCCGAACAGTTTTAGGAGTCATAGATCATATATACAAAATTTCAGCTTTCTAGCTCAAAATTCGATGTTTTCGAAAAATTTGTTTTTTTGAGTTTGTGGGCGTGTCTGTGGGCGGATTTCAAAAATTCGTAAACTTGATTATTTCGGTACCCTAGAGAGTATATGGTTAAAATTTCAGCTCTCTAGGCCTAGTTTAAATGCCTAATTTTTGCCGACAGACGGACGGACGGACAATGGACATGGCTAGATCGACATTACTATCGATGCTGATCATAAATATAGTAACTTTTATGGGTCTACGGGCAATATTAAGGTATGTTACAAACTATGCGTCAAAATCAATATACCCTTAAATAGGGTATAAAAACAGGTTGAGCTATAATTCTAAACTACTGTGCCGTTTTGAATACTGCTCCTGAGTGCAAACAATAAAATCAAATAATTGCCTTGAGTCATGATTGACTGTCAGACATTTTTGCTGTACTGCAATTTCTGCAGTTCTTCCCGAAATTGATCCGAACGCACGTGTCTACGACACAAATTTCTGCCTGAAATATGCTGGCACATTTGCCCATGGATTCGTAGTGTTAAGTTCGGGGCACAAACACGCCTTCATTCCAGCTAATTCATCGCTTCTCGGGTCATACTTTATCGTGTGGTTGCTCATAATAATCTGGTTGGGTTAACCAATAACAATATCTACATAACCCCACAATACAGAGTCATTTTTTTGTTCCGCCTTTCTTTTATTTTTATTGTTTTCACAAGCTATCAACTTTGAAAGTTTTCAAATTCTTGAAGTCCTGTTCGCGTCGGTGTACAAGTAATGACCGATCACTTGGCGTTTATTTGTTTCAAATCTTAATTCTAGTTTACATTGGTATTTTGTTCTTTGATATAGAAGTGCTGAATAATTAAAGGTACGTCGATGGCTGAATGTGCCTTAAGTAAATCTGCTTACGTTAAATGTGCTGGGAAGTGTTGATAGAGGGGTAAGATAGGTCATTGTGATGGATGTGCAGCTTAAGGTAAAATAAATTGTGCAAGGCAAATGGATTGTGGAAGTGCGATATGGGATTTTATGGGCGGATGTGCCGATGATTGTAATTAACTTACTGTGTTCGGTTTTTTAAGCTGAATTTCAATAATTAAAACAGCTGAAATGTTCAATTAAAAATATTTCTAAATTACGTTTACTTGTATACGTAACCAGTGAAAATATGAGTAAGGAAAAATGTGGCATTCAAGCAAACCGCTATCGGGAAATAGGTTTTGATAGTTGAAATAAGTGTTTTGGTGTGCTCATTAAATAAATTAACAATAAAGTTATGTTTTCCATCTTCTCCGGAAGAACCCTGAAAAAAGGATAGATAGAAGGACAGTTAGAATGTCATTGTAAGTGAGTGTCTGGATAGAGGACGAGGCCGAGTTCTTCGTTTAATGTGGGCATTGCAGTCATTTCTGGCCTCTTTACAGATCGAGTCCCATCTCGCGTTTATCTTGGGTTTGATACATTGTATCCTTTTACTGATGAAAGATTTCTTGTTCAGGTGAATTATGTTTGTGACCATATCAGCAGCAGCATCCACGTCGCTGTCGAGAAAGCTCAGCGACCAGTCAAAACTCTTGAAGAATCCGTTTAGTTTTTCCCAATTGTCTTTCTCATATTGCTACACGATTATTTTGGGAGTTTTCTTTTTATAATTTGGTTACGCTAAGGGGGTTTTACAGTAAATGTTACAGTACCCTGTACCAGCAGCAGCAAATAGCACCTAACAATGCTTTTCGGTGCCACTTGCTTTAGAAAGAATAGAGAGATAGAAAAGAAGTGTTTTGGTGCAGTTGTATGGTTTTTCTCCACGGGTGTTGTCTAAGTTGCTAAGGGAGATCAAGTTTTACATATATTCCAAATAAAGTAATGGATTTGGCGGGGTTTGAACGCGCGACCTTCCAATCACTAAGCGAATACACTACTATTGCATCGTTGCCACCTGCTTTGTTCTTTAACTATGTGGTTGGAGTACGAGAAAATCGCTGATATGATACAATGGTCTGACGAAACTAGGGGCGATAATATGTTCACAGCGTGTTTATCAGGGTAAGAGGTAAGAAACAAGTCCAGTGTGTTGGCGGTTTGAGTGTCAATTTCCGGTAATTCCCCAGCAAAGATGTCAACGTACCTCCCATCGGGTGTTATCTGACTAGGATGTCGAAGCCAACTTGACGAGGATGGCGTGTCACAATTCTTGTGATGGGATGAGACAGGGCTTCAAACTCGTTATAAGTTAAATGTCTGTCCAAATTAGGGTTTCTATGAATAAAACAGTATAAAATAAATTGCCTATCGACATGAAATTTAAACCAAATAAAATTTATTTTCGGATTGGAACATTGACCATATTGAGGCTGAAGTTGGTAGGAAATGTCACTACGTATATAAAC
The DNA here is from genome assembly GCA_949715645.1 of Portevinia maculata. Classification (NCBI taxonomy): domain Eukaryota; kingdom Metazoa; phylum Arthropoda; class Insecta; order Diptera; family Syrphidae; genus Portevinia; species Portevinia maculata. Next base: position 76,611,628 of record OX454526.1, on the reverse strand, counting down.
GGCGAGACCGCGATGGGAAAAGAATAATGGCACTAACTTGTAACAAGGTAGATTAAACTCCATTTAATCGGAGCCAATGCTAACCTGTGTTTCACTTAGTGCCGAAACAGCTGGTTTGTTGTGGAAAACATGGGCATATATTGAAAAAAACATCTTTAAGCTACGGATGTTGCTCATATTAACTACAAAATTCTTAAATATTATAAAAGACATATATAAATAAAACACAAACTCCGACGGTAACTACCTAAGCAGAGAGCTGAAGTGAAATTCTGCGTAGATTCCCACGACAATATACTGCCGGTGTTATGCTCGTACGGTAATGTGCTTTGGTCCACCAATAAACTCAACATCACCACGACCTGCTATCCGCCAGATGCTGCCTCTACTCTACATGTTTTCGAACTATTCCAGCGGTAACTGTTGGTCGATTGAGAGAAACCGAATTATGGGCAAAAATTAAAGCGCGTGCGTATGCGACGGAAGGTAATCAGCAACTCTATATAGATAAAGCATAAAAATAAATACTCTGAAATTGTCTTTTTGTTATATTCTCGTTTTTTATTTTGTTTTCGCTAAATGTACGATGGCCCTATTTAGAGTTCTTATGCTGAAATACTTTCGGGCGCGGAAAAAAAGTTTCTTTATTTAAGGTACGCAGTCATTGTGAGTTTTGCGTGAACAAGATTCTACCCGAAAAAAATCCCTTTTTTCTTTTCGCCTATTGTGAATTTCGGGCGAAAAAAAATTTCATGTTCGAAAGATTCTCCTTATTGGCAGCTCTCAATTCGGGCGGAATTAAACGTCATTCAGAGCTAAAATGTTCACTTATTTTTTTGGGGCGAACAGGATTTTAATTAATATGTTTGGACCGACCAAAAACGGTACGTGCGAAAAAAGGCGGCTACAAATAAAATAAATGGACAGATATTTGTTTGTTTGTTTATAGCATCTATTTAGTCTCGTCCTCATTTACTTTAAGACCAACCATTTTTCCTGTAATTCAATCGCCGAAAATGCCATATCCATGTAGAGCTCTTGACGATGAATGCTATCATATGCGGCCTTACAGTCAATGAAAAGATTAAGTCTCGACTTGAAATTTGTTGGTCCTTTTTGATATCCACCATCTGCAAAAACAACGTAAACAAGCTGCGAGTTTCACGATGGGTGGAATCGCTTATTTTTGTTTGGACTGGTAAGCATATCCAGCAAATATTGGAATGCTATTTTATAAACTCTTAAAATATGCACAGTAGGTATTTATTTATGTAAAAAAAAACACTAAACAATTGGAACTTAACTCAAAGCGACTGATGTCCCTGCGCCGTTAAATGTTTACATTTTTGGCTTTATTTCATTTGGCTACTACGCAATGCAATTTAATACAAAATATTCTTAACTTCCCTATTTCTTTTTTTGCATTTAATTTATTTGACACTTTATATTTTAAAGCTGTCAAAACACAAATTAGGTTTGTTCGTCTTTGTTCGAAATGTCACTGTCGATTCGAAGTGAAATATCATTCGGGCGAAACTCACAATAGCTTTTAAAATTCCGGGCGGACAGAATTTCACCAGGCGAAATATTTTCCGGGCGAAACTCACAATAAGGCTGAATATGTTCGGCCGAATCAAGTAGAATTGGCTGGAACCTTTTTCCATTGAAGGGTATGAAAATAGATTCCAATGAAGTCCAGTTATTCATCATGGTGGGCGATGGCTTCCACAAGCCCCCATCACTTGGGTATTCTACCCACGAGTAGAATGCCATTGCCACATTTTCTTCTAGCTAAATGGTGTTCTTGAGCTTATTGCAAATACACCAATCCATTTTTTCCAGACCATCACTCTCCAAGATGTTCAGTTCGTTTTCATCTTTGCCACCCTCAACGTCGTCCTTTGTTTCCGAAGCGATGCTTTTAAATATTATACCAAGCAAGATATTATGGTATTTGTTCTCTATTATGTGTTTAGTGTGTAACTTCTTAGCTGTTAGTGGTTCTTCCGAATCTGGAGTATCATAATCCACTCGGGCATTATACCTTCGCTGTGTCCTAATACGTGCGATCTTAGTCTTTATCGGAACTCCTCTCGATCTGGATGGTCATGAGGGCCCTCCTTACAGCGCTACAGGATAAACGTATTTTCCTATACTTCCTGGTTTAATCTGAAGGACAACACAAACTTAAATCTATGGCAATGAACTTAGTATATGAATAACAGCTGTATTGCCACATTTGATTGAATTATTTCTTAAAAATTGATTCATATTTTTTTTTTAAATTAGTGCAGTAGCAGTGGTTACCCAAAACGCTTGGCACTTTCATTATCAGCCGATTCATTTTCTCCCGTTGATTTCACTCCATGAATCCAACGACCGTTTTTGATTTTTCCCTGCCAACCGACACTCACTTTAAGGGATAAGAGTATGAAGTTGGCCCAAGCGGACTGTAGATTTTCCATATGCATTTTGTGTGGGATATTTTAGGGTTCAATGTCACGCTGACAATCCTTTCGTTTAGGGGATTTTCGAAATACAATTTTTTGTAAATTTATCGGCTGTGACTTAACGACTAATTAGTTTTGAAATAAAAGTAATATTCACAAGGTGACTTTTCATTCATCGCAAAATTTGTTTGCCTCATTTTTGTTGTAACCTCAGGTTTAAAGTTTTCCAATTGAGAAAATTGGTATTCGGAATCCTGGAAACAATTTAAGCAGAAGCCGCCTTTATCGTATTCCGAATAATTTCACGTGTCATCGTGATGATTATATTTTCAACGAATCCATTCGATCCGAATCATTTTGGTGAAATTGAATAGAGGACCCTTATTATCCTGCCGCCGCGCGCCACTTAAAAAAAATAATACAAAACCCCATCAAATCTCTACGTGCAAGTACGCATACCGGCATACACACATCCCACATTAATCTCTTTTCATGCGTTGAAGGCGATGCGACGAATGACCGCAGGAGCTTGTAAAAGACCGGCCTCAAATTACACGAAATATAAATTCAAAAATGCCTACATACAGTTCAGCGCGCCACAAAAACTACATAAATAAAAACGAATCAAAAATAAAACAAAAAATCTTCACCACCACCATCGATGAAATCGTTTTATAACCCGATGCACTGGCTGCGGCCTTTAATATCATGGAATGCAGCTCCATCAAAAATGGAGCGCATATCTTCACCGCAGACTTGCTTCACACGATAGTACAACAGTCGCGTTGTCGGTCTGTCGATGGGATGAGGACAACTTCTGGTGTCCTGGCGATAATTAAAATTGCTCAACAATGTCCTGCGAATAACTATGGCACTATTTATGGTATAATCGTTATCATCATCATCATCATCATTATTCTACGACGTGGCTGTCGTAGTTGCTGTCGTCACCATCGCACGAGAGAATCATCCTCGTCGACCTCATTCGTCCAAACTCTCATCGTACTGCACAATTAAATTGATAATCCAGTCCATTTAATGGGTGCCTTTGACAAGAGGAGTGGCAAGACGGCCAGTGGCCGGCATTAGCAAAAACAATGTGGAAGTATTCAATGTTGGACATGGAAGCCGAGGAATTCGAAATGATTTCTAATTTAAATTGGATTAAGGAGCCGAACTCTTAAGCGTTGCTTTAGTACTTGTGCAGCGATACCCAGAAACGTCTTTTATCGGTGCCCATTAAAATTAAAAAAAAAAAAACAATACCTTGCTAAGTGATTAAACGATCTCCATTTCTATTGTAAGGTGTGGTGAGCCCTGTAGACACAACGCCGATCATTTAAATCTCTAAATAGTCTGTTATGATTATACCATGTGAAGGTGCCATTTGATGTGGTCTAAATTAACATATGGGTACAACAGCTACCCGTAGCATGAACGGAGCATTCACCTCACTGGTGCGTACTTGTTCGCACGCCCCACAACATGGGAAGACATTGCAGCAAACGACTGATAGCACTAGCGAACCTTGGGTACCGTTCATGAACGATATGAAAATATATGGCTTGGAAAAATAATTGTGTCAACTGTGCAAACTTCTTGACAGGAGGGTCAATATCGCTTGACAAATTGAATTGAAAAGCAACTTCAAGTAATTGTCCCAAGAATACTATAGCTTAACCCTAAAGTGGTATTTCAGAACTCAGACTATATATTTATGAAATGAAATGAAACAAAAGGCGTTTTAAGAATCTTTAAGTTATCGGGAATTGGTTTTCAGTTAAACTTTGACCAAGGAGAGTCTTCAGTCCTTATGACTTAGTCTTAAACTTTTCTCTTGCGAATGCTACAAGTAATTTTCATTTCAAATAAAAACAAGTGCAAAGCTGAAATTGAAACATTTCTTTCGTTATTCTAAATTTATCACTTATAATACGTCATGCCCATTTACCCGGGAGAGCGGGCTCCAGGATCTTCCAAAACAAATTTAGCTAAACTCCTCATTCTGATTTTAATTTTACAACAAAACATTTCCCTCACTAATCCCAGCAGGAAATCAAAATACATTTCCTTCCTTAAACTCATCTTGATGAAACAGGTGATATTCTTTCTGTTTTTAATCGAGCACAGGTGCAGGATGTTATAATTCCTGGGGATGTATGTACATGAACACGTGCTGCGTGCAGCACTACAAGACGTCGCTTCGGTTTAACTGCTCCGCAATTCGTACACATATAAGTAGTATCGAGGACTCTTAACCTCTTATATATATATTGATATATCCTCTCATTAATAATTAACTTGAAGCTAACCTTAGCATAGGGGGTGATGACTGTACTCCTTTTGTTTTCGTTTAACAGGTGCATCTGTTATTTCTTATGTTTACCTTGAAGTTAATGCTGGTAGAAGTGGAAGGGGAAAACACCAGGCAAATGACCATTAAAGACGCACAATAATGCAGGAGAGTGTGTACACTTCCTCAGTGGGTGATCATGTGACAGGTGTTTTAATGCAGCAGTACGTTGTTTTGCTGGAAATGATAATTGCACAAGGCGCAAAGTAATTCGGAAAGCAAGTAAGTCGCTTCATTTTAAACTCTTTTATTTTAGATAAATAAGTTAGGTGAATATTGCTCCCTAATTTGCCTTCGGAATGTAGAGTTTCTCGAAACCTCACGTCTTTGATATTGTGGCTGATTTCATTAGAATGACGGTGGCATATAACTGCGAAGTTGAGTATTGATGAGTTTATTAAAGGGTGACATTGGTGCGATGGTAGTGTATTTACTAACTGATTGGCAGGTCGTGCGTACGAATCCCGGCCAGGGCCATGATTTTTAATTGAATCCACATAAATAGAGATCTCCCTAAGCAATTTAGGCGCCATCCGTGGAGAAAAAATACCAAGCAAAAAAAAACTTCTTTCCTATCCTCCTATTCGTTCGAATAGTACATAAGTAGCATCTAAAATCATGCAATACAATACTTAATTGTTATACTGTATCCAAAAAAAAATTTCCGTACAGGGAATATAGGATGTTTGTCTCTCAGTCTGGTTGCAATGATTTACATAAATCGGTCGCTCTTTAAAGCTCTCACAGGGTTGCCGCAGTTTGTATGATAATTCGCCATAACTCAGAGAGCAATTCTATTAGGATTACCATCTTCCAATTTAAAATAAAAGTATTGCGGAACGAAATAAATTCCGTTTATCTTTTTCCTTTTTTGGTAAGATAATAATAGGCGCGTTTTTTTAAGTGTATCTCCAGTAGACCAACAAAATATATAAATTTCGTAAAACAAAAAAAAATCAAAACGAAAAATATATTACTGTAATCCAATTTATTCATTATAAATATTGTTAAACATAAAATACTAATTTCTAATATCACTACTCAACTAATCCGATGAGTAATTACTGCTACTGCTCTCGTTATTTAGGTCTATTAATAACCTTTCAACTGCTTCCACGGCAAAAAACGTCCATTCCCCACATATTTGGCTCAACAACCTGTTCAACGTGTGGGACACATCGATGCCATTTTATCTTGTCAACCGCATTTTAAATGACTTGTTTTGGCTTGCTACAAAGCCTTTCACTTGAGCCCAAACCAATTCTATTGGATTAAGGTCACAGTGATAAGGCGGCAAGCCAGTCCTTTCCGCTATATGTATATTGTGAAAGGTAGACACAATCAGGCAATTAGAATACAAAATTATATAAACACGACGCAATGTCATATACCTAAACAGATGGTAAAAAAAACTGCACTTGTGCAGCTGTACAATACAAATACAATTAAATTAAAACCGAATGGCAACACCCCATATAATAATTCGTTCTCAAAAGCACCAAAACCGAGAGTTCTTTGAACAAATCCATAGAAAAACCGTTAATGATATGCTTCATTGTAGAGATGGTAATACTCTTCTGATGAGCTTCAGTCACACACACTGCTTATTTTGGTGGATGATAATAGCAAGCGAACACAAGACTCTCATGCTCATTCCCATTCGGCTGTGTGGGAGACTGGTTGTGGTGCGTTGTATGCGAATTTTAGGAAAATTACAACAACAATTCCTTGGTATAACAGTGGTTTGGTTTTTATTTCAGTTGAAAATCTTGCGTTTGAGTGCCGTGAGAGTATCTACAGGCACCACTGGTAGAAAAAAAGCTCCTCCATTAGGCCTGTACTGACAATTTTTGTTGGACAGAGTAAAGGTGCTGCTACTGTGGAACAAAAAATGCATGCGTTGTTTTAACACTATAAGGGTACTGTACATATACAAAGCCCCTTCAGCGTAAGCGAACTATAAAAAGTAAATACACAATTGTTCGTTGCTAAGTTTACAAAATATGTGCAGCGAAAACCGCCTTATGTGACTTAACGAACGTACTTTTTTTGGTATGTGGCCTGAAGCCCCTGGTATCGGTATCTGGAAGTATGTCTTAACTTTCCGTGTTCGATTATTTCTTTATAACGACCAATTTTTCGTCCGTCTTATATTTTGATATTAAGAACTTGACAACTTCTTTTTTAAATCAAATGCAAACTACTTCAGATATCTCAAAAAAATTATTTCCTTGAATTACAATCAAAACATTTATGAATGGAATTCGACTTCGTTCATATGTCCGATACGGGAACGTATTGCAGCGGTCGATACGTTGAACCCAATTTTCGATCACTCGGCCGCACATTTCGACCAATGCGGCCGCTATTTCTCGTTCAATATTGGCTCTGAGCTCCTCTAACGTCGCCGGCTTGTTGGCATAGATCAATGATTTAATGTAGCCCATTGAAAAAAGTCTAGAGGCGTTAAATCACACGATCTCAGCGGCCAATAAACGGGTCCGTTTCTCGAGATAACACGTTCACCGAACTGAAGCTTCAATAACTCAATTGTTGCACCCTCTGTGTGGCTTGTAGCGCCGTCTTACTGGAACCACGTATCACTGATGTCCAATTCATGCAATTTCTCAGAGAAATAACGTTGCAACATGTCTCTGCAGCGAATACCAATACCATACGTGAAGGTCATTTTCATCGACGAAAAAAAACCGCCCAATGACGCCCGGCATGAAAACCGCAAAAAACGGTGACTTTTTTTGGAATGAAGTGCTGTGTAATGAAGCACATGAGGGTTCTCACCTGTCCAGTAACGCATATTTTGCTTATTGACGAAGCCGTTTAACCAAAAATGAGCTTCATAGCTGAAGATGATTTTACGATGAAATTCTTCATTTTCTTTCATCATGTCCAGAGCCCAATTCGAGAACGTACATCGCTTCATAATGATCAATTGGCTTTAGTTCTTGAGTCTGGTTGATCTTGTAAGGGTGTAGGCCAAGATCCTTACGTCAAATTCGCCATAATGTGGTCTGGGACAGGCCCAATTCTTGAGAACTCCATGAAATTTGTTCACTAGACTATGAATTGCTTGTCTACTGGGACACGTACTACGGCCGAAAATTGGCGTTAACACTTGTTGCGACCACCGACTCGGAATTTCGGTAGTGAATTTTAATTAAATTTTTGTTTTAACGTTGTTTCTTCGTCTACTTTACCATGATGAAAATGTTGATTTTCCCGAATTTTTTGACATTGACAGTTTGGTAATCGGTTTAAAGGTGCGTTCACACTGAAAGTTTTAAGTTTTCAAGTCGTCAATGAAAGACCCTTTATATTAAACTATAACGTTTTCGTGGAAAAATCCTCACCCATCTTACTCGTATAGCTACGCTGAATCGTTGTGCATCTATAGGCTACCAATACCTAGTTCAGTTTCAACATTCGAACAATATTTCCAAGAAACAGTCAACTCTCTATTGTGTCTACAAGCTGTCTAGCAATGCATTCTCGAGCGGATAACATCATGGCGAGGTTGACAATTTTTGTTTCTGCCAGCGACTTTCATTCCCGCTGATGGCAGGCATGCGGCTTCGCCGGGCATGCTGCACGCTCTTGTCTAGACCAAGCAGTCTAGCATCCGGGAAAGCTCGTTTTTTTCGTTTTGGCACACGCTAAAGGGGTTTTAGGTACCCTATTAATGAAGTATCAAGGGCATTACGAAAACAGCGTGAGATGCCGGTGCACGTTGACTTTGAATGTTTGTAAATTATAATGAAATGGGAAAACAGAGATTGGAGGAGCGTCTATCCTTTCTGTTAGGATTTTAATTTACACTAAATTCTTTATTGGTAACCGATTTGATTAAAGTGTGGAGATTAGTAGGACCCATAATGTTCTGTTGCTTCCTTAACAGCGAAGTTATTGTCAGTTTTTAATGCATTATAACTCTCACCACAATATTGCATTCCTACTGGTCCGCCTGTGGGGTTCGCCGATTCGAGCTCAATGAATATTGGCAGAACTCCCGGTTTCAGATCACATCATAACTGAGGCCAATTAAATGCTGGTGGTGTTGCATTTGTGTGATACAGGAGTTTTTATGACCGCATGATCCCATTATTGATTATAGTTTGATATTCCTTTTACGACAGCGGTGATCTCCAGTCGCGTCAATCGCATGCAATTTGCATGCACACTTGCAGGTTAGTTTCTAGATATTAAATGTGTCGCTAGATAGACAATTATTTATTTATTCAATTTTTGTTCTAATACCTTCCTATAAGTTAGGGTACCTAAATAAGATAAAATTGCTTATTTCTCCCATTAGGGTGCGCTTATGATATAGCTCCGATTTGGATACAACATATTACCATGGCTATTAATTGGGAGCTACTGGCGGAGTTACCAGTATTACCGTTCGATGGGATGCATTTTACCGCCCTCGAAGTGGGGGATAGACGGGCGTGCAATAGCTTTCTCAACGTCTGAGTCATTAGGGATAGAGCTTTTCCGTGAATCTCTCTTCGCTGCCCTACTCTGCGTACGGTTTGATTCCGTACGCGCCTTCTCGAGTCTCTGATTTGCACTGAACTTTGATTGTGGTGCAATGAAAGAGCCGATGAGCTGGCAAGAAAAGGATCTTCCCTTGAATCAAGGGATGCTGACACCACAGTAAAAACCCCACCCTGTTACCTTAAACAGGTGATTGGAAATAAAACACTGATGGCAGCAAACGAAAGATGGAGTGCCCTTGATTCCTGTGTTATTACAAGGAAAATGTGGCCACTATATGACAAACAAAAGACCAAGAGAATCCTTCAAATGAACAAGAATTCTTTGTCCTCTCTCACAGGTGTTATCACCGGACACAACATGCTGGGCTACCATGCAAAGAAATTAAAACTCAGCACAGATGAACTCTGCAGAGGATGTGGGGACGAGGAGGTGAATGAGGATACCCCGCATTTCCTCTGTCACTGCCCTGCACTCTGTCATATCAGAAACAATATCCTGGGCAGATATTTCTTCCAGGATTTAGAAGAACTCTCCGGCAAGTCTGTGAATGACTTGCGCAAGTTCATCAACGCATCGGGATGGTTTGTAAACCCGCTAAGTTTTTCATAGGTTTTTCATTGGTTCCAGATAAGGGAAGCGTAACCTCCAGGGTATCACAAAGGGTCTACATTGACCTAAGTGTAACGGGCGCAGGATTCTCTTGCCCCGTCAGCCCAGTAACCTAACCTAACCTAACCTTGATTGTGGTGCAGTTCTGCTCCAAGTGACAGTTTTTTGTCCTCTCTTCTGGTTGGGTTTGAGTTCTTTTATTCTTACCAAATTTTGAGAGAAGTTTAAGACTCCCTCCTCTTGCGAGAATCTGTTCTTTTGATTTCTCGTCTATTGAGAAGGCAATCGTTTGTACCCCACTTTTTCTTTTTCTAACTTTGCCTGGCTATCCTGCTAAGAATACTGCCTTGGACGTGAGATCGTCGTTATGAAAACGACTCAGCTTTACAGTTTGGATACATTATTACCATGATTTAGGCTTAACCTGAGGTTTTGCCATGGCTTCATCATAGTCACTACTGACATGAGCCTATTTTTAGTTTCAGTATCATCTCATGTGATGGAGAGCCAGCCATCTCCTGCTGATATGGCAATAAATCTAGTGTACAAGGTTGTGTTTTAGCCTTAGCGGTAGGTGGTATTGATGGACCTGTCTTCTGACCTTTACTAGGCTCTTTAAGCTATTTCCCCCACCAAGGTTTTTTGGTGGCTATGAGAGAGATTTTTTTTATTCGTGGGCTCCTTTGGAGAGTTGTCTTTAGACCTGGATCTTACGAAATACTGGTGTATTCAGCTAGCGCTGGCCTCTTAGCAAGGACCTTGGCGTATCTTATGCTCTCCATTTTCTTCGACTCGTCTGGATTAAGCCATCTTTTTCGATGGGGGCAAGTCGTCGACTTTGCGCCTCAGTGAAGCATTCGTGCTTCTTTTGGTTTTTGACGTAGTCGGTAGATAGCGTAGCCTCCGTGCTTGGTTCCACTTGGTCTTTTTTATTTTGTCTCTTCTGTCGACAGCCGTGGCTTTGTGTTACTTGGAGATAGGATGGTAACCTCCTCTGTATCCATATCAATTCGAGATATTGGGGAATGGAGTAGAGCTTCCTCTTCTGACTCCGTACATTGTATATTTTGTATTGTTTCTTTATGTTCTTTTTTGTTTGTTTTTTTTGAACCACGAGTATTGCGAGAAAAAAGTAGTACACACCTGCAGGTCTTCGTACCACCTTGACTTGGATTATGGGCAGTTCTGTGTTGTCGCTCTTCAAAAAGCCTGTCGGTCATGGGTGACCTTTGACCACAGTCGTCGACAGCACTTGCCCGCTGAATATCTCCGCACTGGCGCCATGCAATACAGGATGACACACTCGACGCGGTGACTGACCAATCGCGAGAGGGACCTCTTGGTAAATAGACCTAATATCAAATAAAAGTGTAAGTTCTCAAATTGGGAACCGGTAACGACGGAAAAAATCGAAATTTTTCCTCCAACCTTCAATTGATGTACAACAAAGTTCGTGGTATCTCACATATGTGATGGACGAATAAACATGACTGGGTTGGATTAAGTTTTGATCCTGTTCACAAATATACTGTTTTATTAGAGTCTACGATCAATATTAACGCCTATTGCCTATGTTAAGTCAAAATACACGATCAGTGCGATCACTGCCATTTACTTGATCCTATACATAAAATGTGGACCGGAAGAATCCCATCCCAATCCCACACATTAAAACTCCGAATAGGCGTATCTTCGACTTCACTTTATTCACCCCGCCTGCGCCTAGGTGAATTCATTAAATTCCAACTTCACGCAATTTTCTCATAAAAGTCCACCACTCGCATAATTAATACTCGCATCTACTAAGCAGCTTTCGCCTATGCCACCAACGAAACAGAAATTCCTGAAATAACATCTCTTCTGGTCTAGCTAACAATCGCTCAACAATTTCATTCCAGACGAACCATAAAATGATGACGCACTATCAGCCCCCAGTGGCCTCCCAGCCGACTCGGCTCGACTCAATCTCTAGTCTCATTTGTTGATCCTAAGAAAAAGAAAAGTGCACCGTGCCTAGACAGCATTCTGGCTGTGTCGCTTTCAATGCGGCAAGTTCTGCAACCCGTTTCTTCATATGGACACATTATCTGATACCAAGGAGAAGTGGTCCTTGGAATTTTGTGCTCCATCATTGAAGCGAGTGATTTGCAAAATAATTCACACGACTGTTAAAGACCCTACACCACGCGCAGCAGGAAAGGAAAACGATGGCGAGGGCGGACATGCAGGGATCCAAAACGAAAAAGGAAAATCCAGGTCCGACAGCAGCGGACTCAACGAGAGCGAGTGTAAGAGGCAAAGAGGAGCGTATACAACACATTATACTACGTCGACTGGTACTGAATGATTTTGGAATCTTGATCTTGGAATGTGAGACAGCAGCACGAGCAACAGAAGGACGTGGGGGTATACTACGATGTCTGGCGCAGCAAGTAAGTGAATAGTTTTATTTTCAATCGACCACTAGAGAATGGTGGAGATGTTAAACGAGGGTGGAAGGGGACTCGAGCAAAAAGGTTTGCATGGTTACCATGATCATCAGGTTACGGTCGCCGCCACCGACCGACAACGGCATGAGTAGATTCAATTCGATTGCGAAGTTGAAGTAGTGCAGCACAACAGAGTGTCAGAGTAGCGCAGTAGGGCCCCTGTAAGTCCCATTTTTGGCATCCATCGATTAAGCTGCTGTAAATGCTTCCATTGGTCGTTCTTCGATGGTGCTTCTGCTGCGCTTTTGTCCGCGATCTGATGCCTTTTTTCGGCGACTAAGAGACAGAGAGCAGGAGACCTCGGCAGTCAGTCACTTCCAGGAATTCATGTGGAGGAGAACAAAAAGATTCATCCGCCGCATACAACCCATTTCGCGGATGGGGATAACGAAAATTATTTATTTCAATTTTTTCCACTTTTATTCTGTGCTTTGTCCTACGCGACGAACACTGAACTGGTGGCCAATGAAGGACCGCACAAAAAGAATGGTACGACCGATATGAGCACGACCGCCACCGCCGCCGCAGCCTGAATGTGGTTTTCCTTGGGCACAGGATGGCAATTCTACACAGGTCTTCGGTCTTTTGCTGCCGCAAGACGCACATTTCCATGATTGGGCTGTGCGGTTCTCTAAAGATCTCCAATATGTGTGGAGGAAGGAATAATGTGCATCTCGAGATTATGATGATGATGCTTGAGTAATGAATTTTTGGGTTGTAATCGCATTGCGTACCTAATGCTGATGGAGATCGAACCATTGTCTTGGGCATTATCTACTCCATCGATGGGAAAAATCAAGGATTGGAGGACGTCATGAATTGGAAAAGGATATGATTTTGTTTTCATTTGGAATGTTTCTCCCTTCTGATTGGATTCTTGTTGTGGACAATACTATCGGAGTGACGATAATTAAATTGAAAAATGCATGGAAGATGTGCAGATGATGATGATAATGATGGTTGTAATTTAAGGACAGAAATCGTTTCAATAGGAATGTTTTCAATGAAACTCTTAACCGAAAGGCCAATAAAAATAGAGTATGCTAAAATACAATTACCTATTAGCATCTCGTTTAAGTGACAGCAAATTGTGACATTATTCGTGCAATTCTTGGAGAAACAAGAACAATGACCGATTGCCCTCCAGATGCTGGAGATTAATTGATCGAATTATCTATACAGATGCAACTTCTGGGGAACGTAATTATATATTCATGTCACACGACCTTGGAGTAATGATCACCGGAAAAAATATTTTGATAAAACAACTGTGAAATTAACATTTTTCGGTGATAAAAGTGAGCCAACATTAAAAATATCACTTTTGATATACTGATCATATCACTATTCCATTCACGATATGGATTTACTATGTAAATTGATATATTGAAAATTAAAATGTTAAAATGATAAAATTGTTTTAACATTTCTTAATTAAAATTTAACATTATAAATGCCAAACTTATAATGCTGATGCTAATTGAAAATTAAAAATATCAAAATGATAAGATGTAATTGATGTTTTTGATAAAGGTACAGGTTTTACAAAGTTTTGCTGCTTATAACCGAATCAGCAAGAAAGTAAAAATGAATTGGTGGACTCGTAAACATCTTTAAATCCATTATTTTACAAAAATTTAATTTTGAGCCCACAAATTATGATTGATAATGCTCAGAAAATTGTAGTATCTTATACTGATTTACTAAAACTTAAGGCTTTTTATAATTATTCAAGAATATTTATTTGTTTTCAAATAATTCTGCTTTGTTTTTTTTGAGTAATAGTTAGGAAACATCCGCTTTTATATACCGTTCCTTTATATGACAATGATTTTACTGTTAAACCTTTTAAAAATCCAAACCTTACTTTTTTTCAAATTCACTATATTAAATTCAATTTTATCAATATTGAAATTGGCAGAATTATCATATACGACTTCATTCGGGAGACCTTGTTTGTGTTCTGTTAAGAAATTACAAAATTTTAGGGATGATTTCATACTAAGTGTGTAGGAAATATTTTGTCTGGAAGTTATATTTCTGGCATAGATTTTAGCTTCATAACGATAGTTCCATATATATTTTAAGGGACCGATTTTCTTTATTATTCCAATGTAATGATTTAAAAAAAGAAACTTTGGTTAGTCAGTCTTTTCTGTGGTACAAAAACGACAGTAGTAGTTTGAATTAAACGAATTTGTGAATTTGAATATCGAGTACATGCTGTTTAAAATATAGAAAAATATGAATTGTTACCAGTAACAATATCTTATTAACTCCTTAAGAAAAATTTAACTTACTGTATCACGCCCTGGAACATGATCATGAACTGGTTGATGTCGCAGCTGAACAGCTAGACTGTCGAGTACTTTTGCAGCTGGGGTTAGCATTTTCAAGCGAATTGCAAACACTTCAATTGAAAGTTATAGTGCTTGCCGTCGGTACATCTTCTGGGAATTAATATTTTGTAAGAAAATATTTTTTTAATTCTAAGTATACAAAGATGCTTCCTATTAATAATTCAAATAATTACATTTTTGATCTTCCACGCAAAGAGTTTATGCTTAAATTCCGCCTGAAGCCCAATTTTTTCCCTCCCTGGAAATATTTTCTCTATATTTTCTTTTACTAAAAATTTAAGACTTTTCAACAAAATTCCGCAAGCTGTTAAGTAAGCGCTGCAGTTAGAAAAATATTAGAATCTATATATGTTATTATCTTCTACTATATAAAATTTTTTATTCAAATGTGCTCTTAGCAATATCTTAAGTTTTTCAAAATTACATGTCTGACACCACTATACATATAGCGAATTAGCACATACGAAATCTTACAACGATATAATGTTGGTATATTACATATATCGCCTGTTCAAAGCACCTCGAAAAATGTGAGTGGGATTGCACAACGAGCGTCAGTTCAAAGGATGTAAAGAGTTTCCAGCGAAAAAAGCTCATTGCTTAAATTATAATTACTCGAAATATAAAAAGTTACAATATTTTGTAACAGAAACTTAAGTTTTCACCCATTCAAAATGCAAATCATGCAGTTTTTTCAATATTATGAAATATCAAAATAAATGTATATACATATGTCGATAAAAAATCACTTTGTAAGAAACAATTTTTGTTGCAAGTGCACATAAATTTCAGCAAAAAAAATTAAATTTGCTTACTTGATATCAATGAGTACCGCTAAAAACAATTTCTGTTTTTTTATTTGCACTGATGAACTAAATTTGGTACCTCTTTATATGTATTAAAATATAAACCAGCCTACGCGCTTTTCATCATCAACACACTACAAACAATGCCTGCAAAAGAATTGGCATGCGACTGCTTATGCGATAGAGAGTTACATGTTTCCAAACAAATGACAAATTAAAATAAGAAGTGTCGGATTGATATTATTAAATATCGAAATTCGAAACAATGCTTCAAAATAAAGTAGACGGTTAACATGTAACAGTTATCTTGCCAAATTAATATTAATAATATTGAATTGATATTAAAAAAATATCAAGATACGTATTAAAATGTGATATTCAAAAATGTAAAGATTTCGACCCCAATAAAGAAAACAAAACGTTAAATTGATATTATGAAATATCAAATCTTGTTTGATATTTAAAATTATATAAGATAATAACATTTATGTGGAATCATAATATAATATTCCAAAAAATATTTTATTACATTTCAACAAATTGTATTAAATATGTACTTACATATTAAATCCTCAAAAATGTGACTCAGTTTCCTTTCTTTATTTTGCAGTTCATGCCCTTAACTTTCGTCTTCAACGTGGTCCATTGACTGATTTACATCAACATAATTTTGCACTTCTCCCTCTGTTAACGCATTTTCATTATTATTGTCCAATGTCCATATTGTATAAAGCATCACCAATTTTTTTCATTATTATTTATTAAAACGCAGCACTTTAGCACTTGAAAAAAACGTCTGTACACTTCGGTAATTACAGGACAATTAGTAGTTAACAAGAATAATCACGTTGGCTACCAATAAGTTAGAACATGTTTCAAAAGTGGTGTGAAATGTAAGTGTGAGAGAGAGATAAAGTTACACGCAAGGACGGAGGAGTGATTGGAAACGTGATATGGCAATATGTTTTGCAACAGATGTGCGGTGCAACACAGTTACATTGTGACCAGAATGATACATTGATACAATATCGTTTAGATAAATGTACCAGTGAGTAATACCCGAATCACTGTATGTACTCCGTTCAGTGGTTCGGCCGGCGTTTGTGGCTCGGGCAATATTTGCTCACAGGATATGATGTTGTTTTCCAAGTACAGAACTATAAACTGAAGTAAAACATAATGTGCAGGACTTGGTTTCTGTTGACCTTATTAGAAAGGTTTTACTCTACTGCTATTTGTCGAAAAAAGCGCAGTCTGGAGGTTTAGCGGGGATTTTTTTTTAGTATCAGCCAAAAATTGCATGCACATGCACAAGAAAAAGATTTAGTAATTAAGGAGAATACGAAATCTTCTTTTTTTATATATATATTTGTAACCATCTGGTACCACCTACAACAATAATATAGTTTAGAGAACGCAATCATGTTGATATTTTAAGATATCAAAATAATCTTAATTCACAGCCTTTGTACATCAAGTTAATATTGTAATAGCGTTAATATGATATTAAAATTATAGAAGTATGGTTATATACAAACCAAATTTTGATATTATTTATTGATATTACAATATAGAAAATAATTTAATTTTTTTATATTTTAATATCTACCTTACCTTATAATTATTGATCTAATATTTTAATTCTCATAAATACAATCTTTCGTATCATTTTTTGAGAAATTGATATGATATGCTATTTGATATTAATAAAATATTAAAATGATATTTCGTTTTTTTTCGGTATATGCGATAATTTGTTTAATTATTATTTAGGAAGTGCTATTCGACTATTCTGCGTTCCCTGTGAACGTTTTAACAACGCCAATCGTTGTGCGCAACCGGTACCTAAGAATTAAAATGAAGGTATTAAACGCGGATCATCATCCTGACTTTTGCAGATAATTCTGTGTATGAAGCTTTATGTTTGTGGCGACCGGAAAGGACCTAGAGTTCACAGTTTTTTTTTTCCTGGATACTCAATTTCAACCGTCATCTTCAGCTTTTTCTCTCTAGTTTGGCATCAAAAAATCTCCTAGCTGTATGCTGCTATTTGAACTTTTTGGATGGATCAATATCGCTTACCAGCCGCAAAATTATTCATTGTATCTGCTCCTCCACCACTCCATAAATATAAATGGCACTGATTACCAGGCACAGAATTTTTCTTTCGAAGCAATATGGACTATTTGTATCGGCTCTAGACAGTTTCCATGTGTCTTCGATATAGAGTTTTCTATAAAGCGGTTAATGATGCCTCAGATATAGCTTCGCAATTCAGTTACCTATTTAGCCCTTAGAAGCACCAATTTTTCAAAAGGAATTCTAAATTCAAAAATAGTTTTCGACAGCTGTTCTTGTGGCATATATGACAAGTAGAGAATATATGACCTTTTTGGTGAAATAGGTCATACAGTGTTATATAGTGTAAGCTACTTCCCGTAAAATTGTCGTTTTGCACGCGGTGAGTTTGTTTGTTAAAGACGTTAAAGTTGAGAGTTCTGCAGAGATCGGATGTAAGAGAAACCGCTCATATGGTCTTCGCTATCAACGGCAGTACTATGAGGAAACTTATGGAGCTTAAGGGGATGGTCTCGGTCCGCTTCGGATAGACCAAATTCATACTCAAAAGTACTGATAAGACGGCTAAACAGGGCCCAGAAGCAGATGAACAGCACGAGTTGAGAAAAAAAAAGCTAACAAAACTCGCGGCCGGCAGCACCGAAACTGACCCAGTTGGGGCTAGTACCAGTACTGCCGCGAAGGTAGCAGCTTCAAGCGGGATACCTTCATAATACACAATTGCAAAATCCCTACCTTTTGAAAAATACCCGAATTGACTATCCCCAAGTACAAAATCCCCAAATACAAAATCCCCAAACGTTTTGCACTTTGTGCTGTTTTCAACAATTTTCCCTTGCACCTACGCCAAATCAAACAGTGACTCCAAGCAGGGGGGTTGCATTGCACTGTTTATGGGATTAGTTGCGAACCAAACATAATTTCTTAGATGTACTCGAAATATGTAGAAACTGTGTTGTGTTTGGGCATTTTAGTTTGACGATTTTGCACGACAGCGCCAGTGCTAGAAAATGCCGACAAAAACGCGAAGCTAAGCGCAGTCGAAAAGGCCAACAGTGAGAAAGACACCTTTAACGAAAGCCAAAACCGGTTCAGGTCTAAGTTGGCCATGGATCGGAAGAAAGCACATGCGCAAAACGAACGCACAAATTAAAGTCTGAGAGACGGACAAGTTGGTCTTCCTCAATAGGGTATCGTTCGCATATACACGCAACAAATGACAACTCGTCTAAGCGTGCTGCAGGCCAACCCGCACCGAGCTCTGACACCTTTAGCCCGCGATGTGACGAAGGGAACATCGCTATTGGATTAATCCAGAAACTATGGGCAACTAATGTTAAGATCTTTGGATTAAACAAACCTGCTGACCGTTTAAATCGAACGCCAAAATAGCCGAGAGTTACATAAGTACTGCGTATTTTGCTGGGGACACGGACAAAGTGCCTTCCTCACCAGTACAAGAACTTGTCCGGTACTGCGAGGACCAACAAATACACCTAATCATTGTCTGCCGCAAATGCACACAACATGATTTGGGCAGACGTGACACAAATAAAAGAGGTGAGTCGCAATAATCTGGTTTTAAGTTCACTTTTATTGGTTCACATATAAAGGGTTTTTCAATAAGAGCGCTACAAAAGTTTTTTTTAAATAAAACAAAAAGGGTTTTGGATATCAATGAAATTCTTTATTCCTGCGAAAGTACGTTCGATGCCATTATGTATGGAACTCGATTTCTTTTGCATGGCCACCACGGGAATGCTTGCAGAAGTCCAGACGCTGAACCCAATTTTCGACGGTTTTCAAGCATAAATCGGCCGTACGAAGTTTATCAATCGTCGCTGGCTTGTTAGCATAGACCATAGACTTGACGTAGCCCCAAAGGAAACAGTCTAACGGCGTCAAATCGCACGACCGAGGCGGCCAAGCGACTGGACCATTTCGTGAGATAATACGGTTTCCAAACTTGGTTTCCAATAAATTAATAATAAATAATAAATTTTAATAATTTCGACTCGTTGTTGGCTTGTATATCTTTCCATCATGAAATGGCAAACCTCACTGAAGCCTGTCCCTGTCGCTCTACTTTTGTAGCGTCCCTGTTGAAAAACCCTTTATAAGAGAAAAAGTCTTAGACCTTACTATCTCATCACCTTTTATTCAGGATATCATAGAAGACTGGCATGTGTCTGGGGAGGCATTTTCATCAGATCATATGCACATTAGATTCGAGCTAAGGTGCAACACAGAACACGCACCAGTACGTTATGATAACAGACTGTAGAAACTGGAGAACATATCGCGGAAATCTAGCGGTCAAATCTGACATGCTGCCAGCAGCACCACTAACAACAAATGATGCAGATGCTGCGCAATGTCCCCTTCTTCTTGCCTTCTTGCCCTCCTTCAAAAGTAGTTGCAAGGTAAAGTGCACTGTGGTCAAAATGTGTGTACCATGGTTGAACGACAACCTTGAGAGTCAGAAAGCTTTTTAACAAAGCTAAACGAACCGAAACAATACAAATCCCTGCTGACCATATACAACTTAGAGTTGTGTAGATCCAAAAGGGCCTCCTGGCGATAAAACTATGAGCAGCTTGAAAAACTTTCTGCTGTAGCACGCCTCCAAATGGCTCTTACAAAGGATCAAGCACAAGGCATGGGATTGTTAATCAAACCAGCACGCGACTGGGAAGAAACGTTGAAAATTTGGCGCAGGGACATAAGTCCCGAAATCAATTCGGGCCTAATGACACACTTAAGTGGGACATAAGTCCCGAAAAATGAATTCGGGACTTATATCCCTGCGCCGAAAATTTAGCTACAAGCCCACTTAACAGGGTGTTTCATTATCGTGTAAGCTAATTGGGGTCTAGGGATGGAACTATATCCTTGATCGTAGCAGCATCGGCATGCTTGCGGATGCACAGCGTTAACTCGTCGGTGGGGTGGGATCTTGCTGCTATTTACCCGATGCTTACTGAATTATCATGCCGAATATATTAAAAGAGAGAAGAGAAGACAAATAAAACTGTGACAGAAGGTCAGGCCATCACTGCATGTGTGGCAGGGATACTATTGAATGATGGACAGATTGGGTATTATGAACTTTCTCATTACACTGTGGTGTCTTATGTTTTATGACACCTGGAGGGAACCCTCCCCTTGCGATTGGCAGTAGCCATCGCACCATGACTATTCCTTCCTCGATCTCTCTTGGAATAGTCCCTATGTCACGATCACGAACACTTATTTCAGCGACTCATCTCAACGACCAATAAGAACTTGGATTAGCACATCTTTATGTTTATGTCATAGACCAAAGAGAAACAAAACCGTTTATCATTTCAATATGTAAAAATTCAATTATTTTATTAGGTGAGTCAAATCAATCAAAATCATAATCTGTGTGCAATGTGCATCAAACGAAGAGAATTAAACGATTCTCTTAAATTTGTAATATTTAATTTGGTAGCAAGTGAATTCACAGGATAAATTTAATAGCTATGACGTATTAATATGGTTGTATAAACGCGATAATTAAAAGAGCGAACTGAATCTAGTTATGTAGGTATATAGAACAGATTGTGTTGAGTTATATATATATATCCTTATCTGAACGTATTTTAAGTTAACTAAATCTTAAATGGACATGTATCTAGGCAAATCAATTTATAGTGTATAAGTATATGTATATCTAAGTAAATTTATGTATGATTTGTATGTAGGTTATTCTTTTAATATATTTATAATAAGCCAAAGAAAATAGTAAAATCGCAATGCACTCACGTTTTGTATGATGTTTCTGGAGCGATGAAATTTGTGCACAAAGTTCCGCTGTTGATGTTATTTTTTTATATCTGTACCTTTTAACTTTCAAACACTACTGATTTTCAATGGCTATGATCTTTTTGATAATTTGTAACTTTATAATTAGATAATAAGTTAATTTTTTAGTAGGTAAGCACAAGATATATAAGCACATAATATTATTTAAAAAAGTTATATCAAATTTTAGGTAAGGTAGGATTGTTCACTATGTATGTTTAATTAGTTTTAGATTTTTTTATTTTTTTTTTTTTGATTTGTCTGGAAGCTTGGTGTATGATTGGAGCTAGTATGTATGTGTGTTGGGGCTTGATTGGTGAAACGGGATGATGTACACTTGCTGGAAGTGTTGTTGCGGTATGAATGATCAGGGTTTGATTGGTTTTTTTAATTCGGGTAATTTTAGGATGGTGTTGATCGATTTTAGGTTATTTATATCACTTTTGGTACACAGGTGGACAGGTGACACTTTGGCGCGTATGACCAAGACGAGTCGTGGCATACAAACACGAGGGTGGTATGTGTGAGGAACTAGAGGAATTCGTGTAATTCCCTGTGGAGGTTAGATTGCGTCCATGTGGTTGAGTGTCGAATGAGTGCGGATTTTTTTTTTTTTTTCACGTGGGTTATATCCTAAGGAAAGGGGTCGTATCCGAACCCGAATAAAGTGACTTTAGCGGAGCACTGGGACACCAGGTTTTCGTTCTCGGCTAAAGTCAATTGAGTAATTCCTGCTAAAATTGGCAGTTCAAGGTCAATTGTTTTGATACAGAAAAAAATTACGCGAGCTTACCTTTATGATTTATGATATCATACACCATGTGCAAAAAAGCAAACAGAATCACTCGTGCCACGCTTTCCACAGATTCCTCTGCAGGAATTACCACATAATGGTATGTGCAATTTGTGTCTGCACTCAGTAGGTACTCTGCGCAAAAAAAAAAACAAAAAAAATTAAGATTGGAAGCCAATCAATAAAAAAAAATCGCATGTGCGAAAACTTTAACCTCACCAGTAGGTAACATACAGCGTGCTATACAGAGGTCCAGGCCAGGGAAATGAATGTAGAGAAAAGAACGAGAAATAGGTAGGCACTGGCTTAAGTAGTTTTCGTTTTCGAAAGAAAGCTAACAAAATGGCTTTCGAATATCGAAAGAACTACGACAAAATGGTCTAATTCGGCAATGGGCAGCGTTCATACCAATAGATCCGGTTTTTGTCTCGGGTTGGTAGATCGACGGTTACGTTTAAAAAAAAAAGGATACACTACTCTTGTGATGAATTTTGATTTCTAAAATATTTGTATGATTGTATGAATATGCCACAATCGACATCTCAAATGACAATATATAGGAGGGTTCAATTCCAGGAAACAACCGTTTACCCGGAACACTTTCTACTCCGGATAAGGTCGAATGGCTAATTAACTCATTTAAACCCTTCAAGGCTTCAGGTACAGACGGTATCTTTCCAGCCTTCATCCAAAAAGGAGTAGAGTTTTTGGTACCTTCCACGATCGTCTTATTAAGGTTTAGCTTCAACTTGGTATGTATACAAAGTGCCTAGAGGGAGGTTTACATGGTATTGATACCCAAACCCGGGAACGAATTACCTTAATCATATCGTCCTATAAGCATGACATCGCTTTTTCTGAAAACAATGGAAATGATTATCGACGTTCATATTAGAGATTGATTGACGAAAAGCATGCCTTTGCACCCATATCAATATGCTTACCAAAAGGGCGAATTTACGGAAGGCGCCCTGCTTAAGCTTACAACTGAAATAAAAAAAAAACGCCTACCGGTGCAAAGAGATCGCACTATGTGCCTTTCTGGATATAGAGGGTGCTTTTGACAACACTTGATAAGAATCCATATCAAATGCATTGCACAATGGAAACATAGACAAACCAACTATAAAATGGATCAAAGCGATGCTGGAAAAGTGTAGAATAAATGCTTCGCCAGGAATGACCTCAGTAATAGTATCAGCCGTAAGGGACGCCCACAGGGGTCTTTGGTCATCGACGACCAGCTTCACAAAATGAGCAATTTAGGCTACATTACAATTGGGTACGCTGATGACATTGTCATCATTGTTAGGGGCAAAGACTCAAATGAAGTCACTTCAAGAATGCAAAATGCTCTTAAGACAGCCCCAGACTGGTGCATCAAGGAAAATCTTTCCATAAATCCCAGTATTGTTTCTTTTACCAAAATGTAAAATGTAGATCTAGGTCAAATCTCAATATACGACACTGTCGTAGAGTACTCCGAAGAAGTCCATATCTTGGAGTAATCCTAGACCAAACTGAAATGAAATTTTCATATAAATAACACAATTGAAAAAGCTACTAAAGCTTTAATGGCCTGTCGCCGCACGTATGGTAGAACCTGGGGAATCTCTCCAAAGATGGTCCACTGGATCTACACAGTGATGCTAAGGTCCTTAATTACATACGCCTCCATAGTATGGTGGACAAAAACCACACAAAAGATCGCCATAGAGAAGCTCAAAAAGGTACAATGGGTTGCGTGCTTAGGTATCACCGGAGCCTGTCCAACAGCTGCCATAGAGGCACTAACAGGATTAACACCTCTCCACATATACATTCAAAAAGTGACGATCCGCAGTGCTACAAGTTTAATACAGTTAAATGGGATACAGCTAAACGACCACCTGGAACTTATGGTTATGACCCTTCTCGATGAACTCTGCTTAAGAAGCAAGACCAAACTATGGTGGGTTCCGGGCCATGAAGGGTTTTATGGTAATGTAAAGGCCGACAAAATGGCCAGGAAGGGTTCAGAAACACCATTCACGGCTCCCGAACCCTTCTGCTGCACTTCTAGATCGGCAGCAATCGCAGCAATAAAAATCTGGGAACATATAAAATGTATTGGCCTATAACTTAATTCGTGCGGTTTTTTTTTCAAAATTTGAACGTTTATTTAAGAAAAACATGTAGAATAGTATTATTCAAAGTATTGCCCATTTGAAGCTATGACTTTTTTCCATCTTTCTGGCAATTTGTGGATCAGATCCCAAAAGAACTGCGCCGGCTTGGCAGCCAAGAATGAATCAAGCCAATTTTTGATATTCTGCTCTGATGTGAACCGTATTTCAGAGAGGGCGTTCTGCATCAACCGGAACAAATGGTAGTCAGAAGGGGCAAGGTCTGGGCTATAAGGCGGGTGGGGCAAAACTTCCCATCCACTGTTTTCCAAATAGTTCTTAACCGGAATAGCAACGTGTGGCCGAGCGTTGTCATGATGGAAAATTATTGCCTCGTGTCTGGTCGCATATTCCGGGCGTTTTTCGGCTACTGCTCTCTTCAAATAGATTAATTGTGTTCGGTAGAGTTGTCCATTGATGGTTTCACCCGGTTTTAGCAGCTCATAATACAGCACACCCTTCTGATCCCACCAAATACAGAGCATTACCTTCGCGCCATGGATATTCGGCTTTGCCGTTGATTTGGCTGGTTGGCCGGGTTTCACATATGATTTTTTGCACTTGGGGTTGTCGTAATGGATCCCTTTTTCATCACCAGTAACAATCCGATGCAAAAATAACTTCCTTTTGTGGCGTTCCAGCAGCATTTCGGACATGCAAAACCGCCTTTCGGCGACTCTCGGCTTGAGTTCATGTGGAACCCAATTTCCTTGCTTTTGAATATATCCGGCTGCTTTTAAACGTTTTGAAATAGCTGCTGGAGTGACACCCAAAGATTCTGCGAGCTCTTCTTGTGTTTGGCAACAATCTTCATAGAGTAATGCTTCCAGTTCTTCATCTTCAAACTTTTTTGACTGCCCAGGACGTTCATCGTCATCCAAGCCAAAATCACCACTTTTAAATCGTGCAAACCACTTTTGGCACGTTCGCTCAGCTAGAGCAAGTTCACCATAAACTTCCACCAAAATACGATGACTTACGGCAGCAGTTTTCTTCATATTAAAGTAATGAAGAAGGCACAAAGTTCGACATATTTGAGTGAAAAAAATTATTGTTGTTTACGCTTCAAATGAATGACATATACTGAAATGACGTACAATGACAGTAGCTTTCCAACGCATGTTCCAATGGAATAATAACAATGGAATAATACAAATTACGCCATCGCTTAGCAAACCGCACGAATTAAGTTATAGACATCAATATATTTTATTGGGAGAGCATCTAAGGTCTAAGACAGGGCAAATGAGCCATTCGGCCATTCAATACAATGCCAACAGATGTCCAAATCTAAGTAGGCATAAAATCAAAAACCTAGTAGGTTACCTTACTGGTCACCACGGTTTAAGATATCACCTTGACAAAATGAAAAGAGTAGACTCTCCTGAGTGCCGAGGATGAAACAGCTGAACACATATTATGTGAATGTCCAGCCTTCAATGGAATAAGAAAGTAGATGTTCTTCAGGGAACATCTGAGTCTACTTTACACGTAGAAACTCTACTAGCCTAACTATTTTCTGGCCCCTACGTCACAAAAGGTCAAAGTGTCTTTTATTTCGCCTTGGCGAGCCAAAAGTTAAAAAAAAATTACGTATGAGTATGATGTTTAATATATGTAAATATTTTTGCGAAAACGTCCAAATGTGAACGGCCTTCAAATTTCGATCTCTCTCAGTCTGAGAGTACATTTAGCTGCCACACTCTTGGTGAAAAGCTCTAAGGCTTGTAGGTTCAGTAATGTATCCAGACCCGATCGGGGTGTGGATTTTATAGAACCAGTTATCCGCTGACAAACAATCCTTCGTAGATTATTCAAATTCTTGAGGTAGGATTTGGTGTTAACCGCCTCCCACCAAACAATCGAAAAATAGGTAAGACCGGTCTCACAATCGAGGCATACAACCAGTGTATAATGTACAGTTATAAGCCCCATTTTTCTTCCCGAAAGCTTTCCCAGAGGCGTAAAAGGCATCCAATACCTTTTTAATTCTTCTTTCAAAATTTCGATTCCAGTTTAGTTTGGAATTTCGGCTGGCAGTAGTAGTGTATTCGTTTAATGATTGGAAGTTGTAAGGTCGTGCGTTCAATCCCGACCAAATCTAGTGTTGAAACGAATATTCGGTTACTATTCGGTATTCGGCCTATTCGGCCTATATTTTGCTATTTGGCCGAATACCGAATATTGACTAACTATTCGGCCGAATACCAAATATGTAGTTAGAAACAGGAGCAAAAAACCAAAAGAACATGTTGTGATGCAAGAATATCAACTTTTCTGCATTATGGAAAGAAGTCGGTTTCTTTTGTCTTCATAAACAAGTCCTGCTTCACTAAAAAGCCTCTCCGAATAGACACTGCTTGAAGGAGCAGATAAATTACTTAGCAGCAAGTTAGACAAAACGTTGAGAAAATTCAGTTTTATGTGCAGACCACCAGAGGTTAGGTTAGGTTAAGTTTAGGTGGCTGTCGGCTGGACCGACACACTTAGACCAATTTAGATCCATTGTGATACCACGTATAATTATCAACCTCAACTCTGTAGATGGGGCTGGCCAACGACACGCGGTTGTTCTCAAACGGTCCCCCATCTACGTACTAACCACGTCCAACGTCGTTTAATTGCGGTGATCTGACGATAACCGATTAACTCGACGTGGTATAGTCGTTGGATAGACCACCAGACATATGGATTACAATTTCTCTTCAAAGTTTTTATGGTCAAGTATTTATCGAGGTCAGTTGCTATGGTGTTTTTTGATGTCGAATCTATTTCAAGCCCATTGTCATCATTAGTAAAGTTCTCAGCAACTACTTCGTCATAACACTCCCAGAAAGATGTATGAATGCTTTGCCCAGGCTCGTCGATTCTCCTACGCTTCGGCTGCTCGGAAGAAGAACGTTTACTTTCATCGCTGCTGGTATCATATTCTGCATCTAATCCTTCAAGCATAAAGATAGTTACCCGAATATTCGGCTATTCGGCCACGGCCCTGACCAAATATTCGTTATTTGGCCTTAGGCCGAATATACTATTCGTTTCAACACTAAGAAATCCCTTTAGCGCACGCCAATTATAAAAAAAAACTGGAAGATTGGATGTTTCGTTTAACAAAAGTGTTAAGGTTGTCTCCTTTTGAGGTTTTAGTTTCAATCGGTTCCCTAGGGATCGCGATGGGCCCTTCTGATGCATATACTCTATCCAACAAAAATTGTCAGTACAGGCCTTATGGAGGAGCTTTTCTTCTACCAATGGTGCCTGTAGATACTCTCACGGCACTCAAACGCAAGAATTGCCACTGAAATAAAAACCAAACCACTGTCATACCAACGAATTGTTGTTGTAATTTTCCTAAAATTCGCATACAACCCACCACAACCAGTCTCCCACACAGCCGAATTGGAATGAGCATGATCGTCTTGTGTTCGCTTGCTAAATTATCATCCACCAAAATAAGCAGTGTGTGTGACTGAAGCAAATCAGAAGAGTATTACTATCTCTGCAATGAAGCATATCATTAAGGGTTTTTCTATGCATTTTGTCAAAGAACTTTCGATTTTGGTGCTTTTGAGAACGAATTATTACGTGGGGTGTTGCCATTCGATTTTAATTTAATTGTATTTGTATTGTACAGCTGCACAAGTGCAGTTTTTTTACCATCTGTTTAGGTATATGACATTGCGTCGTGGTTGTATAATTTTGTTTTCTAATTGCCTGTTTATGTCTACCTTTCACAATATACTTATAGCGGAAAGGAATGGGAAATGTTTTTAGAAAATCTTGCTGATTGAGTTTATGTCGCAAACTGTTTAAATAATAAAAAAACATAAATACATCCTTTCATCTCATTATGTACCTGTCTGTATGATGTCTTTGTTTTTCCGATGAATGACGCCTGTTTTGCCAATGAATACGGGAATTCCCAAAAGGAAGATCTCAAGTTAGGTAGGGATGCAATCATACAATGGGTTGCTCGAAATCGTTAAATCAAGTATGAAACATACGTCGTGAATGAAATGGCTCAAAATGCGGGACATAAAGTGCTTAAATTGCCGCCTTATCACTGTGACCTTAATCCAATAGAATTGGTTTGGGCTCAAGTGAAAGGGTTTGTAGCAAGCCAAAACAAGTCATTTAAAATGGCTGAAATAAGAGACTTACTAACGACAGCACTTACAAGGGTTGACAAGGAAAAATGGCATCGATGTGTCCAACACGTTGAACAGGTTGTTGAACAAAATATGTGGGAAATGGACGTTTTTGCCGAGAAAGCAGTTGAAAGGTTAATAATAGACCTAAATAACGAGAGAAATATCAGTAATTACTCATCGGATTAGTTGAGAAGTTATATTAGAAATTAGTATTTTATGTTTTACAATATTTATAATGAATAAATTGGATTACATTGATATATATTTCACTTTTAAAAAAGTGGGCCTATTATTATCTTACCAGAAAAGGAAAAAGATAAACGGAATTTATTTCGTTCCGCAATATTTTTATTTTAAATTGGAAGATGGTAGCCCTAATAGAATTGCTCTCTGAGTTATGGCATATTATCATACACACGACGGCAACCCTGTGAGAGCTTTAAAGAGGGACCGATTTATGTAAGTCATTGCAACCAGACTGAGAGACAAACATCCTATCTTCCCCGTACTGTCAATTTTTGTTGAATAGAGTGTAGTGCTGTATGCGAACTGCGTACCGGCTCCAGCCAAACAAGCGCCCTGTGCAAGATTTACAGAAAGCGCCCTATTTTGAGTTATATTCTCCTTGAAGCTGCAATATTGCAAGTGATGTGAGTTAATGTGTGCAAAAATGATGGATGTTGCTATTTTGGGCTTATTTGAACAAGTTTTTTGTTTTAAATGCAAATGGCAGTATCCGCGCAAGGTAAAATTAATTTTTCTTACTCCTAGCAATGCGCCCCGGAATTTGGCGCACTTTACATTTTCACATCTTGCACAAATGGTTGGGCCGGCCCTGTGTTTTAACCTAATCTAACCTTACCTAGTGAACTCGATGAGCAAGTCCGTCACCCGTCCATCTCGATAGGTCTGGTAGCGCCGATTCCATGATCTCACTAATAGTGGAAAGGAACTTTTCTGTGATAAGTATAAATTTGTCATCTGCGTATGTAACTATCTTTATGCCTTTGCTGGCAAGGAATCTAAGAATCTTGTTCATTGAGATGTTCCACAGAAGATGAGGACGAACTCCCCTTGCGGCGTTCCGTGGTTAGCGTGCTTCTCAGCCACACAATCCACAAGACTGCTGTTAATGACTCTAGTATTGAGCATTGCCCTAAACCAGTTTGTCAGAAACTGTGACGAACCAACGAGTGAGGATATGATGGTCTCCGAATTCAGGTTGTTAAAAAAAACTGTCACTTTCCTGAGCAACCAATTGGTAAATGTACGTGATATAATTTCCAGCCACAGTGTCTATTAAACCCTTTCAGAGACATGGCGAATTTTCGGAATATACCTTAAGTTCGCTACCATTATTCCTCTATAGAATCCGTTTAGATGTCAGGTCGTTTACTTAAGATATTTAAGGGGTTCTAACTTATCCTTTTTCAGGGACTATGGAAAGATCCATCAATCTTGTAAGCGAACTACGACGGGATCCGGATCACATACAATATTGTCAAACACAAATTTACGGAATAAGAGTCCAGTCGACGAATTTGTTACATTTTGTGAGAGTTGCATAACTGTCTCACAGTAAGCCTTCCTATAACTACCAAACCAACTTCGTTTATTGCCTTCAATCACAAGACCTTAAACTTATATTTGTCGCCTTCTTTTTTATGATTGAGGCGGCGGAATTTCAAAAAAAGTTTTAAATTATAAATAATGTGCTGAATTTTCTACACCAAAATTAGTGCGCCGGCCGTCAATCGACCGAAAAGATAACAACAGCAAGGAAAAGAAAAATTGGGTTGGCCCATCACCCTTAGTGTTCGGCGAATTACTGTGCTTCCATTACCAATGCCATCACCACAAAACGATGAAGATGCGTGAAACCGACCGACAAAAGTTTCAGCTTTAATGACATTGGTCCACTTTAAAGCCGTCCACCCATGCCCACCGCGCTACCGCCGCTGTCAATGATCATATAATGTTTATAACAATGAACGGACGATCCAATCGGTAGTAGTGCCACACATTACTGACAATGATGAGGATGATGAGATGCCACTTGGCAGTACATATCCGCCACAACAGCCGATACCGGCAACGCCTGTAAAACACATGTATAACCATTTTTATGTTTATTGCAGAGATTTACTTATTGAATTGGGAGCGGGCTGAAGGCTGGCCAGGCCACTGAACAATGGCTGGATGGCCTTATCCAGGCATCGATTATGGTCAGAGAGGGCACCGCGTCATATAAAGTGTTGCACAAACTTGAATTGCTCTTCTTGGCAACTTCAAACGAGCGCCGATCTTGCAATTTGCATCCAAGTGATCCTTTTTCTTTCAATCATTTTCATTCTCTGCTTTGGCTTGATCTTCTTCTTCTTCTTCTTCTTGTTTTTTTCTCTCTTTTTTTGTCTTTAGAGTGGAATTTGGCAATTCCAGGAATTGAACCAGCATTTATGAATGAATGGCACAGTGAAAGAGAACCATGTCTGTCATAACGATCATTATGGTGGCAGCGAGTACCGATCGTGATCGCTGATCGTAGGTTGAATTGAATCAAGTTAGACGTGTAAAGGGAGGGGGAGGGATTATGGGTTGCGCACTGCAGTCACTGTCCAGCAAAATATCGATGTGACGAGGTGATTATATTTTTTGGTTTTCGGAAAACAATTTTTGGACAAGCTAAGCACGTTTTGAATTTGACTGATACTGATGGTAATTTATGGCTCAGAACCCGTCGCGATCAAAAAATTCGCTCGACGAACAGGATGTTTTAATGGCAAAGTGAATCCAAATTTATGCGATCATAAAATGTCTGGTAATGCGATATCTGGAATTTGATTTTAAATGCTTTCTGAATTACTCTTGTAATCGGTTATGTTGATGAGCTGCGGGAACATCAATAATTGGATGTCCATAGGTGAATGAAATTGGGTTGAAGCTATGAATGCAAATTTGGCAATGAGGTGAGATAATGCATACCAAATGCTGTGTAGCTAGATGAAAAAAGTGTATTTGTGGGGAGAATAAGTCATTGCCTTCATAAATGGATTGAATGAGGGTGGCGTATCTTTCCTTAGTGCCAGTAGTGTCATGCCAAGTAAACCCGTCTTTGATATAGCTTCAGGAATATTACAATTAGCAAAATACCATTGGAAAGATGTCATTCTTGTGATTTCAAATTTGGACGGTGATACAGGTACGTGGGTAGGTAAAGTGGCTGAATCCCGGTTTTTTTGTCAGAAACACGCAATTAGCGCCTTGGCGCCATTTTGAGACCACTACTCACGTAGACATGTAAATAAAAATAAATAAAAAGCGGCCAAGTGCGAGTCGGACTCGCCCATGAAGGGTTCCGCGCGAATTATAATTATTATTTACTTAGGCACCTATTACAGATTTATTATTAGAAAATAATGGTTCACGGTTTACGCATAAGGTTGATGTTTATGAAATTAAATGTTTTTTTTTATATTTGAGTTGATTGAATGAAAGTTAAATTGCGGTTTACGATTTATGACGTATTCAAAAAAAAATTACTTACCAGATCTCGTTCAAACCAATTTTCGGTCGAAGTTTGCATGGTAATGTACATCATACATTTTTTTTTAGTTTTATCATTCCATTATTTTAGAAGTTAGAGGGGGGTGGGGGGGGGCACATTTTCCCAATTTGGAAGTGTCTCTCGCGCAAACTATTCAATTTAGAAAAAAATGATATTAGAAACCTCAATATCATTTTTGAAGACCTATCCATAGATACCCCACACGTATGGGTTTGATGAAAAAAAATGTTTGAATTTCAGTTCTAAGTATGGGGAACCCCCAAAATTTATTGTTTTTTTTTCTATTTTTATATGGAAATCTTAATGCGGTTAACAGAATACATCTACTTACCAAGTTTCAAAAGTATAGCTCTTATAGTTTCGGAAAAAAGTGGCTGGGACATTCCCGGACGGAGGGTCAAAAGGGACAAAAGTCATCTAACATAGACGGTCATAGCTTGACGTGATTTGTTTTGTGCGCGTTCTATTTCTTTTATTTACCTTGTTTATTGTGAATTAATTAGTGTTTAGTGTAGTTTTCTAAACGGCTTTTTAATTTTTGATCATTTAGTTCCCTTTAATGATTCTTTTGATCATCCATTTGTTTAATAAAAGTTGTCTCTTTGTTTTTGCTTGGTAAGCGGTTGTTACTGTTCTTTTTTTTTACTTTGCTTTTCAATTGTATATATGTATGTGAAGTTTATTTCTCTTTGCTCTCTTATTTCTAAAATTTGCTTTCAATTAATACTGACGCCTTTGGTGCAGCTAGCTAATTTGTCGTCCTTGTAATCCATATTGCGCGAGTTCAATACTGGCAAATAACATTACTTTTTTTTTTCTCTGTTTCTATTGTTTTGTTTTTTTTGTTTTTTTTTCTCTTTATAATCCCTGTTTTAAAATGGATTGCAGCGCGGATAAATGCTTGGAATCTAAACATTCCTCCAATCCTCTTTTTGCCTGTTATGGCCCTTGTGGCATGATGTTCCATGCTAAATGTGTTGGTTCAACCAATGCATTTATGGATAAAATTAAAGCTTCGGAGATCGCCTTATGGTATTGCTCCCCGTGTCGAAAATTGTCACTGTCCACCCTTGCTTTCAAGATGTCAGTCTTCAAGGCTGACATACTGAAATTATCTAAGGGGTTTAAAGACTTACTCGACAATTTCAATACAACTGTCTCTAACGTATCAACATTGTCTGACCCTTATCATTCGGCAGACGCCTCAACGTCTACTGGCCTTGAGTTGACGACTAACGTAGTAAAGCTGTGTACCCAACGGGCCATGGATACATTGACTCTGGTTGACACAACAGGTTCAGCAACTGTTGAATCTACCCCTGAGCCCATTTTTAGTTTAGCACCGTCTTCATCTACTCTACCCGCAGGCAAAAGGAAACGTGACATGCCTTCCTCTGCGCTAAATTCAAACGCTAAACGATTTAATCTCAGGAGTCAACGAAAAAACTTAAACGATGCCCCCACCCTTAATTTTGGTCCCACAGGCATCAATCATTCCTTAGGTACCGAATCAGGAACTATTGAATCGATTCCCAGGCCAAAATCTATTTTCATTTCTCGGCTAAAACCAAACACTTCTTCAGACGATGTCTTGAACCACTTGGTCTCGAGAAACTTGATTCCAAAAAATTACTCAATTAAATGCACCAAAATCAGCAAGGCTGATGGGTTTGTTGCGTCATTCAAAATTGTTGCCCCTTCAGAATATTTCTAAATACTGTGCAACAACACTGCATGGCCTCAAAATACGTTAGTTAAAGAATTTATACCCCGTCCGACTAAAAATCGTAGGAAAGACTGTCCGTCCGTGTTAAAAAAACCCAATAGGCTGTCCCTCTACTATCAAAATGTAAGGGGACTCCGCACAAAAACCGCTGAAATATATTTAAACTCCCAAGCCCTCTCTCATGATATCTTCTCCTTGACGGAAACATGGCTTAATGCCGGAATTTTAGACACGGAACTCTTCAATCATGAGTTCTCCGTATTCAGAAACGATCGTCATCATAATGACCTGAAAGCGCTTGGAGGAGGTGTCCTGATTGCTGTTCGTTCCAACCTTGAGTCACGAAAGATTGACTTTCCATTTCCACTAACCGTCGAAATTATCTGTGTAAAAATTACACTTAAGAACAAACATTTATATGTTGTTAATGCGTACATTCCATCGTCTCGTCTATGTTCTTTGTATTCGGAACTTTCTATGGCACTAGACCATATTTTTGACATATCTTGTTGTGACAGCACTGTTTTACTTATAGGTGACTTTAATCTGCCACATATTAGATGGGTACCTTCTGAGGATGATTCTCATCTTATTCCATCCTTTGACTCTGCCCAACAAGAGCCTGCTTTATTAGACAACATTTTGTCTCTTGACTTACAGCAAACAAGCTGTATAAAAAATTTCAAAAATCGAACTCTCGATCTTGTTTTCTCTTCTGACTCTGTTAGTACTGTTGTTCTGGAATCCCACTTCAGTATAACTAACATAGATGACAATCATCCACCCTTGGATGTATTTATTGAACTGGGCGCACATCTGTACGAAAACAGTAATTCGTATGACCGTTCGCAATCTTTTGACTTTCGGAAAGAAATTTTCAAAGGCTTTCTGATGAAATTAATACGAGTAGCCTTAATTTTAATCTTACTGCGTTATCTAATATTGAAGATGCAGTCGGTACTTTTTATTCATTGATGGATAACTGCATGAAAAAAGTGATTCCTGTCAAATCCTCTAGGAATATGAAAACGTCCCATCCCTGGTATACTAAAGAGCTCAAATCGATACGAAACAGACGTAATAGGGCTTGGAAGAACTATTTAAAAAGTCTCTGCCATTCAGATCTTGAACTCTATCTCACATTATTCAATGAGTTCAAATCTTTATCCTGCAACTTATATATTGACTATATAAGTAAAATGGAATGCTCTCTAAAATTGGACCCCAAACTTTTTTGGGGATTTGTTAATTCTAAGAAAAAAACCGATGGTTATCCATCGAAACTTACTTACAATAACAACTGCTGATTCGCTAGATGCAAGCAATATGTTTGCAGATTATTTCAGTAAGTCTTTTAGGGTGGCCCCTCTTCACATAGATGAGCAATATTTTACTTATCTAACTAGCTGTTCCCAAATAAGTTTTAGAAGCTTCTCATTTGACTTGGAAACAATTTTAAAATTTATTTCTTCTCTGAAGAATGATTATTCATCAGGTCCTGATGGCATTGCACCGATTGTTCTTAAAAAATGTAGTCATGCAATTGCTCCATATCTTAAATATCTGTTTGAATTGTCCATTAGTACTGGTAAATTCCCTTATGTATGGAAAAGTGCTTTTATCACACCTGTATTTAAAAAAGGCGAACGTGGTGATATCACTAATTATAGGCCTATTTCAAAGCTTTCGTGTATCCCTAAGCTTTTTGAACAAATTGTTTGCGAAAAGTTAATATTTCTTTGTCGCAATTTAATTTGTAATGAACAGCATGGATTTGTAAGAAACAGATCCACTGTCAATAATCTGTTAAGTTTCTTGGATGATTGTTCTAATGCCTTAGAGAATAAGGACGAAATGGATTGCATATACACTGACTTCTCTAAAGCTTTCGACCAGCTGTCCCATGAAATAATCGAGTTTAAGCTCAGGGCTTTTGGTTTCCCACGAAGTTTCATAAAATGGGTTAATTCATACCTTAGATCAAGGGTTTATCAAGTCAAATTTAGAGGATCGCTATCTGTATCTTTTACAGCTGAGTCTGGAGTTCCCCAAGGTAGTCACCTCGGACCAATTCTATTTATATTAGCCATTAATGATGTTAAAGCATGTATAAATCACAGTAATATCCTGATCTACGCTGATGATATGAAAATATTTAAATCTATCACTAGTCAGCAAGATAGAATTTTTCTTCAATCTGACATTAATAGCTTCGCCAATTGGTGTGATAAAAACGGTTTATCCCTGAACCCCACTAAATGTCAACATATGACATTCTCTAGAAAGAATATCCCTTCCACCTTTCAATAGTCTCTGTCTCAACATATTCTTTGTAATGTTGATAATTTTAAGGATCTTGGGGTTTATTTCGATCCCAAACTGGTTTTTGCCAAGCATATCAATTTTATTGTTAATAAATCTAATTCTATGCTGGGCTTCGTAAAAAGGTGGGCGAAAGAATTTAATGACCCATACGTTACTATGTCATTGTACAATTGTTTTGTCCGTCCGATTCTAGAGTATGCTTCACAAGTTTGGACGCCGTTCTACAACATTCATTCAAATCGAATAGAGGCCATTCAACGTAAATTTATTCGATTTGCACTTAGAGGACTTCCATGGGATGATCCTTTTAACCTTCCTCCTTACAGTCAGCGTATTAAGCTTCTTCAAATGTTACCCCTTTCTCAACGAAGGCTTAATAGCGATATCATTTTTTTACAGCAGCTTATATCCGGTCAAATAGATGCACCTGACTTTCTGTCGTCTATTGGCTTTAATTTTCGTGGTGGTGCCCATAATTTGCGCAGTGCTGAACTATTGTTTAGCCCCCATCATAGAACGAATTATGGGAAGCATGAGCCTATTAGTCGCATGAGTAGAATCTATAATCTAAATGATCATGTGATTGACTTGCATGTTAGTAAAATTAAGCTAAAAAATATTTTGCGTAATAATGCTTTAATGTCTTAAATTGTTTGCATTATTTTGTGTCTGTGTTAGTATTTTGTAGGTACATAATTATTGTATTTTTAATTGTTTTGTCCTTACTAACACCTACACTAAATGATGAGCCTGTGAGAGCACTTTTTGTGCCGGCAATTTCTGCTCGTGATAGTTGCTTGCTTTAAGCACTCCACGACACAGAGCTGATAGTGTAGTAAAAAAAAAAGGGTTCCGTTTTTTGCCATTTGGCTACGGAACCATAAAAATGGAAAATAAACTCGCAACCACCCTGGGGTGTTGATGAAGTCAATGACTAGTATGAGATGTCTACATTTGGATAAAGCTAAACGATTTCCACATCTGCAAATCAAATGAAAAAAAGGTCTCCCCCTCATCAGTATCCCTGCCGCTCACGCAGTGGGTATTGTGAGGTATTTTGTTCTATGTTTCTTGTTTGTGGGCCATATCTTCCTGGCACTGGGGGAGGGGAGGTGTAAGAAGACTCTTCTCTTTAGGAAATTTTAGCGGTGGAGGGTAGGTGTAGGGGGTAGAGTGTAGCCACGTCTGGTCAGGACGGGAACCAAGATGAGAACGACATTAAAACATCGAATAGGCCAGGCGGGTCTAGGATCTTGCTCTGTCCATTGCGTCATTTCCATTTTCCACGCACACTGTTTCATTAAAACATGTCGCAGACTTTTTTATTTTCTGTACAATCTCCAATGGGAGAAAGTCAGAGGTATTAAAAATAAAACATTTTGATACAGAAATATGTACATTTGGAACTTTCGACTAGATTTTCTAGATATACTGAACCGATTTTGACCAAACACTCTCAGGCCAGTACTAAAAATTGCCTGAACATTTAAGCTCGATAGTTGTTTATGGGATTGTTTGGGTGGTCTCGCGGGCTAAATGGATAGCAACCTTTTCTCAGCATGTCTTAGTTCATCTTTATGGTACTTTGTATCAAACTTTCGTGCAAAAGGCAACAATAATTAAACGAAGTTTCAACTCAACCGGATAAACGATGCGCGAAAGTATACAAGTTGAGAAACTATCCGATACGACATGCGCGCCACCTGTTGTATGTCAATAGTACTATGCCAGAAAAGTTAACGCCAACAACAGCTGTACAAATGCGCGAAAGCATGGGAGACAAACACACAAACATAAGCGTGCCAGCAATTGTGCCCTGAAGATACTATATCAAAAACTTTCGCGTTAGTGCCCATAACAACTGTACAAAGTTTTGACTCAATTGGATAAACGATGCGCGAACGGATAGAAGACGAACACACAACATTAATTTTAATAGCTTAGACTAGCGGGTACCAAAACATACAAACAAAACTGCAAGCCAAACAGCTTAAACGCTTTCGACCAAACTTCAAAGATACGCTCTCGGACCAATACCGAAGATTGCCTGAAAATTTGAGCTCAACCGGTTTGGTATTAAAGCGATTTTACCATTTTCTGCAAATGGTTTAGCCCGCTCACGCAACTCCCTTTTTTTCGGGGTGTGTGAAACTTTTTGCACTGGAGCACTCAGACTCAATACTGGTCCATTGTACTACCAGACAGACACACCACATTTTACTGTGGGAATTTACTCGTTTTTCTAAGAAAAACGAGAAGGCGCTTCAATGATAAGGAGCTTAGGTTTACAGCACTCACCATATCCGCACCAAATACCTGCCACCTGATACGAGCAAAAGCAGGACAATCACAGAGGAAATGTTCCGCAGTGTCGTCGCTTTCTCCACAGGCTTCGCAGTTGGTGGTACCGCTTAGGCCTAGCACCTTAAGGTGTTTGGCAAAAGCGTAGTGTCCCGTAAGAACGCCAGTAGTCTGTCTGCAGTCTTTTCTGTTGAGAGACAACAAGAATGCCGCGGATTTCCCACAGACGTCGGGGAGCATAGGCTGTCTGCACCCTGGAGAGTCATGCCAACGGCGATTGTGTTCATAGAAAACCCAACCGTCAATGGAAGCCCTGACCGAGGACGCAGGCAGACAGATCGCTGGTTCAGGTCCTGAGAAGTCCCCCTCTGAGCCTTATCTAGCAAGTTCATCGGAGATCTCATTTCCCGTGATCCCGTTATGACCCGGGACCCAGACAAGTTTAAGTGAATTCAGCCTTCCGACCAAATTCAGCGATATCTTGCATTCACGTACTATTTTGGAGGTAGTTAAGGGTTTGAGTAAGGCCTTAAGCGCAGCCTGGCTGTCGCTACAGACGCAGATACTTCGCCCCCTCCACCTGTTCCTCGTAACATAGGTCCATGGCCATTAGAATAGCATAAGTCTCTGTTTGGAAGACTGACGCATATTTGCCTAACGGAAAGAAAAGTCTAACGTTATCGCTCTCCACGAAGACACCAGCACCAGATCCTTGATCGGTTTTGGAGCCATACGTGAAGATTCGACTGCATTCCCTTCCAGGTTCAGAGTCCGGCCGGAGCCAGTCATGGACGTGAGGAAAGTCGACCTCGTATTTGCGCTTTAGCCGAAGTTCCGGTGTCATCGCATCAGACGGCATATCCATAAGACAGGAGTCGAAGGACAACCGTTGCGCAAGTTCATCAAAACTCCAGTGCGAGTTATACCAAAAGCCACCTCTTCTAAGACGTGAGATAGCCTTGATTGTACAGCCCATGATGTAAACATCAAGGGGCGGAAGGTTCAATAGTGCATCTAGGCCGGAGCCAGGCGTGCTGGGGAAGGCCCCCGTGCAGCCGAGACATACCTGCCTTTGGAGTTTGGCAAAATCAGCAGTGACGTATTTACGTGAAAGCGTATTCCACCAAACAACCGATGCGTATGCTATAAATGGTCTTATCATAGCCGTATAAATCCATAGGACTCTTTTCGGTGATAAGCCCCATGTCTTGCCGAAAATGCCTTTGCACTGCCAGAAAACAGACAGCGCCTTGGCAGTCTTCAGCTCAACATGTTTGGACGGAAGAAGTTTGCTATCCAGGATGACT
Organism: Portevinia maculata; assembly: GCA_949715645.1. Taxonomy (NCBI): domain Eukaryota; kingdom Metazoa; phylum Arthropoda; class Insecta; order Diptera; family Syrphidae; genus Portevinia; species Portevinia maculata. Next base: position 76,571,806 of record OX454526.1, on the reverse strand, counting down.
CCCAGATACTTTGCTTCGTTGGAGATTTGGATTGCGACGTCTTTTAGCACTGGCTGAGTCAACCCGACCAGCTTCCTCCTTCTCGTAAAGAGAACAACCTCAGTTTTAAAAGGATTGACCGAGAGCCCATTCCTAGTGCACCATTCGTCGATCACGTCAAGGGCCGCCTGCGCCTTGGCGCATACAGTCGCTAGGCATGATCCAACAGAAAGCACGGCAACTTCATCCGCGTACGCCTGAGCGTAAATATTAGAACTGTTGAGTGCGTTCAACAGAGAGTCGAACAGCATACACCACAGCAGTGGAGACAGGACGCCGCCTTGCGGCAGCCTCTGTTTACCCCCGCCATAACATTGCGGCCACAATCCGCATCCGCAACCAACGTTCTATTCATTAGCATTGCTTTAATCCACAACACCAATGGTTCGTCTACGCCGTGTTGTCTGGCGGAGCTGCACATGCTATCAAAAGTCGCATTGTCAAAAGCACCCTCAATATCGATGAAAATGCCCATCGCGTATTCTTTTCTGTCAAGCGCGCCCTCAATTCTACCAACTAGATTTTGGAGCGCAGTCTCGCAGGATTTTCCGCGTTGATAGGCATGTTGCATCTGAGATAGTGGGTGCAATCGCAAAGCACTTTTGCGCACGTGAAGCTCGACCAGCCTTTCCAAGCTTTTCAGCAAGAAGGAAGTTAGACTGATTGGTCTGAAGCTCTTGGCGAGCAAGTAGTCACTTCTGCCAATTTTTGGTATAAATGCCACTCTAACTGTACGCCAGGGTGTTGGAATGTATGCCAGTGCTAGGACAGCGATGAAGATTTTCTTCATAGTCGGTAGCAACTGGTTTGTACATTGCTGCAGCATGGCTGGGTATATTCCGTCCGTACCAGGTGACTTGAAGCCGTCAAAAGACGCAAAAGCATATTTAATGGCCTCGTCCGTCACCACGGCCTTCGCAATATACCAGCTACGCCGAGTTGTTTGTCTTGGCTCACTCATAGTCTCGGTAATCGGGGCTGGTTGTGAACCAATTGTAATCTGGTTACCCGGAAAGTGAGACTCCAGCAGATAGCTAAGAGTTTCCGCTTTCGTCTCAGTGAAGGTGCCATCAAGTTTTCTAAGTGAGTCCATTTTGGCTGGTTTGCCCTTTTTCAGAACTTTAACCAACCTACTAGTTTCACCCAGCGTTTCAATCTTTTCGCAGAAATTCTTATAAGAAGCACTTTTCGATACCCGAATTAGCTTCTTATATTCCTTCTGCTTCGATCGGTAGAGATTCCAGTCTGTCTCCAAATCAGTCTTGAGTGACCTATTTAGAAGCTTTCTAGCTTCTCTACGAATTCTTTGCAGTTCCGAGCTCCACCAGGGAACCGGCGTTCTGCCAGTGGGTTTACTTACTGGACACGTCAGTTCGAAACAGCTAGTAATGGCACTATTCAGGTTTTGAACAGCATCCTCTACCTTTTGTCTCGTCCTGAGTTTGGTTGGAGTTTTGAGAGTTTTTGCCATTTTCTCCCTGAAGCGTATCCAGTTGGTTTTTCTTGGATTTCTCCTCTCCTGCAAAGTTATGGCTTCGCATTCGATTTGAAATTCGATATATCTATGATCTGAGAGGGATGCCTCCGAAGAGACCCTCCAGTTGGTAATCGCCTTAAAGTATTTATTTGATAAAGTCAGGTCGATCACCTCCTGTCCTCTTGACTTCACAAAAGTTGGTTGCGAGCCAACATTATTGATAGTAAGATCAGAAGGGTGGCGACGGTGTAGAGGTTAGTGTGTTGGCTTGTGACCCGTGCGGTGCAGGTTCAACCCCCATGGGGAACAACAACATACGCCACCCAATCACATGCCTCTACACCAAAAGGAGGATTTCTGCTTGGTAGTACAATGGACCGTTACCGAGTCTGAGTGCTCTGGGATTTAGGTTAGGTTAGGTTTATGTGGCTGGGATTTGGATTTCCTTTTTTTTTTAAAAAAAAAAAAAAAAAAAAAAAAAGATCAGATGATAGAATGAAATCTAGGAGATGGTTTCCTCGCATGTTGCATTTGCTACTGCCCCAAACAGTGTTTTGAGCGTTGGCATCGCAGCATATAACTAGGCCCATCTTCCTGGTATCGCAATAGTCTATGAGTTCAGCAATCGCCCTTGGTGGTGGAGGCCTGAATCATAGGGGAGATAAGCTGACGCCACGACGAAGGTCGTCCAATCTCCATTCGTTTCGTAGCTAATTTCTGCAGCAACCAAATCTTGGCCACAAAATTGTCCAAGCTTAGTCACTGAGAGAAGGTTCGACACAGCAAGACAAGCCCTTGGTCTCTCGGACCGCTCGTCACAGAGTATCGTGGTGCCACGGACACCTCCAAGACCACGCAACTCCCTTGCTCCCCGTAGGGTAGGTGCCAGTTGTCTGACCGGCGCCTTTGCTAGTTTACTTCTTCGAACAGTGGAAAGCAATTATGTCAAAATCTTCCACTCTAATGGATACAACAGCTGCACAAATGTTCAACTCAATCGGAACGATGCGTGTACGCATAGAAGACTAACTCGCAAACATAAACGCACCACCTATTGTACATTGATGATACATACTATGTCAGAAACTTTCGCGCAAGATCACCCAGGCTGCCCACAAGGCGGCGTTCTGTTTCCACTGCTGTGGTGTATGCTGGTCGACTCTCTGTTGACCGCACTCAACAGTTCTAACGTATACGCTCAGGCGTACGCGGATGATTTTGCCGTGCTCTCTGTAGGATCATGCCTAGCAACCATGGGTTGCACAATCAAAGCTATCTCACGTTTAAGAAGAGGTGGGATAACTCGCACTGGAGTTCTGATGAACTTGCGCGACGGTTGTCCTTCGACTCCTGCCCTATGGATATGTCGTCCGATGCAATGACACCGAAACTTCGACTGGAGCGCAACTACGAAGTCGACTTTCCTCGTGTTCAGGACTGGCTCTGGCCAGATACTGAGCCTGGAAAGGAATACAGTCGAATCTTCACGTATGGCTCCAAAACCGAGAGAGAGCCTCAACATTCAACTTTTCTTTTCATTAGGCAAACATGCGTCAGTCTTCCAAACGAGACTTATGCTATCCTAATGGCTATGGACTATGTTGCGAAGTTCGTGAATGCAAGATTTCTCTGAATTCGGTCGCAAGGCTGAATTCACTTAGACTTGTCTGGGTCCCAAAATTTAAAAAGATATAAAAAAAAAAATATTTTACCCTCTTTTGGGTTATTATTGCATTCGAGCAGATCTTGAGCACACTGTATTATCGTGTACTAAAAGAAAAAAAAAAGAAAAAAAATATGGCAATACTATAGGCGAAAATAGACAATGAAATGACAAATAGCTTGAGGAAACAGAATGATAGTTAGCGAGCCACGATGTTCGCGCTGAATCTTTTCTTTTACTCGTGGCAGCCAAACCATTAACCAGTGTGCTGGAATTAACGTTTGCCTAATATAACAACGAAGTATTGAACAAAAAAAAACATAATAAGAAAAAAAACTGATTTCGGCGAGCGGTGACAATAAAAAAAAAAACAAAAAAACGAAGAGAGTAGCTCCGAGAAATCAATCTTCCCTGCCACTTGCAACACGGGAGCACCAGTTTTTCCAGAAAACATCCCGTTGGACACATGTCGCGGAGTTAATGGGCTGCAACCTTCCGATTGCCCATTTGACCATCTACTCAGCGACAGACGTAAAGGCGCTGTACCGGTATTCCCAATTCACCATCAAAGAATTATCAAATAAATTTTATCCGACAATAATCGGTAGAGTCAGTAATAGCTGACTTATGGAAGGAGAAAGGGTGTACAAATTTGTGGATTTTTTTTAGTTTTTTTTTTATACGTATCAATATTAATTAGTTAGACATAAGCATTTCTTTTTGTTGTTCTTCTATATCTTAGATTTAAGCGCAGCGTCACGAGGTAATTTTGAATATTGAATTTCTGGTACATTAATGTTTTTTTAAGGATTTTCCTTGCAGCATAATTAAAAAATCAAAGACTTTTATGGCCTTATGAAAGTACTATATTCGAGCTTTTTTTCTACCAATGGTGCCTGTAGATACTCTCACGGCACTCAAAAGCAAGAATTGCCACTGAAATAAAAACCAAACCACTGTCATACCAACGAATTGTTGTTGTAATTTTCCTAAAATTCGCATACAACCCACCACAACCAGTCTCCCACACAGCCGAATGGGAATGAGCATGATCGTCTTGTGTCCGCTTGCTATTATCATCCACCAAAATAAGCAGTGTGTGTGACTGAAGCACATCAGAAGAGTATTACCATCTCTACAATGAAGGCATATCATTAATAGTTTTTATATGGATTTTGTCAAAGAACTTTCGGTTTTGGTGCTTTTGAGAACGAATTATTATGTGGGGTGTTGCCATTCGGTTTTAATTTGATTGTATTTTTGTATTGTACAGCTACACAAGTGCAGTTTTTTTTACCATCTGTTTAGGTATAATATGGCATTGCGTCGTGGTTATATAATTTTGTATTCTAATCGCCTGATTGTGTTTATAAGGCGGAAACAATGGTTGTTATCTAAATCGCTGATAGTGCATCTAAGCAATTGGTTTACTTTATTGTTTATATGAATAAAGAGAAACATGGCTACAAAGTCTTCAAAGGATCTAAGTGTAGAAAAGAAACAACAAATTGTTGATGCAATTGCAAAATTCTATGGCCTTTTTAAAAGTAAATCGGAAGCCGTAAGAAATGCAGCTAATATTTTTTTGTTACGGAACGAACTGTGTACAGACTTTTAAGGGAAAAAGCAATCAAAGGCCACAATTCACCACCAAAGAAGAAAGATAAATCCGGTATCAAGAGCAAGGTCGATGATTTTGCCAAATGTGCCATTAGGCAGATAGTCCATCAGTTTTTTTTTATGGATAATGACCTTCCAACGCTAGACAAGATGTTATTGGAAGTAAAACAAAATGCAAATATAACAAAAATAAGCAGATCAACTTTGCATACAAGTATGTAAGTAAGTAAGTAAGTAAGAAATTCATTTATTTAATATTTTCTTATTACATAAGTTACAAGTTAGAATGAATTTTAAAGCTATGGCTTAGCCGTCAGCTTGGTTAGCAAAATGCTTATACATGTACCTACATTTGTAACTTTAACAATATAGTTATTTTTTTAATAAACTTAATCAATCATAATACTCTGTTATTAATAGCGACCTGTATTTGTAGATGGATTTAATATAATAAAATAACTTTTTCCAATCACACTCGTTCAAAATTTGTATTGTCTCCTGCATGGTAAGGAATTTTTTTCCGAAGTAAGCTAGTTTTTGTGGTTTGGACAAACACTAATAATGTGAAAGCAGTCTTCTTTCGCTTTTAAGTTGCAAATATTACAAAACTGGTTGAAGCTTCCATTATATGGGCTGCCATTTAAACCAATCAACTCACACCTTGTTTTGAAAATAAGAGATATTTCACTATAGTTGAGTGAGTCATTGAAATAGTTCTTATCCTTTAGATTGACGTTGAGGTGAGAATACAATACTCTGCTATCTGATTCACGAGCTTTCTCTATAAATCGCACACGAATAGCATCTTCATTTTTATTTATTATTCGATAAAGTTGGTTCTTTAAGTTGTCCAGGTTGTTTAGATCGAATGAAATAGTTTCTCCACACGTGTTTCCAATTCTTAACTATCTTGACGCCCACCAGTCCTTGTTTCTTAATTCATAAGATAGCATTTTTTTGGTTATTCGGGAGTCTGGATACGAACCTATTTTAATGATGTAATCCGCTTGCGATTTGAGAGTGCTTGTAAAAAGCATTGGAAGACCCGTTTCCAAAAAGATTGTGTAGTTCGGCGATTGCATTGGTAAGTTGAATAATTTTTTCAAGAAGTTCCTGTGGAATTTCTCGATTACTTCGTACTCGTCTGATCCCCAAACTTGAGAGGCGTAACAAAGAGTTGATTTAACAACTGAATCAAATATTCTTTATTTCATTGAGAGGAGAATCCGCTTGTTTGCAAAAACATTTTTCCATGATAGATTCACTAAGCTTTGGGAAGACTTGGCTTTATCCGTTAGATGTTTACCAAATTCTAGGGTTGGGTTCAGTTTCACTCCTAAATATTTGAGTTCCTTCACAATCTCTAATCGGCTTCCATTATAAAACCATCTATTTCCACTTTGCACTCGTGGTGAACGGGAAAAGACCATAATTTTAGATTTTTCGGTGTTGATGGTTTGTCCCGATTTTTTGCAGTAGCTGGCTAGACGATTTATCATCAATTGGAGATTTTCAGGAGATTCAGAGAGTAGAACAAGATCATCGGCATATAACAAGACATTGACCACGGTATTAGCAATTCGTACTCCACCAGGCAAATCTTTTTCTATGTCGTTTATAAATAGAGAAAACAATAAGGCACTAAGAGGACATCCTTGCTTTACACTAGTCTGTGTTTTAAACCATTCTGAGAAATCCTTTCCATCCCAGACTGCTGCACTTGTTTCGGCATACATTTTTTTAATGGTCTTAAGAAATTTTGTAGAGATACCCAACTAAGACAGTTTATAGAAGAGTGCGCTTCGGCTAACAAGATCAAAAGCTGCCTTGAAATCTACAAAAAAGCTATACATTTTCTTGTTTCTGGCTTGAAAGGCTCTTATAATCGCAGATAATGTGAATATTTGGTCAAGGGTTGAAAAGTTTTTTCTGAATCCAGCTTGACGCTCTGTCAGAATATTTTTTTCATCTACCCATTTTTCTAATCGTCCTACAAGTATGCCACAAAATATCTTGGCTGACACATTCATGAATGAGATTCCCCTGTAGTTTTCTACGTTTTCTAGTGAACCCTTTTTGTGGATGGGGAATATTACGGACTTCTTAAACGATGAAGGGATGTCTGCGCTCGAGAACACACTGTTGAAGAGAACTTTCGAATAGTTGATAAGGTTTGGACTAGCATTTTTGTAGAATTCGTATGGAATCCCATCTTCGCCTGGCGCCTTTCCATTTTTGGATTTCATGATAACAGCATTAATTTCGTCAGTTGTTACCTCACCATCTAGGGAATCGGCGAAAATGAGGGGGTCCGCATACGAGAAAGAAAGGTTTGAGTTATCCAGTAGAAGATGTTTAAAATATATGGATAGATCATCAGCAGATACTCCTGTACCTATTTGATAAACTGTACCATTAATCTCCCTTGCTATTCTCCAGAAGTCCTTTGAAGACTTGGTTTTACTAAGTAAGAGAGCTTGCTGATTATCGAAGTCAGTTTTCTTAGCTAGGCATAGATTTTTGTAGTGGGTATTCACTTGGTTATACCACTTTTAAACATCAGGGTCATTACAAGTTCTCCAGACACGCAAAAGGGCAAATGATTTCTTCCTAGCATTTATGCATCCATGTTTGTTTAATTGGTGACCTTATATTTGAAATGTTGTTTGATGCAGCACTTCTTATATAACAAGTTATTTGGTTTGCGAGTGTTTCTGTTTCTTCAGGTATCGAATTATTTGCTGAGAGCAAGTTGTCTAATAACCTGTGGTAGGTATTTGTTTTTTCGGATTTCCATTTAAGTCTTGGTAGCAGGGGCAGGTTTTTGTGATATGAGGGTGTTTCACCATCAACTTCAACCACGATTGGCATGTGATCCGAAAAAGTTTTGTATTGTACCTCAAATTTTTTAAGTTTCCCAGTCCAGTCGTTGTTAACAGCACAAAAATCAATAACTGAATTGCCTTGCCCTCCGACAAATGTGTAATGCCCTTCTCTATCACCTTCGGTACAGCCGTTTAACACAATAAGATCATACATTTGGAGCAGCTCTAGTACATCTGTTCCATTTTTATTGCAGACTATGTCTTTAGATACCCTATTAGTACAGCATATACTAGGGTTTGTTACAGTTTGCACTATAGTGGTTTGTGAGTTACTTATTCTCGAATTCCAATCTCCAATCAGCATAACGCTTTTGCTAGCTAAACATGACATTGTATTACACAGCCTCTCAAAGTCGTGAGTCCATTTGTTGCAGTTTATATATGATGGAACGATATATGTATTATTATTTTGTGTCACACATTTTACTACGGTAGTTCCTTCAAATTCATCAAAATCGTAAGTTTTTAAATGTGATTTTTTTTTATCCCGTACAGGCTTCCTCCACTTGCACGCCCCTTTATGTAGGTTTCACTTGCTTCGCTCCAAATTAACTTAAAGCCATCGAAATATTTATTAAAATTACTTAAATTATCACTTGTTAAATGTGTTTCAAATAAAAAGAAAATTTCAAAGTTCTAAACATAGTTAAAAAAATCTACAAATAATAATTTATTACTTAATCCAGAAATATTGTAAGATAAAATATTTGCAGAGATAAATTTGTTTGAGCTGACGACGCTTAATTCTCAGTTTTGTATGACATTACAACCTTCCGGACCTTCGGTGTAAAGTGTCATCACTGGTGCATCTGGTTTGGGCCATTCACGCTGACGTCTGTTTGACAACATAGTTTCGTTGACAGCATTAAAATTTAGTTTTCCGTAGATATTCTGTAGTTCGTTTTCTCCGTTTGTGTTATTATATTTAAGTTTGTTATTACTATCTAAATAAAATGTTCTATTACCAATTAATAAATTGTTGTTTTTAATCAATACTGCTTCGCTTGGTTTAATTGTTTGGACGACTTTTCGATACCCGAGTAGAATTCGACGTTTGATTTGTGATTGTTTGCTAAGGTCTCGTTGGATATAGCAGCCTGTGCCTTTTAGCTTCAAGGAATTTTTTAACATTTGCATTGCAGTTTCATTGGAACCAGTGCTAAGTTTGAGTTTAATTATTTTCTTGTTTTCACTAAGTTTTACGGCTTGTGGCATTTGTTGTTGGTCTGCATCAGAGCCTAGCAAAAGTGTGGTTATGTTATGAATCCTTTCTTGGGGGTCAGATCGGTCGTTTGGAATCGTGAAAATAATATTTTTCCCTCTGATCTCTCTGCTCTGCAGTTCAAGCTCCTCTTCTAGAATGCAACATCGATTTTCAAAATGCTGCACTTTTTCAGATAATTCCTGGTTTTGTTGTCTTAGCGAGTGTATTTCATTGCTAAGTTTGTTGAGATCGTCTTTTGTTGCTAGATTGGCCGTCGCTTTGGAGAGTCCTGTATTGAGCGATGCCTCAATAATGGATTTGATTTTATCAAGGTCAGATTGGGAGATCGACATTGTCTGTTGAGATTTATAAACCTTTGATGGTCTGTTGATATTAAAAAGTGGATAAATATTTTTTTCAGGTGACGTTTGATCGATTTTCCTTTTGTTGTCAGTCATGTGACTTGGGTGTCTACTTGGAAAGTTTATTTCACAGCTAATAAATTAGGATTACCTGCTTTTGCTGTTTTATTTATAGAAACAGACAGTCGACGCACCTGTTTATACACTTTTAATTATTAATTACGAACTATGGCTAGTTATATTTAAGAATTTTACGAGAGCAGATTTGTAATTGAACTATACACTTTGTAGCAGAGTTACCAACTATATGCATACAATATTACAAAAAGATCTCGGACTTAAATTCGTCAAACGTCAGCGAAAGAATCTGTTATTGGAAAGAAGTGACATTATTTCTTGGAGACGAAGATATTTACTTAAAAAATTAGAGAAAAGAAAAGAAAAAATTATTTTAGTGATGACAACTGGCTCAACGAGGAAGTTCTACAGGTTTCGTCGATGGAGGACTTTTATGCATCATTTCGGGAAAAACCGGAGACTACCGTGAAATGGTTTGAAGATATTTTAATACGCCTGCAACCAAACTCCGTCATAGTTTTGGACAATGCTTCCTATCATTCCAGAAAGCACCATCCACTTCCACGAGAAAAGATGAAATAAAAAAGTGGTTGAGGTCTACTGCGATAAGTTTCGAGGATGATATGGTTAAAGCAGAGTTGCTTGAAATCGTTAAACGTTACAAAGCCAAGTATGAAACATACATCGTGGATGAAATGGCTTAAAATGCGGGACATAAAGTGCTTCGCTTGCCGCCTTATCACTGTATCACCTTAATCCAATAGAATTGGTTTGGGCTCAAGTGAAAGGGGTTGTAGCAAGCCAAAACAAGTCATTTAAAATGGCTGAAATAAGAGACTTACTAACGACAGCACTTACAAGGGTTTACAAAGAAAAATGGCATCGATGTGTCCAACACGTTGAACAGGTTGTTGAGCCAAATATGTGGGAAATGGACGTTTTTGGCAAGGAAGCAGTCGAAAGGTTAATAATAGACCTAAATAACGAGAGCAGTAGCAGTAATTACTTATCGGATTAGTTGAGTAGTGATATTAGAAATTAGTATTTTATGTTTTACAATATTTATATTGAATAAATTGGATTACAGTGATATATTTTTCGTTTCGTTTTTTTTTTTGTGTTACGAAATATATTGTGATGTTAAGAAGTTACCGGACCGACAAGTGAAAGAGACGATTGACAAGAGATGACTGACTCTTTATTAGCTTCATAAAATACATATGAGGTGGTATACGTACTTAAATCAATCATGTGTGTATGCATAAGAGATTATATACTTAAATACTATGACAAATATTAACTACAACATCTGCCTTCTTCAATATAAACACAGAACTTCGTAAATATGTCCTTTTTTTGTAAGTTTTATTGCATAGTTTTATTATCACTTAATTCAAATTAGTTTGAAAATTAATACATTCATTATTTTCTTATTATCCCTAAAAATAGCAAAAAGAAGTGCCGTTTAGTTATTATGATAAATGAGCCTGTTTGGCGGATGAATTTCTCTACCAGCTCGAGTAACAACCATTTTATTAATTCTTGAATAAACATTTTGCTCCAGATTTTCCCTTACAGGACTTAAAGCGGAGCTATCACTAGATGGACTGCTTTCTTGATCAAATGAAGCTTGAAGACTTGAATTTTCGGGTGAAGAAGGTAGCTTCATAACGTGCTGTCTATTGCGTCGGTATACCTGTTTGTTTTCCCCCTGAATCAAATACGACCTAGGCTCTGGACATTTCTCTATGATAACACCAGGATACCATACAGATTTTGGGGATTTTTGATAAACATTTTCTCAGTGTTTTAACTCTTTTAAAGGTTTTGCTGTTCGATTATAGTACTTTGTCATATTATCCTTATTTTTTCTGATAGCCGTATTAACCTTTTCCTCGTCTATCTTAAAAGGCCTAAAGTTGTCGAAACTGCTTGGAATTTTGGTTCTAAGTTTTCTGTTTATAAGCAACTCTGCAGGTGAGTAAGAAGTAAAATTCGGCGTTGCCCTGTAATTTAAAAGCGCAATATATGGATCTGAACAACTCTCTAATGACTTTATTAACAATCGTTTCATAGTTCTTACTGATCTCTCCGCCTGACCATTTGACCTGGGTGTATAAGGACTTGTTAACACATGTTCAATGTTCCAAGTTTTGCAAAAGAAACTAAATTCGGAGGACGAAAACGGCGGACCATTATCACTAATAAGAATTTTTGGAATACCATGACGAGCAAATATGGACTTTAGTTCTGTAGTTACTCTTTGACTAGAAAATCCACTATTTAAAAGTGCAATTTCAATATATTTAGAATACTAGCATGTAAACTTTCTTTTTAAATTCACAGAAATCGATTCCGATTTTTTGCCAGGGTAAGGGAATAATTTCATGGGGTATCAATGGTTCTTTTGCATTTGAAGCTCTATGTCTCAAACATATTTCACAATTATCTACAAGATTTTTTATATCTGATTTAAAATTTGGCCAATAGACCGATGACTTTGCCAAGCTAATGCATTTTTCAAAACCCATTTGCCCTTCGTGTATGAGTCCTAATATTTCAGCGCGCATAAACTTTGGGATAACTATTTTATTGTTCATTAAAACTATACCACTAACGACATGAATTTCATTTTTATTTTTCAAATAAGGCATTACTAATGGATCTATCTCCTTTTTAACCTCTGGCCTCCCATTTCTGTAATATTGCATGAGCTTAACCAAAATTTCGTCTGCAATTGTTTCTTTGCGGATTTGATCTATTTTTGCATCACTTACTGGCAAATTTGATGAAACGAGATTGCAATGTATTTCAATTTCTTTATCTAACTGCGATAAAGCTTTTTCCGGCAAAAGTGTCAGCAATAAGCAATAAGCCCGTAACAAAGTGTCAGCAATAAGCATTTCCTTTCCAGGCTTGTAAATTACTTTTAAGTTATATGCCTGAAGTTTCAGCATCAACCTTTGAATACGCGTGGGAACCTTATACAAAGGCTTTTCAAACAGTGGAATTAAAGGCTTGTGGTCTGTTTCAATCAGAACCTCTCTTCCAAAAAGAAACTTGTGGAAGAATGGCAAACAGTTCTTTTTCGATTTGAGCATAATTGCGTTGACATATCGTTAATGTAGCTAATGCATTAGCAATTGGCTTATTTTCCTACTGTATTACGGCTCCAACTGCTGCCTAAGACGCGTCTACTGAAAGCTTAATAGCCTTGTTGTTGTTAAAATAAGCTAACACGGGAGCTTGTGAAATAAGATTTTTTAAATTTAAAAAACTCCTTCTCATGCCTTTCATCCCAATGCACCTCAACTTCTTTTTTGAGTAGTTGCCTAAGATACTCGTTTTCAATTGCCAGCCCTTTAATAAATGAACCCAAGTAATTCACCATTCCTAGAAATCGTTGAAGCTCTTTCACACAATTGGGGCGTGGCATTTTTATAATAGCCTCAATTTTACTGTCATCGGGTTGAACTCCAAATTCATTGAAAATATGGCCAATATACTTAAGCCTTTCACACCGACATGTGACTTCTCACTATTAAATTTTAAACCGATTTCATGTGCTTTCTCTAAAACCATCTTTAAATTTTTATCGTGTTCTTCTTTGGAAGCCCCATATATTAGAAAATCATCAATGTATATGATTACATTAGGAATGTGAGAAAAATGCTTTACCATCTCGGCATGAAATATTTCCGGAGCTGCATTGATTCCAAATAGTAGCCTTTCAAACCTATACCTTGCAAAAGGTGTATTGAACGTGCATAGCTTTGACGATTCTTCATCCAAGGGTATCATCCAAAACCCACTATTAGCATCTAAAGCGCTAAAATATTTTGCATTTGACAACCGAGATTTTACCTGATCGACATCTGAAAATGGAAAATGGGGACGCATAACAACCTTATTTAAGTGTCTTGGATCCAGGCATATCCTCAGGCTTCCATTGGCCTTCCTCACTAAAACTATTGAATTCACCCACTGTGTTGGCTCAGTTTCCTGCACTATTACTCCTAATCTTACCATCCTGTCAAGCTCTGCCTTAAGTTCTGTTTGCAGGTGAAATGGTATTTTACGTGCTGGCTCCACTACCGGCGAGCTATTTTCCTTTAAAACTAATCGACACTTGTTTTTGAGACACCCTAGTCCATTGAAAACATTTTTATATTGTTCCAAAAGTACGTTTGATTTATTTATAAAATTAAAATTTTTTTATGTGAATCAAATTTAGTTCAAGAGAAGATTCGAGGCCAATTATAGTTTTACAATTCATATCAACTATATAAAAATTTAACAAAATCTTTTTGTTTCCAAATAAACAGTTTAATTTACATTTACCCATTACTTTAAGCTTTTCCCCAGAAAAAGTTAATAAATTTGTTTTTGTTTCTTTAAGTTAATTCTTATCTAATTTTAATATTTCAAATTTTGTGTACGACATTATGTTGCCTTCGGCACCAGTATCTACCTGTGCTATTACTGCTTCGTTGTTAATTTTGACTTCTACGTTCCACGTCTTTGTTAATTCTGCTGCAGTTACGTTCCCAATAAAAAGATCTTCTACGGAGGACTGCAAATTTGCTTCCACATTTCCCACTCTCCTGTTAGTATCCGTCTTGGTCTTGAACATTTTCGCATAGTGGTTCTTTCCATTGCACTTGTGACATACTTTTACTTTTAAATTCATTTTTATTAATTATTAGCTTATATCAACTTATATACTAGACAAAAATGAGTAAATCGAACTTAAAATTAACAGGATACTTATTCTAGATTATTAATCCTTATGCGGACGCCCTAAACTTAACTCTATCTTATAATTATTGCCTTTCGGCCTAAAAACTATTTTACGAACTAATCTTACATATTATGTTTTCATCGAGAAAATTTTTAAGAAAACTCGGCATCTTTATCAAATTTTATATTTTTATATAAAAAAACAAATTACAAATTACAAATTACAAACTACCTACTCTACTTACTTAAACTACTTAACATATTCTAACTATAATTAGGATTCTGAGCACTCGTTGCATTACGAAACAAGTGGTCAAATTCCCAATTGCTTTCCGAGCGCCTGGCAGTCGTCAACGTGCACACGCGCCGCCGTGAGCTGACTGATGCCTTACAGAATCAATCACCTCCCGGAAGCACCACCACAAGTTGGCGAGCCCGGCCCCTCCCAGAAACGCCCTAGCTATCTTAATCTCTATCTTACAAACTAAGAGGATGTTACCTAGAGTAACGCACCGTCTTGGGAGGGCATGTTGAACCCTCCACCCTCAAAAAGCCACCAAAATTCGGCAAATTGCTTTTCTGTATCGAATTTATCCCTCTCCGCTATTGCGGTACTAAAACGGAGGAGCTCATGAGCATTGGCGACGTCCTCGCCGCGGATGAGCCGCTTATCTCTCGCACTGCGGTAGCGGTGGTATAATACCGGGATACCATCCCTCGTCTGTACCAGCCCTTTTGCATCAATATGGATAAATGCCTCTGGCGGGATAAAGCCAGACCGGAGTGTACTCTCTATGCACATTTCATTGGGTTAGTAAACCCCAAAGATCAGACTATTGTCGCTGGCCATCGCCCTTGCAACGTGCCTTCGAGTCACCTTAATGAGGAAATTGTCAATCCTATTCAACTGAGCCCCATCGTATAGGACCTTGTTGGGATAGTTTTTTATATAGTTGGATTCAGGCGTTCGGAACAACCGGAGACAGGTCCTAAGACATTGTCTCTCCAAAACCCGAATCTTTTCCATATAGCTAGGCGCTATATTAAACCATAATGGACAACCATAAGCGATGATCGGCCTTATAAGGGCCACGTAGCAAATGACCTTCACTCTGGAGTCAAGTTGACTGCTATGAAACAGTCTCCTTGTCAGAGCATAAGCCTTCTTGGCCCCAGCAAGACAAGCAACTATATGTCTATCGAAATATAGATACTGGTCAAGCCAGATACCTAGATATCTAACTGCGCTTCTCACCGCCAATGGCTGCCCATTTTGTCCAATAATGGCCAATTTTTTCCAGTTTTTTCTGGTATCCCTAGAGGCCCCAGCCAATGGAGTTCTGAACAAGATTGTTTCCGTCTTCTGAAAGTTGATTTTCAACTTCCAGTCGTCGCAATATCGCTTAATTTGATCGAAGTCACGCTGCAAAAGGATATTAATGACCTCGATTTTAGGACCTGATCTGTATGCCACCAAATCGTCGGCATACGCTATAGCATGTCTGAGTGAACCCACCAGATCACTCGTGTAAATGTTAAACAGGATCGGAGAATTGACCGCCCCCTGCTGTAAACCGTTTTTAATTTCAAAGACTCTGCTCGAAGTCACGTTGCCACATTTGACAGCGAACTTCTTTCCCATAAGCATATTATAAATTACATATAGCAAAGGTTTGTGCATCCCCCGCCTGGTCAACTTGTAGAAAAGTCCATCTAACCATACGGTGTCGAAAGCCTTCTCAAAATCAACCAGACAAGCACCCGTGCATTGGCTCTTGCATTTATTCCACTGAATGTCGGAAACCAGTTTCGACGCGGCATGAATAGTGTCATGCCTCGCCCTGAAACCAAACTGGTTGTCCGGAATTATGTTATTGTCCTCGACCCACTTTAACAGAGCTCTATTGACAACCTTTTCAAAGACCTTGCTAATATTCGGAAGCAAGCTAATTGACCGGAGATTGGCTGGGTTCGTCCTATCTTTACCTTTTTTCGGGATAGGGTGTACCACAGCTACCTTCCAATGGGCCGGATAATGTGCATTATTCAGCGCATTGTTAAACAGCGTGGTGAAAATATCTACAGCCTCCAGAGGCAGGTGTCTCAATACGACGTTTGGGACACCATCCATTCCCGCCGACTTTTTATTCTTTAGTGACTCGAAGATGCACAGAAGATCATCCTTCGACACGAACAAGTGCGATGCATCTCGGCCATTGGCGACAACTGCATTAGCATGGTTTTCATCAGTGAACACAGTGAATCCGTTATTCTCAGATCGCCAATTCTCAAGTTCGGTGCGCAGATCGAAGTGGCTCACCAGAGCCCTATTCTCAATGTCGTGGTTACGGCGAACAGGATTGTTCACCGTATACACGGCCTCGAAACAAGCGCCCAGCAAATCCACTTTCTCCTGTGGGTCCTCGACCACGAAAAAATCGTCGTTTGAAGCGACACTTTCTGGACTTATTCCAGCAGTCAGTACTGTCTGTCTGTTGTCTGCTGTCTGGGAGATTCGAACACAAGGAATATCATTGTGATCTTTCCTCCTGAACAACTTATTTATCTGTACGCACTTGTGACATGTTACTCCCAACTTGGACACTGCAGACAAACTGTTGATTAATGTTCCATCCCTTAGACTCATGTATTTGATTTGTTGTTTTACCGCTGCTGCTATTTCTTTTCCCTTGGTTGCTCCACTGCTGTTGTCCCTCTCTCTCACGAATGCTGCCTACAAACTCCACATTACTGCTGCCATCACCAAAGCTTCCCTGGATGATTTCTTTGGACTGCTGCTTTGCCATCTCGACAGATTTTGCAATTTGTATTATTTCTTCGAAATTTTTTGAAGATTCATTTAGGAGTTTTTCACGAATAAACTGATGGCTTTGATTTAAATAAATAGATCTCTCACCAGTTCATCTTTAAACGCACTAAAATCACACGTTTTGCTCAAATTTTTTAGAGCCGTTAAAAATTCATCAAGTGATTCCGATGGACCGTTCCATGATGACGTTGAATTTGGCAAAAAGTATTTATCAAATTTTATAATTAAATCACTATGTTTTACCGTTTCTTCATCCACATCGAAAGAGTCAAATATTTCGAAGCAATCAGCTCCTATGTGGTGGAGCAACAATGAATTTTTTCTTATGTCTGTTGCATCCAAGAGATCACTCGCGACAAGAAAAATTGTTTTTTCCACGTTCTTCAAGCGGCCACTAAATTTGTCGCTTTTAAATCAAGGGCACGTAGCGATCCACCGTCTCTGCAATTTGTTTGAAATTATTGTTAATAACTTGTAGTTTCTCGTCGTCAGGCATTTTCTTATTTTTTTTTGTATACCTTATTCTAAGAGTATATTAATTTTGACGCACAGTTTGTAACATACCTTAATATTGCCCGTAGACCCCTAAAAGTTACTATATTTATGACCAGCATCGATAGTAATGTCGATCTAGCCATGTCCGTCCGTCCGTCCGTCCGTCGGCAAAAATTGGGCCTTTAAACTGGGCCTAGAGAGCTGAAATTTTAACCATATACTCTCTAGGGTCCCGAAATAATCAAGTTTACGAATTTTTGAAATCCGCCCACAGACACGCCCACAAACTCAAAAAAACAAAATTTTGGGAAAAAATAGTATTTTGAGCCAGAAAGCTGAAATTTTGCATGTATGATCTATGACTCCTAAAACTGCTCGGGAGATAACATTTTCAAAATCCGCCCACTGACACGCCCACAAATAAATAAAACAATTTTATTGAAAAACCAAAATTTGAGCTGGGGAGCTGAAATTTATAATATATATTCTCTAGGGGCCCTTTAAGCTCATGTGTAAAATTTTCAAAATCCGCCTACTGACACGCCCACAATTTAAAAAAAACTTTTTTTGAAAATTCAAAGTTTGAGTTAGGGAGCTAAAATTTATAATATATACTCTCTAGGGGGCCGTTTATGCTCATGTGTAAATATTTTCAAAATCCGGCCACTGTAGGAGCTGAAATTTATAATATATACTCTCTATGGGCCCTTTATGCTCATGTGTTAATTTTTTTAAATCCGCCTACTGACACGCCCACAATTAAATAAAACAATTTTATTGAAACACCCAAGTTTGAGCTAAGGAGCGTTTTTTTCGATAAAATCCTTTAAATTTTATATAACAAAATATGTAGAGCGTTCTCAACAATTCAACCATACTTAGACTTTTGTCACGCCCACTTATGAGGAATAGGAATAAGAATAGGGTATCCAACAGTTCGCCCAAGCGGACTGTAGCCCGTCCGTATGTTTTTTTTTACAATTTCACATCTGACACCATGTGATGTTAAGAAGTTACCGGACCGACAAGTGAAAGAGACGATTGACAAGAGATGACTGACTCTTTATTAACTTCATAAAATACATATGAGGTGGTATACTTACTTAAATCTAACATGTGTGTATGTATAAGAGATTATATATTTAAATACTATGACAAATATATATTAACTCCAACATATATATATTTTGTTGGTCTACTGGAGATACCCTTAAAAAAACGCGCCTATTATTATCTTACCAGAAGATTAAAAAGATAAACGGAATTTATTTCGTTCCGCAATATTTTCATTTTAAATTGGAAGATGGTGACCCTAATATAATTTCTCTCTGAGTTATGGCGAATTATCATACACACGACGGCAACCCTGTGAGAGTTTTAAAGAGGGACCGATTTATGTAAGTCATTGCAACCAGACTGAGAGACAAACATCCTAACTTCCCTGTACTGACAATTTTTCTTGGACGAAGTATAATTTCTTTTCTTTTATACCTAACTAGAGTTCAATTGGAACTACACAAATACACACATATGCTAATACACACTTATATTCATTCAGCGAACAACACTTTTGCATATCCATTGAAGGATCTCACCAAGTAAGTCTTTTATTATTTAATTAAAGATCGCTGATTAGAATTAACAGAAGCTCGAAAGCACAATAAAATGGCCAACCTAAATACGCAGTTGTCCTCGGTTAACATTTGAAATTACGCTTCATAAAGGCTTTTCCATATACATATATATTAAGTATATTTAACGTTGCTAAAGAATAGCTAATATATCTACCAAGATTCCCTATAAATTAAGTTTTTTTTTAATTAATTTGGGTTATCATTGACTCTCAAAATAACTGAATATCTCAACTCCATACTTACCTTATTAATTGTATAAGCTAGATTAAAGAAATATGAATTCCGTAAACCCTATAACAATAAATAATGTATCTTAGACTACAAATAAATATGCTGGTTTAATTTAATTTAATGGGGCCTGAGACATTGCTGATTCAAATGATGTCCACTTAAATCCAACTGAAGATTTAATTATGGGGCAACTGGATTAAAGCACGGATAGACTAGTTGCCACAGGTGATTCACGTTCAGTGATCGGGAGGGTACCAATGTATCCAAAGTGGCATAATACCTGTCACTACATTTTTGTTTTTAAATAGATTGACTGATTTCGCGTTCCGTCCGTCCGTTAACCATACAGTGAAGTTTAGTACGGGTTAAAAAAAATGTTTAGTGAATCTTGGCCTGAGATGTTTTCTTTGCGTGTCTTAAGGTATGACCACATCAAGAACCCCTCCTATATCCGGCGAGCTAGGCTGAGCCGTGCCGCCAGCATGCCAAGTGAGATGATTGTCGATACCGCTGTAATACCTCGCTCCAAACAGAACAACCAGGGAGACACAACAATCTCCGATTAACTTGCTAGACAGGGCTCAGAGGAGGACTTCTCAGGGCCTGAACCGGCGATATGTCTGCCTGCGTCCTCAGTCAGGGCTTCCATAGAAGGTGCAGACAGACTTAACGATTTCTCCCCGACGTCTGTAAAAAATCTGCGGCATTCTTGTTGTCTCTCAGCAGAAAAGACTGCAGACAGACTACTGGCGTTCTTACGGGCCATTACGCTTTTGCCAAGCATCTTAAGGTGCTGGGTGGTATCCATCAACTGCGAAGCCCGTCTAGAAAGCGATGACACTGCGCAACATTTCCTCTATAACTGTCCTGCTTTATTATAGTGCTGATGTGGTGTGTGCTGTAAACCTAAGCTCCTTATCATTGAAGCGCCTACTTGTCTTTCTTAGGGGAACGAGTAAATTTACACAGTAAAAACTGGGTGTCCTGGTAGTACGATGGACCAGTATTGAGTCTGAGTGCTCCAGTGTAAAGTGTAGAAAGTCTCGCACCCCGACCAAAAAAAGGTACCTAACACTCTTCCTTGCGGCCCACCTACGTTCACTCTAACAGAGTCCGGTTTAAAAAAACACCATATCGTGCTTCTCCGATTAAATTTTCCTGTCAAAAATTTCGTAGGCGCTTCTCAATATACCCTCCTCGTACATAGAATCAAATATCCAATAAAAAAAATGTCTTTCAAAGAAGCCTTCCTGCCTATCTGAAGAGAACGCATTTTCTCCTTTGAGTCCAGAGTTTTAAATCTATTTCATTCGACAAACCTATTTATCAGCGGTTTCTTAAGAAGTTATTACTTTCAACATTGATGTTTTGTCCTAGGTGGTGGACAGATGTTTGTTGATAGCACGAACTTAATCCTGTCATGAGACAAGTAGTTTCCTTATAAATATTACAACTACTTTGCAATTGAATGCAGCGTTTTCTTTAGGGCAGATCTTGTCGTGATCGATTGAGCGCTCCTTTGTTAGAAAAGCAGATGAGGTTAAAAAATCAATCTTTTCCCCAACACTATGCCAACGAACAATAACTTCTCGTATCATCCTTCTTGGACAGCAAGCAATAATACGCCCTGTTACACCTAAAGTATATAATCTTTGACAAAGAATCTACTGCACTTATTAAAGTCTTTATTACCATTACATAATTTCAGTCAGGACTATAGATTCATCAATTGAGAGGAAATACCTTCAGTTGAGTATATTTAGTTCAGCAATAAATGGTTCCTTCATCCTTGATGGTATTATTTGTCTACTTACGGGCACGTCTTATATAAGAAAAGACTTTTTATTATACTGAATCATATAATTGATTTCAAAATACTTTCTTCCTCATTTACCGGCTTTGATTCAATTTAAAGAAAAAAAGCAAAAAGTTAGCGACCATTGAACCGCTTTACCAAATCAAAACAAACCCTCTTAGGATTAGGAACACCCCAGTCCAATGTCCGGGCGAATGTTCTTTGCGCATTTCCATAACGAATTCATGTGAATCTATTTCACGCAATGAGCCATAGCCCAGTTCTATTGCTGTCTGTTAAGTCATAGATACACTATTGATATTGATTTTGACCCAAATGCATTGGTATGTGTGCCCTCTTTGCACGAATCGAAACAAAAGTCGCCTGAGTCTATCAGCTCCATGCGAAAAATTATGCAGTGTGCTTGGGCTTGGGCTTGGGCTTGGGCCGTATTCTTTTGTTTACCAACATTGATTCGGATTTGCAATTTTAATTGTCTCAACAATATTCTATGATTTTTTTGTCGATTATTCTACTTTTTCTTTTTCATTTCAGAACTGCGTATTGGGAATATATAATTTGAGTTCGTGTAACGCTTGCTGCATACCAAATACCCCTGAGAGCTAGATCTTCGCCGAAAATATTTTAGATCTATGAATAGACATTGTCCATTAATCATCTGTCGATGGGAAAAAATAGTATAGCTATAAGGCAATCAATCTGCAGATATCCTATAGATGCACGTTGAATATGTGTACATAATTATTTTCATAAATAAAAAGACGATGTGATAGCAAAGGGGCACTTTCAAGGTGATCTAGTGGCAGAGAAGCAGGATTCGCTGAATCCTTAATTGCATTCGCTTCATAATTTCTTACATATTTTTTTAATCGATCAGTCGTTTCTTTGTATAGGAATTGTGCGTTTTTGTTTTGTTAAATACGTTGCGTGCGTGCGAGTTAGTTGTATCCTAATGAGCTGCTATGGCAACAAGGGACTGTGTAGTGGACCAAAGTAATGGCAAAGTTTTATTTGGTTTTCGAGGTGATTATAAAATATAATTGGAATGGTTTACAAACAAGATGATAATCTGTACAAATTTTCTTTTAAAAAATGACCACGTAGTTTGTAAATGATGAAGGAATAAATATAGGCCCCCAGGAGAACCAAACGAGACCTAATGGCAGCGGTGGTAGATCATTTTTTGGATGAAGGGAATGAGAATTTACAAATTTTTATTCCCAAGAGTGGTGTTAATCTTAGACAAAGAGTTTTGTTTGGTCTTTGAATCGTTATAATTCTGAAACTCATTCTCAGTTTGTGGTCAGGAGTTATGGAACTGCGTATTCTCGATCAGTGCATCACAGATATCACAATATCCATGATACAGCTACTCTCAGCAATGCAAACATTTTGTTGTAAGTGTTTAACGATCTCAGGATTAAATACTCAAACCGGAATACTACAGCTAGTCACCTGTGTCTTTTCTGCAGATAGCTTTTAGTTTTTTATAGTTCTGCGACTTTTAAACGGAAATAATAGTCAGTACAGCACTTATGGGGAGATAGAAATATTGTCAGAGCGGTCGCTACGTTCTCTAAGTATGGTGGTCTCTTTGATTTGTGACGGTCAATATTGGAAGCTATGGCAACCCTGAGAGAGCTTTAAAGAGCGACAAGTTTATGTAAAGCATTATAGCCAGAGGAAGAAGCAAACGTCCTATCTTCACTGTCCTGACTATTAATTCCGGACAGAGTATAGTGGAATTTTTATTGAGTTTATCGAAACAAAGAACAAAACAGCTGAAGGCATTTCTGACATGATTTTAAGTAAGCTTAAAGCTGATGGTCTTGATATAATGGATTGCAGAGGTCAAACATATGACACTACTGCTGTCATGGCTGGACAATATACGGGAGTGCAGCAAAGACTGAAAGACATAAAACCCAAAGCTGAATTTATACCCTGCTCCAATCACTCTTTGAACTTGGTTTGTTTACATGCTGCTGCTGTTGAGTCAAATTCGGTCACTTTCTTCGGTACCTTAGAACGCATATATGTATTCTGTTTTCCGTGTCCACACACCGTTTGGAACTTCTGCTTTGTACAAAACATTGAAGCGGCTGCAAGAAACAAGATGAAGCGAAAGAGCTGATGCAGTCGAGAATACCTGGAACCATTATGAGGGCATTTTTAAAACCTTAGAATAACTGAATAACTGCCTGAGGCAGACAAAAGACTACATAAACACACGCACGGATGCAGGAGCTTTGCTAATAGCATTGCAATCGTTTTCATTTCTATCTTGTTTGGGCTTTTGTAAACCAATTCTACACGAAGTTAATAATGCCCAAATATACTTGCAAACAGAAGGACTCAATCTTTATTAATCTGCTCAAAAAATAAATGTATTTCAGATCCTCCTTACAGAAAAACGAGATGAATTGGTAGACGGTGCTTTTACTTATGCTAAAAATGTATGTCAAAAACTTGAAATTTTAATGGAACGTCCCAGGAAAATAAAAAAAAAACATATTTCTGGTGACCGAAATATAGACGCTGCTTTATTCTATGAAAATGAACTGCGACGAAAATTATTTTCTTCCTTAGACAGTGTCAGTGCTGAAGTACAGAAAAGATTTCAACAACTCGTTCGTAATTTAATGCAATATTATCTACTGTAATAAAATTAAAAATTTTCAAAAGCTAAAGAAAAAAATAAATAAATGGAAAATAAATTACAAAAAATAATCGAATCCTGTTTTTCAGAAGAATTTTAATTTCGATAATTAAAGTTTAATGGGAATTACCGTCGTAATTTGTATCCGCTTAGAATTTGGGAAATCGGAAAGTAACCAATATGGGAACATTTTAAATTTTCGGCTTCATTTTTGCTTCACTTGCTAGAAAGTAGTACGAACAACAGTTGACAAAATTTTGAAGAGCAATTTTACCAAGTTCATTGACATACCTATGTGTAGGTATAACTGGTTGAAACCGTAGACAAAGTTTTTTTCTTTTAGTGTGCGAACAAATTAGTTGGGGCGGCATAAATTGGGTCTGCCCCGGGCGGCCCCAACCCACGCTACGGCACTGCGGTGACCTTAGCCAAAAAATTATGACTTGTAAACTAGCAGTGCATGAGTGATTCTGCAAAGCTCTAGAAAAGCGAATTCCAATATGACTAACAAGCAAAAGCAAAAGAATTTGCCAGAACCAAAAACATCCCAAAACAAAAGACGGTATTTCTTTTCGAGTGTTATCAGGAGAAGCGGCTGATGTTAACCACAAACAGCCAGTTAGTGGACATCTCACACTGGATCCTTTGTATAAAATTATAAGATATTCACCTCGATTACCGATTTAAAAAAAAACAAAAAACCTAACACATACTAGGGATGCTCATTCAAAAAATACATCTATATTTTATTCGATGTAATGCATCGAAATGTTACATCGATTATTATCGATACATTAATTAAAAACATCGATGTTTTCGATGCATCGATTAAGAACATCGACGTATTGTTTTATATGAGCTTAAAAATGAGAAATTAAAAATAAGAAGTTATCCAAGTTTTTTTTTATTAAAATTGCAAATCCCAATACTTCCGCTCCAAACTTTGCATTAACAATATTTTGTTTAACCGCTCTCCTTGGATTCTATTCCCTTGCTGACTCTATACCTGGGAAGCTTCCGAAAAAAGCCTTTCCGAAGGAACTGAGGTGGCTACCATAGTTAAATATTTAAAAGCAACTTTAAAAAGTTTTGGAAATTGGAGCATGTAGTCGGATTTCCAAGGGATTTTCAGTAAGGCGACCAACAGGTGCCCTTAAGTAGACGGAAATCTCATCACAAACACTCTTTTGTTCGCCTTCCAATTTCTGTTAACGAGTTTGTGATGGTCGCTCCAAAGGCTGAAATATTCCCATACTTTGTCGGAACTATCCGAATCAGATTCTATTGGATTTTCATTAAGGTCCTTCGTCATCATCTCCTTAATTTTTTGGATTGCGTGGGCACAAGCTATGGGGTCTTCAAAATGAAGCTTTTTGAACCGCGGGTCCAACAAGGTAGCTATAGCTAACGAAGAAACTTGTTCAATAGCACCCATCCGTTTCCTGATTTCTCCAAGAATGAGCTTGCTTTAATAGACATGACAGTATAGTCTGTCTGTGTATCTGTGTCTGTGATGCTCCCTCGTCTTACATATGTTGTTGTTTATGTGTTTGGTTGGCGAAAATAGCTTATTACAAATTACGTTATAATTTATCATATTCTTCATTAATCCAATCAAATAGAAGAGGGCATATAGAACGTATTAAATTTGAAATGCGGTACTGTGTATGTGTACATTTCATGCTTCGATGCATCTAATGAAATACATCGATGCATCGTTAACCATCGGATGCTTTCGATGCAATCGAATAATAAACATCTGGATTTTCGATGCGTCGATGTATTATGAGCAACCCTAACGCACACGACCTGTCAAATTCGTAGCAGATTTGTACACGACTAGAATGAAGTAAAATCTTTGAGAAAGATTGGAACTGTCAAAAATTGTGTCTTTATTTTCAAAATGAATTGGTATGAAAATAAGTGCAAGGAATCTCTAATCTCTAAAGAACTAAAATGAATAGTATTGGAATGTTCTACAGTTCAGATAGTGAGGAAAATGAAGCTAATGAAAGAGCAAACAAAAAGTAATTAAATACAACACGAGCACAAATTAGAGACCACTCAAACCCATTTAATTTGCCGGATTCAAAGTAAGTGTTGTATTTGATTTGTATTATTGATAAACTGATAATAATCTGTGTAGATGTTCTAAGAATTGTCAAATATATTAGATTGTCGAAGGCAGCCTTCAAATATTAGGTCCGTTCGCGAACTAATATGCAAACGTAAATTTATATAAACTTACGTGCAAAACTACACAAACGCGTTCGCGTACTGAGAAAATGGTAAAAAGATGAACGAAAGAAAAATGTACTTTCGTTCATTTTTCTTCACACAGAATTTTAGCTGGTAAGAAAATGAAAACTGTCAAATGATGAAATCCTACGAGTTTGCCAGCAAAAAAAAACTGTTGCTTCTTTTCAAGCCAAACTAAGACGTTTTTCACCTTTTTATGAGAGGATTCTCTCTCGATTTTGGAGATTTGACACTTTTAATTTTTCTACACATAAAGTACTCGAACGGACCTATTTACTCGATGAAATTGAGAAAAACATGCCCGACACATTCCGATCATCATCAGTCCCGTCTGTGTTAAGACTGGCAGCAACTATGAGAATTCTCGCGGAAGGAGGATATCACAACAAGGTGCTGGAAATGATTTTAATCTGGGACTACTTTGACTACTTTGCACAAATGATAGACGTTATCGAAGCGCACATATGTCGTCAATGGACGACAAATTGTACGGCGCTCCTCTTCTATTTTGAACCGCTTCCTATTATATCTTTCGCTCTCCTTTAACACTTTTTCAATGTTTTTTAAACTTTTTTTGACATCACAAATTTTCCTGCCCTTTGGTTTGTTTATTTAACAAATGTTCTCTATTTTCTTTAAAGCGGTGACTTTTAGTACGATTCCTTGAATCACTTCGAATCATTGATTTAGTTGGAGTTGGATTCATTTCAGCCGTATTTGACCAGTGAGCGGATGGAATGTCTGTTGTTGGCGAGTTTGGCAAGAGAGCTATGGATGTTGATTCCGAAAAATCGTTTCACGTAGAAGGAATTGGTGTGGAAACTGCCTTAGATGACGATGGATAGTTGATATTACAATCAGGCAATTGTGACTGAACTATTGAAATAGTTGGAGCCCCAATAGCCACACCTTTTGGATTTAAATTTTTTTGGAACGAGAGCAGATTCGAAATAGCTTCCTCTTGAGGCGAAAGTATCGCCTGTTTGTAGTTGCCTCCTCCAGTTGCACGTAATTTCTTTTTGTTGAGCACTAATCTTTTTTTTTACTTTGTATTTTAAATCTGCCCAAACCTTAACAAAAACATTTATTACTCAAATATTTGTAAGTCGGTACCTACATACATTTTGCCAACCTTTTCCATCTCTTGTTGGAGGGCCATTGTTGTTAATTTTTGTAGCAATACAGGTCCAAGATTTTTCGAAATCGATTTTATTTAACCCTCTGCTGAATCCTTTTGCCAGATGTAAATTCTTCTCCATTAATGAAGTAAGAACTTCTGACTGTCTTTTGTTTGTAATTTTTATGGTTGATTTACTCGGTCACACATTCCTAACATGTAAGATTAAAGGGATGCTAAATACTAAATATCCGTGTGACTGAAAGGGACAGCATTACCTAACATGCAAAAAAAACGTGACACGTATTCAGGTCGGCCATCTTGTTTACGTGGTAGGAATTATGGGAAAGCTATGCATGTTGATATTTTTATAGCGATGGCTTACGAAATTTCGATCTCCTATAAAACAAAATGGGCGCTGCTATCATATGTTTTAATCGCCATAATACATTTTTGACATTTCTCTGCTTCACACCGCCGGCCGATTGTACCTACTCAAGATGGAAAACACTATTAATACGGCAGCCTTTACGAGCTCCATGTTTTTATTTTTTTTTTAATTCTACCACAACAAAACCGATGAAAATAAATTTGTTTGTTTACATGTGATCTGTCAAATCTCCATAAAAATGTTATAGCAAGTTAAAGTATGTGATCTCACTCTTACACCTTATTAGCATTGACTGCGGATAAACGGATCTCTCTTTTCGGTTTTGTTGCAAAAATGCGCGTGCGTGATGGTGTAAATTCGATATTAATTTCTTTTCCATTTTAGGTATTTCTAACTGTTGCAGTTGATCAACGGACTAACGCAAATAAACTGAATATTTTTCACTCAAAAACGAATGCGTGAATGGTGTGGGTATTTCCATTTAGAAGAAATGAATTCAGCTTAAAAAAAAACCATTACAAACGCTGAAATACAGACTAATTGAATCACCCGACTACCTGTCGGGAGCAAAAATGTCGTTTTTAAGGTCATTAGTGGTGTTGCGTTTTCTTAGGTAATTAAAGTAAAGTCGTTAGACGACTTCAAATCTAGTACAAAAAGACATTTGACATTTTCATCCGACCTTTGTCGTGTGAAACGACAAGCATAAAGCCTGAACTACATCAAAACAAAAGTGAAGAAAAGTACAAAAAAAGTGAAAACATCGAAACTCATCGAAAACACACGCATATTTATACGACATCTATTATTAAAATCTGAACTAAAAAAGCTCAGAAGCTTTTCGTTGGATATTATAAAATTTCCATTTGGAATCGTATTCTCCATCGTTTATTAATTGTCGCTTGCTTGTCAGAAGCGCTTTTCCTTGCGAAACTGACAGGAATTATGTGATGGAAGCGTCATCTAGCGAAAAATTCGGTAAGGTATTCTTTGATTGTGTGTGTTTCTAGAACTTTGCGCAAAGTGAAAGCTGGAACATGTTCGAGCTTTGAACCACAGTAAAATTTTAAAATGAGAAGAAATATAAAGAGCGCACTATGCGATGAAGCAGTATATCGAATTTTTTCCACTTTTTTGTACTTTTTCCCACTTTTGTTTGGATGTAGTTCAGGCTTTATACAGATTTGGAAGAGTCGTGTATTTCGGAATCGAAAACGACAACGATAATCGAGGTGATTATTAACACCGTAGAAAAGGTTTTCTCTAAAGCTCTTCTTGACGTTCCATATATCAAATAAGAGTCCCGTTCTGCGGGAAAATCATCAAAAAAATTACGTTAATATGTCTGGGGAATATGGGGAACTGTTCGTTATCGGAAGGCCGGAAAACCCTCGATATTTTAAGAACATATCGAAAACCAATTGCCAGACAAAATATTGTTTTGTTTCAGCTAACACAACATCGGTTTGCAAGCCGTTAAATTGAGGCAAAAGTAATTTTTTTACCGTGATGTGTTTCTTCAGATATATATTGCGTTCTGTTATGTATTTCAGCAATTTTTTTTTGTCATAGTTCCTCCTTAGGACACCCACATGAGCACAAAAAACTACAGTCCCGAAACTGTCGGCTTAAAAGAAATTTCAATGTCCCTGTATGTGTAGATTTTACACAACAATAGGTGTGATCCCTTACTTTTCAAGTAACTTCAAGCAAATTCTCAAATTTCGAGGAGTGGGGATACATTCTGGGTGTTTTCATAAACGTCCGACTAACTAAGACCTGCATTAGATGTGTTCATAAAGTCAGAATTTTGATCGAACTAACTTAGATAAATTGCAGAAGATATGTTCATAAACGTCATAAATGTCGTCAGCGTTTGGAAGATTGTGCATCCATATTTTTTTGACTGCAGAAAGTGCGGGAGGTAAAAACAAAAATTGAAAGTGCGAAAAATTTAAGTTTTATTGGCAATATTTTAATAACTTTTTTTAACAACCAAATTCAACTTTTTTTTTAAAGGAAGTAGAAGCTGCAGCGTGAATTATGGCGAAAACTAAGCTATTAATTCAAAAAAGAATTCTGATGGAAAAATAATTCAACTCTGGGAAAAAGAAAAAGATTTCCTTGTGGAGGACTATATGCTATATGAAATAAAAAAACTTGATACATTCTTCTCCTTTGATATCTTGGATATCAAAAAATCTGACGTTTATAAACATTCAGTGAATACTTAAAATTGGACTTAAGCAGGCACTCACGTTCTGCAGAATAGGTGTGTTCAATAATGCAACAAAGAAGAAAGACGATTGTACTAGCGCAGATTTTCGACGTTTATGAAAACACCCTGATTGAAGAAGTAATGAGAAACAAAGGGAACGCTTTTGTAGTAAGATGTAGTAACCAAACTATATGGCAGCAGAAACATCAAATGAAGAATCAAAACAATTTGTGAAATCGAAATTAATGGAAATATTTGATCAAAAATAAATAAGGGAGAACTGTTAGTTTAGTTTATTATCGTTACTAGTTGGTCTATCAAGTAAACCAGGAGAAAGTCATACGGACTTGTATGAAAAAAAAAGAAACTGAAATATCACATAAGGGCAATTGATTTGCTCCTTGCCTCTCTGTCTCTTACAAAATTTGTGTGATAGGAGACAACTTTAAGCTGTTTTTAGTAATTTTGAGTAGCTTAAAGTTACTTGAGAAAGAAGAAGAGGAGAAAAGAAAGGGAGCACACCTTTTATAACAGATTACGTATATCAGTTAGTCAGCTTCAAAAGTCTCGCAATTAGCCCCCAAACGAAAAAAAAACCGCTGTTAACCACCTTTTACCGTTTGTGCATTGGTTTTTACATATAAATCAAATAAGAGGCTCACGCATGCATTCTCAGTAAAAGAACACTTCCATGTACGCCATCTTTTAAAAATTGTAAAGTTCGAAGCAAATTTAATTTCAGAGTTTTAAAAACACAGATGTGGCAGAGTAATATACACTCGGTTCCACATGTTTACGAACAGCTACTTTTTTGATTTAATTTTACCAATTTTTTTTAAATCCTTCGATAATGTGGAAAAAAAATGCAATATGAAAGAAGACTATATTATGTTTAAGTTGTAGAAAAAAACTTGTGATTAGGTAGATAAATTGAATTTGTATGATATTTTTTCCAATAAGTTCATAAAATTCGTTCTTTTTTCGTTCCACCACGCTACGCTGAACGAAAACAAATAAAAAATTAATTCGACTTACTTACGTTTTTGCAATGCGGTTCTTGCGGAACTGAAAAGTTTTCTTTATTAAGTAAATTTAAAAAATGTTTTAATTTTTTTTTATTTTTGTTTTCATTTATTTATTTTTATTTATTTTTTTCAATTTTCTTTTTTAATATTATTTATTAATAACTGCAGTTATATAATAAAAAAAATAATAATTGTAATCCTAAGTCTCTCTCTCTTCATATTTCCCATTCATCTCTCGTTTCTCCATCTTTGCTTTGCATAAAATAAAAAAATAATAATAATATATATAATGTAAGTAAAAATAATATTAATTCTAATTATTATAAAACTAAAATATAAGTAGAAAAAAAAGTATTTATATAATCTTACAATCCATTGATACAAGTTGTATAGAGAAGTATTTATAAATGTAGTAGTAAAATACAATTATTTCGTATGATTGTTTTTAGTGATTGTATTAAATGTTTTGTTTTTCAATTTAAATGTAATTAAGATGTAAATAATAAGCGCATAAGTATAGTTATTTTGTTTTCATTTTTTTACAAAAGATTTTAGTTTGTATTTAAATAGGTTTTTTTGTTACAATTTATTTTGATCGATTTAAAAAAAACTACATATTTCTTCTTTAATCACTAATTTGACATTTTGCATTTTAGTTTACTTGCAAATTTTCAACTATACATGGTATTTTATATGTTTCACTTTTCGTCACATTTGTTTTTTATTTACATACAATCATTTTATTCTGGGACATTTTGTTGTTAAATGAATCTGTTCGCCTTCTGTTTTTGTTTTTGGTTTCGACTAAAACGTATTGGGTTTTGTTAAATATTTTTCGTCGTTTCGTTCTCTGACAAGCTGACGCAGTTTTTGTAAGATTCGTAAGATTCTGAATTGTTGCACTTGAGTGTGAGAGAAGAAAGGATGTTCTTTGGTTTTCATTTTATACGGCAAGAGGTGGGGTTTTTTTATTATTTTTTTTTATAAAAGCACCCTTCTCCTGCTGGAGTTCATTTAAGGAATGACTATGTGTATTGTGCGCGTTTGTGTAATTATATCAGTGAAACTAAAAAAAATATATTTAGCTTAAATTTTCTCTGTTTTACTATAAATATTTCATTTTGCTTAGATTAAAGCGAGGTCTTTTTACAGATCCTTAAGTCTCATTTTTACAAGTGTTTAACACTCAGGTGCAACATCATTTCTGACTTAATGATGAATGAGGGGGTGACCCCTCACTTTGAAATAGTATTTATTTCATCTTTTTGTAAAGCGTAAGGAAACGCCTTCCCCTCGATATACAGGATTGCATTTATTTCTTTTTCGTTTTTTTTAATATATAACTTTGAATTAAATGTTAAATCAGTTTTCTGTTAAGGCGCTTAGCTTTATGCATTTTTTTCTTTTAAATTGGTATATTCGTTTAATTTTTAGTTTAGCGAGGAATTCAAGTTCCATTATTTGTTGTTATTTTAATCGTTAATGTCTTAAATTTTACATAAATAATTTATTTTGTTTAAATCACTTTACACATTGACAAAGGCCAATGTCTGTTTTCGAATAAATTTTTTGTAATAATTTTTCAATAAATGATAAATTATAGTTCTTCAATTTTGTTTTAGTTCTAAATTGCATGCAACTAAATAGAATAGAAAACAAATAATTATAAAGCAACAAAATATACAACAACATATTATAATAGTTAATGATACATGAAAAATAAACGTTAAACTTAAATGCATGCAATTAGCTGTAAACTAAAAGTAAATAAGGTGTAATAAAGGAAAAGAAATTAAATTACATTGTTATGTTGCAAATTTTATAATAATATTCATGCACATCTGTTACTTAGGATAACAATTTTTTTTGTACAAAAAAATACGAAATAATGTTTAAAGAAATTTAACAAATTTTTCAACATTTTTATAGAATTTTTTTAATATAAAAAAAAAATCAACAAAAAAGAAAAATAACTCGTAATAGCTTTAATTTTTGTTTGGTTTTAAAGGTAATACAAATTTTTTTATCCTTTTTACAAGAGAAGAAAGTCTGCGTTATTAATAAATCAAACCTTTGGGCATCGTGAACCAAGTAAAATATGTAGTATCTGAAATTCGTGTTTGTTTATTCGAAATATGTTTGCTTGGTGAAAGTTCAGTTCCAAGCGCTGAACATTTGAACGGTTTCTAAAAATATGTTTTTTTGAACTAAACAAAAACCAAAAACCGTATTTTGCTGGTCGTGGATGGCTTAAATAAATTGGCATCAGTAAGGTATTGCACATTTTACATGCTATCATTGCCCGCTTCAACTATTCAATCAAGCCAGCTTGGACTTTACAGACGAACGCCAACAGCCTTATGTATAGCCACGACAGTTTTTCAACCCGATTCGCAAAGATCGACAACGTTTGGCGGATTTATAAAAGCTTAAATAATTTGACTTATATTCATCACACGCGTAGAACATTCGAGTTCGTATACTAGTTATTGTACGAGATGAGATTGGTGACACGACGTCGAAATTCGCTTTCCATGACTGATTAATTTGGTTCTTTTCTCATATCCAAATTTGTTCCTAAATTAAGAACACCGCCAATTAAGAGCAGAAACTGTAATAATTCGACTTAAA
The DNA here is from genome assembly GCA_949715645.1 of Portevinia maculata. Lineage (NCBI taxonomy): Eukaryota > Metazoa > Arthropoda > Insecta > Diptera > Syrphidae > Portevinia > Portevinia maculata. The sequence goes on along the minus strand of OX454526.1, from coordinate 76,538,432 downwards.
CTGTCATTTTTATCTAAAAGTAGGGAAACTAACTTGCCGGGCACGTTACTACTCGAATATCGTATTACACGACCTTTAGAGTATAAGTGTCGATTACACGTCAAAAAAAGCTGTTAAAACAGGCAAACACATTATTTAATGAAAAGGCCAGTCAGTAAAAGAAATTCAAATTTGAAAACTTTTTAACGGTTAGGAGGTCTTACGTTGACACGTGCAAACGAAAAGTTAAGGATGATTTCACCCAACCAGCCGTAATAATCCAATTCATGCACGCAATATCCCTCCTATTTAAATTTGTAGTCACTTTCCTAACAAAATATATGTAATATGTATCCTTTTGAATGTTTTAAATGTCGCACGAACAGTATTTTAGTGAATGATTTATGAATACATATATTGTATTAATTGGGCAGTCAAATTACCTTTCTTCAAATGTTCCTCTCTTTTATATATGTACATACATATGTTTATAAATTTAGGTAAAAAAAAAACTATTCGACAATTTATTTTGTTTTCCCTGGTTTTGTATGTTTTCCGAGTTTTTTTTTTGCATATTTACAGTTTAAATTTTGATTTCTATTTTTAAATATCAGTGAAAACTAAATCATCTACGACTAATTTTAATTTAAATTGTATTAATTTTATCCATATTTAAAAAGAAAAAATAATATTTTTATAATATAAAAAAAATTATAATAATTAATTATGTTTTATTAATTATTTTGTAGTAAGCGTGTGAAAAAATTTCAGTCTATTATGGTAAATTTTTGCTTCTTTTTTTTAATTAAGAATTATTTTGTTTTGATTTCCTAACTTAACGAGTTTTGTTTTTTTTCTCTAAATTTTTGTGAACAAAATTTATAGATCACATTTCTAAATATTAATTTTTATTTGTTTTTTTTTTGTATTGGGTTTTTATATGGAGTTCTGTTATATTTTTTGCATTTCACGAACAAAAAATTAAATCATATTTTTTGTTTTTCTAAAATAATTCCTATAATTCTACCATTCACATTCCTGGTGTTTTTCTTTTGTAATGTACAGTATATATCTATACACAATATTAAAAAAAAAAACTTCAACGAAAATTCTATTTCAAAAAAGGAAAAAGACGATGCATTTCCTATTTGACTTTACATTTAACTTTAACCTCTCACATAAGTTTTATCATATCAAATTTTCGTTATTATTTAATTTTTTTCATTTTGTGCTACTAATTATTTTTTAGTAAGATTTTTCTGTTTATATAAAAAGAAATACAATATATAATATTTATATATATATAAAATATTAACTTAGTAGCGATTCACATTCTTGTTTGCATAGTTACTTGATTATAATATATAAATTTTCAAATAATAATTCCTAAATTATTTCCCAAAAAAACATGGAAATATAATTAATAATATATGTAGATTGTTTTCACTTTCAAGACGTGTATAAAATAGGTATATATATATGTAGAGATGTATATATGTTTAAGCACCAACAAAACATTTTTAAAGGTACATTTAAATTTAGTGGAAAAAAAATAAACAAAATTCTTCACTTAGGTAAGAAAAAACAAAACAAAAAAATAAAATTTCATATTCATTGAGCAAAAAAAGGATGTTTTGAGTGAAAACCCTAACACGAACTCATTTTAGTTTTTTCGATTCAAATGTGTAGTTTTTTCGATATTAGAGCGAGTGTGCGTGGGTGCGAATGAATTTTCTTAAACACGATGGATTTAGAATTTGATATCGTGAATATCCTTTTGGGTATTCGCTTGCATTTTACAGGTTTGCGTTAGGTCGGGTAAAATGGAATTGGAGTTGTTATTACTATTACCATTCATTGTGTGATGATGCTGTTGCTGAGCATCCATTGTGACTAAGTAGGGTTGCAGATTACGACTGTGCTCTTCGAATATTTGCTCCATGTGAATCATGCAATCACGGAGGTATTCCTAAAATAAAATAAAAGAATTACAGTTAAAATTAATTTTCTTTTTCCATTGAAACTAAATAAATAAATACATATAGTAATAAATTAAAAATTGGTTATTAATTTATCAAAAAATCAATAACCAATACAAATATTCAGGAAACGAAAAAAAATATTCCGTTTTAGTTCTCAGTCAATTCACACTAAACGATACGAATCGCATGTAAATATTTTCCCCTTATCCAACATTTTCGTGTCGGTATAGCCGGTGGCCTATCAAGATGTCGTTTTAGCAAGGAAATGTTTAAATGTAAATTGTATTGGCCAAGACTATGCCTAGATTAAATTTAAAACACGATACAATAAAATGAACGCGATGTTGAAAAAACCAGAACTAATAAAATCACCTTCATCAGTTTTAAGGAAGGTGAAGAAATTGATAATGGACACACTGGTTGGTGGGTTAGACTACTGAGCGAAGGGTTCGACCCACGAACATCTGATAAAAATAATTCATCCAACGAAAAGGCTTGCGATGGCTTTAAGACTGGAACACAGGCTCTTCCAAATAGCGGCGGAAAGTTAATGGGCATCATGTAAAGAGAGGAATGGGCAAAAAGGTAACTCACTTGCAGTTAATGAAGAACCGTTTAAAGAAGTTTCAAAGCTCAAGAACAACAAGGCTTTGATGGTTTACCAGAAATGCTTTTTAGAGGTGATGTTCTGGTAGGGCACATGTAGGAGAAAGAATGCCCATTGTATGGAATATCAGTTCCATATGAACCATCTACAAGAAAGGTGATCCTACGTTTTGCAAAAACTGTCAAGGCATATCCTGCTTAATGCCGCATATAAGATCCTATCCAACATTACTGTGTGAACGCCAGAAGCCGTTCAGCAACACACTAATCGGCATGTACCATTGTATTTTCGATATTAGACCAACTTTTTAAACTTAGACAAATCCGGGAAAAGTCTAACCAATTTTAAGTCGAGACTCACCACATTTTCATCAACTACAAAGTCGCGTATGATAACATTCGATGTCATGGGATCCAGACGGCGACGACGGAATTCGGGACCTAGCCTTAACTGATCCACCTTTGTAGCCTGTGTCTGAAAAATACGTGGTGCCATTTGCAATTTGCAAGAAGCTCTCCCGAACTTTTACAAACATGCATCAGATTCAGACAGGAAGATGCGCCGTCATGTGGCTCCAGGCACGAGTACGATTACTTTGACGCCGCAAAATAAAAATGGATTCTTGTAGAGAGACAAAAGAACACTTCCTTCATTTCCACTGACATTTTCGATTTTTTAAAATAGTTGATGTTTCAATGGACAGATTTGAAAAATCTTGAAACTTGATCATTTCGAGCCCATAGAGAATATATGCTCCACATGTCAGCTTTCTAACTCATATTTGAGTCCCCACTATTGCTGATGGACGGACATGGCTAGATATGTAGATTCACCTTTTGATGCTGATCACAAATAAAGTGACGTTTAGGGATCTTCGACCAATACTAAGACAAAAGTTTGAGTCTAAATAAATATACCTTTAGGATAGGATATAAAAAAAGCTACTATTTTTGTATAAAACTTCGTATCAGCCTTTACTCAATTTATTAAAGAGCGAGGAGACTAAAGTTTTCCAGTCAGCTAAACGAACTGCAACGAATGTCAATTTTGCCAAGATGCAAGAATGAAGCAATTTCGTTCTGGGTTGAACGTTTTGAATTAAAAAAAACACAATGGTTTTTTTCTCTTCTTTATTTATTTATTATATTATTTATTCATTATAATATGTCCATGAAAGAAGCCGCTGTCTAGGCGTGGCTGCACTTCTAACGTAGATTGTTTATTTATAATATTATTACTTAAATTAAATCAATGAAAGAAGCCGCTGTCTAGGCGTGGCTGCACTTCTAGCATTGAGAGTTGAATTAGAACTGACTTTTGCTGAACTATCCCACCGGTATTTATATGAAGTGCTTCCTGTGGGATAGTAGTGCACTTGTTTATGAAATATTCATATTTCGTCTGGAGGTGTAAAATATGAGTATATTTAGTTGGGATTTTGTTATCGGAAGGTTTTGCAACTGTCGGCAAAAATGGTGGGAGCTTGTGTCGTAAAGTGTTATGGGATTTGTATTTGTGCCGTTAGGCGAAGAGGGGTGTGGGGAATGATCTGGTAGTTGGTTTGGGTGTAGTCTGTGACGTAACTAAGCTATGCAAAAAGTACGATCGAGTAAGTTTTGGACATATCGCGGTTTCAGTTAACGAGTAAGTCGTGAGAGCTTAACGAAATAATCTGAAATTGTGGGTCATCTGCTCTGTCGCATGATTAACCATTCAATGAAGTGCTAGACCAAGTTTCGTTATAGTCTGACTATTATGTATCGTTTTGATTTCTAAACGACAATGATCGAATAAATACCCTGGAGGAACAAGTCAACAACGTGTTTGCGACGTTGGAAATGCATTGTAATGTGAACTTTTTCGAAGATGATTCAGATTTCGAAACTGGAATTCTTTCAATTACATATTAAATCAGATTGTGAGCCTGGCAGACATCCTTAGATACCAATTTGAAAATATTTTTAAATGCTGGAATACGTTGATGATATTGGGATCATTGGTCGCCTTAAAGTAGGAGGCATTTCAAGAAAGTAAGTGTACTGGGGCTCCCACGGGCAGAGGGGAATTTGTTTTGATTTCCGGATGGTCACACTGACGTTTAGCTTAGCTGATCCCATTTTCAAAGAGCCAGTGCGGTCCGTGAACCATGTCGATAAAATCTGCCGCCAAGTACGAGATTCGCAGCGTTGTCCGTTATCTCGTTGTAAAGGGAAAAACTCTGTGTAGTTTTTAACGGGATCAAATTGGTTTATGGCGAAGGTTGTTTAAGTCTTGTCGTGGCTGAAGAAAAATGTGATATCCACTAAGGACATCCATTTCTTCGCGGATAGTCAACCTGCGATAAAGTCTGTGAACTCTTCAAATTCCATCGAGACTGTCGATCATCTCTCAAGGAGATGGCGGAGCAGTTGAGCATTCACCTCTGTTAGGTGGCGGGGCATGGAGACATTCCATTGAACTGTAGGGCAGATGACCTCGCCAAAAAAGGAAACGCATTACCTGCGACGCTTTTAGTGTCTCATCTCACTAAACCGATTGCACTTAAGCTCTATTATATGTGTCATTACAGGTCACTGTCTAATAGGCAAACACTTATCAAGGCATGGCGTCTATTCAAACAACTTTTGTAGATGGACGAGGAAGAGGAGGAGACTACACTTCACCTTCTTTGTACATGACCTACATTCACCTATAAAATAAATATCTATCTATGAGCCTTCTTGCTTAATGATTTTAGTGACTTGGCTAACACAGACGTTAGAAGTCTATCGCGCTTTATTAGAAGCTCTAAATAGTTAGACGGGGAGACAGAGAAACTCCCTAGTCCATCGTGATCCATACATTAGTATAAGTGTGTTGGCTGCAGCTGACAACCACCTCAACTTAACCTAACCTGACAAAATTGACAAATTCGTTCGTGGCGAACGCAGATTGACTTCGGATGAACTTTTTGAAACAATCACAGAAACACTCGGATTTCATAAACTGTGTGCAAGGTGGGTCCCAAAACAGCTGACAGAGCAGCACAAATTGCTAGACCCAACACGGCCAACGCAAAAAAGCAAGTTTTAGAGTCCTTCAGATGGGATGTTTTAAACCACCCCGCACCGGGCACCGAGAAGGATGGCGACTTCGTGGAAAAATACTTCACATCATGTGCTGAAGTAACCGCGTAATTTTTTCGAAGCCTACAAAAATCTAGTACACTTACCTACGTTCTGGACATGCCTCGTAGATTCAACGAGTCCTTCACGGCAATTAAAATGCAAAACTTCGAACTTTGTCTTGAAATCCAACTGGTGGTTCTGCTTACACAATAAATAAGGCAAAGATTGTTAGTTCCTACCGAATTCGTATAAGCAAATATCACATTTGTGAAATTCTATTCGTGTTTGCGTTTCCTATTTTGTGCAAGAAGAAACTTCAGTTGAATGAAACACATAGCTTAGGTAAGGTTGAAGCGGCAGTTGGCAAAAAAGACACACTAACATCCAAGGTCCATTGTAATGCTTTAAAATAGTACATACATACATACATATTAGGCCTTAACGGCCCATGCAGGGCCTAGAACCTACAACCACTTTCATGCGAAGTGGAGGGGACATACAGTTTTACTCCAAATCCGAACGGCAAATTTGAGAGACAATTTTATACTCTTTGATTTTGGTCAGACGTTCGCAAGAGATGCCAACAGCACGCGGTATTCCCAAGTGGTCCCCCATCTAAGTATTAACCACGCCCTACGTCGTTTAACTGCGGCGATCCAACGAGAACCGATTGATTCGAAGTGGCAAGGTCGTTGGCTTTAAAATAGTGGTCTCACTAATTTCAAAGTCGCTGAGTTTGAACCCGAACCTACTCAGGCCTTCATTCAATATTTAAAACGTTCTCAGTTAATGTGTTATTACATGACTATTAAGTTTGCTGAAATCTGGATAAGCACGCGCCCTATTGTCACTGTTCCGTTCCAATTGCCTTCGCCATCACGACTAAGCCATTACTATTTCTGTAGGTGACAATGACCTACCCACTGAACACATCACGCAGAATAATCAAATTAAATTACACACTCAACAATAAGAGAGTCTATCAATTAGCGCCACAAAAAGCCCATTTTCAAGGATATCCTCATAATTGTTTATTTACACCGATTTCTCTAGAAAACCCAACAGTAAAATTATTTTTTTATTATTTTGAAAGCCGCTAAAAAAGAGTATCTGTAAAACGCCGCCCCTTTTTCAATACCATCAATATGTTAATGCAAATTCTAGCTGCGTGTACAGTAATTACCATCAACACTCTGGTACTGGGAGATGAATAAAAAAAATAGCCGTCGATTTATCCTTCAATGAGCACGTAGTCGGCAAGATCACTATCAAGATCTGCCCGACTCTCTTAAGTAGGAACCAGAATTACCATATGACGATCAATGGGAGCATTATCAGCGAATTCAAAAAACGTGTATTAAAATACGCATATTACGCCCCATTTGCCCTGAACGGGATAATGGAAGCCAGCCGCAATTAAAAAGAGGAAACGAAAAAAAAAAACAAAAAAAAAACTAAACGGAATATCAAGAGCCACACACGATCCATAAATTCGAGGAAAGCTCTGCTTAATGATTCTGCAATCAGCAATTGATCCCATGAAGCTAATTTTTCAAATTTTCTTATGAATTTTTGGTTTGCTTGAATTGTTTCGCTGTATTTGTATGTCTGTGCGATGCGCGTTTGGACATTTTTAGCATTTTTAATCTTAATTGCTTTGAGAAATGCTGCTGCAGTCTGATGGATCGTTATAGAATGAGTCGATATCGGATCATGGCTCTTGAAAATCAAACAGAAAGGAAGATGCTTCGATGAAACGCAGAATGTTTTACACTGTTTGGATGGGTTGATGAATGCAGTAAAGTGTTTTACATTGATGGAAATATAAGTTTAGGAGAAGATCGACGGATCTCTAGATGTGCGCCTCTTCCGAGTAAAATTTCGAATATATGGCCTCTCTTCAACTGCTATGAATTTTTGCAGATAGACATAGTCGCAGATACCCTCCTTATTTTAAGCGGCGATCTGCATTCATTGCTTGTTGAGTTAAAAGGCAAATTCAATGGCTAATTTAAGGGGGATGTTGTCCTAATCCCAAAAATCTAAATTTCAAAAATTTAAAGTCAGGAAAACGAAATCCCGAAAAAATGGAAAAAATTAAATTAAATATCAAGTCGGATGTGTGAAGCGCGAAAAAAAGACCATGGACATATACTTGACAAGGAGTACCCTAGCCCTGCATGGCTTTCACTTTAACTCATTGAACCAGGAGCCAAATTAGCGGTTTTTGAAAAATGTTGAATCCATATACAGTACAAAATCGATTTACGCAACTAGTAGAAAGTTGCAATAACGGAGGTGTTGCACTTACCAAGCTAGATTTTTTTTTTATGAAAAATGATGACTTATCCATTTTACAGTTTCTGTAGAGATGGCATGAATGTATTAGGTCGAGCGAAAGTCATCACCCTATCTTAAATGTAGGACATCAATAAATATATTCCAAGGGCAGAACCAAAGTTTTTCATTCACAAACAAAATTACAGCCGGACACCTTTTGCGCAACCTTGTATTTACAAAAAAAAATAGGCCCAAGTCCGAACAAAACTACATTACTGTGAAATAACGGCAACAAATAACGGACCAAAAGGAGAACATGCAAATAAAAAATATGAATACACAAGAAGTTGCCCTAATCGAGGTAACTGTTATGAAAAGTTGCACTTATAGAGTCAAGAAGTGCGACAAATTAATCGAGTTGCGCGAATCGAGAGTTACGCTAACCGAGTTCGTACCTACTGTAATTTTAAATAGGCAATAGGTTTTTTTTACCCATTTGAAGCCCCGGTAAAGATGATTGTTTTCAGCTCATAGGGTTATCGACCTTGTTTTGCCAAAAGTTTGCGGTTTCTTTTAGAGCAAATTTTTAGGAAATTATACCGTTGACCTAGATGACTGCAGTGTCTGAGGTGGACTTTTCATGGATCGGGAGCCACTTAAGTAAGTAAAGTAAGTGCACGAGGTCATAAGACATGTGCATGTGATCTTAATTATTATTATTAACCACTGCATAGACCTATCAGTCGAACATAAGTTGTGCTTAAAGTCATGGAAAACACATTGATGCTCATGTATGAAGCCGGTTAGAAATGGCATTCAAGGGCTGCCCAAGGAGGAGTTCGTTATTCACCTTTGTGTGCAGATTAGTCATCGACAACCTTTTAGCCAATCAACATATAGATACGGCTGATAACCTGGTGACAGCTATGAGTGGTAAACATAGCGCGACCCGCACTAGTATCGCACAGGGTGCTTTAGTACACGTTTTAAAATGCTGCCACAATAAGGGCCTACCCCACAAATGTTAACCAAGAAGAAGGCTGGATGTGATATAAATTTTGAAGAACAACTTTGCTAACTGAGCTATTGGTGTTACGGCACTGGAACCTAGAAGTCTAGTTTGGTTCACCACAGATCGAAATGGAATCTGAAGTTAGAGCTAGCGTCTTCAAACCCAACACCAAAGTTAGGTTAGGTTACAGTGGCAGTCGGCAGAGACCGACACACTTAGACCAATGAAAGGTCCATTGTAATACCACACGGATATATCATCTTCCTAAACACTTTCGCTGAGTATCTTGAAGACGTATTCAAACCTTATGAAGATTAAGGTTATCAAGGACTCGAAATAAGGTGCGAAGAAGATAAACCTATTGCCGGTAACAGCTAAAGAACTTGCTAAAGAAATTAAAGAAATCATATATAAAAAAGCGGCCAAGTGCGAGTCGGACTCGCCCATGAAGGGTTCCGCGCGAATTATAATTATTATTTACTTAGGCACCTATTACAGATTTATTATTCGAAAATAATGGTTCATTTTTATGAAATTAAATGTTTTTTTTTATATTTGAGTAGATTGAATGAAAGGTAAATTGCGGTTTGCGATTTATGACGTATTACAAAAAAACTACTTACTAGATCTCGTTCAAACCAATTTTCGGTGAAAGTTTGCATGGCAATATATTTTTTTTAGTTTTATCATTCCCTTATTTTAGAAGTTAGAGGGGGAGGGGGGGGGGGACACACACATTTTACCACTTTGGAAGTGTCTCTCGCGCAAACTATTCAGTTTAGAAAAAAATGATATTAGAAACCTCAATATCATTTTTGAAGACCAATCCATAGATACCCCACACGTATGGGTTTGATGAAAAAAAAAATTGAGTTTCAGTTCTAAGTATGGGGAATCCCCAAAATTTATTGTTTTTTTTCTATTTTTATGTGAAAATCTTAATGCGGTTCACAGAATACATCTACTTATCAAGTTTCAACAGTATAGCTCTTATAGTTTCGGAAAAAGTGGCTGTGACATTCACGGACAGACAGACATGACGAATATATAAGGGTTCCGTTTTTTGCCATTTGGCTACGAAACCCTAAAAAGGCCCCAGAGTTTGATTTGATTACAGGAGAAAATTTTAAGCAATTTCCACGAAAATGTTTAAAAAAAACTAGCGCAGATTATAAATGCTGCATTTAAATTAAGATATGTGCTAACCATATGGAAAGTCGCGGAGGTAATAATGATACCTAAACCAGGCAAGCCACCTAACGAAGTTACCTCATATCGCCCAATATCTATTCTACCAATGTTGCCCAAGTTATTCGAAAAAGTACTGGTAAAACGTTTACAAAAAATAATAGATGAAAAATCGCTAGTTCCAATTCACCAATTTGGATTTAGAAATAAGCACGCTACCATTGATCAGGTGCATAGAATCACAGATAGAATTGAAAAAGCATTTGAAGAGAAAAATGTGCGCTCTACAGTATTTCTTGATATAGGTTTCGATAAAGTCTGGCACAAAGGACTGATACACAAATTACAAAAGCAACTGCCGAAGCAGTATACGACTATTCTGGAGTCTTATATATCAGATAGATTCTTTAGAATGAAACGAGATGCAGGGTAGTCAACATTAAGAGAAAGCTGGTGTACCGCAAGGCAGTGTGCTAGGTCCAGTTCTATACCTACTTTTCACTAGCGATCTGACTGAAAATGAAGAAACCACCATAGCTACTTTTGCAGATGACACAGTTGTCCTTGCTGTGGGAGCAACTGTCGAAATAGCAACAAAAAAGCTTCAAACAGCAATAAACAATATTTCAGAATGAACTAAGAAATGGCAGATTAGACTAAATGACCTTAAGTCAGTCCATATTAATTTTTTAGATGAGTGAAAGCCATTCACTATTGCAGAAGCATCCCTCGCGTACTAGCCTCTGCAATGTCATTCGATGATTTTTTACTTCCAGCGAATTCACAACATAAAACAATATTGACTAACTGAGAAGATCCGCATGTCCATAGCGGATATCACGTTCCTCTTCAGCCACGATATGACTTCTTTTAACGCCATGATTTCCGCTTGGAACACGCTGCAGTAGCCCAACACCAAAGTCTCGGCACTCATGAAATTAAATGAAGTCCTATGGTATTGAAGTGCTGCTACGAAAAATAAAATAAATAATAGGCATTAACAGCATAAAACCTAGCTTCTCCAAACATTTGTGTGAGCATATTTTTGACACAAACGGAAGGACATATCCATCGGACGGCGGATTTGCAAAAATTCTCATGACATTTAATACACATGGATCAGACTTTCGCGAGAGGTGGGGCAGTTTAACATTTTTAGGTGTCAATCGGGTGATTTGAACCTGCAACCACTAACCACTGTGCCCATCAATGCTGCTAAGATGCATTGGAATCTCTAGCCAGACAAAACAAGTTTTAACTTGAATGGGCAACTAACCATCAAGGAATTGGAGACAACTTATGAACAAGCTACGGCTGGCTCAGAATCTTTTTGCTTAAGATAATGGAATCTTATCAGAGATTGGGATTTTGAATTGCAAACCCCAGCACGAAAAGATTAATCAGGTTAAGCAAGGCCTGAGGTATCATCTTAACAAATTAAATCTGTAGGTTTTGCCTGCAGGAACATGAATCCTCCTAACACATTCTGTGCAAATTTCCGGCACTATTTTGATTAAAAAGACGCTACTAACGATATACTAGTCATCATAAGGCAGACGGTACGTCTCTTAGAATTGTTAACCCTATGATACAACGACGCTTTATGTTACAGTGTAAGCCATAATGGCAGAGGTTTATGATAGAAAAAAAGATATGGAAGGAATGGTTTTTTGTGTGATAACACACTTCTTAAAAAGCTTATGTCAATTTCCTTTTTGAATTGTCTTGAATGAACAACCATATCTTACAATTGTTACCACGTGAAATGGACAGCTGGACTTACAGCACTGTAGAAGTTTCCAACCGAAAGTAATCAAAGAAAGTATATTTATTTCTTGTTGTATTCAAGAAAATATGGTCTTTTTGAGCTTAAGTTTTATCTCTTTGAACTAAAAGTGCCTTCGTTTTAACCGCGATGACAGCAAGCTTTTACTTGTCAAATACATATTATCCATCTACACGATCTGTCGCAGGACAAGTCGCAGATCACAGTTCATCCCAAACACACAAAACTACACCCCATAAATTACACTTCTTTCTCTCGCATCTGTCACACTGCTTCCTGTGCATGTTGGTCTCCATTCAAGAGACTATGTACAAATTTAGTAAGACCGACACATTTCTCTCTGAGACTCCATTTTCATTAATATGACTGTTGCTGACCCATTGAAAAAGACGTCATCTTCTTTCTCTGCTTTCATCTGTCGGAATGAACTCTTAGCCCAGAGTGGAGGAAGCTCAACAAATAAAAAATAAAAAACATACCAATTTCTCCAAAGTGAAGCAACGCATGAAGAGGACATTATCGACCAATGATGGCGATGACGAACACAGCCAAATGCGTAACAACACACACAGTCGTTGATCTTTGTTAACTTTAATATTAATAATAAAAAGACAGACAAAAAATTATAATAATAAGATCGGCGTCTTCGTCTTTTTTTGTTTGCCTTTTTTGCAATGGTGTTGCCGACAATATTTTTTTCCTTCCTCCTCCATTTAGACTCCAAGTGATATCGCCCTCCTCCATGAAGGGTCGATTCATTGACTGGGTGTGTGGTGGAAAAAAAACAGCTATTTAGGATACTATTTTGGACAGTCATTTATTTATGTAGCAATTCCATCAAGTCCGGTTAATATCAAATGATCCACCATCACATTCTTGAATTAAAAAAGAAATCATCTTAATTGAGGGATTACAATAAAGTGACAGTGCGTTAGAGTTGAAGACTTCATTACGGCACGGGACGATATAGTGGGAACAAAATAAGGCGGAAACTGAATGACTCAGTGGGCTTTAAAGTGTGGGTGCTTTTATTCAAATTGATTTCTGCGGGTCGGGTCGCTTTGTTTACCCTTTTTGTAATTAATGTAAATTACCGTAACGAATAGTTGGATATATGACCTTGAACGAGATCAAATAAAAGAAAGGTTATTGTCCTTTTTTCGTCGTGACATTGTAGTATTGTCTATATTTATTAATTAATGTTGGAAAGAGTGATGATTTTCAGACTGTGCCAGTTAAATATTCAAAAAGAGGCGGACAATATTGCGAGCGAGGAATTTGAAACACATATCAACAGCCGCGAGGGGAGCCAGATGTTCAATTCATTGGACACATTTATAGCGAACAAAGTGGACGACTTAATTTTGTCACTAAAAGTTGGATAAACTTCGATTTATTTCAGTATTTGTTGGTAGCTGGTTACAGCCCCGATCATGGAAGAAGTTAGCAAATGTTAGCCAGCAATAGGCGTCCCGAAGTAAAAAAAAATCGGATACATCCCAGAAATAGCAACCACCAAAATAGTTCAAAAGTTTCCGGGCCAGATCCTCCTGCATAGATCAAATAAACACCTTGCAGATCAATATAGAGCAACGGGTGGAGAATCAACTTTGTCAATATTGTTCCAGATATCAAAAAAAAAAACATTCCTATTATTAAAGCCTTGAATTTAGAAAAAAAAGAATCCTGGATTGGACCGCTTACCATTCGAAAATGTTCAACAGAGTTTTTAATAAATGCCCAATATCGAAAGGACATCACTGTCAAAGTTGATTGGTACTCTTACTGGCCACAATCTGCTAAGGAACTACACAATGAAACTGAATCTCAAGGATGACGACATCTGTAGAGGCTGCGGTGATGAGGAAACCCATGAGGATACACCTCACTTCCTCTGTTACTGTACAAGCCTTTGTCACCTGAGGAACAGAACACTTGGAAGATACTTCTTCCAAGACATTAAAGAACTTTCTGATGTCTCATTCTCGAATCTTTACAGGTTTATAAGGACATCCAAATGGCTGGACAACCTGGAGTAGGAAGAAAAACAAGGACGAAGGACCAAGGAAAGAACAGCGAGGCCGACACTCCCAAAATGGTATCACAATGGGACCACATGGACCTAAGTGTGGTGTAACAGATTCGCTCTGTTCCATCAGCCCGGAAACCTACCCTAACCTAATGCCCCAATATATTTACTGCACAAAAGTAAGGTGTGAATCACGCCAGGGTTGCATACTTTTATTGATGTTCCTCCTGGCAGTCATCAACGGCGAATTTTGACCTTTGAATGGGGCAAACCAAAAAATTAAAGTGGACACTGACATCTTAACTCAAATACCTTGACTATGGTGACCCATGATTGTCTGCTTTCCCATAAAAATATAGACCTTAATGAAATGTAAAAAAAATGGAAGATGAGGAAAACAAAGTGAATAAATTCAGCAAAGAGAAGGCCCTAAACGTTTTTAACTGCAACTCTCAACTCATCATTGCTGGAAATCCAGTCGTTGTGTTACACTTAGGAAGCCTGGTCTCAACTGGAGGAAAGCTAAATCTGCATTTGGAATACTATCGAAAATTCTGATTCGACGATCTAACATGGAATCAATATTATATGACTGTAGAACTTGGATATGTCTACCGCTGGCGCTCGTAAGCTGTAAGCCTTTGGTAGTAGTTGCGAAAAAAACATTCTAGCCGAATCGGAGCTACAATGAAGAGCTAAATCCAGTGAAAGGCCGAAGAACACGTAGACTTACACTCCGTTCGACGTGTTTACAAACAGGTAGTTTCTTGATTTAATTTTACGAAATTTTTTAAATCCTTTCATAATTTCGGAAAAACCAAAAGCAATATGAAAGAAGGCTATATTATGTTTATGTTGTAAAAAAATAGGGATTAAGCAAATAAATTAAATTTTTATGATGCTTATCCCAATAAGATCATAAAATTACAAACTCCAAAAATTACACAACTACAGAACCCTTGAATTACCGCAGGATTCGGTTCGAATAAGTTGTGTCTCCTGGTCTTCAGCCCTGGCCCATCTGAAACATTTAACATCGGCTAAAAATAGTCGCTTAATACGAGGGCGGGTCAATAAGTCCGTGACTTTTGGAATAAAACACAGATTTTTTGATAAAAAAAAAAATTTATTTTTCAACGTAGTCTCCCTTGAGCTCTATAAACTTTGTCCAACGC
The DNA here is from genome assembly GCA_949715645.1 of Portevinia maculata. Lineage (NCBI taxonomy): Eukaryota > Metazoa > Arthropoda > Insecta > Diptera > Syrphidae > Portevinia > Portevinia maculata. Next base: position 76,523,287 of record OX454526.1, on the reverse strand, counting down.
TTCTCCAATTTTTTTATCCCTTCCAAAAAAAATGATTTGTCGAGGTCCTCAAAATAGGCCTTTATTTGCGAGATGACTTCATCATCCACCAAGCCATTTCTTCAGGTTTGGGAACAAGAAGTAGTCGCTTGGAGCCAAATCTGGAGAATAGGGTGGATGAGGGAGCAATTCATAGCCCAATTCATGGTTTTTTGCCATGGCAACTGCACATGTGTGCACGATTGCGTTTGTGGTCGACTGTGAGCAAACGCGGCACCCATCTTGCGGAAAGCTTTCTCATGCCCAAGTGATCATTCAAAATTGAAACCACTGAGCCATGCGAGATCCCTACGGCTTCCACAATCTCTCGCACTTTCAATCTTCGGTCGGCCAACACCATATCGTGAATTTTTTCGATTGTTTCGGGTGTAGAGACCTCAACTGGGTGTCCAGGACGTTCGGCATCTTCAGTGCTTGTACGGCCACAACGAAATTCAGTAAACCACTTTTTTACCATTGAAATCGATGGTGCAGAGTCCCCATAGTATTTTTCAAGCTTAGCCTTGGTCTCGGTAATGGTTTTTTTTTCGCAAGAAATAATGCTTAATAAGCAAACGAAATTCACTTTTTTCCATTTTCTCCTCAAATTAGTGAGTAGTCTGATAAAAATAGCTGTCAAACACAAACTAACTGACGCAGCAAGTTTAAATTTTGACAGGAGCCAACTGACAGATGCCTGTTGACAGGAGCAGTGTTGCCGTTTCAGTAAAGAGGTCAGAAATTCAAAAAGTCACGGACTTATTGACCCGCCCTCGTATCTCTACGTTCAACTCATAAAAAGTAAAGCATGGGGCTGACTGTCCATAATTCAAGAGAATGAAGCTTATTAAAAACCTTCATTAAAGTTTGAGCCTTCTTAATTGAGAATGTACCGACTTGTGACCTTAATCTTCTCCATGCCACCTTTAGTCTTCTAGTTTGGTGTTTTAGTAAGCTTTAATTAATGTAGCTTTAATTGAGGTTAAGATTTACTTAGTTTAAAAGGGTTAGCTTGTACCAAGCTGAAAAAAAAACGACTAAAAATAAATATTAGGAATTTAGGGCCCATGATGTGTAGGCGAAGCTATGTTTTTGGCACGAATGGAAGGGAATTATAATTTTACACCGAGTCCGTGAGGTAAAGGTGAGAAGCTTCTCATGACAGTTGATACTCTTAGATATTTTTCAGCCTTCGGCAAAAGGGTAGTGGAAAAAAATACTTTAGGTGTTACTGGGCCCCGGCGTGATTTAAGCCTGAGACCCCTCGCTCAAAGAGGGTCTCAAAAAATAAATAAATACAATTATAAGCAGGCATGGCTTCCAGTTCCAGTATTCTTGAAATTTTCTAAAATTGGAATTAAAAAGGAACGGAATAACCGATTTATCGAAGTTATCTTAATGCATTTCTACAAGGCACTAGTCGTCTCTAAGTGATGTAAGATTTATAACTCAGTCTTAAGTTTACTATTATTGACATATGGGTTAATTTCGGACACCGTAGTTGTCGGACTTAGTTTAGTTTTATGAGGATTCGCATCAAAATACAGTTCAAATCTACTTTATTTTGCAGCCACACGGAGAACATGACATTATTTCATCATTGCCCATGCATTGTCCTATAAAGAGAAATAGTATTGGCTTTTAGACCTGCATTGAAATAAAATGTGACAATATTAAATGTTACATAGCAATACTCCCATACATTTTTTTTATAAATTTTGTATAGGACTTAATGGTTGATGTCTGTACTAACGTGGTAGGTACTGCTTTAATTTTTACATTCGCTTGTGATTCACTGTATGGAATCTATTTATAAAAATAAATAGCGATCGAAATTAATGTTCCATCTATGGTACGCTTTCTATGTTGAGGGCCACTGCTTTAAATGCCGACTCCTGACATACCCTACCCTGACACCCCTAACTACGTAACTATGCCACTTCCTCTAGCAGTGACTACTCACCTGTTCGACGCTGGTTAAATCGGTCAGTCGATTTAATAGGTAGCGTAGATTCTTTCCAGTTCTTAAATGCCAATTGAGTCCGCTTAATGCAGCTGCAATACTCGATGCAGCAATAGTGCTGGCAGAATAAATTGAAAAATAATGTTCTGAAAAGAAAAGAAAATACAAAAATAGATTAAATAAGATTACCATGAGTGCACGAGGAAAAAAAATCATAAAAGGACAACAACAAAATCTACCAAAAGGACAACTCTACCCGGCCGGCGATCACTTGAGCATCATGTTCTATTTTCCACTCAACAAAAGATCAGTCTCAGTCAGATACCTACGTACATATTTATTTCGGATACAAAAAAAAAACGAAAAGCAATTGTCTATTTGGCACACACAAGAGAGCAGGAAACAGATGGAATCAATTGAAATACCCGAAAACCCGCATCCATCTTCAAAGAATGTTTTTTTTTTAAACATTTAGCGTAAATAATAATTTTATTCGTTGTTCGATTTCACCAGATTTATGTGGGTGCGAAAGGTTCTCATGTGCAACTTTCACCCATTTAGATAGATGGCGGTGTATCCTTTTTCCACTTAAATAGATAATTTTCTCATTTGAAGAGAGGAGCAATTTTGTTGGAAGATAACACATTTTCTAGTTGCCTGCCATCTGTGTCCGGATCAGCGATCGTGATGTGTGATCATTGATTGCAATTTACTTTCCTGAAAAGCGGAAGGAGACTTCAGCACACCTCCTTCCGCTTTAGTGTGTGAAAAGTGTTGTAGAAGGGATGGTTGCTTGTCTTAATTAGTTCTAAAGGAACAACGGGTATCACATTGCGGATCTTCAATAAATTGTGTGCATTTTTGGGATGATAAAGATCGGTGCGATCCCTTTTTCACACATATCACAATTGGAATGGGTTATTTATGAGTGCAATTTGTAGGGGTTGATGTGGAGCGTCTGTCGCCACAGATGGTTTATTTGGTATTTCAAATGATTTAAGATCACTTATATTCTTGCAGAGGGGGGATATTTGGTTGCAGAGTTTATTATGTCGGCGAATGAAATTAATTTCTCATTTTGAGGTCCAAAATATGATAGCGTCTGCTCAGATTGAGATGGAATACAAGCAAGGAGTACAATGAAGTCATTGCTCTAAGGAATAAATAATAAGGAAAATCAGAGGTTATAATAGTGCTCGATGAATTCACTCGTAAATTGTGTAACTTTGAAAGGAATTCTACTAGTGATTTGATAAAGAGAGATACCAGTGAAAATCGTGGGATCGTTTTTGACTCTCGACATAAAATATGTATCTGATTAGGAGACGAATTACGAAGACAATGTAGTGAAAAGATTCCCAATTGGTTGATTGATTGATTGGTAAAGATCAACCCACTTCGATCAATCGAGGATGCAGCTTAAGTAAACTAGTTAAAACTAAAGAAACAAATTTATGTATGCCACGGTTCTGACACTAAATCACTATCTGTCATGCGTAAAACAATGCAATTAAAAAGGCATTGCACTTCTGAGTTATAAGCACGTACTTCAATCTTGAGGCAATAAAAAGAATCTTAAGTGCGGCTAAAATGTTGCAGAAACCTTTTTGCGAGGCTTAAAACATCAGTACAGGTCTGGGCAAACATACAGGGAATTTAGTGTGTGCCTACAAAAAAAAGCACTGATATCCACCCGAAAGCTATGTGATCGGAACTACATTTTATAGCGATACCACTTAAAGGGATTTAAGTAGCTAATCATCAACAATTAACCCCCTCCGAAGGCTCTTATCAGAAACACTTAAGCAAACATATTTAGAGCACTTGATTGTTTTAAGCATATTTTGAGTTTGTTTGGGATATTGAAACAAATCAGCAAGCAATAAATTGGTTATGATCCGTTTGTATATGGCGACATTAAGAAAGCGATTCAACTCGTGACCAACGACAAACGAGTTACATTATTTGCCACGAATGGCAGAGGAAGTAACAGTTATACGCCCTTTCCACAGGTCAGAATTGTAAGATTTATCATTACATGTTTATTTACGAATCTTCGTTCAACAATTACGCTCAACAGTGAAAAGGATTAACCTCTTGAATATATTTGGTTTTCCCAGAATCAGTTATTTCGAGACACTTTTGCATAATGCAGAGAGGAGGCATCTAAATGTCGCACAAAATCCCAGATTCGAAATACGTATGGTTGCGAATAAATGTCCACCGAAACGACCTGAAGTAACTGTAGGGCTGGAAGATAATTGCTTTCACAACAACTAACTTTCGTAAATGGTTAGTAATTTTTGTGTTTCGATCGTTGACTCTTCCATGGCGTTCAAGCTTCCGGTTTAGACACTTCTAACTGCCATATAAACTACAGGCTACTGACGGCTATTCACGGAAACCTACCCACTTAAGATGCGGCGATATAAAACAAACCGTGATAAGCTACAAAGTATCGTGGATTTATTATGGAAAACAACCTACTTTATAAGGGGATATTCAATACCCCTGCATGACTGATGCAAGTTTAGTAAATAGATACGTTATCTTAGAAATGCTAGTTCTTAGTTATTTGTATACATAATGTATGTACATACATAGCTTGCTGTTCGGTGGCTTCACCCATGATTCTCACAAACCGAACTCATTAAAATATATTTACGAATAAAAAGTACTTCAAAATTGAAAAAAAAAAATAATCACGATTACAAAATATTCTCAGTTGAAAAATATTCACGAATAAAAAGTATTCACAAATAAAAAATATTCATCGTGCAATATTAGCCTCACCTAGCAGTGTCAAGAATATTGGTCGACTAATTTTCCAACGGATAATTTTATTATGCTGCACTGACATGACGTGACTACATCCAAATAATCGACCACTTACCGGGAACTAAGTAAGGAGTACGAATACTCAATAGTAGTCGCATTCCTAGGTGATTTTTCCTTTCACAAAAATTGAGTTGTAGGTACCCAAAGAGCAATTCAGTTCAACTTGCCCACAGCATTGTTGCGCACCAAAACTTCCCAATAAACACATCACTTCACATCAACAGCAAACATTTTTGGGAAGGCTTCCCTCACCTCCAGCCGAAAAAATAAGATATTATATTGAATTTCAAATACGCTCAACTCCTCGGCGCATTCCAATTAAATATAAATTACGATCCAAATCGCCTTCAATAGCCTTAAAGGCCATACGACAAAAAAGAGAAGAAAAAAATTGGAAATTCAGGTTCCAGAGCCATTTCTTTTTTTTTTTCAAAATAGCAAGAGAGAAGGTGAACCGTCCTCATCGTCAGCGCGATATATCAAAGTAACCTGAAGCACACACTCACCAAAAGGATAACTGCAAAAAAACTCAATGATCAAATTTCAAAAGCAAAGTTATACAGTCTCCAAACAGGATGAACACCACATTAGCGACGCGTAAGCCCAAAGGTGGTCTTCTGCTGCTGGCTCGCTGGTGGTTACTTCATCTCGCCTACCTCTCTTGTTATGTCCTTTTGGCCATTGCCCATTTCCTCTTCGCAATTTTCAAAAGCTCCACATGCTAATTGACGGCATTCTGTCTCATTGATGATGATCGGCTCTTAGCTCCTGCACGGTCCCCGAACTGTGCAACGTCTCACTGTGCAGCAGCATTTCAGGGCGTTTATTTTCGTAGACCGTAAAGTAAATAAAATGTGTTTTCGTCCGTCGATTCGAGTTAATTAAGAAATTTAAAGAAACAAAAAAAAATCAATCTGCTCGACAAATTTATGATTTTTATTTCAACGGTAACGAGTTCGTTCTTTTTTTTCCAATGGTCTCTGCGCAGTCCTTTTTTTGCCGACAGGTTTGGTGTGCAAAAACGTTCAATTACGAAACGAAAAAATACGGTGCGAAGGAAAAGGAATTCAGCAAATTCTTGGCATTCATTTTGGCCAGCGATTTGTTCCCACACTTTTAGCATGAGCAGGCGTTGAATATCTTCTTTCTTTTTTTACTGGCGTGTTATGGATTTGTTTGTTTTTTCGCAGACAGGTAGCGGTAGTGGAGGAGTTCCTCTAGAGCCGAAGAGAAAAAACTTAATTTTTTTTAAATTTCGGACATCACACACATCTTAGGTGTCAATTTAATTTAATTATGCAGCGCTCCGAATGAGGAGTAAACAAAAAATTAAATTTCCTTTTGAGGACAAGCGCCGCCGACAATGAGAACGGACCTTGCATGTTTTTTTTTCATTAGGTACCTATTTGGTTTTCGTAGAAATCTGAGATTTAAGAAGGTTTCTTCTTAGGAAATCGAAAAGCTTTAAGATAACGGTCTGTTTGGTGATGTTTATGGTGATGGTAATTAAAACAAGGAAGAGACTTATTTGAAATTTGATTTACGTGTTGCGATCCCAAATCGTGCTCAAATGGCTCCCTTCTTTCCACAGTTAATTGCCAGTCGAATAAGGCTGAACGTTTTTTGAACCTGAATTTGGAAAGCGGAATCTTATTCTTTTTTGCCCACTTAATTACTTAACGGCCTCATTGGAGCGTTATCCTCCATTCGCTCGATGTGGCCGAGCCAATATAGTTGACGTGTTTTAGCTTTTCGGACTTGCATCAAAATCTTGGCTCAGCTCATAGAGTTCGCGGAAGTATCCTCTTCTCCATTTGGCGTTCTCAGACGCAGACCCAAATATCCGCTGAAGTATTTTTCTCTGTAAAGAACCCAATATTAGCTCTCCTTTCCTGCGGAATATCAGGCACTCGACCCCAAAAGGCAGAACTGGCAGTATCAGTGTTTTGTAGAGCTAACACTTAGATTTTCCGGGTTATCAGTTTTGAACCTATTCGTCGAATCTCGAATAATGTGTCCTTCCTGGAGTTGATGTTTACTCCGAGGTAGATGCGGTCCCTTACTACCTCGAGGTAGCTGCTATCAACAGCCACTTTTTTCCTAGTCGGTGGACAAATTTTTGTTTGTTTGTTTGTCCTCTCTGAAGGCCAATCAATTTCGCCTGTTTTGCAGTCGCCATAAAAGCTTCCATGGTGTCTGTTGAACAAGTGCCTGCCGTGTTGACACCTGCCCTGCGCACTATCTGCTCCAAGAATCCGGCAGCCACATTCATATATCTGGAATAAAAGGCGCCAACATCCAAATATTCACGGAGCCGGAATTCACGAAACCAATATTTGCATGGGAAAAAGTCCCAGCGTATTTCACGCCATTCAAGAATGCGCCAGTCACATATATATATCTGGTATTAGAGGCGCAAACATTTATATTTTCACGGATACTCAAGCAGCTATAAATGCGCCCCTAGCTCGCACACCATTGACTCCAAATCAAGCATGCACCGTTTCAATTAGTAGGTTACCTTACTGGTCACCACCGTTAACGATATCACCTTAACAAAATGAAAATAGTGTACTCTCCTTAGTGCCGACATGAAGACGAAACAGCTAAACACATATGGAATAAGCCCTCAATGGAATAAGAAAGAAGATCCTTTTCAGAGAACAACACAGTTCGGAAGACATAAAAAAAGCTGGTAAAATTGTCTGCTTTATACGGAAAGTAGAAACTCTGATAGCCTAAATATTTTTCTGGTTCCTTGGCGAGCCAGAAGTGTAAAAAAAAAAAAAAAAATTTGCCTCAGAACAAAATTGAAGAAAGCACATGATAGCGCATCAAATCGCCGGAATCTGCTGGTTCCTTACTGCACATTGCACCACGTGTTTACCAGTGTCACGCGACAAAACTGCATCATTTTTGCCGGTGTTCCGAGTTCAGGCATCGCCATGTTAAGCTCCTGAGGATGAATGATATCATATCCAGCTTTAAAATCAAAGAAAATAGTATGGGTATCGATTTGAAATTCGTTGGTATGTATTCCTAAAACGTAAGAGTAAGCGTTCTCGGGCAGGTATACTTAAATAAACTTTTGTGTGTAGTTGTGTTTTTGACACGAATGGTACAATTTTACACCGACTCCGGATGGCTAATTTAAAAAAAAAAAACTCTCATGACAATTGATGATTTTGAATGTTTGTTAGACTTTCGCAAGAGGTGGGACCCTTTCGGACACTAGTCCACCACACAAACCACTGAGACACTGAACGTGTTCAAAAGTAGTTATTAATTCAGGCAGAAGTTTCGGTTATACTTTTTATCTATTAAAAATAAAAACAAAACAAAATTTTCAAATCCAGGAGCCTGACATAAATAAAAGCTTCCCGTGTCGGAATTATAATATACTCGTACCTACCGAAACCATAAATAATTGTTTCAATAATTTAATCATTATTAAATGATTAACACAAAATACCTAACCATAAATAAATGCCTGCAGTTTTAATTCAAAAAAAAAACATGACAAATGTGCTCACTCTTACCTATAGACCCTTCCATTTTAATGTTAATTAATATTGCCGACTTTGGCTCACAGCTCAGACAGAATACTCATTATCTCCAAATTAATATAAACACTTAGAACCCAATAAACATTTAGCTTGAAATGTCAAATTGTATTCAACTCACTTTCTGTTATTTAAAATTAGATACTGCATCACGAAAGTACAAGTTTTAAAATAATACAAATTATTCTCCCATTCTGATGTCCGCACTCTCATCTTTCAACTTAAAAGTGAAATTGACGAAAAAAACATCCACGAGGTGATATTACGTAAGCCCCATCAGCACACTGTATATCCCATAGGTTTTCTGACCTTAGAACAACCTTTTTATAATTACACCGTCTCAGGTTAGTCCCATTACCACGAATGACAAGAGAATGAGAAACAATAAAATCCCAAAAAAACGGTCCAGATAACTTTCACAATATATATGTATATGTCCAGAAAAAAGTAATAAAGAAATGATTTGACATGTTCTACAACAAAGTCCACGTGGGCACAATAGCACATCATTAGATACACTATTATAATTTGTATAAGTATATACTTATTAGACTATTAGAAGTCGCAATACACTAAGCACAGATCTTTGATATCTGGAAGATAGGCTTAGGTAGGGCCGATATTAATTATTGCTTACCTTCGGGCTACTGAATTATATAAAGAGGGAAAACCGATTATTGCTAGCGATACAATTTTTATTTTCATTTTGGGGGAGGGTATCAACGATTAAGGGCCATTATATAGATCCAAGTAAGATTTAATTTATTAATGATGAATGAGACGGGTTTCATCGCATTAGCTAAATTAACTACTTGAACTTTAAGCTGTTCAAATGGCGGGCGAATTTCCTTCTTTCGATTTCGGCGAATTTCTTTAGTTCTTCAAAAACTTTACCCAAACTCAAATGAACGAGAAGCGATCTGGGAAAGGTAATTAGTTAGAATGAGGCATTCTAAGTTGGCGGTGATATCAATTGCAGGCACAGTTGGGGTTATTTAAGAGCATATGCATGGGACAATAAATCTCGCAAACTTAAATTCTAGGCATCCTGATTCCTACTCATCCAACGGACCGCGGAGTTAATAATCATTCGGAGTTTAAGGCTCTTCATGTTTTAATAAAAGATCTGATTAAAGCTTTTAGGAATCGGGGCTGGAATCAAAAACTGAACTTCTTTGGAATTTCGCCAAAATTATTAAATAGAAAAACTGACACATTCCCGTTCTTCCCGTTCCCGCTAGCTCCGAAAAAGCCAATGCACTAGCACACACTTTTCTCAAAATCATTTCGTTGCTTCCAGCATTAATAGTAGTCAGAGTGAAGGCAGCAGTAAGTTGTTCTGCTAGCATTATAAATTCAAGAACATCACATGAAACGCAGTGATGCCAAATCCATTGTTTTGGCTCTTCAAATCTGCAGGTTTTAATAACATGCAAAATGTATACCTAAAGAATTTACCAAAATCAGGAATTCGGTTTACGCCAGTTGTACAAGGTGGCGCATAAGTAATCCTCCTATCAGAAAATGCTATAAATTTTGCGATTGGCCCCTAATGTCAGTTCTGTTTTGACATTTGTGTAGTAAACACATGCGAAATACACGTTAATAAACAATGTTACGCTACACTGCTCCAGAACGCGGAATAGTGGTGACTATTTATTTGAGCAATAATCGGTCGGTGACTTTGGCACATCGGAAGGTTATTTTTGCGCCACCTTGTATTCAATGTTGTTTCAAGTTGAGCTACTTCCTGAGTGAGTGGAAGGCAGCAAAAATAATACCCATTTTGAAGCCCTGAAAGAGTGGTAACACGCCTTGCAATTATAGGCCTATAAGTTTGTTCAGTTTTCTAAGTAAAGGTTTTGAAATTATTAAGAAGAATATTATTATTTATGATTAATTAAAAGAATAGTCTAGTAACCGCGCGGTTTTAGCGTCTTTGATAATAGAGTTCACCAAGTAGTTCGGCAGACGGCTATTTCTGCCATGGTCGTGTTCTCAAACACAAACATACATTTTATGAAATAAAGAATCTAATCTAAATCTAATAGAGTTCACCAAGTAAATCCTATAAACAAACAAATAAAAAATAATTTGAGGCTAGGAAAAAGCACGGGTATGGTGGTTCTTGATGTGGAAAGTGTTTGACACAGTATGGCATAACGGTCTATTGCACAAACGTTTAAGACTAAATTTGTACCTAAAACATATTTGAAAGAAACTAAAGTTACAGTTAACAATTGGATAGACACAACCAAGTCTTGCTAGTATATTGTTCCCACTAGAAATGAAAACCTCCTGAAAAAGTACAAAGAGCAGAATACATTATAGTTACGCTGACCATATTTGTCAAAGCAAAATAAGGACAATATTTTTTTGTTTGCCTACAAACAATTTGTATTCATTTAAAACTGTATGGTATTGCCTAATATGATCGTGTAGACTACATAATTAGTATCTACTAGCGGAACCCGGCGAACGTTGTTTCGTTGTCTGGCAGGCGCCTATGTCAGCGTACTTTGTTGAATCGAACGGGTTTGGGTGGCCCTCTTCATGGGTAAAAAGCTTTTAACCCTTTTCTCCGCATGGTTAAGACAGCTCACGCAATTTCGTTGCTCCGCTAAGGGAAGGTGCTAGTTGTCTGGTAGGCGCCTAAGTCAGCATACTTTTTTGAATCAAACAGCGTTTAGGTGGAGCGCTTCGCGGGTTAAAGGGATTGAACTCTTTTCTCGTACACATCTTGGAGTTCAAGATGCAGACGACCACAGCTTAGATGAAGAACCGACAGTGCTATTTAACTTTCTACAATTTAATTGATTTGTCTAAAAATTCCTTTATATATGTACCTGTCTGACTTGGTATAGCGCCAATGCATTTCTATATTGCGACCGAAGCAATGACTTCAAAAATGTATTAATGCTATTATTTTTTCTTTAAATTATTAATTCTTTTTGACAATATAATTTTTTTTTTTGCTTACTGAAAACAATTATTATCTCTTTTATCACATTAAGTCTTATTTTCACATTTTGTTAATTTCTAACGCCACTGTCAATCGTATTAATTTGTTAAGATCAATCCAAACACTATAAAGAACAGACTCACAAAATTTCATCAAAATCCGTTGAGCTTTTCTTGAGTTTTTAAAGGACATACACAAATAACGAGTAATTTTTTTTTTTTTTAAATCAGTTTTAGTTTTTTTTCTACAAATTTTTCAGTTTTTCGGGCAACTTTTCCAATTTTTTTTAATAATATTTATATATTTTTTTTAAAATTGGAAAAGTTGCCACATTGAAAATGCTGCAATCCACTTGGGCGAATTGTTGGATATCCTATTCCTATCCCCAAAAAGTGCAAAAATCTAAGTGTCGGTGAATTGTAAAGGAAGATACTTACTTGCTTACTTAACGGGCTCCCGACCCGTGAAGAGTCTCTGCCTGAGACACAGCAGCCTTCCATCCTCTACGATCCTGGGCACTCTGCTTCCAGTTGTCCAGACCAAGCGCTCTGGCATCCGCGATGGCTTGGTCTTTGAAACGGAGGTTCGGTCTTCCTAGTCTTCTCGAACCTGCAGGCTGGGATTTGAAGATCCTCTTAGCTGGAGCATTATTGTCCATTCACTCGATGTGGCCGAGCTCATGTAGTCGTCGTATTTTGGCTTTTTAGACTCCATCCCATCTTGGTACAGCTCATAGAGTTCTAAAGTTCGCGGTTATGGACGAGAAGCCATTCGCCCTCCTCGCACCAGTATTAGCTCTCCCTTCCTGCTTATCGTCCAGCAAGGGTTTCGAAAGGCATACATTTCGTCCTCCGAGTTAAGAGTTTTGAACCCAGTTGTTTTGCCAAACCCCCGGATCTCCACTAAGGTGTCATTCGTGGAGTACATGTTTACTCGGAGGTAGATGAACTCCTTAAGTTCCTCAAAATTGTTGCTATCAATAGTGATGTTTTGTCCTAGGCGGTGGACAGATGTTTGTTTGTTTGTTGATAGCATGTATTGTCTTGTCCTCAGATATGTATTGTCTATCTATTTGGTTGTACATAACTACTTTTTTAGGTTTTTCAGGATTTTAATTAAAAAAACGTCCCTAAAAAGTAGGCGCGGCAAAAACCTTTGTATGAAGGAATTGTAAGGAGCGACTTTGTCTACATATTCTGCTAAGAATAGGACTTTCATTTCCATTCAATAAAGAGATTTTTTTAATAGTGGGCGTGTCAGTAGGGGGATTTTTCAAAATATTTACATTTGAGCATTTCAGGCCCCTAGAGAGTATTTATTCCAAATTTCAGCTTTTGGCTCAGTAGCGAACGGATACTTAAACTCATTTCTGACCCTTAGAGAAAATATCATCAAAATTTCGGTTCTCTAGCTCTATGTTTAGAGCCTAAGCGACGAAGGACTGACATGGCTAGATCCACATAACTTTCGATGCTGATCAGAAAAATAGTAACTATTAGCGGTCTACGAGCAATGTTAGGGTATGTTACAAACTATGAGTCAAAATTATAGTACCCTTAGAAAAGGGTATACAAATGAGCCAAATCGGTTCATTCGTTCCCAAGCGATACGTTTATCAATGAACAACATTTAATTTGTATTTATATAGTTTAAAAAAAAACGAGTAAAATGACAAAAAGAAAAAAAAATTCTAGGAAAGTTTTGCCGAAACTAAATTTTATTTGTCGGGCGCAGTCCGCAGTGGCTTAGTGTATTGGACTACTAATCGAAAGGTTCCCGGTTGAAAACCCGCCGGGGCCAAATACAATTCTAGAGTTTTTTCCACTGCCCCCACCTCTTGCGAACGTCTGACAAACATCCAAAAGTATCAATTATTGTCATAAGAAGGTTCTCAAATTTGCATTTCGGATACTGCTTAATATTTTAGGTCCTTTCCAGTTCGCACAAGTAAATGGTTGGAGAAACTAGTTTTAAGGCCCTGTATTAACGGCTCATGCCTAATATTATATATTTCGTTATAAAAATACCTTTAACAGGATTGAACTACATATTTACATTCATTTCTGATCGTTCACTGGCTCAAACACTATTCATTATTGAAAATAGAACCCGGTTAGCACAAACTGAAATCAATTATTTTAAACAGATACTCAAACACAGTTTCAAAAATAAAGGACAAATCCCGTCCTTTATTAAAAAGAAAAAAAATGCAGGTCAGAGGCAAAAAGAAAGGAGTGTCCTTTTAAATGGAGGATGGATGGTCACCATAATTACAACTGATCAAGAAGGGAGTGTAAAACATACAGTTAGAATATACATTGCCACAGTTATTTTTTAAACACTTTTTATCAGTTTTGACATTGACATCATGGCATGAGAGTGAAGTCCAAACAGCAGCTGTATTCTAGACGACTTTGATGTCCAAGTTGCATATACTATACTTTCCCAATGGCTATTTTATATGGTTGTGATACGATGTTAAAAACAACAGGAAATATGGTACAAACTCGAATAAAAATATGTTCGAACGATGTTTACGTACCACAAGGTTGCCCGCTTTCACCACTGTTATTATACCCTATTCTAAGGGTATATTAATTTTGACGCATAGTTTGTAACATACCTTAATATTGCCCGTAGACCCCTAAAAGTTACTATATTTATGATCAGCATCGATAGTAATGTCGATATAGCCATGTCCGTCCGTCCGTCTGCTGTCAAAAATTAGGCCTTTAAACTGGGCCTAGAGAGCTGAAATTTTAACCATATACTCTCTAGGGTCCGGAAATAATCAAGTTTACGAATTTTTGAAATCCGCAAACAAACTCAAAAAAACAAATTTTTCGAAAAAATCGAATTTTGAGCTAGACAGCTGAAATTTTTTATATATGATCTATGACTCCTGAAACTGATCGGGAGATAAAATTTTCAAAATCCGCCCATGTGGGCTTGTGCCCACAATTAAATAAAACAATTTTTTGAAAAACCAAAATTTGAGTTAGGGAGCTAAAATTTACAATATATACTCTCTAGCGGCCCTTTAAGCTCATGTGTAAATATTTCCAAAATCCGCCTACTGAGACGCCCACAATTTAAAAAAAAAACTTTTTTTGAAAATCCAAAGTTTGAGCTAGGAAGCTGAAATTTATAATATATACTCTCTAGGGGGCCTATATGCTCATGTGTAAATATTTTCAAAATCCGCCTACTGAAACGCCCACAATTTAAAAAAAAAAAAAACTATTTTTTTTTCCAAACTACATACATATGTATAGAATTTTAAAATCACGCTTGTAAGACGTGCAACAGCTTACGTGCTCACTGGAATTTAAACCTTGAACCTTATTCTCGCGGCCAGTGAACCTACATTTCATGTTTGCTAAGACGACGACGACGATTCCAAACAAAAAGAAACACTTTGTCGACGCTAACTATTGCTGACTCACGTGCGCATGTAACCAAACAACTACATAATATTCTTCTTCATATGACTTCGGTCTGGGAGACAATATTCCGATATTTGTTGGAATCATTTAGAGCATCCGTGTTAAATTGAATCAACTAAGCGCCAAGCCACTAAACAGCAGCCGTCCGCAACTCATAGGCTCAATAGCAGCTCAATGTAATGATTGACGGCGCCTCTCAATATAAAGTGATTTCTTACGCCTCTGTTAGACGAGGAGATGATGGATTTGGTTCGGCGTACACACCTATGTCTTCACTTGATGATCTTTATGTGTAGAGTAATGTATTCATAAGTCGACGAGGATTAGTGAAGAGCTATCAGACTTTCACCATTGTTTTTCCCAATTAAGCTTTGGAAGGCATGCGCGTCCCAAGCTAAATTCACTGCTAAGACTCATTCCCAGCATTTTTGCATGGTCTTTCTAATCTATCTGACATGGGATGGACTACCATTTCCTGAGAATAATTTCTCACTCAGTTGGTACACTATCAAAAAATAAAAATAAAAATGTGTGCCTTTCTCCGAGATAGCTTTTAAAAAGTTAAGCACATGGATTTTCCTCCTCAACTGCTGGACTCCACTTCCGAGTAGTTATTCATTAAATAACCAACAAATAATAAAAGAGCCAGTAAGTCCGCAGTGGACTGCCTTCATGCATTGCAATTTTCAGGTCATCAGTGCCAGCAAGCACCACCCCACAGGGCAAAGAAGCGAACAGGAGAATCGTCCACGAGCACCTACAACGTAGTAGCATCATCATCATCTGTGCCGGGGCATCAGCTGCTGCAGTCAGTGCTGCCTCTTATGCTGTTCTCTACTGAGCGGCGCGCGGCGGCGATGCTGAAGCTGATGTAGATGATGATGGTGATGCCTCTGTGCAGCCTTTGTGTGTGCTGATTGTAAATTGCTTGGTATGTCAGGGTCTTTCTCAATTTTGTGTTGTTTTGTTCTCTTTAACCGCCGCCAACTATAACAACGATGTGCGGACGCGACTGGATCATTGTTTGTCTGGACACGACGCCACCGCAATCGTTGCCGCCGCCGCCACCACTACTACTACTACTACTTAAACTGCTGCTGGATTGCTGGTGGCACTGGCAATCGTGGTGTAGTCAGACAAAGCAGACAGTTGCTGTATGCTCAATTTCAGATGATCACCTTTAAAGTATGACCAGTGCTAGTGCACTCTGCTCTGCTTTCGGCACTAGTGCTGACCTTCAGATTTTAAAGCGTGTGCGAGAAGAGGGCTGCGCTATTTTTAATGTTTTGCTCTTGCAGAGTGAGCATCGGAATTATTTACGGTTTGGCTATAAATGTGGGTGGAAATCTGTATCTTATAGTTTAAGCGACAGAGGTTCAGCCTTAAATTTTACGTATGTAAGAGTATGTCTGTAAAATAAATTAAAATTAAAATTAATACATTACTTTCGCACGTTGCTTGATCAGAGTTATGTATCTAAACTGACAGTGGGGATACCTACATTTTTTGAAATCATTCTAAATGCAAAATTTCGAATTCCTAAAAATTGACGAATGTTATAGATCTAAATATTATGGCGTACATTTTTTTTTTTTATATATAATTAGCGTGCGCTAAAGGGATTTTTTTTGTCTGTAATTGATACAGTACCCTTATAGTGTTGCCATAACGCAGGCATTTTCGTTGCTGCAAGCAGCACCCAGATTCATTGCCTGTTTTTAGGTGCTGCTTACTACTGAAAGAATAGGAGGATAGGAAAGAAGTTTTAGGTGCGATATGGTTTTTTTTATGTAGGAGTATGTCAAGCACCGGTAACATAAATTCTTCTTGTTCATTAACGGCGAGGTCCAGATCAGGATCAAAAGCTTAATAACCCTCCCACTATAAGACACCCATACTCGGCGTTTGTTAGGTTCGCCGGTTCGACAAAGAATCATTCAAAGAATATTAACAGCCCTTT
This sequence comes from Portevinia maculata, assembly GCA_949715645.1. Taxonomy (NCBI): domain Eukaryota; kingdom Metazoa; phylum Arthropoda; class Insecta; order Diptera; family Syrphidae; genus Portevinia; species Portevinia maculata. The sequence continues at coordinate 76,506,537 of OX454526.1, read as the reverse complement.
CGGTTTTGAATCACTCTTAAAGCCATGATTGCTAGAAAAGTTCGCCTCCTTACATACAGAAACGATGGAATTTTGCTACGAGGCATAAAGGTTGTATTGGCCCGGAAAACATAATGGAGAATCATAATTTGGAATGATGAGACAAAAATTAACTAGTTTGGTAATGATGCCAGTACATGGGTAAAGGACCAACAAACACTGAAATTTTCCAAAAGATTGTCAAAAAAAAGGAGGGCCGCAACATTAAGCTGGGGGCATATTTTTCATGGAATGGATGTGGTCCAATAAACTGGATGAAACAAAATAAAGCACGTATGGAATTCAATATTCTCGGGAACATTATGGCCCAAATGGCCCTAAGATTGATCTTGCAGCAGGAAAATGATCCGAAAAGGCAAAGAAATTGTTCGAGGATAAAAATCCGAGTGTCTCCGGATTTAAATCTTACAAAGAATTTGTGGTAAGTACAAAAAACGTAAAGAGTAGCTATACTAAGGTAACAAATGTGGCCAAACTTTGGAACGTCAATATTAGGCGCGTTTCTTTGGGCAATATATCCACGGTTGCCCAAAAGAACGATCCGAAGTAACATAGCCAGCAGCCATTATTTTTTGTTTGCAACACAAATTGTATGTTTTTGCAGCATGTATCCAAAGCAGCCTTGCTGTGGATGATATCGACAACTTCCGCACTATTGCTGGCGATACAATGTTCTTGTTATTTAGCGTTAAAAATTGTGTTCGGGGACAGAATGTAGGTTTTGTCTAAGGGAGGATGAATTCTCTGAGCACATTCTCTGTAAATGTCCGGCTCTTATATTGGTTAAGAAGACGTATTTTTCATGGGGAAATACGAACGTCAGCAGAGTTAAGAAACCCTGGCCTAACTCAAGGTGTGCAATCCAATTAAAGCTTTTATTAAGCGATTCGTTTCCAAACTCGGCAACTGAGGACTGTTTGTTTGTTCCCCCTATTACCCCCCCCCCCCCCCCACCCCACCCCCTTCTATGTATGTATCAGATTCTTGCGATTTGCAGAAAGTAGGCAACTTATACCTATGGCGAGAATACATATGTACATACACTCGTCGCCACTTGAGTAGGACACCCTGTACGCTCTATTTGCAATTGCTCATAACTCGAAAGCGGAATGATTAATAATGATATTATGCCCGTATCTTTTTCCAAGTCTTCTACTTTCTCTGTGACAAAATTGCAAGTTCTGGAAAAGAGCCGTTATATGTTTTTTTCCACTTTATGTTAACATTCGTTGCAATTAAAACAACATTTTTGTGCCACTTGAATAGAACATGCATTGAGTTTGATCGTTATTTTTGGCACGCGGACTCATATTCTTTGTTGATCAATTGTTTTTGTTAATGTCAACCTATTTAATTTAAAAAAAAACCTAAAATGGGTCGAGGAAAAGCATTAACAGAGGCGGAAAAATGACAATCATAAGGACGCTGGCTTATCTATTGCCAAAATCGAGAGGAGCCGACATCCACATTTTTAAGTAATGAGTATGAATTGGAAAAACATGAAAGGACGGACACACAGCGTGCTTACTAATGCGGAAAGGCGACTTATTCTAAGAATAGCGTCAAATTCTCACGACTCTTTGGCAAAAATCAGGGATAAATGCAAGGTGTCAAGGCAAGTCTTACAACTAAGCGTCATGTTATTGTCGGGCACATGTGACCTGGACTTCGGAGTGGCATAGAGTAGTCTTCTCCATTGACAAAAAATAATAATTTGGAAGGCCCCGATGGCTATAGCTACTATTTCCATGACCTCCACAAAGAAACACATTACTTGGGCCGGCTGCATAGCAGAGTTGGAGGTGTGATTGTGTGGGGGGACATTTCCTATTATGGAACCTGCCAACTACAATTTATGTGAACCACAATGAATGCGTTATCTTACAATGGCATATTGAAAAGGCCTTTCCATACTTTCATACCCTTTTTGGACCTCTGCCGTGGATTTATCAACATGATAATGCGCCAATACATACAGCTCGGGTAGTTAAAACCTATATACAGACCCAAAATGTGGAGCTATTAAGCTGGCCGCCCTATTATCCGCATTTGAATATCATTGAAAATGTTTGGAGATGGTTGAAACGTCAAGTATACGGATCAGGACAACAATATTCGAGTATACCCGAACTAACCCAAGCCATCGAATTAGCTTGGAGCCCGATTTCACTGAATTATTTGGCTTATTTGTATACATCCCTTCCAAACCGGATGTGTAAAGTTTTGGAACAGAAAAATGGCTCAACACATTATTAATTTTTTTTTTTTTTGAATGTAAAATACTCTATAAAGCACTTCAGTGAAAAAGCGGTAGGTTGGCCGACAAGTAAATCGCTACGATTTTAGGAATTGTATTTAATTTTAATATAACTTTTGAATAAAGAATTTTAATTGACCGGATCACATGAAGCGAAAGCTCGGAATTATTAATTTCATTACCTAACGGGTCAGCTAGTAAATAAATAAAAATGTAAATCAAAACCACTTACTCCGCCTCCGTAAGATCTAATAAATTTGCTTTTTCACACAAAATTTGCCGTCTTATTCGTTCTCTTTGGATTTTTTCAATGCAGAACATGGGTGTATATGGCAAATTTGTATTTTTATTTCTGTTGCCACTCTTTGTCCCTGGGTTCGATTCGTTATATTAAAAAGGATGAGATCGTGAGTTGGTTACCCACCATCACTTTCTGGCACTATCATTTAGGGCAGCCAGAGCGCAAAACATACAAAATTGTATAATACATTTTTATAAAATGGAAACATAATACAGTCGAACTTCCTTATAACAAAGGACGCTCTTTCTAATAACGCTTTTTCGTTCTTCTTATAGTGTGTTTTGATATCCTTATAAGGAATAAGGAAGCTTACTTTCACCACCCTGGTGAAGAGATTGGTTGCATTTTTCGGTTATATAATCATCAAATCACCAGTGTGTTGCTGAGAAAACCGTACTGACAGTCGTTTCATAAGCTGACGGTTAATCAGCTTTTCTATGACATTGGAAAGAAGGGATGTAAGTGGAATTGGCCGTAGGAGGAGGGAGAAGAAGATTCGCCTCTTTGCTTCGGCTGTTTTCCATTTTCTCGGATAGAGCCCGGAAGAATAGCAGTGTAGAACAAGTCTTCAGAACGATTAGAGAAATACCATCTGGACCCGCGGATTTGTGTGTCAAGATCTCCTGCCACTGTACGCGTGCGAAAATGGATTGGTCCCATGGAGTAATCTACACGCTCGAAGACAGGGAGAGATAAGAGACAATCTGGAAGCGATACGGCTTTCTGTATAACAAATATCCTGTATAGAGAAGTGTTTTTTTGGTCCCGTGTGGGATCGCTATGAGGCAGTTTGACTGTATAAGCAAAATAGTTGGAATTCGGATGAATGGGTGGTCTACAACGAATCTTTTGAAATTTATTTATTTAATCACAATTACGTTGGAATTCGTTTACATATATGTACTTATGTAAATACATTTTATGTTGTTTTTTTTTTCTTATTAAATGAACTCACCTTTGGCTGCTAAGTAAATAAAGGCTTGCGCATGTTGCCTTACTTTTTCCACATTTAAATCTGGACATTTGGTATTTCTAATTGGCAGGCGTATTAATAATAATTCTAGAAAATCTAATGGTGTCACTGATGATAGATCCCATTTTAATCGACTCAAAACATACAGCTCCCATTGCTAGAAAACAAAATAAAATATGTATTCAATTAATAAATTTGACCGGTGAAATGCTTAACCTAAAAGGAAATGTGAAATCAAAAATCAAAAATCTCGCACTAAGTATTTAACAAGCGTGTAAATACGACCATAATAGGTAAATAATGTTCTAACACTATATTTTAACGGAAGTGTATTATTTGGGTGTCAACTAATGAATGAGAGTTGGTAGGGTTCAGCGTTTTTAAAGTAGTACCGGTTTGTCGTTCCAAAGAGTAGGCACTGGACTGAGCGTACTTTGTAATTGAGATGGTTTTGCAAGTAAGTGTAGGTTTAACAACCTGTTCCGGTTTATTTATATGTTATTTTCATTTTGTTACTTAAGTATATGAAAGTTGTAAAATCCAATCAAAGTAAATACTAGGGACCGTGACACTGGGCGGGTTCAATTAGCAAAAGCAACTACGAGTCCATACTAGTTAACCGCTTGTGATTGGCTGATAAAAAATAATTAGGATTAGAATATAGAGACAGATGCCGATGCACGTTGGTTTTGAATGTTTGCAAATTATAATGTAAAATAAAAATGGAATGGGGTAGAGCATTCGGCATTCGTGTTGTACGGCTAAGGACAGATTCTTTGTATTTCACTGTACGTCCGAATACAGGCTTTAGGGTGAAGTGATGCGCATTCCTTGCACAGCGGGTATTGCGGTTGGACTATTCTAGGGGTGAATTGCAACTTGTTATTTTGTTTGAGCACTTATGGTGGAAATAACGATAAGAAAGCGAGAGACAGGAGACATTGCGATGATGATAAAGAGAGTCAAGTGATCTCGTTACGGTCACCAATGAGTTATATCGCGCGTATGTGGATCATGTCAAATAGCTTCAAATATGTTATTGGTGGACCAGGCCAGATATGAGCATTGTAGTCAATTTTCGGGAGTATAAACGCATTAAAAATCGTAGCCAGATCAGAGGTGTGTCATTAAAACAAAAGTTGTTATTAACACTCATACCGAAAATGGAAAGCCGTTCGGTTTCAGCGATGAAAGTGCAATTCACGGCCAATGGCAGCATCTTGGGCTTTGCTTTAATGACGGAAGATAGCATTCTGTTTCGCAAGCATTAAGTTCCACGCTATTAGTTAGCCGCAGGGACATAAGTCCCAACTTTTAATTTTGGGAGTTATGTATGTATGTACATAAGTCCCAAAAGTAAAAGTTGGGACTTATGTCCCTGCGGTGAAAGTGAAATAAGGCCAATTTGGCATTATTTCACTTTCCATTGTGCTGTTTTCAACAATTTGCCCTTGCACCTACTCCAAATCAAACGTGACCCCAAGAACTGTGTATGGGTTTTGTTGCGAAATCGCAAGTAGATTCCATAAACAGTGCAATGCCTATGGGGGGGGGGGGGAGTGCTGCCTCCTGCAACCCCCCTGCTTGGGGTCACTGTTTGATTTGGAGTAGGTGCGAGGTTTTATTTTATCACTTGGCCTTATTGCACTTTGGGTAAATGAATTTCACGGCACCGCTAATGAGTAGTAAGTCAGATTAAATATATGTATGTACACATGTTTCAATTTATTAAAGTAAACATGTTCCATTTTCGTCCCGCTTCCTTTACAACCGATTTCGAGCAGAGCCTTCGAAATGGAGAATTCAATAAACCTATCCTGCTGCTGAGATTAGAGATCTCTCCGAAAATTTGGGACTTATTTCCCATCTTCGACAAAATATTTTGGAACTTCTGTCCCGATGGTGTGGCCAGTTATCTCCCTCTTAAGTGGGACATGAGTCCAAGAAAAGTATCATCGATTCCAAATTTACGCATTTTCGACAAGAGAACTTGGTGCAAAACTCTGTCGAATGCGTTTGAAATATCAAGCGCAACGATTTTACTTAAACCCCCAACGTGACAACGTGAAGCAGGGAAAGGAAGACCAAAGATGGAGGACCAATGCCAGATCAGTGAGGCAAACAGGCTGTCGAATGACATATTATACAAGCAAGATGAAGTCAGAAACCCTACGTTTTAATTTTTTGAAAAACAAAAAAAGGTCTGTGAACTTCAACTGTAACTGAAGTGATAGGCAACGCGTTCAAATTCCTAGTCATTAGTTAACTTGCAGGCGACTTGTGTTGCCTTTGAACTTGCCATTGTCTCCATCAATGAATGGTATGGTTCGTTCCTGTATTGCCAGAGTTTTTATTTAAAAAAAAATCACGTAGGAGAGTAAGTTAATGCCATGAGCACTTACAAAATCAAAAGAATCCGCTTTATAGAGGCCAAATGTCTTTTCACACTTCTCATGTGTTTTTATGACCACACTTTCTATGTTGCCAAAGATAGTTATTAGGTGCTTTCGGCAGATAATTTAAACTGTTGCAGTGGCATCTAAAACTTGACCTATTTTGTTTCCCTAGTGCTTGTTTTCAAAAGTACAATGTTGCCACCTCGCGTGCAAAGCATGACTTTTTACGCCGATAACGTTAATCGTTTTCATTTGTTTTTTGTTAATGGTTTGTGTTTACCACCATTTTGACCTTAGATGATAATGTTTACAATAATTCTCAGTTGAACGCCAATAAACGTAAAAAAATGCATTAACTCCGCAATTAACTTCGCCCAACGCTTCCCAGTTAGATAAAGCATAAAAATTACCGAGAGAAAACTGCAAACTAACAAATGAAGCAGGTACGTTATGCATCTAGGTGAACGAAACATCCCTCTACCCGCAACACAAACGCATTAGAAGGTCTGATATTTTATGCACGATTCACATTTCAAAAAAAAAAACCTTTTATTTATAAATATACATATACTAAATTTAATATGAAAAATGAAAAACACTTTACAAACAATTAACTTCTTTGCATACCTTTTTAAAAGCGAAATGCTAAGCGTTACCTTATCAAACTGACCTAAAACCACAATTGAACCCACATTTACGCCATAATTGAACGCTACAACTCAATTTATTGTTTTTTTTTTACAAGATAGATAGATACACGATAGCAGCTTCGGTAGAATGGAAAATTCATAAATACCACACAGCCGATAATGAATGAGTTAGACGACGGTGCCCTTTGCAGCGCCACCGAATAATATGCACAGCACGCTGATAATTACTGCACGCATTAAAAACTGAACTAATTACGATTTTTTTTAGCTCACTACACTGCACTGCAATTGCAACCACCACCACATGTGGGGATAGATACATTTTTGTTTCCACAGCACACCAGAGAGAGGAGAGAGAGATGCTCTGTTAGCGCCATTAGCTAACTACGAGTATGATTATCAAAGCGCAGTATTTTAGTGTTTCGGTCAAAAGGGAGCAGCAGCAGCTTGCACACTATGATTAGCAGCACTCATCGAAGGAAACTGCTGTGCTTGTATGTACTCGTATGTTTGATAATAGTTTTGGTGTTTTGGTTTATTTTTTTCTTGGCATATTTTGTGGACTAATAGATTTGAGGTAAAAGTTATCGGATCGCAGTAAAAAATGCGATGAGAGAAATTGAAAATTACACTGGAAAGGTGGTTTTGAAAGACGTGTTTTTTTATTTTCGCTTTGCCTATATATTTAATTTATGTTACTTTATTTTTGCATTTGATAAAGTTATCATATCATGTTGGGTGCTTGGAAAATAATAGCAACAGATTTACTTTTTCTATCGCTTTTCACGGTCTAACTTCCGACTATTATAAGTTATCAGTTTTTTTGGTTCGAATCAATGAATTCATTTATAAAGGTGATCTAGGCCTGGACACGCAATACAAATTTCGCGATAATTCATGTAATTTATGAGGCATTATGTGGAAAAAGATTACATAAATTGCAAACATTTAGAGCGGGGAAAAACATTTCTAGCAGATAAGGCTAGGTTGTCACACCTAGTTCTAGTCTAGGAAGAATTTTAACTTAAGGTAGCCACATTGCTAAAAGTTGTTCGTTTTGTACCGACATTTTTGTGGACTGCAGTACAAAATTTTATAAGTAGATTTCAGAAAACACAATAAAAAAGATATACAGATAATTTAACTAGCCAATTGAGGTATTTTTTTCTAATTTTATATTAATACAAAAAACAAATCTCCACCCAATATTATTTTGTCAGTGAACCCAGAACTCATTATAATTTGTTAAGATTGAAAGCCAGATGCCGCTGCTCTCAATTAGAGGAACGAGGAAAGTCATTGTTGGTTGGAACTCGTAATTTGATGTGGTCTTAAGTATAGCTTTTTTTGTTTTAAGAGTTATAAAAATATACATAAATATAAGTTAATTAAAAAAATAAAAAAACGAGCCTCACCGAAATTTAATTAATTTTTTGAGTTTAATAAATTTGTTTGACTTTTAAAATTCAGTGAACTTTTTAAATAGACTTCTGTTCGCCTACAAACCCTGCATATAATGTACACTTTTGCATGTAGATATTTAATGATGAAAGGGTGGATTTTGTACCTTTAAATTTGTTTACTGATCTACAACAGGGTGGTCCAAAAGAACATACAGACACAAGGGATATCGTTAAGTAACAAAAAAAGAAAGAAGAAATATGACTTCTTTGGGGAACACTTGAACTGACTCAAATAGCTTCGGAAAGTACATTGGTAATAATAAAGAATTGTATGCGGGACATGAGGTACGACCTAAACGTTTTAGCGAAATCATTTAATTTACATCACACTCGAGACCATTCTCGAGGTTATTCACCACATAGTTTGAGAAGAGTGCCAGGTTAGTTGTGGATTTACCAACCACAAAACCATATCTGATAAGGTGAGATAGTTTCTTTGGCGCAGGGACATAGGTCCCGAAGACATAAGTCCCGAATTCATTTTTCATCGTGCGATTTTATTATTTTTATTTGATCAAATTCTTAAAAACATCGATTTAATACCTTTTCTCAGCATTTATGTCCTTTCTGAATTCGATGTTTTTGAGAATTTCATCAAATAAAAATAAAGAAATCGGCCGAACATCGATTTCAGAAGTAGACATAAGAACTGAGAAATGGCATTAAATCATTTTTTTTAATTGCTTGGCTTACTTTCTTTGTCACGATGCAAACTCGACTAATAAAGAATACAAAATTACATGATTTGCATTTTTCCCAACTGCTCGTACCAAGCTAACTGCATTTTTTTTTCAAGGTAATACTCAAAAACAACATCGAGATAACGAAACCGATTTGACTATTTGTTGAAGCATTTGGAGTTGTCTTCTTAGTTTCTCTCTAGGCGTATATTTAGGAAATGTATATAGGGACATAAGTCCCGAATTAATTTTTCGGGACTAATGTCCCACTTAAGTGGGTCATAAGGCCCTAATTGATTTCGGGACTTATTTTTTTGGGGGGTTATGTCCCTGCGCCAGTTTCTTTCAGTAGAAAAACCAATTTTTTAAAAAAGTTAAGGAAAAGTTTATAATTTACAATGGGCCTATAGCTTACAACTTCATTCTTAGAGTCTGATTTGGGAGTAGTTGTTAAACAAGAACTTTTCCAATCAGCTAAGAACTCACCTGTTTTCAACAACCAGTTAAAATAATTTGCAGCGGTATAGCAAATGCACGAGCCTAGTTACGTTGACGGTTGGACGATTGCTGAAAAATCTTCAACCCCGGATTGTATTTCGAAGTTAAACTGCCGACTTATTTCCTCCACCGTCACGTGCAAACACCCGATGTTTATTGAATTATAAGATAGGTTCGTGGGCGATTTGTTACGGGTTGGTGTTACAACATAAAAAAGAACGAAAGAATTCAGGATAATAATTTTGACTCGTTTGAAGCATGCCTCAATATTGGGCATAGACTCCCAAATATTATGTCTATCTAACCACGCACGTCCGCCCGTCAGTCACCAATATAAAGACCTTAAAATTCGATATAGTAGGTAGATAAAGTTTTTTTTAACAATTCGTCCATCCAAAGCCTATTATTGGGGGCGTTTTTTGGAGAAAAAAAAACAGTAATTATGTAGACCACAATATCTTTCTTAACAACTCACCCAAACAACGTTTTTTTCTCACGACTACTTTTGGCGGCATTTTTAACCTAATTTTCAATTTCTGGTAATTTTGTTTAAAACCAAAAAAACATGTTACAAAATGGGGGTAAGGATTATGGATGTAGATTGGAATAGGATTAGGGATCTTGGCGTTATCTAAACAGATGAGAATATCGAATACGACGATCTCCAATGGGACGAAATCTCGCAAATAATGTTGATAAAGGAATTGCTTTCAACGAACACAAAACCAGTTAAAGAAATAGCATAATTTCGTGAGTCGAAGACCTGTCGATTGTTTTTTTTTTTTTTTGTTGGTTTTGTGGGGGCACCGAGAGACCTATTATTTAATTCAATTTTGTTCATTTGAGGTTTAATCTGTTTGAGATTATTTTATGCGAATTTTTTTTCCCCGACATATACTGGTAGACTGGTGGGTGTCCAACAGTTCGCCCATGCGGACCGGATATTTCCATAATTACTTTTTATTGTGCCAGTTTGATGCAGGCATTCCTGATTGTTTTAACGGCCAGCTTTTCAGAAATAGATACAACTTAAAATCACATTGAAAGAAAAAGTCTAAGCATGCTGCCCTGGTGTATAACGACCGAGACATATGGGATCTCTCCTGGCAAGTGTTCACTGCATTTTTTTGATAATTCATTGATAGGAATTACTTCGCAGAATTCATCTTAATTGGAGGACGTAGCTTTGCACTAAGAAACGATAACATTACTTGCCTGTCAGTCACTTCATACCATTTCTTCTACGAACTTTCTTTACATCTTTGTTAGGATATTGTGCTGGTGTTTGCGGGTAGGATCACTTGAAAAACAATATCGAACAGAGATGACACACACACAGAGGTCAGGTT